>OX411338.1:14946895-19893791 GCA_948150665.1 Conistra vaccinii | reverse complement strand
CCTCCGCCTTCACCCCCTTTGGAATTTTTCTGCACCCCCCTCCCTCCACCCCCGGTTAGATTACCTCACCCCCCCTCGGGCTGTTTTGGTCCAGGTCTGAGATAGACCATCCGAGTCTAGGTTCTCCGTGACCGGCTTGAGGAGCCCTATCGATTGGCCCCGACAGAACTCCCCATTATATTTTACCCCCCCCATTATATTTCCCCCCCCCCTCCCCCGCCTTCACCCCCTTTGGAATTTTTCTGCACCCCCCTCCCCCCACCCCCGGTTAGATAACCTCACCCCCCTCGGGCTGTTTTGGTCCAGGTCTGAGATAGACCATCCGAGTCTAGGTTCTCCGTGACCGGCTTGAGGAGCCTTATCGATTGGCCCCGACAGAACTCCCCATTATATTTTACCCCCCCCATTATATTTAACCCCCCCCCCCCCGCCTTCACCCCTTTTGGAAATTTTCTGCACCCCCCTCCCCCCACCCCCGGTTAGATTACCTCACCCCCCCCCCCCGGGCTGTTTTGGTCCAGGTCTGAGATAGACCATCCGAGTCTAGGTTCTCCGTGACCGGCTTGAGGAGCCCTATCGATTGGCCCCGACAGAAATCCCCCATTATATTTTACCCCCCCCCTTATATTTTACCCCCCCCCCTCCCCCGCCTTCACCCCCTTTGGAATTTTTCTGCACCCCCCTCCCCACACCCCCGGTTAGATTACCTCACCCCCCTCGGGCTGTTTTGGTCCAGGTCTGAGATAGACCATCCGAGTCTAGGTTCTTTGTGACCGGCTTGAGGAGCCCTATCGATTGGCCCCAACAGAACTCCCCATTATATTTTACCCCCCCCCCTCCCCCGCTTTCACCCCCTTCGGAATTTTTCTGCACCCCCCTCCCCCCTCCCCCCGGTTAGATTACCTCACCCCCCTCGGGCTGTTTTGGTCCAGGTCTGAGATAGACCATCCGAGTCTAGGTTCTCCGTGACCGGCTTGAGGAGCCCTATCGATTGGCCCCGACAGAACTCCCCCATTATATTTTACCCCCCCCCCCCCCCCCCGCCTGCACCCCTTTGGAATTTTTCTGCACCCCCTTCCCCCCCACCCCCGTTTTATATTCCTCACCCCCCCTTGAATTATCTCCGCCCTGGTTTTAATTATACCCCCCGTGTTTGGGTTCGGCGTAACTGGTTTGAGGAGCCTGTTCTTTTGGCCCCGGCAATTCAATTGTATTCAGGCAATTATTTTTTATTTTTATTTTCAAATACAAATTTTTTTTTTTACAAGATGTCTAAAAATATCCCACCACCACCGCATAAGCGCCCGGTGAGGACCGCTGCACAGGTCCCCCCAATGTCACAACGCGCGAGGCCCAAGGCTGCTGCGAGAACGGCGGTGCCCGAAATCAGCCCGGACGTGGAGACACGGGTGGTGGCACTGGACCCTTCAGGTCCAGCCCGGCCCCTTCTTGCTGGCGCGGAAATGCCCCAGGAATGCGACTCCGCCCTCCGTATTCCGGATCTGCGGCAGGTTGAGACTGCAATAGAGGACATGGACATTGCCCTTGAAATTGCCGACTCTGCCCCTTCGTCCACTCCAATCAGGGAAGGTGGCAAGCCAGGAGCCGCCGGGACGAGACCAGCCCCTTCCGAGCTGAGGATCCAAACTCAAATAAGACAGGCGATGGCTGCAGGATCAGTAGAGGCGTGGGTGCAAAGAGACGTGGAACTGAGCGCCCCGGAAGCCGATGACTATGAATCAGATGTTTCGGTCAACTCTTGTGACTCCACAAGAACGGTCGACGGGAGACGCATCGTGCTCAGCGAGATGCCGCGCCAGGCTGGATCGATCCTCCAAAAGGCGAAACTCGACCTGGAAAGCTCCGGTAACTTGAAAAGGGAGATTAGAGAGAATGTTGTCTCGGCGCTCCAACTAATGTACGAGATGATTCTGAAGCTCTCGGACTCCAGGAACCTCCACATGGTTGAGACCTGTAAGCTGAGAGAGGGTGCGGCGAAGAGTAGTGAGCGATCTGCTCAGAAGCATTCTCGCGCGCTTGTGGCGGTACTGAGCGAGTACAAGAAGCTGGAGGTAAGTATTAATACCCTGGCTAGCGATACTGAAGCCCTGCGACAGATTCTAGTTTTTGACGCGTGTGAGCCAATTAAGCAGTTGAAGCGGAGCGCGGAAGTGTCCCAAAAGGAGTCACCTCAGATGCTCGGAGCAGTGCTCGATAAGGTGACTGACATGTCTGCGGAACTTATACCACTAAGGGAGGCCCTCCACGGGCTACAACTTCCGAAGGTGCAGAGCGAAGCGGAATTGGCTGCGCCGCAGGGCTCGGTCATCGCGGACCTTCATGCGGAACTCCAACAAATCCGCCTTGAATTGGCTTCTCTCTCCCGGCGGCGAGGGGAAATGTTGACGGGAGAGGGTATGTGTGGCAGCGAGATTGGGGCGGCGGTGCGCGAGGCACTCTTGTGTGCCCCTGGCCCGTCTGCGGCTGTTGCTTTGGACGTGCAACAAATTCTTCAGGCATGCGCTGCTACAAAAGACTCAGTGGCGGACCTAAAAAACGGCCTACAAGTGCTTCAGGGTGCATTGCCGTCAACAGAAGCGATTGATGTGCTGGGATCCAGAATGGAAGAGCTGAGGAGAAGTGTTGTGGAACTACAAGACACCACTGTGGAGACGGCCGCACCTATTAGGACCTCAGTTGAACACCTACGAGGTCTCATAGAGGGCAGTATGGTACCGACTGCGTATGAAGAGATACCGTCTACCCGTTCTGCGCGCTCCAACCACCGGGAGAAGACTAAGTCGTACGCTGAGGTCCTTAATACCACCCACAGTCCCAGCCTTATTGTAGAGTCTGTTGACCCCCGCCACACAAGCGACGACTTGATTAAGACTATCAAGTCCAAGGTTGACGTCGTTGCTCTTGGGGTGGGAGTCAGCAGCATTCGCAGGCTCCGAAACCAAAAAGTTGCGTTTGGCTGCGCCTCGGATAGTGACAGATCGGCGCTGGGTGACGCAATTAAGGGAGCGGTTGAAGGCTTCGCAGTCAGTTGTCCGCCTCCCAAGCAACCAATGATCCGACTGCTGGGGGTAGTACACGATCTCGATAATGCCGGTATAGAGAAAGCATTGTTGAGTCAGAACGCCAAACTCTTGGAAGGCCTATCGGCCGACGAGGTTCGGGCCAAAGTATTGCGACGTACCAAGGGACGGTCTTCTGCCACTACCAATGTTATTCTGGAGGTTAATGCCGGCATCTGGAATCGACTGAGGGAGCAGCGGGTAAAGTTGGGTTACCAAGTGGTGTTAGCCCTGGACCAGTCCCCAGTTGTGCAATGCTACAACTGCCTAGGGTTCGGACATATGGCGCGGGATTGCCTATCGACCATCAGGTGCGGTTATTGTGCAGAGGAACACGATACCCGGGAGTGCCCAAATCGTTCTCTTCATCCACACTGCATAAATTGCCAGAAAACCAAAAAAGGTAGTGGTTCTGATCACCCGGCTTATTCAAGTGACTGTCCGGAGTGGTCTAAGTGGGATCGAATCTCAAGATCTGCAGTGAGATATTGTTAAGGGCACCCCAATGGTAATTAAGTTCGGGCAGGTGAACCTTGGCCGTGGCCTGGCTGCAACTAGGGAGGCTTTATGTGAGGCTGTAAAGAACCGCACAGACATCTTACTGGTCCAGGAGCCCTACGTGGGCGCTAAGGGCACATTATCTGCTCCTCATGTAATTGTCCAGGACCATCGCGGCTCCAAAGATTCTCCCGCGAAATCGGCAATTGTAGTCACTAACCCCAACCTTAGAATTATTGTCAACCAAACTCTCGTATGTAAAAACATTTCTTCCGTGGTTCTGCTTATCGGACAGATAAAAATCGGATTAATAAATGTGTATCTCGAAGGTGACAAAGATATGGTCGATTATTTGAACAGAATCCAGGAAGTGGTCGAAAACATCGGAACCCAAGACATAATCCTCGCCGGTGATGTGAATGCCGCTAGCCCCTGGTGGGGCTGCGATGCGGAGGACGGTCGGGGAAGGGCCATTATGGACCTGCTGGCTCAGTTCAACCTTAACATCCTTAACTCAGGAGCAACCCCAACCTTCCACACCTTCAGGGGGGGGAGATTGTTCACTAGCATCGTGGACATCACTGCCTGCACCGATTCTCTATTAGCAAGGGTTTGTAACTGGACAGTGGACACTGAGACGGCGATCCTGACAGACCATAGAACCATCCGATTTGTCCTGTCTATTGGTGATCAGGATGCCCTTGTTAAACATCCTTCCACAAGGATTTACAATTCTAAAAAAGCGAAATGGGTGCTCTTTGCTGCTACCCTAGACAGTGAGATGATGAATTCGGGATTGACCGCTGAGACAGTCAAGAGCTGCAGGGATCCACAGTCTTTGGAACTTCTGGTTTGCAAGTACCAAAAAGCAATCGCCAAAGCTTGTGATGAGTCTATCCCCAGACTCTCTCAGAGGGAAAGCTCCACGCCTCCATGGTGGACAGGGGATCTTGAAACGGAGAAAAAATCTGTCAAGACATTACGCAGGAGAATCCACTCTTCAAATCCTGCCAGAAGACCCTACGTTGTAGCTGAATATATCAAAGCTAGAGACGAGTTTAAGAGACATATCGAGCTGACTCTAACCTCAAGCTGGAAGGACCTGTGCACCAGGCAGAAAGAAGAGGACGTCTGGACCTGTGCACAGCGTATTATAACCCGATGCTCTAACACGAGTCGCATTGAAGCCAGTCTGCTAAGGGACCCACTTACCAACACAACGTTATCAGCTGAGGAATCGGCGGAACATCTTGCCGAAACGTTCTTCCCACTTGACGACCCTGAGACAGACTCACCAGCACAGAAGATTACCAGGGAAAAGGTGCGGCTGGCTTTTGAGGACCTGGGCGTACCACCGAGCACCCCGGCAGCAGTTACTCCGCCTTTCACGCATGAGGAAACGATTGTCGTATATTCAGGAACTCACCCCAAGAAAGCACCTGGTGCCGATGGCTTTACGTCAGACATTTGTCAGGAGGCGTATAAGTGCAACAGCGACTTCCAGTTGGCAGTCTTTAACAAATGCCTAGAGATCGGCTGCTTCCCCACCGTGTGGAAGGAGGCCTGGATCAGAGTTGTTCCAAAGCCTGGAAAGGCCGATTACATGACGGCTAAGTCGTACCGCCCCATTGGACTACTCCCAGTATTAGGCAAAGTGCTGGAAAAGTTGGTTGCCAACAGGCTCTCTTGGACCATCGAGCGAGAGAATCTCCTAAGCCGGAGGCAGTACGGCTTCCGTGCGCGATGTGGGACAGAGGATGCACTCTATGACACCGTTGAGTACGTCAGGGAAGGAGTTCGTAAGAAGAAAATCGTTGCTGTGGTGTCGCTGGACATTGAAGGCGCCTTCGACAATGCCTGGTGGCCAGCGATTCTGCAGCAACTAAACGACAAACATATTGACCGTGGAACTCGGCGACTCCTATACAGTTACCTGTCGGATAGGAAGATCACTGTGGAATACTTGGGCAACACAATCTCCAGGCCCACGACGAAGGGTTGTATCCAGGGGTCAATTTGCGGCCCAATATTTTGGAATGTCCAGCTGGATCCCCTTTTGGTGGAAGCGGACAATTTAAGAGCTCATGTGCAGGCATACGCAGACGACATTGTAATCCTGGCGCAGGCTAATACTACTATGGAGCTGGAACTTGTCGTCAACGAGGCCCTTGCAGTTGTCGCGGATTGGGGAAAAAGGCAAAAAATGAGGTTTGCAGCCCACAAGACTCAGGCAATTATCTGCACTAAGAAGCTGAAATATGACGCCCCTTGTTTTTGCCTCTCCGAAGTCCCGATATTGCTTTCCAGCCGCCTTAAGCTGTTGGGATTGACTCTGGACTCTGGTTTGAGTTTCCTTCCGCACCTGGAAGAGGTAACCAAGAAGACGGCAAATATTTTTAAAATGGTGGCAAGAGCAGCTCGGGCTCAATGGGGACTGAACGCAAACATTCTGAGGACGATATATCTTGGCGTTGTCGAGCCAGTAGCGACCTATGCAGCGAGCTCCTGGGCGCAGATCGCCGGTAAGGTGTACGCCAGGAAGAAGCTCGACTCGATTACCAGAATGTTTGCGATCAAAATATCAAAATCCCACAGGACAACGTCGATGGTTGCCGCAGCTGTCCTCGCAGGTATAATCCCACTTGACCTGCGAGCAATAGAATACCTCAAAGTCTATGAAGTTAAGAGAGGTAAGCCTTTGGATGAGCTCCCGGGCAGAACCCTGGAAAGGCGTGCTCATCCCTCCGAGCTGCCCCATCCCGCTCTCAGGGGGAGGCTGGGATTCCGGCACATAGATTCCATAGAGGACATTCAGAACATCGAAAATGACTTCCTACAACTCTACACAGACGGGAGTAAAATTGAGGGAAAGGTCGGAGCTGCAGTCTCTTGCTGGGGTCGGGATGGCGAGGTCAATAAGATGGGCCTAAAGCTGGGTAACCACTGCTCAGTTTTCCAGGCGGAAATGATTGCAATAAGCAGGGCGATAAAGTATGCCAAGGACAGAAGGCCACCTATCTCTGTCAACATCATCTCTGACTCAAGGTCTTCGTTGGAGTCTATTGCGGACCCGAAAACATCAAACGCTATCGCCATCGGGGTTCAGCAATCAATCGCCGAAGCAAACCAGCAGGGCAGGGACATCATCCTGTTCTGGGTGAGAGCCCATGCCGGAATACCCGGCAATGAGAGGGCAGATGAACTCGCTAAGGACGCCGCACTACATCGTAAAACCAGCCCCGTCTGTGACCATTTCCCACTGTCCTTCGCAAAGCACTCGATCAGGGAGGCTACTCTGGACTTATGGCAGGAGCGCTTCGTGGCCGGAACACATCACGACAGAGGTATTAGACTCTTTTTTGAGGACGTAAGACGAGCGTACAAGGTGCTAGGAAAGATAGGTACCCCTAATAACCTTAGAGCTCAACTTTTCACGGGACACGGAGGCATTCGAGAGTATCTGTTCAGGTTCAAACTGGCGGATGACCCAGCCTGTGTCTGTGACGGCGAAAGTATCGAGTCCATAAGGCATATTTTGATTGAATGTCCCCGATTTACGCGGGAAAGGTTCGACCTCGAACAGAGGCTGGGTCGCCCGTTAGATGAACTCCCCGAGTTGGTTGATGACGACAATTGCCGGACCCATTTCGTGGCTTTTGCGGAGGGAGTCCTGGCCAAAGCTGCCAAAGCCAATGGGTCGACACTGCCCTAAAGGCCTCATAATTAACACCTTATTGGGTTAAATTATTAGTTTGTAAGGCATTTAGTCCAGTATCTAAAATAAGTATAGTTAGTATTCTTATTAGGATTGTTATAGATAGTGTAAATAGTAATTGTGTACATAGTGTAGATAGTAAAATAATAGTCATATAATTTCCTTAAGTTATTAGTTTAATTTAAGTGACAATAGTCGTGTAAATATACAGCACAAAAAAAAAAAAAAAAAAAAAAAAAAAAAAAAACAAAAAAAAAAAAAATTGCTACTAATAACCTACTAACCACTACAATTAAATCCTAGATTTACTGGTCCACTTGCACGAAGGACAGCTCGAAATGTCAGTGAAGTCAAATCGAGGTGTCTTTCCTGCAAGGTGGCCAATCATAGACCAAAAAAAATTTGATACAGAAATAAGTGCCGAATTAATATCGGCAATATTAACTTGAGGCAGGGGTGGTTTTTTAGTCGGTATGCACAGCCGTGAATCCGACACTGCCCAAGCTGGCTCGTTCTAGGCGAGGCAGTTTGGGGCGTCCAAAGAGGATTTTTCCACGCCTGCCAAAACAAAAAAAAAAAAAAAAAAAAAAAAAAAAACCTAACCTAACCTAACCCATAATTGCCTTTTGGCAAAAATGGAGAAGACCGACCACAACGCCTTCGATAGTGGGTGCCCAATACGCGTAAAGTGGGACGCACTGGCACGCCTATCGGTGGCGTATTGCTAAGGTGCAACCAGCCGTTTCCAGAAGCAGTAACCCATGTCCGGCCCAGACCCGAACTCCTAATGTCCGTCCAAGCTACCTAGCGATCCAAGCGAATCTGCAGAGGAAGAATCTGGCGACCCAAGAGCTCATGATAGTGGCTAGCGAGCGGAAGGTCGCATTCGCACTGCTCCAGGAGCCATATGTGGGTGGGGTTAAAAGGATGCGAGACTACCGGGGAGCGAGAGTCTACCAGTGCGCGGAACAAGGAAGTGGAACTGTGAAGGCAGCAATAGTTGTCTTCGATCATGACCTTGACGTCACACAGTGTCCAAAACTCACCACCAATAACATCACGGTGGTGAGGATCCGAACCAGCGCCTGGGAAATCGCAGTAGTCTCGTTCTACTTTGAACCGGACCAACCCATACAGCCATACCTGGAGCAACTTATGCAGATTCGTGAGGAAATGGGCACCACAAAAATTATAATGGGAGGCGACGCAAATGCCAAGAATACCTGGTGGGGTAGTTTGGTTTTGGACGGCAGGGGTGAAGAAATGGCGGGAACACTCGACGAAATGTGCTTGCAGGTACTCAACGTCGGAAATACGCCAACTTTCGACACCATCAGGGGTGGCAGGTCATACACCAGCTTCGTTGACGTAACAGCGTGTTCAACGGACTTGTTAGACCTGGTGGACGACTGGAGGGTTGAGGAAGGCATCATAAGCTCGGACCACAACGGTATTTTATTCAAAATTAACCTACAAAAAGCAAAAGGGACCAATATCAAAAGAACAACCAGAATATATAACACTAGAAAAGCAAATTGGAGCCAATTTCATGAGAAATTGGCCCAATTAAAGGCAGATATTAACTTAAACACCACGGAAATTAATAAAATCAGTAATAAAATAGATTTAGAAAATAACATTAACACTTATATAAACACCATTACCGAAACCAGTGAAAAAACTTTAGATAAAATTAAAAATAATGATACACTTACAATACCGTGGTGGTCCAAAGAGCTCACCGATATGATGAACGACGTAAACACCAGGAGACGCCGAATTCGAAGCGCTGCACCAGTCCGGAGAGCGAAGGTCGTCGACGAGTACCTGCAAGCAAAAGAAAATTATGAGTTGCAAGCCAAAAGGGCACAAATCACAAGTTGGAAGGGGTTCTGTGAGAAACAGGATAAGGAAGGAGTTTGGGAGGGCATTTACAGAGTTTTGGCACGGACCACTAAGCGACACGAGGACTTGCCATTGGTGAAGGATGGGGTGCCACTCGATGGTACGGATTCGGCTATTCTGCTAGCGGAGACCTTCTACCCCGAAGACCTAGAAGAGGAAGATAATGATGACCACCGTCGGACGAGAGTAGCGGCCAGTCGTGTAAACGAGTGGACGCATGATGAACAACATGACCCACCGTTTACACTTCAGGAGCTAAAAACCGCGGTGGAAAGTTTCAACCCAAAGAAGGCACCGGGGGCGGATGGTCTCACAGCCGATATCTGTGCCCAAGCCATATCCCGGGACCCGGGGATGTTCCTTGCACTGGCCAACAAGTGCCTTGAGCAGGGTCACTTCCCCGGAGCCTGGAAAGTGGCCACAGTGGTGATACTTCGGAAGCCAGGGAAGGATTCGTATACCACCCCAAAGTCCTACAGACCGATCGGCCTCCTACCAGTCCTGGGCAAAATGCTCGAGAAAATGTTGGTAGCAAGATTGAAGTGGCATCTGATCCCGCGGTTAAGTACTCGTCAGTTTGGCTTCATGCCCCAGAAGAGCACCGAGGACTCCCTCTACACCATGATACAACACATCAAAACAAAGCTGAATCAAAAGAAGCTGATCACTGTTGTATCGCTTGACATAGAGGGAGCCTTCGACAGCGCATGGTGGCCGGCAATCAGAACCAGACTGGCTGAGGAAAGGTGTCCGGTGAATCTCAGACGAATGATGGACAGCTACCTGACTGGTAGGAGTGTCCGAGTAAGGTACGCCGGAACAGAGTGCCTAAGGAACACCAGTAAAGGGTGCGTTCAGGGGTCGATTGGCGGTCCGATCCTCTGGAATCTGTTGCTGGACCCTTTGCTGAAGGGGCTGGAAGAGCGGGGACATCACTGCCAGGCCTTCGCCGATGATGTCATTATGATCTTCGACGGTGACACAGCATTGGAAGTTCAAAGACATGCCAATGCCGCCCTCGAGTATGTTCGGAAGTGGGGCATCGGAAATAAGCTAAAGTTTGCACCACACAAAACCTGTGCAATGGTAGTAACCAGAAAGCTGAAATACGATGTCCCGCTCCTGAGCATGGGCGGGGTAGACATTGGCATGTCCAAGGAAATAAAAATACTGGGGCTCACCGTCGACCACCAGCTCACTTTCAACACCCACGCCGCAAACGTGTGTAGAAAAGCTGCCAATATCTACAAGCAGCTATCCAGAGCGGCTAAAGTGAGCTGGGGCCTGCATCCGGAGGTCATAAGGAGCATCTACACGGCAGCAGTGGAGCCGGTAGTGATGTACGCGGCAAGCGCCTGGGCGCCGGCAACAAAGAAGATAGGAGTGCAGAAGATGCTGAACACGGTCCAAAGAGGATTCGCCCAAAAGCTCTGCAAGTCCTACCGCACCGTTTCGCTGAATGCGTCCCTGGTGCTGGCTGGGATACTCCCCCTCGACCTCCGAATACAAGAAGCAGCTGCACTGTATGAGGCAAAGAGGGGGGTGCCCCAGCCAGACCTTGCGGGCAGGGAGGTGGAACGTGTGGTGGCTTTTGCAGAGACCCCACATCCAGCGAAACATATGGCCTTGGAGTTCGTGAGTCTGGAGGACCAGTCTCGTGTGGACACCCACAACAACCAGGCGGTCCGGTTTTTCACCGACGGCAGCAGGATTGCGGGCAAGGTCGGAGCAGCACTGTCACTGTGGGACGGTGAAGCCGAGATCAAGTCCGTAAAGCTTAGCTTGCCGTCGTGCTGCACGGTCTACCAGGCGGAACTCCTGGCCATATGCGTAGCCACGAGGGAAATCCTCAAGCGCAGGGAGGGAACCTTTGGAATCTATAGTGACTCAAAGGCAGCACTTCAAACAGTCACGAACCAGGGTTCCCTCCACGCCTTGGCGGTGGAGGCCAGAGCAAACGTGGGCGCAGCCTTATCCCAGAGCAAAGATGTTTCCTTGTTCTGGGTTAAGGCTCATGCCGGACTAGAGGGCAACGAACGCGCAGACCACCTAGCGAAAGAGGCTGCACTCAAATCCAAAAAGAAGCCGGACTATGACCTTTGCCCGGTGTCATTCGTCAAGCGGCAAATCCGAGTGGGGTCGCTCGACGAATGGAACCGGAGATACCAAAAAGGCGAAACAGCCTCCGTCACAAAAATGTTCCTCCCAGATGCGATAGATGCCTTCAAAATTGTCAGCAAAGTTAAGCCAACCGGAGTGGTAACACAGATCTTGACGGGGCACGGTGGGTTCTCTGAATACCTGCACCGCTTTAAGTGTAAGGGGAGCCCATCGTGCATCTGTGAGCCTGATGCCCTAGAATCTGTCCCTCATATTTTAACGGAATGCCCTGCGTACGGAGTGGAAAGATTAAATACGGAAATAGAATTGGAGACAGAAATAAATATGGACAATATAGGAAAATTGATGAAAAACAATAAGCTAAGAAAAATTTTATTGGAATACTGCGTAAGAATAGCCTCAAAAGTAATAAAAAGAAATAAAGAAACATAAAGCTATGCTTTTAATATATAAGTTTATATACTGACAAAGCATAGAATAAATTAATAGATACTCAAAATGAAATAAAATATAAAATTAAGATAATAAATAAAAAATTAGATAAACATTAATACTAGTAAAAACTTCATTTATAAGTCAGTAAAATCCAAAATTTAAAAAATTGCAATTTACATAAAAATTACTAAATAAGGTCTCTGACTATGTCAGGGGGACACTTAGAAAGGCAGGAGTGGGTTTTAGCCGGTATGAGTCCGGCACTGCCCAGACTGGCTCACTAGTGGGGCAGTCTGGGCGTCCATGAGGATTTCCCACTCCTGCCAAAACAAAAAAAAAAAAAAAAAAAAAAACCTAACCTAACCTAACCTAACCTAACCTAACCTAACCTAACCTAACCTAACCTAACCTAACCTAACCTAACCTAACCTAACCTAACCTAACCTAACCTAACCTAACCTAACCTAACCTAACTCTGGTGCGCGTTCCGCGAGCTCGAGTCCCGTTTGGTAGTCGCAATTCCCGGTTGTTTCACATTTTTCAGGCGAAAAACACGTTTTTCGACCAAAAGTCAAAATTTTTGTTCTGTCAAAATTCCAATAACTCCATAGCTCGCTAGCCCGCGCGGAGACGCGTCTTTTGACACCTCGCACGTGCGCCTAGCAAACATAGAACTGCAAAAATAATTTGCATCGATAAATTCACCTACCTACGAAATCCACCTATAGGAGATAGCAATTTCACAAAACCGTTATAACTTTGCATCCTGGTGACGCATTTCGAAGCTGTTTTCAGCCATTTTGATTTTTAATAGGCTCCGTCCTACTTTCTGACTAGTTAAAATTGACAAAGCGCGAAAATATTTTTTCGTTCTTGGACTTATAAAAATTTTTGATATTTTTTCTTTACGAAAATCTAAAATAATTTTTATCTCAAAATTCTCTCCAAAAACATTTTTGATTCTAGTTTAAATAGTTAATTGCCTGCCTTACCTGTACTCTGGTGCGCGTTCCGCGAGCTCGAGTCCCGTTTGGTAGTCGCAATTCCCGGTTGTTTCACATTTTTCAGGCGAAAAACACGTTTTTCGACCAAAAGTCAAAATTTTTGTTCTGTCAAAATTCCAATAACTCCATAGCTCGCTAGCCCGCGCGGAGACGCGTCTTTTGACACCTCGCACGTGCGCCTAGCAAACATAGAACTGCAAAAATAATTTGCATCGATAAATTCACCTACCTACGAAATCCACCTATAGGAGATAGCAATTTCACAAAACCGTTATAACTTTGCATCCTGGTGACGCATTTCGAAGCTGTTTTCAGCCATTTTGATTTTTAATAGGCTCCGTCCTACTTTCTGACTAGTTAAAATTGACAAAGCGCGAAAATATTTTTTCGTTCTTGGACTTATAAAAATTTTTGATATTTTTTCTTTACGAAAATCTAAAATAATTTTTATCTCAAAATTCTCTCCAAAAACATTTTTGATTCTAGTTTAAATAGTTAATTGCCTGCCTTACCTGTACTCTGGTGCGCGTTCCGCGAGCTCGAGTCCCGTTTGGTAGTCGCAATTCCCGGTTGTTTCACATTTTTCAGGCGAAAAACACGTTTTTCGACCAAAAGTCAAAATTTTTGTTCTGTCAAAATTCCAATAACTCCATAGCTCGCTAGCCCGCGCGGAGACGCGTCTTTTGACACCTCGCACGTGCGCCTAGCAAACATAGAACTGCAAAAATAATTTGCATCGATAAATTCACCTACCTACGAAATCCACCTATAGGAGATAGCAATTTCACAAAACCGTTATAACTTTGCATCCTGGTGACGCATTTCGAAGCTGTTTTCAGCCATTTTGATTTTTAATAGGCTCCGTCCTACTTTCTGACTAGTTAAAATTGACAAAGCGCGAAAATATTTTTTCGTTCTTGGACTTATAAAAATTTTTGATATTTTTTCTTTACGAAAATCTAAAATAATTTTTATCTCAAAATTCTCTCCAAAAACATTTTTGATTCTAGTTTAAATAGTTAATTGCCTGCCTTACCTGTACTCTGGTGCGCGTTCCGCGAGCTCGAGTCCCGTTTGGTAGTCGCAATTCCCGGTTGTTTCACATTTTTCAGGCGAAAAACACGTTTTTCGACCAAAAGTCAAAATTTTTGTTCTGTCAAAATTCCAATAACTCCATAGCTCGCTAGCCCGCGCGGAGACGCGTCTTTTGACACCTCGCACGTGCGCCTAGCAAACATAGAACTGCAAAAATAATTTGCATCGATAAATTCACCTACCTACGAAATCCACCTATAGGAGATAGCAATTTCACAAAACCGTTATAACTTTGCATCCTGGTGACGCATTTCGAAGCTGTTTTCAGCCATTTTGATTTTTAATAGGCTCCGTCCTACTTTCTGACTAGTTAAAATTGACAAAGCGCGAAAATATTTTTTCGTTCTTGGACTTATAAAAATTTTTGATATTTTTTCTTTACGAAAATCTAAAATAATTTTTATCTCAAAATTCTCTCCAAAAACATTTTTGATTCTAGTTTAAATAGTTAATTGCCTGCCTTACCTGTACTCTGGTGCGCGTTCCGCGAGCTCGAGTCCCGTTTGGTAGTCGCAATTCCCGGTTGTTTCACATTTTTCAGGCGAAAAACACGTTTTTCGACCAAAAGTCAAAATTTTTGTTCTGTCAAAATTCCAATAACTCCATAGCTCGCTAGCCCGCGCGGAGACGCGTCTTTTGACACCTCGCACGTGCGCCTAGCAAACATAGAACTGCAAAAATAATTTGCATCGATAAATTCACCTACCTACGAAATCCACCTATAGGAGATGGGGTGCGTTGACAGGAAACCTCCCCGTGTGCCTGTGGACTGGAGTTCCCTTACGGATCCGTCCGGGGGGAAGATCAGTCTACGGGTCGGTGCACCCTGGGATGCGGACAATGACTCGCCATTAGGTACTTTGTGCCTAATGGGGTCTCGTTGTCCGTATGCTAATATCCTGTCACAGGAACGCTCTAACATGTACTCGGAGAGAGTACACGTTAAGCAGCGTTCGGGTAGGAACGGGCTCGGCGTGCACTAACCCTGCCGTCGGGCAGGCAGAAGGAAGCCTTTTCTTCTGCCACCGTTGGTCTCGTAGCCCCGAAGAGTGTGTAGGTCATGTCTCTGGCATTTGACGGGGGTCGAGGGTCTTGGCTTAATTGCCCGGGCCGCGAGGAAGAAAACCTCTATAAAAAATCACCCCAAACCTCCAAGCGGCGGCGCACCGTGAGGGAGGTTGAAAGCTTGACTAATGGGTAGCTTAATTAGTCGTTAGTGCGAACCACGTATTTTTGGTTGGTTGGTTGGATAATTTTTATACTCGTGGGATTTATTATGGTGAAAAATAAATATAAAAGCAGAAGTGTGGTGGAGAGCGATACGGGGTCGGAGTCCGACGCTGTATCGGGCGCGGAGAGCTCTTTTCAGAGCTCCGAGCGCGAGGAGGTAGTGAAGGCTACCGAAAGGAGGAAGGAGTTTATCCGGAAGCGGACGAATTCGGATAGCCAGGGGTCGTCCGCCGACGAGAGGAGGAAAATCCACTCTAGCCGGCGGGGTGGGGCCCGGAAAAAGGGCGCAGGTAGGGGGCTCACCAGGGAGGCCGGTGAGCCGAGCCGGGCCAGCTCGGGCGAAAAGACAAGGCTCGCCACAGCGGAAGACCACCCTGAAGGGACCAGCGCGGTCCTCTCAGGGTCTCCCTGTGGCGAGCCGGACGCCGCAGCGGCTAAATTTAAGGAGGCCGTGGAGGCCGCTTTCAAGAGAGCGGCCTTAAAGAAACTCAAGGCCTCCAGGGAGGGGGCCATACCTGAGGCCACGGCCTCTATCTTGGCGGCAGCGAGGGCCTGTTTCCTCAGGCCTCCGCCGGACGAAATGTCCGAAATGCGGGCGGAGGTCACCCGCTTGGTAGCCGCCATGGAGCTTCTCCGAAAGGAGAACGAGGAGCTCCGAGCGGACCTGGCCAGGCTCCGAGGAGCCGGCCCTCGCGAGGTGCTACAGGGGGGAGAGCAGGAGGGGCAGGACCCGGTACTGTCCTTGGTGCGACGCGAGTTAGGTGCCCTTGGGGCGCGGTTTTCCGCCCTAGAGGCCATCGTCCTGCGCCCCCCATTAGCGGCGAGCCAGCCGGCCTCGGGCCAGCGGAAGGTGGCATCATATGCCACCACCGCAGCTGCCCCGACCAAACCAGGGTCGTCGGGGCAGACCAAGGGCAGGGCGGCTACAGAGGTGGCGAGGGCACCAGCCCAGGCGGTGAGGGCACCTGCCCAAGCGGCGAGGGCACCGGCCCAGGCAGCGAGGGCCCCTGCCCAGGCGGTGAGGGCCCCGGCCCAGGCGGCAAGGGCCCCGGCCCAACAGCCGCCCCCGCCTCCCGCTTCTTCTCCGGCCGACGCCGAATGGCAAGTCGCCGGGGAGAGGCGGAACGCGGGTAAGGCCAAAAGGGCGGCCAAAAGGAAGGCGAGGCGGCAGCGGCGCAAGGAGCGAGGCGTCGCGGCTAGGCTCCGCGCCCCGAAGTCCGCAGCTGTAGTGATCACACTACAGCCGGAGGCGGAGAAGAAGGGCGCGTCCTACCAAACCGTGCTCGCCAAGGTGGGACAGGTTCTGGAGGGGAACCTGGAAGCGTTCGGGGCCAAAAATGGCCTCAAATTCAAGGTCACCGCGACTGGGGCTCGAATGCTGGAGGTCCCCGGCGCGGCCAGTGGCCCGGCCGCTGACGCTCTGGCCGAAAAAATCAGGGAGTCAATAAGTCCGGACGAGGCCAGAGTGTCCAGGCCCACCATGTGTGCTGACATGCGCATTTCGGGCCTGGACGACTCGGTGACGGAGGGACAGGTGGTGGCCGCTGTCGCTAGGACGGGGGGGTGCTCTGCCGAGCAGGTTAAGGCGGGCACCATCCGTCCTGGCTCCAGGGGTATGCGAACCGTGACGGTGAGCTGCCCCGTGTCGGCGGCCAAAAAGGTTGCTGAGGAGGGCCAAAGGCTTTTGGTGGGCTGGGTATCCGCGCAGGTCAAACTGCTGGAACCCAGACCTCTGAGGTGCTTCCGCTGCCACGTGGGTCACCACGTGGGAGTGAAGTGCGACTCGGAGGTGGACCGCAGCGGTAACTGCTACCGCTGTGGTCAGTCCGGTCACGAGGCTGGCTCGTGCACTGCCGCGCCGCACTGCGTCGTATGTGCGGCTGCTGGCAAGCCGGCCGACCACCGGATTGGGGGCAAGGCCTGCGCCAAACCCGCCAAAGCCGGAGGCAGGGGCAAGCCCTCCGCCACCGCCGCCACCGCCGTCACCGCCGCAGCCACCGCCACTACTGGCGCCGCCGCTGCCGCTTCCACCGTCGTCGCCGCCGCCGTTGTCGCCGCGGCAGGGCCCTCACAGGGGGCTCGGGAGGGGGCTGAAATGGACTGCCAATAACGGCTCCATTACGCCTCCTCCAGGCGAACATCAACCACTGCGCCGCAGCTCAGGACCTATTGTTCCAGAGCATGGCGCAGTGGTCGATTAACATCGCCGTGGTCGCTGAGCCGTACTTTGTCCCGCCCAGGGATGACCGGGTGGAGGACCTGAACGGCTCAGTGACCATAATTTCGTCGGCCGCCGCCGGTACTCCGTCCCTCGAGGCAGTCAAGAGAGGACGGGGTTGCGTGGCAGCACGGTTCGGGGAGATTGTCGTGGTAGGGGTATACTTCTCCCCGAACCGAACTCTCGCCGAGTTCCACAACTCCCTTGCGGAGTTGAGAGACGTCGTCGTCGGATACGGTTCCCTCCCTGTGCTCGTTCTCGGGGACTTCAATGCCAAGAATGTGGCTTGGGGTTCCCGGCTTACGGACAGACGAGGCAGGATGGTGGAAGACTGGGCACTGGAGACAGGCCTGGTCGTCCTAAACCGGGGTTCTGTCCCCACGTGTGTGCGGATGCAGGGCGAATCAGTGGTGGACATCTCGTTCGCCAGCCCTGCTCTGTCGCCACGTGTCGTCGACTGGCGCGTCATGGAGGGGGTGGAGACGTATTCCGACCACCGGTACATCCGGTTTGACGTCTCCGCCCAGACCTCGAGCGCGCCGGTCCGACAGGCCCGGAGTGGTCCGCGATGGGCGCTGAAGCAGCTGGACCGGGAGCTCCTCCTGGAAGCCTCGATCGTGCAGGCCTGGGTGTCATCACCGGACAGGCCTGCCGACATCAACGATGAGGCAGAGTGGTTCCGGGAGGCCATGTCCGCAATTTGCGACGTGGCAATGCCCCGGGTCCAGCCCGGACGTGCTAGGCGCCAGGTGTACTGGTGGTCGCCAGAGCTGACGACTCTGCGCAAAGCGTGCGTTGCGGCGCGACGCCGGTACGCCAGGCACCGCAGGCTCCGTATCCGCCCTCCGGATACGGAGGCCATTCAGGCGGAGCTGTACGAGAGGTACAGAGAGGCGAAGAACGTCCTCCAAGCAGGGATCCTGCGGGCCAGGGGACTGGCTCGCGAGGAGTTTCTGGGGACTCTGGACGGGGACCCGTGGGGACGCCCATATAAGATGGTGCGGGAGAAACTCCGCCCATGGGCTCCCCCGCTGACACAGAGTCTCCGACCCGAGCTTGTTGAGGACGTGGTGAGCGCTCTGTTCCCCTCGAGAGGGGAACATCCCGCCCCGCCTATGGCTCCGCCTGCTGCGGTGCCCGATGCGGACCACACCGCCGACGACGACGACGATGCCCCAGAGGTGACCGAGGCAGAAATGAGAGTGGCGGTACGTAGGCTGAGTGCCAAGAATACCGCCCCAGGACCCGACGGCTTACCTGGGAAAGCCTGGGTCCTGGCCATGGAGGCTCTCGGGCCTCGACTAAGGGGGCTCCTTAGCGCATGCATGGAGAGGGGCCAGTTCCCACTTCGTTGGAAGACCGGGAAACTGGTCCTTATCAAGAAGCCGGGGCGCCCTGCGGACTCTCCGTCCGCTTACCGGCCCATCGTGCTGCTCGACGAGGTGGGCAAGCTCTTTGAAAGAGTAATTGCAAACCGCCTCGTCGGGCAGCTGGTGCGGGTGGGGCCGGATTTGGCGGATGGCCAGTTTGGCTTCCGCCAAGGGCGCTCTACGGTGGACGCCATCATGCGCGTGCGGGCCCTCACGACGGGGGATGCTGTTGCCCGGGGTCGGGTCGTCTTGGCGGTGTCTCTAGACATCGCCAACGCCTTCAACACCCTGCCCTGGAGTTGCATCAAGGAGGCACTCCGGTATCACCGGATGCCGACCTACCTCTGTCGTTTGGTCGAGGCCTATTTGACGGACAGGGCCGTCATCTACCCCGGTCACCAGGGGGAATGGAACCGGCGAGAGATGTCGTGCGGTGTCCCACAGGGATCGGTCCTGGGGCCATATCTGTGGGACATCGGATACGACTGGGTGCTGCGCGCCGACCTCCCTAGCGGCGTCAGCGTAGTGTGCTACGCTGACGACACGCTGGTCCTGGCGCAAGGGAGGTCGCACGAGGCGGCGGCCGAATTGGCGACACGCGGGGTTGCGACAATCGTCGACAGGATCCGGCAATTGGGACTCGAGGTGGCACTGCACAAGTCCGAGGTCATGTGCTTTCATGGCCCTCGGAACGCGCCACCGTCGGGTTCCCAAATAACGGCAGGAGGGGTTCACATCGACGTCGAGGTGACGATGAGGTACCTGGGACTCGTCCTCGACAGTCGGTGGAACTTCGTGGAGCATTTCCGACGTTTGGCTCCCAAACTGGAGCGGGCCGGGGCTGCTTTGAAGCGGCTTCTGCCCAATCTAAGGGGTCCAAACGCCTCCTGCCGGAGGCTCTACGCGGGGGTCGTGCGGTCCATGGCCCTTTACGGGGCGCCGGTGTGGGCGCCAACCTTGAGGCTGCAGCCAACCCGCCGGTTGCACGCGGCCCAAAGGGTCATGGCCACCCGGATAGTGCGGGGATACCGCACGATCTCCGGCGAGGCAGCGAGCCTCCTTGCCGGAACGCCGCCATGGGATCTGGAGGCGAAAGTCCTCGCCCAAATCTGGGAGTGGCGCGAGGAGATGAAGCGCCGGGGTGTAACTCCGCTGCCGCGACAAGTCACGGCACAGCGGACAGAGCTCCGGCAGGATCTCATGGCGGCTTGGAGAGTGCGATTGTCGCAACCCAGATCTGGGCACGCCACAATTGCGGCGATAAGTCCCCTCTTTGAGGAGTGGCTAGAGAGGCGCCACGGCGCCCTCACCTACCGCCTGACGCAGGTCCTCACCGGACACGGTAGTTTCGGGAGGTTCCTGTTTCAGATCAGGCAGGAGGAAACGCCCGGGTGTCACCACTGCGTGGATCGCCCGGAGGACACGGTGGAGCATACGGTGGAGGTCTGCCCGGCTTGGGTGGAGCACCGCCGTGTCCTCGTGCAGGCGATCGGCGGCAGTGACCTCTCACGTCCGGCCCTGGTCCAGGCCATGGTGCGGAGTGAGAGGGCATGGCAGGCTGTCACCTCCTTCTGCGAAGCAGTAATGCTCGTAAAGGAGGAGGCGGGGCGCGAGAGGCAGAGACTAAGGTCGCTCCCTCGAGCCCCTAGCCGCCGCGGTAGTAGACGCCCCGGGCGTCGGGAATCGATCGCCGATTTCCGGCCACCGTAGGCGCGGGCTTGCGGACGGAGAGTGATGGGTAGCTCTCCGTCCGATCAGGACCAAGCCCGGGTCGACGGCGCGTAGTGTTCCACGCGCGCCTCAAAGAGTTGTCAGCGAAGCTGAAGGGGTCCGTCAGGGCCGATGCCTACCACCGGGGTTGCGGATAAGTCCTAAGGGGAAACCGTGGCCCTGGTCTAGGTAAGGGAAGGAACACGGGTGGGTTTTAGTCAGTAAAAGTCTGACACGCCCTTCCGCTCCGCCCAGAGCGGGAGAAGTCATTGGATGATTTCCCACCCAAAAAAAAAAAAAAAAATAAAAAAAAAAAAAAAAAAAAAAAATACCTATAGGAGATAGCAATTTCACAAAACCGTTATAACTTTGCATCCTGGTGACGCATTTCGAAGCTGTTTTCAGCCATTTTGATTTTTAATAGGCTCCGTCCTACTTTCTGACTAGTTAAAATTGACAAAGCGCGAAAATATTTTTTCGTTCTTGGACTTATAAAAATTTTTGATATTTTTTCTTTACGAAAATCTAAAATAATTTTTATCTCAAAATTCTCTCCAAAAACATTTTTGATTCTAGTTTAAATAGTTAATTGCCTGCCTTACCTGTACTCTGGTGCGCGTTCCGCGAGCTCGAGTCCCGTTTGGTAGTCGCAATTCCCGGTTGTTTCACATTTTTCAGGCGAAAAACACGTTTTTCGACCAAAAGTCAAAATTTTTGTTCTGTCAAAATTCCAATAACTCCATAGCTCGCTAGCCCGCGCGGAGACGCGTCTTTTGACACCTCGCACGTGCGCCTAGCAAACATAGAACTGCAAAAATAATTTGCATCGATAAATTCACCTACCTACGAAATCCACCTATAGGAGATGGGGTGCGTTGACAGGAAACCTCCCCGTGTGCCTGTGAACTGGAGTTCCCTTACGGATCCGTCCGGGGGGAAGATCAGTCTACGGGTCGGTGCACCCTGGGATGCGGACAATGACTCGCCATTAGGTACTTTGTGCCTAATGGGGTCTCGTTGTCCGTATGCTAATATCCTGTCACAGGAACGCTCTAACATGTACTCGGAGAGAGTACACGTTAAGCAGCGTTCGGGTAGGAACGGGCTCGGCGTGCACTAACCCTGCCGTCGGGCAGGCAGAAGGAAGCCTTTTCTTCTGCCACCGTTGGTCTCGTAGCCCCGAAGAGTGTGTAGGTCATGTCTCTGGCATTTGACGGGGGTCGAGGGTCTTGGCTTAATTGCCCGGGCCGCGAGGAAGAAAACCTCTATAAAAAATCACCCCAAACCTCCAAGCGGCGGCGCACCGTGAGGGAGGTTGAAAGCTTGACTAATGGGTAGCTTAATTAGTCGTTAGTGCGAACCACGTATTTTTTGGTTGGTTGGTTGGAAATTTTTTTATACTCGTGGGATTAAGATGGTGAAATTAAAAAACAAAAACAAATTTAAGAGTCGAGAAATGGTGGAGAGCGATGCGGGGTCGGACTCCGACGCTGCATCGGGCGCGGAGAGCTCTTGTCAGAGCTCCGAGCGCGAGGAGGTGGCGAAGGCTGCCGAAAGTAGGAAGAAGGAATTTCTCCGGAAGCGGTCGAATTCTGACGGCCAGGGGTCGTCCGCCGACGAGAGGAGGAAAATCCACTCTAGCCGGCGGGGTGGGGCCCGGAAAAAGGGCGCGGGTAGGGGGCTCACCAAGGAGGTCGGTGAGCCGAGCCAAGCCAGCTCGGGCGAATTGACGAGGCTCGCCACAGTGGAACACCACCCTGAAGGGACCAGCGCGGTCCTCTCAGAGTCTCCCTGTGGCGAGCCGGACGCCGTAGCGGCAAAATTTGAGGAGGTTGTAGAGGCCGTGGTCAAGAATGTGTCCTTGAAGAGGCTCCAGTCCTCGAAGGACAAGGCCATATCGGAAGCCACGGCCTCTATATTGGCGGCAGCGAAGGCTCACTTCCTCGGGCCTCCGCCGGACGGCATGGCCGAAATGCGGGCGGAGGTCGCCCGCTTGATAACCGGCATGGAGCTCCTCCGAAAGGAGAATGAGGAGCTCCGAGCGGACCTGGCCAGGCTCCGCGGAGCCACCCCTCGTGAGGTGCCGCAGGGGGGAGAGCAGCATGGGCAGGGACGGCCCGTGCCTGCTGAGGACCGGGTCCTGTCCTTGGTGCGGCAGGAGATGGATGCCTTTCGGGCGCGGTTTTCCGCCCTGGAGGCCATCGTCCTGCGCCCCCCATTAGCGGCGAGCCAGCCGGCTTCAGGCCAGCGGAAGGCGGCATCATATGCCACCACCGCAGCTGCCCCGACCAAACCAGGGCAGGGCAGGGCAACTACAGAGGCGGCGAGGGCACCAGCCCAGGCGGCGAGGGCACCTGCCCAGGCGGCGAGGGCACTGGCCCAGGCGGCGAGAGCACCGGCCCAGGCGGCAAGGGCACCGGCCCAGGCTGCTAAGGCACCGGCCCAGGCGGCGAGGGCTCCGGCTCAACAGCCGCCGCCGCCTCCTAATTCTTCTCCGGCCGACGCCGAATGGCAAGTGGCCGGGGAAAAGCGGAAGGCGGGTAAGACAGCAAGGGCGGCCAAAAGGAAGGCGAGGCGGCAGCGGCGCAAGGAGCGCACCGCCGCGGCTAGGCTCCGCGCCCCGAAGTCCGCAGCTGTAGTGATCACACTACAGCCGGAGGCGGAGAAGAAGGGCGCGACCTACCAAAGCGTGCTCGCCAAGGTGGGGCAGGTTGTTGCAGGGAACCTTGAAGCGCTCGGGGCCAAAAATGGCCTCAAATTCAAGGTCACCGCGACTGGGGCCCGGATGCTGGAGGTCCCCGGCGCGGCCAGTGGCCCGGCCGCTGACGCTCTGGCCGAAAAGATCAGGGCGTCCATACATGCGGACGAGGCCCGAGTGTCCAGGCCGACCATGTGCGCTGACATGCGCATCTCGGGCCTGGACGACTCGGTGACGGAGGAAACAATCGTGGCCGCTGTCGCTAGGACGGGGGGGTGCTCTGCCGAGCAGGTTAAGGCGGGCACCATCCGTCCGGGCTTCAAGGGGATGCGAGCCGTTACGGTGAGCTGCCCCGTGTCGGCGGCCAAGAAGATTGCCGAGGAGGGCCAAAGGTTGTTGGTGGGCTGGGTGTCCGCGCAGGTCAAACTGCTGGAGCCCAGACCTCTGAGGTGCTTCCGCTGCCACGTGGGTCACCACGTGGGAGTGAAGTGCACTTCGGAGGTGGACCGCAGCGGTAACTGCTACCGCTGCGGTCAGTCCGGTCACGAGGCTGGCTCGTGCACTGCCGCGCCGCACTGCGTCGTATGTGCGGCTGCTGGCAAGCCGGCCGACCACCGGATTGGGGGCAAGGCCTGCGCCAAACCCGCCAAAGCCGGAGGCAGGGGCAAGCCCTCCGCCACCGCCGCCACCGCCGTCACCGCCGCAGCCACCGCCACTACTGGCGCCGCCGCTGCCGCTTCCACCGTCGTCGTCGCCGCCGTTGTCGCCGCGGCAGGGCCCTCACAGGGGGCTCGGGAGGAGGGGGCTGAAATGGACTGCCAATAATGGCCCCATTACGCCTCCTCCAGGCGAACATCAACCACTGCGCCGCAGCTCAGGACCTATTGTTCCAGAGCATGGCGCAGTGGTCGATTAACATCGCCGTGGTCGCTGAGCCGTACTTTGTCCCGCCCAGGGATGACCGGGTGGAGGACCTGAACGGCTCAGTGACCATAATTTCGTCGGCCGCCGCCGGTACTCCGTCCCTCGAGGCTGTCAAGAGAGGACGGGGTTGCGTGGCAGCACGGTTCGGGGAGATTGTCGTGGTAGGGGTATACTTCTCCCCGAACCGAACTCTCGCCGAGTTCCACAACTCCCTTGCGGAGTTGAGAGACGTCGTCGTCGGATACGGTTCCCTCCCTGTGCTCGTTCTCGGGGACTTCAATGCCAAGAATGTGGCTTGGGGTTCCCGGCTTACGGACAGACGAGGCAGGATGGTGGAGGACTGGGCACTGGAGACAGGCCTGGTCGTCCTAAACCGGGGTTCTGTCCCCACGTGTGTGCGGATGCAGGGCGAATCAGTGGTGGACATCTCGTTCGCCAGCCCTGCTCTGTCGCCACGTGTCGTCGACTGGCGCGTCATGGAGGGGGTGGAGACGTATTCCGACCACCGGTACATCCGGTTTGACGTCTCCGCCCAGACCTCGAGCGCGCCGGTCCGACAGGCCCGGAGTGGTCCGCGATGGGCGCTGAAGCAGCTGGACCGGGAGCTCCTCCTGGAAGCCTCGATCGTGCAGGCCTGGGTGTCATCACCGGACAGGCCTGCCGACATCAACGTTGAGGCAGAGTGGTTCCGGGAGGCCATGTCCGCAATTTGCGACGTGGCAATGCCCCGGGTCCAGCCCGGACGTGCTAGGCGCCAGGTGTACTGGTGGTCGCCAGAGCTGACGACTCTGCGCAAAGCGTGCGTTGCGGCGCGACGCCGGTACGCCAGGCACCGCAGGCTCCGTATCCGCCCTCCGGATACGGAGGCCATTCAGGCGGAGCTGTACGAGAGGTACAGAGAGGCGAAGAACGTCCTCCAAGCAGGGATCCTGCGGGCCAGGGGACTGGCTCGCGAGGAGTTTCTGGGGACTCTGGACGGGGACCCGTGGGGACGCCCATATAAGATGGTGCGGGAGAAACTCCGCCCATGGGCTCCCCCGCTGACACAGAGTCTCCGACCCGAGCTTGTTGAGGACGTGGTGAGCGCTCTGTTCCCCTCGAGAGGGGAACATCCCGCCCCGCCTATGGCTCCGCCTGCTGCGGTGCCCGATGCGGACCACACCGCCGACGACGACGACGATGCCCCAGAGGTGACCGAGGCAGAAATGAGAGTGGCGGTACGTAGGCTGAGTGCCAAGAATACCGCCCCAGGACCCGACGGCTTACCAGGGAAAGCCTGGGTCCTGGCCATGGAGGCTCTCGGGTCTCGACTAAGGGGGCTGCTTAGCGCATGCATGGAGAGGGGCCAGTTCCCACTTCGTTGGAAGACCGGGAAACTGGTCCTCATCAAGAAGCCGGGGCGCCCTGCGGACTCTCCGTCCGCTTACCGGCCCATCGTGCTGCTCGACGAGGTGGGCAAGCTCTTTGAAAGAGTAATTGCAAACCGCCTCGTCGGGCAGCTGGTGCGGGTGGGGCCGGATTTGGCGGATGGCCAGTTTGGCTTCCGCCAAGGGCGCTCTACGGTGGACGCCATCATGCGCGTGCGGGCCCTCACGACGGGGGATGCTGTGGCCCGGGGTGGGGTCGTCTTGGCGGTGTCTCTAGACATCGCCAACGCCTTCAACACCCTGCCCTGGAGTTGCATCAGGGAGGCACTCCGGTATCACCGGATGCCGACCTACCTCTGTCGTTTGGTCGAGGCCTATCTGACGGACAGGGCCGTCATCTACCCCGGTCACCAGGGGGAATGGAACCGGCGAGAGATGTCGTGCGGTGTCCCACAGGGATCGGTCCTGGGGCCATATCTGTGGGACATCGGTTACGACTGGGTGCTGCGCGCCGACCTCCCTAGCGGCGTCAGCGTAGTGTGCTACGCTGACGACACGCTGGTCCTGGCGCAGGGGAGGTCGCACGAGGCGGCGGCCGAATTGGCGACACGCGGGGTTGCGACAATCGTCGACAGGATCCGGCAGTTTGGACTCGAGGTGGCGCTGCACAAGTCCGAGGTCATGTGCTTTCATGGCCCTCGGAACGCGCCACCGTCGGGTTCCGAAATAACGGTAGGAGGGGTTCACATCGACGTCGAGGTAACGATGAGGTACCTGGGACTCGTCCTCGACAGTCGATGGAACTTCGTGGAGCATTTCCGACGTTTGGCTCCCAAACTGGAGCGGGCCGGGGCTGCTTTGAAGCGGCTTCTGCCCAATCTAAGGGGTCCAAACGCCTCCTGCCGGAGGCTCTACGCGGGGGTCGTGCGGTCCATGGCCCTTTACGGGGCGCCGGTGTGGGCGCCAACCTTGAGGCTGCAGCCAACCCGCCGGTTGCACGCGGCCCAAAGGGTCATGGCCACCCGGATAGTGCGGGGATACAGCACGATCTCCGGCGAGGCAGCGAGCCTCCTTGCCGGAACGCCGCCATGGGATCTGGAGGCGAAAGTCCTCGCCCACATCTGGGAGTGGCGCGAGGAGATGAAGCGCCGGGGTGTAACTCCGCTGCCGCGACAAGTCACGGCACAGCGGACAGAGCTCCGGCAGGATCTCATGGCGGCTTGGAGAGTGCGATTGTCGCAACCCAGATCTGGGCACGCCACAATTGCGGCGATAAGTCCCCTCTTTGAGGAGTGGCTAGAGAGGCGCCACGGCGCCCTCACCTACCGCCTGACGCAGGTCCTCACCGGACACGGTAGTTTCGGGAGGTTCCTGTTTCAGATCAGGCAGGAGGAAACGCCCGGGTGTCACCACTGCGTGGATCGCCCGGAGGACACGGTGGAGCATACGGTGGAGGTCTGCCCGGCTTGGGTGGAGCACCGCCGTGTCCTCGTGCAGGCGATCGGCGGCAGTGACCTCTCACGTCCGGCCCTGGTCCAGGCCATGGTGCGGAGTGAGAGGGCATGGCAGGCTGTCACCTCCTTCTGCGAAGCAGTAATGCTCGTAAAGGAGGAGGCGGGGCGCGAGAGGCAGAGACTAAGGTCGCTCCCTCGAGCCCCTAGCCGCCGCGGTAGTAGACGCCCCGGGCGTCGGGAATCGATCGCCGATTTCCGGCCACCGTAGGCGCGGGCTTGCGGACGGAGAGTGATGGGTAGCTCTCCGTCCGATCAGGACCAAGCCCGGGTCGACGGCGCGTAGTGTTCCACGCGCGCCTCAAAGAGTTGTCAGCGAAGCTGAAGGGGTCCGTCAGGGCCGATGCCTACCACCGGGGTTGCGGATAAGTCCTAAGGGGAAACCGTGGCCCTGGTCTAGGTAAGGGAAGGAACACGGGTGGGTTTTAGTCAGTAAAAGTCTGACACACCCTTCCGCTCCGCCCAGAGCGGGAGAAGTCATTTGATGATTTCCCACCCAAAAAAAAAAAAAAAAAAAAAAAAAAACCTATAGGAGATAGCAATTTCACAAAACCGTTATAACTTTGCATCCTGGTGACGCATTTCGAAGCTGTTTTCAGCCATTTTGATTTTTAATAGGCTCCGTCCTACTTTCTGACTAGTTAAAATTGACAAAGCGCGAAAATATTTTTTCGTTCTTGGACTTATAAAAATTTTTGATATTTTTTCTTTACGAAAATCTAAAATAATTTTTATCTCAAAATTCTCTCCAAAAACATTTTTGATTCTAGTTTAAATAGTTAATTGCCTGCCTTACCTGTACTCTGGTGCGCGTTCCGCGAGCTCGAGTCCCGTTTGGTAGTCGCAATTCCCGGTTGTTTCACATTTTTCAGGCGAAAAACACGTTTTTCGACCAAAAGTCAAAATTTTTGTTCTGTCAAAATTCCAATAACTCCATAGCTCGCTAGCCCGCGCGGAGACGCGTCTTTTGACACCTCGCACGTGCGCCTAGCAAACATAGAACTGCAAAAATAATTTGCATCGATAAATTCACCTACCTACGAAATCCACCTATAGGAGATAGCAATTTCACAAAACCGTTATAACTTTGCATCCTGGTGACGCATTTCGAAGCTGTTTTCAGCCATTTTGATTTTTAATAGGCTCCGTCCTACTTTCTGACTAGTTAAAATTGACAAAGCGCGAAAATATTTTTTCGTTCTTGGACTTATAAAAATTTTTGATATTTTTTCTTTACGAAAATCTAAAATAATTTTTATCTCAAAATTCTCTCCAAAAACATTTTTGATTCTAGTTTAAATAGTTAATTGCCTGCCTTACCTGTACTCTGGTGCGCGTTCCGCGAGCTCGAGTCCCGTTTGGTAGTCGCAATTCCCGGTTGTTTCACATTTTTCAGGCGAAAAACACGTTTTTCGACCAAAAGTCAAAATTTTTGTTCTGTCAAAATTCCAATAACTCCATAGCTCGCTAGCCCGCGCGGAGACGCGTCTTTTGACACCTCGCACGTGCGCCTAGCAAACATAGAACTGCAAAAATAATTTGCATCGATAAATTCACCTACCTACGAAATCCACCTATAGGAGATAGCAATTTCACAAAACCGTTATAACTTTGCATCCTGGTGACGCATTTCGAAGCTGTTTTCAGCCATTTTGATTTTTAATAGGCTCCGTCCTACTTTCTGACTAGTTAAAATTGACAAAGCGCGAAAATATTTTTTCGTTCTTGGACTTATAAAAATTTTTGATATTTTTTCTTTACGAAAATCTAAAATAATTTTTATCTCAAAATTCTCTCCAAAAACATTTTTGATTCTAGTTTAAATAGTTAATTGCCTGCCTTACCTGTACTCTGGTGCGCGTTCCGCGAGCTCGAGTCCCGTTTGGTAGTCGCAATTCCCGGTTGTTTCACATTTTTCAGGCGAAAAACACGTTTTTCGACCAAAAGTCAAAATTTTTGTTCTGTCAAAATTCCAATAACTCCATAGCTCGCTAGCCCGCGCGGAGACGCGTCTTTTGACACCTCGCACGTGCGCCTAGCAAACATAGAACTGCAAAAATAATTTGCATCGATAAATTCACCTACCTACGAAATCCACCTATAGGAGATAGCAATTTCACAAAACCGTTATAACTTTGCATCCTGGTGACGCATTTCGAAGCTGTTTTCAGCCATTTTGATTTTTAATAGGCTCCGTCCTACTTTCTGACTAGTTAAAATTGACAAAGCGCGAAAATATTTTTTCGTTCTTGGACTTATAAAAATTTTTGATATTTTTTCTTTACGAAAATCTAAAATAATTTTTATCTCAAAATTCTCTCCAAAAACATTTTTGATTCTAGTTTAAATAGTTAATTGCCTGCCTTACCTGTACTCTGGTGCGCGTTCCGCGAGCTCGAGTCCCGTTTGGTAGTCGCAATTCCCGGTTGTTTCACATTTTTCAGGCGAAAAACACGTTTTTCGACCAAAAGTCAAAATTTTTGTTCTGTCAAAATTCCAATAACTCCATAGCTCGCTAGCCCGCGCGGAGACGCGTCTTTTGACACCTCGCACGTGCGCCTAGCAAACATAGAACTGCAAAAATAATTTGCATCGATAAATTCACCTACCTACGAAATCCACCTATAGGAGATAGCAATTTCACAAAACCGTTATAACTTTGCATCCTGGTGACGCATTTCGAAGCTGTTTTCAGCCATTTTGATTTTTAATAGGCTCCGTCCTACTTTCTGACTAGTTAAAATTGACAAAGCGCGAAAATATTTTTTCGTTCTTGGACTTATAAAAATTTTTGATATTTTTTCTTTACGAAAATCTAAAATAATTTTTATCTCAAAATTCTCTCCAAAAACATTTTTGATTCTAGT
Organism: Conistra vaccinii; assembly: GCA_948150665.1. NCBI lineage: Eukaryota > Metazoa > Arthropoda > Insecta > Lepidoptera > Noctuidae > Conistra > Conistra vaccinii. Next base: position 19,864,043 of record OX411338.1, on the reverse strand, counting down.
TTAAATAGTTAATTGCCTGCCTTACCTGTACTCTGGTGCGCGTTCCGCGAGCTCGAGTCCCGTTTGGTAGTCGCAATTCCCGGTTGTTTCACATTTTTCAGGCGAAAAACACGTTTTTCGACCAAAAGTCAAAATTTTTGTTCTGTCAAAATTCCAATAACTCCATAGCTCGCTAGCCCGCGCGGAGACGCGTCTTTTGACACCTCGCACGTGCGCCTAGCAAACATAGAACTGCAAAAATAATTTGCATCGATAAATTCACCTACCTACGAAATCCACCTATAGGAGATAGCAATTTCACAAAACCGTTATAACTTTGCATCCTTTTTTTTTTTTTTTTTTTTTGGGTGGGAAATCATCCAATGACTTCTCCCGCTCTGGGCGGAGCGGAAGGGCGTGTCAGACTTTTACTGACTAAAACCCACCCGTGTTCCTTCCCTTGCCATGCCAGGGGCCACGGTTTCCCCTTGGGACTACCCGCAACCCCGGCAGGCATCGGCCCTAACGGACCCCGTCAGTTTTGCTGACATCTCTTTGAGGCGCGCGTGGAACACGACGCGCCGTCGACCCGGGCCTGGTCCTTATCGGACGGCGAGCTGCCCTCTGCTCTCCGTCCGCAGGCCCGCGCCTACGGTGGCCGAAAATCGGCTATCAATTCCCGACGCCCGGGAAGTCTCCTACGGCGGCGGCGGCTAGGGCTGGTAGGGCGCGGCCTCTGCCACTCCCTCGCGCGCTCCGCCTCCTCCTTCGCGAGCATTACTGCTTCGCAGAAGGAGGTGACGGCTTGCCATGCCCTCTCGCTCCGCACCATGGCCTGGACCAGGGCCGGACGCGAGAGGTCACTGCCGCCGATCGCCTCCACGAGGACACGGCGGTGGTCCACCCAAGCCGGGCAAACCTCCACCGTATGCTCCACCGTGTCCTCCGGACGATCCACACAATGGTGACACCCGGGCGTTTCCTCCCGCCTTATGCGAAACAGGTACCTCCCGAAACAACCGTGTCCGGTGAGGACCTGCGTCAGGCGGAAGGTGAGGACGCCGTGGCGCCTCTCAAGCCACTCCTCAAAGAGGGGACTTATCGCCGTAATTGTGGCGTGCCCAAATCTGGGTTGCGACAATCGCACACTCCAAGCCGCCATGAGATCCCGCCGGAGCTCTGTCCGCTGTACCGTGATTTCTCGCGGTAGCGGAGTTGCACCCCGGCGCTTCATCTCCTCGCGCCACTCCCAAATGTGGGCGAGGACCTTCGCCTCCAGATCCCATGGCGGCGTTCCGGCAAGGAGGCTCGCCGCCTCGCCGGAGACCGTACGGTATCCCCGGACCATCCGGATAGCCATGACCCTTTGGGCTGCATGCAACCGGCGGGCTGGGCGCAACCTTAAGGTTCGCGCCCACACCGGTGCCCCGTAAAGGGCCATGGACCGCACGACCCCCGCGTAGAGCCTCCGGCAGGAGGCGTTTGGACCCCCTAGATTGGGCAGAAGCCGCTTCAAGGCAGCCCCGGCCCGCTCCAGTTTGGGAGCCAAACGTCGGAAATGCTCCACGAAGTTCCACCGGCTGTCGAGGACGAGTCCCAGGTACTTCATCGTCACCTCGACGCCGACGTGAACCCCTCCTACCGTTATTTGGGAACCCGACGGTGGCGCGTTCCGAGGGCCATGAAAGCACATGACCTCGGACTTGTGCAGGGCCACCTCGAGTCCCAATTGCCGGATCCTGTCGACGATCGTCGCAACCCCGCGTGTCGCCAGTTCGGCCGCCGCCTCGTGCGACCTCCCCTGCGCCAGGACCAGCGTGTCGTCAGCGTAGCACACTACGCTGACACCACTAGGGAGGTCGGCGCGCAGCACCCAGTCGTATCCGATGTCCCACAGATGCGGCCCCAGGACCGATCCCTGTGGGACACCGCACGACATCTCTCGCCGGTTCCATTCTCCCTGGTGACCGGGGTAGATGACGGCCCTGTCCGTCAAATAGGCCTCGACCAACCGACAGAGGTAGGTCGGCATCCGGTGATACCGGAGTGCCTCCCTGATGCAACTCCAGGGTAGGGTGTTGAAGGCATTGGCGATGTCTAGAGACACCGCCAAGACGACCCCACCCCGGGCCACAGCATCCCCCGTCGTGAGGGCTCGCACGCGCATGATGGCGTCCACCGTAGAGCGCCCTCGGCGGAAGCCGAACTGGCTATCCGCCAAATCCGGCCCCACTCGCACCAGCTGCCCGACGAGGCGGTTTGCAATAACTCTTTCAAAGAGCTTGCCCACCTCGTCGAGCAGCACGATGGGCCGGTAAGCGGACGGAGAGTCCGCAGGGCGCCCCGGCTTCCTGATGAGGACCAGTTTCCCCGTCTTCCAGCGAAGTGGGAACTGGCCCCTCTCCATGCACGCGCTAAAGAGCCCCCTTAGTCGAGGCCCGAGAGCCTCCATGGCCAGGACCCAGGCTTTCCCAGGTAAGCCGTCGGGTCCTGGGGCGGTATTTTTGGCACTCAGCCTACGTACCGCCACTCTCAGTTCTACCTCGGTCACCTCCGGAGCATCGTCGTCGTCGTCGTCGGCGGTGTGGTCCGCAGCGGGCACCGCAACAGGCGGGGCCATGGGCGGGGCGGAGTGTTCCCCTCTCGAGGGGAACAGAGCGCTCACCACGTCCTCCACAAGCTGTGGCCGGAGACTCTGAGTCAGCGGGGGAGCCCATGGGCGGATTTTCTCCCGCACCAACTTGTATGGGCGTCCCCACGGGTCCCTGTCCAGAGTCGCCAGCGACTCCTCGCGGGCCAGTCCCCTGGCCCGCAGGATCTCCGCTTGGAGGGCGGTCTTCGCCGCTCTGTACCCCTCGTACAACTCCGCCTGAATGGCCTCCGTATCCGGAGGGCGGATACGAAGCCTGCGGTGCCTGGCGTACAGGTGTCGCGCAGCAACGCACGCGGCGCGCAGAGTCGTCAGCTCTTGCGACCACCAGTACACCTGGCGCGAAGCACGGCCGGGCTGGACCCGGGGCATTGCCACGTCACATATATCGGACATGGCCTCCCGGAACCACTCCGCCTCATCGTTGATATCGGCAGGCCTGTCCGGTGATGACACCCAGGCCTGCACGATCGAGGCTTCCAGGATTAGCTCCCGGTCCAGCTGCTTCAGCGCCCATCGCGGACCACTCGGGGCCTGTCGGACCGGCGCGCTCGAGGACTGGGCGGAGACGTCAATCCGGATGTACCGGTGGTCGGAATACGTCTCCACCCCCTCCATGACGCGCCAGTCGGCGACACGCGGCGACAGAGCGGGGCTGGCGAACGAAAGGTCCACCACTGATTCACCCCGCATCCGCACACACGTGGGGACAGAACCCCGATTAAGGACGACCAGGCCTGTCTCCAGTGCCCAGTCCTCCACCATCCTGCCCCGTGTGTCTGTATACCGGGAACCCCAAGCCACATTCTTGGCATTGAAGTCCCCGAGAACGAGCACAGGGAGGGAACCGAACCCGACAACGACGACTCTCAACTCCGCAAGGGAGTTGTGGAACTCGGCGAGAGTTCGGTTCGGGGAGAAGTACACCCCTACCACGACAATCTCCCCGAACCGTGCTGCCACGCAACCCCGTCCTCTCTTGACAGCCTCGAGGGACGGAGTACCGGCGGCGGCCGACGATATTAGGGTCACTGAGCCGCTCAGGTCCTCCACCCAGTCATCCCTGGGCGGGACAAAGTACGGCTCAGCGACCACGGCGATGTTAATCGACCACTGCGCCATGCTCTGGAGCAATAGGTCCTGAGCTGTAGCGCAGTGGTTGATGTTCGCCTGGAGGAGGCGTAATGGAGCCGTTATTGGCAGTCCATTTCAGCCCCCTCCCGAGCCCCCTGTGAGGGCCCTGCCGCGGCGACAACGGCGGCGGCGACGACGGTGGAAGCGGCAGCGGCGGCGCCAGTAGTGGCGGCGGCTGCGGCGGTGACGGCGGTGGCGGAGGGCTTGCCCCTGCCTCCGGCTTTGGCGGGTTTGGCGCAGGCCTTGCCCCCAATCCGGTGGTCGGCTGGCTTGCCAGCAGCCGCACATACGACGCAGTGCGGCGCGGCAGTGCACGAGCCAGCCTCGTGACCGGACTGACCACAGCGGTAGCAGTTACCACTGCGGTCCACCTCCGAGTCGCACTTCACTCCCACGTGGTGACCCACGTGGCAGCGGAAGCACCTCAGAGGTCTGGGTTCCAGCAGTTTGACCTGCGCGGATACCCAGCCCACCAAAAGCCTTTGGCCCTCCTCAGCAAGCTTTTTGGCCGCCGACACGGGGCAGCTCACCATCACGGCTCGCATTCCCTTGGAGCCAGGACGGATGGTGCCCGCCTTAACCTGCTCGGCAGAGCACCCCCCCGTCCTAGCGACAGCGGCCACTACCTGTCCCTCCGTCACCGAGTCGTCCAGGCCCGAAATGCGCATGTCAGCACACATGGTGGGCCTGGACACTCTGGCCTCGTCCGGACTTATTGTCTCTCGGATTTTATCGGCCAGAGCGTCAGCGGCCGGGCCACTGGCCGCGCCGGGGACCTCCAGCATTCGGGCCCCAGTCGCGGTGACCTTAAATTTAAGGCCATTCTTGGCCCCGAGCGCCTCCAGACTCCCTTCCACAACCTGCCCCACCTTGGCGAGCACGCTTTGGTAGGTCGCGCCCTTCTTCTCCGCCTCCGGCTGTAGTGTGATCACTACAGCTGCGGACTTCGGGGCGCGGAGCCTAGCCGCGACGCCTCGCTCCTTGCGCCGCTGCCGCCTCGCCTTCCTTTTGGCCGCCCTTTTGGCCTTACCCGCGTTCCGCCTCTCCCCGGCGACTTGCCATTCGGCGTCGGCCGGAGAAGAAGCGGGAGGTGGGGGCGGCTGTTGGGCCGGGGCCCTTGCCGCCTGGGCCGGGGCCCTTGCCGCCTGGGCCGGGGCCCTCACCGCCTGGGCCGGGGCCCTCGCTGCCTGGGCCGGTGCCCTCGCCGCTTGGGCAGGTGCCCTCGCCGCATGGGCTGGTGCCCTCGCCGCCTCTGTAGCCGCCCTGCCCTTGGTCTGCCCCGACGACCCTGGTTTGGTCGGGGCAGCTGCGGTGGTGGCATATGAGGCCACCTTCCGCTGGCCCGAGGCCGGCTGGCTCGCCGCTAATGGGGGGCGCAGGACGATGGCCTCTAGGGCGGAAAACCGCGCCCGAAAGGCGTTCATCTCCTGCCGCACCAGGGACAGGACCCGGTCCTCAGCAGGCACGGGCCGTTCCTGCCCCTTCTGCTCTCCCCCCTGCAGCACCACCTCGCGAGGGCCGGCTCCTCGGAGCCTGGCCAGGTCCGCTCGGAGCTCCTCGTTCTCCTTTCGGAGAAGCTCCATGGCGGCTACCAAGCGGGCGACCTCCGCCCGCATTCCGGACATTTCGTCCGGCGGAGGCCCGAGGAAACAGGCCCTCGCTGCCGCCAAGATGGAGGCCGTGGCCTCAGGTATGGCTCCCTCCCTGGAGGCCTTAAGTTTCTTTAAGGCCGCTCCCTTGAAAGCGGCCTCCACGGCCTCCCTAAATTTAGCCGCTGCGGCGTCCGGCTCGCCACAGGGAGACCCCGAGAGGACCGCGCTGGTCCCTTCAGGGTGTACCACTGTGGCGAGCCTCGACAGTTCGCCCGAGCTGGGCTGGCTCGGCTCACCGACCTCCTTGGTGAGCCCCCTACCCGCGCCCTTTTTCCGGGCCCCGCCCCGCCGGCTGGAGTGGATTTTCCGCCTCTCGTCGGCGGACGACCCCTGGCCGTCCGAATTCGACCGCTTCCGGAATTCCTTCCTCCTATCGGCAGTCTTCACTGCCTCCTCGCGCTCCGAGCTCTGAAAAGAGCTCTCCGCGCCCGATACAGCGTCGGAGTCCGACCCCGTATCGCTCTCCACCACACTTCTGCTTTTATATTTGTTCTTTTTAACCATATTGTTCCCACGAGTATAAAAATTTTCCAACCAACCAACCAAAAAATCGTGGTTCGCACTAACTACTAATTTAGCTACCCATTAGTCAAGCTATCAACCTCCCTCACGGTGCGCCGCCGCTTGGAGGTTTGGGGTGATTTTTTTATAGAGGTTTTCTTCCTCGCGGCCCGGGCAATTAAGCCAAGACCCTCGACCCCCGTCAAATGCCAGAGACATGACCTACACACTCTTCGGGGCTACGAGACCAACGGTGGCAGAAGAAAAGGCTTCCTTCTGCCTGCCCGACGGCAGGGTTAGTGCACGCCGAGCCCGTTCCTACCCGAACGCTGCTTAACGTGTACTCTCTCCGAGTACATGTTAGAGCGTTCCTGTGACAGGATATTAGCATACGGACAACGAGACCCCATTAGGCACAAAGTACCTAATGGCGAGTCATTGTCCGCATCCCAGGGTGCACCGACCCGTAGACTGATCTTCCCCCCGGACGGATCCGTAAGGGAACTCCAGTCCACAGGCACACGGGGAGGTTTCCTGTCAACGCACCCCATAACTTTGCATCCTGGTGACGCATTTCGAAGCTGTTTTCAGCCATTTTGATTTTTAATAGGCTCCGTCCTACTTTCTGACTAGTTAAAATTGACAAAGCGCGAAAATATTTTTTCGTTCTTGGACTTATAAAAATTTTTGATATTTTTTCTTTACGAAAATCTAAAATAATTTTTATCTCAAAATTCTCTCCAAAAACATTTTTGATTCTAGTTTAAATAGTTAATTGCCTGCCTTACCTGTACTCTGGTGCGCGTTCCGCGAGCTCGAGTCCCGTTTGGTAGTCGCAATTCCCGGTTGTTTCACATTTTTCAGGCGAAAAACACGTTTTTCGACCAAAAGTCAAAATTTTTGTTCTGTCAAAATTCCAATAACTCCATAGCTCGCTAGCCCGCGCGGAGACGCGTCTTTTGACACCTCGCACGTGCGCCTAGCAAACATAGAACTGCAAAAATAATTTGCATCGATAAATTCACCTACCTACGAAATCCACCTATAGGAGATAGCAATTTCACAAAACCGTTATAACTTTGCATCCTGGTGACGCATTTCGAAGCTGTTTTCAGCCATTTTGATTTTTAATAGGCTCCGTCCTACTTTCTGACTAGTTAAAATTGACAAAGCGCGAAAATATTTTTTCGTTCTTGGACTTATAAAAATTTTTGATATTTTTTCTTTACGAAAATCTAAAATAATTTTTATCTCAAAATTCTCTCCAAAAACATTTTTGATTCTAGTTTAAATAGTTAATTGCCTGCCTTACCTGTACTCTGGTGCGCGTTCCGCGAGCTCGAGTCCCGTTTGGTAGTCGCAATTCCCGGTTGTTTCACATTTTTCAGGCGAAAAACACGTTTTTCGACCAAAAGTCAAAATTTTTGTTCTGTCAAAATTCCAATAACTCCATAGCTCGCTAGCCCGCGCGGAGACGCGTCTTTTGACACCTCGCACGTGCGCCTAGCAAACATAGAACTGCAAAAATAATTTGCATCGATAAATTCACCTACCTACGAAATCCACCTATAGGAGATAGCAATTTCACAAAACCGTTATAACTTTGCATCCTGGTGACGCATTTCGAAGCTGTTTTCAGCCATTTTGATTTTTAATAGGCTCCGTCCTACTTTCTGACTAGTTAAAATTGACAAAGCGCGAAAATATTTTTTCGTTCTTGGACTTATAAAAATTTTTGATATTTTTTCTTTACGAAAATCTAAAATAATTTTTATCTCAAAATTCTCTCCAAAAACATTTTTGATTCTAGTTTAAATAGTTAATTGCCTGCCTTACCTGTACTCTGGTGCGCGTTCCGCGAGCTCGAGTCCCGTTTGGTAGTCGCAATTCCCGGTTGTTTCACATTTTTCAGGCGAAAAACACGTTTTTCGACCAAAAGTCAAAATTTTTGTTCTGTCAAAATTCCAATAACTCCATAGCTCGCTAGCCCGCGCGGAGACGCGTCTTTTGACACCTCGCACGTGCGCCTAGCAAACATAGAACTGCAAAAATAATTTGCATCGATAAATTCACCTACCTACGAAATCCACCTATAGGAGATAGCAATTTCACAAAACCGTTATAACTTTGTCCCACAGATGCGGCCCCAGGACCGATCCCTGTGGGACACCGCACGACATCTCTCGCCGGTTCCATTCTCCCTGGTGACCGGGGTAGATGACGGCCCTGTCCGTCAAATAGGCCTCGACCAACCGACAGAGGTAGGTCGGCATCCGGTGATACCGGAGTGCCTCCCTGATGCAACTCCAGGGTAGGGTGTTGAAGGCATTGGCGATGTCTAGAGACACCGCCAAGACGACCCCACCCCGGGCCACAGCATCCCCCGTCGTGAGGGCTCGCACGCGCATGATGGCGTCCACCGTAGAGCGCCCTCGGCGGAAGCCGAACTGGCTATCCGCCAAATCCGGCCCCACTCGCACCAGCTGCCCGACGAGGCGGTTTGCAATAACTCTTTCAAAGAGCTTGCCCACCTCGTCGAGCAGCACGATGGGCCGGTAAGCGGACGGAGAGTCCGCAGGGCGCCCCGGCTTCCTGATGAGGACCAGTTTCCCCGTCTTCCAGCGAAGTGGGAACTGGCCCCTCTCCATGCACGCGCTAAAGAGCCCCCTTAGTCGAGGCCCGAGAGCCTCCATGGCCAGGACCCAGGCTTTCCCAGGTAAGCCGTCGGGTCCTGGGGCGGTATTTTTGGCACTCAGCCTACGTACCGCCACTCTCAGTTCTACCTCGGTCACCTCCGGAGCATCGTCGTCGTCGTCGTCGGCGGTGTGGTCCGCAGCGGGCACCGCAACAGGCGGGGCCATGGGCGGGGCGGAGTGTTCCCCTCTCGAGGGGAACAGAGCGCTCACCACGTCCTCCACAAGCTGTGGCCGGAGACTCTGAGTCAGCGGGGGAGCCCATGGGCGGATTTTCTCCCGCACCAACTTGTATGGGCGTCCCCACGGGTCCCTGTCCAGAGTCGCCAGCGACTCCTCGCGGGCCAGTCCCCTGGCCCGCAGGATCTCCGCTTGGAGGGCGGTCTTCGCCGCTCTGTACCCCTCGTACAACTCCGCCTGAATGGCCTCCGTATCCGGAGGGCGGATACGAAGCCTGCGGTGCCTGGCGTACAGGTGTCGCGCAGCAACGCACGCGGCGCGCAGAGTCGTCAGCTCTTGCGACCACCAGTACACCTGGCGCGAAGCACGGCCGGGCTGGACCCGGGGCATTGCCACGTCACATATATCGGACATGGCCTCCCGGAACCACTCCGCCTCATCGTTGATATCGGCAGGCCTGTCCGGTGATGACACCCAGGCCTGCACGATCGAGGCTTCCAGGATTAGCTCCCGGTCCAGCTGCTTCAGCGCCCATCGCGGACCACTCGGGGCCTGTCGGACCGGCGCGCTCGAGGACTGGGCGGAGACGTCAATCCGGATGTACCGGTGGTCGGAATACGTCTCCACCCCCTCCATGACGCGCCAGTCGGCGACACGCGGCGACAGAGCGGGGCTGGCGAACGAAAGGTCCACCACTGATTCACCCCGCATCCGCACACACGTGGGGACAGAACCCCGATTAAGGACGACCAGGCCTGTCTCCAGTGCCCAGTCCTCCACCATCCTGCCCCGTGTGTCTGTATACCGGGAACCCCAAGCCACATTCTTGGCATTGAAGTCCCCGAGAACGAGCACAGGGAGGGAACCGAACCCGACAACGACGACTCTCAACTCCGCAAGGGAGTTGTGGAACTCGGCGAGAGTTCGGTTCGGGGAGAAGTACACCCCTACCACGACAATCTCCCCGAACCGTGCTGCCACGCAACCCCGTCCTCTCTTGACAGCCTCGAGGGACGGAGTACCGGCGGCGGCCGACGATATTAGGGTCACTGAGCCGCTCAGGTCCTCCACCCAGTCATCCCTGGGCGGGACAAAGTACGGCTCAGCGACCACGGCGATGTTAATCGACCACTGCGCCATGCTCTGGAGCAATAGGTCCTGAGCTGTAGCGCAGTGGTTGATGTTCGCCTGGAGGAGGCGTAATGGAGCCGTTATTGGCAGTCCATTTCAGCCCCCTCCCGAGCCCCCTGTGAGGGCCCTGCCGCGGCGACAACGGCGGCGGCGACGACGGTGGAAGCGGCAGCGGCGGCGCCAGTAGTGGCGGCGGCTGCGGCGGTGACGGCGGTGGCGGAGGGCTTGCCCCTGCCTCCGGCTTTGGCGGGTTTGGCGCAGGCCTTGCCCCCAATCCGGTGGTCGGCTGGCTTGCCAGCAGCCGCACATACGACGCAGTGCGGCGCGGCAGTGCACGAGCCAGCCTCGTGACCGGACTGACCACAGCGGTAGCAGTTACCACTGCGGTCCACCTCCGAGTCGCACTTCACTCCCACGTGGTGACCCACGTGGCAGCGGAAGCACCTCAGAGGTCTGGGTTCCAGCAGTTTGACCTGCGCGGATACCCAGCCCACCAAAAGCCTTTGGCCCTCCTCAGCAAGCTTTTTGGCCGCCGACACGGGGCAGCTCACCATCACGGCTCGCATTCCCTTGGAGCCAGGACGGATGGTGCCCGCCTTAACCTGCTCGGCAGAGCACCCCCCCGTCCTAGCGACAGCGGCCACTACCTGTCCCTCCGTCACCGAGTCGTCCAGGCCCGAAATGCGCATGTCAGCACACATGGTGGGCCTGGACACTCTGGCCTCGTCCGGACTTATTGTCTCTCGGATTTTATCGGCCAGAGCGTCAGCGGCCGGGCCACTGGCCGCGCCGGGGACCTCCAGCATTCGGGCCCCAGTCGCGGTGACCTTAAATTTAAGGCCATTCTTGGCCCCGAGCGCCTCCAGACTCCCTTCCACAACCTGCCCCACCTTGGCGAGCACGCTTTGGTAGGTCGCGCCCTTCTTCTCCGCCTCCGGCTGTAGTGTGATCACTACAGCTGCGGACTTCGGGGCGCGGAGCCTAGCCGCGACGCCTCGCTCCTTGCGCCGCTGCCGCCTCGCCTTCCTTTTGGCCGCCCTTTTGGCCTTACCCGCGTTCCGCCTCTCCCCGGCGACTTGCCATTCGGCGTCGGCCGGAGAAGAAGCGGGAGGTGGGGGCGGCTGTTGGGCCGGGGCCCTTGCCGCCTGGGCCGGGGCCCTTGCCGCCTGGGCCGGGGCCCTCACCGCCTGGGCCGGGGCCCTCGCTGCCTGGGCCGGTGCCCTCGCCGCTTGGGCAGGTGCCCTCGCCGCCTGGGCTGGTGCCCTCGCCGCCTCTGTAGCCGCCCTGCCCTTGGTCTGCCCCGACGACCCTGGTTTGGTCGGGGCAGCTGCGGTGGTGGCATATGAGGCCACCTTCCGCTGGCCCGAGGCCGGCTGGCTCGCCGCTAATGGGGGGCGCAGGACGATGGCCTCTAGGGCGGAAAACCGCGCCCGAAAGGCGTTCATCTCCTGCCGCACCAGGGACAGGACCCGGTCCTCAGCAGGCACGGGCCGTTCCTGCCCCTTCTGCTCTCCCCCCTGCAGCACCACCTCGCGAGGGCCGGCTCCTCGGAGCCTGGCCAGGTCCGCTCGGAGCTCCTCGTTCTCCTTTCGGAGAAGCTCCATGGCGGCTACCAAGCGGGCGACCTCCGCCCGCATTCCGGACATTTCGTCCGGCGGAGGCCCGAGGAAACAGGCCCTCGCTGCCGCCAAGATGGAGGCCGTGGCCTCAGGTATGGCTCCCTCCCTGGAGGCCTTAAGTTTCTTTAAGGCCGCTCCCTTGAAAGCGGCCTCCACGGCCTCCCTAAATTTAGCCGCTGCGGCGTCCGGCTCGCCACAGGGAGACCCCGAGAGGACCGCGCTGGTCCCTTCAGGGTGTACCACTGTGGCGAGCCTCGACAGTTCGCCCGAGCTGGGCTGGCTCGGCTCACCGACCTCCTTGGTGAGCCCCCTACCCGCGCCCTTTTTCCGGGCCCCGCCCCGCCGGCTGGAGTGGATTTTCCGCCTCTCGTCGGCGGACGACCCCTGGCCGTCCGAATTCGACCGCTTCCGGAATTCCTTCCTCCTATCGGCAGTCTTCACTGCCTCCTCGCGCTCCGAGCTCTGAAAAGAGCTCTCCGCGCCCGATACAGCGTCGGAGTCCGACCCCGTATCGCTCTCCACCACACTTCTGCTTTTATATTTGTTCTTTTTAACCATATTGTTCCCACGAGTATAAAAATTTTCCAACCAACCAACCAAAAAATCGTGGTTCGCACTAACTACTAATTTAGCTACCCATTAGTCAAGCTATCAACCTCCCTCACGGTGCGCCGCCGCTTGGAGGTTTGGGGTGATTTTTTTATAGAGGTTTTCTTCCTCGCGGCCCGGGCAATTAAGCCAAGACCCTCGACCCCCGTCAAATGCCAGAGACATGACCTACACACTCTTCGGGGCTACGAGACCAACGGTGGCAGAAGAAAAGGCTTCCTTCTGCCTGCCCGACGGCAGGGTTAGTGCACGCCGAGCCCGTTCCTACCCGAACGCTGCTTAACGTGTACTCTCTCCGAGTACATGTTAGAGCGTTCCTGTGACAGGATATTTTATATAACTTTGCATCCTGGTGACGCATTTCGAAGCTGTTTTCAGCCATTTTGATTTTTAATAGGCTCCGTCCTACTTTCTGACTAGTTAAAATTGACAAAGCGCGAAAATATTTTTTCGTTCTTGGACTTATAAAAATTTTTGATATTTTTTCTTTACGAAAATCTAAAATAATTTTTATCTCAAAATTCTCTCCAAAAACATTTTTGATTCTAGTTTAAATAGTTAATTGCCTGCCTTACCTGTACTCTGGTGCGCGTTCCGCGAGCTCGAGTCCCGTTTGGTAGTCGCAATTCCCGGTTGTTTCACATTTTTCAGGCGAAAAACACGTTTTTCGACCAAAAGTCAAAATTTTTGTTCTGTCAAAATTCCAATAACTCCATAGCTCGCTAGCCCGCGCGGAGACGCGTCTTTTGACACCTCGCACGTGCGCCTAGCAAACATAGAACTGCAAAAATAATTTGCATCGATAAATTCACCTACCTACGAAATCCACCTATAGGAGATAGCAATTTCACAAAACCGTTATAACTTTGCATCCTGGTGACGCATTTCGAAGCTGTTTTCAGCCATTTTGATTTTTAATAGGCTCCGTCCTACTTTCTGACTAGTTAAAATTGACAAAGCGCGAAAATATTTTTTCGTTCTTGGACTTATAAAAATTTTTGATATTTTTTCTTTACGAAAATCTAAAATAATTTTTATCTCAAAATTCTCTCCAAAAACATTTTTGATTCTAGTTTAAATAGTTAATTGCCTGCCTTACCTGTACTCTGGTGCGCGTTCCGCGAGCTCGAGTCCCGTTTGGTAGTCGCAATTCCCGGTTGTTTCACATTTTTCAGGCGAAAAACACGTTTTTCGACCAAAAGTCAAAATTTTTGTTCTGTCAAAATTCCAATAACTCCATAGCTCGCTAGCCCGCGCGGAGACGCGTCTTTTGACACCTCGCACGTGCGCCTAGCAAACATAGAACTGCAAAAATAATTTGCATCGATAAATTCACCTACCTACGAAATCCACCTATAGGAGATAGCAATTTCACAAAACCGTTATAACTTTGCATCCTGGTGACGCATTTCGAAGCTGTTTTCAGCCATTTTGATTTTTAATAGGCTCCGTCCTACTTTCTGACTAGTTAAAATTGACAAAGCGCGAAAATATTTTTTCGTTCTTGGACTTATAAAAATTTTTGATATTTTTTCTTTACGAAAATCTAAAATAATTTTTATCTCAAAATTCTCTCCAAAAACATTTTTGATTCTAGTTTAAATAGTTAATTGCCTGCCTTACCTGTACTCTGGTGCGCGTTCCGCGAGCTCGAGTCCCGTTTGGTAGTCGCAATTCCCGGTTGTTTCACATTTTTCAGGCGAAAAACACGTTTTTCGACCAAAAGTCAAAATTTTTGTTCTGTCAAAATTCCAATAACTCCATAGCTCGCTAGCCCGCGCGGAGACGCGTCTTTTGACACCTCGCACGTGCGCCTAGCAAACATAGAACTGCAAAAATAATTTGCATCGATAAATTCACCTACCTACGAAATCCACCTATAGGAGATAGCAATTTCACAAAACCGTTATAACTTTGCATCCTGGTGACGCATTTCGAAGCTGTTTTCAGCCATTTTGATTTTTAATAGGCTCCGTCCTACTTTCTGACTAGTTAAAATTGACAAAGCGCGAAAATATTTTTTCGTTCTTGGACTTATAAAAATTTTTGATATTTTTTCTTTACGAAAATCTAAAATAATTTTTATCTCAAAATTCTCTCCAAAAACATTTTTGATTCTAGTTTAAATAGTTAATTGCCTGCCTTACCTGTACTCTGGTGCGCGTTCCGCGAGCTCGAGTCCCGTTTGGTAGTCGCAATTCCCGGTTGTTTCACATTTTTCAGGCGAAAAACACGTTTTTCGACCAAAAGTCAAAATTTTTGTTCTGTCAAAATTCCAATAACTCCATAGCTCGCTAGCCCGCGCGGAGACGCGTCTTTTGACACCTCGCACGTGCGCCTAGCAAACATAGAACTGCAAAAATAATTTGCATCGATAAATTCACCTACCTACGAAATCCACCTATAGGAGATAGCAATTTCACAAAACCGTTATAACTTTGCATCCTGGTGACGCATTTCGAAGCTGTTTTCAGCCATTTTGATTTTTAATAGGCTCCGTCCTACTTTCTGACTAGTTAAAATTGACAAAGCGCGAAAATATTTTTTCGTTCTTGGACTTATAAAAATTTTTGATATTTTTTCTTTACGAAAATCTAAAATAATTTTTATCTCAAAATTCTCTCCAAAAACATTTTTGATTCTAGTTTAAATAGTTAATTGCCTGCCTTACCTGTACTCTGGTGCGCGTTCCGCGAGCTCGAGTCCCGTTTGGTAGTCGCAATTCCCGGTTGTTTCACATTTTTCAGGCGAAAAACACGTTTTTCGACCAAAAGTCAAAATTTTTGTTCTGTCAAAATTCCAATAACTCCATAGCTCGCTAGCCCGCGCGGAGACGCGTCTTTTGACACCTCGCACGTGCGCCTAGCAAACATAGAACTGCAAAAATAATTTGCATCGATAAATTCACCTACCTACGAAATCCACCTATAGGAGATAGCAATTTCACAAAACCGTTATAACTTTGCATCCTGGTGACGCATTTCGAAGCTGTTTTCAGCCATTTTGATTTTTAATAGGCTCCGTCCTACTTTCTGACTAGTTAAAATTGACAAAGCGCGAAAATATTTTTTCGTTCTTGGACTTATAAAAATTTTTGATATTTTTTCTTTACGAAAATCTAAAATAATTTTTATCTCAAAATTCTCTCCAAAAACATTTTTGATTCTAGTTTAAATAGTTAATTGCCTGCCTTACCTGTACTCTGGTGCGCGTTCCGCGAGCTCGAGTCCCGTTTGGTAGTCGCAATTCCCGGTTGTTTCACATTTTTCAGGCGAAAAACACGTTTTTCGACCAAAAGTCAAAATTTTTGTTCTGTCAAAATTCCAATAACTCCATAGCTCGCTAGCCCGCGCGGAGACGCGTCTTTTGACACCTCGCACGTGCGCCTAGCAAACATAGAACTGCAAAAATAATTTGCATCGATAAATTCACCTACCTACGAAATCCACCTATAGGAGATAGCAATTTCACAAAACCGTTATAACTTTGCATCCTGGTGACGCATTTCGAAGCTGTTTTCAGCCATTTTGATTTTTAATAGGCTCCGTCCTACTTTCTGACTAGTTAAAATTGACAAAGCGCGAAAATATTTTTTCGTTCTTGGACTTATAAAAATTTTTGATATTTTTTCTTTACGAAAATCTAAAATAATTTTTATCTCAAAATTCTCTCCAAAAACATTTTTGATTCTAGTTTAAATAGTTAATTGCCTGCCTTACCTGTACTCTGGTGCGCGTTCCGCGAGCTCGAGTCCCGTTTGGTAGTCGCAATTCCCGGTTGTTTCACATTTTTCAGGCGAAAAACACGTTTTTCGACCAAAAGTCAAAATTTTTGTTCTGTCAAAATTCCAATAACTCCATAGCTCGCTAGCCCGCGCGGAGACGCGTCTTTTGACACCTCGCACGTGCGCCTAGCAAACATAGAACTGCAAAAATAATTTGCATCGATAAATTCACCTACCTACGAAATCCACCTATAGGAGATAGCAATTTCACAAAACCGTTATAACTTTGCATCCTGGTGACGCATTTCGAAGCTGTTTTCAGCCATTTTGATTTTTAATAGGCTCCGTCCTACTTTCTGACTAGTTAAAATTGACAAAGCGCGAAAATATTTTTTCGTTCTTGGACTTATAAAAATTTTTGATATTTTTTCTTTACGAAAATCTAAAATAATTTTTATCTCAAAATTCTCTCCAAAAACATTTTTGATTCTAGTTTAAATAGTTAATTGCCTGCCTTACCTGTACTCTGGTGCGCGTTCCGCGAGCTCGAGTCCCGTTTGGTAGTCGCAATTCCCGGTTGTTTCACATTTTTCAGGCGAAAAACACGTTTTTCGACCAAAAGTCAAAATTTTTGTTCTGTCAAAATTCCAATAACTCCATAGCTCGCTAGCCCGCGCGGAGACGCGTCTTTTGACACCTCGCACGTGCGCCTAGCAAACATAGAACTGCAAAAATAATTTGCATCGATAAATTCACCTACCTACGAAATCCACCTATAGGAGATAGCAATTTCACAAAACCGTTATAACTTTGCATCCTGGTGACGCATTTCGAAGCTGTTTTCAGCCATTTTGATTTTTAATAGGCTCCGTCCTACTTTCTGACTAGTTAAAATTGACAAAGCGCGAAAATATTTTTTCGTTCTTGGACTTATAAAAATTTTTGATATTTTTTCTTTACGAAAATCTAAAATAATTTTTATCTCAAAATTCTCTCCAAAAACATTTTTGATTCTAGTTTAAATAGTTAATTGCCTGCCTTACCTGTACTCTGGTGCGCGTTCCGCGAGCTCGAGTCCCGTTTGGTAGTCGCAATTCCCGGTTGTTTCACATTTTTCAGGCGAAAAACACGTTTTTCGACCAAAAGTCAAAATTTTTGTTCTGTCAAAATTCCAATAACTCCATAGCTCGCTAGCCCGCGCGGAGACGCGTCTTTTGACACCTCGCACGTGCGCCTAGCAAACATAGAACTGCAAAAATAATTTGCATCGATAAATTCACCTACCTACGAAATCCACCTATAGGAGATAGCAATTTCACAAAACCGTTATAACTTTGCATCCTGGTGACGCATTTCGAAGCTGTTTTCAGCCATTTTGATTTTTAATAGGCTCCGTCCTACTTTCTGACTAGTTAAAATTGACAAAGCGCGAAAATATTTTTTCGTTCTTGGACTTATAAAAATTTTTGATATTTTTTCTTTACGAAAATCTAAAATAATTTTTATCTCAAAATTCTCTCCAAAAACATTTTTGATTCTAGTTTAAATAGTTAATTGCCTGCCTTACCTGTACTCTGGTGCGCGTTCCGCGAGCTCGAGTCCCGTTTGGTAGTCGCAATTCCCGGTTGTTTCACATTTTTCAGGCGAAAAACACGTTTTTCGACCAAAAGTCAAAATTTTTGTTCTGTCAAAATTCCAATAACTCCATAGCTCGCTAGCCCGCGCGGAGACGCGTCTTTTGACACCTCGCACGTGCGCCTAGCAAACATAGAACTGCAAAAATAATTTGCATCGATAAATTCACCTACCTACGAAATCCACCTATAGGAGATAGCAATTTAGGGGTGCGTTGACAGGAAACCTCCCCGTGTGCCTGTGGACTGGAGTTCCCTTACGGATCCGTCCGGGGGGAAGATCAGTCTACGGGTCGGTGCACCCTGGGATGCGGACAATGACTCGCCATTAGGTACTTTGTGCCTAATGGGGTCTCGTTGTCCGTATGCTAATATCCTGTCACAGGAACGCTCTAACATGTACTCGGAGAGAGTACACGTTAAGCAGCGTTCGGGTAGGAACGGGCTCGGCGTGCACTAACCCTGCCGTCGGGCAGGCAGAAGGAAGCCTTTTCTTCTGCCACCGTTGGTCTCGTAGCCCCGAAGAGTGTGTAGGTCATGTCTCTGGCATTTGACGGGGGTCGAGGGTCTTGGCTTAATTGCCCGGGCCGCGAGGAAGAAAACCTCTATAAAAAATCACCCCAAACCTCCAAGCGGCGGCGCACCGTGAGGGAGGTTGATAGCTTGACTAATGGGTAGCTAAATTAGTAGTTAGTGCGAACCACGATTTTTTGGTTGGTTGGTTGGAAAATTTTTATACTCGTGGGAACAATATGGTAAAGAATAAATATAAAAGCAGAAGTGTGGTGGAGAGCGATACGGGGTCGGACTCCGACGCTGTATCGGGCGCGGAGAGCTCTTTTCAGAGCTCGGAGCGCGAGGAGGCAGAGAAGACTGCCGATAGGAGGAAGGAATTCCGGAAGCGGTCGAATTCGGACGGCCAGGGGTCGTCCGCCGACGAGAGGCGGAAAATCCACTCCAGCCGGCGGGGCGGGGCCCGGAAAAAGGGCGCGGGTAGGGGGCTCACCAAGGAGGTCGGTGAGCCGAGCCAGCCCAGCTCGGGCGAACTGTCGAGGCTCGCCACAGTGGTACACCCTGAAGGGACCAGCGCGGTCCTCTCGGAGTCTCCCTGTGGCGAGCCGGACGCCGCAGCGGCTAAATTTAGGGAGGCCGTGGAGGCCGCTTTCAAGGGAGCGGCCTTAAAGAAACTTAAGGCCTCCAGGGAGGAAGCCATACCTGAGGCCACGGCCTCCATCTTGGCGGCAGCGAGGGCCTGTTTCCTCGGGCCTCCGCCGGACGAAATGTCCGGAATGCGGGCGGAGGTCGCCCGCTTGGTAGCCGCCATGGAGCTTCTCCGAAAGGAGAACGAGGAGCTCCGAGCGGACCTGGCCAGGCTCCGAGGAGCCGGCCCTCGCGAGGTGGTGCTGCAGGGGGGAGAGCAGAAGGGGCAGGAACGGCCCGTGCCTGCTGAGGACCGGGTCCTGTCCCTGGTGCGGCAGGAGATGAACGCCTTTCGGGCGCGGTTTTCCGCCCTAGAGGCCATCGTCCTGCGCCCCCCATTAGCGGCGAGCCAGCCGGCCTCGGGCCAGCGGAAGGTGGCATCATATGCCACCACCGCAGCTGCCCCGACCAAACCAGGGTCGTCGGGGCAGACCAAGGGCAGGGCGGCTACAGAGGCGGCGAGGGCACCAGCCCAGGCGGCGAGGGCACCTGCCCAAGCGGCGAGGGCACCGGCCCAGGCAGCGAGGGCCCCGGCCCAGGCGGTGAGGGCCCCGGCCCAGGCGGCAAGGGCCCCGGCCCAACAGCCGCCCCCGCCTCCCGCTTCTTCTCCGGCCGACGCCGAATGGCAAGTCGCCGGGGAGAGGCGGAACGCGGGTAAGGCCAAAAGGGCGGCCAAAAGGAAGGCGAGGCGGCAGCGGCGCAAGGAGCGAGGCGTCGCGGCTAGGCTCCGCGCCCCGAAGTCCGCAGCTGTAGTGATCACACTACAGCCGGAGGCGGAGAAGAAGGGCGCGTCCTACCAAACCGTGCTCGCCAAGGTGGGACAGGTTCTGGAGGGGAACCTGGAAGCGTTCGGGGCCAAAAATGGCCTCAAATTTAAGGTCACCGCGACTGGGGCTCGAATGCTGGAGGTCCCCGGCGCGGCCAGTGGCCCGGCCGCTGACGCTCTGGCCGATAAAATCCGGGAGTCAATAAGTCCGGACGAGGCCAGAGTGTCCAGGCCCACCATGTGTGCTGACATGCGCATTTCGGGCCTGGACGACTCGGTGACGGAGGGACAGGTGGTGGCCGCTGTCGCTAGGACGGGGGGGTGCTCTGCCGAGCAGGTTAAGGCGGGCACCATCCGTCCTGGCTCCAGGGGTATGCGAACCGTGACGGTGAGCTGCCCCGTGTCGGCGGCCAAAAAGGTTGCTGAGGAGGGCCAAAGGCTTTTGGTGGGCTGGGTATCCGCGCAGGTCAAACTGCTGGAACCCAGACCTCTGAGGTGCTTCCGCTGCCACGTGGGTCACCACGTGGGAGTGAAGTGCGACTCGGAGGTGGACCGCAGCGGTAACTGCTACCGCTGTGGTCAGTCCGGTCACGAGGCTGGCTCGTGCACTGCCGCGCCGCACTGCGTCGTATGTGCGGCTGCTGGCAAGCCGGCCGACCACCGGATTGGGGGCAAGGCCTGCGCCAAACCCGCCAAAGCCGGAGGCAGGGGCAAGCCCTCCGCCACCGCCGCCACCGCCGTCACCGCCGCAGCCACCGCCACTACTGGCGCCGCCGCTGCCGCTTCCACCGTCGTCGCCGCTGCCGTTATCGCCGCGGCAGGGCCCTCACAGGGGGCTCGGGAGGGGGCTGAAATGGACTGCCAATAACGGCTCCATTACGCCTCCTCCAGGCGAACATCAACCACTGCGCTACAGCTCAGGACCTATTGCTCCAGAGCATGGCGCAGTGGTCGATTAACATCGCCGTGGTCGCTGAGCCGTACTTTGTCCCGCCCAGGGATGACTGGGTGGAGGACCTGAGCGGCTCAGTGACCCTAATATCGTCGGCCGCCGCCGGTACTCCGTCCCTCGAGGCTGTCAAGAGAGGACGGGGTTGCGTGGCAGCACGGTTCGGGGAGATTGTCGTGGTAGGGGTGTACTTCTCCCCGAACCGAACTCTCGCCGAGTTCCACAACTCCCTTGCGGAGTTAAGAGTCGTCGTTGTCGGGTTCGGTTCCCTCCCTGTGCTCGTTCTCGGGGACTTCAATGCCAAGAATGTGGCTTGGGGTTCCCGGTATACAGACACACGGGGCAGGATGGTGGAGGACTGGGCACTGGAGACAGGCCTGGTCGTCCTTAATCGGGGTTCTGTCCCCACGTGTGTGCGGATGCGGGGTGAATCAGTGGTGGACCTTTCGTTCGCCAGCCCCGCTCTGTCGCCGCGTGTCGCCGACTGGCGCGTCATGGAGGGGGTGGAGACGTACTCCGACCACCGGTACATCCGGATTGACGTCTCCGCCCAGTCCTCGAGCGCGCCGGTCCGACAGGCCCCGAGTGGTCCGCGATGGGCGCTGAAGCAGCTGGACCGGGAGCTATTCCTGGAAGCCTCGATCGTGCAGGCCTGGGTGTCATCACCGGACAGGCCTGCCGATATCAACGATGAGGCGGAGTGGTTCCGGGAGGCCATGTCCGATATATGTGACGTGGCAATGCCCCGGGTCCAGCCCGGCCGTGCTTCGCGCCAGGTGTACTGGTGGTCGCAAGAGCTGACGACTCTGCGCGCCGCGTGCGTTGCTGCGCGACACCTGTACGCCAGGCACCGCAGGCTTCGTATCCGCCCTCCGGATACGGAGGCCATTCAGGCGGAGTTGTACGAGGGGTACAGAGCGGCGAAGACCGCCCTCCAAGCGGAGATCCTGCGGGCCAGGGGACTGGCCCGCGAGGAGTCGCTGGCGACTCTGGACAGGGACCCGTGGGGACGCCCATACAAGTTGGTGCGGGAGAAAATCCGCCCATGGGCTCCCCCGCTGACTCAGAGTCTCCGGCCACAGCTTGTGGAGGACGTGGTGAGCGCTCTGTTCCCCTCGAGAGGGGAACACTCCGCCCCGCCCATGGCCCCGCCTGTTGCGGTGCCCGCTGCGGACCACACCGCCGACGACGACGACGACGATGCTCCGGAGGTGACCGAGGTAGAACTGAGAGTGGCGGTACGTAGGCTGAGTGCCAAAAATACCGCCCCAGGACCCGACGGCTTACCTGGGAAAGCCTGGGTCCTGGCCATGGAGGCTCTCGGGCCTCGACTAAGGGGGCTCCTTAGCGCGTGCATGGAGAGGGGCCAGTTCCCACTTCGCTGGAAGACGGGGAAACTGGTCCTCATCAGGAAGCCGGGGCGCCCTGCGGACTCTCCGTCCGCTTACCGGCCCATCGTGCTGCTCGACGAGGTGGGCAAGCTCTTTGAAAGAGTTATTGCAAACCGCCTCGTCGGGCAGCTGGTGCGAGTGGGGCCGGATTTGGCGGACAGCCAGTTCGGCTTCCGCCGAGGGCGCTCCACGGTGGACGCCATCATGCGCGTGCGAGCCCTCACGACGGGGGATGCTGTGGCCCGGGGTGGGGTCGTCTTGGCGGTGTCTCTAGACATCGCCAACGCCTTCAACACCCTACCCTGGAGTTGCATCAGGGAGGCACTCCGGTATCACCGGATGCCGACCTACCTCTGTCGGTTGGTCGAGGACTATTTGACGGACAGGGCCGTCATCTACCCCGGTCACCGGGGAGAATGGAACCGGCGAGAGATGTCGTGCGGTGTCCCACAGGGATCGGTCCTGGGGCCGCATCTGTGGGACATCGGATACGACTGGGTGCTGCGCGCCGACCTCCCTGGTGGTGTCAGCGTAGTGTGCTACGCTGACGACACGCTGGTCCTGGCGCAGGGGAGGTCGCACGAGGCGGCGGCCGAACTGGCGATACGCGGGGTTGCGACGATCGTCGACAGGATCCGGCAATTGGGACTCGAGGTGGCCCTGCACAAGTCCGAGGTCATGTGTTTTCATGGCCCTCGGAACGCGCCACCGTCGGGTTCCCAAATAACGGTAGGAGGGGCTCACATCGGCGTCGAGGTGACGATGAAGTACCTGGGACTCGTCCTCGACAGCCGGTGGAACTTCGTGGAGCATTTCCGACGTTTGGCTCCCAAACTGGAGCGGGCCGGGGCTGCCTTGAAGCGGCTTCTGCCCAATCTAGGGGGTCCAAACGCCTCCTGCCGGAGGCTCTACGCGGGGGTCGTGCGGTCCATGGCCCTTTACGGGGCACCGGTGTGGGCGCGAACCTTAAGGTTGCGGCCAGCCCGCCGGTTGCATGCAGCCCAAAGGGTCATGGCTATCCGGATGGTCCGGGGATACCGTACGGTCTCCGGCGAGGCGGCGAGCCTCCTTGCCGGAACGCCGCCATGGGATCTGGAGGCGAAGGTCCTCGCCCACATTTGGGAGTGGCGCGAGGAGATGAAGCGCCGGGGTGTAACTCCGCTGCCGCGAGAAATCACGGTACAGCGGACAGAGCTCCGGCGGGATCTCATGGCGGCTTGGAGTGTGCGATTGTCGCAACCCAGATTTGGGCACGCCACAATTACGGCGATAAGTCCCCTCTTTGAGGAGTGGCTTGAGAGGCGCCACGGCGTCCTCACCTTCCGCCTGACGCAGGTCCTCACCGGACACGGTTGTTTCGGGAGGTACCTGTTTCGCATAAGGCGGGAGGAAACGCCCGGGTGTCACCATTGTGTGGATCGTCCGGAGGACACGGTGGAGCATACGGTGGAGGTTTGCCCGGCTTGGGTGGACCACCGCCGTGTCCTCGTGGAGGCGATCGGCGGCAGTGACCTCTCGCGTCCGGCCCTGGTCCAGGCCATGGTGCGGAGCGAGAGGGCATGGCAAGCCGTCACCTCCTTCTGCGAAGCAGTAATGCTCGCGAAGGAGGAGGCGGAGCGCGAGAGGGAGTGGCAGAGGCCGCGCCCTACCAGCCCTAGCCGCCGCCGCCGTAGGAGACTTCCCGGGCGTCGGGAATTGATAGCCGATTTCCGGCCACCGTAGGCGCGGGCCTGCGGACGGAGAGCAGTGGGCAGCTCGCCGTCCGATAAGGACCAGGCCCGGGTCGACGGCGCGTCGTGTTCCACGCGCGCCTCAAAGAGATGTCAGCAAAACTGACGGGGTCCGTTAGGGCCGATGCCTGCCGGGGTTGCGGGTAGTCCCAAGGGGAAACCGTGGCCCCTGGCATGGCAAGGGAAGGAACACGGGTGGGTTTTAGTCAGTAAAAGTCTGACACGCCCTTCCGCTCCGCCCAGAGCGGGAGAAGTCATTGGATGATTTCCCACCCAAAAAAAAAAAAAAAAAAAAAAAAAAAAAAAAAAAAAAAAAAAAGGAGATAGCAATTTCACAAAACCGTTATAACTTTGCATCCTGGTGACGCATTTCGAAGCTGTTTTCAGCCATTTTGATTTTTAATAGGCTCCGTCCTACTTTCTGACTAGTTAAAATTGACAAAGCGCGAAAATATTTTTTCGTTCTTGGACTTATAAAAATTTTTGATATTTTTTCTTTACGAAAATCTAAAATAATTTTTATCTCAAAATTCTCTCCAAAAACATTTTTGATTCTAGTTTAAATAGTTAATTGCCTGCCTTACCTGTACTCTGGTGCGCGTTCCGCGAGCTCGAGTCCCGTTTGGTAGTCGCAATTCCCGGTTGTTTCACATTTTTCAGGCGAAAAACACGTTTTTCGACCAAAAGTCAAAATTTTTGTTCTGTCAAAATTCCAATAACTCCATAGCTCGCTAGCCCGCGCGGAGACGCGTCTTTTGACACCTCGCACGTGCGCCTAGCAAACATAGAACTGCAAAAATAATTTGCATCGATAAATTCACCTACCTACGAAATCCACCTATAGGAGATAGCAATTTCACAAAACCGTTATAACTTTGCATCCTGGTGACGCATTTCGAAGCTGTTTTCAGCCATTTTGATTTTTAATAGGCTCCGTCCTACTTTCTGACTAGTTAAAATTGACAAAGCGCGAAAATATTTTTTCGTTCTTGGACTTATAAAAATTTTTGATATTTTTTCTTTACGAAAATCTAAAATAATTTTTATCTCAAAATTCTCTCCAAAAACATTTTTGATTCTAGTTTAAATAGTTAATTGCCTGCCTTACCTGTACTCTGGTGCGCGTTCCGCGAGCTCGAGTCCCGTTTGGTAGTCGCAATTCCCGGTTGTTTCACATTTTTCAGGCGAAAAACACGTTTTTCGACCAAAAGTCAAAATTTTTGTTCTGTCAAAATTCCAATAACTCCATAGCTCGCTAGCCCGCGCGGAGACGCGTCTTTTGACACCTCGCACGTGCGCCTAGCAAACATAGAACTGCAAAAATAATTTGCATCGATAAATTCACCTACCTACGAAATCCACCTATAGGAGATATCTTGGCGGCAGCGAGGGCCTGTTTCCTCAGGCCTCCGCCGGACGAAATGTCCGGAATGCGGGCGGAGGTCGCCCGCTTGGTAGCCGCCATGGAGCTTCTCCGAAAGGAGAATGAGGAGCTCCGAGCGGACCTGGCCAGGCTCCGAGGAGCCGGCCCTCGCGAGGTGCTGCAGGGGGGAGAGCAGAAGGGGCAGGAACGGCCCGTGCCTGCTGAGGACCGGGTCCTGTCCTTGGTGCGGCAGGAAATGAATGCCTTTCGGGCGCGGTTTTCCGCCCTAGAGGCCATTGTCCTGCGCCCCCCATTAGCGGCGAGCCAGCCGGCCTCGGGCCAGCGGAAGGTGGCATCATATGCCACCACCGCAGCTACCCCGACCAAACCAGGGTCGTCAGGGCAGACCAAGGGCAGGGCGGCTACAGAGGCGGCGAGGGCACCAGCCCAGGCGGTGAGGGCACCTGCCCAAGCGGCTAGGGCACCGGCCCAGGCAGCGAGGGCCCCGGCCCAGGCGGTGAGGGCCCCGGCCCAGGCGGCGAGGGCCCCGGCCCAACAGCCGCCCCCGCCTCCCGCTTCTTCTCCGGCCGACGCCGAATGGCAAGTCGCCGGGGAAAGGCGGAACGCGGGTAAGGCCAAAAGGGCGGCCAAAAGGAAGGCGAGGCGGCAGCGGCGCAAGGAGCGAGGCGTCGCGGCTAGGCTCCGCGCCCCGAAGTCCGCAGCTGTAGTGATCACACTACAGCCGGAGGCGGAGAAGAAGGGCGCGTCCTACCAAACCGTGCTCGCCAAGGTGGGACAGGTTCTGGAGGGGAACCTGGAAGCGTTCGGGGCCAAAAATGGCCTCAAATTTAAGGTCACCGCGACTGGGGCGCGAATGCTGGAGGTCCCCGGCGCGGCCAGTGGCCCGGCCGCTGACGCTCTGGCCGAAAAAATCAGGGAGTCGATAAGTCCGGACGAGGCCAGAGTGTCCAGGCCCACCATGTGTGCTGACATGCGCATTTCGGGCCTTGACGACTCGGTGACGGAGGGACAGGTGGTGGCCGCTGTCGCTAGGACGGGGGGGTGCTCTGCCGAGCAGGTTAAGGCGGGCACCATCCGTCCTGGCTCCAGGGGTATGCGAACCGTGACGGTGAGCTGCCCCGTGTCGGCGGCCAAAAAGGTTGCTGAGGAGGGCCAAAGGCTTTTGGTGGGCTGGGTATCCGCGCAGGTCAAACTGCTGGAACCCAGACCTCTGAGGTGCTTCCGCTGCCACGTGGGTCACCACGTGGGAGTGAAGTGTGACTCGGAGGTGGACCGCAGCGGTAACTGCTACCGCTGTGGTCAGTCCGGTCACGAGGCTGGCTCGTGCACTGCCGCGCCGCACTGCGTCGTATGTGCGGCTGCTGGCAAGCCGGCCGACCACCGGATTGGGGGCAAGGCCTGCGCCAAACCCGCCAAAGCCGGAGGCAGGGGCAAGCCCTCCGCCACCGCCGCCACCGCCGTCACCGCCGCAGCCACCGCCACTACTGGCGCCGCCGCTGCCGCTTCCACTGTCGTCGCCGCCGCCGTTGTCGCCGCGGCAGGGCCCTCACAGGGGGCTCGGGAGGGGGCTGAAATGGACTGTCAATAACGGCTCCATTACGCCTCCTCCAGGCGAACATCAACCACTGCGCCGCAGCTCAGGACCTATTGTTCCAGAGCATGGCGCAGTGGTCGATTAACATCGCCGTGGTCGCTGAGCCGTACTTTGTCCCGCCCAGGGATGACCGGGTGGAGGACCTGAACGGCTCAGTGACCATAATTTCGTCGGCCGCCGCCGGTACTCCGTCCCTCGAGGCTGTCAAGAGAGGACGGGGTTGCGTGGCAGCACGGTTCGGGGAGATTGTCGTCGTAGGGGTATACTTCTCCCCGAACCGAACTCTCGCCGAGTTCCACAACTCCCTTGCGGAGTTGAGAGACGTCGTCGTCGGATACGGTTCCCTCCCTGTGCTCGTTCTCGGGGACTTCAATGCCAAGAATGTGGCTTGGGGTTCCCGGCTTACGGACAGACGAGGCAGGATGGTGGAGGACTGGGCACTGGAGACAGGCCTGGTCGTCCTAAACCGGGGTTCTGTCCCCACGTGTGTGCGGATGCAGGGCGAATCAGTGGTGGACATCTCGTTCGCCAGCCCTGCTCTGTCGCCACGTGTCGTCGACTGGCGCGTCATGGAGGGGGTGGAGACGTATTCCGACCACCGGTACATCCGGTTTGACGTCTCCGCCCAGACCTCGAGCGCGCCGGTCCGACAGGCCCGGAGTGGTCCGCGATGGGCGCTGAAGCAGCTGGACCGGGAGCTCCTCCTGGAAGCCTCGATCGTGCAGGCCTGGGTGTCATCACCGGACAGGCCTGCCGACATCAACGATGAGGCAGAGTGGTTCCGGGAGGCCATGTCCGCAATTTGCGACGTGGCAATGCCCCGGGTCCAGCCCGGACGTGCTAGGCGCCAGGTGTACTGGTGGTCGCCAGAGCTGACGACTCTGCGCAAAGCGTGCGTTGCGGCGCGACGCCGGTACGCCAGGCACCGCAGGCTCCGTATCCGCCCTCCGGATACGGAGGCCATTCAGGCAGAGCTGTACGAGAGGTACAGAGAGGCGAAGAACGTCCTCCAAGCAGGGATCCTGCGGGCCAGGGGACTGGCTCGCGAGGAGTTTCTGGGGACTCTGGACGGGGACCCGTGGGGACGCCCATATAAGATGGTGCGGGAGAAACTCCGCCCATGGGCTCCCCCGCTGACACAGAGTCTCCGACCCGAGCTTGTTGAGGACGTGGTGAGCGCTCTGTTCCCCTCGAGAGGGGAACATCCCGCCCCGCCTATGGCTCCGCCTGCTGCGGTGCCCGATGCGGACCACACCGCCGACGACGACGACGATGCCCCAGAGGTGACCGAGGCAGAAATGAGAGTGGCGGTACGTAGGCTGAGTGCCAAGAATACCGCCCCAGGACCCGACGGCTTACCTGGGAAAGCCTGGGTCCTGGCCATGGAGGCTCTCGGGCCTCGACTAAGGGGGCTCCTTAGCGCATGCATGGAGAGGGGCCAGTTCCCACTTCGTTGGAAGACCGGGAAACTGGTCCTCATCAAGAAGCCGGGGCGCCCTGCGGACTCTCCGTCCGCTTACCGGCCCATCGTGCTGCTCGACGAGGTGGGCAAGCTCTTTGAAAGAGTAATTGCAAACCGCCTCGTCGGGCAGCTGGTGCGGGTGGGGCCGGATTTGGCGGATGGCCAGTTTGGCTTCCGCCAAGGGCGCTCTACGGTGGACGCCATCATGCGCGTGCGGGCCCTCACGACGGGGGATGCTGTGGCCCGGGGTGGGGTCGTCTTGGCGGTGTCTCTAGACATCGCCAACGCCTTCAACACCCTGCCCTGGAGTTGCATCAGGGAGGCACTCCGGTATCACCGGATGCCGACCTACCTCTGTCGTTTGGTCGAGGCCTATCTGACGGACAGGGCCGTCATCTACCCCGGTCACCAGGGGGAATGGAACCGGCGAGAGATGTCGTGCGGTGTCCCACAGGGATCGGTCCTGGGGCCATATCTGTGGGACATCGGTTACGACTGGGTGCTGCGCGCCGACCTCCCTAGCGGCGTCAGCGTAGTGTGCTACGCTGACGACACGCTGGTCCTGGCGCAGGGGAGGTCGCACGAGGCGGCGGCCGAATTGGCGACACGCGGGGTTGCGACAATCGTCGACAGGATCCGGCAGTTGGGACTCGAGGTGGCGCTGCACAAGTCCGAGGTCATGTGCTTTCATGGCCCTCGGAACGCGCCACCGTCGGGTTCCGAAATAACGGTAGGAGGGGTTCACATCGACGTCGAGGTGACGATGAGGTACCTGGGACTCGTCCTCGACAGTCGATGGAACTTCGTGGAGCATTTCCGACGTTTGGCTCCCAAACTGGAGCGGGCCGGGGCTGCTTTGAAGCGGCTTCTGCCCAATCTAAGGGGTCCAAACGCCTCCTGCCGGAGGCTCTACGCGGGGGTCGTGCGGTCCATGGCCCTTTACGGGGCGCCGGTGTGGGCGCCAACCTTGAGGCTGCAGCCAACCCGCCGGTTGCACGCGGCCCAAAGGGTCATGGCCACCCGGATAGTGCGGGGATACCGCACGATCTCCGGCGAGGCAGCGAGCCTCCTTGCCGGAACGCCGCCATGGGATCTGGAGGCGAAAGTCCTCGCCCACATCTGGGAGTGGCGCGAGGAGATGAAGCGCCGGGGTGTAACTCCGCTGCCGCGACAAGTCACGGCACAGCGGACAGAGCTCCGGCAGGATCTCATGGCGGCTTGGAGAGTGCGATTGTCGCAACCCAGATCTGGGCACGCCACAATTGCGGCGATAAGTCCCCTCTTTGAGGAGTGGCTAGAGAGGCGCCACGGCGCCCTCACCTACCGCCTGACGCAGGTCCTCACCGGACACGGTAGTTTCGGGAGGTTCCTGTTTCAGATCAGGCAGGAGGAAACGCCCGGGTGTCACCACTGCGTGGATCGCCCGGAGGACACGGTGGAGCATACGGTGGAGGTCTGCCCGGCTTGGGTGGAGCACCGCCGTGTCCTCGTGCAGGCGATCGGCGGCAGTGACCTCTCACGTCCGGCCCTGGTCCAGGCCATGGTGCGGAGTGAGAGGGCATGGCAGGCTGTCACCTCCTTCTGCGAAGCAGTAATGCTCGTAAAGGAGGAGGCGGGGCGCGAGAGGCAGAGACTAAGGTCGCTCCCTCGAGCCCCTAGCCGCCGCGGTAGTAGACGCCCCGGGCGTCGGGAATCGATCGCCGATTTCCGGCCACCGTAGGCGCGGGCTTGCGGACGGAGAGTGATGGGTAGCTCTCCGTCCGATCAGGACCAAGCCCGGGTCGACGGCGCGTAGTGTTCCACGCGCGCCTCAAAGAGTTGTCAGCGAAGCTGAAGGGGTCCGTCAGGGCCGATGCCTACCACCGGGGTTGCGGATAAGTCCTAAGGGGAAACCGTGGCCCTGGTCTAGGTAAGGGAAGGAACACGGGTGGGTTTTAGTCAGTAAAAGTCTGACACGCCCTTCCGCTCCGCCCAGAGCGGGAGAAGTCATTGGATGATTTCCCACCCAAAAAAAAAAAAAAAAAACCTATAGGAGATAGCAATTTCACAAAACCGTTATAACTTTGCATCCTGGTGACGCATTTCGAAGCTGTTTTCAGCCATTTTGATTTTTAATAGGCTCCGTCCTACTTTCTGACTAGTTAAAATTGACAAAGCGCGAAAATATTTTTTCGTTCTTGGACTTATAAAAATTTTTGATATTTTTTCTTTACGAAAATCTAAAATAATTTTTATCTCAAAATTCTCTCCAAAAACATTTTTGATTCTAGTTTAAATAGTTAATTGCCTGCCTTACCTGTACTCTGGTGCGCGTTCCGCGAGCTCGAGTCCCGTTTGGTAGTCGCAATTCCCGGTTGTTTCACATTTTTCAGGCGAAAAACACGTTTTTCGACCAAAAGTCAAAATTTTTGTTCTGTCAAAATTCCAATAACTCCATAGCTCGCTAGCCCGCGCGGAGACGCGTCTTTTGACACCTCGCACGTGCGCCTAGCAAACATAGAACTGCAAAAATAATTTGCATCGATAAATTCACCTACCTACGAAATCCACCTATAGGAGATAGCAATTTCACAAAACCGTTATAACTTTGCATCCTGGTGACGCATTTCGAAGCTGTTTTCAGCCATTTTGATTTTTAATAGGCTCCGTCCTACTTTCTGACTAGTTAAAATTGACAAAGCGCGAAAATATTTTTTCGTTCTTGGACTTATAAAAATTTTTGATATTTTTTCTTTACGAAAATCTAAAATAATTTTTATCTCAAAATTCTCTCCAAAAACATTTTTGATTCTAGTTTAAATAGTTAATTGCCTGCCTTACCTGTACTCTGGTGCGCGTTCCGCGAGCTCGAGTCCCGTTTGGTAGTCGCAATTCCCGGTTGTTTCACATTTTTCAGGCGAAAAACACGTTTTTCGACCAAAAGTCAAAATTTTTGTTCTGTCAAAATTCCAATAACTCCATAGCTCGCTAGCCCGCGCGGAGACGCGTCTTTTGACACCTCGCACGTGCGCCTAGCAAACATAGAACTGCAAAAATAATTTGCATCGATAAATTCACCTACCTACGAAATCCACCTATAGGAGATAGCAATTTCACAAAACCGTTATAACTTTGCATCCTGGTGACGCATTTCGAAGCTGTTTTCAGCCATTTTGATTTTTAATAGGCTCCGTCCTACTTTCTGACTAGTTAAAATTGACAAAGCGCGAAAATATTTTTTCGTTCTTGGACTTATAAAAATTTTTGATATTTTTTCTTTACGAAAATCTAAAATAATTTTTATCTCAAAATTCTCTCCAAAAACATTTTTGATTCTAGTTTAAATAGTTAATTGCCTGCCTTACCTGTACTCTGGTGCGCGTTCCGCGAGCTCGAGTCCCGTTTGGTAGTCGCAATTCCCGGTTGTTTCACATTTTTCAGGCGAAAAACACGTTTTTCGACCAAAAGTCAAAATTTTTGTTCTGTCAAAATTCCAATAACTCCATAGCTCGCTAGCCCGCGCGGAGACGCGTCTTTTGACACCTCGCACGTGCGCCTAGCAAACATAGAACTGCAAAAATAATTTGCATCGATAAATTCACCTACCTACGAAATCCACCTATAGGAGATAGCAATTTCACAAAACCGTTATAACTTTGCATCCTGGTGACGCATTTCGAAGCTGTTTTCAGCCATTTTGATTTTTAATAGGCTCCGTCCTACTTTCTGACTAGTTAAAATTGACAAAGCGCGAAAATATTTTTTCGTTCTTGGACTTATAAAAATTTTTGATATTTTTTCTTTACGAAAATCTAAAATAATTTTTATCTCAAAATTCTCTCCAAAAACATTTTTGATTCTAGTTTAAATAGTTAATTGCCTGCCTTACCTGTACTCTGGTGCGCGTTCCGCGAGCTCGAGTCCCGTTTGGTAGTCGCAATTCCCGGTTGTTTCACATTTTTCAGGCGAAAAACACGTTTTTCGACCAAAAGTCAAAATTTTTGTTCTGTCAAAATTCCAATAACTCCATAGCTCGCTAGCCCGCGCGGAGACGCGTCTTTTGACACCTCGCACGTGCGCCTAGCAAACATAGAACTGCAAAAATAATTTGCATCGATAAATTCACCTACCTACGAAATCCACCTATAGGAGATAGCAATTTAGGGGTGCGTTGACAGGAAACCTCCCCGTGTGCCTGTGGACTGGAGTTCCCTTACGGATCCGTCCGGGGGGAAGATCAGTCTACGGGTCGGTGCACCCTGGGATGCGGACAATGACTCGCCATTAGGTACTTTGTGCCTAATGGGGTCTCGTTGTCCGTATGCTAATATCCTGTCACAGGAACGCTCTAACATGTACTCGGAGAGAGTACACGTTAAGCAGCGTTCGGGTAGGAACGGGCTCGGCGTGCACTAACCCTGCCGTCGGGCAGGCAGAAGGAAGCCTTTTCTTCTGCCACCGTTGGTCTCGTAGCCCCGAAGAGTGTGTAGGTCATGTCTCTGGCATTTGACGGGGGTCGAGGGTCTTGGCTTAATTGCCCGGGCCGCGAGGAAGAAAACCTCTATAAAAAATCACCCCAAACCTCCAAGCGGCGGCGCACCGTGAGGGAGGTTGATAGCTTGACTAATGGGTAGCTAAATTAGTAGTTAGTGCGAACCACGATTTTTTGGTTGGTTGGTTGGAAAATTTTTATACTCGTGGGAACAATATGGTAAAGAATAAATATAAAAGCAGAAGTGTGGTGGAGAGCGATACGGGGTCGGACTCCGACGCTGTATCGGGCGCGGAGAGCTCTTTTCAGAGCTCGGAGCGCGAGGAGGCAGAGAAGACTGCCGATAGGAGGAAGGAATTCCGGAAGCGGTCGAATTCGTACGGCCAGGGGTCGTCCGCCGACGAGAGGCGGAAAATCCACTCCAGCCGGCGGGGCGGGGCCCGGAAAAAGGGCGCGGGTAGGGGGCTCACCAAGGAGGTCGGTGAGCCGAGCCAGCCCAGCTCGGGCGAACTGTCGAGGCTCGCCACAGTGGTACACCCTGAAGGGACCAGCGCGGTCCTCTCGGAGTCTCCCTGTGGCGAGCCGGACGCCGCAGCGGCTAAATTTAGGGAGGCCGTGGAGGCCGCTTTCAAGGGAGCGGCCTTAAAGAAACTTAAGGCCTCCAGGGAGGAAGCCATACCTGAGGCCACGGCCTCCATCTTGGCGGCAGCGAGGGCCTGTTTCCTCGGGCCTCCGCCGGACGAAATGTCCGGAATGCGGGCGGAGGTCGCCCGCTTGGTAGCCGCCATGGAGCTTCTCCGAAAGGAGAACGAGGAGCTCCGAGCGGACCTGGCCAGGCTCCGAGGAGCCGGCCCTCGCGAGGTGGTGCTGCAGGGGGGAGAGCAGAAGGGGCAGGAACGGCCCGTGCCTGCTGAGGACCGGGTCCTGTCCCTGGTGCGGCAGGAGATGAACGCCTTTCGGGCGCGGTTTTCCGCCCTAGAGGCCATCGTCCTGCGCCCCCCATTAGCGGCGAGCCAGCCGGCCTCGGGCCAGCGGAAGGTGGCATCATATGCCACCACCGCAGCTGCCCCGACCAAACCAGGGTCGTCGGGGCAGACCAAGGGCAGGGCGGCTACAGAGGCGGCGAGGGCACCAGCCCAGGCGGCGAGGGCACCTGCCCAAGCGGCGAGGGCACCGGCCCAGGCAGCGAGGGCCCCGGCCCAGGCGGTGAGGGCCCCGGCCCAGGCGGCAAGGGCCCCGGCCCAACAGCCGCCCCCGCCTCCCGCTTCTTCTCCGGCCGACGCCGAATGGCAAGTCGCCGGGGAGAGGCGGAACGCGGGTAAGGCCAAAAGGGCGGCCAAAAGGAAGGCGAGGCGGCAGCGGCGCAAGGAGCGAGGCGTCGCGGCTAGGCTCCGCGCCCCGAAGTCCGCAGCTGTAGTGATCACACTACAGCCGGAGGCGGAGAAGAAGGGCGCGTCCTACCAAACCGTGCTCGCCAAGGTGGGACAGGTTCTGGAGGGGAACCTGGAAGCGTTCGGGGCCAAAAATGGCCTCAAATTTAAGGTCACCGCGACTGGGGCTCGAATGCTGGAGGTCCCCGGCGCGGCCAGTGGCCCGGCCGCTGACGCTCTGGCCGATAAAATCCGGGAGTCAATAAGTCCGGACGAGGCCAGAGTGTCCAGGCCCACCATGTGTGCTGACATGCGCATTTCGGGCCTGGACGACTCGGTGACGGAGGGACAGGTGGTGGCCGCTGTCGCTAGGACGGGGGGGTGCTCTGCCGAGCAGGTTAAGGCGGGCACCATCCGTCCTGGCTCCAGGGGTATGCGAACCGTGACGGTGAGCTGCCCCGTGTCGGCGGCCAAAAAGGTTGCTGAGGAGGGCCAAAGGCTTTTGGTGGGCTGGGTATCCGCGCAGGTCAAACTGCTGGAACCCAGACCTCTGAGGTGCTTCCGCTGCCACGTGGGTCACCACGTGGGAGTGAAGTGCGACTCGGAGGTGGACCGCAGCGGTAACTGCTACCGCTGTGGTCAGTCCGGTCACGAGGCTGGCTCGTGCACTGCCGCGCCGCACTGCGTCGTATGTGCGGCTGCTGGCAAGCCGGCCGACCACCGGATTGGGGGCAAGGCCTGCGCCAAACCCGCCAAAGCCGGAGGCAGGGGCAAGCCCTCCGCCACCGCCGCCACCGCCGTCACCGCCGCAGCCACCGCCACTACTGGCGCCGCCGCTGCCGCTTCCACCGTCGTCGCCGCTGCCGTTATCGCCGCGGCAGGGCCCTCACAGGGGGCTCGGGAGGGGGCTGAAATGGACTGCCAATAACGGCTCCATTACGCCTCCTCCAGGCGAACATCAACCACTGCGCTACAGCTCAGGACCTATTGCTCCAGAGCATGGCGCAGTGGTCGATTAACATCGCCGTGGTCGCTGAGCCGTACTTTGTCCCGCCCAGGGATGACTGGGTGGAGGACCTGAGCGGCTCAGTGACCCTAATATCGTCGGCCGCCGCCGGTACTCCGTCCCTCGAGGCTGTCAAGAGAGGACGGGGTTGCGTGGCAGCACGGTTCGGGAAGATTGTCGTGGTAGGGGTGTACTTCTCCCCGAACCGAACTCTCGCCGAGTTCCACAACTCCCTTGCGGAGTTAAGAGTCGTCGTTGTCGGGTTCGGTTCCCTCCCTGTGCTCGTTCTCGGGGACTTCAATGCCAAGAATGTGGCTTGGGGTTCCCGGTATACAGACACACGGGGCAGGATGGTGGAGGACTGGGCACTGGAGACAGGCCTGGTCGTCCTTAATCGGGGTTCTGTCCCCACGTGTGTGCGGATGCGGGGTGAATCAGTGGTGGACCTTTCGTTCGCCAGCCCCGCTCTGTCGCCGCGTGTCGCCGACTGGCGCGTCATGGAGGGGGTGGAGACGTACTCCGACCACCGGTACATCCGGATTGACGTCTCCGCCCAGTCCTCGAGCGCGCCGGTCCGACAGGCCCCGAGTGGTCCGCGATGGGCGCTGAAGCAGCTGGACCGGGAGCTATTCCTGGAAGCCTCGATCGTGCAGGCCTGGGTGTCATCACCGGACAGGCCTGCCGATATCAACGATGAGGCGGAGTGGTTCCGGGAGGCCATGTCCGATATATGTGACGTGGCAATGCCCCGGGTCCAGCCCGGCCGTGCTTCGCGCCAGGTGTACTGGTGGTCGCAAGAGCTGACGACTCTGCGCGCCGCGTGCGTTGCTGCGCGACACCTGTACGCCAGGCACCGCAGGCTTCGTATCCGCCCTCCGGATACGGAGGCCATTCAGGCGGAGTTGTACGAGGGGTACAGAGCGGCGAAGACCGCCCTCCAAGCGGAGATCCTGCGGGCCAGGGGACTGGCCCGCGAGGAGTCGCTGGCGACTCTGGACAGGGACCCGTGGGGACGCCCATACAAGTTGGTGCGGGAGAAAATCCGCCCATGGGCTCCCCCGCTGACTCAGAGTCTCCGGCCACAGCTTGTGGAGGACGTGGTGAGCGCTCTGTTCCCCTCGAGAGGGGAACACTCCGCCCCGCCCATGGCCCCGCCTGTTGCGGTGCCCGCTGCGGACCACACCGCCGACGACGACGACGACGATGCTCCGGAGGTGACCGAGGTAGAACTGAGAGTGG
The DNA here is from genome assembly GCA_948150665.1 of Conistra vaccinii. NCBI lineage: Eukaryota > Metazoa > Arthropoda > Insecta > Lepidoptera > Noctuidae > Conistra > Conistra vaccinii. The sequence goes on along the minus strand of OX411338.1, from coordinate 19,827,975 downwards.
CGGTACGTAGGCTGAGTGCCAAAAATACCGCCCCAGGACCCGACGGCTTACCTGGGAAAGCCTGGGTCCTGGCCATGGAGGCTCTCGGGCCTCGACTAAGGGGGCTCCTTAGCGCGTGCATGGAGAGGGGCCAGTTCCCACTTCGCTGGAAGACGGGGAAACTGGTCCTCATCAGGAAGCCGGGGCGCCCTGCGGACTCTCCGTCCGCTTACCGGCCCATCGTGCTGCTCGACGAGGTGGGCAAGCTCTTTGAAAGAGTTATTGCAAACCGCCTCGTCGGGCAGCTGGTGCGAGTGGGGCCGGATTTGGCGGACAGCCAGTTCGGCTTCCGCCGAGGGCGCTCCACGGTGGACGCCATCATGCGCGTGCGAGCCCTCACGACGGGGGATGCTGTGGCCCGGGGTGGGGTCGTCTTGGCGGTGTCTCTAGACATCGCCAACGCCTTCAACACCCTACCCTGGAGTTGCATCAGGGAGGCACTCCGGTATCACCGGATGCCGACCTACCTCTGTCGGTTGGTCGAGGACTATTTGACGGACAGGGCCGTCATCTACCCCGGTCACCGGGGAGAATGGAACCGGCGAGAGATGTCGTGCGGTGTCCCACAGGGATCGGTCCTGGGGCCGCATCTGTGGGACATCGGATACGACTGGGTGCTGCGCGCCGACCTCCCTGGTGGTGTCAGCGTAGTGTGCTACGCTGACGACACGCTGGTCCTGGCGCAGGGGAGGTCGCACGAGGCGGCGGCCGAACTGGCGATACGCGGGGTTGCGACGATCGTCGACAGGATCCGGCAATTGGGACTCGAGGTGGCCCTGCACAAGTCCGAGGTCATGTGTTTTCATGGCCCTCGGAACGCGCCACCGTCGGGTTCCCAAATAACGGTAGGAGGGGCTCACATCGGCGTCGAGGTGACGATGAAGTACCTGGGACTCGTCCTCGACAGCCGGTGGAACTTCGTGGAGCATTTCCGACGTTTGGCTCCCAAACTGGAGCGGGCCGGGGCTGCCTTGAAGCGGCTTCTGCCCAATCTAGGGGGTCCAAACGCCTCCTGCCGGAGGCTCTACGCGGGGGTCGTGCGGTCCATGGCCCTTTACGGGGCACCGGTGTGGGCGCGAACCTTAAGGTTGCGGCCAGCCCGCCGGTTGCATGCAGCCCAAAGGGTCATGGCTATCCGGATGGTCCGGGGATACCGTACGGTCTCCGGCGAGGCGGCGAGCCTCCTTGCCGGAACGCCGCCATGGGATCTGGAGGCGAAGGTCCTCGCCCACATTTGGGAGTGGCGCGAGGAGATGAAGCGCCGGGGTGTAACTCCGCTGCCGCGAGAAATCACGGTACAGCGGACAGAGCTCCGGCGGGATCTCATGGCGGCTTGGAGTGTGCGATTGTCGCAACCCAGATTTGGGCACGCCACAATTACGGCGATAAGTCCCCTCTTTGAGGAGTGGCTTGAGAGGCGCCACGGCGTCCTCACCTTCCGCCTGACGCAGGTCCTCACCGGACACGGTTGTTTCGGGAGGTACCTGTTTCGCATAAGGCGGGAGGAAACGCCCGGGTGTCACCATTGTGTGGATCGTCCGGAGGACACGGTGGAGCATACGGTGGAGGTTTGCCCGGCTTGGGTGGACCACCGCCGTGTCCTCGTGGAGGCGATCGGCGGCAGTGACCTCTCGCGTCCGGCCCTGGTCCAGGCCATGGTGCGGAGCGAGAGGGCATGGCAAGCCGTCACCTCCTTCTGCGAAGCAGTAATGCTCGCGAAGGAGGAGGCGGAGCGCGAGAGGGAGTGGCAGAGGCCGCGCCCTACCAGCCCTAGCCGCCGCCGCCGTAGGAGACTTCCCGGGCGTCGGGAATTGATAGCCGATTTCCGGCCACCGTAGGCGCGGGCCTGCGGACGGAGAGCAGTGGGCAGCTCGCCGTCCGATAAGGACCAGGCCCGGGTCGACGGCGCGTCGTGTTCCACGCGCGCCTCAAAGAGATGTCAGCAAAACTGACGGGGTCCGTTAGGGCCGATGCCTGCCGGGGTTGCGGGTAGTCCCAAGGGGAAACCGTGGCCCCTGGCATGGCAAGGGAAGGAACACGGGTGGGTTTTAGTCAGTAAAAGTCTGACACGCCCTTCCGCTCCGCCCAGAGCGGGAGAAGTCATTGGATGATTTCCCACCCAAAAAAAAAAAAAAAAAAAAAAAAAAAAAAAAAAAAAAAAAAGGAGATAGCAATTTCACAAAACCGTTATAACTTTGCATCCTGGTGACGCATTTCGAAGCTGTTTTCAGCCATTTTGATTTTTAATAGGCTCCGTCCTACTTTCTGACTAGTTAAAATTGACAAAGCGCGAAAATATTTTTTCGTTCTTGGACTTATAAAAATTTTTGATATTTTTTCTTTACGAAAATCTAAAATAATTTTTATCTCAAAATTCTCTCCAAAAACATTTTTGATTCTAGTTTAAATAGTTAATTGCCTGCCTTACCTGTACTCTGGTGCGCGTTCCGCGAGCTCGAGTCCCGTTTGGTAGTCGCAATTCCCGGTTGTTTCACATTTTTCAGGCGAAAAACACGTTTTTCGACCAAAAGTCAAAATTTTTGTTCTGTCAAAATTCCAATAACTCCATAGCTCGCTAGCCCGCGCGGAGACGCGTCTTTTGACACCTCGCACGTGCGCCTAGCAAACATAGAACTGCAAAAATAATTTGCATCGATAAATTCACCTACCTACGAAATCCACCTATAGGAGATAGCAATTTCACAAAACCGTTATAACTTTGCATCCTGGTGACGCATTTCGAAGCTGTTTTCAGCCATTTTGATTTTTAATAGGCTCCGTCCTACTTTCTGACTAGTTAAAATTGACAAAGCGCGAAAATATTTTTTCGTTCTTGGACTTATAAAAATTTTTGATATTTTTTCTTTACGAAAATCTAAAATAATTTTTATCTCAAAATTCTCTCCAAAAACATTTTTGATTCTAGTTTAAATAGTTAATTGCCTGCCTTACCTGTACTCTGGTGCGCGTTCCGCGAGCTCGAGTCCCGTTTGGTAGTCGCAATTCCCGGTTGTTTCACATTTTTCAGGCGAAAAACACGTTTTTCGACCAAAAGTCAAAATTTTTGTTCTGTCAAAATTCCAATAACTCCATAGCTCGCTAGCCCGCGCGGAGACGCGTCTTTTGACACCTCGCACGTGCGCCTAGCAAACATAGAACTGCAAAAATAATTTGCATCGATAAATTCACCTACCTACGAAATCCACCTATAGGAGATAGCAATTTCACAAAACCGTTATAACTTTGCATCCTGGTGACGCATTTCGAAGCTGTTTTCAGCCATTTTGATTTTTAATAGGCTCCGTCCTACTTTCTGACTAGTTAAAATTGACAAAGCGCGAAAATATTTTTTCGTTCTTGGACTTATAAAAATTTTTGATATTTTTTCTTTACGAAAATCTAAAATAATTTTTATCTCAAAATTCTCTCCAAAAACATTTTTGATTCTAGTTTAAATAGTTAATTGCCTGCCTTACCTGTACTCTGGTGCGCGTTCCGCGAGCTCGAGTCCCGTTTGGTAGTCGCAATTCCCGGTTGTTTCACATTTTTCAGGCGAAAAACACGTTTTTCGACCAAAAGTCAAAATTTTTGTTCTGTCAAAATTCCAATAACTCCATAGCTCGCTAGCCCGCGCGGAGACGCGTCTTTTGACACCTCGCACGTGCGCCTAGCAAACATAGAACTGCAAAAATAATTTGCATCGATAAATTCACCTACCTACGAAATCCACCTATAGGAGATAGCAATTTCACAAAACCGTTATAACTTTGCATCCTGGTGACGCATTTCGAAGCTGTTTTCAGCCATTTTGATTTTTAATAGGCTCCGTCCTACTTTCTGACTAGTTAAAATTGACAAAGCGCGAAAATATTTTTTCGTTCTTGGACTTATAAAAATTTTTGATATTTTTTCTTTACGAAAATCTAAAATAATTTTTATCTCAAAATTCTCTCCAAAAACATTTTTGATTCTAGTTTAAATAGTTAATTGCCTGCCTTACCTGTACTCTGGTGCGCGTTCCGCGAGCTCGAGTCCCGTTTGGTAGTCGCAATTCCCGGTTGTTTCACATTTTTCAGGCGAAAAACACGTTTTTCGACCAAAAGTCAAAATTTTTGTTCTGTCAAAATTCCAATAACTCCATAGCTCGCTAGCCCGCGCGGAGACGCGTCTTTTGACACCTCGCACGTGCGCCTAGCAAACATAGAACTGCAAAAATAATTTGCATCGATAAATTCACCTACCTACGAAATCCACCTATAGGAGATAGCAATTTCACAAAACCGTTATAACTTTGCATCCTGGTGACGCATTTCGAAGCTGTTTTCAGCCATTTTGATTTTTAATAGGCTCCGTCCTACTTTCTGACTAGTTAAAATTGACAAAGCGCGAAAATATTTTTTCGTTCTTGGACTTATAAAAATTTTTGATATTTTTTCTTTACGAAAATCTAAAATAATTTTTATCTCAAAATTCTCTCCAAAAACATTTTTGATTCTAGTTTAAATAGTTAATTGCCTGCCTTACCTGTACTCTGGTGCGCGTTCCGCGAGCTCGAGTCCCGTTTGGTAGTCGCAATTCCCGGTTGTTTCACATTTTTCAGGCGAAAAACACGTTTTTCGACCAAAAGTCAAAATTTTTGTTCTGTCAAAATTCCAATAACTCCATAGCTCGCTAGCCCGCGCGGAGACGCGTCTTTTGACACCTCGCACGTGCGCCTAGCAAACATAGAACTGCAAAAATAATTTGCATCGATAAATTCACCTACCTACGAAATCCACCTATAGGAGATAGCAATTTCACAAAACCGTTATAACTTTGCATCCTGGTGACGCATTTCGAAGCTGTTTTCAGCCATTTTGATTTTTAATAGGCTCCGTCCTACTTTCTGACTAGTTAAAATTGACAAAGCGCGAAAATATTTTTTCGTTCTTGGACTTATAAAAATTTTTGATATTTTTTCTTTACGAAAATCTAAAATAATTTTTATCTCAAAATTCTCTCCAAAAACATTTTTGATTCTAGTTTAAATAGTTAATTGCCTGCCTTACCTGTACTCTGGTGCGCGTTCCGCGAGCTCGAGTCCCGTTTGGTAGTCGCAATTCCCGGTTGTTTCACATTTTTCAGGCGAAAAACACGTTTTTCGACCAAAAGTCAAAATTTTTGTTCTGTCAAAATTCCAATAACTCCATAGCTCGCTAGCCCGCGCGGAGACGCGTCTTTTGACACCTCGCACGTGCGCCTAGCAAACATAGAACTGCAAAAATAATTTGCATCGATAAATTCACCTACCTACGAAATCCACCTATAGGAGATAGCAATTTCACAAAACCGTTATAACTTTGCATCCTGGTGACGCATTTCGAAGCTGTTTTCAGCCATTTTGATTTTTAATAGGCTCCGTCCTACTTTCTGACTAGTTAAAATTGACAAAGCGCGAAAATATTTTTTCGTTCTTGGACTTATAAAAATTTTTGATATTTTTTCTTTACGAAAATCTAAAATAATTTTTATCTCAAAATTCTCTCCAAAAACATTTTTGATTCTAGTTTAAATAGTTAATTGCCTGCCTTACCTGTACTCTGGTGCGCGTTCCGCGAGCTCGAGTCCCGTTTGGTAGTCGCAATTCCCGGTTGTTTCACATTTTTCAGGCGAAAAACACGTTTTTCGACCAAAAGTCAAAATTTTTGTTCTGTCAAAATTCCAATAACTCCATAGCTCGCTAGCCCGCGCGGAGACGCGTCTTTTGACACCTCGCACGTGCGCCTAGCTAACATAAAACTGCAAAAAATTGCCCTCCCACCCTCCCTTTTCTTACTAGCCAGGTAAACTTTTCGATTTTGGCAAAAAATCTAGATTTAATTAAGCTATCTTATAACTATATCTAAGTCCTTCTACATAAGACCAGACCTAAAACAACGTGCGTTAACAGTTGTAGGCATCATTTTGACGGAGCTTTCTAATTTTTAGTACCTTATATTGACCTTATGGTCGTTCGACCGTAAGACTATTTTATATTAAATTATTTTTTGTTGCTTACTGAGCTTATCCCCCCTTTACAGGGATACAGAAGTAACACGTGTCCTCTGACAAGTCTTTTTAAATTTAAATTTTATTTTATTTTATGAATCTAACCTTCACTAAGGATATGTATCGCACTCCGGCCAAGGCAGACGTGGGCTCTCGGAGCTCTGGCCTCCTCAAATCAGCGGAGAAGGCCGGGCCTTCGCATGCCAGCGTGAGGCGTAGCATTGGCGAATGGGAGGCCGGGAAAGCTGAGCCCCAGGCCAAATCCCCGGCCGACCCAAAGTGTGTCGCCGCGCCACTGGCCGCCAGCACTCTGGAGACGCGCCGAGGAAACAGGGACACTACAAGACCACTAAAGAGGACTGAGTCCGGGTACCCCAGTCTCACAGCAGAAGCGAGAGCTTGCCTTAATAAAGCTAAGCTTCATTTGGGCGACTCTCGCAATCTCAAGACTGAGATTAAGACTGGGGTGCTCGAAGCCATAAACCGGCTCTATGAACTGGTCAAGGAGTCGGAGCAAGAAAAAGTCCCTGTCGCACCCGCACCTGTGATCACACCTGCGAACACAATTACAGCCGCACCGACAGCTGCGCCGTTGAGGCTGACCACAGATGAGTCGACGGACCTGATGAGGAGCCTCGTGACGGGCCTCAAAGAGCACAAGCTGGCTTTGGAGGAGTGCCAACAGCACACCCAGGCTCTGTCGGAGCATCTTCAGCAGGCCCCTCGCTATGTTGCAGGCCAGGGTCCAACATTTGCGGAGATGGCCGCCGTCGGTCCAAAGCAGAACATCCAAGAGCCTCTTCACTCGGTGGTCGTATCATCTGTTAATGATCAGGACACCGGTGAAGAGGTTCTTGAGAAGCTCAGGACCGCGGTCGATGCCCGAAATGAGGGCACTCGGGTGGAACGGCTGCGCAAAGCGAGGGACCAAAAGGTGGTGGTTGGATTCAAGACCCGCGACGAGATGACCAAAGTGACCGAAAGGATCAGGAGAGCGGGTAACCTGGTTGTTGAAGAGATGAAGAATAAAGACCCGCTAATAATAATCAAAGATGTCCTCTCCTGCCACTCGGATGTGGAGGTTATCCAAGCCTTGCGGAGGCAAAACACGCACCTGATGGGGGACATGCCTGCAGAGGACTTGAGATTGGGGGTGAAGTACCGTCGCAAGACGAGGAACCCCCACATGTGCCACGTCATCCTGCAGGTGTCCCCTGCGGTGTGGCAGAGGCTGACCATGGCGGGTCGAGTGCACATTGACCTACAGCGAGTGCAAGTGCAGGACCAGTCACCACTGGTTCAGTGCACTCGCTGTCTGTGCTTTGGCCACAGCCGTAAACTGTGCACGCGGCCCGCCGACCTCTGCATCCACTGCGGTGACCCCCACATGCGAGCGGATTGTCCGTCACGGCTGGCGGAGGAAGTTCCAAAGTGTCACAACTGTATGTCGGCCAAAATGGAAAAGACTGGTCACAACGCCTTCGACAAAGAGTGCCCGGTACGTCTAAAATGGGACGCGTTGGCACGCCTATCTGTAGCATATTGCTAAGGTGCAGCTAACTTTTCCCGGAAGTATGACCCGAACAGACCACAACGGTATTGTTTTCAAAATTCACGTTACACAAAAACTTAAAACTATTAAAACCTCAACAAATTATAAAATAACACAAACACAAGCGAATTGGAGCCAACTTCATAGGAAACTAGCCCAATTAAAAGCCGACTTCAAATTAAACGCATTAGAACTTAACACAATTAACCTTAATATAGATTTAGAAATTAGTTTATACAATAATATTAATACAGATACCATTGGAATAATTAGCAAAAAACTTACCTTACCGTTGTGGTCCATCGAACGCGTTGTTGCACCAGTCTGGAGTGAGCAGGTTGTCAAGCAGTACCTAAAACAAAACGTGAATTATCATCACGAGGTTGTGGCAGTACCGTTCCAGAGTTGCATTAAATACCCCAGAGGAAAGCAAGTACGTATAGCAGATGTGAGTCTGCCACGATTAACAAAAAAATAAACATAGATTTAATGTAAAAGTAGTAGCTAGAATGTATATGATAGATTATAAATATAAGCAAAAAGATTATAAAAATTATGTCTATATGATATATTGTTTATATATTAGCATAGCCATATCATAATGTTGTATAGATTAAGAATAAGACAAATTTTATGGGTATTATATAGCTTAGGTAGACTCATAAATGGAAAACTAATAAAAACAAAAAGAAAAACACAAAAATAAAATAGAGAAATAAGTTGATAAGATTAAATAGATAATAATAAAAGACGATAGCTTTAGAGTTAAGTATAAAATATTGAACTAACGAAGCAACTGCTCCCAGGAACTCTCCACCTGATAAAATAGGACTGACATGAAAATAAACAGAACAAAACGACTTCAATCAGAAATCAGAAGAATAAGGTCTCTGATCATGTCAGAGGGACACGAGCAAAGGCAGGAGTGGGTTTTAGCCGGTAAGAGTCCGGCACTGCCCAGACTGGCCCACCAGTGGGGCAGTCTGGGCGTCCATGAGGATTTCCCACTCCTGCCAATAAAAAAAAAAAAAAAAAAAAAAAAAAAAAAAAAAAAAAAAAAAAACCTAACCTAACCTAACCTAACCTAACCTAACCCGTTATAACTTTGCATCCTGGTGACGCATTTCGAAGCTGTTTTCAGCCATTTTGATCTTTAATAGGCTCCGTCCTACTTCCTGACTAATTAAATTGACAATAGCGCGAAAATAATTTTTCGTTCTTGGACCTTGAAAAATTTTTAATATTTTTTCTTTACGAAAAACCTAAAATAATTTTTAACTCAAAATTCTCTTCATAAACATTTTTGATTCTAATTTTAATAGATAATTGCCTGCCTTACCTGTATTCTGGAGCGCGTTCCGCGAGCTCCAGTCCCGTTTGGTAGTCGCAATTCCCGGTTTTTACACGTTTTTCAGTCGAAAAACACGTTTTTCGACCAAAAGTCTAAAATTTTGTTCTGTCAAAATTCCAATAACTCCATAGCTCGCTAGCCCGCGCGGAGACGCGTCTTTTGACACCTCGCACGTGCGCCTAGCGAATATAAAACTGCAAAAAATTGCCCTCCCACCCTCCCTTTTGTCACTAGCCAAGTAAACTTTTTAGATTTTGTCAAAAATTCATTCGCTTATTTTAGCTCTTCTAGCTACTTCGTGGTCCTTATCTGGTGGATAGGACTTAAAATTACGTGTTGTTACGTCTTTGGACGTGTTTTGACGGATCTCTTTACATTTCTAAGTTATTTTTAAGATTTTTATTGACCTGACGGTCGTTCGACCGTAGGACAGATTTGTTTTTGTTTATTGTTTTGTCTTTATCTTCGGTGCTAGTCCCCCCTTTACAGGGACACCGAATAACTACCAGTCTCCTCTGACTGGTCTTATTTTATGAATACCACCTTCACAAAACCCTCTACCATGCTTCGCACACCAGCCAAACAAAAGAAAGACGCGAGTCCACAGGGCTCTAGTGGTTTACCGCGATCAACGGAGAAGGCTGGACCCTCGCTTACCAGCGTGAGGCGTAGCATCGGCGAATGGGAGGCCGGGAAAGCTGAGCCACAGGCCAAATCCCCAGCCAACCCCAAGTGTAACACCACACCATCTGCTCCTAGCATTCAGGAGACGAGCCGAGAAACCGCGGACAACGTCAAACCGCCAAAGAAGCCAGAGTCCGGGTACCCCAGTCTCACAGCGGAGGCGAGAGCTTGCCTAAATAAAGCTAAACTTCATTTGGGCAACTCTCGCAACCTCAAGACCGAGATTAAGACGGGAGTACTCGAGGCCATAAACAGACTCTATGAGCTGGTGAAAGAGTCGGAGCGAAACAAATCTCCTGTCACACCTGCAGCCACATCGGCAGCTGCACCTGCAGCCGCGCCAACTGCCGATGAAAGTTCCCAGTCCACTTGTAGCGAGAGTACCAGTTATCAGATTGAGCTCATGAAAACCATGCAAGAACATAGCTCTCTGATAAAAGAAAATACCGCGCAAGTGGAAAAACTTCAGGAAGCTCTGGCGCATCGGGTAGGCGTTGAAGAAAAAACCTACGCTGGGGTAGCGGCAGCGCGTGAGAGCCAGACCGGGGTTCAGGCCCTGGAGCGAGCGACGCTACACTCTGTGGTGGTTACCTCAACGCAGGAATTTGATACGGGAGAGGAGGTTTTGGAAAGAATTAGAAAGGCAGTAGATGCGAAAGAAGGCTGGGTTCAAGTAGAAAGAGTAAGGAAAGCGAAGGACAGGAAGATAATAATGGGGTGTTCTACAAAGGAGGAGAGGAAGAAGATAAAGGAGAGACTGCAAGCAGTCGGAGAAAACCTCGTCGTCGAGGAAGTGACGAACAGGGACCCGCTTCTGATTCTGAGGGACGTGTTGCTAGTACACAGCGACGAGGAAATCCTCAAAGCCCTCAAGAATCAGAATCGGGAAATCTTTCACGACCTCGAAGGCGAGGATGAAAGGATTAAAATCAGGTACAGGAGGAAAACAAGAAACCCGCACGTGAGCCACATTGTGCTTAGTGTGTCCCCTACGATCTGGAGAAGGGCAATTGAAGGAGGGAAGCTCAGAATTGACCTCCAGAGAGTACGCGTCGAAGACCAGACGCCACTGGTACAGTGTACCCGCTGCCTAGGATACGGTCACGGAAAACGCTTCTGCAAAGAGCCAGCCGATCTATGTAGCCACTGCGGCGGCCTGCATCTCAGGGCAGACTGCCCGGACCAACAGCTAAGCGAGGCAGCGGCGTGCATCAACTGTACCAGAGCCAAGACGGGAAACAACGGGCACAATGCATTTAGCACTGAATGCCCGGTGCGCAAGAAGTGGGACGCACTGGCCCGAGCCTCAATAGCGTACTGCTAAGGATGGCCCTGTAACTTCCCAAATCGCTGTAAGACGGCAACGCTGCCACACCAACTGCATCGATGCTACAGCACGCTCACCTTACATGCTGGCGATAGCAGGTTACAGGAGATCTGTTGAGGACAAAACGGAGTTAGAACACAACGGCATTAACTTCAAAGTGACCAAAGCAAATTGGTGCCAGTTTCATGAGAAATTGGCCCAATTAAAGCAGCAAAATATGCCGTGGTGGAGATTACGTTGTGCCGCGCTAGTCCAGAGAGCAAGGGTTGTTAAGCAGTACCAAAAGCGGGCTGAAGTGAAAGCACAGGTCATTAGTTTTATTATAGAAGTCGTTAAAATATTTAATAAAAAAAGTAGAAAATATTGTAAGGATAGATTATAAAATATGACTATATAATATATTGTTATATATTAGGATAGACATAGAAAACAGAGATAGTGCTGATAAAAAATAGAAAAGAAACAGATAACACAAAAAGTAGAATAAACAAAATAGAAATACAATTAAAACATTAAAATTAAAAAACCATCTTGCTAGTAATTTCGTCATTTATACATGTGCGTTTCAAAAAGTGTAACGCATAAGTTGAGTACCTACTGTAATAATTCAAAATTAAGATAACCTTTCCATGTTCCCCAAAAATAATAAAATGAAGTGTAAAAATTTAATCACTGGTCATACAAAAGGCTCTGATCATGTCAGAGGTAACTGGCAAAGCAGGAGTGGGTTTTAGCCGGTAAGAGTCCGGCACTGCCCAGACTGCTCCATCCGTGAGGCAGTCTGGGCGTCCATGAGGATTTCCCACTCCTGCTAATTAAAAAAAAAAAAAAAAAAAAAAAAAAAAAAAACCTAACCTAACCTAACCTAACCTAACCTAACCTAACCTAACCTAACCTAACCTAACCTAACCTAACCTAACCTAACCTAACCTTTTTTTTTTTTTTTTTTTTTTTTTCTTTTTTTTTTTTCTCGGGGTGGAAATCCTCATGGATGTCCTCCGCCCTGGGGTGGGCGAAGGGGTCTGTCAGACTCTTACTGACTAAAACCACCCCGGTGTTCCCTCGCACACTTGCGTCGGGGGGCTGCGGGAGCAAATTGCGACTTCCGCTGCCCCGGACTGGTGACGGCCCGCACTCTGCGGGCCCCGTCCCGTAGGGGGAGTGAGGTGTGCAAACTCCCCCCGTTACGTCTTAGAGTGGCGCGCGTGGAACACTACGCGCCGCCATCTCGGGTCCTGTGTGATGGGGGGCGACGGATGTCCCCGAATCCGTCGCCCCTGGACCCATTTAGGGGGGCTGGAAGAGGGCGTTATCCACCCTCCGCCGACGCCCGGTGCGCCTGCTGCGGGCCGGGTGAGTGGACGAGATCTCCCTCTCCCTTTCCGCAGCCTCCTTCTGCGAGATGACTGTCTCGCAGAAGGAAACCACCGCGTCCCACGACTCGGCACTCCCGACCATCGAACGAACGACGGCCGGTAGTGACAAGTCGGCTCTAACTTCTGAAACGAGGGCACGGCGCGGCTCCTCCCACGCGGCACACTCTGCCAATGTATGCCGCGCCGTGTCCTCCCGACAATGGACGCAGTGGTGACACCGAGCGTCCGGCTCCCTGTTTATGCGACACAGGTACTTCTCGAAGCAGCCATGCCCCGAGAGCACCTGCGTCACCCGAAACGACAGGGAGCCGTGCCTCCTCCCGAGCCAGTCGTCGAGCACCGGCCGGACCGCCTCGATGGTGACGAGGCCGGCGGTGGGGCGTGAAAGCCTTTCCCGCCATTCCGCCACCAGGACCTCGCAACCTAACCTAACCTAACCTAACCTAACCGGTTATAACTTTGCATCCTGGTGACGCATTTCGAAGCTGTTTTCAGCCATTTTGATCTTTAATAGGCTCCGTCCTACTTCCTGACTAGTTAAAATTGACAAAGCACGAAAATATTTTTTCGTTCTTGGACATATAAAATTTTTTGATATTTTTTCTTTACGAAAATCTAAAATAATTTTTATCTCAAAATTCTCTCCAAAAACATTTTTGATTCTAGTTTAAATAGATAATTGCCTGCCTTACCTGTACTCTGGTGCGCGTTCCGCGAGCTCGAGTCCTGTTTGGTAGTCGCAATTCCCGGTTTTTACACATTTTTCAGGCGAAAAACACGTTTTTCGACCAAAAGTCAAAATTTTTGTTCTGCCAAAATTCCAAAAACTCCATAGCTCGCTAGCCCGCGCGGAGACGCGTCTTTTGACACCTCGCACGTGCGCCTAGCGTACATAGATCTGCAAAAATAATTTACATCAATAAATTCACATACATACGAAATCCACCTATAGGAGACAGCAATTTGGGGTGCGTTGACAGGAAACCTCCCCGTGTGCCTGTGGACTGGAGTTCCCTTACGGATCCGTCCGGGGGGAAGATCAGTCTACGGGTCGGTGCACCCTGGGATGCGGACAATGACTCGCCATTAGGTACTTTGTGCCTAATGGGGTCTCGTTGTCCGTATGCTAATATCCTGTCACAGGAACGCTCTAACATGTACTCGGAGAGAGTACACGTTAAGCAGCGTTCGGGTAGGAACGGGCTCGGCGTGCACTAACCCTGCCGTCGGGCAGGCAGAAGGAAGCCTTTTCTTCTGCCACCGTTGGTCTCGTAGCCCCGAAGAGTGTGTAGGTCATGTCTCTGGCATTTGACGGGGGTCGAGGGTCTTGGCTTAATTGCCCGGGCCGCGAGGAAGAAAACCTCTATAAAAAATCACCCCAAACCTCCAAGCGGCGGCGCACCGTGAGGGAGGTTGATAGCTTGACTAATGGGTAGCTAAATTAGTAGTTAGTGCGAACCACGTTTTTTGGTTGGTTGGTTGGAAAATTTTTATACTCGTGGGAACAATATGGTCAAAAATAAATATAAAAGCAGAAGTGTGGTGGAGAGCGATACGGGGTCGGACTCCGACGCTGTATCGGGCGCGGAGAGCTCTTTTCAGAGCTCGGAGCGCGAGGAGGCAGTGAAGACTGCCGATAGGAGGAAGGAATTCCGGAAGCGGTCGAATTCGGACGGCCAGGGGTCGTCCGCCGACGAGAGGCGGAAAATCCACTCCAGCCGGCGGGGCGGGGCCCGGAAAAAGGGCGCGGGTAGGGGGCTCACCAAGGAGGTCGGTGAGCCGAGCCAGCTCAGCTCGGGCGAACTGTCGAGGCTCGCCACAGTGGTACACCCTGAAGGGACCAGCGCGGTCCTCTCGGAGTCTCCCTGTGGCGAGCCGGACGCCGCAGCGGCTAAATTTAGGGAGGCCGTGGAGGCCGCTTTCAAGGGAGCGGCCTTAAAGAAACTAAAGGCCTCCAGGGAGGAAGCCATACCTGAGGCCACGGCCTCCATCTTGGCGGCAGCGAGGGCCTGTTTCCTCGGGCCTCCGCCGGACGAAATGTCCGGAATGCGGGCGGAGGTCGCCCGCTTGGTAGCCGCCATGGAGCTTCTCCGAAAGGAGAACGAGGAGCTCCGAGCGGACCTGGCCAGGCTCCGAGGAGCCGGCCCTCGCGAGGTGGTGCTGCAGGGGGGAGAGCAGAAGGGGCAGGAACGGCCCGTGCCTGCTGAGGACCGGGTCCTGTCCCTGGTGCGGCAGGAGATGAACGCCATTCGGGCGCGGTTTTCCGCCCTAGAGGCCATCGTCCTGCGCCCCCCATTAGCGGCGAGCCAGCCGGCCTCGGGCCAGCGGAAGGTGGCATCATATGCCACCACCGCAGCTGCCCCGACCAAACCAGGGTCGTCGGGGCAGACCAAGGGCAGGGCGGCTACAGAGGCGGCGAGGGAACCAGCCCAGGCGGCGAGGGCACCTGCCCAAGCGGCGAGGGCACCGGCCCAGGCAGCGAGGGCCCCGGCCCAGGCGGTGAGGGCCCCGGCCCAGGCGGCAAGGGCCCCGGCCCAGGCGGCAAGGGCCCCGGCCCAACAGCCGCCCCCGCCTCCCGCTTCTTCTCCGGCCGACGCCGAATGGCAAGTCGCCGGGGAGAGGCGGAACGCGGGTAAGGCCAAAAGGGCGGCCAAAAGGAAGGCGAGGCGGCAGCGGCGCAAGGAGCGAGGCGTCGCGGCTAGGCTCCGCGCCCCGAAGTCCGCAGCTGTAGTGATCACACTACAGCCGGAGGCGGAGAAGAAGGGCGCGACCTACCAAAGCGTGCTCGCCAAGGTGGGGCAGGTTGTGGAAGGGAGCCTGGAGGCGCTCGGGGCCAAGAATGGCCTTAAATTTAAGGTCACCGCGACTGGGGCCCGAATGCTGGAGGTCCCCGGCGCGGCCAGTGGCCCGGCCGCTGACGCTCTGGCCGATAAAATCCGAGAGACAATAAGTCCGGACGAGGCCAGAGTGTCCAGGCCCACCATGTGTGCTGACATGCGCATTTCGGGCCTGGACGACTCGGTGACGGAGGGACAGGTAGTGGCCGCTGTCGCTAGGACGGGGGGATGCTCTGCCGAGCAGGTTAAGGCGGGCACCATCCGTCCTGGCTCCAAGGGAATGCGAGCCGTGATGGTGAGCTGCCCCGTGTCGGCGGCCAAAAAGCTTGCTGAGGAGGGCCAAAGGCTTTTGGTGGGCTGGGTATCCGCGCAGGTCAAACTGCTGGAACCCAGACCTCTGAGGTGCTTCCGCTGCCACGTGGGTCACCATGTGGGAGTGAAGTGCGACTCGGAGGTGGACCGCAGCGGTAACTGCTACCGCTGTGGTCAGTCCGGTCACGAGGCTGGCTCGTGCACTGCCGCGCCGCACTGCGTCGTATGTGCGGCTGCTGGCAAGCCAGCCGACCACCGGATTGGGGGCAAGGCCTGCGCCAAACCCGCCAAAGCCGGAGGCAGGGGCAAGCCCTCCGCCACCGCCGCCACCGCCGTCACCGCCGCAGCCGCCGCCACTACTGGCGCCGCCGCTGCCGCTTCCACCGTCGTCGCCGCCGCCGTTGTCGCCGCGGCAGGGCCCTCACAGGGGGCTCGGGAGGGGGCTGAAATGGACTGCCAATAACGGCTCCATTACGCCTCCTCCAGGCGAACATCAACCACTGCGCTACAGCTCAGGACCTATTGCTCCAGAGCATGGCACAGTGGTCGATTAACATCGCTGTGGTCGCTGAGCCGTACTTTGTCCCGCCCAGGGATGACTGGGTGGAGGACCTGAGCGGCTCAGTGACCCTAATATCGTCGGCCGCCGCCGGTACTCCGTCCCTCGAGGCTGTCAAGAGAGGACGGGGTTGCGTGGCAGCACGGTTCGGGGAGATTGTCGTGGTAGGGGTGTACTTCTCCCCGAACCGAACTCTCGCCGAGTTCCACAACTCCCTTGCGGAGTTGAGAGTCGTCGTTGTCGGGTTCGGTTCCCTCCCTGTGCTCGTTCTCGGGGACTTCAATGCCAAGAATGTGGCTTGGGGTTCCCGGTATACAGACACACGGGGCAGGATGGTGGAGGACTGGGCACTGGAGACAGGCCTGGTCGTCCTTAATCGGGGTTCTGTCCCCACGTGTGTGCGGATGCGGGGTGAATCAGTGGTGGACCTTTCGTTCGCCAGCCCCGCTCTGTCGCCGCGTGTCGCCGACTGGCGCGTCATGGAGGGGGTGGAGACGTATTCCGACCACCGGTACATCCGGATTGACGTCTCCGCCCAGTCCTCGAGCGCGCCGGTCCGACAGGCCCCGAGTGGTCCGCGATGGGCGCTGAAGCAGCTGGACCGGGAGCTAATCCTGGAAGCCTCGATCGTGCAGGCCTGGGTGTCATCACCGGACAGGCCTGCCGATATCAACGATGAGGCGGAGTGGTTCCGGGAGGCCATGTCCGATATATGTGACGTGGCAATGCCCCGGGTCCAGCCCGGCCGTGCTTCGCGCCAGGTGTACTGGTGGTCGCAAGAGCTGACGACTCTGCGCGCCGCGTGCGTTGCTGCGCGACACCTGTACGCCAGGCACCGCAGGCTTCGTATCCGCCCTCCGGATACGGAGGCCATTCAGGCGGAGTTGTACGAGGGGTACAGAGCGGCGAAGACCGCCCTCCAAGCGGAGATCCTGCGGGCCAGGGGACTGGCCCGTGAGGAGTCGCTGGCGACTCTGGACAGGGACCCGTGGGGACGCCCATACAAGTTGGTGCGGGAGAAAATCCGACCATGGGCTCCCCCGCTGACTCAGAGTCTCCGGCCACAGCTTGTGGAGGACGTGGTGAGCGCTCTGTTCCCCTCGAGAGGGGAACACTCCGCCCCGCCCATGGCCCCGCCTGTTGCGGTGCCCGCTGTGGACCACACCGCCGACGACGACGACGACGATGCTCCGGAGGTGACCGAGGTAGAACTGAGAGTGGCGGTACGTAGGCTGAGTGCCAAAAATACCGCCCCAGGACCCGACGGCTTACCTGGGAAAGCCTGGGTCCTGGCCATGGAGGCTCTCGGGCCTCGACTAAGGGGGCTCCTTAGCGCGTGCATGGAGAGGGGCCAGTTCCCACTTCGCTGGAAGACGGGAAAACTGGTCCTCATCAGGAAGCCGGGGCGCCCTGCGGACTCTCCGTCCGCTTACCGGCCCATCGTGCTGCTCGACGAGGTGGGCAAGCTCTTTGAAAGAGTTATTGCAAACCGCCTCGTCGGGCAGCTGGTGCGAGTGGGGCCGGATTTGGCGGACAGCCAGTTCGGCTTCCGCCGAGGGCGCTCCACGGTGGACGCCATCATGCGCGTGCGAGCCCTCACGACGGGGGATGCTGTGGCCCGGGGTGGGGTCGTCTTGGCGGTGTCTCTAGACATCGCCAACGCCTTCAACACCCTACCCTGGAGTTGCATCAGGGAGGCACTCCGGTATCACCGGATGCCGACCTACCTCTGTCGGTTGGTCGAGGACTATTTGACGGACAGGGCCGTCATCTACCCCGGTCACCAGGGAGAATGGAACCGGCGAGAGATGTCGTGCGGTGTCCCACAGGGATCGGTCCTGGGGCCGCATCTGTGGGACATCGGATACGACTGGGTGCTGCGCGCCGACCTCCCTAGTGGTGTCAGCGTAGTGTGCTACGCTGACGACACGCTGGTCCTGGCGCAGGGGAGGTCGCACGAGGCGGCGGCCGAACTGGCGATACGCGGGGTTGCGACGATCGTCGACAGGATCCGGCAATTGGGACTCGAGGTGGCCCTGCACAAGTCCGAGGTCATGTGTTTTCATGGCCCTCGGAACGCGCCACCGTCGGGTTCCCAAATAACGGTAGGAGGGGCTCACATCGGCGTCGAGGTGACGATGAAGTACCTGGGACTCGTCCTCGACAGCCGGTGGAACTTCGTGGAGCATTTCCGACGTTTGGCTCCCAAACTGGAGCGGGCCGGGGCTGCCTTGAAGCGGCTTCTGCCCAATCTAGGGGGTCCAAACGCCTCCTGCCGGAGGCTCTACGCGGGGGTCGTGCGGTCCATGGCCCTTTACGGGGCACCGGTGTGGGCGCGAACCTTAAGGTTGCGGCCAGCCCGCCGGTTGCATGCAGCCCAAAGGGTCATGGCTATCCGGATGGTAAGGGGATACCGTACGGTCTCCGGCGAGGCGGCGAGCCTCCTTGCCGGAACGCCGCCATGGGATCTGGAGGCGAAGGTCCTCGCCCACATTTGGGAGTGGCGCGAGGAGATGAAGCGCCGGGGTGTAACTCCGCTACCGCGAGAAATCACGGTACAGCGGACAGAGCTCCGGCGGGATCTCATGGCGGCTTGGAGTGTGCGATTGTCGCAACCCAGATTTGGGCACGCCACAATTACGGCGATAAGTCCCCTCTTTGAGGAGTGGCTTGAGAGGCGCCACGGCGTCCTCACCTTCCGCCTGACGCAGGTCCTCACCGGACACGGTTGTTTCGGGAGGTACCTGTTTCGCATAAGGCGGGAGGAAACGCCCGGGTGTCACCATTGTGTGGATCGTCCGGAGGACACGGTGGAGCATACGGTGGAGGTTTGCCCGGCTTGGGTGGACCACCGCCGTGTCCTCGTGGAGGCGATCGGCGGCAGTGACCTCTCGCGTCCGGCCCTGGTCCAGGCCATGGTGCGGAGCGAGAGGGCATGGCAAGCCGTCACCTCCTTCTGCGAAGCAGTAATGCTCGCGAAGGAGGAGGCGGAGCGCGCGAGGGAGTGGCAGAGGCCGCGCCCTACCAGCCCTAGCCGCCGCCGCCGTAGGAGACTTCCCGGGCGTCGGGAATTGATAGCCGATTTCCGGCCACCGTAGGCGCGGGCCTGCGGACGGAGAGCAGAGGGCAGCTCGCCGTCCGATAAGGACCAGGCCCGGGTCGACGGCGCGTCGTGTTCCACGCGCGCCTCAAAGAGATGTCAGCAAAACTGACGGGGTCCGTTAGGGCCGATGCCTGCCGGGGTTGCGGGTAGTCCCAAGGGGAAACCGTGGCCCCTGGCATGGCAAGGGAAGGAACACGGGTGGGTTTTAGTCAGTAAAAGTCTGACACGCCCTTCCGCTCCGCCCAGAGCGGGAGAAGTCATTGGATGATTTCCCACCCAAAAAAAAAAAAAAAAAAAAAAAAGGAGACAGCAATTTCATGAAACCGTTATAACTTTGCATCCTGGTGACGCATTTCGAAGCTGTTTTCAGCCATTTTGATCTTTAATAGGCTCCGTCCTACTTCCTGACTAGTTAAAATTGACAAAGCACGAAAATATTTTTTCGTTCTTGGACATATAAAAATTTTTGATATTTTTTCTTTACGAAAATCTAAAATAATTTTTATCTCAAAATTCTCTCCAAAAACATTTTTGATTCTAGTTTAAATAGATAATTGCCTGCCTTACCTGTACTCTGGTGCGCGTTCCGCGAGCTCGAGTCCTGTTTGGTAGTCGCAATTCCCGGTTTTTACACATTTTTCAGGCGAAAAACACGTTTTTCGACCAAAAGTCAAAATTTTTGTTCTGCCAAAATTCCAAAAACTCCATAGCTCGCTAGCCCGCGCGGAGACGCGTCTTTTGACACCTCGCACGTGCGCCTAGCGTACATAGATCTGCAAAAATAATTTACATCAATAAATTCACATACATACGAAATCCACCTATAGGAGACAGCAATTTCATGAAACCGTTATAACTTTGCATCCTGGTGACGCATTTCGAAGCTGTTTTCAGCCATTTTGATCTTTAATAGGCTCCGTCCTACTTCCTGACTAGTTAAAATTGACAAAGCACGAAAATATTTTTTCGTTCTTGGACATATAAAAATTTTTGATATTTTTTCTTTACGAAAATCTAAAATAATTTTTATCTCAAAATTCTCTCCAAAAACATTTTTGATTCTAGTTTAAATAGATAATTGCCTGCCTTACCTGTACTCTGGTGCGCGTTCCGCGAGCTCGAGTCCTGTTTGGTAGTCGCAATTCCCGGTTTTTACACATTTTTCAGGCGAAAAACACGTTTTTCGACCAAAAGTCAAAATTTTTGTTCTGCCAAAATTCCAAAAACTCCATAGCTCGCTAGCCCGCGCGGAGACGCGTCTTTTGACACCTCGCACGTGCGCCTAGCGTACATAGATCTGCAAAAATAATTTACATCAATAAATTCACATACATACGAAATCCACCTATAGGAGACAGCAATTTCATGAAACCGTTATAACTTTGCATCCTGGTGACGCATTTCGAAGCTGTTTTCAGCCATTTTGATCTTTAATAGGCTCCGTCCTACTTCCTGACTAGTTAAAATTGACAAAGCACGAAAATATTTTTTCGTTCTTGGACATATAAAAATTTTTGATATTTTTTCTTTACGAAAATCTAAAATAATTTTTATCTCAAAATTCTCTCCAAAAACATTTTTGATTCTAGTTTAAATAGATAATTGCCTGCCTTACCTGTACTCTGGTGCGCGT
Organism: Conistra vaccinii; assembly: GCA_948150665.1. Classification (NCBI taxonomy): domain Eukaryota; kingdom Metazoa; phylum Arthropoda; class Insecta; order Lepidoptera; family Noctuidae; genus Conistra; species Conistra vaccinii. Next base: position 19,807,175 of record OX411338.1, on the reverse strand, counting down.
TCCGCGAGCTCGAGTCCTGTTTGGTAGTCGCAATTCCCGGTTTTTACACATTTTTCAGGCGAAAAACACGTTTTTCGACCAAAAGTCAAAATTTTTGTTCTGCCAAAATTCCAAAAACTCCATAGCTCGCTAGCCCGCGCGGAGACGCGTCTTTTGACACCTCGCACGTGCGCCTAGCGTACATAGATCTGCAAAAATAATTTACATCAATAAATTCACATACATACGAAATCCACCTATAGGAGACAGCAATTTCATGAAACCGTTATAACTTTGCATCCTGGTGACGCATTTCGAAGCTGTTTTCAGCCATTTTGATCTTTAATAGGCTCCGTCCTACTTCCTGACTAGTTAAAATTGACAAAGCACGAAAATATTTTTTCGTTCTTGGACATATAAAAATTTTTGATATTTTTTCTTTACGAAAATCTAAAATAATTTTTATCTCAAAATTCTCTCCAAAAACATTTTTGATTCTAGTTTAAATAGATAATTGCCTGCCTTACCTGTACTCTGGTGCGCGTTCCGCGAGCTCGAGTCCTGTTTGGTAGTCGCAATTCCCGGTTTTTACACATTTTTCAGGCGAAAAACACGTTTTTCGACCAAAAGTCAAAATTTTTGTTCTGCCAAAATTCCAAAAACTCCATAGCTCGCTAGCCCGCGCGGAGACGCGTCTTTTGACACCTCGCACGTGCGCCTAGCGTACATAGATCTGCAAAAATAATTTACATCAATAAATTCACATACATACGAAATCCACCTATAGGAGACAGCAATTTCATGAAACCGTTATAACTTTGCATCCTGGTGACGCATTTCGAAGCTGTTTTCAGCCATTTTGATCTTTAATAGGCTCCGTCCTACTTCCTGACTAGTTAAAATTGACAAAGCACGAAAATATTTTTTCGTTCTTGGACATATAAAAATTTTTGATATTTTTTCTTTACGAAAATCTAAAATAATTTTTATCTCAAAATTCTCTCCAAAAACATTTTTGATTCTAGTTTAAATAGATAATTGCCTGCCTTACCTGTACTCTGGTGCGCGTTCCGCGAGCTCGAGTCCTGTTTGGTAGTCGCAATTCCCGGTTTTTACACATTTTTCAGGCGAAAAACACGTTTTTCGACCAAAAGTCAAAATTTTTGTTCTGCCAAAATTCCAAAAACTCCATAGCTCGCTAGCCCGCGCGGAGACGCGTCTTTTGACACCTCGCACGTGCGCCTAGCGTACATAGATCTGCAAAAATAATTTACATCAATAAATTCACATACATACGAAATCCACCTATAGGAGACAGCAATTTCATGAAACCGTTATAACTTTGCATCCTGGTGACGCATTTCGAAGCTGTTTTCAGCCATTTTGATCTTTAATAGGCTCCGTCCTACTTCCTGACTAGTTAAAATTGACAAAGCACGAAAATATTTTTTCGTTCTTGGACATATAAAAATTTTTGATATTTTTTCTTTACGAAAATCTAAAATAATTTTTATCTCAAAATTCTCTCCAAAAACATTTTTGATTCTAGTTTAAATAGATAATTGCCTGCCTTACCTGTACTCTGGTGCGCGTTCCGCGAGCTCGAGTCCTGTTTGGTAGTCGCAATTCCCGGTTTTTACACATTTTTCAGGCGAAAAACACGTTTTTCGACCAAAAGTCAAAATTTTTGTTCTGCCAAAATTCCAAAAACTCCATAGCTCGCTAGCCCGCGCGGAGACGCGTCTTTTGACACCTCGCACGTGCGCCTAGCGTACATAGATCTGCAAAAATAATTTACATCAATAAATTCACATACATACGAAATCCACCTATAGGAGACAGCAATTTCATGAAACCGTTATAACTTTGCATCCTGGTGACGCATTTCGAAGCTGTTTTCAGCCATTTTGATCTTTAATAGGCTCCGTCCTACTTCCTGACTAGTTAAAATTGACAAAGCACGAAAATATTTTTTCGTTCTTGGACATATAAAAATTTTTGATATTTTTTCTTTACGAAAATCTAAAATAATTTTTATCTCAAAATTCTCTCCAAAAACATTTTTGATTCTAGTTTAAATAGATAATTGCCTGCCTTACCTGTACTCTGGTGCGCGTTCCGCGAGCTCGAGTCCTGTTTGGTAGTCGCAATTCCCGGTTTTTACACATTTTTCAGGCGAAAAACACGTTTTTCGACCAAAAGTCAAAATTTTTGTTCTGCCAAAATTCCAAAAACTCCATAGCTCGCTAGCCCGCGCGGAGACGCGTCTTTTGACACCTCGCACGTGCGCCTAGCGTACATAGATCTGCAAAAATAATTTACATCAATAAATTCACATACATACGAAATCCACCTATAGGAGACAGCAATTTCATGAAACCGTTATAACTTTGCATCCTGGTGACGCATTTCGAAGCTGTTTTCAGCCATTTTGATCTTTAATAGGCTCCGTCCTACTTCCTGACTAGTTAAAATTGACAAAGCACGAAAATATTTTTTCGTTCTTGGACATATAAAAATTTTTGATATTTTTTCTTTACGAAAATCTAAAATAATTTTTATCTCAAAATTCTCTCCAAAAACATTTTTGATTCTAGTTTAAATAGATAATTGCCTGCCTTACCTGTACTCTGGTGCGCGTTCCGCGAGCTCGAGTCCTGTTTGGTAGTCGCAATTCCCGGTTTTTACACATTTTTCAGGCGAAAAACACGTTTTTCGACCAAAAGTCAAAATTTTTGTTCTGCCAAAATTCCAAAAACTCCATAGCTCGCTAGCCCGCGCGGAGACGCGTCTTTTGACACCTCGCACGTGCGCCTAGCGTACATAGATCTGCAAAAATAATTTACATCAATAAATTCACATACATACGAAATCCACCTATAGGAGACAGCAATTTCATGAAACCGTTATAACTTTGCATCCTGGTGACGCATTTCGAAGCTGTTTTCAGCCATTTTGATCTTTAATAGGCTCCGTCCTACTTCCTGACTAGTTAAAATTGACAAAGCACGAAAATATTTTTTCGTTCTTGGACATATAAAAATTTTTGATATTTTTTCTTTACGAAAATCTAAAATAATTTTTATCTCAAAATTCTCTCCAAAAACATTTTTGATTCTAGTTTAAATAGATAATTGCCTGCCTTACCTGTACTCTGGTGCGCGTTCCGCGAGCTCGAGTCCTGTTTGGTAGTCGCAATTCCCGGTTTTTACACATTTTTCAGGCGAAAAACACGTTTTTCGACCAAAAGTCAAAATTTTTGTTCTGCCAAAATTCCAAAAACTCCATAGCTCGCTAGCCCGCGCGGAGACGCGTCTTTTGACACCTCGCACGTGCGCCTAGCGTACATAGATCTGCAAAAATAATTTACATCAATAAATTCACATACATACGAAATCCACCTATAGGAGACAGCAATTTCATGAAACCGTTATAACTTTGCATCCTGGTGACGCATTTCGAAGCTGTTTTCAGCCATTTTGATCTTTAATAGGCTCCGTCCTACTTCCTGACTAGTTAAAATTGACAAAGCACGAAAATATTTTTTCGTTCTTGGACATATAAAAATTTTTGATATTTTTTCTTTACGAAAATCTAAAATAATTTTTATCTCAAAATTCTCTCCAAAAACATTTTTGATTCTAGTTTAAATAGATAATTGCCTGCCTTACCTGTACTCTGGTGCGCGTTCCGCGAGCTCGAGTCCTGTTTGGTAGTCGCAATTCCCGGTTTTTACACATTTTTCAGGCGAAAAACACGTTTTTCGACCAAAAGTCAAAATTTTTGTTCTGCCAAAATTCCAAAAACTCCATAGCTCGCTAGCCCGCGCGGAGACGCGTCTTTTGACACCTCGCACGTGCGCCTAGCGTACATAGATCTGCAAAAATAATTTACATCAATAAATTCACATACATACGAAATCCATAACTTTGCATCCTGGTGACGCATTTCGAAGCTGTTTTCAGCCATTTTGATCTTTAATAGGCTCCGTCCTACTTCCTGACTAGTTAAAATTGACAAAGCACGAAAATATTTTTTCGTTCTTGGACATATAAAAATTTTTGATATTTTTTCTTTACGAAAATCTAAAATAATTTTTATCTCAAAATTCTCTCCAAAAACATTTTTGATTCTAGTTTAAATAGATAATTGCCTGCCTTACCTGTACTCTGGTGCGCGTTCCGCGAGCTCGAGTCCTGTTTGGTAGTCGCAATTCCCGGTTTTTACACATTTTTCAGGCGAAAAACACGTTTTTCGACCAAAAGTCAAAATTTTTGTTCTGCCAAAATTCCAAAAACTCCATAGCTCGCTAGCCCGCGCGGAGACGCGTCTTTTGACACCTCGCACGTGCGCCTAGCGTACATAGATCTGCAAAAATAATTTACATCAATAAATTCACATACATACGAAATCCACCAGTCCTTAGGGGAAACCGTGGCCCTGGTCTAGGCAAGGGAAGGAACACGGGTGGGTTTTAGTCAGTAAAAGTCTGACACGCCCTTCCGCTCCGCCCAGAGCGGGAGAAGTCATTTGATGATTTCCCACCCAAAAAAAAAAAAAAAAAAAAAAACCTATAGGAGACAGCAATTTCATGAAACCGTTATAACTTTGCATCCTGGTGACGCATTTCGAAGCTGTTTTCAGCCATTTTGATCTTTAATAGGCTCCGTCCTACTTCCTGACTAGTTAAAATTGACAAAGCACGAAAATATTTTTTCGTTCTTGGACATATAAAAATTTTTGATATTTTTTCTTTACGAAAATCTAAAATAATTTTTATCTCAAAATTCTCTCCAAAAACATTTTTGATTCTAGTTTAAATAGATAATTGCCTGCCTTACCTGTACTCTGGTGCGCGTTCCGCGAGCTCGAGTCCTGTTTGGTAGTCGCAATTCCCGGTTTTTACACATTTTTCAGGCGAAAAACACGTTTTTCGACCAAAAGTCAAAATTTTTGTTCTGCCAAAATTCCAAAAACTCCATAGCTCGCTAGCCCGCGCGGAGACGCGTCTTTTGACACCTCGCACGTGCGCCTAGCGTACATAGATCTGCAAAAATAATTTACATCAATAAATTCACATACATACGAAATCCACCTATAGGAGACAGCAATTTCATGAAACCGTTATAACTTTGCATCCTGGTGACGCATTTCGAAGCTGTTTTCAGCCATTTTGATCTTTAATAGGCTCCGTCCTACTTCCTGACTAGTTAAAATTGACAAAGCACGAAAATATTTTTTCGTTCTTGGACATATAAAAATTTTTGATATTTTTTCTTTACGAAAATCTAAAATAATTTTTATCTCAAAATTCTCTCCAAAAACATTTTTGATTCTAGTTTAAATAGATAATTGCCTGCCTTACCTGTACTCTGGTGCGCGTTCCGCGAGCTCGAGTCCTGTTTGGTAGTCGCAATTCCCGGTTTTTACACATTTTTCAGGCGAAAAACACGTTTTTCGACCAAAAGTCAAAATTTTTGTTCTGCCAAAATTCCAAAAACTCCATAGCTCGCTAGCCCGCGCGGAGACGCGTCTTTTGACACCTCGCACGTGCGCCTAGCGTACATAGATCTGCAAAAATAATTTACATCAATAAATTCACATACATACGAAATCCACCTATAGGAGACAGCAATTTCATGAAACCGTTATAACTTTGCATCCTGGTGACGCATTTCGAAGCTGTTTTCAGCCATTTTGATCTTTAATAGGCTCCGTCCTACTTCCTGACTAGTTAAAATTGACAAAGCACGAAAATATTTTTTCGTTCTTGGACATATAAAAATTTTTGATATTTTTTCTTTACGAAAATCTAAAATAATTTTTATCTCAAAATTCTCTCCAAAAACATTTTTGATTCTAGTTTAAATAGATAATTGCCTGCCTTACCTGTACTCTGGTGCGCGTTCCGCGAGCTCGAGTCCTGTTTGGTAGTCGCAATTCCCGGTTTTTACACATTTTTCAGGCGAAAAACACGTTTTTCGACCAAAAGTCAAAATTTTTGTTCTGCCAAAATTCCAAAAACTCCATAGCTCGATAGCCCGCGCGGAGACGCGTCTTTTGACACCTCGCACGTGCGCCTAGCGTACATAGATCTGCAAAAATAATTTACATCAATAAATTCACATACATACGAAATCCACCTATAGGAGACAGCAATTTCATGAAACCGTTATAACTTTGCATCCTGGTGACGCATTTCGAAGCTGTTTTCAGCCATTTTGATCTTTAATAGGCTCCGTCCTACTTCCTGACTAGTTAAAATTGACAAAGCACGAAAATATTTTTTCGTTCTTGGACATATAAAAATTTTTGATATTTTTTCTTTACGAAAATCTAAAATAATTTTTATCTCAAAATTCTCTCCAAAAACATTTTTGATTCTAGTTTAAATAGATAATTGCCTGCCTTACCTGTACTCTGGTGCGCGTTCCGCGAGCTCGAGTCCTGTTTGGTAGTCGCAATTCCCGGTTTTTACACATTTTTCAGGCGAAAAACACGTTTTTCGACCAAAAGTCAAAATTTTTGTTCTGCCAAAATTCCAAAAACTCCATAGCTCGCTAGCCCGCGCGGAGACGCGTCTTTTGACACCTCGCACGTGCGCCTAGCGTACATAGATCTGCAAAAATAATTTACATCAATAAATTCACATACATACGAAATCCACCTATAGGAGACAGCAATTTCATGAAACCGTTATAACTTTGCATCCTGGTGACGCATTTCGAAGCTGTTTTCAGCCATTTTGATCTTTAATAGGCTCCGTCCTACTTCCTGACTAGTTAAAATTGACAAAGCACGAAAATATTTTTTCGTTCTTGGACATATAAAAATTTTTGATATTTTTTCTTTACGAAAATCTAAAATAATTTTTATCTCAAAATTCTCTCCAAAAACATTTTTGATTCTAGTTTAAATAGATAATTGCCTGCCTTACCTGTACTCTGGTGCGCGTTCCGCGAGCTCGAGTCCTGTTTGGTAGTCGCAATTCCCGGTTTTTACACATTTTTCAGGCGAAAAACACGTTTTTCGACCAAAAGTCAAAATTTTTGTTCTGCCAAAATTCCAAAAACTCCATAGCTCGCTAGCCCGCGCGGAGACGCGTCTTTTGACACCTCGCACGTGCGCCTAGCGTACATAGATCTGCAAAAATAATTTACATCAATAAATTCACATACATACGAAATCCACCTATAGGAGACAGCAATTTCATGAAACCGTTATAACTTTGCATCCTGGTGACGCATTTCGAAGCTGTTTTCAGCCATTTTGATCTTTAATAGGCTCCGTCCTACTTCCTGACTAGTTAAAATTGACAAAGCACGAAAATATTTTTTCGTTCTTGGACATATAAAAATTTTTGATATTTTTTCTTTACGAAAATCTAAAATAATTTTTATCTCAAAATTCTCTCCAAAAACATTTTTGATTCTAGTTTAAATAGATAATTGCCTGCCTTACCTGTACTCTGGTGCGCGTTCCGCGAGCTCGAGTCCTGTTTGGTAGTCGCAATTCCCGGTTTTTACACATTTTTCAGGCGAAAAACACGTTTTTCGACCAAAAGTCAAAATTTTTGTTCTGCCAAAATTCCAAAAACTCCATAGCTCGCTAGCCCGCGCGGAGACGCGTCTTTTGACACCTCGCACGTGCGCCTAGCGTACATAGATCTGCAAAAATAATTTACATCAATAAATTCACATACATACGAAATCCACCTATAGGAGACAGCAATTTCATGAAACCGTTATAACTTTGCATCCTGGTGACGCATTTCGAAGCTGTTTTCAGCCATTTTGATCTTTAATAGGCTCCGTCCTACTTCCTGACTAGTTAAAATTGACAAAGCACGAAAATATTTTTTCGTTCTTGGACATATAAAAATTTTTGATATTTTTTCTTTACGAAAATCTAAAATAATTTTTATCTCAAAATTCTCTCCAAAAACATTTTTGATTCTAGTTTAAATAGATAATTGCCTGCCTTACCTGTACTCTGGTGCGCGTTCCGCGAGCTCGAGTCCTGTTTGGTAGTCGCAATTCCCGGTTTTTACACATTTTTCAGGCGAAAAACACGTTTTTCGACCAAAAGTCAAAATTTTTGTTCTGCCAAAATTCCAAAAACTCCATAGCTCGCTAGCCCGCGCGGAGACGCGTCTTTTGACACCTCGCACGTGCGCCTAGCGTACATAGATCTGCAAAAATAATTTACATCAATAAATTCACATACATACGAAATCCACCTATAGGAGACAGCAATTTCATGAAACCGTTATAACTTTGCATCCTGGTGACGCATTTCGAAGCTGTTTTCAGCCATTTTGATCTTTAATAGGCTCCGTCCTACTTCCTGACTAGTTAAAATTGACAAAGCACGAAAATATTTTTTCGTTCTTGGACATATAAAAATTTTTGATATTTTTTCTTTACGAAAATCTAAAATAATTTTTATCTCAAAATTCTCTCCAAAAACATTTTTGATTCTAGTTTAAATAGATAATTGCCTGCCTTACCTGTACTCTGGTGCGCGTTCCGCGAGCTCGAGTCCTGTTTGGTAGTCGCAATTCCCGGTTTTTACACATTTTTCAGGCGAAAAACACGTTTTTCGACCAAAAGTCAAAATTTTTGTTCTGCCAAAATTCCAAAAACTCCATAGCTCGCTAGCCCGCGCGGAGACGCGTCTTTTGACACCTCGCACGTGCGCCTAGCGTACATAGATCTGCAAAAATAATTTACATCAATAAATTCACATACATACGAAATCCACCTATAGGAGACAGCAATTTCATGAAACCGTTATAACTTTGCATCCTGGTGACGCATTTCGAAGCTGTTTTCAGCCATTTTGATCTTTAATAGGCTCCGTCCTACTTCCTGACTAGTTAAAATTGACAAAGCACGAAAATATTTTTTCGTTCTTGGACATATAAAAATTTTTGATATTTTTTCTTTACGAAAATCTAAAATAATTTTTATCTCAAAATTCTCTCCAAAAACATTTTTGATTCTAGTTTAAATAGATAATTGCCTGCCTTACCTGTACTCTGGTGCGCGTTCCGCGAGCTCGAGTCCTGTTTGGTAGTCGCAATTCCCGGTTTTTACACATTTTTCAGGCGAAAAACACGTTTTTCGACCAAAAGTCAAAATTTTTGTTCTGCCAAAATTCCAAAAACTCCATAGCTCGCTAGCCCGCGCGGAGACGCGTCTTTTGACACCTCGCACGTGCGCCTAGCGTACATAGATCTGCAAAAATAATTTACATCAATAAATTCACATACATACGAAATCCACCTATAGGAGACAGCAATTTCATGAAACCGTTATAACTTTGCATCCTGGTGACGCATTTCGAAGCTGTTTTCAGCCATTTTGATCTTTAATAGGCTCCGTCCTACTTCCTGACTAGTTAAAATTGACAAAGCACGAAAATATTTTTTCGTTCTTGGACATATAAAAATTTTTGATATTTTTTCTTTACGAAAATCTAAAATAATTTTTATCTCAAAATTCTCTCCAAAAACATTTTTGATTCTAGTTTAAATAGATAATTGCCTGCCTTACCTGTACTCTGGTGCGCGTTCCGCGAGCTCGAGTCCTGTTTGGTAGTCGCAATTCCCGGTTTTTACACATTTTTCAGGCGAAAAACACGTTTTTCGACCAAAAGTCAAAATTTTTGTTCTGCCAAAATTCCAAAAACTCCATAGCTCGCTAGCCCGCGCGGAGACGCGTCTTTTGACACCTCGCACGTGCGCCTAGCGTACATAGATCTGCAAAAATAATTTACATCAATAAATTCACATACATACGAAATCCACCTATAGGAGACAGCAATTTCATGAAACCGTTATAACTTTGCATCCTGGTGACGCATTTCGAAGCTGTTTTCAGCCATTTTGATCTTTAATAGGCTCCGTCCTACTTCCTGACTAGTTAAAATTGACAAAGCACGAAAATATTTTTTCGTTCTTGGACATATAAAAATTTTTGATATTTTTTCTTTACGAAAATCTAAAATAATTTTTATCTCAAAATTCTCTCCAAAAACATTTTTGATTCTAGTTTAAATAGATAATTGCCTGCCTTACCTGTACTCTGGTGCGCGTTCCGCGAGCTCGAGTCCTGTTTGGTAGTCGCAATTCCCGGTTTTTACACATTTTTCAGGCGAAAAACACGTTTTTCGACCAAAAGTCAAAATTTTTGTTCTGCCAAAATTCCAAAAACTCCATAGCTCGCTAGCCCGCGCGGAGACGCGTCTTTTGACACCTCGCACGTGCGCCTAGCGTACATAGATCTGCAAAAATAATTTACATCAATAAATTCACATACATACGAAATCCACCTATAGGAGACAGCAATTTCATGAAACCGTTATAACTTTGCATCCTGGTGACGCATTTCGAAGCTGTTTTCAGCCATTTTGATCTTTAATAGGCTCCGTCCTACTTCCTGACTAGTTAAAATTGACAAAGCACGAAAATATTTTTTCGTTCTTGGACATATAAAAATTTTTGATATTTTTTCTTTACGAAAATCTAAAATAATTTTTATCTCAAAATTCTCTCCAAAAACATTTTTGATTCTAGTTTAAATAGATAATTGCCTGCCTTACCTGTACTCTGGTGCGCGTTCCGCGAGCTCGAGTCCTGTTTGGTAGTCGCAATTCCCGGTTTTTACACATTTTTCAGGCGAAAAACACGTTTTTCGACCAAAAGTCAAAATTTTTGTTCTGCCAAAATTCCAAAAACTCCATAGCTCGCTAGCCCGCGCGGAGACGCGTCTTTTGACACCTCGCACGTGCGCCTAGCGTACATAGATCTGCAAAAATAATTTACATCAATAAATTCACATACATACGAAATCCACCTATAGGAGACAGCAATTTCATGAAACCGTTATAACTTTGCATCCTGGTGACGCATTTCGAAGCTGTTTTCAGCCATTTTGATCTTTAATAGGCTCCGTCCTACTTCCTGACTAGTTAAAATTGACAAAGCACGAAAATATTTTTTCGTTCTTGGACATATAAAAATTTTTGATATTTTTTCTTTACGAAAATCTAAAATAATTTTTATCTCAAAATTCTCTCCAAAAACATTTTTGATTCTAGTTTAAATAGATAATTGCCTGCCTTACCTGTACTCTGGTGCGCGTTCCGCGAGCTCGAGTCCTGTTTGGTAGTCGCAATTCCCGGTTTTTACACATTTTTCAGGCGAAAAACACGTTTTTCGACCAAAAGTCAAAATTTTTGTTCTGCCAAAATTCCAAAAACTCCATAGCTCGCTAGCCCGCGCGGAGACGCGTCTTTTGACACCTCGCACGTGCGCCTAGCGTACATAGATCTGCAAAAATAATTTACATCAATAAATTCACATACATACGAAATCCACCTATAGGAGACAGCAATTTCATGAAACCGTTATAACTTTGCATCCTGGTGACGCATTTCGAAGCTGTTTTCAGCCATTTTGATCTTTAATAGGCTCCGTCCTACTTCCTGACTAGTTAAAATTGACAAAGCACGAAAATATTTTTTCGTTCTTGGACATATAAAAATTTTTGATATTTTTTCTTTACGAAAATCTAAAATAATTTTTATCTCAAAATTCTCTCCAAAAACATTTTTGATTCTAGTTTAAATAGATAATTGCCTGCCTTACCTGTACTCTGGTGCGCGTTCCGCGAGCTCGAGTCCTGTTTGGTAGTCGCAATTCCCGGTTTTTACACATTTTTCAGGCGAAAAACACGTTTTTCGACCAAAAGTCAAAATTTTTGTTCTGCCAAAATTCCAAAAACTCCATAGCTCGCTAGCCCGCGCGGAGACGCGTCTTTTGACACCTCGCACGTGCGCCTAGCGTACATAGATCTGCAAAAATAATTTACATCAATAAATTCACATACATACGAAATCCACCAGTCCTTAGGGGAAACCGTGGCCCTGGTCTAGGCAAGGGAAGGAACACGGGTGGGTTTTAGTCAGTAAAAGTCTGACACGCCCTTCCGCTCCGCCCAGAGCGGGAGAAGTCATTTGATGATTTCCCACCCAAAAAAAAAAAAAAAAAAAAAAACCTATAGGAGACAGCAATTTCATGAAACCGTTATAACTTTGCATCCTGGTGACGCATTTCGAAGCTGTTTTCAGCCATTTTGATCTTTAATAGGCTCCGTCCTACTTCCTGACTAGTTAAAATTGACAAAGCACGAAAATATTTTTTCGTTCTTGGACATATAAAAATTTTTGATATTTTTTCTTTACGAAAATCTAAAATAATTTTTATCTCAAAATTCTCTCCAAAAACATTTTTGATTCTAGTTTAAATAGATAATTGCCTGCCTTACCTGTACTCTGGTGCGCGTTCCGCGAGCTCGAGTCCTGTTTGGTAGTCGCAATTCCCGGTTTTTACACATTTTTCAGGCGAAAAACACGTTTTTCGACCAAAAGTCAAAATTTTTGTTCTGCCAAAATTCCAAAAACTCCATAGCTCGCTAGCCCGCGCGGAGACGCGTCTTTTGACACCTCGCACGTGCGCCTAGCGTACATAGATCTGCAAAAATAATTTACATCAATAAATTCACATACATACGAAATCCACCTATAGGAGACAGCAATTTCATGAAACCGTTATAACTTTGCATCCTGGTGACGCATTTCGAAGCTGTTTTCAGCCATTTTGATCTTTAATAGGCTCCGTCCTACTTCCTGACTAGTTAAAATTGACAAAGCACGAAAATATTTTTTCGTTCTTGGACATATAAAAATTTTTGATATTTTTTCTTTACGAAAATCTAAAATAATTTTTATCTCAAAATTCTCTCCAAAAACATTTTTGATTCTAGTTTAAATAGATAATTGCCTGCCTTACCTGTACTCTGGTGCGCGTTCCGCGAGCTCGAGTCCTGTTTGGTAGTCGCAATTCCCGGTTTTTACACATTTTTCAGGCGAAAAACACGTTTTTCGACCAAAAGTCAAAATTTTTGTTCTGCCAAAATTCCAAAAACTCCATAGCTCGCTAGCCCGCGCGGAGACGCGTCTTTTGACACCTCGCACGTGCGCCTAGCGTACATAGATCTGCAAAAATAATTTACATCAATAAATTCACATACATACGAAATCCACCTATAGGAGACAGCAATTTCATGAAACCGTTATAACTTTGCATCCTGGTGACGCATTTCGAAGCTGTTTTCAGCCATTTTGATCTTTAATAGGCTCCGTCCTACTTCCTGACTAGTTAAAATTGACAAAGCACGAAAATATTTTTTCGTTCTTGGACATATAAAAATTTTTGATATTTTTTCTTTACGAAAATCTAAAATAATTTTTATCTCAAAATTCTCTCCAAAAACATTTTTGATTCTAGTTTAAATAGATAATTGCCTGCCTTACCTGTACTCTGGTGCGCGTTCCGCGAGCTCGAGTCCTGTTTGGTAGTCGCAATTCCCGGTTTTTACACATTTTTCAGGCGAAAAACACGTTTTTCGACCAAAAGTCAAAATTTTTGTTCTGCCAAAATTCCAAAAACTCCATAGCTCGCTAGCCCGCGCGGAGACGCGTCTTTTGACACCTCGCACGTGCGCCTAGCGTACATAGATCTGCAAAAATAATTTACATCAATAAATTCACATACATACGAAATCCACCTATAGGAGACAGCAATTTCATGAAACCGTTATAACTTTGCATCCTGGTGACGCATTTCGAAGCTGTTTTCAGCCATTTTGATCTTTAATAGGCTCCGTCCTACTTCCTGACTAGTTAAAATTGACAAAGCACGAAAATATTTTTTCGTTCTTGGACATATAAAAATTTTTGATATTTTTTCTTTACGAAAATCTAAAATAATTTTTATCTCAAAATTCTCTCCAAAAACATTTTTGATTCTAGTTTAAATAGATAATTGCCTGCCTTACCTGTACTCTGGTGCGCGTTCCGCGAGCTCGAGTCCTGTTTGGTAGTCGCAATTCCCGGTTTTTACACATTTTTCAGGCGAAAAACACGTTTTTCGACCAAAAGTCAAAATTTTTGTTCTGCCAAAATTCCAAAAACTCCATAGCTCGCTAGCCCGCGCGGAGACGCGTCTTTTGACACCTCGCACGTGCGCCTAGCGTACATAGATCTGCAAAAATAATTTACATCAATAAATTCACATACATACGAAATCCACCTATAGGAGACAGCAATTTCATGAAACCGTTATAACTTTGCATCCTGGTGACGCATTTCGAAGCTGTTTTCAGCCATTTTGATCTTTAATAGGCTCCGTCCTACTTCCTGACTAGTTAAAATTGACAAAGCACGAAAATATTTTTTCGTTCTTGGACATATAAAAATTTTTGATATTTTTTCTTTACGAAAATCTAAAATAATTTTTATCTCAAAATTCTCTCCAAAAACATTTTTGATTCTAGTTTAAATAGATAATTGCCTGCCTTACCGCGGAGACGCGTCTTTTGACACCTCGCACGTGCGCCTAGCGTACATAGATCTGCAAAAATAATTTACATCAATAAATTCACATACATACGAAATCCACCTATAGGAGACTACTTTGTGCCTAATGGGGTCTCGTTGTCCGTATGCTAATATCCTGTCACAGGAACGCTCTAACATGTACTCGGAGAGAGTACACGTTAAGCAGCGTTCGGGTAGGAACGGGCTCGGCGTGCACTAACCCTGCCGTCGGGCAGGCAGAAGGAAGCCTTTTCTTCTGCCACCGTTGGTCTCGTAGCCCCGAAGAGTGTGTAGGTCATGTCTCTGGCATTTGACGGGGGTCGAGGGTCTTGGCTTAATTGCCCGGGCCGCGAGGAAGAAAACCTCTATAAAAAATCACCCCAAACCTCCAAGCGGCGGCGCACCGTGAGGGAGGTTGAAAGCTTGACTAATGGGTAGCTTAATTAGTCGTTAGTGCGAACCACGTATTTTTGGTTGGTTGGTTGGATAATTTTTATACTCGTGGGATTTATTATGGTGAAAAATAAATATAAAAGCAGAAGTGTGGTGGAGAGCGATACGGGGTCGGAGTCCGACGCTGTATCGGGCGCGGAGAGCTCTTTTCAGAGCTCCGAGCGCGAGGAGGTGGCGAAGGCTGCCGAAAGGAGGAAGAAGGAATTTTACCGAAAGCGGTCGAATTCTGACGGCCAGGGGTCGTCCGCCGACGAGAGGAGGAAAATCCACTCTAGCCGGCGGGGTGGGGCCCGGAAAAAGGGCGTAGGTAGGGGGCTCACCAGGGAGGCCGGTGAGCCGAGCCGGGCCAGCTCGGGCGAAATGACAAGGCTCTCCACAGTGGAAGACCACCCTGAAGGGACCAGCGCGGTCCTCTCAGGGTCTCCCTGTGGCGAGCCGGACGCCGCAGCGGCTAAATTTAAGGAGGCCGTAGAGGCCGCTTTCAAGGGAGCGGCCTTAAAGAAACTTAAGGCCTCCAGGGAGGAGGCCATACCTGAGGCCACGGCCTCTATCCTGGCGGCAGCGAGGGCCTGTTTCCTCGGGCCTCCGCCGGACGAAATGTCCGGAATGCGGGCGGAGGTCGCCCGCTTGGTAGCCGCCATGGAGCTTCTCCGAAAGGAGAACGAGGAGCTCCGAGCGGACCTGGCCAGGCTCCGAGGAGCCGGCCCTCGCGAGGTGCTACAAGGGGGAGAGCAGGAGGGGCAGGACCCGGTCCTGTTCTTGGTGCGGCGCGAGTTAGGTGCCCTTGGTGCGCGGTTTTCCGCCCTAGAGGCCATCGTCCTGCGCCCCCCACTAGCGGCGAGCCAGCCGGCCTCGGGCCAGCGGAAGGTGGCATCATATGCCACCACCGCAGCTGCCCCGACCAAACCAGGGTCGTCGGGGCAGACCAAGGGCAGGGCGGCTACAGAGGCGGCGAGGACACCAGCCCAGGCGGTGAGGGCACCTGCCCAAGCGGCGAGGGCACCGGCCCAGGCAGCGAGGGCCCCGGCCCAGACGGTGAGGGCCCCGGCCCAGGCGGCAAGGGCCCCGGCCCAACAGCCGCCCCCGCCTCCCGCTTCTTCTCCGGCCGACGCCGAATGGCAAGTCGCCGGGGAAAGGCGGAACGCGGGTAAGGCCAAAAGGGCGGCCAAAAGGAAGGCGAGGCGGCAGCGGCGCAAGGAGCGAGGCGTCGCGGCTAGGCTCCGCGCCCCGAAGTCCGCAGCTGTAGTGATCACACTACAGCCGGAGGCGGAGAAGAAGGGCGCGTCCTACCAAACCGTGCTCGCCAAGGTGGGACAGGTTCTGGAGGGGAACCTGGAAGCGTTCGGGGCCAAAAATGGCCTCAAATTTAAGGTCACCGCGACTGGGGCGCGAATGCTGGAGGTCCCCGGCGCGGCCAGTGGCCCGGCCGCTGACGCTCTGGCCGAAAAAATCAGGGAGTCGATAAGTCCGGACGAGGCCAGAGTGTCCAGGCCCACCATGTGTGCTGACATGCGCATTTCGGGCCTGGACGACTCGGTGACGGAGGGACAGGTGGTGGCCGCTGTCGCTAGGACGGGGGGGTGCTCTGCCGAGCAGGTTAAGGCGGGCACCATCCGTCCTGGCTCCAGGGGTATGCGAACCGTGACGGTGAGCTGCCCCGTGTCGGCGGCCAAAAAGGTTGCTGAGGAGGGCCAAAGGCTTTTGGTGGGCTGGGTATCCGCGCAGGTCAAACTGCTGGAACCCAGACCTCTGAGGTGCTTCCGCTGCCACGTGGGTCACCACGTGGGAGTGAAGTGCGACTCGGAGGTGGACCGCAGCGGTAACTGCTACCGCTGTGGTCAGTCCGGTCACGAGGCTGGCTCGTGCACTGCCGCGCCGCACTGCGTCGTATGTGCGGCTGCTGGCAAGCCGGCCGACCACCGGATTGGGGGCAAGGCCTGCGCCAAACCCGCCAAAGCCGGAGGCAGGGGCAAGCCCTCCGCCACCGCCGCCACCGCCGTCACCGCCGCAGCCACCGCCACTACTGGCGCCGCCGCTGCCGCTTCCACCGTCGTCGCCGCCGCCGTTGTCGCCGCGGCAGGGCCCTCACAGGGGGCTCGGGAGGAGGGACAGGGAATGGACTGCCAATAATGGCCCCATTACGCCTCCTCCAGGCGAACATCAACCACTGCGCCGCAGCTCAGGACCTATTGTTCCAGAGCATGGCGCAGTGGTCGATTAACATCGCCGTGGTCGCTGAGCCGTACTTTGTCCCGCCCAGGGATGACCGGGTGGAGGACCTGAACGGCTCAGTGACCATAATTTCGTCGGCCGCCGCCGGTACTCCGTCCCTCGAGGCTGTCAAGAGAGGACGGGGTTGCGTGGCAGCACGGTTCGGGGAGATTGTCGTCGTAGGGGTATACTTCTCCCCGAACCGAACTCTCGCCGAGTTCCACAACTCCCTTGCGGAGTTGAGAGACGTCGTCGTCGGATACGGTTCCCTCCCTGTGCTCGTTCTCGGGGACTTCAATGCCAAGAATGTGGCTTGGGGTTCCCGGCTTACGGACAGACGAGGCAGGATGGTGGAGGACTGGGCACTGGAGACAGGCCTGGTCGTCCTAAACCGGGGTTCTGTCCCCACGTGTGTGCGGATGCAGGGCGAATCAGTGGTGGACATCTCGTTCGCCAGCCCTGCTCTGTCGCCACGTGTCGTCGACTGGCGCGTCATGGAGGGGGTGGAGACGTATTCCGACCACCGGTACATCCGGTTTGAAGTCTCCGCCCAGACCTCGAGCGCGCCGGTCCGACAGGCCCGGAGTGGTCCGCGATGGGCGCTGAAGCAG
The DNA here is from genome assembly GCA_948150665.1 of Conistra vaccinii. Taxonomy (NCBI): domain Eukaryota; kingdom Metazoa; phylum Arthropoda; class Insecta; order Lepidoptera; family Noctuidae; genus Conistra; species Conistra vaccinii. The sequence goes on along the minus strand of OX411338.1, from coordinate 19,789,476 downwards.
CTGGACCGGGAGCTCCTCCTGGAAGCCTCGATCGTGCAGGCCTGGGTGTCATCACCGGACAGGCCTGCCGACATCAACGATGAGGCAGAGTGGTTCCGGGAGGCCATGTCCGCAATTTGCGACGTGGCAATGCCCCGGGTCCAGCCCGGACGTGCTAGGCGCCAGGTGTACTGGTGGTCGCCAGAGCTGACGACTCTGCGCAAAGCGTGCGTTGCGGCGCGACGCCGGTACGCCAGGCACCGCAGGCTCCGTATCCGCCCTCCGGATACGGAGGCCATTCAGGCGGAGCTGTACGAGAGGTACAGAGAGGCGAAGAACGTCCTCCAAGCAGGGATCCTGCGGGCCAGGGGACTGGCTCGCGAGGAGTTTCTGGGGACTCTGGACGGGGACCCGTGGGGACGCCCATATAAGATGGTGCGGGAGAAACTCCGCCCATGGGCTCCCCCGCTGACACAGAGTCTCCGACCCGAGCTTGTTGAGGACGTGGTGAGCGCTCTGTTCCCCTCGAGAGGGGAACATCCCGCCCCGCCTATGGCTCCGCCTGCTGCGGTGCCCGATGCGGACCACACCGCCGACGACGACGACGATGCCCCAGAGGTGACCGAGGCAGAAATGAGAGTGGCGGTACGTAGGCTGAGTGCCAAGAATACCGCCCCAGGACCCGACGGCTTACCTGGGAAAGCCTGGGTCCTGGCCATGGAGGCTCTCGGGCCTCGACTAAGGGGGCTCCTTAGCGCATGCATGGAGAGGGGCCAGTTCCCACTTCGTTGGAAGACCGGGAAACTGGTCCTCATCAAGAAGCCGGGGCGCCCTGCGGACTCTCCGTCCGCTTACCGGCCCATCGTGCTGCTCGACGAGGTGGGCAAGCTCTTTGAAAGAGTAATTGCAAACCGCCTCGTCGGGCAGCTGGTGCGGGTGGGGCCGGATTTGGCGGATGGCCAGTTTGGCTTCCGCCAAGGGCGCTCTACGGTGGACGCCATCATGCGCGTGCGGGCCCTCACGACGGGGGATGCTGTGGCCCGGGGTGGGGTCGTCTTGGCGGTGTCTCTAGACATCGCCAACGCCTTCAACACCCTGCCCTGGAGTTGCATCAGGGAGGCACTCCGGTATCACCGGATGCCGACCTACCTCTGTCGTTTGGTCGAGGCCTATCTGACGGACAGGGCCGTCATCTACCCCGGTCACCAGGGGGAATGGAACCGGCGAGAGATGTCGTGCGGTGTCCCACAGGGATCGGTCCTGGGGCCATATCTGTGGGACATCGGTTACGACTGGGTGCTGCGCGCCGACCTCCCTAGCGGCGTCAGCGTAGTGTGCTACGCTGACGACACGCTGGTCCTGGCGCAGGGGAGGTCGCACGAGGCGGCGGCCGAATTGGCGACACGCGGGGTTGCGACAATCGTTGACAGGATCCGGCAGTTGGGACTCGAGGTGGCGCTGCACAAGTCCGAGGTCATGTGCTTTCATGGCCCTCGGAACGCGCCACCGTCGGGTTCCGAAATAACGGTAGGAGGGGTTCACATCGACGTCGAGGTGACGATGAGGTACCTGGGACTCGTCCTCGACAGTCGATGGAACTTCGTGGAGCATTTCCGACGTTTGGCTCCCAAACTGGAGCGGGCCGGGGCTGCTTTGAAGCGGCTTCTGCCCAATCTAAGGGGTCCAAACGCCTCCTGCCGGAGGCTCTACGCGGGGGTCGTGCGGTCCATGGCCCTTTACGGGGCGCCGGTGTGGGCGCCAACCTTGAGGCTGCAGCCAACCCGCCGGTTGCACGCGGCCCAAAGGGTCATGGCCACCCGGATAGTGCGGGGATACCGCACGATCTCCGGCGAGGCAGCGAGCCTCCTTGCCGGAACGCCGCCATGGGATCTGGAGGCGAAAGTCCTCGCCCACATCTGGGAGTGGCGCGAGGAGATGAAGCGCCGGGGTGTAACTCCGCTGCCGCGACAAGTCACGGCACAGCGGACAGAGCTCCGGCAGGATCTCATGGCGGCTTGGAGAGTGCGATTGTCGCAACCCAGATCTGGGCACGCCACAATTGCGGCGATAAGTCCCCTCTTTGAGGAGTGGCTAGAGAGGCGCCACGGCGCCCTCACCTACCGCCTGACGCAGGTCCTCACCGGACACGGTAGTTTCGGGAGGTTCCTGTTTCAGATCAGGCAGGAGGAAACGCCCGGGTGTCACCACTGCGTGGATCGCCCGGAGGACACGGTGGAGCATACGGTGGAGGTCTGCCCGGCTTGGGTGGAGCACCGCCGTGTCCTCGTGCAGGCGATCGGCGGCAGTGACCTTTCACGTCCGGCCCTGGTCCAGGCCATGGTGCGGAGTGAGAGGGCATGGCAGGCTGTCACCTCCTTCTGCGAAGCAGTAATGCTCGTAAAGGAGGAGGCGGGGCGCGAGAGGCAGAGACTAAGGTCGCTCCCTCGAGCCCCTAGCCGCCGCGGTAGTAGACGCCCCGGGCGTCGGGAATCGATCGCCGATTTCCGGCCACCGTAGGCGCGGGCTTGCGGACGGAGAGTGATGGGTAGCTCTCCGTCCGATCAGGACCAAGCCCGGGTCGACGGCGCGTAGTGTTCCACGCGCGCCTCAAAGAGTTGTCAGCGAAGCTGAAGGGGTCCGTCAGGGCCGATGCCTACCACCGGGGTTGCGGATAAGTCCTAAGGGGAAACCGTGGCCCTGGTCTAGGTAAGGGAAGGAACACGGGTGGGTTTTAGTCAGTAAAAGTCTGACACGCCCTTCCGCTCCGCCCAGAGCGGGAGAAGTCATTGGATGATTTCCCACCCAAAAAAAAAAAAAAAAAAAAAAAAAAAAAAAAAAAAAAAAAAAAAAAAAACCTATAGGAGACAGCAATTTCATGAAACCGTTATAACTTTGCATCCTGGTGACGCATTTCGAAGCTGTTTTCAGCCATTTTGATCTTTAATAGGCTCCGTCCTACTTCCTGACTAGTTAAAATTGACAAAGCACGAAAATATTTTTTCGTTCTTGGACATATAAAAATTTTTGATATTTTTTCTTTACGAAAATCTAAAATAATTTTTATCTCAAAATTCTCTCCAAAAACATTTTTGATTCTAGTTTAAATAGATAATTGCCTGCCTTACCTGTACTCTGGTGCGCGTTCCGCGAGCTCGAGTCCTGTTTGGTAGTCGCAATTCCCGGTTTTTACACATTTTTCAGGCGAAAAACACGTTTTTCGACCAAAAGTCAAAATTTTTGTTCTGCCAAAATTCCAAAAACTCCATAGCTCGCTAGCCCGCGCGGAGACGCGTCTTTTGACACCTCGCACGTGCGCCTAGCGTACATAGATCTGCAAAAATAATTTACATCAATAAATTCACATACATACGAAATCCACCTATAGGAGACAGCAATTTCATGAAACCGTTATAACTTTGCATCCTGGTGACGCATTTCGAAGCTGTTTTCAGCCATTTTGATCTTTAATAGGCTCCGTCCTACTTCCTGACTAGTTAAAATTGACAAAGCACGAAAATATTTTTTCGTTCTTGGACATATAAAAATTTTTGATATTTTTTCTTTACGAAAATCTAAAATAATTTTTATCTCAAAATTCTCTCCAAAAACATTTTTGATTCTAGTTTAAATAGATAATTGCCTGCCTTACCTGTACTCTGGTGCGCGTTCCGCGAGCTCCCACCCACCCTTTTGTCACTAGCCAGGTAAACTTCAGGTTTTCGACAAAAAATTCAAAATTTATTTAAAGCTCTTTGGCCATATCTAAGTCCTGTTTCTAAGACCTGGCCTAAACCAACGTGTTTTTACGTCTTTAGGCATCATATTGACGGACTTCTACATTCTTTTTACCAATTATTGACCTTACGGTCGCACGGCCGTAGTAATAGTTCATTTTATTTTATTTTTAAGATATTTTCTGTGCTTGTCCCCCCTTTACAGGGACCTAGAGCTTTCATCAGTGTTCTCTGACTGATCTCTGAAACGTCACTTTCACACAAACAGTTAACATGTTGCGTACACCGGCCAAAGACGCGAGCTCGTTGGGTTCAAGGAGCTCGCCGCGTTCTACGGAGAAGGCTGGACCCTCGCTTCCTTGTGTGAGGCGTAGCATCGGGGAATGGGAGGCCGGGAAAGCTGAGCCCCAGGCCAAATCCCCAGCCAACCCAAAGTGTGTTGCCACCACTAAACCGCCAAAAAAGACTGAGTCCGGGTACCCCAGTCGCACAGCGGAGGCGAGAGCTTGCCTAAATAAAGCAAAGCTTAATTTGGGCGACTCTCGCAACCTGAAGACAGAAATTAAGAAGGCGGTGCTCGACGCCATAAACCGGCTCTATGAGCTGGTCAAGGAGTCGGAGCAAGAAAAAGTCCCTGTCGCACCCGCACCTGCAATTACACCTGCGAACACAACCATAGCCACACCGACAGCCACGCCGGTGAAACTGACCTCGGATGAGCCGACGGAGCTGATGCAGAGCCTTGTGGCAGGCCTGAAGGAGCATAAGCAGGCTTTGGAGGAGTGCCAACACCACACCCGGACCCTGTCGGAGCATATCCAGCAGGTCCCTCGCTATGTTGCAGGCCAGGGTCCAACATTTGCGGAGATGGCCGCCGTCGGTCCAAAGCAGAACATCCAAGAGCCTCTTCACTCGGTGGTCGTATCATCTGTTAATGATCAGGACACCGGTGAAGAGGTTCTTGAGAAGCTCAGGACCGCGGTCGATGCCCGAAATGAGGGCACTCGGGTGGAACGGCTGCGCAAAGCGAGGGATCAAAAGGTGGTGGTTGGATTCAAGACCCGCGAAGAGTTGACCAAAGTGACCGAAAGGATCAGAAGAGCGGGTAATCTGGTGGTAGAAGAGGTGAAAAACAAAGATCCGCTTGTAATCATAAGGGACGTCCTCTCCTGCCACACAGATGCGGAGATTACCCAGGCTCTGCAACGGCAAAACACCCACCTGATCGGGGACATTCCTGCAGAGGACGCGAGGATGGGGGTGAAGTACCGTCGTAAGACGAGGAACCCCCACATGTGCCACGTCATTCTGCAGGTGTCCCCTTCAGTGTGGCAGAGACTAACTATGGCGGGGCGTGTGCATATTGACCTACAGCGAGTGCGAGTGCAGGACCAGTCGCCACTGGTGCAGTGTACTCGCTGTCTGCGCTACGGTCACAGCCGTAAACTGTGCACGCAGCCCGCCGACCTCTGCACTCATTGTGGTGATCCTCACTTGCGAGCTGACTGCCCGTCCCGGTTGGCAGCGGAGGCGCCAAAGTGTCACAATTGCGTCTTGGCCAAAGGGGACAGAAGTGACCATAACGCTTTCGACAACGGGTGCCCAATACGCCTTAAATGGGACGCGTTGGCGCGCCTGTCAGTGGCGTATTGCTGAAGTCCATCCAGCATTTCCCGGAAGTAAGAACCACAACGGTAATGTGTTCAAAATTAATGTTCAGATATTAAAAACTACAATAAAAATTATAAACAGTAAAAATTATAATAAAACACATGTTAATTGGAGTCAACTTCATGAGAAATTGACCCAATTAAAAGCGGATACCATCTCTTTAAATTTATTCAAAATTAAAAAAAATGGAGACAAACCTAACTTACCGTTGTGGTCAAACGTAGTCGTTGTTATGGAGAAGCAGAAAAACACCCCAAGAAGCCGTATCCGAAGTACTGCACCATCACGGAATGCGCGGGTCGTCGAACAGTACCTGAAACAAAAAGGGAATTATAAGTACGAGGTTGTGAAAGCAAAAATAGAGAAGAGGAAATTCCTCAGAGAAAAACTGGACAAATTAGGAGCGATAATTATAGTTATAATAGTAGTTATGTGTATGCTAGGATTAATAAGAAGTAAACAAGGACAAACGTATTATAATAAATTATGTCTTAAGGAAAATGGTATTTGTAAAAATAAACATAAAGGTAAAAAATATGTAGAAAAAGAAATTATTGCTATATGATATATTGCATATATATTAGAATAGCCATATTATAAATAGAGAAAAGATTAAAAATGTAATACGTATAAGCATAATTATGTAGTCTAAAAATAAAAATAAAAACACAAAAATAAATAAATAGAGAAATAAGAGCATAAACAAAGAAATAAAGTATGCTAGACGTAAGATAAGAAAAGCTACGAAAAGAAAGGCGACTTCTAGAAACTCCCCATTCCCTACAGGATAGAAAAACATAAAAAACAAAATAGATCGAAGACAATCCCAACAATTGCCCTGCAAGGTCTCTGATCATGTCAGAGGGACACTGAGCAAAAGCAGGAGTGGGTTTTAGCCGGTAAGAGTCCGGCACTGCCCAGACTGCCCCACACGTGAGGCAGTCTGGGCGTCCATGAGGATTTCCCACTCCTGCTAAAAAAAAAAAAAAAAAAAAAAAAAAAAAAAAAAAAAAAAAAAAAAAAAAAAAAAACCTAACCTAACCTAACCTAACCTAACCTAACCTAACCTAACCTAACCTAACCTAACCTAACCTAACCTAACCTAACCTAACCTAACCTAACCTAACCTAACCTAACCTAACCAGAAATGGTGGCGTCAAAAGTCATAGACTGGCAGCAACTCGGCATATCTCCCCCTAGTCAAATTCTATCCGACGAGGGAAGCTCGGTGACTTCATCTATCACCGATCACAAGGCACGTAAAAGGGTCAGTCTTCTCTACAGCACGCCGAGGAGAGGAACTGGCGTGGAAATGGACATGGCGACAAGGGAGGCCAACAAGCTCCTACAAAACGGCAAGGACGCTTTGGAGTCCTCGGGGAACATGAAGAAGGAGTACAGGACGACATGCCACGACAGCCTACAAGGGCTATACGAGATCGTCTTGTCTCTGTCCGACTCGCGAGCAAGGCATAAATATAACCTGGAGAAGGAGCGCTCTCGACACGCCCACGAACTCGTCAAAGTGGAGAGGTTTCACCTTCAGGAAATCCATAAAATTCAACAGAGCCTTACAACCGAGCTTAGTCTTGCTCGAAAAGACATATCTGGAACCCTAAAGGAGGCCAAAGACATCAGGAACTGGCTAGGGTATGAAACCGAGCAGCCCTTTAGGGAAATCGCTGAAAATAAGAGGGCGATCGAATCATTGTCGCAAATTACCCCTAATAACCTTAGAGCTCAACTTTTCACGGGACACGGAGGCATTCGAGAGTATCTGTTCAGGTTCAAACTGGCGGATGACCCAGCCTGTGTCTGTGATGGCGAAAGTATCGAGTCCATAAGGCATATTTTAATTGAATGTCCCCGATTTACGCGGGAAAGGTTCGACCTCGAACAGAGGCTGGGTCACCCGTTAGATGAACTCCCCGAGTTGGTTGATGACGACAATTGCCGGACCCATTTCGTGGCTTTTGCGGAGGGAGTCCTGGCCAAAGCTGCCAAAGCCAATGGGTCGACACTGCCCTAAAGGCCTCATAATTTACACCTTATTGGGTTAAATTATTAGTTTGTAAGGCATGTAGTCCATTATTGTTAGTTAAGTATAGATAGTATTTTTATTAAAATTGTACAATTGCCGGACCCAATTTCGTGGTTTTTGCGGAATGAGTCCTGGGCAAAATTGTAAATGTGTAATCTAGTCCAGTATTTTTAGTTAGTATTGTAATGAAGATAGTAATAGGAAATAAGTTTTAAGACAGTGTACAATAATTAGTGTAAATATTTGCAGTAAAGTAGATAGTAGAATCATACCCTAGAATTATACATTATAAATTTAAATTTGAATGACGATAGTCGTGTAAATACATGCACAAAAAAAAAAAAAAAAAAAAAAAAAAAAAAAAAAAAAAAAAAAAAAAAAAAAAAAAAAAAACCATTAACTAACACCTACTTTTTTTTTTTTTTTTTTTTTTGGGTGGGAAATCATCCAATGACTTCTCCCGCTCTGGGCGGAGCGGAAGGGCGTGTCAGACTTTTACTGACTAAAACCCACCCGTGTTCCTTCCCTTGCCATGCCAGGGGCCACGGTTTCCCCTTGGGACTACCCGCAACCCCGGCAGGCATCGGCCCTAACGGACCCCGTCAGTTTTGCTGACATCTCTTTGAGGCGCGCGTGGAACACGACGCGCCGTCGACCCGGGCCTGGTCCTTATCGGACGGCGAGCTGCCCTCTGCTCTCCGTCCGCAGGCCCGCGCCTACGGTGGCCGGAAATCGGCTATCAATTCCCGACGCCCGGGAAGTCTCCTACGGCGGCGGCGGCTAGGGCTGGTAGGGCGCGGCCTCTGCCACTCCCTCTCGCGCTCCGCCTCCTCCTTCGCGAGCATTACTGCTTCGCAGAAGGAGGTGACGGCTTGCCATGCCCTCTCGCTCCGCACCATGGCCTGGACCAGGGCCGGACGCGAGAGGTCACTGCCGCCGATCGCCTCCACGAGGACACGGCGGTGGTCCACCCAAGCCGGGCAAACCTCCACCGTATGCTCCACCGTGTCCTCCGGACGATCCACACAATGGTGACACCCGGGCGTTTCCTCCCGCCTTATGCGAAACAGGTACCTCCCGAAACAACCGTGTCCGGTGAGGACCTGCGTCAGGCGGAAGGTGAGGACGCCGTGGCGCCTCTCAAGCCACTCCTCAAAGAGGGGACTTATCGCCGTAATTGTGGCGTGCCCAAATCTGGGTTGCGACAATCGCACACTCCAAGCCGCCATGAGATCCCGCCGGAGCTCTGTCCGCTGTACCGTGATTTCTCGCGGTAGCGGAGTTGCACCCCGGCGCTTCATCTCCTCGCGCCACTCCCAAATGTGGGCGAGGACCTTCGCCTCCAGATCCCATGGCGGCGTTCCGGCAAGGAGGCTCGCCGCCTCGCCGGAGACCGTACGGTATCCCCGGACCATCCGGATAGCCATGACCCTTTGGGCTGCATGCAACCGGCGGGCTGGGCGCAACCTTAAGGTTCGCGCCCACACCGGTGCCCCGTAAAGGGCCATGGACCGCACGACCCCCGCGTAGAGCCTCCGGCAGGAGGCGTTTGGACCCCCTAGATTGGGCAGAAGCCGCTTCAAGGCAGCCCCGGCCCGCTCCAGTTTGGGAGCCAAACGTCGGAAATGCTCCACGAAGTTCCACCGGCTGTCGAGGACGAGTCCCAGGTACTTCATCGTCACCTCGACGCCGACGTGAACCCCTCCTACCGTTATTTGGGAACCCGACGGTGGCGCGTTCCGAGGGCCATGAAAGCACATGACCTCGGACTTGTGCAGGGCCACCTCGAGTCCCAATTGCCGGATCCTGTCGACGATCGTCGCAACCCCGCGTGTCGCCAGTTCGGCCGCCGCCTCGTGCGACCTCCCCTGCGCCAGGACCAGCGTGTCGTCAGCGTAGCACACTACGCTGACACCACTAGGGAGGTCGGCGCAACTAACACCTACTAACACTACAATAAAAACCCTAGATTTACTGGTCAACTTGCATGCAGGATAGCTCGAAATGTCAGTGTAGTCCAATCGAGTTGTCTTTCCTGCAAGGGGGCCAAACATGGAATATATTTTAAATAAAGTAATATAGTGGGGCCCGGAAAAAGGGCGTAGGTAGGGGGCTCACCAGGGAGGCCGGTGAGCCGAGCCGGGCCAGCTCGGGCGAAATGACAAGGCTCTCCACAGTGGAAGACCACCCTGAAGGGACCAGCGCGGTCCTCTCAGGGTCTCCCTGTGGCGAGCCGGACGCCGCAGCGGCTAAATTTAAGGAGGCCGTAGAGGCCGCTTTCAAGGGAGCGGCCTTAAAGAAACTTAAGGCCTCCAGGGAGGAGGCCATACCTGAGGCCACGGCCTCTATCCTGGCGGCAGCGAGGGCCTGTTTCCTCGGGCCTCCGCCGGACGAAATGTCCGGAATGCGGGCGGAGGTCGCCCGCTTGGTAGCCGCCATGGAGCTTCTCCGAAAGGAGAACGAGGAGCTCCGAGCGGACCTGGCCAGGCTCCGAGGAGCCGGCCCTCGCGAGGTGCTACAAGGGGGAGAGCAGGAGGGGCAGGACCCGGTCCTGTCCTTGGTGCGGCGCGAGTTAGGTGCCCTTGGTGCGCGGTTTTCCGCCCTAGAGGCCATCGTCCTGCGCCCCCCACTAGCGGCGAGCCAGCCGGCCTCGGGCCAGCGGAAGGTGGCATCATATGCCACCACCGCAGCTGCCCCGACCAAACCAGGGTCGTCGGGGCAGACCAAGGGCAGGGCGGCTACAGAGGCGGCGAGGACACCAGCCCAGGCGGTGAGGGCACCTGCCCAAGCGGCGAGGGCACCGGCCCAGGCAGCGAGGGCCCCGGCCCAGACGGTGAGGGCCCCGGCCCAGGCGGCAAGGGCCCCGGCCCAACAGCCGCCCCCGCCTCCCGCTTCTTCTCCGGCCGACGCCGAATGGCAAGTCGCCGGGGAAAGGCGGAACGCGGGTAAGGCCAAAAGGGCGGCCAAAAGGAAGGCGAGGCGGCAGCGGCGCAAGGAGCGAGGCGTCGCGGCTAGGCTCCGCGCCCCGAAGTCCGCAGCTGTAGTGATCACACTACAGCCGGAGGCGGAGAAGAAGGGCGCGTCCTACCAAACCGTGCTCGCCAAGGTGGGACAGGTTCTGGAAGGGAACCTGGAAGCGTTCGGGGCCAAAAATGGCCTCAAATTTAAGGTCACCGCGACTGGGGCGCGAATGCTGGAGGTCCCCGGCGCGGCCAGTGGCCCGGCCGCTGACGCTCTGGCCGATAAAATAAGGGAGTCCATAAGTCCGGACGAGGCCAGAGTGTCCAGGCCCACCATGTGTGCTGACATGCGCATCTCGGGCCTGGACGACTCGGTGACGGAGGGACAGGTGGTGGCCGCTGTCGCTAGGACGGGGGGGTGCTCTGCCGAGCAGGTTAAGGCGGGCACCATCCGTCCTGGCTCCAGGGGTATGCGAACCGTGACGGTGAGCTGCCCCGTGTCGGCGGCCAAAAAGGTTGCTGAGGAGGGCCAAAGGCTTTTGGTGGGCTGGGTATCCGCGCAGGTCAAACTGCTGGAACCCAGACCTCTGAGGTGCTTCCGCTGCCACGTGGGTCACCACGTGGGAGTGAAGTGCGACTCGGAGGTGGACCGCAGCGGTAACTGCTACCGCTGTGGTCAGTCCGGTCACGAGGCTGGCTCGTGCACTGCCGCGCCGCACTGCGTCGTATGTGCGGCTGCTGGCAAGCCGGCCGACCACCGGATTGGGGGCAAGGCCTGCGCCAAACCCGCCAAAGCCGGAGGCAGGGGCAAGCCCTCCGCCACCGCCGCCACCGCCGTCACCGCCGCAGCCACCGCCACTACTGGCGCCGCCGCTGCCGCTTCCACCGTCGTCGCCGCCGCCGTTGTCGCCGCGGCAGGGCCCTCACAGGGGGCTCGGGAGGGGGCTGAAATGGACTGTCAATAACGGCTCCATTACGCCTCCTCCAGGCGAACATCAACCACTGCGCCGCAGCTCAGGACCTATTGTTCCAGAGCATGGCGCAGTGGTCGATTAACATCGCCGTGGTCGCTGAGCCGTACTTTGTCCCGCCCAGGGATGACCGGGTGGAGGACCTGAACGGCTCAGTGACCATAATTTCGTCGGCCGCCGCCGGTACTCCGTCCCTCGAGGCTGTCAAGAGAGGACGGGGTTGCGTGGCAGCACGGTTCGGGGAGATTGTCGTCGTAGGGGTATACTTCTCCCCGAATCAGTGGTGGACATCTCGTTCGCCAGCCCTGCTCTGTCGCCACGTGTCGTCGACTGGCGCGTCATGGAGGGGGTGGAGACGTATTCCGACCACCGGTACATCCGGTTTGACGTCTCCGCCCAGACCTCGAGCGCGCCGGTCCGACAGGCCCGGAGTGGTCCGCGATGGGCGCTGAAGCAGCTGGACCGGGAGCTCCTCCTGGAAGCCTCGATCGTGCAGGCCTGGGTGTCATCACCGGACAGGCCTGCCGACATCAACGATGAGGCAGAGTGGTTCCGGGAGGCCATGTCCGCAATTTGCGACGTGGCAATGCCCCGGGTCCAGCCCGGACGTGCTAGGCGCCAGGTGTACTGGTGGTCGCCAGAGCTGACGACTCTGCGCAAAGCGTGCGTTGCGGCGCGACGCCGGTACGCCAGGCACCGCAGGCTCCGTATCCGCCCTCCGGATACGGAGGCCATTCAGGCAGAGCTGTACGAGAGGTACAGAGAGGCGAAGAACGTCCTCCAAGCAGGGATCCTGCGGGCCAGGGGACTGGCTCGCGAGGAGTTTCTGGGGACTCTGGACGGGGACCCGTGGGGACGCCCATATAAGATGGTGCGGGAGAAACTCCGCCCATGGGCTCCCCCGCTGACACAGAGTCTCCGACCCGAGCTTGTTGAGGACGTGGTGAGCGCTCTGTTCCCCTCGAGAGGGGAACATCCCGCCCCGCCTATGGCTCCGCCTGCTGCGGTGCCCGATGCGGACCACACCGCCGACGACGACGACGATGCCCCAGAGGTGACCGAGGCAGAAATGAGAGTGGCGGTACGTAGGCTGAGTGCCAAGAATACCGCCCCAGGACCCGACGGCTTACCTGGGAAAGCCTGGGTCCTGGCCATGGAGGCTCTCGGGCCTCGACTAAGGGGGCTCCTTAGCGCATGCATGGAGAGGGGCCAGTTCCCACTTCGTTGGAAGACCGGGAAACTGGTCCTCATCAAGAAGCCGGGGCGCCCTGCGGACTCTCCGTCCGCTTACCGGCCCATCGTGCTGCTCGACGAGGTGGGCAAGCTCTTTGAAAGAGTAATTGCAAACCGCCTCGTCGGGCAGCTGGTGCGGGTGGGGCCGGATTTGGCGGATGGCCAGTTTGGCTTCCGCCAAGGGCGCTCTACGGTGGACGCCATCATGCGCGTGCGGGCCCTCACGACGGGGGATGCTGTGGCCCGGGGTGGGGTCGTCTTGGCGGTGTCTCTAGACATCGCCAACGCCTTCAACACCCTGCCCTGGAGTTGCATCAGGGAGGCACTCCGGTATCACCGGATGCCGACCTACCTCTGTCGTTTGGTCGAGGCCTATCTGACGGACAGGGCCGTCATCTACCCCGGTCACCAGGGGGAATGGAACCGGCGAGAGATGTCGTGCGGTGTCCCACAGGGATCGGTCCTGGGGCCATATCTGTGGGACATCGGTTACGACTGGGTGCTGCGCGCCGACCTCCCTAGCGGCGTCAGCGTAGTGTGCTACGCTGACGACACGCTGGTCCTGGCGCAGGGGAGGTCGCACGAGGCGGCGGCCGAATTGGCGACACGCGGGGTTGCGACAATCGTCGACAGGATCCGGCAGTTGGGACTCGAGGTGGCGCTGCACAAGTCCGAGGTCATGTGCTTTCATGGCCCTCGGAACGCGCCACCGTCGGGTTCCGAAATAACGGTAGGAGGGGTTCACATCGACGTCGAGGTGACGATGAGGTACCTGGGACTCGTCCTCGACAGTCGATGGAACTTCGTGGAGCATTTCCGACGTTTGGCTCCCAAACTGGAGCGGGCCGGGGCTGCTTTGAAGCGGCTTCTGCCCAATCTAAGGGGTCCAAACGCCTCCTGCCGGAGGCTCTACGCGGGGGTCGTGCGGTCCATGGCCCTTTACGGGGCGCCGGTGTGGGCGCCAACCTTGAGGCTGCAGCCAACCCGCCGGTTGCACGCGGCCCAAAGGGTCATGGCCACCCGGATAGTGCGGGGATACCGCACGATCTCCGGCGAGGCAGCGAGCCTCCTTGCCGGAACGCCGCCATGGGATCTGGAGGCGAAAGTCCTCGCCCACATCTGGGAGTGGCGCGAGGAGATGAAGCGCCGGGGTGTAACTCCGCTGCCGCGACAAGTCACGGCACAGCGGACAGAGCTCCGGCAGGATCTCATGGCGGCTTGGAGAGTGCGATTGTCGCAACCCAGATCTGGGCACGCCACAATTGCGGCGATAAGTCCCCTCTTTGAGGAGTGGCTAGAGAGGCGCCACGGCGCCCTCACCTACCGCCTGACGCAGGTCCTCACCGGACACGGTAGTTTCGGGAGGTTCCTGTTTCAGATCAGGCAGGAGGAAACGCCCGGGTGTCACCACTGCGTGGATCGCCCGGAGGACACGGTGGAGCATACGGTGGAGGTCTGCCCGGCTTGGGTGGAGCACCGCCGTGTCAAAAAAACACGTTTTTCGACCAAAAGTCAAAATTTTTGTTCTGCCAAAATTCCAAAAACTCCATAGCTCGCTAGCCCGCGCGGAGACGCGTCTTTTGACACCTCACACGTGCGCCTAGCTTACATAAAACTGCAAAAAATTGCCCTCCCACCCTCCCTATTCTCACTGGCCAGGTAAACTTTGACTTTTTGGCAAAAACTTAAACTTTTGTTTAAGCTCTTCTAGCTACTATTTGGCCCTTAATTAGTGGATTTTGAACAAAGTAACGTGTTCTAACGTCTTTGGACGTCTCTTTGACGGAGCTTTTTATAATTTTAGGCTTTTTATTGACCTGACGGTCGTGCGACCGTTGGACGTAATTTATATTTTTCTTTTATTTTATTAATTTTAGTTACTTCTGTGCTTGTCCCCCTTTTACAGGGACACAGAAATAACACCAGTGTCCTCTGACAGGTCTTTTTAAATTTAAAGTTTTATGAATCTTACATTCACTAAGACCATGCTTCGCACTCCGGCTAAGGAAATGCGAGCTCTCGGAGCTCCAGAGGCTCACCGCAGTCAGCGGAGAAGGCCGGACCTTCGCATGCCAGCGTGAGGCGTAGCATAGGCGAATGGGAGGCCGGAAAAGCTGAGCCCCAGGCCAAACCCCCGGTGAATCCAAAGCGTGACGCCGCACCACCTGCCCCCAGCACTCAAGAGACGCGCCGAGAAATAGCTGACACTGCTAGACCGCCAAAGAAGCCGGAGGCTGGGTACGCCAGTCTCACAGCGGAGGCGAGAGCTTGCCTGAATAAAGCTAAGCTTCATTTGGGCGACTCTCGAAACCTCAAGACAGAGATAAAGACGGGTGTGCTCAGCGCCATAAACAGGCTCTATGAGCTTGTTAAAGAGTCGGAGCTGAAAAAATCTCCTGTCGCACCCGCACCTGTGGTCATACCTGCAACCATAACGCCAGCCGCGCCATTTAGACCGACCACGGATGAGCCGACGGAGCTGATGCAGAGCCTTGTGGAAGGCCTCAAACAGCACAAGCAGGCATTGCAGGAGTGCCAACACCATACCCAGGCTCTGTCGGAGCATCTCCAGCAGGCCCCTCACTACGTCGCAGGCCAGGGACCGACTTTCGCGGAAATGGCCGCCGGCACAAAGCATCACGTCCAGGAGCCTCTTCACTCGGTGGTCGTTTCATCCCTCAATGATCAGGACACCGGTGAAGAGGTTATTGCAAAGCTCAGGTCGGCGGTCAATGCCCGAAATGAGGGCACACAGGTGGAGCGACTGCGCAAAGCGAGGGACCAAAAGGTGGTGGTTGGGTTTAAGACCCGAGAGGAGATGACCAAGGTGTCTGAAAGGATCAGGAAAGCGGGTAATCTGGTGGTAGAGGAGGTAAAAAATAAGGATCCGCTTATTATTCTTAAGGACGTCCTCTCCTGCCACACAGATGTGGAGATAATTGAAGCCCTGCAACGCCAAAATACCCACCTGATCGGGGACATTCCTGCAGGGGACGTGAGGTTGGGGGTGAAGTACCGGCGAAGGACGAGGAACCCCCACATGTGCCATGTCATTCTGCAGGTGTCCCCTACCATATGGCAGAGGCTGACTATGGCGGGTCGCGTGCACATTGACCTGCAGCGGGTGCGAGTGCAGGATCAGTCCCCACTGGTGCAGTGCACTCGCTGTTTGCGCTTCGGCCACAGTCGTAAACTGTGCACGCAGCCCGCCGACCTCTGCATACACTGCGGCGAACCCCACATGCGGGCTGACTGCCCGTCACGGCTGGCAGCGGAGGCACCAAAGTGCCATAACTGTCTACTGGCGAAAATGGAGAAGACTGACCACAACGCCTTCGACAGCGAGTGCCCGATACGCGTAAAATGGGACGCATTGGCACGCCTGTCGGTGGCGTATTGCTAAGGTGGAATCGGTCTCTCCCGGAGGCAGTAACTCATTTCTGACCCAAACCCAAGCTCACCCTAGTGCCCGTCCAAACTACCAGGTGATCCAAGCGAATCTGCAGAGGAAGAACCTAGCGACCCAAGAGCTCATGATAGTGGCCAGTGAGCGGAAGGTCGCATTCGCAATGCTCCAGGAGCCATATGTGGGTGGGGTGAAAAGGATGCGAGACTACCGGGGAGCGAGAGTCTACCAGTGCGCGGAACAAGGAAGTGGAACTGTGAAGGCGGCAATAGTGGTCTTCGATCATGACCTTGACGTCACACAGTGTCCAAAACTCACCACCAATAACATCACGGTGGTGAGGATCTGAACCAGCGCCTGGGAAATCGCAGTGGTCTCGTTCTATTTCGAACCGGACCAGCCCATACAGCCATACCTGGAGCAACTTATGCAGATTCGCGAGGAAATAGGCACCACAAAAATTATAATGGGAGGCGACGCAAATGCCAAGAACACCTGGTGGGGTAGTTTGGTTTTAGACGGCAGGGGTGAGGAAATGGCCGGAACACTCGATGAAATGTGCTTGCAGGTACTCAACGTCGGAAACACGCCAACTTTCGACACCATCAGGGGTGGCAGGTCATACACCAGCTTCGTTGACGTAACAGCGTGTTCAACGGACTTGTTAGACCTGGTGGAGGACTGGAGGGTTGAGGAAGGCATCACGAGCTCGGACCACAACGGTATTGTATTTAATATTAACTTTCAAAAATCAAAAGGGATCAATATTAAAAGAACCACTAGACTTTTTAACACAAGAAAAGCAAATTGGAGCCAATTTCATGAGAAATTGGCCCAATTAAAAGCAGATCACAAATTAAATACAATAGAATTAAATAAAATCAATAATAAAATAGATCTTGACAATATTGTCAACGATTATATAAGAACCATTACAGAAACCTGCGAAAAAACTTTAGCCAAAATTAAAATTAACGATGTACTTACAATACCGTGGTGGTCAAAGGAG
This sequence comes from Conistra vaccinii, assembly GCA_948150665.1. Lineage (NCBI taxonomy): Eukaryota > Metazoa > Arthropoda > Insecta > Lepidoptera > Noctuidae > Conistra > Conistra vaccinii. The sequence goes on along the minus strand of OX411338.1, from coordinate 19,772,472 downwards.
CTCGCTGATATGATGAACGATGTAAACACCAAGAGGCGTCGCATTCGATGCGCAGCACCAGTCCGGAGAGCGAGAGTCGTCGAGGAGTACCTGCAAGCAAAAGAACATTATGAATTACAAGCTAAAAGGGCGCAGATCATAAGTTGGAAAGGGTTCTGTGAAAAACAAGACAAGGAAGGTGTCTGGGAGGGCATATATAGAATTATGGGACGGACCGCCAAGCGAAACGAGGACTTACCATTGGTGAAGGATGGGGTGCCACTCGATGGTGCGGATTCAGCGTCACTGCTGGCGGAGACCTTCTACCCCGAAGACCTGGAAGAGGAAGACAACGATGACCACCGTCGGACGAGAGCAGCGGCCAGTCGTGTAAACGAGTGGACGCATGATGAACAACATGACCCACCGTTTACACTTCAGGAGCTAAAAACCGCGGTGGAAAGTTTCAACCCAAAGAAGGCACCGGGGGCGGATGGTCTCACAGCCGATATCTGTGCCCAAGCCATATCCCGGGACCCGGAGATGTTCCTTGCACTGGCCAACAAGTGCCTCGAGCAGGGCCACTTCCCCGGAGCCTGGAAAGTGGCCACAGTGGTGATACTCCGAAAGCCAGGAAAGGACAGTTACACCACCCCAAAGTCCTACAGGCCAATCGGCCTCCTACCAGTCCTGGGCAAAATACTTGAGAAACTGTTGGTAGCAAGGCTGAAGTGGCATCTGATCCCGCGGTTGAGTACTCGTCAGTTTGGCTTCATGCCCCAGAAGAGCACCGAGGACTCCCTCTACGCCATGATACAACACATCAAAACAAAGCTGAACCAAAAGAAGCTGATCACTGTTGTATCGCTTGACATAGAGGGAGCCTTTGACAGCGCATGGTGGCCGGCCATCAGGACCAGACTGGCTGAGGAAAGGTGCCCGGTGAATATCAGACGGATGTTGGACAGCTACCTGGCTGGTAGGAGTGTCCGAGTTAGGTATGCCGGAGCAGAGTGCCTAAGGAACACAAATAAGGGGTGTGTACAGGGGTCGATTGGTGGTCCGATCCTCTGGAACCTGCTGCTGGACCCTTTACTGAAGGGGCTGGAAGAGCGAGGATATCACTGCCAGGCCTTCGCCGATGATGTCATTATGATCTTCGACGGTGACACAGCATTGGAAGTTCAAAGACATGCCAATGCCGCCCTCGAGTATGTTCGGAAGTGGGGCATCGGAAATAAGCTAAAGTTTGCACCACACAAAACCTGTGCAATGGTTGTTACCAGAAAGCTGAAATACGATGTCCCGCTCCTGAGCATGGGCGGGGTAGACATTGGCATGTCCAAGGAAATAAAAATACTGGGGCTCACCGTCGACCACCAGCTCACTTTCAACACCCATGCCGCAAACGTGTGTAGAAAAGCTGCCAACATCTACAAACAGCTATCTAGAGCGGCCAAAGTGAGCTGGGGCCTGCATCCGGAGGTCATAAGGAGCATCTACACGGCAGCAGTGGAGCCGGTAGTGATGTATGCGGCAAGTGCCTGGGCGCCGGCGACAAAGAAGATAGGAGTGCAGAAGTTGCTGAACACGGTCCAACGAGGATTCGCCCAAAAGCTCTGCAAATCCTACCGCACCGTTTCGCTGAACGCGTCCCTGGTGCTGGCTGGGATACTACCCCTCGACCTCCGGATACAAGAAGCAGCTGCTCTGTATGAGGCAAAGAGGGGAGTGCCCCAGCCAGCCCTTGCGGGCAGGGAGGTGGAGCGTGTGGTGGCATTTGCAGAGACCCCACATCCAGCGAAACATATGGCCTTGGAGTTCGTGAGTCTGGAGGACCAGTCTCGTGTGGACACCCACAACAACCAGGCGGTCCGGTTCTTCACCGACGGCAGCAAGATCGCGGGCAAGGTCGGAGCAGCATTGTCTTTGTGGGACGATGAGGCCGAGATCAAGTCCGTAAAACTTAGCTTGCCGTCGTGCTGTACGGTCTACCAGGCGGAACTTCTGGCCATATGCGTAGCCACAAGGGAAATCCTCAAGCGCAGGGAGGAAACCTTTGGAATCTATAGTGACTCAAAGGCGGCACTACAAACAGTCACAAACCAGGGTTCCCTCCATGCCTTGGCGGTGGAGGCGAGAGCAAACGTGGGCGCAGCCTTGACCCAGAGCAAAGATGTTTCCTTGTTCTGGGTTAAGTTGTGCTTCAGTCCAAACCTTTGGTTCTATAATGCTTGGAATAAGGACACCGGTGAAAAAACCAAAAGCTTCGGAGGAGAGTTCAGACATGGAGAGGCCCCAACTGGCACTGGCTGGTACGTCGGTTAGGCGTAGTGTGGGGGAGTGGGAGGCTGACAGATCAAAGTCTGTACAGCCTCTTAAAACTCCAACTCCGCCAAAAAAGGCTCCACTGACTACTCCTCCAAAACCTAAGCCCAAAGGACCACTGTCGATAAAGTTGGGTGGACCAAAACAGCCGAAGCTGACAAGTGCAAGGTTGCCGTTGCAATGCTCCAGGAGCCTTATGTGGGTGGGATGAGAAGGATGAAGAGTTGCGGCCGCGGCCAGGCCTGATGGCCCGACCTTTTATTTCTGCGACCCCGCAGCCCCCAATTTCTGCGATCGCCGCCTCCACCTCCTCTTTGGTGACCGAGTCGTCGAGCTCGGTCACCTCCAAGGCCACAGACTTCGAGGGCCTGGCTACACTGGCCGCGTCCGCGATGACCTCCTGCAACTTGGTTGCGAAGAGGTCCGCGTTAGCGCCGCCCTTAGCCCCCGGGAACTCGAAGATTCGAGCCCCAGCCTGGGTCCGGCGGCAGGAGAGTGTGCCGATCCCCAGTGTTTTGGGATCGGCATTGGTACGCGCACGCGTCATAATAGACGCGTACGTCTCCCCCCGCTCCACAGCCTCAGCGGTGAGCGTCACCACTACGGCTGCGGTCTTGGGAGGAACCAACTTCCTCCCGCCGGCTGGAGCCCTTTTGGCTGCAGGAGCAGTCGCAGAGGGCTTGGGGGCCTGCTTTTTCCCCTTTTTCCCCCGTTTGCCCTTCTTGACCACCTTCGTCCACGACTGGTTGGCCGGGGTGGTGGAGGGAAGAAGGGCGTCTTCCTCCTGCGGGTTCTGGGGGGCTGCTGGAGTGGCAGTCGACCCAGACGCTGCCTCCGTGCTTGTGGTGGGGGCATGAGGACCCGCCTTGGTCCTCTTGCCCTTACCCTTGCCCTTGGAGGGCTTTGCGCCTGATACCGGGCCTGCAATAGGCGCCGGTACCAGCTCCTTCGGTGGTGGCCTCATGTCTGCCGCTAGCGGCGGGCGGAGCCGCTTTTCCGGCAGGAGCCGGTCCTCGATGCCTGCGATGCAGGCCCTGGTGAAGGCCCTCTCCTCCATGACAACCCTGCGGAATGTTTCCTCAAGGCTGGCGTGGGAGGAGGAGGGATCTGTCACCACCGGCCCCGGGGCAGATTGGGCAGGCCTCGCCGTGGCCTCAGCCAGCTTCTGGTGCAGCTGGCTGACCTCCGCCTGCAGGCGATCCACCTTCGCCTGCAGCTGCCGCGTCTCCTCCGTGGCCGTCCGCCTAACTAGCTCCGCAATAATGCCGTGCATGCTGGCGGCACGGCATTTGAGGGCCTTCTGGAAGGTCCCCTTTAGGTTTGACGACTTGGAGGCGACCTCCACGACCTCTTCCCTGTCTTCCGCCGCCATGCGCTCCAATTCTGCCAGGGAGTGGTCAGCATACAGCACATTTGATGCACTGTAGCCAGCCCTCGCCCTGGCAGCCTGCGCCTGCTTTTCTTTGGCGGCGACCCTCTCCTCCAGATCCAACTGGAGTTGGTGTTTCTTGGCCAGATTCAGCTGGCGCTCGGCGTCCACCAGGCCCACATCGTGGGTTGAAGCCAAAGCGGAAGTCGAAGCCCTCTTTGACTTCGACTTCTTCTTCGACTTGCCACCAGTAGACCCCGAGGAGCCCTCAGACCGCTTCCGCTTGAAGCAGTCGCTCTCGGCCGCCGACGTGTCCATATTGGAGTCCTCCTGTGGAGGGAGTCCGCCCAAATCGGGGCCCCGTAAAGGGCCATGCTCCTGAGGATGCCGGCATACAAAAGCCGGCATCGCGCCTTCGGACCTCCCAGGTTCGGGAGGAGCCAGGAAAGGGCATTCGCAAACCTAACCTAACCTAACCTAACCTTTTTTTTTTTTTTTTTCTCGGGGTGGAAATCCTCATGGATGTCCTCCGCCCTGGGGTGGGCGAAGGGGTCTGTCAGACTCTTACTGACTAAAACCACCCCGGTGTTCCCTCGCACACTTGCGTCGGGGGGCTGCGGGAGCAAATTGCGACTTCCGCTGCCCCGGACTGGTGACGGCCCGCACTCTGCGGGCCCCGTCCCGTAGGGGGAGTGAGGTGTGCAAACTCCCCCCGTTACGTCTTAGAGTGGCGCGCGTGGAACACTACGCGCCGCCATCTCGGGTCCTGTGTGATGGGGGGCGACGGATGTCCCCGAATCCGTCGCCAGCCCCCCTAAATGGGTCCAGCCCATTTAGGGGGGCTGGAAGAGGGCGTTATCCGCCCTCCGCCGACGCCCGGTGCGCCTGCTGCGGGCCGGGTGAGTGGACGAGATCTCCCTCTCCCTTTCCGCAGCCTCCTTCTGCGAGATGACTGTCTCGCAGAAGGAAACCACCGCGTCCCACGACTCGGCACTCCCGACCATCGAACGAACGACGGCCGGCAGTGACAAGTCGGCTCCAACTTCTGAAACGAGGGCACGGCGCGGCTCCTCCCACGCGGCACACTCTGCCAATGTATGCCGCGCCGTGTCCTCCCGACAATGGACGCAGTGGTGACACCGAGCGTCCGGCTCCCTGTTTATGCGACACAGGTACTTCCCGAAGCAGCCATGCCCCGAGAGCACCTGCGTCACCCGAAACGACAGGGAGCCGTGCCTCCTCCCGAGCCAGTCGTCGAGCACCGGCCGGACCGCCTCGATGGTGACGAGGCCGGCGGTGGGGCGTGAAAGCCTTTCCCGCCATTCCGCCACCAGGACCTCGCGAAGCTGAGACCGACGCAGCTCCATGTGTCGCTGCATCGGTCGCTCGCCCCGCGCTGTGGCTTCCTCGCGCCACCGATGAAGTGACGCGAGCACCTTCGCCTCCAGGTCCCAGGGCGGGGATCCGGCCAGTGCACAAGCCGCCTCGTAGGAGATCGTGCGATACCCCCTGATGACTCTGACGGCCATCGCTCTCTGCGGCTTACGCAATACAGCGATGCTACCGGCCGTCAGGTCAGCCGCCCAGATAGGGGCCCCGTAAAGGGCCATCGACCGCACGATCCCCACGTAGAGCCGCCTACAAGTGGCGCTCGGGCCCCCCAGATTGGGAAGCAGCGTTGACAGCGCCCCAGCAGCACCCAGCAACTTGGGCGCCAACCGTCGGAAGTGGGGCCCGAAGTCCCACCGGCTGTCGAGCACCAATCCTAGGTACTTCATGGTAGACTCGACAGCGATCCGAGTCCCCCCGACCACGATATGTAAGCCGGGTGGCGGCGCCCGCCGTGGGCCATGAAACACCATAGCCTCCGACTTACTAAGGGCCACCTCCAGGCCCAGGCGACGTATGCGGCTCACCACCTGTGAGACCGCAGCCGTCGCGCGCAACGCTGCCTCCCTGTGCGAGCTCCCCCGGGCAGTGACCAGCGTGTCATCCGCATAACACGTCAGGTCTACCCCCGGGCCGAGCTCGCCCCTCAGCACCCAGTCGTACCCGATGTTCCACAGGAGCGGGCCTACAACCGAACCCTGCGGAACACCGCACGACATGCGGCGCTGGTTTCCACCATCACGTCCCATGTAGGTGACACACCTCTCTGACAAATAAGCCCCAACGATGTGGCGGAGGTAGGGAGGCACCCCATGATACCGCAGTGCCTCCCGAATACAACTCCAGGGCAGGGTGTTGAAGGCGTTGGAGATGTCCAAGGACACCGCCAACATCACCCCGCCCCGGGACACCGCTTCCTCCGCCAGGACTCTAACCCGCGACACAGCGTGGATCGTAGAGCGCCCATGCCGAAACCCGAACTGGCTGTCGTCCAGGTCCGGCCCCTCTCTGCACAAGTGGCCGACGAGGCGGGCTGCGATTATCCGCTCGAACAGCTTGCCCACCTCGTCAAGCAGCACTATGGGCCGGTACGCGGATGGTGAGTCCGCAGGGCGCCCCGCCTTCCTGAGCAGGACCAGACGACCAGACTTCCACAGAGTGGGAAACTGGCCCTGCTCGAGGCACGCCGTGTAGAGTCCTCTCAGTTGGAACCTAACCTAACCTAACCTAACCTTTTTTTTTTTTTTTTTTTTTTTTTTCTTCTCGGGGTGGAAATCCTCATGGATGTCCTCCGCCCTGGGGTGGGCGAAGGGGTCTGTCAGACTCTTACTGACTAAAACCACCCCGGTGTTCCCTCGCACACCTGCGTCGGGGGGCTGCGGGAGCAAATTGCGACTTCCGCTGCCCCGGACTGGTGACGGCCCGCACTCTGCGGGCCCCGTCCCGTAGGGGGAGTGAGGTGTGCAAACTCCCCCCGTTACGTCTTAGAGTGGCGCGCGTGGAACACTACGCGCCGCCATCTCGGGTCCTGTGTGATGGGGGGCGACGGATGTCCCCGAATCCGTCGCCCCTGGACCCATTTAGGGGGGCTGGAAGAGGGCGTTATCCGCCCTCCGCCGACGCCCGGTGCGCCTGCTGCGGGCCGGGTGAGTGGACGAGATCTCCCTCTCCCTTTCCGCAGCCTCCTTCTGCGAGATGACTGTCTCGCAGAAGGAAACCACCGCGTCCCACGACTCGGCACTCCCGACCATCGAACGAACGACGGCCGGCAGTGACAAGTCGGCTCCAACTTCTGAAACGAGGGCACGGCGCGGCTCCTCCCACGCGGCACACTCTGCCAATGTATGCCGCGCCGTGTCCTCCCGACAATGGACGCAGTGGTGACACCGAGCGTCCGGCTCCCTGTTTATGCGACACAGGTACTTCCCGAAGCAGCCATGCCCCGAGAGCACCTGCGTCACCCGAAACGACAGGGAGCCGTGCCTCCTCCCGAGCCAGTCGTCGAGCACCGGCCGGACCGCCTCGATGGTGACGAGGCCGGCGGTGGGGCGTGAAAGCCTTTCCCGCCATTCCGCCACCAGGACCTCGTGAAGCTGAGACCGACGCAGCTCCATGTGTCGCTGCATCGGTCGCTCGCCCCGCGCTGTGGCTTCCTCGCGCCACCGATGAAGTGACGCGAGCACCTTCGCCTCCAGGTCCCAGGGCGGGGATCCGGCCAGTGCACAAGCCGCCTCGTAGGAGATCGTGCGATACCCCCTGATGACTCTGACGGCCATCGCTCTCTGCGGCTTACGCAATACAGCGATGCTACCGGCCGTCAGGTCAGCCGCCCAGATCGGGGCCCCGTAAAGGGCCATCGACCGCACGATCCCCACGTAGAGCCGCCTACAAGCGGCGCTCGGGCCCCCCAGATTGGGAAGCAGCGTTGACAGCGCCCCAGCAGCACCCAGCAACTTGGGCGCCAACCGTCGGAAGTGGGGCCCGAAGTCCCACCGGCTGTCGAGCACCAATCCTAGGTACTTCATGGTAGACTCGACAGCGATCCGAGTCCCCCCGACCACGATATGTGAGCCGGGTGGCGGCGCCCGCCGGGGGCCATGAAACACCATGGCCTCCGACTTACTAAGGGCCACCTCCAGGCCTAGGCGACGTATGCGGCTCACCACCTGTGAGACCGCAGCCGTCGCGCGCAACGCTGCCTCCCTGTGCGAGCTCCCCCGGGCAGTGACCAGCGTGTCATCCGCATAACACGTCAGGTCTACCCCCGGGCCGAGCTCGCCCCTCAGCACCCAGTCGTACCCGATGTTCCACAGGAGCGGGCCTACAACCGAACCCTGCGGAACACCGCACGACATGCGGCGCTGGTTTCCACCATCACGTCCCATGTAGGTGACACACCTCTCTGACAAATAAGCCCCAACGATGTGGCGGAGGTAGGGAGGCACCCCATGATACCGCAGTGCCTCCCGAATACAACTCCAGGGCAGGGTGTTGAAGGCGTTGGAGATGTCCAAGGACACCGCCAACATCACCCCGCCCCGGGACACCGCTTCCTCCGCCAGGACTCTAACCCGCGACACAGCGTGGATCGTAGAGCGCCCATGCCGAAACCCGAACTGGCTGTTGTCCAGGTCCGGCCCCTCTCTGCACAAGTGGCCGACGAGGCGGGCTGCGATTATCCGCTCGAACAGCTTGCCCACCTCGTCAAGCAGCACTATGGGCCGGTACGCGGATGGTGAGTCCGCAGGGCGCCCCGCCTTCCTGAGCAGGACCAGACGACCAGACTTCCACAGAGTGGGAAACTGGCCCCGCTCGAGGCACGCCGTGTAGAGTCCTCTCAGTTGGGGCTCAAGCTCCTTCAGAGCGAGGGCTAACACGCAGCCGTGGATCCCGTCGGGCCCCGGAGCCACGTTCTTGGCCCGGAGCCGCATCACGGCTGCCCTCATCTCTGCCTGTGTCACCTCTGGGACGCTGATGGCGTTCTCCTCCTCTGTAGGCTCTGCGGCTGTGGGCAAAACCATCGGCGGCGGAGTATGCTCCGCTGTTGCCGGGAAGAGGGCTGCGACCACCTCCTCCAGCAGCTCGGGTTGGAGACTCTCAGTAAGTGGGGGTGCCGCGGCTCGAAGTTTCCCTCGCACCGCGCGATAAGGGCGCCCCCACGGATCCCCATCTAGAGTCTCCAACATCTCCTCCCTGGCTCGCGTCCTCGACTCGCCGATGGCCAGCCACAGAGCCTCCTTAGCCACGCGGTACACCTCATACAGCGCGGCTTCTTCGTCAGGATCCCGGCGACGTCTCCTCCGGTATCGGGTGTACGGGCGTCTAACCGCCACGCACGCGACGCGCAGCTGCGCGATCTCGGCGGTCCACCAGTACACCTGACGCCTAGCGGACTGTGCGTGGACCCGGGGCATAGACGCGTCGGAAATTTGCGTCATCGCCCCGCGGAACCACAGCGCCTCCTGCTCGACGTCGACGGGTCCGTTCATTGCCGACTCCCGGACCCAGGCCTGGACGATGGCGGCCTCCTCGAGAAGCTCCCTGTCGATGCGCTTACGCGCCCAGCGCGGACCGTCCGTTCGCGGGGCCGGTGGACCGCGGCCGCCGGCGGTCTGGGCGGAGACGTCGAAGCGGATGTATCTGTGATCCGACAACGTCTCCACCTCCACGGCGACACGCCAGTCGCGGACACGGCTCGCGACAGCGGGGCTAGCGAACGAGACGTCCACTATAGACCCGCCCCGCTGCCGCACGCACGTGTGAACCGAGCCCCGGTTTAGAACGGTCAAGCCAGTCGTGACCGCCCACTCCTCCAGCACCTCGCCCCTAGCATCGGTCACAGGGGATCCCCACGCCACAGACTTGGCGTTGAGATCCCCCAGCAACAGCACCGGGCGAGGGTGTAGTCGGCCCACGACGGCACCCAACTCGACAAGGAACCTCTCGAAGTCGGCGAGACTCTTGTTGGGCGAAAAGTACGCCCCAACCGTGCCAATGCCGTCCGCGAGGGCGGCTACCCAGCCATGACCTCGGGACGGGTTGACAAGAGCCCCGCCAATGATGGCCACCAAACCGTCCAAGTCTCCCACCCAGTTATCCCTGGGGGGGACAAAATACGGTTCGGCGACCACAGCCATGTGAATCGACCACTCTGCCATGCTCTGGAGCAAGAGATCCTGAGCTCTAGCAGAGTGGTTGATATTTGCCTGGAGGAAATGGAATTGTGCCATCACTAGCTTTCCATTTCCTCGGCATCACCTCCTTCCCTGGGTCGGGAGTCGACCGGCTGGGCATTAGTCTGTACGGGGGGTGCAGTTCCCCCGACAGCCTTAGTCCACCTACGGCTGCGCTTTTTGGGCGCGCCACAGGCTTTCCCGCCCATTTTGTGCCCAGCGGACTTCCCTGCAGCTACACAAAGACCGCAATTAACCTAACCTAACCTAACCTAACCTTTTTTTTTTTTTTTTTTTCTCGGGGTGGAAATCCTCATGGATGTCCTCCGCCCTGGGGTGGGCGAAGGGGTCTGTCAGACTCTTACTGACTAAAACCACCCCGGTGTTCCCTCGCACACTTGCGTCGGGGGGCTGCGGGAGCAAATTGCGACTTCCGCTGCCCCGGACTGGTGACGGCCCGCACTCTGCGGGCCCCGTCCCGTAGGGGGAGTGAGGTGTGCAAACTCCCCCCGTTACGTCTTAGAGTGGCGCGCGTGGAACACTACGCGCCGCCATCTCGGGTCCTGTGTGATGGGGGGCGACGGATGTCCCCGAATCCGTCGCCCCTGGACCCATTTAGGGGGGCTGGAAGAGGGCGTTATCCGCCCTCCGCCGACGCCCGGTGCGCCTGCTGCGGGCCGGGTGAGTGGACGAGATCTCCCTCTCCCTTTCCGCAGCCTCCTTCTGCGAGATGACTGTCTCGCAGAAGGAAACCACCGCGTCCCACGACTCGGCACTCCCGACCATCGAACGAACGACGGCCGGTAGTGACAAGTCGAACCTAACCTAACCTAACCTAACCCAGTCTGGGTCCAACCGTGCCCGCAAACACCACGTTTTTGTGAAGCTCCGCACTAAAAAATTCGTTTTAGTGGTATTTTTTGGTGATACGAACGACGTTACCTTCTCGATCAACGCTGAACAAAACTTGTTAGCAACACAAATCGAGGAACATTCGAAGTTGCTACAAGAAAATAACAAAAGGATGGATGAGTTGAAAGCTTTAATGGAGCGGGGGATGACGTCGACGTACGCGAGTGTAGCTGCGACTCAAAGCGGAAAGTCGAACCCAACGCGAAGTACGCTGCACTCCATCGTAGTTACATCAAAGGACGACACAGAAACAGGGGACGAAGTATTGGATAAGATACGGAAGGCAGTGGACGCAAAAGAGGGCTGGGTTAAAGTTGAAAGGGTAAGAAAGGCCAAAGATAGGAAAATTATAATGGGATTTCAGACTAAGGAAGAAAGAAACAAAATTAAAAATAAATTGGAAGGAGAAAGGCAGGATCTCAGTGTCGAGGAAATGAAAAACAAGGACCCGTTACTGATCCTCAAGAGCGTCCTCTCTGCTAACTCAGACGAGGATGTTCTCAGAGCAATGAGGAATCAAAACAAGGATGTTTTCCACGACCTCAACAAAGAGGAGGACAGGGCGGAAGTTAAATTCAGGAGAAGAACAAGGAACCCGCACACCAATCACGTTGTGGTCAGCGTCTCGCCAACCATCTGGAGAAGGGCTACAGAAATCGGAAGCCTGCACATAGACCTCCAGCGCGTTAGGGTAGAAGACCAAACCCCACTGATTCAGTGTACACGCTGTCTAGGCTATGGGCATGGCAAACGATTCTGTAAGGAACCAGCCGACTTGTGCAGTCATTGTGGCGGCCCACACTTGAAGTCGGAATGTGCTGATTATCTCTCGGGTGTTCCACCCAAATGTCAAAACTGCACAAGAGCCAAGCTTGACGATGCCGATCACAACGCCTTTAACCCCGACTGTCCGACACGCCGTAAGTGGGATGAAATCGCCAGATCAACGGTAGCGTACTGCTAAGGGCACCCATGGCAACCCAAACCTCTATAGGATTATACAAGCCAACCTCCAGCGGAAAAATCTCGCAACAAACGAGCTCTTGTTGGAAGCCGCAAACCGCGGAGTTGCCGTTGCTCTCCTCCAGGAACCATACGTGGGTGGGTCTAAGGTTATGAGGAACCACAGGGGTGTTCGAATCTTCCAGAGCACTGAAACTGGGGATGGTACTGTTAAGGCCGCAATAGCGGTCTTTGATCAAGACCTTATAGTCACACAGTTCCCGAAACTCACCACGAACAACATCACCGTGGTGGGGATCAGGACCAGTGCCTGGAGGATCACGCTGGTCTCGTTTTATTTCGAGCCGGACCAGCCAATTGGACCATACTTAGACCACCTCAAACACGTTGAGGAAGAAGTAGGTTCCAGAATGTGGATTGTTGGAGGGGATGCCAACGCAAAGAGCACCTGGTGGGGAAGCTTGTCCATCGACAGCAGGGGCGAAGAAGTTTCTGGAGTTCTCGGTGAGCTGAGTCTTAATATACTCAACAGAGGGGAAATTCCGACCTTTGATACGATCAGAGGGGGAAAACGCTACAGCAGCCACGTTGATATCACAGCATGTTCGACGGATATCCTGGACCTGGTAGACGACTGGACATGGATGGTGAACTGTGCAATGCAAGAGAAGGCGCCCCCGCACCCGTCTCCCGCTGTTCACCACCAGGGGGCATAAGACGACGATCGTACAATCGCCTTCTCATGCCCCGTCTTCGCCTGCGGAGCGGCGCTGCGAGAGGGTCGTCCTCCCGCGCGCGCTCCGCGTCCTCCTTCTGCGACATTACGTCCTCGCAGAAAGAGGCGACCGCTGTCCAGGCCCCCTCGCTTTCCAGCATCGAGTTGACGACGCCGGGAAGCGAGAGGTCCTGCCCGACCGCTGCGCTCAGACCGCGGCGCAGCTCGGACCAGGCCGTGAGCCGTGTCCTCCGCCGCGCCACAGTCTCCTCCCTTTGGATCCGGTGCAGGTACGTTCCGAAACACCCATGGCCGGACAACACCTGCACCAGACGGAAAGAGAGGAAACCGTGGGACCGCTCGAGCCAATCCTTCAGGACTGGCCCGAGCGCGTCCAGAGTTCGGCGGCCGAAAACGGCATTGGCGAGGTCCTCCGTCCAGTGATGGACGATTGCGTCCCTCACCTCTTGCCGCACGGCCTCCCGCTCTTCTGCGGCGGGGGGCTCCCCGAGCGCCTTACACCGCGCCGTCCATTCGTACACTCTGGTCAGCACCCACGCCTCAAGCTCCCAAGGAGGGGTGCCGGCCAGGGCGCACGCCGCCGAGAAGCCCACCGACCGATAGGCCCTCGCCACCCGCAGTGCAATGGCCCTTTGGGGCCTACGGATGGTAGTGGCGTTCTCCCTCCTGTGGAGGGAGTCCGCCCAAATCGGGAACCTAACCTAACCTAACCTAACCTAACCTTTTTTTTTTTTTTTTTTTTTCTCGGGGTGGAAATCCTCATGGATGTCCTCCGCCCTGGGGTGGGCGAAGGGGTCTGTCAGACTCTTACTGACTAAAACCACCCCGGTGTTCCCTCGCACACTTGCGTCGGGGGGCTGCGGGAGCAAATTGCGACTTCCGCTGCCCCGGACTGGTGACGGCCCGCACTCTGCGGGCCCCGTCCCGTAGGGGGAGTGAGGTGTGCAAACTCCCCCCGTTACGTCTTAGAGTGGCGCGCGTGGAACACTACGCGCCGCCATCTCGGGTCCTGTGTGATGGGGGGCGACGGATGTCCCCGAATCCGTCGCCCCTGGACCCATTTAGGGGGGCTGGAAGAGGGCGTTATCCGCCCTCCGCCGACGCCCGGTGCGCCTGCTGCGGGCCGGGTGAGTGGACGAGATCTCCCTCTCCCTTTCCGCAGCCTCCTTCTGCGAGATGACTGTCTCGCAGAAGGAAACCACCGCGTCCCACGACTCGGCACTCCCGACCATCGAACGAACGACGGCCGGCAGTGACAAGTCGGCTCCAACTTCTGAAACGAGGGCACGGCGCGGCTCCACCCACGCGGCACACTCTGCCAATGTATGCCGCGCCGTGTCCTCCCGACAATGGACGCAGTGGTGACACCGAGCGTCCGGCTCCCTGTTTATGCGACACAGGTACTTCCCGAAGCAGCCATGCCCCGAGAGCACCTGCGTCACCCGAAACGACAGGGAGCCGTGCCTCCTCCCGAGCCAGTCGTCGAGCACCGGCCGGACCGCCTCGATGGTGACGAGGCCGGCGGTGGGGCGTGAAAGCCTTTCCCGCCATTCCGCCACCAGGACCTCGCGAAGCTGAGACCGACGCAGCTCCATGTGTCGCTGCATCGGTCGCTCGCCCCGCGCTGTGGCTTCCTCGCGCCACCAATCCTAGGTACTTCATGGTAGACTCGACAGCGATCCGAGTCCCCCCGACCACGATATGTGAACCGGGTGGCGGCGCCCGCCGGGGGCCATGAAACACCATGGCCTCCGACTTACTAAGGGCCACCTCCAGGCCTAGGCGACGTATGCGGCTCACCACCTGTGAGACCGCAGCCGTCGCGTGCAACGCTGCCTCCCTGTGTGAGCTCCCCCGGGCAGTGACCAGCGTGTCATCCGCATAGCACGTCAGGTCTACCCCTGGTCCAAGCTCGCCCCTCAGCACCCAGTCGTACCCGATGTTCCACAGGAGCGGACCTACAACCGAACCCTGCGGAACACCGCACGACATGCGGCGCTGGTTTCCACCATCACATCCCATGTAGGTGACACATCTCTCTGACAAATAAACCCCAACGATGTGGCGGAGGTAGGGAGGCACCCCATGATACCGCAGTGTCTCCCGAATATAGTACTTAGTGCAACCCGTGCGAAGCCGGGACGGGCAGCTAGTAATTGTTATAAAATGTTGTGTAAAATTTCGATACAATGTAAAAATTGTTACAAAAATAAATCAACCATCTTCTAAGATGGTACGGAACCCTCGGTAAGTGAGTCCGACTCCCTCTTGATCAGTTTTTTTATTATTCCTCTTGCGCCACCGGAGGGCCTCGTGAAATGTACATCGCCCACATCAAATTTAGATCTTGCCCCGCCATGCGCCACTGCACACAGCACAGTATCCTCGCGACCTGGTGGAAGGTTACATGTATACACGAACACCGGTTAATAACTTGTTAATTACACGTTACACACTCTCGTAATATTAATGGAAAAAATCCTTTTCATTGCGATTCAAACATCGTCCCGGCTTCTATCTACCATAGACTTATACTGCTCTCTACTAACTAGTGCCGTCATCGTCAGGCTACATCCGATAGTGGGAACAATACACAAATAGTTGGTTCGCCACATATATTAATATTTCGGTAATTCATTTTAACACAGCTTAGTTACTATTGCAGTCAACCACAGATCGTCGGAAGTTAATTTGTTTTTCGGAAGCTTTATTATTAAATTCCCGAAGTTTATTATGTAGCGCCTGAGAAATATGCTTGGCAATCTGTTGAAGTGCGTGATGCAAACACAATGGCGTCAGGCGCGTTCGCAAACTAAAATTGGAAATACTAAATTCGTACTTACTTTCTGCCAACTGAAGTTTAGCCAACGATGAATTCGTCAAATGAACTTGCGACGTAACAAATTATAAATGTTAGTACTTTGGCAGACCAAATACAGAGTTAGAACTCGGTAGATACCTAAATTGGATTTCATGTAGGTAGGACACGGTCAACCGGCAGGTGGCTATAGATGGGCCCAGTGGCTTTTTCAATTGCTGTTGTATGTACTAATATAACATTATGTTTAAGTGATCCGGATTATGACAAAATAAGGACTAACCTGCTTACGTCGTAATCTGAAGCACATCCAGGATTTTGATCGAATATCTAGATTTGCATAAAAAATAAGCTGCATTAGGGATGAGGATAAATGAAACCAATCAGACTGATTCCAATAAAACATTTCGTTATATTTTTATAACTTTCTGTGAATATTTATGTTGTAGTAAAAATTGATTTCTTCACAGTCAAACTGTATGTAAAACAAACAAAGTACCTACCAATGCCTTGCTCCCGAAGTCCCGGCAGCAAATGGCGGTTGGAAGAACAGAGGAGAGGATAATCAGTTAAAGTGGTCTGAGCTAGTAGGCCATGCCACACGTCGCCGTCGATGAAATTGACACGCAACGGCAACAGTTTGCGCTGCGATACTGTGTACTTATAGAATCAGCCTTGTAGTTGTGTCTGCTTTGGTTGGATCGTGCTCCGGCTACATTATCGCGATACAGCGAACTATGGTGCCGATTCTCTTGTCACAAATGCCTCTAAACTAGACTAAAAATCACCAACATTTAGTTTAGTTCTGTCAAACGAGGTTTTCCTATTCTGAAATAGACTAAAGTGACACAACTTAACTATATTTTAGTTTGACAGCACTAAGTTATTAGTTTAGTGAATATGGCAATTTTGCTATTCTGAATTTGACGTTTTTCATCTAAGTTGGTCAATCCAACTAAAACTGACTATTGTTAAACGTGATTAACTTGATTGGACTGGCTTATTCACACCAAAACTTCTACTTCAGGTGCAAAAACACTCACCCGACTTTACATAGTCTTTTGGCTCCCACCCTAGAGTGAATATAAAAACCGGAAGCGCGGAGGGAGAGCAACCCCCGCCCGCTGTAACAAAGCATAGGAACCCGTGCGAGCCGTAGCGGCTGAGCCGAAACTGCGGAGGTGAGCATGGGTGCCTATCCTTTGTTACGTAAGGGCGAAGGGGTTGCATTGCACTTCCCGCAGTGCCGGAGACGACGCAGAAGCAACTTTAGGTTACAATATTTAATTTACCTTGAGTTTTGGGGTGTTGAGCTGGACCTTAAAGATTTGTCATTGACCTCATTATTGCTCTGAACCTAATTTAGACCCGCCACGTAAAATTCCCCACCCTTAATACTCCCACTATCCCACCAATCCCGAAAGAAACTTTTGGCGATTTTTTTCTGCACACCTATGTTTTTGCTAGATTTGCGGTTTTCAAAAGTACACTAAAAAGGGTATAATCTACCAAAAAAAAAAAAAACGCCGGTGCTTAAAGTACAGTGCTTCCAAAATTTCGACCCCTTTTATGAAACCCTTAAACCCCTATGACTCAACATGTTGGTAATATTTTTTCATATTTTCCATACAAAAAGAAAAATTCCATATAAAAACGTCGAGGCTGCCCCAATGCGCGCCTCCGGCTCTAAAAAAATTCAAGTAAACAAGTACCACATGGAGTCGCGACGCGATTGTCAAATTCGATTTTAGGTGTGTCAAACTCAAAATTATTATTTAATTTTAATTTGAGCTTTACATTCTCATAGCCAAAAGTAAGGAATTTTAGTGATAGTTTAGTTAGTTTAGTTCGGTGTACAAGAGAATCGGCACCTATATCTGTTTTTCAGTGAGACATCGAGCGGTGTGTGACAGAGAGCGCGCGAAGTGTAGTTCGCTTTTTCGCGACAACGTAGCCGTAGAATTATTAATTCACTACAAAATAAATTAAGTCAGACTCAAACTCAAATTGACCATGAATTATTTAAAATAATTTTCAAAGTGACAGCTCCTGACAATTTTTTTTCAGTGATTTAGTATCCCACCATAGGTCTATTATTGAGGGGAGGAAAGGGGGGGTGAAATGAAAATCAGACATCATAACATTATCGTATATTTACTATGTCGTATTTTTTTTTATTTCTCCAATACCATTGAGTAATGTGATACATAATAATAATTTTCCCTATTTATTATGTGGGCACAGTGTGACGTCACTCGCGTGGCCGTGTGACGCCGCGTGCGGCGCCTCCACCAGTTGTGCGCCAGTCCCTCTATGTAGCAAAGAAACCATTATCTTACTAACTGATTGCTCATTAAACCCTTCGACAATCTCCTAGGCCCTATCCTAGAATTAGTTTTAATAACCTATTATTTACAGTCTTATCTCAACACGTTCTGATTGGTCTCAAACTGTCATTCCGTAAATGAATTTGTGCCTCGTAAGTGCAGGTTCGTTTAGCTCGGACAGAATGAAATACCAATGAAGACAGAGCCGTTGTCATTGAAGTGATGGCTGCCATTTGGTGGCGGCACACAAGTACGTGTTCAGCTTATGTGCAGCTGCAGCACGCTAGGTATTCTTGTTCAGTAACAAGTAGGATATACACGGTGCCATTTTTATCGTTTTTAAGGTTCCGTAGTGAACAAGGAACCCTCTGTGTGTCTGTCTGTCCGCGGCTTAGCTCAGAGACCGTTAGTAAGTCGCTATAATTTTGCATGTATATACAAATTAATCACGCCGATAATGTAAAAAAATCAGCTATTCCCTACATTTTGACGATAATATATGCGAACATAAATGTAAGGAACAGCTGATTTTTTTTTTGCGATTTCAGCCGTGTTCCCATAGTGAAAGTTGCTCATAATGATGAGTATAATGACCCCTTAAGAGGTTTAGTATAAACAAAAAAATAACGTTGTATAACGAAATTAAAAGGAAAACTACCACAGGTAGGTAGGCTCTGCAGTTAACGAGGAATAATCGACCAACTTACATTTGCAGTTGGAATGTATGAACATGTTCTTAAACTACAATGTTAAGTTTGTTCTTGTGACAAATTCATCCGCGGAACCCTTCACTGAGCGTGGTCCGACACGCACTTGGCCGGTTTTTATTTTATTTGAATGTTTCCGATCTAAGGTATTTCTTGGCAATATCCGGAAAATGATTCAGCTTCGATCACCACACTTATTTGTGATATCAACTGTGCGTATAATGATCTGGTATACCTTGTTGTGTAATTCGTATTTATTGGCATAAACAAAGAATTACGTCAGCCATCGATTCAAACCAAATTAATTTTATTTTCGCAATTATTGTTTTTGACGCATACTTGATTAGGTATTTATTTATTTACTAGCTGTCGCCCGCGGCTTCGGACGCGTGCAGGCCGGAAATTATCCCATGGGAACGGGGATAAAAAGTATCCTACATGTTAATTCAGATTATAAACTGTCTGTGTGCCTAATTTAATCCAAATCAGTTCAGCCGTTTTTGCGTGATTGAGTAACAAACTTTCAAACATAAAAACTTTCACATTTATAATATTATTATATTATATATTGTATAGTAGGATTTGGTACACCAGCAGCAGTACAACAGTACTGGTATGTATGCCTATTATAGGTAATTATATAGAAACGAAAGAAGTTGCAATAAGATAAAAATGGCACGGTGTCTGTTAGTGCAGCAGTCTCTTCGTAACATTCGCTAATGAAGTGGTGCGCGCTGTCAGCGGCGGCGCACTTCGTTGTCGGCGGCGCTGGCCGGCGCGCTGGTGGAGCGCGCGGTGGTGGTGGTGGTGGTGGTGGTGGTGGTGGTGGTGGGCGGGTCCAGGCCTTTGATCTCGAAGGGCCCGCGGAACAGCGGCCGGAACAGGCGCAGGAACGTCTGGTAGCGCACCGCCGAGTTCTGCAACACAACGCGCTCTCACAAACCGAACACACGCACGCAATACAGTACAGAGGGCCTAGTGTGAGTTTCATTTTACCATCTCGATCAAACGCATTGACCGCGTTTGGCGTTCCGATTGGCAGCCGGCCGGCCTTCACCGGTGAAGGGCCAATCGGAATGCCGAACGCGCTCGACGCAAACGCATCATTACCATCTCGATCAAACGACCGAGATGGTAAAATGAAACTCACACTAGGCCCTCTGTACAGACTGTGGGGGGCTCACCTGGATGACGTCACCGATGATCTTAGTAGTGCGGATGAGCAGCGACACGGACGGGCCAAACAGGCTGCCCGGCAAGTCCAGGCTGACCTTGTTCCGGTCGAACACCGGGATGTCGTCGGCTGCCGCGGCCTGGCGCAGGTGGCGCGGGCCCCCAGGGCTCAGCGGCTGGCCAGGGCTCCGCGACCACGATGGGGGCCCCCTCGCCAGCTCCCGGCGCCTCCACATAGTGCCACTCTGCGACAGGGCTGCTCTGAGCATCATGTCGCTCGCGCCTCGCAGCCCTCGCATCACCTCGCTGTCTCGTGTGTGGTGCTTGCGTATGGGTTGTATGAGTTAATGCGAATGTAATGTTCCGTCGAGTGCGGTGCGGACTCGCACTCGTGCCGAGCGCTGCGCCGGGCCGAGCCCTGCCCCGGGCCGAGCCCTGCGCCGGGCCGAGCCCTGCCCCGGGCCGAGCCCTGCACCGGGCCGAGCCCTGCGCCGGGCCGAGCGCTGCGCCGGGCCGAGCGCTGCGCCGGGCCGTGCGCGTGCCCGCTGCGGCCGCAACCGCTACTACGAGTATGTGCTACTTGCGTCATGTGCATGTACTCTGGTACGCAAATGTATAAGTTTTACTAATTCATTATCTGACAAACGATGACGTCGTCAACAAAGTAGAGAGCCAATGAACGCTTGTGTCGAGTCTCCGTAATGAAGTACCGCAGCGTGGCGCTGTTCCGAAGTGTTGCAGAAGTACATCCCGCCTGTCCCGCTCAGTGCGACGCGGCGACGTGCGGCCTCGCGTTTGTTAAGTTTAGGTTCAAAACATAAACTACATCATTATTATAGGATGACATTATTCAAATCATTTGTTTATGCGTTGTCAGACAATCATGGGATTGATATATTATTAATAACTCGGACAGGGGACTGATAATTTGTAACCGATCATATTTGGGCACGATGGTTTATATGAATGCTAGAAACTGCTCAAGTTGACCGCGGTATGGCAATATTAGGTATATACGAATAGGTAAAATTGAAACAAACGAAATAAGAGTCACAATTTATTACAAAGATATAAACTGGAAGTACAGGTAGGTACAGTATCGTATGGTCTCGGTGAAGTGAAACAGTGAAGTACGGAGTGAGGTGCGTGTGTGCGTGCGGCGCCGCTACGGCGCGCTACGAGGGCTACGGGCTACGAGCTACGAGCTACGACACGCTGCGTGCGCTACTCGCCGCGGATGCCGTGTGCATCGCGCGGCGTCTAGTGCTACATTATACTTTCCTGGGTGAGCGGCTCTGTAAGGCCCGGGAGCTGCTTCAGTCCGCCACCGGTGACAACCACACAAGACACAACACACCATACTTTATACAAATTGTTATGTACTTATTTACATTACACAGACTATGCACTGATCCGAATGAGAGTCGCGAACTATTCATAGGAGCTGACGACCAGCTCCCACATCTGATCCGACCTAGCGATCCTGCACCTGACGCGTCTCGGGCGACGCTGCCGTGGCAGTTAGGACAACTGGACATGACTCGGTACACTACTGACCCCGAAGCAACTGCTACACCGGATGTTTGTAATTAGTGGCCGGATACTTTGGCATCCTGTATATTATTAGCAAACTAAATAATAACGGATGTTTTAAACGTAAATGTAAATTACAGAAATATTATAATAAGCAGTAAATAATTTTCGCGTCGCCCGCTCCGATAGCGGCATCGCGATCTATGATCTTGTTCAACCTAACAACTACACTCCACAACACTACAAGTGCGCGCCATCAGGATAGTGTGGCGACTTCGCGAGCTGCTCTGCTGACGGGGAGGCGGGAAAATGGAAAATGACTCTTTGATTTTCCTTATTTAATAAAGTTAAAAAACCCTTGCGGCAAGGATATCAATTAGTTTATTCAAAGAAAAGAAACCCATAATACAGAGCAAATAATGCATTGAGTTAAATATAAAAACAAGGGTTAACATTCCAAATTGTAACTCAATCTTTTAGTTTGCGGTTTTTGTTGCGTTCAGTGATCGATCACACACACACACACACACACAAGGTATTCAATAATCATCATCATTCGCACATCGAACATCTGTTGCAACATCCATTTCTATCTGAGATGCTGCGTTTGGGAATGGAACTTGTTACATAGCGTGTGGAACGACTTGTGTGTCGATTTATTTATTTATTTATTTAATGCATGGAGGACTTACAGCTAATAAAAACAGGATAAAAGGAGACGACAGTCACCAAAGAGGGATAGTGGGACACACAGCGTGGGCATCGTGAACATTCTGCTGCTCTCATCTCGTGTGTCGTGTGTGTGTGCGGTCGGTCAGAACGTTTGTGCATAAACATAAGTTGTGAAAATGTTAATATCCATGTGCGTGTTGCTCAAGCCGAGCAGAGGTCGCGCGGCGGCGCGCGTGCGCGTGCGACCTTGCGCGCGCGGTGAGGCAATTACACGTATGTATATAGTATAATATGTGATTTGGACACTACTCACTACAGCGACGGGTTAGGAAATAAAGCTAAGGACAAGCGGTGACTAGATACGACAGTGACTGGTGCCGTGAGCGGCCGAGTGCGGCCGAGTGCGGCCGAGTGCGGCCGAGCGCGGACTAGAGGGACTGACTAAACTTATGATAAATTCTCAGTGGCAAGAATTTGACAACTCTTCGACGTCAATATGTAACATACAGTGAGACGTACTCGCATCCATTGCAGCATGCAGGACGATGTGCGAGCACACCGGGGCAAGCCGAACTATGTACATGTCAGGGCTACGGCCAGAGGAGCGCGGGGGGGTGAGGCATGCGACGTGCAGCGTGCAGTAAAACACAACACAACTTTCGAAGAATCGTTTAATATCACCAACGCTCACCTAAAACCTATTTACAATATAAATACAAAACGTAGAGAGAGACGGCGCGCCGCCGGCACTGGGGGAGGGGGGCAGGAATGACCGCGGACTGTACAGGCGGTCCGGAGGAGGGAGGGATGCTACACGATCATACACACGGAGTCCCAGCCACTAGTCCAGGCGCAATACTTAACCACAGAGAAGTGTTGTCCTCGAGCGCGGTCCGGCCGCACAGTGCTAGTGTGAGAATAGTCGCCGGACTCCGTGTGTGCGTCAGCGCGGCGGGAATGGCGTGCGCGTGAGCGGTAGCTCACGCGTCGTCCTCCTCGGAGGAGTCGATGGTCTCGACGGTACCGCCGGCGCCGGCGCCGCCCGATGAGGAGCCCGACAGCGAGGTCACGAGCGAGATGATGGAGCCGAGCCCGCCCCCACCTGAGCCGCCGCCGCCGCCGCCGCCGCCGGACGCGCCGCCCAGCAAGCCGGTCACCGCCTGGATCTTAGGCCCCAGTAGCTGCAGCTTGGGCCCGATCACCTGCCCCACGATGCCGCTCAGCGACGCCAGCCCGTTCTGCGGCGCCTCGATGCCGTACTGCTTGTTCAGCTCGATGTTCTGTCGGTCCAGCGTGTCCACGAAGCGCGTCTTCGCGTCAATCAGCGAGTTGATTTTCTACAACAGAGAGAGCGAGTGACGCACCGTGCAATGTGGCGGAGCCCGGAGGTGAGGGGAGTGAGGGGACGAGGTCGGTACTCACCCCGAACACGAAGCCGAGCACGGCGTTCTTGATGCCGAACTTGGCCTGCGTGGGGCCCTCCAGCTTGCGCTTCTCGCGCGCCTGCTCGTCGCCGGCGCCGTCCTGCACACACACACACCGCGTCACTACACTACTCGCTACACACCACACACCCACACACCACTACACTAAAGCCCTCCGTCACCATAGCCTTCCACCGCCGCTCCACCGTGAAATGTTAACTTTATTTTATGCGTGGTATGAACTCGTCGTGCGGCTCATCTCACGGACTCACTACTACACCACCACGGATGAGTTCGCCACTGTGATACGTCGGTCGTCGGGACGACATGCGACACCGCAAGGCAGCGGGCCCGCGTTTCTTCCTCCTCACTAAGTGGCCGGCTTGGCGCTGGCACACTTCGATATATCCGAGCAATAATCCAAGATTTACTTTTTAATTTCTTATTTGGTTAATGTTATGATAATGTTTATATTCTAATTCTTTTAATTTGTAATTGTTATAAAATTTTGTGTAAAATTTCGATACAATATAAAAATTGTTACAGAAATAAACAAATAAATAATAAATTGGGTACATTTTCACCGTCGAAGATTAAAATACCTACAGTTAAAATGTCAATGTTCAAAAATCGAATACTTACTTAAATATCGAACGACCATAAAACCGAAAACTAAAATAACGTAAGTTTATATTGTCGAATGGTTAGATAACCTACGTGCAATATATCTAAAATCTAATTATCTACATAAGTGACATCGAAAGTCCTAAAAATCGAAGTACAGAGTGTCAAATGTCCTAAAATCGATATTTATTTATTATGTATGTCACAAGGTAATTTGATAATTGAATATTGCGAAAACCCGGATAGTTAGAAATTGGTGAACAAAAATATGCGAGCAACTTGGAAGTAGCGTTCGCCGGCCGCTGTCGCGGCACCCAGGACTTCGTCATGGAAGTACCGGTGCTATCACATTTCGCAGATGGGTAGCTCTCATGACAAGCGAAAATACATTACGAAATTCAATCTTACATGAAATAAATGAGATATGTAGACACTATTTGTGCCAAATGTTCAAAATGAAGAATGGCTTTAAATCTGAAGAATTCTCGCAGATGAAAGTAATTCTACATGTAATATTTTCGTTTAGTGTCAGGAGAGAAACCCTGTCTACAGAGACTTTTAGGCCGGCCACATAATGATGACGGTAGAGGACAGGCTCGACTGCCCTCACATAAGACGCTGCAGCGACTTGCACGAGTTGCACGTCACCTCAGTCGTCGGGTTCTAAATAAACTGTAGGAAGTGTTGATAGTGCGGTGGTCTTAGTTTTTGTTCTGTAACGTATTGTTTTACTTTTTTTTTCTTTTTGTATCTGCAATCAGCCTTTCGGCTATAAGCAAATGTGCTGTTTGGTTCATGGCGTGGTTGTGCAGGGCTCCAGTGAGCACAGCACATTAGGTTATTATTTATTCAGCTCGAGGATGTGGTGCCTTTTGAGGCGCTTGGTGATATTTGGTTGAAGCAGGTCTACGGCCAACTGATTTGGATGGTTTTTAAGTCTGTCCTTGTATGTATTTTCTACCATCAGTACGTTCTCCTTTACTGTGTTTACTTTTAATTGCTCGTGGATTTCTGCATTGGTGATGAACCATGGGGCATTGGAAATTGACTTCAGTATTGAGTTCTGTAATCGTTGCACTATATTGATGTTTGAATCCGAGGCACTACCCCATAGCTGTATCCCGTAGGTCCATATTGACTTTATCACGGCTTTGTAAACCAGTAACTTGTTCTCAGGTGAGAGTTTGGACTTTCTTCCCAGCAACCAGTACAAATTCCTAAAAGTGATATTAGCTTGGTCTCTTTTGGCTTTGATGTGGGTTTTCCAAGTTAGTCGCCTGTCCAAGTGCATACCCAGGTACTTCACAACGTATTGTACTGTTATTTTAGTGTATTAAGTTGTGTGTGATCAATGAAGAGATCCCGCAACACGATCATGTACAGTGCTGAGCTCTGCGCAGGCATCTGGACAGAAGGCTGGGAAATAATGGGCCAAGAAACGCTATAAGGCTTCTGCCTCGAATCTTGCGGGAGCGGGGCGGCGGCGGCGGCGCCGGGAGCGGGGCCGGCAACGCAGACCAGCGGGCAGATCGCGCGGCACTATAGCGGCGTAGTGTTGTGTTCGTGGTTGTGTCGTCGAGATATTTGTTTTTATTCGCGAACGAAATGTCTGAACAACGGCGACAACATCTTTTTGATTTAAAATTTATTCAACACAGCAATGCAAACGCGCGGGCGGTTACCGCTTGACTGGAGTGTCTGGAGTGCACCGCTCGTTGCCCGCCCCCGCGCCACTACCGCGCCGCTGTTTTCGAGGGCGGCCGGTCCATTTGATTTTACGCCGCCGCCGCTCCCGCGCCTGCACTAGATTCTGACGCTCCCGCGCCGCCGCCGCTGCCGCCCCGCTGCCCGCAAGATTCGAGGCAGAGGCCTTACGCATTACAATAGCTAATATGTGTATGCTAAATGTGTATAGGACGCAACGATGTCATATACTCGCTAATAAAACTCACAGCAACTTGACAAAATGCATTGTTTCCAAAATTAGGGTGTGAATCAGCCCTTTTTGAACATCAAAACTTGTAAAGGACACTAAGAAAATAGATACATGGTATATTATGGTATATAATATTAGGTCATTGAACAAATAAGGCGTGGCTCATTATTTTAGCCAGAGTTCAGCTAATCCATAGAACGGTGTTATTTGTAAGTGTTCGATTGTTCAACCATTCTTGTTCAATAAATCTTTACCTTATCTTATCTGCCATACTGGTTCGATATATCGTTTCTGAACACTCGGAGGAAGGAATTCGCTCAAATAAATGACATTGTCAAATCGATAACTACTTATTGAAAGTTCATACGCACGCGTGATTGCCATGTCCAGGAAGTTCAGTTAGCTGCCTCGAGCAGGAAGAGAAAGAAAAGGACAATGACGTCACATGCTTCAATACCTATAATTTCAGTTCCTTAAAATGTAGATATCTACTCAGGCGCTTGTTATTGTGACTTGGGTTTATTTGTGTTGCCGCTAATTAATAATATGATAGGTACATGTATGCTATGACGTAACAGCTGGTACCGTCGCGCCACCTACAGTAAATTAATTGTACTATGCCTATAACCGTCGTGCAAGTGCAAGCATTTCGTTGACAAAGTTTTATCGCAATCGGATTAACAGTATGGCAGCACATAAAATGCGAACAAACCAGCATTGATTTTTATATATTAGAAGATGTAGATGAGGAGCTCGTGGCTAAGTAATAACAAGCCGCACGGGTCGATCCATCAGGTTAAGCTACGCTTGCCGGGGTTGGTCAGTGGATGGGTGACCATCTTTACATACCGAGACTCCTTCGTGCCTCGGAAAGCACGTTAAACCGTTGGTCCCGGCTGTCATTTGTGGATCTTTGACAGTCGTTACGAGTCGTCAGAAGCCCGAAAGTCTGACACCAGTCTTACCAAGGGGTATCGTATTACCCAGTTACTGGGTTGTGGAGGTCAGATAGGCAGTCGCTCCATGTAAAATACTGGTATTCAGCTGCATCCGGTTAGACTGGAAGCCGACCCCAAGATAGTTGGGAAAAAGGCTAGGAAGAGAAGATGTAGATGCAGGTGTGTGGCAAGTGTTGGCGAGGTTTGCGCAAGCGCGCGCTTGCTGCGGTCACGCCGCCTCACACGACACAGCTGCGCGACACGTCTCAGCTGTGCGCTGGCCCGAGAGGTGAGCTCCATGAGAACAATGAGGGAAAGCGAAGAGCACCTCGTAACTATACTCGTGCTGTTTTCGACAAAACGAATTATTCTGTCGACTCAAGACACAACTGTTTAATTTGGGAAGACCAAACTGGAGACCAAAGCTACTTTAGAGTTCACTGTCTAAGTTGGGAGTGCTAACGATAGATCTATTCCATTCTCATTAAGTATAACGTACTACAGTGAGTCGCGAAGTGCTGTGTTCTTTGTTACGTTGCATGGTACCACAAAGATCAAGGTGTGCTGTCGCGAGGCGACTGGACAGCACCTGTCGCAGCTAGCAGTCCTGGCCGGGTGTCGGCGCGCGGGTCGAGGCCGCCCGCCTCTCGCGGCCCTCGGCGCCGCTACAGCAATGTTAATGTAATCACAGCTAATCTACGACTACCGCCGCGCCGTCCTATTACCGTGTCATTTGAACCACTCGCTCAACGTGTGCAGTTAGTGCTTGCTATCGATACCCCGCTGGTTTGTCCGCCGCCTCGCCTCTAGTGAACGTCTCGGAGGTCACACAATCTCGACAGATGAGATGTAACGTCGCCCTCGAAGGTTACCGCAACGACTAGAAGCTGCCATGGAATCACCTGTTTCTCGAAATACATAATGATGAAACATGCGCTACACAACCAGACACACGATATATTGCATATCGACATCGAGGCGGACGCTTCACGCGCCTTTCTAATTGTTGGAGTTCAGCGCAGCGGAGATACGAAACAATAATGTGCATACGCTGCGCACTGCAACGCGGAGAGGGAACCAGAGACGGAAGCAATGCCACGCGACGGTGTGGGGGGAGGGGCCCTGCGCCCCGTGGGAACCGACGCGCGACGCAAGAGCTAGTAGCGTGCGATACTAGCTGCTTGGTTCGCTCCATAATATAGTATTAAATTTGCGGTTCCGAAATGCACAAAAACATTAAAATTGTGGCTCCGGAGTGTTGTAACTGTAACAATTGATAGTTGGGCAATACCCAGAAGAACCATGTAAACCGCGCGGTTCGTGCGAGCCTGGCCTGGCACCGCCGAGTGAGGCCGAGTGTAGCCGAGTGTGCGGACCACTCGTCCCCACACACTCACACACCCGTTCACACCTCGGTCACCGTCCGACGACTACATGATGCTTACAGACTGGTAAATTATTATAATGTCTGTTGTGTGATCGGTATGAACAAATGTGATGCTCAGGCAAGCGGCCGCCCATACTCCTAGTGCGCGTCCTGCGCGTCCTGCAGCCGCGCCGAGCCTCTGTACGATCGCTTTACGAACGAGTGCGAGAGACCGGCTGACAGCAATGTTGTGCTCGTAATTCTGAGGCCACACCAACGCGGTAACTATTCCGATAATTAAAGCGATAAATTGAGGGGCCACACTTGAACGATCAACGTCGATGCTGATTTAATTACACCAGAGTTATCGCCTAACGTCAAACGACAATGTGAATGCCGTTGTCAAATTCTCGCTGTAAGTTGTGGCTACAGCTACGGTTAATGTCCATCATCGCGATAATCAACGGCGCGTTTCCCGTTGGTGTGGCCCTAGCATAATACCAAACGCAATCCTTTTAATAGGCAACTGATTAACTATGAAGGTTAATGATAAGTAGACACCGGATTTTATGCATTAGCATATACAGTATGTTAATGAACGAAAGGCGTTCCCGTCAACCCGCAATAGTATACAGTCCATAGGGACATGCTAAAACATATGTATTACCATGTGCGCGTGTACAATGTTTCTGTAACCGACTTCCAAAAGGAGGAGGTTATCAATTCGGATGTTTATATATTGTTTAATGTATGTTCGGGCATAACTCCGCCTTAAATAGACGGATTTGCAAAATTATTTTTTTTGTTTGAATAGATTATACTTTCGGGATGGTCCCATTATCATCAAGTCAGCATCTGATGTTGGGATCCTGGAGAAATCGAGGGAACTCTTCAAATATTATAGGCGCACCTATAGCAATTTGGGTATTTTTTATAGTAACTCGTACAGTTGCTCTTGGAAAGCACCATTTGGTGAAGTGGTACTGATGATGAAGACCAAAGATGGCCACCAGAACTGCTCAATTATAATTATGTCACGGGCTGCGATTCGATTATACTTTAATGTACCCACTAAAAAGCGAGAAATAAAAACTAATTTCCAACAAAATGAAAAATTACTTTAATTTCCGAAGTCGGTGGCAAATAACGAAAATACGAATCCAAAGACACCGACTTCCGAAATTAAAGTTATTTTTCATTTTGTAGTGTTTTTTTGGAAACGGTTGTTTTTTTTTGGAAAATAGTTTTTATTTAAGTGCCTGCTACACGGTTGCCAACCCCGTCCCCGACAGAGGTGACCTTGGTTGGCGACCGGAAAAGTTGTTTCAACGTTTGGTCGTAAACCATCATCTACACGGTTGTACGTGGTTGGCGACGGTTGTAGCAGGCGCTTTACGCTCACACCAAACAAATAACCAAGACAGCGCTGTCAACAGTGACCTGAGTACCTGAGGCTGGTTTCGTAAACATGTGTGCACTTATTGAGGTGAAGTTTGATTGTAAATGGTTGTAAATGGTTGTAAATGAGTGCGTGTGAGCGAGTTTTGTATGTGGCCTGAGCGTTTACGTATTAATTTAATATTTTTGTGAATATTTAATTATTTAAAAAAAAACTTTTTTTCTGATGGTCAGATTTGTTTGAGCTTGTACGGACGCTACTCTATTGCGGGCTAACGGGAACGCCTTTCGTTAATTAACATACCGTAATGCATTTGCATATTTTGGCATGTTTTTCAGGTTACGGTTATGTTTCACCTAAAATCTACTGATCTTGAATATTTGGGCACGTTTTTTTATAATTATAACAAGAAAAATACACAAATGTACATACATAAACTGAATGTTATAAATAGCAATCTTACTACTGAGTATTTGAAATAGTACGTATTCAAGAACTTAAGTTAATATCGCGCTGAAAATGTAGTACGTAAGTTTAATTATTTGTTTTAGTTTACGGCGCTGACAAGAGCCAAACGGTAAAAGTAGGCTATCTATATGGTTTGTGGTAGCGCACAAAATATATGCTAGTCTTGAACAAATTTCTCAGAACTTGGTTGTTTCCTACAGGTTAAAAAAAAATCGATACAAATAAACGGTAAACTAACCTTTTACCTTGAGTTCCAATCCAAAATATCTGTATTATTATATCAACGTACACGTTAGTATTTTAATTAATAACAACACTTAACCAAGACAACTTATTTGCATGCTGAATTTGTTTTATTTTTACTTTCGATTACTCAACTCATTTCTGAGTAAATAGATAATTTCTTCATATATTTCAATACATTACAAGCTTTGTGTCCTCGCGTTTCTCGTTCTCCTCTATGTATTCCGACTGCGACCGCGGCTTAGCTCTTGTCAGCGTCTGAATGTAACCGTGCGTACGAGTTAGCCCGTATTGTCTCACGGCCTGGCTAATGTAACCGTGCGTACGAGTTGGCCCGTATTGTCTCACGGCCTGGCTAATGTAACCGTGCGTACGAGTTGGCCCGTATTGTCTCACGGCCTGGCTAATGTAACCGTGCGTACGAGTTGGCCCGTATTGTCTCACGGCCTGGCTAATGTAACCGTGCGTACGAGTTGGCCCGTATTGTCTCACGGCCTGGCTAATGTAACCGTGCGTACGAGTTGGCCCGTATTGTCTCACGGCCTGGCTAATGCCTCCCTACTCTCTTTACACACAAAAATAAACAGTAATTGTATTGCTTTTAATTACTAATTGTATTTATTTTAATTTGATGTTGCATTCAATTTGGTCCATTTTGGCAGTTTAGTGCATTATTCGAGCATTTGTGATGCATATTTCGACCAATCGATGGAAGAAAAAATGAAGCTTGAGTAGTGCTGTTGGTTTGAAAATAAATATTAAGTAAGACGGCCATTGGTTGTGTTGGCTTTCTGCGGTGTGCAATAACGGGTGCTACATGTATGTACTGTGTGAGTGACGCGAGTGCTAGTGCCGTCAGCAGTAACAACACCCGCTAACTTGTGTTGTGTACAATACATACTGTCGCAGCGACATATATCCAGAGATAGAGAGAGATAATATCAGACACCACGACATAGTGGGCAAGCTCGCAAAGCTCGTCCACCATAATCAGGGTGTCCTTAACATTGAGTGTAACATTGAGTGCACTTGTAGGAACTACTCTAAGTACCTATTCGTTTTGTTTGCGTGCTGTTCTGGGAGTCGCGCCTACTCTCAGCGCAGAACGTACTCTACTTATTGCAATCGCGATACGTTTGTTCGGTCTAAGGATACAGTATGCTCACAATGAGTACGAGCTGCTCAGGGCGGGACTTACATTTTTGAATTATTGGAGCTGGCAGTGTAGTTGTAGTGGTTCAGAGCTTTCTCTGTATTTATTTCGTATTTGGTGACTCGTTTTAACTGCGGATTGAGATCAACGTCATGAGTAGAACGTAGCCGCGAGTACAACCGTAAACAACAATCTGTATCATGTGTCAAGTCGTTGTTATAGGCAACGCCGCAGTCGCACTTCGATTTGAGACGGATGGAGCTTCACAGGACGGATAGCACTACGTAACCCTTTAGCAACGGAACAGCTTACACACTTCATACTGCGGCCTCTTGTGCGCTGCTCTTTGTTTCACATCGTTTTGTCAAGGCATAAAGTTAAAGGAGGACGTAGTTTCGCGCTTATGCTAATGTGTAATATATACTGAGATGATGTCCTTGAGCGCAGCACGCACTTGCGTGCGGGCGCGGCGCCGCACCCCGCGAGCGCATAGAGGCGACTGCTCGACCAGACACTGCCGCACCGCCGCCGCGCCGCTCAGTGCGGCACTGACTATCCTGTACACGTACGGGGCATCGACCATGTTCGTGAAGCTGACAGGAGTTAGTGTGTAGGCGAGCGTCAACCACCCAACCCGGTACAGACGGTTGTGTATCGGAAATGTTAAATGAGATGTAAGCGTTATGAGTGAAGCGAGTCGAGCGAGGTGAGCAGGACTGCGACGCGCTGCAAACACATACAAAAAACAGACGCAACACAATGCGCTGCGACGCGACAGAGCTTGGAACCACACGACACGCGTGCGAACCGGTGCAATGTCGCCAGCAGCGGCTGCAGCGCTCCCACAGCGCGTTACATAAAGCCGCGGGCCGCGTTACGTCACCGCCGCTCGAGCGCCACCGCCCGCTTACTCTGCATTGTGTCAAACTGGACACTTAACCCGGTCACCCACCGACCACTGACCGCTGACCACAACACACATGTGACTCTGATCACTGGTCAACATGGGGTGGCGGGGGAGGGGGCGAGCGGCGGCGCAAGCGGTAGATGTCATAGTCAATAGTAAGCATTAGTAATATGTGCAGCGGGTCGCGCTAGGTCAGCGATGTGCTAACGTATGACCTATTGCGATACTCGCTGCTATTATATTATATTTTACAGAACTCTGATCGTGATGGGAAGCTTGGCTTTCCTTAGAAAGCGGTGCCGACACATAGCGGCCGCAAAAACAGTTTATTTGACAGCATATATTCAAACACCGGTGCCGTCATTGCGGCCGCTACATGGTGCCACCGATGTCTTAGAAATCCCAAGCTTTTTCATTACATTATTATTATTATAATATCAATGTTCTAGTACACATACATTTCAACACAAGCGGGTCAAGAACGCGATATTCGCACATACGACCAGATTGCTGTTCAACTATATTTGTTCAGCTTTACGTAAATATCGCAAGTTGGGGCTTATCC
Source organism: Conistra vaccinii (assembly GCA_948150665.1). Lineage (NCBI taxonomy): Eukaryota > Metazoa > Arthropoda > Insecta > Lepidoptera > Noctuidae > Conistra > Conistra vaccinii. The sequence goes on along the minus strand of OX411338.1, from coordinate 19,739,870 downwards.
AACAGCGCGTTCTGTACAGTGGGTGTGTACTAGCACAGTGCGGTTGGTACCTCGATGGGCTGCAGCGCGTCGTCGTCGGCGAGCTGGCGGCGCAGGCGCAGGGCGCGGGCCGCGGGCGCGGGGGGCGCGGCGGCGGCGGCGCAGAGCAGCGCCAGCAGCGCGAGCGGCGTGAGCGAGCGAGTGGCGACCATCGTGTGTCGAGCGAGCGAGCAGACTGACGCAGAGGCGCGCCGCCGCGCCGCTCGCCGCCCCACGCGCCGCTCGCCACCCCACGCGCGCCGCGAGGGGGGGCGCCCACCACCAGCACCCGGACGCACAGCGCCACTAGTCGCCATCGCCACCGACAGGATTCATTCACATCATGTTGTAATGGATAAAGACACACTGTCTCTAGGGACCTCCGAACCTAATTTTATTTCAGCATGTTGTGTCGATTATACGAGAATGGTTTTTAATAATGAATCGTGAGGCAATAAAGGAGGAGGAGGAGCTCGTGGCTAAGTAATAACGCCGCACGGGTCGATCCATCAGGTTAAGCTACGCTTGTCGGGGTTGGTCGGTGGATGGGTGACCATCTTTACATACCGAGACTCCTCCGTGCCTCGGAAAGCACGTTAAGCCGTTGGTCCCGGCTGTCATTCGTGGATCTTTGGCAGTCGTTACGAGTCGTCAGAAGCCCGAAAGTCTGACACCAGTCTTACCAAGGGATATCGTATTACCCAGTTACTGGGTTGTGGAGGTCAGATAGGCAGTCGCTCCATGTAAAATACTGGTATTCAGCTGCATCCGGTTAGACTGGAAGCTGACCCCAAGATAGTTGGGAAAAGGCTAGGAAGATTGATTGATTCGTGAGGCAATAAACTGAACTCCAGATGATATTATCAGCTTTCAAGACAACGGTAGAATCTTACATGAAATTATAACATTAGAAGTGGTTGCGTGAGTGTAAACGCACCTATTTACGTTAAATCTGAGTTTGGATCAATAAAGCAAGTAATTCAGTCAATTTTGTGTCGATGTTATGAACATTGATGGTATCGCGGTAATGTATTCGCTCTTGTAACGTACTCGCGTCACGCGCTTGCTGAGATAGTTATGACGTTGCGCGTTGATGTCTTTTGTATGACACAAATTCGTCGTGCTTGTTATTAAACCTTTGAACCTTATTTTCGGTGGTTCAACGAACGTTGTAAGGACGGGAGCTTTTTATTTTTTTCTCCGAGTTACAACATTGCTTTGAGCAATGGGAATACCTAAGTATATGTATAAGTTTTCATGATGTCGTATTCTTAAATAGGAGCCTCGGCGCAGCGGGGCTCCGTCGACTGATACCGTAACATTGATTGGAAACAAAAGACCCGTCACGTGATCTGCCCAAACCTTAATACTCCCACTACTATCCCACAAATTCCGAAAGAAACTTTGGGATGTTTTCCTCGGCACCTATAGTTTTTGCGTACTTTGGGGTTTTCAAATAAACACTAAAAAGGATCTATTCAATAAAATAAAAAAAACAACTAATAAAAAAGCGACGAGTTATAAAGTTTCGCAACTTTAAAAGTGGTTTGAGGTTAGGTTAGGTTACAATTCGTTTTTCTCAAGAACGTTGCGCTCCCTTTTCATGCGAGTGGTGCCAGGGGAGAGCGGGCACACTCCAACCTAGCCTAGAAAACTTTTACCCCTTAATATATATACAGGGTGTTAAAGTAATTGCGTGCCATAGCTTCAGGGTGAGTTCAGTATCGATAAAGGAACCCGTAAAAAATAAAATACTTACCTTTAAAAAAAGTTTTAAAAAACCGAAAATTATCATAAGATGAACCTAATAGTACCTACTAATTAAATAGTGATCATTTAGAATTGATTAGAAAATTGCTTAAAATATGTTTTTATTTTGTTTAAATGTTATTATTAATTCATAATTTCCTAGAGTTACTTAACTACCTACGATCAAACGCAATGAAATACCTACGCCTGAACACTTCGATAACGCCGGGTGAAGGATAGGTAACTAGGTACCTACGTAAATTACAATTCCAAGTATTTCTTCTTCCTACTTTAGCGTGCTTATCTCCTTTAAAATTAAAAGCTACAAATTAAAAAAGTTGATCTTGCAATATTTTTTATAATTTTTATTACTTATATTGCACGACTCGTAATGCGAAGCATTAGAGTGTGCTCTACGATCGAAAAATATTTTTTGCCCCATTTCTGCAACTGTTTTTATTGTTACACTCCTGCTAGTACACAGAACCTACTTAGTTTATATACCATTGTATAGATGATTAAATGGAGATTAATACTGTACTTTTTACCAATTGATTTAATGCAGCAGAAATGAAAAAAACATCAAAATAGTTGAAAAAAAAATCCTGTCCGTCAATTTATGAAGCTTGAAAACATTGTAGCTTGCGATAAAATCAATTAATTGAGTCAATTTTTTTTTATACATTCGTTTCGTCCATAGAAGGAACCCTATTGAAAATGGCTCTTTTATTCATAGTAGTTTAATTATAATTAATAAAATACTAACTAAAATATAATATCTTTATCTAAATATTTCCAACCTTGACTAAACGTGTTGCCTAGCAACCCACAACGTAAATATCTAAATAAATAGTCTTTGACATTAGGTAAGGGTTGCGAGGTTAGAAATTTACCCATATTGATGGGTAAAACAGCAGTCAAAACATACTTCATGAAAAGTGATAAATTGGTAATTTTTGTTAGAAACTATGTTTTGAATTTATTTTTCGTTTATAAATGTGTGTTATGAGGCGTGCACTTTTGGAATTTCCAAACTATTTTATTTTTCCTCGGTTCCTTTATCGATACTGAACCTACCCTGAAGCTATGGCACGCAATTACTTTAACACCCTGTATATATATATACATATATAACAACACAATTACACACACAACAACAACTATCAACAACAACAAACAACTACAACAACTACTACTTCAACTATTTAATTATTCAAATAAATTATTTTTATTATACTAAAAGATGCAGGAGCCTCAAAATGAATAGAGTTTATTTTGATTATTTTGAAATGAATCACCCTCCAAAACTTAAGTGCAGGCAATCGTCGATGTAACATTTCCATCGTACTCTAAGCTGTCCAAAGTTAATTATTTAGTTTCTATTTTCATTGACGGCATTAGGGCGCTTGTGTCGCAACGTGTCGTCCTCCAGCGTCGGTAACGCTAATGCATGCATTAGACAGATATAATGCAACATGGCGGGTGTATAATATAGACTGTGGTGCTAATTACGGCGGCGCAAGGTCGCAGCACTTCGCTATCAACGTAAAGCGCAAGGAAACGTCCTTTCTAAATCCGCTCAGCGGCGGCGAGTGCAGCGCGTACACCGTACAGTGCACGCCGCACGTGGCGCCACGCCACGGGCACGCCACAGGCACGCCGCAGAGCGTCCTATCCTCGCCACGCAAGGTACACACGTAACCCGTGCACCGGTCAAAGTTAAACTGCGCATTTATTTCGATTAAACCATTTACAGCCATTTTTGAACAGTCAAGGAAATCATGTGAAAACGATAGTTTGGTGCAAACTCCGATAACTATAACCTTGCAACGTACGCACCAGACCCTTTCACACAGCGCCCACCGCGGGCGTCATCTACTGGACATCTATGTTTGTAATACAGCTACAAATAGCGAGGAAGACGCCGCCATCCCCCTCTTAACTGCGAAACCGAATGAACCGTGCAGTAACGATAGCATCTTTTTAGTGAATATGTTGTAGCGGTTACACCGCGACATACGAACTACGCAGTAAAGACATGACGTCACACAATTCCTGCATCGCGCAGTTAGAGTTTACCGAGCGAAAAACATAGATAAGACTATCCGAAATCAACATATGGGCAGTTGCCCGCCAGACATAACAACCCGTCTGGTTGGAGGATCGTCCCTTTTCTATGGTAGATGAGTGAACTTTACACCCTGTTCCTCATACCTCTAAATTGGTGACCCCGAGTATGAACGTCAAAGCAGCCTTCGTGCAACTACTTCAGCGTGACGTCATCATCATCATCACTCCCGCAAGCTTCCGTGAGGCGAGTCACACAGCCAGCCAGCACCCACGGCTTCAACGGGTATCCTTTCCACCAGCATGCAGCGAACGCGCATTGCTGGTCATCAACCTCAGCCTCATCAGCAACCTTGGCACAGCACCTGCACTTCCGGCCGGTCTCATAAGCAGAGCCTATTCTTCCCTCTCCTGGTCGACGCAAGCAGTCAGCCACAACCCGGCGCTGTACCACATCCGACTCACTGGATGACGACGCAGCGCCACCCCGACTCACTGGGGAATCACCGCAGACAGTTCCGACTCACCGTGAACTATGCGGCACCCGGTTCCGACTCACTGGAACCACAGCTGGCACTGTGAAGCATCGCAAGATCCAAGACTCAGCCCACTATCGACCTCCGGTCTCCGGAGGGGAGTGATGTAGCGGTTACACCGCGACATACGAACTACGCAGTAAAGACATGACGTCACACAATTCCTGCATCGCGCCGTTAAAGAGTTTACCGAGCGAAAAATATAGATAAGACTACCTATCCGAAATCAACATATGGGCAGTTGCCCGCCAGACATAACAACCCGTCTGGTTGGAGGATCCTCCCTTTTCTATAGTGGATGAGTGAACTTTACACCCTGTTCCTCATACCTCTAAAATGTAATGAAAGAGCATTTAAAGGCAACAGTTTATGACACCCGAAATAGAAAATATAAATAAAAAAAACTGGTCAAGAGCGAGTCGGACCCGCGCACCGAGGGTTCCTATCATATATAAATATTTTGGATGTGTTACTTTACGCACAGTCCTTCAGAAGTAAGGTAGATGGACAGGCGGACAGGACTCGGACAAGTGGAAGGGCGAACCGGCGGACTATTTTATACCTATTTATTGTTCATTTACAAATCTTAGCCACAGCCCACAACTGCTTATGGTGACTGAAAAACGTTTTGTTGTTGTTTATATTAATAAAAATGTCATCAATAGTAGATAGACTTATTAAAATCAACATTAAAGTCTCCTACCACAATCAGTGGACTGGTAGGAGTACTTCAGTATAGGCTTTGATAGCTGTATCGAGACATCTACATATTATGATTTGCTGTATCTGTACAATAATTAGGAGATCTGTAGACGTATATAATTTGTGAACATTTGTAACTTTAAATGCTACATTCACAATGACCACCTCCTGGGCTGTCAGAACAATAACAACGGCATCAGAGAATTTTAACACTGCGGTGTAGAAGATTGCAGTTTAAGGTCAGCGCAATCTTTTGACCGATAGTGGAACTAATGTAATTTTTGTTGATGATTTCTGAAATAAGTGTTCTAAATATTTAGATACATATTATTTTTACTTTTTCTTTTCATCTATACCTACAACAGTTTGATTTCGCTATCGCTAATTTGATTAAATGTTTATATTATAAACATTTAATAAAAATTTACGATAGCGAAACTCTCCGGTAGTCACTATATAATTATATCAAATTCAAATTCAAATTCAAAATATTTTATTTCACATAAACCAACAAGGGCACTTATGAAACGTCAGAAGCTAGGTGCACGGTTCCAAATGGTCGTTTCCTATGGAGAAGAGCCGGCAAGAAACTCCACGGTTACTCTTTTAAAAATAAATTGGTTTTTACAAAGGATTTTTTTAAATTACAGTGATAATAGGTATGAGAGGACAGTGTAGGCCTATCAAAAGGTACCAGATACTTAGAAAAATAGAAAATGGCCCACAGATATTCAGTCTGTTAAGCCTACAAGGTTCTCACATTCACAAAATCTAGAGGAAAAGAATCTACCCATATAAAAGATAATAAAAATAATAAAAATCTATTTAAACCAAATGCATGATTGTAGCTACAGCTGTAACAAAATACAATTTAAAAAAGATTAATCTATTTATTGAAGGTATATAATGTCAAATAATAAAAGGATTATGTCAAGGAAGTATGCAAGATAAAATAAAATAATCATCGTAATTTGGGAGCAGTTAATAGACATATATATAGTTATGCCGTTAATGATTTACCAGGGAAGCCACATGTGCAGAGGGAATTTGCCAAACTTCCCTGTCTTCAACGTAGTCTCTAATCTTATAGTATGCTTTTTTGATAAGGACACGTTTGATGTAGGTTTTAAACTTTCCATCGCTAAGTTCTGTAACAGACTTTGGCAACTTGTTATAAAAGCGGATACTGTTTATAAGAAATGATTTACTAGTTTCAGCTAATCTAAATTTGGGTATCACAATTTCATGATTACTACGTGTATTTATATTATGGAAATCGCTTCTTATTTTGAAAAGTCCTAAATTTTTGCGAACATACAAAATACTTTCTAAGATATTAAAGAGAAGGCAGGGTTAGTATATCAATTTCTTTGAATTTATTTCTAAGGGACTCACGAGGACCCATTTTATAGATTGCGCGAATTGCTCTCTTTTGTAAAATGAAAATTGAATCTACATCAGCTGCCGATCCCCACAGCAGAACGCCATAAGACATAGTACTGTGGAAATAAGCAAAGTATACTAACCTAGCTGTGGCTGCATCAGTCAACTGCCTTATTTTTCTTACTGCATATGCAGCTGAACTTAGTCTACCCGAGAGAACTCTAATGTGGGCGCCCCATTGCAATCTCGAATCTAAAGTAATTCCCAGAAATACAGTTTCCGTAATAACATCTAGTTTCTTGCTATCAAGTTTTAAATTTCAATCCCAACTTTATATTGATATAGATAGTGACTAGTGGAGAGTGCGACTAGCGATATTATTTATTGATTCAGATAGGTACTGGAAATAAAGCAGTAGCTAACGTTGATGCCTGGCTGTCCTCCGAGTGTTACGTCATCACGAGATATCGGCTGGACGGATTTCGGTAGGTCTTTTATTTTTGGCTTCTAGTGACTAGTCCAGCTTGAAAACTGAGGTACAATTTATTTTGAGCGGTCACTCAAATCCTTCTCTCAATCATCACGTCAGTTAGTCCCGTAGCTCAACTTTTGCTGGTTCGTACAAATTGATGTGCTCTCCCGAATTTGTAGATTTACGGGTGGTTGTGGACAGGTGGCTTACTGGTACTGGTAAGTACTAAATGTTGCGACAAATGAAAGGCTGTGGAAATAATAATAATAAGGCCATAGTCCTTCCATAGTTCCAGGTCACCACTTCACCAGTCAACTTTAGCCACCAAAACCCATAGTCCAATATATGTATTTGTTTCCATTTCCTGCAATAGTCCTACACCAACCGGGGGCTGTTCTTGGGTGCACTTGCATAGTGCATACAGGGATAATCGCCGGTTGGTGCCTCATTTCATTAAAAACGTCTAACGGGCCTCTGCGAGTTGGCTTCGGCCCCTCGTACGCCTTCCAAAGGTCCCTTGTCAAGAGACGTAAAAATAATAATAATGTTTTTAAATGTTTTTTTATATATATTTTTATGTAAGAAATATTTAAAAAAGTAATTATATAAGAAAGAAAATAAATAAACGACATAATAATAATAAAAGTATTTATTTCCCAGCGAATATTGATTTATGAGCATACCTACCTACCAGGGACACAGTAGGTTTATAAACGTAGTCTCTATGGAAGCTCCGGCAGGCACTCGACCACGGCGGCTGTTGCTATTATAAGAAGCGGCGTGTCTATCTAGTATCGCCATCGGCCATTACCTCGGCTTATCACATTAATTACGAGTTATTATCGCATTACCACCAAACTGTAGAAAACTATTCAGCGGTACAAGGTCGCTTACCGAACTATGCTTTGTTATAATCTATGTCGATAATATCAGAGTATTCGACGGTGTGACTGTTATAAGTTTTAACGTGACTGCTCTGACTCTTAGCGTGCACCTTGCGAACAGCGCGTCGCATGTTGCTCGAGTGCCGGTCGCCGGCTGTCGCACGCGGCCTGTTCCTCGCGGGCGCGGCGGGTGGCGGCCTGCTGAGTCAGCCAGTAAGGAATGTGACAAGTGCAGTCATCATCATCATCATCATCAGTCTATTAATGTTCCCACTGCTGGGACACAGGCCTCCTCTCTGTGAGAGGGAGTGGGCCGTAATCTACCACGCGGGCCCAGTGCGGGTTGGTAGATGTCACATGTCTTCGAATTTTTGGTTCTAAGACATGCCGGTTTCCTCGCGATGTTTTCCTTCACCGTTTTGAGAGCAGTGGTGATGAAATTATTTACACAAAGTAAAGCGCCTGCTTGGGTTCGAACCCACGACCTACAACTCGTAAGTCGGGGCCGTTACCACTGTGCCACCACTGCTCTCACAAGTGCAGTGCTTGACAAGTGCAGTAGAAGGGATCAACTCAATGCTCCGTGAGCCCCGCTTCATATAGCTCTGTTTAAAGTCGCACCACAGGACACAGTTCTGCGCCTCCGTCAGTATTTGAAAATCTCGGACAACTTATTTAATTTTGGATAAACTTTTTGCGGACTTGTAGAGCGAGTAGGGTGGCCGGGCTACCAGGCGACCATGCGACCACGTGACCACGAGACTCCAACTAATACAAAATACCGTCAACATTTTTATCGTGTGCCTAACGCTCGAGTCAGATCGAGGTGTAGACGAGCTCTGAAGCTCTCTGTTAGATAATGTGTTACAATAGCGACGCGAAAGGTTAAGGAAATCGGCCCATTCCTACGACTTTGCTATTAATAATAAACTACTGTTGACGCAATCACTGGTCGGTGAGTGTGCCACATTAGTTAATAGAATCGGGTCTATCATTACAAAATTATGAAGCGTCATCTTTACTTCTCGGTAGTGATTTGAACTCGTTACGTAAGCACCAGGTAATCCCAACTAGGTATGCTTATAAGATAAAAAGGCAGTTAGGTTGTTGTGACACTACGCCAATCGGGCCAGACTGATTTGGAACACAATCGACGATAGAAGAATGTCACACAATATAGTGTAGTACGGATTGTCAATAGGCAAGCAATACGTAGTACGAGTCGTCATGTCGCTCAGTCAGCGGCGGCAGACGCGACGTCGCGCGTGACCCCTTAGCCATGACATCACCGCTCGCAGGACCTGTGTCTTGCGACCGCGGCGAGAACGAATGTTAGAAGTTATATAGAGCGTCAAGAGCGTGCCATGAGTCGTGGTGTGCCAGGTGCCAGGGTGCGCAGCACCGGAGCATTCGAGCGCCGCCCCACGCCGCCAGACGCACCGCCCTATGTCGTGGCCCTGGCCTGACTTCGGCGAGCGGCGCGCGGGCGCGGTGCGCAGGTGTCCAACTGTCCGACGTCCGGTGCACCGCGGGCGCAGCGCTGCACTTCCTACATGTGCGTGTGTTACGTCACGCGCTGTACACTCTGCAATGTATATCATAGCGCCCACTGGGTACTCTACAATCTACATAACTAACTACACCCTCTTCGTGCGACGGTCGCACCGTTTGCTAGACCACTGCAAGCGCTGCGACCGAGCTACGCTAGCCAGACGCTTTGTTTACAGATGTTAAATTAGGCTAGTGAAGAATGTTTAGTACCGTCCTAATGAGGCGTGAAGTAATTCAGCTTCAACGGCACGTTCATATAGTGCCGCTAGCAGCTAGCTGGAGGGGTGTGGCCAAGTGTGTCAGCGTCGTAGATCTCCATTCACCGGTGAGGCTAAGAGACGAGCTGCCCGTCTAACACTACACTATACTGCCTTTCAATTTCCGGAATTGTGTATGATGCCAAGTGATATTCACTAGCACTTGGCGGCTTGTGTCATTCATTAACCCACATCAAGATATTATTGGAGAGTACGATTGCTAAGCTGCGCGAGAGCGAGGCACCTCGCAGTGTGTATATGTATGGGCACGTGTCGCAACTCGACAGCACTCATGTTCAGATGTATTGCTCGCTCATCGCTGACACTGACACCACAGTGACACGAACATGTGAAACAGCAATCAACAATTTTATAGCTTAGAGCTAGGATTACGAAAGCATCGGCTCATCGTCGCAGCATCCGCATCACGGCGCAAGCGCGGGCGACATGTTACCTGGCCGCGATACATTATTTTTGAGTTTAACTCGCTACCACCAGAGACGTTAATAATTACATCAAATAATAACAGTTTATTATGACAATGACAAAGACATCGAGCATCGCGGTAGCGGTGGGAGGTGCCGCGCGAGACAGTGTCGCAAGCGACCCGGACACAAACCGGACACAGATTGTACATGGCGGTAGCGGTGGGAGGTGCCGCGCGAGACAGAAATGAAATGAAATGAAATGAAACTGTTTATTCTGTAAATAGGATATCGGAATCACTTTTACACGTCATATTAAAAACAAATTTTAAAATAAGCTAGATGAGGTCGGCGTTTCCTAACTGACTACTCTGAGAAGAAAGGCCGAAACAAACTCAGAGGTCACAGTCTCTTTTAAAGTCCAGACATAATCTTGGTCAAGCCATATGAGAACCATGGTGTCTGAAATGGTCTTTTGAGGAAAGAACCACACAGATTTGAGTGGACCTGTCCAGTCAGTGCAAGCATTTGTCAGTAATCGTGGAGCTCACTCAGAGCTTAAACACAGTGTGGCAAGCGACCCGGACACAAACCGGACACAGATTGTACATGGCGGTAGCGGTGGGAGGTGCCGCGCGAGACAGTGTGGCAAGCGACCCGGACACAAACCGGACACAGATTGTACATGGCGGTAGCGGTGGGAGGTGCCGCGCGAGACAGTGTCGCAAGCGACCCGGACACAGATTCTACACTCGCTGATCCGGGAAAGTCACACGCTGGCCATTAATAAAGAACAAGGAAAATTACAAGTTATTCCTCAAGATGTAACGCGTGTAATAAAAAAATAAATAAAAAAGCGGCCAAGTAGGAGTCGGACCTAGTAGCAGCAAGTAACATAATGTAAAAGTTCTTGTAGTTCGTTTAATTTATCTTAAACGAACTACAAGAACTTTTGCGGTTTACGATTTATGACGTATTAAAAAAAAACTATTTACTAGATCTCGTTTAAACCAATTTTCGGTGGCAGTTTACATGGTAATGTACAGTCAACAGCAAAAGTAGATGATCAAAATAAGAAATTTAATACTATGAACGGAGTTCGCGTCAGAACTGTGTGGCGTCGGAGTGATTCAAAAGTATGTGATTGTAAATTATACCAATCATTTACTACTAGTACAGCTGCCATATATTCGTGATCACTTTTGACTCCAAAAGTTATAAACTCAATTCGCATCAGAACTAAGAAGTGAAAAAAATATTCAAAACTAGTGAACAGTTAAAATCAAAAATTAAATGATAAAACTGAGGCCACGTAATCATGAGGCAAATAATTCATCCATACTTATTTTTTAATTATCCCAGTAATTTAATTTGTTATGTTTTACGGAAAAACAGCTGAATTGGATAAAAATTTGCATATTTAATATATGCCTAATGCATTAAAAATCATATACATAATTGAAAAACTTTACTATTTTTTTATTTATTTTTTGTAACTTCTGCAAAAAGTTTAAAAGTAGCTGATGTGATACAAAACCATAATTCAATCAATATTATTATCTTTGCGTGTTTGTGAATTTATGTCAATGTTCAAAAGTAGCTGATGCGATACAAAATCATAACTCAATGATTGCTTCTGCCCAGTCGGCTACAATATGTTTGTAGCAACCTCATACCCTCAACCTCAAGTTTTGTTTCTTTTTGTTTTTTGATCTTTTTTACTTTGACGTCTGTCACAAACTGACAATCAAATATAGTAGTCGAGTCTATAACTTTTGGAGTCAAAACTGATCACGAATATATGGCAGCTGTACTAGTAGTAAATGTTTGGTATAATTTACAATCACATACTTTTGAATCACTTCGACCACACAGTTCTGACGCGAACTCCGTTCATTAGTATTGAATTTCTGATTTTGATCATCTACTTTTGCTGTTGACTGTACATCATATATTTTTTTAGTTTTATCATTCTCTTATTTTAGAAGTTACAGGGGGGACACACACATTTTACCACTTTGGAAGTGTCTCTCGCGCAAACTATTCAGTTTAGATTTTTTTTTTATTAGAAACCTCAATATCATTTTTGAAGACCTATCCATATATACTTATGAGTTTCAGTTCTAAGTATGGGGAACCCCCAAAATGCATTTTTTTTTTCTTTTTTTGTGTAAAAATCTTAATGCGGTTCACAGAATATATCTACTTACCAAGTTTCAACAGTAGGTATAGTTTTTTAGTTTTGGAAAAAAGTGGCTGTGACATACGGACGGACAGACAGACAGACATGACGAATCCATATAAGGGTTCCGTTTTTTGCCATTTGGCTACGGAACCCTAAAAAAGAGCTTTGGCTATGATGGCATTTCAACCACAGCTCTAAAATTTGTTTCTAATTGTATAGCTGCGCCCCTTGCTCATATCATTAACGTAAGCATATACTCTGCGGGGCCAACACAGGCGTACCCAAGACGTTTGTGACAAGACATGATAAATTTTATCATGTCTTATAATTTGTCTTAAATGCTAGCACGGTTCAACCATGTGATAAAATCTGGGGCGCGACATGCCTTTCTTGTTGCTAACTTCATAGTGTGACACAGTAAATTTAAAATATTAAAATGTCTATGATCAGTGAATATGCGACCAAATAAAATAATACGTTTTTATAGTGCAGGTTCATACAGTTTTACAACTTTTTAATTTTGTTGTGAACTAATTCACTTTTGACGTACGGACGACAGTCATTATGTAGCATTTGTGACAAAATTGGTGCGCCCATAGTAGCAAATAAGACATAGAATCCCAAATAAACGTCAAGAAGTTATGTCACAAGTCAAGAGATTATCTCACGCCGCCGTGCTAGCATTTGTGATAAAACTGTTTTATCGTCCAAATTGTGATAAAATGTGTGACTTAAGCTATCTCACAGTAGGCCATGCTCGGTGCGCGGAGTATTTCCAGAAAGTCTAAAAACTGTAATAGTTAAACCACTATATTTATATAAAGAAAATTATTCAAAAACAAAAAACCCGACTGCAAAAACATACAACTGAAAAGAGAAAAACAAGCATTATAATCTATAGAGGAAAATCTTCTCATATGCGGACGATACGGCTATTGTCTACTTTGGCGACACTTGGGAAGAAGTACGTAATAAGGCCGAACAAGGGTTGGTCGTTATAGACGGATGGCTCAAAGCAAATCTGTTAACCCTTAATATTGCTAAAACAAATCACATTTGTTTCTCTCCAAGTGCAAGGTCTAAACCAGGTACTAATTTCAATATTCGTATCCATAAGTGTGCAAACAGGTTGGAGCAAGATTGTGACTGTAAACCCATCAAACAAGTACCGTCTACAAGATACTTGGGAGTTATAGTCGACGAGTGTCTAGCATGGCACTCGCATGTCGACGTTATTATGTCGCGTGTTCGAAAATTTATATGGATTTTTAAAAATCTACGACATGTGATGCCGCAAAAGACACTCAACAACATTTACATAGCACTCGCGCAGTCTGTAATCACATACTGCTTACCAGTTTGGGGAGGGACCACTAAAACGAAATTTCTAGAGTTAGAAAGAGCCCAAAGGGCACTTTTAAAAGTAACCTATTTTAAGCCATATAGATATCCCACAGTCGATCTTTATAGAGTTAGTGGCCTTTTATCAGTCAGGAAACTATACCTTTTAAACATAATTCTATATTTACACAAATACACTCCAGTTAATCCAGAAAGTCAGGCTAGGAGGCGAAAAGATATTGTGGCTTACTCTCCACGGGTACGTACAGCTTTTGCAAGGCGTCAGTATGTGTGCCAATCAGCCTACATATACAATAAAATTAACGCAAAACTAAATTTCCACCCCGAGGTCTCGCATCAATGCAAAAAAGTGATAACAGAGTGGTTAAAAACCCTAACATATGAAGAAACAGAGCATATTCTAACCAGACTTACATGAACACTTATCTTCTTTATAATTATGTTATATCTTATAATTGCAAAGTGATATTTTATAACTTCGATTATAATGACAATATCAGCAAACACGTTAACACACACTAACAAACACACACACACACATATACCCACACTCTATTATACTCACAACAACACACAACACAGAGCTGCTAAGTAGTTTATAAGTCATTGTTTCTCTTCTAACTTTTAACTTTTAATTTTAATTTTGTATAGTCTCAATATTGTAACTATCATTTAAGGGAAGGAGCGAGACAACCCCAACACAAGTATTATTAATAACTTACTGGGGCTGTTTCATTCACATTTGTAAATGTAACCGTTTGAGACACAATAAACAATTTTTTTTTTTTTTTTTTTTTTTTTTATAGAATTTTGGTATCGCAGGCGGGGACAAACAAAACTTACACCATATATCCGGTTATTAGTTTGTCCCCGCCTGCGATACCAAAATTCTATAGATTATAATGCTTGTTTTTCTCTTTTCAGTTGTATGTTTTTGCAGTCGGGTTTTTTGTTTTTTGAATAATTTTCTTTATTTCAAGCTTTTTAGTTTTATTAATATAAGTATCTAAATTTGGAATTGACTCATTACTAGCTTTTATTTGATACCAATATTGTTACAATATATTTTAAAAAATTATTTAAAAAAAAACCTTCCCCTCCCTTTTTTTGTATTTGCAGATGCAATATATAAATATTGTATAGCCTATGACACTCCTACAATTAAGACGAATCTAACGACACCTCATTTATGTTAAAATCCATCAAGCCGTTTAGGCTACAGAGCGTGCCAAAGAAATAGACATACATAAATACATACATACATACATACTCGTACTCTCGAAAAACATTACCCTCCTTCTGGGGCAGTCGGGTAATAAAAAAATGATAAAGACGAAATGGCAAAGCATAATCATAAAAAAAATTATCTATGGATCTCTCCACAATTTTCTAACAAAATAACACATACACATGAACAAAAGGGATTTAGAAAAAAAATATTCAATAAACAAAAAACCCGACTGCTTATTGCAGTCGGGTTTTTTGTTTATTGAATAATTTTTTTGTTTATTCAAACAATTTACACCATATTTCCGGTTATTATTGTTATATTATTATTGTCCCCGCCTTTTTTTTTTTTTTTTTGGGTGGGAAATCATCCAATGACTTCTCCCGCTCTGGGCGGAGCGGAAGGGCGTGTCAGACTTTTACTGACTAAAACCCACCCGTGTTCCTTCCCTTGCCATGCCAGGGGCCACGGTTTCCCCTTGGGACTACCCGCAACCCCGGCAGGCATCGGCCCTAACGGACCCCGTCAGTTTTGCTGACATCTCTTTGAGGCGCGCGTGGAACACGACGCGCCGTGGACCCGGGCCTGGTCCTTATCGGACGGCGAGCTGCCCTCTGCTCTCCGTCCGCAGGCCCGCGCTTACGGTGGCCGGAAATCGGCTATCAATTCCCGACGCCCGGGAAGTCTCCTACGGCGGCGGCGGCTAGGGCTGGTAGGGCGCGGCCTCTGCCACTCCCTCGCGCGCTCCGCCTCCTCCTTCGCGAGCATTACTGCTTCGCAGAAGGAGGTGACGGCTTGCCATGCCCTCTCGCTCCGCACCATGGCCTGGACCAGGGCCGGACGCGAGAGGTCACTGCCGCCGATCGCCTCCACGAGGACACGGCGGTGGTCCACCCAAGCCGGGCAAACCTCCACCGTATGCTCCACCGTGTCCTCCGGACGATCCACACAATGGTGACACCCGGGCGTTTCCTCCCGCCTTATGCGAAACAGGTACCTCCCGAAACAACCGTGTCCGGTGAGGACCTGCGTCAGGCGGAAGGTGAGGACGCCGTGGCGCCTCTCAAGCCACTCCTCAAAGAGGGGACTTATCGCCGTAATTGTGGCGTGCCCAAATCTGGGTTGCGACAATCGCACACTCCAAGCCGCCATGAGATCCCGCCGGAGCTCTGTCCGCTGTACCGTGATTTCTCGCGGTAGCGGAGTTACACCCCGGCGCTTCATCTCCTCGCGCCACTCCCAAATGTGGGCGAGGACCTTCGCCTCCAGATCCCATGGCGGCGTTCCGGCAAGGAGGCTCGCCGCCTCGCCGGAGACCGTACGGTATCCCCGGACCATCCGGATAGCCATGACCCTTTGGGCTGCATGCAACCGGCGGGCTGGGCGCAACCTTAAGGTTCGCGCCCACACCGGTGCCCCGTAAAGGGCCATGGACCGCACGACCCCCGCGTAGAGCCTCCGGCAGGAGGCGTTTGGACCCCCTAGATTGGGCAGAAGCCGCTTCAAGGCAGCCCCGGCCCGCTCCAGTTTGGGAGCCAAACGTCGGAAATGCTCCACGAAGTTCCACCGGCTGTCGAGGACGAGTCCCAGGTACTTCATCGTCACCTCGACGCCGACGTGAACCCCTCCTACCGTTATTTGGGAACCCGACGGTGGCGCGTTCCGAGGGCCATGAAAGCACATGACCTCGGACTTGTGCAGGGCCACCTCGAGTCCCAATTGCCGGATCCTGTCGACGATCGTCGCAACCCCGCGTGTCGCCAGTTCGGCCGCCGCCGCGCCGCCTCGTGCGACCTCCCCTGCGCCAGGACCAGCGTGTCGTCAGCGTAGCACACTACGCTGACACCACTAGGGAGGTCGGCGCGCAGCACCCAGTCGTATCCGATGTCCCACAGATGCGGCCCCAGGACCGATCCCTGTGGGACACCGCACGACATCTCTCGCCGGTTCCATTCTCCCTGGTGACCGGGGTAGATGACGGCCCTGTCCGTCAAATTATTGTCCCCGCCTGCGATACCAAAATTCTATATATTATAATTCTTGTTTTTGTCTTTTCAGTTATGTGTTATTGCAGTCGGGTTTTTTGTTTATTGAATAATTTTCTTTATTTCAAGTTTTTTAGTTTTATTAATATATCTTAATTTCGAATTGACTAATTTAATTAATTAAAAGCAAGTAAATATAAAATTCTAAGAAATATATAGGAATTATGTAGGTACATTACGTACCTATATATATTATTATTCAATAATACATACTTAACTAAATAAGAAAATAAAATAAAAATGAGCATAATAAAAAATGAAGAATGGAAATGGGGAAATGTTGTGTGTATTGAATGTTTGTAAGTGTAGGTGTGTGAGTGTAAATGTGTGGGTGTTAAGAGATTGGTTTTAATAAGTTGTCAGTAGCACTATAGTCTAGGTTTAATAGCCAAAGACGTAATTTTCTTTTACAAATAGCTTTTGTATGCATGTAGATAGATATTTTGTTATTAATTTAATTATAAAGAAAAGTGCCAAGCAAACAGAAAAAAATTGTGAGAAACTAGTGATATAACGGATCATTGAACAAACATTTGTTGATCGTCTATTTTGTGTTAGTAAATCGTGATCCAAGGGAACTTCAGTGTGTTTTTTTAGTACTGTCATGAGAATGAACAACTGACGGACCGTTAGCACTTGGCAGTGTTGGTAAAGTTCGAAAGTTGGATCGAGGATTGGGAAAAAGCAACTAACTTTTAATATAGCTCTTTGGGCTCTCTCTAAATTTATCAAATAAGTTTTAGAGGTACCACCCCAAGTGGTAATGCAATATACTAGCAAAGACTGACATAGTGCAAAGTAAACTGTTTTTATAACTGATTGAGATATATGTCTTTGATTTTAAAATATGAAGATTAATTTTCGGATTCTTTTAACTAGGGTTTCAATGTGTTGTTGGAAGCTGAGACGATAATCTATGATTATGCCAAGATATTTTGATAGAATTCGTTTTAACTAAAACAGGACAAGAACAATGGTTGATGAAATTACATGAGTGGGCTTTCAAGTTGAAGTTTGGTTGATCCTGGGGTCTAAGAGAATAAGTCATGTATTTTGTCTTATTGACGTTGAAGGTTAGCAAATTGGAATATAACCATTTATACACCGTGTCAAGACCTTGTTGAGCATAATTTTCAACCTCATCCCACGAGTTAGCATCGAATATCAAGGCAGTATCATCGGCGAAAGTGAAGATTTTACCGTTTTGAAGATTGATGTCGCATAAGTCGTTTATATAAACTAAGAATAATGTTGGACCGAGGATACTACCTTGTGGAACGCCGTACTGATTAGGAAGTTCGTCGCTAATTCAATTATCTACTTTAGTAGTTTGTGTTCTGTCGGATAAATAGTCTATGAACAGTGGGAGCGGTAGACCTCTTACTCCCATATTTTCAATTTTTTTTACCAAAATAGGAACAGATACTGTATCAAATGCTTTAGCTAAATCTAGGTAAATAGCTAAGGTCTTTTTTTTATTATCTAATTTGTTGACTATTTAATCTGTTAGTTCGTGGACGGCTTCAGCTGTTGATCTCCCAGATCGAGATCCCAGAGATTTTTTTTCAAGGAATGTAGTTAGTCTGGTATTCATTAATCGTTCTAAAATTTTTGACAACGTTGATAGTATGGATATTGGTCTATAATTATTGACACAGTATCTGTCTCCGGCTTTGAATATGGGTACAATTTTGGATTTTTTAAAGGCACGCGGAAATATTCCAGCTTATAAAGAAAGATTACATTATTATGTATGTAAGAGGAGGAACAATAATATCAGTTTTAAAAATGATCCAGATATATTATCAACGCCAACTGCACACTCGTTTTATAAATTAATAATTAAGGACCTTATTTCTTCTTCATCAGTAAGAAGAAGAACAATGGAATTTTGAGAATATTTAGTTGGTTGACTATCGGGTTCTATACTAGGAAAATTTATATTTTGTGAGAGTAATTTTTCTGACAATGTTTTACCTACGTTTGCAAAAAATGAATTTACTCTATTAATTGAATCGATAGGATTGTCTATTGAAATGAGCTGCGTGGATTGCTGTTTGACTTTATTAGTATGTTTGCATGTTGCTTAGATTTTCTTTAAATATCTATAAAAGTATCACTGAAGATTATTATCTTATTTTACTAGATATTTTGAATGAAATGGGCACTTTTTTATCACAACGTATAAACGGATATCAGGCAGATGTCTTCTTCTACGTCAAAGATTTTTCAGAGTAAAAAAAGACATCTAGGTACATTATTTCAGTAAAACAACGACATAGCGATAAACCCTGTTACATAATTCACAAAGAAGGTTATTTTAATGCATCATAGAAAATTTTATATTAATCGGTCCATAACTCTCAAAATGACCACTATTTTTTACTAAATCTGCTCTCCTGTAAAATTGCGATTTTGTAGATATCCGTTTCTACTTTGCTGCCATCGACTTTTTTTACATCTAAAACTAACTATTCGGTGTTACGATATTAATTATTGCATTTCATAATCAATATTCTAGTTCGCTAGTTAGCCACATTTTTTATTTCCATACAGAAATATTATCAAATTAATCAAATCAGCGAAATATTTGACATCTATTTGCGACGTTGCCAACTTTCAGAATAATGTACTCGGATCCTATTATATAATTTAACAACTTATTTTTATGTACCTACATTCTAAGCAAATAAAGATCTATTCTATTCTATACAAAATCATTGTCAATAGCCGTGCGCCCGATGTGATTGCCCATCGACACAAATGACTTGACAAACTTCCATGCAAACTTACATCCCCTAGTAAACCGCTTTAGGGGATTCAAAATTCAAAAATAATCCTGAACTCTAGGTAACCAGGGGATTAGATCAGGGAGATCTGACCAGCACCCTAATTACGTAATGCACGATCAATTTAAAATTGATCGTGCACAAAAATCTGCTCAATTTTTTTTGTCGAACTTATGAAGCAATGGACTGGCAATCTTTTTCAATTGGTTTCAAGCGTGCATTGCGTAATTTGGGGGATACCAATCCATAAAAGCCACCCAAACCCATAGCCCAATATGTTTTGTTTCCATGTTCTGCAATAGTCCTGCACCAACCGGGGGTTATTCTTGGGTGCACTTGCATAGTGCATACAGGGATAATCATCGGTTGGTGCCGCATTCCATTTAAAGTAGTCTAAGGGGCCTCTGAGAGTTGGCTTTGGACCCCATGGTCCCGAGATATGTAGACATGTGAAAATAATAATAATACCATTGATTGCAGGCGACACAGGCCCATAGAAAAATACCTTAATCTAAACATATATATTTTTTTAATATAAACAAAACTTGTAAAAATCACATGTACCTACATATTAAAAAATATGTAGACTTAAAATAATAATAATAATACCGCCGTATCTCTACATTGACGTCGTGGTGGGGCTTGCGCACTCCGAACTCTAGGTCTGTGCCGGTAGAGTTTACTTTTCCGGAACAGGTCTAGGATGAGGAGCCAGACCAAGAGAGATACAGACACCCACAGGGCAGCATGTGGCGAGCTGTTAAGCAGTAGCGATCCCACGGACCCTATCTCCCGGGAGAAGTCTTGTTCCTCACCTCTGGCTTGCCTTTATTTCCCGGCTGGAGTGGAGATTTGCAAGAGCAAACGTGCTTGGAGGAAGGAAGTATTCCAGTAAGTGCTCGTAGGGATCTTGACCATCTTCCGGGCTCTGGGATTGTCCTGAAAGCCGTGGAATACCACTCCTCCTCAACCACCTCAGGACATGTTGCCCCCTTGTCACTACGTCACTTTTTGGTGGCATTTTTCGTGGGCCCATTATAGAGTGTGCAAGTCACCCCCTGCATTTTATCCGTGTATACTATAACATTGGTCAGGCAGGGGCTTAGTCTTTCCATAGTTCCCGGTCACCAGTCAACTTTAGCCACCCAAACCCATAGTCCAATATATTTGTTTCTATATCCTGCAATAGGCCTCCAACCGGGGTTTGTCCTTGGGTTCACTTGCATAGTGCATACAGTGATAATTGTCGGTTGGTGCCTCAGGTCATTAAAAGCTTCTAACAGGCCCCTGCGAGTTGGCTTCGGCCCCTCGTACGCCTTCCAAAGGTCCGGGACCCCAGGGTCCCGAGAATAGAAAAACAAAAAAAATTATAACAATATCTTGTCAGGAGGTTCCTCTCTCTGGAGTCCTGACCGCCGCGCGCCGGTAGCTTGGACCCTGTTCCCGATACGGGTGGGCTACTATTATATTTTTTATTCTAATATTTAAAAATATATTGACGTTTACAACAAAACAAGGCGCGCCACCTAGCGGCAACTATCAGGACTAGAGTTGGCGCGCCTAGACAGAGTCGGCGCGTTTCCGTTCGGTTACGAGGTTGAGGAGAACGCTCCAAGTCGGGGCATTCTTCATCCGCTGAGCGAGCAGTGGAGACGCTTCGGAACTGTCCTACGCTTTGTTGAACCATCGTTATCATACCAGCCTGTTATTAGTTAATAGTAATTTGTGATGATACTGTTAATTTGTGATTTTGTTAAACGCCGTGTATCGCACCCAGTGTGTTTTCATTGCACGAAACCCATCTTCTGCCCACATGATGTCTGAATTTAGGAGCTCAACCGTCCAACAGACGGCTGCAGTTGGATAACAATTAAAATTTAATTGTGTCTCATTAGTGACAGTCAAGCGGCTAATGAAATAGAGATTTAACATGTATTGTATAGATAGTGAAATAAAGAAGATAATCAATCTTCAATCTTCCTACCCTTTTTCCCAACTATCTTGGGGTCGGCTTCCAGTCTAACCGGATGCAGCTGAATACCAGTATTTTACATGGAGCGACTGCCTATCTGACCTCCATAACCCAGTAACTGGGTAATACGATACCCCTTGGTAAGACTGGTGTCAGACTTTCGGGCTTCTGACGACTCGTAACGACTGTCAAAGATCCACAAATGACAACCGGGACCAGCGGCTTAACGTGCTTTCCAAGGCATTGAGGAGTCTCGGTATGTAAAGATGGTCAGTTGGTCACCCATTCAATGACCAACCCCGGCAAGCGTAGCTTAACCTGATGGATCGACCCGTGCGGCGTTATTACTTAGCCACGAGCTCCTCAAATGAAGGAGTTAAATATTTTAAAAATACATACTTATTTGAAAATGTAATCAGATAACTTAAAGCTTAAAATGCCAATGCATTCCACAAGTTTCCTTGACAATTAATCATTTACTGTCCAGGCTGCTCGCTTGTGGAATGCATTACCAGTTCCAATAAAGCGCGCGCAATCGTTGCCTGTGTTTAAAAGATTAGTGAAGGATGTATAATGTCGTTATGATTTTGTTCTCGTCGTTAGCTGTACCTAATAATAATCGTCATTTATTTTCGTTACTTATATAGTTAGTATGTATGTATGTATCTATTATATATAGCATTTATCTGTGTATTATAGTATATTGTACTTTTATACTTTTTATTTGCACCAAAGACAGTCCCATTTTATGTCCAGAAAATCACTGTCCATTCCAAGGTTGCCTGGAAGAGATCGCAGTAAGCGATAAGGCTGGCCCATTGTATATTTTGTAGTGTATTACTTTTTCTTTTTGTAATGTATTATCTGGTGTACAATAAAGTAAATAAATAATTAATATGTATGCAAATGTAATAAAGGAAATGATGTACAAACGAAATATAAAAATGGAGGGGAAATTATCATAGGGCATCAAAAAATTCGTCCGCATCGCTGCCAACAGGAAAAGTGCCCAAAAAGCTGGCAGTATTGCCACGTTGTATGGCAATGCTGATTCTTTGGCCAAAAAACAGGCCAGCCTTCTGGTCACGTGAAGAGTCGACCAACCGCTTGGCGATGTCTCGCAAAACTCAGTGGGCACTCGGACCCCATGGCCTTGGTGTTTCAACCACAAACGTTTCGAACATATTATTATAACATGTACTTATTAACATTATTGATAGACGGTCCTCGGTTCAAACTTCAACATTGGAACATTGAGAATGAATATTAATTTTATACAGATATTAATAGATGTTAGTAAAATAATAATCCTATAAAAATATTTATAAACAATCTGACAAGGTTACGAAGTATGCCGTTTGTTAGACGTCAGCGTCAGTCACACCGAGTAAGAAAACTCATTGAAACATGTGCGGAGTCGCAAATTGTGTTGTATGGTACTCGTAGTGCTCAACAACAACGTCACCACTGCAACCAGGCCGCCAGGGTGGACTAGGGTCAGGTCAAACAAATTGTGTTGTATGGTACTCGTAGTGCTCAACAACAACGTCACCACTGCAACCAGGCCACCAGGGTGGACTAGGGTCAGGTCAAACAAATTGTGTTGTATGGTACTCATAGTGCTCAACAACAACGTCACCACTGCAACCAGGCCCCCAGGGTGAACTACGGTCAGGTCAATTCTAATAAAACTTTCAAATTGTGTTGTATGGTACTCGTAGTGCTCAACAACAACGTCACCACTGCAACCAGGCCACCAGGGTGGACAAGGGTCAGGTCAAACAAATTGTGTTGTATGGTACTCGTAGTGCTCACCAACAACGTCACCACTGCAACCAGGCCCCCAGGGTGGACTACGGTCAGGTCAATTCTAATAAAACTTTCAAATTGTGTTGTATGGTACTCGTAGTGCTCAACAACAACGTCACCACTGCAACCAGGCCCCCAGGGTGGACTAGGGTCAGGTCAATTCTAATAAAACTTTCAAATTGTGTTGTATGGTACTCGTAGTGCTCAACAACAACGTCACCACTGCAACCAGGCCCCCAGGGTGAACTACGGTCAGGTCAATTCTAATAAAACTTTCAAATTGTGTTGTATGGTACTCGTAGTGCTCAACAACAACGTCACCACTGCAACCAGGCCACCAGGGTGGACTAGGGTCAGGTCAAACAAATTGTGTTGTATGGTACTCGTAGTGCTCAACAACAACGTCACCACTGCAACCAGGCCCCCAGGGTGAACTACGGTCAGGTCAATTCTAATAAAACTTTCAAATTGTGTTGTATGGTACTCGTAGTGCTCAACAACAACGTCACCACTGCAACCAGGCCCCCAGGGTGAACTACGGTCAGGTCAATTCTAATAAAACTTTCAAATTGTGTTGTATGGTACTCGTAGTGCTCAACAACAACGTCACCACTGCAACCAGGCCACCAGGGTGGACTAGGGTCAGGTCAAACAAATTGTGTTGTATGGTACTCGTAGTGCTCACCAACAACGTCACCACTGCAACCAGGCCCCCAGGGTGGACTACGGTCAGGTCAATTCTAATAAAACTTTCAAATTGTGTTGTATGGTACTCGTAGTGCTCAACAACAACGTCACCACTGCAACCAGGCCCCCAGGGTGGACTAGGGTCAGGTCAATTCTAATAAAACTTTCAAATTGTGTTGTATGGTACTCGTAGTGCTCAACAACAACGTCACCACTGCAACCAGGCCCCCAGGGTGAACTACGGTCAGGTCAATTCTAATAAAACTTTCAAATTGTGTTGTATGGTACTCGTAGTGCTCAACAACAACGTCACCACTGCAACCAGGCCACCAGGGTGGACTAGGGTCAGGTCAAACAAATTGTGTTGTATGGTACTCGTAGTGCTCACCAACAACGTCACCACTGCAACCAGGCCCCCAGGGTGGACTACGGTCAGGTCAATTCTAATAAAACTTTCAAATTGTGTTGTATGGTACTCGTAGTGCTCAACAACAACGTCACCACTGCAACCAGGCGCCCAGGGTGGACTAGGGTCAGGTCAATTCTAATAAAACTTTCAAATTGTGTTGTATGGTACTCGTAGTGCTCAACAACAACGTCACCACTGCAACCAGGCCCCCAGGGTGGACTAGGGTCAGGTCAATTCTAATAAAACTTTCAAATTGTGTTGTATGGTACTCGTAGTGCTCAACAACAACGTCACCATTGCAACCAGGCCCCCAGGGTGGACTAGGGTCAGGTCAATTCTAATAAAACTTTCAAATCTATACTTATTGTATTTTTTTTGCACATCATAATATATTTTTATTTAAATTTATATTTTATGTTTAAAATACAATTAAAACCACTTACACTAAGTACTAAAAAACAATGACTAACTAACTATACAAATAAATATTTAAAAAAAACAAACGTCACTTAGGCGTCGAAGTATTCGTCCGCATCGCTGCCATCCGGAAACGTGCCCAGAAGACTGGCAGCATTGCCACGTTGAATGGCAATGCTAATTCTATGGCCAAAGAACGAGCCAGCCCTCTGGTCATGTGAAGTGTCGACCATTCGTTGAGAAGTTAGACCCTAGAGACCTGTAAAGATAGATTTAAGGTGTTGTTATAATAATAATAAAAATAAAATTAAATAAATTAATTACTTTCCTTGGTGCTTGGAACATGAGATGGCGCAAGGGTGTCGACACAAGTTGCGTCCCACACCAGAGGCCTACCCACCTTCCAAGGCAACAACGTCATGCCGTCTGGTCTCTTCCCATCGTCACGTACCAAGCCGTTTGGTTCTAATACAACTGGTACGCCGCCGGTGACAAGGGCTCGACGAATAATGTCGTTGATGCTAGCGTGTCGTGACCAACACAAGGTGCGCCCAAGCGGAGACACGTAGCGAGCCGAAACGATGAGTCATCCATCATGGTGCCTATGGTGGATGACGGGAGCGCCTGAAGCCACAGGCCTGACTCCCATTCTCCCACAGCTAGTAGACGGGCACGCTCAACAGTATTAGGTGACGTGTTTACCAGGGTATTCCGTATAATACTGCAGAGCGGCACGTCCCACCGTCTCTGGGAGGACGGGTTGTCAGGTAAATCCGTATTGGGACAAGCCATTATCCAAGCGTTCAACGCATCAGTCAGACACGGTACCTCAAAATCGCCCAGTGAGGAAGATAAAATATTCCTGGTTAATTTATCGGTACTGTGGACCGAGGAGAGGAAGGCGGCATCTATACATCTTCTATACATACAGATAAATAAAATTTAAGTGTCTGTTTGTAATTTCAATTTCATCATCATCATCATCATCATCATCATCATCATCAATCATCATCAATCATCATCATCAATCATCAAAATAAATAAAATTGAAGTGTCTGTTTGTAATGTCAAAATAACAGCTTTTTACTAAATGCATGAAAGTATATACGACCCATACAACAAAAACACAATTTGTTTTTTTTGTCTGTCTGTCTGTCTGTTTGTTCCGGCTAATCTCCAAAACGGCTTTTCGACGGGAGTCTCACTGGCAGCTATGCAAATAGAGTTGATGTATAGACATCATCGCGGAAGAAGTCGCGTGTAACAGCTAGTATAATAAATAAAATAAAATATATGTATATATATATATATACATGACATGCGCGCACCAACCCACCCTCTTTCATCACTTATACCCCCACACACATCACACACCCCAGACTCCACACACACTAACACTCATAACTATTTTAATTGTTCTTTCTTTTCATTATTATTTCTTTTGTTTTTATTATTTTTTTCCAAATTAATTAGTTCACCTAAATAAATAATTGTTTGCCTTACTTGGGAAGAGACTGGACCCCACGACACAGGGAATCCTAGTGTGGGGTCCAGGGAATTTGTAAAAATCTAGTACCTAAGGCTCCTATGTGATTTGATACTCGTTTTTTTTAATATTGGACTGTGTTTTTCTAAACTGAATAAAGCTTTTTTACTTTTACTTTACTTGTATACTTGAAATTTTGCGGACACCGAGACCACCCAGGCGGATGGGAAGTGTGGCTTGCTGCCACGCTCGGTCGTCCAGGGCCACATTTAGGATTGAGGTTAAAGTATTTCTAATGATTTTGTCAACTAAAAGTTGTGGATGCTTCCACAGATGGGAGGAACGAAGGCTATACGTGAATTTTGGTCCAAAGCAACAGTACCGAATGAGTGTGAAGGCCGAATGAATATTAATTTTGAAAAGTCTTTCCGAGACATCGTTCAAATTTTGTATTTTCTCCTCGATAAACGTTGGAAAGTTTTCTTTCGGGGAACTCAGGCGTTATGTTATGTAATGTCAGTACAAGTTCTAATCTCGCAGCATTTAGGTACTTTTAGAGGATAACGTTGGAAGTGGCCGGGTGCGCTCAGTGATGCAGGTGTCAGCTGCTGGCAGAGTGCAGTGGCGGGGCGCCCGCGCCGTGCTTGATTATAAGCGAGAGTTAGGGGACGATGTCGCAAGGCTCCGCGTCCGCGACCCTCGCGCCGCGCGCCGCGCGACGTCGGAACTGTGTCGGTAAAGCGCGACGAGGTTCTGTTCCAATTATCTATTTAGTGAAACATTTCACAAGCGCAGTCAGCGCGCCACCTTGCCGTGGGTCAGGCATTAGACACGCGACCCGCGACCCGCGACCCGCGACCAACATACCAGATACCTAAAAGATTAAAAACGTTTCACATCTAGTAAGTAGGTATGTCATCATTTTATAAAGAAGATTAAGATATGCTCATCTGTTAGCGTCAGCGACTCAGCATCCTCGAGGATGTGCACATGGTCAGCTAACACAAGCGACTTCTGCTATCGAACAGTTGCGCCACCGCCCCCGGGAGCAGCCCGCCGCCCGCGGGAGCTGCCGGCCGGCCGGCCGCAGCTCGCCGTGCCTCGCTGTGCGGTACATAGTGCGTCTGCCGGTTTGCACAAATAACTAGTTATCCTCATTATTAAACCGACTGCAAATGTGACGTCACGTCACATTTGCAGTCGGTTTGTTGGTTGCTTACGCGGACCAAGTGTGATGGAATTGTACACGTCATCCACTTGTGATCGAGGGCAGTGTTCCGGACGCGGACACCCGCACACGGACACGCGGACAGGCGGACTGGCGGACAGGCAGACACTCACTCCCACGATCGACAACATTGCAATCGCGACAGATACTGCATCACACTCGTGTCGGAGACGTCACAGTCGAGGCGGATAAACAGATAAATTAAAAACTATGCTTCACGCCCCGCATAGGTAGGTACAAACATTGAAAAGTTGCAATATTCTTGAGGACGGGTAGAACAGAACAGGTACAGGAACAGAACAGCCGGCCTTTAACTTACATTACATACATTACTATTTGAGACAACATAGCGCAACATATCATTATTATATAAGA
This sequence comes from Conistra vaccinii, assembly GCA_948150665.1. NCBI lineage: Eukaryota > Metazoa > Arthropoda > Insecta > Lepidoptera > Noctuidae > Conistra > Conistra vaccinii. The sequence continues at coordinate 19,711,834 of OX411338.1, read as the reverse complement.
CCTTGACCTAACCTAAGTTTTACAAATAAATAATTCTGATTCTGATTTTGAATACTTTTATGTTATGTGATTTTTTTCATAAACCCATTACTTTCAAAGTTACAAAATAAAGTCAAATTAGACTTAGTTGCACAAGTAGGTACGTGCAACGATATTCCAAACCACTTCCGTGACGTCATTTGGCTGTGTTCAAAATACGGCCAAACCGGTTTTCTTATCAGTAGAAGTGGGTGTAGTGCCGATTCAATGCAATTAAATTAAAAAATCATTTATTTTCTCTTCACAAAGCTGACTTAAAGGAAATGCGTACAAAAAATGTCTCGGCTGTATTCCACCTTTGTGAGAGACTGGTGCCTGATATAGGTTTTTGGGAAAACCTGTGACCTGTAGGTCACCAGGCCCCCTCCACGGCTAGAATTAGCTTTTACTAAATACCGTGCAAGAGTAAGTTAAACAATATGCATAACAAAAATAAGAACTAAGTAGGAGTTAAAACAATAATATGCTTAACACAAATAAAAGAACAAGGAATAACAATTAAATAATTCTGCAGAGGTTATTGAGTCATGCGCATGTTACAACACTACAATGGAGTCATGACCGCCGCGCGCATGCTACAACACTACAACTACTGCTACTGTACACTAACACCAATACTATGTACTAACACGCATGCACTCCCTCAATGGAGTCATGACCGCCGCGCGCATGCTACAACACTACAACTACTGCTACTGTACACTAACACCAATACTGTGTACTAACACGCATGCACTCGCTCAATGGAGTCATGAGACCGCCGCGCGCATGCTACAACACTACAATGGAGTCATGACCGCCGCGCGCATGCTACAACACTACAATGGAGTCATGACCGCCGCGCGCATGCTACAACACTACAACTACTGCTACTGTACACTAACACCAATACTGTGTACTAACACGCATGCACTCGCTCAATGGAGTCATGAGACCGCCGCGCGCATGCTACAACACTACAATGGAGTCATGACCGCCGCGCGCATGCTACAACACTACAACTACTGCTACTGTACACTAACACCAATACTGTGTACTAACACGCATGCACTCCCTCAATGGAGTCATGAGACCGCCGCGCGCATGCTACAACACTACAATGGAGTCATGACCGCCGCGCGCATGCTACAACACTACAACTACTGCTACTGTACACTAACACCAATACTATGTACTAACACGCATGCACTCCCTCAATGGAGTCATGACCGCCGCGCGCATGCTACAACACTACAACTACTGCTACTGTACACTAACACCAATACTGTGTACTAACACGCATGCACTCGCTCAATGGAGTCATGAGACCGCCGCGCGCATGCTACAACACTACAATGGAGTCATGACCGCCGCGCGCATGCTACAACACTACAATGGAGTCATGACCGCCGCGCGCATGCTACAACACTACAACTACTGCTACTGTACACTAACACCAATACTGTGTACTAACACGCATGCACTCGCTCAATGGAGTCATGAGACCGCCGCGCGCATGCTACAACACTACAATGGAGTCATGACCGCCGCGCGCATGCTACAACACTACAATGGAGTCATGACCGCCGCGCGCATGCTTCAACACTACAATGGAGTCATGACCGCCGCGCGCATGCTACAACACTACAATGGAGTCATGACCGCCGCGCGCATGCTACAACACTACAACTACTGCTACTGTACACTAACACCAATACTGTGTACTAACACGCATGCACTCGCTCAATGGAGTCATGAGACCGCCGCGCGCATGCTACAACACTACAATGGAGTCATGACCGCCGCGCGCATGCTACAACACTACAATGGAGTCATGACCGCCGCGCGCATGCTACAACACTACAATGGAGTCATGACCGCCGCGCGCATGCTACAACACTACAATGGAGTCATGACCGCCGCGCGCATGCTACAACACTACAATGGAGTCATGACCGCCGCGCGCATGCTACAACACTACAACTACTGCCGGTTTCCTCACGATATTTTTCTTCACCGTTTTGAGAGCAGTGGTGATGAAATTATTAACACAAAGTAAAGCGCCTGCTTGGGTTCGAACCCACGATCTACAACTCGTAATTCGGGGCCGTTACCACTGGGCCAGCACTGCTCTCCGATATATACCTGCATCAGATATATGTAACGTATTGGCTATTCATGATCCTGGTAATGCAGCGCTGTACGGTGTACTTACGAACTATGGAAAGCTAGTGTAGCTATTTATTAAGTTCCCGTTCGTCCCACCAGTGGGACGACGGCAGTGAGACGAACGGGAATACGAGTACACGTGTAGCGCAGTAAAAAGTTAATATTAAGTTTAAGTGAGCAGCCAGTTAACTTTTGTGGCAGGTTGAGAGCCTACTTAGGTCGGGAGCGCCCACTGGGAAGTGGTGCCCGTCGCGCTGTGGGCCTGTGGGCATGAGCGTCGCCCGCGCGGTTGCGACACGACGCTGACGCTGCGACGCTGGTAGCCGCGAGGACAGCGCGTTAACCTGTTCAATATAAATTAGGTTAAACAGTAACAGTTGCCGGGGGCGGCCGCCAGAGGTCACATATGATTAAGCCGCCGTAAATCGAGCGCTAAACACGCAAATTATGTACTCATGAAATACTTCTATTGAACTAATTAATTATTTCACATTGAACTATAAAATAAAACGCCACATCCGCGAAACCGGTCGTAAGTTTGAAGGTGTTTACGTTCACATGAATTAACAACTCCATGTCAGCTTTTACGTAACACTTTTATGTTTTTAGGGTTCCGTACCTCTAAAGGTTAAAAAACGAACCCTTATAAGATTGTCCTTGTCCGTTTGTCTGTCCGTGTGTCACCACCAATTTTCTTAGGAACGGGTGGACCTAGCAAGTTGAAATTTTTACCAGATACTGAGATCTTTAGTCCCTATTAGGTGTATTAAAATCAAGGTCCTGACTCAACACAATAAAAAGATATGGACTTTAGATTTTCACGAAAACTTGTAAGTACCAAAAACCTTAATTTTCAATGTTTTTAATTTTTCGGAATTTGTCTTTTATGTGTGCTGTAAGACCTTGCTTTTAACCAAAATTGACAATTCTAGGTCAACTGGAACTCCGGATGTACCCGATAGGTTTTGGGTAGAAAACCTATATGGTAGTTCCCATTGATATATTTATATTTCTATGGTAGTTCCCGTTGACCTAGAATCACGAAAGGCAAAAAAGCAAGGTCTTACAGCACAAATAAAGGGATACAGTTGACGCCAATTAAGATAGTCCTCTGAGTTGTATGGACGCTCATTCAATTTAGAGGACTAGTTTCTGGGCACAGAACTATTTAGGTACCTATACGAATGAAGCTCCTTACGGAACCCGGTTTTTTTGTATCAGCAACAGCTGCTCCAATTAATCATGACATAAAATATCACAAAATTACTTATGGATGCGGACACCATAGTATATGCACTAACTATGAAGGCGTAAGGGGTTTAGTAAGGATGCCTATGTAAGTACAAGAACCACTTGACTTCCACTTTAAGTCACTGGTCAAGCTTCTGCCGAACTTGAGTCCGTGAGTAGGTCAAATAAAAAAGTAAGAACCAATTCATGGGTGAAAATAATTCAATGTCCATACTGCTTACTCAATCATATTATTGAATTCCACAATGTGTAAATGTTGACCAGTCCCGTGCGTGAGGGGTACGGGGCGAGCGGCCAGTGACGTATCACCGTTGCGGATATTGCTGAGTGGTGATGCCCAACAAAGTCAGCGCCAGGCGGAGCGCATTTTTGTTTACCCCCTTTATTATTGACAAAAAAACCGAAATATATCTATTATCTATAATTAATTAGCCGTAAACAGAAAAATAAGCCAAGGCGCCGCCCGAAACCGAAGCGAGAGCAGAGTCGCCGAAGCAGGGTCGGCGGAGAAAAACAGACAAACAATGACGATGTCACTCTCAAAATTAAATAGGTATATTATTATCTCCTACGAGCAAAAACCTAAGCATAGCGTAACGTCAGGCGGATGATGATATAGCGGTGTGCGCGTGGCAGTGACAGGAGCCCCCTCCCGAGCCCCAGCTTGATGATGATATAGCGGTGTGCGCGTGGCAGTGACAGGAGCCCCCTCCCGAGCCCCAGCTTGATGATGATATAGCGGTGTGCGCATGGCAGTGACAGGAGCCCCCTCCCGAGCCCCAGCTTGATGATGATATAGCGGTGTACGCATGGCAGTGACAGGAGCCCCCTCCCGAGCCCCAGCTTGATGATGATATAGCGGTGTGCGCATGGCAGTGACAGGAGCCCCCTCCCGAGCCCCAGCTTGATGATGATATAGCGGTGTGCGCGTGGCAGTGACAGGAGCCCCCTCCCGAGCCCCAGCTTGATGATGATATAGCGGTGTGCGCATGGCAGTGACAGGAGCCCCCTCCCGAGCCCCAGCTTGATGATGATATAGCGGTGTGCGCGTGGCAGTGACAGGAGCCCCCTCCCGAGCCCCAGCTTGATGATGATATAGCGGTGTACGCATGGCAGTGACAGGAGCCCCCTCCCGAGCCCCAGCTTGATGATGATATAGCGGTGTGCGCATGGCAGTGACAGGAGCCCCCTCCCGAGCCCCAGCTTGATGATGATATAGCGGTGTGCGCGTGGCAGTGACAGGAGCCCCCTCCCGAGCCCCAGCTTGATGATGATATAGCGGTGTGCGCATGGCAGTGACAGGAGCCCCCTCCCGAGCCCCAGCTTGATGATGATATAGCGGTGTGCGCGTGGCAGTGACAGGAGCCCCCTCCCGAGCCCCAGCTTGATGATGATATAGCGGTGTGCGCGTAGCAGTGACAGGAGCCCCCTCCCGCCCCCCAGCTTGATGATGATATAGCGGTGTGCGCATGGCAGTGACAGGAGCCCCCTCCCGAGCCCCAGCTTGATGATGATATAGCGGTGTGCGCGTGGCAGTGACAGGAGCCCCCTCCCGAGCCCCAGCTTGATGATGATATAGCGGTGTGCGCGTGGCAGTGACAGGAGCCCCCTCCCGAGCCCCAGCTTGATGATGATATAGCGGTGTGCGCGTGGCAGTGACAGGAGCCCCCTCCCGCCCCCCAGCTTGCTATTGTTACAGTTGTTAGTCAAAATAAAGAGTTTTCTCTTTACCTTTAACGACTTGCACTTGATGACACCACACAAATGTAACATTCTGATTGTCTGCACACAGAAGTTACAATGGATGCAATTGACCACTTTATTATTATGAGTAGGTACAGGGGGACAGCTACATGTAACGCGTTTCGATATCAGCGCACTATGAGCCACGCGCCACTGTGCACTGCTGCAGTGCTGCCCTGCTGCGGATCACTCGATGTAGCTCGTCGGAACCGACGCGTCCCGTCGTCGCGGACCCTTGAGACAAATAAGGGTCGTGCAATCAAAGTCGAGGTAGGTTACCGTTAACTGACTTTACAACAATGTTAATTGATGTGACATATCACACGCGCCACAAATGTCGAGCCGGGGCCTTCGGCGCGACCTGCGACCGGCGACCACGCCGCCACGTCACCGCGCGCCTGTTGCGTGCGCGTGCGACCCTCGACCTGAGACCTACGACCCGCCGCGCGCCGCCTCTTCTTTGCTTGACGTGTTCATCACATTCGCTAATTATTGCGTAGTCGCAGTAAATGATTTACGCTGACTTATCTTAGACGGGGTCGAATATACAAAGTCGCAAAGGGTCATAAAATTACAATATTTTATTTAGCAAGTGAGCGGTTGCGCGCCTCGTGGCACAGAACAGTACACGCGCAGAAGGTCTACTTGCGAGCAACAGACAACTCAGTTGAGCGCAACACGACAAGAGTTGGTCCTGAACAGCCGTCGTGCTGTAGTCGATGCATACCGACTGGTGGCGAATCAGTTCGCGTAGTAGGTACGACGTAGACGCGATAGCGAAAGATAGGCCGCTCGACCACAACATCGATCTATTGGGCCATTTTAACTAGATCATTAGTCTAATACTACACAAATAATATCTCTATCGTGACGTAAGAATATATATAGATACAGCTACTAATACCTACACGGTACAGACACACAAAAAAGGCTCCACTCTAAACAGACCTACTTACTAGGATTACATCATAGCTGTGTGTTACATGTTAGTCAACCAGCACAACGGAAGCTCCTCACGCCGCGCGCCGACTGATACATACAATCAATCAGTACATATGTTATTGATATTGGTGGAACACTGAAACGTCATCGTGTTGTGCTTAGTTTTTTGCCTGAGGAAGTACTCGAATGTTAAACATCTCCACAGTGGTGCTTATGTTCGTACAATCAAGCCAGCATCGCGAACGATTGATTAATGTTGATGTACTTTGTTCTGAGCATTCACTACCTTGACTTATGTACACAAAGGTTTTTCTAAAACAATATCTGACCTATTTTTCCAGTAGCGGAACCAGGGTTGTTAATTGACTTGGTGTAACAATGTTAATATAATATCTATACTAATCTATACTATATAATATAATATATAATTATAATAATAATATGCCCCCTAAACAACCACACGTCCTGATTGACCATCTAATCACGTGGGGGGCGGACACACGAATCAGAAATTACTGGCGTGGCTAACGTGGCTCTGGAAACCCATTTAACATGGAGACTAGATCGAAGAAAATACGTATAGGACCGCTACCCGAGGGCAATCGTCGGGGCACACCTGGGGCCGATGCTGGGTGTCTCAGCATGCGACCCATCGGCGGTGGGGGACTGAGCAGGCGGGTTCTCCCCGACAAAAATACTACAGCCGAACCGACAGACAGACTAGACAATAGTGATGACAGTAGAGCATTTACATCTGCCTTGGCTGTTTCGCAGGCGGCGTCAGCTACTCAGCCTGCGACCACTAAGGCGGGAAAACCCAGAGTGCGCATGAAATGGACTGAAGATATGAACATATTCATCATGCGCACATACTACTATATTACAAAACTTGGAGAGGACAGAACAATGTACTGCACACAATTATTCACACTTCAGAAAGCAGCTATATTAAACACATGTCGCATAGTGCGGAAATTCCTTCAATTAGATTTAGACAATAATTTTCAATGCAGTACAAAACATTTAATCTATACATTCAAACTTAAATTCTCACCTTGGTGTATACCCGTGAGATTTTAATAAAATACCAGGTTTTAGGCACCTGAGAAAATAAACATTAAAAACAAAATAATTATATAATATTATAAAGCTGAAGAGTTTGTTTGTTGGTTTGTTTGCTTGAACGCGCTAATCTCAAGAACTACTGGTCCGAATTATTTCAGTGTTCGATAGCTCATTTATCGAGAAAGGCTATAGGCTATAAATCATCACGCTAAGACTAATAGGAGCGGAGCACCAATGAAGAATGTTTCAAAATCGGGGTTTTTTTTTCCTTTTGAGAGCTTCCGCTGCGTGCGCTGCGTAAATGGTTAAAGTTTCGCAAAAATTATGTATGACCGAATTATAAGCTATAATAAATAATTTGATTTGATTTGATTTGAATTGTTTCCCTTTAAAAGAGCAACAGAATATGTCTATCTTTTAAGGTTGGCTCACTATAACCTTTTTTATGCTAACCTTTGTTCTAAAATAATGCATTATTTGCGAAAGTGTTTTTATAAACATAATATTAATCCTTATCCAAATAAATACGTTATTCATCACAAGTATTTAATTTATAACAAAATTGCCCTTTACATTATTCAATTTCAATGAATATCTTAGGAGATATCGCAGTTTTAAAATAACATCGCAGCAAAATAATGATCAAGTACTGCGCGCGCATCTATGATGTGCAAGGAGACACAGTACTTTTACAGTTTTACCTAACATTTTAAAGTTCCATTCTTACTGATAAAAGCGTGATGTAGGTACGTAAAATAGCTCCTTAATGTACGTATTATTTAAGGCCAGGACTCTCAGAATCGACCTATTTTTGATTCAACATTAAACAATCAAATATTGTTAGTTTTGATCTGATAAAAATACATGTTGTAGTTTAAGAAATATTCTTGATTATTCTACGGTTCAAAACACGATATTAACAACTTCACTCGATCAAAAAAAATCGCGAAAACTCTCTGTTTTCGCCATTTTTTGATCGTTTTTTAAGTCGTACTCGAAGTAGACCCAACTTTTACTTCCGAAAAACATGTCAAAAAATCGGCAATGAAATTACAAAGAATATTCTACGGTTAATTTTTCTCAAAACAGTTTTTTATTGTTTTAACAAGATATTATTTAATAAGGCGGCCCGCGCGCTTCCATTCAGTAGCCGGCCAGGCGTCTTTGAGGTAGGACCTGTGTCGCTGTTGCTAGCTCGCTGCGTTCCCCGCAAAATATACGATAAATTAATGTTATTTTCCGTGTTTGTTAGTATTTAAAATCAGTCTGTATATTATACAGTTTTAGGTTCTAGTATTAATAATTTAACTGTAGATATTAGTTTAAGTTGTAGTATAAGAGGTATTTAAGATTAAATTATGGGGAATAAGAACAGAAGGAAAAAAAATATATCCAGGATAGAACTGGGGAAGCTTAAAAAAATAATAAGGTAAGTTTGATTATAATTTTTCTACGTATATTAAAACTACCTACTCGTTTTTAATATTACAGTTTACAGAAAGAACAGTAGCACAACTACACCAAAGATCATTTTTGCAAATAAACTTTTTATCTTTGCAGTTTATCGATACCAAGATACAAATGCGTAATAAAAAAGTGCACAGGCTAACAGTAAGTACCTACCCTACAACTCGATTTTTATAATGGGATTTAGAATAGCGATGACGCGACGGCAGTATTTGCTTCTCGCTCAGGCGCAATAGGTAGGTTCTGTGAGCGTCAGACATGTACCTAGTGTACCTACTCTGCATCAATTCAACTCGCGCGTCTACTGTAGGTATCTATTGTACAAATTATAATAATAATGCAAGGTTGTTGATGTTGTTGTACTTTCACACAAAATAGTGACTAGTGTAGATATCTGTTATCGCCTGACTTACCGACCGACTTACCGACTGACTTACCGGCAGACTTACCGATTTACTGGCTGACTTCCTGTGGGAAATTGCCTGCCATATCAAAATTCTATAGATTATAATTAGGGCATGCTATCCGGATATCCGAATTATCTGGATATCCGTCGAAAATATTATCCGAATATCATTTGTTTTACTATCCGGATATTTATTTATTTATTTATATATACTTTATTGTACATCAGATAATATATTACAAGAAAAAAAAGTAATACACTACAAAATATACAATGGGCGGATAATACGGATAGTTACTTTTGTTCCATTTTCCTTTTGATAATATAACATTTAACGTTGTGTTTTAATAAAATAGGTATTCGAAATCGTGACAATTCATGCTATATCTTCAAAAATCCATCTAATGACACAATTACTATGTAGATTCATCATAGAGAAAATTTAAAAGTGCTTTTGCACAGAGCTCGACTTCAGTTGACGACAGCGATGGTGATGACGTAGCACTCAGTGATTACAAGCAGCAGAAACTGAAATATCATTTACTTCAACAGAGAAAATAAGCAAAGAAATTGAAAGGACTCTGCAGGTTGACCATCAACAGTGAATGCATTGACAAGCTTGGCATTTACTTTAAAAGCATTGGCAAGAATGATGGCTTTGATTAGTAGTGTTGTTCTCTAGATTCATCTCTGTATTGTGTCTTGCTTGACGAGATCTCACAGAACAAAATAGAGTTCCTGCTAAATGCAACATAAATAAAAGGTTAGGATTTGCTACACTGGAACAAGCTGTTTTGGTAACCAACCCAAAATCAGATTGATATGGGAAGTAGGAATGCGGAGCAGAGGCCTCATCATGATTCTCGGCATTCATGATTTGCATTAATTCGTTTCCTGCCTGGACCGTAAAAACCCAATCCGGAAAGTCTTCTTTAGGAATACCCACAGTTTCACATATATGTCCAACGGAAGATAGGACTGCACAATCGCGATAACAAGAACTGAATGACCCAAAACGCACAAAAGATAGTTCATATTCAGGGAATCGATGAAAGTACATGCCATTCGCGGCTACTAGTTTGTGCTGATCCAACTTATACATCAGATACTTTGACATCTAGCAATGTCAGTAGTGTGATTTTGTCTCATTTATTACCAAGCACTACTTTATAAGACTTACAGTCTTCATCTAATGTGCTTTCAATTGTTCTAGCCATCTTAACAAAGATAACATTTGACCAGCTCACGATCTATTATACCATTGGTAGATAACCCGTGGATTATAGCTTTTCTCGTCAATGACAGATACTTTAGTATACGATTATTGAAGTTTTTGTAATAAAAATGTCGATTGTAAACTAATATAAGTTTAATTTACCTCTTTTACAGTGGTTTCCAAAATATCCATATTATCCGGATATATTCGAATAGTTGTCTGGCAGTATCCGAAATATTCGAATAGTAAAATGAGCGGATAATTGAATGCCCTAATTATAATGCTTGTTATTCTCTTTTCAGTTATGTTTTTGCAATCGGGTTTTTTGTTTTTTTTAATATTTTTTTTTTTTTTTATACTTCCTTTTTTATTATAATACACTACATAGGTACCTATGAAACTTAGCAATAAGGATAACCCTGCAAATGCGGCTGAAGGCTTTTGCAGACCAGCGCGACTCGTCGCGCGACGCGACACGAACAATACAAAACTTTACAGTATGATAATAGGTATTACCGTGGTATAACAATAAACGGTGTCGCGTCGCACGACAAGTCGCGCTGGTCTGAACTCAGCTTAAAGTGGCTTTTTTGCATTGATCTATCTATCTATCGACAAGGAAAATGAGCAGCCTGATAAGTGCGCATCCAGTACACATTCTCTACCTCAACCAGATTTGCAGCAACCAGGTCCAAGCACCGTTTTGTGATTTTTGATGAATGATGAAGAATTTACTATTTCAATAAAACTCATTACAATATAATACACACTGTATTATATTGTAATGAGTTTTATTGGAATTTATTTAAGTAATAATAAATTACTAGCCCGTGACTTCGTACGCGTGGAGTATAACCTAGTTATAAAACATAAATCCTATGTTATAGGTGAAAACTAAAGCTACAGAATACCGAAACTCCCAATACAATCCCTCCAGTAGTTTTCTAATCAAACAAAAATTCAAAAAACCGCATTGTAAGCGGAAGCGCTGTAACAGTCATGAAAGAAAAGGAAACAGTGTTAGTGACATAAAAAATAAACAATTGTAGGTAGGTAATAAAATAAATTGTGTTGCTTATATTTCCCTAAAAACGAAACACCCGAAACATTAACATGAATTCCGTAAAACAAAGTTAGCTTACTGTTATAATGTTTTACTGTGACGCAAAATTTTTGCACAGCGGGGTCAGCGAGTTCATTTGAACTGCGTGTCCGCGCGACTGGCTCGCGGGGATTGAGGTAGCGCTAAATGCCTACTGCGCTCGAATATCCTGCCCTTAAAAATATTTTCACCCTCTACGTAAAAGAAGTCGCGGGTTAAAGTTAGCGTTGGATAGCAATGGGGTAGCTCGCCGTCCGATAAGGACCAGGCCCGGATTGACGGCGCGTCGCGTTCCACGCGCGCCTCAAAGAGATGTCAGCACAATTGTCGGGGTCCGCTAGGACCGATGCCTGCCGGGGTTGCGGGAAGTCCTAAGGGGAGACCGTGACCTCTGGTAACGAACAGGCAAGGGAAGGAACACGGGTGGGTTTTAGTCAGTAAGTCTTACACGCCCTTGCGCTCCGCCCAGAATGGAAGAAGTAATTTGATGATTTCCCGCACAAAAAAAAAGAAGCCCATTGTAACTATTCCACGCGGACGAAGTCGCGGGCAGAAGCTAGTATAGAATAAAGTTACTTTATACACTTACAGATACTGGTTTGTTGTGTGTGTAAGTGTGTTGTTGAAACACCAGTTTGTTGGACGACTCTGGTCACTTTAAACTATCCTTCACCATGGCATCTGACAGCGCTCTTCTTACCTACAAAGTCATCTGTGTTTCAGGTACTTGCAATATGTTTATGTTCGAACTCACGCCCAATTACAGGCACTTTTGAATTGTCAAGTCAAGGGCTCGGTCAGTCAGAAAGATGAAGCTAGTTGCCATTCCAAAGCGTAGTAGGTTCCTATGAAGAAGAACAGGCAAGATACTCGACAGACACTCTTTCAAATCAAATAATGTTAAAAATATTGGTTACATCATTCATGTTGAAATTATACATGTGAGAACACTGTAGAAAGACCACCGCCGTGCACGTTAAATGCGTCCGTAATAAAAAGATAAACACAATTAAAAAATTAAAAAAATAGATTAAAATAAGCCGTGGCAGCCAAGTCCACCCAAGTCGACGGCGTCCGTCCACGAACATGACTCATGGATCAGCACCATTTAGCTCAACCATTTTGAAGGGAACTTAACGATCCAACACACACACCACCAGCGAGACATTTGAGTGAGCATGACATACACTGGCGGCTGAGCCAGAGCACATTCAAGTCAATGCAAGAAGTCCTACCCAGTAAATGGTAGTTTTGTAGAAGGAATATGGTCACAGTGCTCACACAAATGTGCTATGCAATTATACAATACTAAGAGATTGAATTTATAAATACAATGCAAATTATAGTTCTTGCAATGTTCGAGTAGTTAACATTATGTATTACTAAACTGAAATTGAAATCGTGATACACCCTAGATCTGGGACTAGATCATAGTACAACCACAGATAATATAATACTACGTAGTACAACCTTACTTTACTTACTTTTAGCGCTTTCGAGGATATTTTGTGATGACCGCGCATTTAGCGGGATTACGATCAAGCCAGAGGAATATTGTCGAAGGAGTACCTTCGACAATATTCCTCTGGATGCTGTAGATTATTCTGGAGTACCGTCACGTTATTATGCGATAACAAGTTGCATTAATTTTCATATCAGCGAAATTCAGTAATATGGGTGAATGCAAGCAAGAGTCGATGTCGATGATGTAGATTATTAATAGAAATAAACCAAACAACGAACCCTGAGGGACTCAACAGAGTACGGGGACACAACTAGAAGTTATAATCATTCAATACTATGATTTACTATTTGGGACCTGCTCTATAAGTAATAAGAAAACCATCTGCGTATTTTCCCGTGTAATCCCATGCCATTTAACTCCGATAACTGGATATTATGGTCAAGTCGATCAAAAGCCTTACTAGCAGTATCAGTGCAGTGTGGACGACATCGACCTGCTTACCGTTATATATGGCGTCGGTGACAAATTCATTATGAAGGATCAGATTAGAAGTGGTAGACGTGTAGTGTTGAGACCAGCTCCTCACACAACGTCAACTTCTGTAAATACTCGCAAATGTTCGATATTCCTCATTGCATGTAGAAGTTCGATATAGCATAAAGCGCGCGCTTTGCGATACTCAAAAGCTCTGGCTGTAGGGAGGAACGCGGACGGGGAAAACCGCGTTCTGCCGCGGAAAACTTACAGCGGTGTCCGGTGAGAGGCGGTGCGGGGGGCGGCGGTGGGGGGCGCGGGCAGGCGCGGCTCCGGCGCCGGCCGCTGCGCCACTCGGTCGCGCGCGCCCGCTCCGCTCACTCGTGTCCCCGGACCTCCCGCGCCAGCAGCTCCGCTCCCGTACGTGTTGCCGCCTCGCCGCCGCTCGGTAACGTACCCGCACACACACACTTACACTCCACACAGCACGCGCGCTTGCATAAGCGAGTTGTTTCCGCCTCACCACCCGTCATAAAACCGAAAGTGAGCCAGAGGCCGCCACACCGGCCCTGGCCGGGTGCCCGGGAGCGCCGGGACCTCTGCAGCTCTGAGGCTAATCCGTCGCTGAACTAAATCTAGTGCAACTGAAGTCCGTTGCCTCACCGGCGCGGCGCAACCTCGCCGCCCGACATTGGGCGCGTTTCGACACACAATATCGATCTATCGCACGATTGAAAGTGATTTCGATAACATTGAGCCAAACCGCTATTGCCCTCCACTTTGTCGCTTATTTAATTTGTTATAATTAAGAACAGGAGCTTTGTGATTGCATCGTCAGCTCGTGAATCGTTCGCTGCGTGTTGTTAGCTCGGTCGGGATAGCCGATGAGATGTAATTGTAAACAAACATGGCGCTGGTCGCGTGTGACGTCACTCACGTGGTAGTCGCACCGCAGACAGGCAGTCACGACGCGATAGGTTTCCTCGTACACAAGTGGGTCGCTTGACCATTATATAACGGACGGTCGAGCGTTCCAATGATTTCTTGTCATCTTATCTAACATTCTATATTTTGCTTTGAAAAAAATGTGTTTAGACTGGGTAGGAAAGTGGTACGATCGCCGCGGTCAAGGTCGCGACACGACCGGATGACCCCGCTCCAACCCCGCCCCGCTTCACCCCTCGCGACAAAACAGAGACCTTCGACTGTGAAACAAGAGGGCGAAAAAACTTATTTTGCTAATCCAATTAAGACTGTTTGTTGACCATAACATTCAATTATAGGTCATTGCTTGGTGGATAGTGTCGTTCATCTTATGCTTGTGATTCGCCCGACATGCTATTCGACTCGCGTGACTTTCATACATACATTGCGGCAACGTCGCCATCAGCTTCCTCGTCCCGATTGGTCTGCCCAGTCACCCTCACTCCGCGTAGCTAGCGCCGCTAGCTGCATCTGTTGATACAGAACATGCTTAGTGTATGTAAATCGATATTGATATACCTGACTTCCAATCTTTCTCAAACATTACAGTTCTAGTGTCTTGTTGAAAGTTTGAAACTGATCATTTTCACAGGCATGTTAATAATTTGAGGAGCTTCTCGTATTCGGGTAGGTCACCTTACATTCGATCCCAAAAAGTGTAACACAGTTTAGTTACTCCTCCGATTAGACTTGAAACTATGTAGTTGAAATTTTTTGGAGCACGCTGGCGCAGAGATCGGAAGTGAACGCCACGTGCTGAAGGGTTGCAGGGTGTGGTGGTGTCGTCGGCAGGAAGCAGTACGACAGACTACATGCACTTACTGAAGATCTTCGAACTTAGTGTCGCACAGCACTCGTGCAACCGTCCCATATACTGCTTTATGAAGTTCCTGATTCCGTAAGACCTGTATTCAACTAATACTCTCAAGTTTTCTTCCTGTCTAACTGTCCACCACCTGAAACTTGCACGGGCAACTTGTCGGTAGCAAGCTCGACTCCACTCCAATGCTAATTTTCCGTTTGCTTTTCCTTCAGTTCGTCTATGTACTTTCTTCTAGGGCTTCCTCTTATCTCTTTGCATTCATCATATTCTATTCTTGATGATTTTGACTTTAAGATGAAGAACTATATCCCAAACATCCTTTTGTTTGTTTTGTAACAGTAACATATCACATGGGCACTATGGACAGTACATAACATTTTGACCAATTGAACCTGCCCCCTGCCCCCCAGTCCCCCTGCCCCCCTGCCCCCCTGCCCCCACCCGACGCAGCACAGTTGTATGGCTCACGCTCCGCACGTACTCGCCCCCTGAACTGTTGCTCACTTGCACAATAGTACACGCCGCTTCAGGTAGAGTAGTCTAGTTATGATAGTTACTAAATAGAGAGTGCCACATTACAGTGTGCAATTATTTAAGAATGCTTACGATCAACCTCATTTACATGTTTTCTGTAAAACAGTAATAATAAACTAGCTTTTGCCCGCGATTTCGTTTGCGATCCAGGATACAATTCTATGTCCTAATTCAGGTCATGATCTATTCATGTGCCAAATTTCATCCAAATCTGTTTCAGCGTGAAAGCGTAACAAACGAGCTCACTTTGGCATTTATAATATTATCAGTTAGGATTAGGATAGTTAGGATATATTAATCAGAATAATTAAGAGCTACAATTTATAATATTATTAGTTAGGATTAGGATAGTTAGGATATATTAATCAGAATAATTAAGAGCTACAATTTATAATATTATTAGTTAGGATTAGGATAGTTAGGATATATTAATCATAATAATTAAGAGCTACAATTTACTTATTGCTGTTAAATCTGTTTATTTTGAATCAATCATCATCGACCTTCAGCAGTTACTAAAATGATTGAATGGGTTGTTCTCAGAGGTCCGCGACTTATGTTTGAGCCATTGACACCGATACGGCTGCGAACCTGCGCGCTGCGGTGCTAAAGACATAAACGCACACCGCGCGAGATCAAACGAAAACGAATCCGAATTGTTTATTATTATATTCGTTACATTTGTTTTTGTACACATAAAAACTATAAATAATTTTACATATCAGCATAACATCTAACCACTTCGAGATTAGTGTAACCCACGAGTCATGAGTTTATTGGAAATGATACACTCGACAGATGTACTGCGATGTGCTGTATTTAAAGCGATGAGATGTTCCATAACGCAGGTCACTAACTAAGCATCACCACGGCATTAGTGACGGTGACAGCGCCCGGCTCCCGCCGCACCGTGCAGGGACCTTGCGAGCACGTCATCTATAAACGATCTATAAGAGACCAGACAGCGATTCCTCTGTATGGACGCTGATTTACGAAACACAGGGAAGGACCACAAATCTATAAGATGTCGATGAACAGTCGTTCTGATGACACGCTCGCAGACAGCCCTAGTCTAGGTCACTCGGGGTCAGCACAAATGAGAACATTTCGGGGCAGATGTCATTGCCAATGTTTATTAATCGCACAATAAACGAAGTGGAAACGAGAACAAGGATGTCGAGCGCCGCCGCCGGCGCCGGCGCCGCCTCGACCCGCGCCTGGCGGAGCAGAGCTCGCAGATATACCAGTAATAGGAATCACCTATTGTCGCTTTACTCACGAGTCTCGAGTGTTGAAACTCTTTAGTGTCTGCCAGCGCCTGCTGCAGCTCGCTATGCCTCAAGCCGCACTAGTGTCTGCCAGCGCCTGCTGCAGCTCGTTATGCCTCAAGCCGCACTAGTGTCTGCCAGCGCCTGCTGCAGCTCGTTATGCCTCAAGCCGCACTAGTGTCTGCCAGCGCCTGCTGCAGCTCGTTATGCCTCAACCCGTACTAGTGTCTGCCAGCGCCTGCTGCAGCTCGTTATGCCTCAAGCCGCACTAGTGTCTGCCAGCGCCTGCTGCAGCTCGTTATGCCTCAAGCCGCACTAGTGTCTGCCAGCGCCTGCTGCAGCTCGTTATGCCTCAAGCCGCACTAGTGTCTGCCAGCGCCTGCTGCAGCTCGTTATGCCTCAACCCGCACTAGTGTCTGCCAGCGCCTGCTGCAGCTCGTTATGCCTCAAGCCGCACTAGTGTCTGCCAGCGCCTGCTGCAGCTCGTTATGCCTCAAGCCGCACTAGTGTCTGCCAGCGCCTGCTGCAGCTCGTTATGCCTCAAGCCGCACTAGTTCGGAACTAATCGCGACTCATACAGTTTGCTGATCGCTGAACCTTTCAGCTGTCGCAGGCACTTGATCACTCGTTGACCTGCAACTTACTTGTTTCCGTGAGTGGTCAGTAACGTACGATTGCTTCAAGCTCGTGCAGTAACCATTTCTGGGCAGAACGGTGTTACAAGATATTGCTTTTAGTACATTTACGTACAACATGGTCAAAGTGCAATTTTGAAAGACGGGATCATTTATTTTCTTTTGTATAGTTTGACAGTAGTCAAACGCAAGCCACACAAAATAAAATAAAATTTAGACAAAACTACGACAAAAAGGCATCCAAAAAAACCTATTTTTGGGGTCTTTTTTATTTTTATTATGATGAGTAGTTTAGAAGTTATGAGGTAACAGATGAACATACATGTGGGAATGGTAGGTAAATAAAATTCAGCATATCTCGATAAAACTAATGGTATATTCTTTAAAATACACATAGGTAAAAATATACAATAAAACACAATTGTCTCGGCTCATACTTCATCTGTCAGAAGAAAAAACAAATGGGTGCTAATTAATGCAGCTTCTTTAAAATGTCATTCTCGTCTTCAAATATATTTAGTTGTCTAATGAATTAATAGGTCAGCGACGAACTTTTAGCGTCTAATAAATGGTTTTCAAGCGACGATATATTGTAAAACAAGCTACTGTTAATATGACGCAGCATGGTGATCATTCTTAAGCAACAAAATTTGTGATATGTCTACGCATTGCCAGCTTCTAATAAGTGTATCAACTGCATCTATAAAATAATATCAACGGACTCTAATTTCTTATAGTCATCTTTATTTTTATACGTTAGCAAAGTAATTGATGACTGAATCTACTATATTTGAACATAAAATTACCGTATCATCAAATAATGGTCAATGAAAGCTCTAATTTCATGTATTTGCCTATCTATTTATAATGTTACCATAAATGTAATTGATGACTTGACAATAGTCAAGTCAGACAATATTTTTATACAACGTGAAATTTGAATCACAGTTTTGTTAGAACAAACGTTGTTCAGACCATGGTCTACTATAATTCTATAGCATCCAATATGTTATTAAAACAAACTAAACTAGACGTTCTCAAATAAGTCTTATGTTGCTCAAACGTGTTCAAACATTAACCGTAACATCTAAGGACTCATCGCGGTAGCAAAATGGCATTCAAACGAGTTATGAGGAGTCCACGTGAACTACAAGGATGTCCGGCCAATGCGGGCCGAAATTTTAATAAATAAATCACTCTTTTTTTGTGTTTTTTCAATTACCATTGACGTTTTTTTTTAAATTGATTGTTATAGAATGGTAGTAGACCATGGTCTGAACAACGTTTGTTCTAGCAAAACTGTGATTCAAATTTCACGTTGTATTGTCATCAAAAACAAACATCTGCAACTCTGTGTTTGTTTGTGTTTGGACACACCTTACGGAAAATTAAATCTAAACAACCATTTTATTTATAAATCGGATAATTTTAATGGCAGTAGCATGGGTTTACCTACCTAACCTAACCTCAAAACAGTAAGTTGCTTCTGCATCGTCTCCGGCGCTGCGGGAAGTGCAACCCCTTTGGGGGTTGCTCTCCCTTCGCGCCTCCGGTTTTTATATACACTCTAGGGGTAGGAGATAGATAGAGATCCAACCTATTAACTACAAGCCGGTGTATAATAAGGTTGTCGCCTTACGTAATTTTTTTTTAAATTTTATAATTTTAGCGTGTGCACAGCATATTCTTTTGCTTGTGTTGCTAATTTTGAGGCTGGAATTTGATTTTATTAGCAGACAGATCTCTAACATATATAAAGTAGCTCACATACAACATTAGTCGCTGAGTTATCAATTCAGTTGTAAATATATTTATCGGTAGCTGAGTCATATTAATTTACGTTCGTAAATTGACGCTGGTTTTTTGATATTCTGTTGGAATAGTAAAGATGATGAATGAATATAATTGAAGTTGACGCTGTTCTATTAACTCGTAGCCTACATATAAAAAAAGACGCTAGGTTGCGGGTGCTAAAGAAAACTTTTGTTGCTGCACTTATAATTTCCCAAAACAAATTACTCACTTCTCCAAAACCAAATTATAAATAAAAAGCAAATTAGCAGACTATCATACATAAAGGATCTACTCATTTCCTACATACATACCTGTCAAATTAGCAGAGTATCCTACATAAAGGATCTACTCATTTCCTACATACATACCTGTCAAATTAGCAGAGTATCCTACATAAAGGATCTACTCATTTCCTACATACATACCTGTCAAAATAAAAAGCAAATTAGCAGAGTATCCTACATAAAGGATCTACTCATTTCCTACATACATACCTGTCAAAATAAAAAGCAAATTAGCAGAGTATCCTACATAAAGGATCTACTCATTTCCTACATACATACCTGTCAAAATAAAAAGCAAATTAGCAGAGTATCCTACATAAAGGATCTACTCATTTCCTACATACATATCTGTCAAAATCATAACCCTCCTTTTTGCTTCGCCGTAGTCGGGTAAAAATCCGGAGTCACACGTGATAGCGACACGACACAGATTACGACGACTTTATGATTTTTTTAAATACCGTACCTTTTTATTAGATTACTTTTTAGATTACTTTTTTGTCATAATTGGGTTTTAGTTTTTACCGGTGTACGACGAAGCAAAGAGGAGGGTTATGATTTTGACCGGTATGTATGTCATGTATGTATGTATGTTCATCTGTTCCCTCATAACTTCTAAACTACTCATCATAATTGGACAAATGAGGTATTGTGGGAAGCGTATTGGTCGTCCACTGGTTATAAACTATGTGATGTCACATTAATATGGCGCCCTGTAAAGGACACAAAGTCATGCTCTTTTTTTTAATGCCATCATGGACCCGTTGTACCTTATGCACCGATATCAAATGAAAGGGCTTAGCTATCACAATGCAAATATAATATACAATGTGGAGACCACAATACAACAAAAAATTAAAATACTGGCACTTTAATGCTTAAGAGTATTTTGGAACTGTCAAATAAATCCTAGCTTTGAAATAAAAAAATGAGTTTTTCAAACAAATTAAATGTAATGTATGCCGGATCCACCCTAAGCCTAGAAATTCCGTTTATCCAACTGGGCCTTGGGTGAATTCTCGGGCATACATTTCAGAATATCCACCTTAGGGTGGATTTTTGGGGTGAATAAACGGAATAGCCCGAGCCGACTATGGATTTTGCCGAGCTATAATGACTAAACTATTGAATATATTCAATTGAATTTTTGTATACAGAATGGGAACGTCATTATGGACACGCCGTTAAATTTTTTGTTGTATTGTCGTCTCCACCTTGTATATTATAACCCCAAAGTAATTTGAATAAAAGTTATAAAACTAAAACGCAGCACGTTTTTCTTCTATATACGTACGTACATCTCTATTGACCATCATCTCAGAACTCACTTCCTCCTTGTTTTTTTTTTTGTTTTCCTCTTTTAAAATCATTCGTACGGAATTAGTTAATAGTATTACATATTGTTAATACTTAGTTTTACATATTGTTAGAATACTTAGATATTTTGAGAATGAACTTAATCCCTAGCCGTATCCTCTTTCAGACGACCCATCCATGTTGTCTTTGGTCTGTCTCTTTTCTTTTCCCCATCTACATTCACACAGAAAACTTTTCTTGTCCCGTGCTCGGCAAGCGTCCGCAACACTGCTCGTCCTTATTATACATTAATTATAGGATTTGCGTTGTTGTTGTATATTTTTATTCGTCGACAGATACCTACATTGTTTTCCAGAAAATCCCCGCCGCACCATCCACCGCAAACCTTGTATGTCCATGTCCCCATAGGGCTCTATGTCATTATGATATGCCGTCATCAATCAACATTCAACACACACACCTATTTGAGTTTAGTACAGTACGACACAACTTAGATGTAGCATAGATTTGAAAATTTTCATTCATTCATTTCAATTTTATGAATGTATTTGGCTATTTGACTTTACAAGTTATTGCGTTTTCAAAAGATCATTTTCACCTAAAGCAGTAATAGCGATTGGTGATTTTGAAGGCGCACTCAGTTCGGAAGGTGATCGGTTTTACGAATTTTGCCGATGCTACATCTAAGTTGTGTCGTACTGTATGAACCGGCTTCCCTACTTCTACCAAAACCACAGAGTAGCGATTGCATCAACATTTATTACCGCGAACAGGACAGGACAGTACGTCAGTTGTACAACATTGTCTCGGTATCGGTACTGCATAATATATATATATATATTATATTCTGTACATTCGCAACTATTTCGACGTAACTACATGTCGGTGTCATGTCATCATGTGTGACTATTGTATGTATGTATTGTGTTGTATCATACGTCAACTGGCTCCCATCAGTGAGACAGCCCTTCACTCAAGCTATGACAGAAGAGAAACCAGAGTTGAAGCAACAGCAGTTGCGTGGACAGGGGAGCACACGTGGGCGTGGACGAGCGAGCATCAGAGGGCCTAGTGTGAGACCGGCCGGCCTTCACCAGGGAAGGGCCCATCGGAGCGCCGCACGCGCCGCACGCGGTCGATGCGTACAGTCGAGATGGTTAAAAGAAACTCACACTAGGCCGTCTCATTCTGATACTATTACGTCTCCGAAACTGAACGGATGTTGATCTACAGATGGCCGTCGATCATTAAGGAACGAGTGTAGGGGCAACTGGACAGGAGTTCCTGGAGACTTGATTTATTGATCGATTGAAAACACAGGAGTTTTTTAGTCGCTCGTGTTGTCTTAGCTGTGAATGTGACATATTAAGCAGGAAATTAATCTTATGTTTGACTTCTGCACCTTTCATTGAGGAACGTCCTTAAATAGCGTTGACATACAAAGGCATACCCATCCTTACGTTTGACAATAACTGAAGAGTCGTGACCTGGCGACCTCGCCATTGCGTCGTCACATGTCACATACTTGTGTAGATTGACCACCGTTATCATTGTCGCGGCGTGCATGTGTGCGCCATCAGCTGTAGTGACCTAGTAGTGAGATGCGCTACGCGCAGGCGGGAACCAGCTCACACTCGCTCACAGAAGTACTACTTTGTGCAAAGCAGAAAAAAGGTTGTAAAAACACACAAGAAGAGAGAGACTTTGATGTAGGGCCTGCACAAGCCACTCTTCGGCTGGATGTTGTCTACGGCAGTGGATTTGTCTGTCCCATCCCATGGCAAGACGTCAGACTTCTGTGTGGTGCTACTGAGTGGCGCATGTGTGCGCATGCGCGACGACCTGCTCCGCCCTTGAACTTGCGCATCTCGCGGTATTGTTGCGTGCCGTGTGACATCCCCCCCCCCGCCGCACCGCAATCTGCACCGACACACATACATACAGCGATGAACACCTTTGAACAATGTTGCGTTGCGGGCTACTTACTTTGTTTTCAATTCAACAATAGTCTCGCTGGTCAAGCCAAAGGTGCTAGATTAAAAGAACATGAATAGATACCAATTATTAGTTATTACCTTATTGACAGATCAACGATCAACGATAATGATGCAACTTTGTTGGCCATCGAGAACAAATCGATCGATCAATCAATATTGTGAATGTCGTACGGATACATGTTCAATATGTCACGCTGCGGTTGTTGATGTTGTTCGAATGGTGTGCGTGTGCCGGCGGCGCGTGTGTGGCATATATGACGCAACGCAGGCACGCTTGTCACGCAACACGCCGTGGGAATACACCGAAATACATACGAGCTCACATTTTAAAAGAGTAATGGTGGAGTTTCTTGCCCATTCTAATCCATACGAAAACTACCTTTTGGAAGGGGCGACTAGAAACAATTCAATTTTTTTTCTAAATATTCACGTTCAAAAGTGCCTTTAATTTCATGTGTGTGCTTAATTGACATAACTGATTTGACTTTTAGGTACTTATCTTAGTAATCCGGGTTGTATGTTTATAACATAAGTAGCGCAAGTAATTGTTTACGAGCCGACCCCAGCGACCTCCGCGCGCGTGCCTCGCTCGAGTGTCACAGCTCACAGCACGACATGCTGCAGCGGCGAGCACGCGACACTTGTTGTTGTTGCCTTTGCGACACAATATACGTAACTACGACATACATACGTAAACGTGCAGACGTGAAAGTAACGAGCACCCATACAAGTAAAGTAAAGGAAAGCCATGGACATCGCCGCTCCATGCACTGGGAAAGATATTATAATAGTGTGGCAACAGTGATCGACGAACTGGTCCAGAAACCCGGGCTTTAGTGGTGAAGCGACATTTGGCGAAGAAATAAAGAGAGTATCGTTAGTGCATCAACTCATCTTGGGCCCGGAGCGTATCTGCGCAATGCAATGAATGCAACACGGAACCTCTTAGAGGAGATAGTAGAACAGCATTGCAGAGCACTCGCCTCGTTTGAACAAATGATCGACGACCCGGGCAAGTGGGTACAGCTGGCGTTACACCATCCCGGCAACGCAGCCACATCAGCTGTTACATAAAGTAACTCGATATGTAATCAATAGTGCGCTCTCAATGGAGTGAACGCGTGGCGGGACCGCGCGCGGGGCGGAGGAGCGGGTCGCGCCTTACGTAACATGCTAGCGTTGACGTCATCGCTTTCCTGGGAGCGATGCGGCAGGTCAGCGCGCCTGCAGCGCCGCTAGCTCTTCGCCAGAGCATGCTGCTCACAGCGAGCCCTGTCTGACTGCGCAGCTCGACGCGCTGCAGTGAAGGTCCAGCCGCGGCGTGCAGGCGGCACGTGACACTGTTTACTTTCACGCTCTGCTAACTACTTAACATTCTCACAATGCAAATATTCTGACGACGTGCTAACTACTGCGCACACAGCACGATGTCACTCACACGTACTCGCGTAGCTACTTATTATCCTGTGCTCTTTGGATCTGACAAAATTGCACTTTGAACTTTATAATACGGAACAAACGGAATGCTAAATGCCGAGCGTAATGATGTAATAAGATATAAAATGTAATTATGCGAAACTCGTAATGATATTCTAGAAACTGTGATGACTTCCTCGACGTAATAGAATGGCGGCACATTTCTTGGTCGGTTTCTTGGTCTGTACTCTGTGTGGAGTGACGGAGTGTGCCGCACATTACTTAGTGTGTACTCTGTGTGGTGTGACAGAGTGTGCCGCACATTAGTTAGTCTGTACTCTGTGTGGAGTGACGGAGTGTGCCGCACATTAGTTAGTCTGTACTCTGTGTGGTGTGACGGAGTGTGCCGCACATTACTTAGTGTGTACTCTGTGTGGTGTGACGGAGTGTGCCGCACATTACTTAGTGTGTACTCTGTGTGGTGTGACGGAGTGTGCCGCACATTAGTTAGTCTGTACTCTGTGTGGTGTGACGGAGTGTGCCGCACATTAGTTAGTCTGTACTCTGTGTGGTGTGATGGTGTGTGCCGCACATTAGTTAGTCTGTACTCTGTGTGGTGTGATGGTGTGTGCCGCACATTAGTTAGTCTGTACTCTGTGTGGTGTGACGGAGTGTGCCACACATTAGTTAGTCTGTACTCTGTGTGGTGTGACGGAATGTGCCGCACATTAGTTAGTCTGTACTCTATGTGGTGTGACGGAGTGTGCCGCACATTAGTTAGTCTGTACTCTGTGTGGTGTGACGGAGTGTGCCGCACATTAGTTAGTCTGTACTCTGTGTGGTGTGACGGAGTGTGCCGCACATTAGTTAGTCTGTACTCTGTGTGGTGTGACGGAGTGTGCCGCACATTAGTTAGTCGTTACTCTGTGTGGTGTGATGGTGTGTGCCGCACATTAGTTAGTCTGTACTCTGTGTGGTGTGATGGTGTGTGCCGCACATTAGTTAGTCTGTACTCTGTGTGGTGTGACGGAGTGTGCCACACATTAGTTAGTCTGTACTCTGTGTGGTGTGACGGAATGTGCCGCACATTTGTTAGTCTGTACTCTATGTGGTGTGACGGAGTGTGCCGCACATTAGTTAGTCTGTACTCTGTGTGGTGTGACGGAGTGTGCCGCACATTAGTTAGTCTGTACTCTGTGTGGTGTGACGGAGTGTGCCGCACATTAGTTAGTCTGTACTCTGTGTGGTGTGACGGAGTGTGCCGCACATTAGTTAGTCTATACTCTGTGTGGTGTGACGGAGTGTGCCGCACATTAGTTAGTCTGTACTCTGTGTGGTGTGATGGTGTGTGCCGCACATTAGCATTTCCTGGCGCGATCCGGACCGACTGCGCCATTCATTTCAAGTTTCCTATTGGAAAACTAAACTATAGTGACGATTGTCTCAGGGAATTAAACTCTTTAAACCGAAACTACTAATAAATAAGTAATAACATTTGTAATATTGTGAACTGTTCAATTTACAATAACTGCTGCGAGACAATAACACTAATTTGGTTCAAGGCTATCAATTAAGTTTTTACACTTGTTTTCTATTTCTTGCGCAAACTTCTAATTTAAAATATTGAAAGATATTTTTTTCTTTCTCAAATTAAATCAAACTAATCTACGAACTTCTCAATGATTGATCTGAAGAGCTGAAGAGCTCACACAAGTATACAACCGCAGATTTAACAGCAGATTAATTTATTAGAAGCAATCGTATTGTTTCACAAGTACTATTAAATGAATGCTAACCTACTTTAAGATTGGTAATGTCCGATATTGTTGCATTCCAACAGGTGACGCATATTTTGGAAGCCAATGCAGTGTCCTATATTTTGGCTCGTCAGGACTACCTGACAGGCAAAACTATTTGGTGTTCTTTCGATGTCACATATTTGTGCTGCCACTTGTGTTCTGCGTTCCACAAATAATCATAGGTATATTTGCCGTCATCTCGACGACAGATATTGAGACAGTACATGCTGAGCACTCGAGCAGCGGAGCGGCACGCGACAGTGACGCGCGCTGCCAGCTACAAACATAATCATTGAAATGAATAATTATCTCTTATCATTACGAGAGTAAGTCACTCTACATGAGAGGAAGACTTGACGGCCCTGAAACTTGACGTCCCAAACTAACAATAGTCCATGGACTGGTCACTCACGGTGCTAGTTCACTTGAGCTCCACCAAAACCGCGACATTCGACTTGACACTGTGCTTGGTGCCCATTATCATTAAGCAGGTGACATTGAGTCCACTTGCAGCTGACCGATAAAGCATAACGCTTCGCCCCCCAACCGCCCCCCCCCCCCGCCGCTGCCCCGGCTCTGTCACCCCGCGGGTGTCTCGACCGGATCTAAGCACAGGTTGCGAAAATTAAGAGCAATTATATTATCTGAGAGAGCGGCGAGTACTGCGAGTACAAGCCGCGGCCGGCGCGCGCGCTGCAGCCGACCTGTCGCTCGTACAACCGAGCCGCTTGTTATATCACCGACCGCCGCCGCTCTGCTGTTGTTTTGTTCCCTGTTATTCAACCAGTTTAACACTCATACAAACTGCTTTTAAATCTTTCACTAAATCGAAATTCAATAGCGGAAGCCCAGACCGTCTGTCATTACTTTTACAAACTAATTATGTCAATAAACGATGTCTTACATAATGTTAATTTATACTTGATAATGTGTTTATTGGTAAACCAACGTCAATGCAATTAAAACTGTAGTAAATATGCATTTAAAACTAAAACTCATAATAATGAACCGGTTGTAATCAGAGCACGAAGTTTGCTGGCTGTATGCAACGCATGACGACGTGCCACAGCCCAGCGGACACAGTGCGACCACTCAAACTTATTTGCTGTGCCGGCCCAGTGACCAGTGGCATTCATAAGTAGAACTCATCATCGTGACACAGATAAATAATTAATGAGGTACTTTACCTCAAAGGCCACGATTTAATAGGGCGTTTCGCAATTTGGATATTCCGTATTTTTTGCTATTTCCATTGAAATGTGAATATCATTTCCTTCATGATCAATTGATCAATTACTTGTTCATTTCCCGTCATGTTTGCTCTTTTCAATTGCACCATCATGGACCATCATTATCGTTTGTGAAACAGTCAGTGGATTCCTTTAGGTTGGTTTGGATGTTTCAAAGTTAATCTCAGAGCAGTAGTGCGCCGTCTGTTGAGCAACTGTATGTGTGTAGTCTGCGGCTGCGCGTGCGCCACTTTCGCCGGCGGAAGGAGGTCGCGCCCGCCGCGGCGAAAGGAAACGCACACAGACGCGCCGTATCCGTGCACAGCAGACACAGTGCGCACGCGACACACACAGACGAGCAGTTACGTATATTAAAGAGCCGCATTAAGTTTGCGAACACATCTCATAACACGCGCAATCGCCTCCACTAATGTATGGCCGCTTTGTTTGTGTGCATGTATGTGAGTGAGTTGTCGGCGTGGTCGGTGACGGTCAGCGTGCCACATTAGCATTCGGACCTTTCGCGAACTATTAAGTAACTCTGTTGAAAGAGTGTCCTACAGCTAGGTAAGGAAACCGGATAACTTTGACAATTTGACGAACAAGATACTAGTAATTTAATAAAAATCATGTTCTCAGGATCCGTCCCACGACGGCTATCGAGTATCACCCACATAGAACCTGGCGACTTTTGCCAATCCGTGCATTTAGCAATACTCTTCCAAGTCCGCTCTGCTAAACAATATTATATTATTGTATTAAAGTGTTGTGATCGTTGCTCAGAGCAGGCGCGCCACGGCGGCGGAGGCAAGCGATGGTCCTTGGATAACAACACGTGTCACCGCACTTAGCTAATATTGTAGATTGTCTTCTCGGTCAACTCATCTCGAACACTCAGGGTGTTCGAGATGAGTTCGCGAACTATATTGTTACCACATCGCTCCAACGCGTTCAATAAACCAACTTAGGCGTGCCTTTTACTTATATAATTAATATCCGTTGACTTCATTTATATAACTTAATAAAAAACTGGATAAATCCGTGTCGGACCACGCACAATGAAGAGTTCCGTATTTGGGATGAATTTATCCCCAAAAACAAACTCAACTTTGTAGCTGAAAAACTTGTTCTCCCATACGAGAGAGCTTGACTTTTTTAGAGGTCTAAAGAACTACGGACCGGCCTACGTATTTGATATTCATTTCAACTTGTTCCGTTTTTTTCCTGTTGAGATACCGAACCTTAAAAACAGACGTGCGATGCGAATAGGTTCTGTCAAACTAAATTGTGGCATTGTGTAATACCCTTAGACCTCTAGAGGTTGTTAAAGCTCAAGATATCATAACGTTAACCATTTGGTTTTGTACAACCGCGAGTACCGCGCCCATTGCGACGAAGCCCGCGACCCGCAGTCAGCAAGCACTTCGACGGAACCTATTGCCGCGCGTCATCGGCGGCGCTCACGCTTCAACTGGGAGGGCCCACACATGCTGCATGAGTGTGCCCGCTACACCGCGCACTCGCAGACACGCAACGTTACACAAGCAGCCCTTAACTGGCGCGTCGTGATGCGCTGGAGGTGAATGTCGCGCGCGCATGGGAACCGACCCATAGGGATGAACATCAGTACATCAGTACGTACTACAGCTACAACATGGCTGTAGAACGCGCATCGTCTGCCACAGTCCACAGCACTCTGGCTACGAGCACATGTACGTGATAACAGTAAAACAGAGAGTGCTCTGCACGGCCTACTCTGTGACCCGCACAGCGGCGGCGGCGGGTCAAGGTCGCGGGCGCCGAACGATTACTTGCGCTTTCACCCTGAGCACTCGAGCAGCGGAGCAAACTCAACTCGTACAAACCTGACAGATTACTATCTTATTAACGCACGCGCTAATGTACTTGTTTACATCGCAGTTTATAATGACAAGTGTAATGTTTTCGAGTTTACGAATAGTGATGGAGCTTCCTTCGTTATAATTTCCCAATGCACATTTTCTTGGAAGCATTCACTACAATTAATAAAAATACTTTACCTTTTAGAAGATAGCTCATGGACTTCCGGCCTCCAACCATCCTGTATTACTTAGTCGGCGATAACAATAACGCGCAATGCATTACAGTCTTAATACCTGAATAAACACTCATTTAATTTAAATGTCAAGATAACATCAATCATGACTCAAGTGTGAGATACTAAAGCTGTCGAGCTTTAGTATAATTTATACTTAAATAATATTTCCTTGACTTCAATCGTTTAAGTTCACTTTCAATGCGATCAAGTTGTTGCAGTGCGCCGTATTTCTTAACAGTTAACTCTCTCTTAAGCGAAGGTCCTTCAACTGAGCTCAGTTTAAGGCAAAATTATAAAATACATTTATTGTGATGCGTGTCGGCACTAGATGATGTCGGCGTTTGTTCACAAAGACTCGTTAGCGGCCGCTACTCGCGCGCTACGCTTCTCGTAGCTCGTAGCTCGTAGCGGCCCACATGCACACATTTACACACCGCTACAGGCTCCTACAGTTATGGCTCTACATGATCTAATATACTCGAACTCACCATCAAATTAATAGACCAAACGCTTCACACGGAACAGTACAAGCGAAGATGACTCGTAGCAATGTGCTACGGCGGGCGGCGGCGCTACGACGTGGAAAAGACATCAACGCGTGCAGATGGGCGCGTTGATGTCTTTTCCACTGGGAGTTAGCTCTGTCATTTATTACTTCGTACCAAAGCAAGTTTTTGTTCAAATCTCGTGTTTGTTTTGTATGATAGAGTACACAAAAAACGTGTGTTGGTGTATTTTATACGATCAGATACTCAGTACAGTTATAATTATAACCTTAACCCGTAGGGTAGTGTGGTAGGTATTAATATTATAAGGAAATACACGTATATTTATATATATATAAATATATATATAAATATTAAATATAATTATACGGGGACGATACCGGTTAATAACAATCAATCTTTTGAGCTGCTCCACGTATTCCATTATTAGATAATGTGCTTTAATAGACTGTTGGTACTGACTGGTCCCTTGAGGATATTTAAGTCTCATTTATTGAAAGCAATAATAAAGAGAGGCGCAGGTACTCATTTAGAGGTTCGCTCACTACCACTCAAGGCAGGTGTCGGTGATGGCTCGTCATCATTGATATCTGTTCTAGTTTCGTATTAAATGCTCACTATTGGTTAAACTGAAAACGGTCAGTTTAAAAAATAAAGCGTTATATTGTCAGACTAGAACAAGTCCTCGGAAACATATTGTTTGTACGTCTGTATGGTTCGTGTGAGAACGCAGGCAGGTGCTGGTGGCACGCATTGGGGGCACTTCTTGTTGCTGCGGTCGGCGCACGCGCATTGTGCATGTGTTGTTGAATGTTCACGTTTTTTCTCACTACGCCGAAGTGTGAGAACTTGCGCGGGTAGCCTGCGGGACACCTGCCAGCGCCACGATGTGACACAGCCTGCGGGACACCTGCCAGTGCCACGCCGCGACAGTGACGGGTATCAGCACGAGTAACCGACACTATCTGAAATAATGCTTGAGTTTTCATTTCGACATGTATGCAGATCATCATCATATCAGCCGAAAGACGTCCACCGCTGGACATAGGTCTCCCCAAGCACCGCCACTTCGACTGGTTCTGTACTTCCCGCATCCAGCGGATTCCTGCGGCCTTTACAAGGTTATCGGTCCATCTCGTGGGAGGTCTTCCGACGCTACGTCGTCCGGTATGCAGATCATTTCTATTAGATAACGATTTCTTTCGATGAAACATTTGAATACGTCAATCACGCGATGTTATTAAATCAATTGCAATAAACCAGATGACAGGCAGGGACATGCAACATGCGGACAACCACCAGCACGTGAAGCAAGAGAGAGAAAGATAAGCGCTGCGAGGACCGCCTGAACTATGAGACTGAAGGACGCAACAGATGAACTTTAAGCGGTGTTGCACCACACAGCCGCGCATAATGCGGTTGCAGTAACGTGTTTCAGCAACGTGCAAAGTACCTCGCATGTTGCGCGTGTTGCCAATGCGAACGAGTGCAACTTTTACCGGTGACCTCGGCGCGCCATTCACTGCACATGTTCACCTTTTTGGAAATATGCCTATAATAATATGCGAGCGCTAAAACTGTAACAGAGAGAACATTCGCGTCTCAAGGTGAAGGACGCGCCGGGGACGCGACGGACGCGCCGGGGACGTGACCCGTTGGACATTGGTATCGGTAGTGTTGGTGGTGGACATTCGTATCGGTAGTGTTGGTGCATGGCGATGTGAACAGACATATCGATCGCATTCCTGGCGCATCCGGCGCTTGAGCAACAGTCGGCGGCGCACTCGCCGGACGCTTGTTGCCACACCGCGTTTATTAATAAACTTTATGAACCGTTAACACCTTCACAACATATTCACGACGTTCTCTTCAAATACCGCATAAAGCATTTAATGATTTCGTCAAGAATAGTAAAACAAATAGTCATCACCGTGTCCTTACAATGAAACTCTTTACATCTCGCTGTGAACGTTTGCTGAAACGTTTGCTATGATCAGCGTGTTACGAGAACTGAACGTGACCGTTGTTTGTTGCTTGTAGAGCTGAGCACGCTTGTGCTGTGCTCATGGATGATCCCTTCAATCTCTTAACGTAAGTTGGCTCCGCCGGCGCGGGCGCCGCTACTCTCGTCCAAAGATTAGGTTATTCTTGTAGGAGAGGCAAGCGTGCCTGGTTGTCGCGACGTCGCCGCGTCGTGCAGGTCGGCGACGCGTCGGTTGCGTCACGGCACTCGCTGATGAATTCGCGGCTCGGTTTAGAAAGTACTGAAACTATACGCTCGTATATTTATATGTAATTACATCTACTTAGCGTTGCATCACAATCCGAACAGAAACATCGTCGTCGCCAGTAAAAGGTTACCATTGCGTGTCGTGGCACGCTTTTATAGATGCTTCCCGTAGTGTCCCCCCTCTCTCCCCCTTTGTCCTGCCTCTCTCCCCCCTCTCACCCCCTTTGTCCCGGCTGAGCCTGTCACGTGCCATCAACATACAAACTCATCGCCAGTCCATACACCAACTGAATTGCCTTCTAGATCACTCAATGGCGTCGTTGAGCTAGTTAATTGACTCGGTGTTTTGCGGAAATCCATTATAAAATAAAATAGATGAAGATATATTTAGTAACCTAATTCACGTAACTATTCCTAAAGAGTAAAAAACCCTGTAAGAAAGCGACATGTGTTTCACCTCTCAAGGAGGTATCCTCAGGATGACGATTGACTTGTCATGAACCCGAACACAACGTGTTGCCACGCCGCGCCGAGCTATAATCTATTTGCAGTGATCTTGGAATCACACAAACGTACGTTTAAAGGAATCGAATCCTTCGTCGTACTTGGTCGTGAGAGGTCGTGTACACCGTATCCCGCTCGTTGCTGACGTCACTCGGTCGGTGTTTGCCCTATAGAGTGGTGCGGTGGGAGTCATCGAAGGGCGCCGAGGACGTTAACATTCTCCAGATTTGGGGTTTTTCCTTTATGAGTCACGCCACCACCCCCACCACCACGCGGTGAAAGGGTGTTGTGCAAAGTACCCGCAGTGGTCCCCCCCGCCCCCGCACCGCACCGCACCGCACCGCCACGCCCCCACGCCCCGCAACACTTATACTGCTTGCGTTTATGGCCACAATATAAAGTTCACAGTAAGAGGTACTGCGATACCAGCCCGGCCTGCGATGTAACATGAGTTCTGGTTTTGCAACACCGCTTGCTATTTCAGACATATTTAAATCTTTTAAAACGCTGCCGAACGGCACACCTACATGATATTAGAAGATATAATATAATTAAAAACAAATTAAGCGCGTCTGTATTTTCTGCTGTCTCTTTCCTTGTTCTAAAAATATTTAACTCAGTAATCTCATATCAACTTTTAAACAAAATAATACTCTATAATATCCTCGGAATGTTCACTCTCAGCAGTGCGATGTGACCGCGTGCCTGCGCGCACGCACGTCACACTCGATCTATATGTAACACATCGGCGGCAGCGGTCGCCGACCCGCTGTGTGCAAGTATCCGCCGCTAATTATAACGTAGTTTAATAAGTAGGTAATGGCGTTGAGCAAAGGTCCCGTGTTATTGCCGTCACGGCGTCCGGCGCCGCACTAGCGGTGCTGAGACGATACGCGGTACCTTCCGCACCGTGACAGTCGGCGCGGCACGCGACTCTCGCAGCTGCAGTGTAAATCACTGCGACACGAACTAAAGCCTAATGCGAATATAATGGGACGAAATCGAGGACTCATAATAAACGCCTTTCGATAACGGCCGAGTGCGAAACTGGACATATTTGAGACGCCCGCGCCGAGCTCGCTAAATATGTCGCAACGTGATTACGTAAGTATTTCTCTGGCTAGTGCAGCGAGCACTGCGCCTACGCAGACTCGCTCGCGTCACAGGGTGCAGCAGTTACTAGATGCTCAATAAGATCACGGTATCACCCATGAGATGCGCGTTGCCAAACTGCTTGTTACATCAATAGGAAGCGCTAGGCGACGGCGAAAGTGTGCCCCCAGGGCCGCGCGGGTGACGACACGCTAAGGTTAAACAATATTCATAATTTAAGGTCATATTTAAATATATTTCCCGCTTATTGCACATTCACGAGCATAAGGAAGTGTTGTGAGTAATTGTTTTAAACATAATTTTCCGCCAAAACACAATACGTAGAAACCTTTAAATGCGAGCGTGTGTTACCTGCACCTCGCATGTAGGTACGTACTGACTTTAATTAATTTCAAGACTTCCGTAAAGTCGAAGGCACTGACAGCTTACAATAACAACAATTACACAATCATCATTCTCCTGCCCTTATCCCAATTTTATTTGTGGTCGGCGCAATATGTCCCTTTTTTCCATAAATCTCTATTAGTCGTCATCTCAGTAGCCACCCCCTTCCTAGCCATATCATCTTTCAAACAGTCCATCCATCGTTTCTTTGGTCTTCCCCCACTCTTATAGCCATCGACATTCATACTCAAAACTTTCTTCACGGCATTTTCCTCATTCCTCCGCATCACATGCCCATACCATGACAATCGATTTTGGCACACCGGTGCTACTTTCAGACTTCCTCTTATGTACTCATTTCTTACTCTATCCATTCGTGTAACACCACACATCCCTCTTAGCATTCTCATCTCCGCTGCATGCAATTGAATTTCATTCATCCCTTTTGTGGCCCAACATTCTGATCCATACAAGATAGCAGGTCTAATCATTGTTTTATAAATCTTCCCCTTAAGTTTAAGGGGAATGCGGGAGTCGCAGATTGTTCCCGTGACCTGCTGCCATTTCATCCATCGAGTGTTAGTTCTGTTCTTAACCGCCCGATCTATTTCGCCATCGCTTTGCACGAGTGAACCGAGATACCGAAAGTCGGAGCAGACTGGCAGAAGCGTGCCATCAAGCGCTATGGCTCCAGAACTAGAGAGACCGCCGAAATCGCAGAACATATGTTCAGTTTTGGTTCTGCTGATTTTCAAACCAACACTCTCCAGCTTGTGCTGCCATTTCTCCAATCTGCTCTGGATCTCGGGTTCATCCTCACCGACAAGAACAATGTCATCGGCAAACAGCATGCACCAGGGTGCCTCTTCCTGTATGTCCGTCGCCAACAATTACACAATGTTCCCTTAAAATAATAAGGCAACATTTTGCATATTATTGTGAATCCCTTCAGACGCGTCTCCAACACCAGTGGATGTTGTCCGTCACGCGCCCAGCATGCACACGTACGCCATACAGTCTCATGGGGCCCGCTGCATATGACGACGTGCTCTTCACACAGCCTGCGCACGATGAGCACCGACACATGCGGACGTCAGCTAGTCGTGGGTTTGACATCTTGCAGATGTTCGTATACCGTTCTCATCAATGTTTTCATTTCACATTTATCTACTTGATTCCCTTTCATGTCACTTGTAATGATGTAGCTCCGAGACATGACTGCTGCAGGAGCAGCGGGTCGCGTGCCACTGTGCACGAATTCAAGACACGAACAATATTAATAATGCAAATAGCATTGCAGTAATGATATCTCTGAGCATGCTAGTATATTTACCAACGAGTTAAATATGATTCGACCTAATTCCGCTGCGCGCACTGATGCTCAATAACGCACGCACGCACGCACTCGCGAGTTGGCTGTCTCCTCTGAGGATGTGATCCGTACCTACCGTGAGTGTGCGGTCAAATTCATACTCGAAAATCGTTACTTGAAATTTATCTACTAATAGCACTTTTTGAGCGTCAAAAGTTACAAAAACCAACCCCCATAACGCCGAGACTTCACAACTTCCCGTTGTTCTAGCTGGGAACAAATGGAGCAATAAACTCCCCAGCAATTTTAAAATTTGGGAGTTGTCACTTTTAATTGTCGCGCGACATCGGGCAGCATCGTGCAGTGCCGCGTCCGCACCGCGTGGTGGCACGCGGCACGTGCGCTGTAACGAGCCACAGTACATCTATACTTCAACAACAATATTACGACAAAACAAACCGAGCTATCAGAT
This sequence comes from Conistra vaccinii, assembly GCA_948150665.1. Taxonomy (NCBI): domain Eukaryota; kingdom Metazoa; phylum Arthropoda; class Insecta; order Lepidoptera; family Noctuidae; genus Conistra; species Conistra vaccinii. Next base: position 19,675,838 of record OX411338.1, on the reverse strand, counting down.
TGTCGCAACTCCACTGACACACGCAGATGCCGTAATAACTTGAACAGCTATGGAAACGTTTCAACCGCAGCGCCGAGCGGCTCACACTTAACCTAATTTGTTACGCTTAAAAAAAGCACATCGTAGTTGGCCAATCAATTCAGTGGAGCGTTATTATTAGATATTATTTTACAATTAGGGGCGTCGGTGAGCGCGAACCTTCGCCGCCACTGCGCGAGGTCGCGGCCTCCCGTCGCCGAGCGAGCCGCTGCAGCGCTCTGACCATGCTTGATATCTGACAGGGCCAGCCGTGGATCTCCTGCGAAACTTACTGTTAGCAACAGCTGTCACGTGCTAAAAGGGCTTATCGCGTGGGCGAGCTGTTGGCGCCTGCGCAGTGCCGCCCCGGTAACCGCTGGCGCAGCCTGTAATTACCCGCACTTTATGTGTATTATTGCGGCGCACACGACACACAGACGACACACACGACATGTTATAGGACACACGTGGTCACACACGAGGAACATCTCGGTTCCCACAGAAACGCTCATTGTGGGTTACAATAATAACGTTTACTATCGTAGTAAATTCTTTATGATTGTAATTGTGAACAGTTCTCATGATGCTATCTATTCTAAAGCGTCTCGCAGATACAGACTATCTCTTTCGTAACGAGTCATCACCTTCGAACGGTCGTGGAACAATGTAATTTGGGCGCAGATGACCACACTGGGCCAACAAGGAAGTACGATAATTATCGTTTTGTCGTGAAGACGTGCACATTACATAGCACGCTAGTGTTGCGCCACGTCGGTCGAGCGCCCAATTCTTCGGCGCGCGCGCAGAACAATCGTCACTTTCGCAAACGTAACGTGCGGGAGGCGGAACTGGCGGCGATTGTGCACAATGCCAGCATTCTCCACAATCAGAGTAATTGTAATCATTACACGTTATTAAAGTGTTGTCGCCGCGCATAGCTCACGGCGTCCCGTCGTGTCACCTGAGCGGAGCGCGCTCTTCCGCGGGTTCCACACATTCCTAGAATGACGTGATCCCTCGGAGGAGTGTCACGTACACTCCTCCGAGGGACGAGCTCAGCTTGCAGGGACCTGTGCCGCCGCAGGCTCGCGGTAGTGCGGTGTCGGTCGCCTTGTTACATAACGATCAAACGATGAACACATCACGTACCTACAGTATCATAACTGGCTCCACTAGTTATGGCATTTGTAACGAATCTTACGAGTGGATAATGCTCAAACTGTATTGCGTATTATTATGTAGGAATACGCATATCTCAAATCATTTATTTATTACTTACTATGGCCGTGCGGCTCTGCAAACTGCCACGATAAGAACGAACTGCGCATTCACTCAGCATCTTGCCATGTATTTAAACATACTTTGTTGTGTTCAGAATAAAGATTTGATTTGATTTGAATTCAATAGAGTACTACATTTCAGCAGGATATTTACTATAGTCACAAATACTATCGGAAGGGGATACAGTACACCGTGAGGACTTGCATATGTTCCTCAGCAGCGTGCAGGTTAGGGCTGGGGCCGCCGTCTCTATGAGCTCCGTGTACACGCGCGGCTGCGTGGCGGCGCTCATTTGTCACCACACGTTGTCATTATGGAGCTCATTCATTAGTCTCTATGAGCTCCGTGTACACGCGCGGCTGCGTGGCGGCGCTCATTTGTCACCACACGTTGTCATTATGGAGCTCATTCATTAGCGCTCGTCGGAGGTCACGGCCGCGTTGCCTCACGCACATTTGTTTTACTTCTTTCACATATGTTTATCTTAAACATTGATTAATTACCTGCTTCTATAAAAAGTACAAAATACTTAAGATAATTTGCGCGGACTAAGCAACTACAAAAACTATATTCGCACTTATCTGACAATTGTTTTTTCTTGCCAACTCTGAATGTACCTACATTATATTGTTGATCCTGTCATTCGAAATGAGATGAGTCCTCAAACACTATGTCTGTACGTGTACCTGCGGTGCACAGCAGATGATCTATCGCTAGTGTTGGAAACTATTCCACTCCCGAGTACTACGGGTAACTTACTAACAATCGTATTGGACCTACTGCGACTTACATGAATAACATCGCTCAGCTGTTGGTTATAGACCGATGTAGTAATTGTATATTATTATGTAACGTACAGGCAGTAGTTTGAATATAATTTAGCAACAGCTCAGAAGCAATTGATAGATATTTACTACCTTTAATTGAGGATCTCGGTTCTCAATCGATTCAAAATAATGAGCGCCGATACGAGCCGCAGTTGCGATACTAATCGCCGGTACGTGCGCGGGCGCCGGGCAGTGCGGCCACCGACACTGTGGCGGTAGCGACATTCTCTGTGAAGACGACACTCTGGAGTTGAACTGAAACACACAATGTGCCGATGATTGCGGGTAATGCTGCGCATTAGGCGTAATGGGTGAGCTAGGCGCACGCAGCGCTCGGCGCTCGGCGGTCGCCGGCCGGCTTCGCGACACTCGGCGGAGTAGGACGGCTTGCCCAACGCCAGACAATCCCGTCGATATATATAACCACCGGCTCGTCGCCGTCGCCGCCACACTCCGCGCGCCACCCTCGCGTCACAGCGACCTGACACAGGACCTAGGTATGTGACCTCACTACATCATGTCAATTGTGTAACATTACGGGATCTCTAATGTTCGTCGCCGAAAATAACTCGTAGCAAATGACGTAGCAACCGGCTACGTGCTACGGCGCTACGCCGTCCGCCTGCTACGAGTGCGCTCACGCAACTAAACACACATTATGTAAATGAGCTCAAATCGATGTTGTGCAAAACTGTTAGCTTTAGTATCTGTTTATTTGTCAATAGAATTAATGATGTGCTGTTTCTTAACAAATTCTTTTCAAATGAAATATTGGACAGTGAAATAAATTAATTAAAGTCGTTTCGTAATGTAAATAAAAACGTAAAACCTTGTCATTAATCGAATATAATAAAAGATGACAGGTGCCAGTTGTAGTTATATAAGTATACTGACGATGACGTGCGGTCGATACTTCGCTGCGATCCCGGCAGGCGGCGCCACTCGATGTGCTCCTGTGAACACGTGTTTTAGTTCTCCAATTCTCGTGTGATAACTACTATTCATTAACTGTTAAAGTGCTCCTTATTTGCTATAAAATCAAACCAATCATCATTTAATAGTTGAGTAGTGAAATAAAAATGCTTGTAATCATTTAAGTGCCCGCGTGTTCCGTGCACAGACAATCGATCAGTTACCGCTCTATATAGTTGCTCGCTGTCTGTCTGTTGGTAAACAAACGATGGGCACGTGTTGCGCCGCCCGCCGCCGGTATCATGCCGGTATGCGTGCACACTGCGTGTGCTCCAACACCAGTATCACAAGCAACATGACAATACAATGGTGTTCCCTTGTTTCGCAGATAGAACATAGAATTTCGTTTCGCAGCAAATGTTTCATGTAATATTTGGTCTTTGTATTTTCATTTCGAATATTATTGTTTTAACGACTATTTATTTGAATGAATCATACTTCACAATTCAATTAATTTTATAATCTCATTCTTTATTAAATTTAACAAACTTATCAAACAGTAGAATAAACGAATATTATTTATTTGGTGTATTTTTCCATAGTATTTTATTTCAAGGAAATTGTAAAAATAGACGTTATGCTATCCATAATTTTATGAATAAATATGGATACATATATTTGAACGTCGAAAATTTAAATATCGATTGTATCAAAATATCGAAAAAAATTATAGGTCCCTAAGTTTAAAATATCTAAGATTAAATGCCGAATGATTAAAAAATTATAGGTCCCTAAGTTTAAAATATCTAAGATTAAATGCCGAATGATTAAAAATGTCGATAGTTATAATAAAAAAGCGGCCAAGTGCGAATTGGACTCGCCCATGAAGGGTTCCGTAGCAGTAAGTAACATAATATAAAAGTTCTTGTAGTTCGTTAATAAAGGTAAATTGCGGCTTACGATTTATGAAGTATTAAAAAAAACTACTTATAATTGCGATTTGACTTGACCGTGATCTGAGATTCCATTTCTAAAACTATACTTGAAACCATAGATGTATTATATTTAAACATAAATCAACTGTAACCAACAGACCATAGACTTTCAGACCTTGTGCCCATGAAGACGACAACAGACCATAGACCTTGAGGTCATGAAGACGATTATTGAGATAAGCCACGAGCGTATTAAGTAAAACTTTGAACATTAAGGTGAACGGAAAGTCGTTAATAAAAGCAAACAGTCTTAGGAAACCATAGATCGATCTACATTAAAATCAGATCACCGTAATATTAACATTAATTTTCGAAAAGGAAACTGACGCTACATCACATTTCTACGTCAAGATCTTGTGGCGAAGGGAAGTACTATTATTATGTTGTAGATTTTGTTAATCGTTGATCTGTCCTGTTGTGTTGTGTTGGTATCGTGTCCGCTGCATCACGGACAATTAGCTACCGTCACTTGTTTCGGCACATCTGCCCCCTGCCCCCTACCCTCTGCCCCCTACCCCGCTGCCCGGGCGGCCTGCGCAAGCGTTTGCCTCACTACCAGATAATTTCATTTAACTCGTTCAATGTACTCACCGCACCGTTTGAAATGCATCGCTTTACGACACTCACTGCAACGTTAAACAAACACTAACAACCGCCGCCGGTACCGGAAACTTATCGAGTAGTGTACCTACTGCGCAGTACCTACTGCGCAGTACCTACTGAGCAGTACCTACTGCGCAGTACCTACTGTTCAATAAGAAAGTTGTGGTTAATTATTGCCATTTCGCGTAGAGAGGACTCTCTTGGCCTTCGAGGAGGCGAGGTGGTGTGTCGACGCCCCCGCTGCCCCCGCTCCCCCCGCCCCCCGCGCGTGACACACTTGGTCCACTTTTGGTAATTCCGCCGTTACCCGCAAGGCTGCTGATAACTACGACATAAACTGGACTGGAAACTGATTTGCATAATGTGAAGTGTTGATATTGAGCAAGTTTGACCGCGCTTACGAAACATAATATCATACATTTAAAATTCAAATGTTACCTTACATAGACGTGACCTAATAAACAAAACTGCTTCACAACTTGAGACTGCTGAGTCTAGTGCACACACCGACATGTGTGCGCGTGCGCGCTTATTGCAGCTTTATCATAAAGTTTTGTTTGTATGTTTCTAAATGTATCAAGAACAGAACTGTCGTACCGGTCGCGCCGTTGCCACACAGCATGTCCTGTCCTGGACTCAACTGTTCATGACTAGTGTTGTTGTGGCACAAGGTGTTTTGAGAAGCCCTTCAAAGAAGTGAAAGGTTTCACAACCTGCGTGTGGCTGAACGTCTCTGCCTATCCTTTCTGCAATACTTGAAGGTCAACTGCATTATTTCTTTGAGTAGGTGTTATTGACTCGCTTGCATTCGTCGCGCCTGATAATTAAAGCGACCAATGCTAGGCGACCCACTACTTGCGCAATACGAAGCCAAATATCCGTTTTCCTCGAGTGACTGGTACCCGCCGTGTGAAAGTATCGGGGAACCACTTGCGACACTTCGAGCGAGTCACTCCAGCGGCAGGCGCGGGCGCCGGGCGGCCCTACTTATTGCAGAACAAGTCATCTATCCTGCCTGCTTAATGCCTATTACAGCTAGCAATAGCAATGTTCGTGGAGTAAATACTAGAGCCCTCATCAAGGTTGCTTGTAATTACAATTATGATAAATTATATCCTGTAAGACGATGCCACCGACGACCACCAATTTGAGATTAATGGACAGATACGTGTAATTATAATGATACGTTCACAAACTGTTCATTGCACGAAGATGTTTCATCATTACAAAGTATTTTTAACAAAATAATTGCATACTTAAGATTAGCTGGTTTGAAGCTCGTTACAAGTTTCCAACATAACGATATTTACCGTCATTACTTGAGGCGACGGTTAACGACAACGGCGGGCACACACACAAGCCTCGCAGGGATCTCCCCGCGCCGGCCCTGTTAGCAGAGGGTCCAGGAGACAGGAGTACATTCCAGAGGACTGCTAGCTTTTTATACCTGCACCATCCCATCACCCTGCCCAGTTAGTCTTTATACCTGCACCATCCCATCACCCTGCCCAGTTAGTCTTTATACCTGCACCATCCCATCACCCTGCCCAGTTAGTCTTTATACCCGCACCATCCCATCAACCTGCCCAGTTAGTCTTTATACCTGCACCATCCCATCACCCTGCCCAGTTAGTCTTTATACCTGCACCATCACATCACCCTGCCCAGTTAGTCTTTATACCTGCACCATCCCATCACCCTGCCCAGTTAGTCTTTATACCTGCACCATCACATCACCCTGCCCAGTTAGTCTTTATACCTGCACCATCACATCACCCTGCCCAGTTAGTCTTTATACCTGCACCATCACATCACCCTGCCCAGTTAGTCTTTATACCTGCACCATCCCATCAACCTGCCCAGTTAGTCTTTATACCTGCACCATCCCATCACCCTGCCCAGTTAGTCTTTATACCTGCACCATCCCATCACCCTGCCCAGTTAGTCTTTATACCTGCACCATCACATCACCCTGCCCAGTTAGTCTTTATACCTGCACCATCACATCACCCTGCCCAGTTAGTCTTTATACCTTCACCATCCCATCACCCTGCCCAGTTAGTCTTTATACCTGCACCATCACATCACCCTGCCCAGTTAGTCTTTATACCTGCACCATCCCATCACCCTGCCCAGTTAGTCTTTATACCTGCACCAACCCATCACCCTGCCCAGTTAGTCTTTTTACCTGCACCATCCCATCACCCTGCCCAGTTAGTCTTTATACCTGCACCATCCCATCACCCTGCCCAGTTAGTCTTTCAAAACATTATTTTTAACGAAAAATAACTTGTTTTGAACTTCATAAATATGTCTCGTTTTTTTTTTTTTATGGGATTTTGGCGGTGGTTTGCTGTCATAGTAATGCATATTTTTTTTATTACATAGTTAGTTTTATCTATACTAATATTATAAAGAGGTACCTATGTTTGTTTGTAAGTTTGGATGTAGGGGGCAATCTCCGGAACTACCAGTCGGGTAAAAATATTTTTGCATTGGATAGCCCAATTCTTGAGGAATGTTATAGGCTCGTGTACGGAGTCGCGGGCAGAAGCTAGTATTTTAATAAAATGTAAAATAGACTTAAAAAACAGATGAAGGAACAGTCGTAGAGATTTGGAGGAGGTATTGGAGCCATAATAAAAAAATATTAGGAGGACGTTCCCGTCCAGGGCAACACATTCTTTTTCGCTGGCACTTTAGGTTTTGGGCCCAATATGAATGCTCTCCTACCGAGGACCGACCAATTAAGTTGAACTTAATCGGTCGGTCCATTAGATTCGGAGCAAATTGGCTGTGATAGACAGACACCCAGCCAGCCAGCCGGACACACCAGTGATCCTATAAGGGTTGAAACATAGACAAACACGAGCCACGACGCGTACGCGAACTGGCCAAGCCGGTATGAACCGGTTTGCTCTCCGTACGCGACGAACCCGCGCGTGCAGCAGTGGCACCTGCGCACAGCGCACACAGCGCCTCATGCGCCTCATGCTTGTGCAGTATACCCACCATAGCGCGGTTGTATGAAGCTTACTCTCTGTTCTTGTGCAGTATACCCACATAGCGCGGTTGTATGAAGCTTACTCTCTGTTCTTGTGCAGTATACCCACATAGCGCGGTTGTATGAAGCTTACTCTCTGTTCTTGTGCAGTATACCCACATAGCGCGGTTGTATGAAGCTTACTCTCTGTTCTTGTGCAGTATACCCACATAGCGCGGTTGTATGAAGCTTACTCTCTGTTCTGCTTCTTTACTCCTGTGCCATTGGCTCCAGACTGTAGGCGAATATCATTTAATTTTGTAAAATGAACAATTTCGCCTTAACCTCGAATAAATAAAATGATGGTCTTCGTCGCGTCGGTGGCCGACTGACCAAAATGTTGCAACAGTTAATTACTGTTCGCTGTAATATAACGCTCCTTGAGTTTAGTAGCGATGAGGACGTGCCCTTGCCATGTCCGCGCATTACACACGTACTTCCTGTGTCGAAATAATGATATAATAAAATAAATATAAAAAAATCCATGCCGTCGAGAACCTAATCATAAACATGGTCATTAAGAACCTGTTGAATTTAATGACATTCTTAAGAATTTCAGAATCTCGTGAGGCAATCGTTAAAGTGTAGGTACACGCACAGAGGCACTCGCGCGCACGCCACAGGTGTCTTGTACGCACAGCGTGCGCTGCAGTAGTGCCAACAATACACAATGAACCTGGGGGTCTACTCTCTAACCGAAATCCGTAGTTTGGCCGTCGTTACAGGCGCTTCCCTCTCCGTCTCGCTTACGGTATGTCCGTAAAACGCCTGCTACACGGTCGCCAATCGAGTCCCGACAGGGGTGACCTTGGTAGTGTACAACCGTGTAGATGATTGAACAACTATGCCGGTTGCCAACCAAGGTCACCTCTGCAGTCGAGGACGCGGTTGGAAACAGTGTAGCAGGCACTTTAGTGAGACGGAGAACGAACCTCCCAAAACGACGGCCGAAACTAGGGATTTGGCTTAGGGAGTCCCTGTCGTGTTACACGGGTGTATGTACTGATAGCCGTTCGTGCTCAAGTACATTTATGTCGATAGGTACACACACTACTAATCATGTCTGTTCATATAAGTAGGTATATCTATGTTCTTAAAATATTCGTTTTATCACTTCTAGTTTTAAGTAAAATAGCAAACGTTTATTACTGTGTGAATATCTCTGTGCCACGAACACGAGCGAGCTATCATAAAGGTACATAAAGTGGCCGTGAGACAGCGCTACGATCGATTGCTATTCTCACAGAATCGATTGCCTAACAATTCTCTCACGGCGTTTTTCTATTCGTACCTAAAGCAGGTGATAATTAGAATTTGTTTTAAGTAACTACAATAATTCACATATGAATATTTGTATAACTTTGTAATGAATGACTAAGTGAGCGATTAGTTGTCAGATCGCGGGCAGAGCAGAGGTCGCGGTGCGCCTGCGCAACCCACCGCGCCCTGCATACACAACTAGCACACACACACACACACATACCACCAAGCGGGTCCGCCGAGCTGCGGCTGTTGCTTCTTCTTATTTACTGATATAGATACTATAATTATGTTGGGGTTCGCTGGTGCCAGCTCATTCTCGTGCTACGAACACGGAAGCCAACAAAAGCAGAAGTGATTTATATTATTATGAACAAGTCATTGTTCTTCATTTCATTCAAACTTCCCAGTTAGTAGAACGAGCGGCGACACCACTACCCGGCGGAACTGTGAACTAACCGGTCTTATGTCCCGCAGGTCCCAACAGATAGTTTGCAACGGTGAGACGAACAAGAAGTGCGGTGCTAGTCCAGAACAACGTCAGCAACAAGCATGAGGACGTCCGTGTACATAGTAGCGCTGTGCGCGCTGACCGTCGCGCACGCGGCGCCGGCGCCCGAGCCGGCCGCCGCGCCCGCGCCGGCGCCCGCCGCGCTGCCCGACCCCAGCGCCGACGACCGACCCGAGATCATCGAGATCATCGCCCCCGCCGCCAGTGCACAGGTAACTAACTACATGCCGGACATAAGTGCCATAAAGCCGAACTGCGCGCAATGAGTACATCTGTTCTCTGTTCATCGCCTTGCAATGAGACGCCGCGTCTCATTGCAAGGCGATGAACAGATGTACTTATTGCGCGCCGGTGCGTGCGAACAAGAAACGATAGGCTCTACAGCCCGCAGTACCTACATACAGTTACTTACATCTTAACTCAATGTAACGCGAGGCCGGGGTGAGGGGTGCGGGGTGCGGGGTGCGGGGACGGGTCAGCGCCTCGCGTGACCCTAATCACTTCGATCCATGAATAACATAATTACGTAATTGCATCGCTTTGTTTATGACAATACCCCTAACATTAATAATAATGAATGATTCGTCAATCTCAGCCCACGACGAGGCTGCGACTTTTTGACACCGATTAGGAGGCCACGGCGACGATGCATCAAAACCACGCGATTTTTGTGCAACTTAAAACGTCCTTGTATCCTCCTGTCACAAACATGGATAGTCTTCCTATATAAAGAAAATGTCTTGTAATGTAGCAATGATTCGTATTGCAGGAAACGCTGGCGACGCTGAACCTGGGTGCGCCCGGCTCCGAGCTCAGCGAGAGGAACAAGAGAACCATCGGCATCCTACGACAACTGTTCCCTTCTCTCACGCAGGTATGACACGCCGGCTCCGGTCCGCGCCTTCTGGCGACCGTAGTGAAACTAACAACCAGTAGATAGACCCCCGTTACTAACACAGGAACTACTCTAGCCCTTCGGAGACATTCCGAGCCAGTCGAGCAGGTGGCGGCGAGTGTCGGCCACCACCAGGTGGACCGGCGCATGTGACGCGGTCCGCGGACTGTCGTGTGTTGTGTGTGGTCGCGGTCGGCGACGCTAAGGGCGGTGTATGTTCTAGATAATCGAACAGAAGGTACAGCAACTAACGAGCATGGTGCTGTCAACGTTCGGGCCCGTGGTGCTGCGCCTGTTTCTGGGCGGCCGCAACACCGGCGGCAACACCGGCGGCGGCACCGTCGAGCTCGACGACGACGACGACGATGACGATGACGACGAGCCCAGCAGCACCACCGCCGCGCCGCGGCCGCTGAGCGCGCCCATCGCCGGCTTGCGGCGCAGGCGCGCGCTGTACATCCTGCCGGTATGACGTCACGGACTATGCGCACTCTCAGCCTGCCCGGAGACGGCAGTGCGGGCGCGCGCAGACCGCGCGCCTCCATCGTCATCGTCATCGCATCGTCATCGTCACTCACGCATGGCCACGTCACGTCACACTAACCATCACCTCCACGTCACCACCGCCGCCTCTCACGCCGGCCTCTCTTGCAGAACGCCATCGCGGAGGAGAACCAGCTGCTGTCCGGAGCCGAGTCGCAGCAGGCGGAGGTGCGCGTCGCGTTCGGCGAGAGCCAGCCCGGCGACCAGCAGGCGGCCGCCAGCGACGACCAGCAGACGGCCGCGCAGACCAACGCCGCCAGCATCGACGAGATCTCGCTGGACGACGCTGACATCAGCGAAGAAAACAGAAATAAGAGGTGAGTCAGCAGGCAGCATAGAAACGGACATTATGAAACTCGTTAGTACTCGTACGTCACCGATATGTACCGTGTCCCAAGGTTAAAAGATTTCAGAATCTTAAGATTCTGAGTGCCTGACAATGGTTATATGAATAAATTACCGTGAAAATCGATTAGTAATTGTTTAGCGCCTTACTTAACGCAGGCACAATACTACCAGTATTGTGCCGCAGATTGCGTTACTTCGAACAATACTCGGGAGTGAGAGCTGCTATTGTAGGTTTTTGCGATCATGTTCGCACGTTTCGATTTAGTTTCGCGGCGAGGCGTGCGATCATGTAACTGTTACGAGCTGCTCACATGAGCGCGTCGCGGCGATGCTAACGAGCCGAATGTTCCAGATTCCTGAGCTTCGGTGGTGGCGCCGGCGGCGGCTCCGGCGGCGGCTCGGGCAACTTCCTCTTTGACATCGTCAGGGTAAGACTCACGCGTCTCTCGTCACACCACGTTATCATTTTACTTCATAACTTTACCTGTAATACCTACATTCGCTAACACTTTTAACCAATGTTAGCATAACACAAAAACAACACGAGTACTGTCATACTCGCTGTCGACATCCGCACTGCATTGCGCGGTGAGTGCGCGCGATAGTTGCGCGACAGTTACGCGTCATTTGCGAGTGAGAAGGTTTGTTTTGCAGCGCGCTCCGGAGGCGATGGCCCGCGCGGCCGGCACGGCGTTCCGTCTGTTCGCGGGCACGGACTCGCTAAACGTGGGCCTGACCGCCTCGCACACCGCCACCCTGGACCCTAACGACCCTCAAGTATACACACAACATTCTGCACCACTACATAGACAACACACGCCAGAACGTAGAAACGTCGCACTATACCAAACCGGGGCTTTGCGTATACCATAGTGACGAAGCGGATCAACCAGCAGTTGTTCCGCTTGGTCCCTGGGGTCTCAGTAAACTTCGGACTGGGCTATCGTAGTGCGACTGACACAGCTCGTAGAACATAATCTGTCGACGATCATCCGTCGACATAGAACACAGTAGTGGCCGTAGTTACTGTTGACTTACGCAACCCCAAACTACCCACATCCGTGATATCCATTCCTCATGCCCTCCCCAGTCGCCAGTAGAGTCTGCACATTACAGATACGCCGACGTAGGTATTACTAACACGTATAGCGCACAGGACGAGTGACAGCGGACGTCGTGTGGACGCACCGCGCCACCGCGTGTCGTCGGCGTCCCATCACGTCGTTGTTGTAGTTAGTCCTGTAGATTAACATCGTTGTCACCTCGAAGCGGAATATTTGGTGAAGGTTGATGTATTATCATTTGCTTCCAGAGGTTTTCAGCTGTACGTACCTACAGGGGACTCGGCTAGTTGGCGAAAAGCCACATGCTGTACAGTCCTTTCGCAGTTATTTTACCTCTGACATAAACCTTATGGTAACGTGAATAAAGGTCAATACAGAGTTAAAATACACTGTGCACTGTAGTTGCGCTCGGCAGCGCCACAGATAACATACCTATCAGTGCCATACTGAAACTTAGCTCCCTACACAGTGCACACGCATGTAGAAGTAAAAATAGTAAAAGAAAATATGTGATTAAGTTCAGCTTCATATGCAGTAAGAAAAATAAGGCAGTTGACTGATGTAGCCACAGCTAGGTTAGTACACTTTGCAGTCTTATGGCTTTATGCTGTGCAGATCGGCAGAAGACGTAGATTCAATTTTCATTTTACAAAAAAAGGGCATTCCGCGTGGTCTATAAAATGGGTCCTCGTGAGTCCTTTACAAAAAAATTCAAAGAAATATATCGTCGAATTTATATCTTAGAAAGTATTATGTACATTCGCAAAAACTTTGCACTTTTCAAAATAAGAAGCGATTTCCATAATAAAATACACGCAGTAAACATGAAATAGTGATACCCAAAAGAATAACTAAAACTAAGTAGTAGGTAAGTCATTTCTTATCCGCTTTTATAACAAGTTCCCTGCATAACTATGTAAATGTCTAATAACTGCTCCCAAATTACGAAAATTTTATTTTACTTTTTGTCATAATCTTTTCATTATTTGACAATAAATACATACAATACCTAATAATTTTAACTATTTGTTAGGTGATTTAGCCGCTTTTTAGAAGCTAAATGCATGGATACAGTCGCAGCAGTACAGTGGGCCTTAGTGGCTTTCGTAGACAGGAAAGTTAATAAAGTGGCGGAGTTTCTTACCGTCCATAGGAAACGACCAATTGGAATCGTGCACTTAGCTTCTGACGTTTCATAAGTGCACATGTAGGCTTACTTATGTGATTTTTTTTATTTTAATTGATATGATTTGATTACCAAGAAAATATCAAATTCCGAGTAAGCAATATATCATTGCGTTGCATTGCTCTCGTCGAGTCATTTGTAGACAAAGGAGGAGGAGGGCGATTTTGGCAGCCGCGAGACTGATTGCTGTACTAACGTGTCATGTTGTGTTGCAGCTGGTAGCCGGCTCCTCGTCGGGCTCGTCCGGTGGCGACGCGGGTGCGGGCGACGGCGACGACGCCGGCGCCGCCAAGGGCGACAACCTCACGGAAGGCGTGCCCGGCCCCATCACGAGGCTGTTCATCATCGCCAACCGCGGTATCGCCAACCTCATCCAGGATCTCATCCTGCGTATCGCGCAGACGTCCGAGAGAATAGTCAACTTCAAGGCGCGATTGATCACCTCCATCATTTAATGCGCGAGCATGTAGAACAATATTCTAGTGTAGGTAGTAGTGTAGAGGCCAGCGGCGCGGGCCCAGAGCGGCTGCGGGCCCGCGCCGCGTGTGCGCGCGAGACGCCGCACGTGACGTCACGGCACGTCGCGCCGGGCGGGGCGCGCACGGGGCGGCGGCGTTGCGCGGCCCGCGGACCGCCCGGCGCCGCCGCCGTTCCTGCTCAAGCTTTTTTTTATACCGCGATATTCTCGACTCGTTTTTACGTTTGTAAATATGTATTATAGCGGAATTTGTATAAAATAAATAAATAGTTAAATTATTGTCATCTTTTACTTTTACTCTCAAAGGCTCCGAGTGTTCCGACTTGAATATGAAGTAAATGTGAATGAGATCCCAACAAAGAAAAGAAGCAAACAACAACCCTTTAGTCGCATTATGTCGAATTCGTAAATTTATGTCCACTGGGCTCAAAATGTCCAAATCTCATAACGTCCAATTCGCAATTTTTCCAATTCACAATTTGTCCAATTCGCAATTTTTCCAAATCACATTAGTAAATGGTCCAGTCTAGGAATATATTCGTAGGGTGGACCCTACCTACGAATATATTTCTATATTCGTAGGGTCCAGTTCACAAATTAACCAATTCAAATCACAGTCGTTATTTATTTATTACAGTATGGAAGACTTACAGCTAAAAATAACAGTAAAAAAAGGAAACAATAGTCGACAGAAAGCCAATTACAAGTCTTCGCGTTTAGACTTATGATAGAATTTGTGTTGTGAACATTCAAGCAGTAACATATTACTATAATAAATTATATTTAGTTATAGATATCCTTTTAGGGTATTTTAATTCTATAGAATTTCAATAAGGAAATATCCTATTCTATTCTATACTTAAGTACTTCGTCTTGTTTCAAACGTAGTGCGAAGACACGACTTTCATGTTGTTTGTTGTTGTCCTTTAGTCGCATTATTCTGACTGACTGACTCCTTGACAATTCAAAAGTGCCTGTTGAAATAAATGCTTTGAGTTTGAGTCCAATTCGCAAAATGTCCAGTGGGCTCAAAATGTCCAATTCTCACAACGTTCAATTTGCAATTTGTCCAATTCGCAAATTGTCCAAATCGCAAATTGACCAGTTCAAATTACAGTCCTTATTTAGGCATAGGTAGATATCCTTTTAAGGTTAAAGGAGCAGTGGTGGCCCAGTGGTAACGGCTACGACTTACAACTCGTTGTCGGTTCGGTCGTAGGTTCGAACCCAGGCTGGCGCTTTACTTTGTGTAAATTATTTCATCTGCACTGCTCTCATAACGGTGAAGGAAAACATCGTCAGGAAACCGGCATGTCGTAGAACCAAAAATTCGAAGACATGATATCTACCAACCCGCACTGGGTCCGCTTGGGGATTACGGCCTTCTGCCTCTCACCGAGAGGAGGCCTGTGTCCCAGCAGTGGGAACATTATAGGCTGATTTTGATGATTATGATCCTTTTAAGGTATATTTACATTCTGCCGCTACTTCTCGCGCTGGCAGTCATAATTCCCTAAATACTGCCGTATCCTCTCTCGATTCTGAGAGAAGTGTGTGTTTACATACTGCGCCCTGCGCCGTATCACTCACATCGCTTTCGGGGCGGATCCAAGGTGGGGAGGGGCATGGGGGTCATGTCATGAGTAGCCGGTATAATAATATATGATAATTGACCTAGGTCAATTATCTAATTCATTTCACATTCATTGATAAATATCAAATAAATACTTTATACGATATATGTTTTTGCCACACATGCGCGACCGACACGTGTAATAAGACTATGTAGGTAGGTACTGTAATTATCTATCTATACAGGGCGTCCCCGGAAACCTGTACAGCGAAGGTCTGTGGTCAGGGGACACCCGGGTCGATCTCCAGAGGCATTTTTTTTCGTGTCGGGCTGGATAAACCCATTTTAAAATCGAAAAACGTTTTCAAAATATTATTTTATATACAGTTCGGTGCCTAATCTACGTGAAACAAGGCTAGTATTATGGATAAGTTTATTTTAAATATTAAAAAAAAAATCTTAAACCCTTCAATCCTGATCGCTCTGGGTTGACCCAACTCCCGATTGAATGAAAAAAATATTTTTTAACTTTTTTATGAGAAGGTTCTTAAGAAACAATTTATTTAGATTACATAATAAATAGTTAATCTTCATAGTAATAAAATATTTTTTGTTATATTAACAATACTTTTGCCACAATTTGAATTTAAAATCGTGACCGGGCATTTTATCTCATCGCTCTGCGCTGAGGTAAAACATCGCGCTCATCCCTAGTTACGCGTTATAGACACTCTATTCCCCTCCAGCGGGGCAACCCCAGTAGTGGTCTAACCGCCGAGGAGGATACCTGTGTGCCAAGTACCCACGGTCCAACATTACGAAGGTAAGTTTATGATTGCTCTGGATTTGGTTCTCGAATTTTATGATTGCTATGGCACGTTATTTAAATTAAATAGTAAGCTTGTGAATGTGTTTGTTATGTGAATTAAGTGATCGTTATGATGTATTTTATGAGAAGTAATCACAACTTTCTACTGCTTTTAAATTCGGCTATATTTATGATTTTGTGACTTTTTCTGATCGCTATAGCTGTGATTGCTCTGTCCAAAAAGACCAGAGCGATGATATTTTGCATTAATTGTACGTTATAAATCTATTTTAAGTAGTAGTACCGGCCTGTAACAATGACAAACGATGAACTATGCATATAACCTTTAATGTATAACCTTTCCTGGGTTTCTTTGGATAACCTAAACGCATAAACAGATTTTGACGTATTTTACCTTGATGATATTATTATATTGGCATTTAGCTAACCACAACTGTAAACCTTTCTTCTCTATTTAATGGCAACTATTGTTTCAGATTGAAATCATGCCTCGAAATAAATTATCTATTGAAGAAAAATGTCTTAGGAAGAAATTGGCTGAGCGTCGTAGAATGGCCAAAATAAAAAATGATCCAGCACCCTAATTACGTAATGCACGATCAATTTTAAATTGAAACTTTGCTTCATAAGTTCGACAAAAAGAATCTGCTCAATTTTTTTTGTCGAACTTATGAAGCAATGGACTGGCAATCTTTTTCAATTGGTTTCAATTTAAAATTGATCGTGCATTGCGTAATTGGGGGGCAGATCTATACGCACAATGGCTTGTAAAGTCAAGAGAGAGTTACCAAAGGAAAAAAGCTCGGGGCACAGTACTACCAATGCGTGATTTGATGTGATCATGTTACACGTACACTGAATATGACTGAAAATGGCTAAATAAATAATATTTTATCAATATATTTTTTTTTGTTTCACTGATTTCACCATTTATGATCGCTCTGGCACCAATTATGATTGCTGTGGTCGCGAAATTTTTTGAACTTAAATATTTCCATAACTGTTTGTGTAAATTGAAGGCCAATAGTAAAAATGTACTATTTGAACATCCTTCTTTTTAATGAGATACATAATTACCATTAAATATCAATATCTGAAAAGTACCAGAGCGATCACACGAATACGCCCGTTTTGGAGATTGATCCACCCATCGATTGAACGCCCATGTACTATGTTCCGCGATATTTTGTAGTATTCGAGAAATGACGCTTTTTGGATAATTTTCGATTTTTTTAAATTGTAGGCGGTTTTGGTTCTAACTTTTTCTGGGTGGTGTTTCTTTGAGAATTTTTGTGTCAGTATTATGGCTAGAATTTTTGTTCACCTGTTGTAAAACACAAAAAACCCAAATTCTAACCACTTGTAGCTCAGAATTTGATCACTAGATTAAAGTTTATGTTTGAGAGAAATAATATACTTACACTTGATTTAAACTTGAAAAAAATAATACTTAGGTACACCTGCCTGACTGATATAATTATACTTCAACGCGAAACTGGGCAAACGAAACGATGATGAGCTGCGAGTGGGGCAATTTGGAGTTGGAATTCGGAACCACCGGGGTCACCTACTGACCAGTTTTATGGAGAAGGTAGGCCTCTTTATGATGAACTCCTTCGTCAGAGAACGTGAGCACAGAAAGTGGACCTGGCAGAGCCACGATGGTGCCATAAAAAATGAGATTGACTTCATTATGTCGACGAAGAAGCAAGTATTCAATGATGTCTCTGTGATCAACGCGGTGAAAACCGGAAGCGATCACCGCATGGTAATGGCACCTACACACAGTGCCAGTATTTTTTTTTATTCACACTGGCTGTTTATATAACGGGACACATACTTAAAAAAATTCAAAAATTGTTCTAACTTCTCAGTTCATTTTAAATAGGTACTACTCATGTTATTTAATATCAATAAATATTTTAAACACTATTTTTTACTTTCCTTATATTCGAAATGAAAAGTAGAGTCTTTAACACGGGTGAAAAGACATCAATTCCTACTCGGACTATAGCCCTCGTATGGGAATTGATTCCTTTCGACCCTTGTATAACAATCTACTATTGTCTATTTGTCAATCTTTCAAAATATGGGAAAGCACACAATATTATTTTACTGCAATTTAACTTTAACAACTCAGTTACACAGGTAGTGATTTCTTCTTTTTTTACATAAGAACTATTACCTACAAATACAGTAATGTTGGTTTTAGGATTACAGGACACATGAGAAATCTTGTTCTAAATTAGATACATCTTGGTTGAGGATGCAGTCTTGAGATAAACTCTCAGCTCAATAGACGGATCTCTAAGTCCTTGAAAAGCGACATTCGCCGCTTTAGTGCCGACTGCATTAAGGACGCGATAGAGCGGAATAAGGACTCCAAGGTTGGTAGTTTCGGGAGGTTCCTGTTTCAGATAAGGCAGGAGGAAACGCCCGGGTGTCACCACTGCGTGGATCGCCCGGAGGACACGGTGGAGCATACGGTGGAGGTCTGCCCGGCTTGGTCGGAGCACCGCCGTGTCCTCGTGCAGGCGATCGGCGGCAATGACCTCTCGCGTCCGGCTCTGGTTCATTCCATGGTGCGGAGTGAGAGGGCATGGCAGGCTGTCACCTCCTTCTGCGAAGCAGTAATGCTCGTGAAGGAGGAGGCGGGGCGCGAGAGGCAGAGACAAAGGTCTCTCCCTCGAGCCCCTAGCCGCCGTGGTAGTAGACGCCCCGGGCGTCGGGAATCGATTGCCGATTTCCGGCCACCGTAGGCGCGGGCTTGCGGACGGAGAGTGATGGGTAACTCTCCGTCCGATCAGGACCAAGCCCGGGTCGACGGCACGTAGTGTTCCACGCGCGCCTCAAAGAGTTGTCAGCGAAGCTGAAGGGGTCCGTTAGGGCCGATGCCTACCACTGGGGTTGCGGATAAGTCCTTAGGGGAAACCGTGGCCCCGGTCTAGGCAAGGGAAGGAACACGGGTGGGTTTTAGTCAGTAAAAGTCTGACACGCCCTTCCGCTCCGCCCAGAGCGGGAGAAGTCATTTGATGATTTCCCACCCAAAAAAAAAAAAATAAAGCTTGCAAAACTGAAGACCGACGATGGCAGGATCGTATCCGCCAAACCTGAAGTATTGAGAGAAATCGAGAGGTTCTATGGATACACGTCAACCAGTAACCCCGTTACAAATCTGGCAAATGACCCGAGTGTTAGATTAACCCGACATTATACCGAAGATATCCCGGACGTCAGCTTGTACGAGATTAGGATGGCTCTAAAGCAGCTTAAAAACAAGAAGGCGCCGGGTGATGACGGAATTATGGCCGAACTCCTATAGGCCGGTGGGAAACCTGTTCTTAAGGCCCTCCAGAACCTGTTCTATTCCGTCATACTCGAGGGTAAAACGCCACAGGCATGGAACAGAGGTGTGGTGGTACTCTTCTTTAAAAAGGGCGACAATGCCCTGCTTAAGCTGACTTCAGGGACCATTCTGACATCGAACGGGAGCGGAGGGCCCTGTCGAAAAGAGCAAATATGATAGCTCGCAGGTTTGCACGTTGCTCTGATCAAGTTAAAATCACCCTTTTCAAGGCATATTGCACCTCACTGTACACGTGCAGCCTGTGGGCCCGCTACACACAAGCTTGCTACAGCGCCCTCCGCGTCCAGTATAACAACGCGTTCAGGGCAGTGTTGAGGTTTCCCCGCTTCTGCAGCGCCTCGGGCATGTTTGCGGAAGCGCGCACCGACTGTTTTCACGCCACCATGCGCCTAAGCCTTTCAACTGAAACCAAATACCTGGGCATTTATTTGGACAAACAACTGAACTGGGCAAAACACACGAACTACATCACTACAAAAGCCAGCATATCCCTGTGGCAGTGCAAGCGGCTGCTTGGCAGGAATTGGGGGATCAGCCCCAAGGTCACCCACTGGTTATACACTACAGTCATCCGACCTATTATCACATACGGCTCACTGGTCTGGTGGCCCAGGACAGACCTGAGCACAGCCCAAAGAGATCTCGAAAAACTGCAGCGACTCGCTTGTAGAATTAGAATTTCTTTATTTTGCATAAAATATGGTACATAAAAGGTCTTAACAGTAACTTAAATATAAGAAGTTCCACATATTTTGCTTACTTAGACATTTCAGCATGCAAAAAAAAATAAAAAAGTACCTTATAATAAAATGATATACAATGATGTAGGAAAACACTTCTATTGAGATCATGAGGTAAAAAAAAAAAAAAATCCTTAAAATTATGTTATTTATTTACATTACTAGTGAGATCATATCTCGAACTTTGCTTATAATTTAAGAACTCACTTATTGTATAGAACACATTACTATAGAGCCATTTCTTAAGTTTATTTTTAAAGTAGTTTAGTGGTAGCTCTCTAATCTGTTTGGGTATTTGGTTATAGATTTTGACAGACATATTGTAACAATTGTTCTGAACTTGTGTTGCAATCACGAGCAGTATGAGAACTACACCCACCGCCGCCCTACAGGTAATGCTGGGACTGCCACCTTTGCACCTCATTGTGCGAGAGGAGGCGGCCTTGGCCGCCTTTAGGATCCATTTATCAGGAACCCTTAGCAATGACTCCAGAGTTAAGCATACACGCATAAAGGAAGATGCGATCAAAAGACGACCAATGATGGCATCACCTTGTGATAAAGCCCCGAAAACACACCACTTTCAAAGGCACTACAACATTGTACTTACAGAAGAACAGTGTGACTACTCAGGCCCGAAAGAGATGAGAGTATACACTGATGGATCGAAAACCGACTCCGGCACTGGAGTCGGAGTCTTCTCACACGACTTCAACATAAATATATCCAGCCCGCTGGGGATGTTCAACACCGTCTATCAGGCGGAGTGTGTAGACATCATACAGGCGGTCCATGCCCTAAAAGCCAGGAGAGTTACGGATACACACATACGTATACTTTCTACTCATTGACTCTGACATGTATTCTGTAATGACTTGTTTGATGAAATTATTATTTTTATTTAATTTTAATTCTGTGACTCTTATAATGTAAAGGCTTTAGCATCGTGGACCACATACGTACGCTGCGGCAGGTTATACAGAAGATCGACGAGTATAACCCGCCTCTCTGCTTAGCGTTTGTGGATTACGAGAAAGCCTTCGATTCGATCGAGACATAGACTATACTGCAGTCTCTTCAACGGTGCCACATCGACTAACGGTACATCGAGGTATTAAAGGGTCTATACGAAAACGCCACTATGTCAGTCCGACTCCACGACCAGACCTCGAAACCTATCCTTCTGCAGCGAGGTGTGAGACAACGAGACGTTATCTCTCCGAAACTGTACACTGCACTGGAAAGGGCTAGGCATCAACATCAATGGCGAGTATATCACTAACCTTCGGTTTGCCGACGACATAGTTATCATGGCTGAGACCAAGGAGGACCGCAGTATAATACTCGATGGCCTCAGTCGAACCTCCAAAAGAGTGGGTCTTAAAATGAACATGGACAAGACAAAGGTAATGTCAAATGCCCATGTAACACCCACTCTCATAAAGATCGGAGACGCTACGCTCGAAGTTGTAGACGAGTATGTTTACCTAGGACAAACTGTCCAGCTAGGTAGGTCCAACTTCGAAAAAGAGACCAATCGTCGAATCCGGCTCGGCTGGGAAGCGTTCTGGAAGCTACGCAATATCTTCTCGTCCCACATACCACACTCCACAGTGTCTCAAGACGAAAGTCTTTGACCAGTGCATGTTGCCAGTGATGAATTATGGCACTGAAACGTGGTCACTCACAATGGGCCTTATCAGAAAGCTAAAAGTCACCCAAAGAGCAATGGAGAGGATCCGCAGGAGAACTAAGGTAACCGACATAGCCCGAAGAATTGCCAAACTTAAGTTCAGATTCTGGAGTGGCGACCGCGTACCGGAAGACGTAGCGTTGGAAGGCCTCCCAGAGGCCTCTTAGATGGACCGATGACCTTTTAAAGGCCACAAGAATCCACTGGACGCAGGAAGCACAGAATCGGTCGAAGTGGCGGTACTTGGGGGGGGGCTATGTCCAGCAGTGGACGTCTTTCGGCTGATATGATGATGATAATATCTCAAGAATTCCCTCGACTTCTCCAGGATTCCATAATCCAATCCTGACTTGATGACAATGAAATGAAAATGAAATGAAATCTTTTATTTCCAGATATGACATCCACATATAAGTTTCAATAAATACACATATATATAACATACTAAGTATAGAATAGCATAAATATTACATTCACAATTCAAAAACATTCACATTACACACACACACACCCACATACACACATTGAACTATCTAATCGGCGTGTGGTAGGACTGCCACCTTTTATGTAAGGGGCTTTGGTTCCAATCCCTTACTGCAGCCACCAAACAATTGACCGATCGATGTATGGCGGTGCGTGCGGCGGCCGACCGGCTCCTCAGCAGCGCCTGCCAGCAGGGCGTACGGCCCGCACAGAACATGGCGCTTGCGCTGCACCACCGAGGCAGTCGAAACATCGCTCGCCACGCGTCGTTGTACTGCACTCGCATATCACTCAGTGCTGCTTTGGTGTAGTTTGTCCACAACTCGACTGTGTAGACGCTTGTGCAGTAACTGGTAAACAGCTGGGCCTTCACCACGTCGCTACAGCGGCTAAACCGCCTAGCTAGCATGTTGCCGCGCACCGATATGGCTCGTCGCTGTCTTTCTATATCCGCATGATCGGAGAGGTCGGCTGATATTACGTGACCTAAGTATTTGACCACGTCGACTTTCTCAAGTGCAGTGCCGTAAAGTTGAAGTGGTGGCAGATCCGACCAGCGGTTCGGGCATGCACAATGCATGGGACCACCTGGGAAGTATACCCTTTCAAACAAAAAAGAATTTTCGAAATTGGTCCATCCGTCTTCGAGTAATCGGGGAACCCAATTAAAAAATAAATTTAAAAAATCCGACGTACCTACTGAGAACCTCCTCCTTTTTTTGAAGTCGGTTAAAAAAGAGAAACTGACTGACTGACAATAAAATTATCAACGCACAGCCGAAATTACTGGGACTAGGAACCAAGCGCGGATCCACCGTTGTGGGCACGATGGGCATGCCCACAACCCTAATAGACTTATGACGTCACCCAGGGCCCCCCGAAATGTGAGAAACCAGAATCTCAATCCAGAGATCGACCTCCTAGGGTACCTCCGTACTCTACTACATGTGATAATTGTAGTCTATTTCGCAGAGGAATACTTTATAATCTACAAAAAGAACAGTATGTCTGTATTTTTATTGAGTCTGGCTTTGTATTGAATAAATTCCTGCAACTTCAGCATTCTCTGAGAGAGTCTAACCTATCCAAGGTAGGATGCAAAATTTTCGAGCTCGCTCTTTTGCATCCTTTATTCTTCTATTTCTGTACGAACGGTCAAAGACAAAGAAAGCCTAACTTATTCGAGCGGGATGATAAAAATTTCGAGCTCGCTTCGCTCGCTCTTGCATTCTATACCCTCCGTAGCTCGCTTCGCTCTATCTTGCATCCTATATCCTCCGTAGCTCGCTTCGCTCGCTCTTGCATCCTATATCCTCCGTAGCGGCCCCACTGGCGGACTAACGGGGGGGTGGCAGGTGCGGTCCGCGGGGGCCTCCTATGTATTCTAATAGGTAAATGTAGAGTGCAAAATTTTCGAACTTATATTCTAATGTTCTTCTAGTTCTTTAAGTTTTCGGCATACCTGGGCCCCGGGCCCCCATTTAGAATGCCGGACCTCCGATAATACAATTTTTTATAAATCTACACTCTTTATTTACCCTCTCGAAATCAGAAATACTTTATTTCTTCTAAAAAACGTGGTCAACCCAAAAACGTTTTCATCAAAAACGGTTCAGTAGTTTAGAATCTAAATGTGACACTGTGATGTGCAAACAAACACGAATTTACTTTTGTAATTGTTGTGAGCGAACAAACTAACATTTTACAGGTTTATTAATAAACTAGTGTTCGCCCCTAGTGTTCGGCTTTGACCACGTGGAACTATACACTGTAAAAAATCTTGGTCAAGGCGTCATATATTTTGTAAACATCTCCTTTGTAGGAATGCACTATATCGATTATTAGCGAGTTCGTACTCCGACTCGCACTTTTCCAATTTTCGGGTGGCTGTGCCCACAACCTTTTTTGTGGGCTGGATCCGCGCCTGCTAGGAACGTGAAAGAATGATGGGCATTTTTCTATGAAGCCTGGCCTGATGACCAATAGAGTTCTAATGCATGTCATCTTATTGCTTATAGCAGGCAATTACTATAACAAAATATTTTATCTCTAAAAGCAACGGGGTTTGTACAGTCGAGGACAAAAATCGTTACAATTTTTTATGACGATTTCTTTGTGAAAAATAAATGTATAGCATAATAGGTTTATGCCAAGTCTATGTGCTGCCTTTTTCGGCCAAAAATTATCATTTTGATGTGTACCCTTAGGTGGTTAACACTATTTTGACATGGACTGCATCAAAATAAAACTTAATACAATTAAACATTTAATAAGGTTATAACAGTCATCATATTAATAGATGATAAAAACAGTTTGGAAAATCCAAAAGTGCACGCCTCATACATTACACACATTCATAAACGAAAAAGAAATTCAAAACATAGTTTCTAACAAAAATGAACAATTTATCACTCTTCATGAAGTTGTAATGTCAAAGACTATTTACAAAGATACTTGGCGGTTGCTAGGCAACTTATGGACGTCAAATCAAAGGTTGGAAATATTTAGTTAAAGATATTATATTTTAGTTAGTATTTTATTAATTATAATTAAACTACTTTGAATAAAAGAGCCATTTTCGATAGGGTTCCTTCTATGGCAGAAACGAATGTATAAAAAAAAATTGGTTCAATTAATTGATTTTATCGCAAGCTACAATGTTTTCAGTGTTCATAAATTGACGGACAGGATTTTTTTTTCAACTGTTTTGATGCCTTTTCCATTTCTGCTGCATTAAATCAATTGTTAAAAAGTACAGTATTAATCTCCATCTATTCATCTATACAATGGTATATAAATTAAGTAGGTTCTGTGTACTAGCAGGAGTGTAACAATAAAAACAGTTACAGAAATGGGGCAAGAAAAAATTTTCGATCGCAGAGGCATCGACTCTAATGCTTCACATTATGAGTCGTGCAATAACAACAACAACAACAGCCATATGAAGCTGTACAGGCGCGGGCGCAGGAACAGCAAATTACACAAGTGATACAGATCGCTGTTTTTTCTATAACTGCGTGAATGGACCACGGCGGAAGATTCCTAAATGGCTTAAATACACATGCTTTGCGAGTATAGTTTATATGTGCCCGAAGTAGCCATAGTGTTACAGCAGCATTTGGAAAGCAACGACTGGAATGAATGAATTAATAAAATTCAAACGTATCACGATTTTAATATTTTTAAAGAGGGCAAGCAACCAGCAAGCCACCAGGTTTGATTTTGATATGATGACACACGTAGACGACGGTGATTTATATTTTTGGGTGGGTCTTAATTATGAGCAGTTTAACATAATATTAAAACAGACAACTATAGCAGAAAGTAATCGTCCGAAGACGTCCTTGGTACTTATATATTTAGCAAAACTTCGTACTGGTGAAAGTAATGAACGCACAAATATGAGATTTTATTCAAACCTTTCATGATAGTATGTACTGACGGTTATATATTAGACGTTATTGGCCCTTTAACTGCGACTACATCCGATGCAACAATCATGCAAGGGATTGTTCGTTATGCAATATGAAATAACTATATAGATTACTTCGACAAACATATTTTAATAGAGCTCTTCCCGATATATTTCACGATTTTAAAATTGGTGCAAGCTGTTATGTTGTTCTCCAGACCCTGGACACCACCCAGTGTAATATCACTTGTCAATACATAAGCAATAAGTCCAAACACGATAGTGCTATCTTGCTTGGTTGAGGAGTTCCTATGGCCACCTTGCAGGTCCATCATCAGGCCCTGGACTCTATCTAGTGTAATAGCACTTGTCAATACATAACCAATGAGTCCAAACACGATTGTGCTATCTCGTTTGGTTAAGGAGTTCTTATGGCCACCTTGCAGGTCCATCATCAGGCCCTGGATACTATCTAGTGTAATAGCACTTGTCAATACATAACCAATGAGTCCAAACACGATGGTGCTATCTCGTTTGATTGAGGAGTTCCTATGGACAAATTCCAGTTCCACAATCAGGTCCTGGACTCTAGTCCTGTTTTTTATTTATTTATTTACCAGTATTATAATGTTATGAGTCTATAATTAATATTATTGAGAACTGCAGTGAACATTAGCGTCATAAGCTAATACGTTTACATGGTACTTGCAGGTCCGATATCTCTTTAACCCGGTATTTCACAGCCTTCTGCCCATAATGAAAATTGATGCTTATAAGCTTTCATTTGAGGTATAAGTGGTTTTTATTGGTTCGCCGGCCAAAATTACGCATCATTCTTTTGCACACAGAGTCCTTTTATAATGTAGGGGTTTTTTTTTTATTCAACCTTTAAGGGGGTGAAATGGGATTATTGATTAAAGGGATAAGGGAAGGGTGAAAATCTTCCAGTAGCTAGGGGTATGCCAATCAAAAGAACCAGGTAAAGTGGTCTAACACTCTCTTCCGTTTATACATAGATTGGAATGCGGTGTATGTAAGACAAGGGGCTTCGAATTTGACATCCCCTTGGCTTTTCAATCTGTATGTTGATGGCCTCATCTGCTCATCACTGAGCTCAGTAGCATAAGCGTATTGGATCGTGTCGAGTAAATGGAGTGAGCGTCATAGCATCAACTATGCAGACGATATGGTGCTGCTGGGCAATCAAAGAATTGCTCAAAGTTTGTGACAGCTGCCTCACACGGACTGATTTATAATGACACCAAGAGTGAATATAAATGATCTTTATGGCCGCTGGTAGGTGTCCGGACTTTGTTCCGGAAATAACTGGGCATTACCGACGACCTTAGGAATGTTATAGACATTGAGAGGGAGCGTAGGGCACTAGCGGTCAGAGGCAACGTGTTGGCCCGTACATTTGCTCGGTGCTCTGACCAAGTTAAAATGACCCTTCAAGACCTACTGTCAGAGCTTTTACACGAGCAATCTACGGGTCAACTACACCAAGAGATCGTTGGATACCTATCCAACGATCTCTAAAATCATTTATCATTTCACGTGATAAATGATAAATGATTTTATTTCTGTAACTTGTATTATAGGTCTGTACAAACACTTTTACACGTCAATCATATTTTTTAAACTATGTACATGAGTTCGGCGTTTCCTAACTGACTACTCTGAGAAGAAAGGCCGAACTCAGAGGTCACAGTCTCTTTTAAAGTCCAGACATAATCTTGGTCAGATCATGTGAAGACCATGTAGATTGGTGTCTGAAATGGTCTTTTGAGGAAAGAACCACACACGTGCAATATAATAATGCTTTGAGGATGTTGTTGCGACTGCCCCGTATCTGCAGCGCGTCAGAAATGTTCGCAAAGAGCCACACAGGTGGCTTTCTAGCCATAATTATAGGTAATTCGCATAAAACCACCAACATCGCTGCTGAGTAGAGTGCGACTTAGTCGCAACTATATATATATTATCCAGAGAGCTGCGGCGGAGAGCTACACTCCAAATATGAGACAATTTATGCGAAGGCTGCTCAGATATGAAACATGTTTCTTGTCTGGTCGTCCTCTGCGTGGAATGTTCATTATTTCACATATTTTAAATCTACTACACTAGAACAAGTTGTTTTATAATACTAACACAATATGGATGTTGTCCGAAATAAATAAACTTTAATCATTTAATACAGCCTATGATGATGGCACTGCTTTGCCGCAGGGGACGTATTTACCCTAGGGCCAAAAGGGCCATGATATTATAATGAAACAACGGGCAAGAATAGCTGTTATTTATATTTCTATGCAGCAGCCCGACCACACAGTAAAATGCCATACTACACAGAGCTGGGCAAAATACATGCTTTGCTTTAATTAAAATACAAATTACAAAATACTATCTCGCACTTATTTAAAATACGAATTACAAAATATTTTTAAGTTGTGTATTTGAAATACAAAATACAGTATTTTAACTATTTTTATTTAAAATTACAAAATACAGTCTGGTGTTAAGTTAGGTATATAAATAGAATAGAACTAATCCAGCCCAGCCTAAGGCAAAGGGAATATTCTTTTCACTTCTCTTGCTCAAAAAATCCGTCATTGTAGCGTACCAGAGCGAAGATAAAATAGCATTTCATCCTCTAGGGGCTAAAGTAATTTTTTTTTAATTTTTGTCTGTTACCATTGCCAACGAGCCTATCACCCAAAAACGAAAAAGTCTTAGTTCTTATTCATATAGGTAAGATAGGTAGGATAGGTAGGATAGGTAGGATAGGTAGGAAAGGTAGGATAGGTTGGATAGGTAGGATAGGTAGGATAGGTAGGATAGGTAGGATAGGTAAGATAGATAAGATAGGTAAGATACGTAAGATAGGTAAGATAGGTAAGATAGGTAAGATAGGTATGATAGGTAAGATAGGTATGATAGGTAAGATAGGTAAGATAGGTAAGATAGGTAAGATAGGTAAGATAGGTAAGATAGGTAAAATAGGTAAGATAGGTAAGATAGGTAAGATAGGTAAGATAGGTAAGATAGGTAAGATAGGTAAGATAGGTAAGATAGGTAAGATAGGTAAGATTTTTTTTTTAAAGCGGCATTCTCTTCCGTAGAATGCGTGCATTGCGTTGCGGCTACAGAGGAAATAAAAAAAAAAGACTGGTGCGATATCCTATTTCTTAATAATCAATAAATTGCATTGGTGACCGTAATATGATTTACAACAGTGAAAATGTCATCATCTAGTGAGAATGGAGACCCTAATTTGCAGATGGATGAGAAAGGAAAAGAAATAATTTTATTAATTTACTATTTTATTTTCTCGCAATCGTAGTGAAAAGTAGAGTGTAACACACGGCGCTAAAAACCCATTATACCTCGGTTTCTGTTTACTCCCTCGCTAAAGCTCGGGAGTAAAACTACCTCGTTATAATGGGTCATTTTAGCTCCTTGTATAACAATCTACTATTTCATTACTTATGCTCGGAAATTAGTGTTTATTTGATCCGAGTAGCGGGTGGAAAACGCTGCTTCCCTCTCTAGGGCGGGAAAGACTCATAGTAATTGCTTCCCGCCCTAGGGCGGGAATGAATTTTAAAAATAGAACTTTTGGTTAGGTAGTCTGCTACGAAACTTTTTACAAGAAAAATATCGAATAGAATAAAAACAAAAAAGCTGCGGTAGTGTTTCCACTTACGTTTTTCGTTTTTCCCCAGTTTCTTAATGAATTATCTCTAATATTCCCTAAAAAATATAAAAATTCCTTGGTTAAGGGAATTTTTCATTTTTATAGCATAGATAAATACCTAGAAAACATTCATTATAAATCGAGAGAGACGAAACAAACCAACTCTAGGTATAATGCAACTTATTTTCGATGTCGTCTTTAGCCACGGAAATAGTACCATGGTAAACTAAAATTAGACGAATTACAACCATTACAAGTTTCAGGGAATCCCCTTTATTCAATCGGTGGTGCCATAGAGTAAAGTAGTACATCGGGTGCTGCCTAGTATAAACAATAGGGTGAAACAACGGGGCACAGCTAGTATTGAATAAATGCTGTTTATTTCTTTATATGCCATTTTTATTAGTTTTCTGTTATTGTTTCTTTTCGTTAATTTTAGGGGCAGCAAACCTTAAAGGCCCTGGGCGCAGAACCTTAAAAACATACACACAATGCCGGCGGCCATGCCGCCGGCATTGTGTGTAGCAGCCATAAGAGTAGCATTACAAATCGTTACAATTTTAAGATTTGATAACAGCGCGTTAATTGGTATCATCTCGCGCCGTACCTGCCGCACCTGCTACGTAGCGCAGTGTCACTTTTGCTAGTTTTCAACAATTTAAATATATTTATTTGCGTTGAAAATATGATATAAGTATATACATATTTGCAATGTGCTCGCCAATACCTTTCTTTTGATACCAAACATGTTATGATTATCTCAATTAATTTTTTTTCTGAGTTATAAATTTATGTGTGTGTATTTATGTGTTTATATTAAATTTAGGCAAAATATAGCCTATGTCACCCGGACGGACCATTAACTATTACAAACCTTCGGTTCAGTAGTTAAGGCACTGCGGTAGAATACGCGTAAAAGCAAACATACATTATACCTACATAGGTACATACAGTCATGTCTTCAAGGTTCTGGACTGGAAAGGGCTAGGCATCAACATCAATGGCGAGTATATCACTAACCTTCGGTTTGCCGACGACATAGTCATCATGGCTGAGACCATGGAGGACCTCAGTATAATGCTCGATGACCTCAGTAGAGCCTCCGAAAGAGTGGGTCTTAAAATGAACATGGACAAGACAAAGGTTATGTCAAACGCCCATGTAACACCCATTCTCATAAAGATCGGAGACGCTACGCTCGAAGTTGTAGACGAGTATGTTTACCTAGGACAAACTGTCCAGCTAGGTAGGTTTAATTTCGAGAAAGAGGTCAATCGTCGAATCCGACTCGGCTGGGCAGCGTTCGGGAAGCTACGCAACATCTTTTCGTCCCACATACCACAGTGTCTCAAGACGAAAGTCTTTGACCAGTGCGTGTTGCCAGTGATGACTTATGGCACTGAAACGTGGTCGCTCACAATGGGCCTTATCAGAAGGCTAAAAGTCACCCAAAGAGCAATGGAGAGGGCTCCCAAGTAACAAATTTACGTTGTATAATAGATGAGTAAACGTTTTTCATTTACTGATGGTTCTATAAGGTGGGTTGTATAAACGTAGTTGTAGACGTTTATATAACGCGAAATAGGCCCAAATTATTCAACATTATTGTTATTTAAAAGTTACATAAAAGTTAGTGGAGAACTATTTTAACGTTGCTTAAATGTTAAATAAAAGTTTCCGACCGACTTTTTGGTTAGATAATTGTTATAACTCGACTGTTATGGAACCACTGGTGTCCCATAAAAGTTAAATAGACATTAGAAGATGACTGAAATGTCGCACAAGTGTTTAACATCGACGTTTATAGTATACATTCAGTCCATTCCATTCATTCTCATTCGTTCCTGATATTTGCTGCATCGTGTTTTATAAAAATAGAATTTAAAAGGTAAATTAGAAATTATCATAACTAAATTGACATTTACTATATAAGGTTTGTAATATACGCGAACAGAGTGTGTAACACCTTGTTTTTATGGGACCTTTAGTTTTATGATTAAATATAGGTGTGTTGTTGTGAAATTTTTTGCACCCCCCTCGAATTCGTTGAAATTTAACTATTGTTGATTATTATTTAAAATTTGTTTTTACACTAAATACCAGCCATCTTGTCAAAGTTATGAAGTGACTTCTATACAACAATTTATAGAACGAAAAGGTCCATAATGCGGTTTCTTGCGACCAAGATAGCCGGCCATTATAAATGATTTTAGAGTTCCGTGAGATATAAACATTATTAACAGAGAATGACGAGCACATTACAAATGACATTAATTTTATTGAATGTACTTGATTTTAATGACTTAATTAAAATTATGTTACTATGCTTGTGTTGCATTTACCTACTTTGCAAAATAAAACCATTACACACGGTGTAATATTTTATAAAAAACGCGTTACGTATTAATGTGACTTTTTTATTTTAATACTTACTTCGGACCCACGTTTCATAAAATGACAGAAAATTAACATTTTTTGTAATTTTTCAGGTGAAGTAAAGTGGACATCAGTAAATTATGGTAGTGTTTTTGAATGTCGATAAATTTATAACACGGCATGATTTAAAAAACCTCAAAAGGAGCAAGTGGCCTTGGAGAAGAACTCATTTTATATTGTCAAGCAATTGCTTTAACTGTCACAGTCCCACTCATACTAATACTCGAATACCAGCTCATTTTGTTGTAACTGGTAGCGATAAAGTTATGCAATTATTGAGTTATAAATTTTTCTGGTGTCATTATGATCATTTTCCGGAAGACGAGTGTAATCATTGTTACTACAATTTATCTGCTTAAAATATCATTCGCTTACTGTGATTTTGCATGCCAA
Organism: Conistra vaccinii; assembly: GCA_948150665.1. NCBI lineage: Eukaryota > Metazoa > Arthropoda > Insecta > Lepidoptera > Noctuidae > Conistra > Conistra vaccinii. The sequence goes on along the minus strand of OX411338.1, from coordinate 19,643,251 downwards.
AACTTAGTAAATAAAAAGATATAAACAGTTTTTCAGCATTTTTATTTTTAAGTTACCACTTACAACAATGTATGCACTAAAGGTACAAAATACATGTGCTCAAAGATTTTATTGCTCCATGAGATATGTTGAAATTAACAGCCCATTTCTGTATATCTTCCTGAAATTCGATATCTCTGTCAGCAGATAAGCTTGAAGTATCGGAAGATAGTCCTTCAGAGGGCTCTAAATACTCCAAATAATCATCAACGGAGTCACCTAAAATAAATAAATCAACTTGAAACATTGTATATAGTTATAATATAAGGTGATTATCTTAAAATATAAACTTACTGTTTATTTCTGGTACAATATTCTTTTGTGGTATGTCAAAGCCACCAGATGAACTTTTAATTTTTGATTTTGACTCATAAGTTTCGTCTGGAATATTTAAGAATGTCATTTATAAGAGAACTATAATAATAAAAAAACAAGCAATAGAAATACTTCTAATAAAAATAAAATTTGTACGGAACCATTTTTGTTGTTGAGGCTTTGTTGAGGTAAAGAATTCGCCGATGGCGGGCCAGTTTTCAGTGATTCAAAAGTTTTACTTACTTTCCGTTTAAAAGCCCCACTTTGTTTAAGCTTTTTCCATTGATCTGGATCCATATTTTTGTAAATATTGTAACAATGTTTGTTAACTGACAAAATGGAAGTTAGTTTTAAAAAAGGCCCTTTTGGACCTTTATATAATTTTTAGGTCTGCTTAAAGTTCTGTAATGGTTATAAAATAACGCTAAAGTCGTATATTGATTCGTAGTTCACCACTAGAATACTTCGTTATATACAGGTCTAAAAATAAACTTTTTGCGACGGTTTGATTACATAAAAGTCGTGTTAAGGTTACGTAGATCACCAACGCTGATTAAACGAACCCTTTTAACTAACTGTTATATAACATCGTATTATTTAGTTGGGTAAACGTTTACCCAACCTACAATATACGACGTCGTATAAAGCAGTCGTAAAAACGTTTACGTAACTTATTCACTGGCAAAATTATACGACGTTATATACAGAAGTCATAAAAACGTTTACCTAACCTATACACTTGTACCACTATACGACGTTGCATTATATAGTTGTAATAACGTTTACCTAACCAATTTTTTCGTACCATTATACGACGTTGTATAAAGTGGTCGTTAAAACGTTCACTCAACTATTTAGTAGGACCTTTTAGTCACTGGGACTGAATCGTTGTACGTGATCGAATCCGAAATGAAGAGATCCGCAGGAGAACCAAGGTAACCGACATAGCCCGAAGAATTGCCAAACTTAAGTGGCAATGGGCAGGACACATTGCCCGCAGAACAGATGGCCGATGGGGCCGAAAGGTTCTGGAGTGGCGACCGCGTACCGGAAGACGTAGCGTTGGAAGGCCTCCCACAAGATGGACCGATGACCTTGTAAAGGCCGGAGGAATCCGCTGGATGCGGGAAGCACAGAATCGATCGAAGTGGCGGTGCTTGGGGGAGGCCTATGTCCAGCAGTGGACGTCTTTCGGCTGATATGATGATGATGATGATGATGAGGTACATAGGTACATTTATTTATTTATTTAATAAGCAAGGCACACCAACGACATATTTACAATAATTAATATCGAGTCTTCAGTACTGTGTAAATACTACTAAATACACACATCAAAAGTGTCTAGGGATCAAGCATTTTTATGCGGATTTCTTGAGATTGAGATGTGGCTTTGTAATAAATTTATGATTTTATAAATTTATATGGATCCTTTTTGGTGCATTTCATAATTTGAATCAGGAACTGTGAATCAAATTCGAGTAAAAGATGAAAATCAGCTGTCAATATTTTCCCTATAAAAACATACAACGCATTGAAGACATTATAAGTGCTACTGTTTCCCTACTACTGATTAAAACCAACGTTATTATGGAGCAGCGACGTCATTTAAGCAGGGAAGAAATGCTCAGAGCCGTGGGAATGATAGAAGCTGGTTCCCGGCAACGTACTGTGGCTTTAGCTCTGAATACAAGTCAGAGTGTTATCAGTCGACTTTGGACACGTTACCGAAGCACTGGTACCGGGGCTGAGCGCCATGGAGGACGGTATCGCTGCACCACACGGAGACAAGACCGATACATTCAAATCTTAGCTCGAAGAGCTCCAACAATAACCGCCATGATGTTAGCCGTGAGGCTTCATCACTCTTCAGGGAACTTAATTAGCGACCAAACAGTCAGAAACCGCTTGCATGAAGTGAACCTTCATTCCCGAAGACCGCTATGGGTACCACCTATAGCAATGCACAATCGTAGGATTCGATATCAATGGGCTCTTGAACACAGAAATTGGGCAGAAGAACAATGGCGTTTCGTGTGCTTTTCTGATGAGTCTCGTTTTGGTATGAGACCGGATACAAGACGTATACGACACTGGAGAACCCCTGGACGCCAACAGCGATTAAAATCCTGCCAGGAAGTCCATCCTTATAGTGGTGGAACCATCATGGTATGGGCGGGTATTTGGATCGGCGGAAGAACTGAGTTGATTTGGATTAGAGGCAACCTCAACGCTCAAATTTATGCTGAGACGATTGTATCAGACGTCATCGTTCCTCTACAAGTGCAAATCGGTCCCTTATTTCAGTTAATGCATGATAATGCACGACCGCACACCGCAAGAGTTGTAAGACAGACTCTCGCCGCAGCTAACATCAATGTCCTGCCCTGGCCTGCTCAGTCGCCAGACTTGAACCCGATTGAGCATGCATGGGATATGCTACAGAGAAGAGCTCTGCCGAATATGGAGGGTATCCAGTCGCAAGAAGACCTTTTTTTGTTGTTGCAACGAACATGGGCGGCCATTCCACAGCGTGATTTGGATGAACTCATTTTGAGTATGCCAAACCGATGTTCTTGTGTTGTTAGTGTTCGCGGTAGAAACACGGATTATTAATTGTTTAAGTTACCCAATAAAATTTTAAAGAAAACTGTTATTTCAGTCTTTTTTTCGAACTTTAATGTTAGTGGTTCAAATGTCAAAAATCCCTTTATTAGGAAAATGGCAAATTTCTTTATTAATGCAAAGGTGACTTGGTTTATCGTTACTGTGACAAACGAAAACACTTTATTTGATGAATCCTTAAAGAAAATTTTAATTAATATCAATCAGGAGAAAAGTTATTGCAAAAATATATGTTGATCCCTAGACACTTTTGATGTGTGTACATCACTTATAGGCATGCACAACATTCTCATGAAACAGTGGAAATCGACAAATTTTGAAATAATTAAAATATTTGATACATAGGTATAGTTAATTAAGAAATAAGATTAGATTAGATTATAAAATAAATTAAAAATGATTGAATTCGTTACATTGCATGTGAACAAACAACCATCACGAAAAAATTAAACTAATTACAATAAAATATTTGCATTTGAGGTAAAAATACAATATATAATTTGAGGTAATAATATTATGGAATAAAATAAAATAAATAGGCTAAGTATTTAAAAATGAAGTGATAATAATTAAAAGATTACTTACATTATTATATTAAAATTAAATTATTATATTAAAATAACATTATTATATTAAAATAACATTATTATATTAAAATTACAATATTATATTAAAATTAGATTACTTACATTATTATATTAAAACTAGCTGCCCACCCCGGCTTCGCACGGGTAGCAGTAAGTACTTAACTACGGCGCACCTACCTACTCTGCTCTACCTACCTAGCCTACACTGCCCGTCCTACCTACCTACCCTGCCCTAACTACCTACCCTACACTGCCCGACCTACCTACCTACCTTACACTGCCTGACCTACCTACCTACCCTGCCCGAACTACCTGCCTACCCACCTACCCTACCTGCCTACCCTACCCTACCTGCCTACCCTACCCTACCTGCCTACCCTACCCTACCTGCCTACTCTACCCTACCTGCCTACTCTACCCTACTTACCTACCCTACCTGCTTACCCTATCTTCCTATCTACCTACCTGCCCTACCTACCTACCCTACCTACCTACATACCTACCCTACCTGCCTACCCTACCCTACCTGCCTACCCTACCCTACCTGCCTACCCTACCCTACCTGCCTACTCTACCCTACCTGCCTACCCTACCCTACTTACCTACCCTACTTACCTACCCTACCTGCTTACCCTATCTTCCTATCTACCTACCTGCCCTACCTACCTACCCTACCTACCTACATACCTACCTACCTTACACCCTACCTTCACCTACCTATCCTAAGAACCTTCACCTTACAATAACGAAAAAAGAATTAAGTAGTGAAATCGGTCCAGCCGTTCACGCGTGTTCAAATAGGGATTCATTTTAGGCCCTAAACTTTAGTGACTGAGAGAGAGAAAGCTTATTGTGAGAGAACGACAGTAGGCTTCGTTCTCATCCTTACTCTGTGCTTTTTACGGGATGAGAAGTAACACTGGTAGACGCCTGACGGGAATAACTGATCAATCAATTATCGACCGCCAAGAGTAGAAAATGATTAAAGTACTAATATCGCTATTATAAAATAGGGGTTGGTGGTAGAAGGGTGAAAATTTTGGGTTGTATGTATTTTTTAATGCTAAATCATAAAAAAAATACAATAAAAAAAATTGTCCTAAAAAAGAAAAAAAAACTTGGCGTGGACCAACCTTACCATTTAGGGGTATGAAAAATAGTTTAAATTAAATTAAATTAAATTATTTATTTAAAAAGACAACAATGATCCATTTATGTTAGTGTGTTAGTTAGTTACAAAAACTTAAAAGCTATGTTAGTGTGTTATTATTATGATTTGAATGAATTAATTTATCACATTTCACCGGTTAATGAATCACTTCTGCCTAACCAACACCTGCATGAAGTGATTCATTATCGGTGAGTCAAATTTGTCCACTAACATCTTCAGAATGCCATTAGGGCTCGACCGCGTTCTCTCCAATAGTGACACATCCTAGTGTTCATAGTGTTTACATCCTATTCTCATACCTACATAGTATACACAAAAAATTTCATAAAAATCGGTCAAGCCGTTTCGGAGGAGTTTGGCAACAAACACCGTGACACGAGAATTTTATATATTAGATTAAATAATAGTATCACATGAGTGTTTTATTTAATACCTAATAATTATGTTATGTTTATTTACACACACATTTTAATAAAAATAGAAAAATAGTTTGGAAATTCCAAAAGTGCACGCCTCATTTAAATGGGTATGCAGATCATGCATTCAGAAAGCAAAAGAGCAGAATACGATCAGTCCCGGAGTATCCAATGTGACTTTCAGGAAAAGGCACTCGTCACCTAAACCAACCGGATATGTCACACCTAGCGTGTCAGAGGAGTCAACACCCTGGTCCACTCCAAAGAGTACAACCTCGGAAACACATGACTCACACATACTGACAATGGAAATGGATCATATATACGATGAGTCAACTGCCATGACTGATAAAACATTGTCAAGAAGTATGGACCATACAATACTCGACTCAATGCAAAGCAATGATCTCAGGGAATCCATTGAACACCTTCAGATGGAACTAAAAAGTTCGCAGAACGAACTTGAAAATGTCATACTTGATAACAATGAGCTCCGTAAACAGAATGATAAATTATTAAAAGATAACATGACCTTAAAAGGATTCTTACGCCAATCTCCACAAAAAGAATATTACGTCGACGAAGGGGCAAAAAAAGCAAATGCATATTCTTTGCTGCACTCAAATATGCAGGTGTTCTTTACGTCTCCTAGAAACGTATTGACACGTACATGTAACGCTTCAGATACAAAGTTACAGCTAAGTGAGAGTATTGTAAACCTCCACAAAAATGTCGAATATTTGGAGAATCAGCTAGAACTAGCTAGAAACGAAATTGCAAACCTCAATAATCAAATTCGAAAGCTTCAAATACAATTAGAATCAAGCGAAAGAGATATACAACTTCAGAAAAATATGACTACATCTGACGTACTGAATGATGAGCACACGAACAAGGTTTTCATCTTTGGCACACAACAAAGTGTCGGACTTTCATCTGTGTTGATGCGGTCAAGAGCGGCTACGTCGTATGTTAAATACGTTGTGACGTCAGAAACGAAGCCACACGCGCTCGCTAGTGAAGTAGTTAAGAATTGCAAAAATAGTTCAATATCAAGTAGTGATAAACTCATCCTTTGTGTGGGTGAAAATGACTATGACATCAAGATCTTATCTTCACAACTACGTCAAATTCTTAATATTTTCAGTGATAATCATGTAATAGTTTTGAGCCCATTAAGGCTAGGTTTTCCGGGCCTATACGCCTTTGAAACACTACCTCCGCCTCCCCCAATTGCAGAGCGACGTATATATTTACGATAAGTTGTCAAACATTTCGCGGAAAATCCATGCCACAGCATAAAATATTTGCAGTTGACCAACTGAACTAGTTTTTTCGTTATTTTTTTTTCCTTAGGTTTCCATTATATGGTACCTACAGTGTAGTGAACTAAAATAATTTTTTAAATGTCCTGTGTACCTAATGGGCGTTTTCACATTATCAGATAACGACACCAACCCGATACCGATATGCTGGCAGCTATACCGACATCAATTCCATACCGATATAATTATTATCGGCCCGATGATATTGGTGAATATCGATGACTATCGTGACCCATCAAACTTCCGCAGTAGGTACCTACTAAGAATTAACGTGTCGAAGTCGGCAGTGCTAAAAAGTGTTTTCAATTGAAAGAATGCCCCCTACTCTCACCCCATATTGTGTCTTCCCCGGTAGAAATCGTGCCGATATCGGTAACGCCCGCTGTCTGCGACGATATAGCTGACAATAACAACACAATGTTAAATTGTTTCGTTTGTAATCCCGTGTGTACAATCTACTGTTATATTGCACGACTCATAATGCGAAGCATTAGAGGGTGCTCTACGATCGAAAAAAAAATCTTGCCCCATTTCTGCAACTGTTTTTATTGTTACACTCCTATTAGCACACAGAATCTACTTAATTTATTTACCATTGTAAAGTATAGATGATTAAATGGATATTAATACTGTACTTTTCAACAATTGTTTTAATATATTAATATCTAAATATTTCCAACCTTGACTTGACATCCGTAAGTTGCGTCAAAGTAAATATCTAAATAAATAGTCTTTGACATTACATGGATTGCGAGGTTAGAAATTTAACCCATATTGATGGGTAAAAAAGCAGTCAAAAAAACATACTCCATGAAGTGATAAATTGTTCATTTTTGTTAGAAAGTTTGTTTTGAATTTCTTTTTCGTTTATGAATGAGTGTTATGAGGCGTGCACTTTTGGATTTTCTAAACTTTTTTTTTTGTGATAGCCGGTTTCGTCAGGAATAATCTGTAAGAATCAGTTAGTGTGTGAGTGTTGGCCAATTAGGTACTATTTGCTGGAACTCAGGCGTTCATTAATTTACAAAAAACCGGTCAAGTGCGAGTCAGACTCTTGACAACCTTTACGCGGCGCCCTATTTCCTCATAGGGAAGAGAAGAAAAAAAAAAACATATTTGTTCTCTACTCGATGAGTTCTAGACAATGATTTCAAAATCAATTTTTTATTGGTTGGGAACCCCCTTTTAATTTTTACCTTTATAATTTTTTTATTATTTTGTTGCTAAAGCGGCAATAGAAACACATAATCTGTGAAATTTTCAATTGTCTACCTATTACGGTTCATGAGATACAGCTCGCTGACAGACAGATAAATGTACGGATAGCGGAGGCTTAGTAATAGGGTCCCGTTTGGCACCCTTCGGGTAAGAAACCCTAAAAACGAAAACTTTAGCAAGCAATGGGAAATTGCTACTGTAGACTGCGGGTGTAGACCTCAGAACGAGCTGCTTCTCACACGGACAACTGTACGTCGCTTGCTTCCGCGACACCAGTCCTGAACTCCTGACTCTCTTCATATTTTGGCTGCTGAGACCAAAACTACAAACATAGTAGGCCGAGGAAATTAGGTTAGAACCCTGCACTAAATCCTAAGAGCGTTTTTTTTTTCTCGAATCGTGTTTTCAAATTAAACATTTTCCAGGACTACATCAAGGTAAAAAAAAAACAAATATAAATAATAAAACTGAGGCAAAATACACAACAGGAAAATATTGATTACATTATGTAAAAAAATTGTAAAACTAATAATATTACTTCTGAATTAAACATTTTACAACAACAAAATCCACTCCAATCCATCCATAACAGTCAGTGCTATTGGATCCATTTACTGAATAAATCAGCTTTATGGAACGAAGTTCTTTAATGCTTGCGGTAGGAGTAAACTGACAGAAATCGTCACGCTAAAAAAGCGTTCATACTTGCCACTGTTGCCTTCTAATTCAATAGAGACAGAGAGAGAGAAAGTGTGACTTTGGTCAAATGGTAAATCCAAGATTTTTTCTGGTGGATTTTCCATAAGTTTTCTTTCGTATAAACCTTGTAGGTACTGACATTTACGAACACAACCAAAAACAAATAGCCGTATGGCTAGCACATAATATACCGATATGACTATTTGTTTTTGGATGTCTTCGAACCGTTCTCAAGTGATGATTTTTCATTCATGCGGCCATTGATTTTTATTTATACATACTAGCTGCCCGCCCTGGCTTCGCACGGGTAAGCACCCTAACTACCTACCTACATACATACATACATACCTACCTACCTACTTACCTACACCTACCTACCTACCCTACCTACTTAGGTACCTATATTCATACATACCTACCTACCTACTTACCTACACCTACCTACCTACCCTACCTACTTAGGTACCTATATTCATACATACCTACCTACCTACCCTACCCTACCTACCCTGCCCTACCTACCCCGCCCTACCTACCTACCCTACCCTGCCCTACCTACCTACCCTAGCTTGCCCTACCTACCTATCTACCCTACTTACCTACCTTCACCTCTACCTATCCAATCCTACCTACCTACCCTACCCTGCCCGACCTATCTTACCCTGCCCGACCAATCTATCCTACCCTGCCCGACCTACCTATCCTACCCTGCCCGACCTACCTACCCTACCTCCCTATCTACCCTACCTACCTACCTTCACCTATCTTCCTATCTACCTACCCTGCCCTACCTACCTACCTTACACTGCCCGACCTACCTACCTACCCTGTCCTAACTACCTACCCTACGGTGCCCGACCTACCTACCTACCCTGCCCGAACTACCTACCTACCTTTCCTACCTTTCCTACCTTTCCTACCTTACCTACCTTACCTACCTATCTACCCTACCTACCTACCTTCCTATCTACCTACCCTGCCGTATCTACCTACCCTACACTGCCCGACCTACCTACCTACCCTACCTACCTATCTACCCTACACTGCCCGACCTACCTACCTACCCTACCTACCTATCTACCTTCCCCTATCTTCCTATCTACCTACCCTGCCCTACCTACCTACCCTACCTACCTACATACCTACCTTACACCCTACCTTCAACTACCTGTCCTAAGAACCTTCTCCTTACAATAACGAAAAAAGAATTAGTGAAATCGGTCCAGCCGTTCACGCGTGTTCAAATAGGGATTCATTTTAGGCCCTAAATTTTAGTGAGTGAGAGAGAGAAAGCTTATTGTGAGAGAACGACAGGAGACCGGCTTCGTTCTCATCCTTACTCTGTGCTGTTTACGGGATGAGAAGTGACACTGGTAGACACCTGACGGGAATAAGTGATCGAGTGGTAACTGATCAATTAATTATCGACCGCCAAGAGTAGAAAATTATCAAAGTACTAATATCGCTATTAAAAAATAGGGGTTGGTGGTAGAAGGATGAAAATTTAGGGTTGTATGTATTTTTTAATGCCAAATCATAAAAAAATTACAATAAAAAAATTTGTTAAAAAAATGAAAAAAAAAAACTTGGCGTGGACCAACCTTATCACTTAGGGGTACGCAAAATAGTTTACATCCTATTCTCATACCTACCTAATATACACAAAAAATTTCATAAAAATCGGTCAAGCCGTTTCGGAGGAGTTTGGCAACAAACACCGTGACACGAGAATTTTATATATTAGATAGATAGATATATAGATTAGATAGATGAGCTAAGTGGTCGGACTGTTATGCTTATACTGTAACCATATTCTTTTGTTTTTTGACGTTTGCCCCCGCTCATGAAGATCCGTAAATATTCGTAGCTAGTATGAAGAAAAAATTGCCGTACTTTATTTTCAATAGTGTCGTACCTACTGCTACGGCTATAATTTATCGAATCTTTGTTCTAAGACAAAACAAACAAAAAAAATTGTTGATCCCCGGTCAATTCGGTTTGCCGTTCCTTCAGACTATTTACCACCAGAAAAATGGCACATAACATAACATAAATTCACGCCTGTATTCCCCGAAGGGTTGGGCAGACGTGTGCCTAAAAACGGCACAAATGTTTCCAATCGTCCTAAACAGACTGTTTTTGTTTCATAAATCCTGACATCAGCTCATATACTGATATCCTAGGATTTTTACAAAGTTTAGTTTTTTCTAATTATCCTCAAAAAAAAAACTGCCGTTCCATACATTTTGACCTACTATTGCAATTTTGAATGAAACAGCAATTTTTTTTTAAATGAGGGTGTTGTTAGGTATCGTACTGAGAGCCTATTTATGTGGCAATTATAAATAAATTAAAAATTGTCCAATTTTTTTTTAATGGGGTTTTTTACCGGGTTATGACATGGAGCGCGGGCTGCCGTCGCGTCGTATAGCGGGTGTCTACAAGTCATAACTATAATGATGCCTGTTGAAAACTTGCTATTTTTTTATTGGATTTGGGGTATTTTTGTTACCAAAAATGTGATTTTTAATAGCAATAACTTTTTAATTTTCAATATTAGTAAGATTTTTTATTACTTTTAGGTAATTTTATTGCAGTACCTATGAGCCCCTTTCGGATCGGATAGGGTTTCTTTTACTTTTAAGGTATAAATAATAGTAGACGAATTAAAAATGTGCTTTACTAAAACGTCTTTAAGTAACAACCTACTTACTACTCGCAAAGATATATATGACTCGCACTTGACTATAATTTTATCGATAAAAATTTGAAATGAAAACACTAATGTCAGATGTCAAAAAAAGTCATCACAACGCATAGAAATATTTTCATTTTCGAAAACAATAATAATGAATTAAAGCAATAATATAATTACGCGATGTTTTGTCTGATCTTCCGCAATTTAGTATATGTGTTTTTCTTCCTTTTGTTCTTTTTATTTGCCATTTTTTTAAAGACGGTGGGGAACTAATTTTTTAAAATAAATTGACACAGGTCCAATCTCGATAACGTCCCGCAGGACACTGAGCGCGAGCCGATTTAGCCCGATTTACAAATATTAAGTTTACTTAATTTTTTTTTATTAAACTCAAAAATTCAACCAATAAATTCCCTCCAAAATACGATTACCTCATCGTACATGCAATTTTCATATTATTTTGTGCTGTAGAAATGAGATCGAAAATGGTTTTGAAATCGACCCTGTTTCGGATTTTTTTTTCATCGAGCGAATTACAATTTATCGTGTTTTGAACCAATAATTTCCCTCAAACAAAGATGTGTCCATCACATATATTTTTTTCAGGACCTAATACACTAATTTGACCATTTTAAATTGATTCTAAAACAGGCAAATTTTGGAAAACCCCCCGTTAAAGAATATGTATCTGGATATTTATACCTTGAACCAAACTATACGTAATATTTGCAATGAATACAATTAATACAAACATTGTAACTTTATTGACTCTGAACATAAATTGTACAATACATGTAAATTAATAAACCATGTTATTGACTGTTATGACTACGAAAAGAAGTATTTGAATGTTAAGGAACTAAAGAAATTAATATTGCGGAATCAATTAAATTGTAAGAAATCTGACGTCAAGGGAAAAAGTACTCTAAGGGGTACAATCCCTTATTACTTTGCACGACGCCAGGCAGAATGCGATGCTGCAAATGGTCCTGATATTGTTTCTACTAAAGCAAAAAAAGGTACTATTCCACATTATTTTAAAGTTTTAAACAAGAAACAGCTTTTTCGTGAATAACAACGGTGCTACAGGCAAACAAAAAACTTTCAAAATAATGCATCAAATTATCGCTAGTATTCAATCAAAAAAGGAAATACTGGAACTAACTTTGCTAGAATTACGAGACGAGAATAAAGAACCAGACATATTATGTTTGTCTGAAACCTTTATGCGTGCGGGGAATGAGAAATATTTAAAACTTAATAATTACGCCTTAGCAGCAGCATTTAGTAGAGACAAACAAAGAGGGGGAACTTGTATTCTCGCCAAACAGGGTATAATATATATAATGAGCCTCCTTATATAAAAAAATATTCAACACAAAATTCATTCGAAGCATGTGGTATTGAAGTCCCTTTGTACAAATTGCTGATAGTGTGTCTATACAACGTGAAATTTGAATCACAGTTTTGCTAGAACAAACGTTGTTCAGACCATGGTCTACTATCATTCTATAGCATCCAATATGTTATTAAAACAAACTAAACTAGGCGTTCTCAAATAAGTCTTATGTTGCTCAAACGTGTTCAAACATTAACCGTAACATCTAAGGACTCATCGCGGTAGCAAAATGGCATTCAAAAGAGTTATGAAGAGTCCACGTGGACTACAAGGATGTCCGGCCAATGCGGGCCGAAATTTTAATAAATAAATCAGTCTTTTTTTTGTGTTTTTTCAAATACCATTGACGTTTTTTTTAAATTGATTGTTATAGAATGGTAGTAGACCATGGTCTGAACAACGTTTGTTCTAGCAAAACTGTGATTCAAATTTCACGTTGTATAGAACGCCAAAGTCTGACCCCAATATATTTTTAGAAAAGTTCGACCAATTAATGTGCGAAACCTCTAAAAGATATGGGCCACGTACAAAAATAGCGGTTACTGGGGATTTTAACATAAATACCTTGAAACCAAGTAAGGTCACTAACTATTTAAAAGATTTATGTAGTAACTATAACTTAAAGATGCATATTAATGTTCCCACTCGAAAAGATTCTTGTATAGACCACATACTTAGTAACATAAAAACTACATCTGCTGATGTTCTACCTTTGTACTTATCAGACCACGATACAGCACAGTTCTTAGAGTTTCCAATAAAAGAACAAAGTCCAAGAACCATATCATATTTTATTTATAAAAAGGATTACTGCAACGAAAACTTGAAAAAATTCAAAGACTGCCTTGCAAGCATATCGTGGTCAGAAACGCACCTCGAAACGGACTTAAACAAGGCATTCAATAAATTTCACGAGTTTTTATGCCTATTATATAATTTATGCTTCCCTAAAATTAAAATTAAAATTAATAACTCTATTGCAAATAAACAAAAATGGATCAGTAAGGGTCTTAGAAATAGTTGCAAAACTAAACGATCGTTACGGTATCTATATTACAAAAATAAAAGTCGGTCGTACTTAATAAGATATAAAAAATATTCATCGATTCTCAAAAAATGCATTATGAAATCAAAAGTGAATTCAAACATTAATTATATACAAAATAGTCAAAACAAATGCAGAGCAACGTGGTCTGTCATTAACCATGAAATTGGGAACATAAAATGCGACACTAATATTTCAGAAATAGAAGTAGATAAGAAAATACTGACTGATCCCACTGACATAGCGAATACGTTTAATGATTATTTTATTGACTCGACTAACATTGTGACATTTAAAAACTTACAAGTTAATAATAAGTTTAATAACGCTTTAGTTCCTAATTCTATGTTTCTTAGTACTATGACTGAAGATGAAATAAAAAAAGAGATAATGGCTTTAAATAATACTAACTCGGAAGGATATGATGGACTTAGTACAAGAATAATTAAAGCGTGCAGAGAAGAATTAACTCCTATATTGACATATCTAATTAATCTTTCATTTTCGACTGGAACTTTTCCTGATGCTTTAAAGTTATCAGTTGTAAAACCCTTGTACAAGAAAAGCGACAAAAAAGACGTTAAAAATTATCGTCCAATTACCCTTATACCTATCTTGTCCAAACTGTTTGAGAAATGTATGCACAAAAGGCTTATCGACTTTTGTAGCAAATACAATATTATAGCAAAGGAACAGTTTGGATTTCAAAGGCACAAGTCAACAACATTAGCCATATATAATCTTTTGAGCCGTACCCTGAAGTCTTTAAATAACAATCACTTCACGACAGGACTTTTTTTTGACCTATCTCATGCATTTGACTTTGTGGCACATGATATATTATTGGGAAAATTAGAAAGAAATGGAATAAGAGGTGTAGCACTGCAGTGGATTGCATCTTATTTAAGTAACCGCAATCAATACGTTGCTATTAGTAAAGTAAATGAAGATTTACTAACCTCATACTCCTCTGAGCTCAAAGTAAAAAATTGCGGTGTACCACAAGGGAGTGTATTAGGCCCTTTATTATTTCTATTATACGTAAATGATTTACCACAGCAGGTCAATCATAAATGTATATTATTTGCAGATGACATTTCAATCATAGTGACATCTGATAAAAAGTATAAATCAAAATTTGATCACGAAATTGACATAAATAATACTATTGACAACATTTTAGAATGGCTACAGGTAAATAAATTAAAAATCAATCTAGATAAATCTATATACATACAATTTAATAAATCTAAACATGCCAAATACAATTTCAAACTTAATATTGATCGATTGAAAGAAGTTTCACATACAAAATTTCTGGGTATACTCATAGACCAAGATTTAAATTGGAAAATACATGTAGATAATTTGTGCAACAAGTCTAATAAGTTCGTTTATGCTCTCAGGCAAGTCAAGAATGTGACGAATAAAAAAACCGCCATTATAACCTACCATGCTTACATAGAATCGATTTTGCGTTATGGACTTATTTTTTGGGGTAACAGTACAGATAAAAACAGAGTGTTTATCGCGCAAAAGAAATGCATCAGAGCCATTTGTGGGATCCGTACTGACGAGTCCTGTAAACCGCATTTTAAAAGGCTTGGTTTATTACCACTTCCTTCACTGTACATCTACGAGATATGTAATTTTGTATATAATAATAAGGAATTATTCAAGAAAGTCGATCAAATATACTCTCGTAATAGGGATCCATGTAGACTTGTATTGCAGGATACTCCTAAATCAGCCAAGTACTCTAAAAGTTTTCTGGTGATGTGTGTACGCATTTATAATAAAATTCCAAAAGAAATTAAATTGTTATTTAATATTAATTCTTTTAAAAACAGACTCTTTAAATGGCTGAATGAACTTAATTTTTATGACATTAAGGATTTTTTTGACATTAAATTATAATTCACAAATAATGACGTCGATAATGTTTATAATTTTGACATTTTTAATTTTATAATGATTGATTTTATAATGATTGATTTTATTGATTTCCTTTTTTTTACTTTAAGTTATGTTATGTAATGTTATGGAACTGTTGCGAATAATGTTTACTTTTATAATGTTTTCTTTTATTGTGACTTTTTGATTTTGTTCGTGGAGATTAATTTCTGACATTAAATAATATTATGTTATGATGATTGTATTGTGGAGAATGTTTTATAGCTTTGACATTTTATTTCTACTTACTAATTAATTCTAAGTATTTTGCATGCAATTGATACACGATGTTGTATAGCTAAACATGTGGACTATATTATATTACCAAACTGTAACACCTTTTATACCATGTTTAAGGCAAATAAAGACTTACTTACTTACTTACTTACTCATAACACACATTCATAAACGAAAAAGAAATTCAAAACATAGTTTCTAACAAAAATTAACAATTTATCACTTTTCATGAAGTATGTTTTGACTGCTGTTTTACCCATCAATATGGGTAAATTTCTAACCTCGCAATCCTTACGTAATGTCAAAGACTATTTATTTAGATATTTACGTTGTGGATTGCTAGGCAACACAGTCAAGCAGTCAAGGTTGGAAATATTTTGATAAAGATATTATGTTTTAGTTAGTATTTTATTAATTATAATTAAACTACTGTAGCGGTTAGACCGCCACATGCAAAAACTACGAAACAAAAAGACATGACGTCACACAATTCCTACATCTCGCAGTTAGAGTTTACTGAGCGAATAACATAGATAAGACTATCCGAAATCAACATATGGGCAGTTGCCCGCCAGACATAATACCCGTCTGGCCGGAGGATCCTCCCTTTTCTATGGTGGATGAGTGAACTTTACACCCTGTTCCTCATACCCCTAAATTGGTGACCCCGAGAATGAACGTCAACGCAGCCTTCGTGCAACTACTTCAGCGTGACGTCATAATCATCACTCCCGCAAGCTTTCGTGAGGCGAGTCACACAGCCAGCCAGCACCCACGGCTTCAACGGGTATCCTGACCACCAGCATGCTGCGAACGCGCATTCCTGGTCATCACCCTCAGCCTCATCAGCAACCTTGGCACAGCACCTGCACTTCCGGCCGGTCTCACAAGCAGAGCCTATTCTACCCTCTCCTGGTCGACGCAAGCAGTCAGCCAAAAACCCGGCGCCGTACCACATCCGACTCACTGGATGACGACGCAGCGCCTCCCCGACTCACTGGGGAATCACCGCAGACAGTTCCGACTCACCGTGAACTATGCGGCACCCGGTTCCGACTCACTGGAACCACAGCTGGCACTGTGAAACATCGCAAGATCCAAGACTCAGCCCACTATCGACCTCCGGTCTCCGGAGGGGAGTGATGTAGCGGTTAGACCGCCACATGCAAAAACTACGAAACAAAAAGACATGACGTCACACAATTCCTACATCTCGCAGTTAGAGTTTACTGAGCGAATAACATAGATAAGACTATCCGAAATCAACATATGGGCAGTTGCCCGCCAGACATAATACCCGTCTGGCCGGAGGATCCTCCCTTTTCTATGGTGGATGAGTGAACTTTACACCCTGTTCCTCATACCCCTAAACTACCATGAATAAAAGAGCCATTTTCAATAGGGTTCCTTTTACGGCCGAAACCAATGTATTAAAAAAAAATTTATTCAATTAATTGATTTTATCGCAAGCTCCAATGTTTTCAAGCTTCATAAATTGACGGACAGGAATTTTTTTTCAACTATTTTGATGGTTTTTTCATTTCTCTTGCATTAAATCAATTGGTAAAAAGTACAGTATTAATCTCCATTTAATCATCTATACAATGGTATATAAATTAAGTAGGTTCGGTGTACTAGCAGGAGTGTACCTAACAATAATAACAGTTGCAGAAATGGGGCAAAAAATATTTTTCGATCGTAGAGCACACGTACTCTAATGCTTCGCATTACGATCGTGCAATTATACCTATATTAACTTAACTAAAACTATTCACACTAAAATATAGCATCGAAAAATTCATCCGCATCGCTGTCGACTGGTAATGTACCCAAGAGACTGGCCGCATTGCCACGTTGTACGGCAATGCTTAGCCTCTGCCCGAGGTAAAAACCAGCCCTTGGGTCACGGGAAGTGTCAAATAGCCGTTTTGAGATTTCTTTAAAGAGGCTGTGAGCACTCGGACCCCACGGCCCGAGGGTTTCAACCCCAAACGGCTCGAAAATATAATTACCAATAAGGTTATTATACTTACGCCGCTTGAGGTTTTCTGCAGCAGCAAATTAAATTATTATATCTATTAAAATAACATTATTATATTAAAATTACAATATTATATTAAAATTAGATTATTATATTTAAAATTAGATTATTATACCTATTAAAATTACATTATTATTAAAGAATAAGTATAAGTAGGCAGCCGATTACAGGTCACACATACATACATAATATAGACTGCTAAAATCATAACTCTTCCTTTTGGCTTTGCCGTAGTCGGGTAAAAATACGCCTCTTGCCGGCAGAGTGCCGTCATCACAGGTTTAGTGCAAGTAGGTTTTGAGTCACCCACAAGCAGCGTTTTTAACCTTTTGTAAATTCTTTTACTCATTGCCCATTCGAAATGACCTAAGTGCAATAGATGGATAGTAGGCGCCCTAATTTTTCCAAACGGTAGTCTAGTACCACGGGCAACAAACGACAATTTTTTGCCAAGTTGTATGGGCGCTAGAATCTGGGTTTGCCGCGGGCGCAGCTTTGCGTTCACACTAGGGCTTCCAATACCGGGATCCCGGTATTGGCTAATACCGGGATCCCGGACATTTCTTGACCTTTTTCAATACCGGTATTGAAATCTCAATACCGGGATACCGGTATTGGTGATTTTATTTTACTATCAGTAAACACTTCAGTGAAACAATTTCTTTTTATTACACATTATATTTCCAACCAATTTTTATCTAGGTAAGTTTTTAAAACTGCGTATTTTAATTATCGCGTAGTATAATTAGACAGTTAGTTACATTTCATTATTTTCATTACTACTTGCGCAGGTAAAGAATGGAATGCCTCTTGATCAGGAAGAAAGAGCCGAAACAATAATGATTTTTTTTACTTGATTTGTTTAAAAAATATATACATATATTATTATTATATTATTGTTTAATTGTTGATTTTAAAGAGATTATATTCATGATATTACTTTACAGCTCAAGATACTATGTTCCACTCAGTAGTAACTTTAGTAGACCTGCTCCGTGGCAATCTCCTTTAAACATTTTATCAAGGTACTTTTCTCATATCGTGTCAGGTTATTTTTGTTAAGAGATTCTGTTCGCAACTTAAAGATATATTAAAAACATGATTTTATATTTAAAAAACAGTGTTTCATTATTTTTAGTGAGACTTATTAGTTTTTGAATAAAAAAATATCTTAAGTAAAAATATATAGTGCAATACCGGGATCCCGGGATCCCGGTATTGGAAATTTTCTATACGGTATTAATACCGGTATTGAAAAAATCCGGTATTCGAAACCCCTAGTTCACACGTCGCTGGTCGTAAGTAAAGAAGCAAGTTCACGATCACAACAACTCCGCCCGCGCCACTACCCGCAAACTGCAAGTTGTGTACGAAACACGAACAGCATGGCATTCCACATCGCCACGCACGCAGCAAATTAAAAAGCGTTGCTAGATAAAGAAACACCTCCTTATAAGGTGTAAAAATATAATAAAAACAAGTTAGCTCAAATCTTAATTTTAGTCAGCAACTACATCGAAGAGTTATGAGTAGTTGTTAAAGAATGAGTCCAGCATTTTAGCTATGCATCCGACGATGATGCGTCGGTGTGCAGGTGCGGTGGCGGAGCGGGGCAGCCGTGGTACGTCGCGGGCACGCCACGTGGCTGCGGGCAGCAAGCACGGCTGCCGCGCCCGCAGCTTCATCGGATGCGTCACGGGCCTATACAACATGTGTTGAGCCACCCCTAACTGGACATCATGACTGAACTCACTGCAATTTGAATTTAATAATGAATATGCTAGTTTTTTGTAATATTAAATTATTAGTGTCTACAGAAATGAGAACCATACCGCCAAGCCCCATCTGATATGATCCTTTGTACAAGGTAAATACTCATACAGAAATCATAAAAAATAGGTACCTAAATCACAAAGACATTCAATTAAGTACCTACTTATTTACTTATTACTTATCTAAATCTCTTTGCCTAAATCACAAACAAATGTTCAAATATTAATTTTTGATAGATCAATAAAAATTGGATCAAATGACATGTCAAGTCACTGCTGCAAACGTAGACAGAGTATTCTATAGACTCACGATATCCGTGTCATCGAAAAGGACAGAAAAAAAGGTACTTCAGTTGTTTAGGGTTACCAAGTGATGTACATCATTTTACCCAATATTCTTCACAAAAGAAGTTTTTTTTTAATGAGGTTGGTATTTCAGGTTTCTATAATGAGAAATTAAAAAATACAAGCAATGATGCAACTGCAATGTTTTATTAAATTCAAAAATTTATAAGTCATTTATTCAAACTAGACTGAGAATCAGCACTTTTCGAACGGGTATGGGTGTTTTGTTTTGGTTGTATGGGTTGGTGGGTTGGTGGTGTGGTGGGTGGGTGGGTATGGGTATTCTTAACTTTTGTAATAATCGCATCAGTCATTTTTTGTCGTTCGATAATAGGTATTTCATCATCATTGCTGCTACTTCTCGTAGTAGTAATAGAAGTCCGAATTATGGAATGACAAATGAGGTGATTATGCAAGGTTGATGCTTCTGCCTCTAATCTTAAAAATCCGTTGACAAAGTCTAAATTTTGCTTCTACACCATTTGAGGATGAGAAATGAGCCCATATACTAGATGAATCGCCAGATTTTTTGGAGTATTCTTTGAAATCCATGGTCAGTTTATACTGAAACAAATGAACATCTACTATGCAATATAACCAAACACAATTTATGAATTTAGACACCAAAAAACATCGTAACTGGTTATTACTCAAACAACAACAAAGTTACTCGATTCAATTAAATTACCTTCTAACGAATAACATCAAAACAGAAAAGTAAAAATAAAAATGGTACAGACAGCACATCAACATACTCCAATCTGTCCCAATCAACATTGAACCTTATTCTTTAGCGATAAAGTTGAAAATCTATTAAAGAAATTTGACAGATTGTATTAATTTGATGTGGTGGCGTCTGTACGCACATTTTATTGATAATTTTGAATGAGCTGTGCTTGTGCATTGAATAAAGATTACAGAATAAAAATTATAGTTCTTTTTTTGTTACAATTTCTTAGTATTAAAAAAAACCGGATTTGACTTTCAAATCCGGATTTCGAAGTCTAGTAAAAATGTGCGGATATCCGGATTTTTCGGATTACGGATAGTCCGGATTGCATTCCCTAATAATTGAAACAAAATTATGTACATACAACTTTCTGCTTGTTTGCAGCTGTAAATTTTTTAATCCTATATACTTACAGAAGTTACAGATTTAACTGTTTTTGAGCTCCCTGCTAATGTTTCAGTGGATGTGGCTTCGCTGCTCTTAATCATCGTAGTATTTCCTCGATTTACTGACTCTGTAACCTAATGGAATTTAACGTTAAAATTTTATAACCATTGTATTAAAATTCAATCTTTGCAATCACATGATAATATTCATATTTATTACCGTATTTGGAACAGCATCGGGGTATAAGTAAGTTTTGCTTTGTTTCTTTATTAAAAGATTACCATCAAAGTGTTGGCTGCAAATCCTGGAACTCATTTTTGGAGCCCAATTAGGTCTACTAGTAGCAGCAATCCACATGTTTCTTATTTCGGGTTTATTTGGAAATCTGCAAGTAGGTACATAATATTTTTGGTCGGTGGGTCGTCTTAGATATAGCTTATAAATAGTGTGTATTGCTAATATCCTAAGGAAAGTTCTTTTTATTTTTATTGAAATTGCATAAAAAAATCAGTATTACCCATTGATGTATTAAAAGCGGTAGATACGGGACTGAGTAACAGCGCGGTCCTATCAAACTACATGATTGCCTGTAGTAGGCACTCAGTCGCGCACAAGATATCGTTGATCAAACAGCTCCATAATTATAGTTTTTTTTGTGATAAATACGCATCAAAATGACTTCTTGTGCAGCTATACAGTGTTTTAATAATAAAAGGAAGGAAAATAAGACACACGGGATTACTTAAAACTCGTAAGTACCTACAGCCAAAAATGCTAATTTGTTGAAAGTTATAATAATTTTTAATATTTGCTTCGCCATGTTTGTGAGAGCGAGATAGATATTACAACACGCGTGAAAGACACGATACGCACATAATGTGCGAGTGTCGAGACTTATTGGCGACGAGTACTAACGCGATTTCGCTCGCACGACATCGCCGTCTCCTATCTCTGTTCTTATCTATTGTTAACTGGTAGGTTTGCGACTGTGATCACACTGATCACTGATGTGTGAGTTTTGCTGCATGTAGTGGTGCACAAAGCCCAGGTTTACTGATTGCGATGTTAGCGCGTAACATATCTTCCTCCTTTTAATATATCAATGGTATTACCCATATTAAAAGGTAAATTCCCCGTCAAAAAGTGGCAACACTGAATGTTGAAGAACGAAAATAAAAATATTGCTCAAATCACGATTTTATGAGATGTAACACATTAAACAAATTAGTTAGTACATTACTGCGACTATTTGATTATAAATAGTAGAACACAAAGCGATCTAATACTTAAAAAGATCGAATACTTACGAGTGAAACGACAATCCGGCAATCTTCATCAAACTATCGCTTTTACAGTTTCTTACACTGCACCTCACCATTTTGCACAGTTGCACAAATGTTATATAAAGTCGAATTGAGCACTAAAAGATCGTATTTTGTATTTATTCTTGTTTATTTGGTAATAATCCAATCTGCAACCGCCACAAATGTCAAACTTGTTGTGCACAATGATGTGTTCAGCCGACACGCGAACGAGGACAGAAATATTTTTACTCTGTCTCTTTTTTTTGCTAGTGACGTTAATAAATTCTTCTTTTTCTTGTGCGAATGCAAAGGAGGATATCCAGCAGTCTATAGAATACTCTGTCTACGGCTGCAAAGCTCACAAAGCCATCAAAACTCCAAAAAGCATCAAAAAGGTTTAAAAAAAAAATTACAAAAAAAAACAACTTCCAAAAAAACCTGTCTACGAAAAAAACACTACAAAGTTATCTAAAAATAAGTCTTTGGTTGGAATTTTCGTATTTGCCACTGTCTGTCGAAAGTAGTGTTTTTTTCGGTTTTTTTGGAAGTCGGTTTTTTTTTTGTAAGTAATCTAGTTTTATACAGTATGTTAACTAACAGAAGCGTTCCCGTTAACCCGCAATAGTATAGCGTCCATACATGCTAGAAAAAATAATCGAAAAAAAAAAACGTTTTTTTATTTATTTATCATAAAATATTCACGAAAAATATTAATTTCATACGTAAAACAAACACTCTGTACACGCGTACTTGTCGCACTTGTCTTTCCAAGTTGAAAGACAAGTGAGCGTGTACAGAGGGTTACATTTACGTAACAATTTTAAAAAATAAAAATGAAAATTTTATTTAGAAAAAATTAAAAAAACTTTTTTTTTTTCACTTTCAATATTTTTTCCAGCATGTATGGACGCTATACTATTGCGGGTTAACGGGAACGCCCTCTGTTAGTTAACATACTGTATTTCTCAGTTTTTTAGTGGGTCAGTTTGTATTATATGTAGGTTACAATAGCCTAATGTCAACGAGAGCAGTGGTGGCCCAGTGGTAACGGCCCCGACTTACGAGTTGTAGGTCGTGGGTTCGAACCCAAAGCATGCGCTTTACTTTGTGTAAATAATTTCAACACCACTGCTCTCAAAATGGTGAAGGAAAACATCGTGAGGAAACCGGCATGTCTTAGAACCAAAAATTTGAAGACATGACTGTGACATCTACCAACCCGCACTGGGCCCGCGTGGTAGATTACGGCTCACTCCCTCTCACAGAGAGGCCTGTGTCCCAGCAGTGGGAACATTAATAGCACTCATTGTTTGTGTCACATCCTTAGTATTTTGTGTTTGTGTACGTAAGACAATTGCATAGATACGCACAAATATGTCAATGTATTGTGGTTTTTCCATAGTGTAATTAATATTTTTTTGTGTGCGTTTGTAGCAATAGGAAGCATGTATCTGTGATTCTGTGCGTGGTTGTCAGTTTTTCATAGTGATATTCGCTGCTTGCCATCTCCATACTTAGAGCATTTAACCGCTAAAGATTCGTGACTCCAGCGCCACGCGCGTGCGGAAATCCAGCGAACTACCCACCGGCGCAGCGGAGATAAGAGCTCGCTAACATAAACAAATACTGAGATCTTTTTGTTACGTAAATAGTCTTATCGTTAATGGTTTTGGGTTCCTGATTAGACAAAGGATTTTTTATAATACTTAGAATCTTTGTAAGCGAACGCTAGTATTGATAAATAAACATTCTTATCAGATTCTTATAAGAAATTCCTTTGTTCACTGTTTTGATTATTTATAATAAAACTACTGGTTCGATTCACATGAAACTTCGCAGGATACATTATGAATACATATACTATCGGTCAAAACCATTTTTTACGAACAAACACAATAAATAAAAACACCAATAATTAAAAAAGTTCAATAATAGGTATCCGTATCATTACGTAACATTACTTAGTTGATAAAAAATATTGAACTCCTATTTTTTTCTGAAAAATGGCATATATAGTATGCAATAACTAATAAATAATATAAAATAAATGACTTACCAGCGATTACATGCACAAAACACACACAAAACTCAAAATTTCACATCAACACATTTTTTCACTACCGAGTTTGTTTACATTTTTTGATGGGTCCATATTAGGTAATTACGATGTTATTTTGTGCAAATTTTATCTATATACGATGACGACACTACTTAATTATTGAAATAACACCATTTCCCGTCGATTTACACTTAAAAAACAATAGAAAATGAATAAATAGAACGCGGAGTGCAGTGCACGGCACGCATGCGCGGACGCCATTTTGCCGTACCAAAAATGTTCAATTTTTACTTTTTTTTAGAGTTGTTTCTGCATATTTTGACGTTTTAGTCGATTTATTTGACAGGTATATTATCCTACCATAAATTAAAGCCAAGAACAGACTAGATCTGCCCATACATAGAGTAAAATCGGCCGTTGCATCGATGCCTATACACTGACGCAGTACTGCCTCGTCGGGGCTTTACGGTTTTGGGTGCGCGTAACAGATCTGTCGTCGCGAGACTTTATCGGTATTTTTTTGTGTGCGTTTGTAGCAATAGGAAGCATGTATCTGTGATTCTGTGCGTGGTTGTCAGTTTTTCATAGTGTGCTGTATGTGTTTTCCTCGACTCCCGCAGAAAGTGGCAGAAAATGTTGTTCGAATATTCGCTGCTTGCCATCTCCATACTTAGAGCATTTAACCTAATTGTAAGCCGTAAAATAAACTAATTGTATGATAGTAAGACAGTAACAGTGGAAACGAGGGTTAAAACGGTTGACATTCATGACATTGACAGTACTTGACACTGACAATAGCAAGAATTGAAGTTGACACAATTGTGTGATGATGACCACAGACTACAATTATATATAGGGTAATGACGCAGATGGGATGGATGACAGCATTGACAGCTCCCATATTATTATTATACTCTTTTCTTTGATTGACAGCCAGCAAAGCAAGCGCTATTGGATGATGGGTTTGGATTGGTCATCCATCCATCCAGTCCATTCCATCAAGTGTCTTTTATCTATTGACCAAAATATATAAATGGAATAAACAGAAAGTACAAAATTAATGTGAGATTATGGCGCTGTACGAAGGAATAGCGTTAATACAAGAGAAGCAGGCCGTCGTGTTGGACCTCGGTACTGACTACACAAAGTTAGTGTTTTTGCCGACAGTTTTATTTAGTTTTCTCCTTTCAATTACTCACCTTTAAGTCTAATCTAGGATGTGTAAGTCGAACGAGTGCAATCACGAGCGCTAATAATATATGTATCCAGTTAGCAATATTCAAAGCGATTTTCTAGTGGAATATTGACTTCAACTTTGAGATAAGGCCTATTTCATATTATTATGGGTTCCAAATAGTATGTTCGTAACAACATAAAGTTACAATCATCACTGTAGGAGAAAAACACTTTAAAAGTTGCTAAGTGTATACATATTAGTGCTCGTGACTGTACATCACTCTGCTTCTGATGGTGTCCAAATTATAAATAAAGCTACGGAATTCCAATCATTCTGCCTAGCCTTTTCCTAACTCAGGAGGAACTCAGACTATGGTCATTAGGTTTTGTTAAAATTGTGGCATATGCCATAAAAGTCCTTTTTTGTTACATATAAGTATATTTTTGATGTGCCTCATACTCATTAGTAATAAAATGTAAGACTTAAAGATGTTTAAGTACTAACATCAGGACGGATCTTCCTTCCAACCAAAACAACCACTTTCTTTAAGTAACAGGAGGTAATCTATATACCAAGCATGGTAATTATTTGAAAACTAACAACCATTAGTAGCAGTGTCATTAGTACAGTCCATTTTAGTTATTCTTTTACATAGTAACATAAATAAACTCACACCATCTTCCCATTGATGGGAGTGGGCAGAAACTACAGAACACCACCTCCTATGGTTTTTTTACTACTTTTGCTAATTATTCTTGTACATACTTAGTTAAAAATAAAAATGTTAAAATGTTAATGTTTAATTTCTACTTTGATATCTGTACTTTATATGGTGTACTTACATAATAAACAATATTCTATCTATCTTACTTTGTTAACCTATTGACCAATACAGTCAGATCAATACAACAAATGTTTTCATGTCGGTGCCATGTATGCCTGCACCCCGCATCTGCCCTGCATGTGTACCTGCAGTATGTTTCTCTCGGAATCCAAATTGGTGATCTGAGATTATCTTGTTCTCGGCGAAAATTGGTTTAAGTTTGAACAACAATATTTTTTAGACAGCTTTGGTAGATTTGGGAGTAAGCTTATAGGTCTGTATGAGCTGGGTTCAGTTTGTGGATTTCCCGGTTTGACCATCATGCATATTGTTGAAATCTTCCATAATGTTCTATAGTGGTGTACCTACTCTGAGGACAGCGTTGAATAATATTGTTAAGGGTCTTACCCCGCTTTCCTTGGCTAAAGAGAAGAGAGGTGCAAGCCTGTAGTGCTTGACACTAACAATCGCAAGGAGGTATGGCAGAGTAAGGAGGTTTACGGACGCTACTTCCGGGCCCTACATGAACCCGATGTAGTTTTACTAGTGTCTGTAGCCTGGCTGTGTCTGTGCAATTATAGACGAAGTTATGATGACAAACAACTACCGGAGATTCATTATGAAGGATGAGACGGTTGACATCTGTCGGGCATGCCACTGTCTGGGAGAATCAATCCGACACATTATCTTCGGGTGTGTCTAGCTAACGAAGAGTACTTGCATAGACACAATCTTGCAGCCAGGATTATCCATCAGCAACTTGCTCTGAAATACAACCTTGTAGAATCGGAAGTGTCGTACTACAGAACCCAGTTCTCGAAAATGGAACAATTCATCACTGACAGGACTATTGTTGCCAATAAGCCTGATATAGTGGTGGTGGAACGAGGAGAGCGGCGCACAATGGGTACGGACAGACGTGCTCATTACTAGCACGAAAGCATGCTTATATTGAGCAACTGCTCATTAGTACCACGTGTGTCGCATCATTGCTAGTAATGAGCATGCTTATTTTGAGCGTGTTCAAAAATCAACCGACGTTTGATTTTCGAGCTTGCTCCCTGCAAACAAGAATGCTTATTGCTGGCAAATGTGAACAGTTGCAGAGCATGCTCATTTTAAGCAAGCTTATGAGCATGCTTTTTTTTGAGCACGTCCGTCCGTACCATAACGGACGACGGGAACCTCGTGAAAGCCGAGAAAGATAAACAAATCAAGTAGGTAGGTATCGTGACTTGGCTCGCGAGGTTGTCGACATGTGGGATGTGGACTCGGCGATCATTGTGCCGATAGTCGTTTCAGCCAAAGGCTTAATTACGAAGAGCCTCGACCAACACCAAAGGAGGCTCTCGTTAGGCAGTTGGATTAAGGGCTTGATTCAGAAACCGGTACTCCTGGACACGGCTCGCATTGTTAGGAAGGTCCTCTCTCTGGAGGCCTGACCACCGGTAGATTATATTTTTAAAAGTTTTTATTCTAATATTTAAAAATATAATTTATATGTTTATAACGAAATACTTAAAGGAAATAATAATAAAACCTTTTTATTTCCAAATCTGAGGTTTTAACAAGAATATTATTAATTAAATAGACGGTATGCTCCATTTGTCTCTGTTTTCTGCTCGCTCCAGCTGGTTTTTACGGGTTACTTTTTGTTTTGTATATCATCAGTCCAATGATCTTTGGGTCTGCCTCTTGCTCTTATACGTTCGGAACCTTTCCACTTTGTGACCTACTCCAGGGAGTATAATTAGCAGTGATGTAATGTATCAGGTTCGGGTTCACGGGCGAGGCGGCGCCGCGCTGCATCGTGCGCTCTCAGTTCTGGTGCGCAGCCGCGCGGCGCTACCGGCGCGTGCACGACTATGCCTCGCCTGAGGAGCTGTACGACAACCTCGTGCACATGCTGCATCTACTCTACTTCAGGTAAGCACCTCAAACTATAGAATAGTTATAATCTCGGGAACGACCCGGCCGTCTGTACCTATCTATTTTGAGTCCGAATTGTGGACTCCTGCTACTTGTGGATGAGTAACGCGTGCTCATGTTTGTAGACACGTGCTGGTGAACCCGAAGGAGCGCAAGGTGGTGGTGGTGGAGTCGCTTCTCACGCCCACCCTGTTCCGCGAGACGCTCGCCAAAGTGCTGTTCACACACTATGAGGTAAACATTTTGGTGGCCGTCACCATTCAATCCTCACCTTTGAAAACTTCATGAAAATCAATTTTGAGAACGCCAAAAAATAGTCACCAAGGTTAAATAAATAGTTGCATTATGATTCCGAAGTTATAGCTATAAATAAGTTGATGAGGATTGTGTGGAGACGTCATTGGTGGATACAGGGGGGGGGGGGCATGGGGGGCCATGGCCCCCCCCAAACGACCTATACTTGCGATTTAATTCAGGTGCACTGACTTTTACACAGCATATTCATAGGTAGGTATTATAACACTGACAACCGATAATAAAAGCTTTATTAGGGTTCCGTACCAAAATGGTAAAAAGGAACCCCTTCCACCCTCTGTCACAGCTGGATATCTCAAGAACTACTAATGCTATCAATTTGGAAAAGTTTAAGATGACGTTTGCCCAATTATTTTGCAAATTTTGCAGTTTTTATAAATTTCTTATTTATTTTGCAAATAAGAAATTTATAAAAATATGTTCTAATAGTTTGGAAATTCCAAAAGTGCACGCCTCATAAACACACATTCATAAACGAAAAAGAAATTCAAAACATAGTTTCTAACAAAAATTAACAATTTATCACTTTTCATGAAGTATGTTTTGACTGCTGTTTTACCCATCAATATGGGTAAATTTCTAACCTCGCAATCCTTACGTAATGTCAAAGACTATTTATTTAGATATTTACGTTGTGGGTTGCTAGGCAACACGTTCAGTCAAGGTTGAAAATATTTCGATAAAGATATTATATTTTTGTTAGTATTTTATTAATTACTAGCTTCTGTCCGCGGCTTCGCCCGCGTGGATGTCGGACTTACAATAGCAATGGGTTTCATTTTGACAGTTAAACAATTAATTGCGTTATTTGCGTTATTTCTCGAACATAATTATTCCACTCGGCGCTCTGGCGCGTCATCCCCTGGCTGGCCCGCCCCTCCACCCTCGTTCTGAGCGCCGTCATTATCGCAGGTCATTCTTATCGTTCTAACTTTTAAACTATTTGTCCAAATTAATTAGTGTAAAAGACAAACTTTATCTACATTAAATACCAAAAGCGATGAAGGTATTTATTTTGATAAGAATTAACTAAATACTCTAAAATATGCAATGTAAAAAAAGTATTCAATTTAACTGTATTTATTGCTCACTATTTTGGTTATAAAGGCTTCCACATAAAAGGTGTCGCGGATATGCTGTCGCGGACTTTTATTAAGAACTCTTTAAGACAAACAATCCCACAATACATTTTCTTCATGTAACTCTAACGGTTTAGGCAGCGCACGCAGCAAACGGTGGAGGTCTGCCCGGCTTAGGTGGACCACCGCCGTGTCCTCGTGGAGGCGATCGGCGGCGGTGACCTCTCGCGGGCTCTCGCGTACGGCCCTGGTTCAGGCCATGGTGCGGAGCGAGAGGGCATGGCAAGCCGTCACCTCCTTCTGCAAAGCAGTAATGCTCGCGAAGGAGAAGGTGGAGCGCGCGAGGGAGTGGCAAAGGCCGCGCCTTACCAGCCCTAGCCGCCGCCGCCGTAGGAGACGTCCCGGGCGTCGGGAATTGATAGCCGATTTCCGGCCACCGTAAGCGCGGGCCTGCGGACGGAGAGCAACGGGCAGCTCACCGTCCGATAAGGACCAGGCCCGGGTCGACGGCGCATCGTGTTCCACGCGCACCTCAAAGAGATATCAGCAAAACTGACGGGGTCCGCTAGGGCCGATGCCTGCCGGGGTTACGGGTAGTCCCAAGGGGAAAGCGTGGCCTCTGGCAAGGCAAGGGAAGGAACACGGGTGGGTTTTAGTCAGTAAGAGACTGAAACGCCCAGAAATCATTGGATGACTTCCCAACCAAAAAAAAAAAAAATGGCAGCGCACGCAAATATAGATCTCAGAGGGCAGGAATTTTTCCGACTTACTTGATACTTATCGTTATGTTATGGTCAAATCACATAAAATCTTTATAAATTGTAGCCTATGTGTTAATCTAATGTATAAGCTACATTATTGTAAAGGACATGACCAGTGGGGCGATGGGCGCCTGCTTAGGTGTAAAAATCAATGTGCAGCAAAAATTGTTTTATTTTTGCAATTCTTGTATTCTACAGTTTACAGGTAAAAAACTTTCATGACTCCTAAAGATCAGGAAACTGAGAAAAATAAAGATAAGTTTTCACTAAATAGCTCTGCTTTTCGTTAAGAGATGGCGCTAGGCGTTGTGGTAATCGAGTTAAAAATCAATGTGCAGCAAAAATTGTTTTATTTTTGCAATTGTTGTATTCTACAGTTTACAGGTAAAAAACTTTCACGACTCCAAAAGATCAGAAAACTGAGAAAAATAAAGATAAGTTTTCACTAAATAGCTCTGCTTTTCGTTAAGAGATGGCGCTAGGCGTTGTGGTAATCGAGTTAAAGAATGATTTTCTACTATTCGACACGCCATCCATCGAGGCGCTAGGTTTTTTTTTTATACCATCAAGGGCGCAAACTAGCATGCTGATCACCTGATGTTAATAAGCAATAACCGCCGCCTATAGAAGTCTACAACACCAGGGTTACTGCCGATGCGCTACCACCCTTTTCCCACCCCAAACCCTGGGCTTCCGATTCTCTCACTCACTATTCGAAGCGGAGCAACATAATGTTGGTACTTTACGTTGGTATTCTGTAAGAGTGTGGTACCTCCCCGGCCGAGCCAACCCAATTAAGAGTTACAGTCAGCTATTGACTACAACTAGGCTTTATGTGGCTCGGGAAATAAAAATAAGGCTATTGTTATTATTATTTGTGAAGGCATGAGGATTTAAATAAAACTATTATTTGAACGAATTAATTATTTTAATATTCTTTAATAAAATAAAATATGTAGGAAAGACGAACTGTGCCGGACGGGCGTGATCGCTGGACGCGTAGATTATGCAGGTTGTAAAGCTATCCCAGTCCAAGCAGCGGTGACGTCCTGCACCTAGGGATCTGGATACTTCAATACTAACCGAGCGGCTGTCCTAGATTCTTGAGGGAAAATGGGTTTTGACAAGAAAATAACAACACCTTTTCCCTGATAAATCTTCATAATATGCCTTTTAACCCGCCTTACAGATATGCCATAGTTTAGGCACCTCATCATAATATCCGTTTATCCGAATCGTAGAGCAAAACAGATGAATCCTTTATGAATAGCAATGGTAAACGGGTTTTGAAGATGTCAGTCCGTAAAGAATAGCAATGGTCGTGGTCAGTGGGTCGTCTTAGGGGCGTAGAAATAGAACACAATAATCGCACAGTACACAACGAACGCGTAAACACAACGTGGGTCGCGAACTGCAATGATAGATAGATAGAAGATTCTTTATTATGTACACCATAAAAAGTAAAGATATAATATATAATTATACCTGACGTGACGCCAAGATTGAATGTGCAAGTAGGGATGGTGAATGGCGATCTGAAATCGATAAAGTGTCAATTGCTTTTTTCTCGAACCTAACACATAAAATTCGAAAACATTTGACTGCCTCGTTGGTCTAGTGGTGGCAAGCGCTACAGCTGAGCATGAGGTCCTGGGTGCGATTCCCGGGTCGGGCAAAGTGTTATTGGGTTTTTCCATCTGGAATTTCTCAATAGCAGCCCGGAGTCCGGATTTGTATCCGGTTAATGGTAAAACGCTCGCCCCGCATTACACGGGACTGGCGAAATGAAGGTGTTATGTTATTATTCATCCAAATTAAATATAAGTAGTTCAAAACGGTCAAAGAAAATATCAATTCAAAATCCATTTTATGTGAATCGATTTTTCATGCTTTGACTCGAATCGATTGAATTATCAATTTTATGAAAAAAACTACTACCCCTTTGGTCCCTCCCTACACAGGTGTCTGCTAATGTCAGATGCATTGTCAACGAAGTAACACTCCTATATACGCAGTGATTATTAAAAAAAATATGGTGTTCGAACTTCACACGTGTCAATAAAACCTAACATAACCCGTAGGCGTATCAATAAATAAGTAATTATAAACAAAACATGTATATTCCATGTCATTAAAATTCACTTGATCGAAAATAGCTCGTTTTTAGTTTATTTTTTTCCATATTATGTGTAGCTTATTTTGGTTACCGGGTGAATATAGATACAATGGAACGTCAAAATCAGGAAGTGCATAAAAGAGAGAAACGGAAGCAATTAATATACTGATTTTTCAGATAATTTAATCTGGGCTTTAGTCGTAATAATATAACCATGATAAATTAGATCTTTATTTTTAAATCTTAGTGTAAAAGTTGTAATGCTGCGCATGTTCCCGAATTCGAAGGCTAAAACTGGTCATGTCCTTTCATCAAAATCCGTTCAGTAGTTTTTGTGTGAAAGAGTAACAAACATCGATCCATCCTCACAAACTTTCGCATTTATAATATTAGTAGGATTAGTAGGATTAATGTAGGGCAGTGTTTTTCAACCTTTTTTATGACTCGACCCCCTTAGTACGATTTGAACTCAGTCGAGATTCCCGCTGAGTCGAAGTTTCTGCAGCACGAAACCTAGCCTGATGTTCCCGAGTTGCAGAGAGCCTTCCCTCACGACCTTCCTCAGATTCCTGTGATCGAACTAATCTCATAATTTTAGCATTTCTGCTACATTGGGAGAGGTTGGATCTTCTTCGAAGCATTCTTACAATAAAATAGTACTTACTACTTAACACACAGTTATTTAGTAAACACGTACTATCGTAAACAATTAAATTATAAATACTTACAGATTATTATACAGTCTAAAATTATCACAGTTTAAGTAATAAGTGTTAAGACGTTACGTTTGGTTTACACGTCTTAACTAACTTTATAAAACAAAAGAATTGCTAGAAAAATTAATTACTAACCTGAGCTAATAAACTTATACTTAATAAAGAAAATCATGAAAAGAAATGCCTAACCTATACCAAATACTTATAATATTTATATACGAACCCTAAATAAAAATTAAGATAAGTATACCGAAAATCAAGGAAAGAAATGCCTAACCTATAACAAATGTTCGCCGTGATTCCTTAAATTGACATAACTTTTTTATTTATGAACCGATTGACATGAAATAAACACTAAATGTTAAGTGAAGCTTACTACAATATATTAGTGAAAACCGCATCTAAATCGAATAAGCCGTTTCTGATATTAGCGTGCACAAACACACAGACAAACAGACAAACCGACAAACAGACAAAAAAAATTTTTATTACAATCTCGGGTTCAGCATCGATATAATAACAACCCCTGCTACTTTTTTTTCATATATTTCCATTGTACAGACACCACTTTTCTACAATTTTATTATATAAGGTGCAATAAAAATATCTGCCACGGCTTTAATGGGAGGTAGTATTGTGTTTAAAGATTACAATAGTGAAGAAATTTTGTACCCCGGAACAGTTAAATCGATTTTAGAAAATAAAGTAGTTAAATAGACATTGACTCTATTTTGCATAACGTGGTTCACAAAATACGCGCGATGTGTCGCTTCGTGAATGAAAACAACTGCTATCTCTTTCCATCTGTTCTGTGAATGAAAACTGAAATCAGCTGACTAGTTCGTCAGTATCTAATTTAGTAGGTACGCAATAATACGCAGGCAAACAAGTGTTTTAAAAGTGCAATTACTTACCTGCTACCGCATTCTTCCAAAAAACTGACGTAAATAAGATAATAAACTTCCTATCACACTTAAAAGAAGAAGAAGTCCAACACTTCTTCGAGTTCGGCAGAGAATGGAGGCCTGCCTGCGTCAACCGGAGGCGGGTCAAAGCGGCCGTGTTCTCTAAATCTGAACACTGCATCCAGAATGGTATGATGACTCACTCGCACACCAAACCTCTGCTGGTATAAGTTTACTGCATGCGCAGTTATGGAGTTACACTCGCGATAGCACTGGTCGTATGGGAGGCATTTTTAAAGAAAGCGCGCGCGATATTCCCGACGCTGCACGCTGACCGCAAAACTAACTTCCGAGCGGGCGGGCGGGCAACTGGCGGGCGGGCGGTCGCGGCCGGCTAGCGCGTGCGACGAACGGGGTAGTGCGGGTGAGGGTGGGGGCGCGCGGGGCTGCGCTTTGACGAGCGAGTGGCCGGCGCGCAGCGGCATTGTTTGATAAGAATGGCAACAGTGTATGAACGGCGTCGGCGTTTTGCGAATTGAATTCGGTGCGGTGCGGCAACGTCTACGGGATGGTTTTATGCCAATAAATCAATACCAATATTTTTTGTATGAAAAAAAATATGACAAATGATCAATAATTTATCTTTACTATTGTAATCTATAAACACAATACTGTCTCCTATTGCAGCCGTGGCAGATATTTTTATAGCACCTTATATGTATAGAAGATATGTATAGATAATTAAACTACTTTGAATAAAAGAGCCATTTTCAATAGGGTTCCTTCTATGGCCGAAACCAATGTATAAAAAAAAAATTGACTCAATTAATTGATTTTATCGCAAGCTACAATGTTTTCAAGCTTCATAAATTGACGGACAGGAATTTTTTTTCAACTATTTTGATGTTTTTTTCATTTCTGCTGCATTAAATCAATTAGTAAAAAGTACAGTATTAATCTCCATATAATCATCTATACAATGACATATAAATTAAGTAGGTTATGTGTACTAGCAGGAGTGTAACAATAAAAACAGTTGCAGAAATGGGGCAAAAAATATTTTTCGATCGTAGAGCACACTCTAATGCTTCGCATTATGAGTCGTGCAATATAGGGCATGTGGGTAAGTATCATTGAAAGAGCGCTATTTGGACATTCTCAAACATTTTTCTTTTTTTTTTTTTAGGCCGCATAGTTTTCGCCTTTAGACGAAAAATGTTACAAAAATACCGCCCCCCCCCCCCTCCCTTATCTCTGAAGTTTGCATAGAGAAAAATCTTAAATTATTCTATGTAATAGAAGTTTATGTAAAGAATACAGAATAAATAAAACGATGTCTCTAAATAGCACAGTTTTTCAGAAATCATCAAAAAAAATTACATTAATTCCACTATCGGTCAAAAGATGGCGCAGACCTAAAACTGCAATATTCTACACCGCAGTGTTAAAATTCTCTGACGAATATATGCCTCGCCGATGAAAATTTTAAAACATTTCACGATTCACAAGATACGGAACCCTCCTCGGTGCGAGAGTATTTTTTTTTTTTGTTGACTTGTGATTCTAACCGTAGCTCCGAACCTTGTCAGAATGGCCTCCCCCACAATGAAATCCTGGATCCGCCCCTGGGAGACGTTGACCCTACAAACCTCACCTAAGTGCTAGCAAACGGCTGGGAGTATCGACTATATTCATAAAGGGATTCCAGAGATATAAAGGTGTCTTGGTAGGATTACGTGGTGAGCCGTTCTCGGCACAATCCTCACCTGATTACCACGGAACGGTTACGTTTTTGCCGACTTCAAAAAAAGGAGGAGGTTCTCAGTTCGTCGGATTTTTTTTATTTTTTTTTGTATGTTTTTTTTGTACCCCGATTACTCGAAGATGGCTGGACCGATTTCGAAAATTCTTTTTTTGTTTGAAAAGGTATCCTATTTTCCAGTTGGTCCCATTCTCATCAAGTCAGGATTGGATGATGGTATCTTGGAGAAGTCGAGGGAACTCTTGAAATATTATAGGCACACCTATAGAGATTTAGGTAAGTATTTTTTATAGTAGCTCTTGAATTTTCTCTCGGAAAGCACCATTTAGTGAAGTGGAACTGATGATGAAGACCACAGATGGCCACCGGAACTACGCAATAACACGTATTTCATGGGTTGCGAACTTGCGATTGGATTACTTTAATATGGTTGCCAAGCAATTTATGCCCGTCACAATGCATAGGGTGAAGAGGAGCTGATGGCGAAGTACCAGAAGAACTCCTCAACAATGAACGTCTTCCGAAATTTTAGTTAAGTATTTTTCACTTTATAGTGGAAGTCGGTTGTTTTTTTTTTTGTGAAAAAGTTTTTATTTAATTTGGTGACTAAAAATAGTCAAGAAATATTCATCTACCATGATAATTCTTCCATGTAAACTTCTACGTAAATTTTCGAGTCGAGTTTTACAGTCGAGCACAGTATTTTTAGTGGTCACCCTATTTTTGGTTGTATTAAAAAGGGTTAGTTATGTAGCTATTTTAGGTATGTGATATATAAGCGAAGGATTCTATAATTGAATCACGAGCGTAGCGAGTTATTCTTGGTTAGAATTCTGATGCATGTATATAAAACAAAGTCCCCCCCCCCGCCCACAATAGATTTAAAAAAGGCTCTCGAAGACAGAGCTTAAATGACGATGACCAGTTACGCCCTAACCATGTCCAGCGAATTCATATTTTTAATATTACCCTTTATTTATTCAAACTAGATTTTAGATAATAGTCTAGATCAAAAGTATTTTTAAGATTGAATAAAAATAAATATTATTTGTAGTTCAGTAACATTGTTTAGGGCATATTTCCAGGCTTTTTATACCTGCAGTCTGTGGACCAGATACACGCAAAAAACGTTTAATGCCCTGCGTGTGCAATACAACAACGCTTTTAGGATACTGCTGTCGCTGCCACGCTACTGTAGCGCGTCAGGGATGTTCGCAGCAGCGCGTACAGATGACTTCTTTGCGATCATACGCAAAAGAACCGCGTCGCTGTTGCGTCGGATGCGAGACAGCGACAGTAGTCTCCTGAGAGTTGTTGCTAGCAAGACGGAAGGCCACCTGAAGGGCACCTGTGCGCAGTGCATTATTGTTGCCAAGTGTCCCCGGAAGGTGGCTTAATAGATATAGGTTTGTTAAGTTGTGTTGTTTTATTGTTATTGTTTTTAATTGTTTATGTTTTTCTTTATTAACTAACATAGTTTAAATTAATACTAACAAATTATGGGTTAAGTTATTATACCTGAATTAAATATGAATAAATAAATAAGTGTAGTTTCAATATGTATACCAAGATGTTATAATATATTTTGATTTATAAGTTCTTTTGTAGGTAGTATTTTCCGAATATTCCCAGTCGCGACTGGTAAAATATAGGTTAATAATAATAATAAAGGTTTTGGGTAAAAAAAATACAAACATCTGGAAAAACTCATTGTAGTTTTCACTATGTCATTCATTCAATTGTCACTCGTCGCCATAGAAACACTCATTGTAGTTTTCACTATGTCATTCATTCAATTGTCACTCGTCGCCATAGAAACACTCATTGTAGTTTTCACTATGTCATTCATTCAATTGTCACTCGTCGCCATAGAAACACTCATTGTAGTTTTCACTATGTCATTTATTCAATTGTCACTCGTCGCCATAGAAACACTCGTTGTAGTTTTCACTATGTCATTCATTCAATTGTCACTCGTCGCCATAGAAACACTCATTGTAGTTTTCACTATGTCATTCATTCAATTGTCACTCGTCGCCATAGAAACACTCATTGTAGTTTTCACTATGTCATTCATTCAATTGTCACTCGTCGCCATAGAAACACTCATTGTAGTTTTCACTATGTCATTTATTCAATTGTCACTCGTCGCCATAGAAACACTCATTGTAGTTTTCACTATGTCATTAATTCAATTGTCAC
Organism: Conistra vaccinii; assembly: GCA_948150665.1. Lineage (NCBI taxonomy): Eukaryota > Metazoa > Arthropoda > Insecta > Lepidoptera > Noctuidae > Conistra > Conistra vaccinii. The sequence goes on along the minus strand of OX411338.1, from coordinate 19,605,101 downwards.
TCGTCGCCATAGAAACACTCATTGTAGTTTTCACTATGTCATTCATTCAATTGTCACTCGTCGCCATAGAAACTCTCATTGTAGTTTTCACTATGTCATTCATTCAATTGTCACTCGTCGCCATAGAAACACTCATTGTAGTTTTCACTATGTCATTCATTCAATTGTCACTCGTCGCCATAGAAACACTCATTGTAGTTTTCACTATGTCATTTATTCAATTGTCACTTGTCGCCATAGAAACACTCATTGTAGTTTTCACTATGTCATTCATTCAATTGTCACTCGTCGCCATAGAAACACTCATTGTAGTTTTCACTATGTCATTCATGCAATTGTCGCTCGTCGCCATAGAAACACTCATTGTAGTTTTCACTATGTCTATTTATTCAATTGTCACTCGTCGCCATAGAAACACTCATTGTAGTTTTCACTATGTCATTTATTCAATTGTCACTCGTCGCCATAGAAACACTCATTGTAGTTTTCACTATGTCATTCATTCAATTGTCACTCGTCGCCTTATAAACCTACTGTTACATTCAAACTTGTGCGTGTATTATTGTTTGTTTGTTTTTATTTATTGTTTATTAAACACTTTCCCGTACCTTTTTTTGCACATTTTAGCTCGATATACAGATTCTTGAAAGCTATTATCTCATTGTCGATTTTGGTTTTTCTTCTGTAGGTACTTATGATACGTGCCAGTTTATAAGTAAACTACGATATTGCGGTGCTGAGTTGATTGAAATCATGCATCAATGTTTCGGTACATCAAGTGTGTTGTGTTGTACGCGTGCAACGTATTTAGAGACGTGCAGCCAGTGAATTATCCGTGCAACTGCAAAGCATCTTGATGGAGAACAAAACAACATGAGGTGTTAAAGCATTCTTTTTTTTTTTGTTTTTGGTTTGGTTTCGAAATAAATGCTTAAAGATTGAATAAAAAAGATGTACCTACGTTGTTTATGAGAGACTAGCTTTTTCCCTTATTAAATCCTTTCCTTTATTAATTTTTATGGGTAATAGGGGAAGTGTGAACAAAGTAGAACTGCTCCAATATTATAGAACGTTGTGTAATCTTAGTTTAAGAAAAATTGTGTTGTTTACATTCCCTTATAGTAACAGTTTGCCACAGGAAGAAAATAACTTAAGATTTGAATTAAATATGACATTGCATAATTGGACATTCAATAATAATCTGTTCCATCTAGTTGATACTAACAATTACGTTGGTAAAAATCTGTATTTGACAAGAGATAGACATGATATTGTTATGTACTATCTTTCAAACTATTGCAAAAGACAGATAGCTGTGTCGCTATCATATTTTTTTTCTATTAGGTACAGCCAAAAATTTGGCTAAACAACTTGCTTCTTTTGAGCAATGCAATGACATTTTTAATAATTCTGCCAATAATTTGGCGACAAATACTGACATTAATTATAATTTAAATTAGAAATAAGGACAATAGAGGAAACCTCTTGCTTAATAAATGAAGAAAATTTAAATACTGGTTTAATATCACACCCATCAAATTGCAGTAACCTAAATAAATATAATAATAATATTCTAAAAATTGTTCATCAAAATATACAGGGTGTGATAGGTAAGGAATTAGAATTGGAGCTGTTCATGAACTGTAGCTATATTGATATCCTATGTGTAACTGAACATAAAACAAAAGTCCATCAGTTCATGTTCAGCTTTAACAACCACCAGGTTGCCAGCTCATTCAGCAGAGTTAATATGATACGTGGTGGCTCTCTAATAATTGTTCGCAACAATATGAAATTTAAAGAACGTAAGGATATTGTGAGCCTCTCTGTAGAGCGAGTTATTGAAATTGCTTGCATTGAGCTTGAGCAGTTCATTGTATTGAGCGTGTACAGGCCCCCATGTGCTTCATATGATATTTTTGAGAAATATATGGAAGAAGTATTATTAAAGACTTGTAACAGTAATAAAACAGTTGTCTGTGGAGATTTCAACATTAATATATTGGAAAAATCTGCTGTAGTAAATAAATTCATAAGTTTATTAAAGTCATATAATTTGTACAATACGTTCTTTGAGCCGACTAGAATAACTGCCACTAGTGGTACCTGTATTGATAATATTTTTACTAACTTAAAACCTTCTAGCCATTTAATTATAAATGAGTTGGACTCTGATCACTGTGGCTAGTTAGTCACTTTCCCTCAGAAAACAATCAGAGCTCAAAGAAAACTTGTGAGTTTTGTTCCTGTAAATAAAAGTCGCTTGGGACAATTTAAAAATAATTTAATGGAAAAACTACCGGGTTTACCTTATCATAACGACCCGGATCAAGATTATGCTTCCCTATTTAACGTCATCAATTGTGAGTTTAGGAAGGTTTTCACCTCAAAAACATTGCCTGTTTGTGACCGCGTTATATTTAGTGATTGGGCAACACCAGGTATTTATAAAAGTAGGCAGAGGTTATTTGAATTGTATCATGAAAAAAACATATAACCATGATGAAACTTTCAAAGAGTTAGTTAAGAATTATTCTAAAACTTTTTAAAGGGCCTGTTCCTCAGCAAAAGCCATACATATTAAAAATAAAATAAAATCTTCTGGAAACAAAATTAAAACAACTTGTAATATTATTAATTCAGAAACGGGAAGAACGACAGTACGGAATCGTGACTTCCATCTAAAAATCAATGATGTAGATATTAAGACAGACGTGGAGGTGGCAAGTGAGTTTGAAAATTTCTTCACTAATATTCCCATCAACCAAAACTCTGTCATCGTCGTCCTCCACTTCTGCTTACTCCATACTTAAAGAATGTGTACCAGAATGTGACAAGACTTTTAAATTCACAATTATTACTGCTAAAGACATAATCAAATCAAATCAAATAATTCTTTATTGACATAATATGTTACAGGAATTTGTTTGAATCCTCTGACTCCTAAACTAGGTTTACCTGTATGTCAGGAGTCAGAAATAATAGAATCTTTTAAAAATCTTGATGTAAAAAAAACTGCTGACCTTTGGGGATTATCAGTACATACCATGTCTTCAATAATTGATGTTATTTTACCCTTTTTAGCAATCGTTTTTAACTCTTGTATTGCATCATTCCTGATTTGATGAAACTTAGCAAAGTGATTCCACCGTTCAAATCTGGCAGCACAACTGATCCCACAAATTTTCGGCCTATTTCGATATTACCTACTTTGAGCAAAATATTTGAAAAATTAATTTTAAATCAAATGTTAGGACATTTCAATGCACCTAATTATTGTTGCATCTGAAACAGTTTGGCTTTACAAGGGGTCGTTCAACTACAGACGCGGGCGTGGAATTACTGAAGAGCATATTCGAGGCCTGGGAGGAGTCGCAAGATGCTCTTGGCATTTTCTGTGACTTGTCACAGGCCTTCGATTGCGTACATCATGATACACTCATCAGGAAATTGCACCACTATGGTATGAGGGACAAGGCTCTTGACCTTCTGACTTATTTGAACAACAGAATTCAGAGGGTCGATGTTAATGGCAAGAGATCTGCAGGATCCGCGGTCACCATGGGCGTTCCGCAGGGTTCAATTCTAGGTCCTTTCTTATTTCTAATTTATATTAATGACTTACCTTACCACATAAGGGATAATCACAAGATTGTATTATTCGCAGATGATACATCCCTCATTTTTAAAATCAAGCGTCAGTTAGTCAACTTTGAACAAGTTAACGATGCACTCTCTAAAGTTCTGCATTGGTTTAATAGTAAATAATCTTCTCCTGAACGAAAAAAAGACTAAACTTATTACATTTTCAACGCCAAATGTCAGGCAACTAACTACCAATGTTCAAGTTAACAGAATAGAGTTGGACCCTGTTGAGTCAACAGTTTTTCTTGGAATAACTATTTACGGTAGATTACAATGGGGCCCACACATAGAAAAGGTGTCAGGAAGGCTAAGTTCGGCCGCCTATACTGTTAAAAAAAATAGACAGATAACTGACGTAGATACAGCCAGAATTGTTTATTTTAGTTATTTTCATAGTCTGATGTCTTATGGGATTTTTCTCTGGGGAACCTGTGCGGACATTCATTCTATCTTTGTTCTACAGAAAAGGGCTGTCCGAGCCATTTACAACCTAGGTCCAAGAGAGTCCCTTCAAGAAAAATTCTGACTGTAGCCTCACAATATATTTTTCCTATTGTATGTACACAAAAATATATAAAATTTTAAGAAAATCTCCGATATTCATAGTTTAAATACCAGGAATAAACATAATCTTGCTGTACATCGCACATGTCTCCACAAGTAGGCTTCTTAACTTCTTAACTTCCCATTGACATTCGAAACTTACCTATTAAACGATTTAAAAGCTGTATTAAAACCAAACTTTGTAAAAAAGGGTACTATAAAATTTCAGATTATTTAGAAGATAAAAAAGCTTGGGATTGCGGATTGAGCTGCTCGCTCTGCTAAGCCTTGTGATAAAACCATAAAACTTGACATTTTAATTATTACTTATAATCATCAAAATAAACCAGATCTATATTCACATGTACATTATTTAAAATTATATACAAAATGACATGATTACTTTGTAAAGTATTAAATTATTTTAATTATTGTGAATTTGAGGACTATGTGGGTTTTTTTCCTCTTTAAATTTTATTTCTCAGGTAGTTTTAATGATGGTCTGGCAGTTTGAGTAGTTGATGCGGCCTACCCAAATGTCCTTTCTTTGGTATTGTTCGTCGAGTTGAGCTCCTTAAGTTCTGAGTTGAGCTCCACGATTACTGACAAATGCTTGCACTGACTGGACAGGTCCACTCAAATCTGTGTGGTTCTTTCCTCAAAAGACCATTTCAGACACTAATCTACATGGTTCTCATATGGCTTGACCAAGATTATGTCTGGACTTTAAAAGAGACTGTGACCTCTGAGTTTGTTTCGGCCTTTCTTCTCAGAGTAGTCAGTTAGGAAACGCCGACCTCATCTAGCTTATTTAAAAAAAAAAAAAAAATTATGACGTGTAAAAGTGATTCCGATATCCTATTTACAGAATAAACAATTTCATTTCATTTCCCATGGCTTCGCTCGCGTGGAAGTTGGAAATTATCCCACGAAAATGTACTAGCGGGATAAAAAGTATCCTATTTGTGTTAATTCAGGTTATAAACTTTCTGTCTGCCTCATCGAAATCCTATGAGTAGCACAACATAATGACTGAATACTATCGTGAATTCATGCAATTATAGTAGTTTTTGTTAGTTTACTGCTCAGAAATTGTGCACAACATCTAATGATTGAAATACTATATCGTGAATTCATGCAAGCCTAGTACTTTTGGTTAGGTTTTACACACAAGAAATAAGATTTTTCATACAAACGAATTCCCCCCGTTTCACCCCCATAAAGGTCGAATTTACAAAAACCCAAAAAATGTTTCGGTACATCAAGTGTGTTGTGTTGTACGCGTGCAACGTATTTGATTCTAGTAGAATCCTGAGCGCAGCGAGGGATTCAAAGTATATCATTCGAGCTTAAAATAGTGTTGCTCCCGAGGTGAACACTCTACTTTTTATCACCCTCTATGAGAAAATAAACGTGCGGTCCGACACCCATCAGGAACGAATTTCCTACTCACGTACGATTTTAAACACAAAACAAAATTTTATGACAATCAAAAGGCCACCATCTTAAATTTACATTTTAATCTCACTATCGGCTTTACCACCCTCGAAAACTATGAAAACGATATCCATGACGAAAAATAGGAAAATTTCGCTTCCTCCATCTTAGATTTACATTTTGACCTCACTATCGGCTTTATCACCGTCGAAAACTATGAAAACGATACCCATGACGAAAAATTTTCGCTTCCGCCATCTTTGATTTTAATTTTGACCAAATTCACACTTTCTCTCTCTCTTGCCAGCCTGTTACTTATTCATATAATGTTGGTGATTGATCTCTTTAGTGACAAGAACTTATACTAACAATATCCACATTCCAAATTCAAATCACTTTTAGTCCCTAGGGATTAAAAAGCTGTTTTGGTCCCTGTTTACCGAGGATTAAACTACGTCTTTTTGAATAGATGTAATAAAAAGTATTTTTTTGTTATGAAATATACAAAAAATAGCGCGTTGATTTAAAACAGAGGAATTCTTTCAAAATCTAGGTGTAATGTGCTTCTAAATGCACCATGTGTAGCTTTTGTACATGATTGTTTTGGTTAGGGTATGCATGTATGGGTTATTTTAAAATGTGGGAATTATGGATTTTTTTTAACAAAAAAAAATTTATTATAATTTTATAAATTGCCCACCAGATATACACAAGTAAAAAAATACTGTACAAAGGCGAACTTAATGCCTGAGGCATTTTCTACCAGTCAACCTTAGGATGATGCAGAGACAAAACATGGCAGGTGCAACATAGTTGATAGATAACTCGAAAAAGAATAAATACTAATACATACATATGGTGTTCACACTCCCTCGGGTCTGGCAGGTTTATTCTTGGTTCAGGTAGAATCCTATTATTATACTTCTAGTTTAAGGCCCTATATTGTAAATTCAAATATAAGTAATCATTTAAAACAAATTCAAAGGTGTCGGGCGTGATCTGGGCGGACAGTGGGCGCCTGTGCGCGCTGACGCTGGGCACGCCCGTCGCGCTCGTCGTGTCCATCGGCGCCAAGGAGGCCGAGGTGTGCGCAGGTACTAACGAACACTCACTATCTAGTAAATAAGACGTCACCTCTTCCATTATCATTATCCCACCCTCGTCCCAATTTATTTGGGGTCGAAACATATCTTTTTCATCCGTACTTCTCTATAAGCCGTCGTCGTCTCGATAGCCCCCCCCCCCCCATTTAGCATTAATACTAAATAGCCTGCCTAGCTGCGAGCAACTTAGAAGTAGTTGTAGTTTACAAACTTGCCAACCTATACGGTAATTTGGCAAATGGTACGATGTACTATAATGAATGTCTAACGCACGGTAATTTTGAGCTATGCTGAAATTATTTTTTTATTGCATTAACTTATTTGTCATACAAAATTAAACGCAGACAAAAAAGAAAAAAATCTATGACAATTGGTCAAATTGGGAAAACTTTTGACAATTGATCAAAAGTTTTCAACCAACCCCTACGATAATATTATTACGGGGCGTGTGATAATTTGGCCTATCATACGATAGCCTGTCTAAATTCTAACTTAAAAAAAACAGGAAAACATTCTAAAGATAGGTACCTACTATCTTTAACTTTTTTAAACATTTCGATACGAATTTACAGACTTTGAAGAGTGATGATCAATGATACACAAAGAACAAGTATTAACTATTATTTAATACTAGCTGTTACCCGCGACTTCGTCCGCGATGAAGTCTATGTCGTGGCCAGATCTTAGAATTGATCATTTCATGAAATGGTTGCGTTTCATGAAATAGAACATCGACCGCTGATCAAATCATGATGTGGTCTGGCCAGATCATTGAATACTCAACGTTTGACGATATGAACAGTTAAACGCACGAATACTTCATGATGTGGCCAAAAATTATTGATCATTATCGTAAAATTGTTAGATTATCCACCGGTAGAGGCGTTGATGTCGCTTTATTTTTGTTGTGCATCATGGCGGCGGCATACAACAAATCAAACAAAGTAGGGTGACCACGCAAGAAAACTCGATAGACTTTTTTATTAGATTTCCAAATGTGATATTATGGAAAGTACAATAGACGATGTATATTTAGTAACTTAATCCGCTTAACTGTTCTTAAAGAGTCTTAGAGAACCCTGTAAGAAATCGACACGTGTTTCGCCTCTCAACGAGGCATCCTCAGAAACACGAAACATGTGTCGTCTATTGTATTTTATAATGGATTTCCGCAAAGTCACGCCTGAGTCAATTAACTATTATGGAAAGTGACCAACTTGGAAGTTACTAACCTAACCCATGTCGGGGTACCGCAACCAGTGTAGTGAGCAACATAGCACTTAAAATTAAAAATTCACGCCGCTTATGGCACCCCGAGTTCCCGACGAAATGTGTTAATCTAGATTAGAACTGTGACCAACCACGCGCGAGCCGAGCGAGTGAAGCGAGCGGTGGCGCGGCAGCGGCTGGCGAGCGCTACTTCCAATTTGGTCGCAGTTAGCAATTTTACTACACCATAAACCATGAACACCCTACATTAATGATATGGCCAAACGTCGACTGACAGATCATTAATAAACGTTGACGTTTAAACGATATGGCCAATTTTAGCTGGCCATTTCATGAAACACAACCATTTCATGAAATGATCAATTCTAAGATCTGGCCACGACATCTATACATCAACTTTATTTGTATAGCTGCCAGTGAAACTCCCGTCGAAAAGCCGTTTCGGAGATTAGCCGGAACAAACAGACAGGTTTTTTTTGTGTTTTGTTGTATGGATCGTATATACTTTCATGCATTTAGTAAAAAGCTGTTGTTTTGAAATTACAAACAGACACTTCAATTTTATTTATTTGTATAGATTACTCACGACTGCGCCTGCGTGGAATTCCATACATCAACTTTATTTATTTGTAAAGCTGCCAGTGTAACTCCCGTCAAAATCAGTCCAGCGGTTTCGGAGATCAGCCGGAACAAACAGACAGACAGAAAGACAGACAAAAAAAATTAAATTGTATTTTTGTTGTATGGGTCGTATATACTTTCATATGCAATTATTATTATTTTGAAATTACAGTCAGACACTTCAATTTTATTTATTTGTATGTATAGATGTAAAAAGATATTGTGTAGACACAGATTTCATGGTTTTATTTTTTTTGCACGAAACCCTAAGTCTTTTTCTGAAACAAAAGTAGCCTATTTTAATCCATAAGAAATAAGCTATGTTTCAGTGAAAGTTCCGTCTCAAAGTCGGTCCAGCCATTTCGGAGATTTCCCTTAAATGTTCCCGTGGGAATATCCGAATAAAAAGTAGACTTTTTTACGCCCAGGGGCCTCAGCTATCTATTTGTGAAAATCCCGTCCAAATCGGTCCAGCCGTTTCGGAGATCAGCCGGAACAAACAGACAAAAAAATAATTAGATTGTGTTTTGTTCCCTCACACATTCTCAAACTCCCTACGCTCCGTGCAAAGGACATCATTCAAGTGTCGAACATTTTGTACCCAAAAACTAAAGTGCCGGCCAAAAAAAAAAAATAGTTTTCTTATGGAAAATAACACCCTCAACATTTTTTACTACTACAATGAAAGTATACAATTAACCCTTCCGCTGCTATTTAAGTTTGTAAAAGAAAATACTAAAAATCTTATTTTGAGCATGACAATAACGTTTAAAACGAGAAATAACCTAGCTACCTTGTCATCATCATCATTTCAACTGGAAGACTTCCATTGCTGGATTCCTCCCCCAAACATCGCCACTTCGACTGGTTCTGTGCAGCGGATTCTTGCAGTATTCACTAAATCATCGGCTTGGTGAAGACCGCAAGAACCTCCACCTTGAACCTCCACGCTTCGTCTTCCTGTTCCTGTTCCTTTTCGGCGAGCAATGTGGGCTGGCCACTGCCATATAAGTTTAGCAATTCTTCGGGTTATGTCGGTTGCCTTGGTTCTCCTACCGATCTCTTCATTTCTAATTCGATCACGTCGTCAATTAATCTCCAAGCATAGCCCTCTCCATTGCCCTTTGAGCGACTTTCATCGTTCTAACGAAGCCCGTTGTAAGCGACCAGCGACATGTGAGAAGAGAAGATAGCGTAGCTTCCCGAAAACTGCCCAGCCAAGGATTGGGATTATACGATTGACCTCGAAATTGGACCTACCTAACTGGACAGTTTGTCCTAGGTAAACATAGTCGTCCATAACTTCGATTATAAAGTCTCCGATCTTCATGAGGGTCTTAGTTTTATCTATGTTCGTTTTAAGACCTTCTCTTTCGGAAGCATTACTGAGGTCAACGAGCATTGTACTGGTCTTCCGATATAGTAGTCATAGCTGAGACTCGGCAAACCGAAAGTAAGTGGCGTAGCTGCCATTGAAGTTGATTGCTACGCCTTTCCTGTCGAGAACCTTGAAAACCTCCAATGCAGCGGTGAACAGTTTAGGGGAGATAACGTCTCTCTGTCTCACCTCATCTCGCTGCAGAAGCATAAGTTTCGAGGTCTGGTCCTGGAGTCGGAACGACATAGTATTTTCATATGGACACTGCGGCACCTCGATTTACCGATAGTGCATTTGGCACCGTTGAAAACACTATAGTACAGTCCAAGTCTCGATCGAATCGAAGGCTTTCTTGTTGTCTACAAACGCTATGCAGAGAGGCAGGTCATACTCTTCAATCTTCTCATACTCTTGAATCTTCTTCTTAGTGGTGCACTCGTGCGTAGTGCTGCACGCGCTGCAGTCGCAGCCGCTCGGCGCGCACGCCGTACACGCCGAGCTCGCGCGCCTGCTGGACGAGCACAACGAGGCGCCGCTCAACCTGCCCGACCACGTCATCGAGGACATCAAAGGTGATAGAACTTACACATTCTTACGCGAAATTAATTGTATTTGTACGAAGACACACTACATTATGAATATGATTGTATCTACGCAAATAATTACATATTGAACAACAGAAATGATAACACATTTTAAATGAAATCATTATTTTTTAATAGAATGTATTTATTTGAATAGAATATACCTACTTAGTTGTATAGAATGTAGGTCTAGGTTTACAAGTGGAAGTTACAAAATAATGTTTGATTCCGGGTGTATATTCTACCATTCGGCATACAAAAATTTGTTACTTATAAAACGAATACAAAATCTACGAGTAATTGCTGACTCTGAATCTACAGTTTTAGGTATAAAATTTAAATTCTACATTCTAGTTCTAAGTAATCTAAAGGATCATTGTAATGAAATACTATAACGTTTTATTTTATTTAAGTGAAAACGTGTTTCGTGAGTCCCCGCTCCCGCGCGCTGCAGTGGGCGTCCTTGTCCCCGCCGGCCGCGGCGCGCGCGCTGCGCGTCGGGCGCGTGGCCGTGCCGGGCGCGGCGCGCGAGCTGTGCGCCGAGCCGCTGTTCGCGCGCGACGCGGAGCAGGCGTCGCTGCCCGACGCCGTGCTGGCGTGCGTGGCGGCGTGCCCGCGCGACGTGCGGCGCGCGCTCGCGCGCAACGTGCTGCTGGCGGGCGGCGGCGCGGCGCTGCCGGGCCTGCGCGCGCGCCTCGCCGCCGAGCTGCGCTACCTCGTCACGCAGCCGCCCTACAGGTATGTGTCCGCGGCGCTGCCGGGCCTGCGCGCGCGCCTCGCCGCCGAGCTGCGCTACCTCGTCACGCAGCCGCCCTACAGGTATGTGTCTATCGCGAAAGAGCAGTTCTCGTGTGCACTCTTAAAACAAGTAAGAATTTGGGCGTAAAAATATAGTTTAAAAAAAACACGCTTTCATTTTTATCATAATTAAAAAAATATAATATGTTCAAAATAAGATATAAATTATTAACAAAATAAGTGGGGTGTTTGACATCAAATATTATAAATAGTTCATTGGTAGCTATTTATAAAAGAGTTATTATAAAAAAAATATGGTAAAAAGCACCCCACGCTGTTTCATTAACATACATTTTAGCCGTTTTTAACTACATTTAGGACGTTTTGATACGGTGCGATTTTATTTTATCATTTTTGTGCGTGATCATGTTTTTTTTTTTAAGCTACATAATAATTTTTGGCAGTATTTAGAGTGCCACTAGCGGCACTCTATCACTATCGGATAAAGTGCCGATACCGGCACTTTATTAACACCGCCTCGGCCCGTCTAAAGTGCCGTAAGCATTGCGTTGTCACTGTCACTAAGTCACGTCACTTGGTATTTTGTTTGATTGTTGAGGTTAGATCGCTGTAAAACACCACATTCCCAAAATCCTGGCACTCGCCGGCCGCTGCCGCGGCACCGCTCGCTGCGCTCGCTCGGCTCGTTCGTTGTGTCACATATTACCATATATGTCGCACTCCACGTACTTACGCGCGCTAACTACCTACCGGCCGCCGCCGCCGCGCCGGGTCGCGCGCTACCCATTTCTCAGTGGGTTGGCGACAGCTGCGAGGCGCGTACGTACGCATATAATTTCGGTCGACCTGACGTACTTAGGTCCGTATTACAGAAGTCAAAACTCAAGTATTGATCTCTGTTTAAAACTAGTTTTAAGACTGGTTTTAATTGACCGAGCGAGCGTAGCGAGCGAAGCGTCTCTGCATCAATCAACTGGCAAAATTTTCTTTCGTGTGTCAGTTTGTACATACTCGTGTACAGGTCGTATTTTACAACCGATCTGGATGAAACTTGGCATACAGGTATTATGAATTTTTTGCAATTTTTTGTCGTCGGTGATTTTTGATTGAAGGGGTACTTCCTCCAAAATGGGGCAAAAAGGGGGCTACTGGATATCTCCGCCTTATGAGATCCGATTTCGATGGTTCTTTTTTCATTTGAAAGTAAACTTTAAGATAGTCTCAAAAAAAATTGGTAAAGATCTGATGAGGATCTTCGGCATGATGAGCAGAATACCTCCTCAAATGCAGTAAATTGCTCGCTATTTATTCAAACCTATTTGTTAATTTTTCTAGCTGGCCTACAAATTTTTTACTCATAATTTGTCTGGTTTTAGGGTTCTGTAGTACACAATAAACTGATTTAGTTTTGCCATGTCCGTCTGCCTGTCTTTCTGTCTGTCAGCGGCTTAGCTCAGAGAATCTTAGTACTAGAAAGCTGTAATTTGGTATAGGTCTATACTATCAATCACGCCGACAAAGTCGTAAAATAAAATCATGATTGTTTTTTAGGGTACCTCCTCACCCTACACGTAATCTTTTTTTCTCGTTTGTCCTGTGTAGTAAAGTAGTGGGTAGCGTGTGTGTGTGAAAACGTTTTTTCGATTCATGGATACATTTGCTAAATTAAAAAGAAAACTAGCACAGCTAAGTATGCTTTACAAGTTAACGAGTAATAATCGACTAACTTACATTTGCGGTTGGAATGTATGGGAGAACATGTTTTTTAACTACAATGTTAAAGTTTGTACTTGGGATAATTATTCATTCCAACTACGGACCCCTTATTTGTGCGTCGTCCACGCACTTGGCCAGTTTTTCCAATTTATTTGACGTATTGATGTCATATTTTTTTGATAGGAAAAAATTATGTCATCGCGATCAATTCTAAGTGCGTTGGTAGCATAAAATATTTTCGAACGCTAAAACTACAAACTATCGTTCATGGTTTGTTTCCTGCAGGTCAAAACCCTAAATACGAAGATTCGGCCGAAGTTACGTGTGATTTCTACTTCTTATCAGCTACAGAGATAAGATTAGTTTGGGGCCCGATCTAAGAATGAATGGTAGTGTTCAAGTTTCTGATAATGGAGCCAGAAGGTGGCCATAGGAACTCCTCAACTTAACAAGATAGAACCATCGCCATCGTTTTTGGACTCACTTGACAAGTGTTCTTACACTAGGTACTGTCCAGGTCCATAAAAACTGTTGTTTTTGCGGTCGTCGGTTTTGTCAGGCTAGGTAGCCCAAGGTGTAGTCCAGGGCCTCTTAATGGATCTGGAAGGTCACTATACTGAACTCCTTAATAAGACAAGGTAGCACCGCTGTGTTTAGACCATTTCGATTTGTTTTGACATGTAGGTACGTTAGCCCAAGGTGTCGTCTAGAGTCTGATAAAAGTGCCGGAAGGTGGCCACAGGAATAGACAGTGGCTCATATAAGATGATAGAACTTAGTACAATAATAATACCTCAATGGATAGAACACATATTTTATCAAATTCTAATGTTAGAATAAAATAAAGTAAAATACTTTTTTAAACAAGCTTTTAATGAACTAAAAAGTACTAAATAAAACCTACGTAGAACTTTAATATTTTCTTAAAAGCTTGAAATGTGAACGTCGTTCTTTCACTTTAAGATAAAGTGCCTGCTACACGGTTGCCAACCGCGTCCTCGACCGAGATGGCCTTGGTTGGCGACCGGCAAAGTTGTTTCAACGTTTCGTCGTAAACCTAAGGTCACCTCTGTCGGGACGCGGTTTGCGACCGTGTAGCAGGCACTTAAGCCTCAAGCTAAGCGGTTAATTTTTCCCAAAAAGTTTGTGCTCGCGAGGTCTACTGTTCGCAGAACTACTAGTAATTAAATGGCTGGAAGGTTTTAAGTTAGTAAAAATATTGTCAATACAGGTAGCACTAGTGGCAGTTATTCTAGTCGGCTCGAAGAAAATATTGTACAAATTATATGACTTTAATAAAGTTATGAATTTATTTACTACAGCAGATTTTTCCAGTATATTAATGTTGAAATCTCCACAGACAACAACTGTTTTATTACTGTTACAAGTCTTTAATAATACTTCTTCCATATATTTCTCAAAAATATCATATGAAGCACATGGGGGCCTGTACACACTCAATACAATGAACTGCTCAAGCTCAATGCAAGCTATTTCAATAACTCGCTCAACAGAGAGGCTCACAATATCCTTACGTTCTTTAAATTTCATATTGTTGCGAACAATTATTAGAGAGCCACCACGTATCATATTAACTCTGCTGAATGAGCTGGCAACCTGGTGGTTGTTAAAGCTGAACATGAACTGATGGACTTTTGTTTTATGTTCAGTTACACATAGGATATCAATATAGCTACAGTTCATGAACAGCTCCAACTCTAATTCCTTACCTATCACACCCTGTATATTTTGATGAACAATTTTTAGAATATTATTATTATATTTATTTAGGTTACTGCAATTTGATGGGTGTGATATTAAACCAGTATTTAAATTTTCTTCATTTATTAAGCAAGAGGGTTCCTCTATTGTCCTAGTTTCTAATTAAAATGATAATCAATGTTAATAGTTGTTGCCAAATTATTGGCAGAATTATTTAAAATGTCATTGCATTGCTCAAAAGAAGCAAGTTGTTTAGCCAAGTTCTTGGCTGAAATACAAAAAAAATATGATAGCGACATCGCTATCTGTCTTTTGTAATAGTTGGCAAGATAGTAATATTATGTCTATCTTTTGTCAAATACAAATTGTTTCCGACATAATTGTTGGTATCAACTAAATGAAATAAATTATTATTAAATGTCAAGTTATGCAATGTCATATTAATTAATTGAGTGGCGCGAGGGAGTGGCGCGAGAAGCTTAAAAGCCGGGGTGTAACTCCGCTGCCGCGAAAAGTCATGGCACAGCGGACAGTGCTCCGGCGGGATCTCATGGCAGCCTGAAGAGTGCGATTGTCGCAACCGAGATTTGGGCTCGCCACAATCGTGGCGATAAGTCCCCTCTTTGAGGAGTGGCTTGAGAGGCGCCACGGCGTCCTCACCTTCTGCCTGACGCAGGTCCTCACCGGACACGGTTGTTTCGGCAGGTTCCTGTTTCGCATAAGGCGAGAGGAAACGCCCGGGTGTCACCACTGTGTGGATCGCCCGGAGGACACGGTGGAGCATACGGTGGAGGACTGCCCGGCTTGGGCGGAGCACCGCCGTGTCGTGTGGGGGCGATCGGCGGCAGTGACCTCTCGCGTCCGGCCCTGGTCCAGGCCATGGTGCGGAGCGAGAGGGCATGGCAAGCCGTCACCTCCTTTTGCGAAGCAGTAATGCTCGCGAAGGAGGAGGCGGAGCGCGAGAGGGAGCGGCAAGTGCCGCGCCCTAGCAGCCCTAGCCGCCGCCGCCGTAGGAGACGCCCCGGGCGTCGGGAATTGGTAGCAGATTTCCGGCCACGGTAGGCGCGGGCTTGCGGACGGAGCGCAACGGGCAGCTCGCCGTCCAATGAGGACCAGGCCCGGGTCGACGCCGCGTCGTGTTCCACGCGCGCCTCGGGGGACGGGGTCCGCTAGGGCCGATGCCTACCGGAGTTGCAGGTAGTCCTAAGGGGAAACCGTGGCCCCTGGCAAAGCAAGGGAAGGAACACGGGTGGGTTTTAGTCAGTAAGAGTCTGAGGAGCCCTTCCGCTCCGCCCAGAGCGGGAGAAGTCATCTGATGATTTCCCACAAAAAAAAAAAGGGTTGACGGACTCGGGGACTTCCGTCGCCCCCCATCACACAGGACCCGAGATGGCGGCGCGTAGTGTTCCACGCGCGCCACTCTAAGACGTAACGGGGGGAGTATGCACACCTCACTCCCCCTACGGGACGGGGCCCGCAGAGTGCGGGCCGGCACCAGTCCGGGGCAGCGGAAGTCGCAATTGCGCCCGCAGCCCCCCGACGCAAGTGTGCGAGGGAACACCGGGGTGGTTTTAGTCAGTAAGAGTCTGACAGACCCCTTCGCCCTCCCCAGGGCGGAGGACATACACGAAGATTTCCACCCCGAAAAAAAAAAAAAGGTTAGGTTAGCGTAGTGGTTTCCTTCTCATCCTACATCCTACATTCATGAACTATTAAACATGGACTAGGTTTCATTAGCCGACGCCATTTAGACCAATTCCGACCTTTTTTCTTTTTTTTTTTCTCGGGGTGGAAATCCTCATGGATGTCCTATGCCCTGGGGTGGGCGAAGGGGTCTGTCAGACTCTTACTGACTAAAACCACCCCGGTGTTCCCTCGCACACTTGCGTCTGGGGGCTGCGGGAACAAATTGCGACTTCCGCTGCCCCGGACTGGGGACGGCCCGCACTCTGCGGGCCCCGTCCCGTAGGGGGAGTGAGGTGTGCAAACTCCCCCCGTTACGTCTTAGAGTGGCGCGCGTGGAACACTACGCGCCGCCATCTCGGGTCCTGTGTGATGGGGGGCGACGGATGTCCCCGAATCCGTCGCCCCTGGACCCATTTAGGGGGGCTGGAAGAGGGCGTTATCCGCCCTCCGCCGACGCCCGGTGCGCCTGCTGCGGGCCGGGTGAGTGGACGAGATCTCCCTCTCCCTTTCCGCAGCCTCCTTCTGCGAGTTAACTGTCTCGCAGAAGGAAACCACCGAGACCAATTCCGACCTAGCCTAACCAAACCTAACTTAACATTTTTCTGGATTGTAATACTTTTTCTCCGCGGGCCAATTACTATTGCTATTGGCAACAGTAATTGGCCCGCTGAGAAAAAAAAACATCCTACATTCATGAACTGGCGAAGGTTTCAACAGCCAACGCCATTTGGACCAATTCCGATCTATCCCAACCTAACATTTTTCTGGATTGTATAACTTAAAAAAAAAAAATATTGTCATGAACTACTAAATGGACTAGGTTTCATCATCCGACGCCACTTGGACCAAGGTCCATACTAAAATGCCCGATCTTTACGTTGAAACATTCCGAAACATACCGGTGAAGCTAATACAAGCAAAAACACACCTTGCTGTCTAGCAATTTAATCTTTACGCATGTTCAACTATTTATTACGAATGTTCCAGCTCCAGCCTGCACATCAACGAGTTCAAGTTCCACAAAGCGCCGGCGCACGACAACGCGTGCGCGTGGCTGGGCGGCGCCGTGCTGGGCGCGGGCGAGGCCGGCGCCGCGCGAGCGCTGCCTCGCGAGCACTACGCGCGCGAGCCGCGCCTGCGCGACTGGGTGTGCCTGCTCGACAACACGCCGCCCACTCACCCGCAGCGCGAGCTCGGGGACATGTAGACGCGGCTCACTCACGAGCACTTACTTACCTGCACCGTGTACGCCGACTGCGATGCATTGCTTGTCTCGAGGATGTACTTACATGTAATCATGCATGACCAAGAAAAGGACTCGTCACTGTAACATACTAACATCTGAACTATGTATCTCTAATATGATTTAGTTTTGTAACTTTAATATAATATATAACTTATTTTTACGTTATTTTTGTCACTTATTTTATAACCTCCTTTTTACGACCTATCTACAATTATTGAAAAATTAAGAAATAACAAAAAATGGTCTAAAACAGAAAATTTTTACTTTTTTGTAGGAGTTCCATTGCAACATCACAACTGAACAAGTTACTCTGCGTTTGTACTGGCGCGTGGCGACCCATTCACAACAAAAAATGTTGAAATCTGTCAAACATTGTATCGAACATTGACAGAAAATATAGATTTTGTCGATGTTTCGCCAGTATAGACACTTTCGATGTACCTACCTATCTCGATTGAATCGAAGGCTTTCTCGTAATCCACAAACGCTAAACAGAGGCTGCTTATACTCTTCGGTCTTCTGTATAACCTGCCGCTTCGTATGTATGTGGTCTACGGTGCTAAAGCCTTTACGAAATACGGTTTGTTCGGGAGACTGGAAGTCGTCAAACCTGCGCGCGAGACGGTTCGTGATGACTCTTGTAAACAGCTTGTAGACCAAGGGCGGATCCAGCCTTCGAGTCAGGGGGGGGTCACATAGTCGGGGTCCAGTCAGGACAGGCCCAATCGGTGGAGGATTAAGTCTGGCGGGGGCCCGAAGTGGCAAAAAAAAAATGAGGCCCCCCGGTCTTCTTTTTTGAGGGAGTTGCATTTTCATCTCCTCAACGAAAAGAAGAATGTAGGGGGAGCGAGCAACGCGAGGTCGAAATTTTTTGCACCTCGTCTCTGAATTCGTTAGGTTTGTATTGAACAACAAACAGGAAATGGAAACGGAATTAGGAGTTACTTTGTCGACATAAGCAAAAAAGTTTGAGAGTTAGAATATAGAGTTCAAAAGCGAGCGAAGCGAGCTCGAAAATTTTAGCACACCGCCTTGTGTAGGGAAGATTTTTTTTTTAAAAGTCATACAGAAATAGGTCATGTCTCTTCTCTTCGTCTTTGTTGTCTTTTGTCAACATATATGTATGCAGAAAGCCCGAAGAAAATTTTCATCCTCAGCCTCCAACTTTAAACTGCTTCTTAGCCGACGACGTTCGCAGGGACGTGTTTTATCGAGGTGATATTTTTTCATCCAACAGCGTGCATTCAGCGCGTATCCCAGCGCGGCAAGAAAACACACTGTTGGATATTCAACTCTCGGCGCTAAGCGGAACGCCGAAAATCCAAAAAGTATGGTACGCGAAAAAAAGTTTATAGGCGATTTTTTTCACACTTCCGGGCGAACATCGGCTTACTGAATATGTTTTGACCATGTTTGGGATATCATTAAAAAGATCTAAGGGGCCGTCAGGACTGTGGGCCTGGGGCGGTTTGTCTTGATACTATTCTGGGGTATTTAATTTCTACGTCTAGTTGCTAGCATCAGATAAATCTACATTGGCACTGATTATGTTATGACACGTCAGAAGCTTAGGAGCACGGTTTCATTTGGTCATTTCCTATAGAGAAGATCCGGCAGAAAACTCCACGGTCCATCAGCATAATAATAACAGGACAAGAAGGCTTATTATGCGTGTCGTTCACTCATATGTGGCAAACACATCCTACGCGGCAACATCATACAAAGTATTTATTTGATAAAATTTATCAATGAGATTAGAAAAAATATCTGTGGTCGACCTAGACACTGCCCAGGGGGGGGGTCATGACCCCCATGACCCCCCCCCTGGATCCGCCACTGTTGTAGACATGGATCAGAAGTGTGATGGGCCTATAGTTCTTAAGCAGGCATTGTCGCCCTTTTTTAAAGAAGAGTACCACCACACCGGTTCCATGCCTATGGCGTTTTACCCTCGAGTATAACGGAATCGAACAGCTTCTACCGGCCTTTAGGAGTTCGGCCGTAACTCCGTCATCACCCGGCGCCTTGTTGTTTTTAAGCTGCTTTAGAGCCATCCTAATCTCGTACAAGCTGACGTCCGGGATATCTTCGGAATAATGTCGGTTTAATCTAGCTCTTGTGTCGTTTGCCAGATTCGTAACGAGGTTACTGGTTGATGTGTATAACAGAGACATCATTGAATACTTGTTTCTTCGTCGACATAATGAAGTCAATCTCTGTCTCTCTGTGTGTGTCTGTCTTGCTTGACTAGTAGAGAATGCCTAAGGCATTAAGGACGCCTTTGTACCTTTTTTGAGTGCGAAAAGTTTAAAGTACTTGTTATCATACGGTTCTAGAACTGGATTTCTGCTTAAACAAGCTAATTAGTCTGTGTTAAACAGTCTGCTACTTGGTTTGATTTGCCTATGAACCTATTAGGTTTGACCTCTATAGTTCTGAATAGTTTTGGGAAAAACGTCCCGAAAGGTCCGTTTCCAATCCACACATTGAAAATGGAAATTATTATTTTTTCAGTTCCTATCGGAACTACCGAGTTGAAACTGATATTATGCCAAAGATCAAATGTCCACGAAATGTCAGCATCGATTTTGGCCCCATTGTGCGCCGTAGAGGTAAAACTCGCACTACAAGTGTAAAGCTTCATCTGCTCTTGACTCTTGACTGTAAGTACCTACCTACAAATCATACTTTTCCCATCCTCCTGTTCCGGGTATGAACAGCTAGTAGATAATAAATGATTACTATGTGCCGAGAGGGCAAACTTACAGCATTGTAGAAAGTTCTTCCTTCCTGGAGAAGAAAGACTATGAATTCGAAAAGTGACTACATAGAAAATATAGGTGACAGAGCGGTTCCCGCGTCCACTCCTCGCTAGCACAGAGTCACTCGTTCCCACGGACGTAATAAAATCGCGGCGGGATAAAATCGCCCAGCGCGATTTTTCCCCGCCTTCAACAGAGTGTTCGAACGAGCGTGAAAAAATCACTTGGAATTAAATCTGCGAGCAGTGCGGACGTACGATGGGTTCCGCAAAATCATTAGCGGTAGCTAGTTAGGAGGCCAGAAAACCGCAAAAAAAAATTTGGATGCATCCCTTGAATCATCATCATCATCATTTCAGCCGAAAGACGTCCACTGCTGGACATAAGCCTCCCCAAGCACCGGCACTTCGAGCAATTCTGTGCTTCCCGTATCTAGTGGTTTCCTGCGGCCTTCACAAGGTCATCGGTCCAGCCCTTGAATAATGAACTATATTTAAAAAGCCATTTTTTTAAGTCATATAATTATTTGGAAATAATATCCTGAAAATTATAATAAATAGCATGTTTCTTCTTCTGTTTTTTATCAAATTAAACCCGTTTAATACCTACTTACTTTCTTTATGATAAACTCCACCTAAATACCTACTTATGCCCAGAAGTGACTGATTATTCCAATGTTTTATTACGGCCTTGAGCATGCGACATGTCCGCACTCTACGAGCCGGCGTGACCATTTAAGTGTATTATCTATGGTACTGACCAACGCGCGCGATTTTTACGCGTCCGTGGGAACAGAAGTACAGAACTTCGTATGTCACATTCATTCAACGCTCAACGCCGAGCGTTGAAAATCGAACACTGCGCGATTTAAAATCTCGGCGTGGAAAAATCGCGGCCGTGTGAACAGATGTACCGCTTTGCATTTGTTCCATTCCAAGCGCGCCACGCGATTTTATCACGCGCGTGGTTTTCGCGTCCGTGGGAACGAGGGCTAAATATAACGTCGACGATAGTTACGTACGCCATCTAGTATTAAGTTAAACTAAAGTAACCGTACTATTTACCGCGCAAATATGGGTAACTGTAGCCCTCGTTCCCACGGACGTAATAAAATCGCGGCGGGATAAAATCGCCCAGCGCGATTTTTCCCCGCCTTCAACAGAGTGTTCAAACGAGCGTGAAAAAATCACTTGGAATTAAATATGCGAGCAGTGCGGACGTACGATGGGTTCCGCAAAATCATTAGCGGTAGCTAGTTAGGAGGACAGAAAATCGCAAAAAAAATTTGGATGCATCCCTTGAATCATCATCATCATCATTTCAGCCGAAAGACGTCCACTGCTGGACATAGCCCCCCCCCAAGCACCGGCACTTCGAGCAATTGTGCTTCCCGTATCTAGTGGTTTCCTGCGGCCTTCACAAGGTCATCGGTCCAGCCCTTGAATAATGAACTATATTTTAAAAGGCCATTTTTTTAAGCCATACAATTATTTGAAAATAATATTCTGAAAATTATAATAAATAGCATGTTTCTTCTATTGTTTTTTATCAAATTAAACCCGTTTAATACCTACTTACTTTCTTTATGATAAACTCCACCTAAATACCTACTTATGCCAGAACTGACTGATTATTCCAATGTTTTATTACGACCTTGAGCATGCGACATGTCCGCACTCTACGAGCCGGGCGTGCCGTACTGACCAACGCGCGCGATTTTTACGCGTCCGTGGGAACAGAAGTACAGAACTTCGTATGTCGCATTCATTCAACGCTCAACGCCGAGCGTTGAAAATCGAACACTGCGCGATTTAAAATCTCGGCGTGGAAAAATCGCGGCCGTGTGAACAGATGTACCGCTTTGCATTTGTTCCATTCCAAGCGCGCCACGCGATTTTATCACGCGCGTGGTTTTCGCGTCCGTGGGAACGAGGGCAAGTCATTCATAATCATTGATAAGCAAGCATACACTGCTTCTTCATAAACAATGCTGTATGTTTTCCCTCTCGGCACATGGTATGTACCTATCGCCTATCGGTTTTATTTTTGTTATACCGCTATATTATTGCTGACATCTGTTTTCTGTATGTCGGCGCAAGGGTGGCCGGATTGAAGTATTGTTGAAGGAGACACGCTTTTTACAATGTCCACGCGGTCTTGAGAGGGTGCATCCTAAAAGTTGGCAACGTCGTAAATAGCTGTCAAATATTTACCTGTTTCGATTAATTTAGAAATAATACTTTATGGAAATAAGAAATGTGGCTAACCAATTGACTAGAATATTAATAATGAATTGCAATTATAACATTGAATTTGATGTTGTACCCGTTTTATGTGAAAAAAAGGCATTTGGAAAGTTTCCAAATACTTTTTTTACAACTAAAACTAACTATTCGGTGTTACGATATTAATTATTGCATTTCATAATCAATATTCTAGTTCGCTAGTTAGCAACATTTTTTATTTCCATACAGAAATATTATTGTCTATAATTATGTCTAACCGGATGCAGCTGAATACCAGTATTTTACATGGAGCGACTGCCTATCTGACCTCCACAACCCAGTAACTGGGTAATATGATACCCCTTGGTAAGACTGGTGTCAGACTTTCGGGCTTCTGACGACTCGTAACGACTGTCAAAGATCCACGAATGACAGCCGGGACCAACGGCTTAACGTGCTTTCCGAGGCACGGAGGAGTCTCTGTATGTAAAGATGGTCACCCATCCACTGACCCACCCCGGCAAGCGTAGCTTAACCTGATGGATCGACCCGTGCGGCTTGTTATTACTTAGCCACGAGCTCCTCGACATCTATTTTCAATATTTAACTCAAAATCGAACTGTCCTCCTTGAGATGTCGTGACGCCCCCGCCAGGGGGCGTGGCGAGCGGGGTCAGGGCTTCGCCCCTCGCCCGCGGAAGCGACACGGTGACCCATAAATATGGGCCCCTCCTAATGTGCGGCTATTGCGCCTGGTGAACTTGACACAGCAAGCTGTGTCTGTGTGATTGGTTGCATTGAATAATAATCTGTAGGGGCGTCGCGACGCTATTAGTTAATAGCGTCGATGTTCACGGGCCCTAGGCGGTCCTACCACATCAGGTGGAACCCCCAGTTACCTGGGGGAAGCCCAACGAGGCCGACCTGCGACTAGGGTACCGACTTGACGCACCTACAGGAAGAAATGAAGCTTCCTCCGCCCCGTTCACAGAGCTAGCCGTTAGCGGATTGGAGGGGTAGCAGTATTGTATGTGTGGGTGGCTAGTTATGTAGTGTTTGTAACGCCACCCAGTGTAGACACGCGTCGCGGCCCGCGCTGCGTCAGCGTGTGTTATGTATAAGCGTCTGTATAGTAGTGAATGTCTGTATTCAGTTGCACGAAATGCCTATATTAACCTAGAACACTCCGCGCAACTAGATGTATGTACATCTGTGGAGTCTCATTATATCGAGTTAGCTGCGCCTGCGTGTAACCTGGGTGCTGCTAACTCGAGGCGTCAAATCGGTGCGATGGGGTCAGTTGTCCGCTACCAGGTCGCGGGGCGTGGGTCTCGCGTCAGGCGGGCGCGCGTGCAATGGCGCTATCTGCTTAACATGGGGCCAGGCAGAAGCGTCGGCACGCGCGAACATCGACTTAGCGAGTCGCCTCACAAAATCATCCAGGCGACGTCATCATCCCGAGATCCCGGGTGATGACGTCGTTCCTCACGAAACGAGGAGCGTCTACTATGGTCCGCAACGCTTGGTTTTGTTGCGTGCGGAGCAGCTTGCGGGTCGACTCGCTCGTGAGGGCGAACCAAGCTGGGGCGGCGTATGTCAATACCGGGCGGATGTATGTTTTATATATCCCCAGCTTGACACGCGTCGGGATGCGGGATTTGAGCTCGGGCCTGAGGAGGTTGCGGGCGACCTTACCCTGCGCGGCGACCTTGCGGACATGGGGCCCCATCGTGAGGCGGCGGTCGATGGTCACACCCAAGTACTTGACCTGGGGCGACCAATCGACGTCGACTCCATGTAGCTTCAAGGGTGGTGGGGGCGGGGCGAATCTGGTGATAATCGCCTGCGTTTTACCCACGTTAACCGAAAGCCGCCACTTAGACAGCCAGTCGGGGTGAAGATCTAGGGCGCGCTGCATCTTGACGGCCGCGTACTTCGCATTAAGCGATGCGTACGGCGTCGTCGGCATACAGCGCGAGCGTCGCATCTGGAGTGGTGGGAATGTCGTCGGTGTAACGTGAGTAACACGCCGGCGATACGCAGCTGCCTTGCGGCACGCCAGCCAGTATCGGGCGGGCGCCGGATAGCGCCCCGTCGACCACCACCTTGAAGGTCCTGTGGGACAGAAAAGAGGAGACCACCCTTACAACGCGACGGGGCGCGTCGGACGTGGCCAACTTGTATATTAGGCCCTCGTGCCACACACGGTCGAAGGCCTTCTCCATGTCGAGGAATACTGCAACCGAGTATTCCTTCTTGTTGAGTGCGGTTGTCAACTGGTGCAGTACCCTAGACAACTGAAGCGTCGTGCTATGTTCCGCCCGGAACCCAAATTGCTCTGGGCGCGGAACAATATGTTGTTGGAGGTGTCGCAGCAGGAGTACTTCGAACACCTTGGAGACTGTCGGCAGAAGCGTGATCGGCCGATAGCTCTCCGGCTTCGCTACATTCTTCCCCGCCTTGGGCAGCATTATGACGCGCCCCTCCTTCCACGAGGTGGGAAAGGCCCCCGTGCGCAGTATCGCCGTAAACAGGCGCGCCAGCGCCGCTACGAACGGAACGGCAGATGGCGCACCGCTGTATTGGTGATACCGTCGGCCCCGGGGGCCTTCCTAGGCTTCGTCCTTAGGATGGCGCGTCTAACTGCGCCAGGCGAGAAGAAAATAGGGTTCTCCTCGGGAGCTAGCGGCGTTGCGAAATAGTCTCCTAGGTGTTGCTCGACCGCCGCGACATACTCGATGTCGCTGGTCGGGTTCGGGCGAAACTGACGCTCCAGGTGCTCGGCGAAGACCTCCGCCCGGTCCTCCGCTTTGTACTTAAGCGCCCCGTCGCTATTGAGTAGAGGGCGCACTGGGGCTGGGGTATTCGTCAGTTGGCGGCAGAGACGGTGTACAGACGGCCAACTGTCTACAGTGGCGTCTATTCGTTCCTCCCGCGGCGATATGGGCCTGTAACTCGGCCTTTACCTTCTCCGCGAGGCGGTTGAGTTCCGTCTTCAGTGTAGGGCATCTCAACTGTTGCCACTGCTTGCGAAGGCGCCTCTTCTCGGCGATCATCGCTGCGAGACGAGCCGGTAAGGGCGGCAGTAGCCCTCTCCCTTGCGGCTGCGTCGTCGTCGCCGTTTCTAGGGCGCTCTGTATGCAAGCAGTGACGTCATCCGCCGCTTGCTCTACGTCCGCGGAGGAGACGATAGGCCGAGTCGGCGTGGTGGTCTCCATCTTCTCTGTGAACGCCGTCCAATCAGTTAATCGACGTGGCGCTAATCAGTTGGGTCGGCTGTCCCGTTAAGACGACGAGTACAGGTTGATGGTCCGACTGTAACTCGTCGTCTATGACATGCTGGGTGGCCTGGCAGCGTAGCCCTCTGTGGACTGGATGTCCAGTATGTCCGGCATATAACTGGCCGCGTCTGGGTAGTGGGTAGGCGTCTCGGGGCCGGACACCGTGTACCCGAAGGCCTCCGCGTCTGCGAAGAGCCGCCTCCCCTCGGTGTTCGTGTTGCTCGAGTTCCACGCCGGATGTTTACAATTTAAGTCGCCGGCAAGGATAGCTGCGTTAACGTCCTGCGCGCTAATAAGCGCCCGCAACTCGGTCATATCGAGACGATTCGCGGGCGGCTTATAGCACGCATAGACGTTGATGTCCTCGCCGGCAACAAGTAGTTGCACACCCAGCGCGTAAAACGAGCCAAGTGACGGCAAGGGGAGCTCTTGATGGACGACTCTTCGCCTCACTAGTACCGCCAGACCACGGTAACGGGTGTGAAGAGCCGACCTTTCATCCTTCCGATATACATGATAACCTGGGAACCTAATCCTATCTTCGGGTCCCAGGTGTGTCTCGCTAATTAGCGCCACGTCGATGTTCTGATCGCGAAGGAGATGGCGGAGGGGGGCGACCTTATCCCTAAGGCCGCGAGCATTCCAATGTAGAATCCTCAACGACCTAACCATCACAGAGTGACAACAAGGTGCGAACTGTCCTCAGACTGTGGGATGTCGCTACGCCCCCGCAAGGGGGCGTGGCAGGCGGGGTCGGGGACTCGCCCCTCGCCCGCGGAAGCTATACAGTGGCCCATTACTATGGGCCCTTCCTCTTATGTGGCTAAGCGCCTGTCGGAAAAGACACAGCAAGCTGTGTCTGTGTGATTGGTTGCATTGAATAAAAACTGTAGGGGCGTCGCGACGCTAATAAGCACTAGCGTCGATGTTCACGGGCCCTAGGCGGTCCTACCACATCAGGTTAGACCCCCAGTTACCTGGGGGAAGCCCAACGAGGCCGACCTGCGACTAGGGTACCGGCTTGACGCACCTACAGGAAGAAATGAAGCCTCCTCCGCCCCGTTCACATAGCTAGCCGTTAGCGGATTGGAGGGGTAGCAGTACTGTATGTGTGGGTGGCTAGTTATGTAGTGTAACGCCACCCAGTGTAGACACGCGTCGCGGCCCGCGCTGCGTCAGCGTGTGTTGTGTATAAGCGTCTGTATAGTAATGAATGTGTGTGTTTAGTTGTACGGAATGTCTATATTAACCTAGGACACTCCGCGCAACTAGATGTATGTGTACATCTGTAGAGTCTCATTATATCGAGTTAGCTGCGTGTAACCTGGGTGCTGCTAACTCGAGGCGTCAAATCGGTGCAATGGGGTCAAGGGACTAAAGGGTCCGGTACCAGGTCGCGGGGCGTGGGTCTCGCGTCAGGCGGGCGCGCATGCAATGGTGCTATCTGCCTGACATGGGGCCAGGCAGAAGCGTCGGCACGCGCGAACATCGCCTTAGCGAGTCGCCTCACAAACTCGTCCAGGCTCTCTATACCGAGGTCCCGGGCGATGATATCATTCCTCACATAGCGAGGAGCGCCTACTATGGTCCGCAACGCATAGCTTTGTTGCGTGCGGAGCAGCTTTCGGTTCGTCTCGCTAGTGAGGGCGAACCATGCCGGGGCGGCGTACGTCAATACTGGGCGGATATAAGTCTTATATATGCCCAGTTTGACGCGCGTCGGGATGCGGGATGAGAGCACGGGCCTGAGGAGGTTGCGGGCTACCCTTACCTGTGCGGCGACCTTGCGGACATGGGGCCCCATTGTGAGGTGGCGGTCGATGGTCACACCCAGGTATTTGACCTGGGGCGCCCAATCGACGGCGGCTCCCTGTAACTTCAAAGGTGGTGGGAGGTGCACAAACCCAGTAACTATCGCTTGCGTCTTACCCACGTTAACCGAAAGCCGCCACTTAGACAGCCAGTCGGGGAGAAGATCTAGTGCGCGCTGCATCTTGACTGCCGCGTGCTTCGCATTACAACAAGGTGCGAACTGTCCTCAATCAATACTCGGAGCGTCGTCTTATAGAGGCCGGTCCCTTCCACAACTCGCCAGTGCATCCACTGAGTGAGCCACAGTGAATCCACTGAGTGGGGCGATGATGTCACTAAACGCTGCCTTCCGTTTTACGTTATAATTTGCTCACTCCGACATGTATGTGTTATAATATGTACATATTATCGAATTAGGGAATATTTACTGTTCCTTCCGTTGATACCTTTGAGAGACTATTTCTCAAATGTCCAAGACATTAATGTGATAACAATGATTTATGCTAATGTAAAAATGTGTTGATACTTTAAAACAAGCTGCCATGGCGTTTCTTGTTCTTCTTCTCCATGATGAGATTTGAAACGGACAACTAGTTTTCTTATCAATGTTCTTATCCGACAAGCCTAATTGAAATAAATGCCTTGTCTTGTCTTTCTGTGCTTTATTGCATTACATTATTTCCCTACACACCTCATAGATAGCTTCATACACAGTATGTACATAGTAATTAAACATTCTGACACTCAAAAAAATATCATTACGGATACATAATTATCTTCATTCCCCTTTCCCGTAGATGCGCAATTTGCACTTGAGTGTTAATTTGCTGCGTGCGGTCAATATGAATTGGAGCACTAAGAGCGCAAGCGGCGCGGCGGCGTGCGAACGAGCCGTCTTTAAATGCTCACTGAAGGCAAGGTGATCGCCAAGGATCACACCTTTATAGGTATTTTGCTCGCTTCTCCCAAGGGATCGGCTTGCCCTACATGGTGATCGGGCTGGGGGGATACATATAACTTTAAATGTTAAGTACAACCTAAATAGACAAAGCTGTCTGAAGTAGAGGAGGGTTGTAGTAGAAATGTTCCTAACTACAATACCTAATTAGTTCCACTTGTTGCCGTGGGACTTCTCTCGTGAGATGGACTCTAGCACTCTACATACTTTACAGCCTGACCGCTATCAGTGGTAGCGGTGAGCGGGGCGGCGAACGGTAAAAACAAATGCATAGAAATGTATGAAGCATGCCACGGCGCGCCGCTCACAGCGGCAGCGGGAGCGGTATTTGCCAAGCGTTTCGCGGCAGCGGCGAGCGGCGCGGCTTGAACAAATGTATAGACGAGTGACTGAGATGCCACGACTCAGAGCGGTACGGACAGCGGCAGTACAGGGGCGGACTGAGCGGCTCTGGACGAATAAATTTTTTTATACCGAAGTCAAATTGTATTTTCAGACGATCTATTAGAAATCCAATAAAGAAAATATTAGATCTTGTAGCTAGTCATAGTTTCCAACCTTAAATTTTTTTTTGTGAATTTTTGTAACCGTGAAAAAAATCTAGGATTTAACCCCCTAGCATCGAACGTACCCGCCCGCAAAAACCATTAAGTACCGGAGATCGCCCGCGGCGCGTCGGAGATAAGAGCGCGCTAACATAAACAAAATCTGAGAGCTTTTTGTTACGTAAATAGTCTTATCGTTAATGGTTTTGGGTACCTGATTAGACAAAGGATTTTTTATAATTCTTAGAATCTTTGTAAGCGAACGCTAGAATTGATAAATAAACATTCTTATCAGGAATTCCTTTGTTCATTGTTTTGATGATTTATAATAAAACTACTGGTTCGATTCACATGAAATTTCGCAGGATACATTATGAATACATATACTATCGGTCAAAACCATTATTTACGGACAAACACAATAAATAAAAACACAAATAATTAAAAAAGTTCAATAAATAGGTATCCGTATCATTACGTAACATTATTTAGTTGAAAAAAAATATTGAACTCCTTTTTTTTCCTGTAATATGCATTTTTATTATACAATAACTAATATAGAATATAAAATAAATGACTTACCAGCGATTACATACACAAAACACACACAAAACTCAAAATTACACAACAACACGTTTTTTCATTACCGAGTTTGTTTACATTTTTTGATGGGTCCGTAATAGGTAATTACGATGTTATTTAGTGCAAATATTATCTATAATTATACGATGACGACACTACTTAATTATTTAAAAAACAACATTTCCCGTCGATTAAAACCAACGCATATCTTGTTAAAATATATATCAGAAGATTTTATTTTCACGGTTTATAATCTGTACTCGCTAAGAAAAACTTACATTTGAAATGAGCCCTCCGCGAGGGCTCCCGGCATCCCATATGCGACAAGGTGAAACCACCATGTCAATAAAAAAAAAACAAAAATCTAAGTACGTCCACCGCGGTTGCTGCCGCTAACGCTACTGAACAGTACGTGGCAATGCCACGTACTGTTCAGTTGTTGGGGGCGTTGTTCATGCCACGGTGGCATGGACAACGCCCCGCCTGCCACTCGCCGCCCCGCTTGCCGCGCCGCCCAAAGTCGTGGCCAGGCTCTTAGTAAAATACTTAGAATAATAACTAAGGTAAAATACGTGGGTACGCGTCAAAGTTTATGACAGCTATGAAGTGCTGCTATCACCCCCGCTGACACATGCACGACTCGTCTCATGTTCCCAGTTCTCTATAAAGTTTGAATAGATTTGGATAGGTAAACCTATCCAAATCTACAAAAAAAAAATATGATGATATTTCAGCTTTTTATTTGTTTACAAGTTTAGTCTTGTAACCATGGAATTTGTATGTACTAATTGTACTATAGAGTAAGCTCCTTGCTTGTAACACAGAGAGCTTGAATGTCAACTATTTTTGTAATCTGTAAATGTTGGTAAATGTCATTTTCATTTTGTCATCTGTCATTGTGTCAATTTGTGTCATCGTCGCTCGAAAAATCTAAAAATAATAGAAATTACTACAAGTTTCGGAGACTTGCTAGTTTTTATCGACCAAAACGAAATTCTAGCACCATGTCAGATATTAAAATAGTAGCAGCGAGCATTGTGAACTTCTTAAAGCGGCAGCTAGAAGGTGACTCGCTCAGCGTGGACTCTCGCGAAAGCGTTGAGGTCGGCGTGCAGTGTATCGAAACCGCGTTCGAGCTGGGCCCCGAGGACGCGGCGCGCGGAGTAGACCTGCTGCAGCTCGTGCGCGTCCAGACGCGCAGCAGTGCGCCGCTCAACTCGCCGCCGACGCGCTCCGAAGCCGAGAAGCTCAAGAACGAGGGCAACGAATTCATGAAGAGCGACCGCCACCGGGACGCGCTGGAAAAGTACACGCGCGCTATCGAGCTCGACCCCTCCAACCCCGTGTACTTCTGCAACCGCGCCGCGGCGCACTTCAAGCTGGGCGACAATGAGGCGGCCGTGGCGGACTGCACGGCGGCGCTGGGTCTGCAGCCCGACTACGGCAAGGCGCACTCGCGCCTGGGCCTGGCGCTCACGGCGCTGGAGAAGCACCGTGAAGCGCGCCAAGCCTACGCGCGTGCGGCGCAGTTGGAGCCCGACAACGAGTCGTACCGCCAGAACCTGCGCCTGGCCGACGAGCACCTGGCCGCGCACGGCGAGCGCGCGCCCATGGACCTGGGCGGCCTGCTGCAGAACCCGGCGCTGCTCAACATGGCCACGGAGATGCTGGCCGACCCCAACATGCAGAACCTTATCTCGGGTCTCATGAGCGGCGGCGGCGGCGCGGCCCCGGGTGGCGGCGGCGGCGGGCCCAACGGCGCGGGCGGCATGTCCGCGCTGCTGGAGGCGGGGCAGGCGCTGGCGCAGCACATGCAGGCCGCCAACCCCGAGCTGGTGGAGCAGCTTCGGCGCCAGGTGCGCCCGCCCGGCCCCAACCCGCCGCAGTGAGCCCGCGCGTGCCGCGAGTAGCATGTTGTTCCTCGGGGAAGATTGTTTAATCTTTTAAGATGTAATATAATTTTATTTTATTCAGACTTGCTGATTTTCCAACCGATAATGGGAATGATTATACTGACTTTTACTTTTATTGTTTTCAAGCGCTACTTGTGCCTGCAGCTATTGACACTTGGCTGACGGCTTACTTGTAAAATTGATAGTCTTCTAGCATGGGCTGCCTCCTATTCAGAAATGTATATATTATTATTATTATGAAATAAGCCGTTGCCATGATGAACTGGTTTCTAATTACTTCATTTATTTTATTTTTTATATTTGATAGAATTATTTAATAGCAATGGAGGTACTCGGTAGCATTTTATGCATTTATTTGTCAGCAGATATATTATTTCCCCACACAGGACTCATACTTAATCACTAGTTAGACTTAAATTGTATAAAGTGAACTCCTTCAGGAGTGATGCATGGAGGCCATGCGCAGATGCCACATGTGATGTAAAATATTTAAACTATATGTGGAATGTTAAATGAGAGACAAACTTCAAGAGAAGTTTATCTCTGTTTAACCCAAATTACTTATTAAAAGCTAAGGTTTCAATTATTGGTATTGTTAATAAATTTATTTAAATAATATTGGGATTTTGTTTAGCAATTTAAAAAAATGTTCTTAACTAAGTTTTTAGACCGTTGTATCCTGCATATTATGCGTCTGAAGTTTCATTAAAATCGGTTGTCATTTCGAAAAACAAGAGCTTGAAAGTTTGTATGAAATGCCGTACGGCGTAAACCCTCTTAATGGGACCATGTATAGTTCCTCCTCTTCTGTCAGGCACGCTCGCGTCAATCGTCAAGTTCGTGTCGCTAGAGCGATCGGCGCGTCATGAAATTGTGAAATTAGCCTCCTACACCTTTAGCCAACTCAGTATATTAAGTTTCATGTTATAGGGGGCGAGCCGGTCACACACAAATCCAGACACCGGGCTGCATTGCAACTAATTGTATCTAAAATTCCGAATTTCCGAATGGAAACTATTGTCTGTGGAAAAACCAAAGATTGTCCCGATTACGACCTGGGTCATGTATTCACTAGTCTGGTCGAGTGAACTCTAGTGAGAGTTCTCAGAGTTCACTAGACTAAGGCCAGGCGCGCACTAGCGGCCAGAGAATAGTCGGTGGGGCCGCTGGTCGCGTACGGCCAGGTGCGCGTGCTCCGTGGCGATTTCATACTAATGTATGTATCTCGCGACCTGGCCGCTAGTGCGCGCCTGGCCTTACGAGCAAGTTATTTAATTGTTTTTTATTTTTACAAATTAGGTACATCTTGTAGCAGCAGCTGTAACCATACCTACCTTTGGCGAAGGCCAGTGTCCAGCAGACACCTTCCGGCTGGAATGATGGTTAGAATACAGTAGGTACCCCTGTACGGTGTCAGGAAGCTGGGAGGTGACTAGCACCCTAAGTGTAGCGGCATATCTGCGGAACGTTCGGCGCCGACACTTCAGCGACGGAATTATCGGTCGTAGTCATTGATGTATTAAAAGAGGTAGATACGGGACATAGTAACAGCGAGCGCCTGGTCCTATCAAACTACGTGATTTCCCGTGTATTGTAGTTGGCACTCAGTCGCGCGGCTCAGGCGCAAAACGTCTCTTTCGCAAAATGTCCCCTGGTCGTAAAACGTCTCTTTCGCAGAATGTCTCTTTCGTAAAATGTCTCTTTCGCAGAATGTCTCTTTCGCAAAATGTCGCGCCAGAGACTTAAGAATAAAATTTTGATTTTCAAAACAAAAAATCATTTATTAAAATTATAGTGCAATTATGATGTAAAAATTTTGGTACTTAAATTTACTTAAGTATGTATTCAAAATAAAAACAATATCAATAGGTATCAAACATTTTACACACATTCAAAATTTAGATCAAAAGAATCAATACTGTTAGTAAACATATCCACAGATAATATAATAGGAGCTATTACTAATAGTAACTAAACATTAACTAAGTATTGCAAATGAAAATATTTTTTTTACCATTTTTAAAATGATTAAAAAATATATATTTAATATTAAAATGTCAAATAAATAAATTTTGGCATTATAATTTACTTGAGTTATTATCAAGTACTTACTACATAAAAAAAAAAACATTTTCATAAATGATTAACATAACGTTATTGTTAAAACAGAAAATATAAATATATGACATATCAAATGAAATTATATCTTAATTGTGGCACTGAAATTAACTTTTGTTAAATGATGTTTTGATGATGATGTTTTGTTTTTGTTTGCACTATAATTTTAATAAATGATTTTTTGTTTTGAAAATCAAAATTTTATTCTTAAGTCCCTGGCGCGACATTTTGCGAAAGAGACATTTTACGAAAGAGACATTCTGCGAAAGAGACGTTTTACGACCAGGGGACATTTTGCGAAAGAGACGTTTTGCGCCTGAGCCTTTTTTAATAATACAAGGAAGAAAAATAAGACACTTATCATTATCATCACTCGTAAGTACAGCCAAAAATGCTAATTTGTTGAAAATATTATTTAATGTTTGCTTCGCGGTTCGCCATGTTTGTGAGAGCGAGATAGATATATTCAATCAAACATGCGTGAGAGACACGATACGGACCATGACATAATGGTACGGACAGACTTGCTCAAAAAAAAATATGCTCATAAGCGGGGACAAACAAAAGTTAGGTACACCATATTTCCGGTTATTATTGTTATACTAGCTTCCGCCAGCGGCTTCGCCCGCGTGATAAATTTATAAATTATAGCTTACTATCTAATGCATGTATTATACATATAAACCTTCCTCTTGAATCACTCTATCTATTAAAAAAAACCGCATCAAAATCCGTTGCGTAGTTTCAAAGATTTAAGCATACAAAGGGACATAGGGACAGAGAAAGCGACTTTGTTTTATACTATGTAGTGATTATTATTGTCCCCGCCTGCGATACCAAAATTCTATAGATTATAATGCTTGTTTTTCTCTTTTCAATTATGTGTTTTTGCAGTCGGGTTTTTTGTTTTTTGAATAATTTTCTTCATTTCAAGTTTTTTAGTTTTATTAATATATCTTAATTTCGAATTGACTCATTTGCAGCTTTTATTTGATACCAATATTGTTGTAATTTATTTTAAAAAAACCTTCCCCTCCCTTTTTTTGTATTTGCAGATACAATACATAAATATTATATAGCCTATGTCACTTCTACGATTAAGATTAATCTATCGACACCTCATATGTTAACATCCATCAAGCCGTTTAGGCTACAGTGCGTGCCAAAGAAATAGACATACATACATACATACTCTCGAAAAACATTACCCTCCTTCTTGGGCAGTCGGGTAAAAATTACAAACACTGGCCGAGATCCACCGAACGTTCTACTACGCCCGCCGAACTTTCGGTCGCAATCCGTCGCGTGATGTGACGCTTGCTCATGCGACGTAACTTTCGGCTGATTTGTCATAGGTAACTTGAAAAACATTACGAGCGTATTCAACCGAACCTTCTGCGCCGTACGTTCGGCAGGTGTGTCGCGACCCTAATTGAGTAACAGACTTTCAATCACAATCCGAGCGACGTTAGTTGTGGCGGCTTTAAAATCTCACGTCGACACAGCAGCTTTGTAGACAGCGATTTCAAAATCAGCGTGTAAGATTTTGATAACCCTCTCATGACCTGATGGGATTATATTCACGATGTTGCTGCATTTCTGCCAGGTTTGTGGATAGTAGCACTGGCTGTTCATGGTGAGAATTTATTGTACCGTAAAATGCTGTAACTTTGCCTGGATTTTGACATTTTTTGTTCGTATCTCTGAACCTATTTATTATTATGGCTTTTAAGGAATTTCAGATGGAAAACAGACCTTATGCCTAGCATAGTAGAACTCAAATCTATTTAAATCATACCGTTTTACCGAATTACAAACGCTCAAAGTCGTAGGCAAAGTTGTAGGTAAAAGACACAAGTTTGCCTAGAAGGATATCTCAATAAATATATTGTTAATCTTTCCAGTATTTTAATTGCGTGCGCATGACACACCATGGTTGTCCCCGACAGTTACATCAGTGCCATGAAGGTAGTATTTTTTTTTTCATAATTACTAGGCAATGTTGTAGCAGGTACCACAAACTTTTCATACAAAAATGTCGTTGCCTGTAGGGTTGTCCCAAAAAAACAAACGTGTTTAAAAAAATCAAATCTATTAACTTTTTTCAATTGGTACTTCAGTACTTATGAGTAAAAATCACAAATGCAATGTTTTATAAAATGGCTTTACCTAAAAATATTAGAGTTAAGTATATACATAATTAACAAGATTTTTGGTTTTTAATTTTATTATAAAATAAATAGGTAATGCAAAGTATTTTAAAATAAAATACTATCTTTTAATAAAATTAAAAACCAAAAATCTTGTAAATTATGTAGATAACAGTACTTATAATAATGAATAAATATAAAGATATAATAATAATGAATAATAATAAAGATTTTATTATTTATTTAATAAATAAAATAAAATGTATTCAAGTATAAAGTAAGATTATGATTTTAATTAATTAATTTTATTTTTTTAATTGTGAAACTTCCATGTTATTTTGGAGTTTCTTTTGTATAATAATTTTGTCTACTCTTCTCGTCAAAATCAAGAACGACTAAATGGCAGAAAAATCGCAGATTATCTCGTATTGAATTGTCAAAAATCGAGATAACTAAGGTGCCATGTTAGGGTTTGTCGATAAAACATCAAGTTTGACAGAACGAGTCGACTATTTTGTATGGCAGCGCT
This sequence comes from Conistra vaccinii, assembly GCA_948150665.1. Lineage (NCBI taxonomy): Eukaryota > Metazoa > Arthropoda > Insecta > Lepidoptera > Noctuidae > Conistra > Conistra vaccinii. The sequence goes on along the minus strand of OX411338.1, from coordinate 19,568,557 downwards.
GTCAGAAAACATAAAAGTGCAGCAATAGACGACAATTAATCGCGCGAGAGAGAAAAATTGTCACGTGTGTCATGTTAGGCCTACCAGGCACGTGCACGCGCTTCCATTGGTTGATCTAGGCAAGTTATCATGCCTAGATCAACCAATAGCGATTTCAATGCCTGCCGGCCGGCGACGACACTTGAGCGTACTCGGTCGTAGCCGAACGGAGCCAACCGAACGGATCACGCACGGGTGGAGCCGAGCGGCGCATGCATTGATTCGACCAGGTTCCAAACTGGACAAATTGCATGCAAATATAACATTAACATAATAAAAATATATCATTAATAAAATTCGACTAGTGACAACCCTAGACCCAGGCAAAGTTGTGTCACTCAAGTTTCCAAAACAGTGCACAACATTGCCTTCTAAGTTATTTTAATGAAATCGTGTCCTCTTCATAAAAATATCAAGCCATACGGAAAATAGATAGTATTTTCTTACCCTGGAATGTTATACTTGCACGAAAACACCATTTCTGTAGTTAAAACTGCAAAAGTTATAGGACACTAAAAATACTCACCCACTCGCACCGGTGTTTGTCGCACAACTGACGGAGTAACAATAAAGTTACCATTATAAAAAATGAAAAATATGTTGCCCTAATAATGTAAAATCAATACCAAATGGTAAAAAATACAAAAAAACTAAGCAAACGCGAAATATCGTAATCGAAACGTAATAGGCTAAGTTGGGGCTAGTTGGCAAAGTTACAGCGTTTTACGGTACCATAACTTATTTTTGCATTATCTAAACTGAGTGATTAAAATTATAGTGTTTTGTATAAAACCATCAGTCACATGCTAGTCACAATCGCGCAATGAAGGTTTCATAACGTAGCATAAAACTGTTTATACATCTAATTATTTGCCATGATAGCGGCCATAGTTACGTCCACAGTTATACCCATTCCTTGAACATTTCAACTGGCTAGCTACTACGGGTCTTCCTTTCAAAGATTCGAATGCTCTGTGACCAATACACCGGCGGCGGCGCAGGCGGTCAGTAATAGGGCGCCGCCGGCGGCACCGTTTGGGTAGGGAACTATGGAACTCTAAAAATCAACATAACTCACAAATATAAAGGTACAGACGTCAGCACATCAACCTACTAAAATCTGTCTTTTCCCAATCAACATTGAACCTTATTCTTTAGCGATAAAGTTGAAAATCTATTAAATAAATTTGACAGATTGTAGTAACTTGATGTGCTGGCGTCTGTACTTAAGTACTACGTAATGGCTTTCATACAAACAATCATGGCATAAAGTTTAATGGACATGACCAGTGGGGCGATGGGCGCCTGCTTAGGTGTAAAAATCAATGTGCAGCAAAAATTGTTTTATTTTTGCAATTGTTGTATTCTACAGTTTACAGGTAAAAAACTTTCACGACTCCTAAAGATCAGGAAACTGAGAAAAATAAAGATAAGTTTTCACTAAATAGCTCTGCTTTTCGTTAAGAGATGGCGCTAGGCGTTGTGGTAATCGAGTTAAAAATCAATGTGCAGCAAAAATTGTTTTATTTTTGCAATTGTTGTATTCTACAGTTTACAGGTAAAAAACTTTCACGACTCCAAAAGATCAGGAAACGGAGAAAAATAAAGATAAGTTTTCACTAAATAGCTCTGCTTTTCGTTAAAAGATGGCGCTAGGCGTTGTGGTAATCGAGTTAAAGAATGATTTTCTACTATTCGACACGCCATCCATCGAGGCGCTAGGTTTTTTTTTTATACCATCAAGGGCGCAAACTAGCATGCTGATCACCTGATGTTAATAAGCAATAACCGCCGCCTATAGACGTCTACAACACCAGGGTTACTGCCGATGCGCTGCCACCCTTTTCCCACCCCAAACCCTGGGCTTCCGATTCTCTCACTCACTATTCGAAGCGGAGCAACATAATGTTGGTACTTTACGTTGGTATTCTGTAAGAGTGTGGTACCTCCCCGGCCGAGCCAACCCAATTAAGAGTTACAGTCAGCTATTGACTACAACTAGGCTCTACGTGGCTCGGGAAATAAAAATAAGGCTATTGTTATTATTATTTGTGAAGGCATGAGGATTTAAATAAAACTATTATTTGAACGAATTAATTATTTTAATATTCTTTAAATATGTAGGAAAGACGAACTGTGCCGGACGGGCGTGATCGCTGGACGCGTAGATTATGCAGGTTGTAAAGCTATCCCAGTCCAAGCAGCGGTGACGTCCTGCACCTAAGGATCTGGATACTTCAATACTAACCGAGCGGCTGTCCTAGATTCTTGAGGGAAAATGGGTTTTGACAAGAAAATAACAACACCATTTCCCTGATAAATCTTCATAATATGCCTTTTAACCCGCCTTACAGATATGCCATAGTTTAGGCACCTCATCATAATATCCGTTTATCCGAATCGTAGAGCAAAACAGATGAATCCTTTATGAATAGCAATGGTAATTGGGTTTTGAAGATGTCAGTCCGTAAAGAATAGCAATGGTCGTGGTCAGTGGGTCGTCTTAGGGGCGTAGAAATAGAACACAATAATCGCACAGTACACAACGAACGCGTAAACACAACGTGGATCGCGAACTGCAATGATAGATAGATAGAAGATTCTTTATTATGTACACCATAAAAAGTACAGATATAATATATAATTATACCTGACGTGACGCCAAGATTGAATGTGCAAGTAGGGATGGTGAATGGCGATCTGAAATCAAAGAGTAAAGTAAGTACTATAATATCTGAAATCGATAAAGTGTCAATTGCTTTTTTCTCGAACCTAACACATAAAATTCGAAAACATTTGACTGCCTCGTTGGTCTAGTGGTGGCAAGCGCTACAGCTGAGCATGAGGTCCTGGGTGCGATTCCCGGGTCGGGCAAAGTGTTATTGGGTTTTTCCATCTGGAATTTCTCAATAGCAGCCCGGAGTCCGGATTTGTATCCGGTTAATGGTAAAACGGTCGCCCCGCATTACACGGGACTGGCGAAATGAAGGTGTTATGTTATTATTCATCCAAATTAAATATAAGTAGTTCGAAACGGTCAAAGAAAATATCAATTCAAAATCCATTTTATGTGAATCGATTTTTCATGCTTTGACTCGAATCGATTGAATTATCAATTTTATGAAAAAAACTACTACCCCTTTGGTCCCTCCATAAACAGGTGTCTGCTAATGTCAGATGCATTGTCAACGAAGTAACACTCCTATATAAGCAGTGATTATTAAAAAAAATATGGTGTTCGAACTTCACACGTGTCAATAAAACCTAACATAACCCGTAGGCGTATCAATAAATAAGTAATTATAAACAAAACATGTCATTAAAATTCACTTGATCGAAAATAGCTCGTTTTTAGTTAATTTTTTTCCATATTATGTGTAGCTTATTTTGGTTACCGGGTGAATATAGATACAATGGAACGTCAAAATCAGGAAGTGCATAAAAGAGAGAAACGGAAGCAATTAATATACTGATTTTTCAGATAATTTAATCTGGGCTTTAGTCGGAATAATATAACCATGATAAATTAGATCTTTATTTTTAAATCTTAGTGTAAAAGTTGTAATGCTGCGCATGTTCCCGAATTCGAAGGCTAAAACTGGTCATGTCCTTTAAAAGCATAATACAACCTTCAAAATAATTAACTATCTTGTAATTTAATCAGTAACAAAATTCGTAAAGGAGACTTAGGTAGGACTAAGTAAGACACTGAAATCAAATCCACCAAATGCTTTCTTAACTATTTATTACACTCTATGTATAATTTATGATAAATGTAATCAATTTACATATCTTTATGTACATACAGTAGCAAAATGTAAAAACAGCGCGCGAGTCGCCAGCGCAGCGCGGCCTCTCGCAGTACTTACTGCCACCGGCGACGTGACGTCACGGGGCTCCGACGACTGGCGAGCGAACGAGCGGCGCCAGCGAATCGCTAAATACATTCCAAAACATCTAACCGATATAAAATTCTGTATTTACACAAACCCCACACGAAGTGCCACACGTAGGTAAGTTAGTATTCGACTATACGTAGTTGTAGTGCACCCTCCCTCGTACCGTCCTCTAGTGAAGCGACCCGACCACGGGCGTACCCGGGGGGCAGCTGCCCCCCCTGCCTAAGTACTGTTGTCGATAAAAGTTATGTTACAGTCACGACTTACTTTACATTGCAATATTATGCAATAATTTGAGAAAAAATGCGCTGCGCTGCCTTGCATGTTGCTATCATGCATTTCGACTTTAAAAAGGGAGGAGGTTCTATATCCGCCTATTTTTTTTTTGTTTACAATGTTAATTGATATTTTAGTCAATTGTGGATCAATTTAAAAAAATCTTTTTTCATTTGAAAAAATAATAAATCAATTTCAGTCCACAATTGACGAAAATGAAACAACAACCGATGAAAGTAGATCATTTTTTGCACGATTAATGCAAAGCATTAGAGCGTGCTCTACGATCGAAAAATATTTTTTGCCCCATTTCTGCAATTGTTTTTATTGTTACACTCCTGCTAGTACACATTACCTACTTAATTTATATACCATTGTATAGATGATTAAATGGAGATTAATACTGTACTTTTTACCAATTGATTTAATGCAGCAGAAATGAAAAAAAACATCAAAATAGTTGGAAAAAAAAACCTGTCCGTCAATTTATGAAACTTGAAAACATTGTAGCTTGCGATAATATAATATAATATAATAAATAATACATTGGTTTCTGCCGTAGAAGGAACCCTATTGAAAATGGCTCTTTTATTCAAAGTAGTTTAATTATAATTAATAAAATACTAACTAAAAAATAATATTTTTATCTAAATATTTCCCGTGTTGCCTAGCAACCCACAACGTAAATATCTAAATAAATAGTCTTTGACATTACGTAAGGATTGCGAGGTTAGAAATTTACCCATATTGATGGGTAAAACAGCAGTCAAAACATACTTCATGAAAAGTGATAAAAAGTTAATTTTTGTTAGAAACTATGTTTTGAATTTCTTTTTTGTTTATGAATGTGTGTTATGAGGCGTGCACTTTTGGAATTTCCAAACTATTTTTAAATATACAGACGAACATAGAACCTCTTTGTTTAAAGTCGTTTATAAATACGCGAACGCAGCATTTAAAAAACTAAGTAAAACATGTACGGGGGAAATTTCTGATTTGCCCCCCCCTGGGTCAAAAGCTGGGTACGCCCATGGACCCGACCGTCGTCGTACAAAGCGTTACATCTAATTATATTAAAGCAAAGGCACCGTGGATCATCGATAGTCCCATATTATATAAATGCAGCACATTTAGTATAAAAGTAGCGTGAAGAATAATTCAACTTTACAATGAAGGAACGATATAAATATGTTTACAACGAGGCGCGACGCCTTGCGGTTCGGAGCGCACACAACTACTGTGAATATAATAACGACGATCACTATGATAATGTTAACCCAGAACTGTCTAGTAGGAACAACTTAACTGCAGAACAAACGTTCGAGTACAACGACATGGACACGACCACTGTTGTGAAACTATTCTATCGACTGACTCAAACGACGTCACTCATTAAAATAGACCATTACTGGGCTTTACATGTTGATATACAGTTCTAGAGATGGAAGAAGAAATAAAGAATTATCTATCGCAATAACAATCACAATCGACTACAAAATAATTTTATGAACATTTATCAAATAAAGATGTACTTAAAGTAGAACGATTATATTAACAAACAATAATTTAAGCCGGCCGCCGCCGACGAGTGATCGACTAACAGTAAATTAAGTAAATAAAGCTAATACATTGGATGCAGCTATTTGATCAATAATTCATTTTGAACTAATTTCAATTATAAAATAAAAACTTACAGTTTGAATGTAAGGTAAGTAATAAATAATCTTTTAATATTTTTAGTAAATAAATCTTCAATACTTTATAATATAATGCTATATTTCACTAAAGAACATAATAGTTTGGAATATAATATTATGTTGTAGCTGTATGTCACAGCATCACATTGCGTCCGCTGTCTTGAACGACAATGTGTGTGATGTGACGTCATAAGACACGGGTGCCACGTGCGACACGGATCATGTTGAACGTGGCCAAACGGAGAACTAACATGACGCGTACTGGACTTGACCGGCGGATGACACCTCCCCTGCCAAGCGGCGCCGCCACGACGTTCACTATGATCCGAGTCGCACTACAGGCGCGCTGGCGCGGCCCTCTCGCACACAAAACTATTTGTTACAGGGATGGCGGATATATGAACATTACACAAACATACGACGCCATGCGATCACCTCAAGCGTGCGACTGCTGAACTGCTCAGTAGGAGAGTTTATAGATAAATGTGAAGTGATCACGCGGCATTGCACACACCTGACACAGCCTCTTGTGACACCTACACTACGCGACTGACAGACCTACACAACGTTAACACAACATCAAACTGATTAACAAAAGCATCAAATTCGCTGCCAATATAATCTTCGATCATTCATTATAAATAATAAAAATATCTGACTTACAAATTAATCGCTTTGCGATTGAATAGGCTCTTTAACAGAACTTGCATTGCATCAAACATACAATTGTTTCTAAAACATTCACCATTTTTTTTCTCATTTTTGAGAAAAAACAGTGCTCAAATGTGCGGATTACATTAAAACAACTACCTAGATGTATTTATTGTTATAGATCGTTCGTTATTAACAAATAATCGAAGTTCGATAAAGTTCCTACTTTGTGTACATGCGAAAACTAAACTCGAAGGTAAAGTATGGAAATGTCCTAAAGTGAGAATGTTTCACCTGTATCGTTTAGTGTAGTGTCGTAAGGAATCGCTCTCCAGTACATGAGCTGACTCAGTTTCTCTTGGAGGGCGGCACGAGGTGGTTGGGCAGCTCGGACGGCAGGTCGTGTCCGTCGATCTTGACGTGGATGAGGTGCATGGCGAGCGCAAACTCGTCCTCGTCCAGGAAACCGTCCTTGTCGATGTCCGACAACTTCCATATCTTGCCGAGCACTGAGTTCGGCAGCTTGGACTTCACCATCTCCGTCTTGGCGGCTGTCGACAAACCGCCAGGTCAACACGTGTATGTGCAGCGAACTGCGTCGGCAACGAATGTGGCTAGCACAGTTTGGGACAACTTGCAGCTACAACGAAAGTAACCCGAAACGTAACCGACTGTTGTAAACAATCGGAACCAATACCTCCTGAGCAAGCTAGTTTCTCATAACCACTTTCGTTGCCAACAGAGTTCCAGGATCAAAAAGGGTCATCAACACATGAGTAAAGCGCCAATAAAATAAACAAGGGAAGCACAGTTCATACAGTTGTTAAACAGTTTAGTTAATATTTGAAAATGATCATGCAACGAGAAAGATTATATCGTGAGTAGAAGCGTGACGATAAAGAGGCGCGATAGCTGGGCATTGGGAAACGATAGCGAGTTAGATAACACTCATGTCGAAACTGATGGCGAAACGTTTAATTATTCAGACGAGTAACACTCTTGTACTACACTAATACTGTACTTGAGTACTATACTTGAGCATTAGCTTAAGTGGCTAATATTATGATCGGAAAAAATCACCCACGAATATGTATAATAAGAATTGGAGACAACACAAACATCAACTGATCACAATGAGGACTAGGACCTAATCAGAATGGAGCAATAACCTAATACCAAAATTTATAACTGGGCTAATACTCCTTGCTAATACTTCTATACCTATATCGTAACCTTAATTTCTACTAAGCGTTGCGATTTGACGTAAAATATTAGTCCCAACATGACTTTCTACATTGGCATTGAGCTTATCAGCTTCTCTGTGAAGTATTTGAGTATAAGGACGACATTGTCGCGATAGAACAGCTCGGCGAACGACTGTATCCTGACGGCCTGCTGGTCCGGCCCGAAGGTGATCAGCTTCGCCTTGTCCAGCCAAGTGATCGGCGACTTATCCACTGAGAACTCGATGTACCTCTCGCCCGTCAGCACGTACACCAGCGACACGAACACGAACTCGGCCGTTATCAATAACGTCACTATGTTCAATGAGAGGAGGACTATGAACTTGACCGTAATGAACAACGATCCCAAGTAACCTGTGTTTCTATCTGAAGCATTCGAGTCGTGCAGTGGCGCCGATTGTGACTCAGAACTACTATCGTCGTCGTTGTCGTCACTTTTATCGAGATTACCAGCGTGCCAGTCGGAATGAACTTTAGATCCGTCACTTGTTTTAGTTTCATACCCATCGTTCTGATACTTAGATTGCCTAGAATCGCACCTATCGCCAGCTTCGTCGATAGCTAAAGCATCGTTCAGACTATGTATCGAGACAGCGGGTGACACGTGCTCACTGATGCTCGTGACTTGTGCCTCGCGAGCATTCACAATGAACTGTGTGATCAATTTACAGTTTTCTGTAGCACTAGAGAGAGAATCTACGAGTTTCGCGAAGCTACCGTCAATTTTGTCTTGCTCGCTATCTTTAAGTTGCATGCACAGGTCTGTGATGAGGGAGCAGTTTTGTGTGGTCGAGAGCAGCGCCTCGAGGGCCTTGTCCACGACGAGGTGACCGCGCAGGTGCGGGTGTGTGTTGAGTAGGAGTGAGAGGGTGCGTATATCAGAGCGAGAGAGCTGCGTACCGGCGCCGGTGACCTTGCCGTCGATGGGGTTGAGCGACTGGAACAGCTGGTCGTATCGCGGCTTCTCCTTGCTGCAGATCCACTCGGGGTCGCCGTGGCCCGCGTCCACGCCCTCGCCGCGCCCGTAGCCGAACGGCGACACTTGGTCCTCTACGCCTTCGAACGCTCCACCTGTAAATGTTACGGTCAGAACATTAATGGTTTGATCAACTATATGTTACACAATATGTATGCCTACAGCAGAGATCAAGTAAAAAAATATATTCTCATAACCAAAAGTAAAAATTTTTAGTGATAGTCTAATTATACCACAGTCTTATACCACATCATACATTACAGTCGTGCGACGAAGACGTCTAGACAGGGCAATCGTTCGGGGCGTGAGGGGCGAGACCAGTGTTTCTTTCAGACAAAATTCTCAAGGGCCGCCCCCCTTGAGAATTTTGCCTGAAAGAAAGAGACCTTAAGAGATCTGGGGGGGGCGGAGTACATAAAGGAAACAAAGTAATATTTAAAATCAATTCCAATTATTATTAATATTTTAACGAATAAAAGATGCTATAAACTGAACCAAAATTGTCAAATTAACATTGTAAAAAGCCACGAAGAATAATATTCTTTATAAAAATCTTATTCTTCGTGACTTTTTCTAGAAATTCTTCCTTTGGAGTATCTGGTCCCTCGATGCTAATCACCATACAATGCATCAAAGTTTCAGGTAGCATTCTCTTTCTTGCCTTATTTAGTATTCTGTTAATCGTAAACGATCTTTCGACGGAAGCAGTGGTTACGGGAATGACAAGAAGGATTTCACAAAGTTTTTGTAATTCGCAGTACCCTAAGTCTGCTTCTAAGATTTTTGCGATTGATTTTCACCTGTCTCCTTGTACATTCCGCTTTCTAGCGTCGACTTTTTTTTTTTTTTTCCTTATAAAGTTTCACAATTGGTGATACTTTATTCACATTACAATCTAGCCTATTAGCTAATAAGTAATTTTAATATAACATAAACTGCTAAGTAACTATAAAATTAAGAAGTCGTCCATTAACGTCTTTCTTATTCACTAAAGTTAAGGGGAAGACACTTGATTCACGTGTTCTTTGTGTAGCGTTGACTTGATGTAAAATTCAAATGATTTAATTAAGGTGTACCTATCACATTTTCCGCAAATCTGCTGTAGACGCGCGAAAGTGAGCGAGTGGCAACCTATTGGTATTGATTAAGTTCCAAACGCCCCGGGGGGCAGTAAGGCTACTCCGTGGTACCTGAAAGAAACACTGGGCGAGACGGGGGAAGCACGCTCCCGAACTGCTTACGCTACCGTGTTAGTAGTTCGGGAGATAACTTTCAGGGCTATCGTGTTGAATTTATTATTGTTTTAATTTATGTATACACGTTGTCTGCATTTACCATGAGATCAAAGGCGTCGTCCTACTGTATCTTTTTATACTGTGCTTATACTTGTCCTAAAATTTTTTTGAGGAGGGCTCAACACTCCCAGAGAGTAATGAGTGAATCCAATTCATTTGGCTCATTATCTACTCGTAGATCCTAGCCGAAAATGTAGCTTGAACAAAACTCATTTGTCAATAACATAACAATTATAGGCCAGCTGTGCAGCAGCCGTCAAGGTTTTATTTAAAATTAATTTATCAGTATTATACAATACACAGACGGGTTCACTCATGGCCGAATTTACAATGATACCTATCAAAGTTAAGTAAGGGGCGTACCGCATTATCGGCCAGTGATTCACACAGTACTACAGTGCTGCATTGTAAATAATTGTAAAAAATACTAATAAATTAATTATGGTACCTAAATTATGTTGATTTACTTATTAAATAAAAACAATAACACCCGGTTCTTGTTTAATTTGCTTTAAATGAAATAGACTTCCTTTCATTGCCATACGTTTGTTTTGATCATATTTGCACGCCATCCACCATCTTAAACGGCTACCTACTTACTAGCCGACTTATCGCTATCCCAACATACAGTAGGCAGATAAACGGCATATTGTAAATGTAAACACAATAATCTTCTACAGCGGCGTCTCTATATGAATATAATATTAATGAATCGCTTAGAGTTCACCTTGCACTTCATTCACAAGTCAAGAGAGCATTGATAGCGTATCTCCATGTCGGCCTGTCGGGCGACACTCACGAGTTACCGCGAGGTCGGCTGTTCATTTCACTGCTGCACTACTGGCTCAATGGGCCGCCAGTAACTGTGGCTAAGTATAAACTAGGAGCCATCGGTAACTATCGCACCGGCTAAAGCTGTCAGGTAACAACTGCTACGATCAGCATGCATGCTTGGCTATAAGGGTCATGTGACGTAGAAAAGAGACTTTACCATCTGACGGAGGTGTTTTTTCCAAACCAGGATCGAACGGGTAGTCATGAAACCTTGTAAGGACTATGGATAACTAACGCTTTAGGGAAATGATCTATACTACAATATCAAATAAAGGACATATTCTTATAGAGTTATTGCAGTGGCCGTTAAGACACACGAGCGTCTGTAGTAAATCATAGTTACCGCGAGGGTCGTCCTTAATTGTCACGGCACGTATCGTTTGCGTTATGCAAACGATATGTACGTACTGTCTTGTGAGGCAGGTCGTGTTCTCCTTCTCTCACAGCAGGAGAAATTTTCAGACTTGTATGGGAAACGTTAAAAAAGACAGTCTGCTATAAATAAAAATCATAAATCGCACAAAACCTTTGTATAGAGAAAGTTTTTCAAGAGCCACGAACTATCTAAATTACTTTGTTCTCAAATTAAATAAAATCATAATTTTATTTTATTTGAAAACAAAATAATTTAGATACTTAGTTCGTTGCTCTTGGAAAAACGTATTCGTTCAAAATATGAAAAGCCATTATTTTTGTTTAGTTGGGTCAGTCTGTCCACCGTAAAAAGCAGGTTGGAGTATCATTTCCTACTACTTACTTGAAACCATGATATTAATATCGAAGTGTATAGAGGGCCGTTAGCGGCCCTCTATCCACCGCGGATAAAGTGCCTTAATGCGGCATACTAGTAGCGCTGCCTCGGCCGGCTAGAGTGCCGTAAGCATTGTATTGTCAATGTCATTGTCACAGTCATTTGTTATTTTGTTTGATTGTTGAGATTAGTCCACGTTTGCTATAAACTTCAGTAACCTTGTTGTGATGTTCAAATTTTTGTTTTAAGTACTTATTTATCTTTACTTCTAAAACTATTCTGTCGTAATATCGAGTACTATAATAATTGAATCTCCTAATTTTGAATGAAATAAAGTCATATGTCCTAAGTATTGTTTTATATGATAAATAAAATAATAATAAAAGTTTATTGAGGTAAAAAGGTAAAACACTAAATACAAATTTGCTTAAATCTACGAAAAATTCAGTTGTGTTATGTGCCTGAACTAGGTCATCCTGTGTTTCAGGCGTGGCAAGGTGTCACATTTCTAAATAATCACATTAATTATAAAATCTAGTAGTGTAAAAAGGTGTAAATAGTACAATAAAACTAAAAATCTTAGTACCTATCCTAACTTAGCTAAAATTAATTAGTACAAAATACGAGTACAATTTTTATTTAAGTACAACTAATAATTTCTTTGTATCTTCATAGGACATACTTTGGAGAGCTTTCTTGAGCGTTCTTTTGCAATTTATATAATTAAGAGAATACAATGTGTATTAGTCCGAATGTTCATTTATAATTAAATTGTTAGTCCTAAAACATTTGCTAAAGATTAGGTTTTAGTGACAGAATTGAATCGCTGTAAATCCGACTCCACGCAGTCTTCTCTGCCCTACCCCTAGAGTGTAATTTAAAATCGCGTAGGCGCGGAGGGGCGAGGCGGCCCGCGAGTTGAGGAGCAGGTGGTTGTAACGCTCGCCGCCGCGGCTGCGAAGCTGCGGCGTTGAGCGTTAAACCATCTGCGACGATAAGCTCGCGTGGGACCGCCGGAACCCCGCAGCGCCGGAGCCGCGACAGAAACCATGCCTGCTGCATGTTGCATGCTCGCTTGCATGCTGCATGCATGCTTACATGCTATAATATGTTGCATGCTTTGCTTACATCCTATATGTTGCATGCTTGCTTGCATGCATGGTGTGGTTTTAAGCAATGTTTTGTGGTGGTTCCCTGTCGTACTGTAGGTACTATACATATTACCCGTTGCGTTTTTTTAAATAATACCAAATTTTTATAACCTTATTTTTAAAAACATTCACGTCACTAGTAGGTCTACTGTCCTATGTCGCAAACTGACGGCAGTTAATACAATGCTGAGATAGAGTGACGTTAACGGCACTTAATAAACTGCGGAGACAGAGTGCCGTTAACGGCCCTCTATACACTGCCTATTAATATTGCTTAATAATTGTATTAAATTAATTATTATTGACATTTAAATTAACATAACTAGGTATGATTTCTCTATAATTTAATTGTACTAAGTAATATACTTAAAAGAAAATAATAATGTTTAATGCATGCTAATTCAGGATGATAAGGGCAGGCTAATGACAATTGCAATGCTTGTAAAAGCATTAGCTACGTCAGAAAACTAAAAAAAATCGTAATGTAACTTTAATTATAGCAAGTTACTTAAACAGAGTTTTTTTTACTTAACTAACCTGTGGAGTGTGGATCAATGTTGTGTGAACAAATAACGCATTTTGATTTTTAAGTGTCTGGCCTTCATCAGCAACATAAGAAAGCAACACAATAATAGGTAGGTACAATAGGCAGAAGGCATAACAAAATATAAAAAGTAAAGGCTGCACAAATAATTGTCAAACATTATAATATCGTTCTCATAAAAAATCGGCTCAATTGTAAATGAAAGGCGAGGACATTATTGATTGCTGTGTCAGCGCGCAGCGGAGCGGACCGCATGTTTTTATATGAGCCAAAGAAACGGTGGCATTGTTCTACCACACTACTTGCGAATGTCCACAATAGTTACTTCAAGGATTTCATTTAATACGACAATAATTTATGCACCTAGATGTAGGTCAGTATTTTGTTTAGTTGGTAAAAACTGCTATTGAGGTGACTGTCATGCAATCATGTCATCAGTCTGTTTTGTCACTGCATGGGCGCCACTAGAGCGTCACGAAGTGATGAGTTGATGACTAATGAAGTATTGATGCAGCGCGGTGCTGATGCTGACACCTAAACAAAAAGCTATAAACCGCAAGTGAATCAATATGCATAAACAACTTTCATCACTCTTTGTTATTCTAGCAGCGCATCCATTTTTAACAGTGACTGGTAATTTGTTGGACCAGTCGACAATAAGACAAGAGGGACACTCCATGTGTGCCTCTTGTCTTATTGTGGACGGCCATTGAGGACATTGTTACAAAGTGAAGAAAATAAAAGTCGTGGATGAGGCGCACACACTACAAGTGTGTATCAGGAAGTACCTATGGCTAGCAGAGAGAAATAAGTTCCCGTGCCAAGACTTAGTATTAAAACAATAACTTGAGACTGTTGTATTTAGTTGCTTATCCTCCAAAACATTACAGTTTAAGTTTTCTTCCGGAAACGATTTGCTAATATTTATTAAACAATTCTGTTACGTAAAACAATCCCAACATTCCCAACCATGTTCAACTGGTAAGAAAATTGTGCACAATATGTATTGTACTTACCTACGTAGGTACACCTATGTGAATGACACAACAAGCACAACGCATAATTAATTATGTACCCGAGAGGTATTAAAACAAATGGCATGGCACGCTGGCTAGCGGAGTAGGTAAGTAGTGGCACCAATGCAACAAATAAGCGCGAAAGAGAAGAATTGCCACGATATCATAATATGTCGCCCACCACACAGCGAGCGGCAAAACAGTACTTAACAATAGTTACGCTATAATTTTGCTTAAAACCACTTAGCTTAGGAAAACATCCCTTTTTCGTAATTGCTATCTAAATATCAAATGTCTTATTTTCTTGTTCAAATCAAACAGCGAAGGTGTTCAGGAAAACCAAGGTGCTTTGTGTTGTGGCATATAGTGCGGCTGGCGTGGCCACTGACCCGCCCAGACGTGGGGACTACAAGTCTACAACATCCACGAACTGACGGCAGTGTGCCCCAGTCCCTGACCGGCACTGCCCACCCTTCATGTAATGCACGTGAATCATTATATTTTTATGTTTCGAGACGATATCGTGATGGCAACCGGCGCAAGTGGGCCGTTCTCACGGCGACAAGTGACATCAGCCCTAACAATTGTATGTCGATGAGAAACCGGCGCAGTTGTGAATGCGGAGTGTATCACAACTCACATGTAATAGTTAATGGCGCAGTAATCTAGATCGCGTTTCATGCGAGTGAAAGTGCAGGAAGTGTGGCACGCGCCGGTGGGTGGCAGACGGCCGCGGGCCCGCGGGTGGCAACGAATCGATGATGATTACAAACAACCAATTGCGACCACCGGCGGTGCCAAATATACACTACTGCAATACATTGTTCACACTTCTGGGGTTACATCAGTTCCTCTGCTCAGTGCGGCCGCTATGTGCGTGTGTTTTAGTTTTTCAGTGCTCCAAACGAAAAGTAATTTATCATTTTGTAGCCGAATAGACCAGGCCAGTTGCAGTTAGCGCAGGAAACTCGGAAAACATAGATATTAAGAAATATCCAACAGACGAGGACGACCCTTATGATTAGATAAAGCGCCATACAATTCATAACTGAATGAAAACTTGATGCAACAAAAAGCAGTAAACTCATGTGCAGACAATATAAAAGATTCGTTTCGTTGCGGCAAGAAGCATTAGCCACCTAGCCACAGATTGCCGGGAGGGAATCCGCAACAAATGCTGGTGGGACTGCCGCCATGCCGTAATTACCACGCCTGTCACTCAAATTGATGACAGCCATTTGATACTTTTATTGCAAAGGTTGATGCCCCTAATAATTACCCTTTCTGGTACATTCAGCACTTATGTGCTGTGCTGAATACGCGGGTGAAACTGCGGGACGCAGCTAGTCTTGAATAAGATGTAATAAAACTTGTATCTAAGTATGATTCCGTAATGGGGCAAGATAACTACGATGTCATAGTCAAAGCAAACTTAGTTATCACGAGTTAACACTTTGCTTTTGGAGCCGTTGGACAAACAACTAATGTTTAGTGTCCAACAGTAAGGCGCTGTCGTCACGAACGAGGAAGCTGGGAAGCGACCTTGGTGTTATCACTCGCAGATTATGAATACGCAAACGTTTCAGGGGAAAAGAATATGTGAAGAAACACCTTGTACATCATCCATCATAGAGTTCTTCACGTAGACTTAACAGAGAAGAGAGCATTATTATATCCTATAGCGACAAGAAGCGAACGATATCTAATAGACGAAATCTTACGGTTTCTTGGGCTCCCAATCTTGGGTATCGTTAGAACACACTTGTACCACATCATAAGAACAGATAGCTTTACGAAAAAAACAAAATAAAAAACCGGTCAAGTGCGTGTCGGCCCACGCACAATGAAGGGTTCCGTAGTTGGGATGAATTTATCCGAAGAACAAACTTAACATTGTAAGTAGTTAAAAAACATGTTCTCCATTTCAACTGAAAATGTAAGTTTGTACGCACAATATTGAAAGATTTACCATGTTATTTTAACCGGTCAAGCCGGACCGAAGCCCCAGGCGCACGAAAACTCCCAATACCGTCAAGCCTCGTTGTGTCCCCGGGAACACGGTACGTTCATGCAGATTGCAGCTCTATTTATATGTAATATACGGGCTGATATGGTCTGTGGTTGGTTTTGATTTATGGTAGGATAATATACCTGTCGAATAAATCGACCATAACGTCAAAATATGCAGAAACAACTCTAAAAAAAAGTAAAAATTGAACATTTTTGGTACGGCAAAATGGCGTCCGCGCATGCGTGCCGTGCACTGCACTCCGCGTTCTATTTATTCATTTTCTATTGTTTTTTAAGTGTAAATCGACGGGAAATGGTGTTATTTCAATAATTAAGTAGTGTCGTCATCGTATATAGATAAAATTTGCACAAAATAACATCGTAATTACCTATTACGGACCCATCAAAAAATGTAAACAAACTCGGTAGTGAAAAAAGGTGTTGATGTGAAATTTTGAGTTTTGTGTGTGTTTTGTGTATGTAATCGCTGGTAAGTCATTTATTTTATATTCTTGAATAACTAATAAATAATAAAAATGCATAATACAGAAAGAAAAAGAGTTCAATATTTTTTTGTCAACTAAATAATGTTACGTAATGATACGGTTAACGATTTATTGAACTTTTTTATTTATATGTGTTTTTATTTATTATTATTGTCCGTAAATAATGGTTTTGACCGATAGTATATGTATTCATAATGTATCCTGCGAAGTTTCATGTGAATCGAACCAGTAGTTTTATTATAAATAATCAAAACAATGAACAAAGGAATTTCTTATAAGAATCTTATAAGAATGTTTATTTATCAATACTAGCGTTCGCTTACAAAGATTCTAAGTATTATAAAAAATCCTTTGTCTAATCAGGAACCCAAAACCATTAACGATAAGACTATTTACTTAACAAAAAGCTCTCAGTTTTTGTTTATATTAGCGAGCTCTTATCTCTGACGCGCCGCGATCGTGTCGCGCGGCTTGACGGGTGTCGCAAAATCGCGTCGCGCGGCTTAACCGGTTAAGACTATAGACTTTTATAAGTTTTCCTGAGATCTATGAGTTAAGAAACATTCTCTGTATTTTTTTTTCTGAGATAAAGGGGGGAATGGTCAATTTTTATCTATTTTGTTAAATATCTTTATTTTAAATTAATAAAAAAAATCACAACAAGCCCTTTGATATGTCCCACGGTATCTAGAGATTGCAAAACTGTTTTAGTTTTCCAATTTGTCCCTGAAAAGTGACCCCATATTCAAAATTCATTTATAAATATAAGTAGGTAGGTACTTTACACGTCTGTGTTTGGGTCACAGAAATTCATATGTGTAGGTACCAAATTTCAACTAAATTGGTCCAGTAGATTCGGAGCAAATTGGCTGTGACGGACGGACAGACAGATAGACAGCCAGCCAGTCAGACACACGAGTGATCCTATAAGGTAGTATAAGGGTTCCGTTTTTTCATTCGGGCGTAGGTACGGAACCCTAAAAAGAGCAAAGCGCAACCGCTTATATCTATGTCTAATGCGCTTGTTTCAATTCGTTCGGCCGTCGCAGGGGGATATGTCTTTCCTAAATACCAAACGAAGTAATTTGGGTGTTCCCCGGTGGCTCAAGGTCTGTCCAGCGCAGGATACCTGTATCCTCGCCGTAAGGAGGATGTGCATCCGTCGCCTCTGCCCACGCCCGCCCGCTCGCCAGCGACTGACCGCTGCCTCACGGCACTTGGCCTCAAAACGCGCCTCGACTTTGGTTGCCCACTGAAGGACAATTAATTGTACGTATAATGAACTAATATTACGAGTTCCAAATCTTCTTTATTTGATGATTAGCGAGTGCTTTTATTTGGGAACTGGACTTTTAACAGGAAACTGATTAATTCGATGTTCTATGGCTTGCTTTTCCTGACTTCATTTCAGACATATTCGGGAAGTACGATCGTAGACAATTTCACTGCACAGTTCCCGTGACAACAGGACACTATCTAAAACCTTGTTTTTAATGTGAATCATCTAAAGGCTCCCGCAGACAGGCGCGACATGTCGGGCGACGTGTCACGTGGCGATTCTGCGATATTATCGCCACGCAACGCCTTTCACACTAGCGCGCCGCGACACCATCTATAGGAACATTTTGTATAGCGTCGCGGCGATAACTCGTCGCGTTAACGACACAAGAGAGTATTTTCTGTGTCGCGGTGCGACTGGTCGCTCCTGTGTGGTCTACGAATATAATATCGCAGAATCACGTCGTGCGACAAGCCGCGCCAGTCTGCACGAGCCTTAATGCGGTGGATGAGCCCGCTGCGACTGTTGGCGTGCCGATACTGCCACCTTGCTGCCACCAGTCAACATTCAAACGAAAAATTAATAAAGAATTTAGCTTTAAAAATTCTCAGAACAATAAAAAAGTACTAGTACTACTAGCAGTACTTTTTTATTGGGCTGAGTAAAAATTATGAATGTTTTGTTTTAGATTATGCCATTGTCATATGGTCTACATATTTATTTCGTATTATTTCATATTTTCTATACAATATAGTTTTGTAGCGGTAACACCGCCACATACGCACTACGCATCAAAGACATGACGTCACACAAATACTGCATCGCGCAGTTAGAGTTTACCGCGCGAACGACATCGATAAGACTATCCGAAATAAACTTACAGGCAGTTGCCCGCTAGACATAACACCCGTCTGGTTGGAGGATCCTCCCTTTTCTATGGAGTGTGAGTGAACTTTACACCCTGTTCCTCATACCACTAAAGTTTCACAGCTGCCTGGCGTCCCGCGATGGCTCATTTTTTTAAAACTAAGTATACTAAGGCCAGAAATGTTTTCGATATAGATAATAACAATAAGATATGTTCCTAAAGCCCAAGAAGTTGCAATTACTAATATTACAATCGAATACACACCGTCAAATCACTCACGAGTCACGTTTGAAAAGCCGATCTACATTTAACGAGAACGTACCGTACCGTTGTTCTAACTGTCGGCTGTTCAGATGCATTGTCAAGCAGAGCATAAAATAATGATGAGTTGGATTATAGCCGAGGGTTCTAAGGACAATGGCTGCATACAGTCACGCGCACATGCGAGGCATGTCGTGCATATGCGCCGCTTCGAGTCCATTATTACGATTATCATACACCATCGCGCCAGTGCATCATTATAACCGTTCGTTGAAAAATCAGATCCAAGAATCTGTTCGCGAGTTTGTGACCGAGGAAACCGGAACTTGTTGTCGAATCGCCAGCGTCAAATAGAACTGCTTTTCCTTTGAACTCAGTGTTCAGAAGCCCATTGACGGATTAAGGGATCAAAACCACTACCTATTGAATGAATAAACTACTAGTAAGAATAGATTAAGAAACAGTCATGATGGTGCATTTCGCAGCCTCTCAATCAAGCGCGCTACCTACGAGTGGCTATTGTAGCGGCGTCCCGCACGTACCCATCTACATTCTGCGCACGCGCGGCACACATCGTCCGCTTCCGAACACCAACACGAGCATCGATTTCATTTATTTTGTTCTATTTAGTGCCCCACAACGCCATATACCTTTAAAACGAAACTATGACTAAAGCGAACTTCAATTTGCATCCATAAAAATGCCGAACCCCATAGTAGGGGCATCGGGATTCTCGCTAGTACGCACAGGGTATCCAATGTAATCGATTTTATAGGGATTGGTTGACAAAGGCAAAAAGAACAAACGAACGATCCAATATTGTTGTCTGTGAGTGCTTGAGTTGGTCTGTTGTGTCGTGATGTGAGCACAATGAGTCGCCATTGAGCGACAAGTAGGTCGCCGCTGGCACAATGGATGCTGCTCAGAAGCGTCTCAATGGACGCCACAATGGTGATGTCACAGCGGATGCGCAACAATGGCCGCTACAATTAGCGTCGCGTGTGTGCGCCCGCGCATCGGACGTAAACATTGAGCGTGCGCCATGCGTATACAAATTCGTGGATCCATCAAATTCACTGAATGGAAGCGATCAGTGATCTCACTGAATGTGCCATCCTGTTGGAGTGCTTAACTACTCGTTACTCACAGAGCGATAAGCCGAAGCTCTTATCAAGTACTTATTGCAAGCCTTCGTTGATTATGGTGTTTGTACTTTTCGTTGCCAAAGTCACTATCAATACTGACTGAAAACTGTCCTAAATTGTCACTCCCGCAGTGTCGCCTTATTCTACAAAACCCTCAAAATGTTTCATTTCGAGTCTACCGGATATGAGAGAAGACTGTTTTGGTACTCGTAACATTCAATGTCAAAGCAAAATCTCGGAAGAATTTATATTAATACTGATAATTATGTAGGTACTGATGTGTAGAGAGCTATTATCGTTTGCTCAACTTTTATTTCCCTAACGATCAAATATGATTATAATTACGTGTAAATTCCAATCGCGAAGGACGGTTTTAATGGGGCATTAATGTGGCAACCGATAACTGCGTGAACGGTTACATAACGTCGCCGGTAGACTTGCGAGGAAGCGGCGGTGTTGCACCTGCGCCGGCGCGGCGTCGATTTGCGACACTTCCCCGCAAACACACGCGATGTGTCCACGATGCACTTATCGAGCATTAATCTAGCATTTCTTGGAGTTTAATGAACTATAATAAAAATTGATTTAGTTACACAAGTGAATTAATAGCCCAATACGGACTATGAATTGCTTACACAGCTTCGCGCAAACACGAAAACGCACGCGAATACTTTTAATTCCGGATCGCGGTGTCTGCAATGCATGTCGCATGTTATACATATTTTTCGTAACCTAAAGTCATCCTCAACAACAATAACAAGCCTTAAGTACAATTTATAATTCGGCAAAAATATAAGGTATTGATTAAAACAAACGTTGTAGTTGTAATGTACCTCTGGCCTCTGGGCGCTTGCTAGCACATCGCGTGTAGGTCGCGAGTTCGCGACTCGCGAGTACAACAACCTCCGGTGACTAGTGAACACGGCTCATGCCCATTTTCCATTGTAATCATGATTAAGGGCCTTAGTCTCGTTTAGTACCGTAAAACGGTCACTTTAAAAGCTATCTTCTCCTTAACGGCTTAGTTAAATGATTTGAAAAAAATATATGTTTGCTATAGATTCATCTACAACATATCTGAAACCGGGTTTTTTCGTATGACTAATACTTTTGCCTTAAAAAAATATTTACCATAACGCTATTTTTGGCTAATATTCCTAACTACTTCTAAACGGCTTTGACGATTGGAAAAAAAATTACACTGAAAAATTGTTGATTAAAGGTACTACAAATTTGAAACTGCATTTGTAAATCAATCAATATTTGTTAAACAAAATGTCCCCATTTAGAGATAGAGGTTCAGAGGGGCTCTGCGCGGGACGCGGGCGGCAGTCGCCCGTGAGCATTGAGACGGGATGGCTGTGTCGCTCGCTGGTCCGCTCCGGCTATCGACCGAGTATGCGCATACGTATGTGTTAGTGCGAATATTTATGAACTTATTGTATTAGTGTGCGTTTATAGACGAGCTTGCTGCAGAGAGTCCAAATCGATTGTGCGCGTAGGCGCTTTATTGTTGAGTTGTTCTTTGATGTACAATTATTAATACTTTTTTACATTGACAATTACATACAAATTAACAATTTACAATATAAACTAAAAAAATGTAAATGTAAAATATAACATAACATCACGACTGTATTCCCTGAAGGGTTAGGCAGAGGTGTACCTATGGTGTTAAAAAATTTACTTTAGAAACTTTAAGAGGTGTTTTAGACCATCGAACTGAATACTTTGGGACATACATTGATATCGCGAAAAAAATAATCTGCTGTTCCATAGTAAACTTTAATACCTACTGTTCTAAACTGTATGGGACAGCTGTTTTTTTTTCGCGATTTCAAAGTTAAAGTAAAAGTTATTCAGTTTGATGGTCTAAAGCACCTCTTAAAGTTTCTAAAGTTAATTTTTTTTAAATCACTAAAATTTGTTTAGTCCTGTCAAACGAGCATTTCCCATTCTGAAATAGACTAAGGTGACACAACTTAACTATATTTTAGTTTGACAGCACTAAGATTGCACTGAGTTATTAGTTTAGTGAAAATGGCAATTTTGCTATTCTGAATTTGACGTTTTTCACCTAAAAATTTAGATTATCCAACTAAATCAGTCTATTTTTAAACGCGATTAAAAAGGAGTGGAATAAAATTAGTTGGCATGAACACACACTTCACACACTTCAGCTGCAAAAACTGTATCTTTTTTTTTATTTTGCTTATATCTCGAAAACGGTGCGTCCTAGCGCAAAAATAATGGAAATTTCGACCCCCTCTGCCACCCGTAAACTCATATGCCCCTACTCATAGGTAATATTGAATCATATTTTCTATACAAAAAGTTTAAAATTCCATACAAAACACGTCAAGGCTGCCCCCACCGCGCGCCTCTGTCTCTAAAAAAATTCACGGGGTAGAGCAAACAAGTACCACGTCGTTCGCGACGTGACTGTCAAATTCAATTTTAGATGTGTCAAAATTATTTTTTAATTTTAGCTTTTAGATTCTCATAGCCAAAAGTAAGGAATTTTAGTCGTAGTTTAGTTCGGTGTACAAGAGAATCGGCACCAAATATTTTCTTAAGTTACGTAGGTAAGAAGGTTAAGAAATAAATCTTGATTGGTGCCGATTCTCTTGTGCACCGAACTAAACTATCACTAAAATTACTTGCTTTTTGGCTATGAGAATCTGAGATTCTGCAAAAAAATATCTCTAAATTAAAAAATAACTTTGACACATCTAAAATCGAATTTGCGTCGCGAACTCGCGACTCCACGTGGTACTTGTTTGCTCTACTCTGTGAATTTTTTTAGGTCCAGAGGCGCGCAGGGGGGCAGCGTCGACGTGTTTTGTATGGAATTTTTAACTTTTTGTATGGAAAATACGAAAATTTGTTACCTTTGTGTTGGGGTAAAGGGGTTTAAGGGTTTCCTAAAGGGGGTCGAAATTTTCATTATTTTTGCGATAGGACGCACCGTTTTCGAGTTATAAGCAAAATAAAAAAAAAGATACAGTACTGTTTTTGCACCTGAAGTGTTGGTGTGAAGTTTAGTTCATGACAACTAATTTTTATATTCCATTCCTTTTTAATCGCGTAAAAAAAAATAGTCAAATTTAGTTTGAATAATCAAAATTTTTAGGTGAAAATCGTCAAATTCAGAATAACAAAATTCCCTGTTTCACTAAACTACTAAGTTAATAACTCATTGCAATCTTAGTGCTGTCAAACTTCGGTGGCAGTGACCTCTCGCGTCCGGCCCTGGTCCAGGCCATGGTGCGGAGCGAGAGGGCATGGCAAGCCGTCACCTCCTTCTGCGAAGCAGTAATGCTCGCGAAAGAGGAGGCGGAGTGCGCGAGGGAGTGGCAAAGGCCGCGCCCTACCAGCCCTAGCCGCCGCCGCCGTAGGAGACGTCCCGGGCGTCGGGAATTGACTGCGACTGGACTGGAAAGGGCTAGGCATCAACATCAATGGCAAGTATATCACTAACCTTCGGTTTGCCGACGATATAGTTATCATGGCTGAGACCATGGAGGACCTCAGTATAATGCTCGATGACCGCAGTAGAGCCTCCAAAAGAGTGGGTCTTAAAATGAACATGGACAAGACAAAGGTCATGTCAAATGCCCATGTAACACCCGCCCTCATAAAGATCGGTGACGCTACGCTCGAAGTTGTAGACGAGTATGTTTACCTAGGACAAACTGTCCAGCTAGGTAGGTCCAACTTCGAGAAAGAGGTCAATCGTCGAATCCGACTCGGCTGGGAGCGTTCGGGAAACTATGCAATATCTTCTCGTCCCACATACCACAGTGTTTCAAGACGAAAGTCTTTGACCAGTGCGTGTTGCCAATGATGATTTATGGCACTGAAACGTGGTCGCTCACAATGGGTCTTATCAGAAGGCTAAAAGTCACCCAAAGAGCAATGGAGAGGGCTATGCTTGGAGTTTCCCTACGTGATCGAATCAGAAATGAAGAGATCCGCAGGAGAACCAAGGTAACCGACATAGCCCGAACAATTGCCAAACTTAAGTGGCAATGGGCAGGACATATTGCTCGCAGAACAGATGGCCGATGGGGCCGAAAGGTTCTGGAGTGGCGACCACGTACCGGAAGACGTAGCGTTGGAAGGCCTCCCACAAGATGGACCGATGACCTAGTAAAGACCGCAGGAATTCGCTGGATGCGGGAAGCACAGAATCGGTCGAAGTGGCGATGCTTGAGGGAGGCCTATGTCCAGCAGTGGGCGTCTTTCGGCTGATATGATGATGATAATGATGATATGCTGAGTTATAGGGGTTTATGGATTTCATAAAGGGGGACGAAATTCACATTATTTTTGCGATAGGACGCACCATTTTGCGATAAGAAAAACCTTCTCCCATCACATCACACATAAAGGCAATGCTTGTACAGTCCCTAATATTTCCCATAATTGACTATGATGATGTGTGTTACTATGACCTGAATGCAGATCTTCTCAATAACTAGACCGCCTTCTTAATAACTGCATTCTGCATGTTTCGTTTTCTCCTCTTCTGATCGTTATTTCTCCTCTACCGATCGTTATGTCTCCTGACAAAGTTTATTCTGTTTATTATGTATAATATGTATTTATTAATTATAATTTATTCTTGTATTTTTTTAGTTATTTTCGTGTTATCAATTGATTGATTGTGTATTACGTAATTAGGGTACGGGGCACGTGCCCCGGGCGACACCGTTAGGGGGCGCCAAATTCGAGCATGACAGACAAGTGCACCACCCAGCGCACCGCAACTTTGCAACAAATGAGACGCGCAACAATTATAATCTTTCTCTGAGGGTGGTGCACTGAGGAAATTACTGATTAGCGTAGGTTTAGGTCGTCAAACGGTCTGAGCGGGTTGTGAGTACTTGTGAGCGGGCGCAGTTGTATTCTACCAGGAACTCGATGAGCTTTTCTGTGGTCTATTTTTTAAGTTTTGCGGTGCCGGGAGTCTTGCTTCAACGCCGACGACGCCTGTGACACGACTTACTTTAACTTTTACCACAGTTTTGGCGCCCCTGTTGGATTGGCGCATTTTCGATCGATTTTTGATTAATATGTTTATTATGCCTAAATTTTCGAGCTCGCTTCGCTCGCTCTTGCAACCTAGTAAAGTAACTCCTAAAGCAAAAATCCAACTTATCTCAGGCAGAGTGAATAAGGCTAATCAAAATAAATGTCTGACACGTACTAGTATATTTAAAAAAAAAACGTTTTTTTTTAAGAAAAAAAAAAACGATTCGTGGTGCAGGCGATAGGTTTTGCCCCGCCTTGAAAGATCCGTTCCGTTCTAGATCCGGGGCTGCCCCTACCAAATATCACTCAACGCGCTTAAAGAAGTTTTTCCTAAAAAAAAAAACTATGAAGCCTACAAAAAATTTCTACAGTCAAAGGCCGATTCTCTTGTACACCGAACTAAACTAACTACAATCACTAAAATTCCTTACTTTTGGCTATGAGAATCTTAAAGCCATTCTGACAAAAAAAATCTCTAAATGAAAAAAATATTTTGACACATCTAAAATCGAATTTGACAATCGCGTGACGACTCCACGTAGTACTTGTTTGCTCTACCCCGTGAATTTTTTTAGAGCCGGAGGCGCGCAGGGGTTGGCAGCCTCGACGTGTTTTATATGGAATTTTTCACTTTTTGTATGGAAAATATGAAAAATTATTACCAACATGTTGGGATATAGGGGTTAAAGGGTTCCCTAAAGGGGGTCGAAAATTTCATTATTTTTGCGATAGGACACACCATTTTCGAGATATAAGCAAAAGAAAAAAAAATACAATACTGTTTTTGGACTGAGGTCGAAGTGTTGGGGTTTTAGTTCATGCCAACTAACTTTATTCCACACGTTTTTAATCGCGTTTAAAAATAGTCAGATTTAGTTGGATACACCAAATTTTTAGGTGAAAAACGTCAAACTCAGAATAGCAAAGTTGCCATTTTCACTAAACTAATAACTCAGTGCAATCTATTTTTAGTCTAGTTTAGAGGCATTTGTGACAAGAGAATCGGCACCAAAATATAACTAGCAGACCCGGTAGGCAGACGTTGTCATGCGACAACAGCGCCTCCCAACAGCGCGTCCAACTATAGCTAAGAACCATCCAAGTGACAAAAAGAATTGAAAAAAAAAACATCTAAATCAGTCAAGCCATTTAGCATAAGAAGAATTACAAACACACGCACACCGATATTTTATTTATTGCCAGGAATGTTCTTAAAAAACAAACAAAGTATTTAAAATAATATGCGGGTCAAAATATGGTAGTCGGCGTACAATTTCAGATTTGCCTACGATTTCTTCTCTTAGGATTAGGAATCTTAGGCAAAAAATGCGACATACGTGCGCATGTCTGCGCCTTTGTCTAGTCTTTGATCGTCGTTTTAGTGTAGTGCGCCACCGTTGCACGTTTTACGTATTGGAGAGTAGGGCGTTTAGCTCCGCCCACATGCACAAGGTCAGTGAGCCTACTATACACCTTAATGTAGAGCTAACGAGCGCGGCCGGCGAAAGTGCCGGCAGTGCCGGTCGCGCTCTCATTGCGTCTGCAGACTGCACACCGAGTCAGCGGCACCAATACATGCCACACCCTTTTTTGGAGGGCCTTGACAATCGCATTGCATTCCACGTTCTGTCCTACTTCAAATTAGCTTCGCAACCGTGAAATCGGACGTAAGAATTCCGGTCATGATAAAATATGTCGATAACACTTGATAAGATTAGAGGAAATATTTCACGAGCGGGTACAAAACGGCGAGTTTGACAGTGAGGCTGAGGATGACAACAGTTTATTCAAGTTGTCGACTCGATGTGCCCTTAATTACGTTTCCGTATTAACGCAGCGAGTCATCAGGCATGCGCGTGTGCCGCCCGTAAGGAACAGCACTAACTTAACAACTACCTGATTATTTATAATTATTTATTAAGCTTGAATTGGTAACGATCACGAAGGCTCCGCGAGTCTCCGATACTACCTATAATATATTGTACAGACGCCAACACATCAAGTTACTACAATCTGTCAAATTTCTTTAATAGATTTTCAACTTTATCAAACTTTAATAAGGTTCAATGTTGATTGGGAAAATTTGACAGATTGGAGTACGTTGATGTGCTGGCGTCTGTACCTACTCTAATTATCAAGCATTTTCAATTTCTTTCATGTGCGTTCATGCAACGCAAAGTGCGTTCATGCTATCGCAGTCACTGCCATCCAGTTGCTGACAAGTAGTCTTACTGACAAAAGCTGTAGTTTGGGAGACAAACCTACACTTTTGGCCAATGGGACATATTTGGATACATACTCGTAGAGTGAATCAACGTCTGGGTTTTCAAAAGCAAGGAGGATTGATTGGCTCGGAACCTGTCCAACATGAGAGGTATGGCAGATAGTGTTGGATCATTTAGCTCCCTTCAAACGACTGGTCATCACTCATCTCATAGAGTGCCATGGCTTATTTTAATTTAATTTTTGTATTGTTTTTTGTTTTTCTCTTTTTATTGCGGACGCTTTTAACGTTTTGCATCGTTCTCACATGTATAACTTCAACATGAATGATGCCTAACCAATATTTTATTTATTTATTAACTATGTGAGACTGACAGCCAATTAAAAGTCCAACCACCAACCATAACCATATGGTTTGTAACCATATCTTGATTTTAAAGATGCATGTGCATCTAGCATCTTACTGACTGACCGACCCATTGACAATTCAAAAGTGCCTGTACTTGGTTTATTTGAAATAAATGCTTTGAGTTTGAGTGACATTACTGGGTGCACCGGCGATAAGCGTAGCCTTTGAAACCGAACCTTGTCACCAGGATGTTGGCTTTACATCTCAACTTAAGTAACCCATACACTTAGAATAATAACGCATAACCCCAACGAGGAAATAATTAATTGCTAATTTGTAATACATACATTAGCGACATTAATTATTCTTGGGACTCACGAGATAAGGTAGCAAAAACAACCAATCTAATACTCGGTACTATAATGTCGATATCACATGATCACGTATCCACGTACTCGTAGAACGTGAGTGCAATGCTGATTCAGTAACGGTGTATCGCAAAAATATAAACCTACTTAGCTTCATTAGCGATGACTGAGTGATGACGCACAGTACAAAGAAAATGAAGCAAGAAAAAGTTGGAGTGTGTAACTGTGAGCACAAGCAGTTAGCGGGCGATACAGCGCGCGCCGCGATACCTAGATCAAACAAATCAACTGAGCCTATCGCCTATCGCAGTCCACTTCTGGACATACCCAGACTGCGCCACAACACCTTGTCCTCCGCCTTCCGCATACAGTCTGACCCAGCCATCTTTTTAAGGTAATCGGTCCATCTAGCTGGAGGGCGTCCCACACTACGCTTGCCGATAGGCGGTTCCACTCCAGGACTCGTCTGCTCCACTGGCCATCACTCCTTTGACAAACATGGTCAAGCCACTGTCACTTCAGCTTGCTTACTCTGCAGGCTATTTCGGTAACTCCTGTTCTTTTACGGATATAACTTCATTTCTGATCTTATCCTTCAAAGAAGCTCCGAGCATCGTAGCAGCAATAAATTAACCTTAAGTCCTAAACTATTTTAAATCGAGCACTGTTGCTTATTTGACTGAACTAGGTTGAACCTGTGCTTCAGGCTAGAAAGTGTATTAATACTTTTTCCAATAAATTAAAAATGAGTATAAAGGTGAATCAGAGTGATTCGAGGCTAATGAAAAAACATTGGTGCTACTATCAATTAAAAACACAGAAAGTCTACTCCGATAATCGGTTAAGAAACTTCAGCTAGCACAAAACGCCACTTACGAAGTCAGTCGCCAGTTACGGAAACCATACGTCGGAATGGGCGTTCCATTCGCGGCCACGAGTTGGTAGTTCGTAGGTACACGACGATCGCTGAGCAGATGACGAGGGTATACAATGTGAAGACTACCATACAAAAAAATATTAAAATACTTGCACTACTAATGCTTCAGAGTATTTTGGAACTGTCAAATAAATCCTAGCTTCGAAATAAAAAAATAGTTTTTCAAACAAGTTCAATGTAATAAATGTATGTCGGATCCACCCTAGGCCTATAAATTCCATTTATCCAACTAGGCCTTGGGTGAATTCTCGGGCATACATTTCCGAATATCCACCAATAGGGTGGATAAACGGAATAGCCCGAGCTGACTATGGATTTTGCCGAGCTATAATGACTAAACTATTGAATATATTCAATTGAATTTTTGTATACAGAATGGGAACGTCATTATGGACACACCGTTTAATTATTTGTTGTATTGTCGTCTCCACCTTGTATGCAGAGGTCGCTTCCAGTATTGGCTAGAAATTACGTCTTCGTGTTTCGATCTGTGACGAATAGGCGACAAATGCAAGAGCAGGGCAATCGTCAGTCGCCATTACCGACCGCCCGCGGCGATTCTCTTCTTAAAGTCGCAGGGTTTGATGCATTGCTTGGACTTCTCACCGTTCGTGAAATGGTACCAACACTCTGGGTGCTTCCGGTAGCTGGGTTTTGAGCGGGTTGAAGATCGGTGGCATGAATTGCGTCTCGTGTCGCGAACTGGCGATCACGGCTGTGCGAACGGATTTCTTGACATTCAGGTCCTTCATCGAACGCTTGAGTTCCTCGATTTCGGCTGCCATCTCACTCAAGGTGGGTCCTGCTGCTGAAGTTGAAACCACGTTACTTGTTGGTGCGACGATATCCTCGACGCGGTCTGCCAGCTCGGCCAATGCCTCCAAGGTGCACTGTGGTTGCAATGCCAGGAAGGGCTGGATACTGCTGGGAAGAAGGCTACACTAAATAGTGCGCGCATAGTCGTCAGGCCGTCGCCGCGCCGTCGTCGTCCGCCTCCACGACCAGACCTCGAAACCTATCCTTCTGCAGCGAGGTGTGAGACAAGGCGACGTTATCTCTCCGAAACTGTTCACCGCTGCACTGGAGGATGTCTTCAAGGTTCTGGACTGGAAAGGGCTAGGCATCAACATCAATGGCGAGTATGTCACTAACCTTCGGTTTGCCGACGACATAGTCATCATGGCTGAGACCATGGAGGACCTCAGTATAATGCTCGATGACCTCAGTAGAGCCTCCGAAAGAGTGGGTCTTAAAATGAACATGGACAAGACAAAGGTTATGTCAAACGCCCATGTAACACCCACTCTCATAAAGATCGGAGACGCTACGCTCGAAGTTGTAGACGAGTATGTTTACCTAGGACAAACTGTCCAGCTAGGTAGGTCCAATTTCGAGAAAGAGGTCAATCGTCGAATCCGACTCGGCTGGGCAGCGTTCGGGAAGCTACGCAATATCTTTTCGTCCCACATACCACAGTGTCTCAAGACGAAAGTCTTTGACCAGTGCGTGTTGCCAGTGATGACTTACGGCACTGAAACGTGGTCGCTCACAATGGGCCTTATTAGAAGGCTAAAAGTCACCCAAAGAGCAATGGAGAGGGCTATGCTTGGAGTTTCCCTACGTGATCGAATCAGAAATGAAGAGATCCGCAGGAGAACCAAGGTAACCGACATAGCCCGAAGAATTGCCAAACTTAAGTGGCAATGGGCAGGACACATTGCCCGCAGAACAGATGGCCGATGGGGCCGAAAGGTTCTGGAGTGGCGACCGCGTACCGGAAGACGTAGCGTTGGAAGGCCTCCCACAAGATGGACCGATGACCTTGTAAAGGCCGCAGGAATCCACTGGATGCGGGAAGCACAGAATCGGTCGAAGTGGCGGTGCTTGGGGGAGGCCTATGTCCAGCAGTGGATGTCTTTCGGCTGATATGATGATGATGATGATGATAGTCGTCAGGCACATTTGGTCTAGTTAACCCTTGCAGATGACGTAGCAACTGCGCCGGCTTCTGATCTCCCAGCTCCTCCTCATGCATCAATAGCTGCTTCACCTTTCTCTGAGAGGCGCCTCACCAATTTGGTCTTTAACTTGTCGTGCCGTTTGGTGGCAGGGGGGACATGATGACGTCCTTCACCTCCTTTATTGCGAATGTGATTGGAATGCGTGCACGGTGGAAACGCGCTTTGTGTGACGCGGTGTGCTCGGACTCACTATCACCACAGTAAATATACACACATCAAAAAAAGTTTGTGATCACTAGCAAAAGCTGATTATGTTTTTAATAATTATTTAAGTAACTTTAACAAGAAAAAGTGTTTACGTTATATCTGTTTTAAATATAAATAATATACTGCCTGAAAGAATCTAAAAAGAAGAAGAAATTATATTATAATCTGCCGTTACAAAAAAGATTAAATTTTCCAAACTATATAACATATATATATTGTGCTATCACTCATTTTATTAGTGTTCTACTCGGAGTCAGGCTGTCAGCAGTATCACGAGAAGTAGAACAAAGAGAAGAGATTGATGACAAATTGACAATATAAGACAATTGAAAACAATTTTTTTATTGACAGGTTGACGTAGCTGCTGTGTTGCAAATATTGCAATATACTTAAATGTAAAAAAAAAAATTGGTAAATTAAATAAAAGCAAAATAGCATGTTAGCGGTTCTATTTGCAGACAATAAGTAGATCTTCTGTCTGTGCATAATTTATAGTAAGTAAATATTTAAGTATAATTTTTTATAAACATATACGTAGATAGGACAGCTAGCTGACGCCGCCGCCGCCGACCGATCACTATTACCAAAAAGATTAGCTGCGCGATAATCAGCTCTGTAGATAGCAAAATCATTGTAATTGTTTAACGTGTTTGTTACACAATATAATTGCTCTGTGTCAATTTCGGCAAATTACAGAGTTGGCCCCATCAGATGATTTATTATTGGAAAATGAAGTTAGCCTGGGAAGTATGTGCAGTCGATTCAATACGTAAGCCGATCAATTTATAGTGGGCGCACGTAGCATCTTCACTGTTGCTTTAGTTAGGCTTTAGGGTTGGCTCTCAGCCTTTACCTCTTGGTGATGATAATGCACACCCTTACGCCCTTCGAAAACATAGGCAACGCATTGTGCTTTTGAGAATGAAGTAGAGCTCCCCTGGCAGGAAATAAACATTTATTCAAGTATTGGTTGGGATTGATTAGAGCGGCGCGGGCATTAGCGTTCGGAAAGGCATATGCGCATTTATGGCGTTCGGCGCGCTGAGGACGGCAAGGACGTTTGCGCAGGCGCACTAGGATAGGTGCGCCCGCGACCGCCCGGGGTTTACTGTCACTCACTAAGAAAACTCGTTCTGACATTGTACAAGAATGACGGAACTATGTAAATTCTTCACGCTCACGATGATGCGAAGGAATTTTCCTTATACATACGGAGCATTGAACGATGCAACTAAGTTGTTAATATACGCTAAAATCTATGCATGATTTATACACACATCAAAAGTGTCTAGGGATCAACATATATTTTTGCAATAACTTTTCTCCTGATTGATATTAATTAAAATTTTCTTTAAGGATTCATCAAATAAAGTGTTTTCGTTTGTCACAGTAACGATAAACCAAGTCACCTTTGCATTAATAAAGAAATTTGCCATTTTCCTAATAAAGGGATTTTTGACATTTGAACCACTAACATTAAAGTTCGAAAAAAAGACTGAAATAACAGTTTTCTTTAAAATTTTATTGGGTAACTTAAACAATTAATAATCCGTGTTTCTACCGCGAACACTAACAACACAAGAACATCGGTTTGGCATACTCAAAATGAGTTCATCCAAATCACGCTGTGGAATGGCCGCCCATGTTCGTTGCAACAACAAAAAAAGGTCTTCTTGCGACTGGATACCCTCCATATTCGGCAGAGCTCTTCTCTGTAGCATATCCCATGCATGCTCAATCGGGTTCAAGTCTGGCGACTGAGCAGGCCAGGGCAGGACATTGATGTTAGCTGCGGCGAGAGTCTGTCTTACAACTCTTGCGGTGTGCGGTCGTGCATTATCATGCATTAACTGAAATAAGGGACCGATTTGCACTTGTAGAGGAACGATGACGTCTGATACAATCGTCTCAGCATAAATTTGAGCGTTGAGGTTGCCTCTGATCCAAATCAACTCAGTTCTTCCGCCGATCCAAATACCCGCCCATACCATGATGGTTCCACCACTATAAGGATGGACTTCCTGGCAGGATTTTAATCGCTGTTGGCGTCCAGGGGTTCTCCAGTGTCGTATACGTCTTGTATCCGGTCTCATACCAAAACGAGACTCATCAGAAAAGCACACGAAACGCCATTGTTCTTCTGCCCAATTTCTGTGTTCAAGAGCCCATTGATATCGAATCCTACGATAGTGCATTGCTATAGGTGGTACCCGTAGCGGTCTTCGGGAATGAAGGTTCACTTCATGCAAGCGGTTTCTGACTGTTTGGTCGCTAATTAAGTTCCCTGAAGAGTGATGAAGCCTCACGGCTAACATCATGGCGGTTATTGTTGGAGCTCTTCGAGCTAAGATTTGAATGTATCGGTCTTGTCTCCGTGTGGTGCAGCGATACCGTCCTCCATGGCGCTCAGCCACGGTACCAGTGCTTCGGTAACGTGTCCAAAGTCGACTGATAACACTCTGACTTGTATTCAGAGCTAAAGCCACAGTACGTTGCCGGGAACCAGCTTCTATCATTCCCACGGCTCTGAGCATTTCTTCCCTGCTTAAATGACGTCGCTGCTCCATAATAACGTTGGTTTTAATCAGTAGTAGGGAAACAGTAGCACTAATAATGTCTTCAATGCGTTGTATGTTTTTATAGGGAAAATATTGACAGCTGATTTTCATCTTTTACTCGAATTTGATTCACAGTTCCTGATTCAAATTATGAAATGCACCAAAAAGGATCCATATAAATTTATAAAATCATAAATTTATTACAAAGCCACATCTCAATCTCAAGAAATCCGCATAAAAATGCTTGATCCCTAGACACTTTTGATGTGTGTATGTAGGACGTATTGACCACCTTTTAGTTGCAGTTGCAGTGTTTTTAGGTCTAGTTTTTATGATTTTATGCAGGAACGGTTGCTGATGGTGGTGTTTTCTCATCAATCAAGCACAGCATTCTTTTCTTGTGTTACTACTCGACTTTCTTTCTAAGGCCATCAACATTCGATGGTCTTAGAAAGAGGAGAGGCGGATTTTGAAACGGCACTACGTTTAGATGTAAAATACCATTCCGGACCCAAGACACCCCTGGAAGATACCCCTGGGGGTGCCACGGGAACTTGAATTCGGACACTAAGGAGCTCAAAGTTTCACGTCCTACCGCGTCTCATTTTCAGCTCTGCTTTGATTTTCTGGGAACGAATTACGAAACAATGCTTAAATATTTTGGCCGCAGACTGCAGCGAGTGTAACACGAAGTTGTAACAGAACGCAAAACTGTCACCTAAGTGTAATACGGTGAAGGATACGTGCTGCTAACATCGGCCCAAATGCGAACAAACAGTATCGATAATCGATGTAATGAAGTATTGTACGACATTCAAATGGTGCGGGAGTAAACACATACCTAGTTAATGAACAAGTCAATTGAACGTGATCGAATAATCAGTTGCCGAATATAGAGCCAACGGTCAAGTGCTGGCCGACGACACAGTTCGACAGACGACGAGACTGAAGAGTTAACCTTTTCGGTACAGTAAACATCGATCACAAATAGAATATTAAATGATTAATTTCCGATGTCCTGTTAATTTTTGGTGAAAATACTTTGGAAATAAGTCTTTGAAAGATGTTATGTATGTTTTAGCAAAAGAGGTGATAGACATAATTATAGTACAAGAAATAGGGACCTATTAGTTCAACCAGTACCCTAATTGCGTAATGCACGATCAATAAGAAATTGAAATGAATTGAAACAGATTGCAAGTCCATTGCTTCGTCGTAAGTTCGAAAATAAAATCTGCTCAATTTATTTTTTCGAACTTATGCAGCAATGGACTAGCAATCTGTTTGTGGTCGCTTACAATGGGCCTTATTACAAGGCTAAAAGTCACCCAAAGGGTAATGGAGAGGGCGAACTAGGGGCCTAATTTCCCTACGTGATCGAAATAAATGTGGAGATCCGCTGGAGAATCAAGGTTACCGACATATCCCGAGGAATTGCCAAACTTAAGTGGCAATGGGTAGGGCACATTGCTCGCAGAACAGACGGCCGATGGGGTAAAATGTTCTGGAGTGGCGCGTACCGGAAGACGTTACTAGTACAACGCTACGTCTAGGCTTCCCACAAGGTGGACAGATGACCTTACGAAGACCGCAGGAATCCGCTGGATGCGGGAAGTACAGAACCGGTCGAAGTGGCGGTGCTTGGGGAGACCTATGTCCAGCAGTGAACGTCTTTCGACTGAAATGAATGAAAGCACGGTTGGCGCAGACTGCTGCGCTGCGTGTTGCGGGTTCTATTCCCGCACGGAACAAATATTTGTATTACCTACAAGTAGTTGCTCGGGGTCTTGCTGTTTAAGTGAGTTTAAATGTTTGTTAACGCACCCACAATTGGCCACAATACAGGAGAAATTCTTAGTGTGGGGCAACGTTTTAAAAAATAAATAAAGAAAGAATGATGAATGAATGTCAGCCACTATATAAGTACAAAAGGTGATATAAAAAAAAATGCGCATTCAGCACCGCACACGAGATAAAAAATAAAGAATAATGTTATATCTTTCCTCTCTCTCATGTGCCTCGTTTAGGCACATTTCGTTATTTCCCTTTCGCACTTTATCGAAATGTCATTCTCAAATTCTCGTCCAATTATCGAATTGCCGCCTAAGTTTCACTTAAAAAATTCATGAACTACGCAGTATCATTAACTTGTTAATAAGTAAGATACCTTCATCATATTATTATCAGCCGATATGATGATGATGATGTTGAAGGCGTGGCGAACTAACTAATTGTCAATGGTTTCCACTGTAGTTATAGCCTGGCAATACTAGTAGTAGTCTATGGGATATAAAAGACGAGACCACCTTCACAATTTCACATATTGCCTGACCGCGGTTGACAGATTTACACGTTGGCCCGAAGCGTGGCCTATGACATCTATCACGGCGGAAGAAGTGGCAGACACGCTGGTGACTGGTTGGATATCCCGTTACGGGGTGCCAAGCACCGTGACGACCGACCAGGGTCGTCACTTTGAATCCGCCTTATTTCGGCGCCTTATGGACGTATGCGCAACAAACCGGATTCGCACAACCAGTTACCACCGGTGCGCAAATGGCATGGTAGAACGCATGCACCGCCAACTTAAAGCCTCTATAATGTGCCATCCCCAAACGTGGAGCAAGGCACTTCCACTGGCACTCCTTGGCATGAGGACTGCCGTCAAAGAGGACCTGAATACCTAGTCCGCCGAGCTGGTCTATGGAGAACCTCTCCGACTTCCTGGAGAACTAATCATGCCTGCGGAAGAACCTAGAAGCCCAAACGACATCACAGATTTCGTCACGGAGTTGAGGAGCCGGATGGAAATATTACGTCCAATACCGGCCTCGAGACATGCTCGACCGTCAACCTTCGTGTTCAAAGATTTGGCGACGTCGACTCATGTATTACTCCGTGACGACACAGTTCGACGGCCTCTGCTACCTCCTTACACTGGCCCATACCGCATCCTCAGGAGAAGGGACAGAACCCTTACCTTGGAGATGAAGGGAAGAGAGGCTACGGTCAGCTTAGACCGTGTTAAGCCAGCATACCTGGACTTTGAACTGGTTTCCTCACCACCTGTTTCAGTTCCCGTTCCAGTTTCTCCTTCCACAGACCCGACTCCCTCCACGCCAACAACTACTGCATCCCCTTCAGGCACTGTCACTAGAGCTGGCAGACGGGTTAAATTTAGGAACATTCCAGACTTCGAATCAGGATCATGTAAAAAGGATTTCTTTGAGTATTATTACGAGACTGTATATCGTGTTATTAACAAGTTGTTAACCGGTGTTCGTGCATACCTATCCTTCCTGTGCTATGTGGTATAATAAGTGATCAAACGAACTTACCTGTTGTGAAGTTCGATCATTATTATACGAAGGGCTTCGTTCGAAGATATAATATTTACAATGCAGCTTCCTTAACGCAAGTCGATCACCAGTCGCATGTTTAAGAGCTGAAAGCAAAACTAAACGCACAAGTGTACCTATGACAGCTCTATACGTCATCTGTCATTATTTTAGAGTAAGAGAATCTCAATTTTTCTGGGGTAGGGTAGGGAGGGTCCCTATATCTTCGAACGAAGCCCTTCGTATAATAATGATCGAACTTCACAACAGGTAAGTTCGTTTGATCACTTATTATACTTCTGGCTTCGTTCTCGATATAATATTTACAATGCAGATGTTAAGAGTTTATGAGGAAAATTGAGATTCCAAAGATGAAATTATAAATAAATAGTATTTAAATAACAAATTAAAATCTTTTAGTTTTAAGACACAAATGACATAATAAACTGGCTATACTCGTAATAGATGACCAGTCTCGTTCATCTTAATATTGGACTTATTGTTCAACTTATAAACAAGTTTCAAATTATATTAAAGATAAAAAATCAAGTTATTCATCTTAATATTGAAGTTCTTGTCTAATTTAGTTAGGCACGTAATAATTATACGTAATATTCATAATACTTAATCAAGTATTTTGTTCAGCATTAAACACAGCATGAGCAAATTCATTTGAATTATTCACAATTGGCCTATTATAAAATGAAGCAAAAGGTTGAAGAGCTATTTGTCCAGTTTGCCGTATTACATCTAATGACACTAACACTCTACAAGTCTACACCTTAGTAGTGGATGTCAAGGCATGTCTAGTATTATTTTCTGAAAAAAAATTATTATACTAATATCTATGATGCAAACAGAGAGTAGGTATATTTACCTATATTATAGAGATGGAAGAGGCATAAACTGGTTTATGGGGCTTATACAATGAAAGTATTAAGTGAATATTATTTCGCTTAAAAACTGAGTATAGTTAATTTTAATCACGAAATGTACTAGCTGGACAAATTTCGGACTTTTCAAAGATAGGTAAAAAACAGGTTCAGTTGGTTGTAACCGGGACCAGATGTTTTAATAGCAAATAGAAATGTGTACATTGCATAATTTACTGTGTTATTAGGTATTTTAATAAGAGACAAAGTCCATGCTCTTTGGGCTTGTACTTACTGTACCATTTTTTTTTTTTTTTTTTTTTTTACTTATGTAAATTTAAAGACCCCATACAAGGCCCTTATCTTGAAATGCTTGGTTAGAAAAAAAATACATAATAATTATTGGTATAGATGAGATGGTGTAAATGAATCTATAAGTAAGTAGGTACTTACTTTGTTTTTGACAAATAGCCCACCATAATTTAAAGGTGAAATTGTATTGTTTCAAGGTATTATTTGAAACTGAACACATAACATTTATTGCTGATGGCTAGGCTTACCCATGCCTTCCTGATAATATTCCAGTGGAGATGTAGGGGGTGATTCTATCAGGCTTATGACTACCTAGTATGGCATAACCATAATGCCTGTCGCTTTATAATTCTTAATTTTTTGTAAACATCTTAATAATAGACTAAATGGGCATAAAAAGGGGAAAAAGTAGTTAGTCTCAGAAACGAAAAAAGAATCATCTATTTTTTATGCATCCGGGCCGGCTTCCAGGAAATGTAATATTCACATTTTGGCATTAATTCTTGAAGCAAAAGGTATTGATACCTATCAGGTTGACCAAACTGAGTCACAATGTACTGGAATGTGGAGGTATTTATTTCCCACTTTATGTCAGGATTGGCTGTACATTATGTGATTCTTCATCTGCTTCATTGTTTTCCCTTGATTTTATGTAAGAGTTTGTTTATCTTCACACCATTACCAATATACTTCTGGCAAAGATATATTTAAATGTGGGTACTGAATACCTCCCATTTAGTTAATAATTATATTATGAGGCATTCTTATTATCAGCATGTAACAATATACCAATTTTTAACAAACATTTTTTAAGGCTCGAAATATGAGTAGTTCTAGATAATTTAAGTATGTGATATTTATAAGTTTTCAGTCTCTTTCCAGAACCCATGAACCCTATTATCATTACAAATGGTCCCCCACCCACTTCTTGACACATCTATAAATATTTTCAAATCATATTTTGAGTATGCTATACTTTTGTGTAAACTATTGATATTATCAACTCACCGCTGTAGGTCTAGTATATATCTGGGGTAAATGATATCATAATTGCTTTTACTTTAAAGTAAACCATATTTATGGTTATATGGTATATTTAATGTTCTAATAGTTTTGTGTAAAGTCAAATATATGTACTTGCCAGGCATTTGGCAGTCAATGTTCCTATTAAATGAGCATGGTCTCTAATACTACAACTCTGTTTTTTCAAATATATGGATTTTTGTTTTACAAAACCTAAGAATTGACAGCACTGTGATGGTCTAAGTACTCAATTATACTATTTTGATAATTTATTACTAATATGGAATTTTTGTAAATACTTAGGAATTGTTCCATTATCATTTTTCAACCATATCTTATAATCAGAACCTGTTGTATACTACGTATGTAGGTGCTGACAGATATCTCTTGTCATTGGAATAATAGTATAGGTAATTATTAGAAATAGTATTATCTCTACTTAAAAAAAAAAATAGTCTTGGTTAACTTGTCTTTTATTTACAACAAGAACCAATGCACAAAAGGTCATTAAAGTATTGTACTAATTGGTGACCTGTAGATTTTTAAATTATGCAATCACCGATCTCATAATTAGAGAACAACATGGTGCAGAACACAAGACATAATACAAGAATGCATTAAATTAATATAATTTTTCATACAGAAACCATCAATACTTCCTGTGAGCTGGATTAATATTTACCAATAAATAGAACTCTTAATAAATTCTCCTGGCGAAATTAGAGCTACTGTAGTTCAGTGATCTTCCATTTTAAAATGGTATGTGTTAACAAATTTGTTATTTAGAATAAATCTTTTGTGACCATTCAGTGTTGGAAACAAAACACTTAAGGTATGAATTGGCCTTTACATGGTGTGCAAGGAGTAATTGCACCTAATGCCAGCAAATTACTAATGGCTATTAGCATAACAGGATCATTTAATTAAAATATCATTTTATAATGACTGTTCAGATTATGACTGAAAAGGTGTCAGTAAAACGGTTTGAGTATCCATTGACATGTTCAATATTGAAACATCATCACAGATGCTTTCTCAACAAGGTAAAATATGATTTAATCTTCCAGCATGACTAACCTCTAGTAGCGAGCAGGAGTCTTGTCCTGTGGTGGTGGGGCTTGGGCTGGTACTGGTTGAATTTTTGTTTGATATTTCAACTTTATCTTTATTTCCTTGCTTGATATGAGAACTGTGGTTCCTTGTGTCCCGGCCTCGAATTTGCCCTCTGTTGGTTGTAACAAAGTGAACCACTCAAGTTTCCCTGACGGGTTGTGGTAAAAGTAGTTGTCTTTTTTATAGATTGGCCTGTTCTTTGGCAAGCTTGTAAGACTCTCTATCTTTTTAGATTTTAGGTTGTTACCATAAAGGTATGATAGAGTGTTGTTACCATAGAGATGATCATCTCTTTCAAATTCTTTGACAATATTTAAGCATTTTTTGTGCCGGACAGGGAAAATATAAATTGATTGTTTGTGTTAACATTCTTCCAGCATCACTAAGCGGGGAGATCTCTATCATTATTGTTGATAGATTAACATTGATAATGTCCCTTCATCAAAATTGTATTTCAAATACGGGCTAAGTAGTTGTTTAGTGCTCTTTTATATGCATAATTATTAATGCAACAAATCCCATAATGCTTGCAGCACTTCCAGGGATAGAATATAAGTAGGCCCAGTGTCTAGCACATGTGATGGGTCATGCTCAGGTAGAGCGTCAGTTACAGTTATGACTGTATTAGTGTTATCCGGGTTTGTGTCAAATGGAACCGATGGTTCGACACTGACATCAAGTACCTACCTAGTTCCATAACTAGTTCATTGGTTCATAATTTTTGCGGTCTGCAAAAAATATAGAATTGACCCTGATAATGTACCATAATAATTATACTTACCTAAGCGTAGCCTCTCGGCCTTCACCTTGAAATAAGTAAATTATAAAACTCGTGCGTTTATCTCGTAAACGCCCCGAATTATTTGTTCGCGTCAATGCATCTCGTCCATCACCCGCGTGGTACAATAATAATTGTATATGTCTTCTGAAACACGTTTTACTGTATAAAACGTTTAAAACAATGATAAAATTCGTCCGTTTATCTCGTAAACGACCCGAATTATTTGTTCGCGTCAATGCATCTCGTGCACCACCCGCGTGGTACAATAATAATTGTATATAAGTCTTCTGAAACACGTTTTACCGTATAAAACGTTTAAAACAATTGTTTTATCTGGTGAAGAAAAAATGGATGAGTCTGATGACTCTGATGAATCGGTGTTGTACCGGTGTCGTTTGTATTTAATCTTCGGATTTTTTGAAGATAATATTCCTTTTCATGTTTTCATTTCGGCATGATAACATATGCCAACTTTAATCACACTTTCAACTAGTTTTAAACACTTTAATTAATATTCTTTGGGAATAACAGCGTACTGGTTGCCGCGCAAACGTAAAGAATGACAGATGACGTATAGAGCTGTCATAGGTACACTTGTGCGTTTAGT
Source organism: Conistra vaccinii (assembly GCA_948150665.1). NCBI lineage: Eukaryota > Metazoa > Arthropoda > Insecta > Lepidoptera > Noctuidae > Conistra > Conistra vaccinii. The sequence goes on along the minus strand of OX411338.1, from coordinate 19,526,369 downwards.
TTTGCTTTCAGCTCTTAAACATGCGACTGGTGATCGACTTGCGTTAAGGAAGCTGCATTGTAAATATTATATCGAGAACGAAGCCAGAAGTATAATATAAAAACTTATCTGTTACTGGATCGACTTTCATTTACGGGCGCCATATCGCGCCAAAAAAGGCATCCTACTTCTTAGCAAGTTAATTTTAGGAAGCGTTGTGGAGTGAAAGAGGTTAGGTGTTCTAAGAATTAAGAAAAGTGTGATTACGGTAATGATACAGTTTGGACACACAGAAAAGATTGGCTCTCATAAGAAATCTTAGTCGTTATAATTATATGTATAATATTATAGTATTGATATTTGGCTCTATTGACTAATGACTTTGCCGACCTGGGACCACTGCCATAGGTCATCACTGGCAACTCGCACTGGTTAAAGACTTTCGTTCGTCTTGAGACACTGCAGTACGTGGAACGAGCAGATAACGCTGCAGCTGCCCAGCCGAGTCGGATTCGACGATTAACCTTCAAATTTCTCCAAGTTGAACCTACCTATCTGGACAGTTTGTCCTAGGTAAACATACTCGTCCATAACTTCGAGTGTACCGTCTCCGATCTTCATGAGAGTGCAGTGCACCCACTCTCATGAAGATCGGTGACGCTACACTTACATGGGTATTTGACCCACTCTTTCGGAACTACTGAGGTCATCGAGCATTGTACTGAGGTCCTCCATAGTCTCAAACATGACAACTATGTCGTCGGCAAACCAAAGTTTAGTGAAGTAATCGATTATGTGTTACGCAATTAGGTTGCAGGTATAATAAATATTCATAAATAAATTCAGGTTCTGAGCAACGTTGTAGGTAAGTAGTGACAATTAGTGTTCAAGTGAACAATATCAGACGTTGGCCATGCAGCTGTCAACTTAAAAGGCATTGGAAATTATTATAATTATTAAGTTATTCAATCGACACTGATTAACTTTTGTTCTACAGAAACCCTTCGTTATGGAGCAATCACAGTGAGGCATGTGATTGTATATGAGGAGAGACATACATATTTTCAGGCGATCAATTTCGGCTGATCGACCGTAGTTTTCGATGTCGGTGCATGCATAGTGCATGTTAATAAATAATTTTGTAAATCATATTAATTTATGAGGAAAATTCATATGCCTGATGATCTCTGGTGCTAGTCTACGAGTATAGTCTAGCTAGAGCAAAGGAAGCGATTTGCTTGCGCGTGCGCAGTGTGTGTGAGGCTTTGCGACAAATGACAATTAACAACAAGGAAACAGTAGCGTCGTCACTGTGACCCCACCGCGTCAGGCCCACAAAATAACACCCTTTGCGTTATTATTCTAAGATAACACCTAAGACACTAATACACTTTTTCAGTAAAGAGAAATCAGAATGAAGAAATCAGACGCGGGAATCCATCAACACAACAGGAAAAAGTGGGCCCAAAAGGTAATATGTGCCAAAAGTGTTACTCACACTCACAGAGTCATAGCGTAGTATAATATTGTTTGAATTTATCATTAAATTAACTACATGGGAAATTAAAATTATGTATTTTTAGAACAATAAAGTTTGTTATCTCGCGCTCCGTTCCATAATGATAAATGACTAATAAATCGAATCCAATAATAAATTAATTTTTCATTGCCCGTTATTTCAAGCGACAAATAACGAATAGCAATAACAATCGCCTGTCGAAGCGAAGGTCTTTAGTAGTGCACCGAGGAAACAAGGCGACACGTGTCACACCGCACACGTCACACGTCTGACACACCGATGGCTTTTTGTAAACAGCGGCTTCATGACCGTCGGCAGAGTAGCGGCTGTATGAAATAACGGGCAGATTCAGAAACGTTTAGTAAATCGCGTAACACTTCCTGTATTTACCGGATCAGTGACTCGGCGCTAAATATCACGGTACATTACGATGTCCAGTTAAGTAATGCTTAGACCTCGTGCTCCGACATTCACTATTACTAATAATCATTTCAATGTGCCTAGTGACTTTGAATATCAGCGGAAGTTTAGAGCAAACAGAAATTAGGAGTGTGTTCCATTACCGATCGCTTCATGTCTCAATAAACATGTCATATTAATAGGCAGTACCTACAATCAGTTTGTTAACAAAGCGACAAACAACAAGTCCATGACACTAACTTAACTTAAATATTTTAACTTTTATTTTAAATTTCTCTTTAACTTAAATTTATCAGCAATGAATTCAATCAGTCAGCCAGCACGATAAAGATTATAACCTGAATAAGGCGGAACATAGGAAGAACTGAAATGGCTGCCACGAATAGTTCAGAATTAGAACAGCAGTTTAGTAACTTTACAGACTTTACGAATTATAACCGCAGTGTCATTCATCATCATCATCATCATCAGCCTATTAATGTTCCCACTGCTGGGACACAGGCCTCCTCTCTGTGAGAGGGAGTGGGCAGTAATCTACCACGCGGGCCCAGTGCGGGTTGGTAGATGTCACATGTCTTCGAATTTTTGGTTCTAAGACATGCCGGTTTCCTCACGATGTTTTCCTTCACCGTTTTGAGAGCAGTGGTGATGAAATTATTTACACCAAGTAAAGCGCCTGCCTGGGTTCGAACCCACGATCTACAACTCGTAAGTCGGGGCCGTTACCACTGGGCCACCACTGCTCCTCTGAATATTGTACAGGGTGTCAGGGACATCGACGCGAAGCCGGTTACCATGGATTCAGTACATGATTCTAAACCCCCCTGCGTAGAAATTTTTCGTCGGTTATTAAAAAAAAACAGCTGTTTCATAGAAAAGTGCAACCTACGCGGTCAAAATGTATAGAACAGCATATAAGCGGCGAAAAATTTCAACGCAGGGGCGTTCAGAATCATGTACCGAATCCATGGTAACAGGCTTCGCGTCGATGTCCCTGCCACCCTGAATAAATAAATGTAGGTATTTTGCAATTTGTGATATCAGATAGTCGATGTGTGAAACGTAACAGTAATTAGCTATGATTGCCGATGTGCTGGTGTTTTCGTCCACGGACGGAGTTAGAGAGCTGCTAGTTAGCGGTACAAATGGTACCTATTTCCCAGTGAGTGAAGTGATTACCTAATCGTGAATTCTAAAGCCAACAGAGCTAGGAGCCTAGGATTCAACGAACACTAGCCGAAGAGAAACTTATCACACGTGTGGGGAATAAGGCTGCCTGTCCACTGGAGCGGAGAGGAGAGGAGAGGAGAGGAGCGGAGATGTGCCATTATTAACCAATCAAATCTAAACTCAGGGGCCGAGTCAAGATTCTATTGGTTAATATTGGCACATCTCCGCTCCTCTTTTCTCCTCTCCGCTCCAGTGGACAGGCAGCCTTACACTGAGATTTAGAAGATTGTATAAGCAGCTAATTATAATTTGAGTGGACAACGAGAACGTGATAGAGGATCGTTTGCAAACCGCGGCGTCGACACTTTCGCCGAGATCACCCGTGAGTGACCGGCCACGGCCGCACGGCGCGGCGGCGGGCGCGAGCGACACCCGCTGACGAGCTGCGACCGAGTTTCCCATTGTCATCAGTTTCAGTATGCACTGCCATTATTTGTACACGATTTAACACGAAAGTAGTTTAGTCTGAATCGAGAAATATCGATCTATTGAAGATTATAGAAGTGCTCGATAATTTTACCGAATAAGCTTGTATAAATACAAAACTATTGTTGTTGGTCGTGTGACGTGTCAGCGCATGATTCACTTACTGACAATTACATATTAGAATTTAGAAAGCATTGATTTTATTAATAATGACTGTTATTTTATTTAGTAAAATTAAACGGTTATTTATTAATAAAACGTTTCTCCCCAAGTCCCCACTAGTCAGTTCTTGAAGATTCCTTGTTTAACTAATTGTGTAGGTATATACCGTGCGGGTATCGAACCAGCGACATGGAGCACCGAAGGTCTGTGATAGAAGTTCTACTGAATACTGATTACACCAACATTATAATTACTATAAAATAAATTATAATACACCGTAAACTGTGACTTCAATTGAACATAAATAAAATTGTTTAATGGACATTAATTTTCCTGATTTAGATATGGCGTATGGAGTAAGTCACTATAATTAACATCACAAGTCACAACAATGGCTCCATAGAACAGGGCCGTAGCCAGGAATTCATTTCGGGGGGGGGGGGGGCTTGTCTTTTTTTAGAAGAAATAAAGCATTTCTGATTTCGAGAGGGTAAATAAAGATAATAGATTTTTTTTTTAAGTATTATCAGGGGCCCAGAAATCTGAATGGCCCGGGGCCCAGGTATGCAGAAAACTCTAAGAACGTAGAATATAAGAGCGAGCGGAGCGAGCTCGAAAATTTCGCACCCTACATTTATATTTAGAATACATAGGAGGCCCCCGCGGACCGCACCTGCCGCCACCCCTTAGTTCGCCAGTGGGGCCGCTAGGGACGATATAGGATGCAAGAGCGAGCGAAGTGAGCTCGAAATTTTTAGCATCCCACTCGAATAAATTAGGTTTTCTTTGTCTTTGACCGTTCGTACAGAAATAGAAGTAAGTTTATCGACTTAAGCAGAAAAGTTTGAGAATTAAGAGAATATAGGATGCAAAAGAGCGAGCGAAGCGAGCTCGAAAATTTTTGCACCCCGCCTTGGCTAGCTTAGACTCCCTAATAGAATGCTGAAGTTGCAGGAATTCATTCAATATAAAGTCAGAATCGATAAAAATACAGACGTACTGTTCTTTTTGTAGATTATAATAAATTTATAAAGTACCTACTCCTCTGCGAAATAGATTACAATTATCACATGTATTTACGGAGGTACTCTAGGACTGCCTAGGAGGGTTGATCTATGGATTGAGATTCTGGTTTCTCACATTGCGGGGGGGGTTTGAACCCCCATACCCCGCCCCCCCCTGCCTACGGCCCTGCCATAGAACCAGTGGGGAGTTGCTTCATTCTGTATTGCCAATCATGAGGTCATACATCATAAGTTAATAATTTCTAATTATAGCGCTTGCCTAACGCATTACACTTACGTTAGCGAATTCCCGGCAACGCGTTATCACTCTGATAAGAATATATTCAGGTCAATATCTCGTGATAGTACCTATAGGTACATGTGTACCTTGCTCTTATAGGCCGTTTACACCTTACGTAAATACGTGTGCTAGTATCAATAGTATCATAAGCCTATTCTGGTATCTGTCATAGGCTTACAAAAATGCCTCTCGAAAACATAGAGTATGTATGTGCGCCATGTGCCGTAGCCCGGCGGCCGGCGCGCCGCGCGCCGGGGCGTCGCGTCGCTAGTGTGCACTTGTAGCACGGTAGACGGTAGAATAACTAAGCCATATCTTAGAAATAAATGCCTACAGCCGCGCGGTACGTAAACATGCGATAGGGCTGCCCGCCTCCAGTATTTTAATTACATTTGCCTACTTTGTGTTTCCATTTAGTTTTGTGATTGTAAATATACTTTTTTATCTACACAAATAAATAAAATACTTTGTGAATTGAATAACAAAACAAAACACAAATGCCCGAGGTTTTAAAACAAGCGTACCTACCGTATTAATTCATGAACCTCCTATAACTACCTATTTCACTCGTGTTATCACTTTCCTTTACTCTATCCGTTTCTATGAAGTTGGCCTACCGTCTACCGTGCTTGTAGCCTTGTCAACCAAGTGATAAATGCCGCTCCCATATTATTACAAGTATGTTGATTGCAGCACTAAGATAGTATTTGGTTTTTTTTCTGAATCATTTTTCCAATGAAAGAAAAATGATTCAGAAAATTGTTTCACCATGAAGTTATTTGATAAAGACTTCTTCATAAAATAATAAGCTGCACCTATTCTGAGAAATCTCAAATACGAGCTTAGATTTCCAAGAACATAATAAACCTATTTCATATCCTACTGCATAGTGCATATTCCTTATCAGCACTTTGTCACTGCCCAGAGCGATGTGCCTGAACAAAATCTTATTATAATAAAATAGTGTATAACTTACCCTTTATTAGTGGTTCCGCGACGATGTTGACGTCTTCCTGTGGAATCATGTCCATGAGACGCGCGATGTCTGTGGCCAGCATGTGGTCCACCACCTCCAGCAGCTTGGGCTTCAGCGGGTGGAACTTTGTAAAGTCGTGGTTGGCCAACGTCTCCTGCATCTTCTTAATGTCGGGAAAGTCACCAGGAGATATCTGCTGCTCCCTCTGGATGCGGTCATACACCTGACCCAAATTCTTTATCAAGTCTTTCTTTTTACCATCCTTACCAAACATAGAAGGCATCTCTTTCCGTAACTCACTGACAATGTATGCATGAACCTTAGCAAGCCGAGCCCTCTTTATCAAATCATTAAGTTTTCGCAAAGCAGCGTTTCGTGGAAGAGACTGCATATCTCTGAAGAGATCTTGCTCTTCATCCTCAAATAATCTTCGGTTGACATCATACCGTAAAGGCTGGTCCCAGAAGGATCCAATATATACTCTGGCCACCTCTGGTGTCTGCAGCACTTTGCCTAGCGACCACATCAGCGCACCATACACACGCATCAGTTGCTGGTGATCAATCATATCAGCCTTGTTCAGTACAATACGAATTTTGTCGTCATGCCCCCTCAGAGCCTCAATACTGCGCCTGAACTCATCTGATATGTCGAGCTTGTGTGCGTCAAACAACAGTATGATGCGGTCGACGCGCTCGGCGAACCACTCAAGCACGCCCGTGAAGTCGTAGCCGCGGTCCACGCGCTGCTTCTCGCCCGACAGGATGCCGGGCGTGTCCACGATGGAGATGCCCTTGAGCACCGGTGAGCTCACCGTGGAGCACTGGAAGCGGTTGAGGAAGGCGTTGCCGAACTTGCTGAGGGGCCGGAATTGTTTCTTGGGGTCCACGACGAGCGCGTTGCCGGGGATCACGCCTTCCTTCTCGTCGTACATGACGGCGATGAATCTGTCGGTCGTGGGCTCCGGACCTATTCTGATGCCCGGGAAGTCTCGCTCCAGCAGGTATTTGATGAATGTGGTTTTACCGGTGGAGTACTGTCCCACGAGTAGGATCATGGGCTTCGCATCGAAGTCCGGCTCCTCAAGCTGCGGCGAGTGGAAGTCGTGGAACTGGTAGTGCAGCTCCAGGGGTAGAAGTTTTGTTTTATAAATCCTTTTGAGACCTTCCACGACATTTTCGATACTCTCGGATTTTTCACCTTCTTTCTTTAGCCAACTAAACATTGTGTCTGTAAATTGGTTCGCTTTGTAATTGTAATAAACAGGACGGCACGGGCACTAGTTCACTCACTGCAACACTTCAAAATATTTTTACAACAAATACGGTGAGACCACCACGATCATCCTCCCCCACAGAAATCAAATGTCAAATGACGTGTGTGACATGAACATGACGCACGATATGACGTGACTCACTGAATGTTACTATTACAAACAATACAGAATTCAAAATGGCAACTAAAACTGCATTTGTTTCTCATCACTAGAATTCACTTTCACTGAATTTACTGGTAGACTCTGGTAGTGATTCATTAAAGATTTTTCTGAGGATTTTATCGTGGTTTTACCAGGATTATAATTATATTCAGAATAAAAACATTTTATTATTATAAGCGGATGAATTTTTGGATGGATGCCTTATGATCGTTTCCCCCCTTTTTTATACTTGTACATAATTATTATTATTTTAATTCTGTTAGTTTTTAAATCATTTTATAAAAGATAAATAAATTTCAATGTTATAATATTTGTTCTGAAACTGTGATTATAACGTTTTTTTTTTTTGCGAGTTCCAGTTGTCAAATATTGACAATTTCAATAGTGTAAAGTGTAAAGAATTAAAGAAATATCGAGAAATATACATGATGACTTGATGAGTGTATGTCATTTGCGCTGCGCACTTATTGGTTATTTTTATGTTATCACCATACAAAACTATAAAATAATGACGACATTTCACGATGAAATAGAAATTGAAGACTTCGAATATGAGGAGGATGAGGACATGTATTATTATCCATGTCCGTGCGGCGATAGGTTTCAAATAAGTAAGGTTAGAATTTTAATAACACTATCGGCATGCTTGTATAATTTGTGTTTTGGGCTAGTGCCTAAATGAAGGTCGAAGCAAGCTTCACCCGGAATCTTCAACCTCAAGAGGAACTGGCTATCTTAGCTCTTACTGCCGAAACAACAATGCTGTTAACATTGTTGTTATGGCGACGGACTTAGGTCAGATCACCATCTCACCTAAGTCTGTCGCCATAACAACACCACCGTAGCTAGCCAGGCGGACTTAGATCAAGCCCTACCACCAACCAAACCGAGCGGAAATTGTTACCCCCACTGGGACCTCTGGGTCTGAGACAGGAGTCTTACGTCTAGACCACAGACGCTGTTAAAAGAGTCATTTCATCTATAAAACCGTTAAAAGTTTATTTACTGTTTGTTGGGTATGATAATTATGCTCTATCATACCCAACCCCTTCAACCATAAACGCAGGTGGATACAGGAGTTCACGCACACACAAGTGGAGAACTGGTGGGCCTCTACACCGGGCTGCAGGCAATCCAAGGATGCCATCCTTGGATAGCAGGCTAACCAGGATAGATTAATCTTTTTTAAATTGTATTTTGTTACAGCTGTAGCTACAATCATGCATTTGGTTTAAATAGATTTTTATTATTTTATTTATCTTTTATATGGGTAGATTCTTTTCCTCTAGGTTTTGTGAATGTGAGAACCTTGTAGGCTTAACAGACTGAATATCTGTGGGCCATTTTCTATTTTTCTAAGTAATAGGCCTACACTGTCCTCTCATACCTATTATCACTGTAATTTAAAAAAATCCTTTGTAAAAACCAATTTATTTTTAAAAGAGTAACCATGGAGTTTCTTGCCGGCTCTTCTCCATAGGAAACAACCATTTGGAATTTGAATTACGCCTGGACAGGAACGACCTGCTCCTAGTATCGGAAACCATCATGGGGCATAACGGAGTCCTCTGTGCAGGGTGTGCATGGACGCTAAGGAAACCGTCGCGCACATGCTCTTCGATTGCACTGGTGTCTCCCAGATTAGAACAGAAATCCTCTGGTCACCCAGATCTTTCACAGATGTTCTGAACAAACCAGGAGATTTAATTAACTTCTGGAGGGAGGCAGGCTGGTTGGAATAACTACCAACAGCCGCCATGGCCCACGGACAATGGTCCACCTGAGGGACTAAGTGCAGAAACGAAACCCAATAACATAGAACCGTTTGTTTCAGGAAGAGTTACTGGATGGTGAAGAACTAGCCACTTGTCCAAGCTGCTCGCTTGTGGTCAGAGTTATCTATGATTTGGTAAATGTATTTAATTTTTATACCTTTTAAATCATCAGTTAAGTTTCAGGCAATACCATGACTCATTTATAATTTTGTGCAAATTACACAATATATGTTTTGTTTATATCTACTTACATATTGCTGTCAGACTCCACTAAAGTAACTACATTCAATACTGCAAATCCTGGCCAAGTTTGTGATTGCCTTCTAACAGTTTTGTGAATTATGTTTTCAGGAAAAGTTAAAGGCAGAAAATGAGGAAAAACATAAGGCAGAAAATAACAGAGAAGCTGTGAGGGCATAGAGCAAGCCAGTTGGTGATAGACATTGAAGCGGCAAGCCTTGCCGATGGAGCACTAAGAAGTGACCACAGTTGTGGAGACCTGGGCCCACTGACAGATCTGTGATGTTTTATGAGATGTAATACAGTTTCTGAGCTATGAACTATCTCCTGTTGGTTTTATTAATCATTAAACTTCACTCATCTTTCTGTATCAGGTCTTACTGAAACATGTTTTCCATAAAAGATGTGACAAAGATAATTATTGTTCCTGTAAAACCGGCAACCATAGATTATTTTGCCCTTATAAATATTAATCGAAGTCAAAAAATCTAAACTATTTCGATATGTCTTATAACTGAAAAATTGACTAATTAGTCAATGTCAATGAAACAGCATAAAGTGGCAAGTGATCTATTTTACACTCGTTAAAAAATATGATAAACACATTGTCTTACATTTACAATAATAGTGTATAATTTGTTCTCTAAAATAATAATATTTAAATAAGTCACATTGATAGTACAATCAACTAAAACAAGAACTTGACTAGCTAGTATGAAAAGTTTTCCTATGCTCCACATACCTATGATACTCGAGCTACTTCTGGCAATATTGTCATAATTTGTTAAGATGCCCATTCATTGACAGTTGAAATGCACCTAGCGAGTCTACTAATAATTTGAGATCACAATTAGTTCTAAACTATGAGAAGTTTACATTATGGCCAACTTGATGTCCATTTAAACTGTAAATAACTGGGGGTGTAATAATCAACAAGATTACAATACATAATATACCCACTAAAGACTTAATTGTCGCTTATAACAATAAGTTGCAATAATACAATATATCCTATAAGTACATTGTGTGAAAGTTCATAGATTATTACTGTGGATAATGTTGGGTATTGATAATATTATTAGTATTACTTACAATAACTTAATTTTTAATGTTTCAACATCCAACCTCTTCATTGTATGTTCCCAGGACATAAACGAGAAATATATACATTAGCTTTATACATTAATTTTTCTTCAGGGTTCACATGGGATTCAACATTAAACCTGCTAGCTCTAATATGGAGAACATTGTTTATCAACTATATTATTATTATTGAACACAGAAGCTGTAGATGGTGGGTACATTGGAAGAAAAATGTTGAGCTAATAAAGTAGACATTGGGCCTATTTCACAAACCAAATTATTGTAATAAATATAATTTGAAATGTTTATAAAATGGACTGAAAACTACATAACTAGGCAAGCGTAAAGCAATAATAAATACTGGAATGAATAGAAGTGAAGCATACATAATGTAAGCTTAGCTGAACAGGTCTTCAAACTTAAGTAATATACTACAAAAATAAATTATTCAGTTCCTACTTAAGTAAAGGATATATTATTATTTTTCATAGAAAATTATATTCTCAGAATATGTTACATGCAAAAATGTACTTACGAGCTAATAGGCTCACTACATCAGATCATACTCTGAGTTAACATGTGACTTTAGTAAACGCAATGTTAGTGGTTTGAATAAGTTATAAGTAACGCTCCAAGCAAAGTTCTATAATTAAAGTCAGAGAGTCGAAAGCGTAATTTCAATTTGGTCAAAAGCGCGGTTTATTATATTATACGAAATAAAACTAAAGTTTTGCAATGTTCATAATATATCACACACGACCTATCTGTGGTCAATTGTCACGGTGAGCTCGTCGCGATATTTCTAAGACACACATATGCGCAAGTATTATTTTCCCCCTTTTCAAACGATTCAAACGTCAGTTTTGGATGTTTATTGACTATTAGATATTATAGATGGAAGGACTGTTTGGAAATGTCTGACTTTACGATGACTGAATACTAAATGATATGATACGTATCCACATAAAACAGTACGGCGTAGCACGTTTCTATAATACAACATAATAGGAACTTATGATTTTGTACAATAACGCATTATGGAGGGGGAGTACAAAATGTATTCAATGAGTGTCGAAGTCCTTTTAGTGTTTACGACCGGCGGGGGGTGGGCCTCACGAAAGGTTAAATTAAATGATGAAACTAAACAGCGCATGGTCGTTTCGCCGGGGCCCTGCGAGCCGCTGAACTCGCCCAGTGACGTCACGGCCGCACTCAGCACGGCCGCCTGTAGCTCGCTCCACGCGCCACTACGCGGGGCGCGGGGGCGCGGCCACTGACGTCACGGCCGCACTGAGCGCGGCCGCGAGCGCGGGCGAGGGCGCGGGCGGCGGGTGGATGTTGAAGTGCCGCACGGCCGCCTGTAGCTCGCTCCACGCGCCACTACGCGGGGCGCGGGGGCGCGGCCACTGACGTCACGGCCGCACTGAGCGCGGCCGCGAGCGCGGGCGAGGGCGCGGGCGGCGGGTGGATGTTGAAGTGCCGCACGGCCGCCTGTAGCTCGCTCCACGCGCCACTACGCGGGGCGCGGGGGCGCGGCCACTGACGTCACGGCCGCACTGAGCGCGGCCGCGAGCGCGGGCGAGGGCGCGGGCGGCGCGGCGGGCGGGAGCGCGGCGGGCGGCGGGTGGATGTTGAAGTGCCTCACGGCCGCCTCCAGCGCCACGTTGTTGCCGCTGAAGTAGGCCGACACCGCGTTGTGGAACAGCAGCAGCTGCTTGTTCATCACCTTCACCTGAAACCCAGGCATCCTTCGGTTACCATTTTTTTATTAGTTAACTTTAGGGCCACCGATCGGCACGGTGATCGGTGGCGAACCTAAAATTACTTTAGCCCGTCGACAAGTTCGTGTTAAGAATGTGTAACATGCGATGGCTACGCGACGCGCCAGTACGCACCCTGTTCTCGTGCAGCAGCTTGAGCTTGACGGCGGAGTCGTCGCGCAGGCGCTCGTAGTGCCGCCGGTGGCGCTCGATGCTGGCCAGCAGCAGCTCGGCCGGGTTGCCGCCGCTGGCCTCCAGCTCGCTGCGGTACGCGTCGTACTCCACCCTGCACACACACACACACACTGAGCTGAGCGTATGTCCCATGTAACGCCGCCATCGTGTTTTTCGGTACTTTTCACAAAACAAAAGGCTAGTTGACAGTAAGAAAAATACTTTCTGAATTTTATTATGTAGAAGGGCTATGAGCTAAAAGTATTAAAATTCAACTAAGCTTTAAAAAATATTTTAGATTCATTAATATTTTTGAGAAATAATTACGTAAAAATATAGCCATTGGTCACGTGACATTGAACGCGAATCATAGCGTGACACGTCACGGTCTTCAGTCATAATGTCACTTTGTTTGATAGCGGACAAACTTCCACAGATTATACATCCCAGATTTGATGATTAAATACAAATATTTTTTATTTGTTGAACATAGGTATAGGTTAGGTACAGATGTTGTAATTATTAAAGAGCGCTATGTCTAACCTTCATCGGCGTACAAATATTATTTTAATACAAACATGCTGATTATAATAAATTATTAAACAATTAAGTATCACAATAAAACATTCCAATAAAATATAATAATAATAAATTTTAGTATGTCAAATCAATACCTAAATTATAATAATAAAAAAATAAAAAATGGTAACTATAATTTGTCAGTTAGATAATCGTTCACCGTATTGTAAATAGGTTTTCTCATATAATATTTTCAGTAAAGCCTTTTTAAAATCGTTTATGTTGTTTATTTCTTGTAAGTTGTCTAGGGATCTTATTATAGATCTTAGGTGCCATTCCTAAAAAACTTTTCGTATAAAGAGCAGTTCTATGTGGCTTAGCGCATATCTCTCTATTGCGTCGTTTAGATCTTAATGTTTCAAACAGATGGAAGTTGGATTTGACAAATACCGCTAGTTAAAGATGATGATATCACTCGAACCGCCATTACAGTGCACCCAGTTTTGACTATGCACATTATTTTTTTTATTTTATATATATATATATTTTTTCCATCTACTTATGTTTTATTATTATACAATGTCGCCCATGCGCATGTGACCGCCCATAATTTTCTGAATATTCATGAAAAAATATCGAAAATAAACTTCAAAAGGGGGGGTCTATCTATAACATTTTTCACTAGTTTTTTTTAAATAAATACACAATTTTTTACCGAAAAAATGACTTCTATTCCGACGAACTTTCCGCAGGTGTGCCGCTACACTTAGTCACACAAAACATAACGCTAATTTGTTATCTAAAAAAGTATATAGTAGTTTTGCTGCTTCAGACGTAGGCTTAGCTAAAATATCATGGAACATTCCAACGTCCAATACCGACAATTTCATCGAATTGAGAAGGGAGTTTATTTTGCTTGTATATGAAGTCGTCAAACAAAAGCAAAAGACGGCAATTAAACTTAGACCTTAACTCCTTTGCTTAGAATCGTAAATAGACCTGCAATTGACTCGTTTCGTTCAAGACTTACTATTACCTATATATTATTACTGAATCGAGAAATTAAATTAAAGGTAACCATAAAATCAAAACTTATAAGATTCAATGGGACAAGATAACGCACTTTTACTCAAAGTTCATCAGATTACTTTTGTTAGTAAGTACCTAATTAATCTTCAGATTTTTTATGGGGATATGTTAAAAATATAATTTACCAAATATAATTGCAACTGTAAACGAATTACGAACTGAGGTTCACACTACGATCTTCATTATTCATCACAACTCGCGTTACCGCTAATGAATTTCTTAAAAGAATACATTTGTGTATCTGTCGTGGCCAGATCTTAAAATTGATCATTTTATGAAATGAACATCGACCACTGGTCACATCATGATGTGGCCTGGCCAGATCATTGGATGCTAAATGTTTAACGATATGAACAAAACGCACGACTACTTCATGATGTGGCCAAACATGGATGGTGTCTTTGACTCAGAGATCATGGATGGGCGTTACGTTATTTATAGGCGAGATTATCTCGACTATAAATAACGTAACGCCCAATTTTTGTATCTATCATAGATACAAAATTTTTTGAATAATAAAACCGACGGTGGTTGAGTTCTTATCGCAGTATCTACAAAATTTCAATCACAGAGACTGATCAAATTCGAAAGTTCTTGCGATGATATCTGGGTCAAGTTGTCACTCAAAGGGGGTAAAAAAGCTAGGGTAATTTATCTTTATACTGTATACTTGCCGTCGCCTCTACATCCCAGAGTACTGGAGCATTTTGTTGATAATACCAACAATGTCTTGGAACATGCCAATGAATGCTTGATAATTGGTGACTTTAATATGAAAACTATTAACTGGTTTGGGACGGGTGGTCTGTGATTGTGTGTGATTAGAGCTCCTCAAAATATTAGTACAGGCTTAGAACAGACTCTTTGGGATTTTGTCTTGCTTAACAACTTAAGGCAATATAATTATCTATTTAATCAGAATGGCAGAATTCTTGATTTAGTCTTAACCAACTTAGATCTTGTTGTGGTAAGTGCACCTGTTGATGTACTTTCTAAAATAGATATGCAACATCCACCTGGACTATGTGAGCTCTCGTTTTCCCATCTCAAAAAGTCACAGACTTGTAAAAATAGAACCAAATTGAACTATTTTAAAGGCAGATTACGAGGCAATTAATGCAGCACTGGAATAGGTCAATTGGTCCTCAGAGCTAGATCCTTGCATGACTATAGATCAGATGGTAGATTTTTTCTATAATGTATATTGTATGGGTTAATTAAGCGCCACGTTCCACAAGTACCAATAAAACATGCTAAATACCCGTACTAGTTCTCCAGACAGCTCATTAAAAGACTAAAGGAAATAAAATCTTTTTCACAAAATATACAACCGACTTCCACTGTAAATTGAAAAATAACTAAAATTTCGGAAGTCGGTGGCAAAAACGAAAATACAAAACCAAAGACACGGATATTCGTTATATGCCACCGACTTCCGAAATTTTAGTTAAGTATTTTTCACTTTACAATGGAAGTCGGTTGTTTATTTTTATGAAAAAGATTTTATTTCTCGCTTTTTAGTGGATTGGTTTGTAATTTATCTAAGTTACAATAGCCTAATGTCAACTGCTCATCACCTTGTAGGTGACTCACATTATATTTACAATATATACATAATATATTTATACGTCCTATACTAATAAACACAAACACACAATATACACAATATTAATAAACATAAAACACTAAACAATAATTACTAATATTTAATATAATACATTATTACGTTTACCGTACGGTCAGTCCGTCATTAATTATAATAGTAGTACACTGGACACACGCGTCGCCTGCCGAGTCCCTTGGTCCAAGGCGCGTGATGTTTCAAGTTGCGCCCGCGCATGCGCCCGCGCATTCCTTTCCTTTACCGCGCAGGCGCGCATTCGGAATTTGCGGGTCGCCAGTCAAGATCTATCTGTGACGTCAGACGTACGCTCGCTCGCGCTATTTATGTGATCCTAAGCTACCCGCGCTAAATCGCTGTATAACTTTTATCATCCTATTCTGTCTTATGCTTACTGCTTGTGCAAATAAACTTGCTATAAACTGTGCCTTCGTAATTGTATTTCAAGTGTCGTGTAGTGTGTGGAACATTAAAGTGTTGGACTATATTTTCTTCAGACCCAGTAAGTCTACCCCCACACGTACATACGACATAACCAAACTGGTGACCCCGCTCAGAACATTTGAGAATAGTGAGTGCAGTGACAGTAATATATATTAGCTATCATGAGCAGCGACGGTAGCGATACAGAAACATCACAGCGCGGCCATCACAACGGCGCAGGGATTTCCCGTGGCGCTTTATTGTTGCTAACGTCACTAAAGCTATTATCGGAGTAGATGTTTTGTCATTTTTTAATTTAATTGTTGATATTCGCAACAAACGCATAATCGATGGCACCACTAGCTTGTCAGCTGTAGCATCTATCGCTTTTCCAGATAGCTTAATATCCAGTGTAAAGGTCATGACTGGCGAATGCAAATACCGAAAACTCCTAGCAGAATTTCAGGAAATAACACGGCCAGCAGGCGCGCCATTCACACCTAAACACAACACAGCACACCACATTCGCACCACATCAGGCCCCCCAGTATCTTGTTCCCCACGCAGACTAGCTCCGGATAAAATGAAAATCGCCAAGGCAGAGTTCGAGGCAATGCTGGCAAACGGCACAGCTCGACCGTCAGAGAGCCCTTGGTCGTCGCCTCTCCACCTCGCCCCAAAGAAAGACAACAGCTGGCGTCCTTGCGGTGATTACAGGCTGCTCAACGCAAGGACAGTACCAGATAAGTACCCAATCAGGCACATACATGACTTTGCCCACAGTCTATCTGGTTGTAAGATCTTTTCCACTATCGACCTTGTTAAAGCTTATAACCAGATTCCGGTATTTGAGCAGGATATTCCAAAGACCGCCATCACTACACCCTTCGGACTTTTCGAGTTTCCGTTTATGACGTTCGGTCTGAGGAACGCCGGGCAGACTTTCCAAAGGTTTGTTGACGAAATGACTCGTGGCCTGGAGTTCTGTTACCCATATTTAGACGATTTCCTGGTCTACTTTAGGGACGAGGCAGAGCATGAAGAGCACCTTCGCCAACTCTTCACAAGGATGAAGGAATACGGTATGCTCATCAACACCGCCAAATGCGTATTTGGTGTACCAGAGGTAACGTTCTTAGGCTACCACATTTCGCAACACGGAACGAAGCCTTTGGAAAGCAAGGTGCAAGCAATTAGGGAGTTTCCAGTGCCTAAAACCGCTAGGCAACTAAGAAGGTTTCTGGGCATGATTAACTTTTACCGGAGGTTTCTACCACGGGCTGCCCAGAACCAAGCGCCTTTACATGCCCTACTGACCGGTAACGTGAAAGCCTGTCAGCCTGTCGACATAACCGGAACCTCGTTACAGGCATTCGAGGAGTGTAAGGATAGCCTTTGTAGTGCGGCTTTGTTGGCACATCCTGACTCAAATGCCAAACTGGGCCTAGTCACGGATGCGTCTGATTTTGCCATCGGTGGAGTGTTACAGCAGTTCAAAGACGGTAATTGGCAACCATTGGCATTTTTCACCCGCAAACTGAGCCCATCCCAACAAAAACACTCACCGTATGATAGAGAGCTCCTTGCTATCTACGAGAGCATTAAGTACTTTCAGCATTGGCTAGCCGCTACCACCTTTACCATCTATACTGACCATAAACCGCTATGTTACGCTTTCCATCAGCGGAAAAGTAACTGCTCGCCACGTCAGTATAGACATTTAGACTATATTTCACAATTCTCGACCGACATTCAACACATCGCCGGAAAAGATAACGTCGTAGCCGACACACTTTCCCGTATCGAAGAATTGCAAAGCCCCGTAGATTTAGATGTACTAGCCAAAGCACAAAATACCGACTCTGAACTTGCACAATTACTCACAGGAGATTCTTCCCTGCGCATTAAGAAAATGATAATTCCTGGAAGTCGTATTGAATTGTACTGCGATGTTAGCACAGCGACTCCCAGACCCATCATTCCTAAATCATTGCGCAAACAAATTTTTGACACGTTGCACTCGTTAAGCCATCCCGGCGCAAACGCAAGTGCTAAACTTGTAGCACAGCGCTACGTTTGGCCACAGATGCGGAAAGATTGTCGCGATTGGTCTAAGGCATGTTTGGCATGCCAGCGCACGAAGGTGAATCGACACGTTTCCACCCCTTTGGGTACCCTCGATCTACCTTCAGCGCGATTCAAATATGTCCACCTAGACCTCATCGGACCGTTGCCGCCATCCAATGAATACCGGTATTGTCTGACACTCGTCGATCGCTTCACGCGATGGGCTGAAGTCGTCCCTATTACCGATATTACAGCGGAAACTGTGGCCAAAGCGTTTCTGTCGGGATGGGTAGCACGATTTGGTTGCCCAACCGATATTGTCACTGATCGTGGTAGACAATTCGAGTCAGGTATTTTCCAACACCTCGCAAAGTCCATTGGGTTTAGGCATCGCAAGACCACCGCATACCACCCTCAGTGCAACGGTTTAGTCGAAAGATTCCACCGGCAGCTAAAAGCAGCAATCAAGTGCCATGCCGATAGCAGCTGGACCGAATCGTTGCCATTTGTACTGCTCGGCATAAGAAGTGCCTTCAAAGAAGACCTTCAATCGTCTTCCGCCGAGTTAGTATACGGCGAACCTTTACGGCTGCCGGGAGAATTCTTTGGCCATAAGGTTGACAAATGTACGACTGATATAACGGACTTTACAGCCCGTATCAGATCATTTGCCAACAATTTACAGCCAGTTCCCACGTCGCACCACTCAAAACAAGAAAAAGTCTTTGTCCACAGAGATCTGTCATCTTGTTCCCATGTCTTTCTTCGGGACGATGCGTTGAGGGGTGCACTTCACCCAGCATACACTGGCCCCTATGAGGTGATCGAAAGAGGCCCTAAAGTCTATAAAATTAAAGTTAAGGGTAAATCCGTCACAGTATCGTTAGACCGTTTAAAACCAGCCTACTTACTGTCTGACACCAATGACACCCCTATCCCAAATAAACCTGTTCCCGAGCCACCACCTTCCATTCCAGCAGTTAAAACCACTCGTTCCGGCAGAAGAGTCCACTTTCCGGACTACTATCGCCCGTAGCACGGTCTCTGGAGGGGAGTGATGTAGGTGACTCACATTATATTTACAATATATACATAATATATTTATACGTCCTATACTAATAAACACAAACACACAATATACACAATATTAATAAACATAAAACACTAAACAATAATTACTAATATTTAATATAATACATTATTACGTTTACCGTACGGTCAGTCCGTCATTAATTATAATAGTAGTACACTGGACACACGCGTCGCCTGCCGAGTCCCTTGGTCCAAGGCGCGTGATGTTTCAAGTTGCGCCCGCGCATTCCTTTCCTTTACCGCGCAGGCGCGCATTCGGAATTTGCGGGTCGCCAGTCAAGATCTATCTGTGACGTCGGACGTACGCTCGCTCGCGCTATTTATGTGATCCTAAGCTACCCGCGCTAAATCGCTGTATAACTTTTATCATCCTATTCTGTCTTATGCTTACTGCTTGTGCAAATAAACTTGCTATAAACTGTGCCTTCGTAATTGTATTTCAAGTGTCGTGTAGTGTGTGGAACATTAAAGTGTTGGACTATCTATTGGACTATATTTTCTTCAGACCCAGTAAGTCTACCCCCACACGTACATACGACATAACCAAAACCTTTTACAAAATGTTGATTTTCCCGATGCAGGGACGTTCATTGTTGAGGAGTTCTTCTGGTACTTCGCCATCAGCCCCTCTTCACCCTATGCATTGTGACGGCAACCATATTAAAGTAATCGAATCGCAAGTTCGCAAACCGTTCGCAAATTATTTTTTTGTTTGAAAGGGTATACTTTCTAGTTGGTCCCATTGTCATCAAGTCAGGATTGGATGATGGAATCCTGGAGAAGTCGAGGGAACTCTTGAAATATTATAGGCACACCTATAGCGATTTAGGTATTTTTTATAGTAACTCTTGAATTTGCTCTCGGAAGGCACCATTTAGTGAAGTGGAACTGATGATGAAGACCACTGATACAGACAGAGACCGTGAAATACATATTATTAAGTAGTTCTGGTGGCCACCAGAACTACTCAATAATACGTATTTCACGGTTTGCGAACTTGCGATTCGATTATTTTAATATGGTTGCCGTCACAATGCATAGGGTGAAGAGGGGCTGATGGCGAAGTACCAGAAGAACTCCTCAACAATGAACGTCCCTGCATCGGGTTTCCGATCCGGTCTAGTGTCGGTTTTTGGACACAGATCAAAGGGCGCTTGCGGCGAGCGCTTGCGACGACGCATTCACACGTTGGTGCGCGTTTAGTAGCCATTGTAATCTCGCGACGAGCGCATGTTTAGTTCTTTGTACACTACTGACTTTTATATTTTATTTTAAGGATATCGTTTATATTTTGACATTTAAATATTTTGGCCATACTTATCATTTTTGGAAGTAGTCTTAGATGTAAAACATACCTCAAAATATTCTGCTTGCTATGTATTACTTTCACAACTACTTACATTATCCGTACTATTGTTATTGTGTGAATTACTGCGCAATATTCTTTTCGCCTTTCTATTCACGTTTTGGTAAAGCCATCATCCTCTTGGATAATTTCTTTGTTATCTTCTCGCAACCTTTTCTCAATATTTCTCTGTCTTTCATTATACTTCTTTCAATACTTGGTTCTTCCGTGATATTTTCCATCATCTCTTCATTTATAACACCTTCATCTGATATACTAGACACCATACTCGAAGATCTTCCAATATATTTCCATTATCTGGATTATTGAGTAGCGATTAGTAGTAGGGTGGATGTAGAAATAAGGTGACACGAAAAAATAAGTAAGTGTAGCGGCACACCTGCGGAACGTTCGGAGTGGAACGTTCCACCGTGTCATGTGACGCTTGCATTTCTATGGACGTAACGTTCGGCTGATGTGTCATAGGTAACTTGAAAAACATTAGGAGCGTATTCAACCGAACCTTCCGCGCCGAACGTTCGGCAGGTGTGGCGCGACCCTAAGACGTCCGCACGTCCCAGTCACGGTAGACGGTATAATAACTAAGCCATATCTTAGAAATAAATGCCTACAGCCGCGCGGTACGTAAACATGCGATAGGGCTGCCCGCCTCCAGTATTTTAATTACATTTGCCTACTTTGTGTTGAATTCCTAAATAAAATACTTTGTGAATTGAATAACAAAACAAAACACAAATGCCCGAGGTTTTAAAACAAGCTTACCTACCGTATCATGATTCATGAACCGCCTATAACTACCTATTTCACTCGTGTCTATCACTTTCCTTTATTCTATTCACTTTATTTATTAATCCAGACATCTTTTTTTCGGAAGATAAAAGGAAATACTTATCCATTAAAAAGACACACATTATGTACCTACCTACCAGTAAGTAAAATTATTTTATAGTAAGACTATAAAATAATTTTGTTGTTGTTGTTTGTTAATAATAATACCTTTCAAAGTTTCCAGGTAATCTAAAAAAAGTTATCTCTGGATGCGTTATTGCCAAATTCATGCAACCAAAAACAGCAACAATATATACTACTCGTCATATTAAATATGTACTTGAATTTATTTTTTGAGTAAAAATCGCGCGGTTATTGTTAAAAAAACAACACACCGTTTGTTAGTCACTGCGGCACAGACGCGACTGTCTGCGTACCTCGCGCATACCTCGATCGAGGCGCGTAGGTATAGCTCGCGCTTCGTCCGTTTGTATGAAGTTGGAATACCGTCTACCGTGTCCCAGTCGCCAACGCTATACTCTAATCGGTTTCCTAAACACTGTCAACCAGCCTATTGCACAAAGTGTTTACTAACAGCTCCCCCCTGTCAATGGCCTACGTAGCAGTCCCCTTGTAGCAGTGTACATTAACATGTTTTGTTTTCTTCGTAGTTTACTTGTCCAAAGATATTTGTATTATGTTGATGGCACGATCGACATTATTGTCATCGCGGGTAAATCGTAAAACCTGTCTATGACCAGCACAGGACCAGGGAGCTTGGCACAAAGGACGATACCCAGCAGTGGGTGACGTCAGGTTGAAATGATGGTGTTGTTCTTGAAAATCCTGTACTTAAGAGGAGGCTCCCTAAATTGTATGTTATTTGCATTAACATTCTGAAACAGTCGCGTATACAATCAAAATGGAATTTTACTATATGATTTATTGGATCTTTATCTTTCCAAAAATAAGACAGATACGTAATTGGAATATCTTTGCTTGATTCATTTTTTATTCGAAAATCATGTGTTTTTTAAAGATTATTAAGAACCACAACAAGATTACTCGACTTTTATGTCTAAAATAAGTATTTACAGTAAGAAAATATAGTTTACTATCCAAATATAAGATATTTTTTCTCTAGATTAATTATTACTTTAATTATAAACGAAACAAGAATCGAGACTTACGACATTTAGTTTCGAACTCGTATATGGTGAAAGAGCGCACGCGATATACAACTTTATTACTGATGCGTTAGCGTTTAGCACATATCGGAGTGGCGGGGTGCGGGAGGGTGGAGCTTGCGTGGAAATTGTGTTTGGAGTGCCTGGTCTTAACGTTAGATGGATAAATAAATAAATATATGATGGTACCTGGCCGCCTCGTACTGCCGGATGGTGAGCAGCGTGTCCTCGATGGTCTTGTTGGTGAGCGTGTTGAGCGAGTTGTTGAAGAAGTGCAGCGCCGCCAGCAGCGTCTCGCCGTTGCGCGTCAGCGTGCGCTGCGTGTCCGCGTTGTACAGGAACCTGAAGGCCAATTCTAGTACTTAAAAAACGTTCAAATTCAAGTCGCAATCTCATCTTAGCAACAACCAATGTCAAAAACTTCTCAAAAAAATTTTTTTTTTCTCCCACTACGGCGAAGCAAAAAAGAGGGTTATGATTTTCACCGGTATGTATTTTACAGATTGACACTGACCCCTTGGCCACGAGTCACGATAACACCGCTCGCGCGACCTGCGTCTTGTTAACATTATGTTTGGTGCTGTATTTTGTCTACTGCGTTTTTAGGGTTCCGTAGTCAACAAGGAACCCTTATAGTTTCACCATGTCGTCTGTCTGTCTGTGCGCGGCTTAGCTCAGAGGTTATTAGTAGAAAGTTGTAATTTGGCATGGGTATACATATTAATCACGCCGACAAAGTTGTAAAATAAAATCATGATAAAAAATTTGTTTAGGGTACCTCCACTACACGTAAAGTGGGTATGATTTGTTTTTCGTCGTCTATAAAGGTCGTTCAAAAATATTGTGAGTTTGTCATAACCATTTTTGGATTCAGGGTTAACTTTGTTCTTGGGATAAATTCATCCCATCTGCGGAACCCGTCATTGTGCGTGGTCCGACACGCACTTGACCTGATTTTCTATTTGATTTTTCGAAGAGTTTGATTACGATTATACCTGTAACCGCTCCCCATGACGACCTTGGCTTTACATTGGATTCTGTACCCGCCTCCCACGGCGACACCGGCTTGCCAATGGATACCGTACCTGTTTCTCACGAAGGACCTGCCACGGATATGGAACCTGATGTACACGAACTTACCAGCACACAACTTACCAGCTTACCAAGGAGCCATCTGTGTCCACTGTGGCGCGGACACACGAAGACTTAAGAGATTTAGCATAACCAAAGTGGAAGTTCGGCCTATATTTCAGCAATGGATTGCACCATAACAAGTTACTTTATGAACATACAAACAAGGTACACACTCAGCAACTTTTATTGCCTACTAACTACGTATCATTAAGTTTGAATTGAATAATTCCGTTGGTTAATGTCAAGGAAATCATAGGAATAATTGAAGTTTGTTTTGTCTCAAACCATTGCCACACCACATATGTGACATAAGTAATGAATTATATGATCATGAAAAATGGTATTTATACATAATGGCCTTTTGATGGTACAGCATGTAAATAGGTTTTATAAGTTCTTTTTATGACAGTGTGCAGATATGTTTCAGATAATAGTCTGGTCTGTCAGCAATGTTGGATGTTGGCAAGGAACGCACAACAGCCTTCTGCGCCACAAGAACGAAATGTTGAGCATCGCCAAATATGTGTAAACTGTGGTCAATCAGTATTAAGAAAGCACTGTCATCATCTATTATACCAAAGCAATACAGGCACAAGAGACATACAAATAAGTACTATAATCGCAGAGTGGATTATACCGGAACTATAAGTATAACATCACGCCTTGTTTCCCCGAATGGTTGGGCAGAGGTGTACCCACATTTCATTTCGCCACTATAAATTTGTTTATTGTTAACCTTTAATTTTTACAATTATGATTTATAAAAGCCGACCGAGTTCTATGTCAAAAATAGTGGTTGTTCGCCATCTATGATGTCAACCTTAATGCCTGTAATTTGTTTCTTTCATGGGCGTCACTTGGCCAAAACCTCTTTATCAAATGGGCATTTCCCAAGAATGTCGAGGGCTACCTTTGCGCATCCACCTTTAGCCAGCCGAACAGCGACGTTGAATAAAACGCGATGAAACTGCTGCACACCGTCGGTAATTGGCTATTATATTATTTATTTATTTTATTATTTATGTAAGTGTCAGTAAAATACATACAGATACGAGGTAATCATAATTATGAGCACAAAGGTACTGCTTATTAACCGACTTCCAAAAGGAGGAGGTTCTCAATTCGTCTGTTTTTTTTTTTTTTTTTGTATGTTTGTTACGCGATATCTCCGACAGTTGTGGACCGATTTTGAAAATTGTTTTTTTGTTTGAAAGGGTATGCTCCCGAGGTGGTCCCATATAAATTTTATTAACTTTATTTGGATAGTTTTTGAGTTAGCTTCAATAATACGTATTTTTCCCACTTAGTTTATATGGATGATATAATGATACTTCCAATCACTGTTATTTACATAGCAGGTTAGTGGTATTCGAATTTGTATGGGATAGGTACCACAACTAA
This sequence comes from Conistra vaccinii, assembly GCA_948150665.1. Taxonomy (NCBI): domain Eukaryota; kingdom Metazoa; phylum Arthropoda; class Insecta; order Lepidoptera; family Noctuidae; genus Conistra; species Conistra vaccinii. Next base: position 19,501,215 of record OX411338.1, on the reverse strand, counting down.
AAAGTGCAAAATAAAAACTTTTTACAAAAAAGGAACAACCGACTTCCAAAAAAGACACTACAAAGTCAAAAATAAGGTTGACTGGTAGAAAATGCCTATGGCATTAAGTCCGCCTCTGTACATTCCTGTGCTTGAAGTATTAAATAAATAAATAAAAATAACTTTAATTTCGGAAGTCGGTGGCAAAAAACGAAAGTTCAAAACCAAATGCACCGACTTCCGAAATTAAAGTTATTTTTGACTTTGTAGTGTCTTTTTTGGAAGTCGGTTGTTCTTTTTTTGTAAAAAGTTTTTATTTGTTAAGAAATTTCTTCCAGCCATTCCATCGAATTCCGTAAAAGTATTTTGCGATTTCTGACTTTTCTAGGACTTAAACCTCAGTTGATTCAATAGAGTTTTTTTGATTCTTATAAGAAACAGGATTGATTGGCATCAAACATTTTTTGCTGCTCATTTTCTTGCTGACTGTAATTTCTTTTTTAAATCTGTGAATACAGATCAAAATGTCTCAAAAAGTTAAAGACAGTCTCTAAGTCCGTGTTACTGTAGCTACAACGGCTAAGGTCTCTCGGCTAGGGACTCTTACTGCCCCATTTCAAAAATCCACCCTGTATAAATATACTGTCATATGGACGGAACGATTATACACATTTCAAACTTGATATAACATTAGGAGCTACTACAAATTCTCACAATACACGTGTCGGAAATACAATACTGAGGTGAGTAATCGGGAGTGTCTACAGCATGACGCTCGGACCGGCCGGAGCTAAGCAGAGGTGGGTGGCGGTCAAGCAGTGAAGAAGTTTACAAACTGTCGCGCGTTCCGTGTAGTTGTGTCGTGTACCCACACCGCACAGACGAGTATTTGACTTAAAAAGTCGATCAAAATTATTTTTTGATATTTATAGATTAGATATAAAATAAAAAGTAGTTTAAGGTAATAATTTTGTATTTAAAACACCAGACACATGTACAATTTACATAAAAGTAGAGAATGGTTGACTGGTAATGAATTCCTTGTTGCATTAAGTCCGCCTATATACCACTACTGTACATGAAGTTTAAATAAAAAGTTTTTACACAAAATCTTCTAATCAGAATCACCTTCACTAGATCCATCATCCTCCTCATTGTCAAACTCTGTAGACGAGACGTACGATGTCTCCGGGAGCAAGAGTTCCAATGCTTCAACGGAAAATGGCTTACTTTTTTTTCGTTGCCTTTGCCTGGTACTGCTCAAAAAAGGATCCGATTTATTTCAGCACATGTTTCTGTAACTCTCATCGACTCTTCACGCGGATAACAGTCTTTCTTGGCTTTTTTAACAAGTGAATAACACGGATAAACGTTTTTGTTAGCAGCATGAATAACTTCGTATTGTTTTCTTGTCAAATCAGCTTCCACGAAAATAGCTAATGCTTGTGATGGTGTATGCTTTTTGACCACCACATTTTGTGTTGAATTATAACGTGTTCTGTACTTTTTGGCTCTTGTTGGCGTTAAAGTCATATCTTTCATAACTTTAGCCGCGTCACCATGTCCTGCAGCCCGTTAACTCATTTGGGCTGCATAGGTTAACTCTTCAAAAGGTATTTGTTCCCTCAAATCCTTTGTTTTGCGCCTCTTTGCTTGATCGCTCAATTCCTTGAATTCTTTAGTTGGTCGGCCGGCCTTTTTAGTTGTCCACGCAGGCAGTGTAATATAAGTATTTAGCCATTATTCATTTTTTGTTAAGAAGCGTTCTTCCTTGTTACTGGCGGCTGTCCATTTTTGTATAAACTGATCCTTAAATGATTTTAAGGCGCTTCTCAAAGAACCTTGTTTATTTTCAGGGCATTTCGTGATTATTTTAAGACGATTTTCTAAAAACTCAAAGTTTTGGTCAATTTTTCTGTCTGAACATTCTTTTATGACTTCATAGTGATTTTCTAGTCATCTCCATCGACGTCATTGGAAATTCTGGAATAGAAAAATAAAAATAAAACACTGTTTTATAAAAGCTGATTTCGACTAATTTCGTAAAAAATAATTTAAAAAAAATGGCGTGTATATGCGGGTCATTTTCCTTTAAAATCCTTATCAAGAATAATGAAACTATATGTTACATCCAAAATCATACGTTAACTCGGCTTAACTCATAAACAAAAACACCTTTAATTACAGAGTTTACAAAAAAAAACTTGTTTTTTTACCCAACTGCCCCAGAAGGAGGGTAATGTTTTTCGAGAGTATGTATGTATGTATGTTTGTATGTATGTATGTATGTATGTATGTCTATTTCTTTGGCACGCTCTGTAGCCTAAACGGCTTGATGGATTTTAACATATGATGTGTCGTTAGATTCGTCTTAATTGTAGGAGTGTCATAGGCTATATAATATTTATGTATTGCATCTGCAAATACAAAAAAAAGGGAGGGGAAGGTTTTTTTTAAAATAAATTATAACAATATTGGTATCAAATAAAAGCTAGTAATGAGTCGATTCCAAATTTAGATATATTAATAAAACTAAAAAGCTTGAAATAAAGAAAATTATTCAAAAAACAAAAAACCCGACTGCAAAAACACATAACTGAAAAGAGAGAAACAAGCATTTTAATCTATAGAATTTTGGTATCGCAGGCGGGGACAAACTATGGTGTAAGTTTTGTTTGTCCCCGCCTGCGATACCAAAATAAATTGTAACAATATTGGTAACAAATAAAAGCTAGTAATGAGTCGATTCCAAATTTAGATATATTAATAAAACTAAAAAGCTTGAAATAAAGAAAATTATTCAAAAAACAAAAAACCCGACTGCAAAAACACATAACTGAAAAGAGAAAAACAAGCATTATAATCTATAGAATTTTGGTATCGCAGGCGGGGACAAACAAAACTTACACCATAGTTTGTCCCCACCTGCGATACCAAAATTCTATAGATTATAATGCTTGTTTTTCTCTTTTCAGTTATGTGTTTTTGCAGTCGGGTTTTTTGTTTTTTGAATAATTTTCTTTTTTATGGAGTACATTTAAGGTGCAAAATGTCACTTAAATAAAGTGTAATATCAAAATAAACATGCTTTTATAAAGCAACGACATACCTTCTTCCAAAATATCCATAACGGTTATCACACAATTTCACCAAACACAGATTAAATGCAATTTAAAGATCACGTTTTAACTGCAGAGCCGAGAACAAAGACATACGATTCACGCAACGACTGGGTTCCGACTGCTGCTACGGTTCGTGGAGGGGTGGTGCATGGCCAAATTCGCCATTAAGTGACGTAATAGCTATTAGGCTCTCACGATACAATAGTTGTAAAGCAATATAACCAATTTCGACTTTTGATCGGATATTTAGATGAAATACTCGTCTGTGCACCGTGAGAATTGCTAGTGTGATTAATTTGATCGTAAATTATTATTTGATTTGAACTGTAAACGGTTTTTCTATTGCGCAATAACCAACACTACCCATATTACGCCCACAGTAGTTAAAATATTTCTGATAACAACGAAAGAGACAAGTACCCTCTCCGTCAAACGAATATGACCTAAGATTAATAATGAAAGGCCTTTAATTATTATTCTTAGGTCATATTAGTAGAACGCGCCCGTGCGCAGCTGGGGCGGGTCATAATATCAGCCGAAAGACGTCCACTGCTGGACATAGGCCTCCCCCAAGCACCGCCACATCGACCGATTCTGTGCCTCCCGCATCCAGCGGATTCCTGCGGCCTTCACAAGGTCTTCGGTTCATCTTGTGGGAGGCCTTCCATTGGGGCGGGTCGCTATTAATATAATAATCTGATTCACTACAGAATATTATGTTTTAAGCGACATAGGTTAAATAAGTGCTGTGCTGGGTATCGATCGTGTGCGCTTGTGTACTGACTGGTTCTGCAGCTCGGGCGACTTCTGCGCGAGCTCGGCGAAGGCCTCGCCCAGCGCGCGCTGCGTGGCGGCGGCGGCGCCCAGCTGCGCCGTGAGCGCGCCCGACAGGCGCAGCACGCCGGCGTACTTGCGCTGCGTCTCGCGGAGCATCTCGATCTGGGCCTCCAACTCTGCAGACACACCCCCCTCATTCACATGTACAAAAAATTACTTCAACCACATATCAGAGGAACTACCTAAGCCGTCCTACTACTAGGAAATATAAATGGCCTTGAATTTCATATTTTTTAAGAACATTGTAAAAGTTTCCTGAATAATAATTTAAAAAAAAAGTTGGTGATAAATAAGGATGCTGCCAATGTCCCATCCAAGCTGTTAGCATGAGGTGCTTTTGACAGTACCACTAAAATAGAGTATAAAATAGTGGGCATTAATTCAGCAAGTTATTAGTTGCTGAATTAATGCACACAATTTGTTTTGATAATCTGCATGTTCCCTGAAAGATTTCTCTTATTATAAAATTACCACAAAGCATACATTACAAAATTATACGAAATAAAATCTCACCAGTATCCACAGTGCGTGAACTCTTGCCAAGCTTCTCGTACAGTATCTGTTTGGTGCACTTGTAAGTGGAGACGCCCCAGTTTCGGATGGCGTCGAGCTTGGACGAGCCAGCTCGCAGCAATGTACTGGAGCCCGCGCCATTTTGTGACACGTCTGGGGGAGCTAACACAATACAACTTTAATAACCCCGCATCTTAGTTACCTATTCATTTAAGTATTGAGGATGGTATCTTCTTGATGAATGGTATTCTAATTGTGCCTAGTCTTTTATAGTTACTTGTGTTAAGTGTCTAGTTAATAGGGAGGCCAGGAGGAGTTTGTACATGGGAGCATTAGTGCGCCTCGGCTCGGTTCGGGTTTCCTAGTGTTGGTAGTTAGTCAACTGGGTGATATTTAGAACTGCGCCTAAACGCGCGCGAGCCGTGCGAGCGCTACTTCCAAGTTGCTCGAAGAGGTTCATGTTTATTAAAGTGATAATATTAAATTATAGACGTGTTATTATTTTAAAGTGCTGATATAAAATTTTATAGCTGTTTTCATCAATTTTAATTGCTATTAAATATATCCCTTATATAATTAGTACAGCAGCTGCTGTAATTGTAGCTTAGATTTTAAAATTTGTAGTGCTAATAGTTTTTTAGTTATTTGACAAAAACAGTTCTGGTTGTGGTAACGTTACCGTGGCCAGAAATGTTGTTTATTAATGGGTATATTGAAATAAATTTTAACGACATAACATATTATGTAGTTAAAACTTCAAGCTTAAATTATTGTTGCAAAAAAACTATAATAAATGTTGTAAACCGTTTCAGAGATCCAGCAAACAGGTAAATGTTACCCCAGCAGGATGTTGAATATCTTTGCAACCATAAAAGATACAAATACAAATTAAGTCGAAATACCTTGTCTAATGAACTAATTATGTAGCTAAAATTTATTTCAATATACCCATTAATAAACAAAACTTCTAACGCCACAATAATATTACCGCAGCCAGAAATGTTTTTGTGAAATAACTAATAAATTATTAGCACCAAAAATTTAAAATCTAGGCTACAATTACAGAAGCTGCTGTACTAATTATCTAATAAACTCACATGACAATATTCAAAATATTCTGGGTGGGGTAACACACATAAAAAAAAGTTAAAACAAAGGTTTTAATTTGAAACTACTTCAGATGTCTCCACCTATTGTCTTGACAATCGTAGTACAAGTATTATGAGACTGGCCTTAAACAATTAAAGTGCTCCTGATTGATTCAATAGGACAAATAAGCACAGCATAAACTTCCAGTTCAGTTTAATTGGCAATAATATGACTCACTACTTAACAAGATTTGTCCAATATAGATATTGAAACCTGGTCTTGTACTTACAGTCATAGTACAAAACTTGAGCTAGGCCTGTGTCGACAGTGATAGACGGAGGGGATTGCGTTGAGTTCTGAGTATGTGTGTAGTCTTAGGGGGCACATTGTAATGTTCACCTACAGCTAATGGTGCTTACCATACGCAGGTGGGAAGGGCATGGAGCGCGACGTGGGGAACTTGGGCTCCGTGCCCGACGTTATGGAGTCGCTGGACTCGCGCAGCGGCGGAGTGTCCTTCAGCATCTCGTGGATGCTGCGCTCCGATTGCCTGCACGATAACAACACACGGTTACACCCACACTCATAGCCCACACGCAAGCCATTACGGAAGCTGGTAAATTGAACAGATAACAACCCCGGTATTATTGTTAAAATCAAGACAATATTTCCCTAACACATGACACACCATTTAGACATCTTGGTGTATAAATTATGTCTTCCTTCAGCGACTAGACAAGTCGATCGCGTTATACACCCTGAACTTCTTCAATTAAATGACAAACTTAGCATTTTTCATGGAAATGCCGGAAAATATTTTATGAATTCAATCGACGCATACACTTTGACAATGACAATTTACAATACAATCAAGAAGCCACTTTCTTCTTTCTGTTTCTTTCCAGTTGTAAATTTGACAAGTTGTGACAGCAGGATAGATAGTTACATTTTCCCTAAGTTTGAAAGAGAAAGCAACTTTTTTTTTATCATTTTGACGTTTATTATACGGAGGTTTTATTTATTTATTGCTATAGCAACAATTAAGTTTGGATATTATTGGCCAGATCTTATGGTGGCACTTCACATCGCTATTCGTGTTCGGGTATTTTGCCCAAATACGTTATACGACGATGTGAAACTTCACATGAAGTGCCACCATAAAAAAATATCCAAATATAGGTGAACAGAGTAACTACTCTATTCGCCTATATTTGGATGTTTTTCACGATTAAGACGAATAGGTACGCAAACACACGAACACTCGTATCCGCCGGTTGTCAGTTTATGGTCACATGGTGGCTTTTAATTTATATTTACCCAAATATGACGATGTGAAGTTACTCTATTCGCCTATATTTTCCTATTTTTCACGAATAAGACGACTACGGAAAAACATAAACACTCATTCCGCCGGTTGTGGGTTTTTGGCACTTTTTGGTTATCAAAGGATAGCGAATTATCGAATATGTATTATGTAATCAGAAGCTATGGGCTAAAATTATGTCTGAAATAAATAAATAAATAAAAATATCGAATAAGTTCGTTTACCGTCCACACATGGTTTGTTCATTAGGCTCATTCGCAAAATGTCGCTTTCACAAAATGTCTACTGGTCGTAAGCCGTTCTACGCCTTGTGACCTGGTCATGATGACCTGGGTGTCTAACGTGCAATGGACTGCTGGTAGGTTAGAAAGTAGTAGGATGACATAAACCAGTTATTTAATTCGATTATCACTCAATGTTTTAATTATTATTTATTTATCTTTATTCACTTATACAACGTGAAATTTGAATCACAGTTTTGCTAGAACAAACGTTGTTCAGACCATGGTCTACTACCATTCTATATCATCCAATATGTTATTAAAACAAACTAAACTAGGCGTTCTCAAATAAGTCTTATGTTGCTCAAACGTGTTCAAACATTAACCGTAACATCTAAGTACTCACCGCGGTAGCAATATGGCATTCAAAAGAGTTATGAGTCCACGTGGACTACAAGGATGTCCGGCCAATGCGGGCCGAAATTTTAATAAATAAATCAGTCTTTTTTCATTTTTTTTAAATACCATTGACGTTTTTTTTTAAATTGATTGTTATAGAATGGTAGTAGACCATGGTCTGAACAACGTTTGTTCTAGCAAAACTGTGATTCAAATTTCACGTTGTATATGGTAAGTATAACTAAGCCCCACAAAACCGTAGTAATATTTCAACAATTTGCAAATTCGACCTTTGCCAGCATTATCGACTGTTTCATCGGCACCTCTAAACATTTTTTTAACTTTTGTACCTCGTTAGATAGCTGATTAAATGAAGATGTATTCCCTGTAATTTGTACGCTTAATGCCTCAGTAAAATTTAATCAAACTTTTAAGTGTTTGATGTTTTCGAAAATTTTGTTACATTGAAATGTTTGTTGAAATATTAGATATCCAATGGAATAGTATTGAAGGAAATTAAATTTGAGAGATTGGAGAAAAATGATATTAATGACGAATTCTGGAAAATTTTCAAAAATTCTAAAAATTTGTATTTTCTCGAATCCCATGTATTTTCGCCAAGGCTTTATGGAGTGCTTAATTGTTGCAAATGGGTCACACTTTCACGTCCTGGAAGGAATACGTCCTGTATAGTAGCACGACTACTTCATGATGTGGCCAAACATTACTGATCATATCGTAAAATAGTTAGATTATCCACCGGCATTCGGCAGACCTCTAGGCATTGTTGTCGCTTTGTTTTTGTTGTCCATCATGGCAGCGGCATACAACAAATCAAACAAAGTAAGACGTAAGTAAGAAGTAAGACCACCATCGATCACTAATAATTAGTGATCGATGGTTTCCAATTAAGATATTATGGAAAGCGATCCACTTGAAAGTAACGATTGCCGGCCGCTGCCGCGGCTTCAATGCAACATAACACTTAAAATTAGTTAATTCAAAATTTACGCTGTTTATGTGGCACCCCGACCAAATGGGTTGGGTTAGGTTAGACTTAGAACTGTGACCAACCGCGCGCGTGCCGAGCGAGCGTAGCGAGCGGTGCCGCAGCAGCGGCCGGCGAGCACTACTTCCAAGTTGGTCGCAGTTACTTGGCTATTTTTCATACACCTTACACCATGGATACCCTACATTAATGATATGGCCAAACGTCGACTGAACATTTCAACGATATGGCCAATATTAGTTGGCCATTTCATGAAGTGGTCAATTCTAAGATCTGGCCACGACATAACATAGATACAAATGAAAAAACAGATGAATAGGTCACTATCAATCACTACCACGATCACTTCACGGTGTTTGTTGCCAAACTCCCCCGAAACGGCTTGACCGATTTTTATGATTTTTTTTGTGTATACTCATTCGGTAGGTCTGAGAATAGGACGGAAACTATTTTTCATACCCCTAAGTAATAATATGAGTAGGTAGGGTAGGTAGGTAGGTCGTGTTTTAGATTTTTGGAAAATCCACTGGAAAAGTCCGTTCTGAGCAGTAATCTAACAAAAAGTACTAGGCTTGCATGAATTCACGATATTTATTTATTTATTTATTTTTATTTTTGTAAGTAGGTAGGTAGGGTAGGTAGGTAGGGTCGATAGGTAGGTAGGTAGGGTAGGTAGATAGGAAGGGTGGGTAGGTAGGGTAGACAGGTAGGGTCAGAGCTGGGCAAAATACATGCTTTGCTTTAATTAAAATACAAATGACAAAATACTATCTCGCACTTATTTAAAATACAAATTACAAAATATTTTTAAGTCCTGTATTTGAAATACAAAATACAGTATTTTGACTATTTTTATTTAAAATACAAAATACAAATTACAAAATACAGTCTGGTGTTAGGTTAGGTATACATATAAATAGAATAGAACTAATCCAGCCCAGCCTAAGGCAAAGGGAATATATATCATATTTTACAAAATGGCGCCCGCTAAATATGTCACAGCATTCACAGGATTCACTTCATCGCCGAATGAAAATTACAATTGACAAGATATGTAATTGACAATTTGACGTATGTACCTGCAGTACAGACTACAGTACAGTTTAAGTGCAGTGTGGCCAACTTTAAAGATATTACATATTTAGCGGTCGCCATTTTGCTTACGAAAGCTATCGAGCGCTATTTTCTGCAGATCGCACCCATTCATAAGATCGCTAAATGTATTTATGTTCAAATGTATTTTGGAGCCATAAGTATTTGAAATACTAACTACAAAATACCTCAGCGTCAGGTATTTGAAATACTAATTACAAATTACATTTATAAGAAGTAATTGAATTACAAATACCAATTACGTATTTGTATTTCAATTACGAATTTCAATTACAAGTAATTCAAATACTGCCCAACCCTGGGTAGGGTAGATAGGTAGGGTAGATAGGTAGGGTAGGTAGATAGGAAGGGTAGATAGGTAGGTAGGTAGATAGGAAGGGTAGGTAGGGTAGATAGGAAGGGTAGGTAGGAAGGTAGGGCAGGGTAGGTAGGTAGGTGCACCGTAGATAAGTACTTAGTGCTACCCGTCCGAAGCCGGGGTGAGCAACTAGTATATTATAAAAAAGTCCCCCTGCCACGTCTGTCTGTCTGTACGGTATAAACTCAAAAACTACCTATATACCGAACAGATTTCCATATGGTTTGGGCTCCTTAGCGCATGCATGGAGAGGGGCCAGTTCCCACTTCGTTGGAAGACGGGGAAACTAGTCCTCATCAAGAAGCCGGGGCGCCCTGCGGACTCTCCGTCCGCTTACCGGCCCATCGTGCTGCTCGACGAGGTGGGCAAGCTCTTTGAAAGAGTAATTGCAAACCGCCTCGTCGGGCAGGTGGTGCGGGTGGGGCCGGATTTGGCGGATGGCCAGTTTGGCTTCCGCCGAGGGCGCTCTACGGTGGACGCCATCATGCGCGTGCGAGCCCTCACGACGGGGGATGCTGTGGCCCGGGGTGGGATCGTCTTGGCGGTGTCTCTAGACATCGCCAACGCCTTCAACACCCTGCCCTGGAGTTGCATCAGGGAGGCACTCCGGTATCACCGGATGCCGACCTACCTCTGTCGTTTGGTCAAAGCCTAATCTGACGGACAGGGCCGTCATCTACCCCGGTCACCAGGGGGAATGGAACCGGCGAGAGATGTCGTGCGGTGTCCCACAGGGATCGGTCCTGGGGCCTGCACAAGTCCGAGGTCATGTGCTTTCATGGCCCTCGGAATGCGCCACCGTCGGGTTCCCAAATAACGGTAGGAGGGGTTCACATCGACGTCGAGGTGACTATGAGGTACTTGGGACTCGTCCTCGACAGTCGATGGAACTTCGTGGAGCATTTCCGACGTTTGGCTCGGGCCGGGGCTGCTTTGAAGCGGCTTCTGCCCAATCTAAGGGGTCCAAACGCCTCCTGCCGGAGGCTCTACGCGGGGGTCGTGCGGTCCATGGCCCTTTACGGGGCACAAGTGTGGGCGCCAACCTTGAGGCTGCAGCCAGCCCGCCGGTTGCACGCGGCCCAAAGGGTCATGGCCACCCGGATAGTCCGGGGATACCGTACGATCTCCGGCGAGGCGGCGAGCCTCCTTGCCGGAACGCCGCCATAGGATCTGGAGGCGAAAGTCCTCGCCCACATCTGGGAGTGGCGCGAGGAGATGAAGCGCCGGGGTGTAACTCCGCTGCCGCGACAAATCACGGCACAGCGGACAGAGCTCCGGCAGGATCTCATGGCGGCTTGGAGAGTGAGATTGTCGCAACCTAGATCTGGGCACGCCACGATAAGTCCCCTCTTTGAGAAGTGACTAGAGAAGCGCCACGGCGCCCTCACCTACCGCCTGACGCAGGTCCTCACCGGACACGGTAGTTTCGGGAGGTTCCTGCTTCAGATAAGGCAGGAGGAAACGCCCGGGTGTCACCACTGCGTGGATCGCCCGGAGGACACGGTGGAGCATACGGTGGAGGTCTGCCCGGCTTGGGCGGAGCACCGCCGTGTCCTCGTGCAGGCGATCGGCGGCAGTGACCTCTCACGTCCGGCCATGGTGCGGAGCGAGAGGGCATGGCAGGCTGTCACCTCCTTCTGCGAAGCAGTAATGCTCGTGAAGGAGGAGGCGGGGCGCGTGAGGCAGAGACAAAGGTCGCTCCCTCGAGCCCCTAGCCGCCGCCGTAGTGGACGCCCAGGGCGTCGGGAATCGATCGCCGATTTCCGGCCACCGTAGGCGCGGGCTTGCGGACGGAGAGTGATGGGTAGCTCGCCGTCCGATCAGGACCAAGCCCGGGTCGACGGCGCATCGTGTTCCACGCGCGCCTCAAAGAGTTGTCAGCGAAGCTGAAGGGGTCCGTCAGGGCCGATGCCTACCACCGGGGTTGCGGATAGTCCTAAGGGGAAACCGTGGCCGCTAAACCAATAGTTTAAAAAAAACGGCCAAGTGCGAGTCGGACTCGCTCATGAAGGGTTCCGTAGCAGCAAGTAAAATAATGTAAAAGTTCTTGTAGTTCGTTAAAGGTAAACAGCGGTTTACGATTTATAACGTAAAAAAAACTACTTACTAGATCTCGTTCAAACCAATTTTCGGTGGAACTTTACATGGTAATGTACATCATATATTTTTTTTAGTTTTATCATTCTCTTATTTTAGAAGTTACAGGGGGGGGGGGACACATTTTACAAATACGCCAGTTGATTCTTTGATATGGACTCATTCCTAGAGTTATCCTTACATATTATAAAACAAAGTCGCCCGCCGCGTCTGTCTGTCTGTCTGTCTGTCTGAACGCGATAAACTCAAAAACTGCCGAACGGATTTTCAAACGGTTTTCACCATTAGACGGAGTGATTCATGTGGAAGGTTTTAGTGTATAATTCATTAAGGTTTTGTGTAAATTGGCTGAAATATGACGATTATTGTTGAAGATGTCGGAAAAAATCATGCCGACTGGGAGCTTTACTGGCGTGCGCTGCGTAAGTCGTGAGAGATAAATCAAATTTTCATCCCACCATCTCGGAAAGAGTATTTTTAATCTTCAATATCTGAGTGGAAAAGCCGTTTTTATTGTCTAGAGGATAAAGTAAATTGAATTTAGAACATCGTGTGCACTAAGTTTGTGAATTAAAATAAAATCTGTCAAGTGCGAGTCGGACTCGCACACGAAGGGTTCCATACCATGTCGTAGGTACAAGATTTAACACTATGAATTTTTGTAATAGGTACTATCGTAACGGTAACAACAGAGGCGCTATAAAAAAACAAAGATTCGTAAAGAAATTGTCTAATTTTAATGAAAAAATGTTGTTGTGTTAAAATATAGGTGTAGGAGTATATTTCATTTATTTTAAGAGAAAAATATTAAGTTAAGTTTATCCAGTAACATGCATTAACTAAAGTCAAAGTTATTTATTTGCTACTAACATAGTATTAGTAGGTATAAATAGGTATATATGATATGTAAGCAGGTAGATATGTAGGTTAGGTAGGGTAGGTTAGGTACCTACCTACCCTGGTAAGAAGGGTAGGGTAGGTAGGTAGGTTAGGTAATTAGGTAGAAATAGGTAATTAGGAAAGGCAGATGCGCCGTAGATAAGTACTTAGTGCTAACCGTGCGAAGCCAGGCCGGGTAAAGCTAGTTACTTATAAATAAAAGGATTTCTCTTGCTACATCAGACTATATTGTACAAAATAGAATGTAAGTAGTACGCCAAATTTTAATTATAACTGTGCGTTTGCACTGGCGAAACATTCACAACAAAACATGTTGGAATCTCTATTTTCTGACAATTTTTCATACAATGTTTGACAGGAACTAGAGATTTCAACATGTTTTGTCGTGATGTTTCGCCAGTGCAAACGCACGGGTCAATACAGATATTTATTTACGTTATTTTTGATAGTCATACAGAAATCTATTATTTCTTACTTATTATTTTTTACACATCCCATCGGACTATGAGAGTGAGGGAAGACAGAGTGCACTCGTGTCTGCGCACACACTTGTGCACTATAATATCTCCCACGCCGAAGGCCAGTCTCCGTTGAGATTGGCCGCCCTGACCGAATATTTTTACACCAATAATTTTTCTCAATATGAAATTGTATCCACAACGGTTTAAGGTAACTGAATAGTACACTGTATGTGCCAGCATTCATTTCAATGTTACTGAATATATTATTGTCTATTGGAGTGTAGTTTTAACATGAGGTACACACATATCAACACCGTCTAGGGATACTTTGAAAAAAGTCGATAAAGTTCTTAAACTCAAAAAATACTGGCCGGTTTTAAAATCTTGTGAAGAAAGTTTATTTTGTAGACCTTTTTGGATGATCGAAATTTAAATGATCGAAATAGTATATGCTGCCATAATAGTAGGTACTTACTAATTCCATGTCATTACTTCGACTATTAAATAGTTATCTGTGGAATTTACATCGCATAATATTAGCATGAAATACAAAATTATTACTTTAAGTTGCAGAAAATCGCCCATATTATATAAAATACGTTATGAATCGGCGTTTTTAGTATTTGTTGATTATAAACAGTATATGTTACAAATTACGTAAGCTGCAGACGATGGATCGAAAAAAAACCAAAGTTACTTTAAACTAATTTATTTTAAGCGAAATTATTACAATTAATATTGGTGAAACCGATTCGATGCTAGAATATGGAATGACAAAAATACGTATTAAAATAACTAATAGCTAATGTCGAATTTCGCTGCGTCGGCGGCTCGTGGCTGCATTGACGTCATCGGTGCAGTTTCTATGCGCTCGGCGTAAACTGAAGGAATTGCATGGTCGGCGGTCTTCATTAGGGATCCGTACTTAACACCTCCACCCGCAGATCAGCAACTATTTTTGATCATGTTAAGAGAAAATGTTGCTGGGACTTCATCTCGTTTCCTGGTATCTCTGGTCACATCTTCATATGTATGTGTCTTAGGAATTTGCTGCTTCTCCTTGTCGTCTGCTCTGAGGTTCCAGCATTTGTATTTGCGGCTTATTACTAGAATGATAAGTATAGTTGCGCATAGTAAAATGATGTAGAATGGTATGGTTGTATGGTATAGGACAACCGGCTGGGCATTGTCGATCTGAATAGGGCTTTCCATTAATATTTTGTCCTGGATGCTGTGAAGTTCTTCCAGGTTTACTGAATTGAATCCGATAATGTGGGTGGAATCAACTGGTTGGTTCATCTCGTTGTAAGGGATCTTTGATAACTTTAGTGGCTGTCCTTTTATCTCGTTGCTGTCGTTAATAATTGTGAATTCTGTTGTTTGCAGATAGCATTCCATGGGGATGGTGACTAGGTAGCTTCCTTGTAGAATATTAAAGTCTTTTCTACCGCAGGATAGTTGTACTTTGGTCGGTTGGGGCAATGAGAGAACGTAGTGTTGATCGTCCAGTTGTTCTACTGCTTCTTTGGAGAGTGAAATCTTGGTGAATTGGCAGGTGTCTTCTAGACCTTGGTGGATAATGAGGTCTTGGATGCAGTCAGGCTTCGTCCG
The DNA here is from genome assembly GCA_948150665.1 of Conistra vaccinii. Taxonomy (NCBI): domain Eukaryota; kingdom Metazoa; phylum Arthropoda; class Insecta; order Lepidoptera; family Noctuidae; genus Conistra; species Conistra vaccinii. The sequence continues at coordinate 19,486,182 of OX411338.1, read as the reverse complement.
GATCTGGTGACTTGTCTTCTTTTCACAGAGATGGATGCTACTGTACTTCGGGCATTCAGCCTCTATGTACACGAATGATTTCTCGTTTGTTGCTATATAGGGAGTAGGAGGAATAAGGGCGAGTTGTTTTTTATTAGGTACAATGGATAGTTTGTATAAGTCGTAAAAATCTTTAGAGACTATGGGAAAACTGTATACTATTACTATTCTCTTCTCAATGAAGTAGGAACCTGGTTTTATTAGATCATAATATTCTCGTAACTCTAAATTTAAGATTTGATCTTGATTGTATATTGATTTTAGCCTATCTATCATAGACCTTAACACTTCTATATCAATCATAGAATGATGGGTGCTAGACGAGCGTATAAAAGCCATTATATTTTCTAACCTATTTATCTCTAAGATTAAATCTTCTACATTATTAGTTATGATCCCTAAAATTTGGGCAAACTTCGCAAATTTTATTAAACTGTAATCTTTATAAGCACTTTTCTCTAGAAGTAGTTCTAACGTTGCATTAACTTTTTCCTGATTTTTTGTTATTTCGTCTAGGATAGTACTATGTTGGGACATCCATTCTTTACTAAGGCTGATATGGTTATTGACTTCCGAAACTATTTTATTTTCATTATTTTGTAATGTTTTAATGGCTTCGTCATATTTTAGGGCATCTAGATAATCTAAATTGCCAGTAACACTTTTTATTACTGACCCAAGGCTATCTACAAGACCTCTTTTGACTCTAACAGGTTCTAAAGATTTTACTTGTTGTAATACCTTACTAAGTTTGTTAGTGAGATAATCAATCTGATATTCGTAAAGCATGTAAGTCTCATTAGTAAGTTTAGTTCTAAAAGTCACAAGTTGCGTCTGTACTGAATTTATTTTATCTTCGATGTCGGTTAGTTGTATGTACTGTATAAATGAGTGGTAATGTGTGGTTAGTCTGGTCGGTCCTAATTTGTATGGTAATAGTCCTGGTCCATCAGCTAAAGTCTCAAGTCTTATCTCTTGAGGGTGTGTCGCATGGATTGTCAGTAGCAGCAGGATCCTGTAACAATTGGTTTGCTTTAGGTACACGTTTCAGCCGCGATTTGGCTATGGGGCCGCGTTTCTTTGAAGTGTATATGTGTATAGGCAGATCGGCTAGTACTGTATCCTGCGTATAGCGTGGTGCAGCTTTCTGGCGACTAGCAAAAGGGTTTTTAATAAAAACTTGTTGCTGTGGGGTATACTCTATTTCGGGCTCGCGAGTTTTATTCCTATTTTCAATTAGGGCTGTACGGTTTGCAAGGGATGATTCGTTAATTATTTCATAAACCTGTTTCATTTGCTGTCTATGATTCTGTGCATATTGTTGTAAGATATGCTCAGTCAGGTCTATGTCGATTGGGTCCCTGGGGTCAAAATGTCCAGTCAGTAGGTCAAAGGGTCTGCACTTAGTAAAACTATGGATAGAACTGTTATATGCTATTATGGCATATTTCATAAGGTTTACTATTGGTTCGTCTTTATTTTGCAGTTTAAGTATTCTAATGTGCTCCAATAACGTTGAGTGAAAACGTTCGATGTTACCATTGTCGTTTGGACTATGAGGTAGAATTTTATGGTGGATTATCTTATGAAGTCGTATAAATTCGGAGAAAAGTTGGTTTGTAAATTCGGTGCCGTTATCAGTGATGATAGTCATAGGTAGTCCATGATGGGTACAGAAACGTAGTAGTGCTTGTATGATGCTAATAGCGGTACCGTCTCGCAAGTGATATGCTTGACCATATTTCGTGAAAACGTCAATGAAGGTTATGTATTTTTCGTTCTGAACTGTGAATAGGTCCATGTGAATAATTTCAAGTGGTTTGGTGGCTGGAGGCACTATGTTGAATTGAGGTCTAATTGGATTTCTGTCGTATTTGGCTTGGCCGCAGATAGTACACTCATTAATAAACTTGGAGATCTGTTCTTTCATCTTTGGCCAGTAGTATTTTCGTGAGAGGGCTAGATGACATTCATTAATCCCACGGTGGTTCGTCTTTCCGTCATGATAGTGTCGGATAATGTCTTGTTGTCGGAGGTATTCTTTAACGTTGTCAAGTTCTGTCTTAGCTAATACTAGGTTAAGTGAGGAACTTTTAAATTTGTCTTGTATAATAGGTACTATTGAATACATGGCTAACGGGGGATTAATTAATATTGCTGTTTTGACCTTAGGGTTGACGTATTCTTTGATAGCATTGATAACGTCGCTCTCTAAGTTAGATTCTGATATTTGGACTGCAATTCGCGTATGATTTTCAAAGGGTTTAGTTACCGTCGGTCGGCGTTTTATGTCACCAACTATGGTAAAACAAATTTGTCGATGAAATTTATTGAGAGGTTCATCTGTGATGGGGACTTCCAATATGGGATGTTCGTTACTGGTATGCGCTGTGTCAGTCGAGGAGTTTGTTGGTGGAGGTGGTGCCTCCGATGGGTTGTTAATCATTGAGCTGAGATCCTTAATACTTTCGATCAATGAGTTGATCTCATCTGTCTCCTCATTGTGAATTTCTACACGGGAGAGGGCGTCAGCATTGGTATTGAATTTTCCTTTCTTGTATACTACAGTAAAGTCATATTCGCTTAGTCTTAGTCGCCATCTGGTCAGTCGTGAATTTGGTTCTCTCAAGTTCATCATCCATTGGAGGGGTTTGTGGTCAGTCAGTACCTTAAATTTTCTACCGAAAAGATAGGGTCTAAAGTACTTCGTGGCCCAGACTATGGCAAGCAGCTCTTTCTCGATGGTACTATAATTGAGCTCACTTTCATTAAGTGTGCGGGAAGCGTAACAGACGGGTTTATCAGAACCTATTGGTCCTTGAGACAATACTGCTCCAATAGCGACATTCGAAGCGTCTGTTGTGAGATTAAATTCTCTTTTGAAGTCTGGGTATTGTAGAATGGGGTCGTTCGTTAGCAAGGTCTTGCAACTTTCGAAGGCATTGACATATTCGGGGCTAAGAGTAATTTTACTACCTTTCTTTAGGCATAGAGTAAGAGGTTTGGTGATACGGGCAAAATCCGGGATAAATTTCCGGTAGTAACCTAGAAGGCCTAGAAATTGTTTGATTTCCTTAGGGGTCTTTGGAATTGGATATTTTTGGACTGCGGAAATTTTGTCGGGATTCGGCTTAATGCCGTCTCTGCTGATAATATGTCCCAGATAACCAGTCTCGAGCTTCAAAAATTCGGATTTGTCCATCTGAATTTTGAAGTTGGACTCCCTAAGTCTTTGGAGAACCTTTTCCAAATTATCCATGTGCTCTTGAAGAGAGGTACTGTAAACGATAATATCGTCGAGATAAACAAGGCAGATGTTATTTTGAAGGCCCCTTAGAACATTGTCCATAACTCGTTGGAAGGTGGACGGTGAATTTTTGAGTCCCATAGGCATTCGAAGGAATTCAAAATGCCCGTGTTCCACATTAAATGCGGTTTTTGATATATCCTGAGGGTCCATCTCGACTTGGTAAAAACCACTTGCCAAATCTAAAGTCGTAAAGTATTGACACTTGCCTAATTTATCAAGGACGTCACTGATATTTGGTATGGGGTATTTGTCGTCTATCGTTTTTTCATTCAACTTGCGGAAATCAACTACGAGACGCCATTTCTGCTTTCCTGAAGCGTCGATTTTTTTTGGCACAACCCAAATGGGCGAGCTCCATGCAGAATCGGAAGGTCTTATTATACCTTGCTGTAGCATTTTAGAAATTTGGTCTCTAACTTCTTCCCGATGAACGAAAGGGTATCGATAGCTTTTAGTATATGCGGGAATTTCATCTGTTGTTCTTATACGATGTTTTATTTTGTTAGTGAATGTCAGTGGTTCTCCGTCAATGTAGAATACATCCGTATAGCGAGAGCAAAGTGTTAAAAGATTAGCTTTTTCCTCTTCGTTAAGGTGGTCTGTACGCAAACGTGATAATACATCATCTACGCGATTCGGTTGTTTGACTTGTGTGCACTTAGCATTGAACAGCTCTGCACAAGTTGGCTGGTCTAACGAAAATATGACGTCATTGAATGTTGGATTTTCTAATTCTACATATCCACGACTATTAACTACAGTGGTAAGGCACTCGTGGATAATACAATTGCAAAAGACTTGTTCGCTTACTAAAACATCGCCATCCGGGGCATTAATAGGTATTCTAACTAATTTAGAACTTTTGGCAGGGATAATATCCTCATACAGGTTGACGTTGCGTGAGTTATAAACTTTAATCTGATTCGTAGCAGTTCGCGTTATTAATTGGAAATCTTTTAAATCTATTTTAGCCTCCCATTTAGATAATAAGTCTAATCCTATTAGGCCATCAAAGTAATCGTGGAAACGGTATACAAATAATTTTATGCTATCGGCCTCATTGAATTCATTAAAACACGGTAGCGTTATGGAGTAGTCATTTTTGCTAACACCGTGTACATTTGTAACTTCGAAAGGGTCATAGTTGAGGGTATAATCAGGGAAAAACTTTTGCACGGCCTCGGGGCTAATAAATGACTGGTTAGCGCCAGTGTCAATTAAAAATTTTAAAGGAGGGCTAGAGATTTCTATATAGGGTAACTGTCTTTGGGTCTGTAAATTGAGGTCTATTTTTGCTCTTTGGACGTCTGGTCCTTCTGAAAATTTTGATTCTGAGTTGCACCGCTAGGGCCTGGTTGTGGCTCTGGCTCACCACTTACTTGATTATCACAAGTCGCATAACAGTCAGTCATGTTAGTGTTATAATCACAGTCATAAAAATTATAATAGTCATTGCTGTCGATGTAATAGTCATATCCTGGTTCATGGTAGTAATCAGAAAAATAGTAAGAATTATCGGGCAAAGCAAGTTCATTAACGTTTAACTCGCGCGTCTTAAAATAGTTACTCTGTGGTGGGTTCCCGTTTCTTTGCCAATCATGCCCTGACGGCATGGGTAACGGTTTCGGAACGAAATGCTGAACGCCGCTCATGGGTTTCGGTCCCGAGTTTTGTGGTGGATTATTCCTGGTTGGTAACCTAAAAACGTTACTTTGAGGATGGTAATTTGGCAATGGTGCACGGAACATTTGTTGCGTTCGAGTGGGCATACGATTTTGATACTGGTTACCCATATTGAATTTAAAGGCCTGAGGCTGAGGTTGATAGCTACGTTGTCCTACTGGAGTAGGCCAGTTAGGTACTGGGGGTCGCGGTACATTTAATGCATTAAACGGCAAAGGCATATTAGAAGGTTTAAACATTTTAGGTGCGTTCTGAGCTGTCTGAGCTCTTGGGACATCATTACGTTGCTGCAGGTATATAATATTTAATTCTTCCTGCACGAACTCTAGAGCTTTCTCTATGGTTTCCGGACGCATGCACCGTATACGTGAGCCTAAGGGCTCCTTGAGTCCCCGTACAAAAGCTTGCATGGTAACTTTCTTATAAAGCGTCCGATTCGCTTCAATAGTCGTATGTAAAGTCTCGTGTAACGTTACGTAAGTCATTATTGTGCTGAACAACGTTTGACATTGATCGTAAAACTCCTGGGGGGTTCTATTACCTTGCGTAGCCAATGAGAGGTCATTGTATAAAGCCGTTTCGTCTCTCTGGTCCGAGAAGTTATTAATTAGAGCTGATCTAATACCTGCCCAAGTTTCAGGAATGCCATTCGAGTTAATAGTAGATGCGGCAGGCCCTGTGATCTTATTTAAAATGCCATTTAGAAGACACAGATTCCCTAGCTCACTGCCTGGCTCAGGGCTTGCATACTGAGATACAATCCGGTCACAGATATTAATAAACCTGGTCAATATATTGGGGTTTCCGTCAAAATCGGGTACAAGGCGTAAGGCCTTAAAAATTACGTCGGGGTCGTGCGACATTTTGGGTTCAAATAATCTACTCAAATCTAAATCTAACTCTAAATCTCTATTAATATCTAGTATATGTCGGCGCGCCTGTCGCGATGCAGGTTCCCGGGGATAAGATCCTTCGTGATGAAAAATCTTGGACATAAAAGTAACTAGGAATAGAAAGGAAGCAACACGAGAAAGATTCTGGTGTACTCACATATATTTCATCTCTGGTTCTTCTCCGTGAATCAATGTCTGGATTCTCCACCCGGCTCCGCAGCTTTACTGTAGATTCAGGATACTCGTGACGTGACTTGATAGCCGCTCGGGCGACTCGCGATCGTGGTTATCGATGTGAGATGACTCTAACGCGCTTCGCGAACCGGCCCGCGAGTATCCTACCGACTGCGCCAATTACGTAAGCTGCAGACGATGGATCGAAAAAAAACCAAAGTTACTTTAAACTAATTTATTTTAAGCGAAATTATTACAATTAATATTGGTGAAACCGATTCGATGCTAGAATATGGAATGACAAAAATACGTATTAAAATAACTAATAGCTAATGTCGAATTTCGCTGCGTCGGCGGCTCGTGGCTGCATTGACGTCATCGGTGCAGTTTCTATGCGCTCGGCGTAAACTGAAGGAATTGCATGGTCGGCGGTCTTCATTAGGGATCCGTACTTAACATACATGATACACACAAGTTTCAAATTCCTAATTTGTTTAGTTGTTGAGATAGAGCTCGTATAAAAATGGTCTAAAACAGACAACTTCTACGGCTCCCTAATTCATCATTTTTGAAGATAAAAACAAATAAAAATTATATTTATTCTCTACTCGACGAGTTCTAGAAAATGATACCCCACATGCCAGGGTCAGATTATTTTTTTTTCAAAATTTAATTTTATTGTATGGCGACCCCCCTTTAATTTTTAATATTATTATTTGTTGCTCTTGCGGCAATAGAAATGCTCAATCTGTGAAATTTTCAACTGCCTACCTATTACGGTTCATGAGATAGAGCTCGCTGACAGACAGACGGACAGCGGAGGCTTATGAATAGGGTTCCGTTTGTCACCCTACGGGTACGGAACCCTAAAAAACATTAAACCTATTTACTGCTACCTCTATGGTGCCGAATATATCATACAACTTTTTTTTAATTTTTTTAAAAACTCAGACTCGGAACCTTCTTGGTGTTCTTTTTTCAATTTGCTTTGTACGCGGTTCTTTACGCGGCATTTTTTCACGTCATTGTTAAACCTTTTATTAAAAACAAGAAACTTGAAAACAAGTGAAAAAACTAAAATGAGTGATTCTAGCGACGAGGAAGTTTGCTTGACGCCAACAGAATTGACTGAAACTGTTAATAATGCGCAAATGAGCTTTCTCCCTCAACAATCACGCGAGAAGTATTTAAAACAGTACGATATGTTCAACACGTGTCATTTCCTCGCTGAGGTGGAATGAAAAGTTACGTGTTGCACTCGAGTGCAAAGATTTTTCACCTCGTGCTCTTTTGATTCCCTCGCTAACGCTCAGGCTTCTAATTTTGAATCACTCGCTGCGCTCGTGATTCAATTTTAGAATCCTTCGCTTGCTCGGTCATCAAAATTGAACACGCGGTTAAAAAGCAACTTTGCACTCTTGTATAACAAATAACTATTATGTTCTAGAGTATTGTATATCTTAAAAATTGCAACAAAAAAGTCCGCGATGGCATATGTCTATCTTTTAAGGGTGACCCACAATAACCATTTTTATCTTTCAAAATTGTATAAAATTTTCATTGTTATTTCCGAAGCTATTTTGACCGGTATCTTATTAATCCTTATCCAATTAAATAGGTTATTTAAATTGGGCATTCAATTTCGATTAAAATATGCCTTACATCACATCATTTAAATAAATAGTTTAAGAGATATCACAGTTTCAAAATTACGCGTAACAAAATAATTATGGTTGACCACGCGGGCGCTGTAGTAGCCTACCACTGCGTCCGCTGAAAGTTAGTCAATGATCTTTTCCTTGGCTATTAGGTATGTATTCCCGGTAGAACGTTCCCGTGCGATATTTTGCGACATCCACGCGGGCGAAGCCGCGGGTAAAAGCTAGTGGGATATAAAAAAAAAACCTCACTTTGTAGGTATACAAAATATAATCTGAATCTCGCAAACGGCTCCAAAGATTTCGATGAAAGTTGCAATTTAGGGGTTTACGGGGGTGGAAAATCGATCTAGCTAGGTCTATGTCTCATAGTCGTTTTCTCTATTTTCATAGCCTCGGGAATGTGATAAAACGTTTGTGTACCTGGACGATATGTTTATATTTTGACCCGAGCAGAGCTCGACTTGACCAGATAGGTATTAGGTAATAAAGGAAGAAATGCTTTTTTGGTACTTTCCGAAAATAAAACAGTGTTATGTGCATCATAGTTATTTTAATTTATTAATAACCGGACAAATTCTATTAAAGCTATGAACCTACTATTGTGTTCCTTGGTCAACATTGTACAACAGTCTTATTATAAAAAAAGGTCAATAATAATTTATGATGTGTGTATAAGAATAATGAATTTTGTAATAAGAATTATTGATAACAGATCAGTATAAGGTAGTATTTGATACTCTGAGTATTACTTATATATTTATAGATAGGTACTAATTACTATCGAATTTCTATAATTACAGTATTATACTATAGATATACCTACCTATCTACGTTAGAACCATAGAAAGTTAGAACCAATTTCACCATACTCTTATATTTGTTATTTAAAATGAGTGAGCAGTCATTGTAGGTGTAGTAGCAGTCACTGTATAGTTACAGTGACTGCTACTGGAGTACCCGTGGTCGTGGTACCAGTCCTGTAGTGCAAGAACTGGGTACTACCACGCGGCTACTCCTACACCGAGTATTCCCGTGCCTACGTGGCGTGCGTACGTTAAAATGCTTTACAGGACATTTAATAATTATTAAAAGAGTGTGGCGAAACTGGCTCTTAACTTAATAATAGTTAGGTATATATTCTATTAATTCACATAAGTATTATAATGAATTACATTTAACCACGGGCGCTGCCAGAATAATTTTCAGTTATAATAAAAAATACGAAGTGTATAGAGTGCCGCGAGTATTCTTGTGGCACTCTAGTGTCGCTGCGTCGGCCCGGCTAGGGTGCCGTGAGCGTTGCATTGTCAATGTCACTTGTTATTTAGGTTAGGTTAGAACTGTGACCACACAACACACGAGCCGAGCGAGCATAGCGAGCGGTGCCGCGGTAGCGGCCGGCGAAGTGCCAGGGTCCGTTTAGGCACAAGAGAATGTAATGTTTTGGGAATGTGGTGTTTTACAGCGATCTAACCTCAAAAATCAAACAAAATACCAATTAAGTGACGTGACTTAGTGACAGTGACAATGACAATCCAATGCTTGCGGCACTTTGGCCGGCCGGAGGCGGTGTTACTAGGGTGCCTGTAGTGGCACTTTATCCGATAGGGATAGAGTGCCACTGGTGGCACTCTATACACTGCCTAAAAAATATAACGAGTTTAATGAGCTGAGTTTGAAAAACCAATAATAGACATCAATACATATTACCATAGTCAATATGAATGATGGCTCATGGTTGGGCCATATGATGGGTATTAGGTAGTAAAGAATAGTAGGTACTGCCGTCCTACTTAACGAAAACTGCAAATCTGAAGCTAAATATTTAGTCTGTTTTGTTCGCATGTATTTTCAATCTAACAGGTTTGTGTCTTTCAGCTCAATACGTGTAAACAATGATAGATTTTGCAGATTTACCTACTGGCTAATGTAGAGCTCTTTCACGAAGAAGTCTTTCACGAATGTAGAGCTCTGTGACAAAACTTTTGATTTGAGCGTGCCTCATGCATGATAATTTGAATGCGTGGGATAAAAGGTGCACACCGCCGCCGCGCCGCTGCCGCGCCGCCGCGCCGCCCTTCGCGTCGCGTCAGTGCCACAACAATAGCATTATTTCCTTAAATCAATCCTAACATTCGATTCGTTGGGTTTGACTGTGATAGATTTTTCAGTAAAACATTTAATTGTACAAACAAACCATGAAATAAATTAAATACAACGGGTAACTATTTGAGACTAGTCTTTCACATCTTCGTAGCTCGTCAGATACACCTTAGATTATTTAAATAGTTAACACGATATAAAAATATAAGTCGTTTACCTTTTCTATTTTAATGATAAGTACATATTTTTAATTATCTTTACGGTATTTACTCCTAAAGGGAATTTACGAGCATATCAACACTATAGAGTCAGCACCACCAACTACTTCGGAGATCTATAATACACACAGGACCTACATTTTTGTAAGTACTTATGTCAATGTGCAGTGCGTACAATTACTTACTATGTAGGTACTTCACATCACATCACAGTATTATCTATCGTTCCTATAGTGTAAGCAGTTGTCGGGTTCCCTGGGCACCTCGCGGGAGCAAAGGGTCCTCACAAGTTTCTTATACTTCGATGCGCTGAAATCCAGTGACTGCTAAGGGTTGTCATCATCAACCCCAAAAGTTACGACCCCGATATAAAATCTTAATCTAATTGTACACACGGCTACACATCAAGCTATACATTTCCAGTATACCTAAGCTGTCCTCGCATTGTACGGAAATCCTATACAATGCTAGATTAGCATAAACTGGAAATGTATAATTTGATGTGTAACTGTGTGTACACTAGCGCTTAATATTGACAGCCTTAGGCCAAATCACATAAAATTGTCTGTCTTTACTCTTTGGTCATGAAAATGCGTGAAACACAATAACCCGAAACACACTGCCTTGATTCGAAGACAACCATATTTTAAAAAGTGCACCAAACACCAAGCTTGCTTGATGACACAGCATCTCGTGGCCACACAACTGTCATAGGAGTTCATAATGTGGCGACTTCACTATTACTGCGCTGCTGGACCATTCCAACGCAGATCGCCGAACGTGTGCTCATCAAAAGCGAATCCTTTATTTTCGACAAAGGACGAAACTTATTCGTTGCTCTTGTTCTCATCTCTGTCCGTGTGTGGCCCCTACGTGCGGCGGGGGGCGGGTCAGACCAGCCGGTCGGGCGCGGCGGGCGCGCGCAGCGGCCGCAGCTCGGCGGCCGAGCTGTCCCCGCCGCTGCTCACCACCAGCGTCTCTTGCGGGCAGCACGATGTCTTCATCGACACTGACTCCGTCGATGTTTTGTGACTCTGTTGGGGACACAAGAAACCATTAACAACACCCAATAGTTGTAGAACTCTGTGTGAAGGAGCTCGTTCGGGGAAGTGCCACCAGCATACATTCTGTCGCCAAACAGAACCCTGTTATTACCGTAAACAGCACAAAATATGCCTATTGCCTGGGCAAAATCTAGACTCCTGGCTGTAACTAAGATATTCCAGGTAGAAAAACCCAAAAACACTTTGTCCATCATGGGATTGGTGCCTTTGCTGTAAAACATAAGGAGGCCTTACCCGCTTGAAGCAATGCGCGATGGAGTGGCAGAGGTTGGTGAGCGAGAGCCGCCGGCGCTGGCGCATGAGCACGTAGAGGATGGGGTTGAGCACGTAGTTGAGCAGCATGAGGATGTCCGACAGCCTGGACAGTGGGTCTAGCCGCGGCCACGCCTTCGAACCCAGCCCGAGGTACAGCGCCGACGTCACCTATGAATCAACAGAATGAGCAGGATAAAACAGTATCTAGCAGACACAACTTTATGTTTTAGGTAAATTTAGTATAAGCCCCTTTTATAATATATGGCATATCGACTTTAAGATATAAATCGGGTTTGTAGAGGGTCGACTCTGCCACTCATGATACCAGATGTGGCAGTCAGTTTCCGGAGTCCGATGTGTATTTTCCACTGCCACAAAGTCATAAACCTCATCTTTAATGAAAACTCATCCAAACTGCTACTAGGTACCTACCTACGTAACTTGTAGTAGTTTAGATGAGTTTCACTCGTGGGACCTAGGTCCTACGAGTGGAAAGAGGGCCACAGACGCTGAGCAATTATTATTATATAGTTTATTGCTCATCCTCTAAACTGTTTACGGGACTAATATGAAATGTAGAAAGTTCGAGCAATTTGTTATTATTGAGTGCGGATCCCGTCCCGACACGACATCAATGAAGGCAATCGGTTTAATTGATCAATTACCAGTACTAACACAACACCCTCGACTGATGCTCCACTGAGGCGATGTGTCGAGCGACCGTCTCTACAGAAGTAATAATATTATCTGCTTTAACTGCTTATTTGCTTGTTTAGATTCTCTATTGAGGTTCCACGATAATTTGTTAGTGATTGTGAATGTCAAGCTTTAACTTTTCAACTCCGGGATGACAATAATGACGTCTTAATCTTTACTAAGACAATATGATTAACTACTTAATTTAAATAAGATTAAGATTTGAAGATATATGGAGTGACAAAAATTTCAAAGAGTATGCTGTGATGGTTTGGTCATGTTGAGAGGATGAATGAAAGACGACTAACAAAATGTATTTACAAGGCAGATGGAAACGCCGGGAAGGGACGCCCTAGTAGGACCTGCGCTGACCTTATTGGTGATGTTCTTCAGAAAGGACAAGGTGCGTAGTACTCGCAACCGGCGTGCGTGTGACCAGATGTATGAACGTAAACGAGGCAAAGGGAGTATGTAAGGATCGTAGCAGGTCTGTAGTTTCTGCCTACCTCCATGCGAAGAAGGCGTGAGTTTATGTATGTATGTCATCATCATCATCATCAGCCTATTAATGTTCCCACTGCTAGGACACAGGCTTCCTCTCTGTGAGAGGGAGTGGGCTGTAATCTATCACGCGGGCCCAGTGTGGGTTGGTAGATGTCACATGTCTTCGAATTTTTTGGTTCTAAGACATGCCGGTTTCCTCACGATGTTTTCCTTCACCGTTTTGAGAATGTATTATGTATGTTTATTTATTTATTTATTTAAATAAAGATTTTATTAATTATTATCTATTCATCACGTGTGGCTGTCTGGAATATATAATAGTCCAATGTATGAAGCCCTATATTATTATGCGGACATCGATGTAGGTTCATATGAATAAAATTCTAGTTTGATTCGCTTGCCATTTGAGAAACAATGAAATATTTTCGCCAATGTTCGGTACGCGCGCGGCATGCTGATGGCGATGTCGATGTACTGATCAACAATAATATTGTAAAACCACGACGTGACTGACACGACTTGACTTATCGCACAGAGAGCGACAGAAACAGATGGCTGAAGCACAGATTAATACAGATGGGACTCTCCGCAAAATCCTTTAAATAAAAAGCGATTCTTGCTACGACACAATAAAGTGCGATTCAGGTCGCACAACGCTAATTACCTACAGTTATATTCACCTACAAGTTGCCTCTCTTTCTATCGCGTAACTCTTATACCTTCTGACCACGTCAGGGTTGTCATCTTTTAAAGAATAATTAGATAATTAAGTAGGTACATAATATTTAAATATGGTTACACTAAGTCCGTGGTGTACCTACCACGGATACCACCAAACAAAAATATTATTTAATTATGTACTTTCCTACTCACCTACCACCTTCTTTTTTTTTTTTTGGGTGGGTTATCATCCAATGACTTCTCCCGCTCTGGGCGGAGCGGAAGGGCTTGTCAGACTTTTACTGACTAAAACCCACCCGTGTTCCTTCCCTTGCCATGCCAGGGGCCACGGTTTCCCCTTGGGACTACCCGCAACCCCGGCAGGCATCGGCCCTAGCGGACCCCGTCAGTTTTGCTGACATCTCTTTGAGGCGCGCGTGGAACACGACGCGCCGTCGACCCGGGTCTGGTCCTTATCGGACGGCGAGCTGCCCTCTGCTCTCCGTCCGCAGGCCCGCGCCTACGGTGGCCGGAAATCGGCTATCAATTCCCGACGCCCGGGACGTCTCCTACGGCGGCGGCGGCTAGGGCTGGTAGGGCGCGGCCTTGCCACTCCGTTGCGCGCTCCGCCTCCTTCTTCGCGAGTATTACTGCTTTGCAGAAGGAGGTGACGGCTTGCCATGCCCTCTCGCTCCGCACCATGGCCTGGACCAGGGCCGGACGCGAGAGGTCACTGCCGCCGAGCGCCTCCACGATTACACGGCGGTGGTCCACCCAAGCCAGGCAAACCTCCACCGTATGCTCCACCGTGTCCTCCGGACGATCCACACAATGGTGACACCCGGGCGTTTCCTCCCGCCTTATGCGAAACAGGTACCTCCCGAAACAACCGTGTCCGGTGAGGACCTGCGTCAGGCGGAAGGTGAGGACGCCGTGGCGCCTCTCTAGGCACTCCTCAAAGAGGGCACTTATCGCCGTAATTGTGGCGTGCCCAACTCACCTACCACCTACCTATCGAAGCCTGAACCTGACCTTGCAAACAGAACTTGTAAGTACCTAACTATACTAAGTATGATAATAATAATGAATATTTAAGAACTACGTAAATACGTATGACTTATATAAGAATAACAATTAATGTAAATGTTTGGTACCTATACTACCTACTAAACGTTTACATTAATAACTATTCATAGGTCATTACTAATTCCTTAAAGGTAGACGTGCATTTCTTTACCTTTTCGTGTCCTTTGGAAGTGAGAAAAACGTGAGGTTCGGATCCTTATTATTATATAAGCAGTCAAATGGGATGCAATAAACTGCTGCCTTCATTTCAGTATTTTTAGTTTTAATATCTTGCGACAAACGGCGCGCGGCAGCCCTACTGAATAGGCACAGTGAGACGAGCCCGCCGGGTACTTGTAGCTTCATACCTAAACTGTGGAGTGTCCCATCTGTATTAATCTGTGGCTGAAGTAACACACAATAACGCAGCCTGTCTATGTCTAAGTCTTCTGCTTGCATTATCGTATCCCATGTTGCAATACAAAATATTGTGTTCAACCATCGGCACCCATTTCTCACAATTTGGAACTGGCACAGCTGGCATAATTATCTTCTACTTCCGTACATCTCTCCTTCTTCTTCACTCTCTTTCTAGCCACATTGTCTTTCTAGCCATATTATCTTTCTAGCCATATTATCTATCACACAAGCCATCCATCTTTTCTTTGGTTAAAGTTAAAACAGTCTTGTGACATGATCCTCATTCCTCCGTATCATTAGTTATTTTGATGTTTGTGTTTGTGTGGTGAGAGCATACAACTCCAGTGGTTATTACTCCATGACTTGCGGTTGCCTGCTGTACGGCTACGTGTTAAACACTGAACAACATCACATTTGATTCTATTTGTTCGTTATATTTTCTGTTTAGATCCGAGAGAAGAATACTAATGTTCATTATAAGCAAATGGTGGGAGAGATCTAAAAATTAAATCTTGTATCTTTGTGCAAAGAATAACGTAGGGAGAGTGAACAATTTCATAGAATAACAAACGAATACGCTAGTTTCATAATTAAATTCAGATATTATAAAGTACAACTTTATTCAGGTTGTTCTAGTTCCGCGTGACTGTTGAATTAGCCGCACGGCCCATGTGCAAAGTATTTTCAGTAGAACAAATCCTTATGCGCCGCTGCATGCAGCTCGCTTGTCTCACATACATATAAATAGCGCGACTTTGCTTACAATGCTCCATTCAGCAGCTCCTGCAGAATATTGATGTGTCGATGACAGATCAGAGCTAATAATATCCTTTCGAATCATTTATTTGCTTATGTTAACAAATGAGGAAGTGAATATCAATTTCCTTGTTAAAATAAACGTATAATTTCATCCTTCTTTTTGTAAACTTTCCAAAAAATCACTTTTCTCATTGATTGTACCAATTTTTCGTATGCCTACTGTACCTATTGCCACAGATAATACAATACTACTATGTAAGTACTATTAATTATTGTTGAACTACGAGCAATGAATGACGTAGGTACTAAAGTCTGAAACTACTCCTTTTTACCCAACTGCGGCGAAGCAAAAAATGGAGGATGATGTGTTTGACCTGTTTGGGTGTATGTTCCCTCGTACTTAACTACTAAACGGTTGAACCGATTTTATAAATGATATGTCGTTAGATTCGTCTTGCGTGGGTAGGTAGGTTCTTAAGTCAGTATATTAAAGTTTAAAAAAAACTTTTATTAATAACTTGTTCTTTTAACTTTGGAGTTTAATGAAATTCATCGTCATTTATTATTAAAACGACACGTCAAAAAAAACAACGAAAATATCGCTATTGAATTCATATCAGTGAGAGTGTGGAACTGTGGACATAATATGGGCTAGTGTTTGCATCCATAACACGATATGCACATATTTGCTTTTTAGATCAGGAAGAAGCCTTGAAATTCTTAGCAATAGCACACAACAATGTTTCATTGTTTTAAACTATTATGAAGTTTATTTCGAACGTATCCAACTAAACAAATCGCTCATTATTTCCTGTGGCTGTTATGAAACCGATCACATGCCAAATAAGAATCGTACAAAGTTGCAAATAAAATTTAATGCTCCTTTGACGCGCTGCTGAGTCATTCGAGGTACCTCATCTCCGAAGGTACTCCAAGGCCACCAGGATCTATCGTTTCGCATTCTATAGTACCACCTCGAGGACATACGTTGAATACAAATGGTAAGTCGATCAGCGCGGCCGCCGATACATCATGTCAGTACGTGGCTCGTGTGCCAACACTCGCACGGGCGATAATCTCTGTCAGGGTGCGCCTATTCTGATGTCAGCAAATGAGACTTCTTTGAATGATAATGATTGTTTCACCAATCAAGGAATGTCTACAGAAAGAGACTTTTAACAACAGTGCCTAACAAGCTATCGTCTATCCGCTTCTCTAGGGGACAAACACCTCTGCCAAATTTGGCGGTAGAAGCCTTGGACCATGTATTTCCGGGTGATGCACTGGTTACTAATGTTTGTCTTCGCGAGATATTGAAGAGTAGTATTCAGTCACTTTTTGTAGCAAATCGATAGCTAGCTTGCTACAGGCCTTCCTTCGAGCGGAGGTGGTCGCGACTCGCGTGTGCATCGAGTTGTGGCCCATGGGGCGGAGAGTGGTACTGGAAGGCGCAGCCAGGGTAGGACCTGGGCAGAACCACACAAGGTAGACCCATAACCTGGTGAATGTCGCGGGAATCTACTAGATGCGGGAGGCTCAGAAGATGCTTGTAAGAAGCCTACGTCCAGCACGGCTAAATGATGATGATGACAATAAGTTAACTCACCATTTGCGGCAGCCAGCAGATCATGAACAGCACGGAGAGCGTGGCCATGAGGCGGCTGAAGGCGACTTCTTCGGCCGTGGCGGCGTTGTGGTGCGCGAGGGGGGCGGGCCCGTCGGCGCGCGCGCGCTGGCGGCAGCTGGACTTGCTCACGCGCCGCACGACGGGCGCGGAGCCGCGCGGGGCGCTGATGGCGTACAGCGCGCGGATCACCGCCAGGTTGCAGTACACCAGGATCATGCACAGCACCGTGCCTGCACAACCACATCACACGTTACATATTTATAACATAAAGTTAGAAAAAAAATACAGAGTATGGTTCTTAACTCATAGATTACAGGGAAACCTATAAGAAGTCTATGGTCTTAAAATAACATGGTCTCATCTCATGGTCAAGTCTCTTAATATTGTGCGCACATAATCAGTCTATAACGATCCCACTGCTGGGACACCGGCCTCCTCTCTGTGAGAGGGAGTGGGCCGTAATCCAATTCTGGCCCAGAGCGGGCGGGCATGCTAGATGTCACATGTTTTCGAATTTTTGTGTCTAGGGTAATAATTTGCCGGTTTCCTCACGATGTTTTCCTTCACCGTTTTTAGAGCAGTAAAAAAAATAAAAAAAAAATAATGTTTTTATTACCTTCCATTGTACAGAAACACTTATCTAAACAACACTATGCAGCGTTACAACTAAGGGATCGAGTGTTTTCGATGAACTCTGGCACCCAGAGTAAGATTTAACTTGTGTTTAGGGTGCCAGCGTCCTCGCCTATAATTTGAACTTATAACAGTAGTTGTACGACGAGCACAGTATATTATTATTAAGTTACTTACTAGTTAATATTATGTGGCCTATTAAAGTTCCTATGTGGGGATATGTGTATGTATTGAGAGAGATAAATATGGTGAAAACTTGTGTTTATGTAATACTGTATAAATATATACCTAATTATAAACATATGATTTTATTATCTACAATAGGTTAAGCGATTGATACATGTAGTAAGTCCTCAGTCGTATCGTAACTCAGTGTCAGTAGCCACTTTGTGACCTTTGTCTTACATTCATTTAGGCACATGGGAGCAATGGTGCATAGTTTATTTATTTTATTATATAAATGGTTGGACAGAATAACATAATGACGCTGAGCAAGGGCCGTTCTACATCCGTGGGTTGAGCATACATCAAAGTATCTACGCTTTTTAGCAGCATTCGGCTTGTATACCACAGAGGGATGCTTTCGCAGAATAGTACCAAGAACAAAGAGCTGTCTCACAGTGAGGACCCGACATTCGGTGTAGAGAGCCGAGGTAGGGTATCTAAAAGGCTTCGAGGTCATAACCTTGAGGACAGCTCTCTGTGCTCGTTCCAGAGGCAGTAAGGTTGTCTTGGGAGCCCCACCCCACACTGTGATGCAGTAGTTTAGTATGCTTTGACACAGGGCATAATAAACAGTTTTAATGGTACGATGGTCCGCGGAGTGCCTTAGTTTAAAAAAAATAAATATACACTTGCGGACTCACGATATGAGATTACTAAGGTGAGGTTTCCAGCTCAAAGAACTATCTACATAGACTCCGAGATACTTTACAGACTCACACCTAGTGAGTTGTGGACAGCTGCATTGTGAAGACGACAGACCGCGTGAGCAAGTATGAGCTCTTAGAGCCATTGAACCCGGTGGAGGTAGGTTGGTGGATAGTAAGGAGAAAGGTAGGTAGACTGTTTTCTTAAGATTTAAGGTTAGGATGTTATCTGATAGCCATCTCATCACTGAGTTTAGAGCAAGTTCCGCGTATTTTACTGTTTCAGCCTAGGCCAGTCACTGCCATGAAGAAGCAAGGCCGTATCATCTGCGTAAGTATAAATGGAACAGTTCGTTAGAGACATTTTGCACAAGTTATTAATATAAATAAGAAACAGGGTAGGGCCCAAAATTGAGCCCTGAGGAACGCCGAAACTCAATGATTGAGTGTCACTAATAACATCATTTATTTTGACGGATTGACTTCTATCACACAGGTAATCCTTGAAAATTTTTAAGGTATGTCCGCGGATGCCCGCAGCTTCCAGCTTAGATAAGAGGTGGGGAAAAGACACAGTGTCGAATGCCTTGGAAAGATCAAGGAAAATGGCCAAGCATTTCAGCTTACTATCTAGTTTAGATACTACATGATCCACCAAGGCAGCTACAGCATTTTCAGTTGACCTGCCACCTCTAAAACCATACTGGTTGTCACTTAATAATTTGTATGACTCAAGATAGTCCACTAACCGTTTATTAAGTATCTTTTCTAATATTTTAGAGATGGCAGGTAAGACTGAGATCGGTCTATAATTATCTACACCGTGTCTGTCCCCACTCTTGAAGATTGGATGATTGCAGTGGTGATGAAATTATTTACACAAAGTAAAGCGCCTGCCTGGGTTCGAACCTACGACATACTCGTACAACTCGTAAGTCGCGGCCGTTACCTGCTCTAAGTATATTACGTACAAACTTACATAATTATATTGTGCGTTCAAACTTACATTTGCAGTTGGAATGTATGGGGGAACATGTTTTTCAACTACAATGTTAAGTTTGTATTTGGGATAAATTCATAACCCGGATTAATAGTATAATTCATAAATACGGAACCCTTACCCGCACTCTTGGCCGGTATTTTTTTTTATTGTAGTAAAATCGTTAGGTATGTCTTTATCGCTTTACCTTTTGCTACTTGACGTCAACTCTACCCTGCTTCCTAAATTCGTAGAAAGTGTGAATAAGTAAATAGAACGAATTAATCAGAAAACCCAAATGTAAGTATATTCTGACTACCTACACCATACAATTAGTATGTCTGGCTCAAACATTCACTATCTTATACTAAAATAAACGAATGGAGCCGTGCCTTCTTTTATTGGCCCTTCATGTGCATTTGTGTCAATAAGCCCATTGAGAGCGTCTGAGCCATACTTAAGTACTGACGAGGTCGATTAGACTGCCGCCGATCGTAATGCTAGGAGAGCGCCAGCTCCGGCACACTGCCAGGGAGTGCGCAATACCGTGCTCTATACGCAAGTACCAGCTACCTACTACATACAAAAAGGTAAAATATGCAAATTCAAGGAAATGCAATCGTCGCACTTAGTTAGGTAAACCGCAAATTGATCATTGAACTTTTGGGGTTAGTTAAATGATTCATGAAAGTTTTACTTAATGGAAAGCTAGGTTGTAGAGTAGATTTGTTCCAAATAATTAAGTATCTACATCATGAACAGTTGTAATATTGTATGATCGACATGCTTTTGTAATATTTACTATAGTTTCACTGCATCAAAAACTGAAGTTAACTCACCGAAACCGACGTAGAAGATAGCGTAGCCGAAGTCGATGGGAGTCTCGGCGTTTCTGTATCGGATGCACGTGTGCTGCGCCTCGTCGTAGTACAGGCCCAGCCCGATGATGGGCGCGCACGTCAGCAAAGCCGCCCAGAACCACGACACCAGCAGCGCCATGCGGATCACGTAGTACGTCACTTGCTGGAAAGAGGAGCCGGCTCTTTAGGAGACAAGCTATTCCTTCTGCGAAGCAGTAATGCTCGCGAAGGAGGAGGCGGAGCGCGCGAGGGAGTGGCAGAGGCCGCGCCCTACCAGCCCTAGCCGCCGCCGCCGTAGGAGACGTCCCGGGCGTCGGGAATTGATAGCTGACTTCCGGCCACCGATGGCGCGGGCCTGCGGACGGAGAGCAGAGGGCAGCTCGCCGTCCGATAAGGACCAGGCCCGGGTCGACGGCGCGTCGTGTTCCACGCGCGCCTCAAAGAGTTGTCAGCAAAACTGACGGGGTCCGCTAGGGCCAATGCCTGCCGGGGTTGCGGGTAGTCCCAAGGGGACACCGTGGCCCCTGGCATGGCAAGGGAAGGAACACGGGTGGGTTTTAGTCAGTAAAAGTCTGACACGCCCTTCCGCTCCGCCCAGAGCGGAAGGGCGTGTCAGACTGATTCCCCACCTCATCAAGTCATTGGATGATTTCCCACCCAAAAAAAAAAAAAGGAGACAAGCTATGTCCGGACACGATCGAGATTGCCATCGACACACTAAAATAATCAACATTAGGACAATGCAGGTCAACAATTTCAGCACATTTTTTGTAGAAGGGGTTCCTTATTGACCCTGCATACTCTAATTGTGACCGCACTAGGACTTTATACAAGCTGTGACGAAGTTCTCTTGAACTCACGGGAAGATCGCATGATAAAGCAATACAATATTGGTAAGCTTCACTTCCAATTTTGTAAATGGATAAATCTAGGCATAGTTGGGTTGGGACTCGAGTATATCATGGTGTAACGCCGAGATCCCGAGTTTAGTTTAATTTAGTGAGATTTATTGTAATTTTATTTTGTTACTAGCTTCTGCCCACGACTTCGTCCGCGTGAAATAGTTATTTTGGGCTAACGCTAAAAAAACCCCCGATTTTGAAACATTCTTCATTGGTGCTCCGCTCCTATTGGTCTTAGCGTGATGATATGTGTGGCCTATAGCCTTCCTCAATAAATCTATCTAATACTGAAAGAATATTTCAAATCGGACTAGTAGTTCCTGAGATTAGCGCGTTCAAGCAAACAAACAAACAAACTCTTTCGCTTTATATATTAGTAATAGATCCTATAGATTAAACGTGACTCATTCGATTTTTCGTATTATCATTGAAGTTTCTCATTTTCGAAACTTATGATGAGCAACAAGATGAGCAAATCCAAATTCAAAAGTCATTTATTCAAAGTAGGCTGCCCGCCCTTCACCACTTCCTAGTGCTTCAGCTGGGAAGAAGAAGTGGCGCAACAAACTCCCCAGCAGCACAGCTGTCTGTTCAGTTAGAAAAACTTGATTCTATACAATAGTATTTATGCAAAATAATTTACGTTACGCAACGCAAAACATTAAATTAAATTATTTGATATAAATGTACCTACGTATGTCAGCTAGCACACGCCAATACACCAACAAAAATCATCGAAATCTATACTCAAGCGAAAATAAAAAGTAAACCCGAATGAAAGGCATAAATTGCGTGCCCGTTTACATATATGTATAGCTATTCAAGCTGTAACTCGACGTCACAAATGATAAACTAGGACCATCGAAGTAAAAATAAGTAATATAAATAAACAGCTAATTACTAATAAAAAACAACCATGGACAGCAAGACGACCAGTCACCACAAGCAGCACCCGTTCACGAGCATAACGCAAAGTTCAGCCATTACCGGATTACACTATTTGACATTATTTGAGGGAAGAAACCACTAGACCAGCGAGGCAGTCAATAACATATCGTTTTTCTTAAATTGAATAGTAAGTATCTAACCTCTTATACTTACATTCAAAAACTTTTGTTTCAATAAAGGAAATACTTACAATAATGCAATATTCCATCAATCAAACAATATCTGTCGAAGCTAACTGTCCTCATGTCGTGTATCAGCTGCGCCGATAACATCTCTTATACAAGTTGTAAGAGAACCCTGTACGAGCCGTGAGGGCGTTGTTAAGTATCGTGTTGAGAGTCTATTTATGTGATAATTTTCAGGAAAAAAAAGAATAAAAATAGCTGGTACCTACCCCGCATTTTTTTCAAAAGGGGATTTTGTCGGGATAGATAAAATACATGGCGCGCGGGCGGCTGTCAATGTCGTAGGATGATTTGATAATTCGAATTTTAGCGAAAACCCTAGGGATATTGCGAGAACACGGATAATTAGACAATTTCATGTAACAGTAACACTGGTTTGCAAATAAATGAATTTTAATTTTAATTTTTTAATGGTAAGAAACATTTTTTCGAGCAACTTGAAAGTACCGATCGCTCGGCTCGCGCGTGGTTTGTCACAGTTCTAACCTAAGGCGGTTCACACACGGCACCGCGCTCCACCGCGGAGGGCGGTATTGGCAAAGGGATTAGCACCGCTCGACCGCGCGGTCGGGCGCTGTTCGAGTGTTAGGCATCAACGGATTTATTAGAGGCCAATGCGACATGAGATCCGCTTCACCGCCTGCCGCGGCGGTGCGCCGTGCCGTGTGTAAACCGCCTAAACTAACCTATTTCACGCCGTTCAATCTGCCGCAGAAATGTTTTAGCCATTGTCTAATTATCTAGTCGCAGGCAGATTGTATGATTCGTCATATTGAACGGCGTGAAATAGGTTAGGTTAAAACTGTGACCAACCGCGCGCGAGCCGAGCGAGCTTTGCGAGCGGTAGCGGCCGGCGAGCGCTACTTCCAAGTTGCTCGCAGATATGTTTTCACTATTGTATAATATCTAAGAAGACACAGATACTCAATAATAAATTATTATTATCTGTGTCTTCGCAATATCCCTAGGGTTTACGCGAAAATTCGAATATATCACGAAGTCTACAAATCATAACTTAATAATGAGTCTTATGACCCCTGTTGAAAATTTGCGATTTTTTTATGGAATTGAAATAGTTTTGGTACTAAAAGCGTGAATTTTAAATTGCAATCACATTTTTTTTCTATAATAATAATTTTTTTATTTATACTTTTTGGTAATGTTATTGCAGTACATACCTACATACAACGTGAAATTTGAATCACAGTTTTGCTAGAACAAACGTTGTTCAGACCATGGTCTACTATCATTCTATAGCATCCAATATGTTATTAAAACAAACTAAACTAGGCGTTCTCAAATAAGTCTTATGTTTCTCAAACGTGTTCAAACATTAACCGTAACATCTAAGGACTCATCGCGGTAGCAATATGGCATTCAAAAGAGTTATGAGGAGTCCACATGGACTACAAGGATGTCCGGCCAATGCGGGCCGAAATTTTAATAAATAAATCAGTCTTTTTTGTGTTTTTTTTTAATTACCATTGACGTTTTTTTTTTAATTGATTGTTATAGAATGGTAGTAGACCATGGTCTGAACAAAGTTTGTTCTAGCAAAACTGTGATTCAAATTTCACGTTGTATTATGTACCCTTTTCGGATCGGACAGGGTTTTTTTACACTTTGATATATAATATAAGACTAGACATGCCTATAGTTTTCCTGTCCAGCCTTTCACTGCATGATGGAAATTCCTCTCAAACTAGTTAGATACTAACAATATTCTCGGTCAGCGCTGGCCTGTTTGACGGCGCAGTCATACATTACGGCCATTATAGTGTCACCTAACAATTTACCATTTCGTAAGGTTCTATTAAATAAGTAGTATTTTTTAATAACTGGTTATATATACAATGTGTTTGGTCTCGGACTGTACAAACTTTAAGGGAAGGTAGTTTGCTTTATTTTATAAATAAAATTATTCTACATGGGGGGTCGGAACCCAACCCCCCCTAAATGGCAGGCATTTTTGTATTTTGATCGCATTTTATGAAGCGTGCATACTAAAAGTACTTTAACTTCGGAATTTAATGTCCAATTACTTATCGTATTTTTTTTTGGCACTGTATAGAGTGCCACCATTGGCACTCTATCCCTATCAGATAAAGTGCCACTACAGGCACCCTAGTAACACCGCCTCGGCCCGGCTCAAGTGCCGCAAGCATTGGATTGTCATTGTCACTGTCACTAAGTCACGTCACTTGGTATTTTGTTTGATTGTCGAGGTTAGATCGCTGTAAAACACCACATTCCCAAAACATTACATTCTCTTGTGCCTAAACGGACCCTGGCACTTCGCCGGCCGCTGCCGCGGCACCGCTCGCTACGCTCGCTCGGCTCGTGCATTGTGTGGTCAGAGTTCTAACCTAACCTAACCTAAATAACAAGTGACAGTGACAGTGCAACGCTCACGGCAGCCTAGCCGGGCCGAGGCAGTGACACTAGAGTGCCACAAGAAACTCGCGGCACTCTATACACTTCGTTTTTTTTTTATAAAGCGACAAGTGTTAACAATGGGTTAAATAACTCAAATACTGACAGTAAATGCTACATCATATAGAAATAAATGCTAAAAGATCAATATCAGGTTAAAATTAACATTTTTTTTTTAGTTTATCAAGGTTATTACAAAATTCACCCCGAGAACTATCTTTTTTTATCTACTCGTGTAATAGATGTTTAGTTTAGTAACCTAAATAATGATACCAAAAACTCGATTCTTTGACAATTGGTTTAAGAGATATTGGTGTTGGAACATAGTCTTGCATAGGCAGTGAGTTCATAACGATTTGGTTTTTCTGTAGACATTTACAGTGATGATCAATGATAAACAAAGAACAAGTATTAACTATTCTTTAATATTTAATTTTCGCATGGTGTCATGGTGCACAAGATGCGAGCATTAGAAATAATTAAGTACCCCTATTCGGGACAAAATATACAAATTATGAAACGTTTTGGAAACAGGACGAACCGAGCGATGCCTGCCTGCCTCACCTATCTCCGAATTAGAAATTCTAATAACAACGATAGACGCTTCATCGACACATTTTGTATTTGCACAATATTATACTTATCCGTTCTAAGTGTTTTTGTGTATATTCTCCTTGTAATAGATGAGGCAAGTTTGGGAATCGACCTAAAAGAAAATCTGCTGGAATTATCTAAACCCACAAAACAAAGTTTATAAAATATATTTTTAAAGTTTTTCTTTACTTGTACTGAAGCCTCGCGACCCCCTTGTAGAGGTTTCACGACCCCCCAGGAGGTCGCGACCCACACGTTGAAAAACACTGCTTTAAAGGTACGCTTCCCATTTTCAATTGAGACTATCTACTTTGGTAAAATAATAGGTAACCAAGTATACTTAACTAAGACGTGATTGTCTTCGAGAGCAGAGTCCAGAGAGGGAGCAGATAGTGATTATAATTATGTTAAATTAATCCATTATCAAATTCTTTTCAAAAGTGGATATTATTAATTTCATATATCTAGTAAGTTCGTTTATTTACCAAATGGTTTATTTTATAGGTTTATCTTATCTTAAGTATATATCTTCGTTAGATACACAAACATCTCGTCAAAATTGTTATTTTATTCATAAACCATTTTTTATTGATTTTAATTACCATTTATATTGACTTCATATTGTTTCCTCCTCAGTCAATGATTAGCAAGTAAGATGGCCGAAGTTAGCACGTGCGGTAACGTGCGTGTGAGTCGATGCGACGAGAACTGCCAATCTATTCAGTGGCATGTAACCAGGTTAGCTATGCTAATGTTCAGGTACGGCGTCCTCACTCCGAACAGATACATTTGTTGTTAACAGATGAGAATTGATTCGGCTTGTTGTTGACTTGTTCTACTTTTATGATTGATACGAATGTTTCAACTACAGTACTTCCATTAGCCTTTAAATACCTTCCTTTACAATGGCCAAAGCTTCTGGGAAGAACTTCTTGAAGTATACTCCAAGGCAGCATTTTCGGGCCTAGATTACGTGCGAAAAGACGGGTGCGATTGCTACATAAGTACATAATGTAAGTAGGTCTTACCAGAACTTACTAAGTACACATTGTTTATCATAAATACAACGAGGTTGCTGCTGCTATAAATCAGAACCATGTTAAATCCCTGAATGCAAATAAGATTAAGAGTCACATCACTGCTCGATTTATGCTTCTCAAGATGAGCTCATGTCACTGCCGCGCGCGGTGGTATAGTAATTGTAAGCGCGATTGCTGATCGCAGTTCCGCAGTCATTCCCCAGTACCCTAATAATACACGATCAATCAGAATCTGAATCTTTTTGAAACAGATTGCTAATTCCATTGCTTATAAAGTTCGAAAAAAAAGGCAAAAGGTTCATCGCCTCTTGTTACATGGGACTTAAACTTATCTGGCGAAATCTGGGCGTACTATTGTTAGCTTTTGATAATATTTAATTTAATGATGTAAAGTAATGTTCTAAATATAATTTATTTTTATAATCATGTATTTGAAGTTTTTATATTTTATTTTGTAAAGTTGTAACCATGTGCCCAAGTGAAATGACATTGATATGATTATTAGTTGTTAAACTGACTTTTGCCGGTTGACAGCATTTAGCTGTCAAACGGTAGACTACGTGTATAGTAGTCTCACTTGGGAACATGGCAGTCGAGCTTGAACACTCGCAGAGTGTAGACGTATTTTGGTGTATATAAAAGTGTTATCAGAGTGTAATACTGATATTAAACGATTATATAAAGTTATGCAGACTTTGGTTTTCTTTGCAACATAGTGGATAATAGTTCAGAATTGGGATCACACCAGAACGCGTAACAGTTTTGGTGAAAACTTAACACCCACATAAAAAGGTAATTGAATATTTTGTTATTCTTCTTCAAACTGTAACTGCAAATAAGTAAAATTCATATATTTTATTGAAATCAGGTGGAATTGTAGTACCAAAATACCACACGCCAGATTTGTTACATTTAATGATTTTGTTTTTTTTTTCTCTGAACATTTAAAAAAGAGACCCCTTAAGTGTAACAAATATGATTGTTAAAATAAAAATAAAAATTAACTTCGAATAGAACTTAATTGATAAAGCAGTTCATGAACGGAGTTTTTCGTTAAAATTGAATTTGGATGGAAGATATTTTATGTTGAGCTATTGCATTCCAATTCATTCCTACCCTTTTATTTAATCTAGTACATTTTTCAATTTAATGAAATGTATTTTTGTTTTTGCTTTTTGTACATACCTACATATTTGTGGTTTCTTTCTAAATCTATATTGTACAATAATTAAATCCTGGTTATTAATCAAACATAGCATATTTATTCGTTTATGGAATAAGCCACATGTACTTCTTTTTATTATAATAGTTTGTGGTTTTAAGGAACGTTTACTTGTTTTTTTTTGTGTTTATATTTGGTTTCAGCTACGTAAGAACCATGCCAAGTAATATATCGCGAAAACGCGTACGAGACTAAGTCTAAGGACTCCAGCAGTGAGTCAGAACCATCTCCAGAGAGTTGCCGTCGTCGCAGATTACGGCGCAAGTACTCGAGACAGGAAAAAGGCACACGGCGGCGGCCGGAATTAGTCGAGGACCCGGCAGGGCAACTGCGTGCTGGGACCAGCAGTCAGCGTTGCAATAGTCAATCAAGCACACCAGGTGCTCCCAATCATACTACATCATCATTAGCAAGTAACCAATTTACTGTTTTAGACTCTAGTTTCGCGGATGTATTTAGAGAGCTATTTTAAACCCATTCGCTCGGACAGCGGTTCGGACCATTGTTCGAGAATGAAATACAACTTTCATTTTCGAATAGTGGTCTGGGCTGCTGTCCGAGCGAATTCAACCCAACTAAGCAATACCAGAATATTGCTATTTGGATTACTAAAGTTAACGAATGTGTAAAGATTTATAATTGGTCAGAACGACAAATTATCAGTCATGAAAAATTAATGACGTTATTAGAAAATTATTTAAAAGTGATTATTATTATACAATAAGTGTATGTACATTAATTAGAATATGAGATTACTTAGAGTAGAGAATATGAATTTCATAGAAGAATTAATAGACAATAATAATTTAACCTGTTACATGCAGGGGCTACACAGTGAGGCATTTAGTTGTTGTTATGATTATGAAGAGGCCATAATAACTTATAAATATCAATTTATTTACTTGGTGTGTCGTGGACATGAAGGGGCCACCACATGCCAGAATTATCGTTCATTCTACCATTGTATTGTCGCTGGCGTGTTGTGGACATGAAGGGGCCACAGCATGCTTGAGTTGCGGTGGATATGTAGAGGCCACCGTAATTCCTTCAATGCTGGTGCAAATAAATTAAGTCAGTAAATAAATTATGCTTGCAACTGTGGTATTGTCGCTGGCGTGTTGTGGACATGAAGGGGCCACAGCATGCTTGAGTTGCGGTGGATATGTAGAGGCCACCGTAATTCCTTCAATGCTGGTGGTGCAAATGTAATTAAGTCAGTAAATAAATTATGCTTGCAACTATGGTATTGTCGCTGGCGTGTTGTGGACATGAAGGGGCCACAGCATGCTTGAGTTGCGGTTGGGGCATGCAATTATCCGCCCATTTTACTGTTCGGATATTTCGGATAATGCCAGACAACTATTCGAATATATTCGGATAGTATGGATATTTTGGATACCACTGTAAAAGAGGTAAATCAAACTTATATTAGTTTACAATCGCCATTTTTATTACAAAAACTCTCCAACAATCGTATACTAAAATACTTCAGTTCGCACTAAAAGCAAAATCTGTCCGATATGTCATTGACAGATACGAGAAAAGCTATCATCCACGGGTTATCTACCAATGGTATAATAGATCGTGAGCTGGTCAAATGCTATCTTTGTTAAGATGGCTAGAACAATTGAAAGCACATTAGATGAAGACTGGAAGTCTTACAAAGTAGTGCTTGGTAATAAATGAGTCAAAATCACACCACTGACATTGCTAGATGTCAAAGTATCTGATGTATATGTTGGATCAGCACAAACTAGTAGCCGCGAATGACATGTGCTTTCATCAATTTCCTGAATATGAACAATCTTCTGTGCGTTTCGGGTCAGTTCTCGTTATCGCGATTGTGCAGTCCTATCTTCCATTGGACATATATGTGAAACTTTGAATATTCCTAAAGAGGACTTTCCGGATTGGGTTTTTATGGTCCAGG
This sequence comes from Conistra vaccinii, assembly GCA_948150665.1. Classification (NCBI taxonomy): domain Eukaryota; kingdom Metazoa; phylum Arthropoda; class Insecta; order Lepidoptera; family Noctuidae; genus Conistra; species Conistra vaccinii. The sequence goes on along the minus strand of OX411338.1, from coordinate 19,456,456 downwards.
CAGGAAAGCAAATCATGAATGCAGAGAATCATGATGAGGCCTCTGCTCCAAATTCCTACTTCCCATATCAATCTGATTTTGGCTTGGTTACCAAAACAGCTTATTCAAGTGTAGCAAAGCCTAACCTTTTCTTTATGTTGCATTTAACAGGAACTCTATTTTGGTTCTGTAAGATCTCGTCAAGCAAGACACAATACCGAGATGAATCTAGAGAACAACACTACTAATCAAAGCCATCATTCTTGCCAATGCCTTTAAAGAAAATGCCATGCTTGTCAAAGCATTCACTGTTGATGATCAACCTGCAGAGTCCTTTCGATCTTTTTGCTTATTTTCTGTTAAAGTAAATGATATTTCAGTTTCTGCTGCTTGTAACCATTGAGTGCTACGTCATTACCAGCGTTGTCGTCAACTGAAGTCGAGCTCTGTGCAAAAGCACTTTTAAATTTTCTCTATGATGATTTGATGAATCTACATACTAATTATGTCATTAGATGGATTTTTGAAGATATAGCATGAATTGTCACGATTGCGAATACCAATTTTAAAACACAACGTTAAATGTTATATTATCAAAAGGAAAATGGAACAAAAGTAACTATCCGTATTGTCCATTTTGTCCGGATAGTAAAACAAATTATATTCGGATAGTATTTTCGGCGGATATCCGAATATCATGCCCTAGTTGCGGTGGATATGTAGAGGCCACCCTAATTCCTTCAATGCTGTTGGAGCAAGTGTAATTAAGGAATCGGGAGAAATTTTCCGATTTCTCCTGATTCCGAGTTGCCTTTCGCTGCGAACCGTAGTGGTGCAAGGTGCGGCCATGGCGGTATGACGTGCAGCCGGAGCGGTGCTAGGCGCTGCCGGAGCGGTGCTAGGCGCTGCCGGAGCGGTGCGAGTCGCTGCCGGAGCGGTGCCAGGTACTGCCGGAGCGGTGCGAGGCGCAGCTGGAGTGGTGTCAGACGCAGCGAGAGCGGTGTGAGACGTGGCCACGGTAATTCTGTGCGCAGCCATACCAGTACCAGGCAGTCTTGCCGCGACACCAGTCGCAGACAAAGCGGAGCCAGGAGCAACCGCATCAATACTAGGCTTTACCAAGGTGACAGTAACGTTGCCGAACAGGTTAGTGATAAATTGTTATTAGCTCAAATGTTAAAAGGCATCCTTCAGACCATAAAGAGTGATGGAAACAATGACAGCTTTCCCATTTTTTATGTTATTCCTGAATTTGATCCATTAAAACGAAATCGGGAAGAATGCAATTGTTTAGAATTGAAGATTGTTCTATCAGAACAAGTGCGGAAGCAGCACAGGCTTCTGATCTTGATAAATTACTAGTCTATTTACATTTATTTGCATAAATAAGGTACAGAAGGTTGGTAAAACGTACTAAAATTGTTCTCTTATTCTGCCTTTAACTTCGGCGTGCAAATATAAAATAAAGTTACACATTTTAATTAAATTAATTGATCATAATCATGCAGTCATTAAACGCATAATCCCATTAAAAATGTATTATTGAATTAAATAAACGTCAGTAATATGACAATGAAAAAAAAAAAAAAACAAAAACATAAATGTCAATAATAGTCATGTCAATAATTGGAGAGATTCGCCACAATATTAATTACAATAATAATTTCAAATGACCGTGCAGTTTACAAAACTTACAATTTATAATCCAAAGACCATCATGTAGGTACACTATAAAAGCATTTTTCAATTAAAACCTCGTCAAATAAAGGAGTTCAAATTAATAAAAGTAACTAATAGGATTAAGACTATCACAACCGAATCTACAGCTAAAAGCTATAACTGTGGTGAAGAAGGTCACGCGTATTATAAGTGTAAACAAGCAATCAAACGGTGCACTGCTTGTAACTTGTAGTAAGACATTGAGTTGATGACTGTCCCAGTAAACAGGATGCGACTGCTAAAACGGTTTAACGTATTTCCATAGAATTATTTTAAATATTTTAAACAAGCCTCTGTTAGTGTGCACACTTGATTGTTTCCGTTTCATTTTGGGAAGTCAACAATACTCCTTAACTTGTCAGTTTTGAGAGATTTCGGAGATTACCTGGTTCGTTGTTCAGTAAAATGTGATTTAGGTACACACACAACGGATACGGTTGTTCAGTAAAATGTGATGTAGGCACACACATAGTAGATTCCGTGCAGGCAGAGTATCGGACGGAGGAACCTCTTTTACTTCCAGAAAGTTTAAATAATTTCTTAATTTATTAAGTGTTAAACATGTGTGTGGTGTACATGCGGTTCAATAGAATCGTCGTCGCTGCTCTTAGTGACAAAATATTTAATAATGACCATAAAGGAGATTATCTCTCCAGATATTTATTATAGTACCTACCCATTTGTTTGTTGCCAATGAATTATTATTTGTGTACTAATGATTATTAAATTCAATTTCCCGACTTTTTATGATTAAAAGTAGCTTTCACTGAATCAATAAATATTGCTTTGATAAGCAAGTTGATTAAAGTGAGTTAATGAAGTTAATGGTGCATTTTGTATACAAATCGTCAGACCACTGAAAATATGTAGAAGTTTCAGTGGAATGACTTGACCATGCTGAAGACATGAAGGGGCTTCAGTGTTGTATTGTATATATTTAATATTTTGAGGCGAAAACATGAAGGGGTTTCGTCCTCAGTATAATCGTCAGACCACTGAAAATATGTAGAGGTTTCAGTGGAATGACTTGACAATGCTGAAGACATGAAGGGGCTTCAGTGTTGTATTGTATATATTTAATATTTTGAGGCGAAAACATGAAGGGGTTTCGTCCTCAGTGTAATCGTCAGACCACTGAAAATATGTAGAGGTTTCAGTGGAATGACTTGACAATACTGAAGACATGATGGGGCTTCAGTGTTGTATTGTAGATATTTAATATTTTGAGGCGAAAACATGAAGGGGTTTCGTCCTCGGACCATTATGTATGTAAGATATTTGTTATAGATATGTAGAGGCTACAACGAATATTATGTAATTTAATATCAGTTATTGTACTAATTATTATCTTTTTTTTTGTGTTGTTTGGTTTAAAGATAAAGATCAATAATTTATTTGTTCAAACATCTGTAACATGATACATGAATATGCACATATTATAGATGGAGACATTTTGCAATTTTACCGGACCAACATGTTTTGCCTCACTCGGTGTACAAATATGGTTTTTAAATATGTTATATGATTGGCGATTATAAATTAATTGAGAATGTCAGACTCATACATAAAAATTAGTCAGTGATAAATATAGTCAATAATTCAATTTACGATCAGTCAGTACAAAAAGTAGTCAGTATTAATTACAGGCAAAATATGTCAATAGGATATAATAAAATAATGATTAATCTTGTATACCTACTTAATTTAATTATTTTCACGGGACGTGAAATTTGTCAGAAAAGGCCGACTGTTAGCTTTTGATAATATTTAATTTAATGATGTAAAGTAATGTTCTAAATATAATTTATTTTTATAATCATGTATTTGAAGTTTTTATATTTTATTTTGTAAAGTTGTAACCATGTGCCCAAGTGAAATGACATTGATATGATTATTAGTTGTTAAACTGACTTTTGCCGGTTGACAGCATTTAGCTGTCAAACGGTAGACTACGTGTATAGTAGTCTCACTTGGGAACATGGCAGTCGAGCTTGAACACTCGCAGAGTGTAGACGTATTTTGGTGTATATAAAAGTGTTATCAGAGTGTAATACTGATATTAAACGATTATATAAAGTTATGCAGACTTTGGTTTTCTTTGCAACATAGTGGATAATACTATACTCTGTCTAACTCTTCGGTATGTTCACTAAGTGCACCTGCACCTCCTGGATGGTTGACTCAAGTAATTCCGACCAAAACATTGTATGTTCAGTTCCTGTGGCGTTCGTTAGGAGCGGGCACGTGCTCGGCATAGCTCGGAAGTGACACACGCTGTGTAATTATTTGGCGGAAGGCCCGGCGCATGCACCGTACAATGCCCAAACATTGCGCAGGCGACGCGACACGCATACTGCGCCGAACCACTTAGTGACTTAATTTACAGAATGTAGTTTATTTTATTAAATGCGTAAATTAATATTGTGTTATTAATAGCTACGGGTACGAGCGCTACGGCACATCTATCTACGAAATATTCAGGCGTTTGCTGGGTTTGCTCCTTCACGCAATATTTACTTGTTAAATGTTATCACTAGCAATTCTCCCGATGTTTTCCTTGACTGTTTTTTAAGCAAGTGTTAGCACATGATCGAGACCTATGACTTGGCAGTCTGACGTTCACACCACTTGGCTATCTATCAAGATGAAGCCAATTTATATCAACACGAATAAGCACAAGTTCATGATGACGATAGTTGTGGCGGTGTGATGTGAGTCATGAGAGGAGGACGCTACTCTACTCGTACTTATATCAAGATAAGACGGTCTTCTTTAGTGGGAACTGAAGACAATTGATCGCATTTTCTTTCATTTGACAGTTCAGCCACGTTCATTGTGTTGTTTACGTTGCTGAGCGAATTTATAAAACCTATGAAAAAATGGATTAGAAATATTCTTCTAAACTCTCTGATTGTCATTGAAAGTGTGTTAGACAAGTATGGTGCTGGGATCACGTACAGGACATCAGTAGGTCGTGGCCATATTTGATATTTACATAATGTTTATACATTGTATCGCAAAATACAAAAAAAAGGAGAGGAAGGTCTTTATAAAAATAATTACAACAATACTGGTATCAAATAAAAACTAGTAATGAGTCAATTCCAAATATAAAGGTACCTATATATTATGTAATAAAACTAAAAAGCTTAAAATAAAGAAAATTATGTAAAAATAACAAACTAAGTTCCTAGTAACCGGAAATATGGTGTAAGTTTTGTTTGTCTCCGCCTGTGATACTAAAATTCTATAGATTATAATATAATGCTTGTTTTTCTCTTTTCAGTTATCATGTTTTTGTTAAGAAACATTTTTTCTTAGCTTGTGAAGAACAAAAACTGCGAGGAAATCTTCGCCTGTTATGTATTTCTTTGTTTGTTTTCCTCCTAACATTCCAATATCAAGTCTGTGACCTAAAAATATCGATTTGAACTCGAAAACACATAAATCTCTTCCAGAGAGATTTAAATATAACTCTTTATTATGTCGGAGGAAAGTGCTATCTTTCATAGAGCATTCTGTGTATATAGACATACCTACATATATATAAATACACTGTGTATCTAATGTATAGTGACGCTTTAAATATTAAACTAAGCAGGTACTTATACTTGATGTGAAGGAATCAAAAACGATAAATGGACTCTACGTAGGTACCATACCATATTATTGTAGTTTACCAAGAAAATAAAATAATTAAACGATGTTTATAGAACGTGACAAGTATTTGAAAAGCATACATTGTAATAAGTTTAGCTACACTAAAAGCTCCCATGCATTAGATCGCGATCTGCTTGAGACGCCCTGACGTATTGACAGCAGTGCGTTTGAGCTGGGCTTAGTGATACCAGCGTGTGTTGATATTAGCTGCCTGAGTTATGGCAACACTTTCAGAACACGATTATTTTACAGAAAAATGGCGTTTGTAATTTTAAACTTTATTTTTAGGAAAGTTTTAAATGGTTGTTGGTAACGAGCATGTTAGTCGTACCTACTTGTTATTGCGGTTTTGTTTCAGATTCAGGTCAAACAGATCCTAAATAACAAACATTGTCAACTTTAAGGGGGCTTACAGCCGTACGGGGGGCCTAGTCTACAAATTTACAAACGTCACAATGGTCTCTCGATGGTTAGTTTTTGACAGATTTTATATGGCAAATCCGTCAAAAACTCACCATCGAGAGACCATTGTGACGTTTGTAAATTAGTAGACTTGGCCCCCGGGTCGTAAGGTTAAGCTACGCTTGTCACCGCGGTCGGTCCATGACCATCCATTACATATCGAGATCCCTCCAACGTCCGGGCCTCGGTAAGCACGTTAAGCCGTTGATGTCGTCTTTACTAGTTAGAAGCCCGAAGTATGACATCCAGTCGTATCAAGGGGTACCGTATTACCCAGTATCTGAGTTGAGTACAATACTGGTATTCAGTAGTAACCGGTTAGACTGGAAGCCGGCCCGAGCCGACGACGTCAGCCTATAATATGATGTCAACATTTGTAAGATATCTCCGTATTATAGGTATGCGGGCTAGTTTACTTGATTCTCGTTTCTTATAGTCAGACGCGACACCGTTTATTGCTATACCGTGAAGTTTTCTAAGAAATTGTATTGTTCGTGTCGCTGGTGTGCAAAAGCCTTAAGACGGCGGCGACCCTTGAATTGTCCATACAAACGTAATACCTAAATCATTTGCAATTTGAGCATATTTTCATCATATTATGTTAATATTCGGATTTAGACAGTATTTATCTAGGCTTGTACATCTTTTCTTTTTCCAAAATCTTACCTAAAATGAAGTTTAAGCGAATTGAATTTCGCACATTTTTACAGCTAAATGACATGTTTTCATACTGTTTTTTCTATATTATAAACAACAATATTTGGAATATTGTTTAGTCAGGAGCATAGCTTATATTATCAAGTTACAAAGTATAGAAAAAATTATGAAAGAATATTAAGTTTTCATTCATAATTTTTGGTATTACGGAACACATCCAAATTTATCATAAATTCCGATAGCTCGTAACAACGCTAACAACACACAACATACATAACACTTAACAGACGCAGACAACAACAACAACACAATAACACAACAGAACAGAGATAACAATATTCCAAACGCATTTTCCTCCCATCTCGACTTGCAGTTGCGAGCCGTGTTCGCCGGACCCTTAATCCTAGATTTCTAGGTTTGTTTACAAACTTTGCTCGGATCTGATTACGTAATTGATTGAGGAAAAACGAACTTATGAAACCGGTTTGTAATGAAATGCCGAAAAAGATCGAAATAACTAAAGTTCTCTAATAAAAAACTTTTTACAAAAAAAATTAAAACCGACTTCCAAAAAAAACCACTACAAAGTGAAAAATAACTTTAATTTCGAAAGTCGGTGTCTTTGTTTTTTATTAAATTTCGTTTTTTGCCACCGACTTCCGAAATTAAAGTTATTTTTAACCGACTTCCAAAAAGGAGGAGTTTTTATGTATGTTCACCGATATCTCCGCCAATTGTGGACCGATTTTGAAAATTATTTTTTTGTTTGAAAGGGTAAGCTCCCGAGGTGGTCCCATATAAATTTTATTGACTTTGCTTAGATAGTTTTTGAGTTAGCTTCAATAATACATATTTTTCCCACTTAGTTTATATGGACGATATTATGATAACTTCGTGTCACTGTTATTTATTGCAGTTAGTGGTATTGGATATTGTGTGGGGTAGGTACCACAACTAAAAAGTGAAAAATAAAAACTTTTTACAAAAAAAATTAAAACCGACTTCCAAAAAAAACCACTACAAAGTGAAAAATAACTTTAATTTCGGAAGTCGGTGGCAAAAAACGAAAATTAAAAAACAAAGACACCGACTTCCGAAATTAAAGTTATTTTTCACTTTGTAGTGGTTTTTTTTGGAAGTCGGTTTTAATTTTTTTTGTAAAAAGTTTTTATTCACTTTGTAGTGGTTTTTTTTGGAAGTCGGTTTTAATTTTTTTTGTAAAAAGTTTTTATTTTTCACTTTTTAGTTGTGGTACCTACCCCACACAATATCCAATACCACTAACTGCAATAAATAACAGTGACAGGAAGTTATCATCATATCGTCCATATAAACTAAGTGGGAAAAATATGTATTATTGAAGCTAACTCAAAAACTATCTAAGCAAAGTCAATAAAATTTATATGGGACCACCTCGGGAGCTTACCCTTTCAAACAAAAAAATAATTTTCAAAATCGGTCCAAAATTGGCGGAGATATCGGTGAACATACATAAAAAAAAAAAAAAAAAAAAAAAAAAAAAACATACATAAAGTCGAACATAGAACCTCCTCCTTTTTGGAAGTCGGTTAAAAACGGGTAACAGGAAAAAGTAGAATTAAATGAATCCTTTAGTTGTTTACATTTCTCAAATGTCAAGGTCACTTTTGTTCCGTATTCTGTGTGTGGTCTGCTAAGGAAAATGAAAATAATGAAGGATGTAGATCATCACTCTAGTTACTAGTACCGAATACAGTTAATACCTAATTATGTTCAAATTACTTTTGTTAATCTTTTTTGTCTCTATTTGTGGCCGAGTTGAGTTGTTGACGTCAGTATGCCCAGCGCGCCGCAGGTGGTCGCAAACAATGTGCCATTTCTGCCTCTTGATCATCCTGATAACCTGGTACTTACGACAGGTAGTCGCTTCTCATAACTGTTATGTCCACCTGCCCTATTTGGCACCTTTGATAACAATAAGACAAACGCCCGCTGATATACCTCTTGAGTAGTGGGCGAACCATTAACACAAATGAACTGCCTTCATTTCATATTTTTGCACGTTGATATTATCTAGAATGTCACTAAAGTGAGTGCTTTACCTATTGTCTATTACGACGGTATCTAATAACAGTAATTGTTCCTAGAACACAAGAGTAGTGCGGCTATCATGGCAAGCCTGTCAGGAGACCAGTTGACCGCTCATTTAGAAAACTCAAAGATAACAAGCTCTAATTGATTAATATCCGACACACCTTACACTTTTCACACAGGGATCAATCAAAACAAATAGATTAAATTGTTATTTCACCCCTAGATAGCTTATATAACAGTTAGTGTGATGAATTGAATGATCATAATTTGACATGTTACGAAAACAAACAAGTAAGCGGTGTACAGTACAGTACTGTATGTTTGTTGACGTATCGCTGGGGAATTCTGCCGCGTGTAGCCGCAGCTAAAAATAATTGTATTGATTTGATGAAGCGTCGATGAGATGAGCTGTTGAGCTGTCAGAGGAGCTCAGTGGAACGGGCGAGAGCAGCCAGCTGAGATATTGCACCGACAACAGACGAGTGAGTTTAGAGGAAAACGGAAAACCAAAGTCCTTTACTTGAAAGCGATCAAAAACAACAATAATTTAAGAATTTTTCGTTATTTATAGAATTTACTGTAAAAGAAGAAATCTTGGGGAAACCTGAATTATCCAGATGTGAGAAACAAAATTTCAAAGATATGCCACACAGCCACATGTGACATCACAAATCGCCCGCACTGGGGTCGCGTGCTCATCTCACGACAAACAGTCTGATTATATGTACGGAAGTTGTACAATGATTTAGAATCGGTGAGACGTAGACAGTGATCAAATAAGTGTATATGCATGCTAAGACAATATCGACACACTACCGTCTAATACTACAATTTGTATGATAAACAAGTCGTTAGGATTTGCTATTGGAGTGAGCTCATGTTACCGATTTGGAATGCAAAATAACAGTATTATATTAAACTTTAATGGAATTTTAAATAATGAAGGAAGGCAGCAGAATCTACTGATGAACAAGTGGCAGGAATTAGGATTCCTCTGCATCCTACAACAATAAATAGGTTTCCTAATGCCACATTTGCTCTAGCTCTTTATGGGAGGCCGTAGCACTATTATTACGAGCAGAAACGATCTTCAAAAACCTGACAGTACTCACTCATGGCCTCCGGTAGTAGATACGATAGCGATGCACTTATTGCACAGTTTTACGAGATATATTGACTCGTCTGGTTGGTGCGATAACCATTGATAGGAGATTAGAAGCACACTAGAGTGTTTTCTGATCCTAGATCGTCGATTTTGCCGGGCAATTATTGCCTGGCAAAATTGCTTCAGTTTTTTTGGCAATATCACCTATAAATTGTACTAATTTCAAAAAAAAATATTGCTTAGTTATTTACTTAGGCCATATCACTCAATATAATGACTACGATGTTGGTGTCGCTGACCGCTGTTAATTACTGAATGTTGTCGTGACTGCATACTTGATTAAATAATATAACCAAAGCATATTTTTACCGCACTGGGCCCGCGTGGTGGATTACGGCCCACTCCCTCTCACAGAGAGGAGGCCTGTGTCCCAGCAGTGGGAACATTAATAGGCTGATGATGATGATGATGATGATGATATTTTTACCATCGAATCGAAAAGAAAATGAAAAGATAAAAAAATCAATAGAATGATCATTTTCATTAGTCATAGATCTTCGTGACGTGCATTCGATGGCCATGTGCGTCTGAGTGCGTCTGCGCAGCTACGTCTACTCAGATTTAGGGCAGCCTCGACTTTATCTAGCATCTACCCGTAAAACTATATCAACACTATGCCCAGGATCATTTCGTTTATTATTAGGTACTTTGGAACATAAAATAATAAAAATTCAAGAACATCGTTGTGGTGTGAAAGATATTGTTTTTATGATACCTTTTTTACTATTTGCATGTTTTGTTTCAGCGGATGTTTGTTGAATGTTTTATTTACACGATGTGTTGATGTTTATGCAGTGGAGTATTCTAAGGGGATAATAGTAGCTTAGTAATCCCCATCAGTGGGGATTTGTGAACCTTTCTTCCACAAACCCCCACTGACGTCTCATGTGGACTTGCTTGACTTAAGTAAACAAACCTTGTACAAATGGCCGTTGAACCGTAGTGTTATTATTTACCTAATGGTTAAAGTAATGTAGTTCTCGTTAACTTAGGTGTGTTATATTTACAAAACGAACATAATTGTAAAACAGTCTTTCAACAACGCGCTCGGTCATCTTCGAGTAGGTAGTTACTCGTAATAGCAAAAGCTTTGTTTTACGTAAATATACCGCATTTCTATTTATCGTCCAAAATTGAACGGTAATAAGAAAAAATCTATTAAAATTTCATAGTGGGTGGACACCCGCGGTCAATAGTGTATCGTGAATTCATGATGATAAGGTATTCTTGTCAGTGATGTGTATCACTAGTATTGTAGTAGCTATTCAGAGATATTTTGTTTCGATGAAATGATGTGGAGTTAATAAAAGTTGTACTCCTTGATCAGACGATCTAGGCTTGTATATAAAGCTGTCACCTGAATCCTGTTTATGTATCTCTATTGCACACTGAAAGCTTTCAGACGCTTTAAAATATCGAGGTCTAGTCTTGGCCGTTTGCATACCTCGCTATTATTATTCTGATATTAAACTCGAAATAAATCGCGTATCCTGTGACGCAAAAAATGTGATATTTTTTATAAAAAATATCGCATTTTTTTTCAGGGAACAGTGACAGTCTCTTTGTAAAACTAAATGCGTCCTGTGCTGTAAGGAAGAACGAAACAAAGAAAGTTGAATGTTACCTTTTGGTAGAGGAAGGGCCGCGTGAGCGCGAGGTACCGCTCCAGCGCCATGGTGACGGCGATGCACACCGAGCCGATGCCGAACACGCGCAGCACGACGCGCGTGGCGCAGTACGCGCGCGTCGTGCTCACGCCCGCCACGTGCTCGGCCACCAGCATCGCACACATCATGCCCACCTGCCACACAGAGAACTGTTAGTCTAATCCTTCAATCACCATCACCATCATTGGTAGTCTTGTTCCACCCACTGCTGAGAACAGGCCTCCTCCCTTATGCCATGCTCCTAAATTCCTACAATAATAAGGGTGAAATCCTCCGCAATATTGTAAATGCGAAAGTGTGTCCTTGCTTGACTCTAGTTCAAATAGAGCAGACACGAACTTGCTCTCACTTCACAATTACATCCAGTTACTTTAAAAGTAGACGAATTTGAAAAGCCTAAAGAACCAATAGGTTTCTGTTCAAGTGGTTCAAGTCGCCCGCCGCTGTCTTTATGATTAGGTTAAGTGAGTGTAATAATAAGTGATGAGCACCCAATAAACTTGTTACATATTATTATAGTTTTAATAATAAGACAAACACTCTGTTCTTGTCTAGCTAACGAAGAGTATTTCTTGCATCTATATAGACACAACCTTGTAGCCAGGATTATCCACCAGCAACTTGCTCTGAAATACAGCCTTGTGGAATCTGAAGTGCCGTACTACAGTTATGTGCCCGACCCAGTTCTCGAAAATAGCAATATCACATTATACTGGGATCGATTCATTGTCACTGACAGGATTATTATTTCCAGTAAGTCTGATTTAGTGGTGGTGGACCGAGTAGAGCGGCGCACAATGATCATTGACATAACGGTCCCGCATGACGGGAACCTCGTGAAAGCCGAGAAAGATAAACAAATCAAGTATCTTGACTTGGCTCGGGAGGTTGTCGGTATGTGGGATGTGGACTCTGTGCCGATAGTCGTGACAGTCAATGGCTTAATAGCCAAGAGCCTCGACCAACATCTGAGGAGGCTCTCGTTGGGTAGCTTGATCAAGGGCTTGATTCAGAAAGCGATTCCTCTGGATACAACTCGCCTTTTCAGGAGCTTCCTCTCTCTGGAACCCTGACAGCCGGTAGCTTGGACCCTGTTCCCGATACCGGTGGGCTACTATTTTTTATTTTTTTAAATGTTTTTATGATCGTTCATTCCCAGTCGCCCCCGCGGGGATTGCCACCGGAGGCAAGAAGACATTGCCGCCACTTCAGTTTCGCTTAGGAAATGATTTTATTACTGTCTTTAAATACCAGTTTAAATGATTAATTTTAACAAGTTTATTCATATCGAAATCAAAATAAAAAATATTTCAATGCACTTTGTCTTTTTTTAGAGATTAGAGGCAGGTTTAGGATAAGTTACCTCATCCTTTTATTCTCTACGATGGAGAAAGCAATGTACAGCGAAACTGAAGTGAGGGCAATGACTTTCCAATCACCGCCGGTGGCGACTGGGAATTTTTATTCCCATTTGCCTTCGGTGGCAATCCCCGCGGGAGCGACTGGGAATGAACGTTTATGATTTTATTCTAATATTTAAAAAAACGGTCCTCATTCTAATATTTTTTTAAATATAACCTACTAGCTGCGAAGTCTCGATCCCGTGAGAACATCGGGATTAATCGTATCCTATGACTTGGATTAGGTCACAGTAGGTATTTTTTTATGATATGATCTACCCCAATAGGCTTGCCCCCTATTACATGGGACTTCAACATAACTGGCGAAATGTGGGTGTACTTTATGTACACCTCTGCCCAACCCTTCGGGGATTAAAGGCGTGGTGTTATGTTGTTGTTGTTATGGTCTACTCAAAATCAATCTTCCTAGCCTTTTCCTAGCGTTTATCTTGGGGTCGGCTTCCAGTCTAACCGGATGCAGCTGAATACCAGTATTTTACATGGAGCGACTGCCTATCTGACCTTCACAACCCAGTAACTGGGTAATACGATACCCCTTGGTAAGAGTGGTGTCAGACTTTCGGGCTTCTGACGACTCGTAACGACTGTCAAAGATCCACGAATGACAGCCGGGACCAACAGCTTAACGTGCTTTCCGAGGCACGGAGAAGTCTCGGTATGTAAAGATGGTCACCCATCCACTGACCAACCCGGGCAAGCATAGCTTAACCTGATGGATCGACCCGTGCGGCTTGTTATTAGTTAGCCACGAGCTCCTCAAATAATGTTATGGTCTACTCATATGACAAAATTTATTCAAATCTGTTCAGCCGTTTTAGCGTGAAAGTGTAACTAACAAATAAACAAACAAACTCACTTTCGCATTTATAATATTAGTTAGGTTAAGTAAATAATGACATAAGGGAAACAAACACTCATAAACTGGGGTCGTCGTGATGCCTGAAGCCATTACGATAGGGCAGTATGATCTACTACTTAACGATAAGCATGACAAGTATAATACGTCCGGCTTTATTATATCTATTTAATAACAGCTGCGTAAGTTATCAGCTACAATCTATCACCACATTCACCACCAGTAGCTGTGGAGCTCACTGTGGGAGACCTGGACGACTGCCTCTTGCATCACCTATTTCGGACACCAAGCAGTGCAGCAAGTAACAGAACATATTTATGGGACGTACATAAATAGTTACATTTATATATGTAGGTACGTCCCATAAATAGAGATAATCTAGAAAATAATGTTAGCCAGTGTAAATCTGTGTAATATAGTGGAGTGCGACTGGACTCTAGTTGTAAAATGTATACGGTGCTTTGCTTGGAGGACAGTCGTCGTAATGATAAAGCTTTATGTCCCAGGTTCGATACGGTAAGCTAACTAGTTCCTTCAGTACAAATAGTTACGGCTTTGGTGATAAAAAGCTCCATGTGAAGATCCTGTAGTTAATAGTTAGCTCCGGAAGCTACCGCAATTATATACTCGTTAGTAGGATTTAATTACTTTTCATTCACTTTTTCATTAATTAATTTATGGTAGAGCATTTAATATTTATTGGTAGAAAATAATTATCTCTGTCTTCATATATGGAAGTTGTTTTTGCAAAATGATATAATATATTAGAACTGACGATTGATTTATCTTTCCTAGCAGCATCCGTGTAGAGAATTCGTAGTAAATAAAATAACGCACATCAATGTCGGAATCTCTTTTACGATTTTGTTTTGTATTCCATCTATAGGCGTGAACAGCTCGAGAGCTCTAAGTTATAAATAAAACATTAACACAGTGTATAAAATGTTGATGTTTGTGGTTTATTGGTTTATCGATTACAAATAATTGGCTCGCCTGGGACTCTAAGATTTTAGCTTCAAAAGTTCACCAGGGGCAAATAGTACCAAATTCATTAAGACAAAACATTTTTTTTTTATTGGCTTTATGGCATATTTTTACAGGTACCTATGTACTTGACTTATGTGGCGCATCGGAAAAGCAAACATCGGCTCTGTCATACCGAATATTTGTCTGACAGTCTCTTTCTATAGCTGGATGTGTCATATGTTTATACTGTACTGTACAGTACTTTTTTATACGTTCTTTTTACATAGCCAAAGTCTGGAACACCTAGCCAGTGTTCTCATCAGTAGGTTCTCATATATTTTATACTACCCGTCAACCGTCAACCAATTCATTTATTGTTTATCACAGGTGGAGAGTCAGTTCTTATAATTAAATAAAATCTGTCAAGTGCGAGTCGGACTCGCACACGAATGGTTCCATACGATGTCGTACAAGATTTAACACTATGAATTTTTGTAATACTTTCGTAAAGGTAACAACAGAGGCGCTATAAAAATACAAAGATTTTTAAAGAAATTGTCTTATTTTAATGAAAAAATGTTGTTGTGTTAAAATATAGGTGTAAGAGTATATTTCATTTATTTTAAGAGAAAAATAATAAGTTAACTTTATCCAGTAACATGCATTAACTAAAGTCAAAGTTATTTATTTGCTACTAGCATAGTATTAGTAGGTATAAATAGGTATATATGGTAGGTAAGCAGGTAGATATGTAGGGTAGGTAGGGTAGGTTAGGTACCTACCTATCCTGGTAAGTAGGGTAGGGTAGGTAGGTAGAAATAGGTAATTAGGAAAGGTAGATGCGCCGTAGATAAGTACTTAGTGCTAACCGTGCGAAGCCGGGCCGGGTAAAGCTAGTTACTTATAAATAAAAGGATTTCTCTTGCTACATCAGACTATATTGTACAAAATAGAATGTAAGTAGTACGCCAAATTTTAATTATAACTGTGCGTTTGCACTGGCGAAACATTCACAACAAAACATGTTGGAATCTCTATTTTCTGTCAATTTTTCATACAATGTTTGACAGGAACTAGAGATTTCAACATGTTTTGTCGTGATGTTTCGCCAGTGCAAACGCACGGGTCAATTATACAGGTATTTATTTACGCTATTTTTGATAGTCATACAGAAATCTATTATTTCTTACTTATGTGAGGTGGAGGAGGAGTGAGGGAAGAGAGAGTGCACTCGTGTCTGCGCACATACTTGTGCACTATAATATCTCCCGCGCCGAAGGCCAGTCTCCGTTGAGATCGGCCGCCGTGGCCGAATATTTTTACACCAATAATTTTTCTCAATATGAAATTGTATCCACAACGGTTTAAGGTAACTGAAAAGTACACTGTATGTGCCAGCATTCATTTCAATGTTACTGAATATATTGTCTATTGGAGTGTATTTTTAACATGAGGTACACACATCAACACCGTCTAGGGATACTTTGAAAAAAGTCGATAAAGTTCTTAAACTCAAAAAATACTGGCCGGTTTTAAAATCTTGTGAAGAAAGTTTATTTTGTAGACCTTTTTGGATGATCTGAAATGATCGAAATAGTATATGCTGCCATGATAGTAGGTACTTACTAATTCCATATCATTACTTCGACTATTAAATAGTTATCTGTGGAATTTATCGCATAATATTAGCATGAAATACAAAATTATTTTTTTAAGTTGCAGAAAATCGCCCATATTATATAAAATACGTTATGAATCGGCGTGTTTAGTATTTGTTGATTATAAACAGTATATGTTACATGATACACACAAGTTTCAAATTCCTAATTTGTTTAGTTGTTGAGATAGAGCTCGTACAAAAATGGTCTAATACAGACAACTTCTACGGCCCCCTAATTCATCATTTTTGAAGATAAAAACAAATAAAAATTTTATTTATTCTCTACTCAATGAGTTCTAGAAAATAATACCCCACATTCCAGGGTCAGATTATTTTTTTTTCAAAATTTAATTTTATTGTATGGCGACCCCCCTTTATTTTTTAATTTTATTATTTGTTGCTCTTGCGGCAATAGAAATACTCAATCTGTGAAATTTTCAACTCCCTACCTATTACGGTTCATGAGATAGAGCTCGCTGACAGACAGACGGACAGCGGAGGCTTATGAATAGGGTTCCGTTTGTCACCCTTCGGGTACGGAACCCTAAAAAGCAAGACTAAACAGGCATCTTCAGAGGATGCTGATTCCAATGGCATCACAAACGTCATACATCGCTTTCCTCTGCCACCGGGTGACATCGAGGTCAACAGCGGGCACCAATTAATAAAAAAGTAAGTGCATAATCACTCACCAATGCCACAAGGTCGTTAGCTGCCAGTGACGTCAGCAGCAGAAGATGCTTCCTGTTCCGCACCCTCCGCTCCCCCCTGCGCAGCGCGATGATGGCGCACGCGTTGCCGACGATGCCGATGGTGTACACTACCTTCACCAGTAGCAGGAACATCGTGCCCATCGGCCGAGCTGGCACCACAGGGCCCGTGCTGTTGCTCATACTGCTCAAGTTGCTCATGCTCATACTGCTCAAGTTGCTCGCAATGCTCTCGTTGAGCATATCCGCCATATCGGCCGTCGTGGTGAATATATCTGACGCGTTGGCCGTCATATTGAAAATATTATAATACTCGGAAGATCCTGCCATTTCTATGTCTTATGTTCCACACACGATTAGAATATTATTATATTGTTCTGTATCGTTTCGGTTGTCGGATGGCTTCGTAGTTAGAAGTCTGAATGCTCGTGACAGTTTTATGATACATCGCACTGTTTTGTCCTCGTCCTCACTGTGAACAAGACAGATTGTTTTAGTTGAAATAATCATGTTCAATAAGCAGGTACGCCTGCCCTAGGAAAGAGGTAGTAAGTATCCTCTAGATGACAACAAGAAAGAAAAAAGGTTTTGATGCCGAGAATTTACCTTCTGTAGGTGTGCATTTCCCGTGAACCAATATATTCAGTCCTAAGTAATAAGGGCCAGCATAAAGTAAGTTATAAGGAACAGTATAACATTTTCACCAGAAGTATGAATACTTATTGGCCGAAACCGGAATATTGTTTAACTATATTGTTGTTGTTGTAACTGTAACTAACTAACCATATTATTGAAAATGGGGAAAGGTGGAAATTCTTTATTAGGGTCTCGTACCTCAAAAGGAAAACGCAACCCTTACAGGATCACTCGTGTGTCTGTCTGTCACAGCCAATTTGCTCCGAATCTAACTTACCGAATTTGGTACATATATCGTACAGCTTCCTGCAGCTTATGTGAGGATTGTGTGGTGAAGGACACCTTATTGCAGGGAGAATGGATATGGATTGCTCCCTCATGGAGTATTGGACAAAACTACATGTACGAGCAGTGCGCTCCTGATCCAATGTTTCTATTGTTGTGTGTCTATTTCTTGTGTTCGTATAATATATTATATTAAGTATTATATATTAAATAAAAACATGTAATACAATAACTGCTAGAGATTGTAATTTATCTGAAAAAAAAAAACGAATTGAATTGAATATCAATTTCTGTAACCAAAACACGGACGTGTAACGAAAATAAATGAAATTGAATATGAAAATATACACACATCAAAAGTGTCTAGGGATCAAGCATTTTTATGCGGATTTCTTGAGATTGAGATGTGGCTTTGTAATAAATTTATGATTTTATAAATTTATATGGATCCTTTTTGGTGCATTTCATAATTTGAATCAGGAACTGTGAATCAAATTCGAGTAAAAGATGAAAATCAGCTGTCAATATTTTCCCTATAAAAACATACAACGCATTGAAGACATTATTAGTGCTACTGTTTCCCTACTACTGATTAAAACCAACGTTATTATGGAGCAGCGACGTCATTTAAGCAGGGAAGAAATGCTCAGAGCCGTGGGAATGATAGAAGCTGGTTCCCGGCAACGTACTGTGGCTTTAGCTCTGAATACAAGTCAGAGTGTTATCAGTCGACTTTGGACACGTTACCGAAGCACTGGTACCGTGGCTGAGCGCCATGGAGGACGGTATCGCTGCACCACACGGAGACAAGACCGATACATTCAAATCTTAGCTCGAAGAGCTCCAACAATAACCGCCATGATGTTAGCCGTGAGGCTTCATCACTCTTCAGGGAACTTAATTAGCGACCAAACAGTCAGAAACCGCTTGCATGAAGTGAACCTTCATTCCCGAAGACCACTACGGGTACCACCTATAGCAATGCACAATCGTAGGATTCGATATCAATGGGCTCTTGAACACAGAAATTGGGCAGAAGAACAATGGCGTTTCGTGTGCTTTTCTGATGAGTCTCGTTTTGGTATGAGACCGGATACAAGACGTATACGACACTGGAGAACCCCTGGACGCCAACAGCGATTAAAATCCTGCCAGGAAGTCCATCCTTATAGTGGTGGAACCATCATGGTATGGGCGGGTATTTGGATCGGCGGAAGAACTGAGTTGATTTGGATTAGAGGCAACCTCAACGCTCAAATTTATGCTGAGACGATTGTATCAGACGTCATCGTTCCTCTACAAGTGCAAATCGGTCCCTTATTTCAGTTAATGCATGATAATGCACGACCGCACACCGCAAGAGTTGTAAGACAGACTCTCGCCGCAGCTAACATCAATGTCCTGCCCTGGCCTGCTCAGTCGCCAGACTTGAACCCGATTGAGCATGCATGGGATATGCTACAGAGAAGAGCTCTGCCGAATATGGAGGGTATCCAGTCGCAAGAAGACCTTTTTTTGTTGTTGCAACGAACATGGGCGGCCATTCCACAGCGTGATTTGGATGAACTCATTTTGAGTATGCCAAACCGATGTTCTTGTGTTGTTAGTGTTCGCGGTAGAAACACGGATTATTAATTGTTTAAGTTACCCAATAAAATTTTAAAGAAAACTGTTATTTCAGTCTTTTTTTCGAACTTTAATGTTAGTGGTTCAAATGTCAAAAATCCCTTTATTAGGAAAATGGCAAATTTCTTTATTAATGCAAAGGTGACTTGGTTTATCGTTACTGTGACAAACGAAAACACTTTATTTGATGAATCCTTAAAGAAAATTTTAATTAATATCAATCAGGAGAAAAGTTATTGCAAAAATATATGTTGATCCCTAGACACTTTTGATGTGTGTAATTTAGAAAATATAATAGTATCTTTTCTTTTCAATTGAAAAAAAAAAAATTGGTGATCCTCACAGGCCCTTTCATTTGAAATGTCACACGGTAGGTACAGAACGCAATTTTTTTTTTATATTTTCTAGTTTGTCTCCCAAAAGTGACCCGCATATTGAAAATTCATTTATTTACGCAACACGTCCGTGTCTGAGCGACAGAAATTGATATTTGTGCCTTTCAACTTAATCGGTTTATTACATTCGGAGCAAAGACAGTCATGCAGCCAGCCTGCAGCCAGTCAGCCAGACAGACAGTTCGCTAGGTAATGTAATGTGACCCTCCTACTGCTACATCTAAGTACTGTGTAGATCGATCATACCAAAACATACTTCCGCGAAAACTCGCCATTGAGACTAAAAACTGCCTGTTTTTCTATAATAATAACAAGCTTCTTAACTGGTTGGTTAGTGATTTATTAATCACACTGTGATTTTAATCTATCATATATGTAAATTCATTTAATTCTTACTTTGTAGTTTTATAAGTTAATCTATGTATAATATAACATTTTTAATTTAATTTAATTTATTTATTAAAATCAGATACAGTGATCCATACTTATTAATGTTAGTATACCTACATTAAATATGTTAGTAGTTTTTTACATTTGCAACGTATATTATGTAGGTAATATTTTCACTAATTTGGTAAACTGACAAGCGACGACCCTGATAACGAATACTTATTTGACAAACTTACAAAGTTATAATTACCGATACGGTCGTCGATATCTCAAGCAAGAGTTTGCATGTAAATAAGTCACCACTATAATGACTCTTAATGACAAGATGTAGGGAATAGGGACCAAAGATAGCCCTGTAAGTGGTTCCCGACAAAGTGAAGCTCTATTAAAGTGGACCGTCCAGTGATGGACTGCGTAGGATGTGCTCGGAGTGGTTGCCATGTTGTAAGTGAACCGCGTGGGTAGCTTAGCCGTAGCCTGTTGATACAGCAACTGGCTATGAGATCAGATAGATACGTCAAAAGGAAAATTTGTCTTTCTAGTATGCTTAACCAAATCCTAAATACATATAAGGTACTGCAAGTAGCAATCAGTCCGCCAAATGTTGGATTGGATATACTTTAGGATACTGCCAGTAGATACCTATTCATCTACATACCTCATTCCTTCCTAGACAAAACACGAGCAAAACATTTAAAATAATTATGTAAATAAGTAATCAATACTAATCATGGAATGTGCTACATTTCTGGTATTTCCTCGTCGCGAATAATAAATGTGGTCAGTTTTGTTTGACTATTAGCCATCCATTGATATTCATTTATTAATTTAATACGTCTTTAAAAAACGTATTTGTATGTATACGGATTAAGGATAGCCCGATACATCTGTCAATAAAATAGTTTCAGAAAAACATAATTATATTATAAACTTATTTTGTATTATTTCTATTTTGATTTAACAACAGTTAATGCAGCCTAAATAACATCACACCTGTACTTCCAGAAGTGTTGGGCAGAGGTGTATAGCATACATAAAAAATGTTAAACTAAAATTCAAAATAACATTTGTCACAAAAATGTGGGCTACACAAGCTACAACTCTAAGATTATCATCTACGAAAGGATTTCTTTGCCTAGAAAACGGCAACAGAAATGGTTTTAAGTACCTAATCAGTTCGTTTATTATAAAACAGTAACATCACAAAGAAATTGGGCCCTTTTAAAACAAATGATTTTTGTCAAAGACTGTCTTTAAAATTCTTTAAGAAAATGGCAAGGAGCACAATATGCTAAGTATTTTCGTATAAGGTGTGGGATATTTATCTCGCAGGCGCAACAGGACGCCATTATTGTAAATTGCTGGAACGCGAGCGCTGCGCGGGCGTAAGCAAGTCCTGCAGGAGATTTATTCTGCATTATGAAGTAAAAACAAGCAGTCGCAATTAAACGCACATGAGAAGTAGAATATGCATAACCAGTAAAGTATAATATTAAAGCTATACTTATACAGGATGTAAGGGTAAACACCGTTGTCACTCAAACTATGGGTTAAAAAACCGAGTAAAAAATAAAATACGTTATTTTCTTTAACAATATTAAAAAAGTTATTGTCCGACACCGTCCGCAAATACATGGATATGCGCCCGCCCAAGTGACGTAATCGATCGCCGCCCGTCCTACCTACCTACACAACACATGAATAAATACAATACAACCTTTTCCTGGCTTAAGACAGGCGAAAATCTTAGGAATTGCGTGACGATTCTAAATGTACATCTTTAAAAAAAAAAGTTGTGATTTTCCATTGAATTTATGTTCTATAAACGAAACCAAACCACTGGTTTGAAGGATAACGGTGTTTACCCTAACACCCTGTATACAATACAATGCAACGTGTTGCCAATATTTCTTAACAGCAATCTTATTCCATTTATTCCATGAAATAGTCGACCCTCGCTGAACATTATTTGTAGACCGTCCAAATACCTCGCTGTCACCTGTCATCAGTAGTGGTTTGACTTATCAATACAGTGAAAAGTATCCTACGTGAAGCTTTCAGCCTTCAGCAACTATTATGAGGGGCGTGTGCGCGGGCGCAGACTGGGTCCTAATCAGTGGCGCTTCACTACCGCTGTACACACCATTAGGTACGTGATAATTTGATATCGACTGACAATTATTTATCTGGCCATTAATGGAAAAAGGACAACTTTCAACTCGTTGCATTTTATAGATAGACAGTACAATGTCGTCTAGTCAAGTTAGATGTTTATTTTCGAATAGATTCAGTCCAGTAATAACTTATTTACGATCATAGATTGAATGAAATCAATGAATGTAACGAGAACAAGGAATCTTTGTAAGTATTTGAATATCATTCAAATGTCCCTTGGCTCAACCGGTTAAATAATAACATCAAAGCTCCACTCCGCCTTTGATTTGATTAATTGATTCATAAATTCTATTTTCTGAGGTTGTATAGTGAAAGAGTTGTTGGAGAAGAATGAACGTCTTTAGTATTGATCATTTAGGAGAGAATATAAATTGGGTTTAATGGCGATAAAACTATAGGTAAGCGTGTTCGCACAATAACATGATAGTCGAACTACGATTACGATGCCGATGTTTTCACTAATTTGTAGTGATGTTTTTTGCACAATTAAAGATAATTCAGATATTATTGTAAGATGAGATGTAAACAGTATACGGTTTGCATAATATTTGGTTAAAACGCTAACAGCGTGTCGCTACTCGCTTGTGTTTGAGTGCAGTTGATTGATGATGTTTGTGGACGCTCGGGTGTCATGGCGGTGCATGGCATTATTTACAATTGTCTATTGTTTTTAATAGCTTTATTCGCGTGGAAATCGGTCAAGTCAGACAAATGTTTGTGTACTAATAACAGAATCCTGTTCCTCTGAAAGCTTTACTGTACTTTTAAATCCTAATGTAGGCGGTAACAATAGGTAATAGTGGCGGATATATGCAGTCTTGGACGCCCTAGGCCCCAGGGCCCTCAGGCCATGTAGTAAGTATCACCCGCCCCTTTCTCAGCACCGATCATAATAATAGACTACATAATGAATTCACTTTATTGCCAACTTTTATCGAAATCGGTTCAGAAAGTTTAGTAACTATGACCTATACAGGGTGTTAAAGTAATTGCGTGCCATAGCTTAGGGGTAGGTTCAGTATCGATAAGGAAAACTAGGAAAAATAAAAAATAAATAGAAAAATTATTTGAAAAAAAACATTAAATAAAACTTGCAAGGTCAACCTAATTTAGTACCTACTAACTTAAAATAGCAATCAAATCAACTTAAAACATGAGTAAATAAGTTGATTTTTAATCTTTGTAAATACCTGATTTCAAACTAATTTAGGTCGACCTTGCAATTTTTTTTAATATTTTTTTTTAAATTATTTTTCTGGATGTTTTTTTTTTTTCCTTTATCGATACTGAACCTACCCCTAAGCTATGGCACGCAATTACTTTAACACCCTGTATAATTTGTACTTATTTTAACTGCATTGACATTTTATTCTGTTTTGATTTATTCTGTTGCAGTATTGTAAATTTTTTTTTAATGTAATTGGGTTATGCCTGAATAAAATGTTTTTTTTTAATTTTAAATTATGAGTCGGTTTGGCGCCACGAAATTCTATGACGCATTACAATTAGTTATTTAGACATATTTTTTAATGGTTTTAAGACCGCGGCGACCCTAGAATTTTCCATACAAACGTAATACCTAAATCATTTGCAATTTGAGCATATTTCCATCATATTATGTTAATATTCGGATTTAGACAGTATTTATCTAGGCTTGTACATCTTTTTTTTCCAAAAAAACTTACCTAAAATAAAGTTTAAGCGAATTGAAATTCGCACAATTTTTAGAGCTAAATGACATGTTTTCGTACTGTTTTTTCTGTATTATAAACAACAATATTTGGAATATTGTTTCGGCAGAAGCATAGCTTATATTATCAAGTTACAAAGTATAGAAAAAATTATGAAAGAATATTAGGTTTTCATTCATCATTTTTGGTATTACGGAACACATCCAAATTTATCATAAATTGCGATAGCTAGTAACAACGCTAACAACACACAACACACATAACACACAACAGACACAGACAACAACAACAACACAAAAACACAACAGAACAGAGATAACAATATTCCAAACGCATTTTGGAATATTGTGTTCGCCGGACCCTTAAGTTATTATTGTTATACGATGCGGTGCAGTGCGGCCCGCCATAGTGATTTTTATGTCACGATTGGCGCCCCTAATACCTGGCCGCCCTAGGCCCGGGTCTACTGGGCCTTAGAGCATAACCGCCACTGTATGTTTAATAATTACAAAAAAATAATTACAAAACGATTAAATTACAATTTGGATCGCTTTGAAACGAGATGATAAGTAGTCAGCGAGCAGACTGACCGTCGCGTCATCGTGCTTTGTTTCATGCGAAAACTGTTAATGAATAATGATTAATAATAGGCCCATTAATTAGACAACAGCACGCTCCATAAACCTTAAGGGTACTCATTCGATTTCACATAAACTGAACCCACGTAGGGCTCGCAAATCCATTCTTATCGAGAATACGAGTCACATGCGTGTCTGAAGAGTACGTCAAACTTACTTTGGAAAGTCCTCGGTCAAGAAAAGACGAAGGGTCTTTTGGAACTAATATGACAGTCTTTACTTCTTTGTTGGTATAGTATATTGCGGAGCATGAGGTCGTGGGTTTGATTCCCAGGTCGGGCAGAGTGATATTTATTTATTTATTTGTTTATTTATTTATTTTTATAGGTACTCCAACGACTTATTCACTAATAACATATAACACGAAAGAACTTATATATAACTATCAGTATGGTGAATTTGTCACTTAAAGAAGTACACAGCTTAGAATATTGGGTTTCCCATCAGGAATTTTTCAGTATCTCTGTCCGGAGTCTGGATTTGTGCCCGGTTGATGGCAAGGGGCTTGCCCCCTATTACATAATAGAACTTAAAACATAATTCGCCAAATGTGGGTGAGGTACTACTACACCTTTGCCTAACCAAATGTGGGTGAGGTACTACTACACCTTTGCCTAACTAAATGTGGGTGAGGTACTACTACACCTTTGCCTAACTAAATGTGGGTGAGGTACTACTACACCTTTGCCTAACTAAATGTGGGTGAGGTACTACTACACCTTTGCCTAACTAAATGTGGGTGAGGTACTACTACACCTTTGCCTAACAAAATGTGGGTGAGGTACTACTACACCTTTGCCTAACTAAATGTGGGTGAGGTACTACTACACCTTTGCCTAACTAAATGTGGGTGAGGTACTACTACACCTTTGCCTAACTAAATGTGGGTGAGGTACTACTACACCTTTGCCTAACTAAATGTGGGTGAGGTACTACTACACCTTTGCCTAACTAAATGTGGGTGAGGTACTACTACACCTTTGCCTAACTAAATGTGGGTGAGGTACTACTACACCTTTGCCTAACTAAATGTGGGTGAGGTACTACTACACCTTTGCCTAACTAAATGTGGGTGAGGTACTACTACACCTTTGCCTCACCCTGCGAGGGTTACAGGCTGATGTTATGCTAAGTCGTGGCCAGATCTTAGAATTGATAATTTCATGAAGTGTTCGACCATTTTACGAAATGGTTGTATTTCATGAATGTCGCATCATGATGTGGCCTGGCCAGAGCATTGAATACTGTAATAACAACATTTGACGATATGAAAAGTTTGACGCACGACTACTTCTTGATGTGGCCAAACATAAGTGATCATATCGTGAAATTGTTAGATTATCCACCGGTAGAGGCGTTGATGTCACTTTGTTTTTGTTGTGCATCATGGCGGCGGCGGCGGCGTACAAAAAATCTAACAAAGTAATGACCACGCAAAAAAGTCGATGGACTTTTATTGGATTTCCAAATATGATATTATGGAAAGCGACCAACTTGGAAGTAGCGCTCGCCGGCCGCAGGCTGCCGCGAACGGTGGGAAATACAACATAACACTGTGGCACCCCGACCAAATGGGTTAGGTTAGGCCGTTAGGTCAGAACTGTGAGAAACCGCGCCCGACCGCGGCAGCTGCCGGCGAGCGCTATACTTCCAAGATAGACGCAGTTACAGAGTTACTTGGCAATTTTTACTACACCTTACACCATGGATACCCTACATTAATGATATGGCCAAAGTAAACGTCGACTGACATAATTTAAAATTTTGACGTATAAACGATATGGTAGCTGGCTTCATGATACACAACCATTTCATGAAATAGTCGAACACTTCATGAAATGATCAATTCTAAGATCTGGCTACGAAATGTACAAGACTCTTCGGAGTCTTCGGGAGGTGTTTAGATCTCACTACATATACGATTATGTGTAGTTTGACTAGATTGTTATGTGTAGATTGCACGTGCCTATGTGTTTGATAGTGAACTTTCATAGCTCTAAGTAAGTACCCTTTCAACTGTCACTAATGAGACACAATAAAATTTACATGAATACTGGACATCATAAGTAGGTACCTATCATGTTAATCATATTTTTTACTATAATTTTATTAAACTTTACAGTCTGCCTCTGAGAACAGTATAAATATTATGTAGTACCTGGTAAGTACTACTCGTACTGACATGAAATACAATTCTACATTTAAATTATCAAGTAATTATGATTATGTAAGCAAACGAAATTAATATTCTCATTAGGTTTTCCCTAATGAGAATATTAATTTCAAATCCGACTGAATATTGGGTTATTCCCAAAGTACTCCAAAAATTGTTCCCAAACTACTCCATGAAAAATATTTAACCCACATTATAAGAATTCCAATAAAAGATAGAATTATGAAGAGTCCTTTTTGCTCGCCAAGCTATAGATGTTTTGCAGAGCTTATAGGTATTAGATGGCATCCCCGTGGACGCATCTGAAGAAAATGAATTTACCTTTCATTTACAAAATAAATAAATAAATAAAACTTTATTGACATAAAAATATAACAACCATACATGTGAAGCCCTGACTTATGTGCTAGGCGAACCTGTGTTACAGGAATCAGTATCCCCCGCCTTAAATCAATACACATTTCAATTTTTGTAATAAAATACAAATATTAAGCTTCCGATATTAAATATTTAGCAAAGCCTCTGTGGCTTATATTTTGGCCATAAAATGATTACTTCTTCGCGATTATCATTTTTAAGCAATATGTTATGAACCTCTAGGTTAGATTGCCTATAACGTCCAGACGGTTTGGCTGAAGTACTTCCTAACTAGGATATTCTCCGGCCTATCCGTGTTATCCGGCTTTTAAGGTTTTGAAGTCTTGACGTCGAAGCACTCTAATCATTAGGACTTATTAGTAGTCAGAACTTTTTGGTGCCACCCTCTGCCTTACCCTTTGCGAATACAGGCGTATTGTTAATGTTGTGTAGTAAATACATTGTATTTAATAGGACTCGAGTGTTCTTCTTCAGTTGATGTATATTTGTTTATAACGACGAATACTAAAATGAATCAAATCTTATTTCTGTGTAACTTTACACATCTTACAGCTCTATTAAGTTTGAAGATAAAGCATACAGTTTGCGCACTTCTAAAAAGCCGCCAAGGGCGAGTCAGACGCACACACGAAGGGTTCCGTGCCACCGTACAACCCGTACCGTATTTTAGACTATATTCCATTTGAAATAGGATTAGACATTTACACAAACCTTTTTTACAGTCTGTTCAACCGATTCTGACTTCTTTATCGTAGGCGTAAGGAAAAAAGTAGTTACAATACCAACTGTTTAGCAGCTGCCATTTGTCAGGGCACCAACGCAATAGAAGTCAAAATCAGTTGAACGGACTGTAAAAAAGGTTTAGTTAAATGTCTAATCTTATTTCAAATGGAGTATAGGTACCTCTAGCGTCTATATCTATCTCGGTATCTTTTTTAATACTTTAGAAAAAAATAACAAGATAATATCACGTCTCCTTTTCACCCCTTTAATTCGTAACTTTATTATTTGTTGTATAGCGTATAGCGGCCATAGTAGTAGGTACACACTCGAATCACTCTGTGTACATAGAGAGACAAGAGTCTACCTATTACGGTTCAAAATATACAGCCCTGTGACAGACGGTCGTACAGCGGGGCCTTAGTAATAGGGTCCTGTTGGCACCCTTTGGGTACGGAACCCTAAAGAAGGTATTGACATTTTTATAGATATCTTTACAACATACATTATAGGTAATTTCTACAAAAAGTCTCTGCATTCATTGATTAACTATTCTTATTACAATTTCGAAGAAAATAACACAATGCAAAATATAAAAAAGTAATCTTCTTCTTAGAGTGTCGATGGCAAAAATAACACGGAAACATGTATTTCCTAAGTTTTTTTTAATTTGTTTGGCCCGTAACACAGCAACGCGAATACCGTTCGCTGACGCTTCCATTAGGTCCTCACGTGTGCAGGTGACAGGGCATGCGGAGCAAGATGGGAGGTGAGCCATTGTCTGTGGAGAGACGCCGCATACACACCGGAGATCTGAGCCGTCCATGAACCCCCACTTGTGTAGGTTGTCCTTGCTGCGACCTACTTGGGTACGGAGTCTATTTAATTAAGGTTTTCCAAGTAGGCCACGGTAACTTGTGCCCGGATGGGAGACTCTCTGATGGTTCGGTGAAGAAAACAGGGGGCTTAACCAGTTCTTGCCAAAGAGCACACCTTTCTGTGGAGGGGTTTACCATCGGCTGGACTCACGCACTCAATAAATTTTTTGCAGCTTTTACGCCTCTGTGGTACTGGGTTAAGGTTGTGCATTAGATGGTGAGGGTCATATTTGTAGCTTTGCTCTCTCGATGCGGCTGGCTATAGTCCTGCGAATTCCTGGAGGCACAATGCCAGTCAGTGGATATTCGCAACGGGGTCGGTTTTAAGCAACTAGTAATAATCCGGCATAATTATCTCATTTAGAGCTTAGCTTGGGCAGATCGGCTCCATACTGGACAGGCATATTCACCTGCGGAGATAAAAATTGCCATTCCAGTTGTTCGCAGGACTTGAGGAGATATTTGGTAGATGTTAGGCGACGCAGTAAATTGTTTCTGGTGTGCACCACCTGATTGACATTTTCGTAGTTTTTCCGGAAATTAAGGACCTATCCAAAGTGATGCCGAGATACTTTGGGCGAGTACTGTAGATGATTGGTATCCCTTGCCATGAGATATCGAGTGTTCGACCGGCTTGTCTGTTTATACGAAGGTGGAAGACGCATAACTGCGTTTTCGAGGGATTTGGTTTCAGTGGGTTGTCAGCATAATAATTGCTGAGATCTGACAGGGCGTTGGAAAGGTTGGATTCAATCTCCTCAAAGTCAGTGGCTTGGCAAGTTAATGCCAGGTCATCTGCATACAGAAAGCGGGTTGTACTTGTATAGATATTAAACAGCAGAGGGGCCAGTACACTACCCAGTGGCAAACCGTTCTTTTGAGATCGCCACCTACTTTTATCGTCAAGAAAATTCACTTGATGTCGACGGTTACTGAGGAGTTCTCGTAGAATTCGAGTAAACTTTGAATCCAGAGGATTCAAAGTTTTAAGTCAGTAACCTTCCACAACAAGCGCCGAATGTTAACGGTGTCGTAGGCTGCCGACAAATCCACAAATACTGCGCCCGTAACTTTCCTCGTTTCGAACCCATCCTCGATTATGTTGTGTGAGGTTAAGGCCTGGCCACAACAAGACTTTCCTGCAGCCTAATTACGAAATGCACGATCAATTTTAAATTGAAATGAATTGATACAAATGAACAAATAAACAAAAAAAATGAGTAGATTTTTTTTTCGAACTTTTGAAGCAATGTATTAGCAATTTGTTTCAATTTATTTAAATTAAAAATTGATCGTGCATTACGAAATTAGGGTACTGGTCTGAATCCAGCTTGCTCCGGTATATTTTTTGTAATAAGTAATGACTTTGTTACGTTTAAGGTAATCGTTTGTTAGCGGCTGATAACTCATGCGATGATCATTATGATATGCTATCACTACGAGTTGTAGCAGCTTTCATTAGCAGCGATCACTCGTCTAATATTGATAACCAAACGAGGCGTACCAGCCTTGTATACATTCGATAATGGCTGCCTACTAGAGATAATATTGTTTTTCGCACGAGTTTGGGAGTTTGTAGCAATATGGACAAGATTGACTGATTCGTAGAGGAAAAGAGTTCGGTGAATAACAACTACAATTCTATATATGGTTACAAATAATATATTTTCCCTACATTCGGTTGGTACCTACAATGATAAATGACTGTGAAATGTGTTCAACGGCTGTAAAACGTAAGAGCTTTTCCTTTTATTAATATACAGACTAGACTGTCTGACTGTCCGAGTTAATGTACCTACTCCTCACAAAAGAGAGATTGTTGCGAATATGAGAAAATTTCTCTTGAACTAACATAAATTATTGTGTACTTACGTCATGCTAGACGGCAATCATAAGTAGGTAATATTAGAGTGTTACTAACTACCCTATAAGTAATATTATGAAGTGGAAGGTTATGTTTGTGTTAAGGCTTGACGCAAGAGCCTTGCGGTGAAGCCTTCATCTTGGTAAACTTTCGAATTGAAAGGGTTTCCTTTTATCGTTTAAATATAAGGAAAACCTTTGACATTGGAAGTTTTTATTATTAAAATGTATGTTATGCCGAATAAGATTTGTTTAATTGGTCGAGAGTCATTCTTGTAACAGTGAAAAGCTTTTAACTTTAACAAAAATAAATAAACAAATGTAAATTAGATTAGTCGGTGAGACAAAAATTTTCTACGTATAAATAAAAATATCAATTACTTAAAATAAATAGGTAACTTACCGTACCTTTTTATAAAAAGGTGAATTTTAAATCTATTTCGTATAATTATAACTATAATTAAAATTACACAATAATTATAACTTTTAGCGTAACAAAAGCATAACGACATATAAAAGAATAGGTACCTAGGTTATTGTGAATGTGAGGACTATGTGGATATTTTTTTTTTTTTCTCTTCTCTATTTTCTTTTCTTTCTCAGTTAGTTTTAATTTAATGATGGTCTGGCAGTTTGAGTAGTTTATGCGGCCTACCCAAATGTCCTTTCTTTGGTACTGTTCGTCGAGTTGAGCTCCTTAAGTTCAGAGTTGAGCTCCGCGATTACTGACAAATGCTTGCACTGACTGGACAGGTCCACTCAAAGCTGTATGGTTCTTTCCTCAAAAGACCATTTCAGACATTAGTCTACATGGTCCTCATATGGCCTGACCAAGATTATGTCTGGACTTTAAAAGAGACTGTGACCTCTGAGTTTGTTTCGGCCTTTCTTCTCAGAGTAGTCAGATAGGAAACGCCGAACTCATCTAGCTAATTTTTAACATACATTTTAATATGACGTGTAAAAGTGATTCCAATATCCTATTTACAGAATAAACAATTTCATTTCATTTCATTTCATTTCATTTCATTTCATTGAGTCTATTTTCAAAATCAACACCACATGCAAGAGTAATTTTCTCAAAATTCGCAGAAATTAACAAAACAACACAACTTACAACAATTCAACGTGACACTGAACGCATTCAAAAAGTTTTGATTCCAAAGTGTTGCGGCTACGCGATCGCTACGCCACTGCTACGAGCGCTACGAGTGCTACGCGGCGGGCGCACACGGGTGAACTCCGCAGACACTACACCACTACTGCCGACTTGCCGAGCCACGAGCTACTGGCGTCTCCTAGCGCCAGTAACTAGCGCGTGCCTGAGCTTCCGATCAACCAAACTTAGGTATTACGGTATTAGGATAGCGGCAAAACAATGGTAGGAAAAAGTATAATACGAGTAATTGATGATTGTAATTTGTGTGTGACATAACTTCGCAGGTAATTGAGTGACGAACGCGGCTTCTCCCAGTGATAGTACTTTATAATATTTAGCTGCATTTACGTTATTTATATTGTTTCAAAGAAATGAAATAGTTCCGGTACTTGGATTACACATCATAAGTTCATAACATGAGGAGTAGGAGTAAATAAAAAACAATTAAAGTGTCTCTATAGAGATGTTCTTTGGTTCTTTGTAGCGTTTCACTAGCTTTTGTTAAGGCTTTGCAAAAATGTTTATCAGCCGTTCTTATAAAATAGTATGTAGTTATCAGTGTGTACAGTGCCTCACGACAACTCTCTATCATAAAAGTAAACAAATGCTTATGTATCTATTTTGTCATTTGTGATAATTTATTATACTAAATCACATCAGATAATAGCTGTAATGTAGTTAGATACGAATAGTAAAGTTAAATAGGATATAAATAATACAATAGGTATTTTGAGTAACTTTTTATTATTTATTTTTCCATGCTCACATTTGAAAACGATCTCACCTGCTGGTCAGCAATGATGTTGCTACAGTCGACGATGCTCGATGGAGCATGCTTGCTATGCGCACTCGAGACTTGAAGACTCCAAGTGTCAGGTTAAAGCTAAGTTCCAAATATCGCAATCGCATTATAATACAGAATGGTTTCTCAACTCATTCCTCAGGTACCTACTAACCACTCATCAAACCCTGACTGTGTGTTTTGGCGTTATTACCCAGAGGTTATCGGTGCGTTGTTTATTACTATAGGTAAATTACTTAGCAACAACCTGAGTCATTCTTCTCAAAATTATTGTATGCCTCAGAATTCCTATAAACAAATAATGTCTTCAATAATACTCGAACTAAATGAAACCAAATTTAAATCTTGTATAAAACGCACACTATGCTGCCAAGCATATTATAAGTTGGGGGATTACATCGCTGACAAAAATGCTTGGCTCAACGCTGGTCCAGCTCCACAAGGGCGCATAAACTAGTTGATTAGCATCGAAAATATTGTTGGAGCCGCTGAAGATTGCAAAAACTAACTTTGCATTGTATAAATTCAATCTCTTAGTATTGTATAATTGCATAGCACATGTGTGAGCACTGTGACCATTTTACAAAACTACCATTTACTGGGTATGTCTTTCATTGACTTGAATGAGCCCTGATGGCTGAGATATGTCATACTCACTTAAATGTCTCGCTGGTGGTGGCGTGTGTGTTGGATCATTAAGTTCCCTTCAAAATGGTTGAGCTAAATGGTGCTGATCCATGCGTCATGTTCGTGAACGGGCGCCGTCAGTAGGGACTGGTCATCTCTTAGCTGCCATGGCTTATTTTAATTTTTAATTTTTTTTAATTGTTTTTATTACGGACGCTTTTAACTTGCACGTCTTTCTACATTGTTCTCACATGTTTAATTTCAACATGAATGATGTAACCAATATATTGTAACAATATTTTGATTTAAAAGAGTGTCCGTGGAGTTTCTTGCCCGTTCTTCTCCATAGGAACCTACTACGCTTTGGAATGGGCAACTAGCTTCATCTTTCTGACTGACCGACCCCTTGACAATTCAAAAGTGCCTGTAATTGGTTTATTTGAAATAAATGCTTTGAGTTTTGAGTTTTTTGAATTAACAAGGAATATGATCCTAATGCCATTATTACTGTTCTTATAGGTAATAGTCTTAATGTTAAAAAAGATGATATAAATGATAGTGTCACCGAGCTATTGAAGTTAAATTGTAACAAAATAATTTTGTGTGCTTTTCCCTACTTTGAGCACTTGTCAAACAGGCAAAACAACTACATTAGCATGTTAAATAATTACATGCATTTCTTAGTTAGTCACCATAGTGACAAGTTTATATTTTTTGACACCAACATTTTTGTTGATAAGCTAAGGTCGACTAGGGATACAGTATATCTGCCCATTAGTTTTAGACGTCAAATAGCTAGGCTATTAGCTTTTAATATTAACCCAGACATAATTAGTATGTCGAAGTCATCTATAATTAGCACAACAATTAGTAATAGTACTAATATTAATGTAAATAGTTTAAACTAGTTTGTAAGACAACAGAAGGTACCACTAACAGTATAGTTACACTTAATAATAAAAAGGTATTTTCTAGCACTAACATAGTTAACTGTACAAAAGGGGCTAAGCAGAAATCCTTGAAATTATTTCATCAAAATATTCAAGGTTTTTCTTCCAAACAATTGGAAATTGAATTGTTTTTAGAAAAAACAATGTATGACATTATTTGTTTAACTGAGCATTGGTTAAAAGATTATGAAATGTTAATTAACTATGAGAATTATAGTGTGGCCAGCTGTTTTAACCGAAAATCAATGCTGCGTGGTGGTTCACTAATCTTAATTAAAAGTTCTATTAAATCAAAAACCCGTAATGACATAGTTGAACTATCGGTTGAACATAGCATTGAACTGTCTTGTGTAGAGCTAGATAAGCATGTCATAGTGTGCGTTTACAGACCCCCAAATTATCAAAACTACTCCATATTTGAGTCGGTAATGGAAGATGTTTTGGCAAAACTTGCAACTGGTAATAAATCAGTAATTATCTGTGGTGACTTTAACATTAATATTTTAGAAAACAATTCAAATACCAGTAGATTTTTAAATTTATTCAAATCATTCAATTTATTAAATGTGTTTGTAGAACCAACCCGAATAACTACGACTACTGCTACATGTATTGATAATGTGTTTTGTTGCTGCGACTATTTAGATAAAGCCATCGTTAATTATCTCCCTTCTGATCACAGTGGTCAAACCGTAACTTTTGAGTCCAACATACCAATAAAAAAAGTGCAGATACAATTCAGACCTATAACAGCTGTTAATTTAAATAAATTTAATAGCACTTTAGTTTGCAAGTTAAGTAATCAGAACCTTACAATGAACAATGTCAATTTTTTATATAAAGATTTCTTTTCGTTAGTCCAAACCGAGTTCAATAAATCATTTAAGAAGAACACTAAAACTATCAGCCCTAAGTTTTTATTTAGTGACTGGGCAACTAAAGGACTTAGGAAAAGTAGGGAAAGACTTTTCGAGCTGTATGGCCTTAAGCCTTATATTAACACGGAAACTTTTAATAAGTATGTTGCCACTTATTCTAGAACTTTTAAGAACGCTTGTAAGGCAGCTAAAGCCTTATATATTAGCAACAAGGTTAAATCAGCAGATAATAAAATACAGACGGTTTGGAAAATTATCAATAATGAAACGAACAGGAACAAAAAGCATAATACTGAGTACACACTGAGTACGTCATGTGGTGGTCTCATATGCGATAGCAAAGAAGTTGCTCAAGAATTTGTAAATTTCTTTACCAGTATCCCAATTAAAACTACTGAATCCTTAAATTCATCGCCCTCGCTCTCTTTTGATTTAGTAACGGCGAATGTTTCAGCCTGCCCAATTGAATTTAACTTTCAGTATATTAACCCTATAACAGTAATAAAAGCTTTTAAGCAAATTAAGATCAAATTGACCGAAGATCTTTGGGGAATGTCAGTTAAATTCTGTACCTCCATTATTGAGACCATAGCGCCTTACTTAGCCTTAATATTTAATTTGTGTGTAGATCAAGGAGTCTTCCCGGATTTAATGAAATACAGTAAAGTAATACCACTTTTCAAATCCGGGGACAGTAGAGACACCAATAATTATAGACCCGTATCCGTGTTGCCGGTTTTCAGCAAGGTGTTTGAAAAGGTAATGCTTAATCAAATGCTCAATCATTTTAACACGAATAAAATCCTTCACGATCAACAGTTTGG
The DNA here is from genome assembly GCA_948150665.1 of Conistra vaccinii. Classification (NCBI taxonomy): domain Eukaryota; kingdom Metazoa; phylum Arthropoda; class Insecta; order Lepidoptera; family Noctuidae; genus Conistra; species Conistra vaccinii. The sequence continues at coordinate 19,420,373 of OX411338.1, read as the reverse complement.
TTTCACCAAGGGACGTTGTACGACCGACGCTGGTGTAACCTTATTAAGACATATTTTTAACGCGTGGGAAGAGGCCCAAGACGCCATTGGAATCTTTTGTGACCTCTCCAAGGCATTTGATTGCGTCGATCACGAAACCTTGCTCTTGAAACTTGAGCATTACGGACTTGGAAAACTTGCGCTCAATTTAGTAAAATCTTATTTAAATGATAGACAACAGCAAGTTCAAATAAATGGTGTCAATTCATTAGGTTTAAAAGTAAAAATGGGTGTGCCACAGGGTTCGATATTGGGTCCATTCCTCTTTTTAGTGTATATTAACGATCTACTCCATTTATTAAAAAATCAACCACAAATGGTGTTATTTGCTGACGATACTTCCTTAATTTTTAAGGTAGATAGACGTGCTACAAATTTTGACGACGTAAATAACGCCCTACTGCAGGTCCAAAATTGGTTTACTGCTAATAATTTAGTACTAAATGGAAAAAAAACTAAGTGCATAAAATTTTCTTTACCAAATGTCAAAAGTAGTGACTGTGAGATAGTATTGAATCAAGAGAAACTAGAATTCGTCGATAAAACTGTTTTCCTAGGGATCACGCTCGACTCAAGGCTACAATGGGGTCCTCATTTAACATCTCTTGCAGGACGGCTAAGTTCAGCAGCATATGCCGTCAGAAAAATCCGTCAATTTACTGATGTAGATACCGCAAGGCTGGTCTATTTTAGTTACTTTCATAGTATCATGTCTTACGGTATTTTACTGTGGGGACGGGCTGCAGACATCGAGTCTATTTTTATTCTGCAGAAAAGAGCAATCAGAGCCATATATTATCTCCGCAGGCGTGACTCTCTAAGGGAACTGTTTAAGGATATTAACATCATGACGGTACCTTGTCAATATATCTATGAAAACATCATGTACGTAAGAAAAAATTTACATATTTTTAGTAAAAGAGGTGATAGACATAATTATAGCACAAGAAATAGGGACCTATTAGTTCAACCAGGTTTTAGACTGGCAAAAGTAGACTCATCCTTCATGGGGTACTGTTTAAAATGTTATAATAAAATTCCTCCCCACATACTTCAACTGAATGAGACGAAATTCAAATCTTGTATAAAACGCACACTATGCAGGCAGGCATATTATAAGTTGGGGGATTACATCTCTGATAAAAATGCTTGGCTCAATGCTGGTCCTGCTCCACAACCACAACTAATTGATTAACATTTGAAAATACTGTTGGAGCTGCTGAAGATTGTAACACCATCTTTGCATTGTATAAACTCAATTTCCTTTGTATTATATAATTGCATAGCACTGGTGTGAGTACTATGTACTAAAGAGCTACCATTCACCGGGTAATATGTCTTTCATTGACTTGAGTGTGCCCTGGCGGCTGGGAGTATGTCATGCTCACTCAGATGTCTCGCTGATGGTGGCGCGTGTGTTGGATCATTTAGCTCCCTTCAAAATGGTTGAGCTGAATGGTGCTAATCCATGTGTCATGTTCGTGAACGGGCGCCGTCAGTTGTGACTGGTCATCTCTTATCTGCCATGGCTTATTTTAATTAATTGAAATTTTTGAATTGTTCTTTATTTTTATCTTTTTATTACGGACGCTTTTAACGTGCACGTCTTTTTACATTGTTCTCACATGTATAATTTCAACTTGAATAATGTAACCAATTTTATGTAACAATTTTTTGTTTAAAAGAGTGTCCGTGGAGTTTCTTGCCCGTTCTTCTCCATAGGTACCTACTACGTTTTGGAATGGGCAACTAGCTTCAAATTTCTGACTGACTGACTCCTTGACAATTCAAAAGTGCCTGTACATGGTTTAATTGAAATAAATGCTTTGAGTTTGAGTTGAGTTTGACAGGAAAACGTAAATACTAGAAGATTTAATTTCCTCTACTATGACGTATGTTCCTACTACACGTGCTTATTGTATTTTGGATGGCGTCATATTACCACTACCTACAGTCCTACATATAACAGATAGCTACCAACGGACTTTCCAGGATTGACTGCGTAAGATAATTGCTGAACTATTTATTTACCGATTTGCTTCATTCCAGTCAAAATTTTGATAGGCTCTTTACACTTGTATATACCAGACGCTCTCAGACAACTGCGGACACCAGCACGTTCTACTGGTTTTGTCGACGGAAGAATAGACTAAATGACAGATTGTGATTGTTTATCTGTAATTTTTTTGTCTATTCTTCTATATTCGTCATGCTAAGCGTACAGCCCGTTTTACTATACAACTAAATTAATTAAAACTCAACACATTTAATTTCAATTATTCATATTGAATCACCATTTGCAGGCACTTTTAAATTGTCAAGAATAGACGTTCAGTCGGTCAGTAATATTAGGTATACTATTTAGTCCTATGAATGAGTCCGAGTAAGATTCGCTCATTGTTGGATCGAAGTTCGAATATACATATTTCGGAGTTCGGACATAATATCCCAATGGTCATCTCGTCTACAAGGTGAATGACTGGCTCTATGGGACAGCCACATGATTGTTCTATGGCCTTATCTTATCAGAGCTCCTACTACTGGATGGTTATGTGCAACTAGAACAGAGCTAATTATACATCAGCGAGCATACAAACAATTTGGGCGATTGATAACAGACAAGTTATGTTTTTAAGTCATTCAGGGCGCGATTAATCAATTATATTTTATTATAGTGTTCTTTGATTTAGAGTGACTAAACTAAATTATGCTAGTAATTATTAAGAGGGTTTATTCTGAAAGTTGGCAACGTCGCAAATAGATGTCAAATATTTCGCTGTTTTGATTAATTTGATAATATTTCTGTATGGAAATAAAAAATCTGGCTAAGGCTACCCACCGACCCAATATTCTAGTTCGCTAGTAACTAGAATATTGGGTCGGTGGGTAGCCTTAGGGGCGGATTTCGATATCGTAACACCGAATAGTACGTTTTAGATGTAAAAAAAGTATTTGGAAACTTTCCAAATGCCTTTTTTACCCCTAAAACGGGTACAACATCAAATTCAATGTTATAATTGCAATTCATTATCAATATTCTAGTTAGTTAGTTAGCCACATTTCTTATTTCCATACAGTATTATTTCCAAATTAATCAAAACAGGTAACTATTTGACAGTTATTTACGACGTTGCCAACTTTTAGGATGCACCCTCTTAAGGATTTTGGATAGAGTCACGTCAGGTCTTGGATAGAGTCACGTCGGGTCTTAGAGATACTAATACAGCCTTTTGTTTGACTTGCCGAGATAATATGTAGTTCAGTGGTATAATATTGTGATCTTAGTGAGCGCAACTCCGAAGTTAGAGGTATATTATATATGAACATAATTTTACTTACAGTACGACACAACTTAGATGTAGCATAGATTTGAAAATTTTCATTCATTCATTTCAATTTTACGAATGTATTTGGCTATAAGACTTTACAATTTATTGCGTTTTCGAAAGATCATTTTCAGCTGAAGCAGTAATAAAGATTGGTGATGGCGAACGCGCACTCAGTTCGGATGGTGATCGGTTTTACGAATTTTGCCGATGCTACATCTAAGTTGTGTCGTACTGTACCTGCTTATATGCTGTAAGAATATGGCGGCGCTTCCTTTTGCTAAAGAAGTAGCTAATTGCATTAGAGTAGCTTCTAAGACAAAATAAATGGGGTTGAAAGTGTCAACAACTCGACTGCGGGTGTTGAACGTGGCATCGTCAGAAAGAAATAAATTGAGATTTTTCTTGGACATTGTCTTTTTAGAACTTTAACTTAGGTTTATAGGTACAAACTGATAGGTTAAGACTATAAAGATATTGCATGCTTCATCTACAGTCTCTCTGGAACAGCTGATCTTGTTATCTCGTACCGGATGAAGAAAGCGATGAAGCAAGTTTTTCTAACTGAATAGACAGACAGCTGTGCTGCTGAGGAGTTTGTTGCGCCACTTCTTCTTCCCAGCTAAAGCACTAGGAAGTGGTAAAGGGTGGGCGTATTTGGGGACTGTTTTATGTAATTTTGACGTTCGAAAAGTGCTGATTCTCAGCCTAGTTTGAATAAATGACTTTTGAATTTGAATTTGATCGTAAAGAAACTGAGCCAGGGTAGCGACTGTATCGAGGCTATCTGCCCAGAGTGCACTAGTGAGCCAGTCAGCACCGTGATAGCAACTGTAGCGAGGCTATCTGCCCAGAGTGCACTAGTGAGCCAGTCAGCACCGTGATAGCAACTGTAGCGAGGCTATCTGCCCAGAGTGCACTAGTAAGCCTGTCAGCACGGTGATAGCGACTGTAGCGAGGCAATGGTGCACTAGTGAGCCAGTCAGCACGGTGGTAGCGACTATAGCGAGGCTATCTGCTCAGGGTACACTAGTGAGCCAGTTAGCACGGTGGTAGCGACTGTAGCGAGGCTATCTGCCCATGGTGCACTAGTGAGCCAGTCAGCACGGTGGTAGCGACTGTAGCGAGGCTATCTGACCAGGGTGTACTTGTGAGCCAGTCAGCACGGTGGTAGCGACTGTAGCGAGGCTATCTGCCCAGGGTGCACTAGTGAGCCAGTCAGCACGGTGGTAGCGACTGTAGCGAGGCTATCTGCCCAGGGTGCACTAGTGAGCCAGTCAGCACGGTGGTAGCGACTGTAGCGAGGCTATCTGCCCAGGGTGCACTAGTGAGCCAGTCAGCACGGTGGTAGCGACTGTAGCGAGGCTATCTGCCCAGGGTGCACTAGTGAGCCAGTCAGCACGGTGGTAGCGACTGTAGCGAGGCTATCTGCCCAGGGTGCACTAGTGAGCCAGTCAGCACGGTGGTAGCGACTGTAGCGAGGCTATCTGCCCAGGGTGCACTAGTGGAAGCTATTTTAATTCACCCCAAATGTAATATTAAAACTACCGATGAAGTAGAAGGTGTGAGAACTCATGCAACACTCGCGGTTCTGTGCTATACAGGGTGGTGATTTAGTCGCCATATTAAAAAACTTTTGCTATAAAACTCATAGTCATAAGTGTCATAACTAATTCTTGAAAAAAAAAATGCAAATTCCTTATTTCGATGCATGTAGCAAAAGATTTTTTTATGAATCGGTTAAGGGTTTCGTAGGAACAGTTACAAACAATTGTTATTATTGAATAGGAAGATAGACTCCCTTGACGAATGCATGTTAGTAATTGCCATCCTGAATAGCGTATATGCGGTATGGCTTTATCCTCGAAAGGTGAAAGGTATATCTATGTGCCTACATATGACTATGTTGACTATGTTGACACTATTAAGATACCTCATACATAATGTTAGTATTACAGCTTCAATAATACTCCACTCACCTACTTAACAGAACAGTGATCTCACTTGCACAAAAGCGCACCTTGACTCATATTTTTTGCGAAGTTATGTAGGTACATAAAAACCTCGCGTCAATGATACAGCATCACAGAGTGAATAACAGTTCAAGATGATCATTAAATACTTTAAATGCATTAAAACATTGGCTTTTTCAGGTAACACAACTTTGCACAGATTTTTTGTCGTTTGAAGTTTTGTCGAACGCAAAATCGAAGTCAAGTTGTTTAGATGCGATAAAAATAATGTTAGAACGTGCGGTGTTCTTTTGAATAAAAGAATCTAGAGCACTTTTTCCATTTATAGACGTGCCCTACTTAACACATTGCAGCCCTGTTTAATAAAGTATAATATGTAACCTTTGTACACTACATAACCCCACATAGTTCCTTCACATCGTTCGCCAAAACGTTATTGTTTATCGATTGTCATTTGTCGAGCCACTGCGACCAGCCAACCACTACACCAGCCAAGCTTATGTCTCTTTATTTCAGTACAACTTTGCATAAAGACAATAGCGAGTCCTTTTGGGGAGCGCGTTCCATCGCTTGCTTCCTTTACGGATAAGGCACCTGCGCCCCTATAAGGTGAGTGATGAACCCACCGGGCGGTGTATTGCCACTTGTTTTTAACGACATTGCTAATCTTTCATTTATGTTATCTTGATCTGTGTGATCCTAATTGTTGTTATTGTTTTGTTGAAACTTTCCGTTTCTGGAATGGCACAAAAGTACTTAGTTACTAACCTAATTAGTTTGATACTGAAATGAGCACTGGCGTTCGTAAGTGTAAATGTAAGGTACCGTGTTTAAGGTAGGACTCACATATTATGGCCCTGACTGTAGGTACCGTCGTGGTAGATACCTACCTACACGTGGCATGTCTTTATGGGCTAAATAAAATATGCTCGCCAGTAAAACTTGACTAAAATAAAAGCAGCATCCCTATTCACTGTAAAACAAGCGGCATTATATGTATACTATCACATGAATTCAAAGAAATGTTTAATTTTTAATCAGAATAATGCAATTTTTTTGCTTGCTTTATGTTTTATCAATTTTGAACTTAATGCAAGGGATTCCAAAGGCATTACATTATTATAATTTAACGTTTATCAGTCTAACTCGGTCCTCCCAATAAACAACAATGTAACGAACTGATTCATCCACATTAAGGTGTAGCGTAACTCCGGAGTAAGATATTATTCATTAATTATAATAAATACCGCTCAATGGAGGTAGCTGCGGGACAGAGGACCGCGATAAGAAGCGAATGCGTGTGAATGGAAAAGCGCAAGTTGACCGCAGGTGTACGTACGTACGTAGGTAATAGTGGCATAGTGCTCGGGATATTAGGCTGACTAATTAAGTTTCCGCTAACCCGGTAATGGTGATGGCCTGAAGATTTCAGAACCCGTTTCTTGGGCACGAGGTGTTGTCTTCAAACCAAGCAAATAGTTGGCCGGTATTAATACAACATACATACCTAATCAGCCTATTAATGTTCCCACTGCTGGGACACAGGCCTCCTCTCTGTGAGAGGGAGTGCGCTGTAAGCTGTAATCTACCACGCGAGCCCAGTGCGGGTTGGTAGATGTAACATGTCTTTGAATTTTCGGTTCTAAGACATGCCGGTTTCCTCACGATGTTTTCCTTCACCGTTTCGAGAGCAGTGCTGATGAAATTATATACACAAAGTAAAGCGCCTGCTTGGGTTCGAACCCACGACCTACAACTCGTAAGTCGGGGCCGTTATCACTGGGCTACCACTGCTCAAGATATTAATATTAGGTACTATTACCATTTTATATTAGTTTACTAGCTGACCCGTCAGACGTTGACGTTGTCCTTTCAAAATGTCAATTTCGATTTTTCGGCTGATCCTTTCGGTTTTTCCTAAGTTACTCTTTTCCTAAACCATCCCTGTATTGAAACAAACAAAGCAAAAAAATATAAATTCAAATTGGTCGCTAATGTAACAATCTACAAGAAGACATAAAATAAGTGTTAGGGGGAAGTCCCGTAACACCGGACGGCACCTAGTGCCGAACACTCGTATCATCTCGAGAAGTTACAACGCGAACGATTCAAACACGGTTGAAAGGGGTGAGGGGAGGCGTTGCGGTACAGGGTCACACGACGCAGTTTGTCAGTGACGCACAAGGCAACAACGGGAGCGGTCGATTACTGTTTTTGGCGGGAAAATACTGCATCACGTAAGATCTAGGTGAGTGTTACTGCAAAATTTTTGTGTTTACATTTTTATGGTATTTGTTAATTAAGGTAGGGTTCCATTATTATTCGTATTCTATGATTTTTTTTGTTGATTTTCAAAACGGATTAGGTATAAATCATGTGATTTTGGCATTATCCTTTCCCCTAGTACCGGACACAAAGTAGTCCCGTAACGCCGGACAGTAAAAACTTTTTTTTTTCTCGTAAATAGTTGTATTTGTTACTTATAGTAATTTCTGTACATTATTTCAGAGGACAGAAGAATAGCGAGAGGTCGAAATGGAAGAGAAGAAGAAAGGAAAGTGGGACCAAAAAAGGAAAGCAGTTGGAGGAACTACTTGCGTAGTGTGCCTATAGGACTACGACGAAGACTGGATACAGTGCTCCAGCTGCCATGGGTGGGCTCATGAAGCCTGTGCAGACATCCCCGAATGTTCAGACGCATACATTTGTGATCGGTGCCGGATATTTTAAAAATGTCCGGTGCTAGGGGTTCGTAATAAAGTCCGTCCGGTACAAGGTGCCACTTCCAGAGATTATGTTTTTTTCTACCAAAGAATTTTATTGTTTTTTTAATATAATTATGCAGAAGTTGCAGTTTTCATAATTTAAGTTGATTTTAAAGTTTGTTGACTTATCTAAATAATTAATTAATAAAGTTATATTTTTCGAAATAGTTTTTAATTTATTTCCTGAAAACCTTAGGTGTCCGCCACTAGGGGACTTCCCCCTACGCATAATGTTATGGAGGAGGCTAATCTTCATTACCAAATGTTCGCTAAGTATGTAGTTTTTAGTAAACCCCTCCATTTTTTGCGCAACACCATTTCTTATTGATTGACGTCCATATTAACTCGAAGATACACTATTGTGCTCCGGTAACAATAGCTGATTCCGAGAAGTAATCCATAAAAATATACAATCATAAAAGTTTTTAATGGGACGAGGAAAATACATAGTTGAATATTGTTAGTGGTATCATTCATGGAAAAACAGATACTCCTGCCTGACTAGTTGAACGACATAAACTGTCCATCCCAGGTGGTCTACTCTTTAAATCCGTCAACGAAGATACCTGCCCGTTCGAAAGTTGTTTATCCGTCAAAACAAATGTAATTTTTTTTTCTGGCTTTATCGGGAGTAGGGACTATCAAATTGTGTCATCAATTTATCATTCACTCTTATTTCGGGCCCGAAATAGTTATACTCGGTAGTAAACGTGCGTACCTTCAGCTAAAACTACGGATGTCGTGCTTAGGGAGTAGGTAAGACCCCCAGGGCCCAGGACACATCGCAATATTGAAATGATTATCAGCATCTGTCATCACTTCGTCAGTCATCAACATCATATTATTTATCGTACGAGGCTCTATCTGCTGCACTAAACAGTGCATGATAAGATCGAGTCCCATGAACTCCTACCTACCCTTTTAGAAAACATCGTATATTCTCAAAGTACCCCATATAGGTACTACAAATGTGTATCGTGATCGACATGCCGCATCAAGTCTTCCCAGCGTCACCAGCGTATCATGCACACGTGGCTCGGACCGCGCCTCGCATGCTGATTGCTCGCCGCAAACAATGGGCAGCTACCACCCTCACTACTTCTACAGGCTGCGCTGGCGCCTGTAACGAGCACCCATACATCATGCATGATGCAACGATCGTGAATACATGACTAATTCGCATGCGGCGCGAATGATACTCGCTGTATTATGTTAATTGTTATTATACAATTAATATAGTAAGGAGTGATTGTTTTATAGATTTGATTTAGTTTCCTTCTTAAAGGGCGTGACCTGTCACGATATACAAACGAAGATAGCTCTGTGGGTTCTCCCAATAGCATTAAATTCGGAGGTCACACAGATAACCAATCTAAAGTATAGAGCAGAGGTTCCCAAACTTTATTTTCTCGTAGACCACTTTCATAATTTTCCTGGTTTCGCTGGACCCCCTGCTGCTACATTTTACCATATTCCCAAAACTCGTCAAAAAATGTGAAGATTTGATCTAAAAATGGAAAGCAATATAATTTTTTCGCGCTATCTGTTAGGACTGCATGTGCCATAGCTCCTAAAAAAAGTTTGCCACCAATCTGAAAACTAGAATCTTAAAGCTTCAAAATGCTTTTTTTAAATAATGCTTTTTCAAAATGCTTAAATGCGTATAGATGACTTTTACGCAATCATGCGAAAGCGTGTCGCCTCCCTAATGCGGCGGGTGCGTGGCAGTGCCAACAGCCTCTTGGTCACTGTGGCTGATAGAATGGAAGGTATAATACTCAGGCACTGGACCAGGACTCAGGTATTACCTTCAAAACGTGCCTTGAAGTAATGTTTAGTTTATTGTTGCATATTAGATTTTTGTCTGGTGATTTTGACATTATTTAAGGTAATTCTGACATTATAGTTATGATTTTGACATTATTATTGATAGTTTTGACATTACTAGTAATCATGACCAGAATTTCCCAAATATTTTTATGTACTAACACTAGTGTTTAAGATGATTATATACTAACAAATTGGATTGTATGATATGGAAATAAATAAATTTGATTTGATTTGATTTAAAAAAAAAGCATTTTGAAATGCTTTTTTTTTATTTCAATTCGAGCGTTTTTCACCGAAATACAGCCTGTCAAAAATCACCGAATGACATTTTTTTATACTCCCTTAATTTTTTTGTGTAAGTAATTTGTTATCTTCCTACATTGATAGATAAAGCCAAGCCAACATTTTTGTTATCCAGTTACAACTTGTGAACCCCTATTTTATTTTCACGCCAACTTAGACCCCCGTCGCGTCTCCCGTGGACCCCTGGGGGTACACCTGGACCACTTTGGGAATCACTGGTATGGAGGAAGACGTAGAAATTATAAAATAGGTACCTACGTACATAACTTCATTTAATCTCGAAGTACGTAGTTGAGGTGAGGTGAGGCCACTTCCCTGAACTTGTACTCAATTTTCCTGAACATGAATAATTAGAATGACGCAAATTATTTCATGAATGACTCGCATACATTGATGCCTAAACTAGACCTTATTTTATTATGTTCACATCATTATCACTTGTTAATTTTATTTTATGTCTTTACACATAATAATAAGATAACCTTAATAATTTTTATTTTTTATTTTTAAACTTTTCTGTTTCGTTTTTGTTTTTATAAAAATATTTAAAAATGTAAACAATAATATAAAAATGAATAAACGAAAAGATAACCTTTTGATTTCTGGAACACTTACCAATAGATAAACTCAACCGCTGGGTTTTCCTGAAATGTTTCTAATAATAAAATACATAATAGGTAAAATTTGTATCGTTGACGTCACGTGAATGTATTGTTGTGTTGTGTACCACTTAACCGTTAATTAGCTGTAAGTAGTTGTACCTAATACTTATGCGTTTTCCTCTGAATCACAGAACACTTATTGAAACACATGCAGCGTGTCTTGTGGTTCAGATAGTGCCATCCTCACTGCATTTGACATTGACATCACAATTTCACGAATTATTGTTTGTAACGATGATGAATATTAAATAGTAGGTAGATTGTTATACAAGGAGCTAAAATGACCCATTATAACGAGGTAGTTTTACTCCCGAGCTTTAGCGAGGGAGTAAACAGAAACCAAGGTATAATGGGTTTTTAGCGCCGTGTGTTACACTCTACTTTTCACTACGATTGCGAGAAAATAAAAAATAGTAAATAAAATAATAATTATTTATTAAAAATTATTTATTTTCCTTTCTCTTCCATCTGCAAATTAGGGTCTCCATTCTCACTAGATCACTGTTGTAAATTATATTAAGGTCACCAATGCAATTTATAATAATTGGAGAAAAATTAGAAATATATCTATCTTACCTATCTTACCTATCTTACCTATCTTACCTATCTTACCTATCTTACCTATCTTACCTATCTTACCTATCTTACCTATCTTACCTATCTTACCTATCTTACCTATCTTACCTATCTTACCTATCTTACCTATCTTACCTATCTTACCTATCTTACCTATCTTACCTATCTTACCTATCTTACCTATCTTACCTATCTTACCTATCTTACCTATCTTACCCGTTTCTGTTCCCAAACTTATAGCTAGGATGGAGCGTATGGGTGTGCGAGGCACAGCACTGGAAATGTTTAGAGACTATCTTAGTAATCGCTCTCAGCTAGTAAAGATAGGTGATCATCTCAGCGATGAGGAATCTGTGACCTATGGCGTGCCCCAGGGAAGCATATTGGGGCCCACTATGTTCCTAATTTACATGAATGACCTCTGCAGAATGATCCTCCCTAATTGCAAGATATACGCGTATGCCGATGACACTGCAATCGTCATTTGTGGACCTACTTGGGATTTAGTAAAAACAATGGCAGAAAACGCTCTAAGTCAGATCACGAAATGGTTCCATGATAGTCTACTAACTCTCAACTTGGATAAGACCTGTTACATTCCTTTCGCAATACGACGAAATACGATGCCCCCTAAAGACTATACAATAATGGCTCACTCATGCCAGAGTTCATCTAATACGTGTGCGTGCCCTACACTGGATAGATGCGATAGTGTCAAATACCTAGGTCTGCTAATTGATGGATGCCTTAGATGGGACAAACAGCTCGGCATGATAACTTCCAGAATATTGCGGCTCATTTACGTCTTCAAGTCGCTAAGAGAGCCAGCGGACATGGGTACACTGAGGATGGTCTATTTTGCACTGTGTCAGTCCATAATTGGATATTGCATTACCGCGTGGGGTGGTGCATCAAAGACCGACTTGTTGAGAGCTGAGAGAGCTCAAAGAGCTGTACTAAAGGTTATGTGTAAAAAACCATACCGATATCCAACTAAACAACTCTACGAGGACTGCGAGGTCCTGACTGTTAGACAACTTTTCATTCTGCAGTCGGCCCTCAGGACTCATAGATCCATGCCCAAATCAAACCCTAAAAAGCGCACAAACATTCCATCAGGCGTTAAACATAAAACCTCTTTTGCCCAGCATCAATTTTACGTCTTAAGTAATCATATATATAAAAATCTGCATAAAAAGCTAAATATACTAGACTTAAATAGATATATGTTAAAAGAAGAATTAAGTAAATGGCTATTGCAACAGGACTATGCGGAAACAGAGAATCTGCTTACTTACATCTCTTAATATAATGTCACATATTATATACTCAAAAATCACATCTTACACCTTTTATCTAATTATTGTATACTTTCATGGAACCACTTGCCCCCCCCCCCCCACACACACCCACACCCACACACTGCCCACACAAACACACCCACACTCCCCTACACATACATACATACACTTGCATGTCTGCTGTCATTTACATAAATTATGTTACTTAGGATTAGTTTTTGTTATTATTTAATTTTTATTCTTATTTTCCTTTTTTGTACAGCTGTTAGTACAAATCATTGACACTGTATTCACAAGTTTTTTTTGGTTGTAATTTAATTGAATCCATTTGGCTGAACCCTATCTTTTAAGATACAGGCTAGTCCTAGTTTAAAAGATAGAGTCTACTATTGCATAGTACAAATATTTTTCCTTATACAATGTTTTCAGTGCAAAGTGCTATTGTTTTTTGGGAAATAAATACTTTATTATTTTCGGGAGTGTTTTTTTTTCTCAGCTCTTAGGCTGGTTTTAGCTACATTTACGGGCCAAAACCAAGTAAATGTAGCGTGTGGTGTGTTAAGATGAGTGTGTATTTTCGTCTAACTGCATAAACTTCCTAACGATTCTACATGTGTTTAGAATTGCTGCTTTCTGCAGATTGATGTAAAGGGATTCTTCTAGATCTATTAATTTCAGGCTACGGAGGAGATGGTTGGGAATAACACCTGTCGTGGAGAGAACTACAGGAACAACATAAACTTTTTCTTGCCTCCAGATTCTTGTAACTTCTTCTTTAAGCTCTGCGTATTTGCTTATTTTTTCAGCGATTGTTTTTTGTAGGTTATGTGTGTTGGGGACTGCAATGTCTATGAGGTAAGTGGTTTTTCTTAATTTATCCTGTAGGGTTATGTCTGGTCTATTATAGTGGATGGTCCTATCTGTAAGTATGGCGCGATCGTAATACAGTTTATGAGTGTCATTTTCTAGGATAGTTTGTGGCGCGTACTTATAGTAGGGAGTGTTAGTGTTTTGAATAAGACTGTGTTTGAGTGCTAGTTTTTGATGAATGATGTTTGCAACCTGGTTGTGCCTGTGAGTGTAGTCTGTCTGTGTGAGGGTTATGCATGCTCCTGTTATGTGTTGTATGGTTTCTGATTGAATGTGGCATCTACGGCATTTATCGTTTGTGATGGTAGGGTCTTTAATTATAAATTTTCTGTAGTTTTTGGTGTTGATGATCTGATCTTGTATAGCTATAATAAAGCCCTCTGTTTCAGGGAACAGGTTTCCTATTTTAAGCCACTTATTTGATGCTAATCGGTTAATGTGAGACTGCTCTAGGTCATGAGGGTGTCTACCGTGAAGGACTTTCTTTTTCCAGTTCTCAATTTTTTGGTTTTGCGGGTCAGTGATATTTATGTCTTGTGTATTTTGTTCATTTAAGTTAAGCGGGGTGTAATTAAAATCATTTAAGGTAATGGCTTTGTGTATGTTACTAGTGCGAGATTTTGTGTAGAAAAATGTTTTGAGCCTAGTGATTTGTTTCTGCCAAAGGTGATGTATGTCGATTAGGCCTCTCCCTCCATTTTGTCTTTTGATGGTGAGTCGTTCGATCGCTGATTTAGGATGTAGGTTGTTGTGTTTTGTGAGTGTTGTGCGTGTGATTCTTTCTAACTGTTCGATATCAGTTTTTGACCATTTTATTACTCCGAATGAGTAGGTCAATATTGGTATGGCAAAGGTATTCAAGGCTTTTATAAGATGCTTTCCAGATAGCTGTGTTTTACAAATTGCGTTAATTCTTCTCCTATATTCCGTATTTAGTGTCTGTTTAATTGCTGTGTGGTCGAGTCCTTTCAGTTGCTTGTATCCTAAATATTTGTATAAATCTGTTGGTTCCATAGCTGCTATTGTATCGGTGTCGCTGACTGCATAGTTGCCGGGTTTTATTTTTCCTTTTATAATATGCAATGTCCTACACTTATCTAATCCAAATTGCATATTAATATCCTGACTAAATGTTGTCGTCACTTCTATAAGAGTTTTCATTTCTTTTTCGGTTTTAGAATATAATTTAATGTCATCCATGTATATGAGATGCGAGATAATAGTTTCTCTGGTATTGTTTTTAAAATTATATCCAGCCCGACACCGATTGAGTAAGTGAGACAAGGGGTTCAGAGCGAGACAGAACCAAAGAGGGCTCAAAGAATCCCCCTGGTATATACCCTTCCTAATATGTATCTGTCGAGTTATAAGAGTGCTGAGACGATTATTTAATTGAAGTGTGGTTTTCCAACGTGTCATTACAATGCGCAAAAAGTCAATTATTTTGGAATTAATTTTATATATTTCTAGTATTTGTATTAGCCAAGAGTGTGGAATGCTATCAAAAGCTTTTTGGTAATCTATATAAGTACAGTGTAGGTTTCTATTTTTTGTGGTGGCATGTTTATGGATAGTAGAGTCTATAACTAACTGTTCTTTGCATCCCATGTGGCCTCTCCTGCAGCCCTTCTGCTCCTCTGCTATCATATTGTGGTGTTCAATGTGTGAGTTGATTTTATTAGTGATGGCTGATGTTAGTATTTTATAAATTGTGGGTAGGCATGTGATTGGTCTGTATTGGGAGGGGTCTGATGTGTATTTAGTTTTAGGTAGCATGTATGTTATTCCTGTAGCAATGAATTCGGGTATGTTCTGTTCTCCTAATACTATATCTGTTAAATTTTTTGCTATGTTTTTGTGTAGTATCGTTAATTTTTTATACCAAAAATTTTGTATTTTGTCTATACCCGGTGACTTCCAATTATGTAATCTAGCTGTTAAACATGTAATTTCAGACTCTGTTATCTCTTTAAATTCCATTTCATCTATTGCTCTCCATTTTGTTGCTTCTTCTGTAATCCAAGTTGCTGTAGCATTGTGATGAACCTGTTCTTCCCATATGTTAGACCAAAATGTTTCTAAGTGTTCTTTTGAGGGTATGTCTGTGTTGTGCTCTGTTGTTGAATCGGTGTGTGGTTTCTGTAAATTTCTATAAAATGTTTTTTCATTCGTAGCAAATATGGCATTATCTTTCTTGCGCTGTTGTGCCTTCAAATATCTCCTAAGCCTATGGACTTTAAGTGCCAATTTTTGTTTTAATGTGTCCAAAAATTCTTCGGGTTTTCTATTGTTATTTTCGTGTCTAGTGTGTGTGGAATTATTTTTAAATATTGCTTCAACTCTTTTTACTACTTTGTTTGATCTGCTACCGTTGATATAATGTGTGAGTCTGCCACAGTCTGCTCTTAACTTTTCAATGTCTTTTTCTAGCCTCAGTTGCCATGGTGGTTTGGCAGTGTCTCTTTGTGTTGTATTTCTTGCGTGTTCAGTGATTTTAAAATTAAGTTCTTCAGAAATAACAACTGCCGTGCAATAAATAAGGGTGTGTATGTCAATCAGTTGTGTGTCATCAGATAAAAACTGTTTTAGTATATCTTCATTAAATAAATTAACTAAGCGGAAAAGGTTAGGACTATATTTGAGTTTAGGTAGGTTTGGTCGAGCTGCTGGGTCCATCCCAGAGTACTGTGTTAGTTTCGTTCTAAATTTGTCATGTATTTCTTGTACATACATATCTGTTATCGGGTTTTGATTGACGGCGGCGACTGTCTCAATATCATTTTCTAACGTTAGGGTTATAGATTCGGTTTGTGTGGATATGTGTGATGTTTGTGATTGATTGTATGGTTGAGATTCAAAATTAGGTTGTAATTGAGTGAGCGATTGTGGTTGATCGTCTAGGCTATTTTCGTTTGTATTTTGTGTTAGTATGATAGTGTTAGTGTCTGCATAGTTTTCTGTTTCTTGTCGTAATTGTTTGTGTACTTCTTCTTTTAACTGATCTAATTCGACTTGCGACAAGAGTTTATTTCTAATTATAGTTCGTCGTTGATCTGAAATCCGTTGTTCTGAAACGGAAATCTCAGGATATTGCCGCGAAAAACGTTCATGCAGTTGTTGTCTGTAGGTGGTCATGTCGGTTTCTAATTTAGTGATGTATAGATAAGTTCGCATGATGAATAGGTTAACTTCTTTTATTATTATTTCCTTTATTCAGTATTAAACATATTAATTACATTTTTAAATATTAAAATAAAAATTATAAAAACATTTAAAAATATAAAAAATAGTAGCCCACCGGTATCGGGAACAGGGTCCAAGCCACCGGCGGTCAGGGCTCCAGAGAGAGGAACCTTCTGACAATGCGAGCCGTGTCCAGGAGTACTGCTTTTTGAATCAAGCCCTTAATCCAGCTGCCCAACGAGAGCCTCCTTAGGTGTTGGTCGAGGCTCTTGGCAATTAAGCCATTGGCTGATACGACTATCGGCACAATGATCGCTGAGTTCACATCCCACATGTCGACAACCTCGTGAGCCAAGTCAAGATACTTGATTTGTTTATCTTTCTCTGCTTTCACGAGGTTCCCGTCATGCGGGACCGTTATGTCAATAATCATTGCGCGCCGTTCTCCTCGATCCACCACCACTATATCAGGCTTATTGGCAACAATAGTCCTGTCAGTGATGATGGATCGATCCCAGTACAATGTGATATGTCCATTTTCGAGAACTGGGTCGGGCACATACCTGTAGTACGGCACTTCCGATTCTACAAGGTTGTATTTCAGAGCAAGTTGCTGATGGATAATCCTGGCTACAAGGTTATGTCTATGCAAGTACTCTTCGTTAGCTAGACGAGAACACCCGGAGATAATGTGTCGGATTGATTCTCCCGGACGGTGGCATGCCCGACAGATGTCAACCGTCCCATCCTTCACAATGAATCTCCGGTAATTGTTCGTCATCATAACTTCGTCCATAATTGCACAGACAAAACCTTCGGTTTCCCCAAAGAGGTCACCAAAACGCAGCCAGGCTACGGACGCTAGTAAATCTACATCGGGTCCATGTAGGGCCCGGAAGTAGCGTCCGTGAAGCTCCTTACTCTGCCATACCTCCTTGCGATCGTTAGTGTCAAGCACTACAGGCTTGCGCCAGTTCTCTTTAGCCAAGGAGAGCGGGGTGAGACCCTTGTCCACCGCGGCCACATCTTATTATTATTACCTATCTTACCTATGTTACCTATGTTACCTATGTTACCTATGTTACCTATGTTACCTATGTTACCTATCTTACCTATCTTACCTATCTTACCTATCTTACCTTACTTACCTATCTTACCTATCTTACCTATCTTACCTATCTTACCTATCTTACCTATCTTACCTATCTTACCTATCTTACCTATCTTACCTATCTTACCTATCTTACCTATCTTACCTATCTTACCTATCTTACCTATCTTACCTATCTTACCTATCTTACCTATCTTACCTATCTTACCTATCTTACCTATCTTACCTATCTTACCCATCTTACCCATCTTACCTATCTTACCTATCTTACCTATCTTACCTATCTTACCTATCTTACCTATCTTACCTATCTTACCTATCTTACCTATCTTACCTATCTTACCTATCTTACCTATCTTACCTATCTTACCTATCTTACCTATCTTACCTATCTTACCTATCTTACCTATCTTACCTATCTTACCTATCTTACCTATCCGACCTATCCTACCTATCCTACCTTTCCTACCTATCCTACCTATCCTACCTATCCTACCTATCATATCTATCCTACCTATCCTAAGAACCTTCTCCTTACTATAGGGATTCTTTTTTATATATTTAATATTATAAATAAGAACAAAGACTTTTTCACTACTCTTGCTCAAAAAATGCGTCATTGTAGCGTACGTACCAGAGCGAAGATAAAATAGCATTTCATCCTCTAGGGGCTAAAGTAATTTTTTTTTAATTTTTGTCTGTTGCCAACGAGCCTACCACCCAAAAACGAAAAAGTCTTTATACCATTCCTCCTCTAAAAAGCTTCTTACCTATCTTACCTATCTTACCTATCTTACCTATCTTACCTATCTTACCTATCTTACCTATCTTACCTATCTTACCTATCTTACCTATCTTACCTATCTTACCTATCTTACCTATCTTACCTATCTTACCTATCTTACCTATCTTACCTATCTTACCTATCTTACCTATCTTACCTATCTTACCTATCTTACCTATCTTACCTATCTTACCTATCTTACCTATCTTACCTATCTTACCTATCTTACCTATCTTACCTATCTTACCTATCTTACCTATCTTACCTATCTTACCTATCTTACCTATCTTACCTATCTTACCTATCTTACCTATCTTACCTATCTTACCTATCTTACCTATCTTACCTATCTTACCTATCTTACCTATCTTACCTATCTTACCTATCTTACCTATCTTACCTATCTTACCTATCTTACCTATCTTACCTATCTTACCTATCTTACCTATCTTACCTATCTTACCTATCTTACCTATCTTACCTATCTTACCTATCTTACCTATCTTACCTATCTTACCTATCTTACCTATCTTACCTATCTTACCTATCTTACCTATCTTACCTATCTTACCTATCTTACCTATCTTACCTATCTTACCTATCTTACCTATCTTACCTATCTTACCTATCTTACCTATCTTACCTATCTTACCTATCTTACCTATCTTACCTATCTTACCTATCTTACCTATCTTACCTATCTTACCTATCTTACCTATCTTACCTATCTTACCTATCTTACCTATCTTACCTATCTTACCTATCTTACCTATCTTACCTATCTTACCTATCTTACCTATCTTACCTATCTTACCTATCTTACCTATCTTACCTATCTTACCTATCTTACCTATCTTACCTATCTTACCTATCCTACCTATCAGACCTATCCTACCTATAGGAATAAGAACAAAAGAACTTTTTTTTTTTAAAGCGGCATTCTCTTCGGTAGAATGCGTGCATTGCGTTGCGGCTACAGAGGAAATAAAAAAAAAGACTGGTGCGATATCCTATTTCTAAATTATTCTCCAATAAATTGCATTGGTAACCGTAATATTATGATTTACAACAGTGAAAATGTCATCATCTAGTGAGAATGGAGACCCTAATTTGGAGATGGATGAGAAAGGAAAAGAAATAATTTTATTAATTTACTATTTTATTTTCTCGCAATCGTAGTGAAAAGTAGAGTGTAACACACGGCGCTAAAAACCCATTATACCTCGGTTTCTGTTTACTCCCTCGCTAAAGCTCGGGAGTAAAACTACCTCGTTATAATGGGTCATTTTAGCTCCTTGTATAACAATCTACTATTTCGTCTTTGGGTGGTAGGCTCGTTGGAAACAGACAAAAAAAAAAAAAAAATACTTTAGCCCCTAGAGGATGAAATGCTATTTTATCTTCGCTCTGGTACGCTACAATGACGGATTTTTTGAGCAAGAGGAGTGAAAATAAATAAGTTTGCATTACATTATTATTATTAGTTCCATGACGCCAATTAACTCAGATTATTTACACATAATTAATATATCATAACTAAGTATTGCATATTCTCGAAATTGTTGTTCACAATTTAAATAATAATAATAATTAGTTATGTTTAGGTAAATCCCATGTAATAGGAGACCCTTTTTGCGATCAAATGGTCGCAAATCCAGACTTCGGGTTAATACTGAGAAATTCCTTATGAATTCAAATTCAAAATTTTCAAATTCAAAAGTATTCAAACTAGGCTGAGAATCAGCACTTTTCGAACGTCAAAATTACATAAGACAGTACCCCAAAAACGCCCGCCCCTCACCACTTCCTAGTGCTTTTGCTGGAGAGAAGAAGTGGCGCAACAAACTCCCCAGCAGCACAGCTGTCTGTTCAGTTAGAAATAAACTTGATTCTATACAATAGTATGCAAATAATTTACATTACTCAACACAAAACAAAAAATAAAATATATTTGCCATAATGACAGCTAGCACACGCCAATGTACCAACAAAAAAAAATATCGAAAGCTAAACTCAAGCGAAAATAAGTACCAAAAACGTAAACATAACTTAATACCCGAATTATAAAGCCTCCAGCACGCGTAGCATGAACACCGTAGAAACAGGTTTTGTCGACGGAAGAATAGACAAAATGACAGATAAACAATGGCAATCTGTCATTTTGTCTATTCTTCCGTCGACAAAACCTGTTTCTACGGTGTTCACGCTACGCGTGCTGGCATAAAGGGCGTGCCCGCTTACATATACTTAGCTAATAAAACTGTAACTCGAAGTCACATAATTATGATAAACTAGGACCATCGAAGTAAAAATAAATCAACAGTTAGGCAAGAATAATGTAATGATCTACTGTCGAGGTCGCTAGCTAACCACATATTGCAATACAACTCATTAAACAAAAACATTGTAATAAGTCGATTATGTCAATAATAAATGATAATTAAATTAAAATAAATTGACATATACAGTCAAATAAAATAACAATTATATAACTCATATGACCTGTCAGTAGGTAAGCTAATTCTGGAGAAAGAACATAAATATTATCTTGAGTTAATCACAGCGACCAACTATTTTTATCGTTTAAGTAGTCGTTGATAGAATAGTATGCCTTTGAACAAAGGTTGGATTTTACTTTAGCTTTAAACGCATTAAAAGGCAAATCTAGCAGAGAAGTGGGTAGCTTGTTATAAAAGGTTATACCAAGCCCAACAAATGAGTTATGAACCTTATGAAGCCGGTGAAAAGGAGCTCGTAATTTGTCCATATTTCTGGTGTTAATATTGTGAATATCACTGTTTTTAGTATATAAGTGTATATTTTGCCTAATATACAGGGTGGCAGGGACATCGACGCGAAGCCGGTTACCATGGATTCAGTATATGATTCTGAACACCCCTGCGCTGAAATTTTTCGTCGGTTATTTAAAAAAAAATCTGCTGTTTCATAGAAAAGTGCAATACCTACGCGGTCAAAATGTATGGAACAGCTGATTTTTTTTTAAATAACCGACGAAAAATTTCAGCGCAGGGGGGTTCAGAATCATGTACTGAATCCATGGTAACCGGCTTCGCGTCGATGTCCCTGCCACATTGTATAAGATATTGGCGAAGATGAATTGTGATGCCACTGTGAGAATACCAATATCCTTGAAAAAATCTCTTAGAGAAACTCTGGCACCTAGCTGGTAAATTGCTCGAACAGCTCGTTTTTGAAGAACAAATATATTTTGAATTTCAGCGGCTTTGCCCCACAGCAGAATGCTGGTGCTGGGACATACTGCTATGGAAATAACTAAAATAGACTAATCTAGCAGTATCAACGTCAGTGTATTGTCTTACTTTCCTGACAGCGTAGGCGGCCGAGCTAAGCCTTCCCGCTAGACTTGAAATATGTGGGCCCCACTGAAGTTTAGCATCTACTGTTATGCCCAGAAAAACTGCCGAGCCCACAGTTTCAAGCACCTCTTTATCTAAGACGATGTTCGGTCCTAGATTTCTAACATTGTGGAAAGCGAATTTTATACATTTCGTTTTCTTGGAATTGAGAACTAAGTTATTTGTTGTAAACCAATTCGTAACCATTGAGAGTGCACTGTTTACATCGTCAAAATCATGTCTATTCCTGTGTACTTTAAAAATAAGAGAGGTATCATCTGCAAACAGTACAACTTCACAGATACCCTTTAAAAAGAATGGTAAGTCATTGATAATATACACTAAGAACAAGAATGGACCCAGTATTGAGCCTTGAGGTACACCTCAAGAATACAAATGAACCCAATTTGTTCGACATAGGATTGGACCCAGTATCAATTAAATTAATTTATGCTTAGCAGGCGCTTGCGAGCTATTCAAAATTCAAATTCAAAAATCATTTATTTCATCCCATTTAGGATCATAATAAGTTGTAGGTACATTTGAGATAAATTAAAATTAAAATAGTTAATTGACTCAGGCGTAAATAAGACTTTGCGGAAATCTATTATAAAATACAATTTAGACGATGTATAATATTTAGTAACTTACTAACTTTGCGTTCGGCTCGTGTCGTGGCAACACTTCGTGTCCGAGTTCGCAAGAAGTCAATCGTCATCCTGAGGATGCCTCGTTGAGAGGCGAAACACGTGTCGATTTCTTACAGGGTTCTGGACCAAATTAAGACCGTGTTTTGTAATAAGACGGAAACCGTCTTATTACAAAACACGGTCTTAATTTGGTCCAAGCTTAATCCTTCCAGCCTGTTGTTTTATTTCGAACCATTATTTCGACTGGTTTAAAGTTCTTAATTCAAAATTGACAACTTAGGCTCAGATTTAAAATAAATTTTTGTATTTAGAACATTAACGATGTCAAAATAAATTTCGAAATTCAAAAATTTCTCATTGGGCTAAACCTGGTTCTAAAGATACACCTTGTTTTGTAATAAGGCCGTATAAGAACCGTTAAGCGGATTAAGTTACATCGTCTATTGTATTTTTTAAAATTAAATTCCAATCATTACATAAAAATAATTAAGTAATTAAATAATATCAATATCATTAAATAATAAAATTAAAAGATCTAATTTATCATGGTTATATTATTCCGACTAAAGCCCAGATTAAATTATCTGAATAATCAGTATATTAATTGTTTCCGTTTCTCTCTTTTATGCACTTCCTGATTTTGACGTTCCATTGTATCTATATTCACCCGGTAACCAAAATAAGCTACACATAATATGGAAAAAAATAAACTAAAAACGAGCTATTTTCGATCAAGTGAATTTTAATGACATGGAATATACATGTTTTGTTTATAATTACTTATTTATTGATACGCCTACGGGTTATGTTAGGTTTTATTGACACGTGTGAAGTTCGAACACCATATTTTTTTTAATAATCACTGCGTATATAGGAGTGATACTTCGTTGACAATGCATCTGACATTAGCAGACACCTGTGTAGGGAGGGACCAAAGGGGTAGTAGTTTTTTTCATAAAATTGATAATTCAATCGATTCGAGTCAAAGCATGAAAAGTCGATTCACATAAAATGGATTTTGATTTGATATTTTCTTTGACCGTTTTGAACTACTTATATTTAATTTGGATGAATAATAACATAACACCTTCATTTCGCCAGTCCCGTGTAATGCGGGGCGAGCGTTTTACCATTAACCGGATACAAATCCGGACTCCGGGCTGCTATTGAGAAATTCCAGATGGAAAAACCCAATAACACTTTGCCCGACCCGGGAATCGCACTCAGGACCTCATGCTCAGCTGTAGCGCTTGCCACCACTAGACCAACGAGGTAGTCAAATGTTTTCGAATTTTATGTGTTAGGTTCGAGAAAAAAGCAATTGACACTTTATCGATTTCAGATCGCCATTCACCATCCCTACTTGCACATTCAATCTTGGCGTCACGTCAGGGTATAATTATAGATCTGTACTTTTTATGGTGTACATAATAAAGAATCTTCTATCTATCTATCATTGCAGTTCGCGACCCACGTTGTGTTTACGCGTTCGTTGTGTACTGTGCGATTATTGTGTTCTATTTCTACGCCCCTAAGACGACCCACTGACCACGACCATTGCTATTCTTTACGGACTGACATCTTAAAAACCCGTTTACCATTGCTATTCATAAAGGATTCATCTGTTTTGCTCTACGATTCGGATAAACGGATATTATGATGAGGTGCCTAAACTATGGCATATCTGTAAGGCGGGTTAAAAGGCATATTATGAAGATTTATCAGGGAAATGGTGTTGTTATTTTCTTGTCAAAACCCATTTTCCCTCAAGAATCTAGGACAGCCGCTCGGTTAGTATTGAAGTATCCAGATCCCTAGGTGCAGGACGTCACCGCTGCTTGGACTGGGATAGCTTTACAACTTGCATAATCTACGCGTCCAGCGATCACGCCCGTCCGGCACAGTTCGTCTTTCCTATATATTTTATTTTATTAAAGAATATTAAAATAATTAATTCGTTCAAATAATAGTTTTATTTAAATCCTCATGCCTTCACAAATAATAATAACAATAGCCTTATTTTTATTTCCCGAGCCACTTATAGCCTAGTTGTAGTCAATAGCTGACTGTAACTCTTAATTGGGTTGGCTCGGCCGGGGAGGTACCACACTCTTACAGAATACCAACGTAAAGTACCAACATTATGTTGCTCCGCTTCGAATAGTGACTGAGAGAATCGGAAGCCCAGGGTTTGGGGTGGGAAAAGGGTGGCAGCGCATCGGCAGTAACCCTGGTGTTGTAGACTTCTATAGGCGGCGGTTATTGCTTATTAACATCAGGTGATCAGCATGCTAGTTTGCGCCCTTGATGGTATAAAAAAAAAACCTAGCGCCTCGATGGATGGCGTGTCGAATAGTAGAAAATCATTCTTTAACTCGATTACCACAACGCCTAGCGCCATCTCTTAACGAAAAGCAGAGCTATTTAGTGAAAACTTATCTTTATTTTTCTCAGTTTCCTGATCTTTTGGAGTCGTGAAAGTTTTTTACCTGTAAACTGTAGAATACAACAATTGCAAAAATAAAACAATTTTTGCTGCACATTGATTTTTAACTCGATTACCACAACGCCTAGCGCCATCTCTTAACGAAAAGCAGAGCTATTTAGTGAAAACTTATCTTTATTTTTCTGTTTCCTGATCTTTTGGAGTCGTGAAAGTTTTTTACCTGTAAACTGTAGAATACAACAATTGCAAAAATAAAACAATTTTTGCTGCACATTGATTTTTACACCTAAGCAGGCGCCCATCGCCCCACTGGTCATGTCCTTTAAATCATAAAATAAACTTAAAATAAAAATGATTAATAAAGGCTCGTGTAGACCAGCGCAACTTGTCGCGCGACGCGACACGAACAATACAATTTCTAAGAAAACTTCACGGTATAACAATGACCGGTGTCGCGTCGCGCGACAAGTCGCGCTGATCTGTACAAGCCTTAATACGCCTGCCTCTGAGTAATTTCTCATTTCATTACATTAATCATATAACAATGGTTAATGTACTGACAATTGAACCTGTCCGCAAATACGCTTAGGATGGTGTTGGAGGTGGTCCGGAGACTGCGCCCCAGAGATGTGCTCCACTTTCGTATCGTCGACCTGTAGAAAGCGTCGGCGAACATCCCCGACGCGCTGCAGTGCCGGGGCAGTGTACATACTGAACACGGAGAGCGTTGTACTGCTTTTCAGGCTAGCTGTGTACAGGGACGTGCAAAAGATACACCAAAATGAGAAAGGAGAAAGCCGTTTTTGGGCCCAACCGTTACACGAATGAGATATGTACCAAAAAAATCTTCTATTTTTCTTAATTAACCCATTTTAATTTTAGCCTCATTAGCAATGGCCAAGTGTAGAAAATAAGTAGATTTCTATTTTATTGTTTTAAATCACCTTTGTAAACCGTTACAACACTTATTTCATTAAACGTCATTAACTTCACAAACGCTGGCATTATATCAATAGAGCGTACCCTAAGAATATTATCGAGTTCGTAGAAATCGATACTGTTACAAATAATTAAATAATCGAAGTGTATAGAGTGCCGCGAGTTTCTTGTGGCACTCTAGTGTCACTGCCTCGGCCCGGCTAGGGTGCCATAAGCGTTGCATTGTCACTGTCACTTGTTATTTAGGTTAGGTTAGGTTAGAACTGTGACCACACAACGCACGAGCCGAGCGAGCGTAGCGAGCGGTGCCGCGGTAGCGGCCGGCGAAGTGCCAGGGTCCGTTTAGGCACAAGAGAATGTAATGTTTTGGGAATGTGGTGTTTTACAGCGATCTAACCTCGACAATCAAACAAAATACCAAGTGACGTGACTTAGTGACAGTGACAATGACAATCCAATGCTTGCGGCACTTTGGCCGGGCCGAGGCGGTGTTACTAGGGTGCCTGTAGTGGCACTTTATCCGATAGGGATAGAGTGCCACTGGTGGCACTCTATACACTGCCTTAAATAGTACTACATTGTTTTGATATAATTGTTTTTAGGTATTAAAATCAATGTAAAATAAAAAAAATCTGGAATCTAATTGATTTTTTATGTAACCACCATTAAAAAATCATTCAAAGAAGTAAATAATCGATAAAATCAATTGCACCACGGATTGCACTAGTAAACGGCAAATGTCAATGTCAACGTCTGTCAATTGTCATGATTGTACTCGTAAGACGTACCTACTGTCATGTCATGTTATTGTTGTCATTCGCCAAGCTAATGATTTTCCGTATTTCTCGGGATTTATTATTTCTGACTTCTACTGATCTACTCGAATACTGGCCTCCGAAATTGATTGCCATAGACTGCCCTCGCTTGAACATTGGGCACCGTATCCTGCCACTCCTGCTGACCTTTGCTGGAAAACTGGATCTGTATAATGCTCTTTTGACTGGATGACTGGATACAACGACATCAAGAGCCTGTGCATTAATTGCGGAATAGCAACGGACCGCGCTGCATTACAATGGGAAGGCGAAGACTGAAAGATGAAATGATTCTTTCAATTGTACAGGAATGGGTCGCGCATCAAACGGTTAGTATCCGATATATCTATAGCGCAACATTTTCGTACTTACTATGAAATTATTTCATGTAATCAAACTAAATAGTGTTATCGCTTATGTTCAATTGTCTGTTGATAGTTGTATTTTATAAAATGATACCAGCGCATGCAACAAATTCATATTCAATCTAGACATGTGACATCTACAATCTGGACTGAACCTGCATTGTTAAATTACAGATTTTTCCCTCTCTCAGAGAGGAGGCCTGTGTCCCTGCAGTGGGAATGTAATAAGGCCGCTTATGTTTAAGTACCCAAATGTGCCAATCAGATGTTTATTGCTAAATGCTAGCGCTAGACCTAATGACACATGATTGTTTGCTTCAGGTACTTAAATGAAAATGACTATCTGCCAAGCTTGCTGAAATCATACCAATGCTGTATCTCTTGATGGAAATGGACTAGAACAGACTGAACAGACACCGATGAATAGAACTATGTAGAGGTGAACGGTGGCTGCAAGGGCTGTCAACATCGGACTCAACCTGGATGTTGAGAGGAAGAATAAAATCCAGCCTAATATATCCTATTACTAATAGTATCTACTCCTTATGAAATGAAATGAATGAAATGAAATGAAATATATTTAAAGTGACATGCAATGCAATCCGAATGAATCCGGTCACTAGAATCACTACCCTTTGTTCAGGTGGTCGCTACTAACACTTACCGGTCATCTGGCTAGGAGGCATCTTACGTTTTACTCGATAATTTATTCAGTAAACGGGAAATTTGTTATCATCCCAAGCATCCCAAGTAAATAATATAATGCAAATTCATAAATAATGGTTCCCATAATCAATTTGTACACGGACCTGTAATTTATAGGGTATGCCAAGTTTATGCGAAACTAACAGTTATAATAATGTTTAGGTAGGCTAAATCTATGAATATCCGGAAATCGTGTCGTATTCCGGCCTATAAATTAAATAAACGAAGTGTATAGAGTGCCGCGAGTTTCTTGTGGCACTCTAGTGTCACTGCCTCGGCCCGGCTAGGGTGCCGTGAGCGTTGCATTGTCACTGTCACTTGTTATTTAGGTTAGGTGAGGTTAGAACTGTGACCACACAACGCACGAGCCGAGCGAGCGTAGCGAGCGGTGCCGCGGTAGCGGCCGGCGAAGTGGCAGGGTCCGTTTAGGCACAAGAGAATGTAATGTTTTGGGAATGTGGTGTTTTACAGCGATCTAACCTCGACAATCAAACAAAATACCAAGTGACGTGACTTAGTGACAGTGACAATGACAATCCAATGCTTGCGGCACTTGAGCCGGGCCGAGGCGGTGTTACTAGGGTGCCTGTAGTGGCACTTTATCCGATAGGGATAGAGTGCCAATGGTGGCACTCTATACACTGCCTTAAATAAACGGTTAGTAAGTGGCGCCATCTGTCGGGAGATTTACTGCCGCCGGACACTTGGACGTGACGCTGACTACCGACTAGGCAGACATGGCACCTGTTCAGTTAATCAAGTAAACTATTTAGTTATTGTTAGTCAATTGATTAGATGGTTGCATGTGGAAGTGTACGGTGGCAGGTTATGGGGCTCGACTCGCATTTATTTATAACCAAGCTGGTGGTGTCTTGTCAGCATAAATATACAATGCCACCCATGTGCATGTGACTGCCCGTATCTTTCTGAATATTCATGAAAAATTATCGGAAATTAAAGCTGAAGAGTTAAGCTTTTAGAAATAATAAACAGAATCCTATCTTATCGAGCCAATAACATCGGAGATACCTATGGCAAAAAATGTAAAGCAAGGTCACAGACACTACTCAAAAAATTAAAATTAGAATAATATGAAATATTTCAAATATAGACCTTAACTGAGTTAACTTTCGATAATTTTTCATGCATATTTAGGCGAAATACGGGCGGTCACACGTCCATGGGCGGCATTGTATATCGAAGTCTTTTATGTTCGACATATCCAATCTCTTATCCCTAACTTAGAAGAATACTTAGGTACTCCTTAGCTTTGCCTTAGCTGAAGTGCAGTTTTCATTATTTGATTATACCAAACAGTTTCTTTGTAAAAAAAAACTGTGTTTTTGTCGAGAACGAGCTCACCGCTCCTCAGTCAATGTAAAAGCTATTCTTATTCTTTATTATACTTACTACATTAATTAGGTACAAAAAAAAAACAACGGGTTGCACTCCGGGAGTGCCGGCAGAAGTGAAAACTTGACTGCTTTTTTTACCCATCAATATGGGTAACATTTCTTACCTGGCAATCTTTACGTAAGAATGTCTAAGACTATTTATTTTGATATTTACTTTGTCGGTTGCTAGGCAATGGATCTTACGGGCACGTTCTGACGCGAGTTTAACATTTTTTACCCATCCCAAAAAAGTGCACAACGCCGCTAAAGAAGTTTTCACTTCAAAAAATGTTATAACATTATTTATTTATTAACTAATATGGAAGACTTACAGCTAACACAAACAGAATAGAAAATAGTATGTGAGACTGACAGCCAATTATGAATAAATCATCATTGTATATGATTAACATTTACAGTAATATAAATAAGAGCCCAGTTTTCTGATTAGGTATTAGGTAACACAAGTATAGAGACAGTCACACTACGTAACTTATATTTAACCTAGGCTGGTTCTTGTTCTGGTTGCTGGCTCAACTACACGCAGTACCTACACGCAGCGGACCTACAATGCACTCAGAATACAGTATAACAATGCCTTAGGATTCTGGTGCAACTACTTACCTCGATTCTGTAGTGCCTCGGGTATGTTTGCCGAAGCGAGAGTTGATAACTTGTACGCTAATAATGCGCAAAAAGTCAGCCTCAGTCATTCGAGGGAGGGGCAACGGGACCCTACCCTACGGATGTTGATTACAGAAGGACCAGTACCGCCAGCTGTGGGAAAGCTCATCAGGCTGCATGTTGCCTGATCAATTTTAGTATTTTAATTTATTTTCAAGGATTAGTTCAGTTTTATAGAGGAGCTCGTGGCTACGTAATAACAGCCGCACGGGTCGATTCATCAGGTTAAGCTACGTTTTTCAGGGTTGGTCAGTGAATGGGTGACCATCTTTACATAGACATACTGAGACTTCGTCGTACTTCGGAACGTTGGTCCCTGCTGTTATTCGTGGATCTTTGACAGTCGTTACGAGTCGTCAGAAACCCGAAAGTCTGACACCAGTCTTACCAAGAGGTATCGTATTACCCAGTTACTGGACTGTGGAAGTCAGATAGGCCGTCGCTCCATGTAAAATACTGGTATTCATACGGTTAGACTGTAAGCCGACTCCAACATAGTTGAAAAAGGCTAGGCAGATTTATTTAATTTTAATCCATTTTTAATATTCTATTTTAATTTTTGTTTCGTGCTTATTTATTTCGAGTTTAAATGCATTAATTGATCTCGTCATACTTACATAGTTTTAAGATAATGTAATTGGTACTAATTAAATATGTACAAAAATAGTCTGAATGACAAAAATATGAATTTTATTAATTTATATGCTAACAATGAACAGAATGAACTCAAGTGAATTATAGTAACTTTATTAGAGGCTCGTATCAATGACCAGAATGACCTCTGGCATTAGCCTCGCATTTTACTGACCATTTCCATAATAGACCCAAGGGCGGATCCAGCCTTCGAGTCAGGGGGGGGTCACATAGTCGGGGTCCAGTCAGAACAGGCCCAATCAGTGGAGGACCAAGTCTGTCAGGGGCCCAGAGTGGCAAAAAAAAATGAGGCCTCCCTGTCTTCTCAGTTTATGTAGGTATTATTAGTAAAATTTTGCAAAAAAAACGAGTATTATATCGTGCGTAACTTATAATCCACCTCATCGATCACTAATATAGAAGTTCTTTATTAGTGATCGATGATCCACCTACACCATGGACATCGCAACCCGTAGGATTTTTTTTTGAGAGAGTTGCATTTTCATCTCCTCAACAAAAAGAAGAATGTAGGGGAGCGAGCAACGCGAGGTCGACATTTTTTGCACCTCGTCTCTGAATTCTCGGTTAGGTTTGTATTGAACAACAAACAGGAGAGTTACTTTGTCGACGTAAGCAGAAAAGTTTGAGAGTTAGAAGAATATAGAGTTCAAAAGCGAGCGAAGCGAGCTCGAAAATTTTAGCACACCACCATGTAGGGAAGGTTTTTTTTTGAAAAGTCATACAGAAATAGGACACGTCTCTTCTCTTCGTCTTTGTTGTCTTTTGTCGACATATAATGCAGAAAGACAGAGGGTGTAGCGAGCGTAGCGAGCTCGAAAATTTTCATCCTCTGCCTCCAACTTTAAACTGCTTCTTAGCCGACGTTCGCAGGAACGTGTTTTTATTGAGCCGAGCATTGAGAATCCAACAGCGTGCATTCACCGCGTATCCCAGCGCGGCAAGAAAACATACTGTTGGATATTCAACTCTCGGCGCTAAGCGGAGCGTCGAAAATCCAATAAGTACGCGAAAAAAAATCGCCGTAATTTTTATCACGGCGATTTTTTTCACAAGTCGCGTCCGTGTGAACGTCGGCTTACTGAATATATTTTGACCATGTTTGGGATATCATTAAAAAGTACTTCTTAAGATCTAAGGGGCCGTCAGGACCGTGGGCCTGGGGCGGTTTGTCTTGATACTATTCTGGGGTATTTAATTTCTACGTCTAGTTGCTAGTTTCAGATAAACCTACATGGGCACTTATGAAACGTCAGAAGCTTAGGAGCACGGTTTCATTTGGTCATTTCCTATAGAGAAAAGCCGGCAGAAAACTCCACGGTCCATCAGCATAATTATAATAACAGGACAATAAGTCTTATTATGCGTGTCGTTCACTCATAACCATAAGTCATAATGTGGCAAACACATCCTACGCGGCAACATCATACAGTATTTATTTGATAAAATTTATCAATGAGATTAGAAAAAATATCCGTGGTCGACCTAGACACAGCCCAGGGGGGGGTCATGACCCCCATGACCCCCCCCCTGGATCCGCCACTGAATAGACCGCTAGCCTGTTCGCAATATAACTCCCAGGCTAATGTTGTGGCCCCGCGAAATGCTAAAGATAAGCTACTTCTATAAATAGCTAATGAAAGGAAGAAAAACTTGCAGTAAACTTTGTACAGACAGGGCAAAAATATGAGTACCTTTAGCGAATTTCAAAAGCACCTTTCTGCTGAACAACAAAAGTTTTGGAAAACTCGAATTTGAATAAGTAGACCGTTTTTTTATTAAAATATAATATAATGTACGTTTTTTGCCCTCGATAGTATTGAGTAAAAAATATATAGTTTTTCTTGTTGGTTGGCCGTAGTCGTAGCGCTCACCCGCAAAACGTCGTAGCAACGCACGAACACGTGCTACGAGAATTTGATGTACCCTGTTGCTTTTTTTTTTTTTTTCTTTCTAATAAATTAAACAAAATTATGCGATGACCACGGCCCGCTGTCGGTATATATCTGCGGCCCGCCAACAAATAAAAAAAAAACCGGTAAGGTGCGTGTCGGACCACACATAATGAAGGGTTCCGTAGTTGGGATGAATTTATCCCAAGAACAAACTTAACATTGTAGTTGAAAAATATGTTCTCCCATATGGAATATATTGGAGAACATGTTTTTCAAATTGCAAAGACCAGTAACTTACCTAAAGCCTACTTAGGCTCTGTGATAGTTTTCCTTTTAATTTTGTTATACCTATACCGGATAAAATTGTTCACTGTCTCGAAAAAACTAATAGGTGAACGGAGTAGAAGCCTATGGCGTAGAATTTTTTTATTTTTTCAATAACCTAAAAAGAAATTGTTCTGTCGATAAACACTACACATTTGAAGTACTAGAACAACAAAAACAGAATTTAAAAAAATGTAAAACATCCAAATTAAGTAATCAATGAATTCGTAGCTTCGTAGCTTTAGCGGTCGATACTCGCCACACTTTTGCCGTCGCGTCACGTGATCGCGCGTTCAACAGAGTGATCCTAAAGGGTTCCAGGTTTTTCGTTTTGAGGTACGAAACAGCGAAGAACATTATAAAATAAATGTTGACAGATTATAGTAGGTACATTAATACCTCAATGTGACAATGTTGTCATGTGTACATATACCTACACGTACGCGTACTATTATCGTCTCTAGAGTTAGGAAGGTTCATAACAAGATATCAAACCTTTTTTCTGTGACAAAAAAGAAATAACAACATTTGCAAACTTTCACATTTCTGTCAATCACAAGAAAAATCAAGATCGAATTATACACATTTGTTCCGCACGTTTTTTTATAAAACTTTCATCTCCAGTTCCGTAGAGAAATGTGAAAGGTTCACAGATTCTGCAGACGAGAGACTGAGGTCAGGCTCGAGGGCATGATGAGGATCGTGCACGCCATCGTCGCGGTCTTCACCGTCGTGTTGCTCTTCATCCAGCAGACCTACGTCTCCGTCTGCGCTGGACCCTACCCCGTCAGTATCACACACCGTCCTCATAGCATGTAGGAGCTTCCGCAAGTGTCCACCATATAATTATCCTCGCATTTCATAGGTACCACTGCTTAGCGAAAGAGATCTGATGACCAGCAAATGGCAGGATAACCTTCCGTCTTACCAGCCAAAACACTCGCGCCAGGTGGTTCGCGACAACAGGTCAGGAAACGACAATGTGCATCTATGGTAGGCTAAGCTAAGGTATACTCCTTGATGAAATTCATCCCTAAAATAACAAGGGATTGGCTTTTGTCGGTGGGTCGTCTTAGGGGCAGATTTTATGATAGTTCCAGACAACTTCCCTGTGAAAGCGAACTTCAAATTATTAAAGCCTAAACACTCTAAACCCGCAAAAAGTTACTACAAAAGATTGTTGAATCTCCATGTCCATCGCAAACGGGAACAACTACCGATTCCTATCCCGATTTGTAAACTTATACGAGATTCTGTTCACAATAATGTTGTATTTGGAAGAGTTGCTACCCGTTTTCTTATTTTTTTTATTTATAATTTTTCTGACAGTACGAATAACATGTTTATTTTATTTTTATTTTTTATTAACTTGAATAAAAAAAAAACAAATTCCAATATTTAATAATGATTTTCTTACTTTATGGTAGTAAAATACATTGCAAACTGTAGTTTTGTATACTTACTTAATTTAGAAGCATTTTTTAAGTTTTTGTAAATGTGTGAGTACCATGGGGCTGTTTATTCTGTTATTATGTTGACTTGAAAGAGCATGGCAGTTGAGAGTTTGTCATGCTTATTTAAATGTCTCGCTGATGGTGGCGAGCGTGTTGGATCATTCGGTTCCCTACAAAATGGTTGAGCTGGATGGTGCTGATCCACGCGTCATGTTCGTGAACGGGCTCCGTCAGTTGAGACCGGTCATCTCTTTTCTGCCAAGGCTTATTTTAAATCTTATATTTTGAATTGTTTCAATTTTTTTTCACATTGTTCTCACATATAGAAGCAACATGTACCAAGGATTTTGTAATATCTTTATTTAAAAGAGTGTCCTGGGAGTTTCCTGCCCGTTTTTCTCCACAGAGATCTACTTTTTGGAATGGGCAACTAGCTTCAAGTTTCTGACTAACTGACCGACTCTTTGACAATTCAAAAGTGCCTGTAAATGGAAATAAATAAATTATAATAAATTAATTTAATTGAAATAATTGCTTTGAGTTTGAGTTTGAATACAGGGCAACTAAAGTATTCCCAGATTAGTAGGTACCAACATAGATTACATTGTAATCTTTAGTTTTGCTTATCGTCTGGACCCGTTTATGAGTTTATCTTGAATCGGTAATCGAATCTTGAAGCCATTAAAGTGCAGCGGTGGAGACTTTTCTTCCGTCCATCGTTTGTTATCTGACTGGCGACTCCGAAATACTAGAAGGTTTCATGGGCTGATTCACAGACGTAGGTGTATCATCAACCCCCGTCTATAGGTATGAAATGTAGCGTAGTACCTAGCATACCATCGCTATTGTAGATACGGAGTGGTTCACGAATGTGGAAAATGGTGGATGTTATTGTCATATACCAGGGCCCTGATTCCATATATTTACAAACACACTACAAATTAGTGGAATCAAGGCCCTGATGCTCTGTTTCGTCTGTTTCAGGTCAAACAGTCCATGCCGGCGAGGCCTCCATCGGCATCGTCCGGCGACGCACCCCTCGCCCCGCTCCCGCTGCTCGCTGCTGACTGTGTCGTGTGCGCGCGCGCAGCCCGCTGCCACGAAGAGCGCGGACGGCCCAAGTACAAACGAGACCCCGAAATAGCCGTCGACAACGAGTTCATTGGATACCATCCCCACGACGACGATTAATTAGTCTATACATGCAACTATAATCTTTAAATAGAACCTATCGATTGAGTCTCTTAATTATATTCTTCAATAAAAATTGTAGCGTATTGTAATTTTATAATAATGTCAATAAAAATTGCAAGATAGGTAAAGATTTTTTTTATTTGCTGGAGGATCCGAACAGTGCGACACAACTTAGATGTAGCATAGATTTGAAAATGTTCATTCATTCATTTCAATTTTACGAATGTATTTGGCTATGAGACTTTACAAGTTATTGCGTTTTCGAAAGATCATTTTCACCTGAATCAGTAATAAAGATTGGTGATTTTGAAGGCGCACTCAGTTCGGATGGTGATCGGTTTTACGAATTTTGCCGATGCTACATCTAAGTTGTGTCGTGTTATATCGGCATCTGCATCGTTTTGAAACTGATTGCTTATCCATTGATTCATAAGTTCGTAAAAAAAATCTGCTCAACAACGTAAATAACGCAATGACTGTTGTTGAACTGTCAAAATGAAACAGATTGGTACTTGGTAGTCGTCGTAATCGTTTACGAACATAGGTTACGTAATATCATTTATTATTTTCTTTCAAACACCATCACCTTCGTCATATTCACACATTTGTGTGTTTTAAAGTTATGTAATAAGAAAAGGAAGTGTATAGAGTGCCGCTACAATATTTTCGGCATCCTAGTGGCGCTGCCTCGGCCCGGCTAAAGTGCCGTAAGCATTGCATTGTCACTGTAACTTGTTATTTTATTGGCAGTGTATAGAGTGCCACTAGTGGCACTCTATCCCTATCAGATAAAGTGCCGCTACCAGCACTATTAACACCGCCTCGGCCCAGCTAAAGTGCCGTAAGCATTGCATTGTCATTGTCACTAAGTCACAGTCAGTGAACATGAATGATGTAACCAATATTTTGTAACAATATTCTGATTTAAAAGAGTGTCCGTGGAGTTTCTTGCCCGTTCTTCTCCATAGGAACCTACTACGCTTTGGAATGGGCAACTAGCTTCATCTTTCTGACTGACCTAGCTCTTGACAATTCAAAAGTACCTGTTAGTTTATTTGAAATAAATGCTTTGAGTTTGAGTTTGAGTTCACGTCACTAGGTATTTTGTTTGATTTTTGAGGTTAGATCGCTGTAAAACACCACATTCCCAAAACATTAAATTCTCTTTTACCTAAACCCTGGGACCTCGCCGGCCGCCAGCATAACCGGCTAAACTTAAGTGCCATAATCCCTTGGCTTAGCAAATGAAAATGGCTGAAAGGAAGGCTAGGTTAGAACTGTGACCATACAATGCACGAGCTGAGCGAGCGAAGCGAATGGTGCCGCGGCAGCGGCCGGCGAGTGCCAAGGTTTATTTAGGCACAAGAGAAAGTAATGTTTTAGGAATGTGGTGTTTTACAGCGAACTAACCTCAACAATCAAACAAAATAACAAGTGAAGTGACAGTGACATTGACAATGTCATGCTTACGGCAATCTAGGTGGGTCGAGGCAGCGCCACTATTATGCCACCAGCGGTACTTTATCAGAAATGGTTAGAGTGCCGCTAGCGGCACTCTATACGCTGCCGTAAGAAAATCCTTAGATGAAATTATGATCCGATGATGCGACAGGATGTTCCCACTGACCAATATTGACTTGACCATAGAGATGTTCTGAACAGACCAGGAGACTTAATTAACTTCTGGAGGGAGGTGGGCTAGTTGCACCGAGCGACGGCCGCCATGACTCACGCACAATGGTCTACCTGAAGGATTAAGTGCAGAAATCAAACCCTTTAACATAGCAACCCACTACAGGGCAAAGGCGTCCCTTGACTTCTCTGTTTCCACTTCTCTTCGTTTAAAGCTGCTAAGGACCACTTCTTGTTGAAGGAGACCAGCTCATCCCGCTTTACTCTGTTTTAAGTTGTTTTACACTGATAAACGATTTGTTTTGCCAAAATGACACAGTATTTTTCTTTCAGCTGTAACTTTTTTCTCACAATGATTTGCGACTGACCACCATAATATTATATGCATAGTAAGTTATTAGTAACAAATGAATTTATAGAGCTTTTCAAAGACATCGTAAGCTAATCAAAAGCTCTTATGATTGTCATATTATGTACCTACGCCTGGTTATTATTGGTCGCTGGGGACGCGTCCCATACATTTTTGCTCATCCTCCTTTGACCCCCCATTATCTCCGAAACTTCCGAGCCGAAAATATTGAAAAAGTTACAGAAAATAGTTTTATAAGTTATGGATTACAGGAAGGAAAACCCTATAAGAAGTCTATGGTCTTAAATCTCCCAATACTGTGCGTACAAACTTAAATTTGCAGTTGGAATGTATGGGAGAACATGTTTTTCAACTACAATGTTAGGTACGTTTGCTCTTGGGATAAATTCATCCCAACTACGGAACTCTTCATTGTGCAAGGTCCAACACGCACTTGGCTGGTTCGTTTTAGGGTTCCGTACCTCAAAAGGAAAAGGGAACCTTCATAGGATCACTCATGTGTCTGGCTGGCTGTTTGTCCGTTTGTCACAGCCGGTTTTTTTCGTAGTAGAGCGCGTAGTAGAGCGCAGCCAGTGATGACGCGTCGTTTGTCATCACTGGCTGCGCTCTACTAGGACTGGCTAGTGACTTATTGACTTTACAGACTCGTAAATAGTTGATAGGTGATAAAACAGGGTGATAATAATTCCAGTTGCAGTGTGTGTTCACCACCAGTAGGGAGATACCTTTCAGTTGTCTCGGTCTGCGGTCTGCGACCCTACGAGGCGCAGACCTAAACACTTACTAAAGAAACTGCCTTAGAAGATTTTTAAAACAAGAATATATTAAAACTAACAAAAATAATAAATCTTCAAAGAATTAGGAACACTGTCGGGTGGGTGAGTTGTACATCCGCGGCCTTCTGGCCGGCACCATGAGATACCTAACGTTTTTCTTGTAGTAGGGACACGCGGGCTCGTCACAGCCGAGCACTTCGGCCTCGCGCATCGCCAGCCCGCCCCTCTGTAGTAGCTCGTCGCCCAGGATAAGCCGCCGAGCACACGCCAGTAAGCATGGTCCACATACAGCCACTGCACACAATGCTGCTAAGAATTCCAACAGAAACATCACAGCCTCAGACCACATTTCTAAAGTGATAATTTTTTTGATGCCTCATAAATTCTATACATTATTGATAATACTATTTGAATTCGATAGTGAGATACAGATAGTACCTACACAAAAAACTATGAAAACCACAAAATAATGTTTAATAAAAATACAGAGGTTATAAAACTATCGACGTCATTATTTGTTTAGTTTTCTTTTTGACAAAATATGCCTGGTCTGTATGGAGTTCATAGTCTGTTTATGTACCTATCTCAGTACCGTCTCAGTACCTATAGTAAAGACATAGTACTCTTTGACTAAAGAGCAAAGAGCCACTAATGGCGAAGTTTTAGATTTATGGATTGAGAGTTTGTGACGGATGTTATATGTACTTTTTCCCAGGCGTTAAACGAATAAACCGGTCAAGAGCGAGTCGGACTTGCGCACAAAGGGTTCCGTACCTTGTGAACCGAGAGATGTTTTTAAATCATCAGAGAATTTTAACACAGCGCCATCTCTTGTCTGATAGTAGAACTAATGTAATTTTTGTTGATGATTTCTGAAAAAGTGTGCTATGCTTAGCGTCCACCGCGTCGGAATCGGAGCGTACGCAGTGTACGCGGCGTCGATCTCTGGCGCAATTATGTCGATCCAGTGAACGTACCCTAAGAATCAATACAAAGCAACATATCCGTCCGCTCCGTACGCGCCGCCGGTACCGATTTAGAGACATCGTTTTATTTTTCCTGTAATCTTTACTTCTATCACATAGAATCAGCACATCTATGCAAACATCGGATGGGGGGGAACGATATATTTTTTAAATTATTCGTCAAATGTCGAAAAAAAAGAAAAATGTTTGAAAAGCATATAGCGCTTTCTCTTATGATACCCCACATGCCCTGGGCCGGCAGTCTCGGCATAGATAGAGATCGCTACACGATAACACGACCGAATTCGGTCGCAAAGTCCTAAAGGCGTCTCTAGTAGTCGTAGTAGCATTAGTAGTTCTTGAGATATCAGCTGTGACAGACAGATGGACAGACATACTGAGTCGCACCATACGGGTGCCTTTTTACCATTTTGGTACGGAACCCATATAGGGGTGATAGACGTGCGAGCAAGCACGCGGACTTATGGCTCGGTGACCTTACTCGCCTGTGTGTCATATAAGAACGCGCACTTTATAACCGCTCAGTAAGTTTGTCGGCGATCCAACAGGTTTGAAATTTGGCTCGTAGCCTGCCTTGGTTCGTAAGTTTCGTACATCTGTCATCGCCGTGAGTCGCGAGCCGCCATTTTGCTGCGACATTTGTTTAATGTATGTTTAGATGGTTCAGAAAATTCGCCAACATCGCGATAAAGTGTGAGCAAGCTTTACGTGTGTCACCGACGCACGGCGAGTCAAGTAAGTTGCCGAACTTAAAAATCGCGGACCTTATGTCGCATGTCTATTGCCCACTTAACTTTTTAAAAACGCTTGTGAACCGATCGTCTATGTCAGCAACAAGCAAAAACAGCCAGGGAGGACGCTATAGTGCCTTACCAAATAAAGTAACGAATTCTCAGTAAAAACTGGAAACTTGAAATCCTCCCTAGAATAAATCTTGAAAGTCAACTTGAAAGGTTTTTTTTTTTCATAATTTTTTGTAACGCTTGCAACATTGCTGTCAAAGTTTCCCGGTATCTGTCAACTTGTCAAGTGTCAATGAACGTCAGTCGTCATTGTCAAGTCAATTAAGTTTGACATTTCGAAATTATGGGTTGTTCGGGGATGTGCCGGAGGGTCACAGAAATATTGAAAATTATTATTTTAATACAGTGAATTAACATTAAATATAAGAGAAAGCATTTAATAACATATCAGTCACTATTTTTATGTGTTAAAAATATTTTGTGATAGTTTTGTAATACAGAACAGTAGGTACAATGTCTTCTGGAATAGCGATATGGTGAGTTTCTGAAACAACTTGCAAACACTGGCTTAATATTAACAATGTACCTAGCACACTCTTGAATATTAAGCACAGAATAAACGAGAATCTTGTGCTTATCTCAGCGAGACCGACGTCAGAGTCAGCGTGTGTTTAGCATGAGACTATCAGAATGTTTCTCTGGATGAATTTATATTTTGACGTACTTACCTATTATTAATTACTTTACATATTGCTACTTTACGATTTTCTTTACTGTGTGTCGTTAGATACGCCGCTATAACTGTTAAACACAGATTAGGTACCTATAATTTAAACTGGCCACATAGTCACACACACTGAGCACAGTTATCTAATTATTGTATTAAATGAGAGAAAAAATAAATTAATACCTTTCATAAATGTTAATTATAATGCACTACATAGGAATACCTGGAGCGTCAGTCCTGAGTACTTATGTCCCTAATTATTCGAGGTTGTAGGGAAAATCTGATGAACTATTTACTTTTTAAACCTACTATTGTTTTGTAAAAATATTATTACTAATAGCACTTAAAGTGGCTGTATTACTTGTTCCATTATTAGTTACCATTAAATTATATCATATTGTTATATCATAGAACTTTATAAGAAAACCGTCTATGTAAAAATCATGTGACTATGAGATTGTGGCAGCAACATATATTGCTTGAGCTAATAATGATGTTTATGAGACAAAGTTGATTGGTAAAATAACCAATAAGAACAATCTACCTATTATGTTCAGTAAAACATGAATTAGGTACCTAATTCACTGTTTTATTTCGTGCACATTAAGCACTAGGTAGCCTTACACTGATGTGATATTATTCAACATGTGGGGTACTTGTACAAATTTTATTTGTCAAGAAGATATCCCAGTACTTACATTACAGATACACAACACTACCTAGGTTGTAGGTAAAATAAAATATACACAATCAGTTTATTCAAAAAAACTTTTTGATGATTGTACAGTCAACTGCAAGTCAACTGCAAGACAACAATTTGCCTGTGGCAGCAGCTATATTCCATGAACTGTAATGTTCTTTTATTTGCACTCCATAATGTTTAAAGTTCTTTCAATGGCTTATAGCTAACATACAGCCCTGTATATGGAACCCCAAATGGTATATAATTAATTCTTAAAATATTAATAATATTAGGAAAAAATTATGAATTTTTAAATAAGTTATTAGCATTAATAATAATAACTTAGATCTACATAACTTAGCATAATTATCACTTGCTTCAAAAAGGGTGAAGGATAACATCGTGCGGAAACCGAGATGCCTGAGAGATATTTCTCGATGGCATGTGAAGCCAAGTCAGAGTCCCATGGGCGTCATAAAAACTCTGACACTGGTTAGTCACTAACCATACGAAAAAGAAGAAGAAGATTAACATTAATTGAGTAAATTATAACATTGATCTATTTTGAGCTTTTACTGACTTGCAGTGCTACTTTTATTATTGATTATATTAATGTTTCCTGTAACAGGTCCATGGGGGTGATATGCCTGGGCTTCATGTGGCTGATTTCCCACTTGTACCACCTGCTTCTTGATGCGTATGAGCGCTCAGCTACACTCAGCGACATTGAGTATTCGTGGTAAGCTATCTATGTTCTATGTTAACGGGTTTGGTTTTCGCACTTAGTCCGTCGAATGGACCATTGTGCGTGGGCCATGGCGGCCGTTTGGGGGATTATTCCAACCAGCCCACCTCTCTCCAGAAGTTAATTAAAACTCTCGGTCTGTTTAGAACGTCTGTGAAAGATCTGGGTGACCCGAGGGTTCTGGTAAACTATTATTTGCTTAACTTTTTAAATAATATTAGAATACTTAGGTCAGTTTCAAAATACATAAGATATATACCATGTGCCCGTATGTAGGTAACATCCGCACAATTCAAACCAGAGCACTACTTTGCTGTATGACAGCAGAAATCGGTATGGTACAGTCAAGCGCATGTCCATGGTTACCGTGCCTTTATTTCGTAGCAGTTGACAATACTTGACAAACTACTACAACAAATAATTTTATTTCAGGTTCTTCCGGCTGCTGCTAAACCTCGTGGGTTACTCGACCGTGTTGCTACCCATGTTCATACTGTACAAATATCTGGATAAAATCAACTATTTTGATAAGCTAAGTGAGTATTAAACTCGTGCCTAACTGCTAATTAGTACCTACTGTGATGTTTGTTTTAACGAGTTCATTAGTTACGCTTTATCTGTAAGTTTTTTCTCTTAATTAATAACCTGGTATGTTGAATACATTATTTTGGAGAGTTTAATAAATCTGCTATATTCAGTTTTTATAATAATTCCTCTTGCCAGGCTTTTGATCAGACAATGATTTCATTGGCTCTTTATAAAAATATGTACTTTATAATAAGTTGGTTGATTGATTAGAAGTTAATCTTACTTGTCATGGAGTGACCACACTTATCGACGCGGAATCTAGAGGCGGTCAGAAAGAGCTTTATGTTCGTGCAATAAAAGTAAATTGCCTGACGCGGTGTCAAATCACGAGTGCGATAGGGACAGCTGCAGCTCAGACCGATTATATTATCACAAAAAAATTTACGAGGTCGACGTTTCGGACTCCCCTTTTTTCTCCTCGAAAACTGAGCCAATTCATTTATTGTTTTACATGAAAATTTTAAGAAAGAGTATTTCTTGGTTCAGTAGGTTCTTATAATTTTCTTTTATGGTAAAAACTTTTCGAATTTGTCTGGTAGTCGTCTAATCACGGCGGTAAAAATGGAGCATTTTTGTAATTTTTGGATGGTTATATTTTCTTTACCAACAAGTTTTTGTAAAAAAAGAAATAACAGGGACGTGTGTACAGCAGACCTTGATTATAAGAAAAAAAAAAGATTGCTCTAGCTAGAGTAGGGGTCGGCAACCTGCGGCTCTTTCGATATAAAGTTGCGGCTCTTTCGATATAAAGTTGCGGCTCTCCAGTTCCATATGCAAACATTATAGTTATGAGATAGTTTTAACCCAACTTTCAAAAAGCATGCAAAGCCCCATTGCATTGCTCCCATTGATTAACTATCTATTATGAAATAGCTGTAATTATATGAATTATTTTATTATTCTAACAGCTATCTAAAATACTATAATATGTTTTATGCTGAAAACATTTGTTTGTTTTTAAATGAATAAATATTATTTCGTTTAGTCGTTTATTTTAAATAAAAAATAAAATTAAAATACTATATTATTGGTTGGAAATTATAACTTTTGGCTCTTCCGTCTGAAAAGGTTGCCGACCCCTGCTCTAGAGGCATTATTCAGGAAGAAAAAAGGGGAATACATTTGTATGAAAAAGCGCCGGCCCAGTTTCCTCTTAAGATAGAGAAATGAAAATTATATCAAAAGATGCATTACTGAAAGGGCCAAATACTGAAAAAATAAAACTAAGCCCGAAAAAGGTGTCTCAAGACTTAGTCTCAAGAGGGGTAAACATCTACCCTTAATTATAATCCTATTGAAACCAGAATGGTATAATTTTAAAGCCCTTTTAAATCACCAGGATTTTTATTTTTTATTTATTAGATATTACGTTTCGTTTTTGAGAAGTTTAAGATTCTTTGAAAAAACTCCCAAGAAATGGCGTTGTTTTTAAATTAAAAAAAATATACATATAAACATTTTTCAATAAAAAAAAAATGCAGTACCTACTGTATCCCTTTCAGTAACGCTTCTTTTGGTACCATTTTCATTTCTCTATCTTTTTTATATTTTTATATTTTTTACCTACCACAGTCAGTATTTGTTAGTATTGTTGTTATTGTTGTTTGAATTTCTTCTTAAATGGTCTATGTATTTAATTTATTTAATTTTAGTCTAATTTATAATCTAGTTTTAATATCAATTTTATTATTCAATGTATCTTGCTTACAGGTTTGTGAACTAATTTATTAATTTGATTTGGGTATTTTTATAA
This sequence comes from Conistra vaccinii, assembly GCA_948150665.1. Taxonomy (NCBI): domain Eukaryota; kingdom Metazoa; phylum Arthropoda; class Insecta; order Lepidoptera; family Noctuidae; genus Conistra; species Conistra vaccinii. Next base: position 19,375,755 of record OX411338.1, on the reverse strand, counting down.
AGCTGTCGTCATTTAATAATTAATAGTTTTACCACTGTTTTTTTTGCTAGCGGTGTTACCTTTAATTAATTGTTGCACCCGCAATTGTATCCTATTATAGATAATAATGCTAATGTACTGGTGTAAACAATTGTTGGTTAACCTTAATAAAATAAATAAAATAAATAAGAGGGAACAGGACCTGTTCTTCAATGTTGAAGAAAATATTTGATGACAACGATGTAAATTGTTTAAATGAACCAACATTTTATTAATGTTCAAATATATCTTAATTTTTGTATAGGTTTTTAGTATAAGTTATTAGCTAAACATTCCATTTTGAATTTGAAATTTCATTCACTGTAACTGAAATCCGAGATTTTCATGTTTTTGACGCTCCAAGCACTCCAGTTTAATTATTTGTATAATGATAATATCATTATATAACATATTATGTTGAATGGAGTATAGACATGCAAAATTAAAAACTTGTTCGCAAATATATTTAATGTAAGTAGGTTATTACTAATTAGCTACAGATGCACAGGAAGTAGCGGTAATACGAGCCGAGCCGCGTGCGCATGGGACGACCAATATCTTGTTACATGAAAAATAAATTGAAGTGAAAGATGAGGATTAGGACTCACTATACATTAATATACCTATTCTTTAAAAAAAAACTAATTCTGTATAGTTTATATGTAGAGAAAATACTTAGTAAAACTAAGTATTTTCTCTACATATAAACTATACTTAGTAAAACTAAGTATTTTCTCTACATATAAACTCGACGATAACGAGAAATATTTATGATTAAAAACCGGCCAAAAGCGTGTCAGACCAATGAAGGATTGTATTTACCGTAGTTGGGATGAATTTATCCCAAGAGCAAACTTAACATTGTAGTTGAAAAACATAACTATTCTCCCATACATTCCAACTGCAAATGTAAGTTTGTACGCAATTGAGACATGTACATATGTTAGTTTAAGACCACAGACTTCTTTTAGGTATTTCTGTAATCTATGAGTAAATAACTATTCTCAGTTTTTTTTTTTTTTCAAAATTTTGGGATCAGTTTCGGAGATATAGGGGGAATGATCAATTTTCATTTATCTTCTTAAATATCTCTAAAAGCATTTATATAAATTAAAATTAATATAAATAAATAATATATTAAAATTATTAAAAAAAAATGACCATCACAAAAAGCTATGATATATTTATATGATATGTCACATGGTAGGTACAGTTCACAATTCTTTTTTCCAATTTGGTTCGCCTTGAAAAGTGACCCTCATATTCACAATTCATTTATTTACGTTACGCGTCCATGCTTGGGTCATAGAAATTTATATGTGTACCAAACAACTAAATTGGTCCAGTAGATTCGGGCCAAATTAGCTGTGACCGACGGACAGACCGACACGACAGCCCGACACGAGTGATAGGATCATTCGTGTGTCGGGCTGTCGGTCTGTTAAGGGTTTCGTTTTTTCCTTCAGAGGTAAGAAATGTAAAAAAAAGAACCATAACCATGTTTAAAGGGCTTTGCCTGAAATGTATGGGCCACTGGTGCCTTTTTTTTTTATCGCACACTAACGCCACCTTGTTAGATGTGTAGAGCGGTTTACTAATGTTTGCCATAATTTAAAATGCCATAATTTTATATGCCATACTTTTATTTGCCATAATTTCATTAGAAATAACGCTTCAGTTGCCATAATCGTGAAATGACATAAAATCATTTTCACTAATTTCATTGGTCATAATCGATCAAGTGTCATAATAATTTTAATCCATAAATTCATTAGCTATATTTTTTATTTTCAATAATGTCGTTTTCCATAACATTTATTAATATTCATTTGCCCATACTAGCACAACAATGCTAGTTCAGTATGTACCATGCTTGCTTTGCAAAAGAGGAAATCTAGCACTCGGCGGCCGCTGCCGCGGCACGCTCGCTACGCTCGCTCGCCTTCACGCGTTGTTTGGTCACAGTTCTAACCTAACCTAACCTACCCGTTTCGAATTTGACAAACTGTTTATTGTCTGAACAAGAAAACCTAAAAATTACCCTAATCTGCCATGCATGCTTGCTTTGCAAAAGAGGAAATCTAGCACTCGGCGGCCGCTGTTGCTGTTGCTGTGTTGTTTATTTCATAGTGTAAACACTATTTGGACTCCATGTTGCATCATGTTGGCGTAAGTGGCATAGTGTGATGTGACATCTAGTCATACTTCACTATTAGTAATGTTACGAGTATCAGTTTCTTAATTTAAAAATCTGAATGTCTTTTCTAAAAAAAGCCCAAAGCCCAGTCTCCAGGACCCTTTTTTATTTTTTCGATATCTCTTTTTGTTTTTGAGAGGTTTAAGATTCTTTGAAAAGGGTTTCAAAAGAAACTGTATAACATTTAACATTTTTTTATTGCAGTACCGTCCGTGTCCGTGTCCTTTCAGTAACGCATATTTGATATCATTATCATTTCGGTTTCTTAATAATTGAGGATGCTAGTCCCTCCCTGTCGCTCTTTAATATTTGTGCACACTTTCGCAATAATAATGAAATCATCATTTGATAGCACTGGTAAAGTATCAAGTGCATGGTTATCACTTGTGATTGAGAAAAATATTGCCCTTCGAGAGTTTACGTTTTGAGATCGATATTCCCCAAATAGTTTTCATTAACACAGTTCGCTCAGAAATACTTTGCAGTAATTCAGCCACAAGCCTATGGTCTGTTAAAGGTCCGAAAACGTTTGTATCAAGTACATGGTTTTCACTTGTGATTGAGGAAAATATCACGATATCGAGAACAAAATTCACGATCATTCTAGCGAAGATGTATCATAGTTTGTAAGTTTTATAATAATGTTTTGTTGTTACTAGTAATGAACTGTTTATTTATTTTACCTCGATGTTCCTAGTTTATTATTTATAACTTCCAGATACCATTTATGCCTGGAGGCTTTTATTTAGACATTAATTAATATCTGTTTAAGTTTCGTTTTTATTTTTTATTTCTGCATGAGTATAGTTCTCGATGTTTTTGGTTGGTATATTGGCGTGTGCTAGCTGAGACTAGGCTAATAATGTAATTTATGTTATGTGTTGTGCTATAGTGAAGTGTGACTTGATGTCACACTATGCCACTTACGCCAACCTGACGTTACTTGAGTCCAGATAGTGTTTAAACTATAAAATAGACAAGATAAAGACGTAAGAAGCACAAATATTTTCAGTTTTGTTAATAAAATACTCACGACATTATTACGGTGAAGTGTAACTTGATGTCACACTATGCCACTAACGCCAATATGATGCAACTTGAGTTCGTTAGAGTTTTTACTATGATATAAATAGTTTAGGACCATTAAAAGAACTCATATTTTCTGTTTTCCTAATTAAATACGCGTTACAGATTAGGGCGAATAACTCTAGACGGATATACTTTAGAGCTGAGCTGCCATAGTAATTATTGTTTGTATGGAAGTACTCTACACATCTAACAAGGTGGCGATAGTGTGCGATCAAAAAAAAAAAAAGGCACCAAAATTGGGCATGGCCCTTTAAATTGATTCTTGAAATTAGGCTGACAATTAGTCAAAAGCTACATAAAATACAGCGCTCAAAATTCTTGTCCTTCACTATCTTCTAATGTACATTTTTTTCGAATTATTGCTTTTTGACGTGTAAAAGTGATTTATAAAACCAAATTACAAAATTAAAACATTATTTATATACTCATCATTCCCACGTCTTATTTCTAGGCAACTCAGGCCCCACATACCGCGTGCTGTTCGCGTGTTTCGGCGAGCCGGGCGAGCGCCTGCCCGAGGCGGCGAAGGTGCGCAAGGACGAGAGCACCGCGCGCGACGGCGCCGAGCTCGCCTTCTGCTTCACGGGGCTCATGGCTGCCTATCTAGTGTGGGGGCTGTTGCAGGAGAAGATCATGACGCAGGTAACACTTGACCCTTTTCAGGCTGTAGGCTTGCGCTTATTAGTAGTATTTTGTGGTTCTTGATATTTTTCTCACAAAAACTGTTATATGTAACCAATGTGATTGTTTATAGCCATTTTTTTTAAAGTGAAAACTTCTTTAGGCTTGTTGAGCACTTTTTGGGTAAACAAAAATAATGGAACTCGCGTCATCGTCATCGAACGTCATCGTCACCGCACGCTTTCCATGATAAATTTCGTGTTGACAGCGCACTCTGTTTTTTTAGCTCTTGTACTGACAGCAAGCCACATAAATTCCTGACATTTTCGTTAGATGGCGTTACGTTGTTAGAAGCATAATAAATGTTGTAGCTATTGTTTACAAAGTATATATATATACATTATTTACTTAGTTTTCACTTCTATCGGCAGTCCTCAAAGACTGTCCCGCATGTTTTTCATCACTATCACTACATAGTATAAAACAAAGTCGCTGTCTGTCCGTCCCTATGTATGCTTAAATCTTTAAAACTACGCAACGGATTTTGAAGCGGTTTTTAAATAGATAGAGTGATTCAAGAGGAAGGTTCATGTGTATAATACATGCATAATATTGTACAGAAACACTGATAAATTTAGAGGTTTCTAATGTGATGTCGTAAATAAACACATTTTTTTTCGCTTACATTGCAAACGCTGGCTGACCCCCACGAGATAGATCAAAATTATGTACTGCAGTATTGTACACCTTAAAAAGATTAATAAAAAATTCCGCGATAGCATAAATGTCTATCTTCTAAGGATGACCTACAGTAACCATTTTTATCTTTCAGAATTTAATAAAAGTTTCATTGTTATTTCCGATAAAATATGTTATTTAAATCGGGTATTTAATTTAGATTAAAATATGCCTTGACATCATATAATTAAAATGAATACTTTGAAAGATATCGCAGATTCAAAATTACGCGTAACAAAATAATTATGTTTGACAACAACGCGGGCGCAGCGGTAGGAGTCAATGACGTTTTTTAGTTCGCCTTTGTCTCACGTCGTGTCTTCACTCATACTTACGTGACAGTCTCTTTATAAAGCTCGATGTGTCTTATTAACTCCCAGGTACAGTACGACACAACTTAGATGTAGCATAGATTTGAAAATTTTCATTCATTCATTTCAATTTCACGAATGTATTTGGCTATGAGACTTTACAAGTTATTGCGTTTTCGAAAGATCATTTTCACCTAAAGCAGTAATAAAGATTGGTGATTTTGAAGGCGCACTCAGTTCGGATGGTGATCGGTTTTACGAATTTTGCCGATGCTACATCTAAGTTGTGTCGTACTGTACTGAAGTTGCTACAACGGTACAAGTATTTTCTGACGTGTGGCCATAAATCTGAACTAGGACCGCCATCTTGTTTTTTTCAATACACTTTCTGGAACAATTTCACAAATGTGTACCAATAACAACGGCACCGAAAAGATCCTTGTAGCACTCGCGCTTTAAGGTTATTTTGGCGCGTGGCCAAAATCAGAATTAACGCCGTCATCTAGTTTTATCATTTCACAAAACGATTGCACAAAATGTTTACCCCCCCTGTCAATGTCATTCATTCGTCTAAGGGCTCGTTTAAACGGCAGCGCAGCCGCGCCGACACCGCTTCGCGTAACCATGTACACTGAACCGCCGCCGATTTTGCCTTATCACTCAACAATCCGCGGCGGCGGCGGTGCGACAGCGGGCTGGCAACGTTGCATATACACAGCTTTGAGGCGCGGCGGCGCGGCGGCGGTGCGGTGGCGGCGCGGCGCCGGTGTCGTGTCCCTGAGCCCTCAGACCCTTGTGGCCCTTGTCCCCGCAGAGCTACGTGATGTCGGACGGCAGCACGCTGCGCTTCAGCGACTCGCAGTTCCTGGTGTTCGTGAACCGCCTGGCCGCGCTGCTGCTGGCCGGCGCGCGCCTGCTGTGCGCGCGCGCGGCGCTGGCGCCGGTGCCGCTGTACAAGTTCTCGTACTGCTCGCTCACCAACGTCGTCAGCGCCTGGTGCCAGTACGAGGCGCTCAAGTACGTCAGCTTCCCTACGCAGGTAACTTCTCTTGATACTAATCTGTATAATAACGGATGTAAAAGCCATTAACAGAGCCGTGGCCCGTAAGTTAGATACTCTTCCCTTCATTCCTTTCCCAGGACCTGGGAACCGACTGGTTATGGAGGCAGAGCTGGGCAAAATACATGCTTTGCTTTAATTAAAATACAAATTACAAAATACTATCTCGCACTTATTTAAAATACAAATTACAAAATATTTTTAAGTCCTGTATTTGAAATATATAATACAAAATACAGTATTATGACTATTTTTATTTAAAATATAAAATACAAATTACAAAATACAGTCTGGTGTTAGGTTAGGTATATAAATAGAATAGAACTAATCCAGCCCAGCCTAAGGCAAAGGGAATATATTCTTACCATCATATTTTACAAAATGGCGACCACTAAATATGTCACAGCATTCACAGGATTCACTCTATCGCCGAATAAAAATTACAATTGACAAGTTATGTAATTGACAATTTGACGTATGTACCTGCAGTACAGACTACAGTACAGTTTAAGTGCAGTGTTGCCAACTTTAAAGATATTACATATTTAGCGGTCGCCATTTTGCTTACGAAAGCTATCGAGCGCTAGTTTCTGCAGATCGCACCCATTCATAAGATCGCTAAATGTATTTATGTTCAAATGTATTTTGGAGCCATAAGTATTTGAAATACTAATTACAAAATACCTCAGCGTCAGGTATTTGAAATACTAATTACAAATTACATTTATAAGAAGTAATTGAATTACAAATACCAATTACGTATTTGTATTTCAATTACGTATTTCAATTACAAGTAATTCAAATACTGCCCAACCCTGTATGGAGGTAAAAAAAATACTTTTATTACGAAAACACCTGTATACTTAATTAAGTTGGTGTGATTTACTTTTTCTCAAACATGCTTGGAAATTCGAACATTATTTTGACAACCTTCTTCGAGATAAACCGAAATTGCCGTCCTTGTCAAAAACAAGCGAGCATCAGGCCAACAAACGGCAATCTTAGTATGAAAATCCATATCTGTCGTGTTTAGCGGCCAAATAAATTACTATGAAATAGTAGATTGTTTGCCAAGGGAGCAAAGAAGTATTTTTAAGGCGAGAGTGTTTCTTTGAATCCAAAGCGGAGCGAAGGATTCTAGAGTAGAATCCTGAGCGCAGCGAGGGATTCAAAGTACATCACTCGAGCTTAAAATAGTGTTGCTCCTGAGGTGAAAACTCTACTTTTTATCACCCTCTATGAGAAAATAAACGTGTGTGGTCCGACCCCCCCTCAGCAATGAATTTCCTACTAACGTATGATTTTAAACACAAAACAAAAATTTTATGACAGAAAAAAAAGGCCGCCATCTTTGATTTACATTTTAACCTCACTTCACTATCGGCTTTACCACCCTCGAAAACTATGAAAACGATACCCATGACGAAACATTTTAAAATTTTTACATCCACCATTTTGGATTTACATTTTGACCTCACTATCGGCTTTACCACCCTCGAAAACTATGAAAACGATACCCATGACGAAACATTTTAAAATTTTCGCATCCGCCATCTTGGATTTATATTTTGACCTCACTATCGGCTTTACCACCGTCGAAAATTATTAAAACGATACCCATGATGAAAAATGAGAAAATTTTCGAATCCGCAATCTTAGATTTTTATTTTGACCAAATTCACACTTTTTCTCTCTCTTGCCAGCCTGTTACTTATTCAAATTCAAATTCATTTATTCGCAAGAATGTAGGTTTACACTGTATGATCTTACAACTATAATGGCCCCTTTACATTCTACCATTACTTATTGATACAATGTACGTGATTGATCTCTTTGGTGACTAGAACTTTTACTAACAATATCCACATTCCAAGTTCAAGTCACTTTTAGTCCCCCTGGGGACTAAAAGTGACTTTTTAATCCCTAGATTAAAAAGCTATTTTGGTCCCTGTTTACGAGGATTAAACTACGTCTTTTTGAATAGATGTGATAAAAACTCATATCTGTCCTGTTATTTAAAAATGGAACTAACTTTTTACTTCAACACATGGCAACCAAGGAGGTAACTTATCAAAGATTTTATTTGAATTTCGAACAGGCTTAGCAAATAGAGCTGTGAAACTGCCCAGCAGAATCGGATGGCATTTTTTTTACAACATGAAGTGGTACCAATAAATAAGCTTACCAATTTTGAAGCGGTTGCCTCATAACTTTTTTTTTTTTTTCAAAAGGGTGGTAGCCAAAACGGCCCGCGTGTTTCGGATGGCAAAAAAATTTTACTATATAAATAGGGTATAAACTTCAAAGCTACCGCATTGTCATCCGGTTGCATCTCCAAAAAAAATTATTCTTTGACCCCCCCCATATCTCCGCCTCTAATGGGCGGGCCATTTGGGGTCCATTCGGACGGTACGGGGGGGTTCGGTATCACTTCAAGACCCAGATCATTCGCCATCCGGTTGCCTCTCCGATAAAATTTTACGTGCCATTGCCTTGAATATTTGCACGTGAAAATTTTTCTTGTTCGTCATTGATTCTGGAATTTATGAATAATTTACTTGGTTTGAATTTCCGCGCATTATTTGAGAAAAGTACTATACAAGCCTTGGCCGCAACTACGCATTGATGGACGAGTGTGACGATCATCCATCAATGCCTTGATTGCGGGCCTCGACAGTAATGTACTATTCTGTTTTTGGGACGCTTTTTCCTGTCGTCATTACAATGAAGTTTCTTCGTCTAGTTTAGTTTTCTAGTTGGAATTTCTCAGTCTGGATTAGTACCCAATTAAGGCAATAGGAGAGGGTTACATCTCAGCTTACCCCTTCGGCAAATGTAAGCGTGCTGCTATGTACTCGGGCACCAATATCAGGCAAGTTCCTCCTGTTCCTCTGACTAACTTCATTATTATCCAAATGTCGTCAGGTGCTATCAAAGTCGTGCAAGGTGATCCCGGTGATGCTGATGGGCAAGCTGGTGTCGCGCAACAAGTACGAGCTCTACGAGTACGTCACCGCCGTGCTCATCTCCGCCGGCATGGTGCTCTTCATGTTCGGCAGCCACGCCGACAGCGTGGGTGAGTGCTACATTAAGCTGGGAATCGGTCACATTACATAAGACAGTCCCCGACGCGCACGCCCTTCTCGTCTTCCTAGTGCTGTAGCTGGGAAGAACAAGTGTCGCAACAAACTCCGCAGCGGCAATGGCGGAACCTTCATGCATCCCTACCGGTCTGAAGATTACCTCAACCTCTGTAAGAAGTATCATATATTACCCCTAAGTAGTAAGTAAGCAGTAAGGCTTGACGGTATTGGGAATTTTCGCCGCCTTGCAGAAGCGATCAGCACCGACCGGTAAATCGGGGAGCAATCTCTGACTGTATTTCATTATTTAAAATTTTCAATAATACTATTAATAACTCCGATATTCTATCCAATTTTGTTTAAACGTTCCCGGTCGAAGGTCGAAGCGATAGCACCGTTGCGTGTTCCATTTACCTCTACGAATTAATTACAGGCAAAATTCATTTAAAGTGCGTGCAAGTACCAACTTGAACAGCAAGTGTTCATAACAGGTGTGTCCTCTGCCAGAAAGTGCTGAGCCTTGGCCTTTTTAATTAATTAAGATTTTGTATGTTCAGATTTTTATTGTATTGACTATGAAATGTGAATTTAGTTTGAGTTTGAATGTTATACTGTATTTTTTTCTTTTATTTTTTTTTGCTAGCTGTGTTGTGCAGTTCAAACTTTTTCAAATCTGCGCGCTTTGTGCGTAGCGTGGCCGTGCGTCACTGTATACGATCTCGTCTACATTTACTCGAGTAAAGAGCTGCGTAGTTTACTCGTGGGCCGCCGTGGAGTAGAGTCTTCACATCTCTTCGAACGTGATAATTCAGACGTGACGTGTGTCCCCAGGACACGGGACATGTGACATCTACCAACCCGCACTGGGCCCGCGTGGTAGATTACAGCCCACTCCCTCTCACAGAGAGGAGGCCTGTGTCCCAGCAGTGGGAACATTAATAGGCTGATGATGATGATGATGATGTGTGTCCCCAGTGTCGAGCGTGATGACGATGTCGGGCGTGGCGCTGCTGGCGCTGTACATGCTGTGCGACAGCTTCACGTCGTCGTGGCAGGGCGCCGTGTTCGCGCGCTACCAGTGCGGCGCGCTGCACATGCTGTGCGCGGTCAACGCCTTCTCCTGCGCGCTCACCGCCGCCGCGCACGCGCACCACGCGCCGCCGCTGCGCCTGCTGCACGTATGTACAGTAGCAGTCATAAGTCGATAGGCCATTTCTCAAAGTAATCGACTGACGGTTCGGTTTGACTTCGACCTTCTTCTATAAGTTGTTCCACTACTATACACGCACACACACTCACTTGGTTTACAACTCATAGTAGTTCATAATTTCCACCAGCAAAATGTATGACATGCTACCTCAATGGTTAACGCGCTTTGATATGTGTGTTTTCAGCGAGCCGACGACGGTTCGAATCTCACCTGTGGTTAATTTATATTTTTTTTTAATAATTACTATTTATAGTTCACTGTTTCTTTTTAATATTTAGTTTAGTTTTTAATAAGTATTTAGTAGTAGATCGATAATAATCATTCGTTTTTTGTTTCATTCATTTTGTTCACATAAATAATAAAGTTTAGTAGGTAGCCCATAAAAAACTTTACTTCGTTTTTTCTGGTCTACCTACTAATCATTTCGATTTCTGTGAGGTATACAGATCCTGTTCGTTGCGAGTATTCGCATCTTTGTTGGTACGTGGTTATTGTTGGTGACGAGTATTTAAATCTATTAGCGTTGTGTTACTAGTGTTGTGGTTATTATTTTCAAAATGCAGTCAAACGTAAATATTTAAGCGAGATCAAATATTTTAAAAGTGGATATTTACAATAATGAACCTATTGAATAAAATTTTATAATTAGCTCTAGGCTGTATGCTATTTGTTGTTTGCCTGTTTTACTTTTATTAATATTGTGTCACCAGATGGCACCACTTTGTATGTGGACTAACCTGTAATGGCGTCTTTTGTCGTAAAACTTTTCTTGTGCATTGTCACAGACTACAATTATATATAGTGCATTGTGTTTGTGTGAGCTTTATAATAAAAACGTTTATTAAGTTCAACTAGAAGTCTTGTTTATTAACCTAATCTCAATAGGTTATGGCCCAGGTCCACGTTAATAAAAATTGGTGATAAATAAAGAGCAGAGAAAACAGAAAAGTTCTTAGTGATTTTCGACAATAGAACCGCGTCCAAAATGGAGTTTGGAAAGACAAACCTAGAAAAATTCGATGGAACGAATTTTAAACAGTGGAAATTTCAAATTAAATGTGCCTTGCGAGCAAAGGGGTTAGATATCAACACGCCAAAACCAGATGGAAATGCGATTCAATGGAATAAAGATGATGGTATGGCGATGTTTGTATTAACGTCTGCTATGGATTTAAATCAAATAGCACTCATCGAAAATTGCGAATCAGCGCTAGAGGTGATGACCAAGCTTGAGTCCATTTATGAACAAAAATCCGAGATGACTAAAATGATGATACATGAGCGTTTCTATCAATATAAAATGTCACCAGCAGACAGCATAGCTCAGCATATAGCCAAAGTAGAAAGTTTGGCTAAGCAACTTAAAGAAAGTGGAGAAGTTATTAGTGAAACTGCAATCATAACTAAAATTTTGAGTACACTACCTCCCAAGTACAGATCAGTTCGCCAGGCTTGGATGTCGCTTGATCCGAAGAATCAAACTGTAATTAATCTGACCGCTCGTTTGCTAGATGAGGAGGCCAGTTTGAATGTAGAAGAAGATAATGAAACTGCTTTAATAGTGGCAAAACAAAGTATAAAGAAGAAGAATACTGTTCCATTAAAGAAAACAAACAAAGATTTAAATGAAAAGTTAAATGAAGGGTCAAATGAAAAGTCACATCGCTTTATATGTTACAATTGTGGGAAACGCGGTCATTATGCAAGAGATTGCCGTGCTCCAAAACAAAAACAGCAACAAAAAGGAGAAAAGAATATGTTAGCATTCAATGTAACAAATACAGATTGGAAAAATAATGATGATGGTTTAAAATGGATATTAGACAGTGGTGCCTCAGCTCACATGTGTTATATCCGTGAAAATTTTGCTGAATTGTATGAGTATACAGGATCCCCACTGAAACTTGGAAACCAAGAAGCTGTAGAAGTAGTTGGCCAAGGAAATATATTGATAGACAAGTGTGTTAATGGACAGTGGGAGACAAGTATCCTGAAAAATGTTCTTTATGTACCAAAGTTGAGAAGAAACCTATTTTCTGAAGGTGTAGTGACAAGACAAGGATATAATATTATAAAGAAACATACAGATGCTTTAATATACAAGGACAATAAAATAGTGCTGTGTGCATCTTTGCAAAGCAACAATCTATATGAGTTAAAGGTGAAAACTCTTCAAAATCCAGTCTGTAATGTAGTACAAAAATTGGACCTTAAAACGTGGCATGAACGTCTTGGACATTTAAATGTCAAAGAAATACAGAAAATGTGCAAAAACAATGTGATTACTGGTGTGGACTTATCAGACTGTGACAAGTTTGTGTGTGAGGGTTGTGCTTACGGTAAGCATGCTCGTCAACCATTCAAGAAATCAAACAGAGGACCACAGCAACCAGGTGATGTGGTATACAGTGATGTCTGTGGACCACTCAGTGTGCCTTCTGTACAAGGTATGAAATATTTTGTCATTTTTAAAGACGCTGCTACAAGTTTTAGGTATGTGTACTTTTTAAAGAATAAATGTGACGTGTTAAACTGTTTCAAGAAATATAATTCAATGGTTAAAAACAAGTTCTCACATAGTGTACGCATATTGCACACTGACAACGGTGGAGAGTACATAAGCAAAGATTTTAAAGAATATCTAGACTGTGAGGGTATTTCTCATGAGCTCACTGCCCCCTACACGCCTGAACAAAATGGCCGGGCAGAGCGAGAAATTAGGACAATGGTTGAAAGTGCTCGTTCTATGCTTTATGCCCGTAAGGTACCACTCAATCTTTGGGCAGAAGCAGTAAATTGTGCTGTTTATTTGTTAAATCGCACGTCTTCAAGTCAGACACCAAATATTACCCCTATGGAGTTGTGGAGTGGTTTTAAACCTAGTCTAGATCATGTCAGAGTGTTTGGATGCGAAGGATATGTCCATGTGCCAGATCAGTTGAGAAAGAAGCTTGATAGTAAAAGTTGTAAGATGATGCTAGTTGGATATGATAACACAAACTACAAAATGTATGATCCAATAACAAAAAGAATTACAATATCAAGGAATGTTATTTTCAATGAACAGAAAAGTCCTGAAATAAAACGGAATGAAGCTCAAATTTTTATATGGGATGATAATGAACAAAATGTCGAAGAGGAGTTAGACAACACCGAGTTGACTGAAAGTGATGACAGCACACATACTGCCATTGATGAAAATGATGAGACCTATGAACCTTCACAAGAAATTGACCTTACAGATACAGATCGTTCAAATGTTAATTTGCGACCACGTAGAAATAATGTTTTTGAGGCAAATTTAATGGAATTGGATGTACCTGCGAGTTATAATGAAGCAATTAATAGTAAAGAGAGTGAGTTATGGCTAGAGGCCATAAATGAAGAATTAGAAGCTCATCATACCAATAATACCTGGAGTTTTGTGGATAAAGAAAACCAGAGAACTTTAACATCAAAATGGGTTTTTAATATTAAAAGAACCAAAGATGGTGAAGTAGAAAGATACAAAGCTCGACTTTGTGCCCGTGGTTTCACACAAATTGAAGGGATAGATTATAATGAAATTTTTTCACCTACTACAAGATATGAATCAATAAGAATACTGTTATCTATCTCTGCTGAATATAATTGGAACCTAAGACAATTAGATGTCAAGACAGCTTTTTTATATGGAGAGTTAGAAGAGGATATTTTTATGGTAATTCCAGATGGAGTGAAAGCACCACCTAATAAAATATGTAAATTGAATAAATCCCTGTACGGCCTAAAACAGGCATCTCGTTGCTGGAATCAAAAGTTTACTAATTTTCTATTGAAGTTTGGTTTTGTTCAGTCACAAGCAGACAATTGTGTATTTGTTGGTAACTTCAATGGTATTAAAGCTTTGTTAATATTGTATGTAGATGATGCTCTAATAATGTCACAGTCAAATTCAATATTAGATCAAATAGTTAGTTATTTGAAGCAGGGATTTAATATAAAAGAGTTAATTTTAAACCGGTTTGTTGGTTTAGAAATCTTAAAAGACGATAATTCTATTTGTATCAGTCAAATACAATATATTGAACAGTTAATAAGTAAATTTAATATGAGCACTGCACACTCAAGCAGTACACCAATTGATGTAAATGTTCAGTTGACTAAAAATATTGACAATAAGCAGATTGATTTTCCTTACAGAGAAGCCATAGGGTCATTACTGTTTTTATCTACAGGAACTAGGCCAGATATTTCATATGGAGTAAATCTATTAAGTAGATATATCAATAATCCTAGTATACATCATGTTAATCAGCTTAAGAGGATTATTAGATATCTTATAAAAACTAAAAATGTATGTATAAAGTATAAAGGTCATGAAAGTTTAATTGGTTATTCAGATTCAGATTTTGCTGGGGATTTAGATACAAGAAGATCAACCAGTGGTTATATTTTTATGTTAAATGGGGGACCTATATCTTGGTCTAGTCAAAAACAACCTTGTGTTGCCTTATCAACAACTGAAGCTGAATTTGTAGCTGGTTGTGAAGCTGCTAAGAATCTTTTATGGTTAAGACAGTTTTTCAAAGAAATTGATATCATTCAAAATTGTACAACTCTGTGTATTGATAATCAAAGTGCAATTAAACTTATAAATAATCCTGTTTACCATAAAAAGACAAAACACATTGATGTAAAATTTCATTTCATTAGAGAAAAAGTAAAAAGAAAATTAATTGTTATTAAGTATGTGCAAAGTTCAGATCAACTGGCTGATATTCTTACTAAGGCTCTACCTACTGTTAAATTCGAACATATAAGAGATGAAATATTGTCATTGATGTAAGTTAAGTTTAAGCAAGAGTTAGTTAGAGAGTAAGTAGTTAAGTTTAGTGTGTGTTAGTGAGTTTTTTTTTTGTTGTTTGTTAAGCAGGCAAATATGAGAGGTTATTGTTTATAAAATTTAGTGGGAGTATTGAATAAAATTTTATAATTAGCTCTAGGCTGTATGCTATTTGTTGTTTGCCTGTTTTACTTTTATTAATATTGTGTCACCAGATGGCACCACTTTGTATGTGGACTAACCTGTAATGGCGTCTTTTGTCGTAAAACTTTTCTTGTGCATTGTCACAGACTACAATTATATATAGTGCATTGTGTTTGTGTGAGCTTTATAATAAAAACGTTTATTAAGTTCAACTAGAAGTCTTGTTTATTAACCTAATCTCAATAGAACCCGGACTAAGTGTGAGTATTATTATCATTTATCATTTAAATATTACATATTTTACTAAACATAAATTTAAATCAAAGGTATTGTTAATCCTTTTCAGAAGATGCCTTATTAAATAAAGTTTTAAATTCATTATGAGGTTTAATTCGCTTAAATAATTATTATATGTAATAAATTACAATGTTACCTATTCTTTGTTCTAGAGAAATACTGTGAGTCTTATTATCGAAGAGCAGCGACGTTATATTATGAATACGGCTTCATAACAACGAGATATTTTTCTGAATGATTAAACACGTCAATGAGAACCGTCTGCCGTGCACGCCGAAGGCTTACACCACCGGAGACCAGCTAAAAGCCGTTTTTATCAGAAAGGCATTATCAAGAAAGTTTAAGTTTCGCATGAGAATAATATTTAGACTTCAACTGGAACACTACTTTACTTATATTAACTTTAAAATATTAGAGAAACATCAAGTTTCTGAAAGTGTAAATAAAGTTAATTTTAGACCGACTAGTACTGTTGAAAAAGTTATAAAACATATGAAGTTGTAGCGCAAACTGAACCTTATGTGTAGGCATTACAGTTGTTTTTCCTAAAAGTCGTGTTTGTTTACAGGTTTTGCAAATGAATTGCAAACGCAAATTACATGTTTGGTTTTAATTATTAGACGGTGTAACTAAATATTTAGAAATATTAACATATCCGTAATTATTTAATGATCTTAAATTGAGGTTTTGTTTCAATCTTCTTTTCGTCAAGAAAATGAACACTTAAGCTATATAACCTCAATATAACATTCATTGTGACGTTACATAAAAAACATACATAGTCAACAATTTTATTTGTGTTAAGTATTAGAATATCCTTTCCTTGTGTTACAAGAGAACTTATTTTAGCTAGGTAGGAATGTGACGTCACAATTCTCATAAAAGTTTGTTAATTTTATAAATGAATAAAACGAATAAACATTTTTGTTAAGTATCATTCAGCACGATTTTTTTTATTTCCACCTTTCAGCACCCAAAACATAAATAGTTAAATAATACAATAACTAATATTTAATGCATGAATACACTATAAATAAACACAAATATAAAAAAAAATACAAATTAGATGGTCAACATCCACACATTTTATGTAGGATTCGAACTCGGACCTCATTGATCGTGTATCCATTGCTTAACTCATCACGCTATTTGGACATATTAATCATAAGCGAATTTTACCAATGCAATGGTAAGAACAGGTCACGCGTATTCTAATGCAACAGAAATATAATAATGTTATTTCTCCGTTCGCGTATAGTGTGACGACAGTTCATTAGTGTGTGTTATCTGTGGAATGTTGAGTTGAGACATCAATCATACACACAAACGCACACGCGCTGGCCGTAGCGTGCTCGAGCTCATAGGAATTTAAACTTAAATAGGCCTATGGAGTTTTATAGCAGACTGTACATGACATGCGAGGTACAACGCCTTCTGCGCAATTTTCAGGCCCACTTGCGCGTTCATGGGCTATCCCAAATAACTTGGGAGTTATCAGCTAATTCAGGGTTAATCAAATAATTCATCTTGCGAAATTGCTGTACTGGTCAAAAACAAACGAGCGCCCGGCCGGCAATCTTAGTATGAAAATCCATATCTGTCGTGTTTAGCGGCCAAATAAATTACTATGAAAACTAATATCTGTTGTTTTATTTAAAAATGGAACTAAGTTTTTACTTCAACACATGGCAACCAAGGAGGTAACATATCAAAGACTTTATTTAAAGTTCGAGCTGGCTTAGCAAATGGAGCTGTGAAGAAGAAACAAATGGAACATACGGGAAAAAAATTCTTTGTTCGTCATTGATTGAATTTCCGCGCATTGTTTGATAAAAGTACTATACAAGCCTTGGCCGCAACCAGGCATTGATGGACTCACGTATGTGTGCATTTTCACGATCGTCCATCAATGCTCTAATTGCTGGCCTCGACAGTAATGTACTTTAAGCATGGACCAAATTTAGACCGTGTTTTGTTAACCGACGAAAAAAAAAGGAGGAGGTTCTCAATTCGACACGTATATATATATATTTTTTTTTTTTTTTTTTATGTATGACCACGCATAACTTTTTACTGAGTGGTCCGATTTGAACGATTCTTTTTTTATTGGGAAGGGTATACTACGTTGTCCCATAAAAAAATAAAAATTGAAACCCACCCCTAAGTTTAAAAAAATTGGGGTTGATTGATGTTTCACGTACTGAATTTTCAACCGTGAACCCATTCTGTTGTAATTTCGCACACATATGTAGTTCTGATGACACAACTACAATAAAGACCTGGAGTTGATCTGATGATGGAGTCAGAAGACAGTCGCGAGAGCTCCTCACCAGTTCACAGCAGCTACATCGTGTTTGGGCTTATTTCATTCCCCCTGATGAGAACTTTACACCTAGCTGGGGTATGACTGTCATCGACGGTCAGAGGTTGAGGCAAACATTAAAACCGCCTGGCCACGGAACGGGCGGCGCGAACGGCGCGGCGGTGCGTCTTGCGGGGCGAAATTCTATACATTTGTTTTAGTCGCATCGCAAGACGCTTCGCCGCTCGCACCGCGCGAATTTTCGCTGTAGCGAATGTCCCGTGGCCAGGCGGTTAATGGTAACTCAAAAGCTAAAAATAAAAAACTTTTTTGCAAAAAATTAAACCGACGAAAAAAAACTGAAAAGCGAAAAATAAAAAATAACTATGTATTTAGTGACAAATTGATGACCTTCAAATAACAAATTTTGAGGCGGCGCCAAACAAACATAATTATTATAATTACATAAAGCGTAAAATGTTAGCTTGATAGATCTTCGTTGAATGTGTTTTAGGCGCCGCCTCAAAATTTGTTATTTGAAGGTCATCAATTTGTCACTAAATACATAGTTATTTTTTATTTTTCGCTTTTCAGTTTTTTTTCGTCGGTTTAATTTTTTGCAAAAAAGTTTTTAATAAGACGGCTTAAGAGGGTGCATCCTAAAAGTTGGCAACGTCGTAAATAGCTGTCAAATATTTACCTGTTTTGATTTATTTGAAAATAATACTGTATGGAAATAAGAAATGTGGCTAACTAACTATCTAGAATATTAATAATGAATTGCAATAATTAATATCGTAACACCGAATATTTAGTTTTAGATGTAAAAAAAGTATTTGGAAACTTTCCAAATGAATTTTTTACACCTAAAACGGGTACAACATCAAAATCAATGTTATAATTGCATTTCATAATCAATATTCTAGTTCGCTAGTTAGCCACATTTTTTATTTCCATACAGAAATATTATCAAATTAATCAAAACAGCGAAATATTTGACATCTATTTGCGACGTTGCCAACTTTCAGAATAAACACTCTTAAGTTTACAAACTCTACATTTATTTAATTAACCCGACTAAACGCACTGCCACGATGCTGTTGCTATTGTGACTGCCACGTTATTGCAGTACTTCAGCAATGTTTGCTCAAGCCAGAGTAGATAGCTTCTCAGCTGTAATGCGGAAAAAGAATGCTTCTCTTCTCACAATGTTGCGGGACAGTAGCAACAGCCTCCTGAAGGCTGATGGGCCTGACGACAGCATCATATTAACACCACCCTTTTTGTAGTAGAATTTAAGTACTAACATATCAAATAAGTTAAATTGTTTATTACCATCTATTGGATCTCGTTGTCTGTAGAATAAATAAAATAATAAACATACAAGTGGGCCTCAATAGTTTAAAAGCTAGACGGTTTTTAATTCACTTACACTACGTTATTAGTTAAACAGAGGCTTCTCTTCTGAGTCTGCCACTCTTGTGAACTTCCAGCACCCAGTGTTCGCGGCGGACTGCGTGGTGCTGTCGGTGAGCTCGGCGCTGGGCCAGCTGCTCATCTACCGCACCATCGCGCGCTTCGGCGCCGTCGTGTTCACCATCATCATGACGCTGCGCCAGGTATGCGCGGCGCGCGGCTGTATACTCGCGGGCCTCAGCCGGCTCGGTAGTGGCTCCAAGTGCAACCCAGATTGACGACATACGACACTCTAAATTGAGTATATAGTTATTAAGCTGCTCATAAAATTTTATGAGTGTGCGCTAATTAAAAATGTTGGCTAAAAAGCTCATCTGGCACCGCAGTTCAATCTTTCATATTTAACGCGCAAGATTGTTAATTTACATTTAGTAAAGGCCAAGTGCGTAAATGCGATAATCGTCTTGATGACAATGGTGGTCGAGGCTAAAAAACCGGCCAAGTGCACGTCGGACCACGTACAATGAAGGGTTCCGTAGTTGGGATGAATTTATCCCAAGAACAAACTTAACGTTGTAGTTAAAAACATGTTCTCCCATACATTCCCACTACAAATGTAAGTTTGTACGCACAATATTGAGAGATCTACCATGTTATTTTAAGACTTACACTTCTTATAGGTTTTCTTTATCTATGAGTTAAGAATCATTCTCTGTATTTTTTTCAATACTTTAGGCTCAGTAGTTTAGGAGATAAGGGGGAGAATGGTCTATTTTCATCAATTTTCATAAATATCTTTAAAAGTACCTATTTATTTTAAAATTATAAATAAAATTTATTTGAGATCCTCACAACAAGTCCTTCCATTTGATAAGTCACACGCACGGTTCAGTAAATTTTCCAATTTGCACAAAAGTGACCCCCATATTCAAAATTCATTTATTTACTTTACACTTCCGTGTTCGGGTCACAGAAATTTATATGAGTACCTTTCAACTAAATTGGTCCAGTAGATTCGGAGCAAATTGGCTGTGACAGATGAACAGACAGACAGCCAGCTAACCCGCCAGCCACCCAAACACATGAGTGATCCTATAAAGGTTCCGTTTTTTCATTCGGACGTGCGGAACCCTTAAAAATATAATTGAAGATTTCGGACATCCAAATTCCCTTACTGTGTCAGTGATTAACATATTATTGCTTAATTATTAAGACGAATTCACTCATAGTTCAAGTAAAATTATTAGTAGTTTTTCTGAATTAGAAATCAACATTTTGCGCAAATCGTGGTGTTGTAGCAACCTCATCACCTCAACCTCAAATTATGTTTCTTTTTGTTTATGATTTTTTGATGACTTTGACTTCTGTCAAAAACTGACAATAAAAATAAAAATATAGTCGTCATAAAAATTAATTATTTTCACTACTTAAAAAACTTTAATTTTCCTTCCCACACTTCCACAGTGTTTATATAACTACTATTTATATTTTTTTTTTTTATTCAGATTCAAAAGTCATTTATTCAAACTAGGCTGAGAAGCAGCACTTTTTGAATGTCAAAATTACATAAGACAGTCCCCCAAAAACGCATAAGTTTATCCTTGGGATAATTCATACCTACTACTCAACCCTTCATTTTCGAGGGTGGTAAAGCCGATAGTGAGGTCAAAATGTAAATCCAAGATGGCGGATGCAAAAATATTAAAATTTTTCGTCATGGGTATCGTTTTTATAGTTTTCGAGGGTGGTAAAGCCGATGTGAGGTCAAAATTTAAATCCAAGATGGCGGATGCGAAATTTTTTATATTCTTCGTCATGGGTATCGTTTTCATAGTTTTCGAGGGTGGTAAAGCCGATAGTGAGGTCAAAATGTGAATCCAACATGGCGGCTGCGATAATTTTTTTCATAATTTTTTTATTTTGTGTTTTAAATCATACGTGAGTAGGAAATTCGTTCCTGATGGGGGTCGGACCGCACACGTTTGTTTTCTAATAGAGGGTGATAAAAAGTAGAGGTTTGCACCGGAGCGAGATTTTAACAACCGATTGAATTCACCGGTGATTGGGCAATCTCCGGTGAAAAACCGGAGGTCACCGGAGATTCCGGAGAATACAGAAATTTTGTTTTTTTTTTTTTAAATTATACATTAAAAATGAAGAAATAATAATAATCAAATGATATACTTTATATAATCATTTAATAAAAAATAAAAAAACGTTTTTATAGACAAGAAAATGCTGATTTTGATTAAGAGTCCTATTAAGTACATTTTTTTACGGAAATTCATGATTTTTAACGCTGTAATTTATAACAGCAGTAAAATATTTTAATTATTTGATTATAATAATAACGATAGTGCCATTCTCTTTCTTGTAAGTTGGAGTTACACATTATTTTCGTGTAATTTGCTGAATTGACGCGGAATATAAAGTACTTTTATTTTATTTATTGTAATTTTGTCTTACTATATTGAGAAACAGAAACGAATGAAACGTATTCATTGTAGACAGAAGTTTTATATCATATTAATTTATTTAATAAAATTGTGTTAAATAATGGATGCTGAATACATTTATTGCTTTTCTTTACGATTTTTTCCGTGAAAACTCAAGGAATTTAAAGAAATTCTAGAAATCCAACAAACAAGTAAAACAGTCAACGTATATTTTAGTAATTTTTGCTTTTATTAGAATTGAATGAAACAATGTGAATTTGAGCGTCAAAGTTTCATCGCCAGTTTACAAGAAATCCGTCGGCGATGATGAAACTTTGACGCTCAAATACACATTGTTTCATTCAATTCGTAAAATATTTATAGTAAATAACACGAAAAGAAAAATTAAAATGTGTAACTCCAACTTACAACAAAGAAAATGGCACTATCTATCGTTATACATTATTAAATTATTAAAATATCATACTGCTGCTGAGAATTAGAGCGTCAAAAATCATGAATTTGCGTAAAATATGTAAGTCTTAAGAAACACAACATGTCAACAGCGTTATAGCGTAACATGTTTCTTCTATCATTTAGTATTTGTCGCCGAAAATACTCTCTCTGACCTTACAGAAGTAGCAGGCACAGCTAGGTATTTTTTAAAGGCTATTTCGTCCAAAGGCTTTAAATGTTTATTATATTAAAAAAATAAGATGCGTCGATCACGGGATCACCGGAGATCAATCGGTTAATTACCGATTATTTCAATCGAGTACTTTTACCGGTAAATCACCGGTTATTCTCCGGTACTCACTGCTCCGGTGCAAACCTCTAATAAAAAGTAGAATGTTCACCTCGGGAGCAACACTATTTTAAGCTCGAGTTTACTTTAGAATCCTTCGTTCCGCTTTGGATTCAAAGAAACACTCTCGCCCTAAAAATAGTTGTTTGCTCCCTTGGTAAACAATCTACTATTAGTTTCCTTCCAGTTGAATTTCAGCTATGGTAACATTGGACATAAATCCGATGTGATCATAGTTGAAATGCGGTTTTATTATGCCTTTTGCTTAAGCACGCCTCCGTCTGTTGCAGGCGGTGTCGATCTTGCTGTCGTGCGCCGTGTACGGGCACCGCGTGTCGGCGGGCGGCGCGCTCGGCGTGCTGCTGGTGTTCGCGGCCGTGCTGCTGCGGCTGTACTGCCGCGCGCGCCGCAGCGGCCGGCGCGCCACGGTGTAGGGGGAGGGGGGGGGGGCACGTGTACGGGCACCGCGTGTCGGCGGGCGGCGCGCTCGGCGTGCTGCTGGTGTTCGCGGCCGTGCTGCTGCGGCTGTACTGCCGCGCGCGCCGCAGCGGCCGGCGCGCCACGGTGTAGGGGGAGGGGGGGGGGCACGTGTACGGGCACCGCGTGTCGGCGGGCGGCGCGCTCGGCGTGCTGCTGGTGTTCGCGGCCGTGCTGCTGCGGCTGTACTGCCGCGCGCGCCGCAGCGGCCGGCGCGCCACGGTGTAGGGGGAGGGGGGGGGGCACGTGTACGGGCACCGCGTGTCGGCGGGCGGCGCGCTCGGCGTGCTGCTGGTGTTCGCGGCCGTGCTGCTGCGGCTGTACTGCCGCGCGCGCCGCAGCGGCCGGCGCGCCACGGTGTAGGGGGAGGGGGGGGGGCACGTGTACGGGCACCGCGTGTCGGCGGGCGGCGCGCTCGGCGTGCTGCTGGTGTTCGCGGCCGTGCTGCTGCGGCTGTACTGCCGCGCGCGCCGCAGCGGCCGGCGCGCCACGGTGTAGGGGGAGGGGGGGGGGGGGTGAATGTACTGGCGGTGCTGCTACTATCCCAACTTCAACTATCCCAAAATTTTACTTCAATAATTACGAACACAACAATAGTGAATTGAGTAGAACTGTTTGTTCCAAAATGTAAGTTCCTTATAAAATTCATGGGTACAGTCGACCGCACATCAGTAGTAGCACTTACACTACGAGAACCGCACTGAATGCTACGGCATACAGGCGCTGTCACTGTCTAATTGTGACCACTGATGTACTGCTGACTGTACTCTTTATAAAAAAAGATACCAAGAATCGGTCATTGCAAAATATGTTGTGCTAGTTCTATAATTCGCCACGTTGATTATGATCCGTGTCGCACTTTACTTACTGTGAGTTATCGCACCCTATACGTTAAGATATGAGAAATGTCTACATTTATAACATCTAACTTAATGATATCCCAAACTGCATATACGCAATTTGAGACAAGATCAGACAAAAACGTTCGCGTCGTCTGTAAGAAATTAATATAATTAACTAGACTGTGGTAGCTACCCTCTACTCGACAAGACATGGTCGATCCTTCTCCACTACTAATTTATTCACGTGTGTAATAATAATGATAGAAATCTTGCTCGTTTTTGAGCATCAACGTTGTTTGACAATTTACGTAGTTTTGTACAGTCGATCTCTTTATGTGACAAAAACTCCCAGTATCATTTTATAAGTATCACTTTTCACAAAAACTCCCGGTCAATTGAAACTTCACTAAGGATGAGACTATCTAACTGTCACATATTCAAAGACCTTGTCTTGTTATGACGTGCAAGTGATATTCAACCTTAGGGTAATGAAGCAATTACGAGGTCGACTATATACAGTGTCCTGTATCACGATTTTAATAAATAGGAAACATTACCTATTTCACCAGTGCTCGAACATTTTGTCTGATAGAATATATAATATGATTTCATATATGAAATACAATTAGTTTTTAAGGATTTATTTTTACACCGTTGAATGAATGTTCCTTGTCGACTCTTCATTTATTTATTTAAATATTTAATTTCTACCGTATTGTATACTCAGTTACCAGTGCTCGAATAGTGACCCCTTAATAAGTTGAGGGCAATCGAATTATTTATTTTGTAAATTAGAACTTGATAATGTAATCAATCTAGGTTAATCAGTAAATGAAGTGACTTTCTATGCCGTGAAGTCACTCCACTTATAATTTAGAAATGATTGTAATGATGTCTTCAGCGACATGTTATGACTAAGGTTGGCGCTCGGCAAGTCACTTGTCTATACATAAGAGGGTGTAATTGAAATCATTTGCATTATACCAGGGCGTCAATGCTGTCACCCTCACTTTGCTCATGGATATGAACAACTTTTACTATGATACCAATTCTGAAGTAGTGTTCATTTCAGATCCAGTCAGAATGTATAAAAAAAAGCTATTTCCAGGTTGGCTCTAACATAGAATTGTTTGTATTCGTGAGGACTTTGACCCTCTGAAAAAATACCAATGATTTAAACTACACAATGTTGTATGTTTGCCCATTGGCCATAATGGATTATAAGCAGTAAGAGACTTACCCCTTCGTTCGTACGAACGTAGATACACGCGAGACACAATGGTTTTTGTAATTACGGCATACCAAAGGTTAAAGAATATAGAAAATAGCCGAGGCTCTACATAACTAACTCAATCCATACTCATCCTACAAGGTGTTTGAATCATTTGAACTCCACTAGAATAAACAAGTGTGTTATATATCTGACTTATGCTGTGCATCTGAAAGACTTATTTAAAAAACTCTTACTCATTCGAGTAGACATCTGTAGTATCTTCTTACTCGACTATCACGTGTGAATCATGTTTGAAGACACAGTATTATATAATTTTTAGGAATAATGATTTTCAAGAGTTTTCTCTTCGAAAACTTTATTCTCTTTAAAATAGACAGCGATTTTTGATCGCTCGTCTGTTGGGAGTAAATAGTTAATCTATGATTGGAAACAAGTAAAGCATCTAAACAGTATTTACAAACATGCCAAATTCAGTGTTATTTTGGTCCATATTCATGTGTCAGAAGCTCGTGGCTAAGAAATAACAGCCGCACGAGTCGATCGATCAGTTTAAGCTGCGGTTACCGCGTTTGATCTGTGGATGGGTGACCATCTTTACATACCGAGACCCCTCCGTGCTTCGGAAAGCACGTTTAGCCGTTGGTCCCGGCTTTTATTCGTAGATCTTTGACAGTTGTTACGGGTAGCCAGAAACCCAATTAGTCTGACAACCAGTCGTAGCAAGGGTTCTCGTGTTACCCAGTAACTGGGTTGTGTAGGTTAAATGGCAGTCGCTCTATGTAAAACACTGGTATTCAGCTGCATCCGGTTAGACTGGAAGCCGACCCCAACAAAGTTGGGAAAGGCTATGCAGATGATGACATTCATGTCTCCGTAGGACGAAGTCTGTTAGCACTGAATTTAATATGCTGTAACCATGCGTATGCAATACTGTTGAACGCACAACACACATAATGTGTTCCCACTATCTTTTAAGGATTTTCATCGATCATTGTTACATAATCAAGATATTATATTTTATTGTTTATTTATTTATTTGTTTGTTAGTGATACGTAGAACCTAGATAATAATATATACGTTTAAGTTGTCCACAAGCCTTGCATAGTTTTGTCAAATTAGTGAACAGAACAGTTTTATCAATGATAGGTATTTTGTGCTCAATTAAATTTAAATCAATAGTTTTGTATCACCTGTCAATTAAGTCCTTTGAATGGAAATATCACTACTTACATAAATAATAATCCATCAATAGTGTCGCGGTCATGTAGGTTGATTGGGCCTTTTCTGAACTTCAATATCTCATTGATTCATTATACTGGTGTGTAAGAAAGTTAAATAATCTTTGTTTTATTGAACATCTAGCCGACCGGGCTCTTTCGAATAAGTAAGTAAGATTTTTTACAAAATGGACTTCGTAGCATCTTTTAGACTGAGAGCAGTGACATCAAGTAAATATAAGTGAGAAGCAAGGCTTATGTGTAGGACTAGGAAACATTCGATAAGCTGGACACCGAACCATTGTGACGCCTCTGAATATGTTGGTAAACGCGAAATTGTACTTGTTTTGAAATATACTTGAAAGTTCGTATTCACGGCAAACAATGAAATGTGTCTAACAAACTTTTTCAACACGCGGTTGTTTTTACCCGACTGCGATCAAAAGGAAGGAACGGTTCAGCAATTTCCTCCAGCTGTTACGTACAATGTTGTGAATACCAACCTTTTAGAGTCGCAAGGTTGAATAGACAGAGCAGCTGTATCGAAAGATATGCAGCTGTATGTAATGCTGTATCTAGTGATAACAATTATGTTACTAGTTTAGGTAGGAGGACCGTCTGTTAGTAAACTGTATGTCGGATCTTTGTATTTGTCACAGATGCCTATAATAATTAGGGTAGTAATAAAAGCTCCAAAAAAATAATTAAATATGAGCATATTCAAAGTATGTAATTTACTGCTTTATATACTAATTTTTCGACAACTTATATGCGAATATAAATAAAGAAACGACCAAATAAAATACTGAAAATTCCGAAAAATCAATACAGCATTATTTCTGCGAGATACTTGGAAGTAGCGCTCGCCAGCTGTTGCCGCGGCTCCGCTCGCTTCGCTTGCTCGGCTAGCGCGCGGTTTTTCACAGTTCTAACCTAACTTATTTCACCCAGTTGCTCGCAGAAATGTGTTCACCATTTTCTAATTATCCGAATGTGAGCGCGCCCATCCCTCTGCACCCGAACGCAACCGATGTCAGCCGAAGTACGCTCCAAGCGCGCGCGAGCCGACTGGTAGGTAGTTATTTTCATTCAAATTGAAGCGCAGGCCACACCGCCAGCTAGCGGGCGGGCGGGCGAAGCGAACGAACATTGTTTCACCTCTTTACATACTTCGGTTCACACCGCGAGCTACCGATATTTCGCGTAGTTTGTATAGTTTCCTTCGTTCGCTTCGCCCGCCCGCCCGCTAGCTGGCGGTGTGGCCTGCGCATTAGAGTTAAAAAAGTTATTCTATATCCAATAGTAGAAATTAAGCTGGTTTCTATAGAGCTTAAGAAAACGATTTTTTTTTGCAGAATATATTATGTTTTCGGAAATTTTGTATTTTTTTCGGATGTTTGGAATTTTTTTAGAATACAGATCGTCGGAAGTTAATTTGTTTTTCGGAAGCTTTATTATTTCCCTAATAATTACGTCAGTTTGTTGATGTGATTTTGGAAATTGCCATGGCGGCCAAAACTTAACCATTTAATAAATAGGTACGTCACCTGTTTTAGTTTTAAGCAGATATAGGCCTATATTAATCATTCCAGATATTATTTCCATAAATTATTGAATGTCATTAGCTTGAAACTAAACAATGAATTCATATTTACTAAAAAAAGGCCCAGAGTGCTTCGACGGCCGCCATATAATTATTTATTTATTTTATTTATACATAAAGTGATTGTAAATTATATTACCTATATATGAATTGTGTTGTATATTATAGCACTCTCGAATGACCCCGACAGTGCCCGACACAACTGTGTGATAGTTGTTAAGTTAAATAAAGTTGATGATGGAACTAAATTCGTTTTTTTTGTCGATTTGGACTCTTTTTGCCCGTTTCTTTAAAGCTTTAATTCAACTTTCAATGTTTGTACTTATGTATGTTTGTTTAGGGCAATCTTGCAAGCTGAATTAAGACCACTTTCTCTTATCCATGGGAGTTGACATTTTACATGTTGGTTCAGTTCCGATGACAATGCATTTTTATGACGAGCATGACCTGATTGGTTACCCAGAATTGGCTCCAAACGAGGTAACTCCTCAACGGTCAACAGTATAGACACGAAATTTTACAAACGTTTTAATTATAATAGTCTGTTCTAAATTCAACCATTATCTGGCTACTGCATCCAGGATTTGCTTCAGACGAGGGAACTCCTCAACGGTCAACAGTGCAGACACGAAATTGTATATAGGTACGCTTTAATTCTGATAGTCTGTTCTAAAGTCCACCATGATCTGACTGCTGCACTTAGGATTGGCTTCAGAAGAAGGAACTGCTCAACGATCAACAGTAAAATCACGAAATTGTATATACGCTTTAATTATGATAGTCCGTTCTAAATTTCACCATAATCTGGCTGCTGTACCCAGGATTGGCTCCAGACGATCAACTTCTCAACAGTCAACAGTACAAACACGAAATTTTATACAGGGTGGCAGGGACAGGGAAAAAAAAATCTGCTGTTTCATAGAAAAGTGCAATACCTACGCGGTCAAAATGTATGGAGCAGCTGATTTTTTTTTAAATAACCGACGAAAAATTCCAACGTAGGGGGGTTCAGAATCATGTACTGAATCCATGGTAACCGGCTTCGCGTCGATGTCCCTGCCACCCCGTATATGGATAAATGTATTGTGCTATTATATAAAGAAAATTCATTTATACTAGATGGGATTCAGGGTCTGATGATGCAGCCGGAAGATGGCCATAGGAACTTCTAAAAAACGAGAAAGTACCATCTAGTTGGACTCGTTGATTTTGTCTTGAGAAGAACTATAGCCCAAAGTAGTATCCAGGGTCAGATGATAAAAAAGCTCAAAAGTGAGCATAGGAACTTCTCAACCAAACATAATAGTATCATTGTGTTTGCGGTCGTTTTTTTTGTCTTGCAAAGGTGTAGTCCAGGGCCTCGTGATAGATCTGGAAGGTCACCATAGGAACTCCTTACTAACTAGACAAGAAAGCCCCGTTGGGTTTCGGCCATTTGGATTTGTCTAGACAAGTACCTTACACGTGAAGGTGATAGAACAGATATTTTATCAAAAATCTAATGCAAAAAACACAAAATAAAAAATAAGTATAAATCTTTTTAAAACAAGTTTTTATTGAACTAAAAAGTACAAAATAAAACTGACGTAATCAGATAACTTTAATGTTTTCTTAAAAGCTTGAGGCGTGAACGTCCTTCTTAAACATAAAGATAAGCCTCAAGCTTTTAATAAAACATTTCAGTTTTATTTAGTACTTTTTAGTTCAATAAAAGCTTGTTTTAAAAAGATTTTTACTTTTTTTTTTTGTTCCAGGGTGGAATATCCTCATGGATGTCCTTCCAGGGGTCTGTCAGGCTCTTACTGACTAAAAACCACCCTGGGTTTCCTTCCCACACTTGGACCAGCGATCGTAATCCCCGGCTGGTGTCACGGGCACGCGAGGGGACTGAGGAGTAAGACGCTCCCGCGACATCCTGTAGGGCGCGTGTGGAACACTACGCGCCTCCGCCTGGGGCCTGCTGGTGCCGGGCGGCGACCGGTCCTCGGGGCCTGATGGTGCGGGGCGGCAGTCGTGTCACCAATCGTCCTTCTGCGACACAGGTACTTCCCGAAACAGCCATGCCACGAGAGCACCTATGTTGCCCGAAACAACAGGGAGCCGTGCCTTCTCCCGAGCCATTCGTCGGGCACTGGTCGGATTGCGTCGACAGTAGCGGGGGTAGGGTTTGGGCACAAAAGCCTGTTCCGCCATTCCGTTACCAGGACCGCGCGAAGCTGTGACCGACGAAGCTCGATCTCTCATTAAATCGGTCCACCGCTCCATGTTCTTCGCGCACCGATACAGTGAAGCGAGGGCTCTCGCCTCTAGGACCCAGGGCGGGATTCTTTTTGCCCTTCACTGACCTCAGTACGCTCAATCGCAAATATAAATAGTACTTACATAAATTGACCGTCACACGTCATTCATATTAAAAAAAACATTAAAACTAAGCTGTGAAACTAAGACGTTGTCCTGCCCGAACAGCGCCACCAACCGGATCCAATTGCATTTTCAAACCATCCAGGGTCCCACTCAAATATACACACAAAGTTTCATCCAAATCGGTCAAGCCGTTTATGTGTTTGTATATAATTCTTCCGCAAATGTGTTTGTCACCTACTGGATGAGTAGGTGACAAACACATTTGCGGAAGAATTATATACAAATACAGGGTGTTAGGAACATCGACGCGAAGCCTGTTACCATGGTTCAGTACATGATTCTGGACCCCCCTGCGTTGAAATTGTTCGTCGGTTATAAGAAAAAAGTCACGGGCATATGTAAGTGCCTTACGGTTAAGCAAAAATCAAAAACATATTTTTCTCGTGAAATAACAATTGCGACATGACCTACTTCATAATATGTATACTTCGGTTTCGATAATACTGTTCGGATCACCATAAACCAATACTCAATACTTTATGAGAAAATCGCTTTTGCGTAAGTGTAAGGTATTTATGTTCGTGACTGTACGCTCCGATTGCGACGATGTGGACGCGCACCGTACCTACACCGCTACCTACCCTACGAATAATAAGTCTTATTCGTATTTACCGACCTATTCGACCGTGATTCAAACCTTCTTAATTTCATCTTATAGGAGATCCATTATACGACCGACACTGGCAGACGATAAAACCACTTGTCAGTGCCAAATCCCAATGACTACCAAAAACAGAAGCCGTACGAAATCAAATCAAATTTCAGATCGCGATCACCGGTAGCTCTCAGTTCGTGGGTACTTTTTACTTGTTTCCTTGTGTGTGTTCCCGATGTAAAGCATGGTATGGCTATCCAACCCAATCAGCATCAACAACTACTATGAATTCAAGCAGTTCGAGAGCATCCTGTTCGAGAAATAAGTGGCAAAGCTTCCATCATCCTCCAGTTCTCATCCCGCCATTAGGTAAATATCTTTCATGTTAGTTACCGCTTTGAAGGCCGAACAGATGGCTTAGAGTTTGGCAGACGCTGATGCTTTGAAGCTGTAGCACGGTGACGTAAACATTTGACAGCTCTCATTTATGAGGCTTTACATCGACAGCGAGCGACACAGCAGCATGTTGGTCCTACACCCTGATCTCGGTGGTATCGGGTTGCTATCCTATCGGAAGATATATAATACCTAGGCATTGTACGCTACTAGGACGACGGACGCATTAAACTATTTTTCTCAAGTTTCACAGAATAACCTTTATTCGACCTGAATACTCTTTTAAAAATTTAAATCAGAGTTTTCAAAAGTAGTTAGGGAAACCCTCTGGGCCCCCTACCATATCTTTGCAAAAACCGTAAGAAATTTAGAATTTCGCTGTCTACGTTGAAGGAATCAGCTTCTTGTAAATCATGTTTAATTTTAAAGTAGAGTTTGATAACGTCAACTTCAAATTCTCAATTCGGAAACCGAGTTTATATCTACTCCCGCGTATGAGCTCGGCCGTCGCTTGAGTGGTCCCAGGCTGGTCTGTCCCAGAGCCGGCCGCGCGGCATGCTGATGCCGCTGCTGGCGACGGCGGCGCTGGCGCTGGGCCTGGCGCCGTGTGTGCTGCAGCGCGCCTGCCCCTCGCACCGCCCGCACCCGCCCTCTACCGTCTGCATGCACCGCATCCCCTCGCTCCGAACTGACCGCCTCGACAGAAATTCCGTGTACGTATCTTACACCTTTCTAAAATGGCGCCGATGGCGGCACTGTATGACCCCGAATCGTAACCAAAAAGATAGTTCGCGCGAAAAACGTGTCCGTCGCGGGGATTGTTCGTGACACTCATTAGTCCGGTGGTTGGCACTCTCTCGACGCGACCTGCGGGGTTTGTTCGTGACACTCATTAGTCCGGTGGTTGGCACTCTCGACGCGACCTGCGGGGTTTGTTCGTGACACTCATTAGTCCGGTGGTTGGCACTCTCTCGACGCGACCTGCGGGGTTTGTTCGTGACACTCATTAGTCCGGTGGTTGGCACTCTCTCGACGCGACCTGCGGGGTTTGTTCGTGACACTCATTAGTCCGGTGGTTGGCACTCTCTCGACGCGACCTGCGGGGTTTGTTCGTGACACTCATTAGTCCGGTGGTTGGCACTCTCTCGACGCGACCTGCGGGGTTTGTTCGTGACACTCATTAGTCCGGTGGTTGGCACTCTCTCGACGCGACCTGCGGGGTTTGTTCGTGACACTCATTAGTCCGGTGGTTGGCACTCTCTCGACGCGACCTGCGGGGTTTGTTCGTGACACTCATTAGTCCGGTGGTTGGCACTCTCTCGACGCGACCTGCGGGGTTTGTTCGTGACACTCATTAGTCCGGTGGTTGGCACTTGGTGGTTGTATTAAGGTCTACTATTGCTTGTTCTGATTTAGAATAAATGAAATACGTGGTGTCTGAATGCAGGTATATTTGCGACTAATTTAATACTAATAAAAGTAATGATTTTTAAGGCGGCATGTGGTAAACATATAGCTAGGTAGTTATGTGGATATGTGACTTGCGTAGCAACGAAGACAATTTTCAATCTAACATACCGCCCACCAAAAGGACTTTAGTACTTTTATAATCACAATTAAGTTCTAATAAGTACCTAATCATCTAAACAATCAAATACCTAATTCCAAATTGACAGTCTAAAGCCCAAAATATGACAATCGTAAATTAATTAAATTCTAAATATGCTTACTAAAATAATTCACAATATTATCTCAATAACTTAAGAGAAATTAAGTAGAATCGACTGGCAATGCACATAACTTAGTAATAGTTCTCTTTGTTATAGAACCTCCACTTTTCACACTATACACCCTCGTGTTACCATCCATGCCTGGATGCTTATCTGTAATTCGTCCTAAGGACCATTTGCAGGGTGGTTGATGTTCAGTTTTGATCAACACAATATCTCCTATTGCAAATTCCTTCTGTTTCTTCATCCATTTAGGACGCTGCTGAAGCCTGGTCAGATATTCCTCTTGCCATCGTTGCCAAAAGTCTTGAAGAACCTTTTGTGTATGTTGCCAGCGTGACAAATTATGAACCTTCACAGCTTGCAGATCAGGCGAGGGTACCACAATCGGTGGTTCTCCAATTAGAAAATGACCAGGAGTTAATGGGTCTAAGTTTTCTATGTCAGTGTTATCTATTGGGCACAACGGGCGTGAATTCAGACAGGCCTCTATCTGGCATAATATTGTGGTCATTTCCTCGAACGTCAGGTGAGTTGTAATAATACGTTTTAGGTGGTACTTAATCGACTTCACGCCTGCTTCCCACAATCCTCCAAAATTTGGAGTATATGCTGGAATAAAGTGAAATTGTGTGCCATCTGTTGCTAGCGTGGATGTAATTTCGCCTGTCATCTGTGCTTCACTCCACAATTTATGAAGTTCTCTGCTTGCACCCACGAAGTTTTTACCGTTATCACACCACAGGTGGCCACATTTACCCCTTCTGGCAACAAAACGTCGAAAGGCTGCTATAAATGCCTCTGAAGTGAGGTCTCCAACTAGCTCTATGTGGATTGCTTTGGTGGACATGCATATGAAAATGGCCACATATGTCTTTTTAGTTTTGTTGCCTCTTCCTTTAGATATCAGCGTTTGAAACGGCCCTGCGAAATCTACACCGCTATGCAGAAACGGTCTCGTCGGTGTTACTCTTTCCAACGGTAAGTCTCCCATTATTTGTCCCTTCGGTGTGGCATTCATTCTAGCACACTTCATGCATTTGTGAATATATTTCTTCACCAGTGATTTAGCTCTTATAACCCAGTATTTATAACGTAAGTGACATAACATTAACTGTACTCCGCCATGAAGTGTTTTCTCATGTGTATCAGCAATGATTAACTGTACCAGCGCGTTTCTATTTCCCAAGATCACAGGATTCTTCTGATCATCAGGTAAGTTAGCATGTCTTAAGCGACCGCCCACCCTGAGTATATTTTTCTCGTCTAAGTATGGATTTAGGCATCGTAGCTGGCTTCTTTTTTTAACTTGTTTCCCTGTTTTTATTCTATCAATTTCTTCTTTAAATTCTTCCTCTTGAGCCCTTTTAATGCAGATCTGTAGAGACTCTTCTAATTCTTGCGTTGATAAACTCTGATTTTTATTGGTAATATTCTTTTTATAGTTCAGAAATCTTCTACAGTAAGTAACCGCTTTTATTAAATCTGTTAATTTTTCAAAATTTTCAAATTGTGATATAAATGTTGTTTCAGGTTCTATAATCCGTTCTGCGTTCAGGTAAGTATTGATTTTAGTTTTCTTCATTTCCAAGTCTGTTTCTGTTTTTTCATGTTTAATATTTATTTTTGTTTCAGATAGCCAGCCCGGTCCGTGCCACCATAAGTTACATTTTTTCAAGTCGGATAACAACATTCCCCTGGATGCCACATCAGCGGGATTTTCGTGTGACTGAACATGGAACCAGTGCTTGTTATTTATATTTTCAACAATTTCGACCACACGGTTTGCAACGAAGGGTTTCCACCTGTTAGGTTCACCACTAAGCCATGCGATAACAATTGAAGAGTCACTCCATGCGTACATTCTTGTTGTCGGTATCCTCATTGATTGTCCAACTTGTTTCATTAATTTTGAAAGAAGTAGGGCACCACAAAGTTCTAGACGAGGTAACGAAATTGTCTTCAGTGGTGCTACTCTGGTTCTGGCAGCTATCAGTCTTGTTTTAATCTTGCTGTCTGGAATTTCTATTCTAATATAGACGGCAGCTGCATATGCACGCATTGAAGCATCGCTGAATCCGTGAATTTGTATTTTGTCGTTGTTAACAGTCATCGTACCAAGCCATCTCTCTATTTGTATTTCAGTTATGTTAACGAGGTCTGATCTTATTTCTCTCCATTCTTGTTCTAATGTGTCACTTACTTGTTCATCCCAGTTAACCTTTTCAAGCCAGAGCTTTTGTATTAATATTTTAGCCATAACAGTACTCGGTGCTATCCAACCAAGGGGATCAAACACTCTTTGTATATCAGACAATATGTTTCGCTTTGTTATGGACTCGGTTCTAGGTGTAAATTTAAGATTGTATTGAAACCGATCTGTTTTTAAATTCCATTCAATTCCCAATGCTTTGAGAGTACCATCGAGGTTTAAATCAATATGTGCCTTTACAGATCTTTTATCCTCTTCTATATACTTCATTAAATCGATACTATTGGATGCCCATTTCGTAAGTTGGAAACCACCTCTTTCTAGTGTGGCTGATAATTCCTTAGAAAGTGTCATAGCTTCAGCTACTGAGTCTGTGCCAGATAAAAGATCATCCATGTAAAAATCCTCGTTTATAGTTTGTGCAACAAGAATATTATTTTTTGCTTCGTCTTTGGCTACCTGTTGGAGCGTTCTAACGGCCAAATATGGTGCAGACGCTGTACCAAAGGTGACTCTGAGCAGTCGGTATTCTTCCAAGGTATCAGATTCCTGCTGCCTCCACAGGATTCGCTGAAATTCTGCGTCTTCTTTAGTCACTAATACTTGGAGGAACATCTGTTTTATATCTGCCATAAAACAGACCTTTTTCATGCGCCATCTCATCAAAATGTGTCTCAAGTCTTCTTGTAGCTGAGGACCCACAAGTAACTCATCGTTCAACGAAACGTTATTTGATCCTCTACACGACGCATCAAATACAACGCGTGTTCGCGTAGACTCTTTGTCAGATCTGACAACAGCGTGGTGAGGTAAGTAGACAGCTCTTATATCCTTTTCCTTATCGGATACCTTCTCAAGGTATCCTTGTTCTATAAACTCATTAATAACTTTACTATATTCTTTTTGCAGGTCTGGCGATTTCCTGAACTTTCTTTCTAATTGTGTAAATCTATGTGTTGCTATCGATTTTGTGTTACCATCTGGTGATTGTGGACTGTATGTATTAAATGGTAATTTTACAATGTACCTTCCCGTTTCATTTCTAGTAGTTGTCTTTTCGTATACTTCTTCACACAGTTGTTCTTCCTTTGTTAAGTGTCTTTTAGTGTCTACGTCAATTTCCCAAATTGATTTCAACATGTCTTCTACGTCAACTGAATGATGCATGACAACATACTGGTTTTGGTGTGTTGTATTTACTTCTCCAAAAAGAATCCAACCCAGGCTGGTTTCCTGAGCGCTTGGTGTGCCTGGTGGACCTTTGATTAGGTTGTTTTGCAGAATTTCGGCATATTCTTTTACACCCAAGAGCAAATCTATAGACCCTGGCTTGAAGTAAGTTGGATCAGCCAGGTTGAGGTCTTGAATGTGTGCCCATTCTTGTTTATTGACTGTTTTGGTGGGTATCTTGGTGGTCAGTTGCTTGGACATTACATACGCCTTGATCGGTAAACAATAGTTTCGGTCCAATCGTGATCGTATTTGTAGCTGTACCACGTGTTTTATATCAGTCTTCTGAGATCCCACCCCTATAATGCTTGCTTTTACAGGTTGTCGTTCGAGCTTCAACAATTGAGTCGCCTTTTCGCTAATAAAAGCTGCCTCGGAACCTTGATCTATCAGCGCCCGCAGTAAAATGGTGTGGCCTTGCTCGCTTGTTGCTTCCACTACTGCCGTTGCTAAAAGTGCTGCTACTCTCTGCTTAGTACTGAAATGCGACGCTATCATTGTGTTGACTTGTAATGCTTGCTCTTCTTCTACATGTGTTACAGCTGGAGGTGAGGTGACCGATGATTCTCCAAGCTGCTTGGTCTTGTTTTCATGCAAAAGGGAATGATGGCGCCTCTTACAAATACGACAAGATACTGGCACTTTACATTTAAATGCCGAGTGTCCTGGTACTAAGCAGTTAAAACATAATTGTTTGTTTTTCACAAATTCTCTTCTTTCAGTAGGTTCCTTCTTGCTAAATTCCTTGCAATGACTTAAACTGTGACTTTCTTTGCACATCACACAAACTTTCTCCGTAACTGGTGCGGCAACATGACATGAACGCTCCCTTATTGTTTTATTGTCCTTTGATGTACTATTCTGATTTGTTAATTCTAGGGTGCGGAACTTCGATTCTAAGAACTTCTTCAAATCACTCCAAGTAGGTAAGTTTTCGGTTTCTTCTTTATATGCATGTTCTTCCCAGTTCTTGTGCGTCTCTGGGTCCATCTTCTGTACTAGAAGATATATAAGGAATGGATCCCAAGAGCCGACATCAATATTTAAATTATTAAAGTTGTTAATGCACTCTGTGGTTGTATCTAACAACCCCTTTAACTGAGAAGCTGATTGAGAAGTCATCTTCTTTTGGTTGAATAACCTTTTCATAGAATGATTCAAAAGTAAGCGTTTGTTGCCGTATCTCGTTTTCAAAATATCCCATGCATTTACATAATTGTTATCAGTTACCTGTATATGCTTCAATAGTGATTCGGCTTCTTGAGTAACACTAGTTTTCAAATAGTGAAGTTTCTGGACATCGCGAAGCGAAGTGTTATTGTGCACCAGCGAGATAAACAAATCTTGAAAAGTTTGCCATGATTCATAATTACCGGAAAACTTCGGTATCTCGATCCTCGGCAGGTGCACGAGGTTATTTTGTGGACTCGTGCAGTCGAAACTACTATTTGGTGATTTTGATTCCACCACTGATGGTTCAGATAACGAAATAACCATGTCTTTTAAGTCACCTTGAAGCACGTTAAACAAATCTTCATAAATAAAAAATTCTTCATGCAAAAAATATGGCAATGTTCCTTTTTGTTCCTTTGGCGTTATTTTTACCAAGTCTTTATGCGCACATTTAAACGTATTCCAATAATCTTCAATTATTTTCATACGTGCTTCAATATATCCTCTTGTTAAGCGTGCTTTAGGACATTTCTTTAGGTTAGATTGTGTTTTCCGTAGTAGGTTTGCAGTATCTTCTAACACGGAGAGAAGTTTCTGTTGTTCTTCAGTCGTACTCATTTTTCACGTAAACAAGCTTGAATGCTGCTGATACCCGATGTATAAAGTAGTCACTGATTAATTACTACAATAGTCTTCGTACTACTTCGTAGTAAACAACTTGCTAATTCTCGGAATCCGATGCGCACAAAAAAAAGGTCGCCTTATCGCTCCTGTGGAATGTGGGCCTTTTGTTCTCTCGGTAAGCGACCGTACTGGATGTATCCGGCTCGTTTGGACCATATGGTGGTTGTATTAAGGTCTACTATTGCTTGTTCTGATTTAGAATAAATGAAATACGTGGTGTCTGAATGCAGGTATATTTGCGACTAATTTAATACTAATAAAAGTAATGATTTTTAAGGCGGCATGTGGTAAACATATAGCTAGGTAGTTATGTGGATATGTGACTTGCGTAGCAACGAAGACAATTTTCAATCTAACAGCACTCTCTCGACGCGACCTGCGGGGTTTGTTCGTGACACTCATTAGTCCGGTGGTTGGCACTCTCTCGACGCGACCTGCGGGGTTTGTTCGTGACACTCATTAGTCCGGTGGTTGGCACTCTCTCGACGCGACCTGCGGGGTTTGTTCGTGACACTCATTAGTCCGGTGGTTGGCACTCTCTCGACGCGACCTGCGGGGTTTGTTCGTGACACTCATTAGTCCGGTGGTTGGCACTCTCTCGACGCGACCTGCGGGGTTTGTTCGTGACACTCATTAGTCCGGTGGTTGGCACTCTCTCGACGCGACCTGCGGGGTTTGTTCGTGACACTCATTAGTCCGGTGGTTGGCACTCTCTCGACGCGACCTGCGGGGTTTGTTCGTGACACTCATTAGTCCGGTGGTTGGCACTCTCTCGACGCGACCTGCGGGGTTTGTTCGTGACACTCATTAGTCCGGTGGTTGGCACTCTCTCGACGCGACCTGCGGGGTTTGTTCGTGACACTCATTAGTCCGGTGGTTGGCACTCTCTCGACGCGACCCGCGGGGTTTGTTCGTGACACTCATTAGTCCGGTGGTTTGCCCTCTGTCGACCCGACCACGCGCAAAATGAACGCGACGATCGCGTTGGTTAGAACGTAGTCTGATGGCTTGCGACGTTTGCACGTTTAATTAATTTTAAAGACCGCTAAATGTGAGGAGGATGCTAAACAGATGCCATGCTACGTTGTTGTAGGGGCCGCAAAAAATATTTAGGTACCGATAACAATAATAATAATTTCTTTATTTACATTTTAAACCTACGGAACTACAATTGATCATACAGTGCTGCAGGTTCCTATAGTAGTTAGGTACCTCACACGGCTAAATGTTAACATAGATATACATTTCTATCATTAATAATAATTATGTAGTTATGGTAAATTAAAAGCGGAAAGCACAACCAGGGTAGACCGAGTCGGTCTGAAGATGTGCTGTGTGGGTGCGGACAGCGCAGCGACCGGTCATGTGGCGATGTTTAGGGGAGGCCTATAAGTTATAGGCCGACTACCCGTTACAGGATATAGGCTATATAAAACCGAAAGTCGTCTAGATTGAGATGACCTTAAGTAAGGCCTAAGGGTTAGCATTAACCACAGTCAACGGTTCCTCGACCTAGAAGCAGTTTTTTCCGAACTGTACCGAAGACTTCGCACAGGACATGCATCGTTGGGCATCTACATAGCGAAGCTTTCTATGGCAATAGAACATAACATAGAAAAAAATTACATAGCATTGATACTTTTCCCGAAAATCATACAGAGAGCCTTCAGAGAGGTGAATATAATCAGAACTTGTCTCTTACACAAAAGATTCCCATCTTTTAAATAATTGAGTAGGTAGAATATGATGGTGTTCATTTCATAATTTTATTTTCGCTAACAGACTGTAGAAAGCAGTGGTGGCCCAATGGTAACGGCCCCGACTTACGTACGAGTTGTAGGTCGTGGGTTCGAACCCAAGCAGGCGCTTTACTTTGTGTAAATAATTTTGTCACCACTGCTCTCAAAACGGTGAAGGTAAACATCGTGAGGAAACCGGCATGTCTTAGAACCAAAAATTCGAAGACGTGACATCTACCAACCCGCACTGGGCCCGCGTGGTTGATTACAGCCCACTGCCTCTCACAGAGAGGAGGCCTGTGTCCCAGCAGTGGGAACATTAATAGGCTGATGATGATAACAGACTGTTTTACATTTTCAGAGTACATTTAAAAAGCATGAAGAAAAAGAGAATTATATAAACATGTTCCAAATTCCTGCAAATACTTATTTGATCATATCTTCTTCCAAATCTTTTGAAATATTCCTGTTAAATAATTATCTTATCGCAAGCCTATTGAACCTCTAAGGTTAGTAAGTGTACGTAAAGTCAGAGTAGTTTGTTGTTTATCATAAAGTATAAAATTTTCTCCGCAATAAGGTTCTTCAGCTGTAGAGCCCATAAAAACGCTAGGATGTCATACATAAGAGCCTATGGTGAGACCTTACAGTTAGCCCTCTTGGTGGCAAAAAACTGAGCTTAAACGACCTACGACGTCGAAAATCAGGAACGAATGAGCTCCTTGATCTTTGCTGTCGCGAAATAAACTCTGTTCTCACAACATCCACCTACTGTTTGTTGTATTAACACTGAAGCATCAGTTATTTGTGAATTAAATATGCGTGGAAACAATGGGGTGGAATATTTGGCGAGTGATCGGCAATGTTGTGATACTGCGTCCGTCGCTTGTTTACTAAACAAACGGCCGTATTGCTTCGTTATTTTCATAATTATTGAGCCCCTACTGCGGTATCCATTTAGCGGCTTTAATTCCATATTTACTGCTTTTTCTTTTTCAGCTAAAATCATGATATCTACAACGTTAATCTCACGTAACAGATGAACAGCGTTGGCCATCAGCAGATTTTACATTTTTGGTAAGCTTTACTTTGAAGCTAATAAACTCGACTAATCTTCCCTAGTTCAATAATGTTTGGCATATCCACCGAGGGCACCAACCAACCATTCACAACAATCACAACTCATCGTGAGACCGTATCGCAACATCTAGTGACCATCGGTCTA
Organism: Conistra vaccinii; assembly: GCA_948150665.1. Lineage (NCBI taxonomy): Eukaryota > Metazoa > Arthropoda > Insecta > Lepidoptera > Noctuidae > Conistra > Conistra vaccinii. The sequence continues at coordinate 19,334,422 of OX411338.1, read as the reverse complement.
ACTGTAGTTCCGTGGTTGCCATACATTCGTTAAAACGCCGCTATAGCGGCTTCAACAAGTTTGTAGGAGACGCACAAAAGTCCAGAAAACAAAGAGCCAGATTGTCCAGAGACAGATTCAGGAAACAATGTTACTTTTTCCAATGAATAGGAACGAGGCTTGTAGCCAACAACACTGAGCATAAATTGTTTCTTGCAAAACAAAAACATGTTGCTGTAACATGTTCTGCAATTTAGATTTCTCATGAGCACGGGGCTACCAAACCGATTATCTACTTCTTTTTATAAAGTAACCTGAGGAATTGGCTGTCCGACAATGTCGGACGGCCTTCTCCAAACTGTTCCACCATTAAGTTATAATACCTTTTCAAATGCTTCTCACGGCAAATTTACAGTCGCGTATCGCTATCGTTGTGTTCCGTGGTAGCGGGGCCGCGTGATGCACGAAGATCCGAGTGAGGAGGAAATAAATCGGGGCGCGGGCACCACTACGCGCGAGTGGAACTGCAACCGTTGCCTCGGATGCCGCTGGCTCATGTGCTGCTTCACATGCCACTGCGCATTTCACCGGACCGTCTCATGAGTTACCCGCGCGCGCTGGCGCTGCTCGCGCTTGTCGCCATCACCAACCAGGTAGGATCTATGTGCTGTGAACTGTTCTACGAGTACCTACGGGAATTCTTAAGAGTGTCTGTGATTTGTTTTCATATAGTGATTTCAATGTTTGCCAGCGCTTAATATGACATACATACACGTAGATGCCCATGAATTGTAATGCTGTGACAACTGGAAGATGGCTTATTCTGTAGCTTCGTAATATAGCAGTAGCAGATAGAATGCCGCTGACTACGTTGATCTCAGTTCGGTTCGGTTTACTAATTCTGGAGAGCCATTGTTGGTTAAGTCACTCAGCGAAATGTAACCCAAGTTATTAGATAACTATTAGTTGCCTTCGCAATGGTGCATTGAATAGTCATTTTGGAAATTGATTAAATTGTTTTGTTTCAGGCGACCACAGGATGCAAGAACTGTATAGTAAGTACTTCTCTAATATTTTTTCCATTTTTAGGATTCCGTACCTCAAACGGATACAGCGGAACCCTTATAGGATCACTCGTGTGTCTGTCCGTCTGTCACAGCCAATTTGCTCTGAACCTAACTAACTGATTAAGTTGAAATTTGGTACACATTTATGTATTTGTTTTTTTTTTATAGGTTTTCCTGTAATCTTTTAATTTATTTAAAAAAATCGTGAGATCCAACTCAAGATTTTTTAAATAAATTAAAAGATTACAGGAAAACCTATAAGAAGTGTATGGTCTTAAAATAACATAGTAAATCTCTCAATTTTGTACGCACAAACTTACATTTGCAGTTGGAATGTAATGGGCTAACATATATTCAAGTACAATGTTAAGTTGGGATAAATTCATCCGAACTACGGAACACTAATTGATTGTGCGTAGTCAGACACGAAATTGGCCGTTTTTTTTTATAAATGCAGACGGTTTTATTTTATTTCCATTTATAAATACTTGATTAGCGACCCGGCCCTGCTTCACACGGGTTCAATGGTAAAATTTATAAGTAGTTCATAGCGACCCGCCCCTGCTTCACACGGGTGCAATGGTGACATTTATAAGTAGTTCATAGCGACCCGGCCCTGCTTCACACGGGTGCAATGGTGACATTTATAGGTACTTCATAGCGACCCGGCCCTGCTTCACACGGGTGCAATGGTGACATTTATAGGTACTTCATACCGATCCGGCCCTGCTTCACACGGGTGCAATGGTGACATTAATAAGTACTTCATAGCGATCCGGCCCTGCTTCACACGGGTGCAATGGTGACATTTATAAGTAGTTCATAGCGACCCGGCCCTGCTTCACACGGGTGCAATGGTGACATTTATAGGTACTTCATAGCGACCCGGCCCTGCTTCACACGGGTGCAATGGTGACATTTCAAAACATCGTATTATACCTACCCACACAAACCATAAATGCTCTAAGTCTAAATGATGATGAAACCCGCATCACTAGCCATTGCGTAGTTTGAAGATCTAAGCGTTCACAGACAGACCCGAAAAATGACTTTATTATACGCTACGTATACGTATAGATAATATAATATAGTTAGCAATAGACAAATAATAACGATAGTAATTAGTTCCGCTATCATATGGACCACTCGCTTGTTTGCCATCCAGTACCCAAAAACTTCCAACTCCAGGTGCTGGGTAAGGAGGAGAAGGCCATGTTCCGCGCGCACTCGGACGCGTGCGCGGCAACGTCGCGCGTGGCGCCGCGCCTGGTGGAGGCGCTGCTGGCGGGCGAGCTGCTGGACGAGCCCGCGCTGCGGCGCCACGTGTACTGCGTGCTGCTCAAGTGCAAGCTCATATCCAAAGACGGCAAGCTGCAGAAGGCGTCCGTGCTCGGCAAGATGGCAGCTCGGCCTGATGCTAAGAATGCTACCAAGGTTAGAGAACTTATCTATATTTACAATAGCACAATATTTGGTCTGTTTTCCTTTATGAAATTATGACACTATAGGTCCCGTCAGGAGAAGCTATAAACATTGTAAACAAAAAACTTCTACTAAGTTACATAGCGACAAATCAATCAACAACAAAATAATCCCAAATTCAATCAATTAACGATATAAAGCGCTGTCGCCTAATGTTTTGTGGTACAGGAACGCGTCGAGTTCCAAAAAACATTAGACGACAGCGATTTATACAAGGTGGAGACGACAATACAACAAAAAATTAAACGGTGTGTCCATAATGACGTTCCCATTCTGTATACGAAAATTCAATTGAATATAGGTATTCAATAGTTTAGTCATTATAGCTCGGCAAAATCCATAGTCGGCTCGGGCTATTCCGTTTATCCTATCCACCCCAATAATCTACCCTAAGGTGGATATTCTGTAATGTATGCCCGAGAATTCACCCAAGGCCTAGTTGGATAAACGGAATTTATAGGCTTAGGGTGGATCGCATATATTACATTTAATTTGTTTGAAATACTCATTTTTTTATTTCGAAGCTAGGATTTATTTGACAGTTCCAAAATACTCCTAAGCATTAGTAGTGCCACTATTTAAATTTTTTGTTGTATGGTAGTCTCCACATTGTATATCATAACCAAGTGAAGATTTCGGGTTTCGGCCGAAAATGCAAATAAAGCCGAATTTCGTTTTCTAAACTAATACTGTAAAGAGAACGATTTGATTTTTTGTATGTTTGTTTGTAATTAATAAACTCAATCTCCTGGACCATCATCATCATTTTCCTACCCTTATCCCAATTTATTTGTGGTCGGCGCAACATGTCCCTTTCTTCCATATTTCTCTATTAGTCGTCATTTGGTAGTCACTCCCATTTCTAGCCATATCATCTTTCACACAGTCCATCCATCGTTTCTTTGGTCTTCGACATTCATACTCAAAACTTTCCTCACGTCATTTTCCTCATTCCTCCGCATCACATGCCCAATTGCAATTGCCCATACCATGACAACCGATTTCAAAAACAACAGGACCGATTTAAAAAAATCTTTCACCAATAGAATGCTATAATAATCAGTCATCACTGAGTACTTAATAGGCTATAATTTAAGTACTTATAATACGCGGGCGAAGCCGCTGACGGTGGAATCCGTTTTCGGTAGGACTCTATGCGACCTACGACTCTAACCTGTCCCCACCTCCCTGGATGTTTTGGTTAGGTAGGTACTTATCTGTCGGAGTAAAGATGAAATGGTGTCGAGCCGGCACTAATTAAACTTTTTTTTGTATCATCCTAGGCTTTGGAGAGCTGCTCAGAACAGACAGGGGACACGCCTGAAGACCTGGCGTGGAACCTGTTCCGATGTGGCTACGACAAGAAGGCTCTTCTCTTCGAATATATGCCCACCACTGGCAACAACGAACCCGACAATAACTCCTAAAAGTTCCTCGAGTTCTCCAGAGATGGCGCTGTTAACAATTCTACTCTCGTTCTTTGTTTAGCTCAGAGATGGCGCTGTACCTGTAGTTTTCAGCTTTCACAAAATTATTCTTGTACCTTTGAACAACGTTTCCCAAAATATTCTCGTTATTTATTATACCTTAGTAACTTATATAATATACATATTTACTAACCCAACAACTGGTTTTATTTATGGTGTCTGCGTCGTAGCGTAGGCTCGCATATTATTTTACCATGGCCAACGAAATCTACCCTCAATTTTTTTTACTCAGGGCGGGCCTAGCTCAATTTGGTTTTTGCACGAATTGTGTTATTTTGTTGCTGAAGAGTGGCTGCCGTGTGCTGTCCATGAGTGTCATTTAAAGTGGAGTGACAATGTGATCGGTACCTTGAGAGGGTGAAATGAAATTAGTTCACAGCCATATTTCATATTTCGGTTCGAAGGGTATGACGGGAGGCTCAAGTGAGCTAAAGTCATCTTCGTGTTAGGTAGGTTCCTTTTAACCCTGCAGACTAAAATAGGAGCCCCGCAGCGGGGTTCCGTCGACTACGCCGTAACGCCTTATTTTATATTTACAACTTTTTTTTTTTTAAATTGACCTTTCCTTTCGAGACGTTTGACATTGACCTTGAAAATTGTCTCCTGTGAACAGGGGGCCAAGTCTACTAATTTACAAACGTCATAATGGTGTCACGATGGTGAGTTTTTGACAGATTTTGTATGGCAAATCTGTCAGAAACTCACCATCGTGACACCATTATGACGTTTGTAAATTAGTAGACTTGGCCCCCTGGTGGGTGGAAGGATGACTTAACCCTATTCTTGGCACGGTGGATAATTTGATACATTGAACTTTGCGAATATCTCGAGACGTTCCGAGACGTATTTACGAAACATTTATTATTTAATTTGCTACAAAATATAATCCCTATTCTACTAAAAAATACTATTTTATTTCTTGTAACACCAAATATGCAGTACAATGAGGTTATACAATACTAGAGGAGCAGCGTCCTACAAACAATTTCTGAAAAACGTTACCACTTACGAGTTTAAAGACGTAGCTTTGAAACGGATACATAAATGTCAATCTGTCAAAATAATCTATGTTTGTCTCATTTCTTCTACCGTCAAACTAATGACGTTGGAATGAGACAAGACATTGCTATCGGAAAAACGACCAGAGTTGCCAATTATCAACATAATTTGCCCAGAATGAATGAAGGTTTTATTGAATCAATTAGTTATGTACTATGAAAGGTTGTGTTATGGAACTTTCACTAGATAATAGTTACTTATGCAACTGGGGGTTTATCAAGTGGTATTAAAACACGAATGTGGGTTTGTAAAAAATAGTATCACATGAGTGTTTTACTACCTAATTATAACAGTTGCATTCAAGACTTTATCTACACCCATGATATGAATCCTCTTTGTTGACAATGTTCTTTTTTTGAAATTCATAAACATACCACGAGAATGTTTGAGTTTTTTTTTTTTTTTTTTTTTATTGGCTGTTTTAATTTTGGCAATAAGCTAACTGTTTCAGGAACTTTTATAGAGGACTTATAGCATGGGTGTAGTTAAAAGATTTTAAAAAATTTACAAGGATTACGGTATACTCACAAAACATAGGCAAAAAAAAAATGTTTCAAAAGTTTTAAGATTTGTGACAAATAATAATGTTCATAATGGAATATATAATTTATATGACAATCGATTAAATTAATTAAAGTGATGTAACGCACTAACCAGCGACATTCACTTTTTTTAGAATAATCTAAATCAATCTTCCTAGCCTTTTCCCAACTATGTTGGGATCGGCTTCCAGTCTAACCGGATGCAGCTGAATACCAGTATTTTACTTGGAGCAACTGCTTATCAGACCTATACCTGTAAAACTGGTTGTCAGACTTTCGAGCTTCTGACGTCCCGTAGGTAACGACTGTCACAAGATCCACGAATGACAGCTGGGACCAACAGCTTGACGTGCTTTCGAGGCACGGATTAGTCTCGGTATTTAAAGATGGTCACCCATCCACAGACCAATCCCGGCAAGCGTAGCTTAACCTGATGGATCGACCCGTGCGGCTGTTATTACTTAGCCACGAGCTCCTCCTCCAGTTCAAATTTCTTAGAACAATAACATCAATAAAAAAATAGTTAGTAGTAGTTTATGAAACTGTTGGAGGGGTATTCAAATACGAGCGTTTTAATACCTAGTTATGTGCAGTTTTATACACACTACTGACACTACTACATCTATCCCTACTAAATAAATGATAAAAGTTAAAAGAGTACGAAATATTTTTACATGTCGTCATTCACTAAACTCCCAACAGTCTGGCAAAATCAACATCGTTTTTCCTGGTAACATTGATCGCAAAAACAATGTTTGCTAAATTTATTTCGTTTTGTAATGTTTTTTGGATAATCTGAAGAAAATTTAGCAAACTTGATTGTGAAATGTAACACCACATGCTTTATTAATCCTTTCAGACCGTGACATACTAATTTTAACCGCAAATTCCACCATTTTTTATTTTTTATTGCTAAGCAATTGCTCACTTGACGTCAAGCTGACAACTGAATTCAGATATGCCTGCGGACACCTAAGTAGTGGTGACGCTTTTGTGCCGTCCACTTCTCCTCTAGTATTGTATAACCTCATTGATGCAGTAGAAAACAAGATGGCGAATCGATCGAAGGCGTCTGCGTGTCGCAAGGTAAAAATACTCATTTTTTATTATATTTTGGTCAAATTGTTTTCAAAAGCTGTATAGTTCGAATAGGTTATAATATTTGCTACTCGGAAACACTATTTTCGAGTACTTAACTGGATTAAAATCGACTGTAATTTACATTTTTTTTCGAGTGTATCAGATATGACACACTGCTAGGTAGCCATCCTTCTAGACATCTTTTGTTATGTATCAAATACGTAACATTGCTTGATTTGTACGGTTACAATTTAATTGTGAATTTTATTATTATTATAACTATTTTATATTATTATTGTTATATTATTGATATTATTATTGTTTATTTGTATTTTTCTGTCACAGGTGGTTCGTCAGCTTAGCATTCAACAACAGAGAAGAGCTCGGCAACTTGTGGCGCTTGTTCCAAAGCCAAACGCAAAATCGGATTTGGATGAAAGCGAATCATCTGCTGAAGATGAACTCCAGTATTGCTTCCGCCCAGCGCACTCCGACAGCAGTTCACCGCCTCCATCATTGCCTTCTTCGATAGAAAATCTAAATCTTCTATCAGATGACGATACTGAAGTAAATCAAGTGGTTGCTTCAACATCTTTGGTAATATACCCCCCACAGTCATCGCCATCAACCAACCCTTGTTCGCCATCAATTTTATCAAATCCATCTGTAATAAGGCAGCTTCATTGTGCTGAGGCTAGTCCATTATCTCCGGTATCACCTTTGTTTCATCAAGTAAGTTTACCATCTCCTCTAGCAACCTCTTCGCAAGTACCTTCACCACTGGCCACCTCCTCGCAACTACCTTTACCACGAGCCAGCAACTTGATGCTTTATAACCAGGTGCTGTCACCATTGTTGCCACCCTCTCCCTCAGCGGCTACTCGTTCAAAAAGACCTAGAGTTGTTGCGACAAAACGAAAAGTAATACCTGCTAAAAGATTACCTACCTAATTGGCGTTGCTGTAAGTTTACTGGTTCTGCAGAAGTGGAAGATAACTCGTTTGAGCCTCGTGAAGAGAAGAGTGCGATTGAATACTTCAAGCTGTTCTTTTCAGATGACATCATCACTCTCATAGTGCAACAAACAAATATCTATAGCACACAGAAAAATGGCAGCTCAATAAATATCAAAGAAGATGATATCAAAGATTTTCTGGCAATCCTTTTATTTATGGGGGTCGTTAAAATGCACGCGTATACAGATTATTGGTCCAAAATTCTACGATACGACAAAGTAGCGGATATAATGACTCTGAAGAAGTTCCAGTTACTGAGGCGATATTTACATTTTAGTGACAATTGTATTGATGATGGCGATAGATATCACAAAGTGAGACCACTTCTTCAAAGAATCCGTGAGAACTGTCTAAAAGTAGAAGAAGAGACGCGTTTCAGCATTGATGAAATGATGGTTCCACATATAGGAACCAGAGCAGGCAGCCGCAAACAATATATAAAAAATAAACCTAAAAAATGGGGGTTCAAAATATTTGTTCGCGCTGGTGTCTCTGGGATCGTTTACGACTTCCTGATCTATGGAGGAGACGACACATTTAGATTTCACTCTTTTACTGATGAAGAAAATGGTATGGGCTTGGGAGCAAAAGTAGTAATAGCTTTGGCGAAATCCATTCACCAGCCTGCATGCAAAGTCTTATGCTTTGACAACTTTTTCACATCTGTTGAAGTCCTGCAATATTTACGAAACGAATACGGAATTTTTGCACTGGGAACAATCCGATCTAACAGGCTCCGTGGAGCAGAGAAAAAACTACCCACAGATAAAAATCTTAAAAGAAGCGGCAGAGGATCACACGCACAAGTCGTATGCAACACAAATAAGATAGTTGTTGTCAAATGGTACGATAACAAATGTGTTACAGCTGCAAGCACATTTATTGACGCGCATCCTATTCAGAATGTACTTCGTTACAAGAAAGAACAAGGAAGGAAAATGCCAGTGACTTGTCCAAATTTGATAAAAGAATATAACAACAACATGGGTGGAGTTGATCTATCAGATATGCTGATTGCTCTGTATCGAACACCGTTCCGAGGTCATCGCTGGTATTTACCAATTTTTTCGCAAATGCTCGATATTTGCGTGAACAATGCCTGGCTTCTCTATCGACGTGATAGAGAAGCCAGGCATGAAGCCAAAAAACCCAAGTCGCTGAAAACATTCCGAATTGAAATTTTCGAAAGCCTACGCAGATATGAGAGAACTAATACAAGCAATGTCAGCGGGACTAGCGTTAGCTCAACCAAGACCATACAGAAACCAGTAGCTGAAAGACCCCCAGATGCTGTTCGGTATGATTAAATTGCTCATTTTCCAACTATAGCATCCATCAGAGGGAGGTGCATGTATTGCACAAAAGGGCAAACCAAATTGTTTTGTCAAAAATGCAAAATGCGGTTATGCTTATTGCCGGAACGAAATTGTTTCTTAGAGTATCATAAAAAATAATAAAGTAATTGTAAGACTGATAATAATTTGTGATTGTAAGACTGTTAGTATAATTAGTATATATTCGTGATTGATCTCATTCTACCAATAATTAAGATTTTTAGAAGGTTCGAAGACTGTTTATAACTATTATTGTTGATTTTAACCGACTATTATACTAAAAGGAGGTTCTGTTTTTTAATTGTATGTACGGAAGTACAAAATATAATTTAAGTTCATGTTTTTTTTCACGTTAGAATTTAATATATTTTTTTTTTTGGTTTGCTATAATAATCTTTATAACTTGTTGAAAGCCTGGCAGTGCGGCAAATGTGATACGTAGATTTTATGAGGTTAATTTCTAAGAGTCTGGCAATGTGCCTTATGTGATATACATTCAATAAATCATAAACTAATAAAATTATATTTTTGTTTTTATTTTTTCTCCTCTCAATAAATACCTCAGAATACATTCTATGTAAAATTTAACAACATTTCAAAAAAAAAAAATCTTGCCAAGTATAGGGTTAAATAACCCGCTTCCTCTCTCCTCCCTTCCCTCTTAATTTTTATCAACCTTTTTATAATATTTATAATTATGTTATATTAAAAAGTTGTTTAAATCAAATCAAATCAAATCAAATTCATTTATTTGCATAAACAAGGTACAGAAGGTTGGTAAAAACGTACAAAATTGTTCTCTTATTCTGCCTTTAATTTCGGCGTGCAAATATAAAATAAAATAAAGTTACATAATATTTTATTAAAATTAATTGACCATAATCATGCAGTCATTATACAAACAGTCCCATTAAAATTTCATAATTGCATTAAATAAATGTCAATACAAGAATGAAAAAATAAATAAATGTCAATACAATAATGAAAAAAAATAAAAAACATAATAATAATAGTCTTAGTAAATGTCAATAATAGTCATGTCAATAATAGGAGAGATTACCACAATATTAATAAATAATAATTTAAAATGACCGTGCAATTTACAAAACTTACAATTTATAATCTAAAAACTCATGTACACTATAAAAGCATTTTTCAATTAAAAAACTCGTCAAATTATTTTTAAATCTAGAAAATGGTAGCGTTTTAATGGAATTTGGTATTTTGTTATACAATTTTATGCACATAATATAGCTGTTGTTCCCTGTTATTGTGAGATTCGTCCTGGGTTGAAATAATTTATTAGTGTACATAGATCGTGGGGCATAGTAGCTTGTCGCTTGCTGAAAAAGTCTCTTATGTTTGAAGACAAATATACAGGATTCTAGTATATAAATACATGGTAGAGTTAGTATTTTATATTTCCTAAAGAATGGACGACATGACTCTATTTGCTTCAACCCAAATATAGCTCTCAGACACTTTTTCTGCATTACAAATGCTTGGTCAATCTCCACACAACGTCCCCACAAGATAATACCATACCTTAGAGTGGAGGTTACATAGCCATGGAAAGCCGTTAATGCGGCATTTCTAGATACCTCGCAGCTAATACGCCTCAAAGGGTATATAAAATTATTTATTTTAACACAAATGTCATTTATATGATTTTTCCATGAGCAAAATTTATCTAAATTTATACCAAGGAAAAACCGTTACACGGACGTTATTGTCCGTGTGGTGCCGGACTTAAAGAATCGCACTACCCTATGTCTTCCCATGGGTGTCGTAAAAGGCGACTAAGGGATTACTAGAGAATGGGCAGCAGCGTTCTCTATGCACTATTTACACCATACTGCGATCGCCAACCCGCTTGCCAAGCGTGGCGATTATGGCAAACCCCCCCTAAAAATGACAAGCACCACAAACAAACGGCCCCTAGTGCCCGGCGGCCTACCTACCCTTGGCTACGGTAGCGGTCAAGGTCACGGTGAGGCAAGGGGTGCGAAGAATCCCCGGAAGAGATCCGGCTACCACAACCACCGGAAACTGGACCTGGCAACTTATAACACGCGTACACTCCGGACCGACGAGAAGATCATCGAACTCGAGGAAGAATTGAGCAGGTTACGATGGGGTATAATAGGATTATCCGAAGTCCGAAGAGAGGGGGAGGACTCGATAATCCTTAAATCCGGAAACTTGCTCTATTTCCGGGAGGGCGACCAGCAGTCCCAGGGTGGTGTCGGGTTTATCGTCCACAAGTCCCTTGTGAGCAACGTAGTGAAGATCGAGAGTGTGTCGACCAGGGTGGCGTACCTTATACTCAGAATATCCGCAAGATATTCGCTGAAGGTCGTACAGGTTTACGCCCCGACCTCGTCACACCCCGACGATGAGGTGGAGACCATGTATGAGGATATTTCTAGAGCCATGCATGCCTCTAAAACTCACTTCACCGTTGTCATGGGGGACTTCAACGCGAAACTGGGCAAACGAAATGATGATGAGCTGCGAGTGGGGCAATTTGGAGTTGGACGTCGGAACCACCGGGGTCACCTACTGGCCAGTTTTATGGAGAAGGAAGGCCTCTTTATGATGAACTCCTTCTTCAGAAAACGTGAGCACAGAAAGTGGACCTGGCAGAGCCCTGATGGTGCAACAAAAAATGAGATTGACTTCATTATGTCGACGAAGAAGCAAGTATTCAATGATGTCTCTGTGATCAACGCGGTGAAAACCGGAAGCGATCACCGCATGGTAAGAGGCACATTGAACTTAAATATTAAGCTGGAAAGATCTCGACTGGTGAAGTCTACGCTCCGTCCAGCACCGATCCAAGTCCAAAACCCCGAGAGCTTTCAGCTCGAACTTCAGAATCGTTTCGAGTGCCTAGGGAGCTCCGTGGACGATTTTAACGATGGGTTCGTGGAAACTGTCCATACGGTCGGGTCCAAGATCTTTAAGACCCGTCGTACAAATAGAAACAAGAGGCTCTCTGATCCTACTATACAGCTCATGAAGGAGAGGCGCGAGATGATCCTCCAGTCTTCAGACGATGCGTTCAAGTACCGGCAGCTCAACAGACGGATCTCTAAGTCCTTGAAAAGCGACCTTCGTCGCTTTAGTACGGACCGCATTAAGGACGCGATAGAGCGGAATAAGGGCTCCAAGGTCTTTGCAAGAGATCTGTCTATTGGGCAGAGCCAGCTTGCAAAGCTGAAGACCGATGATGGCAGGATCGTATCCGCCAAACCTGAAGTATTGAGAGAGATCGAGAGGTTCTATGGACAGTTATACACGTCATCCAGTAACCCCGTTACGAATCTGGCAAACGACCCAAGAGCTAGATTAACCCGACATTATACCGAAGATATCCCGGACGTCAGCTTGTACGAGATTAGGATGGCTCTAAAGCAACTTAAAAACAACAAGGCGCCGGGTGATGACGGAATTACGGCCGAACTCTTAAAGGCCGGTGGGAAACCCGTTCTAAAGGCCCTCCAGAAGCTGTTCAATTCCGTCATACTCGAGGGTAAAACGCCACAGGCATGGAGCAGAGGTGTGGTGGTACTCTTTTTTAAAAAGGGCGACAATGCCCTGCTTAAGAACTATAGGCCCATCACACTTCTGACCCATGTCTACAAGCTGTTTTCAAGAGTCATCACGAACCGTCTCGCACGCAGGTTTGACGACTTCCAGCCTCCTGAACAAGCCGGATTCCGTAAAGGCTTTAGCACCGTGGACCACATACATACGCTGCGGCAGGTTATACAGAAGACCGAAGAGTATAACCTGCCTCTCTGCTTAGCGTTCGTGGATTACGAGAAAGCCTTCGATTCGATCGAGACATGGGCTGTACTGCAGTCTCTTCAACGGTGCCAGATCGACTATCGGTACATCGAGGTGTTAAAGTGCCTATACAAAGACGCCACTATGTCAGTCCGACTCCACGACCAGACCTCGAAACCTATCCTTCCGCAGCGAGGTGTGAGACAAGGAGACGTTATCTCTCCGAAACTGTTCACCGCTGCACTGGAGGATGTCTTCAAGATTCTGGACTGGAAAGGGCTAGGCATCAACATCAATGGCGAGTATATCACTGACCTTCGGTTTGCCGACGATATAGTTATCATGGCTGAGACCATGGAGGACCTCAGTATAATGCTCGATGACCTCAGTAGAGCCTCCAAAAGAGTGGGTCTTAAAATGAACATGGACAAGACAAAGGTCATGTCAAATGCCCATGTAACACCCGCCCTCATAAAGATCGGAGACGCTACGCTCGAAGTTGTAGACGAGTATGTTTACCTAGGACAAACTGTTCAGCTAGGTAGGTCCAACTTCGAGAAAGAGGTCAATCGTCGAATCCGACTCGGTTGGGCAGCGTTCGGGAAGCTGCGCAATATCTTCTCGTCCCACATACCACAGTGTCTCAAGACGAAAGTCTTTGACCAGTGCGTGTTGCCAGCGATGACTTATGGCACTGAAACGTGGTCGCTCACAATGGGCCTAATTAGAAGGCTAAAAGTCACCCAAAGAGCAATGGAGAGGGCTATGCTTGGAGTTTCCCTACGTGATCGAATCAGAAATGAAGAGATCCGCAGGAGAACCAAGGTAACCGACATAGCCCGAAGAATTGCCAAACTTAAGTGGCAATGGGCAGGACATATTGCTCGCAGAACAGATGGCCGATGGGGCCGAAAGGTTCTGGAGTGGCGACCACGTACCGGAAGACGTAGCGTTGGAAGGCCTCCCACAAGATGGACCGATGACCTAGTAAAGGCCGCAGGAATCCGCTGGATGCGGGAAGCACAGAATCGGTCGAAGTGGCGGTGCTTGGGGGAGGCCTATGTCCAGCAGTGGACGTCTTTCGGCTGATATGATGATGATGATGATGATACCAAGGAACTTAACAGAGTCAGTTTCCGTCAGGGCGACCCCTTTATAAGATATATTTAGGTCCAGCGGTTTCGCCCGATAGGTATGGAATTGCATAAACTTTGTTTTATTAATATTAACTTTTAAATTATTTGCCTCTAGCCACTCTATAGTTCTTTGAAGAGCAATGTTTATTTCTTGTTCGTACGAACTTTTATCTTGTCCTTTGACTATAATTGTGGTATCGTCGGCGAACAATACACATCTATGATTTATAACTTCTGGGAAATCATTTATGTAGAGCAAAAACATTGGCGGCCCTAAAATACTGCCCTGTGGTACGCCATATCTATTAAACTTAAACGAAGATTGGCATGATTCTAGCGTTTTAGTTTGGTCATTATAATTCGTTATTTCCACCGATTGTACTCTGTCGGATAAATATGATTCCAGCCAGTTATATGCGGTTCCTCTGATTCCATATCTGGAAACCTTTTCCAATAACCGTTCATGAGAGACATGATCGAACGCTTTACTCATATCCATGAATAAAACTGTAACAGGTATTTTCTTGTCGATACAGTCTGTTATTTCTTTTATTAATTCAAAAGCTGCCAAAGATGTACTTCTATTTTTACGAAACCCATTTTGTTCGTCCTTAATAATATTGTGCTTTTCAATGAAGTTTGCTAATTTGCTATGAAAAGCTTTTTCAAAATTTTTAGAAAATATAGGTATCAATGTCACTGGTCTGTAATTGTCCATTTGAGTGCTATCCCCTTTTTTAAATATTGGCTTCACTACTGATATCTTTAATAAATCGGGAAATATTCCTTGCTCTAGAGAGAGGTTAACAACATGTAGAAGTGGCTCTAGAATTATATTGACTGCTAGTTTTATGATGTCAGTGCGAATATTATCATAACCACTAGCTTTGGAATCTTTTAGAGACATCACTATTCTTTTAAGGTCACTACCATCCAGCGGGTACAAAAATATTGAATTATTAATTGATTCTATATGACCCATTTGTTTTAATCTTGAATCTTCTTTATTATCAAACCTATTATTGGTAACCGTGTTTATGAAAAAATTATTGAAATGATTTGCTATAGAATCGGGACTTATACAGTCACTATCGCCCACAGTAATTTTTGAAATACAGGAGCGTTTTAAGTCTGTGCCTGTATGCTTTTTTATTACATTCCACGCTGCCTTGCACTTATTTTGGGCTTTATTTATGTATTTGGTATTATTATTTTGACGAGACGTTAAAATGCATTTTTTCAATAAGTTACAATAGCTTTTGTACTTGTTTTTAAGAGATTCATTATTTTTATATTTTAATTTATAGTGTAATTTACTTTTATTCTTACAGCTTAAAGAGGGGAGAGGGGGTAGTTTACTAATACACCCCACCTCTGCAGCGCGATGAATTTGTCATACTCTTTGCCTTTGCACGATAAGGCACCAAGGCAAATGCAACTAGAGGTTCTGTATTCACTAAGGGTAGACCGAGATCTCGGTCTCGCTCTCGGCATTCTCGGCTACAAATCGAACTGAGAACTGTGTCTCGGTTCTCGGCCATAACTGTTTTACGGTAATAGTTTACTGCATCGTCAGCTAGCTCAACAGATGAATTCAACTTGGCAGCTCATGATTCCATAGAGTTTGAAGATGAGCCAATGACTAATGACTAAAACAGTTAAAATTCTGTAATCGAAATAGTGCTTACCGGGGGGCGCGGTAATGGTAAGGAAGAACGTGCCCTCAGGATCAGGAAGGATTAACGAGCCATACCGAATATGCATCCTAGAGTAGGCATTGGAATAGTGGAGAGGAAGGCGCCTGTGTCTGTAACACAGTTTATACTAGTGTAGCGGTTACACCGCGACATGCGAACTGCGCAGTAAAGACATATATGACGTCACACAATTCCTGCATCGCGCAGTTGGAGTTTACCGAGCGAAAAACATAGATAAGACTATCCGAAATCAACATCGGGCAGTTGCCCGCCAGACATAACAATCCGTCTGGTTGGAGGATCCTCCCTTTTCTATGGTGGATGAGTGAACTTTACACCTTGTTCCTCATACCCCTAAACTAGCACAGACACAGACGTTCACTCTGTATCAAATAATGCTTAGCGTTGTATTAATATAGGGGCGTTTGTATGTTTTGGTTGAGATGGACAAATTGTACTTGGCTTTTTGAATAAAAAGATTTATTATTATTTATTTTATTTCATTTAAATAGGTACATATAATTACGCGCATTGATTGGTCGGTGATGGTCATCATTGCGCGCGCGCAGGTGAAGTCATCGATGGCAATAATGTGGTTACAGCGTAAGGACATCTCAATACTGGCCATAAAATTGTGTGACATGTGACTATTATTTGAAGTTCTTTTTTATTTTTATATTAAAATACTTTTGTATTTTCGCACTGTACGTATTCGGTCGCTCGACTCTCAATTTCCAGTGGTTTCACTTACATGTTTGTACATAATGACATGAAGTTTCATTTTTGAGCTTGGTACCGATTTACGAAGTAAGAGTGTCGAATGCAATGGATGCATAGGCTCTTGTGACTAGAGACTGTCCAACCAGTCCAGTGCTTTCGTCAGACCTTAGACCGATTTGGGTTGACCATGAGCATGACGACATTGACTACCATTCGTCATCACCATGTTTGGGGGTTTTTTTTGTTTGTTTGTTATGTTTGTTTCATCCAGGTTTGGGGTAAATTAATAATCTAAAGGGCCTCCACAGTGTATTTCTCTCTAGGAAACTAGCCAAATGTTGTAGCCCATGTAGGTATCGACAAAAGTTATCTATGTATTACAAGCCATAGAGAAATAACTCGACTATCTACCACGGTTGATCGCTACGTACCAATTATCTTGTACCGTTTCGCCACACTTTGTGCGCACATCCTAATGAGCGCGCATCATTACCTACTAAAACTGTACGTCAGATGACAACATTAATGACAGCATCCAAGGCGAGTCTTGCATAATTCTGTGCATCTTCGTACTTATAATGAAGGTAGGTACTTGAACATTATAGACGCCAGACGGCTGCTAGTTATGCTAGGTCCGGATTCAGGTTTAGATAATAATCGTTGCATACTTGGTTGGGTTCAAAATCAAGTACCTACCTACTACCTGCCTACTCGTCGCCTAGCCACATTCATTAAGTATGCTAATTAGCTTATTATCATTATAGTATTATTCTCGGTCTGTCCGTTAAATCCGCATGAACATCAAGCTAAGCCTGAGGCATAGAGGATAGGCCTGAAGACTTTTTGTCGAATGTGTACCCATAGAGCTACAGAAATGCCTTTACTTAACTAAGGTTATTCTATATCTCCAATCTGTAGCAATATCACACCAATTAGAAAATTACACGAGTTTACCACCTACTACGAGATCAACTCTCACAGGTACCTAAACCTATCAATTTTACTGCTTATCAAAAAGTAGGTACTTAGGTTTTGGCATAATTATGTAAATACACTGCGAGGGAGTCAATACGTGTTAGTTGCACCGAGTAAAGTGTAAATGATATTCGAAACAGCTTTATGATCTCATTGCGAGCGGTGGGCGGTGACCCACAAGCGATACAGCCTCTCAGGCAGTATGAGTGCGTGCCTTTGCCTGCCCTGTGCTTTCCTCGTTGTCTCTGACGCGCGGATAATTTGCACGCGGTTAATTTAAATTTTGAATTAAGTTTTTTAACTTTTGAGTTTGACCGTCATTTTATTGTTATTAATTTGGTTTTTTAAGTGTGCATGGTGGAAAATATTTTATTACTGTATTAAAGAGTGGTTGTGTGAATATTCTGATGGGAATTGCATGGTGTGTTGGATTCTAATGTGTGGACCACGGAGTGCTGAAGCAAGCTTTTTTAAACGTGAGTGGACTCACAATAATTTGTTTAGTAGGTATTTATATATTTGTGTTTAAACATATTTAAAACACCATGCTGTATCTATTATCTGCAAACAATTGAAACAAAAAGCAGAACGGTGTTATATTAGTACCTAGTTGTTATAGTAAGTTATACCTAGTATATACTAGGTATAACTTATACATTAGTTTAGTGCTAAACGTATTCAATGATTTGTGGTGCATACAGAACTAAAATTTTAAATTTCCGACTATCGTGAGTAGTAAAATACATATCTAGTCTTTCATTCATTTTACTCTAGAAGACCGATTCAGAACTAACGTACCAACACCTTGGAGGACTCTTGAATAAGATAGGAATTACGAATTAAGTATCCATTAGGACTTTCAGGGGATTGTAGTAGGCAATATGAAAATGTACAATGGTCGAATCCCAGCGAGAGAGACTAAGATATTTACGTTACATTCAATATTCAACCACTGTAAAGTCGGAATAACAACACTGCTCGACCTGAGGATCGAACCCGGGACCTTCTGCTCAGCAGTCACGTCTGCGACCATTAGAACAACGAGGCAGAGAAGAGAAGACTAATTTGAGAAATAGAAACAAAATAAATGATAGAAACTACATGGCAATACAAACCAATCACTTGCCCGTGTTCACTATGGGCCTGCGCCCACTCGCAGCGCGGCACGGCAAGGGATTTTAATGCGACGAATAGGACTACTTACTTATAACTTGACATGACAATAAAAATTTCAATGATAATCATCGTAGGTGTCATTGAAATTTCATCATTAGACTTGCCATTTTTTACGTTTGACAGCTCATCAGTCCGATTCGCCACATAAATCCCTTGCCGTGCCGCCATTGGCCGCAGGCACTCACACGCAAGTGTTAGTGAAAATGGACATTTGTACCTACTTTATTTAACTCCTAATCAATATTGTATGTAGGTACTTACTTATTAGTTTATGGTATACGAACAGTGCGATATCCTAGTTAGCTGTTATTATGTTTCCCTAATATGGTTCATCTGCGTGCGTGCAGCGAGTCTGATATAGTTATATTAAAATGTCAAATAAATATTAGATTATAATTATTTTCCTTTTCTATTATTTCACAGTTGTTCCTACGTATTATGTTACATTTGACAGAGTTTCTAACTAATAATACCTGGTAATTAATACATATTACTTTGTATAACTACATAATTAATGATGTTGAAAACAACTATCATGAGTAATCTTAGTGTTCGTGTACACGGCACGGTGGCAAGACACTCAACCTAAAGTAAAGGTAGGAGCGTTAGTGATCATAAGGGATGACAATTTGTCACCACTAGAGACTGTACTAACTACTCTGCTACCACTTTCGTTGAATTCAGGCTCCATCAGGGCGTGTTCCGCTCTGCAATCTTAGAAAGTTGTTTAAAACGCCTCGCTTACTTATTACATTACCTAATCATCACAAACATTACCATACCGCAAATATTAGTGTTTCACTTACAATCCTGCATATTTACGTCCATGTTCCCCGCCTACTGCCGGCTAGTTGAGCGAGCCTACGTACAATTATAACTAAACAAGGCAATAACGCAGTCCTTGAGGGGCAATCATCGTAAAGGCTCGGAAGGATTTGCACTCAATTTGCATAACTTGACGATGCAGTTCGAAATGTTGGTACGAATAGCTACAGTACAAGTAGACATAGTAGTATGTACTAATACTGCATAAAGTTTTTACATCTACATAAACGTGTTCCTTTTGATAGAATTCAATTCAATTCATTTATTTAAGAGTATCAACTGGCATTTGAATATATTTTTAAATTTTTATTGATAAATTTTACACTACTTACTATTTTTTTTTTAATTTTCGTTTAAAATAATTCGACAGTCACGATATTATAATTATAATGTAAAACACTCTTACGTACAGGTACAGTAAATTTTTGTGCATAAAAATAAATGGCAATGTCGCGTTTTCTTAGCTTTAAATATGAATGACTGGTTTGAATGAAAATTACTTATTCGTACGTCAGTTAAACTTAGATACACTCATCGAGAGTCTACTAGTGTCATGTTAACTTCGAAACGATGTATTTTGGGAACGCTTGTTCTAGGACTTTTAGCACTATTATTACTTACAGCCCGCCTCGTTGGTCTAGTGGTCGCAAGCGCTACTGCTGAGCTTGAGCTCCTTACCCTAATTACTTTTAGCACTATTATTACTTACAGCCCGCCTCGTTGGTCTAGTGGTCGCAAGCGCTACTGCTGAGCTTGAGCTCCTTACCCTAATTACTTTTAGCACTATTATTACTTACAGCCCGCCTCGTTGGTCTAGTGGTCGCAAGCGCTACTGCTGAGCTTGAGCTCCTTACCCTAATTACTTTTAGCACTATTATTACTTACAGCCCGCCTCGTTGGTCTAGTGGTCGCAAGCGCTACTGCTGAGCTTGAGCTCCTTACCCTAATTACTTTTAGCACTATTATTACTTACAGCCCGCCTCGTTGGTCTAGTGGTCGCAAGCGCTACTGCTGAGCTTGAGCTCCTTACCCTAATTACTTTTAGCACTATTATTACTTACAGCCCGCCTCGTTGGTCTAGTGGTCGCAAGCGCTACTGCTGAGCTTGAGCTCCTTACCCTAATTACTTTTAGCACTATTATTACTTACAGCCCGCCTCGTTGGTCTAGTGGTCGCAAGCGCTACTGCTGAGCTTGAGCTCCTTACCCTAATTACTTTTAGCACTATTATTACTTACAGCCCGCCTCGTTGGTCTAGTGGTCGCAAGCGCTACTGCTGAGCTTGAGCTCCTTACCCTAATTACTTTTAGCACTATTATTACTTACAGCCCGCCTCGTTGGTCTAGTGGTCGCAAGCGCTACTGCTGAGCTTGAGCTCCTTACCCTAATTACTTTTAGCACTATTATTACTTACAGCCCGCCTCGTTGGTCTAGTGGTCGCAAGCGCTACTGCTGAGCTTGAGCTCCTTACCCTAATTACTTTTAGCACTATTATTACTTACAGCCCGCCTCGTTGGTCTAGTGGTCGCAAGCGCTACTGCTGAGCTTGAGCTCCTTACCCTAATTACTTTTAGCACTATTATTACTTACAGCCCGCCTCGTTGGTCTAGTGGTCGCAAGCGCTACTGCTGAGCTTGAGCTCCTTACCCTAATTACTTTTAGCACTATTATTACTTACAGCCCGCCTCGTTGGTCTAGTGGTCGCAAGCGCTACTGCTGAGCTTGAGCTCCTTACCCTAATTACTTTTAGCACTATTATTACTTACAGCCCGCCTCGTTGGTCTAGTGGTCGCAAGCGCTACTGCTGAGCTTGAGCTCCTTACCCTAATTACTTTTAGCACTATTATTACTTACAGCCCGCCTCGTTGGTCTAGTGGTCGCAAGCGCTACTGCTGAGCTTGAGCTCCTTACCCTAATTACTTTTAGCACTATTATTACTTACAGCCCGCCTCGTTGGTCTAGTGGTCGCAAGCGCTACTGCTGAGCTTGAGCTCCTTACCCTAATTACTTTTAGCACTATTATTACTTACAGCCCGCCTCGTTGGTCTAGTGGTCGCAAGCGCTACTGCTGAGCTTGAGCTCCTTACCCTAATTACTTTTAGCACTATTATTACTTACAGCCCGCCTCGTTGGTCTAGTGGTCGCAAGCGCTACTGCTGAGCTTGAGCTCCTTACCCTAATTACTTTTAGCACTATTATTACTTACAGCCCGCCTCGTTGGTCTAGTGGTCGCAAGCGCTACTGCTGAGCTTGAGCTCCTTACCCTAATTACTTTTAGCACTATTATTACTTACAGCCCGCCTCGTTGGTCTAGTGGTCGCAAGCGCTACTGCTGAGCTTGAGCTCCTTACCCTAATTACTTTTAGCACTATTATTACTTACAGCCCGCCTCGTTGGTCTAGTGGTCGCAAGCGCTACTGCTGAGCTTGAGCTCCTTACCCTAATTACTTTTAGCACTATTATTACTTACAGCCCGCCTCGTTGGTCTAGTGGTCGCAAGCGCTACTGCTGAGCTTGAGCTCCTTACCCTAATTACTTTTAGCACTATTATTACTTACAGCCCGCCTCGTTGGTCTAGTGGTCGCAAGCGCTACTGCTGAGCTTGAGCTCCTTACCCTAATTACTTTTAGCACTATTATTACTTACAGCCCGCCTCGTTGGTCTAGTGGTCGCAAGCGCTACTGCTGAGCTTGAGCTCCTTACCCTAATTACTTTTAGCACTATTATTACTTACAGCCCGCCTCGTTGGTCTAGTGGTCGCAAGCGCTACTGCTGAGCTTGAGCTCCTTACCCTAATTACTTTTAGCACTATTATTACTTACAGCCCGCCTCGTTGGTCTAGTGGTCGCAAGCGCTACTGCTGAGCTTGAGCTCCTTACCCAGTGGCGTATTTTAAGATTCGGCGCCCTGGGCCTGTAAGGTTTGCCGCCCCATAAATTAACGAAAAAAAACAAAAAGTTTTACTGTTCTAGTATAAAACCCCAGTGTCCAGTCCATTGAATGACTTTTTCATGAAATCATGACATTTGAGAACAAACTATAGAGAGAAAAATGATTTTAACGATTTTAATTTTGTAAATAGTTAAATACATATTTGTTACGAAGCTTATAGCTAGCTACATTCTAGCAACATTCCTCACTATCGGATAAAGTGCCACACAGCAGTGGCGCTATAAACGGGTCGACACCCGTTTATAGTGCCGTAACTTTGCATTGTACGAGGTGCGCAAGTTCTTTGAAAGAGCCATTGCAGACCGCCTCGTCATCGGGCGGCTGGTGCGGGAGGGGCCGGATTTGGCGGAGAGCCAGTTTGCTTTCCGCAGGGGGAGCTCTACGGTGTACGCCGCGGCGGACGGGGAAAGCTGTGGCCCGAGGTGGGGTCGTCTTGGCGGTGTCTCTAGACATCGCCAATGCCTTCAATACCCTCCCCTGGAGTTCCATCACGGAGGCACTCGGGTATCACCAGATGCTAACCTACCTCTGTCGACGCTGTTGTGTGGTCGAGACCTATTTGACGGACAGGGCCGTCATCTATCCCAGTCACCAGGCAGGATGGAACCGGTGAGAGATGTCTTGCGACGTCCCACAGGGATCGGTCCTGGGGCCGCATCTGTGGGATATCGGATACGACTGGGTGCTGCGCGCCGACCTGCTAGTGGCGTCAGCGTGGTTTGCTACGCTGACGACACGTTGGTCCTGGCGCAGGGGAGATCGCACCAGGCGGCGACCGAACTAGTGACACGAAGGGTTGCGACAATCGTCGATAGGATCCGGCAATTGGGACTCGAGGTGGCCCTGCACAAGGCCGAGCCCATGTGTTTTCATGATCCTCGGAACACGCCACCGTCGAGTTCCCAAATAACGGTAGGAGGGGTTCACATCGGCGTCGAGTTGACGATGAAGTACTTGGGACTCGTCCTCGACAGCCGGTGGAACTTCGTGGAGCATTTCCGACGTTTTGCTCCCAGACTGGAGCGGGCTGGGGCTGCCTCGAAGCGGCTCCTGCCCTATGGGGTCAAAGTCCTCGCGCACATATTGGAGTGGCGCGAGGAGGCGAAACGCTGGGGCGTAACTCCGCTGCCGCGAGAAATCATAGTACAGCAGCACGCGTAGCATGAACACCGTAGAAACAGGTTTTGTCGACGGAAGAATAGACAAAATGACAGATTGTCATTGTTTATCTGTCATTTTGTCTATTCTTCCGTCGACAAAACCTGTATCTACGGTGTTCATGCTACGCGTGCTGGACAAAGTTCCGGCGGGATCTCATGAGAGTGCGATTGTCGCAACCTAGTGCTCGGCACGCCATAATTGCGGCGATAATGTCCTCTTTGAGGAGTAGCTAGAGAGGCGCCACGGCCGTCCTCACGTCCTTCGGCAGGTTCCTGTTCCAGATAAGGCGGAAGGAAACGCCCAGGTCACCATAATGTGGATCGCCCGGAGGACACGGTGGAGCATTACGGTGGAGGTCTGCTCGGCTTGGGCGGAGCACCGCCGTGTCCTCGTGGAGGCGATCGGCGGCAGTGACCTCTCGCGTCCGGCCCTGGTCTGGTGGAGAGGGCATGGGAAGTCGTCACTTCCTTTTGCAGTAATGCTCGCGAAAGAGGAGGCGGAGCGCGTGAGGGAAAGGCAAATTAGGCGCCCTCATGCTTCTAGTCGTCGCTGGAGACGCCCTGGGCGTCGGGAATCCATAGCCGATTTCCGGACACCGTAGGTGCAGGCTTGCGGACGGTGAGCATTGCTCGCTGCCGATAAGGACCAGTGGTCTGACACGCCCTCCCGCTCCGCCCAAAGCAGGAGAAGTTATTCTATAATTTCCCATCGCGAAAAAAAATCATTACATTGTCATTTGGTGTTTTGGTTGAGTGTTGAGGTTAGCGCAATAAAACATTTTGTGTATGGAGAAAAGGCGATGTTACTACTGTTACTAGGAACACTTTGGATGCAAGAGCAAGCGAATCGAGCTTGGGACTTAGGCACCCTGACTCGGACAGGTTAGGCTTCTCCGCCCCTCGCAGCCTACCGCCCCGGGCCATGGCCCTTTTGGCCCTAGGGTAAATACGCCACTGTCCTTACCCTAATTACTTTTAGCACTATTATTACTTACAGCCCGCCTCGTTGGTCTAGTGGTCGCAAGCGCTACTGCTGAGCTTGAGCTCCTTACCCTAATTACTTTTAGCACTATTATTACTTACAGCCCGCCTCGTTGGTCTAGTGGTCGCAAGCGCTACTGCTGAGCTTGAGCTCCTTACCCTAATTACTTTTAGCACTATTATTACTTACAGCCCGCCTCGTTGGTCTAGTGGTCGCAAGCGCTACTGCTGAGCTTGAGCTCCTTACCCTAATTACTTTTAGCACTATTATTACTTACAGCCCGCCTCGTTGGTCTAGTGGTCGCAAGCGCTACTGCTGAGCTTGAGCTCCTTACCCTAATTACTTTTAGCACTATTATTACTTACAGCCCGCCTCGTTGGTCTAGTGGTCGCAAGCGCTACTGCTGAGCTTGAGCTCCTTACCCTAATTACTTTTAGCACTATTATTACTTACAGCCCGCCTCGTTGGTCTAGTGGTCGCAAGCGCTACTGCTGAGCTTGAGCTCCTTACCCTAATTACTTTTAGCACTATTATTACTTACAGCCCGCCTCGTTGGTCTAGTGGTCGCAAGCGCTACTGCTGAGCTTGAGCTCCTTACCCTAATTACTTTTAGCACTATTATTACTTACAGCCCGCCTCGTTGGTCTAGTGGTCGCAAGCGCTACTGCTGAGCTTGAGCTCCTTACCCTAATTACTTTTAGCACTATTATTACTTACAGCCCGCCTCGTTGGTCTAGTGGTCGCAAGCGCTACTGCTGAGCTTGAGCTCCTTACCCTAATTACTTTTAGCACTATTATTACTTACAGCCCGCCTCGTTGGTCTAGTGGTCGCAAGCGCTACTGCTGAGCTTGAGCTCCTTACCCTAATTACTTTTAGCACTATTATTACTTACAGCCCGCCTCGTTGGTCTAGTGGTCGCAAGCGCTACTGCTGAGCTTGAGCTCCTTACCCTAATTACTTTTAGCACTATTATTACTTACAGCCCGCCTCGTTGGTCTAGTGGTCGCAAGCGCTACTGCTGAGCTTGAGCTCCTTACCCTAATTACTTTTAGCACTATTATTACTTACAGCCCGCCTCGTTGGTCTAGTGGTCGCAAGCGCTACTGCTGAGCTTGAGGTCCTCCTCCCATTGCTTCATAAGTTCGAAAAAAAAATCTGCTCAATTTTTTTTGTCGAACTTATGAAGCAATGGACTAGCAATCTTTTTCAATTCATTTCAATTTAAAATTGATCGTGCATTACCGACGTAATTAGAGGGCTGGGTTCGATCCCCGGGTCGGGCAAAGTGTTATTGGGTTTTTCTATCTGGAATTCCTCAGTAGCAGCCCGGAGTCTAGATTTGTGCCCGGTTGATGGCAATAGGCTCGCCCCTATTACATGGGACTTAAACATAACTGGCGAAATGCGGGTTTAGCTGCTACTAGGTACACCAATGCCCAACCCTTCGGGGAAACAAGGCGTTATGTTATGTTATTACTTAGGTAAGTTATATGGTTATATGCTGTAGGGCCTGTAGGTACAGGCCCTACAGCATATAACCATATGAGTTATGTTATTATGACACATCAAAGGGAACACGTTGTAAGTATATAATATGATTGAAATCTTGAAATCTTCTGTGATAAGTACCAAGTTAAGTTTATTTCAAGAAAAATTATGACTACATAAATGCAATCCAATGATTGCATGATTTTTACAGAAATGTAAAATAAATTAAGTTCCTATAGTCTGACAGGCATATAGAAAAAAACATTATGTTGCTATAGTCTGTCTGTATGTAGGTAGATAAAGCAAACTCCTATACAGAGTGGCAGGGACACCGACGTGAAAACTGATAAAGATGGATTCAGTACATGATTCTGCGATGAAATTTTTCGTCGGTTATTTATAAAAAAAATGCTGTTTCATAGAAAAGTGCAATACCTACGCGCTCAAAATGTATGGAACAGAAGGTTTTTTTTTTATAACCGACGAAAAACAACGCAGGGGGTTTCAGAATCGTGTAGGACGTGTACTGTATCCATGGTATCAGTTTTCGCGTCGATGGTGCCACCCTGTATACGGGCAATTTTCATCAGATGTACTTAGCTTAGCTATGTACATCTGATAAAAAATTGCCAATTTTGAAAATTGATATTTTGTAGTGCACAAAAATACGCAATTTTACTGGGTTTACTTACGTTTACTACGTTTATTTACTGGGTTCTACTGGCCATCTATTTGAGTAGCAACACGAGGAATCACAAAACATCCAAACCCATGTATAGCGTCGCTTTGTGCCAAACTTGTAATAGTATGTAAATATTGACAGGTTGTTACGTCTTCTACGGAAGAAATGTGATCAAAATATGCCTTTTATCGAGTTTTGCACGCGGCTCCGCCTGCGTGGGAGACCGTGCTAACTATAGCAAATTGGACTCATAACATCATCATTGTTCATTTGATTGATAGCCGTGGAACTAGTGAAAGTCACGGAGTGTCAACGAGTGTCAGGAGTGTCAGACGAGAATGTCACGAGTATCAGACGAGGGTGTTACGAATGTCAGGCGAGATAGTCACGAGTGTCAGACGAGAATGTTTCACGAGTGTCAGACGGGTGTCACCAATGTCAGACGAGATAGTTAGAAGTGTCAGACGAGAGGATCACCTGGATCACGAGGGTCTGACAAGATTTTCACGAGTCATGTCTGTAGATAAATACTTACATAAAAATTTGTAATTAAATATGATTTGCATGCACATGTGACGGTATCATGGAGCACTAGAATATTATAAAAAAACACTGCAATCTTTTGCAGATTGCAGTGTTTTTCTATAATACGTAATAAATGATTAGATTTTTTTTGGACTAACAATAACATAGATATTATATTAAGTATGTAAAAGTTAGTAAACGACAAAAAAAAAACGGAAGAGCTCATTCGGCATCAAAAAATTCGTCCGCATCGCTGTCAGTGGTAAAAGTGTCCAAACGGTTGGCAACGTTGTCACACTGGATGGTTGCAACCCACACCATAGGCCTACCCAACTTCCAAGGCATTATTATCATTCCGTCTGGCGTCTTTCCATCGACGCATGACAAGCCATTGGGTTCTACAACAGCTGGCGCACCGGTGGTGTCAAGAGCCCGACATTTGATTTGACTACCGGTATGAACATTGAATTTCGGGACCCAACAGATAGTGTCCATGTCGGTACGCTCCCAGGAGTACACACACACAGACACTCATAACAAAGTGCAATAACCCACTGCCAATAAACTTGCAGCAATCGGACAACATAGTTAGCTTTGCGTAAAATATTCATTGGAAAACATGCATCTATGATCTATAGTCCAGTTACTGTGCGAAGGTCCGAAGTGCGACTGAAGCGATAGGATATCAATCTAAATAATTTAGTAATACTTACTTAGATTTGCTAGGTACCTATTTTTAATCCCGAAAGACAGTCAGACATAGCCAGCTAAAGTGATGGTGTCTGTCCCAGTTTTACGAACCAACCCTTGGTTCAAGAATATATAAAGTAATTAAACATGCTATTTGATTGAGTGAGGGGCTTGTGGCTTTAAGTAATAACAGTCACACGGGTCAACGGATCAGGTTAAGCTACACTTGCTGCGGTTGGTCCGGTGGTGACCATCTTTACATACCAAGTCCCGGCTGTCATTTGTAGATCTTTGACAGTTGTTACGGGGTACTAAGTTTGTGGTGGAGGTTAGATAGGCAGTCGCTCCATGTTAAACACTGGCACTCATCTGCATCCGGTTAGACAGGAAGCCGACCCCAACATAGTTCGGAAAACGCTAGGCAGATTGATATGCTACTTTATATTGCTTGTCGCAGATTGAGTAAAGACTCCCCTTTTACTGAAACTGGAGGAATTTCTTCAAATGTTTTTCTTCGTGTAACATCAGTAGATAATATATCCAAATAAAAAGATGCTCATTTACATTATGACGTTAATGTTGATAATTAAAGATTTAATTATGTAAATCTACTACACAAAAAAGGGAAAGGAGATGAACCATTTTATTTGATTAAATCCTCCTGAAATTATTGTGGGGGGCTAACAATCATCTTCAAGTCCTATATCTCAATAATTAGTCAAGTTATACATACAGATATTATTATTTAGATAAGTAAAGGAGTATACTTACACCTTATTCTTATCTAATAGGTAGGTACCTACATTTAATGGAAAGCTAGGAAAACGCTTATAATAGATAATTAGCTGGAAGATAAGCGTGGGTGAACCTGCGCAAGCGACGATCGTAACGAGACTGTGACATGAATGTAACTGCACATACATAGCTTAGATATACACATAAACAATGCATATTAAACGTTAGCATTAGCATATACGGAGCCGTTTTGAAGGAATTTCAGTTATTTTAATTAAATAATAAATTGTGTTCCAGTTTCTGCATCGTTGAAAAATTAAGTGTTCATAATAATTATTAATTTAATACACAATGATAATTAATTAATTAATTATACAGTACCTAGGCAGGTACACAAAAATTTGTGTCTACATGTACCTAACTACCTACGTGGTGCGTCAGAACGGATTGTATTGCTCAAAAGTCAACTAAAAGAATGGATTCCTAAGATTTCACTTTGTAAAAGTGAACGCGAAATTGTTGTGTGACGTTACCTACGTTACCTAACAATGCTATATTATTCTAGTGGGTAAGTACTTAAGTACTTACTTATTTTGTTCGCGAAATATTAACACAGCTCTTGAGATGACAGCTAAAGACTCTTGAGACCGTAACGAACAAGACATTAACCCGTCGCCTACTCAGAGAGTTAATAAATTACCTATCGATGTCAAACGTATCACATATGACAAGTAATATAGTGCAGACACCAGCTCATTACAAAACATTAACACATTTTACTGCCTCACATTATCAACTAATCAATCCGTCGTTGTTTTTGCTCAATATTATTTATAAGTTGCCCATATCTGTGCACAATGTGATTCACAACGCCGTGGGTGCTTCCCACGTGCGCTCAGCATAATTATTACAATAAAC
The DNA here is from genome assembly GCA_948150665.1 of Conistra vaccinii. Taxonomy (NCBI): domain Eukaryota; kingdom Metazoa; phylum Arthropoda; class Insecta; order Lepidoptera; family Noctuidae; genus Conistra; species Conistra vaccinii. The sequence continues at coordinate 19,304,923 of OX411338.1, read as the reverse complement.
ACAATAAAAACACGCGTTTTGGTCCGTAATGTTGGCAACACAGCGCATTATGGCTGAATATAGCACGCTATTTGAAGCACGCCTCTGACTGACAAATTGATTTTTTTAAAGTAAATCTAGTAATTAATTATAGGGTTGGATTGTTTCGGACTAGTGATGGATTATCCATTGTAGAAATAAATTGTTTCGTATCGGGTACGTCCTACTCTTCAATTTTATTGTGTTATAAATCTTAAACGTTAGGTATTAGTTATCTGCGATAACCCTTGAGCTAAAGGGACTCAGTTTCATCAGGAATCCGGAACCACCAATGCCTGATGACTAAGGAATATCTTGATACCTATACCTACCCCAAAGTCTTCATCAGATTTAGGTGGTGTGAAGTAGACTCCTAAATGACGACTTACTAACAGCACAACTATTGAGAAACTGATACAATGTAAAATATCACTTTACCATCCTAGTTAGTTGCTACAAGCACTGGTTTATCTCGAGCCCTCTACATTAGCATGGAAATGATTTCCTTTACTTAGTACCTACAGCTTAGCATTTGAGCGCATAATTGGAGGCATAACGTTATGCGGCCACAGGCGGCCCACGCGCAGCTATTACTGGACCATTAGACGCACAAGTTACAGTCATGATCTGTCTTGCAGTTTTATCAGATTCTTTAATATTTTTAATAATTAGATTGTTAAGTAATTGTTATAGGACTGACAGAGATAGATCAGATCGCTCTAAGCGTAAGATAAAGTGATCAGTTTCCATCGCAACCAAGCCGGTAAAAGTGATGAAAACTGCACACCGAAAATAACTTACTTTACTAATTTATCTGGATTCCTGCAGATTTACACTGACGAACGTCGAACCTAGTCAGTCTTAAATACTTATTTGCCTTTAGCACTTAAACTTATAGTGGAAAGCGTACAATTCTCTATGATATACTTAGTAAATCTAAAGTACCATCTTAGTAAACAAAACAATGTTTATGTAGGTAAGTACCTAATTCAAATCCCCCATTACACATCTATGAGATTACAATTAGAAATGTTTACAAGCTGGATAGCCGTTTTCAGATAATAATAGAATCTGAATTGAGTCACTGTTCCTCGATATAATGCGAAAGCCATGTTGATTTTGGTGCTCAGTGTAAAATAACGAGGCGTGAATAGATTTCATGAAAACGGATGATACAGATTTAGTGGGTGATATTATAAACAAATGGAAATCTAACGAGAAAGGTATTAGGGGTCTCTACAATATTCATGAGCGCTGCAGGCTGCAGCAGACTACATCAATTCTACTGTTGCTTTTTCACAGTTAGGGAAAGGTACTGTAGGTATAAAATTATATAATATACTATTAAACGACCAATATTTTAAAATATATACAGGGTGGACCAAAAATACACGTCATAAAAAAAAATTTGATTCCTCATGTCCAGGGAAAGATATCCGAAAATACTCCATGTACCCCATGTACTTAACATTCTAGTATTTGCTGTAATCGGCTTTCAAAGGTGGATAGGCTTAAAAAAGCGACGTCATAAAAAAAATTTGATTCCTCATGCCCAGGGGTATACCCAGATATGAATTTTTTAAACTCCAACGGCAGAATACTCAACACAAAATACAAAAAAAAAATATAACTCGAAAACTAAAAAAAATCGCGGAACATACATGGGGTATTTTCGGATATTCCTGGACATGAGGAATCAATTTTTTTTATTATGACGTGTATTTTTGGTCCACCCTGTATACAAATATTATATTTGTAATCACGTTCTCGAAAACGATTCTATCTATTTCGATGAAACTTGCAATATAGGGGTTTACAGAGGCGAAAAATCGATCGGGAAAATTCGTTTTCTCCGTATTTTCAGCCGAGCAGAGCTCGGTCGTCTAAAGTTTAGAACAGATAGCTACCTTAGAATAACATGACATGGTAGCATGGAATTAGTACCTAAGTACCTACTATCGTGGCAGCATGGAATTAGTATGAACTATCCTGTACTATTAAATGAGCATTCTCTATTTTCACCAGAGCAGAGTTCGGTCGCCCATGTACATGTACTAGGTAAATATCGACTATCAACAGAATTACAAACTAGCACCCATTTATAGGCGATGGTGCCTGACTACTCCATAAGTGTTAAGTTTTCTCCAAATAGATTAGATTATTTTATTCCATCTACAGATTAGATATAATTAAATCACAAATAATCTACATCCGTATCAATAGCGTAGCCACAGCAGCCAATTGTCGCGTAGAGTGCAGGTCATCGCGCGGGTGTCGCACACCTAATGAGAGCCGAAGATGGAGTGTCAATGTTACCCTTATCTGGTCTTACAATGATATCACTGGCTGGCAGGCAGCACTGGTATACAGATTGGGCTCTTCACTTCATTATATTTCGATGGATCCCAAGGTGCTCTTTTGTATTCACTATCGTTTTAATTTGTAACTGTTTTATCCTCAAATCCGGTTAAGGAGGTTACACGGTGCGAGCTATTGGCGTTGACAGTAGACAGCCACTGCCAGTTTGTACTGATAGTAGCTCGACTCGCCTCATCCCGTTACACGAGTACCTATGTGCTACTGCCATGACAGTAGACAGTTACTGCACCTCTGTACTCGCATGTCATAGCAGAGAATGCACCCGGACTGCGCCTGAGCGTACGAGCTACTGTCATTTCGTTAAAAACATGTGAGTCGCATGCGAGTGACATGATAGGGGATGGCGCGTGACGAGAAAAAACAAAAATGTTGTTATAGTAACTCGGATACGAGCTACTGACCGACTCCCACCTGACAGTAACTCTCATGATGCGGTCACACGGTTCAAGTTGCTGCACTGCAGTAAATCGCCTCGCCATCGCCAGCTCCAACGCTAGCTAGGTTTCAACGCGAATTGCGAGATCGAGGATTGCAATTGATGCAGTCAGTCAAAAAATACAAAATGCATAATAATATAGGGCCCTCCACAGGCATCTAGCTAGACAGAAAGTCAAGGGTAGGCAGAGAATTGGCTTATCTTAATTAATTTTTTTATTTAACCATTAAGACAAGAAGAAAGGAACAGAAACATAATTATGTGAACAGGTAGGTTAAATGTATCTTCTAAATCCCAAAAAATGTAAAGCTACATCAAGAGGTCAGTGTACCTAAATGTCACAGTAATGAGATGGCCTGTCTGAAGATGGTGTAGTAGACGATGATGAGAACTATAAGCGATGCCATATTGCCATGGAAGAGTAGGTATTAAGTTCGTTTTCATGTTCATTAGAACATGAAAAGCATAGTGGTGCTGAAAGGTATGAAACCAGCTGGGAAGGTGAGAGTGAAGGATGTTTTACTTCTTAGTGGAATACACTCGCGCAATCAATGTAGGTGCCAACCCAGATCAGTAGCCTGTATTTAATAAACCACACCATTGCCATCGAAACACACCATCAAACCGGTAATTGAGTCCGAAGCGAAATTGTTTCATAAATATCCCATATTGGTGCACAATCGCACCGCTTATTCGGACAACGAAAGCGTCAAGATACGATACTCGGAACACAACGCAGCCCTATTCTGTGCAGTTTAAGTGGTTTAAGGAAACAACGACGAGGCCGCTGGGCCTTTTGGGGCAACAACTAAAATGTATTTATATTTATTGGTTCCTGGTTTTGGCCGGAGCTGCGTACGCGCTGGCCGGATCGTGCCAATATGGCATTTTCATCGATCTCTGATGGCGATGGCGAGGTATTTAAATAAATTATAGCGTATTAAGACAAAGTCAGAATGTCTTTATGAAATCGCTGGAAAATTGTTCAAGTTTGTCTCGGTGCATTTTGACGGGTTAAACCACTATTTATATTTTTATTTCATTCCATGTTCGTGAATAACTTTAATATTATTGTCTCTGTTTTGAGCGCAATTCGATTTTTCCCCTGTCCATAAAATTATATAAACCTTATCCCTGACTGATCTCATCGGGCTCTCATTTTGGAAAATTCTTTGCGTGAAAAACAAACACCTACATTAATTACGTGCAATTCCCCGATGATTTTATTTTTTTGTTCTATAAAATAGGTAGGTATGCCGTAGGCCACCTACTTAGGTAGGTTATGTATATCTATTGGTGGAAATGGATAGAACGCAACGCCCACATGTAGCACTAACAAGCAATCTCCTCTTACTCAATTCATAAACAGTCCAAAAAAAAGGAAAATTGTTTTTCTTCTCTTTTACAAATGGTTCTCGAAATGACGTGATCATTGCAAGCATTCGTTGACTTCATGAAATATAAAATGTGTGTAGTTGGTGGCTTGCCAATTATTACGACTTCGCAACAACCCTTGAGAGTTGAGGAAACGAAACAAAACAAACATGGAAAATGCTAAAGATTTCTTTTCTGCGATCTTATTCAATAAAAGATCTCGCTTATCAAAATATTTACCTACTCAGTGAATGTAATCTGCTGTTACTAGAGATATTACCTAAATACTTCTGTCTGGTTTACCTACTTTTCAACAAGGTATGCTTACAATTTCCTGCAATTTTCAGCATTTTCCTTGATGTTGGCCTAATTTATCGGTACTAGTCTTTTACGTTTTAACAATGACGATCCTCCACATCTTCTTTTGACAGCCAACAAGCTAGCCCCTCCCACAGTACAACAATAACTGACAGACCTATAGCCGAGCTGAGCCCACATTAGCCACATGTCGTTATACCTAATAACTACTAATATGGCGTACGTTTTTGCGGTAGTGCGGCGTGGGCCACAGTTTTGGCCAACGCGTGCCAGCTAATGATGGACGCTGGCCCACGGTCCAAGAGCCATGGCCCATCACGTAGGATGCCATAAACTATAACGTTCTATGATCGTTCGGTTATCTGATATAGAAGCCTCTTTTGGATAAATATAGCTGTTGAAGCAATTTTTGGGTGTTTTACCTTGTCGTGTCAGTTTGTTGACGTTGTGATGAACGAGGGCCACCCACGAAGCCCTAATCCCTTTGGTAACTGTGTCTACCCACGGCATAGTCTTTGTTGAACATGGTTGTTAAAATTAATTTATGTGGACATCATTTATGGACATCATTTTATTTTTATGAAACTAGAGCTAAGTATCGCAAACTTGGTGATGGGAATTCGTTGCTTAAATTGTTGAGTACCTACTTATTTACATGAGTAAATAAGTACTCAAAATTTTTGAATCAAAGCTCTATTACCTATAATAGGTATAACTCCCCAAATTCTTCCCTCATCATCACTCACGTAGGTACCTACTTACTTAATAAAGTTGCAGACATAGCTAACTCTATATTATTTAATATACTTTGTTAGCTTAATTTTTAACTTTATTGTGCATGCTGTGGTCTCCTATAAGTGAAGGAGTACACCTATTTAATACCTACCTGATGTTGCCCTATAATTAAATGTCATGTATTGTGTATATCTTTTGTTGGAGATCCTAAATAAATAAATATGAATTCGTCTTCTAAAGTTGTAAAACTGAAATACTTACTTAAACGTGGCCCGTAACTACATAAGACAATGATGACCTAAAGCTTTGGTAGTACCTACTGCTAATGTGATAATCAGAAATCACCATTAGATACCTAATTAAGGATTCCCATCAAATGTTGCCTAAGTATCTACCTGGTCACCACGGCCTGTGGACGTTGCCGTTGTTCAACATAAGTACAACAAAAGTGAAATACCCTAGTTGCCTGATTTTATCTGTAACACACTAAAAATATCCTACGAACGAATTCATTCAAAAAGTGATTCTCAATTATTATGTAAACGCTCTACTAGTAATGCTTTATATTCGAATTACACAAATGATTGGAACACCTCTCGGGCGGCCGCCCGGGCGCGGGCCGGTGCACGCGGTGGGCGCACAGGCGGAGAGCTCGGAAACAATGCTGCACTCAAGTTTTCCCGCGTGGGTACCTAGTTTGCTATTTTTATTGATAAAAGATCCACTGTATTGAGATGAATAGATACTGTTGACGTTAGGTCTGAATTGTGACCTAAACATTGTAGGTAATTACTATTAGGTATGCTTAATACTTAGTCACTCACTGGCTAGAAACAGGAAAATGAGAAAAAGACCGTTGCGATGCGTTGTTTTTATTTTTTTATATTAACTAATAGTAATAACATATTAATCGAGGTAGGTAATGCATGATATTTCGTTTTTGCCTGAAAGTTCCATACAACATACGACCAAGCTTAGCTCTGGAGTTGTCTAGAAAGGGTACCTAGCTAAAATAAAGTTTGCTTCTGTGAACTTTCATCGAGAATTTACTATAGCTAAAATTACTTTTAATACAGCAAGAGATCTTAACTTGCGCATGTGTATATGTCGTAATATCAGTGGAGCCATCACAAGATTCACAAGCCGTTGATTCCACTGCAAACATCAGCGTCGCCAGCGCCAACTGAGCGACACGACTCACTGTACTGTAACATAACATTCTGTCACCGACTCACTGCGGGTGCACCTGCACTTACATGTGCTAGGACTAGGTAACGAATGTACAGTCACGCCACGAATGTTATGCGGGTGGTGTCATGGTGATTTGCGTTTATTAGGTACAGTACAGAATAGGCGTCATAATGTATGAAATGGTTTCTTCTTTAGGGGTATGAGGAACAGGGTGTAAAGTTCACTCATCCACCATAGAAAAGGGAGGATCCTCCAACCAGACGGGTATTATGTCTGGCGGGCAACTGCCCATATGTTGATTTCGGATAGTCTTATCTATGTTATTCGCTCAGTAAACTCTAACTGCGAGATGTAGGAATTGTGTGACGTCATGTCTTTTTGTTTCGTAGTTTTTGTATGTGGCGGTCTAACCGCTACATCACTCCCCTCCGGAGACCGGAGGTCGATAGTGGGCTGAGTCTTGGATCTTGCGATGCTTCACAGTGCCAGCTGTGGTTCCAGTGAGTCGGAACCGGGTGCCGCATAGTTCACGGTGAGTCGGAACTGTCTGCGGTGATTCCCCAGTGAGTCGGGGAGGCGCTGCGTCGTCATCCAGTGAGTCGGATGTGGTACAGCGCCGGGTTTTTGGCTGACTGCTTGCCTCGACCAGGAGAGGGTAGAATAGGCTCTGCTTGTGAGACCGGCCGGAAGTGCAGGTGCTGTGCCAAGGTTGCTGATGAGGCTGAGGGTGATGACCAGGAATGCGCGTTCGCTGCATGCTGGTGGTCAGGATACCCGTTGAAACCGTGGGTGCTGGCTGGCTGTGTGACTCGCCTCACGAAAGCTTGCGGGAGTGATGATGATGACGTCACGCTGAAGTAGTTGCACGAAGGCTGCGTTGACGTTCATACTCGGGGTCACCAATTTAGGAGTATGAGGAACAGGGTGTAAAGTTCAATCATCCACCATAGAAAAGGGAGGATCCTCCAACCAGACGGGTTGTTATGTCTGGCGGGCCACTGCCCATATGTTGATTTCGGATAGTCTTATCTATGTTATTCGCTCAGTAAACTCTAACTGCGAGATGTAGGAATTGTGTGACGTCATGTCTTTTTGTTTCGTAGTTTTTGTATGTGGCGGTCTAACCGCTACACTTCTATATAAATTATTGATGTCTTACTGTTAACATGTCAACTGGCAGATTCTAGCCCTGAACGAGCGGCTCTACCTAGCCTCACGAGTCAGCCCAATAATAGGTACCTAACTACTGCAACAAAGTAGGTCTTCTTTTATTACAGTTTCGCTAGGTAATGGAAAGGAGGCTAGATTAAATCCTGTAGATCCAATTAAAGTTCGTTCAGCCCGAGGCCGCAATAAAACACCATGACGAAACATCTCACAGAACCTATTCATCATAATAAAAAGACAATAGAACCGAACCGGTCTCAATAATATCAATTAATATAATCGCCGATCATCGTCTGTCAGCTCGCATTACATCGCCTCCATGTACAGTCAGAGAACTGAATGGTACAGTGGACAGACACACTAATCTGCAGCGTTATAGCCACTTCACACGAATTATGAAGAATTACAGTTGTGCTTTGAATATCCGAACAATTCAAGTTGATACTCTATTTGTTCAACAATCCGATTCCCTGACTGTACATTTGTCAGGGGTGTGGGTTCGTGGACCGATGGGCTAATGTACCCGGCGTGGGCGCAGGTGACACGGCCGATCAATAACACGCGCCGCTATAATTGGTAGCATTCAATGAAGTATTGTTGAGTTGTCGTGACAGACCTCATGTGGGACGGAATTGTTGTATGGATGATTTTTTTTTAATAATTTTGACTCTTATACGTTAGACCGAAACTCAAAATCCCGAATCACTTTATCCCGAAAGAACGCTATCCCGAATCACTCTATCCCGAATGAACGCTATCCCGAATCACTCTATCCCGAATGAACGCTATCCCGAATCACTCTATTCCGAATGAACGCTATCCCGAATCACTTTATCCCGAATGAACGCTGTGATTCGGGATTTCGAGTTTCGGTCTAACGTAGGTATAAGAGTCAATAATTAACAGTTGCAGCTATTGGGGTAGAGAGTTAGCGGCCTCTTACAATGTAAAAATAAAAAAGGTAGCTCTTATTCGTACTATTTTACTCCATTATTTTATGGAAATATACCTAAATTAGTTTTTATTTTATTTTATTTAAAATAACAACCTCAAACTCAAAGCATTTATTTCAATTAAACCATTCACAGGTTCTTTTGAATTGTCAAAAAGTCGGTCAGTTAGTCAGAAACTAACACATAACGAACACATAACATAACATGATCCCCGAAAGGCTAGGCAGAGGTGTCCCTATAGTACACCCACATTTCGCCAGTTATGTTTAAGTCCCATGTAATAGGGGGCGAACCTATTGCTATCTACTGGGCACAAATCCAGATAAATAATAGAGTGTTAGAAGTAGAAACTACAAAAACACTGAAATCTTTTCGTTTCTTACAGTGATATGGCGCCGCGGAAACTAAAATAGAAATAGAATGAGAAAATAGTTTCGGATATGAGTTACGCACAAGTACGCGGGATGCCAAAATAACTACCTTGTGACTAAATATATTACGGCATTATAACAATATTTTACTCTAATGAATGCTCTGAAGTAATTTTCGCTCAATACCATTTATTATTGTCGCGCATGAATGTAAGTAAACGTCCTAGTATCGAATGAACTGGCGGCGATAACATCTCTCACCGGGTGTCTATTTGATTAGACATTATGATATTACAAAAGCTATTTGTGCAGTGTCGTGGGCTCGCAGTGAAATCATAGCGGGGGTGTGGGCAGGCGGCTGAGTGGCACGCCTTGCGAGTTGCGCTGGCGCAGTGAAAGGCCTACACTCGCTTATTACGTATCTATTTATAATTTTTATAGCGCAATAACGATGTAAAGAGATTTATCTCAACGTTAACATTTTCACAAGGAATACGATTTGTTTTCATCTAGAGTAAGTTTATCGTTTTTTTATGGGTTTCAGCATGGCTGCAATGATTATGCGTGTAATCAAAATGTTTGTAATAACTATAAGTAATGAATTAATTCGGAGCCGCTCAATATTAGTTACGTACAGCACTTTTCACATCTCATTGCAAACATTACAGATTAGTTCTCAGCTCTGTAACGACTCAATTACCGAGAGAAAGATAAAACTGTCAGCTGCGACAGATCCCACGACATGCTGCGACGATTAGTTTCCTCATAAAAGGCTGCAATTATTTATTATTCATGACATCTCATTAATATGTATGCGTCTAATTAAAATAATTGACACCTAAATGCGAGTGTAACTCCTACTGGTGGAATTGGGTCAGTTAGTGAGGAGTGGGCGGCGACCGGCTGCGGCCACCGGTGACCAGAACCATTGCATTCATTTTACTAGGTTTTGTTATCGATCCTGGCTTGACGATAAGATACCTCTTTTATCCTCTTTATTGGGGATCGTAATCCCTTCTCATCATTACTTTAGAATAATGGACTTTGCTACAGTTTGTGGCTCGATGGGGACATTCACCGGCAGTTCCAGCTGCTCCGACAACTGACTAGATCATCACTTTAGACTATACTTAAGTATGTCCTCTTGGCTGTTTGTGCTACAAACACATCAGTACCTACCAACGATTAACAGAATTTACCTAAGTGTTCTACAAATAATGAACTACCTCCTCTGTTCTTGGTAACGTACGAGTATCTACTTTATAATATAATCAATAAGTTTTACAATCATATCAATTCATTATTCAGACGTCTCTGAAAATTATGATTACTTACTCTCATATTTTCAGCCAGCGGACAAAAATGGGCTATTAATGTGATCTTTTCATCTTTTACATAATTGCCTACGTTTTCAACACAACACACGAAGCATGCGATTCGTCAGTCGCGACTCGCGAGTCGTAAAGTAAATACCTAATATTAAGATTTTTTTTTCATGATTTATCTAACTAACTATATTTTGGATTCCAGTCAAAATAAAGTTTGTAAAGTCCAAATCTCTTCGTTATAGAACAAACACGTCGGGGTATAAATGAGCAAAGCCTTGGAAACGATTTTTCAGACGATTAAAATAATATTTATGTTGAATTTCGGCGGAATCTCCGGATTGAACAACGAATAGCGAAGCGCTTGAAATGGTGCCAATCACGGCATTTACTCTTCGCGCCACTAAACACAAAAATATTCTGTTTTACCAACGTAAGTAAATTTATTAGTAAAACATATAAAAGGCAAGAAAAAATTGTATTTTCTTAAATACTACTAGGTAGAATAGAATAGAGTAGGTACCGTAGTGAAATTTGTTCATAATGATGAGTACAATGACCCCTTAAGAGGATGCCCATGAATTCAATGTTCACCCTGTATATTCGTCTGTTACATGTTTTTTCTCCCTGTATATTCGTCTGTTACATGTTTTTTATTAGGGTTCCGTAGCCGAATGGCAAAAAACGGAACCCTTATAGTTTCAAATTTCAAATTCAAATTCATTTATTCAGTTTGTGCACATAGAGTAAAATTATACAGATGTTGTAAAAAAAATGTTGGTCCATACCATGTCCCGCCAGAAGGCATACAAAATAACTTAGCAAAATAGAAAACAGAATATAAAATAAAGTCAATAGGTAATTATAATTATGTCACAATTTCATGCCAAAAACTAATAACTAGGCAATAATTTAATAATAACTATGTCAATAAAATTAAGACGGCACTTATACAAATGGTAGTATTTAGTCACAATTTCGTTTAAAATAATAAATGAAAATAAAAAAATGTCAATATATAATTATAGAGATTTGTCATTAAGGAACTCCATCCTGAGAGTAATAACATTTTTCGAGCAGTAACCCGTTGAGTGTTTTTTTAAACTTTTGCAATGGCATATTTTTTAATTCATCGGGTATTTTATTATATACTAGTGGAGCAACACCAAAGAAGCTTTTATTCATTAGAGAAGATTTACATTTTACAAGGCATAATTCATTTATATATTGTTTACGTATCGGTGTTCTCTTTACTGCGCATAGTTTTTTAAATAAATGTGGATTTGTTTTTACAAATAATGCAGTTTCCAGGATGTGTAAAGCTGGTAGGGGTAATATTTTTAACTTTTTTAAATTCGTCATGTCTGTCTGTCTGTCCGTCCGTATGTCACAGCCACTTATTTCCGAAACTATAAGAACTATACTGTTGAAACTTAGTTAGTAGATGTATTCTGTGAACCGCATTAAGATTTTCACACAAAAATAGAACAAAAGCAATAACTTTTGGGGGTTCCCCATACTTCGAACTGAAACTCAATTTTTTTTTTTCATCGAACCCATACTTGTGGGGTATTTATGGATAGGTGTTCAAAAATGATATTGAGGTTTCTAACATCATTTTTCTCCAAACTGTATAGTTTGCGCGAGAGACGTTTCCAAAGTGGTAAAACTTTTTTCCGAAACTATAAGAACTATACTGTTGAAACTTGGTAAGTAGATGTATTCAGTAAACCGCATTAAGATTTTCACACAAAAATAGAAAAAAAACGATAATTTTTGGGGGTTCCCCATACTTCGAACTGAAACTCAAATTTTTTTTGTTCAAAAATGATATTGAGGTTTCTAATCTAATTTTTCTCTAAACTGAATAGTTTGCGCGAGAGACACTTCCAAAGTGGTAAAATGAGTGTCCCCCCCCCCCTGTAACTTCTATATATATAAAAGGAGAAACTGATTCACTGACTGACATATCAACGCACAGCCGAAACTACTGGGACTAGGAACGTGAAATTTTCCACACAGCTTCCTTTAATAATGTAGGGGAGCACTAAGAAGGGGTTTTTGAAAATTCGACTTTTAAGGGGGTGAAAAGGGGGGATTTCGATTGTATGCAAAATCTTATTCCTTGAGTTAATAGACTTGAAACTTGGCACGAATACTTATCTAAGTAAATCATAAAGTTTGTAATTTTTAGTTTTTCTATGCTACCCCCTAAACGGGGGTTGGGGGGTGTCAAAGTTTGTATGAAAAAAAATTTACGCAAGGTCCGAATAACTCGAAACTCAGTATTTATACTTAAAATCGAAAATAAAGAATAATGCGTATCAAGGTTTTTCGGAAACAACCCCTAACGGGGTGAAAAGGGTTAAAATATTTTAATGACGGCTGCGATTTACTCATTTTTCGTCATGGGTGTCGTTTTCGTAGTTTTAGATAGTGCTAAAGCCGATAGTGAGGTCAAAATGTAAATCCAAGATGGCGGCTGCGAAAGTTTTCTTATTTTTCGTCATGGGAGTCGTTTTCGTAGTTTTCGATGGTGCTAAAGCCGATAATGAGGTCAAAATGTAAATCCAAGATGGCGGCTGCGAATTCTTTTTTATTTTTCGTCATTGGTGTCGTTTTCGTAGTTTTCAAGGGTGCTAAAGCCGATAGTGACGTCAATAAGTAAATCCAAGATGGCGGCTGTGAATATTTTTAAATTTTTCGTCATGGGTGTCGTTTTCGTAGTTTTAGATAGTGCTAAAGCCGATAGTGAGGTCAAAATGAAAATTCAAGATGGCGGCTGCGAATTATTTTTTATTTTTCGTCATTGGTGTCGTTTTCGTAGTTTTCAAGGGTGCTAAAGCCGATAGTGACGTCAAAAAGTAAATCCAAGATGGCGGATGTAAATATAAAAAAAAAATCGACATGGGTGTCGTTTACATAGTTTTCTAATGTGCTTAAGCCGAAAGGGAGGTCTAAATGTAAATCCAAGATGGCGGCTGCGACAAATTTCTCATTTTTCGTCATGGGTGTCGCTTTTGTAGTTTTTGAGGGTGCTAAAGCCGATAGAGAGTACTTCGTACGAATACTTATCTTAATAATAAATGGGGATTGGAGGTGTCAAAGTTTGTATGAAAGATTTTTTATGCGAGGTCGGATTTATTCGAAATTCAGTATTTATACTTAAAACCGAAAACAAAGAATGACGTGTATCAATATTTTTCGGAAACAACCCCTACCGGGGTGAAAAGGGATGAAATATTTTATTTGCATCGCACTGACCTATAGCAAGATACACGCAACGACATCTATTTTTTGGAATTTGCTATTCACAATTGGGCCCGATAAATGACGCTGCAATCGAAGTTCAAGACGGTATTCTGTTCATGACACGTGCACAATTTCTGAGCAGTACCTAAACTAACCTAACAAAAAGTACTAGGGTTTCATGAATTCACGATATAGTATTTCAATTATTAAACAATTAATCTGTCTAGCCTTTTCCCAGTTATGTTAGGGTCGGCTTCCTGTGTAACCGGATGCAGCTGAATAACATTATTTTACATGGAGCGACTGCCTATCTGACCTCCACAACCGAGTTACTGGGTAATACGATACCCCTTGGTAAGACTGGTTGTCAGACTTTCGGGCTTCTGACGACCCGTAACAACTGTCAAAGATCCATGAATGGCAGCCGGGACCAACGGCTTAACATGCTTTCCGAGGCATGGAGGAGTCTCGGTATGTCAAGATGGTCACCCATCCACAGACCATCCACGGCAACCGTAGCTTAACCTGATGGGTCGACCCGTGCGGCTGTTAATACTTAGTTTCAAGCTCCTCTACAATTCTTCTCTCAATTTCTATCAATTCATCAATTTCTATCATTAGACATCGTGCACTATTTCTGAACACTAACCTAACAAAAAGTACAATCATTACGTTATGCTACTAATATGAATTTGTATTAGGCGACAGATAGTTTATAACCTGAACAAAGAATACTTTTTATCCCGGTAGTACGTTTCCTTGGTTTTCCGACATCCACGCGAGCGAAGCCGCGGGAAAAAGCTAGTCTAAAATAAGAGAACAATAAAACTAAAAAAAATATATGATGTACATTACCATCTAAACTTCCACCGAAAATTGGTTTGAACGAGATCTAGTAAGCAGTTTTTTTTTTAATACGTCTTAAATCGTAAACCGCAATTTACCTTTAACGAACTACAGGAACTTTTATGTTAGGTATGTTACTTGCTGCTACGGAACCCTTCAGGTGCGAGTCCGACTCGCACTTGGCCGATTTTTTTTTATTTAGTATAGAATAGAATAATATTTAATAATAGAATATATTTATTAGGTACATTATTTATTTATGACCATCGATATTTTCGTCAATTTGTAGACCGATAGTGATATTTATTTTTTCATTTGGTAGAGAAAGCTTGCGCGGTGGTCCCAGTAGTTTTTGAATACCTACCTACGTATTTTTGCCACTTAGTATTTATTTTTTACTATTGCGAAACGTGCTCTTGACCTCGATCTCGCCTGATGGAAAACGATGGATGAGGTCTATGATGGAACGAGCGTGCCCAGAAGATGCCTGTTCACTCTTGCTTTGAAGGCAAACGGGTTATATGTGGAAGGGAACACAGACGCTGGCAGAGAGTTCCACACTTCGGCTGTGCGCATTATAAATGTGGAGGAGAAGCGCTCAGTACGACTAGACGGGATATCAACCAAGTGCGTATGGTACCCTGCAGTACGCCTGCAGTAATGCACCCCGGAAAGTAGGAGATTACTGAAACTGGCTCTTTTTAGCAGTGAAAAGACACGCCTGTGTTTTCAGAGCATTGAATTTGACCAGATTGTCATCGCTCCACTGAGAAACAAGATTTAAGGTCAAATTTATTCGCTCCACCATGGCCTCTCTTAGAGTAGGTGTTTCATCTCTGCTGGCTCTTGCACTGGACAGGTATCTTTCTGAGACTGTGTGTGCTGTCATCCGCGTAACCAATAGCACCAAGCTTTAGCAGGTCGTTGATGTGCAGCAGAAATAGAGTCGCAGAAAGAACAGACCCCTGAGGAATACCGGCATCAATAGCCATCTATGACCACTCTGATCGATCGCTCACTAAGGAAGTCGGAGAACCAGTTACAAAAGTCAGCAGAGATGCCGAATGCGGGTAGTTTACCCAACAGCAACAGACTAGCATTCCAGACCCTGTCAAAGGGCTTTGAGAAGTTTGAGATATCAAGCGACACAGCAAGAGCTTCGCTGTGTCTCTCAGTCTCATTGGCCTCGCCCCAGCAATGCGAAACATACACAAGAAGATCCCCAGTTGACCGACCACGACGAAAGCCATACTGGCGGTCACTGAGGAGCTCATTGTCATCCAGGTATGCTAGCAGCTTATTGTTTAGCACCCTTTCCATCACTTTGCACAGTATGGAGGTTATTGCGATTGGTCCATAGTTGACAGGATCGTCACCTTTTTGGGCACAGGCTGCACCTTAGCAAGCTTCCAGGACTTCGGCACTACTCCGGTTTTTAAAGAGAGGCGATACAAGCGCGTCAAGATAGGAGACAACTCTGGAGCACGGCTTTTCAGGCCTAGTATTCCGTCAGGTCCGCTGACTTTATTCACGAATTAACCTTAAATCTGCTGCAAGTATATGTGGATGATGTTATAATTCTTCCTGTCACTGTTATTTTTAGAGCAGTTAATGATATTCGAATTTGGGTAAGTAGATACTTAACACAACTAAAAAGTGAAAATAAAATCTTTACAAAAAAAGAACCGACTTTCAAAAACAAAACACTACAAAGTGAAAAATTACTTTACTTTTAGAAGGCGGCTTTTCCAGTTTTGGAAGTCGGTGGCAATAAAGAAAGAAAGAAAGAAAGAAAGAAAGAAAAAGTATTTATTGGGACAGGCACAGGGGATCACAAATTAAAATAAGACACAATTGAGACATAAACGACACTGACTTCCGAAATTAAAGTTATTTTTCACTTTGTAGTGTTTTTTGTTGTACATTACTTATTTTTTTATTTTTTAAACTTTGTATTTCATTTAAAACGTTGACAAGACGGAGTCGGAAAAATAATTACTTAGGTGAGTAAAAATTTATTTAACATATTTATTCCTTGTCCGTACCATAAATTAACCATAAATTAACTATCTACCTGTGTATACACAGGTAGATAGTTAATTTATGGTCGAACCATTACTAAACTACGCGCACACCGTCTGCAAATTTTATTCAAATTCGTTCTACGATTTATGATCGTAAAATAAAATGAAACTAGAAAGCCGTGTTACTATTCGATGCAAGTTAAAAGTGACAACGACAAATACTTCGCCTCGCCAAATATATTTCTGTTGAAAATTGTACAGCTGACGCACATCACACGTAATCATGAAAAATGTGGAATAGCAACTTGTTTTTGTGTAGAGTCGCCTTAATTAATTGACAATCATTTTTATAACTGTTTCCTTATTCGCGATTTCTTGAAACAGTAAGTTCGTAACCTCGAGGTATTCTTGTTGATAATTAAATGCGTTCCACAAACATTGCTCATTACGCGAAAATATAGTCTCTTCCTCTGTTACCATAGATTGAAGCGAGAAGAAGTGAAACAGATATAATTTAACGATTTTGAACACTATATCATTGTGCCAGAGACCGAATAGTTTCATTATTCAGTAGTAAAATGATAATTCCGTTGTATTGATAAACAAACATCAGTCTTACACTCGAATTGCGAAAAAACTGAGTAATATGTACCTAAATCGTGTGTTAGTTAGATCAGACACATGTTCATGATTTATTGGGAATGAGGTTCAGGAGCTGAAAATAACAGACGTGTGCTAATTACCCCATTTTGTATTAAAATTCAGTCCAAACGAATAGAATAACGATGCGTCGTAAGCTCTATAATCCAGAATGTCTAAATGGATCGTATACGGCTGTCTGGACGGACATGATTCATATTTGTGAATATGCTCGCTCTGGTCGGGTGTGACATTCCTGTAAGAGAAGACCATATATGGCACGCTAGTCGCCGTCAGGTAATGCATCCCCGATCAGTGAGCGATTATAACGCAACGGAAGCGGCTGAAATTAGCAGCGCGCGCGCATCGGTCGGTCGGGGCCGGTGCCAGCCGGGCCGCGCCGAAACTAAATACCCAAAAGCGTTTGTGATCGCGCGAGCGGCTGCCAAATATGGCACGAATCTCGGGTTTCGCGAGGCGCGCGCGCCGCGTCGCTGGCACACCACCAGCCACTGCAAAAACGCTCTCTGTTCCCGACTAAAAACACGTAAAAAACGTTTTTATTTCTGTAGCGAGCGGCCTCTAAATTTAGGCCGTATGGAAACCGAAAGTAATACGAGCGATTTTGGTTGGGGCCGCGTTGTCTGTATTTAGATTAGAGCGGCGCGGGCGCAGTGGCGCGACTCGCGACTCGGGAGTCGGCGCGCGACTCGCGACCTCCGCAACCCGCACGCACCGGCCGCACTCGCCGCGCACGCCGCGCCGCCGCGCAACTGTCGCGCACCGACTGCATTGTGAGCCCACTGTGATACAATATGCGCGCGCGCTAACAGTTTATCAATGAAAAGTTTTGTGTTATAAGTGCTACAATTAAAAGGATTTGGATGTCACAGATGTTACCCGAAGGTGGAGGTAAATACAACATCTTTTTGAGTTTTACTTAGAGTTTATAATATTGTGTGCCCACTTATTATTTATTATGCATGCTAATATAATTACTCTGAATTTAAACCACTGAAAAAAAAATTGTTATAAAGTAGTAACTAACTACGTCTTCACCTATGTAATTATTAAATTATTATAATTTATAAATCCCAAACCCTTCTAAAATAGAGCAGTAAATAAAAATTATTAAATTAAACAAACAGTTTCGATAACGGCGCACAAACACTTGTTATCTAACGAAGCGGAGTGCTTCAGTTAAAGTAACCCAGTGCCATTATCTAAGTAGGCGGTGTGTACCAACTGTTGTATGTGGTAGAGTTATCTGCCGCCCGCCGGTTATCACGCGCGATACGCTGTACCTTGATTCGCTACAACTAGCGTTGCCTATCAGTCACTACTGCCGGTAAATACTCTTTAGCCTTTTGTTTAAAGTTAACTCTAATTATTGGCTAACTCTAAATCATTCTATTCCTAAGTTTTTTTAAATGAATCATTAATTTGTTTAACTTTGAATGCTTTTTATTAACATGTTTAAATTTTAATGAGTCTGTTGGTCATACTGCTTAATCATGTTTCCCTGAAAAGGTAAACCGCAGGTCGAAGGTTATCTGCAAGTGAAAAGGTATTGTTGAATGCATTAGAAGTTACACTGTAGTCGGCGGATTGATTCATAATACTCTATACTTATTACTACCAGTACAAACTGCTGGCATTGACTACCAACTTACGTTTGTGTCAATCTGCTCATTACCTACATTTCTCTGGCTGTATATTGTGACAGCAGATTACAGCTATGGGATAAGTAAGCAGGACATGCGAGTTATGCGGCATGTTATGAACTGTACCCACAGGGCCAATGTATAGAATAGCAACCCTTGGACTTTTCAGTAATTTAGGACAAAATACACGAGCCATCGTCCTTCTCAAACAATTTAATGCAAACATTGAACACCAATTCTGTCACAAGAAAGAGGAGTGTCAATTGTATCACTTATGTCATCCAGTTCCAGCGAGTTTCCCTTCTCCATCGCTGACATCCGTCTCGGATGCTTCATTATATTATCTGTGTCATGTGTGCAGATTCAATCACGCTGTGTGCGTTTGTTCTTACCGCAGAAAGCCCCGGTGTGCGCTAGTCCTTATACGGAGAGTGTCAAATTGTCTCGGCGGCGAACAGTACGAATGTGTACCGTTGTGTAAACAAAGAGATCGAGGTGGCTTCTGTTATCACTGGCCCGTTTCGGCGAAACCGAGGTGATTTTGTGCTGCCATTATTTGTATAGTTGAGAACTTGTGAGTGAAGCTGTCGCGCAGTTTTGGGTTTCAGGGTTTTTTGGTCTGACCAATGTTAGTTATTGTCTGAGTGTTAGGTGATGAAACTGTAGACTGAACATTTTAGAATTTATCGCAGCGTCCGCTGCTCTGACCATTGTTTGTGTAGGTTTTTCAAATTGAATTTGCTGTAAATGGATTTCCTAACGCTTATTGGTTAAACTACCAGTTTTGTCAATTGTATTCTTTCAGAAAGTAAATAATTATTTTTGAATTACAATTATAGCGGCTTTAATCTGTCAGTACCTACGTACTGACAGATTAAAGCCAGTCCAGTCGGAATCTCAAACAAGAACTCCTAATCTCACACCATTTGACTAAAAGCCTAAAAGCTTAATCGGCCAAGATAACCAAAATGGAACTGACCATACATAAACTGTCGGATATCGGATAGTTAATATTGTTATGTAAAACAATAAGACCATAGACGCATGTTTTGGTCAACCGTTCGCAATTCGTTACCAAAACGGTCATAAATAAGTTCTCGTCTCCTACGCCTCATCGATATGATTCATGCCTACAGCGCTCTATACCCTACAAGGCAGCTATTAGCATTCCCTTTATGCCGATCTCAAATTAATAGTTGTTAACCCGCGGTTCGGCTCAACTTTTTGGAAAGTTAAAATAATAAAAATCTCCACATTTGTTGTTATTTATGTTTGTCGTTTATTTCGGACTGCATTCTTGTAAATGATGATGTAATTAATTGGTTCTTCAAAGTAACAGCTGGTTGTTGCTGAGGCTCTAAGGGCATTTTCTATTTTGTTAGAATGTCGTGATTCAAGCTACTGGTTTTGTTACAAGTCATTGAATCAAAGTTCACAACTTCACTTAAGTTTCGTTCCGTTTAATTCGTTTTGAACATTATATATCAGTTAAATACTTAAATACAGTTACAATGAGATTTTTACTCTTTTGCAATTATTTTCCGGCTACGAAATGCCAACATTTTGAATGAAAATTACAGTTCTAAAAGGTGACATGCCCTCACTATGATCTATGTACCTATCGAATGTGTTTGAAAATTGCATTAATTCAAGGATTCATTAATTAGCATTCGTTATCTCTCTATTTCAGTAATAATACAGATATCTTGATTGAAACCAAGCAAACAAAAAGAAATAAAACATCAATATGGTGTTACATTATTTTGTAAAATTAATGGCGTAAAGCGACCAAACATCACAATTAACTCTTGGCACTCCTCGACTATGTTGGCGCCGCCGGTGGTTCATTCACAAGGCGACAGGTGGCGCCTTGTCACCACCATAAAGTTTCCCGACACCTGCCGGAAAACACGAAATTTTTCCTAAAGAAAAGTTGATTTGTAGTGACCTATTCTTGGAAAATAATGCCAAGAACCCGTAATCACGTAATTATGGACAATGAACTGTTAACATAGTTGTGTAAAAACGTCGTATGTGCCACATGGCCTGCTGGTGGAGCAGACGTCGTAGTGACGTATCTCTGGCGGATTGCCAGCGAGTGGCAGTGTAGCAGTGCGACGTAATAGCGCGGAGTAAACACTTGACCGAATGTAGGTGATGATGAGTCAGGAATGAGGGAGTCAAGACACAGCTCACAGTTTACATAGTGGGGGAGAATCAGAATTAGGGAGTGAGAAAAATTGCGAATAGTATTTAGTTGTTTACAACTAGAATATTTTGTTTAGAGAGACATGTTATGATTTTGCAGAACTTGAACTATCCTTTGCACTCTTAATTTTTTTGTTTAGTAGAGTTACTTAGTTAAATCTTTAATTGACAACATTAACGATATAATGTAAATGAGGCTCTTTTTATATTTGGATATATTACTTAAGTAGGTACTGATGTTACATGAAAAAAAAACATTTCCATAGAATTTCCTGCAATTTCAGTAAAAGGGGAGGCTTTTCTCAATCTGCGACAAGGAATGTGAGTAACATAATATCAAATCTAGCCTTTTCCCAACTATGTTGGATTGTTGGGGTCGGCTTCCATTCTAACCGGATGCAGCTGGATACAATACTATTTTACATGGAGCGACTGCCTATCTGACCTCCACAACCCAGGTACCTACTAAGTAACACGATTCCCCTTGGTAAGACTGGTTGTCAGACTTTCGGGCTTCTGACTACCCGTAACGAGTGTCAAAGAACTACGAATGACAACCGGGACGGTGCTTTCTGAGGCACAGAAAGGGCCATTTCTCGTTGTGCCATGATTTTCCTTTTAGAGATCTTTGGGATTTTCCTGTAAATTTATCAGTTACCTATACATAGAATAGGCTCAACAAATATAGAATAACGAGGGATTTCAGAAACAGGTCGGGATTTTCCTAATCAAGGTTTAATTTCCATAAAGCTTTGTGCAGACCAGCGCGATTTATCGCGCGACGCGACACCTATTATTGTTATAGGTACCGTGAAGTTTTCTTAGAAATTGTATTGTTCGCATCGCGTCACGCGACAAGTCGCGCTGGTCTGCAAAAGCCTTTACAATAGATGTAGGCATTCGTTCTCATTAGTTTCTAACTTAGAAGGCACTTATTATTTGTATTTCATGCGAAAAATAGTAAATCACACAGAATTAGGACGAGTAAGTACGTACCCAAATAGTACGTCACATTGTATACGTCAAGCCACGTGTACCTACATAAATTGATATTTTGTTCTGTATGTACATAACTACATACCTAGGTAGGTACATACTTTGAAATCTTCGAACTGCTTTCAGCAACTGAACAAATTAACTTAGGTTTAAAAATTGCGGTTAAAACTCAAAACCGCAGTTTAATTAAAATAAAAAACTCGTGCCCATTTACTTTTTGTTATTGTTATTGTGGTAGATACCTACAGGCGATGACTTTGAACACTTTTGAGGAAACCGTCCGTTTGTGAGTAATTATTGTATTAAGTACAACCTTATTCAAGTACCTACCTACGCCTTCGATGCGGATCCATAACAATCACGGCTATATTTATATGATGATCGGCCGCCTCTCTACTTGTATGTGCACAAAACTTAAGTTAAGGCACAGATTAATAGTTAAGGTTAATCCTAAAGGTGTGTCCAAACATTGAGCGGCAAGAGCGCGACAGCAGCACGCGGCGTTTGTAGGACACATTTCTGCCGCGCTCACGCGCTCTAGTTAGGACCAAACCGACGAATGTTTGCACGGCAGTCCCTAAGTACTGCGCGGTACATCCGAGACACGCCGCGCACTTCAGTTGGCAATATCAATCTGCCTAGCCATTAATACGTGCGCAGAAATACGTCCAGACACATTTAGTGAAGAATGTTTCCCAAAAATGTTCGCGCGCGGCAGTCGTCGAAAATACACAGCGCGGCAGGTCTCGTGCGGCAGCCGCGCACGATTGCCACTCAGTGTTTGGACACACCTTTAGGTACCTATACCCACTTTAATAGTGTGCCTTAGTGTGAGAATTACTAGACATTTTTAATTTTGCTCTGACTAACGTGGAAGTTATGATAAAAGGTTTTCCTCCTTCCTCTGCCTAGTGGGTTTTTAATGTTTATGAAACAAATACTTACGTAAAAATTACTCATTACCTACCGAACTCATTTCTGGACAGGTACCTACCGTAGAGGTTTGTCCGGTTGCCTTTGATAACCGACCTCCACGAATCTAAGTAATATTATAATTAATGCGAAAGTGAATTTTTTTGTTTGTTGCGCTTTCACACTTAAACGGCTGAACTTTGGCACATGGGTAGACTATGATTTTTTGAGCGCACGGTGTAAGACGAGTCCTACCTATTAATAATATTGTAGGAATAATTATTATTTGAATATAAATACACCTTTCATTTGATAGAATCATCTTTTCAATTTAATATTTTTTTAATTTTAAATTCAACGATAGGTAATAATATGGGAGCGCACGCGCAGGCCTTATCGTAGGTACCTATAGGTATCTAACTGTAACATTTATTGGAAATAAACTGAACTGTGTAGGTAATTACGCACCTAGTGAAAGTTTGAGTAGAGAAAGACAGCTACAAAGGATTGTGAAAAGAAGAATTAATAAAAAAACTTGTTATTAATGCGGAAAATATTGGCAATATAATAAATAATAAACATGATAAATCTGAATAAACAATTAAGTATATTCGTTAAGTTTCAAGCCTTGCATTTTTTTTTACAATTTTCCATAGATATAAGAACTGTTATTTATATTTCTATGCAATTTTCTCATGCAGATGCAGTCTACTTAAGCTAGTCAGACTAGATTGCCTAGACTAGGTGGTAAATAGTAATATTATGTTAGAACATAGCCAGCTGCACCTACAATAAAGCAATGACTTCATTATCTCACATCGTAATTTTAGAGTTTATTGCAATCGTTATCTATCGACATAATGTTTTGTGCCAGATGTACCGGAACAGATTGTAATGAATGAGAGAGTATAGGTAGGTAGGGATCCGCAAAAATTCAAAAGTATCGATACCTACTCGATACCGGTATCGCAGAAGAAAGTATCGATACCGATAAAAGTATCGAACCAAAAGTATCGATACTACTCAGTATCGAGTACTCTTTGATCATTTTTTAAATTGAAAAAAAAAAAAAAAAAGACTGAGTATTGACCAGTGACCGAGAATGACCGAGATTGCAAATTGATTAATGTTGCTATTCTATAATTATAAAGTGCAATAAAATTCATCAACAAAGAATCAATTTCTACGTTCTTACCACTGAAATCATTGTAATGTAGATTTACATACAAAATTAAAATAACTTTCAATTAAGATATTTGACGGTGTAATTCGATTTAAATGGTTAAATAATCATCATTAGCGAATTCCCAAAAACTTGCAAAAAGTACAGACGCCAACACATCAACCTACTCCGATCTGTCAAATTTTCCCAATTAACATTGAACCTTATTCTTTAGCAATAAAGTTGAAAATCTATTAAAGAAATTTGACAGATTGTAGTAACTTGATGTGCTGGCGTCTGTACTTACTAACGACGTGGCCACACTGTCTTACTGTCTATGGTAAGTAGTAAAATGACACGATTCTAAAGGTGCCTTCACACTTTGTCATATAACTCATAGTGTGAAGGTACCTTATGAGACAAAAGTATCGAGTACATGAAAAAGTATCGATACCTAGTAAAGTATCGAAAGTAAAGTATCGAGTACAAAAATACTAAGTATCGAAGACAAAGTATCGATACTACTCAGGTATCGATACTTTTTGCGGATCCCTATAGGTAGGTACTAGACTAATGCTGTCATGACATTTTTTATATTTAGGGTAATAAGTTCAACCAGCTATTCCAGGTTGTAAGTTTTAGTCCGCGTCTCTTGATATTAGTTGATACTCAAAAAGGTATCAGTCACACAAAAATAAATCGGTCCCACTTCTCAACGGCCCGCTGAAAAGGCCACACAATAATAATATAATATTATGATAATCTACCTAAATGTAGCGCTCGTCCGATCAATGCCTTAAAAGCGAAGGGTTCGTCTGTATCTGCAAACTTTATAGCCGACCAGTCTGTTTTGTTATGACTCATTTCATATTGTTGTGATTTGTGCGAATAAATCTGGTTGGGATCTGTGTACCGAGTCTGTAGGATTCGCTATCGTAACGTTTGGTATTTATAGCAGTTTTGTGCTAAACGCGCGCCAATTTTTTATGTTTGGGATTCCTTCCTTATGTTTGGTGGCAGCTTGCCACTGCCAGCCGAGCGCGGCGTGATTCACTGTGTTTGGTACAACTAGGAGATAGCAGATAACTACTAAGTTAATAGTTAGATTGATTTGTTCTGTTCATTTCAATATAGGTACTTACCATAGGTATTTAAGTAGGTACCTACCGAAGTTTGTCACAATTTCCTTTTTCCGGACTTTGTCCTCCATTCATCTGCTGCGGATGAATGGATCACTCATAACCACGGACGCGTTGATATATCGGTAGGTAATAACTGTAAAACTTCATTAAATTCTTTTCGATAAAAGCATTGGTAAATATCGTTGCTGTACGCCTGTCTAGATGAGCATGTCTGCAATGCTAACAGCCCGAATAGCGAAAGTGTTGAGTAAACAAGCCGCACGTCAGCAGTCACGGAGCTCGGAGTATAAATTACTGTGAGAAGCGACGCCCACGCAACGTAATCACAGTAGTAGACTCAATCGAAACACTAGTTGTAGAAGTTCAGAATGTCCTGTTCGTAGAGCGCTTGATGTTCATCAATTTACCACACACAGAGGCTAAACTGATTTTTATTAAAATACTTACATACCTAGGAACTATTTTAACGAATCCCACAAAGCGGGGTCGGATTATGGGATCCGATCAGAATAAACCAAGAGTTTGTGCCATGCCGAAAATTGAAATTACATCTTCTCTGTGTTCCATATAAATATAACTTCTTTCTTATAATATATATGGTGAGTACCTATTCATTGTCTGAGGAGTTGTCTTTTTCTAAACATAATATTTATGCTTGTTAAGTTGTTATCGTTTCACAAAAGGAATGCAGAAACAGGATTTGCAGCTTTTCTACGTAATACAGACATCTTAGCGTCGCGTCGTAGCGCCGCTACGCGTATGCAGGTAGGTACCTACTTGCCCTACGCGTAGCAGCGTAACCACCACTGAAAGGGCCAATTATTTTTAGACACAAAACAAACCTTAGTTTTTTGGAATAGAGTGCAGTGCACTGTCATAAATAATAGTAAAACAATCCTGTAATGTAATTACTAAAAACAAACGTTAGGCTTCTTTACCTCACTGTTTGGTATTCATGTCATGCTACCGAACGCGCTCATTAATTGGCAATTCTCTTTCGTTTCTGAGAATGATAATTATTTCACTAATTCCTCTCCCACGCACTCGCTGGGTGGTATTGATGACAAATATATCCTTCCTAATAAAATACTGCTCGCACTACTTACACTTTCCTTACTTTTTTGCGCTTAGGCATTATTTTTTGTGTCGCTCAGCGTATGCGTCAGGCTGGAGCTGTGTTTCTGAGTTATGTCATGTTTGTGAGTGTCATCATGTTTCGATTTAGGCTCACCGCGTGTGATTCACAGCGGCCGTGGATGCTTTGATTGTGTTTCAGACGTTCACAGATCATTACTGAAGTTATTCGAAATAGGTACTTACCTACCTAGTAATTTTAAATTAGAAGACGGTTGTCTAGTAAGCACCTAAAACAATCATTTTAACGGGTAGGTAGTCTTCAGAGGTTAGTAGAAAGCTCAGGGGGTCTACCACCACCTTTAAAGTAGTTATATTATTTTAATCTTACTTCAGTGGGGAAAAGAGACGGAACTATACGTCCTGTAGAGCTTCATCTCTTCCCACACTTAATAATACTGCTTCAGAGGTTGTGGTAGTCCCCCTGGATATTTCGACCCGTAAAATCCACCCTCCATGCATTTGCCACTTCCTTGTGGTTGGCTAAAATCGGACAGCACTGGTATGATTCGCAACTAACTTCATTGTTTTGGTTAGTGTTTTCCACGCGGTTTCCCACGCGGATATACACCACAGTCATGCTTTGTTTGTCATCATCATCATCATCATCATCATCAGCCTATTAATGTTCCCACTGCTGGGACACAGGCCTCCTCTCTGTGAGAGGGAGTGGGCTGTAATCTACCACGCCGGCCCAGTGCGGGTTGGTAGATCAGATGTCACATGTCTTCGAATTTTTTGTTCTAAGACATGCCGGTTTCCTCACGATGTTTTCCTTCACCGTTTTGAGAGCAGTGGTGATGAAATTATTTACACAAAGTAAAGCGCCCGCTTGGGTTCGAACCAATGACTATGTGGTTTAATTCTCATTGGTTCGAACCCACGACCTACAACTCGTAAGTCGGGGCCGTTACCACTGGGCCACCACTGCTTTGTTTGTGAAACTTGATAATTTATTTGATACAGGTTTTTACCTAGGTACCTAGGTAGGTTAATGAAAATAAATAAGGTAATGCGTGTAAAACTTACATATATACTTAATTGGCTGTACCTATACTTAAGTAGCTAATATTGTGATGTCCTTTCCTTGTTTTGGCTCAGTCGGTTCAAATTATCTGAACTAGTGAGTTGTGAGTGACAGGGTAAATAAATTCGCGAGCTTTTGTTTACTCCGAAAGGAAAACGTGCAGGAAATTAAATATTTGTGAGTTCTGTATTTTGATATCTGTAAGTCGCATGTTCTCCAATTTCTTTTCTTTCTTTTTTAGTTTTTCACTATTCTCGGGACCTTAGGGTCCCGGACCTTTGGAAGGCGTACGAGGGACCGAAGCCAACTCGCAGAGGCCCGTTAGACGTTTTTAATGAAATGAGGCACCATATTGTTTTTTTTTTTTAAACGTCGTCCTACACTAGTTATTTATCCTGTATTGTGGGTGTGTTTACAAACATTTAAACTCACATACACAAACAGCCAGACCCGGAACAACTAGTTGTAGGTCATACAAATTATTTGCTCCGTGCGCGAATCGAACCCGCGACATACAGCGCAGCAGTCAATCGCTAAACCACTGCGCCAACCATGCCGTCAAATTGACAATTTATGGTTCAGATTTTTTTTTTCATTAAAATGTAATTCTTTGTTTTACATCTGGTACGTACCTAGGTAGGTACTTAATTATAAAATATGCGCAGACTAGTGTTGATACTATGTTATATTTCTGCAAATAAAAAGATTATGGTCAATACCGAGACCATCCCTTTAGATTTAGACTGACCAACATAATTCAAGATATAAAAAAATCTGCGAAACTACCTTAAAAAAAACAGACTTGTCCTCGTGAACCACAGGTCGCATCAATTGGAAGCTTGTTACGAAACATGCGCGCGTTGTTTCAGTTGCGCCGGCAGCGCGCGCGCCGCTGGCCATTCGCGGCGCGAGTATTTCGGGCCGCACTCGAAGCGCCTCGGGTTTCACGCCTTCTGCCGAGGCGTACCCACTGACACACAAACACGCTGTATTTTCGGCCATGAGGGTATGATAAGCACGGTTAGAATAGTTTCGATGCCCTAATTCCGCCACACTAATAGGAAATACTCGTTTCTGGCGAATGCGGCAATATTTCATGTTGGCGCGAAATAATTGCGGTGAAATAATTATGTACCTACTTAGTTAATTTTCCCTGGGCTCATAGCTGCAGGAAAAATCAATGTATAATTTTC
Source organism: Conistra vaccinii (assembly GCA_948150665.1). Lineage (NCBI taxonomy): Eukaryota > Metazoa > Arthropoda > Insecta > Lepidoptera > Noctuidae > Conistra > Conistra vaccinii. The sequence continues at coordinate 19,276,457 of OX411338.1, read as the reverse complement.
ACGTGCGTATTACCTACAATAACGGTAACATAACGTAAATAAGTTCTGTACAAGATTTATTACCTGGGTGTTGCCTACCTACCTTATGTGATGATGATGATCTCGTACGTACGCATGCGTAGTAAACACCAATGATTTACGATTGAGACTACGTTACACTTTTTACGTTTTACCTGACGTGACGTGCGTCTTACAATCAAAACACATAAAACATTTTAACTGTAGATATTGAATAATTTTGTAGGCAGTCATCAGATACACGAATTCGTTAACGAGTAAATAACCAATACATAAGAGAATTTTTGGAGGTTTTCTAGGCATTTGTTTACGAAAAATAGTTTAGAGCATTATGTAACCAGCGAACGATAGCTTTAGAACCCAAGACAAAAATCAGCAACTAATTACTAAATCATATGCCATGTGACAAGATCTAGCTGTGCCTTACCTATGTATAACATATTGTTACATAAGTTACAGATAAAACACCTAATACTGGGGCCATAGTATACCGTTAGGAATACGCACTGGCTACATTTCAAGTAAAGTAATGTATTAATATTGTGCATTATTAACATTTCAGTGCAACAATAACACTAACTGAGTGTCGTACTCACGCGCCCGCTGTCGGTCGATGTGGGCAGTAGCATTCAGACAACCATATTTGTACAATGATCTATAATACTGCCGCCATAAGGAAAAAAGACGCATCTAACATTTTTTTTAAAATTAAGTTACATACATATTCTAAATCAGTAAACAAAATGGCATCTACCAGTATTTTTATATTTCGCATAGATTAAACGGAACCCCATAAATGTTACTGTTAAATAAGACGTATCTGCAATATGAATCAAATATTACTAAACAGAAAAGACATTTCTGACGTACACTAAGTTGAAAAAACGCATTTTAGTAGAAGCGTCTTATTTATTTACAAAATATTTAATTTATCATAAAATGAAAAGGCACTTCTGCATGGTCATAAGAAGAAAAGACTGTTCTGCGTAGATGTGCCTTTTCTGCTTAGTATTACATAAAATAGGCAGGCGCAAGTGGCAGTTGTGCCTTTTTTACTTAGTATTGCTAGTTGTGAGGGGTGAAGTGGGGCTCGCGGTTGGAATACTGCACTTCAGTTGCGTCCAGGAAGCCAGAGCGAACACGCGCGCGCGCGGCTCTCCGCGCGGCTCTCCGAGTTATAACTACGGAAAAATAGTAAGTCAAACTTCCTCGAATTATAATTGATGTATATTTAAGCAAGCACCCATGAGTAATTTAAGATTAAATAAACTGCAAACTTATCAGGTGACACTTATCAAATAAAGACATGCCTACTTTTATGTTAAAATATTAGAAAATTAAATATATCGGTTAGAAAACAACATCTTAATCCAGGAAAACGCTTTTTTCTCGAATTTGTTTACACCGTTGAGTACCAACTATCACAATGAAAAAGTTTGCAGTTTATACATTTAAACCTTGTTTCATTATTTACCTTAATGAGTTTTGTAGGAAGTAAACATCTTTTTTGTGTGCTTGCCTGGCTGATGTATATTTTTGCCACTGTTAGGTTAGACGGAAGATATTTTCTATTTGGAGCATAACCCCGTGTGTAGTGGGTTAAGGAAGTTTGTATTTAGATAATATCTTTCAGTTTTTTATATTTCTTTCCTTTGAGCTGGTGATTTTTTTTTTAAATTTTGTTTAATTTGTTTGTTTCAGTCTGTCAAAATGCTACATAATCGAAGCTCAAAAATAATTTCGTTGGTGCCACCAACTAGTTCTTCCCAGGAGTCAAACCTGAATACTGATAATTATGAGCTGCCTTTATCTACTACGAACGAAAATAACTCTTTGAATGATGCGGATCTTCATAACAGCTTCGACAGCATCCTGGATTTTGATTCAGATGATTCAGTTTTTGATAAAAATTATTTACCTCCAAGTTTAGATCGGTCAAAATGTTCGGAAGATTCAGATTCTTCTACAAATACCATCCCCCCATCACAGCTAAATAACGTTACTGTCCCTGAGTCACCTGAAGTCTCAAGCAACGAAGACACACCACAAACCCTCACAAAAAAGGGGACAATCAGAAAACGTAAGAAGTATGATGAATCACCGGCGCAGAGAAAAGAAATTAAAAAACTGAAAGATATGGAATCTAAATACCAACTTAAGCCAGGGTGTAACGATCGATGTAAAAAAAAATGTCATACCCAGTTTAAAGAAGAAGCACGACAAAATCTAAACCATTCCTTTAGAAACATGTCATGGAAAGAGCAACAATATTTCATAATAAATAACACGTCCAAAGAAGAGCCTAAGAGGAAAACCGTTAAAGAAAACAGAAAACTGCCAAGAAACGTAAGCGTTTTATATTTTCTGTCAAATGAAACAGGGGCAAAAGTGAATGTTTGCAAAGTATTTTTTCTAGAAACGCTGGGTTACAGTCGAAAAAATGATAAATCTGTAAGGAACGCCTTATGCAACATAACAAACAACATTCCAGTTGATAAGCGAGGAACCAATCCTAATCCAAAAAAGTTGGACGACACTAAAATTGTAGAACATATAAATTCTTTTAATCCTTCCATATCCCACTACAGACGAGAGCACGCTCCAAATAGAAAATATCTTCCGTCTGACCTAACAGTGACCACAATGTATCGAGACTTTTACGAACAACAAAATATGAAGGACCTTCCTGTTCACGAACAGATTTCTTATGACTACTACAGAAAAGTTGTAAAGAAGTTAAACATTGGTTTTACAAAACTAGGACATGAAGAGTGTGACGTGTGTGAAAGGTTTTTTATCCATAATCCGGAGTACAAGGAGAAAAGACATAGAAATTGTCAAGAATGCCGAGATTACGAACGACACAGGGTAAAATATACATCGGCCAGGGAAGCATACAAAAAAGATGTAGAAAAACAAAATAACTCAAACATCACCTCAGATACTGCCTATTTTGCAGCTGATTTGGAGAAAGTAATTATGCTCCCACGTATTGAACAATTTAAAATTGTAATGTTTTGCCCAAGAGTAATCGTATTCAATGAAAGTTTTGTGCCAATAGGTGACAAAAAAAACAATCCTACTTTGCAAACTTATGCTGCGATATGGCATGAAGCAATTGCTGGTCGCAAAATGAGTGACATAATAAGCTGTTTCAGAGCTTTTTTGCAGGCAAATAGAGACCTGAAAAATGTAGTCATCTGGTTAGATAACTGTGCAGCCCAGAATAAAAATTGGACTTTGTATTCTTATTTGCTCCATCTTGTCAATTCAGTCGAAGTCAATTATGAAACGATTACATTAAAATATTTAGAGGTAGGCCACACGCACATGGCAGCAGACGAATTCCATCATCAAGTGGAGCAATCCATGAAGAAGAAGAAACACATCTATGATTTCGAAGACTTTCACCAAGCAGTAATGAACACCAGAACAAATATTATCGTTAAAGTAATGAACATGGATGATTTTTGTCAGTTTGAAGACTGTTCTTCAACTTACAAACTACAAAATTCTTCCCCTCGAGCTTATTTATGTGATATGTGTGAAGTAACATTCCTTAGAGGCACCCACGTGATTCGTTATAAGACTGCTTTCTATAATGAAGAAGAATACTCACTTGATTTTCTGAGATTAAAAAATATAAAATCTGGGATACCATATCCAAAACCAAAGAATCAATGTAGAGGCATTACTCAAGAGCGCAAGTCAGCAATCCTACAAAAACTGACACCCTTAATGCCAGACAACAGAAAATCATTTTGGTATAATCTACCTACTGATGAAAATAGTATTGATCTCACTCAAGCTGATGAAGCCTAAATTTACAAGAGATACAAAGCTGTGCTGTGATCATTGTTAATATTAGTATAATTACAGTTTTTATAATTTTTGTTTTTAGAAGAGTTTTAAGCTTTATGTTGAGAGAAGTTTGTTATTGCTTTTTTTGTTTTTTGTCTTTTTTTTATGAAAAAATATAGGTTAGTCGTAGTGTTAGTTTGATCTCACTCAAGTTTATGATGAAGACTTCATTATAGGGGATTCCTTACAAAGCTGTGATTACTATTAATAATAAGTATAAGTACAAACTTAGATAGTTTTTATTCTTAATTTTTGTTTCTAGAAGAGTTTAAAACTTTATGTTGAGACAGGTTTGTAATTGCTATTTTTGATATTCTTAAAAAATAAAAAAGTCTGATTCTCATACTGAGTGTTTTATTTAATACAAGATAATTATCATGTTAAAACATACTTCAGTTTAAATAGGGAGTTTAGGGGGGTTTAGGATTGTTAGGGATCTAACAAATGTGCAAGTATTTTTGACGTGATAACGTCTTATAAATCGATGAACGCCGGCTGCACGCACGAAAAAGATAATTGAATATTACTAAGTTGAAAAGCAGCAAATGGCTATTAACGTCTTTTTTATTTGGTTAACTAGAGCCTGGTAACACATTATCACTAAGTAGAAATGACGTTTAAAAAAATACTAAGTTGAAAGGACGTTTCTAGCCAGAAGCGTCTTTTCATTGCAGTATCACGTATTTTCTTATATTTTTTTTACTAAAAAGAAAAAGAAAATGTTATATAATTAATATTTAGCATTTATTTTATTAAAATTTACAAATAATTTCTGATAGATCAAACTCTAATACACACTTTTGCACCACAAAATGATTACTTGGTGTATTTCCTTTCGCACAGCGCATTTTTTAGTTTTTTACATTCTTTATAATTTTTTTCTCCGTTTCGTACTTCATGTAGAAACGTCCTTTTTCCTTATGGCGGCAGAATAGCTCATACATCATTTTGCAATAACATCGATTGCAAATTATTTCAATATTGAAACTTAGCCAAATCTGACAAATTGCTTACCATTTGTTATTGTTTTGTGTAATAGACATAACTACCTACCTCTCTAATCATTTTCGGACTTGATTTTGACTACCTATGAGTTCTGTCTAGTATTGATATTATCGGCATTTCGCTCCACATATTTTGTGATCTCTGCATAGCCTTTCGGCCTAACCAAAAATTCGAAGACATAATATGTACAGTAACATCCACCAACCAGCACTGGGATCCCGTGGTCGATAATGGCCCACTCCCTTTCGAAGACATAATATGTACAGTAACATCCACCAACCAGCACTGGGATCCCGTGGTCGATAATGGCCCACTCCCTTTCACAGAGGCCTGCCTACTAGTAGTGAACACGTTATAGGCTTATTACGCTAGGCCTTCGGGAAATACTGGTGTGAACCGGCTTGGTGTTATGATGAACAGCAAGGTGGTGTCTGAACCACCTGCCAACTTAGTTGCACGAAGATGTTTAGCTAACTAAAACGTTTGTGTTTGTTGTTTCAGAAGTAATGCGGCGCGTGGTGTGCGGCGACGTGTGTCCTACGCCGCCGCCCGCGCCCACAGCGCAGCACAGGTAATAACATCATACTTATCCAGTCAGACTATTACATATTGAGGTAACACACTCAATAGGCACAGTGCAAAGGTCTTCCAATTCTAAGTGAAGCGCTGGGTCATATTTATTACTTAATGGGCCTGCTCTTGACCTCGACCTCGTCTGATGGAAGCTATGATGGAACGAGCGTGCCCAGAAGATGTCTGTTCATTCTGGGTTTGACGGGACGGGTTTTATTATTTACTGGTTTTTAAGTACCTACCCACCCCACGTAATGCGATAGTGTATTTAACTGTTATCCTACCTTATTATTTCCACAGTAATACAATTTTGTAACTTATTACAAACATTGTTTTTTTTTGTGATTGTGAATTGACAGAGCACAACAGAATAGCTCCATGTCACTAGCTATAGCTATGAGGTTGAGTTGAGGTTATGACAAGGGGCACATGAAATAATCTTTGCGAGGCTCCCCAAAGTAATTAATTCGAGTTAGTATTTGTAATGTTATAATTTATCATGTTGAGATGATTTATATTCACAGATCAAACCTAAAAACATGAATATCCTAAACAACTGAAGCATTTCAATGACCAACAGTGAGTCATAGTGATGTCTTCTCAATGCCTGTCGTAAACTTGCACAACATCGCTGTAATTGTGCAAACGCCTGCCAACCGCAGACGAGATTGTGTTGTGTTTGCAGTCATGAGTGTAAAGACAGAATGTTGTGGCATACATGCTACCAATAGATAGATTCGTGATTTTTCATTTACCTACCTAACGCAACATCTTCAAAATTATTAATCTAGCATCTTTTTCTATTTCCAGGACATCGGAGAACAAGGAGTTGCTGCGTCAACAGCTTCTGTCAGCCAGCAAAGAGCGTCTTGAGAAGCAGGAGTCTCCCAAACCAAAGCACGCGCGCAACAGACAGAAGAACCGATGGAAGCTCAAGTTCCATCACCAAGCGTTGCCCCAGGAGTACCTCGACCACTACGAGCAGAGCCTGCAGAAGGCCAACGCAGCTAAACAAGTGCAACAGAAACAGAAACCCGCTGAGAAACCCAAAGCAGAACCAAACTTTGATATCAACAACTTTACCAACGAAACGTTCAAGATTTGGGCGCAAAGATTAGCGGGCATACAGAATGAGACGGGCACGCTGACCGTGCCACAAGTGTCTTCGATGCTCAACATGGCAGCTAAGCCGCCCAGCAAGGAAGAGAGGAAGAAGAAAAGCCCCGCCATTGCTCCCAGCAAAATAGTGACGTACGACGACCTGCCGTACATGGGCGAGATGACGCTCAACAACTCAAAGCCGAGGAGAGGACGCAAGCCGAAGAAGGCCGACATCTGTCACCTCATATACGAGAACTACGGCACCGTCGTGCCCGGCCAGCCGCCTGCTTCGCAAGAAAGGCTGAACCAAATGAACATGTGTCCTCCCTTCAGAGACCACCCGCCCATGAGCAGCCCCAAAACTGACTTACAGAACAAAATCATCTCCAGCTTGTTAGAAAGGAAGTTGTCGCAAGAAAACAAAAAGCGACTTGAATCTCTGACGCCACCGAAGTTCCCCAGTCCGGATGAGCCGATGCCTGAAGCGCCGGTCACGATCGCGGGCCCTCTGCACAGCGACGACGAGCCACTCAACCTGTGCATCCGAGACCTGCACGACCTCAAGATACAGATACAGAAGAAGTTCGGCAACATTTACTCGTCACTACCTGAAGTTAAGACTGAAGTGGAGGCTGAGAGCTCGGAGCAGGACGGGACGAAAGCTGAGCATCCTCCCAACGCGATTTCTGTGATACAGAGGAACACCAACCTCACGCCCTCCGCCAGCAGCTCGCCCGGCGCGCGCCGCGACGTGTCGCCCGCGCTGTCCGAGCCCGCGCAGGCGACGCCCGGGCCGGACAGTGACGGCAAGTTGGGCTACGTGTACTGGCCCAACGCAGGCATCTACATGCACCCCTTAGCTCTGCAGACGCAACTCCTGTACTACCAACGGCTAGCGGCCGCCGGACAACTGCCCTTCTCCGCTGAAGGCGAGACCAGGGCGCCGACGTCGACGCCGAACAGTGTCAGTGAAGTGTCAGAGAATTCATCGATAGACGATAACAAAAATAAATTAGTGCTCAAACAAATATCAGAACTGTTAGACCCTAAAGTGATTAAGCAAGTGGAGGAGGCGAAGCGCAGCCCCGATCAAACTAAGATGAAGAGGGTCTCCCCTAACCCCGTGCAGGGGCCCGTCCAGGGGCCCGTCAAGAGGAAGCGCTCGGCGATATTCATCCCGCCGATGCCCACCAAGACCAACTCCACCACACCTACCACAGAAGTCAGCATCTGTAAGTTCAAGTTTACGGGAGGCTCCAAACCTTCGCTACAAGAGAAGAAGATGCTGTCAGTGGACTCGGGAGGCAACTTCAGGTATTACAGCGGGACGGGAAACAAGGGAAACAAAGGCTACGAATATCTACAACGGGACTCAAACCAAGGCAAAAATGCTAAAATAGCACCAGAAACATCAACGTCGCAGCCAAAACTGGAAGAGCAGACCACAGCTCTAAGTAAAGAAGACCTCAGTAAAAAGAAGAGGAAATCCAGGAAAAGTCTGCAGAGGGAGAAGCTGGAACAAACGTTCAAAGAGAAGGGGTTTCTGATTCAGACGCAGCAGCTGCAGTCGGCGGAAGGCGCGACGTACTGCAAGTTCAGGCAGCTCAGGAAGTTCACCAGGTACCTGTTCAGGAGTTGGAAGGATTACCTTCCGGGGGAGCTGGAGGAGAACCAGGCTACTGAAGCCACTGCAGCACAACCCTCGCCTGCGACCGATGGCGCGGCCGCAGGAGAGTGGGGCTGACTGGATGACACCAGGACTTAGAAACCACTGTGGTGCCTTTCTTCAGGCAGCGTCGACCGGTATACGGACTTAAGGAGTTCATATTGAAATCAGGCTGTTGTACTTAATGTAGGTCATAGTGACCAAGGAAACCTAAGATTGTATATAATGTGAAGTAATTCGATTTCGGAAGCTGGAGAATTAACATGGCCGCTCAGCGGTACAATAATGCATTTAATAATCGTGTTTAGTGAGATTTTAAAACCATTAATTTGTGTTGTTTTGTTCTTGATCGCCACTCCGTCCATATTGAATGGTTATTATTAATTAACTATCGTATCTTCGCTTCGGTGTAAATTATTGTTGTTAACTATAAATAAGTAAATGTTTTATACGATGGAGATGTATGATTGTGTATTGTCGTCAGATATCAACGTGCACGAACTTATAAGTTTGTGAGCAACGACCGGTAGCAGCGAGCATGGTGTGCTGTGGAACAACGTACTGAAAATGTGTAATTTAATATATTGATGCTCTATTACAAACAAATATTTATTTCATGTTAGTCAAGTTTTGTGAATACCGATGTTGTGAAGTATATTTCGGGCGCTAATAATGTTGTTAAACCATAGTTATATGTACGAATACTAACAAAACTAGTCACGTGACACCTCTAACTTAGCTGTACCTAGGGTAGGACAATCGGCAAACTGTACATATTTGCGAACCAGAGGCATTCTAGTCATTAATGTTAAGTTTATACATCGTTGTTATTAACTGCTGCTGTATATTTAATATTATCATTTTATTTAAAAATGTTTTCGTAATTTTATATAAAAAGTAAAACAAACAAATTGTATACAACAAACTTTATTGCAAAGAAAAACACTTGATTCCGTGATTAAAATATAAAGTGAATAATGAAAACAGGAATGTAATATACCAATTAAAAACATTTAACCGAATCAATATTTTGTATGATTTTAATAATAGGAAAACCCATACGCAAATATACTCGACGTGGTTGCACGACAACCTTTATATTTATGTTAAAAATATTAAAGAGTCGTGCAACTAAGTTAGTATAAACATAGTAAACAAATGCACTTTATTTAGTCTTTGTTGCCGAAAATGGAACGTATTTCAGTTGAAACGAAAACAAATAGTGTTTTACGTAAAATATATAAACTTCAAACAGTACTCTATATTCCAGTACAGGCAACAAAGTATCACCTTATACCAATTAACAATAGCCCGCTACAGGGCGAACCTTCTACATGCTGATACAAAAATAACTATAAAATATACTCTTACACACTAACCTTCAAAAATCCATCTAAAACAGTTCACCTGCAACTTGCACAACAAAGGCACAGATAATTCAATATTTTATATAAAGTATACAAAAAAGATCTTTTAACATACCGTAATGTTATTATTACGTGTTACATAACATTAGACAATATTTGTCCTTAGGAACTACATTTTTATTTTCTCAAGCTGCTGCTTAAAATATTGGACCATTTAAAACCACAGATTTCGGCCGGAATGTCTGCCTGCAGGAATGTTAATTTTGATAATTTGTGGGCCAAACATCTATGATTGCAATATTGCTGATATTTCACAGTTAAAACTTGTGCACAAACGATCAATAGATGACAAGTACTCATTTACGAATCATAACAATGGGAGTATCAAATCGATATAAAAGTTGAACAACGAGGCGAACGGCTATTCGATTATTCGTATGTGGAACAGAGTTGATAATTATTTTATCACATTACAATGCAAGCCTAAAAATGGCTATTTCATTATATTGCGCTTACACGCGCAACACACTTGTGCAATTCTCGGCCACTCCGAGCAATTTACAGCTATTTCAAGATATACAGTTCTTTCACAGTTATTTTACCTCTGACAGCTGCAACCCAACAGCAACCTTATTGTAACATAAATAAAGATCACTGTGATTTGACAGCGATGCCAAGTGAGAGGTAAAATAAGTGAATGGACTGTAAAAACTGTCGCAAATAGCGTAATATTAGTTGGTCGTGTAAGCGTACCTGTGATGTAAGAACATATTAATTTTGACATAAAGCGTGTATCACTAACTGGTTACGTGTTAGCCCGCAGCCCGTTCCCTCGCCACCCGTCGTACAGTGCTACGCCTTCAGCACCGCATGCGCGGCCGCGCGCACGTGCGGCGCCGAGATGCCGAACTTGTCGAGCAGGGCCTGCGGCGGGCCCGAGCGCGGCACCTCGCGCACGCACACGTGCTTCACGATGACGTCACGCTGCATGGCCAGCGCCGAGATCACGGCCTCGCCCACTCCACCTGGAATGGCATCGAGCCTCTGTTAGTCATTTGATACGCAAGCCAAGAACTGGCGACGCAGCAGCCGTGTGTAATATTACACGAACCATTTGGTCTTTTGACCCCTTAATAACTCAAAATCTATTTAACATAAACACATGAATGGGGTTTGAAGATTTTTGTATGGAGGGTGGCCCTCACACGATGCCGCCATATTTTTTTTCAGAATCGTGGAGAAAATCGAAAGTTATACAATGTGTTTGGTCTCGGACTGTACAAACTCTAAGGGAAGCTAGTTTACTCTATTTTATCAATAAGCTGTTGGGTGTATTCGCGTTGCTGCAGCAGAAACTATGGCTGATATGAGCTACTGCGTGCCTTCAAAATGGTGGGGGGAGGCAAATTTTCTACTTTTGTAAATATTAAATAATAGTTAATACTTGTTCTTTGTTTATCATTGATCATCACTGTAAATGTCTACTGAAAAACCAAATCATTATGAACTCAATACCTACGCAAGTCTATGTTCCAACACCAATATCTCTTAAACCAATTGTCATAGAACCAAGTTTTTGGTATCATTATTTAGGAAAACTAAACATCTGTTAGACGAGTAGATAAAAAAAGATACTACTTGGGGGTGAATTTTGTAATAACGTTGAAAAACTAAAAAAACAATGTTAATTTTAACATGATATTGATCTTATAGTATTTATTTAAATATGATGCAGCATTTACTGTCAATATTTGAGTTATTTACACTTTTCGCTTATTAAAAGTTATTTTTTTACGATAATTGGACATTAAATTCCAAAGTTAAAGTACTTTTAGTACGCAGGCTTCATAAAATGCGATCAAAATACAAAAATGGCTGCCATTCAGGGGGGGTTGGGTTCCGACCCCCCATGTAGAATAATTTTATTGATAAAATAGAGCAAACTACCGTCCCTTAGAGTTTGTACAGTCCGAGACCAAACACATTGTATATTTAGATAGAGGACACTTAAACAAACAAAAAATGTCATATGACATAATATATTCCTAAAGTGTCAGGTTTCGGAGTTACTTCACCGAAATATACGTCGAAAACTGAAATCTGAAACAACGATTTTTTGTTTTTTTTCTGTTATGGTAAGTATATTGAACTATAAAAACATAATTGCAGCATGTATAGGTAATATTTTAGTTAAGAGCTCAAGAGACAAAAATATATGTATATACCCCGCCGTATGAGGACGTGTGTTTTAATTATGGTCTATGTATTATATTGGTGCATGGCATGGGCGCGAGCGCGACACTAAGAAAATCCTATTCAGCCTCCCACTGCCTTCTTAGATGATATTAGTTATACCGAATATGATTTAACAATGTTATGTTTTATCCACTATGTGTAGTCAATTAATTCATGTGTAAATAACTTCATCAACATGAAGTAACTACAACTTATATAAATAAATTCGTTATAACAATTGTTATTTTTATCTTTGAATATCTCAGAAACGTAACGCTTTATGATGTTATGTTATTGAAGTTTTATGTTTGTATAAGTGTCCCCTATCCAAATATATGACATTTATTGGGCACCTCGATTATGAGAAAAAAAAATCAAAATGGTGGCTGATTTTAGGGCCAAAATCTTCAAACCATGTATAAGTGTCCTCTATCTATATATTATACTAGCTTCTGCCCGCGGCTTCGCCCGCGTGGATGTCGGAAATTATCCCACAGGAACGTGTAACATGTCCTAAATCAGCGGGGTAATTGCGTAGCACTTACAATAGCAATGGGTTTCATTTTGACAGTTCAACAATTAATTGCGTTATTTACGTTATTTCTCGAACATAATTATTAAGCAATTATAGCTTCTACTTGGCGCTCTGGCGCGTCATCCCCTGGCTGGCCCGTCCCTCCACCCTCGTTCTGTGCGCCGTCGACTCAATATCGCAGGTCATTCTTATCGTTCTAACTTTGAAACTATTTGTCCAAATTACTTAGTGTAAAAGACAAACTTTATCTACATTAAATACCAAAAGCGATGAAGGTAATTTAAGAATTAACTAAATACTCTAAAATATGCAATGTAAAAAAAGTATTCAATTTAACTGTATTTATTGCTCACTATTTTGGTTATAAAGGCTTCCACATAAAAGGTAGATATATGCTGTCGCGGACTTTTATTTAGAACTCTTTAAGACAAACAATCCCACAATACATTTTCTTCATGTAACTCTAACGGTTTAGGCAGCGCACGCAGCATACGGTGGAGGTCTGCCCGGCTTGGGTGGACCACCGCCGTGTCCTCGTGGAGGCGATCGGCGGCGGTGACCTCTCGCGTACGGCCCTGGTTCAGGCCATGGTGCGGAGCGAGAGGGCATGGCAAGCCTTTTTTCGCGACCTCGACCATTCGAGAACGATTTGAACTCAGTCGAGATTCCCGCTGAGTCGAAGTTTCTGCAGCACGAAACCTAGCCTGATGTTCCCGAGTTGCAGAGAGCCTTGCCTCACAACCTTCCTTAGATTCCTGTGATCGAACTTATCTCATCCTTTTAGCATTTCTGCTACATTGGGAGAGGTTGGATCTTCTTCGAGGCATTCTTACAATAAAATAGTACTTACTACTTAACACACAGTTATTTAGTAAACACGTACTATCGTAAACAATTAAATTATAAATACTTACAGATTATTATACAGTCTAAAATTGTCACAGTTTAAGTAATAAGTGTTAAGACGTGTAAACCAAACGTACTAACTTTATAAAACAAAAGAATTGCTAGAAAAATTAATTACTAACCTGAGCTAATAAACTTATACTTAATAAAGAAAATCAAGAAAAGAAATGCCTAACCTATACCAAATACTTATAATATTTATATACAAACCCTAAATAAAAATTAAGATAAGTATACCGAAAATCAAGGAAAGAAATGCCTAACCTATAACAAATGTTCGATGTGATTCTTTAAATTGACATAACTTTTTTATTTATGAACCGATTGACATGAAATAAACACTAAATGTTAAGTGAAGCTTACTACAATATATTAGTGAAAACCGCATCTAAATCGAATAAGCCGTTTCTGATATTAGCGTGCACAAACACACAGACAAACAGACAAACAGACAAACCGACAAACAGACAAACAGACAAAAAAAATTTTAATTACAATCTCGGGTTCAGCATCGATATAATAACAACCCCTGCTATTTTTTTTTCATATATTTCCATTGTACAGACACCACTTTTCTACAATTTTATTATATGTATAGAAGATAACTTTTGATTTTCACCGCGATTCTGAACAAAAAAAAAATGGCGGCCTCGCGTTAGAGCCACCTTCCATACAAAAATATTCAAACCCCTTTACTAACACCTAGCGGATTTCCAAATTATAATAGCAAAAAGTTTTTCTCAAACATGCTTGGAAATTCGAACATTATTTTGACAACCTTCTTCGAGAGAAATCGAAATAGCTGTACTAGTTAAGAGGGTTTATTCTGAAAGTTGGCAACGTCGCAAATAGATGTCAAATATTTCGCTGTTTTGACTAATTTGATAATACTTCTGTATGGAAATAAAAAATGTGGCTAACTAGCGAACTAGAATATTGATTATGAAATGCAATAATCAATATCGTAACACCGAATAGTTAGTTTTAGATGTAAAAAAGTATTTGGAAACTTTCCAAATGCCTTTTTTTCACCTAAAACGGGTACAACATCAAATTCAATGTTATAATTGCAATTCATTATTAATACTGTAGTCAGCCACATTTTTTATTTTTATACAGTATTATTTCCAAAAAACAAGCGAGCACTCGACCAGCAATCTCAGTATGAAAACTCATATCTGCCGTGTTATTAAAAATGGAACTAACTTTTTATTTCAACTCATGGCAACTAAGGAGGTAACTTATCAAAGATTTTATTTAAATTTCGAACTGGCTTAGCAAATGAACATATTGGCGCGTGAAAATTTTTCTTTGTTCGACATTGATTCTGGAATTTATAAATAATTTACTTGGTTTGAATTTCCGCACATTGTTTGAGAAAAGTACTATACAAGCCTTGGCCGCAACTAGGCATTGATGGACTCACGTATGTGTGCCTCGCCTTCGCCTCGGTTCACATTTTTACGATCGTCCATCAATTAATTGCGGGCCGCGACAGTAATGTACTATTTCTTTCGAATGGAATGCGCGTGATGAAAGGGTCGCTTTTATCGTATTGTTCACCAGGGGGAGCACACAGCACTTGGAGAGTAGGCACTCTCCAAGTTAGTCAACGAAGATACGAGCCCAAACTGTTGAATCTTGGTGTCATTCATTCTTAGATCGGGCCCTAAACTAATCTTATGTCCGTAGGCGATACGGAGAAATAACCCGTACCTTCGGGTCTAAACTGTGGATTTCATGCTTAGGGCGTAGACCTCTAGAATATTGGAACGAAGTTCTATAACGAAATTTGCGATAGGAATAAACCGACAGAAATCGTAGCGCGAAAGTGTTCATACTTGGGAGTGTCTTCTTCTAAATCTATGCAGAGAGAGAGAGAGTGATTTAGGTCATAATGACAATTTAAGACAGTGAATTTTTTTTTTCTTTATGGGTATCGTTTTCATGGTTTTATGAGGGTGCTTAAGCCGATAGTGATGTCAAAATATAAATCCAAGATGGCGGCAGCGAAAATTTTTAAATTTGTCGTTATGAGTGTCGTTTTCATAGTTTTCGAGGGTGCTATTATTTTTTCTTGTTAGTACTTGAATATATCTTCATTGTCATTTGTCTGAATGCTACTGCCCACATCGCCCGACAGCGGGCGCGTGAGTACGACACACAGTTACTGTCGCACGACCACAGACAATGTACTACAAATAGTACATCATCACACTATGTAGCGAGTGCTTCACATATACGAGTATTATGATAAGGTTAGTTTATGGTTCATCAAACAGCGGTGCAAGTCGTTAGATACATAATACGTATACTATGTATGTTGATACCCACACTTTTCTCTCAGCCTCCGACCCACCGCGTCGCATCGCATCGCCCGCCCAGGCTGTTATTTCGTTTTCGCTTAGCGTGCTTTTTGTGATGTTAAATAAATAGCCTAAAGTCTTCTTCAAGATTGGGCTATGCAAAAAGAATTTTCCAATTCCGGCTGGTAATTCCAGAGATAATAAGCGCGTTCAAACAAACTCTTCAGTTTTATTCAAGATTCAAGATTATTTATTTGTGAAAACTTGAGTACACATACAGAGCATGCAAGTTATTAAATTACATTATAATTTAGATCAGTCATGTTTGGCCTTAGTGGCGTACAAATAATTAAATTTCAATAATAAAAGTTATTGGAAGATTACATAAGAACAACATAGTAAATGACAATTTTGAAAACAAATAAATTAAATATGGTCAGAGTTACGTAACAATTATTAAATGTCAATAAAAATCATCATTGCAATAATATGTATCTAAGTAGATTATGTGAAAGATGTATTGATAATATTGGTTACTACACGATATTAGATGTTGTCATTAAGAAATTCTAGAATACTGTAGTATGCTTTTCCTTCTAGTAGTATCTTTAATTTATTTTTTAATTGACGGGCATTAAGCTCCTTCCAACTATTTGGGAGTTTATTGACAATTTTAGGGGCCATACAGAAAACACTCTTGTGCATTAATGCTGTTTTCGATCTATGTAGACAGAGAATACTGTCATCGCGTCTACTATGGTTGCGATCGACTACTTCTGATTGACGTGGAAATAAGTGTCGATTTGATTTTACAAACATGACAATGTCTAAAATGTAAAGGCAAGGCAGAGTGAATATTTTATATTTCTTAAAGTAGGGATTACAACTTTCGGTTGACTGTAACTTAAACATAGTCCTGATGAACCTTTTTTGGGCTTATGTCCTTATCGGTTGAGTTGCCCCAGAAAATGATCCCATATCTTAAATGTGAAGAAACCAATCCGTGATAAGCCGTGAGCAATGATTCAGTGTTAAGCACTGGGACCAGTTTGAACAACGCGTAACAAGTTATTATATTAGTAAGTCTAGATGTGTATTATAATCTATACATACTTGTACTTGTGTACCTATTTTATTAATTAATAAGGTACCTTTTTAATATTTATTTCCACACATAAAAAATTTACCTGTCATGTTATCTCTTCAACACTCTTGGTTGACTGGTAGAGAATGCCTAAGGCATTAAGTCCGTCTTGCACAAAGTTTAATTATTTATTAAATAAAAAATAAAGTGTGTACTGACCAGCCTGGTAGTGGTCCTCTACGACCACAACCCTGCCGCCGACGGCCTTGGCGTGTTGTTGTATGGCTGCGTCGTCCAGAGGCTTGATCGTGAACGGGTCCAGCACTCGCGCGTCGATACCTGCACCACACACATATTCATTACATAAAAAAAAACACAAACCTACATGGTCACTTATGATGACATGTCAGAAGCTAGGTGCACGGTTCCAATTGGTCGTTTCCTATGGAGAAGATATAGCAAGAAACTCCACGGTTACGCAGGCTTGTCAAACTTGCAGTTACTTATGTACGCACTTTTAATTCAGACGAAAAGCAACGCTATTATTGTGTATTAATATTAACGTAATGTTGTACATTACCTTCAGTCTTGAGCTTGTCCGCGGCCAGCAGACACTCGTGCAGAGTGACGCCCGCGCCGATCAGTAGCACGCGGTCCTTCGGGGACTGTCGGACTATCTTGGACTGGCCCACCTGCGGACCGGGCGGCGAGGGTTAGTACGAGGTACAGACGATTGTAATAAACAATGGTAGGTATGGATTTAATTATGTATGTAGGGATTTGTTGTTTGAATACTGATGATGAATTTTAGCTTAGCAGACGAATCACAGTGAGAATAGACTAGAGATCGGCTGACCTATCAGGGCTCGTCTGATGCTTACTAAAGTCCGACCGAATTTCGTTTTCGGTTCTTGTCTGAAAAATTAGAAAATTGAAGGAGCTTCACAATTCGTTCAAATATGAAGCTTCTTCAAATATTTTCCATTACTTTTGATTGACGTTATAATGTCAGACAATGTTTACCTTGAAGACCTCGTCGTTGGCGTACAAAATGGCGGTGTTAGGTCTGGAGGTGCGGATGTAGCAGATGCCCTTTGTGTTGGCGGCGAGTTCTACCGCGCGCTCGGTCGATACTGCGTCACTGCGGACGATGTCATTCATAATGTAACACACTTTTTTATTACTGAGGTAAAGCTAGTTGCTCATTCCAAAGCATAGTAGGTTCCTATGGCGAGGAACGAGCAAGAAACTAAACGGACACTCTTTTAAATCAAAATATTGTTACAAAAGTAGACTAGATCAGGTTTAGGATACGCGTTGTCTGTCAGTGAGTGATTTAAAAATGCAATGAAGTAGATTCAGAGTAAGAGAGTGTACTGACGAGGGGTAGAACACGGTGGCCGTGGGCACGGCGCGGAACAGCGCGATGTCCTCGAGGCCCATCTGCGAGGGGCCGTCCTCGCCGATGGACACGCCGCAGTGCGAGCCCGCCAGGTTGATGTTGGACTGGCTGATGGCGCCCATGCGGATCTGCAATGCATTATAACGATCGTAAGACTAAAATAAATGTAAATCCAATAGCGGCTGCGAAAATGTTCAAATTTTTCGTCATGGGTATGGTTTTCGAGGGTATTAAAGCCGATAGTGAAGTTAAATAAAAATGATGGCGGCTACGAAAATTTTATTTTTGTTTTTAATCATACGTGAGCAAGAACTTCGTTCCTAACGGGGTTCGCACACGTTTTTTTTAATTGTATAATGTGTCTCGTGTCGTCTCGCTCCTACATTTTATAGAGCTCGTCTACTCTAATAAAGTAAATAGATTTTATATTTTCTAAGAATATTTGAAAAAAAAAAAAAACAAACAATATTTGTACTAAATATTATTAAAAATAAATATCATCTTAGTAGGTTAAAGTTTGTCTGAATGCTACTGCCCACCTCGCCCGACAGCGGGCGCGTGAGTACGACACACAGTTACTATCGCACGACCACAGACAATGTACTACACACAGTACATCATTACACTATGTAGCGAGTGCTTCACATAAGGTATGTTAGTTTCATCAACTCATTATTCTCTAGCCCTTATTTCTATTTATTTGGGGCATCATGTCTTTTTCTTATCTTTCTATGTTAGTTTATGGTTAGTCAAACAGTGGTGTTAGTTCTACTCCCGCAGCAGATTATGATTTGATATCCATACACGCAATTAACTGGCGAAACTACACACAGGTGACTGTTTCATCAAAAAATTATAATTTCACTTCACTTAAAAAAAAAAAAAGTTTTTTTTTTTTGGTAAAATATGACTGTGATCCTTTCTGTGTACATAACATCTTGCATGCTTTGTGTGTACATACTCATGTTTCGGATAAATAAATAATCATTTCATTTCATTTCACCCTGAATACACATTTACCAGTTAGTTTAATTTGACTAGCAGTATTTTGGTCTGCTGGAACGCCTTGTATAATATCAAGCATGTATACAGACAGACACGTGGCGACTGGGCGGGATACAGCTGTCGACTCTTCTTACATTAGTGTTATTTTAATATTACACACATATTCACAGTAGGGTAGGAGATAGATGGAGCTATACTTTCTGTATAGTTCCATCTCTTTCTCACACTAAAGACGTATTAAAATAATGCTGTAAGAAGAGGTGGTAGTCATTGGAGTTGATTGAGCTCCGCTGAGCTCTCAAGACCTGCATATCAAACAATTCCCCACCTGGTCGAAGGTGCGGCTGAAGAAGGCGGCGAAGGTGGACACGAACACCACGGCGCGGTCGCGGCACGCCGCGCCCGTCGCCACGCCCACCAGGTTCTGCTCCGCGATGAAGCACTCGATGTACCTGCGACGGGCAGCAGTGCAAGATAATGTCACTCTTATAATAAAGGCAGTATTACTCAAAGGAATAGGCCAAGGTGTACTATACAGGTTGTAAAAATACCGATCACGAAGCCGTCATCTACGCATTCTGTACATCAAATTAAAAAACTGTGTACAAAAATAATATATGTATACAGGGTGGCAGGGACATCGACGCGAAGCCGGTTACCATGGATTCAGTACATGATTCTGAACCCCACAGAGTTGAAATTTTTCGTCGGTTATTTAAAAAAAAACAGCTGTTCCATACATTTTGACCGCGTAGGTATTGCACTTTTCTATGAAACAGCTGTTTTTTTTTTAATAACCGACGAAAAATTTCAACCCTGGGGGGTTCAGAATCATGTACTGAATCTATGGTAATAAATTCCATGATATGGTCCAGTAAAAAAAACCATAATAATGGGAACAGCATAATTATTATTATGAGGCTTCATTACGGGTATTTTTACACCCGGTATTTAACTATTTAGGTTCAACGCAAAAGGAGACGAAAATTTTGGCGTAGGTATTGGTTAACATGATCTTTTTCGAATATCTGGTGATTAAATGAATGTTGTTGTGTCCTGTCGGGAAGTACATACCTGTCGGGGTACGCGTTGCGCAGCTTGTCACTGAAGGTGGAGTTCTTGGTGTCGCCGTCCAACGCGATCACACTGGGAATCAATCAACAAATGACTTTAAATAATAAGATTTTTTTTTAATATAAGTGACAAAATTCAAGAAAATGTTTAGAAACACAACGTGCAATCGCTGACCGTAAATATAGCTTATATGCATATGCATGAGTGTTTAGAAAAGCTCGATGTGATATTTATTACCGGCCGGGTATTGTACAAAACAGTTTTTTAAATGGCATCCAGTTAATGCAATATCTATGACATCAGTCAGTATGGCACAACGTTGTGTGTGTTGGGGATTATTTTTACAAGAAACATTAAGCCGGTTTTCGCAAGGACGTAATAAAATCGCGGCGATTTTTTTCGTATTGGATTTTCGCCGCTCTGCCTAGCGCCGAGAGTTGAATATCCAACAGTGTAGTTTCTTCACGAAAAAATCGCCACGATTTTACTACGTGCGTGCGAACGTCGGCTAACTATGTCTTTCTTTCTGCCTAACGTTTTCTCTACTATGTTAGGGTCGGCTTCCAGTCTAACTGGATGCAACTGACTAGTGTTTTACATGGGGCGAGAGGTCCTAAACACATGGCGTTCTTCCTACCCTCGTAAAATATGCAATTTTTTTTGTGTTAATTATACAAATATGTTTTCATTTAAAAAGTTATATTAGTCAAGTAATTTTTTTGTTTTGTTATTAATCTTAGAAGCGTTTGTCTGAATGCTACTGCCCACATCGCCCGACAGCGGGCGCGTGAGTACGACACACAGTTACTATTGCACGACCACAGACAATGTACTACACACAGTACATCATTACACTATGTAGCGGGTGCTTCTCATGATAGGTTAGTTTATGGTTAGTACTTATATTCCATTCATTATGGTTTGATAAGAGTAATCAAACGGTATTGATTACTCAAGCAATGTAGGGGAAAGTAAGTTGTTAGTGTTACATTAGTAATGGTTAATATTTAAATATTTTAGGCTAGCTATTATTATTTTATATAACATAATTTTATTTGGCAGTGCAATTGCTTCGTAATCATAATACAAAGCGTTGCTTACCTGTCAGGTAGGGTAGAACTTGAGCATAAATAGATTACTTTATAGAAACCAGGTATCATTTGACTTGTACAGTTGAACAAATAGTTTGATATGCAAGCAGCTAACTTGCACCTACATTATATTCTTTAACATTGTGAGTGTGCTCGGTAGTCAATTCTATTACATTAATTCTTAAGTATATTGTCGGCACGGTTGGCGTAATGGTTAAGCGATTGACTGCTGCGCTGGGTGTCACGGGCTCGAATTCCGCACGGAGCAAATATTTGAACAACCTACAAGTAGTTGTTCCGGGTCTGGCTGTTTGTGTATGTGAGTTTAAATGTTTGTAAACGCACCCACAATACAGGAGAAATACCTAGTATGGGGCAACGTATTTCCAGAAAAAAAAAAGAAAAATGTATAAGAATATTCATCTATTTATTTATCCTCCTACTGGAACACCATAGCAATAACACCAACAGAGAAAAAAATTACTTCATCGAACGCCAAAAGGTTAAAAGGTTATAATTAAGATGAATATGTCTACCTGCATACCATATAGCATGTTCGAGAGTACCGCTAATTAAAACCTTAAGAAAAACTCACCGCATATTGGTATCAGCGATCTTCTTCAAGCCAGTCCCGTACGCCAGGCGCGTGGCGACGAGCTCGCCGGCCGCGTAGTTGGGCGGCGAGGACAGCGTGATGTCGCCGATGTGCACCTTGGGGGCCTCGCTGAGGGGCGGCTTGGCCTTCAGGGTGATGGTGTTGTTCTTGATCAGGGATTGTAAGTGCTGTGGAATGTGTGGGACGATTACTAGAATGTACATAACATACATAATCAGCCTATTAATGTTCCCACTGCTAGGACACAGGCCTCCTCTCTGTGAGAGGGAGTGGGCCGTAATCTACCACGCGGGCCCAGTGCGGGTTGGTAGATGTCACATGTTTTCGAATTTTTGGTTCTAAGACATGCCGATTTCCTTCACCGTTTATTTGAGAGTGGTGATGAAATTATTTACGCAAAGTAAAGCGCCTGCTTGGGTTCGAACCCACGACCTACAATTCGTAAGTCGGGGCCGATACCACTGGGCCACCACTGATCTCTACTACTAGACTGTAATATGACATAACCTCAATCTGTTTTTCCAGAATTCGTATAAGTAATTTTTGTTTTTAACTTTTGACCTTTTGTAAAAGGTCAAATACTAATTATTTTCTTTTTTTGCCGTCAAATTGTTTGTCAACTTTCTGTTATTTTTGCTATAATAAAGTTATTTACTTCTTTGCATTGAAAAATCGCCTATTTTCTTCCACTTTGAGCCCACCATAACAATTTCATTTCGCCAGTGAAAGTCCCATGTAGTACGGGGTAAGACTGTATGCCATAAGTGTAGCGGCACACCTGCGGAACGTTCGGCGCGGAACGTTCTGTCGCGTCATGTGACGCTTGCATTTCTATGGACGTAACGTTCGGCTGATGTCATAGGTAACTTGAAAAACATTAGGAGCGTATTCAACCGAATCTTTCGCGCCGAACGTTCGGCAGGTGTGGCGCGACCCTAAGAGCATAAATCTGGGCTCATAGCTGCTACTGAAAAATTCCTTTTTGAAAACAAATTGACCGACCTGAGAATTGAATCTAGGAGCCCATGCTTAGCAATCGTGCTTGCGACCACTATACAAACTAGGCAGTCAGTAAACGTCATAGAAGATATCTCTATTAAATAAATCCACATGTCTGAATGCTACTGCCCACATCGACCGACAGCGGTCGCGTGAGTACGACACACAGTCAATGTTGCACTCACTGATGATAATGCATCATAATTCATTCATGCATTATTTAATATGAAGTCAGTGCAGAAGTTATCATTATAAAATGGTTCAGTAGTTGTTTATGTAAATGTAGGTAATTTAAGTTTTTTGACAGATTTAGACTGAAATTATGGTAGCCACACACGTAACGATTTGCTTGCGCAAATTTAGGCTTTCGCAAGCAAATTGTGTGGGAAGAAATGTGCGCAACCTTTTTTGAAAACACGTCACGTTAGATTTGCGCAAGCCTGAATTTACGCATTAGAAAAACGAAACGAACGAACGAGTGAGAATACAAATGTTCTTAAAACTACGGGAATTGCCTTTCAGTTGTGTTGACCAGCTAAAGGTTTGTTTTATGGTAAACTTTTGGAAAAAAGAAGCAGGATTTAAACGTACCTTAATAATCTTGTCTCCTTCCCCACCCAGAGCCTTTCCGTGCCAGTTCTCCAGGTCCTCAATGCCGGGGAAGCCCTTCCCCTTGAAGGTCTTGGCGACGATGGCGGTGGGCTTGCCGGCCACGGAGGCGGCCTCGTCGAAGGCCTTCACCAGCTCCGACACGTCGTGGCCGTCCACCACCAGCGAGTGCAGGCCGAAGGACTTCATGCGGGCGTCGTACACATCCAACTGGAGAACATTTTTGTGGTGAATACTAAGGACTTAATAGTTTAAATTAAACAATAGGGTATATACACGTTTTTTTAAGTATTACATTTTTCGAAACGTACTAAAAACATAAGTCACAGGAAAAATAAATTGTTTAAATATCTCTAAAAATTTTCAAGTTCTATGCGTTTTAAAGTCTATGCTAGACAGAGACAGCGCTCCTGCGATCTGCCGTCGAAACACAGGAACACCATATTAACTCAGTAGAATGGACGTTTTGTGTGACAAGGATAGAAGATTTTTTCCAAGAGTCTAATATATCCAATTCAGATCTCAATCAAGTTTTGGAACCACAACAAAAGACGGACATTTTTATCACTTAAAAAATCAATATGGACCACATTACGCTAGTTGCGTTAGTGGCAATTAATGTATTATTATCTAATTCTGAATTCAAGAACATATTTTAAAGTCGTTATGCAAACTGCTCATTTTCTTGCTGACTGTATTTTTTTTTCAAAATCTGTAACGCAGATCAAAATGTCTCAAAAGTTAAGGACAGTCTGCTAAGACCGTTTTCCTGTAACTAAAAGAGTTAAGGTAAATGTCCTTACTGCTACCCTGTATAGATTGTATCGTTAGTTGTAGAGACCATCTATGTGTAAGTACGATATAAGGATAGTCCTTTTTTTTTTTTTTTTTTTGGGTGTGAAATCATCCCATGACTTCTCCCGCTCTGGGCGGAGCAGAAGGGCGTGTCAGACTTTTACTGACTAAAACCCACCCGTGTTCCTTCATTTGCCATGCCAGGGGCCACGGTTTCCCCTTGGGACTACCCGCAACCCCGGCAGGCATCGGCCCTAACGAACCCCGTCAGTTTTGCTGACATCTCTTTGAGGCGCGCGTGGAACATGACGCGCCGTCGACCCGGGCCTGGTCCTTATCGGACGGCGAGCTGCCCTCTGCTCTCCGTCCGCAGGCCCGCGCCTACGGTGGCCGGAAATCGGCTATCAATTCCCGACGCCCGGGAAGTCTCCTACGGCGGCGGCGGCTAGGGCTGGTAGGGCGCGGCCTCTGCCACTCCCTCGCGCGCTCCGCCTCCTCCTTCGCGAGCATTACTGCTTCGCAGAAGGAGGTGACGGCTTGCCATGCCCTCTCGCTCCGCACCATGGTCCGGACCAGGGCCGGACGCGAGAGGTCACTGCCGCCGATCGCCTCCACGAGGACACGGCGGTGGTCCACCCAAGCCGGGCAAACCTCTACCGTATGCTCCACCGTGTCCTCCGGACGATCCACACAATGGTGACACCCGGGCGTTTCCTCCCGCCTTATGCGAAACAGGTACCTCCCGAAACAACCGTGTCCGGTGAGGACCTGCGTCAGGCGGAAGGTGAGGACGCCGTGGCGCCTCTCTAGCCACTCCTCAAAGAGGGGACTTATCGCCGTAATTGTGGCGTGCCCAAATCTGGGTTGCGACAATCACACACTCCAAGCCGCCATGAGATCCCGCCGGAGCTCTGTCCGCTGTACCGTGATTTCTCGCGGCAGCGGAGTTACACCCCGGCGCTTCATCTCCTCGCGCCACTCCCAAATGTGGGCGAGGACCTTCGCCTCCAGATCCCATGGCGGCGTTCCGGCAAGGAGGCTCGCCGCCTCGCCGGAGACCGTACGGTATCCCCGGACCATCCGGATAGCCATGACCCTTTGGGCTGCATGCAACCGGCGGGCTGGCCGCAACCTTAAAGTTCGCGCCCACACCGGTGCCCCGTAAAGGGCCATGGACCGCACGACCCCCGCGTAGAGCCTCCGGCAGGAGGCGTTTGGACCCCCTAGATTGGGCAGAAGCCGCTTCAATGCAGCCCCGGCCCGCTCCAGTTTGGGAGCCAAACGTCGGAAATGCTCCGCGAAGTTCCACCGGCTGTCGAGGACGAGTCCCAAGTACTTCATCGTCACCTCGACGCCGATGTGAACCCCTCCTACCGTTATTTGGGAACCCGACGGTGGCGCGTTCCGAGGGCCATGAAAGCACATGACCTCGGACTTGTGCAGGGCCACCTCGATTCCCAATTGCCGGATCCTGTCGACGATCGTCGCAACCCCGCGTGTCACCAGTTCGGCCGCCGCCTCGTGCGACCTCCCCTGCGCCAGGACCAGCGTGTCGTCAGCGTAGCACACTACGCTGACACCACTAGGGAGGTCGGCGCGCCAGATGCGGCCCCAGGACCGATCCCTGTGGGACACCGCACGACATCTCTCGCCGGTTCCATTCTCCCTGGTGACCGGGGTAGATGACGGCCCTGTCTGTCAAATAGGCCTCGACCAACCGACAGAGGTAGGTCGGCATCCGGTGATACCGGAGTGCCTCCCTGATGCAACTCCAGGGTAGGGTGTTGAAGGCGTTGGCGATGTCTAGAGACACCGCCAAGACGACCCCACCCCGGGCCACAGATAAGGATAGTCCTGGGTTGTTGCCAATGATTTGATAGCTTGGTGGTCTAGCTAGATGAGCATTGCACTTCTGTAGAAGGTTTGCAGTTGGGATAGACAAAATTATTCTTCAAATTATGTTTAGCGAAAATTGTACCACATTTACAACGACATTCCATAGCAAAATTCGTAAGATTACATCACATTAATTGAACGATCCTCAGTGACGTCGAATATGATGACTTTTTTTATTAAAATGAGGTAGTCAGCAATTATTAATTATAGTCATCAAAAAACGCAAAAAAAAATACGCTTCTTCATTCAGTTTCTAAAACCGTTGGCATCATCGTAATGTTTCATCGATAAAAGATGACATAACAGTATACAAGGTCATGACTAGCACCTTCTTGAATAATTACCGCTTTTGGTCAAATATGAATGATCATTGGTCGATTAAATCATACTAGAATTTAGAGCTAAATACGTAAATGCTGTGTAACAAATGTATATCACATAACATAGCACGCATGGTTACTAAACACAATGTTATCTAATCGGGTAGTGCAAATTATGATAAGTAGTTTAGAAGTTATGAGGGAATAGATGTACATACAAACATACGTACCGGTCAAAATCATAACCTTCCTTTTTGGTTCGCCGTAGTCGAGTAATAAAACCTAAAACCTACTACTACTAAACTGCGACAAAAGCGCCAACTAAAAAGGAATAAACAACAGTCGTAAACTATTTATTTTTAGTTGGCGTTTCTGTCGTAGTTAGGTTTTAGCTTTTACAGTTGTATTAAACTTAAAACATGTTAGCTTTTTCATACAGAAGAATATTGTTCGTGACAAATTAAGTTGAAGTAGATCTTCCTTCGTCTGCCGCATGTCAAATGAATCATGGGCCAAATCTACCACCATGTGAGTCCCGGAAAACGTCCGTCGACATCGTCAGACCCAGGAGAAGATGGCGAGACGAGCTTGACGCCTACAGACAGGACTGGTCCACACTGGCTCAAAACAGAGAGGAGTGGAAAGAAGAAAGGGAGGCTAATGCCCTGCAGTGGGACAACACAGGCTAAAAATAAAAAAAATGGTCTTCCTTATAAAGGCCTGAATTTCGAAATGAGTGTGGAAAAATCGCTTTCTCCCTAATATATTGGGGGTTTG
The DNA here is from genome assembly GCA_948150665.1 of Conistra vaccinii. Classification (NCBI taxonomy): domain Eukaryota; kingdom Metazoa; phylum Arthropoda; class Insecta; order Lepidoptera; family Noctuidae; genus Conistra; species Conistra vaccinii. The sequence continues at coordinate 19,249,216 of OX411338.1, read as the reverse complement.
CTTCCTGCGACTGGTGCCAGTTCTATGCCTGTTTTCTACCGTCAAGTACCGTCATATAATGTAATTATTATAGTTTGTTAAAAAAGGTGTTAAATCATTTCTAAAACGTTTGTCTGAATGCTACTGCCCACCTCGTCCGACAGCGGGCGCGTGAGTACGACACACAGTTACTATTGCACGACCACAGACAATGTACTACAAACAGTACATCATTACACTATGTAGCAAGTGCTTCACATAATATTTATGTTAGTTTATGGTTAGTACTTAATCCTCCATTCAAAGTTGTTTGATAAGCGTAATCTAACGATATTGATTAGACAAGTAATACTGGAGGAACTTGTTAGGTAGATTAGTAATAGTTACGATTTAAAATTATTGACTTTATTTTATCCATATTAATGTTGGTTACTTTAAACCTAAGATAAATATAAATAGATAAACATTTAAGTTAAAATAAGCGATTTAATCGCGTAGTGTAGGTACACACGGTATAACCTGGCACAACTTAGAATGAACCGACACAGCGAGTGTTAAAAAAAAGGAAATATATATTTTGTACTAAACTGTAGCAAATAGCTGCCTGCTGCATCTAACAAGGAACAGATTATTGTTGTTGTTAAAATTAAATTGAAATAAAACTTCGGCATGAATTTATCAAAATAATTCAACAGTTTTGCCTATGCAAACTTGTCCCACGCAACATAAGGCATATTTAAATGGACAGCTAATCCAATCAAAGTGTTGATCGTTCTATAGGGCTTTTAATTAGGGACTATCAAACACTTGATATAACTAGGAGATTATGCAATGAAGCAAAAAAGGAAAGAGAAACAATTCTTCAATTACAGTCAAAACCGTTTACTACGACTTCCCAACGACGTACCTACCGGTTTTAGTGACGAAATTTTGAGCTTTACACACAGTGTTTTGTTATAACGAATATTGGTTATAACAGCCGTAATCCGACGATCCCTTCGAAGTCGTTATAAACGGTTTTGACTGTATGTGTTTGTGAGTTCATACTCAATAATCACACAGGAAAGTGTCATCAAAACACCGTTTCACCAAAACATGCCTATATCAAGGTTTCCAATTTTTTTTGTGTAACCAGCCTATTGTGCTGAATTTGTGCAAAATAAACAATTTTTCTATGTTTTCTTCTTCCACATACCTGATGCTGCAGCGAGGTAGGTTCGGACTGGCCGAGCCGGTTGACGTCGAAGATGACCACCAGGTTGTCTAGCTTGTAGTGGCTCGCGAAGTGCAGCGACTCCCAGATGCTACCCTCGGCCGCCTCGCCGTCTCCTACCAGGCAGTATACCCTGGAATGTGGAATTTGTTAGGGCTAGAGGAAACAACATAACTATCTCCCTTGGGCTTTGCCGAAGTCTGGTAGAAAGAAGATGACTGGATGAAATTATGATTTTCGTATCTGAATGTATTTTACTGTGTGTACATAAATAATAAAATAAATAAATAAGATGTCAAAAAAGGGTCTGTAAGTATATGATGAGAAGTGTTACCATCAGTTGCTTTCCAATTTCGCGGGTTAGAGAATGTAACGTTCTGTAAAAGATCCGTATTCTCTAGATAAGACTGGTATAGTATGTAATAGATTATATGTAACAATGATTAATATTTAATACAAATAAGTTATTTGTTTTCTTTTTCCATACCAGTTCTTTTTCTAAGTTGATTTAATAATTAAAACTTTATGCACACGTAAAAATAACTTAACAAAGGCGGACTTTATGCCTTAGGCTGCCTGTCCACTGGAGTTGAGAGAAGAGAAGAGGAGCGGAGATGTGCAAATATTAACCAATAGAATCGCACCTCTGGAGCGGAGTTTTGATTCTATTGGTTAATATTGACACATCTCCGCTCCTCTCCTCTCCTCTCCGCTCCGGTGGACAGGCAGCCTTAGTTAGGCATTTTTTTGTATGCTGTTTTTCAGTATTTTTTTGAATTTTTAAGTTTATTATTATTAAGTACATAATCGGTTTTCAAAAGTCCTACTTATTTGTAATCCAACTATATCCTCACCTGTAAGGCGCCTGGTCGAAGTACTTGCCGACATAGGCCATGCCGGCTGCCACAGCGAGCCCTTGTCCCAGCGAGCCAGTGCCCACATCCACGAAGTTCAGGCGAGGAGTAGGGTGGCCCTCCAGGTCGGAGTCCAGCTTGCGGAGGTTCTTCAGATCCTCTACGGGAAAGAGGCCGGCCTCAGCCCAGGCCGCGTATAGGATGGGGGCGGCGTGACCCTGTCGGGGTGAAAGTTACTTTAGACATCTCTAAAGTCACACACAAGTTCAGTTTCTGCTGCAACTTAAATATTATTTACTATAAAGTACTCATATAATCTTTATTTACATAAGAGTGAGGTATAATCCGGAATTCATCAATAAATATGAACGTATGTATGAGTGAAAAACAAAGCATGTAATGTGTCAAGTGTAAAAGAGAAGAGAGAAAATTATGGATGGTAGAAGATGATACTTTCCCACATCACAAGTCATTCAAAATTTAAACTTACATCAAGGGAATAACATTTACATTACACTAGACTAGACCTCATGATTAAAATGCAAGAAGTTTCAAAATACAGCCTGGTACATATTACTGCAATACGACACTTTAGCGCAACATGACACGAGAAGTCGCGACGCCTCTGTTATGATGGTGCATTTTATAACATGATCAAGCTACCGCATTGCTTTGCCCAAGTAGGTACTAATCTAAAAACATAAACCTCTCTATTACAGTCGGGAAAAATGTATGCATACATACATAACATCACTTTTGGACTTAGTTAAATTAAACTCGTTGCTTGTCAATTAATGTAATATGCCAATTGCATGATATATTTTGGCAAGTTTCTGTAAATTGACCGTACAGTTCAACCAACACGAGTTTCAAATCGGTTCTTCAGTTTTATTAGTTTTTGTTAGTAAAATCATTTTTACGAATAGGTACTACATGGACTGTGTGTAATTGTATGTGTGGTCCGAAATATAGATTTATTATTATGTTCTTTTATTCCATTTAAATACATAAAAATTACATTTTTAAATATTTCTTAAAAAAAGATATAAAAAACATTTAAAAATATAAAAAATAGTCGCCCATCGGCATCAGGAACAGGGTCCAAGCTGCCGGTGGTCAGGGCTCTAGAGAGAGGAACCTCCTCACTATGCGTGCCGTGTCTAGGAGTACTGCTTTCTGAATCAAGCCCTTGACCCAGCCGCGCAACGAGAGCCTCCTGAGGTGTTGGTCGAGGCTCTCCGCTATTAGGCCATTAACCGTTACGATTATCGGTACAATGATTGCAGAGTCCACGTCCCACATGTCAACAACCTCGTGAGCTAAGTCAAGATACTTGATTTTTTTATCTTTCTCAGCTTTCACGAGATTCTCGTCATGAGGGACAGCAATATCAACAATCATTGCACGGCGTTCTCGTCGATCTATCACCACAATATCAGGCTTATTAGCTACAATAGTCCTGTCAGTGATGATAGATCGATCCCAATACAATGTGGCCTGACCACAGATATAGATAGACATAGATAACGCAAGAGCAACTACTTCGCGTGCCCAGCTTACGTACAATAATCGTAAGCTGCCACTTTCGCGCTCAGTCTGCATCGTTGTGCCACGCTAGACGGACGTCAGTAAAATAATTTAAAATGGTTAATTGCTCAGTTATACATTGTAAAAACTTTACAAATGTGAGGAGAAAAAATAAAGGAAACGATTCCTTCCATCGATAAGTCATTTTGTGATTAATATTATGCGTATTTAATATTAAAATCAATTATTTTTAATCTAATACTCTCTGTAATACCAAATTTGAGAAAAACATAGGTCATCAAACGTAAACTGAATATTCGTATTACATTGCGGCTTTTACTTGAAGCGGTTGATGCGACGTTTTGTGATCACGTTCTTTAACAAGTGATGAATATCGAAGCAAGTGATACTATCGTATATCGCATCGGTTTCGTAGTACAGGAGCTTTTATCATTTTTCTGTCAATTTTAGCGATTAGTGCTGTTCATCGTATGCAACACAAATCGATTCTCAAGAATCGATTTCGGAAACAGAGGAATGATTTTGTATTTTATAGGTAGTAATTATGTAGACAATTTTAATAAATTATCGTAACGTATAGTGATTTTTTTAGTTTCCCACATGAACCCAATTTAAAAGAAAAATGGATTGAGGCGACGGCGACGGGAAATAATGATTGGTTCCCAACAAAGCATAGCACTATTTGTTAAATACATTTTGAGGAAGCATGCTTTGTTGAAGGGAAAAAGTAACGAATATTAACAAAAGCAGCATATCCGACTATTGATGTACTGAAGATCACAACTTTCTTTATCTTTTTGCTGTTGTAGCTCAAGTAATTTTGCATCCATTTTAATTTTATTATATCGTATTTTACTGGGTTTTCGTTTACCTTCTAAAATTTTTTCTCTGGTTTTTTTTTTGTTTCTGAAAGATAATCTACAGCAATTACAAGGAATAAGTAGGGAAATACTAACAATTTGAAGAAATTATAAATCCCTAACTGCCTACTAAGCAGATCAGAAATTTTTATTTTCCTCTGTTTATCTCATTCCTCTGTCTATCTCATTCCTCTGTATATCTCATTCCTCTGTCTATCTCATTCTTCTGTCTATATCATTACTATGTCACAAAATCGATTAATTAATCTATTTAAGCGATTCTCAATAATTCTTTACTGTACACGATTACTCAATAAATAGAGAAATGGTATAATAAAAAGGCTATCTTTATTAAAAATTGAGATGAAAAAGGGTAGAATCTCGTTGCTTTTGTAAACATTAGAACTAAATTGAATATAAGGTATTTCAGCCAGCGCTCACCCAGCCAGCAGTATCGATTTCAAAGATAATAAAATCGATTCAAAGACGCTGCCGCGTGCGGCGGATTTTATTTTCCCATCACTAAATAATGCTTGTGACGTCATAGTAGGTAGTCAAAAAATGGCACGCTTGGTTTTCATACAGATCGTGATACTTGCGTTATCTATGTCTATCTATATCTGTGGGCCTGACCATTCTCGAGAACTGGGTCGGGCACATACCTGTAGTATGGTACTTCTGACTCCACAAGGTTGTATTGCAAGGCAAGTTGCTGGTGGATAATCCTAGCTACTAGATTATGTCTGTGCAAGTACTCGCCGTTAGCAAGACGAGAACAACCGGAAACAATATGTCGGATTGATTCACCGGGACGGTGGCATGCCCGACAAATGTCAACCGTACCATCCTTGACAATGTATTTCCGATAATTATTCGTCATGATAACTTCATCCATAATCGCACAGACAAAACCTTCGGTTTCTCCGAAGAGGTCGCCGTTATTATTATTATTATTAATTTAACATAACCAGCGTTTCCACAGCTGGGACACAGGCCTCCTCTCCGAGGGAGTGGGCCGTAATCCACCACGTGGTTCCAGTGGGTGTTGGTAGATGTCACATGTATTCAAATTTTTTGGTTCTAGGATATGCCGATTTCCTTCACCTTTTTGAGAGCAGTGGTGATCAAACAAATTACACAAAACCTGTAAATCAAAGTTAAATGTTTACCTTGGACAGAATGAACCGGTCGGCCGAGGCGTCGCGGGGCGCGGAGATCTTGTAGCGCATCGTGTGGAAGAACAGCACGGACATGATCTCTGCCATGGACGCGCATGATGTCGGGTGGCTGTCAACAAGAGAGGTGTTGTTAAAGCAGTGGAAACACAACTTTAGGTCGTTTTACGTAGAGCTGAAATTGGTGTAACGTGTGAACTGTGACTGTCCCTAAAACATACGAAGATATTGTATGTTGATTCAGCCTTGGCGATGTCTGACGGTCATTCACCTTACATTACATTTGTTACATTGTATAATAATAATGAATGAATTCTTAAATTTTTGTGAAATAGCATACTGTCCTTTTTTGTGCAAAACCTTGTAACCATGACCAAGTGATGTAGACCGAGACTTTTAAAAAAGGCGCAGAAACTTGTTTTAAATTGTATCTATATTAAAGTAGGTCTAGGTAGCAACAATTACTTACATGAGCTACGTTTTATATCACAACTTTCATAATAACAATGATAAGATTACGTATTATCAGTATAAATCAACTTGAATTCATTCAAATACACTAGTTTTAGCTATGATTATAATATTTAAAAAAAAATGTGATACACAAAAAGTATTGCATCGACCGGGAATCGAGCCCGGGCCGCCCGCGTGGCAGGCGAGCATTCTACCACTGAACCATCGATGCTTATACATATAGGCTCGAAATTATAATTTGGTCTCTAAATAATAACAGCCGCACGGAACGATCAAAAGTTAAGCCACGCTTGCCGCGGTCGATTCGAGGATGGGTGACCATCCGGATATCGTGGGTGTTACCCAGTAACTGGGTTGTGGAGGTCATATAGATACAATATTATTAGATAATACATAGTTGAGACAAATTCTATTAGATAAGTAGTTATTATTACAAGTACGCAACATACAACGAATCATTTTGTCACCACATAAAGCCCCTAGGTACTACCTAAGTAGTAGAGTACATAGTAACTCGATGTGTAGATAATAAATAAAGTAAACTAGTGTGTGAATGCTACTGCCCACGGCCGACAAGGCATCGGCGTGGGTACGACAAACAGATTGATGTGGCACTGAAACTATACACTCATCTATGACATGCAGATTTTGTGTAGCTTTGAGTTTTGGTGCTGTAGCATATAAGAACATAGGGTAGGTATCTAAAATGGTGTTAATTTAACTAATGCTTCTCACTTCACTGACGTAAACTTATCAGGGGTTAGGTTAGAATGAGGGAATTTTGCCCGTTTTCTTTAACACTTTAAATAAATGCGCGCTGTTGGATTTTCAACGCTCGGCTGACAGAAGAAAGTTGGAAACCCAACAGCGCGTTTAGGGTGTCGCTTAGTGTTAGTTTAAACGGGAATTAGGTTAGCATAATATTATGATCTAAAAATACTTACTAGGACTTATGATTCATTTATGTATTTTTAATACACCAATGAATCATTAGTCAATTTTCTACGTGTTCTAGATTTAGATGCGCTACAGTACAGATTCTTTACAAACAGAAATTGTCAGTGTTTTGGAATGTCTGTGAAAACATAGCAATGTTTACTTTATATGCAATTGCAATACTGCTGTATTGCAATTGCATAGAAAGTCCAAACAATTGCTCATCCACATTGCATTGAGTCATGAACACATTACAACGAAATAGTTAGGTCTCATTCCAGCTAACCAAACTCATACACTACATAACTTTTCCATTCATGTTACAAGTCGTCTTGGAATAAATAAAAATCATTACATTACTTCAGCTAACTCTTTATGAAAGTGTAACTTTGACTTGTAACTTTATATACCTTTATAAGATAACATCTTCTGATAATAATATATGAGTATTGCTATGTTGTCACTATTATGTGTGTCAAGATAATGTCTTATAATAATGATAACTATTTCATGGTTGTAACTGATGCTGTCCCTCAAAGAGGTCAGTTACCTAGAACTTACTCAGATTTCATATAAGAAGTCTTGATGAGTTAAGTATAGGGAATTTACATAATTGTTAAGCAAATTGACACCCTGCGTCAAAGGGATGTTGACTGGGAAAAAAAAAACTTTTAGTCTGTCAGTCAGATAATTAAAAAAAATATTAGACACGTATTTTTTGGTTTCTCATATTAATAAAAAATGGTTGAGATAAATCGCATTAAAGTTGGGAAGTGAGGGCTCGCTCAGTCATGCCACATTTTAACACAATGTATTGCTGTAATCTTTTGATTACGTCAAAAAGAAAAAATATGTGTCCAATATTCTATTAATCTACCTGACGGACAAAACAAAATGTTTTGTCAACATCCCCCAGCCGTGTTATAGCCATTTTCTACAACTGACATAGAATGACACTGGTGTTTTGAATCAAATCAAATCAAGATTGAGTTGATTAAATTGGTGTTTTGAATATTTAATAGTAATATTGAGTATACGGACAGAAGTTAACTTGCAAAACAATTCATTTCCATGACTTATTGCGCAAGAATCAAAATGAGAAAAGTATCTTTAAAGTTAGTTTATTGCAGTTTACTGCTGGACATACGGAGAAGTCTTGGAAAGACCTGGTAAATTGCGTGCATGTGCTGGATCTCAGACTTTCATAGTTCAACCAACAACCAAGTCAAATAAAAACATCATCTGCTTGTGGTGCCACCACAAGTCTTACCACATGCAGCTGAATACCAGTATTTTACATGGAGCAACTGCCTATCTGACCTCTACAATCCAGTAACTGGGTAACACAATATCCCTTTATTTTTGCTTTAAGTAAATATAATTTGGTTTAAAGGTTCTGGAGTGGCGACCACGTACCGGAAGACGTAGCGTTGGAAGGCCTCCCACAAGATGGACCGATGACCTAGTAAAGGCCGCAGGAATTCGCTGGATGCGGGAAGCACAGAATCGATCGAGGTGGCGATGCTTGGCGGAGGCCTATGTCCAGCAGTGGACGTCTTTCGGCTGATATGATGATGATGAAATATAATATTTTGTGTTCCTTTCCCATTTGTTATAGAATTTTATTGAAACTATTAAATAAATAGATTACTGTCAGTAACCTTAACTTGACATTACGGAGCACCTTGACAGTTGTCTGCTATCAGTTGACCCTCTGTGTTGCATAACTATGTTATTAAATCTTATAGATAAGTAACTGAGTTAATATTAACTTAATGATTGAATGGAAACAAACAGGAAAGTGTTAAGCAAGGCAGACTTTACTAGTAAGCATTCTCAATCAGATAATATATGTGCTAAAGTCATTCACACTCATGAATGTGTATGCCTCATTTCTCATACTCATAGTACTACATATTATGTTTTAGACTATGGAAAGTTGACTAGAAAGTGAAAACATTTTAATTTTCAATAAATTAAAATGTTTTCTTGAACTTGACTTATAGCTCAGGAAGAATAGTACTCTTGATTTATTATATTTACTACTAGTTTGACATTTCAGCAATATGATGATGATTTGGCAAATGAGAAGTCATGATTTGGCAAATGTGTGAAACTTCTCAAGAATCATGACAAATACACACAAAATAGAAAACTGATGCAATCTACACATTTAATTAAAGCTAGGCATGACTACAAAACCTTGAATTATTCAATATTTATTATCTTTGTTGGTTTTATCTTGTTTATTGAAATGCTAAATAAATTGTAAAATCTTATCTGATAAGAAGTCATCGATTCTATTGTAGTGCCGTACCATAATTGCAATGCAATCAGCATTCAATTTGATTGAATGCACTCAGCATTCTTATTATTAGCTAATGACTAGAAGTGTGGTAAAGTGCATTTCCTCTTAGAATTTGTAATCACAGTTTACAGGATGTTACAAATCACTAAAATTAGAATTAAATAGTTATTACGAATGTCATCATTTCAAATAAAGTATGTCAGCAAGCTGATCCAACATCACATATTAGAAAAGTTGTAACTAAAAAAGAATACTTAAAAAAGTTGTAAGGTAGGTAGTTGATAAAATAGGTCAACAAGTTATGGAAAATTCTTATTAGTACTTATTACTTAACATGCATAACTTAATCCAATACAATAAAACAATTCCTTTCTGATAGTGACACAATTTTAAGGGCGGTGACCTTGGAGCCATGGCGTGATAGCAACGGCTTCGCCAATCACGTGGGTGCGTCCTAACCTATAATGGTAAAATAAGCGACCAACGCCAACAAACGTAATGAAAGTACGAAAGAATAATTATGTAAGTGACCTATGAACCCAACGGACTGTGATGCCGGCCGGCGATTACGATAAACCGCATAATTATTCCAAAACACAAGAAAAAATATTGAAGAAAGTATGCCACACTGTCGATTGACCTTGATGATTTTGTCCAATTTGATGTTCAGATTGAGGAAAAATAGTAGGAATATACACTAGATGATTCTAATAGGCAAGAAATCGGCAAAATAACCTTCATTGGACCTTCAATGAAGCGGCGAATGTAATTTATGGCTATCGACTCACCCCGATTTGGATGCGTTAGTAGCAACGATACTGTCGATCCTCAGCTTGTTAGCGATGTCTTTCAGTGCCTGGATGTCAACGTTCTTGTCGCCTTTCATATTGGATATGTTTTTAGCGTTAGTTACTCAAATAAAAACTAATAACCACGTTGTTTACGACCGGTCGCTTGCCCGCCGCCGGATTCAATGACTGACAGACAAATGCCAAACAAATGACAACAGCTGTCACTTTATTCGTGTTTTTTTTCGGTCAACGAACTGCGACAAAAATAGTGCAACAGGTGGAAAAATATTTTTTTTCAAATTCACTAACTTATTTTCCTTTTTTATATGAAGAAATATTTTATTAAAATATCTATTCATGTTAGTTTCGAATTAAAATGTTAAGTGCTGCTATCTATATCAACAGAGTAGTAACCACTTATAACTAGTGCTTCTGTTGAAGCAGAGATGGCGCTCTATGTAGTGAATACAATGTTACTGAGCGTTTGCGTTTGGCGAAACATTCACAACAAAAACGACTTCCAAAAAAAAACACTACAAAGTGAAAAATAACTTTAATTTCGGAAGTCGCTGTCTCTGTTTTTAATTTTCGTTTTTGCCACCGACTTCCGAAATTAAACTTATTTTTCACTTGATACAGTTTTTTTTTGGAATATGGCTTTTATTTTTCTGTAAAAAGTTTTTATTTATCACTTTTTGGTTGTGGTACCTACCCCACACAAATTCGAATACCACTACCTGATATGAAAATAACAGTGACAGGAAGTTATCATCATAATATCATCCATATTCTTATTCTTTTAAACTAAGTGGGGTAAATATGTATCTATTATTGAGGCTAACTCAAAAACTATCCTTTCTAACAAAAAAAATAATATTTAAAATTTGTCCACAAATGACGGAGAAATCGGTGAACATACATTAAAAAAAAACATAAAGTCGAACATAGAACCTCCTCCTTTTTGGAAGTCGGTTAAAAACATGTTGAATTCTCTATTTTCTGTCAATGTTTGACAGGACCGCCACTTCGACTGGTTGTGGTGACCGCGTGCCGCAAGACCTAGCGTCGGAAGGCTCCCCACAAGTTGGACCGATGACCTGGTGAAGGCCGCAGGGTTCCGCTGGATGGGCCTGCGGACGGAGAGCAGAGGGCAGCTCGCCGTCCGATAAGGACCAGGCCCGGGTCGACGGCGCGTCGTGTTCCACGCGCGCCTCAAAGAGATGTCAGCAAAACTGACGGGGTCCGTTAGGGCCGATGCCTGCCGGGGTTGCGGGTAGTCCCAAGGGGAAACCGTGGCCCCTGGCATGGCAAGGGAAGGAACACGGTGGGTTTTAGTCAGTAAAAGTCTGACCCGCCCTTCCGCTCCGCCCAGAGCGGGAGAAGTCATTGGATGATTACCCACCCAAAAAAAAAAAAAAAAGGATTCCGCTGGATACGAGAAGAGAGGCAAAGACATAATTATTAATAATATCAAACAATCTGATTTTATAATGAAGAAAAATGCATACTTATTTTCAGTTATTGTGACAATGGATATACTCTGAATAAATGAGTTGAATGTATTGATTTGCCGGTTTCATAATATTTTTCTGCTGAAAACGAAAATTTCTTTCTTTCTTTCTTAGTTACATCCTATGTAACTAGACTTAATCATGACAGCCAGCCGTCTCCAAAGTCCCGACTAGATACGTAGGTAGGTAGTAAGAAATGGGCGGGCAAGTTTGAAGCGAAAGTCGACGTATACTTACCTAATCCGGAGGGGCCAAGTTGTGCAAGTAAAAAAGTATTCCGACGAACTGAGAACCTCCTCCTTTTTTTGAAGTCGGTTAAAAACATCCTATACCTACATAAGTCAGTACCTACATAAATAAATACACAGACATTTCGCCCGTTACGTTAAATTATGTAAAAGAGTAATAGAGGGTCAATCTATTCAACATTAATTGGCCACTTTAGTATCTGGGCTGCTACTCTGAGGTAGATATTCCAAACGGAAAAACCAATAAAACTTCACCCGGCCTGGGAATCGAATCCTGGATCCCTCTGGATAAATAACTAATCGGATATTGTGCTTCCTAAGTTATGCCTCTACTAGGTAACAGGCTGACAGTCTCATCATGCCCATTACAGATAAATGGCACAAATTATGTGTAGCACGTCAAATTATTAAAAGCGAAAAACATAAAGAAATCTTTAAGAAAAGTCGTCCAGAAAAATATACAAAACGTCAAATAACCAATAGCATTTGTATTAAAAGCACTTGAACATTGTTTGAGTAATATCCGCCAAACGACGCGATCAAACGCCTGTCATATTGAATTGAATCCGAACTACCGGACGCCGGGACATCACTACCACAACCTTACATTTACACCTATTATCACTCTTAACACAACCTCTCAAAGCTCAAAATTGATAAAACCAAATTCATAAAAACGTCATATACATGACAAAGTTAGCCTTGCAGTTGTTCAACTCTAATTACATTGAGATTAAGGTTGGTTTTCCAGTGGTGGTGTGTAGTGTGTAAGGTGGTGGAGGTTACGATAAAACGAGGGTGGCTATTCTAAATCGCGCTGACGTATCAAGCCGGACCTTTGTTCACCTGACTCCTTTGGCATAGTGTGGATGAGACGACAACGTTTAGAATCATTTTAAGGATTGCTATTGATATTATTTAGGACGTTTTTTCCTCACTTTATAGGTAGACGTGACGTACAAAGATTTACTTTTATAAAGCCTGATAAAGTCTACCAAAACACGTTATTTTCTTGTAATGCTTGTTAATATGATAGTTATTTTAAACATTTCGTGTAGTTTTTCCATAACCGAAACTTGCCAATCAATCAATCTGCCTGCCTTTTCCCAACTATGGGGTCGGCTTCCAGTCTAACCGGATGCAGCTGAATAGCTACCAGTATTTTACATAAACAAACTTTGCCAAAGATCATAAAATTTATTTGTTTTTAGAAACAAGAAATTAGAGTAAATCATAAACATCAATCATTCTTGTATTTACTTAACATTACAAAACATCTGTGAACAATGGTCATATCTTTAAAATCCCATCGTTTGTCCACCTCGCATTACCATTTGCTACGTCATAGAGCGATACGCCGGTACTCAGCTACGCGACTACGCCGCTACGCAGCTACGAAGCTACGCGGGCATAACGCAAAAACGCCGTCTGATAAATAAATATTAAAACAATAAAACTGTTGTCTATGGGCAGGGAAATGGCCGCGTTGGGCACACGGTGGCAATGGTGACCATGATTGCGTAGGACGGGGGATAGTTTACCCATCAATAAATGTTTGATTTGTCATGATTCCGAATATCACTCATTTACACCGTTTACACATTGTTTACTGCTTGTACTTACATAATAATATGAGAGTACACTTAATATAGGTAAGTTCTACATAAGTGTTTATCGTTAAGCCTCAAGTGGAGAACAAATTATCGGACGCGTCCGCGGACGTTAACTGTCAGTTCCCTACGATCACGTCAATTCACATTCGGACTTACCGTCGTAAGTCGTAAGTCGTGGACGTATATTGAGGTGATCGTAGGGAACTGAAAGACCTGACAGTCTGTCAGTCGTGGACGTCCGCGGACGCGTCCGATAATTTGTTCTACCTACTCTTTATAGTTTCTTGGTGCAAGCTAAGCTAGGGTAAGCAAAAGCATCTGTAAGAAATATTTAGGTACTTACCCACACGTAATCGTAATAAGTACATAATTATTCTTTTTCGGGATATCTAATAACAGTCTGGGTGGAGACAGTATGGGACAGTAGATACGGCTGGGTAATTGCGTAACACACTTTCAGTAATGCCTATTGCAATAGTTTTCATTTTGACAGTTCAACAACATTCATTGCGTTATTGATGTTCTTGAGCAGACAACTTTTTCCAACATATTATTATGAATGAATGGATTAGCAATATCCGTGATTGATAAAAAAATTGAAATAAAAAATAAATACAAAAATAAAAAAAATGTCTAAATGTATTTGTGTAGTCCGTCACTTTATCCTCAAACTTCCCTGCTCCATGGTGCATCCACGTTGGGGCATCTCTGATGGGGGGTGGCTCGCAGGGGGACGGGGAGGGCGCGTTCGATGTTCTGTTTTCAAATTCAATTGGCCGCTGTCCCGGGGCGATCTTTCTCGGCGCGATTCCGAATTGAATATCAATAGAACGATACGACGAACGATAGTAAGGACATGGCCGACATTTTTTGTGAGAGATTGTTTTCGGACACAGTGTTTCATAATACTTATTACTACAAATAGGCATTCTGTATTGCTAATTGGACGATTAAAAGGTAACTGACTTTATAGGTTATTTATTTTTCTTGTGCTATTGTTTTTCTTCTGCTTAAAATTTTACAGTTGTTTTGTAATACGTGAAACTTTTGTACCTAAGCAGTGACCGACGTTACAAAGGCTTTCAAAAAGCGAAGGAGGAAGTAAGCAATTGACGAATTGACGGTAAATTTTGTAAACTCATTGGCCCACTTAACCTTCATTGCAGAGCAGTGGTGGCCTAGTGGTAAGGGCCGCGACTTACGAGTTGTAGATCGTAGGTTCGAAACCTGACAGGCGCTTTACTTTGTGTAAATTATTTCATCACCACTACTCTCAAAACGGTGAAGGAAAACATCGTGAGGAAACCAGCATGTCCTAGAGCCGAAAATTCGAAGACGTGTGACATCTACCAACCCGTACTTGGCCCGCGTGGTGGATTACGGAACACGGGCTCACTGAGAGGAGGCCTGTGTCCCAGCTGTGGGAACATTATAGGCTGATTATGCACTTTACCTTTATTTGTTTCAGTAAGTACCTACTGGTGGTACCGGCGCCTTATTTAAAGACAAGAAAACGCATTGTTGTAAAGCAAAAGTTACTATTAAAATATAAACTCGTCTTCTTATAAACTCCCAATAAAAAACTCGCCTCATCCACATTCAGAATGCATGAAACTAACGGTCAGCGCAAATATTCGTTCGGATTTGGAAAATTGTAAAAGGGCGAAGTTCTTGAAGTGTCGCCATCTTCGTGCGGTGTCCGTATCCGAACCGATCCGAGGATATATCGGAATAGGCCCGGATGCGGCCGCCAGCAGCATTGTCATCGCCCGGGGACTTGATGTTTCAATCTGAATAGTTTGATTCCTTTGCTAATGTTTTTGTGATAAAAGTAAACAGTTTGTCTTTGGGCTCTTTTGGAGGACTTTGATGTGTTATTGTGATTTTGTTGATTTTTGTGGGGATGTTGGTTTGATGTTAATAAAATAATGATAAAAAGAAATAGGTTTGATAACAAAGCAACAGCTTTAATAGTGTAACGCAAACTTAGTTCATAGAAGTTTCTAAGAATTGTCCCATTAACACTTTTTGATCAACACTAGAAAAAAATAGAAAACCTGTCACAATAAAATCAGTAGGTTCATGTGGTGGTTAGGTTGCCTTCGTTTAAGAGCGTTTATCCTAAAAGTTTTCAACGTCGCAAATAGCTGTCAAATATTAACCTGTTTTGATTAATTTGGAAATATTACTGTACAAAAATAAGCAATGTGGCTACACAGAACATGTGGCTAACTAGCAAACTAGAATAATAATAATGAATTGCAATTATAACACTGAATTTGAGGTTGTAAGCGTTTTAGGTGTAAAAAGGGCATTTGGATAGTTTCATAATACTTTTTAATATAACATATTGTAACATTAAAACGAATTGTCATGATTCCGGCCGGATGACAGTGACGTGCAGTCGCTGGAAAGTTCTATGCACCTCCGTTTCACCTTCCTTGGCTTACGTTAACCATTACCAAGAAGAAACGGTTCGTTGGTATTTGTATTTGCGTAAAAACACCTATGAACCTCGTGGCTCTATCGATCTACCGTAGGTAATATTAAGGTCCTATTCCCGGAACCAGTAGCAGGTTAATGTTCCCTAATTCCCATATCATCAGACTTATTCGATAACAACTAATAAATTCGTTAACACGCCAACATCAATCATGCGTGTAATCCTCTAACATAATTACAAGTATTACTTCGTTCACGCCACGCGTTGCGTGCGTTGAACGCGTGGCGGTCGCGTGCGTGCGACGCGTGCAACGCGTGCCGTGCGTGCGTCGGCGGTGACGCCAATGGCGCCGAAAGGGTAACGTGTTTGTAAACAGTGTGTAATGTTTGCCATGGCGGCGATATTAAAGGGTATTTGATTAGGATAATAGGTATCTATTGGGGGCGATGTAAGATAAATGGGGATTACATTTGTAGCATATTTGATTATGTTTTCTGTTGTAAGTTACCGTGGCATGGGAATGACAGATTTTGATAGGGTTAAGGGTACAAATAACTTAACCCTTCCATTAGAAAATAACTTAACAATTCTCTGAAATGAAATCGTTTATTCTGTAAATAGAATATCGGAATCACTTTTAAACGTCTTATTTTAAGCTCAGGTCACAGTCTCTTTTAAAGTCCAGACGTAATCTTGGTCAAGCCATATGAGAACCATGTAGATTAGTGTCTGAAATGGTCTTTGAGGAAAGAACCTCACAGATTTGAGTGGACCTGTTCAGTCAGTGCGAGCATTTGTCAATAGTCATGGACCTAAACTCACGACTCGACGAAAAATACCAAAGAAAGAACATTTGGGTAGGCCGCATAAACTACTACAAAGTACAAACTGCCAGACCAACATTAAAATTAACTCATCTCAATCAACATTCACAATAATTAAAATAATATAATACTATACCAAGTAATCACGTCATTTCGTATATAATATTCAACAATGTCAATATTTGTATAAAACTGGTATATTTTGATGTTTTTTTAAATCGTTTAATGGGTAAGTTTTGAATGTCAATGGGATTTTTTGTAACACCTACATTGAATTGACCCATGAACGAGCCTTCTCTGTGGAGACGAGTGCGATGTACAGAAAGATTATGTTTATCATCGGAATTTTCGTGAATGGGCTTTGCCTGAAATGTATGAGCCATTGGTGCCTTTTTTTGATCGCACACTAACGTCTCCTTTTTTAATTATTTATTTATTTATTTATCACACCCACTATCCTTACAGGATAACCCCAATACAATAGTGGTTTGCAAACACACCCCAAATAAATTGAACAATCAACTTACGGCTAAAACTTAAAAATCAAAAAACAAGATACAAAGCAACACTAAACTCTATTAAAAACCCAATCTGAAGTCAGGCTTCAGAATTATATGTACCTAAATACTATAAAAACTTAACCTAAAATACAAAATCAAACTCAACATTGTATCATAGTCTATCTATCTATCTTCTATATACATATAATAAAATTGTAGAAAACTTTTTACAAAAAAAATTAAAACCGACTTCCAAAAAAAACCACTACAAAGTGAAAAATAACTTTAATTTCGGAAGTCGGTGTCTTTGTTTTTTAATTTTCGTTTTTTGCCACCGACTTCCGAAATTAAAGTTATTTTTCACTTTGTAGTGGTTTTTTTTGGAAGTCGGTTTTAATTTTTTTTGTAAAAAGTTTTTATTTTTCACTTTTTAGTTGTGGTACCTACCCCACACAATATCCAATACCACTAACTGCAATAAATAACAGTGACAGGAAGTTATCATCATATCGTCCATATAAACTAAGTGGGAAAAATATGTATTATTGAAGCTAACTCAAAAACTATCTAAGCAAAGTCAATAAAATTTATATGGGACCACCTCGGGAGCTTACCCTTTCAAACAAAAAAATAATTTTCAAAATCGGTCCACAAATGGCGGAGATATCGGTGAACATACATAAAAAAAAAAAAAAAACATACATAAAGTCGAACATAGAACCTCCTCCTTTTTGGAAGTCGGTTAAAAAGTGGTGTCTGTACAATGGAAATATATGAAAAAAAAGTAGCAGGGGTTGTTATTATATCGATGCTGAACCCGAGATTGTAATTAATTTTTTTTTTGTCTGTTTGTCTGTTTGTCTGTTTGTCGGTTTGTCTGTTTGTCTGTGTGTTTGTGCACGCTAATATCAGAAACGGCTTATTCGATTTAGATGCGGTTTTCACTAATATATTGTAGTAAGCTTCACTTAACATTTAGAGTTTATTTCATGTCAATCGGTTCATAAATAAAAAAGTTATGTCAATTTAAAGAATCACGGCGAACATTTGTTATAGGTTAGGCATTTCTTTCCTTGATTTTCGGTATACTTATCATTTAGGGTTTGTATATAAATATTATAAGTATTTGGTATAGGTTAGGCATTTCTTTTCTTGATTTTCTTTAATAAGTATAAGTTTATTAGCTCAGGTTAGTAATGAATTTTTCTAGCAATTCTTTTGTTTTATAAAGTTAGTACGTTTGGTTTACACGTCTTAACACTTATTACTTATACTGTGATAATTTTAGACTGTATAATAATATGTAAGTATTTATAATTTAATTGTTTACGATAGTACGTGTTTACTAAATAACTGTGTGTTAAGTAGTAAGTACTATTTTATTGTAAGAATGCCTCGAAGAAGATCCAACCTCTCCCAATGTAGCAGATATGCTAAAAGGATGAGATTAGTTCGATCACAGGAATCTGAGGAAGGTCGTGAGGCAAGGCTCTCTGCAACTCGGGAACATCAGGCTAGGTTTCGTGCTGCAGAAACTTCGACTCAGCGGGAATCTCGACTGAGTTCAAATCGTTCTCGAATGGTCGAGGTCGCGAAAAATGTTTTCATACTAAGGGCGACGAGTCATGAAAAAGGTTGAAAAACACTGCCCTACATTAATCCTACTATAATATTATAAATGCGAAAGTTTGTGAGGATGGATGGATGGATGGATGGATGTTTGTTACTCTTTCACATAAAAACTACTGAACGGATTTTGATGAAACTTTACAATAATGTAGCTTATAGGTACATTAGAATAACATAGGCTACAATTTATAAAGATTTTATGTGATTTGGCCATAATATAACGATAAGTATCAAGTAAGTCGGAAAAATTCCTGCCCTCTGAGATCTATCTTTGCGTGCGCTGCCTTTTCATTTTTTTTTTTTGGGTGGCAAATCATCCAATGACTTCTTCCGCTCTGGGCGGAGCGGAAGGGCGTGTCAGACTCTTACTGACTAAAACCCACCCGTGTTCCTTCCCTTGCCTTGCCAGAGGCCACGGTTTCCGCTTGGGGCTACCCGCAACCACGGCAGGCATCGGCCCTAGCGGACCCCGTCAGTTTTGCTGATAACTTTTTGAGGCGCGCGTGGAACACGATGTGCCGTCGACCCGGGCCTGGTCCTTATCGGACGGCGAGCTGCCCGTTGCTCTCGGTCCGCAGGCCCGCGTCTACGGTGGCCGGAAATCGGCTATCAATTCCCGACGCCCGGGACGTCTCCTAGCTGCTGCCCGGCTGGTAGGGCGCGGCCTTTGCCACTCCCTCTCGCGCTCCACCTTCACCTTCGCGAGCATTACTGCTTTGCAGAAGGAGGTGACGGCTTGCCATGCCCTCTCGCTCCGCACCATGGCCTGAACCAGCGCCGTACGCGAGAGGTCACCGCCGCCGATCGCCTCCACGAGGACACGGCGGTGGTCCACCCAAGCCGGGCAGACCTCCACCGTATGCTGCGTGCGCTGCCTAAACCGTTAGAGTTACATGAAGAAAATGTATTGTGGGATTGTTTGTCTTAAAGAGTTTTAAATAAAAGTGCGCGACAGCATATATCTACCTTTTATGTGGAAGCCTTTATAACCAAAATAGTGAGCAATAAATACAGTTAAATTGAATACTTTTTTTACATTGCATATTTTAGGAAATAGCCTGTATTAAGGAGTAACAGTGCCGATCCCCTCTAATTGTATTACTACAATTTTATTATAACAAACAAAAAAATTAAATTAAAAAACAAAACAGGTAAAAAATTTAAAAGTAAAAAGAAACAAATTTAAAAGTACAGGTATTAACGCGCGAGCGCATTTGCGTGCGCGTGTGTAGGTGTTTGTGTGTGTGTGTGCGTGTGTGTGTGTGCTATGTGTGCGTGTATGGATCTGTGTGTGTGTGTGTGTGTATGTGCTTGAGCGTGCGGCTGTGTAAGCGTGCGTAAGTAAGGGGATTGGATTAGTGTAGGTCTATGTTTTAGGTGAGTGGTACAAGGTACAAACTTGTCGTAACTTAATTAAATAAAATATTTTTCTGTTTCGTCGTAGGTTTTGTTTTGTAAGAATGTGCGGACAGTCTTTTTACAATTATGATAGGTAAATCGATATATTGGACATTTTTTGTTTATTTTATTGTAAAGAGACGGCCCTAAATAATAAAAAAATCTTTTGGTAAACGACAATCGGGTTTTAGGAGGAGTACATATTAAATCTTTTCGGCGTTTGGTAATTTCAATATAGGGGGTTTTGCGGTGTTGCAACAGAATTGTGTGTAAAATAAAGTGTTGCCGCACGTTGAGAACGTTGCAGTTTTTGTATAACTGATTAGTTGGATATAGTAGTGGACGGAAGGTAGCCACTTTCAGTATGGCGCGATGTGCAACTTCCAACGGTTTAAGGATAGTTTTTGCAGCACCACCCCAACAGGGAATACAATAGGTAATAATAGATAGACATAAGGCAAAATAAACATTACGTATAATTATAGGATTTGCAATATTTCTTAGAGTTTTGAAGATATATATAAGTTTACGAACTCTGCCAGTAAGGATATTTATATGAGATTTAAATTTAAGATACTTATCTATGACTATACCTAGGTATTTGATTTCATCCGTAGAGGATATATGTGCACAGTGGCATGATACTTGAGTTTGCAAATTGCATGTGTGAGCTTTAAGTGATATTGGTGGGTTTGGTTGGGTAGCCGAACTGATCGAGTAGGTAATGAACTTGGTTTTGGAGGTATTAAGTGTAAGCGTATGGAAATAAAGCCAGTTTAGCACCACATCAAAGCCATGCTGTGCCTTGTCCTCGAGTTCAGACCATGTTCTGGCGGCGAAAGTTACAGCAGTGTCATCCGCAAAGGATGTTATCTTGGCATTTGGGATATTCATATTGCATAAGTCGTTTATAAAAACTAGAAATAAAGTGGGACCCAATATGCTTCCTTGAGGGACGCCATAGTGGATGGGGAGCTCACTGCTGCTGCAACCATTAATCCTGACTATCTGGGAGCGATTTGTGAGGTAGCTTTGAAAGAGATCAAGTTGCAATCCTCTGACACCCATCCTTTCAAGTTTGAGTAAGAGAGAACGGACGGGGACGGTATCGAATGCTTTCGCGAGGTCTAAGAATATTGTTAAGACCTTTTTATTGGTGTTCAAGTTTTGTACGATATTATTAGTTAATTCTTGAACTGCGTCGCAGGTTGACTTGTTTTTACGAAATCCAAATTGTTGTGGTGATATAAGATTGTAATGTTCTAAGTAGTATACAAGTCTTTTATTGATAAGTTGCTCTAGTACCTTAGATAAAGCAGTCAGTACTGCAATGGGACGGTAATTATTCGGCAGGTTCCCGTCGCCTCCCTTGAAAACCGGGTGAATGATTGCCTTTTTAAAAGAAGAGGGAAAGACGGCAGTCTCGAAGCAGAGATTAAAAATATGGCATAGTATGGGTGCCAGAGAGGCAGAGTACCTCTTCAGGATGTAGGGTGATATACCATCCCAGCCAGTTGCAGCATCAGAGCGCAACGAGTGAATGACTGCTGTAATTTCGTCAAGGTCAGTGGGGTCTAGGACGAATGATGAAGTCGATGTGATACCACACGTGGGCTGAGTGACTGTCATTGGCTGCGTAGTACTAGTGTGAATTATATCATTAGCAAGCCTCTCGCCAATGTTAACAAAGTATGAGTTTATAGTGTTGCAAGACTCAATAGGTGAAGATGACAAAGTTAGTAATTGAGCAGATGTATTCTTAGTTTTAGTAGTGTTAGTTACCCGTTTAATAGTGTCCCATAATGTTTTTGGATTTTTACTAGCTTTTTTCAGTTCCTCTGTATCATAATTTCTCTTTGCTTTCTTTAAAATACTAACACAAAAATTCCTGTATCGAACGTAAGTAATCTTTAGAACTTCATTTTCTAGTAGAGCATCCCTGTTTCTTATGCAGCGTAATATACCAGATGTGATCCACGGTTTTAGGATTCTCTTTTTTGATGGGACTTTTTTAACTGTGGTATTTTCAGAAATGGATACAGTCATTAAATTCAGTAATTTATCGGTAGCCATATTTGCGTCTTTTATAGCGAAAATAGAAGTGAAATCTAGTTGTGACATTGATTTGTCAAGCCCTTCATAGTTAATTTTTGTTATATGGGAGTTAGCGACCGTTCGTATACATCTATCCTGAATGCAAAGTAGGGAGGAGGAGTGATCAGTAATTGTGGAGCTTAAGACAAATGTGTGGGTGGGGGAAATTGTTTTAAGGAGCTTTTGGTATTTAATGTAGATAAAGTTTGTCTTTTACACTAAGTAATTTGGACAAATAGTTTAAAAGTTAGAACGATAAGAATGACCTGCGATATTGAGTCGATGGCGCACAGAACGAGGGTGGAGGGGCGGGCCAGCCAGGGGATGACGCGCCAGAGCGCCGAGTGGAAGCTATTGCTTAATAATTATGTTCGAGAAATAACGTAAATAACGCAATTAATTGTTGAACTGTCAAAATAAAACCCATTGCTATTGTAAGTGCTACGCAATTACCCCGCTGATTTAGGACATGTTACACGTTCCTGTGGGATAATTTCCGACATCCACGCGGGCGAAGCCGCGGGCAGAAGCTAGTATTTAAATATAACGAACAAAATTCAACAAAACTCTTGCGAATTCACTCAGATTGCACGAAAATATGTCAATTCTCTCATGCACCTCGTTTAGTACACATAATGTGCGGGTGAGAGGTGTTTTTGACAGCAGGTTCGTTCTGGCAACAGGCACGGCCAGCAGTGGCGGTCGACGCCGCCTCCACACGTACCGGTCTGGCACGCACAGCTTCAGGTGACGCAGCACACCCGGGTTATGAGCTACCCCACGCAGGAGCTTTAGCGCATACGCCGCAAGTGCAAATTCACGGCGCACTCTGTATCCCACCATACCCAGTACAAACAGTGTAGGATACATCAGCGGGTAAAATGGGTAAACCCCATAAAGTTTAAAATACAAGTGTCTTGTAAATTTATTCTGTACTCGCTCCAGCATGACATTGTATTTCGCTTCATGAGGAGCCCAAATCACCGCACTGTGTTCCAAGTGACTCCTTACCAAAGCGTCATACAGCACCCTGAGCGTGGTAACGTTTGTGAATCCCTGCGACTGTCTCAGCACGAAACAAATCTTAATTATATGATCCCGGAACGTTAGATCCGGGGTAAGCAGTACTCCTAGATCTCGTACCTGAGACACTCTCTGCATCGGCGCTTCCTCTACTTTGTATTCGTAGGCTAAGGCAGTCTTTGCGCGCGTAAATGTCATCACTGAGCATTTCGCTGTGTTGAAATAGAGCTTATTTTTATCCTTCCTTCCTTGTTAGATGTGTAGAGCACTTCCATACAAACAATAGTTACAATGGCAGCTCAGCTCTAAAGTACATCCGTCTCGAATTATTCGCCCTAATCTGTAACGCGTATTTAATTAGGAATACTGAAAATATGAGTTACTTTTAATGATCCTGTCGCCTCAACGGTCCAACTCTATTTCATTAACTTGAACATTGGTAGTTGGTTGTGTCTGACATGCTCTCACATTGGATAGAAAACTTCTAAATATTGGCAGCTGCTCCAGTGATATATTTTGGTAATGCTTGATGGTACATAGAAAACAAAATGTGAACTCTATTTTATTTAATAACCGAATTACGTACCAATTAGAAATGCGTAGCTACCTACCTCCCTATAGGAATTTTAATTAGACTCAGTAAACTACTCACTAACTAGACAAGAACATAAACCCTTCAACTACTTACAAAATAACTCTTACTTATATGTACTTACAAGAGCTTCCTCAACTTAAACTAACTACCTTAGTAGTTTCATTATGAATAAGTCCTTCACAAAAGTACTTCGTTCTAGAGCCTATAGTTACTAAGCTTACAAATGCCTCCCTCTCTGCTTACCTCAATGACAGTATGTCTCAGCATTATTAATAACATATCAATAATGCTCGTCTTTAGTAAACAGTTGGACAAGTAACTTTGAACGGTTTTACTTTAACATGCTATTCTGAAAGGAAAGCCAAAATCAGAGAATGTTTACACTACTGAATAAAAAATTGAATAGGGTAGGTGCCAAAGAAGGTAAACTATAGGAGCGTATGCGCTCTGCATGAACCTGAAAACGACGAACCGAAGTGCGCAACGCTTAGGTCCGTCATTTTTCGGGCCAAACTCAAACCATTTATGTCAATAAAATCCTACAGGTACTTTGGAATTGTCATACGAAGAAGTATTTATAGTACTTGCTACGGAAGCAAAACGGAGCAAAATAACCAACAATGATGGAAAATTTTAATTTTCAAATGTAATTTGATTATTAATAATTAATTAATGTTGATAAGTTAGTGAAGCCCGCCCCTACTTACACAGTAGTTGCAAAAACTTCCAAGTTCCGTACTTAAGTTGGGCGGGCATTAACTGGCATTAAGTAACAGTTAATTTATTGCCCACACTCATTGTTTGTCTATTTTGTTATACACTTACTTAAGAACTGAATACTTAGTTATTAGTTTGTAAGTACTCCTGGCTCTTTTGGAATATTCAGTATGTAACGTAGGTAGTTTGGTAGGTTCATACCCAACGAGAAAGTCCGAGAAATGCGATGGCTAAAACCGATGGTCTAACTGTAGTTATTGCATCAAAATTCGTGATTGACACTAGTTTTTATCGAAAGGAAGTCGGTTAAAAATATGAGAAATCTATGTAAAAACCAGTGTCAGGTACATGTATTTGGTGTGTGTTACTATTAACGGATAAATATAAATGTCTGTCTGCAAACAATAATTTTTCTTTCTTTTCGTTTAGTAACAAGCACACGACTTAAATATTCTATTTCATCAATATTATAATAACTTAGCCTAGCGAAAGAAGGCAGAAGTACCAGAAATCAACAATAATTAGGTGCTCCGTTAGAATACTACATCTAAATTGAGATCGGTCCTAAAATAATTATCAAGTCATCGATGGGGGTAATTATTTTAATACAAACGTTAACACAACATATAAAATTAACCCCATAAAACTAAATATAATTTTGCTAAGTATTGATTTACTTGAATTTAAAGGAATGAGAAGGTTTCCTTTATATCAAGCAATGAGAACAACAACGTATAATTCAAAGGAAATACTTCAGATTCCACTCTAAAATAATTGCAATGAAACGTAATTAACATTCGGATTATTAACTAATACTACATCTGTAATTGAATGCTATCCTTAACAACTTTATACAGGGTGCTAATAATTTATGACGTGCTTGTGTGACGCATTTGCAACAATGAAGCGCCCCATAAAGCCTACGTGAAAATTCATGGGACGTATTTTTGAAAATTTCCCAGAATTCGTCACTAAATATTACGTTTCTCTAAACTCTCAAATTGAATGGCCTTTATTGATATTCCATTGGGTACCTAATACTTTAACAAATCTTTTGATGTAACAAAATTTTCTAAAATATCAAACCGTTAAAAGTTACAGGGAGAAACTTTATTAACCATTTTCAAAAGTCATCTACGTACCTACCTACTTACATGAAGTTTCACACCTTATCTCAAAATTTTACTGTGGCGTTAAGCGTACAAGTTACGGAAAAGATTTGAGAGTTTCTCTCAATAGTGCAGTTTATTACGTCAAAATAATCCAATAATCCAATATTCCAAAGGACATTGTTCGGCGTCCATACATCGTTCGCCTAAGAACCAACAGAGACGTGAATGTACTTTTTGTGTTCTATTTAATGCATATATTCTATTGAAAACAAATTAAAATGACGGACACTACTGAGAATTGTAAAAAAATCTAAAACACTTTCGGATTTTGGGGTTATAATTAGGACAATAGAAACATATTAACTTAGCGTATATTAGTGAAAATACATTGGATTATATCTTCAAACGTTTCATTACATATTATGTAGGTGCATTTATCTATTAGTTGGTCAGAACCATTATTTCTACTAATTTATTTATAGTTATGAGTTGTGACCATTATAATAATGCACTGAGACAAAATGACACTGTCATTACTATTACATGTCAAAGTATCATCTGTCAATTCATCGACTGTCAGTGTTGTTATTGCTTGTTTCACACAGCGCTTTCAATCGCTTTATTCCGTTTGTAACTAAAAACCTTATTCACAGATCAAGCGCTGAGAGAGCGTATTCAAAACGTCAAATTGAAACTAAAAATAATGGCGCTGGGGAATAAGACCAATGTGAATTACTTATTAAAATGTTTTCGAAATTATGAAGTGTCCGTTCTATTGTAATTATTGTAATGTAAATTATTAAAAAAACTAGTAATTATAGTAAAGGTTTCCTACGTGTTGATTCATAGGCCATTTTTTACAATGTCCTTTGGTGTATTAGGTAGTAAGAAGCAAAAGCGAAATTAGAATAATTTCGGAAAATGAGAGAATTCTTTTGTGGTTTGGTACATTTTGGCAGAACTGGGCATTGAGCGAAAACTAGATAATTATGCATTGTATTCATAGACGTATAATTTATATACGTCTATGATTGTATTGTACTTATTGTATACTATATCATGTGTGCTTGAAAATAAACATGTACATGCAGAGACATGTGGGTACGTGGTACTTGGGTAGGTAGACGAGCAGGCTCGGCGAATAAGTACAGGTGTGGAATTAACCTCGGTCCGGTTGTTTCGCCGGTTACGACCTAAACCATAACCCGCGTTATAGCTTGTATTATTATAACTTTTACCGCCGACATGCGTCCGCTAGATGTGGCTGAGGACTTCTGTTTCCAGGGGCATTTTTTCTACGAATGACATAACTTCTTCTTCCTAGCTAGGTAAAGGGCTAAAACAAAAGTAAATGAGGAGTGAAGGTCGAAAGACACTCCCCGAAAACGCCCGTTTTCGGGGAGTGTCTTATTTAATTTTGACGTTCAAACCAGTGCTGATTAATTAGTAAAAAAAAAATTGTTTTGATCTCAGTTTCTCTTCCCGTGTCACCCGTATCCACCATTCCCGGTCTTGGGCCTCTGCATCCAACCCTTACCAGCTACCTTGACCAGTTCACCGGTTCACCCGGCTTATGGCCTGCCTATGCTCCTACGGCCAGTTCTAGGTCTCAACTCAAACACCTTCTTAGCCCATCTACCATCCAGTCGGCGGGATATTACCTGTGTGGCTTGCCTATTGCCAATTCTTCCGTGCTACCTCCAGGGCTCTGTCGGGTTCTCCAGTTGTTGTGTATTCTATTATTCGTTTTTCTTCGGATCCTGTAACTATTTTCGATATGTAAGAATTCTCGTCATATTTATCTAGATAGAATTACCTCCTCCTTTTTCGAAGTCGGTCTTCTTTCTTTCTTTTTCGTGTGTTCAGAGTTTTTATGCCACCCATGGGGGCCTCTGACTTGGCTTTTGAAGTCGGTAAAAAAAAAACGAAATGAATGACTTTTATCAAAACTACAAGGCATAATTTTGGCTACAGTCAATTTCAATTAGGTCTATTGGTGTAGGCTCTGTATCTTATTGTTTTCGATCGTAATGATCCTGTTTCTATGTTCCCAGTGCCGGTTCCAGTACGTTGGCATTACATCATGGTCCCTGAGGTTATAAGTTACAGAGGTCTGATATTTATTCGTACGGTTCGATTGTAGTTTTATGTTCGGCCGTAAATGGTGTTATTGGTGCACATTTGAATAATACGACCAACGCCGAATGTTACTTGTAACGCGCAAAAATATTTACTTCTTACTTCGCGTGTGTGTGTGGCCAATGTTGGACAAACATTATGTTATGGGCAGTTCAATAAAATTATTGGTGTAGTTTCATTGATTAAGTCATAAAGTTGATAATTGTGGGGTTGATGTTAAAAGAAGAAAAATATCTAATATTGATTGAGTAAAACAGAATTACTTGACAGGTTTTTTTTTTGTTTTAGTAAGTAGAGCGTGCTACATTGGGCAAGTAATACTGTAACTAGTATTTGTATACTAAAGTAAATATTTGCCTACCTTTTAACCTACAACGCCTATGATAAGTATGTAAGATAATAGTTTCAAGGATACTAGGTACAAAAATATCGAGTTTACATTGGCCAAAAACTAGGCGAGCCTTTATTTTAGAATAACTATTCCTTATTGTGTTGCACTTGGTGGGTTAGATATCTGGAGGGTAAAGGGTAAAACCGTTCGCATTCTCATCTCATTCGCAATCTGTCAAAAATACAATCAACTTACCAACATTTTTGACCAGTTTGACAGAATGCGACTTGAAAGTTAACGTTTTTTCAGGTTTTATGAACGCTAAAAAAAAAACTTTTTCACAAAAAAAAACAACCGACTTCCACTATAACGTGAAAAATAACTAAAATTTCGGAAGTCGGTGGCAAAAAAGAAAGTACAAAACCAACGGCACGATATTCGTTATACGCCACCGACTTCCGAAATTTTAGTTATTTTTCACGTTATAGTGGAAGTCGGTTGATTTTTTTTGTGAAAAAGTTTTTTTTTCTCGCTTTTTAGTGGGTCGGTTTGTAATTTACCTAAGTTACAATAGCCTAATGTCAACTGCTCATCACCTTTTACAAAATATTGCTTTTCCCGATGCAGGGACGTTCATTGTTGAGGAGTTCTTCTGGTACTTCACCATCAGCTCCTCTTCACCCTATGCATTGTGACGGGCATAAATTACTTGGCAACCATATTAAAGTAATCTAATCGCAAGTTCGCAACCCGTGAAATACTTATTATTGAGTAGTTCCGGTAGCCATCTGTGGTCTTCATCATCAGTTCCACTTCACTAAATGGTGCTTTCTGAGAGCAAATTCAAGAGTTACTACAAAAAATACCTAAATCGCTATAGGTGTGCCTATAATATTTCAAGAGTTCCCTCGACTTCTCCAGGATTCCATCATCCAATCCTGACTTGATGACAATGGGACCAATTGGAAAGTATACCCTTTCAAACAAAAAAAGAATTTTTGAAATCGGTCCAGCCGTCTTCGAGTAATCGGGGAACATACATAAAAAAAAAAAAAAAAAAAAAACTTTCCGACGAATTGAGAACCTCCTCCTTTTTTTGAATTCGGTTAATAACGGATAGTGATAAGTTCTTCAAACAATTGACGATCAATTCACTAATAGAAGTCAGACTTTCATTGAGAACATAAGCGTAAGTAAATCTAAAATATAATTATACAGAGTGAAAAATTCCCAATCCTACACAATTATAGAGCTGCACATAACACGATCTATGGCACACCCATCTTACACAAGTATTGTGATAACCTTTTGACAATTTCCCTCTTTCCATAAGATGAATCTGACATGAGCAGAATCATAAGTAGCTGATGTACCCGTACCCACATACATGTTGCATCCTCACGATGAAATCATGTTGTAAATTAATATCTGATTTGATTTCGTTTCGTTTCAAATTCTAATAAATTCTGTATTTTCTTGAAGATTTTTTTTTGTAAACAGTGGGTTTGACTTTTGTCTGAATGAGTTTATATCTACCAGTTTCCCCAGATTACTGTTTCACATAAATCAAATGGATTTTATTTAGTCATTGGGTAGCAAACTAGCCGAAGGCTCACCTCACGGTAAGTGGTTAGTTGGTCACCATTGCCACAACCTGTGCCATTGCTGTCATCTCCACCGAAGGATGACATATTGTAGACGCGTTGCCGTCCCAGAGACATTTATGAAACGTCAGGCGCACTGTTCCAATTGGTTGTTTCCTTTGGAGAAGAGCCGGCAAGAAACTCCACGGTTACTGTTTTAAAAATAATTGGCTTTTCCAATATTTTCAAATAACAGTGTCAGAATACAATAGACGATGTATATTTAGTAACCGTTACTAATTAAACATCGTCCATTGTACGAGTATTTTATAATGGATTTCCGCAAAGTCACGCCTGCATCAATTAAATAATAAGTGTCAATAGGAATGGGAGGATAGTATAGGCTTTTCAACAAGCACCAGGTCCTTAAGAAAATAGAAAATGGTCAGCAAATCTACAATCTACTAGGCCTGCAACGCCAACGTTCTTACAAAATAAAAACTATATAAAAAAATTATAAACATAAAACCCTATTTCAATAAAATGACATGATTGACATTAAAACAACTGTAACAAATCTGTATAAATATTATATCCACAAAAGCCACTAATAAAGAATTGTAATTAGAATTGTAAGTCAATAACGACTCATGTGCCAATAATCCAATATAGTACCTAATCTATAACTGCTAACTCCATGAAAACTGATTTACGCTACCTAATAGAAGCTATGAGATACAATTACATGTGCTGCCCGTATCTAACAATATAGTTTCATATTAAAACCTGCGAGCATCGCGCCAGGTGAGCCGAACACCTAAACCATTTCTATATAAATATATTTTTATACCTCTTTATGTTATTTTGTTTCTTTTATAGCGCGCGCGAGTGTTGCCATATTTAAATTTTATTCGCCTTAATGTTGCCACACACACGACTCCTTGCAATCTCATACCTATAACATGGCAAACTTTATTTTGGTGCAACAATTTTGAAATTAAACTCTATCGCCTTTATCACAAGGTTTTGTTTGATATTTGTGCCGGTAAAGATAATGTGGTTTCAGATACAGATGCTGGGGAAATAGAACCGATTTGGGAGCAATGTTTTTATTTAGAACGAGGCCGTTTGAATGTGGAAGGTAGGATAACCAACTTAAACATACTTTCGAGATAAGTTTCGTATTGTTAAAGACATTTTGGAATTAACCGCTCAGTCTATAAGTGGTACCTACACCACATTCTAATTAAAAATATGTAAGTGGAAGTAGCACGTTTAGTAAGGAAGATGGATAAGCTAGCCACATTCATTAAGCAGGAGTTAATAGGTATCATTGCGTTAAACTTAGGCATAGATAAAGCTTAACGAGTACAGCATGGTTCTTGATTTTTAATAATCAGTTAGATAATTCTAAAATATTTCTGTACTTTATTCGGAAATGGATTCGTATCTGCTCATAAGCGTTAGTTACTCAGTGTGTTATTAATTTTTGTTCTTCCTGACGTTCACACTTTAGATTTTTTAAACCTGGTTGAGAGAACATAATCCTAGTCTGTTAATCACTGCTGGTCATCTCACGAGGCCACTTCATCTCTCAACATGTAATAGCAGAACTTCTAAGAGGAATAATGTAACCCTAACTACCTGAAACATGGTCACCCTACACTAAGGGGATGTTTGATATATTCCTACCTGTATGTTTTGATTTGAGCGCGAGTGGCCACCGAGCCACGGTGCTCGGGTGGAATCAAACGTCGACCACACCATGTTATCATTTGCCAAGCGACAACCCTACGGCTGTTTACTATCGCTATTTTGTTAGAACGTCAATGGAATCAGGGATGTCAATGTTTTGTTAGTTTTGATCACAAAGATGCGGTATAATTTTTATTTGATTTAGTTTTATATTGGTAGAGATTGAGTTTCGTGTTATTTTAGTTTTATTGTTGTTGTAGTTTCTACCTACTTCACGTTTATACATAGAATGTGCTTGAAATCAATGAGGGTTTTCAGAATAAAGCAGTTAAATAATCATGAAAAATACTTACTTAATTTTGACTTTAAATATAATAAAATGCTCATAAAAGTTTATCGTCAAGGAAACTGTACTAATCTTTTGATATTAAGTTCAGTACGATTTCAATTTCATCTCTCAATTTTCAATAATCCGCATTCATTCCAACGCCTATCGACATAAAAATTTATTACGCTGGCAACAAAAAAAATAATTTTCAAATTATTCCAACCGCCCTAAAAATAAGTCATAAATTCCGCCATTCAATATTTAATACACAGGAAATCATTCGCAGTCGCGACCTTAGCTTTTATATTAAAAAGCATTACTTTTCCGATAGCAAATCTTATACAGGAACATACGCGATGATTGCCTGGCAACACTGGCGTTGGAATGTCAGCTTTAACTGTCAAATTTTAAAGTGGAGTTTTCTTTGTGTTTTAGAGAAGGAGGTTGGAATCTTAAAGAGGTTCGATTCGTAGAGAATTCTTTTAATAAGTCGGGATGATTTACGCGACGCCAAGCGCACTCGGTGCGGACTCCCCCTTAATTAGAGGAGGAAAAAATTCGCGAACACCTTCGTACGACGTGATGTCACACGGTAATTAGCTGCAACATTTGAATGCAGGGATTTTGTAGGGCGGCTGAGTAGTCGCGATGTTTGGTCCTCTTCGTTATTAGAGTTTATGATAGAGACAGCGATAATGATGGTGAATCGAAAGGAGATTATTCACTTCTGAGGCTTATTAAAATATAACAATAATATATATTCTACTTTTTCTATTTAATTTCAAATCAAATCAAATCACCTTATTTATTAAAAAAAAAAAAAAAGTTTTTTTTTTTTTTTTGTTTGTATAAGAAGTCAGTTTTCTGTCACCCATCAAGTCAACAACCTGCTACTGATCAAAGTATGGCCAGCGGTTGCCTAGGTCGTTAGATCTGTTAGAATAGTATTGTTGCTGCAGATATTAGTCCTTACATATTATAAAACAAAGTCGCCCGCCGCGTCTGTCTGTCTGTCTGTCTGAACGCGATAAACTCAAAAACTGCCGAACGGATTTTCAAACGGTTTTCACCATTGGACGGAGTGATTCATGTGGAAGGTTTTAGTGTATAATTCATTAAGGTTTTGTGATAATTGGCTGAAATATGACGATTATTGTTGAAGATGTCGGAAAAAATCATGCCGACTGGGAGCTTTACTGGCGTGCGCTGCGTCTCTCACGACTTAGAGATAAATCAAATTTATGTTCTAGAGTATTGTATATCTTAAAAATTGCAACAAAAAAGTCCGCAATGGCATATGTCTATCTTTTAAGGGTAACCCACAATAACCATATTTATCTTTCAAAATTGTATAAAATTTTCATTGTTATTTCCGAAGCTATTTTGACCGGTATCTAATCCTTATCCAATTAAATAGGTTATTTAAATTGGGCATTCAATTTCGATTAAAATATGCCTTTACATCACATCATTTAAATGAATAGTTTCACAGTTTCAGAATTACGCGTAACAAAATAATTATGGTTGACCACGCGGGCGCTGTAGTAGCCTACCACTGCGTCCGCTGAAAGTTAGTCAATGATCCTTTCCTTGGCTATTAGGTATGTATTCCCGGTAGAACGTTCCCGTGGGATATTTTGCGACATCCACGCGGGCGAAGCCGCGGGTAAAAGCTAAATAAATAAATAAATTAATAATAATAAATAATAATAACTGAGCTGATGTTACTGGGCATTGGCAGATTAGTTGGCAAACATACCCCCATCGATGTCTTTACGTTCTACATTAATCTAAGTACGGCAACTACAGTTTAAAAATCCCGGAAATGTTTACGAAACAGGGTGATCGTAATTAGGCGGTGCCATCGGAGTGCGCGTCCGTTATTAGGCGTCGCTGTCGAACGGCGCGATCGGAAATCATTGTTGTACAGGGTGCTGTTATGGTGATGGCAGTATTTTGCAAGAAAGCTTTAAATAAAGCTTACGTATGAGAAATACGTTTATTTATTTTATTATTTACTTATACACTGTAAAATACATTGAGAAACGACATAATGTATAACTTTTGAGTACAAAGGACGTTCTTAATTGTTTGATGGATTTAAAGATAACCTAATTATCTAGGTGTAATCTTGGTAGTCTCTAGTTAGGATAAGTTCTCGTTTATTCTTGCTCTATCAGCCATTTGCTATAAGTATGGTACCCTTAAATCTTACCCACCTAATTCTACACAATTGAGAATGAAATCCCTAACCCTTTTTAACAAAGCCACATCTAAATGATAATAATATTCATATTACTTAATACAATAAAGTAATATTACTTTGCACAATTTAATGTCACAATTCCGAGCGCCCCGTATAAAGCGCCCTCCTCCATCCGAGCATATTTTCATAAATGCAAACATTCACAAAGAATTTCCTTCCAAAGCTCATAAATATTGCCCACTTTTACTACCTCCACTCAACCAACACCGACTTAAAAACAACCTTAGACCGAAGGTCATAGTGTTGCATTTCCCTTGGTAAATAAACTCATAAGCGCGTTTTAAACCGGATCACAAGAGGGCAGATTAAAGATTAATCCGAATATCCAATAAATATCAGAATGGATTCATTCTGGAATTGGAATCGAAGAATTGGAACTTATTCCAATTCCATTTTGTAGATGAGCTGTTTTTTCGAGTATGAGTTATAGGTTGACCAGTTAGATTTAGTGCGCACTTACTGAACGCACTTTTTTACCGTGTTTTCGTACTAATGGAAAAGGATTAGGTGTTTTTCGATTTTGTTAATTTTCTTAATTGACTTTCTTGAGTGGTAGCTAAAGGGCTCGAGTTTTTCTGTTCTTTTTATTATAATTGGTGAAATTAGACATGATTTTTGCGATGATTTATTCTGACCGACGATCTATTCGGTGATAGACATTTAATTTTATGAATTAAGTTTATACTTTTTGCTGTGCCTTAAGTCAGGGTCCGTAATTGTACCTTAGCTCTAAGCCAGTGTAACACCTTTATACCTACATTATGGAATGCAAATAAAGATATGAATATGAATATGAATATTCAATACTAGGATTGTGTTACGGGTAATTATCACGACTTCTAATTAGAATGGCGATATAGCCCACTAGAATTTTCTTAGAAGACATACATGCATACCTACTCTGTTTTAATTGAAAACTATTACGTCAATCAATGCTGCCCCACAAACTTCTAGTACCCCGCTCTATTTGCCATGTTCAGCAAGACATTAACAGTGTACCATGATGAACAGCACCAGCGCGTTAACAAGCGATCCCTCTCGTTGTCCAGCGCCACATGAACCGGCGCTAAGCGTGAAAGTTCGGGCCGCTAATGACCACCGACTGTCGCTAACTGCCTGTTTTGCGCTAATCTACACATAAACCTACACTATTGCCAAGACTACTCGGTGTAGGGATGTGTGTAGGTGGCTTTTGGGGAGGTTTTTAGTCTGTTTTAATGATTAAAAGGTAGTCAAAAACTTAAAGACTAACAGAAAGATATTTGATCAGACTTTTAGACACGATCGTGTTCCATTTGTACAAAAGAAAACATTTTCAATTTCTTGTTGCTTGTTTGTCACTGAGTACCTACTCTGTGTAGATACACCGTGTTGTGTAGTGTAGGTGGGATTTAGGAGGATTTTGTTAGTTTTTTGATAAATAAATGTGTTGTTCAACAACAAACATAAGATTTGACGATGTTTCCTGGTCAAAGGTTAGAGTTTCAGAGAGCGATATTGACATCGATATCACGGAGCCTGAAGCGTCTACGCATTCTGTTCATCAAATTAAGTATATTTTTGCAAAAGTAGTTGCTGGGAAACGATTTTTATTTTTTGTGTGAAAATTCTCTGTTTACAGTGGGTAGTGCGCAATGTAACGCACGAAAACCATTGTGCTTATGGGTTCCTGTAACGGTACAGGGACTGTGGAAGTATTTAAAGTTAACTTTGAAACATTTAAAACTTGTTTTCGGGAAAAAAAAAACGCCAAACACGGAATGGTGCAGTATCAAAAATAACGAGAACAACAAGTAACTCTTGGCTTCGTTAAGGGAATTTTTACTCCCGTTATAGTTGAAAACTAATGATTTTCACAAGTTTCGAGTTAGTTAGTTCTAGAGTGGACAATAAGATTACGTACGGCCAAGCCGTACATTTCGACCAAGATCTAAGGTTTGTAGAGTTATGCGTTGTAGAGTTAGGGGCTTGATTCTACATTAGATCTGATAACTTTTTAACAGTGACAGCGTTACGAGTATGTGAGTCTTGGCAACTACACCATGAAATGTTTTTTGGGATTTTTATCTCAGGTAATCGTTCGCAGCAGTTAATATGAGTTTTACAGTCTCATCATCATCATCATCGTTTCAGTCAAAAGACGTCCACTGCTGAACATAGGCCTCCTTCAAGCACCGCCACTTCGACCGATTCTTTGCTTGCCGCATCCAGCGGATTCCTTCATCATTCAAGGTCATCGGTCTATCTTGTGGCAGGCCTTCCAACGCTTCGTCTTCCGAGTTTGGCAATTCTTCGAGCTATGTCGGTTACCTTGGTTCTTCTACGGATCTCTTCATTTCTGATTCGATCACGTAGGGAAACTCCAAGCATAGCCCTCTCCATTGCCTTTTGGGTGACTTTTAGCCTTCTGATAAGGCCCATTGTGATCGACCACGTTTCAGTGCCATAAGTCATCACTGGCAACACGCACTGGTCAAAGACTTTCGTCTTGAGGCACTGCACAGCTGCACACTGCTTTTACAGTCTATTAGCTAATGATTGTGTTAATTAGCCTTTCAGAAACCAGTGTTAGTGTATCTCCTCTTTAGTCGATTACCACCGTGTCCCCTCACTAACACTGCTATAAACCTCGGTGACCGCGGTCAACTCCAGAAATTACGTTTATTCCTCTCTCTTACGATTTACAATCCCTGTTCGCTCCACAATTTAGCTCACTTATACAAGAGGTTATGATATGCCCGTTAGACGACACTGTCGTTTGAGAATAGTTTAATTGTTATTACTTGATTGAAGTTGGAGTAGGTTTTAAATGGCCCGTGATTGATTGCGGTCTTAAACAGTCTTCAAGATGGTAGTAATTAGTGTTGTCAATTAGTAAGAAAAGTCTGTTGGTTTCGAAGACTATTGAAAATTGTTCCAATTGTTTAAGAATTGTCTTCAAATTAGCTTTCTCAGCCGATGAAGGTCAAAGTCAGTTATAGAAATCGATCGTATTATGATTTATATTTAATTGTTTTGGCGTAGTAACTGAGTGATTAGTAAACTGTGCATCTATAAGGAAGAGTTTCGATTCCCTTCTAAAATAAGATGAGCTTACCTACTAACTGTCTTTCTATGACTTAGTAAAACAGAACATATTATTGGACAATCCTGTAACAACCAATGCGAAAGTGAGTTTGTTACGCTTTCACATTAAAATGGCTGAATCGATATGGATCAAATTTGGCACATGGGTAGACGATGACCTAGGTTAGGACATAGGATATTTTTTATCCCGATATTCTCATGGAATCGAGACTTATGTGGGTGGAACCGCGGGGCGCAGCTAATTACATATGACTTGAAAAAATAAAATAAGACAGCAAACTGTGATGCTAGTTTTAAATAAGAATAAGAGTAAGTTTTTATTTTCTCGCCACAATATACAAATAGAATTAAAAAAAAAATAGAAAAAAATAGAAAAATAGAATAAATAGAATAATTATTATTTATTGTTGCAGCAGGTGGTTAACTACATAAAATGTTTGGTTGTTTGTAACTATGTTCGTCGTGAGGAAACCGGCATGTCTTAGAACCAAAAAATTCGAAGACATGTGACATCTACCAACCCGCACTGGGCCCGCGTGGTAGATTACAGCCCACTCCCTCTCATAGAGAGGAGGTCTGTGTCCCAGCAGTGGGAACATTAATAGGCTGATTATAATGATGATGAACTATATATGTTTGGAAAATTGTTAATTTGAATACAGCAGCTTATAAATACTTTTGCCTGGCAATACTTTAAATGTTTGGAAAATACTGATTTGTTTTAAAATATAGATTTTCTGCCTGACCGTACAAATCACCGTAATCGGAAGTGAAACACCTATCTGGTATTATAACCGGGTCCAGTTGACTCGGGCCGAGCTGTTACTGAGCCGTACTCCACGCATCGGAAGAGATTCCTGTCTTCGGATCTTCACCATAGAAATCAATTAGAACCTACACAAGCCAACTAATTTTGTCCTACAACATGCTTCCCCATATTTTTCTCACTAAGTGTCAGTACATTAGAGTCAAGTGTCAAGTGGCAGTCCACCGCGCCACTAAATCTGCCATTAAGTGACACTTAGCCCCCGGTACGGGGCGCGGGGAGAGGGGTAGCAAATAAATTAAATTTGCAACCCCTTAGAACATGGTGATGTTTGCTCGATCTAATTAACTGAACTGTTAATGGTTCCTTGAGAGGATTTTCTTGTTTAGAAAATGTTTTGTGAAAAAGAGTAAGTGTGGTTTCATTTGTGTCAACTGTCCTCAATATATTCCATACGGAATCATTTTGCATGCTTCCATTATAAAAAGTAAATAATACTGAATTTTCTGAATAAATCTGGCTCATAGTTATAATTTTGTAAGTTTGGTTTTTGGCCCTTTTTTGTACGTCTATGTGTTTAGTATACAACATAAGTTTAACTGAATGAATTTGACCTTGATTGGTTTCGTATTTCCTTACAATTTTACCTACAACACTGATAAATGTTCTTTCGATTTATATTATTGCTTATAATACCAAGAAAAACCCGGATTCTATAAGGCCAATCAACGAAAATATTTCAGAAATCCGTAGGACCATAGCTAGCCGCATTGAGAGGGGAAAGCTACAAACTGACCCACGTCACGCCAACCAATGCACAAGTACGGCCCAGTGCCTCAGAGGCTTAAAAGTCGTAAATTTTCTCGGGCGCGTGGGTCCAGCTAATGGAAATGCTTCGACAGCTAGACGTGATCTCTGTTGGGAGGGTACCTGCTTAAACCCCCCGACAGTATTTTCGAGCTATCTGAGAGTCTTCCACCTGGGCATGCGTTATCGTTGCCATCTTGGAAATCTCTAAATAGACTACGAACCCAAGTCGGCCGTAGCAAAGAAAATCTCCACAGATGGGAGTTTATGAACGCCTCGGACCTCAAGTGTATTATGCGGCGTCTCTCCGCAGATAATGGCCTACCTTCCATATTAAGCCGCATGCCCTGTCACCTGTGCAATTGAGAATCTCATGCTGCGTCAGTGGACGGAGTTTGTGTGGCAGAATGTTGTGCTAAACATAATATTGCCATCGATCATTTTGTCATATGCACTTTGCAGAACCACGAGCGTTTGTAAACGCACAGTGCCGTTTGTAAAATGACGAATCATACAATCTGCCTGCGACAGATACGCTAAGAAGAAAAACACAAATATTATAGACTAACAGCGCCCCGCGGTTTCACTCGCATTATGCGAGTGAAATTTGACAAAAAAAAGTGTTTTTCCCTTTCTCTTTCCTTTCCCCTTCCCTTCCCTTTTTTACTATCTGTTACGTTTTCATGTAACTTATATAGGCGGCACCTTTGTTTATTAACTAGCTGCGCCCCTCGGCTTCACGCGTACAAGTCTCGATCCCGTGGAAATATCGGGATGTAAAGTATCCTATGTTCTAACCAAGGTCATGGTCTACCCATGTGCGAAATATCATCCAAATCCGTTCAGCCGATTTAGCGTGAAAGCGTAACAAACAAACATACAAAAAATCTAATCTTTTCTCTTTATAATACACTCGAGAGCAATGAATCCGGGTCACTTAAAGAATCCTAAAAATCTCGGAAACTAAAAATGCTAGGTTAATGCAATAAATTGTATTTAATAGACAATGTAATACTCCTTAAATGAAGGTATTAAAACTTCTTAGTTATTGTAAAGTTATATCATAAAAAAATCAAATTTGAAAAAGGGCCACTTTCGAAGATGGAACTACGAAATTACAGCATTTGGTTTTGCTTTTGTTTGTAATCTGTCATTTATGTGGGTACATAAACCATGTTGATAGTGCTCTATATTCATTATTCAAGCTGAAATTATGTCGCTTACGCCTGAAGAATGCACCAGAATACTTACAATGCTGGAAACCGGCCGGAGTCAGCGCGATACAGCCAGGACTGTCGGTGTGTCGCTGTCAACAGTACAAAGAGTTCTCCGACGTTACGAAGAAGCTGGTTCTAACCTACGCAGACCAGGAACGGGCAGAACCAGGTGTACCACAGCACGAGAAGACCGATACTTGGTGAACACCATGCTTTGAAATCGCTTTCTCACAGGAACTGAACTCACAAATCAGTTTCGACGCCTCGGAGGAAGTAACCCAAGTGCATGGACAGTAAGACGTCGGCTTGCTGAATCTAACTTAAAACCCCTTAGACCTGCAAACGGCCCTAAACTGGAGCGTGGGCATCGTATTTCAAGACTAAGATATGCCCAGAGCCACGTAAATTGGAGTATTGAAGATTGGTCAAAAGTTATGTTCTCCGACGAATCAAAATTTATGCTCTACAAGCACGATGGAAGACACAGAGTGTATCGAAGACCAGGGGAAAGATTCAAGCAAGCATGCATCGAAGAAAAAGTAGCCTACGGTGGTGGGTCTGTACTTGTGTGGGCCGGAATTTCTTCTGAAAGTCGCACAGAACTGGTGATCATAGAAAACAGCTCTTTAACTAGCGTAAGATATGTGGAAGAAATCCTCAATGATCACGTTGGTCCATTTATGGTCAATTTAGGTGAGGATGCTATATTTATGCATGACAATGCCCGACCTCATATAGGTAGGATTGTGAATGACTACCTTCAAGAGATGAACATTACTCGTATGGAGTGGCCAGCGCGCAGCCCGGATATCAACCCGATCGAGCATGCTTGGGACGAGCTAGGCAGATGCGTAAAACAACGAAACCCTCCCCCAATCACGCTTCGTGAGCTCAAAATTGCTCTCACAGAGGAATGGGAGAATATTCCCCAAAATCGTATAAGGAACTTCGTGTACAGCATGCCAAACCGCGTAAACGCAGTAATGGAAGCACGAGGAGGCAATACGAAGTATTAAAATTCAAGAAAATCGTAATAAAGTTCAAAAATTTCATGTTTCCTACTTTTGTTTTAAGGAGAGATCAGCAGTTTTTTTCTTTATGTAATTTTGTGTTAATAAAATGTATGGTGACTCATATTTTTTTTACTTTCATTTAAGGAGTATTACATTGTCTATTAAATACAATTTATTGCATTAACCTATCATTTTTAGTTTCCGAGATTTTTAACATTCTTTAAGTGACCCGGATTCATTGCTCTCGAGTGTATTAGTGTAGATTTTCCTAACAAACTTTCTCTCATGTCAACAGCTGTTGTTGCTCGGCTGAAATACCAATTGTTAGCAGAATTTAAGCAGTCTTTCAGAAACAGGTAGTGACTCTGTAACTTTCATATTTTCATAGTAATAGTGCTCTTACTTACAAAGTAGACCTAATAAGGACAACCATCTAAATGGGAAGTATAAATAAAAATCCCATTGAAACTACATTACCGTATGGAGTGCTCTCGTGCCAAAAATACACTTATGTTGTCATATTAGTGTTCTATATGGTGGTGGTATGTGGTAGAGTGGGACTGAGGTGGTGGGAGTAAGAGGGGGAGTCAAATTAGCGAATATTGTAACGTTCGGAGACAACGGAAGTACGCTGGGTTAAAAGCCAATCGTGTAGAGTTAGGACTGCATAGAAGGGAATTCTGGTAAACCTCTTGTTTGTAGAGGTAGTAAGCCAAATCGAGGTACCAAAAGTTACAATGGTACTGATGGCCGACCTTCTAGCCAATTTCGGCTACAGTGACTGTTCGATGAATTTTCAGGGTGGTTGAGAGCTTAGATGGACATAAGAATATGCGTAATATGGATGGTTATCGCGTCATGCACAACAGAATACCGTACGACATTACACTATGAAAATAGCTAAAGTTCACTAAATGGGCTGTCTCCATCTAAGTTAAATTACGAATTTTTCTAACAGCATATGCTGCGGAGCTTGGCTTTTTGACAATTTATCTATATGTGGGCTCCACTGAAGCTTAGCATCCAAAGTTAAGCCTTAGAATACTGTGCTATCTTTAAGATTCAAATCTTCGCCATTTATTTTCCTTTGTTTTCCCCTGCCTAAGGTGAGGTAGGGTAAACTTAATGCATTTAGTTTTAATCATGGTCTGGCAGTAGGTAATTTATGCGGCCTAACCAAATGTCTTTTCTTTGGTATTGTTCGTAGAATCGGTTGAGCTCCTTAAATTCTGCATGATTACTGACAAATGCGTGCACTGACTGGACACGTCCACTCAATCTGGTTGGTGTTGTGGTTCTTTCCTCAAAAGAGACCATTTCAGACACCAATCATGGTCTTCACATGATCTGACCAAGATTGGGTCTGGACTTTAAAAGAGACAGGTCTCAGCCTCTGAGTTTGTTTCGGCCTTTCTTCCAAGAGTAGTCATGGTATAGGAAACGCCGACCTCATCTGGTTTAAAAAAATATGATTGACGTGTAAAAGTGTTTGCACAACCCTATTTACAGAAATAAAATCATTTATCATTTATCATGTGGAACTACGGAGAATTGGTGGGCTGACGGTGAAGCACGTGAACCACCGCCGCTCGTTCGATGTCCACCACGCACAGCATACATGAAAAGCAGCAGATAAAGTTGCTGTATGGCGTTCCATTGCGAAGATAAATAAATGAACAGGTTAATGATACCATAATTATCAAACAGAAACTAAAATCACCACTTTATTCATTTTACAGGAAGACGGGTTCACTTATTATTACTAAAAGATAAGGAGAACAAAAAAAATGTCCTGAAACCTAGAAAATATCGTAGAATCTCATTTCAGCTTCATCATGAAGGTACATCGACACATTCTCAACTCTACATAAAAGCAAACGCGTCGATCTAAACTCGCGACAAATTGCGATTTACGAGGCGCGCGTTTTAGCCGCGCGTCTAACAGGCGCCTGCGGTCGCCCGCTCGGTTTATTATACCGCGCTGCATTGGACGGCTTCCACACTTAGTGTGTGTCCCGGCATTACCATAAGTTAACGCGTAATTGGTTGATTGATATAAAGTAGGGTCTATAACTCTGGGACATGCGGAATAGGAAAGGATAATTGTTGCCAAAAATGTGGTTTTATGTTCTGGGAAAATAAGAATTCGATTTAGAGACTTTTTTTTCAGGTTTCATGTTACAATATATGGCCCTCCGTAAATGAAGAAAAGTTTTCAGACCATCCCTTCGGATACTGTAGTTACTTACTCAAACTCAAACCATTTATTTCAATTAAACCATTTGAGCTCTTTTGAAGTTGCAAGGTTAGAAGGTTCATATGCAGAAAAACGGGCAAGAATCTCCTTGAACATTTTTTTAAATCTAAATATTTTTACAAAGTATTAGCACTCTCTTATCAATGGTTATTAGCAACTTAAATGTTAACAACCAACCAACGAACCATATCAACCTTGCATGATCCGTCACAATATTATCTCTTCAATGAATCTGGAATAATAATTATACATTGAATTATTTATTGCTATGGATCTGCTACAAATGCTTTGTTACAAATAGTTACATCTTAACTAACTACACTCCTGAGCAATGAATGCGTTTCACCAAAAGAAACCTATTAATGTTTCGGGAACTAAGAATGCAAGTTTACTTAATTAATCAACATTTTATAGCTTAATTAATAAGAAAAAATAACATAAAATTACTGAGTTATCATTTGTTTTACTTATTGAATAGTAACAGTAATTAAAAATGCCAAGATGTAGCGTTGGAAGGCCACCCACAAGATGGACCGATGACCTTGTAAGGGCCGCAGGAATCCGCTGGATGAGGGAATTACAGAATTGGTCGAAGTGGCAGTGCTTGGGGGAGGCCTATGTCCAGCAGTGGACGTCTTTTGACTGAAATTATGAATTTAAAATGCGTAAATATAACAGACAAAAATTTAAAATAACCATTGCTCACGAGTGCATACTCCACAGCA
Source organism: Conistra vaccinii (assembly GCA_948150665.1). Lineage (NCBI taxonomy): Eukaryota > Metazoa > Arthropoda > Insecta > Lepidoptera > Noctuidae > Conistra > Conistra vaccinii. The sequence goes on along the minus strand of OX411338.1, from coordinate 19,205,157 downwards.
GGACATTGTCTCGTTTTAAAATGAAACACCAATGCAATGCTTTCAACAATAGACGGATGTTATAAGTTTCCCGCAATCTTTTACCCTTAAGCATGAGTCAGACCTAGAAGAAACACTGTAATATTAAACATTAAAAATAAAACTCGAAACAAAAACAACCTTATTGGCAACATTATAAGGAAAATATACCCATTATTTAAAAACACCCTAATTTATAGTCAAAACGAAATTAGACGATAATAATTTAGATATCGATAAATATAAACAATTTTTTTGGAAACTTTTTTAATAGAAAACTTCTGAGTCTTAAGTTTCATTTGCTCGGGGGTCTGTGAGGGGTGCACGAGGGGGTGCAGGGGGTGCAGGGGGTGTGTTGTCGACAATTTATTGTTTTTAATTCAGGTGGCGGCGATACGGAGGCGCGCAATCACTCGATACGCCATCAAATAAATGTTTAGCTATTGCACTGTGACTAGGGATGGGGGATGTGTCGATAGTTTGGTCATAAAGCGTTTTTGGTTTCATACAACACTAACACTACGCCACGCTCACGCTACGAGACAATGGCAATTGTAATGCTGCGCGTTGGCTATCATTAACCAAAACACGGTACACCAACGCTACGGAATTGCTACGAACACGCTACACGGACGCTACGAAAATGCTACGACATCGTTACGCCTACGCTACGCCAATGTTTCATCAATGCTACGCAATTTTTTGGGGCTATCACCATTGCTGGTTTGGTGTTTATGTTTACTGTTATAGTTTACAGAAATTATATTTGATTTATACAAAAATAATATAACATAATTAGATTTAAAAGTAGTATTAAATCAAATTATGTATGCTATAACATTTTTTTTTAATAATTTCTTAAAATTAAACGCCTGATTTTAATCTGAATTATGTATTTGCAAAAATGTAGGTGGCAAGGCCCGGTAGCTCTTTGTACACAGTTTCAAGTCTTCTGGGTTGGTAGCGGGCTTCACGGGCTAGAAATAAAGAAGTTATTAGCACTACATAATTGTATTGAATCCAGTTCATTCTAACGTAATTAAAAGTTAATAATAGCCAGAAATATCATCTTTTAAAATCTTTTGATGGAGTAAAGAATATTCCTATAACGAAAAATAAAAAGTTTTCAAGTAAGTATTCAGATCAGGAACTCGGAATGATTCTTTAACTTATGTTTTGTTATTAAATAGACATACTTAAATTCTTAATATCGACAAAATACCGACGAATATCGACGTTTCGCTACCACATCCCTCTCCCGCCTCGCACCGTTCGTTAACTGGGCAAGTTTTCCAATAGATGGCGGCACCTGCGCCATGTTTATTGTGTGCCGGATTACGATTCATTAACAACGACTAATTCCTTGTGGCGTGGCGGCGGCGGCAGTATGGTGGTGTGGTGGTGAGCGAGGCAGCACACTTTGAGGGTTGGAAAAGTTTGAAGTAATGTGGTTTGTAAGAAGAGAGAATTTGATAAGGATGATAGAGGTTTCTTTCACTTAACTAAAACAGAAGAAACTTTGAACAAAAAATAGGAGTGGATAGAATTATTCAGTATTAGAATATACTGAATAATTCTATCCACTCCTATTTTTTGTTCAAAGTTTCTTCGGCAGCATCAAGGTCCCTATCAATAGGGAATAAATCCTATTTTATGATTCCACAGCACAATTTGGGACTTTGTTGAAAACGATTAAGAAATAGGAACCAGATATATCCGTAACATTTAAAAAGATAATCTCATGTTTTGAATTTTTTGAAACTTTGTGAACTAAATATTATGATGAATGACATGTGAAATTGAAAACATAATTTAGCTGATGATGGCCACTAACTACAAGTGTAGTTAGTGGCCGTCATCAAAGGTCATTTTAATCTGTGTACTATGGTACTTGTACCATAGTACACAGATTAAAATGACCTTTAGGACCTTGCTTGCAAATAAATGATTTCTGATTCTGACGTATCGAATATCGGTCTGGTATGGGCTAAAGAAAATTATCTAATGAACTCTGTGAAAGTGTCTACAGCGCCATCAAGTCAATAACTTGGAACTCTAAAGCTTGTCGCGCGACGCGGCACAAACAATACAATTTCTAAGAAAATTTCACGGTCTAACAATAACCGGTGTCGCGTCGCGCGACAAGACTGGTTTGCATTAAGCCTTAAAGCGTCATAATTGTTATGAGGGAAGCAAAACGGTTTAATTACAGAAGGTCCAAGCAATCTGAGGTTTAACGCATTGGTAATAAATAACCCATTTACTATACAATGTGGAGACTACCATACAACAAAAAATTAAAATACTGGCTCTACTAATGCTTAAGAGTATTTTGGAACTGTCAAATAAATCCTAGCTTCGAAAAAAAAACGAGTTTTTCAAACAAATTAAATGTAATGTAAGCCGGATCCACCCTAACCCTATAAATTCCGTTTATCCAATTAGGCCTTGGGTAAATTCTCGGGCATACATTTCAGAATATCCACCATAGGGTGGATTTTTGGGGTGGATAACTGAAATAGCCCGAGCCGACTATGGATTTTGCTGAGCTATAATGACTAAACTATTGAATATATTCAATTGAATTTTCGTATACAGAATGGGAACGTCATTATGGACATACCGTTTAATATTGTAGTCTCCACCTTGTATAAGTACCTACTTACGTATTTTGTGATTCTAAACAATATGCAAGAGATCGGAGAATCAGAAAGCCATTCCAGGTTTAACCTAGAAAAATTTATGTAAATGCACTTTATAAAAAGTTTTCTTACTCGTACATAATGTACCTTTTTCACATTGAAAATTGTTGATCAAAGTTAGTATGCAGTTATGCATGAGTATCAATTTAACTTACAAATTAAGTATCTAATTGAATTCTAAACAGGTATGGTATAATCACTATCAGATCTACGTACTACGTACTCCCACACTCAGGCACACACACACACTCACATTCATATACACTCCACTCCACGCTCAAAACTACACAATCCTTTCATGCAAACACACAATCTCACATAAAATTGCACACTGAAAATACCCCTAAGACGACCCACTTACCAAATATTGTTCGGTTTTAATTTTAAGTTCTAATTTTTAATTTTTATTCTTATTTTTATTCTCGTTTATATTTTTTTTTATTTGATTTGTTTTAGTTTTGCTTTGCTTTCGGACTTTTTGGAGGTGGGCGTTAATGACTGCGACACAGTACTATACTAATGATACTAATGGCACTAATGTTGTTGTTATCGAACATAGAGTTTCTGTAAACTGAGTTTTTTCGTTCCAATAAAGCTTATTTAAAGTACATACTAGTTACGTACGTAGTCACATTTAAGTAAGTACTTATCAGTTTAGTGAGAACTTTGGAACAACTACGTTTTAAAATTATTATGTCCAATAATTGATATGCCTTTTAAGAGTGATGTAGTCTTGCAGGGGTTAACTCAGCCCACTCATATCAAACTAAAAGTAAATAAATATATAATAACTATGAAAACGACTTCAAAATAATTGAATATCATTGAAACATAATTGAATTATCCATTTCATTAATCTGTTTACAAAACTGTGAGTAAATGGTGCGTTATAATTACATTGAACGACAATAGATATATCCTCTAACTTTTAACACGGGAGGGTTGCGGAACCCTAAATAATGGTATTATACAGAACCCGGGGGTTCGGCTGATTTAATTTGAGTTTGTTTAGTGTAGCTGCGATTGATTCTACTTCGTTTTGTGAGATTAAATATTAAATGGAGTATGGTATTTGAGGGGTAGTTGGTTGGAAATAATTTTTAAAGTATTTATTAGATGCACCAAATGGTTGGAAGTGCCTATTACAGTTTTTAAAAGTACTCTCTCCGAAGGACCGATGCCTACGTTTTTCGATTACAATCATGAATGAGGGGTATCAAATTAATGAAGCACTTGAGAAGACTGCCGGTCCTTGGTAACACCCAGCTGAATAATTTTCCTCAAACGAAAACAAGTGCACTGGATGTTGCATTTAAACCAGCTGAATACTTATTATCGCATCCCTCTTGCAGTCAAATTGTCCCTGTACTTCTGTACTTTAGTACAGGGACTATTTGACTGCAAGTGAGAAATTATTAAAAGGTTCTGTAGCACATATTAATATCTGTCTACTGTGATCTGTAGAAAGAGGTCATTCATTCAACCATAAGTCCTGCGTAATAGTCGACGAGCCTATAGGGAAAACAGTATTTTTCAACCGCTTAACTCAATCATTTTATATTGTGTTTGTTAGTGATCCAAAAATTTCTACTACTTTTTCTGTTTTTACCCGTGAGAACATGTAATTGGCTCTATGTTTCTTAAACAATTGTTATCCATTTGTTATAGCTGTTTGTTCTCCTATCAATAAATACATAAATAACGAAGTTAGGATTTAGACAGATACCTGTTAATATTTATCTTTAAAGTGTGTGTATGAATATAGTGCCAGCTGCATGTTTACAGTCGCGTATATATTTTGTTTAACACAATTTACACTATAATTTATATATGCTAAAGTAGTGTTAGTGTGGCTTTTGCGTAACAAATTCTAAAAACCGAACAGAAAGTATAGCATTAAATGCTTACTCCAAAACAAGGGCGAAATAGGCCGGTTCCTTAGGGGGTAGCGATCATAAGGGGCTGTGGTCGAGTGTGGGCCCATGTGCTTGATATTACTTGCGAATAACTAAAAATATCATTTTAAAATATTTTATTGTGAAGTATAGAACTATGGTGTGTGTGTGTTTGTGATTGGATGTGTAATTGATATTCATTATCTCATTTTGGAATGAGTGAGCTTTTCTCTGATGTTTTCTCGCTTAATTACTTAATTATTATACTTTAAAACCCAGAGTATGAGGTACCTATAACTGTCTTATTAATAATGGCCCAGTTCAGGTACGTACCTAATAGGTAAGTTCAAAAATAATCTTCTAATTAGTTAACAGGTTTTATTATTTTTTCTTATAAATCTGCCCATAATATTATGTTACCAACCTTTATCGTCATCATTCGAACAAAGGTAAAAAAGTACTAAATAGTTATACTGCAGTGAACTAAACTACGTCTTTGTTCTAAATAACATAACAAAACATTTCTCTTACATACGCGATAAACTACACCTGTGCATAAAATACTTTATATGGACGTAAACTCCTGAAAGTTTTGCGGAGCATCGTCACGTCCGGCCTCGAGCGCGGCCAAACATCGTCTGAGCGCAACAAAAACACGTGGGGTACTCCACACCACGGGGCGGGGCTTACACGGGGAGCTAGCCAATGAGGTTGCAGGATTTATCCCCTCTCTCGCTCGCACGACTGGTTGTCTCCCTCCAATTCGTAGATTACCGTAGTCGATTCTTCATACTGAAGTATGATTTTTTTATTATCATTTTAAAGTTGGCAAATATGGTGGAGTCCGCAGTTTGTGTTTAAATGTTGCCAAATTGTATGTAAGTGTGTTTGTGTTACGTTAAGAGCTTCTTATGAGATAAACTTTTATTAAATGCTTTTGTTTTATAGAGACTGGCAGTTTTATTTGGCTTTTAAGCCATATGCTTTTTGTAAACAGAATTTTGAATTTTTCATTGTTTTTCTATTAATCACATACGAATTGCATTACTTTTTTGTGGCAAAATTAAAATCTAAGTCCAGTCATTAGTTTTTCATTATGCACTATGTTGCAAATAACCTGTAGTTTTTATTGACAACTTTTTTCATAAAAAATAATTATTACTAAATATTAATTAGAACTATATTTTATAGCCTTACTACCCACATCTATATTCAGCAGAATCTAGTTTCTGCACTACAATGTTGATCATTTGATAGAGTTGTAAATATAAATTGATATCGACAGTTATGACATCAATCTTCGTCTATTAAATACGCTATAAATCATGAGGATAAGTACTTTAATAAAAAAGGCGACCAGTAGATTGAATGCAGCTAGTTTTTGGTTAGAAAATACATTAGCACAGATATTAACCAATGAAGCTAGGAACTATAAGTTCCTAGCTTGTTCAGTGTCTAGCATTTTTTTTACTTCTTGTTGTATTCAGTCCAACTTTTTTAACCAAACACTTTCACTTTGATTTTATTAATAAGTATAGATTTTTCCGCAGATATAAATGTATAATTGAATTAGATAGGTCAGTTAAAAAATTGGGGGATAGATCAATATGTAAAAGTTTAGTACCTACCAATAAATTTGAGTATTATTTTTCCAATCGACAATATCAACTGAAATATATATCATAACTTTCAAGGCATGCTGAAAATACTTTAAATAAGTACCTACCTATCTGGAGTTCGCTGTATATCATTAAAGAACATGTTTCATTAACGTCTCCATCTCTCTAACAGTCGAAAATAAAACTTCATTCATTCCACAACTTGTAAGGAAATAACACATTATTGTAAAACGTTTATACTACCAACTTCCTACTCATTAACATAAAATCTAATTACAGAAACATATCGACCAATTGATGACATAAAAATGAACCTTAATCTAAATTGAACATTAGTAACGGTGTTGTAAATATTTCGTATAATAAATATCGGACCAATTTATATTTCAAGTCAATAAATACCTTTATTCTTATAACACACCCTACTCACAACTCTAATACTAACAAGATAGGGTATAATTTAGTCTGTAGTGGTGTTGTATGAGGTGTGTAATAGGCAGATGATAAAAGGCCGACAAAGCAAAGGTGTCGGCTAATTGACGCGGTGAGAAGGAAACCGGGACGAGAGGAGACGCTGAGGTGCCGATGATAGCGGGGAGCGGGGCGATGAGCGGAGCGGGTAAGATGGTTGATGAAGATCAGTTTTGTTCCATTTTGACAAGAGAATTGGAAACAACAGTATAACTAGGTTACTTAATAATAGTTTGTTTGAAACTATGCTGGATCAAGCGAAAGCAAAATAAAAACTTAGAATAAGTGTTATAATCAGTACCTAAAATACTTACTAACGTTCCTAGTCATTTTCCTAGAGACAAATCATCAGGATACATCATGGCTTGGCATACAAGTTTCAAGATTTATTTAGTTAAGTTATCTCTTGATCAATTAAGACACTACACACCCAGATCACCATGTTCTGTCTTTGTGGATATAGAAAAGGGCAAGAAATTCACCATTCCGATCTCAATTAGAGACGTCTCATTATCTAGAAAAACCTTTCAGAAAAAGCAGTGTTTCACTCGCTATAATCGCTACATACAAGAACTTCTCACCCGCTCTCAGTGGCACCTGTCCTCAAGTCCTGTGTTATATTACATCCGGTGTGTACAATACCACGGCCGGTTCCCCGCAGTCCATCCGCGCCATTGTGTGAGGAGCGGGACCCGGTCCTAGGATCATTGTGTGGCGGCAGTTGAAGATATGTATCTCATGTTGTGATGGTCAGCTTGATGTGTTGTTATTTTATATGAGGATAAGATTGGGCATGTTATGATTAAGGCGATTAATAGCGATAGCATAAGTAGGTGCCTACTGCTATCCATTCTAATCTGGCTACAGTAATAAATAAGTTTTATCATAAATGTGTTGTTATTTCAGTCAAATTCAGCAACATAATTCGACATTAAATTATAATGTCGATAAATAATTGAGATCTATCTTTGTAATAGGTATTAAAGTAAGTATTTAAATGAATTGTTTTAATAAAATTTAATCAACAATTCTAAATAGCATCGAATATATACAAATACATACATATACAAACACATTTGATACCTCCACGCAATCAGAAAATGACAACAAAAATCCACATGTATTCTGATTAGAAATAAAAATAAAAAAACTACAAAAAAATGTAGGGTATAAGCTAGTAAAATACCAACATAAATACAAAACATATCCTGCGCCTGCGATGGTCGGTTAAACCAAACCCGATTAATTTTTACCAGACAGGATGCGCAAGCGATTCCGTTTATAAATAGTTTAAAAACCGTTTATTGTTCCGCCATCTTTTATTGGGGGCCGCCATTATTGGGGGATTTAAAAAACGAATTATAAACGTCAAAGTGTGGCTTTGTGATGAGGTTTTGATTGTGTGTGTGTTATTTTATTGTTGGTGATATGATCGGTTATTTCAAAATGTAATTGTAGAGAATTTTATTTTTCGCAGTTTTTTTTGCAGTTATTGGTTGTTGAAATTATTTTGAATTTGTAAAGACTCGTTTAATGTCGTAATAGCCATTGTATAAATAAATAAATAAATACATAGACAGATAAGTACTGAGATACCTCTGTAGATTTGTACTGAATTAAATTAACTAGAAATCATGATTAAGCTTGTTAGGATATCTTGTTGTTTCATATTCATAGATCTTTGATATTCAGCTCTATGTGTGTAAAAATATATTTTAAGTGGCTTAAAGATTATTTACTATATATTCTTATTCTATAAATTATCATAGCTTTAGTTTCCCAGAAAAAAAAATAACAACACCAATTCCTCAACTCCATTCAAATAGCTATCTCGAGTGTATAATAACTGAGACGACACGCAATTAATCAAGTTTAATATCTGCAAACTACGGCGACAGTGTACGGCACCCTCAGCAGATGTCTCTAATTCTATGGGTGTTTTATTTCTTAACAAATCGAGTGCCGTGTCAATTAATATTATATTTGTCACATAAATTACCGGAGATCCTTCCGCTATTATCCGAACGCGTAAACTCTGCCATTCCAGCTTATTATTCGTGGCACAATAGTTTTTAGCGGGTGCGGGGCGGAGGGGGGGGCGGCCCGCAAAAACTGCACCCGACTTAATTATAAAGAGACAAGAAGCGCCATTAAATAGCGATTCGTTAAATCTACGCTCTCTTGTTAACACCACACGTGCTCTCTCCCGCTCTAACGTGTGTTAAACTGAGCGGGACGCACATAGCTTCGGGGCGACAGCTTGGTTTAGGGGCGGCGTCCGCGATATAAGGTTTAGATTGACTGGGCGGCGTTCTCTATTCAAGTTTTTTTCTGTTTGCGAGCAAAAGCGTCGGTGAGAGCTTTTCATTTGGTGTCGGGTCGCGCTCGCGGGCGGACGGTTGCTCTGACGAGTGCAATGACCGAGTGACGTCCATCGGACTCTGTGGTGTTATAGTATATGCAGTGAACTGTCTAAGATGTCTGAGCTGCGTGGTTCGCCGCCCATGTCTCGCGGTTTGGAGAATGGTTTCGGGGCTCCTCTGGCGGCGTTGAGTTCTCTGGCAGAGGCACCTCCTCCGGCGCCGAACCCTCACGGGATCGACCACATCCTGTCCCGTCCGACGGTGGGCGCCAGCGTGGGCGCTGGTCTGCTGGCGCCGAGGCTGTCGCTGGCGGCGGCGGCGGCCGGCATGGCTCACTACCTGCAGCACAAGCCACTGTACTGGCCGGGGTTTCAGGGACTGGTCTCCAACCCTATGGCGTGGAGGGAGCGGTTACAGTCAAGTGAGTACTCATTACTTCTGTCATTTCATCCCTTAAGTTAGATCTTCAAGTCATTGCTTATTGTCACAAAGCAGACGGCCCTCATTCATAAGAACTATTCCTCTCCATCATAAGATGACAGAAATAGCTGATTGTGAAACGATTGAATATTGTATCAATCTTAGAAAAATATTCATTAGTTTTCCTCTCATTTTTTGGATGCATTATAGAGTGATTCTTCTTCCAGTTAAATGAATAGGAATATCCGTTAGGCAGGTAGCTATGATGCGCTTGACCGTTCAAGTGGGCATCAGGTGGGCATAACAATTAACATTCTATTGTATCTCGTTAATGACAGCTGAAGGTATATGAGAGAGAGTTTTAATTCAGCTTCAAGCATTTGTGGGCGTTTCCGTAGAAATTGGTCCCGGTTACAAAATGGAGAAAAGTGGATTATGGAAATTTATATATGGAAAAGTGGTAACAAAATGGAGGTAACGTTTTCATGTTTTCCAATCTAAAATTGCGTGTAGTTAAACAATAGAACAACGAATGCTGCAAGTAATTCAATTAATCATTTTTACGATTATTTTATTATAGTTAACAATAACAACATTATCAAAAACAAAAACTTACCAGCAGAAATTCCTCTAACAAAGTGGATGAATTACACGTAGACGGTAACGCTTTGCAAGTTTAGACACGAATGATTTTGACAGCACCTGATTGCCAACCGAAAAAATTTGCGGAATCGATGAATAATGTTGCCAGGAAAATAAGTGTGCTAAGATTTTGGAAGTTTATTTTTTACTTGTGGAGGAAATACCGTTACAAAGTGGAATTTTCCACTACATCCGAAATCGTGGGACACAATTAAAATAGTAAAAAATAATTATTTTTGTATTAAAGTGGCTGTAATTTATGTTTAATTTTAAAAGAAATCATATATTTGAATATATTAAAACCTTTTTACATGCATGCTTAATTTTATGTCATCAATAATCTAAATCAAAGTGTGTCGCGACACTGTGGGACACCTGAAAACTGGGGGGGTTCCAAACATATTTTCGTCTTATTTTAATCATTATTATAGTAAAAATAGACTAATTCACTGTTATTTACTGAGTTTATTTATTGTACTATCATAATAAATAGTGAATTACAATAATAGGCCTTCGGTTTTCTAATGAATTATAAATAAAGTCATGGGACAGCACAAAATGAGAGTGGATCAATTTCTACGGAAATGCCCTTGTAGCATTCAAGTTTTGTATTTATCTATTTAAATAATTGAACAATCTACAGGTGACAAATAAAATCGATCTCTTTGACACGGATCTGTAGTTCAAATAAATCGTTCTTAATTACATCGTGTTTCATATTAATTTAGATTTCATATTAGGTATAATGACATAATTTTGTCAAAATTTTAAATGATTTTATTAATAGGATGGTTCATTAATGTTTTCATTTGTGCAACACAAATAGTCAGTAGTCGTATAAAAGACATCAACGCGTCACGATGGATGCTCTTATGAAACTAAATGACTTTTTAATGTTATTTTTATACCTTCCTACTAATTATTTTTGATGATCGCCAAATAAAAATGAATAAATTAAATAACAATAACGTGTTTTTTAGATTGAATATTAATTATGATTCAGAAAATGTTTATTGGCGATCAGCTTTTGATTTTTTTTATTGTAATACCTAATAATATTTTATTTTCTAGAGAAATCTTTTACTAATACTTAATTTGAAAGTTTTAAACTTAAGATCATAATTAATTACCACACGCATGCCCATTATTATCACTCTACGATAACAAATTATAGGTAGTACTTTATTTAACGTACCGAAAGTAGGTACTTGTAGAATAGTTTCATAAAAAAAACTTACATACACTGAATATGTACTAAATTCAAAGCATTTATTTCAAGTTAAGCCATTTACAAGCACTTTTGAACTGCCAAGGAATTCGGTCAGTCAGAAAGATGAAGATAGATGCCCATTCCAAAGCATAGTAGTACATCATTAATGTTAAAATGATATTACTCATTTAATTTTACATAATATCTAAAATATTTAACAAGTCAAGCGTCACAAATCGCACTTTAATTAAAATTACTCCTACTCAGCCCACAATGTAACCCACTCAAATCTCAGCCTGTAACAATCTTACCCACACACCGGAACTACGTCATGATACAGCCTCCTTCCTTGTTCCGGTGGCCGTCGGCCGTGTTCCGTCGGCCCTTAGCGGCCGGTTATAGCCCTAAGGCCGTTAGTGGCCGTTTGGCCGGCATTACGGGTTTGTTCACGTGCGGGTGGCTGTAGTGTGTGGGTTTGGTTAACTTGGTTATTGTATTGAAAGACTTTGGAAGACTGGGTTTGATTTTTGTGATAACATATACTTACTTCATTAATTATGACATTATGAGCTATGAAAATGTAAAATTAATCGGATTTCGGAAGGTTTCTCGTATTTTCGAAAGTGTAAATATTTTTCCTAGTGCGTTAATAAAGTCCAAATATACTTCTGAAAACATTCTTTTTATATACGGATCGATCTAATGTTAAGATATTGGTGTTCACTATTAATTTCTTTAAGACATTGCATAGGATTTGTTCAACTGTTCTGTTCAGATTTGGAGGAGTTCATGGCTAAGTAATAACAACCGCACGGGTCGATCCATCCAGTTAAGCTACGCTTGCCGGGGTTGGTCAGTGGATGGGTGACCATCTTTACATGCCGAGACTCCTCTATGCCTCGGAAAGCACGTTAAGCCGTTGGTCCCGGCTGTCATTCGTGGATCTTTGAAAGTCGTTACGGGTCGTCAGAAGCCCGAAAGTCTGACAACCAGTATTACCAAGGGGTATCGTATTACCCATATACTGGCTTGCGGAGGTCAGATAGGCAGTCGCTCCATGTACAATACTGGTATTCAGCTACATCCGGTTAGAGTGGAAGCCAATCCCAACTTTGTTGGGAAAAGGCTAGGCAGACTGATTGCATAGGCGTGGATTGATGTGGAAACGGTTTTCAGTTCCAATAATATGAAGGAAATTAATGAGAATTATATTTTAATCAGTGACTGCCGTCTGGACCCAGAAACTAACATAAAAAAAACATTTACCTAAAGGAATAGAAAAAATCTGTAAGGTCCATCGCATTTCCTATCTCTAAGAAATGGAAAGGAAATGACGCAAAGATACGAACCAATTAATTAATAATAAAGAAGAAAAATAATGAAACTTTGTGTCGCACAGAATTCAGATTACAAATACTTAAAATAAAAACCAATCTTCTGCGTAAGAATCGACATTTATCGATCGAAAACTAATAAATATTCAGACAAGTCATTTGTTCTCGGAATTAATAAATTCGCCCACAGAGCCGATCGATTGGTTTGTAGCTAATACTTACAGATGGAGGTATTTGTAATCGTGATACATTGACTGTTATTCACTCAAGAATTTGATGAAGTCTCTTCTAATCCGGTAATCGATGAGACATTTTCATTTTCTGATGATCTTAATTTTGTGTTGATTGTATCTAGGGAAAATAAACGTTAAGGAACATTACTTTTCTATATTTGGTGTTATTGTTCTTTCAATTGGATGATTTTATGTAATTAACAATTTTGAAGACTAAGCACCTAAGTTCTCGTATACATAGGATATGACCTAACTTATGCAAAAATAGAAAGAAAAAAGTAGGTATTTATTTAAACATAAGTTTGCTAGTGCGAATAATATTACTGACAATTAAATTTTACATTTTGCTGAAACATATTATAAATAAGAAAAATAGTGGTCAAGTGCGAGTCGGGCTAGCACACGAAGGTTCCTTACCACCGTACAATATTTTAGCACTACTTACATATTTATTTACGTTTCTTGTATTGACCGCTTTAATTTTTAGTTTTATTTTCTGATGTTATAGCGGTTATAGTAGTACACACTCTGTGAGAATTTCGAGTGTCTGCCTAGTACGGTTCAAAAGATACAGCCCTGTGACAGACACACGGAAGGACGGACGGACGGACAGTGGAGTTTCAGTAATACGGTCCCGTAGGGAACGGAACCCTAAAAAAGTTCTTATATTAAAAACAGAGCACAAGTCATGTTAAACTAATCTAGGGGAAATTTTGTTTAATAAATGGACTCTATGAAAAGAGGCTATTTTTCGCCCATCACCTATCGTTTAAGTTTTTACAGTAAGATGACACATCAGATTTAAGAGGGTTACTTAGCAATATTTTTTATAATTATAGAGGCTATATCTACTACCTGTACACCTATTGCACAGCCACGAGCACCAATATGTATACACTAAGCAACTTTTAAAAGTGATTTGCTCCTACTGTGTTGATTAATATTTTATGATTTTGACCTTATAACAAAGTTGCAGTCAATATTCCACGAGAAAATCGCTTTAGAATTTTGCTAAGTGGATACATATTGGTGCTCGTGACTGTACAACTCACAAATAAATAAATTTTAATTAAAGCAATAGATTCCAACCTATTGTCATAATAATAGACTTCGATGTCGTCGGCGGCAAACTTTTCTTTCAACTGTCGACTTAAATTGGATTATTTAATAAAATCCCTAATTCACAGCCTTTTGAGAATTAGTTATGAATATTAATTCGCGGAAAGTGACAATTTGTCAAACGAATCCATAATTTAATATTTCAATAAATGAGATCAGCTTCAACGAACAGAGGATCCTATGAGTTATGGCAGTTTACTGGGTGTGGTCGGTGATCATCTGTGAAGTTTATGACTATTTTTACAATACTATTATGACTAGGTACTTTGTTATGTTACGAAGAAGTAAATGTCAAAATATTTATTGCACTATTTTCAAAAAAATTGAATTGATTCTAGTCGCCCCTTCCAAAAGGTGGATTTCGTATGGAGAAGAATGGGCAAGAAACTCCACCGTTACTCTTTTAAAATGTTATACAATATTTTGTTTACATTAATTATATGTGAAGACGATGCACCTACAATAAAATTACTATTCCACAATGGGTAACAATAATTAAAAATGAAGCAACGACAGATAAATTAATTCCCAAAAATAAAGACGAAAGCGTATAAAAGAGTACACGTCGTCGTGTGGTTAGAAACTTCTGTGTTATATTTTCTGTCTGTGTGGGTGTGGGCAATACAGTGCTTTTCTCGAAGGGTTTTATCTATTTATCTAATAGAAACAGATAGAGGGTAATTCACAGTGCCCACGGCTCCATATATGTAGATTTCTATAGTGTTTATGAACCTGAGATACTGCGAAATTAATTTAATGTCCAAATTTATCTACCTTTTTACCTGCATGCTAAAATTTTCAAACAATGTGGCGTATGACAAAACGATTGATCCAAATATTTAATTCAATAAGAATTAATAATAATATTTAAGAAAAATTTTTTTTTAGAAATATTTATAAATGTAAATAAATATGTATACAAATGAATAAACGACATAATAATATTAATCAAGTTCAAACTAGGTACAGTAGCTAAGATTATAAGATAGCAAGTTAAACAAAATAAACATTATGTACATCACGTCTGCTATCCATGAAGTGATCAGCAGAGATGTATCTAAATAACTATCATAACGAAATAATCAGACACCTTTGTTACCATTGACGCTTATTTTCAAAGCATACTCGTATTATAATACCTACTAATTATACCTATTACTATAAAATTTCGCAAAAACATCGTTCAGTTAACCGAATTCACATCACGCCACCTTAACGAGGGTAACAAGTGTTCTAACACAAGAACAGCCTCTTAAATTAATTTATAACTTGTACTCGGTTAATTCGAGTGACGATGCCGCCAATCGATATTGTTCCGAGTCAAAAACGATGTGATATGACGCGCTAATCTCGATACTCGAGATAACCGCATGTCGGTATTGTTGCTATTGTGTAATGAGTAGTTGTTCTAATGATGGCGATGTTTAATAGGTAATGTGAGAGGGGTATGATAGAATTAGTGTGGGTAGGCTTTGTCTCAGAATGTGTTGGGATATGTCGCTGTAAATATCGGGACAAAATGATATTGAATTTGAGATTTTCGTTCTTAAATAATTTGCATATCTATGTTTGTATACTAATATTATAAAGACGTAAAGTTTGTGAGGTTGTAGGGGGTAATCTCTGGATCTACTGAACCGATATATATTTATGTTTACCGCCCAACAAAGTGGGAAGGGGTCAGCTAGTAGTTTTATATACTTATTTTTTCACACCACTATACTCTCTCCAGCTGTTAATCTGTCAAGCTGCGAAACTGTCCAGCTGAGAATCTGTCCAGTTGCTCCGGAGGTTTATTGACATAATACAAATAGTAAGAATATAAAAACCATGTACCTAATATGCATCTATGTATAGAGTGTCGTGTGTCAGTTATGGAAAAGTACAATCACTCCCAAAAATTATCGCCAGAATTTGACACGCTGATTACATTTTCGACACAAACTAATATGTTATTCGCTATAACTCCAATCAATTATATTATTATTGATAAACTCACAAAATTCCCTATATCTCATCGTATCAGTTTTATTAAAAACACACATAGTATAATAACATTTGATGTCGCTGCGTCACGGATCGCGACAGATTTTAATAAAAAGCTAAACACATCGAGTTATAGATAGTCACGGCGAGAGCTTATTAAATGCCATACGATAACATAATACTGCTATCAGTTGATAAGTGATCAGGTAATAATGTGTAAACTGAAGTATTTGACGTTTGACACAACGCAATTACTTTGTCAATGTAGCCTCATATCATTAGAGGGTTATAATATTGACAACGCATAGAGTGCAATCATAAACGGACAATATAATTAAATTGTACGTCAATATGTTTATCTATGACAATATTAGATGTGTCAGAATATGATGATATTAAAACTGAGCGGAATATTTTGGGCGCGACTGTACTTATTGCTACCGTATTTGACAGCTATTTGATTGAATTTTGGTAACAATTAATCAGTAACTCTGTGATTTGTTGTTCGACTATTTATTTTGTTGTATAATAGCTCATTATTACTCCACTTGATATAGAAATACACAATTTAGTGCATTATACCACATATAATAGAAATTGGTGGTCAGTTTACTGATAGAAATATTAATACGACGATGTTTTCGAATGGTATTCTAACCTTGCACGGAACCAATTTATGAGATCATTGAATTTTACTGTGTATTCAATAAGTAGTTTAAAATGTTTTAAAACACTTACAACATAACCTAAATCCCTGAGTATGGTGAAATTAAATCTATTCTATGCAATATGCAGTGCCATTAGGCACCGAATAGCCGATTTTCTTGAACAAAATGGCCTGCTATAATTTACGCAATGATATCCAGTCAATTTAAAGTTATAACTAGATAAAATTAAACTAGATAAAATTAAACGAGAACGTCCAAAATACTAAATTTAATTCAACTTGCCCAATTATCTACATAAACAGAGACAGAAAGCACTACACAAAACATTAAGAGATTATTATTAAAATCCCAAAAACATTGGGGAAATTATTAATTAGTTAGGGCGAGGCGCGTTAGGCTGCGGTCGCACTGGCGCGCACGAATGAAGTGCCACACATTTTTTTAATTACAGTGTGTCCCCACACCCACCTCGGTCCACCCCCGAGGGGCCCAGGGGCCCAGGGGCCGGGGCCAGCATATGTCGCCCGGAATTAAAATTCACGTTTGTGATGCAACATTCAATTGTGTCCAGTTATTCGATAGTGGGACAGTTAAATGAAGTGTTTTTTGGCAAAAAGTATGTTTTTGTTAGTAGTTGGTCGGTGAAGTATGGTAATTGGTCGCCGGTCGCCGGTCGTTGGTCGCGAGAAGACCACAAATTGGTTCGTTTTATTAGGTTTTGTTGCAACTGTTTTATGTGCTACTGCTCCCATATTTTCAATTGGGAAGTTCGTCTGGCAAAAAGATAACACCTGAACTAGGAACTCTACAGCAGTCGGCTGCCTCGCTCCATCTTGTTGACTGGCTAATTTAACATAGAATAGAGAAACGCTGGCTGTGTCTAACATGTGCAATTAATCTTTTTCTTACATTACATAAGTAGCATCATTTTAGCAGCGGTGTGAGCAGTGGTGGCCCAGTGGTAACGGCCCCGACTTACGAAATATAGGTCGTGGGTTCGAACCCAAGCAGGCGCTTTACTTTGTGTAAATAATTTCATCACCACTGCTCTCAAAACAGTGAAAGAAAACATCGTGAGGAAACCGGCATGTCTTAGAACCAAAAATTCGAAGACATGTGACATCTACCAACCCGCACTGGGCCCGCGTGGTGAATTACAGCCCACTCCCTCTCACAGAGAGCAGGCCGGTGACCCAACAGTGGGAACATTAATAGGCTGATTATGATTAGATATACATTTATTATCTACAGAAGGCTTTGCGCACTGATATCACTTAATTTATTTGCAATATAGTCAACTCAGGTTATGTGTTATACAAATGGTTAACGATGCACATACATTAGCAAACATCTTTCAGTCAATCAACGTTGTATTAAAAGTATATTATAAACCTACTCAAAAAATACGGAAATAGAACATACTTAAAATATAATCCTTACTACAATTCTCACATTGATCCTACTGTGATGAATTATAATTATAACACTAGGTTATCTTATATCTTATATATTGTTATATCTTATTAAAGTTTCAAAAAGTCTGATGATCTAGCAAGAGGGCCTACAAACAAGACCGGCAGAGTCCCATCTATTTTATAATGAATTGTTTATCGTACTAACAACAGCTTGTATGTCGTAAAGAACAGAAATAATCGTAACTGTGGTCTCTCAAACTGTATTGTGTGCAGTACTCGGTGAGCCTCTAATTGATATTACATCTAATAACTATTGATATTCTAGACTTTAAGCGAATGTCTTAAACAGTGGTTTTGATAGTACTGCCTGCATAACTATCACAGTTTTTCTCTATATTCCGTGTCACATTTTCCAAGTAACTTTTTCTTATCTGAAGATATCTTAGAAAACAGACTATTCGAGAATAGTAAACGACTGTTAATATGTACATCGAGTTATAGAAAAATTTCGGCTTAGCAAAGCTATGATCAAGTGTCGTCTCTGTCATGGTCTGTCACCCTTGTGACATTTTCTTTCTAAATCTCAATGTGTCGTATTTAATGTCCGGGTTAATGTAAATACTTTGTAAAAAATCCATCCTACCAAAAGGATTAAATATAAAAAATCATAGCTCGATAATTTCTCCTGAAATAGATGATTGTTTTCATAGCCGTTTCATGGCGGTCATGAAAGGCCCGGGCGGCACAATTACACGTCGGACATAAAGGCACAATCTCTGCCGACCCCCCCCCCGCACCGCGCCGGCCTAATGAAATTAAATTAAGAAATAACATAATTCCGCCCGCCGCCGCCGCCCGCTCACCGCACATTTTCGCGTACACCCCTAGATATAGGGCTGACGAAAGTTTAATATTTCGAATTATTAAGGAAATGATAAGTTGCGTATTCAAAGTAAAAAAAAAGGAATATATTTATGTAATTTAATATTTATAAAATTCGATTGGTGAGCAAACGAAAATCGTTTTTAAATGAATATTAGATGCTCCTTTATATTTATGAGTACAATAATATAATCATAAAATCACGCTTTTTTTTCCAAAAAAGGATTATAAAATATAAGATAGGCAAAGGCGTTTCATTAGATTAAATATTAAAATCAATACCTTAAATAAATAATTGCAAACTACATTTAAAACACCACATCTTTTCAAAACCCTTTTACCACTAACCTTACGTACAGCCCTGCACCTCTCCCGGTGGGGGGAGAGAGGGGCGACCCCCCCCCCCCCCCCGGGCCTCCATCTTTGTTTTTCGCGATGAGGTGACGGTTATTACGGCGCTGTGTCGATGTATTATGTTGTTTTCTTCAGGATATAATGGACGCCCATAGTTTTATTGTTAGGAAAATTATTTTATGTGGTATGACAGTTGATTGTAGATAGTGAACACTAGAAACAAAACAGATTTGTCTGTCATTGATAAAACTGTTTAGTCTTGTGTTAAAACTGATTCTATAGAACTTTGACTATGTTTTGTTGCGAGTGTGTTCTCATAGATCGATATAATTTGTCTGATAGGCATTCTTGTCTCAATTTGTGTATTGGCTTAGACATTAAGGTTCTGGTTCATGGTTATGCTGTGAAACTAAAGTTTTCAGTTATTAGTTACTGTTGGTAATAGAGCAAACTAGGCAGCACATCCATCGAACAAAGCATGAGTAAGAAAGGAAAGGAGTTCTACAGTTCGGTTATGGAGAATAGGTTTTATTCTGAACTTTTTAATAAATCAAATTAAAACCACACTTTCTAATCGTAAATACAAATATTAACTCCGAAAGGAAGCATTGATTTCAAAGTAAGAGATTTTCACTAAATCTGCTCAAAGGGATTCACAAAAATGTTGATGGAATGATGAAACCACTACTTTCATTACCAAAGTATCATTGTTCACAACTCTTTCAACTAACAATATAACAATTCCTAAACGCAGCAATACACTTAGGAGGCATTTTATAAGGCCATATGTACACGAAGATAAAACGTCTCTTAATACACCCATATCGTTATATGAGATGGTCGCAGCCCGCAAGTTGTCCGGCGTCCGATGTCCGGTGTCCGGCTGGACAAAAAGCGGACAGTTATCAAAGTGATATCAGAGAGGACGGCGGATGGTGGACACAAAAACTGCGCTTATGAGGGGATAACGATCGATGTAAACAGGGATAGTTTTAAAGGATTATAGCAGTTTGGTCTTTAAAAGGATATTAGTAGATAATACTACAATAAAAAAAAAAATTGAATCATAAGATGGTAGAAATGTAAACGTTAAGCGACATGATTAAAATAACTTCAACTTACCACTCTAAAATGACACAAAATGGTAATGTTTCGAGAATATTTTGAAGTCATTTTTTTTTATATTTTAAAATAAAACAGAGCGGAATTATATTTAGTAACCATAAGATAATACAAAATCCATGACTATTTATATTAAACACCTCAGTAAATAATTCCCCAAAAACGAACATATTTCAAACCAATATCGTACACAAAATAAACTTGTTCAAGATAATACAATCAACACATACACGATACCGAAAAATATAAAAAGCGAAATAAAACGCGTAGCATTTTAATAATGTGCTACGAAGCTTTGATGCGCCGCTACGTATCTCGTAGCGCTACGAACAAATGTCGCGCTACGGCGTAGCGATAAGGGCGGCTACACGCTCACTGCATACACTTATCAGAATAGTTTTCGGGGACTTTATTTTTGTTGAGAGTTTGTTTTCTTTACACTGGATCTTTTTGAATAATTCTTTTTTAAAATGAAATTCGTTTATGTTCATTGTTAAATAGGTATTAGGGGAAAAACTAAAAAAAAAAAATTAAGGGTAGGTATTGTAAAGCAATTTGGCTGTTGACGTTTCATTTAGTAATATAATATTAATGCAAGAATTATTTTGGTAAAACTTATACAAAGTGACTTCTGTATTTCCCGAAGGAGTAGTTACAGAGTGCCTATGATAGTTTTGATTCCATCTTTATCCTATTTTTGCTGTAATGTGGAAGAGCGAAGTCTCCTAACACAGGCATTGTTTGCTTAAAAGGAGGCTCCAAATACGAAACCCTTTTTGTAAACTGAAGCATAAATAAAAACATTTATTTTTATTTTTTTATTTTATTTAATAGCTTTATGTGTAAAATCTCAAAGATAGTTAATATTTTACAAATATTTCTACACAATTGAAATACCTTATCTGTACTTTTATCATCAAAAACAATCACCAAAATCTTTATCAATCGCGATTGTGCGTCAATCCTAACGTTATCTGCACACAGGTGTGTTGCTTGTCGGCGCCACACGGCGCGACATATCGCGACACATCGCTTTATTACAAGCCATCGCTTGTACGACACGCGTATCGTCTGTCGCTACGTTTATGGCGCTCCTTATGACGGCGCGTGCCATGAATAGCAAGCCTTACGAATAAGGAAGTGATGACGTCGACTTGCCTTTATTGTCATTGTACGCGAAATGGAAGTGTTTTGACTTTTATGTCTGAACATGGTTTGAACGGTTTTCGGGATTTCTTGAGCAATAGGAAATACGTATTCGTTTTGGTGAAAGATATTATGCCATTTTCCATCAAATATTATCTCAAAAGGATTTTCTTTCTAGATACAAAGCGTTATGGTTGTTCTGTGACCATTTGCAGCGGCTGTTGCCAGTACTAACTACCGACTTCTTTGACCCCTACTTTTCTTACCGACCTTAGTTCGTTTTCATTTAAGTATTTATCAGCGAAAACTTGTAATTGGCCTTCAATTTAATTTTTAAGAACACGTCATAAGATAACTGTAAGTTTCTCAAACAGAATCATCATCATTTCAGCCGAAAGACGTCCATTGCTGGAGGTCTATCCCCCAAGCACCGCCACTTCGACCGATTCTATGCCTCTCGCATTCAGCGGATTCCTGCGGCCTTTACAAGGTCGAAAAAAATAGAATAAATAAATTAACTAACAATTTGGACGTCGAATTTATGCGCTGATAAAATATTCACTAAACGTAGTTGCATAAGTTTTAGCTTAAATATTCTTTACTCAGTACAATATAGTAACAAAAAGGAAACGAAAAGGTCGCGTTACTATAATATAATAGTTCAGTTATCATTCATTCACCGTCCCCTTTTGCGACACACAAAATTAAAAACTGTACAGAAATAGGCCAAGCACTCAAGTTTATATTACGAAACCTTTTCAACAAAAATAAACAGCCACCAATTTCAAGTTTGTTTCGCATACAGTTGTTGAGTCACACCGCGGGTCTCCGCAGAGTTATAAAGCCTCCTTCCTGTAACGAACTCGCAGCAACCTCCGCGCAATCAAAGCCTGCGGTTTGGTTATAAACAGGGACAACTGAAGAACTCTGTGACAAACATTAAGTGTAAACTACCCTCCAAAGTCCCCGTACAATTAAAACGTTTTGAGAGCACGCTGTATCACCCCCGCGTAGATACAGGGTGCGGTGAGCGTGGGGTGGGAAGGGGAGTTATTTGTAGATGATAGAGCACAGATTTTGTGTGTTTGTCTGTTGTTTGAATTAATTTTGTGTGTTGAAGGTGTGTTGTGTTTATTAGGTGTTGAGTATTTGTTTTGAGATAAAAATAAATAGGTACCTAAATGATGAAGAAGCTGAGATGGAAGGTACTTTTTAGTCGAAGGTACGGGTTTATGTTAGCACGAATTTATACCGTTCCTAAAATATGTTTCGTAAGTTTCAAATGATTGTAACGACAATAGAAGACACACTTTATTCTGGAGGTAAAGACAAACAATCTTTCAAAGAAAAATAACCCATTACATTCACTAACTTTTCAATCACTTAAACTAAAAATATCCTCCCACTTTTCTCAGCTACTACCAAACAAGAACATACAAAACACTTCACCAACACATACTCATACACACATATACAACCTACATATTTTCATGGGGAACCACAAAAGGTCTGCCCTAAAGAAGGCTTGATCCGGGCACGTTAACAGGGGCGCCCTAGGACTCCCCTGGGCAATGGCTCCTCGTTAGCCCTCCAATTGAGACGCCCTCGCATAGGGCTGATGGAATACCAAACATGGGCTTTTTGTGTAGGATTGAGGCCCTTTTTTGTTTTGTTTAATTCCCTTATCAATAGCGAGGATGGTGGCGGATGTTGGGAATTATTTTTCGTTGTTGAAATTTTGTGCTTCAGGAATTTTATTCTTTTTTTGTGTGATAAAACATCAGAATGCGTTTGTTGGTCAGCGTACCCAACATCGTTTGATAGCAATGGATGAGCATGCTTTTTACCCGACTGTGGCGAAGCCAAGAAAGGAGGAGTTTGTGTTTGACCTGTACGTATGTCCGTCTCTATCGTCCCTCGTAACTACTAAACGGCTGAACCGATTTTCATGAATGATATGTCGTTACATTTTTCTTTATGGTGGGACTATCACTGGGTATGTTTAAATTAAAAAAAAAACAAAATGGCGGATTCTTGACGCCAAAATTAATGTTTAATAAAAAAAACTACCTACCCTATAGAGTGGGATATCAAAATATAAGGTTTTAAAAGGTGATTACAAAAATATATAAAAATTAATGTTTAGTATAATTTGGAATGACAAAATTCAAGGCTTAGAATCAGCACTTTTCGAACGTCAAAATTACATAAGACCCCGCAAAACGCCCGCTCTTCATTCTTCAAATGACAAAATACAAAGAAGTTGAAAAAAAAAAAAAAGTTATAACTTCGTTTAAAAACCTAGGCCGTCTGCAGTACCAAAAAATTCTATAAAATCTATAGAATTTTGGTATTGCAGGGCCAGGTTTTTTAAATTACAATTTTTTTTCGGTTTTTCTATTTAATTTAAGCAACATTTTATTTTCTTTATTACCATTATAACTATGCCTGTCACTTGTGGAAATACGACTGCCTGTAACACCAGTTTGCCATATATTTGTTCATCATAATATTTTCATAGTCAGGTGCATCATTACATTATATGATGTTTCGGCAGCAGGTTGTCCAATCTTTCAGACTTTTTTATATTTTACTTTAGGTATTGAAGCAAAATAATATTACCTTTTTACCAAACAGTGATAAAGTCATCCACGAAATGAGGATAGTCACACTATAACAACATACGTCACTTCAGACTCATTCACCCCTGAAAGCCTTCGCAGCACAGCCCTAGTGGGTGGTCCCGGCGCGAAGGGGTTGCGGTCACCCGCCCCTCCCTGCCTGCCCTCCATAGGCACGGATTTGTACGTAATTGTGTATTTCATATAATTGTTTCACATCGCTTCACAACTCGTGAAGGAAGATGGTTCTGTTCACTCTTCCTGTTTATAATAATATATAAATGTAAGGTGGATTGTAGAGGGTGAGTCTGTTTGAGTTGGTTTTGATAAGGTGTGTAGGTGCAATTTTGTATTTAACTTTCGAGTAAAATTAATTCAAAATTATTTTGAAATATTTAGGAAGGTCCAGGCGAGCTTAACTTGCTGGCTAGACGATTATTCTAAGTTAATAGGAGGAGGCAATGGATGAAAAGAATTGGTAGAATATGATCAAGGATTGGTAGGATATGTGGCAACTTTGTTAATAGGAATAAGTGTGGTACATTGTATCTACTTACACCTACTGATATTAAACTGTACGCTGCCCGAAAATACATACATTCAAAATAAGAACTATCATTTCAAAATCTACATGTTACAGAAAGTGAACTAACTTCTACGTCAGTATTTCCCGTAAACCAGCAACAAACTACAGATATCGAAATCAAATATCCGCCACCACATGTCACCCAAACATTTCAGAATCAAAAATATATCTATTTGAAATTGTGTGCAAGTTATTCAGAAACTCCGGTCAGCGAGCACAATATTAACGAAGCGGTGCATAATGCATGGCGCACAATATGGCGGACAAAAAGTGACGTCACTGATATTGGCGGGAACTTTGCTGCAGTTTGTTCACGAGTTTCATGGTGGAATGTAAAATGTGGGATGTTTTATGAAGGTATAGCGCTTAGTTATACTTATAATAGAAGCAGTTTGTAGCCACTTTGATAGATAGGTACAACGTTTTTACATAATTCAAATTCATTCACCTATTCTAAACGAATATTAAAAAGATGTAAGGTATGTTTGTAAAAAGTAATCTCTAAAAATAATTACTTGTTTTCGAAAATTCAAAACTCAAACTCAAACTCAAACTCAAAGCATTTATTTCAAATAAACCAATTACAGGCACTTTTGAATTGTCAAGGGGTCGGTCAGTCAGAAAAAATGAAGCTAGATGCCCATTCCAAAGCGTAGTAGGTACCTATGGAGAAGAACGGGCAAGAAACTCCACGGACACTCTTTTAAATAAAAATTTGGTTACAAAATATTGGTTACATCATTCATGTTGGACTTATACATGTGAGAACGATGCAAAACGTTAAAAGCGTCCGTAATAAAAGATAAAAACAAAAATAAAACAATTAAAAAATTAAATCAAATTAAAATAAGCCATGGCAGCTATGAGATGACCAGTCACAACTGACGGCGCCCGTTCACGAACATGACGCATGGATTAGCACCATTCAGCTCAACCATTTTGAAGGGAGCTAAATGATCCAACACACACGCCACCGTCAGCGTGACATTAGAGTGAGCATGACATACTCTCAGCCGCCAGGGTACATTCAAGTCAATGAAAGACATACCCAGTACCTAAATGGTAGCTTTATAGTCTGTACATAGTACTCACACATGTGCTATGCAATTATACAATGCTAAGAGATTGAATTTATACAATGCAAAGATAGTTTTTAAAATCTTCCGCAGCTCCAACAGTATTTTCAGATGCTATACAATTAGTTTATGTGCCCTTGTGGAGCAGGACCAGCGTTGAGCCAAGCATTTTTATCAGCGATGTAATCCCCCAACTTATAATATGCCTGACTGCATAGTGTGCGTTTAATATAAGATTTAAATTTCGTTTCATTCAGCTCAAGTATGTGGGGAGGTATTTTATTGTAGCATTTTAAACAGTACCCCATGAATGATGAGTCTACTTTAGCCAGCCTGAAACCCGGTTGAACTAATTGGTCCCTATTCCTAGTGATATAATTGTGTCTTGAACCTCTTTTACTAAAAAGATGTAGATTTTTCCTTACGTACATAATGTTTTCATAGATATATTGACAAGGTACCGTCATGATGTTAATATCTTTAAACAGTTCCCTTAGAGAGTCGCGCCTGCGGAGGCCATATATCGCTCTGATGGCTCTTTTCTGCAGAATAAAAATAGACTCGATGTCTGCAGCCCGTCCCCATAGTAGAATACCGTACGACATAATACTATGAAAGTAACTAAAATAGACTAGCCTCGCGGTATCTACATCCGTAAATTGACGGATTTTTCTCACAGCATATGCTGCCGAACTTAGTCGTCCTGAAAGGGATGTTAAATGAGGACCCCATTGAAGCCTAGAGTCGAGCGTGATCCCCAGGAAAACAGTTTGATCGACGAATTCTAGTTTCTCTTGATTTAATACTATCTCACAATTACTACTTTTGACATTTGGTAAAGAAAATCTTATGCACTTAGTTTTTTTCTCATTTAATACTAAATTATTAGCAGTGAACCAATTTTGGACCTGCTGCAGGGCGTTATTTACGTCGTCAAGATTTGATGCACGTCTATTCATTTTAAAAATTAATGAAGTATCATCAGCAAATAACACCATTTGTGGTTGAGTTTTTAACAAATGGGGTAGATCATTAATATATACTAAAAAGAGAAAAGGACCCAATATTGATCCTTGTGGTACACCCATTTTTACTTTTAAACCGAGTGAATTGACACCATTTATTTGAACTTGCTGTTGTCTATCATTTAAATAAGATTTAACTAAACTGAGCGCAAGTTTTCCAAGTCCGTAATGCTCAAGTTTCAAGATTAAGGTTTCATGGTCGACGCAGTCAAAAGCCTTGGAGAGGTCACAGAAAATTCCTATGGCATCTTGGGCCTCTTCCCACGCCGTAAATATGTGTTTTAATAAGGTGACACCGGCGTCAGTCGTACAACGTCCCTTGGTGAAGCCATACTGTTGATCATGTAAGATTTTATTGGTATTAAAATGATTGAGCATTTGATTAAGCATTACCTTTTCAAACACCTTGCTTAATACTGGCAACACGGACACGGGTCTATAATTATTGGTATCTTTACTGTCCCCGGATTTGAAAAGTGGTATTACCTTACTATATTTCATTAGATCAGGGAAGACTCCTTGATCCACACACAAATTAAATATTAAGGCTAAGTACGGCGCTATAGTCTCAATAATGGAGGTACAAACTTTGATTGACATTCCCCATAGATCTTCGGTTAATTTGATCTTAATTTGCTTGAAAGCTTTTAATACTGTTATGGGGTTTATATGCTTGAATTTAAATTCAATCGGGCAGGATGAAACGTTGGCTCTTAATAAATCAATAGAACGCGAGGGCGAGGAATTTAAGGTTTCAGTAGTTTTAAGTGGGATACTGGTAAAGAAATTTACAAATTCTTGAGCAACTTCTTTGTTAGTGCTTATGACACCACGTGAAGTTTCTAGTGTGAAATCACTGTTATGTCTTTTATTCCTATTTGTCCAAACTCAAAGCATTTATTTCAATTAAACCATATACAGGCACTTTTGAATTGTCAAGGAGTTGGTCGGTTAGAAAGAGAAGAACGGACAAGAAACTCCACGGATTAACTCCACTCATTCTCTGATGGAAAGCTACACGGTTATCGACTGTCATAGTATGTTTTACTTACATTTAATTGTGAACATAATATTTGCAACAGAAAAAAATTGCAACTACGAAATAACCTTAAGCTTCGGAAGTCGGGTAAGTCAGTCTTTAATCGGGTAAGAAGTCAGTCTTCAAGTACAGTGAGGCAGGGTCGCGGCAAACCACGTAGGAGATGGCGGGAAAACTGAAAGGAGGACGTGCGGGCTCGTGAACCATGGAAGGAATGGAGGGAGGCCTTTGTCCAAAAGAGGGACAGAAAAGGCTAGTAAAAAAAAAATTGAAGCCGATGACAAAAAATAAAACATAGTTACATACACCGACTTCCATAAACGACAGTTATTTTTAACTTTGCTGTAGCTTTTTCAATAGATTTTGTTTTAAGCTCGGTTTTATACTTATTCGTATATTATGATAGTACACAATGATTGGTTATACTTACTAAAACTATTCCTCCATCATTACCCCCACCCATCCGAAACCCGGCCTCAACAACATGCTGTAACGTTAACATAAGTGAATCAATTAACTACAAATACAGCCATTGTACACCAAACACGAAATTAAATGAAGGCTGTACTGCTAACGCACTAACACCCGAATTTATACCTTAATCACTTGTTATAAAGTTTATATTGCATTGTGAAAAGCTAATTTCACATGTGAAATGATTTTGGTCTTTATAAAAGAGACAGTAAGGTTGATTTCGCTTTGTTTTAATGAGGTTTTCGGTCAGCTATTGGGTGTGTAATGTGTTATTTGTCGGCTGTCCATTGTTCTCGCTGGGCGAAAGTGGACTGTTCGTGTATTATTGTAGTACTAATGTTTGGACACATCGCTTTTAACGAGCTTTTCTTTTTGGAAGGATACATGGCGCTTTTCCGGCCTGTTGGAAGCTATTTTGGTGTGAGAAGTTGAGTGGGCATAAACATGTCGTAGGATGATTTTATATTTCAAAGGACTTTGTCCACTCTGTATGGGAATTTGGCTCGGTGTGGACAGGTACTTTAAGTATAAATATAATACAGGTTTAATAGCTAATACCAGTAGGAAAGAGAATATTGTAATAAGATTGTATCGCGATGCTTCTAAGTCTTGTTTTGGGTACTTGTTGTTTGGAATAAAACACATTTTTATTTATACATTTTGTTATTATTCTGACTCATAAGTTAATAATATATTGTCTAGGAACTGGGCAGATGTATATATATTATCTTGGTACCCTGTAGAGCTTAAAAACCAAATTATAGTCCGTACATGAACACAGCAACCCACTTCCCCCTACTATGCAGTTGGAGCAACACTGTTTGATTGAATTTCATCCCTGACTGTTATTTTCATTTCCATGCATTGAGATCAATTAGGCGGCTCTTTCTTTTACCAACATTTAAAATATAATATCCAAGACCTGTTGAGAAAGGTCACAGTAAACATGACCTAGAGAAAACAAATAAATCTCGTTCACATTGTACAAATGCTTAATGTTTCCATGTAACATTTTCGTGTTTTCGTTGACATGTACCACTTTAGACACTATAACAGATTCCATTTCCACAAGATCGAGGGTATGCTTTTTCCTTTGCTTGATATCAGTACCACAATTCGCACATAGGATCTGTAACACAGTTTCCACCACATGCAGGAGTTGAAGCGAAATGGCTTCGTTCGTATCCTTACGATTCAAGTTTCGGCGAGTTCGATAATTATCCATATTTAAGCTGGGGTCAACGATGGGATTGGTGTCGGAGTTCATAGGCGTGCCGAGTCAACGTGAGAAGTTGTATGAGTACCATTGTACCCAAAACCAAACCAATACTTGAAAAAATATCACAGTAAAACGAGGAAAACAATATTCACGATGCCAAGAAATAAAGTGACTTGAAATGACAATTCTGACATTACCTAAACTTTTTTTTAAATATTCGATTTAATAAATGTTATAAGTGAAACTCCTTGACCAACTCGATACTTTAAAATACTTTCGTTTACCAAATATATGGATAAAAAATGTTTGAAATAATGTAAGTGATTACAAATAACATCTTTTATTGACTGTAAACTCCAGACTCTAACATGAATGAGGAGGAAGTAGTTGAACTTCAAAAATAATAATTATATCAATTTGTAAATAATTATTTTAATCTATACGATTAATCGTTGCTACGTTGGCATCACTGTGAATTAATGAAAATGAAGGTCGAGTAATGTCAATATGTCGAATTAAACAATTTCAGTACTTATTAAATACACTATTCATGGGTGCAAGTTGATACAAAAGTATAGAATGAATAAGGGTTTAAAAACGAAACTTGATTTTTGATTAATTTGTTTCTTTTCGAGCATCGTGTCCACACGAAGCCGAATTTGGACAATTTCCTTTTCGCGACAAGAAAACCCTAGAACATTTCTGCGAGCAACTTGGTTGAAATAGTTTAGGATAGAACTGTGAACAACCGCGCGAGCCGTAATTTTACAGATTTGAGTAGGTTGATGTGCTGGCGTCTGTACAGAATGGCTTATTTCTCTTCTTCGTCAACCGACTTATAGCTGGTGTATTTGAAGTGTCAAAAATGCAGTTGTAGGCTCTCACAAACTCCACTATACTATCTTTTACTATCTTTTCCTATAATTTTATTCTTCAAACGTGCTTGAAAATTCGAGCATTATTTTGATAAAGTTCTTCGAGATAAATCGAAAATATTGTACCTACTGGTCAAATACATGCGAGCAGGCGGCCGGCAATGTTATTATGAAAATCCATATCTGTCGTGTTTAGCGGGCGAATATATGGAACTGGAAACTTCATATTTGTCGTTTAATTTATAAATGGAAAGATGTTTTTACTTTGACACATGGCAACTATGGAGGTAACTTATTAAAGATTGGATTTTAATGATACTATGAATATTGCAGAATATCGCCCATATTTAAATAAAATACCTTTTGAATCGGCGCCGCGGCGTCTCAAATTCCTAACTTGTTTAGTTATTGCAATAGAGCTGGTACAAAAATGGTCTAAGACTGACAACTTTTGCAGCCCCCTATTTCTTAATTTTAAAACATAAATATATATATATATACAACAATGACACCCCTCACATTTTTTAGTGTATAATTTTGAACTTTATTTAATTTTTATTTTATTTGTTGTTATAGCGGCAATAGAAATACGTAATCTGCGAAAATTTTAATTGTCTACCTATTACGGTACATGAGATACAGCCCGCTGACAGACAGACGGACGGACAGATGAACTTAGTAATAGGGTTCCGTTTGACACCTTGAGGGTACAGAACCCAAAAAAGAAACAAATGAATATATTGTCACGTGAATAATAATAATTATCGTTATTCGTCATTGATTCTGGCATTTATAATTTGCTAAGTTTGAATTGCCGCGCAATTTTTTAGAAAATTACTATACAAGCCTTGGTCGCAACCAGGCATTGATGGACTCACGTATGTGTGCCTCGGCGTCGCCAAGGCCCACATTTTCACGTTTAAACATCAATGCCCCTTTTGCAGGCCGAAGCAGTAAAGTACTATTGTTAGGTAGTAGGTATTATTTAATTTAGCTTCAGAAATTGCCTGAAATTCTACATCACTAAAATCAAAGCGATGTTTATTCGAGTAAAGAGGTTACTGTTAGGAACAAATATGAAATCATGTTGTAAATAATTCAACACATGCACATACCAAATGATAATAACTCATGTTTGTAGAACAAACGTAAATATACCTCTAAAGAAATAAAATTAATATTTATATGTTATTACAATATGTCTTGCGGACAGATATAAATAATGTTGTGAGTAAAGAATGTGGAGGTGCCTCGCTTTGTTGATAATAAATAAAATATCTTTCGGAAAAAGCTCTACCACAATTATACTAAATGTGTCTTTCAGAAGGGCTGCCTCTCTATTAAAATATTTGTAAGTATGTGTGTGTAACATTTAACGTTTATACATAAGCGGGCCTGGCATGGCTAAGTAATAGATGCAGATGATGACATAAGCGGGCCCAGACAAAGTGACATTTCTATCAGCCATCACGATGATGGAAGTCAAAAATGTATGAGACTGACATTATGCTACCGAAAAGCTTATGTCAACTCGTTCTAGAACTGACGCTTTCAAAGCGTTTGCCACTTATCTAGGCCTTAACGACAAAATATGGTTGCTGAATATAAGCAATTCCAGGTTCATTTTCGGTGTGAATAAGTTTGATGACAGAGAATTATTATATTATTATGTATAAGTAATAAAATCCTATTTTCAATAATATGTCTTAACTTAAACACAGTCTCATTATTTCAAAATAACGTCTGTTATATTCTGAACATCAAACAATGTGCGAGTTTGTATTTTTTCAATAAAATACAACAAACATCGATACAGCTACAATGTTTCCATCGGACAATAAATTCAATCTCTCGCCAGACTCATTTTATTCCATTCCCAATAGCGTTCAAAAACTAGACGGTACATAACAGTACATCAATATAAAAGGCACATAAAGCATAACCTCCCGCCGCCGCACCGCAGTGCCAACACACAGAATAGGTCCAAAAGGACCACTCAAATGTACTTATTTAAAGTCGTGTGGAGATCGGTTGTCATGGTATGGGCATGTGATGCGGAGGAATGAGGAAAATGTCGTGAGGAAAGTTTTGAGTATGAATGTCGATGGCTATAAGAGTAGGGAAAGACTAAAGAAACGATGGATGGAAAATGTGAATGATGTGAAAGATGATATGGGAAGAGAGTGACTACCGAGATGACGACTAATAGAGAAGTATGGAAGGAAAAAATTATTGTAAACTAGCTTCTGCCCGCGACTTCATCCGCGTGGACGCTTCTATTGGTCTTAGCGTTATGATATTGCCTATCGCCTTCCTAGATAAATGGGCTATCTAACACTGAAATAATTTTTCTAATCGGACCAGTAGTTCCTGAGATTAGTGCGTTCAAGAAACAAACAAAGAAACTCTTCAGCATTATATAAAAAAAAAAAAAACTTTATTTATTAAAGTATAGAAATATAGATACATTAATGTTGTTTTTTTTTATTTTTATTGTTTTCTCATAAAAATATTTTAAAATATAAACTATATGTAAGTAAATGTAATATAGGAAATAATAATACACTCGAGAGCAATGAATCCGGGTCACTTAAAGAATGTTAAAAATCTCGGAAACTAAAAATGATAGGTTAATGCAATAAATTGTATTTAATAGACAATGTAATACTCCTTAAATGAAAGTAAAAAAAATATGAGTCACCATACATTTTATTAACACAAAATTACATAAAGAAAAAAACTGCTGATCTCTCCTTAAAACAAAAATAGGAAACATGAAATTTTTGAACTTTATTACGATTTTCTTGAATTTTAATACTTCGTATTGCCTCCTCGTGCTTCCATTACTGCGTTTACGCGGTTTGGCATGCTGTACACCAAGTTCCTTATACGATTTTGGGGAATATTCTCCCATTCCTCTGTGAGAGCAATTTTGAGCTCAAGAAGCGTGATTGGGGGAGGGTTTCGTTGTTTTACGCATCTGCCTAGCTCGTCCCAAGCATGCTCGATCGGGTTGATATCCGGGCTGCGCGCTGGCCACTCCATACGAGTAATGTTCATCTCTTGAAGGTAGTCATTCACAATCCTACCTGTATGAGGTCGGGCATTGTCATGCATAAATATAGCATCCTCACCTAAATTGACCATAAATGGACCAACGTGATCATTGAGGATTTCTTCCACATATCTTACGCTAGTTAAAGAGCCGTTTTCTATGATCACCAGCTCTGTGCGACTTTCAGAAGAAATTCCGGCCCACACAAGTACAGACCCACCACCGTAGGCTACTTTTTCTTCGATGCATGCTTGCTTGAATCTTTCCCCTGGTCTTCGATACACTCTGTGTCTTCCATCGTGCTTGTAGAGCATAAATTTTGATTCGTCGGAGAACATAACTTTTGACCGATCTTCAATACTCCAATTTACGTGGCTCTGGGCATATCTTAGTCTTGAAATACGAGAGCCGTTTGCAGGTCTAAGGGGTTTTAAGTTAGATTCAGCAAGCCGACGTCTTACTGTCCATGCACTTGGGTTACTTCCTCCGAGGCGTCGAAACTGATTTGTGAGTTCAGTTCCTGTGAGAAAGCGATTTCGAAGCATGGTGTTCACCAAGTATCGGTCTTCTCGTGCTGTGGTACACCTGGTTCTGCCCGTTCCTGGTCTGCGTAGGTTAGAACCAGTTTCTTCGTAACGTCGGAGAACTCTTTGTACTGTTGACAGCGACACACCGACAGTCCTGGCTGTATCGCGCTGACTCCGGCCGGTTTCCAGCATTGTAAGTATTCTGGTGCATTCTTCAGGCGTAAGCGACATAATTTCAGCTTGAATAATGAATATAGAGCACTATCAACATGGTTTATGTACCCACATAAATGACAGATTACAAACAAAAGCAAAACCAAATGCTGTAATTTCGTAGTTCCATCTTCGAAAGTGGCCCTTTTTCAAATTTGATTTTTTTATGATATAACTTTACAATAACTAAGAAGTTTTAATACCTTCATTTAAGGAGTATTACATTTTCTATTAAATACAATTTATTGCATTAACCTAGCATTTTTAGTTTCCGAGATTTTTAGGATTCTTTAAGTGACCCGGATTCATTGCTCTCGAGTGTATATTGTTTATGCATTGGGCAGGAGAATGATGATGATGAATTGATAATTTATATTTATTTATGCAAATGGACTGAAAAAACGGCTTTTAAACGTCAAAAACAAATTATGTTTTAAAACTAGATGAGTTCAGCGTTTCCTATCCGACTCCTCTGAGGAGGGAGATCAGATAGATCGATACAAACCAAATCCAGAAATAACCTTGGTCAGACCATGGCCACACAGATTTGATTAGACCTGTCCAGTCAGTGCACGCATTTTTCAGTAGTAGTAGTTACTTATTCTAAAAAGTATTGTGTAGTTGTAGTAGCTAAGTTAATAGACCCACTACTTCATCGTCTCATGGACGATTTTCAAATCGATTATTCAAACTAGGCTGAGAATTAGCACTTTTCGACCGTCAAAATTACATAATACAGTCCCCCAAAAACGCCCGCCCTTCACCACTTCCTGTGCTTTAGCTGGGAAGAAGAAGTGGCGCAACGAACTCCCCAGCAGCACAGCTGTCTGTTCAGTTAGAAAAAAAACTTGATTCTATATAATAGTATGCAAATAATTTACATTACTCAACTTTAATGGTTTTAACACAAAACATTAAATAAAATATATTTGCCATAATGACAGCTAGCACACGCCAATATACCAACATTATTTTAAAGTTATATAATACACAATGTGTAAATATGGTGTGTAATGTTGATTCCGCTCCAAGATAAGAATTTAGCCTTAGAGAATCAACATGTCAATTGACAGTTGGTTGCACCATCAATTACAGCATCTTTTTGCTGTATTTAGCGGCTAGATTCATAGGAATTCGTAGCCGCGTAGGCGCGTAGCACCGTACCAAACATTTCAACAAAATGGAACTTCTTCATCATTCTCCCATTGCGTAGCAGTATCATCGCGAATAAAATTGTTTTGATGAAGCGACGCCTGTCGCGTCACCGCCCCTCGGGGACCAGCGGGGGGAAGGAGGGATGAGTAGCAGGCGAGAGGGGGGGAGACGAGTGGAAAAATGAAATGAAAATAATGATAAAAACGTCGACACGATGTCAAGGGACCGGCGGCCCTTCGAATGAGTAGGTAGATTGATTTTTGTTAAGGTTGCTCGTTTTTTTGTTTTTAGGTTTTGCGCTGGTGTGTTAGAATAATGAAGAAGTGAATTTAGTATTTAGTTTATAAACCTGGTCGTAGCTCTTTTGAAATAATGCTTCATGGAGTTCTCAACGAGACATGATGCAGTATTTCGTCAATATCCAGATGGGATCATCTTTCTGAGAGTGTGTCAAGTTGCGTTTAGGTACTAGTGTTCGCGTTTGTGATCTCTGAATGTTTTTCATAAATGCAAATATTGGGGTGCAGACAATCCACCTGTGCACGTTACTAAACTGTAGTGCGATACTGGGTTGATTTTATTATTGAAATGCAACTAAATCACTTAGCAATCGATATTATAGTTTTATTTATACAGAGGTTACAAAACTCATTGTATTTATAGCTTTCTTTCTTTACAAATATTGTTTTAAAAGATTATAATATACAGTGTGTTTGGTCACCGGTGTCCCACCCGTTAAGGCAAAGCAATATGATCAATTTTATCGATAAATCCACCATAATAAGGCATTTTGCCCCTACTATTTTGAAATAAGTTAAGAAAAAAAAGAACCAAATGTTTTCAAATATTTTTAAAAGTTTTAATGGGAGTTTTTGATAAACTTTTAAGTGTCAAATTATTGCCTACTTTTGTAGCTGTCGAACGAAACTACTATTATATCTGTAGGACCTCTACATCGGTACATATTACAAAATAAATAAAACAACTACTCAGTAAAAAAAAAAAAGCAACGGGTTGCACTCCGGGAATGCCGGCAGAAGTGAAAACTTGAACATTAACGTTGCGCATTTTTTAATATAAACATTTTTCATGAAGTATGTTTTGAGTGCTATTTTTTACCCATCAATATGGGTAAAATATCTTACATCGCAATCTTTACTTAATGTCAAAGACTATTTATTTTGATATTTATTTTGTCGGTTGCTAGGCAACGGACCTTACGTCCACGTCCTGAAGCGAGTTTAAAATTTTTTACCCATCCCAAAAAAAGTGCACAACGCCGCTAAAGAAGTTTTCACTTCAAAAAACAGAATGGGACAAATGCCTTATTATGGTAGATTTGTCGATAAAATTGGTCATATTACTTCGCCTTAACGGGTCGGACACCGGTGACCAGACACACTGTATATCTGTTTCAAAACATTATTATATTCAGGCCTCCAAATACATAGGGCCTTCAATTAATTGTGTAGTAAGCTGAACTACAACAATATGGCGTAACAGTGTGATCATCGATAGCGCTTGTTAATGACGTCATCGGCTACAATGATGTTGTACTCACGGCTCTATGCACGCCTGGTACCGACCATCTGATGTATATTGTTAATTAACTCATTAATGCTAACTACTACATTGTTTTGTGAATTAGTTTTAGCGTTTTGATGTGGGAAACATTTATGATTTTGGACTATACTAGATACGTGTGTGTAGAAAATTACCAGAATGATGGCAAAAACCTATTTCATAATACAATCATGCTGAAGTCAGAGAAGGATTGGTGGACGCAGTTTGATGTTACCTATAAGCAGGCATTGACGATCACGTCAACTTAGGGATCACCCTAAGTTGCCTTTCAGCACACACACTCACTCTATACTGCCTTTGTTAGGCCTCAACTTCATGGAACACACATGTTGAGCAACAGTTACTCAATATTGTTTGACAGTAACTGCCATGCAAACGTAGATAGAAATAATGTTTGATTTGTTTTTGTCCATAAAGGTATAATTTTAAGAAATACCTTCCGTAGCTAGCGACACGTCGCTTTCATAGAGATACATAGAAACCAGTCGTGTCGCGGCGACACGTCGCCTGCTGCTGCCGCCTGCGGTTGGCTACGGAACGGTACCTTAAAGCTTGCAGTTGCGCCACGGAGTAAAAGGAAGACACAGAGGCATAACTTCTAATTTTAGTCCTCCGCGCTTTCTAATAGTGTACTTAATAGTAGGCATTTGTACGAAGTTTTCTCTCTGTCAAGTTACCTACTCCGATGACAGATCGTCATATGTCACTCAAAGGTTTTAAAAAGTTTATTGGAATTGCATGGAGTTGTTAATCTATAATTTTGTAATCATGGTAATACAAAATAAGCAAGTACATTAGATCTCACCATCGCACATTCGTATTTCCGAAGATAGACGATGATTTTCGAGGCACCTACTTTCCCTTGGAGATGTGTAGGTACCTAATATGTTTTACACTAAGTCCAAATCTTACCCTATTTTTTTCTCACCCCAGATTTTGTTGCAGTGAGCAACGGCGCGCTGAGCGCTTGCTCGCAGGGGGGCATGGACAAGGATGGCAAGAAGAAGCACACCAGGCCCACCTTCTCAGGCCAGCAGATCTTCGCGCTGGAGAAGACCTTCGAACAGACCAAGTACCTGGCGGGGCCCGAGCGGGCGAAGCTGGCGTACGCGCTCGGCATGACCGAATCGCAAGTTAAGGTTAGTTTGATGTTGATACTTATTCACATGTTCTTTTTCTTGTCCTGTCGATGGCAATATAAATTGTTTGAGACCAGAATTCAACTACGAGATCACGAGCGCTTTCTGAAGCGTCCATTAGTTTCTATAACGTGCAGACAACACGACATATTTATACAAGCACTTTACATAATGCAATGAAAAGATGAATAAATTAGAACAAGCACCAAGATGCAGCCGCTGCCATATCACTTCTGAAGCTATACATACCCAACCGGAGACTAAGAATCCAAATGGAGATAACATAGGTAACTCAAAGCCAAAGATTAAGCGCCGCAGCCCGCAGAAAAAAGATAAACAAAAGATTTTTCTGCCAGCCAAAACCATTGCTGTACCAGTAGAAAGCGTTCTGCTGGATGCACCTTTGCAACCCATAATTTCCTCGCAGCCAATTGAACCTGCTCAGGAGACTCTTATACTAGACGAGCCTTTCGCAATTCCAGCACCGAAAACTGTTGAGAACACTGCAAATGACGAGTGGGTAGAGGTACGGAAACACAAACCTAAGCGATATAGTTCTGTTCGTGGCACTGCGGGACCTGAAGCTACCCCACTTAAAGCCGTTGAATTTCGCAAGTATATTCACTTGTGGAACATGATGTCCGGGACCACGGAAATTCTGTCTTACCTACAAAACATATGCCCAGCGGGAAATTGCACTGTAGAAGAGCTTAAGGCTAAAGGTGACTATAAGTCATACAAGATTGGGGTCCCAGCCGATTTCTTTGAAAAAGCTACGGCGGCGGATACATGGCCCACTAATGCGAGGGTAAAAGAATGGTTTTTTCGAAGACAACCAAACAGAACCCAACAACGTCGATCTGAATCCAAAACATAATAGAAAATTGAAACAGCCAATTAGCTTGATATATCAAAACGTTAGAGGAATGAACACTAAACTAAATTTCTTCAACCATAACCTCCTGACACTGGACTGTGACTTCATAGCTGTAACAGAATCGTTTCTCACTAGTTCAGTACTTGACTCGGAGATTGCAAGCCACGGGTGGAGCGTGTTACGTCGGGACCGCAGCACCGGTGTCGGCGGCGGCGTACTGCTCGCTGCGCGACCCGGAATCTCGATGGAGCGCCGCTGTGATCTGGAGACACTAGCTGGCGAGGACATGTGGGCGCGCTTCACAACAAATGATTCCACCTTCTATGTTTGTGTAGTGTATATCCATCCAAGGGCATCAGACGAAATATATATGCGCTGGTTTCAAAAAGTGGAATCTATCACTGATTCATTGAAAGGGGCAGTGATTATTGTTGGTGATTTGAATTTAAACGATAATCGTACATCAAATAATATTTTGAGTTACTATTGTTATTTTTTAAGTGTTTGTGGTCTGATTGA
The DNA here is from genome assembly GCA_948150665.1 of Conistra vaccinii. Lineage (NCBI taxonomy): Eukaryota > Metazoa > Arthropoda > Insecta > Lepidoptera > Noctuidae > Conistra > Conistra vaccinii. The sequence goes on along the minus strand of OX411338.1, from coordinate 19,165,574 downwards.
GAGGAATGAGGTGATGAATGCGCATGGAAGTAAGTTGGATGTAGTGTTGGTGTCAGATTGCATTGGCTGTGTTGATGTGGCAGAGATTGATGGTGGAGGTCTTGTACCGCGTCGAGACGCATATCATCCGCCATTAGATGTTTGCTTTACTCCTAACAATACGATGCGTCCATTGAGGTCGGACAAAATTGGTCCAAGTAACCTTGACACACAGAGGGACTGGAACTTCTCCAAAGGAAACTTTGAACAATTGTACACGCTTATATCTGAAGAATCATGGCAAGACGTGATGTTCGCTCGCGACGTTGACACTGCCGTAGAGTGTTTCTATAATATCTTTTACCGAATTTTTGATGAGTGTGTACCAAAAAAACATAGACCTAGGAAACCGGGTAGGCGTTACCCGGTTTGGTTCACCGCTGAACTAATTGGTGACATTAAATGTAAAAGTGATCTGCATCGAAAGTGGAAGTCATCTCAAAATCATGTTGATTACAGTAATTTCTCCTTGCTTAGGGCGAGTATTAAAAAAAGAATGTCACTCGCATATGACGATTACATCAAGCACATTCAAACCAAACTCAAGCGTGATCCTCGTATATTCTGGCAGCATATTAATAGCTTCAAATCCAGAGGTGGCTTTGAGACCAAGGTGAATTATAATGGGAAAGATCATGTTGGCAGTGATGCTGCACATGCTTTTTCAGAATTCTTCTCAAGTGTTTTCTTGCCGGACGCCCCTCTTCTTGATTTTCAAAGTCAAAACGGTAACTATCAAAGCAACCGCGGAAACTTTGTCCACATTGATGAAATTAAGATAAGTGATGTAGAAACGGCTATTAATAAACTCAAGCCAAACTCTGCCGTAGGACCAGACAATATTCCCGCATACATCATTAAAGGATGTAAAGATTATCTAAAATCACCGCTTCTTCATATTTTTAACCTGGCGCTATCCACCGGAAATTACCCACAGCGTTGGAAGGTATCGAGAGTCCAACCTATTCCTAAATCTAGTATTACGTCAAACGTTGAAAATTACCGGCCAATAGCTATACTCTCTACACTTCCTAAACTGTTTGAATCGATACTACACAGACTTATTAGTTCCCAGATACAACCATTTCTCTGCGATTCTCAACATGGCTTTCGATCTAACCGTTCTGTTAATACGAACCTTCTAACGCTGGTTGATCTTATATCTGAGCACTTAGACAAAGGCATACAGGTTGATGTTCTTTACTTCGACTTTAAAAAAGCGTTTGATCGTGTTGATAACGACGTGTTGCTCGCTAAACTTAATAACATAGGCTTTACCCCGAAATTACTAAAATTTTTTGCAAGTTATTTACGAGATCGTCAGCAATTTGTTCGACATGGTTGCTTTGTGTCCGCGCCCTACCACACCCGGTCTGGAGTAAGTCAAGGCACTATCTTGGGACCGTTACTATTTGGGATCGTAGTTAATGACCTCGAAAAGGTTCTTAAACATGCTAAGTGTTTGCTTTATGCAGATGACCTTAAATTAATATATGGCGTGGAAAAGGATTCTGATTCAAAAACTTTGCAAGAGGACATAAACTCCGTCTTTCAGTGGAGCGTTGACAATAAGTTGCTTTTCAACTATAATAAATGCAGCGTTATGTCTTTTAGTCGTGCACATAACCCTAGGCATGTACAATACCTCCTAGGCGAGAAACCGATAGCCCGTGTTCTCTCTGTGAAAGATCTCGGAGTACAATTCGACCCGAAACTAACATTTCATGACCACATGAGGACGCTCGCTGCTGAATCATACCGAAGACTAGGATTTGTTATTCGAAATATGCGTGAGTTTAACAATCCACTAGCCATTAAACTAGTTTACATGGCCTTAGTCAGGAGTAAGCTCGAATCAGCTGCAGTGATTTGGAACCCCTATGAATGCACTTACGCTTTACTTCTTGAAAAAGTCCAGAAGGCCTTCCTTAGATTTCTATATAAAAAACTCTTTGGATACTACCCCTTCCTTTATCCCACAAAGTTTTTACTGGGTGTACTAAATTTTAATTCTCTCGAAGTAAGGCGTAATTACTTCCTGCTCATCACTGCCTGCCGTATTATGCGGGGTGAGTCTGATTGTCAGGAATTGGTGGAACGGTTGGTAAGGCTTTTTGTCCCTATTGTGCCCAAGCAACAACTCAGACCGCGAAGTCACCGGCTACTAGCCGTACCGTCAGCACACACAGTGTCGCGAGCTAACTCGCCCCTCGTTCGGGCCCTTACTATGCTCAATGCTCTTCTGACATCAACACCGGAATGTGACTTGTTTGCTGGGAGGTGGATAGATGTGTGTTGTGAATGTTTAAGTTTTTGTGAGAAGATGGATGAAAGATAATTTTTTTTTTCTTTCTTTCTCTTGACTGCATTTAATTGTACAAGTGTTATTTTGTTTGTTAATTTTGTTATTTCTCGTGTTCATTTAAGTTTTGTTTTATTTTTATTAATGTGTAATTTTCTAGTTTTGTGTATTGCTCTGTACAACGCCTTGGGAGTATATTCTGTAATGTTGTGCATGAAAACTTAAATAAATAAATAAATAAAAATAAATAAATAAATAAATAATAAACCCCGTCCTGGTCATAATTTACCAACTATTTGAAGCAATGCAAATGGCTTATTGGTGACTCGCCCATTGACCATTTGGCTATTATGGTTGGGTTCTAAGACGTTTTATTTTGATTGAATAAGCAGCATAAACATTCAGTTCGCCATACCAATTGCAATGCCAGCAGAATATATTGACTAAAAATATAATCGTACTCTTAGGACAGACTTCAAGTTAGGTAGGTACCATAATATATTTTTGGCAGTCACACAATTGTCAGCTATCGAAAGTCAATATAATTGGTCGTGACGATACAAGTAGCAATAGTGGAACAAAATAAATTAATATCGAACTTAACACAATTACCACTAGTACCGACGAGTAGGGTACAAGCACCAACACGCGGCACTCCGGTATAATCCGATTACACAGATTGAAAAGTCAATCACTTAGCCGGGCGGCGCAATCAAACGCAGCTCTATTACTGAGGATTAAACTACGCGACATGTGGACGAAAGACTTTGTTTTATTGTTACACACGATGCTATTTAATATCGTGATTCACAGTTTTACCAATCACTGCCACGGTTCTGATGATCGTAGTTTTTGATAGTAGGTACATTTATTTTCTAATGGTAGTTTTACTGGAATTTTATTAGCTGTGTCGTGTTTTATGAGACAGAAATTATTAATATTTATTTAAATATTACTTTCCAATTTCTAATGTAGCTACATTACGCCATGTCATAAAAATTATCTTCGTATACGTCGTAAAACGCAACAGTAACTACCGGATGATCACCAAACTTTACGAGATACAAATTACCATCTTAAATGAAGCGTCTACTGCACAGTGAACTAAACACATCATGCAAAAGGATCTTTCAATTAAACCAAACACATAAAATAGGCGTAAAAAGGCACAGTTATATGGAACTAATTGGGGTGCGTCGTGGGTAGGGGCGGCGCGGCGGTCGCCGAGGGGACGGACGACAACTGCGGCGCTCACCCTGCCGCAAGCGGTCACGGTTGCGATTTCAAGTGAAAGTTTATTGAATGGCGATGTTCAGCGTTTGTTGTTTCATATCTTGGTGACGTTTATATTTAATTTTTGATCAGATTTTTTTTGTATTTATCTAATACTTAACAATGGATTTGACTTTATCATACTTAATACAAAGTGTAGGCTGATTCTTTTCTAAAATTAACTGTATCTATGAGCTTGTTCCTAAAATCCATTACAGTCCTTCTGATTTAGTTAAAGACTACCATTTCACAAAACTAAGACCCATCAGCAAGACAGCTCAACTATTCCTAAGATCGATATCACACTGCGCTACAGTTTCAATAATCGCCGTCAACTCTGATGAGGTGCCCACTGCAGTGAGCACATCTTCCCTTCTTCTCCGTAATGCGAGGGGAACAATCATATTATACTAAGTGATATGCGCTATTAGGGGACTGTTACTGTTAGGATGGCTGCATAGGGCGCGATGGAAAGTTGAGAGGTATGATTTTGAAAAGTTTGAAGACGTCATGTTTTTGTGTCATTTGGAATGTCCACTGCACGTCCATAGTAACAACTTGGCTTTGAAAGTGCCTTATTTTGTAGCGGATTTCGTAGTTAAAGTGTACAACTGACGTGCTGTTGACCATACACAGATGCTACTCCTCTAAATGCAACAAAAAATGGGGTTCCTTTCTTATAAGAAACAACTGCTGCCTGTTAGACGCTATCACTTTAGCAATTAAAACTAACCAAATCAATAGCCAATACCTAATTCCCTGCCTCAAACTCATGCTCAAGATAAAAAAAATCTTGACAAAGTATTATCAAAACTCGAAAAGAAAGTTATTCTACTAGTGCAACCAAGCACATTAAACAGAAATACTAGTCAATAAAGCAAGCAACAAAAGAGCATGTACGTGTGCAGCCGGCCTAAATAAAGTTGCGCGCAATAGTAAGTGAAGCAGTGAAATGAAGCGCACACAATGAGATTAATGGACGCGCCACATCGCGCGGAAACTGTTGCCATACTTATAGTTGCGTCGTGCGCAATAATCGTGAATCTTCAATATTTTCGGACGAGTTTGGCAGGATGTAAATTGGGAATACATCTGCCGTGCAGTACGAAATCTACGGTGATTTCATTATAACAAGGAGTCTCTAGAATTAAGTTAAATTTTCTTTTAAAGTAAAGATATTTAAACCCAGTTTCATTGAATCTTATTAAAGTGTCACTAAAATTGGTGCATTTCACAAAAATATCTCGTAAATGGTAAAAGTGTCTATTCTAGTCATACACAAAAGAATAGATTAAACTAAAATACCCCAATACCGAAGCTTTTAAGCTCCATAAGCGACCTAATGGTATCAATACACAAAGACCAACAATCCTTTACAATACTAAATACGTATCACACAATACACATTCACAAATTGGACTCAAAAGCCAATGTGCGAAGGGATAATCTACCACTTTATTTCTGAACACCCCACACGATTTTCAACTCTATAACTTTGTGTTAAGAGTGTTGTAAAGTGTAAAGTTAAGTTGGTAGTGTCTTTCAATTCCCCTGCATGGGTGTCATAGCTCATTTGGCATTCGATAAAATTAATCCATGGGGAAGATTAACAGAGAGGGAACTGTGTTTACACATGTGCGCAGTGCGATGCAGGCGATGCAACGGGAATACGTAATGCAATTAATTCTTGACGACTGTTTATTTAATAACTATATTTCATACTTTCATAGTTTTAATGTCGTTTAATTGTTTCGTCTATTGAGTTAATGGATTGACTTTTCGTTTGATTTTGTTATTGTTATCTTTGCTTTGTTTGTTCATTTGATCGTAATTCTTTTGCATGTCTCAACTGATTGTATTTATTTTTAAATTTAATTAGATACTAAAAGAACATGCCGTTCATGTTGTTTTTCATGAATACGAGGTTCCAAATAAAAATGTAGCAAAACATGGCAGACAAACGCTCTTATTAAAATCTGCGTACCGAGAATACGTCATGCTGAATCATCCTCGCATCTATTCCCTTATAATTCAATACCCACTATCATTATTTTAGTATCCTGACTCAACTATAGCATCCATCTATGAATGATTCACTCCAGCATTTCATAGAATCAAACATTTATACGATCCACATTAAAACTGATTGATCCCCGCTTCCCATAACTCAAAACGAAAAAAGCCTCGAACGCATCAAAACTCCTTTTTATTCCCTCTGAAACTATACAGCACCAATAATAAAAATAATAAAAGATAATCTTATAATCCGCACCTCGACCGAGGTGTTCGTTATTTTACAACTATGATATACAGCAGTCGTAATAAGTCGCCCTTTGGGCAATAACTCGTGTCACGTTCAAAATGCAAATCACTGTGTGTCGCTATCATTCCTTTTATTGTGGCTGTAAAACAGCGTCGAATTAGTTGCGAGCCAGCGATGGATGGTTCCCACAGCGATAGATGCGTTTAGATAATTTTATTGCGTGTTATCTTGTTTTTTTATTTATTTCAACGTTGATTCGGGTTATATGGTCTTGTTTCGCGAATTTTTTATTATTATGATGCAGTTTGTAATAATTTAGTTGTAAAAATTGATTAAGATTGGAATAAATAATTTTAATGTTGTGCTCGTAATTGGTGTTTTCACCTTACATCAATAATAATATGTTATTACGACATACATTAATCAGGAGCTTTTTTAATTATTGTTCGTCTTTTAACTTCGTTATCATTCTCAAAATATAGTCAAAAAATTACAGTACAGTCACCAACAACACCCTTTATCACGTAACTCCAAACGTTTAACAATCACAAAGAGTACTTACACATAATAAAAGCAATCCAGTTTACGATCAGCGCCTAATGACGTCACAGATAAGATAGCATTAAATGCAGTTCACAATCATGCAGATGAGCTCAAGGGGAACACTGCAGCATATTAAATTATTTTGATAGATGACACTATAATTTAATTTTAATGTGTTTTGATAAAACGACCCTTTATACCCTCTTTAGTGAATTTTAAATATTCGACCCTTAATATTCTTCTATTAAAAATGTTTTTTTGCAAATTGAAAAGTGATTGAGTATATGAATCAAAATGGCTGACTCGGCTCATTGTGAAGCTATGGTTCCACTAAATGGTTGTGATAGACATTTGCATAGAAGTCATTAACTTAATGAAGCGGATAATGTGCTTTGTGATGTTTTAGTTTACGCTTGATTTCGTTTTTGGGGTGAGCAGAATTAGAGCGATATTGCACGACTCTTAATGCGAAGCATTAGAGTGTGCTCTACGATCGAAAAATTTTTTTTGCCCCATTTCTGTAACTGTTTTTATTGTTACACTCCTGCTAGTACACAGAACCTACTTAATTTATATACCATTGTATAGATGATTAAATGGAGATTAATACTGTACTTTTTAACAATTGATTTTATGCAGCAGAAATGGAAAAAGCATCAAAATAGTTGAAATAAATTCCTGTCCGTCAATTTATGAACCCTGAAAACATTGTAGCTTGCGATAAAATCAATTAATCGAGTCAATTTTTTTTTTATACATTCGTTTCAGCCGTAGAAGGAACCCTATTAAAAATGGCTCTTTTATTCAAAGTAGTTTAATTATAATTAATAAAATACTAACTAAAATATAATATCTTTATCTAAATATTTCCAACCGTTGTCCGTAAGTTGCCTAGCAACCGCCAAGTAAATATCTTTGTCAGTCTTTGACATTACGACTTCATGAAAAGTGATAAATTGTTAATTTTTGTTAAAAACTATGTTTTGAATTTCTTTTTCGTTTATGAATGAGTGTTATGTATGAGGCGTGCACTTTTGGATTTTCCAAACTATTTTGCAAAATGCGAACGTTAGGTGAATGCCGTTTGATAAAAGTTACTAGGTGTTTAACTTAATTACAAAAATCTTTTCTTTTCTGATTAGGTATTTTATTATTTGCATCTACATATCAAGCTGTATTAATCTCCAAAAAAATTTGTTTAATTTATTTTTCCCCTTACATCTATCATCACAGGGTTACCTACTGCGATAGTGTACTTATTTATCTTTTTATTAACTGTTAACCCAACCTTAATAAAATTTTGTAATTTACTAGCGACCCGCCCCTGTTTCGCAAGGTTTATACGACTTGACAAAACATCGAAATTTCTTAATTACCTATATGTATAATATTAATGTTTTATACACATAAACCTTCGGGAATACATTCTCTAAATTGTGTTGAAAACCTCATCGAAATCCGTTGCGTATCGTAAAAGAGCAACGCGGACATACAGACAAACGCGAAAGCGACTTTGTTTTATAATAAATGTGTAGATTACAAACAATGCATGCAAAATGATTTACCCAATCACAAATTAACGTTGCAATTATTTTAATGTTAGTAGGTACTTACAGATCTTCTTTCTTACATCATAATTCGTAATACAGGGTCGAACTAAATTATTTAGCGAAACTCTGCAGGCGTGATGGTACCGTAATTATACAAGTAAACATATTTTTTTAAATTTAATTGATGATTTTTTTTTTGGGGGGCTAACGACAGTTGGCAGTGTTCGTACTTAAAGTATGAGTTGCGAAAATCTGTTTTCTTTTGTTTTATCGTGTTTAGATAACAATACCATTCACGTCTGTGAAATTTTAAGGAAATCGATTTTTAAACTAATATTTCAAGTGCCTGCACTAACGGCAGTCAGTAACCCCACAAAAAATCATCAAAATAATTTATTTTTTGTATTATCATGTTTTTTTGATACCCAACACGTCTGCGGAGTTTGGCTAGCTAATTTCATTTGACCCTAGGTAATCTAGCTAGCCATATCAGCCGCCATTACTGTCACACGTAGGTGATCCAACAACTCAATCAACAACAACATACTGTTATGAAGCTGCCGGTCAGTTTACGATGTCATTAGCATACTGTTAGCTATACCTTGCTGTAGCTAGGTGGTCCATCGAGACAGAACGACAGCCTTGTCGTTCTGTCTCGATGGACCGCCGTGTGACTTGTGAAGATTGGCATTTGACAAAAAAAAGTGTTTTTCCCTTTCTCTTTCCTTTCCTTTCCCCTTCCCTTCCCTTCCCTTTTTTACTATCTGTTACGTTTTCATGTAACTTATATAGGCACCTTTGTTTATTAACTAGCTGCGCCCCGCTGCGTCCGTTTCACGCGTACAAGTCTCGATCCCGTGGAAATATCGGGATAAAAAGTATCCTATGTCCTAACTCAGGCCATGGTCTACCCATGTGCCGAATTTCATCCAAATCCGTTCAGCCGTTTTAGCGTGAAAGCGTAACAAACAAGCAAACTCACTTTCGCATTTATAATATTACTAGCTTTCGGAAGGTCGGAACTTATCCCACGGGAACGTACTATCGATACGAAAAGTATAACCTTTACGTTAATCCAGGTTATAAACCATCTGTGTGCAAAATTTCATCCAAATCCGTTCAGTTGTTTTTGCGTGATGTAACAAACATACAAACTTTCACGTTTATAATATTAGTAAGATAGGATAGTTGACCCAACTTTTATTTGTTTATATAAAAGTAGCCCAATTAAAATGAAATCCGTTAACATTGAGCAGTCTGCTGTCTACTGATGTGCAATCTCCTATCATAACTAATATGATGTTGCAGGATAAATGGACGGTATATCCTCACAGTGATGATCATCAGTTATTATCCTGACGTGATGGAACAACGAACAGATTCCTCGATTACAATCAGCAAGCGGTAGCATTGTACTGGTACACGTCATAATTAAATTAACATATTCAATGTTCGTACATTACGGTACGAATGTGTTGCCAACTTGTGTTTCATGTACAGATTACAGCTGAATGAGTGTGTGTAATGACTCGATTGCTGTTACACAGTGGCCCATGTTGGCTACTCTTCATCAGATACGCGCTTAGATACAATATACATTGTTTGTTTACTCTAGGTGTTGTTCGCAAGAATCGTATGAAATACTTTTCATCTCTAGTATAAAACTTCAAAGACGAAAATGTGCGTTAACATGTCAACTTCAACTCAGTAAAAAAAATCTTGGTCCTTTAAATTGTTGCATTTTCAAAGAAGACTTTTGTGAATATCAGAAACCATGACAAAAAATCCTGAAGTATTTATCAATAAATCATACTCCTATCACTCCAGTCCAAAGCCAACTAGTAACCAATTCAAATATTGTACAATCAAAAAACAACTGCCATCCCAATCCGAATGTTATTTGTCAAAACAACTGTCAACCATGTTTTGTTTCCAATCGATTTGTTTAAACGCGACACCGATGACGTATATCTGCCTAAATTCCCGGCTAAATCTATCCGACAGACATCCATGATTCCATTCAGCCTGTATACACAATAGAACTCAAATGGAATCTGTACTTTGTGTTGATAAGAGTAAAGTTCAATATTGTTTGTGCGGCAGGAGGTTAGTGAAGTGATCAATCGATTGATTCGATGACAGGCGAGAGCGAACGATAATCGCCGCTCATTAGTCGAATGCGAGTGCCAGTGAATCGATTCGGTGTGACATCTGCGTTTTCGAATATAATCCGCGAGTGGGATATTTTTAGTGTAGTAGCACTGATTGCAATTCTATTTAGTTGTTGTTGGCTCGTGTTTGTAGGATTCATAGACAAATATTTGAATAAGTTAATATTACGAACCTAACAGTGAATGAGTCAAGATTGAACGAAAAATCTCTCAGACGTTAAGAAACAAGCTGGTTTAAGAAATACAAAACTAGCATTCTAGGTTGAATGAAGAATTAATTAAGCTGATACTGAACCAAATGAGAGTCACAAAATCTTTGTAATAAAAATAAGTAAGTAGGGTACGCGAACACCACAGAGCGTGGCTGATGCAATAAAATAATACCACAAACAATACATACATAGTAGAGTTATGTAGTTGTCAATGAGGCCGTTACAAGGGGCCACGTGTAGTACGGAACCCTAATTGATTGGCGCGCTAACGACGAGTTTTTAGGGTTCCGCAGTCGCGACCATCGCCTTATTTATCGTCTATAAATTATTTTGATGGCTGCAAGGGTTTTTATGTGTACTTACTGTGAGGATGTGCTAAAGTGTAATAGTGGGTGCTTCAGTACGAGTATTTGTTGTTTGTGTTGTGTAGGTAATATTGTGAGGATTTATGATTCAATTATGATGGGATAAAATGTGGAATGTAGTTAATACCAATTTTAGTATAAAATAGAGTTATACATTTGTTGCTAAAGGTAGTTATCAAAGTAAAAGCTGTACCCTAATTACGTAATACACGATCAATCAGAATTTGAATCGTTTTGAAACAGATTGCTAATGCATTGCTTCAAAAGTTCGAATAAAAAATCTGCTCAACAACGTAAATAACGCAATGAATATTGTTGAACTGTCAAAATGAAACAGATTAATCGGAATCGTTTACGAAAATGTGTTGAGTAATTAGATAGCTGGTCATAATTTTTCTTTAAATACGTCTCCATTTTGGTCTTCGTTTATTCACATAAACGCGTCATTTCCGTATAAGGTCATAACTTCAAGATGTTATATTTCAAGGATATTTACAATACTTACTTAGTTTTACACAGAGTCCGTGCCATCAAACGCACAAAAGAGATACAAAGTGAGAAAATATCAGCAAATCCTTTTATCTCGCTTTGAAAAAGCGATGAAAGAGCCTTAAAGACCAGGCACACGTGACCCAACATGTCATCAGTACTAATACCTGCAGATCAGTAGGTAGCAATACCTTCACACCTGTCCATTGCGAGGGTATGATGAAGGCTAGACTGATGAGGATCACGCACCTGTCCTGACATGATTAGCGAGAGGAATTAGCGGGTTTGGGGAAGAGAAAAATATAAAAAATATTAGACAAGTAATCTTGCCGTTTTTTTCTCTATTCTTTTGTAAGAGTAGAAAGAGTAATCTGTTTCGTGTTTCTGAAAAAAGTATTTTTTCCAGTTTTTTCAAATGATAAAAATTTCATGCCTGTTGTGGATTTTTCCCTTCCTGCTGAAGCTGTTTAGTGAAACTTATCGATAAGCGGATTTTATCCGCTTATCGATTTTTTTATTATTTAAAACAACTTTGACCTTGATTGACTGAACCTCTATTCTTTCAATCACAGAATAGAATATTCTTTAGGCTGCAAGTGGTTAACAAACTAAGTTAGTCAAAATAAAAATATCTTTGAGAAAAAAAAAACTATCTTGGATAGGATAACCAGAAAACTAAACTATGAACAAGAACTATTCTAAGTAATACAGGGAAATATAGAATCTTAAATAAACATTTTCGTGTATCTGGAGCAATGCCACAGAGTAGCAAATTCTCCCAGCGTAACAACACACAGATGGACAAAAAGCAGTCCAGCGGGTCGCGGAGTGCGGCGGAATCAATTATGGCAGGCTGTGCACAGCTGAGCGTAGAGCCCCAATGATTAGGGGCTTTGACGAAATGTCCGACAAGGAAAAATTACACGCTGCTCTTTGAATATTGTTTCGTTTACAAATCGTTATGATTTGTGGAATAAAATACAATTCATTCTATTTTATAGATTGCCCACGACTCCGTCAGCGGATATTTTGTTTTTTTTTTTTACAAAGGTGGCCTTCTTTTGGTCCCAGGCTATCTAAAACATAATGATTGGTTACCGGTAAACCGATCGTTATGTTTGACACACCAAAACCACTAGGATTGGGCGTGTAAACAACAGTAACAGGCAGGCAGAGAGATTTGTTTTTTTTTTTTAAGGAAATCACATATCAATAAAGTATTATATATTTCGTTTCAATGAAAGCTTTTAATAATCTATTGTTTTACCCTTGATAAATAAGTAGGTCCGATGGTACATTTTTAAGAACAAAAATTATACGGAATACTCATTTCACTTGCACTAGTCCAACTCGCTCTTTATTCGATTTATAAATACAATATCCGTTCTCAATCGAGTCACCGACTTCTCTCCCGCTGTCCTCACTAGTCGTAGGCGTGTCGCAAGTCGCAGTTGTGCGGCCTCAAGCGATTAGAGCAGCAACAACTGTTGTCCGCAACATTAACATGACAATGCGCGCGCGCCTGCGACAAATAAGTCGCATGATGAATGGATGTGATCGGTCGCGGTGTGACTGGCCAAATATTGTAGCTTTATTTGATTTTAATTGTATTATTAGTGGGGTCCTGTTTATTTTGGAATCGATAGGAGAAATAACATGTGTGGTTTATGTTGAGATTATAAAAAGATTTTTGGTAAAAGGGTTGGCTCTTAGTCAAATAAAGAGTCGTTTAAATGAATTTAGTCGATATTTAATACTAAGTCAGTAATTTTACCATAAAGACTAGGTATAAGTATTAAGTTTTTTGTTAAAATAATTATGTAGAATGTCGTTAGTACTTCGCACGTAGGTACTTACTAATATTTGGTAACACACCAGACAACCACCACCAAACCACCATCCAAGTAGACAACTGTATTTCAGTTATATAAAATGAATTAATAATAAATAAGCTCTTTATTCCATATAAAAATAAAAATAAACTTATTGTATATTGTTAGTATAAGTAGTTAGTCTTCTTTCTTAGAAATATGAACCCATTTTCGGGGAAAAGCCTCCTCCATCTTTTTCCTCAAATCCCTGTCCTTGCCCGTATTTGTCCAGTCGTTTCCTGACACCTGTATACTGTCATCAGCCCACCGTCTTATAGGTCTACCAACATTCCTCCTGTATTTCAGTTGGGTAACTGAAATACTTTAAAACAGTTGTCTAAGATGGTTCGAATCACTCTTAGTGCGCTAATTCATTTGCTATTAACTCTCTCTTATGAAGGTCTTCTCAAAAGTCATCGCTTCAAAACTAATGATCACGTTTGACCTCATTGTGTAACAACGCTCAGTACAATGAATCAACAGTTACACCAAAACAAAAGTCTTCCAAAACTACAATATTCTGTAAACTACTACATAACACAGAGAATCATTATCACATACCCATAGAGACGACTCAAGCCTCCCCGTGGGCGGGCGGGCAGGGCGCTAGGGCGGCGTAGGGCGGCGCCCATAAAAATGCAAATGGCGTGTCGACGGGATCCCGAGTATCAATCACTGCATGCTTATTATTGCAGGATTTGGGAACAACTGAACAACGTGCGATTATTGTTTTCGTGTGTGTAAGATAAGATTTCGTGTGTAAGAGATTGTTGTAAGTTGTTGACTTGTGTAGTTGTCGGGTATGGTTTAGTAAGTGGAGGCTTATCAGTGTGTATATCTGATGTGTGAATGTAGTATGTTATTTATCACAATACTAGTCTCCAAGGACCAAAAATTCTCGGGACTAAAATGTTTCAGATACCTCTACATGCATGAGTTACAAAACTATGGGCTAAATAATTCAGTATGCTTTTCTATTATCTATTTAGTTTGGGTTAGCACCAAAACCCTGCTATTATTGTCAATCCTCAAATAGTCAATAGTTTGACGATTCTCAAATAGTCAAAAGTTTGACAATTCTCAAATAGTCAATAGTTTGACGATTCTCAAATAGTCAATAGTTTGACAATTCTCAAATAGTCAATAGTTTGACAATTTGAGAATTGTCAATAGTTTGACAATTTAAGGATAGTCAATAGTAGGGTTTATAGTAAGTTTATAGGTAAAAATTACTCAGATATCAATAAATTCTCAAGTACCTACTACTTGAGAATTGATATCAGAGTACTTTTTATTCGTTATTTCATAATTATTTCTTATTGTTACATTGAATTCAATTTACTGTTTCTAACAATAAAATATATATATTATGTACAAGTATGTAAAGGAAAACCTAAATATAAAGGGAAGAGCATCAAAATATTTGTCCGAATAACCTATCAGCGGGAAAAGTGCCCAAAAGGCTGGCAGCGTTGCCACGTTGAATGGCAATACTGATACTTTGATCAAAAAATTCTCTAAGTCAACAATAATTGCCTACTTAGAAATGTTTAAGAAAGCTTGCCCATAGCAGACGCCTACATAAGTACACAATAATATTAGTTCAGACAATTTATTCGCGACAAATATTAGTAGTGTCAATCATATGAAATGCAATAATTTATTCGCGACAAATATTAGTAGTGTCAATCATATGAAATGCAATAATTCAGATAGTTTTTCTTTATATGTCTTCTGGATCTATCTGCCCACATATCTCACCCACTTACCTACCGTATCAATGTTTGCTCACGACCTAATAAAGGTAAACTTAATTACTAACTACACGCCGATAAAATATCCAATTAATTTTCTTCAATTAAACCGACATAAGCGTCGATTATTATAATTTTTAATTAACATTTGTCAGAGAGAAGCGAGGCTTCCGGCTTACCCGACTTATAGGAACATTTTCGATGTCACTGATCATTCAAGTAATCGACTTTGCATTCGATTAGTGTAGGAATCGATTGGATTATTCGATTTGATGGAATAAAAAGAGGTGTGAAGTTGATGTTCGGTGTTGTAAAGGGCAATTGAGTAGGTCAAAGTTGTGTTAGTGTGTGATAAGAAATTAAGAAAAGGTGAGTGATGAGGTATGAGTGAATGAATTTAATACGAGCTATATGTAGGTCGTCATACCGAGGTTATCTTACAAATTATAGACATTATAATAAGATGGATAAATTCATTTAGCTGTATACACTGTATATACTTATTCGATCGGTTTCAAGCGATAGAAATTATTATTCGATCTTCATTTCATTGAAAATAATTTTCATAACTTTTGAACCGTTCAATTTGCATACCCTTAAAACAAAAGCCATTTTTCTCATAATATCATACTTAATCACGCTCAACGTAACGATATAAATGGTGTTCAGTTGTTCAGCTCGCGATGCTCTGCTCAAACACTTAGAGCGTACAAACAGACAATCAGTCAGTTTTGACACGTGTTTACGAGCCGCTCCGTCGAGTCGCGGGCGCCTCGTTATCCCAGATTACCTTAAACGTCGCCAAATAAAACGATCCCCGGCTACGTACAAACGGCACTACAGTTTTACGCGAACAAACAATTATTTATTGCTCCGAACACCCTATATAACACACAAAACTAACCAAAATCAACTCTAGCGCAACTAAATAGAGCACAGAATTGAACAACGCGTCCCCGATCCACAGTCGAGCAAGATTAATAGGGCATAAAACGTAAGATAATACAATATACAAGAAGACACGTTGTTAACCGTTCCGTTTTGAGACGGTGTTGAGTGGCTTCATCTGTCTCTTTCGCTCGTATGTGGAGTGGTGTGCCTGTCTCGGTCGCACAGTTTCAATTATCTGCCTAATCCTTCAATTACGTCGACAGATGTCGCGCGCGTCTTCGAGCTTATGTGCCAGTTTAAAGTACCGTCCGCAGAGCAATTACTGTGATCGGACCAGATTTTGTAGGCTTTTATTGGTAGAATATAATTAAATTTTCATTGATTTCGTAATGTAATTTATTTGTTATTGGTTGCTTAAGTCTGAGCTCGAGAGCGATGTTCAATTTCTCAGCTCAAATGAATATTCTAAATAAATGTAGGCTTATCTTAGAATAGAACCAATTTATTTTAACATTTTTGTGTACTGTCTTAAAATAAAACGAGCGATTGTCTTGGCTTTTTTATGTAGAGCTGTAGTTGCTACAGTACCGTTCATAAACATTATGTAAAATATTCGAAGAAGATATTATGTTGTAATGAATAGTGACAGATATTACACACACAGGAAGAAAATAGCTCTCTTTTCTTTGGGAAGCCTATGGGCTTGCAATTTGCTAACGATCTTTAGAGGTATGAGGAACAGCGTGGAACAGCGTCTGGTGGGCAAGTGCCCAACGATTGATGTCGGATAGTCTTATATATGTCATTCGCGCGGTAAACTGCGCGATGCAGGATTTGTGTGGCGTCAGGATTTTTTGTGACGTCAGGTCGCTGATGCGTAGTCACATGTGGCGATGTAGATGTCGCCACAGATCTATCAATAGTTAATTTGAAAAATACTCATAGTAGGCATTTTGTACTTAATTTTACAGTCGTTAATTACAGGACATAAAGGAGGCCATTAGATTCCTAATGTCCACCAAAACATATGACCATCCTCGAACCCAATTAGTATTTAAACAAATACAGATTAATGATCAAAGTTTCTGCTGTCTCTACTCTGCGGCGGCCCTTAAGGGTACACGAGTTAGCTAATAATTAATATTATAATTAATGTTGCAATAACTGGAACCGCGGCACGCTATTAATCCGACCCCCCACTTCCCTTAAACCTCCCCCCCCCCCCCCCACCGGCACAAAATAGATAGGTAAGAAGGTCAACTCCAAACAACGAGTGAAAACTGGCGCACGTAAACTGCGTTCACAATTTATTCGCTAAACATGTAAACAAACACTTAGACAAACATCAGCTTTATGAAAGTGCAAATAAAGTTGATTTTAGACCGACTAATACTGTTGAAAAAGTCATAAAAAATATGAAGTTGTAGCGTAAACTGAACCTTATGTGTAGGCATAACAGTTGTTTTTCCTAAAACTCGTGTTTGTTTACATGTTTGGCAAATTAATTGCGAACACAGATTACACATATTATGTCAAAATCAAAGTCAATCAGAGTCAAAATCGGTTAAACGGACTGCAAAAAAGGATTAGTTAAATGTCTAATCTTATTTCAAATGAAGTATAGGAATGTCAAACGAATGTCAGTGAGTACGCTTGCACTCGCTGTAAGCACGTGATGCTTGTCAATGTGTTCGTGCGTTTTCGCTCTCTCTATGTACCGGACCTTCTGTACCTATCTATTCTGTGCCACTGGGTTCATTAGGATGTTTTTACAATGTCACACTTAATTTAATTATGACATTTGTATAATTGTCCGTGAATTGTGATTCAAAGGGTGTCTTAATGTTCTTGTGGAGTTTTGATTGGAGTCAAAGTGAGGAAACTGTTTTTTATAGCTTCACATTTTATGGTGAACGTAGCCCGGGCGTACCCCATGACTGATGAGATATTCATCAGTCATGGAGTTACGGGGAACTGAGTAGATGTGGAACGAACCAGCTAGTGTAGTGTGGTAGCTCAGAATAGGCCTATGTGTGGCAGTTGACTGTGGAGAAGCTAATTGTCGTTTTAACATTAGTGGATTGTTAATTAAAAAATCATCATCATCATCAGCCTATTAATGTTCCCACTGCTGGGACACAGGCCTCCTCTCTGCTTTCTAAGACATGCTGGTTTCCTCACGATGTTTTCCTTCACCATTTTGAGAGCAGTGGTGATGAAATTATTTACACAAAGTAAAGCGCCTGCTTGGGTTCGAACCCACGCTCTACAACTCGTAAGTCGGGGCCGTTACCACTGGGCCGCCACTGCTCCTAATAAAAAAATAGAAATAGGAGAATAACGTATTACTTTGCAGTTGCACTTACTGCGAGTGTCACTGTATAAATATGTTAAGAGCCGATAATCAAACGAAACTATTTTAATTTGAATACCACATTCCACTTACGCACAGATCGTATCTGGTATCTCGACCTGATTATCACAAAAAACGCAACAAACAGAAATCAATTAAAACTAATCTCGAACAAGATGTCTAAACGAACGAAATTAACTCTCTGCTAATAATGGTAGCCGCCTTATCTGAGCATCGGTTTAATATATCACTGGCTAAACACGGACAATCTGTCTGTCTGTCCGTCTGTCCGACGGCCGGTTCGACAGCCCTGACAAATGAAAGCAGCCGACTGCCTCATCGAAATAACGCCGATAATTATCTAGGCACACATCTGTGATCTAAATTAAACCTTAAATTGTAGCGGAGACAGATTAAAATTAATCGCTGTATCGAATGTTAAAATGTTTCAAGCATCTTATAAAATTCTGTACCCCTCACATTATAATCCCAACTCTATTTTAACTGAAATAAGGTTGGTATTCAAATTTATCGTTTCTGAACTTAAGCTCGGTATAGACCATCGGCGGCTATGGTCGATTGTCGTGTCAGAATGGTAATGATGGCGGGCGACAAGGCGGAATGGCGTTCGGTAGCGGTCGACGATTTCATTAATGACATTAGACACAGTAATGAGAATTTAAGTCGGCTCTGGGAGCTAAATGCGCGTGATTGAGATAAGGCAGTGCCTTAATACTTGTACAACATGCCTTAGAGGCTTTCTCTGGGTTTAAGTAAGGATCATTCTACTTAATGCCGCTTTGATTTTAAGGTTTTTTTTAAGTTAAATTTACTGGTCATTGGGCGAGAAAAAGTTGAAATTAAATACATATTTTTTCTTTAATAAACTATCATAATTATGTAGAAAATAATAACAGTATAATTTACCTACTAGGTACCTATACAAAAAATAAAATCGTGACCAATAGATCTTACTTTCTCCCAAAGTTACCATACCCAGAACATTTCTAGTGGCCATTACGCCATAAAAACATGAGCTCTTTAATCATCGCTACTATTTCTAAACATTAACATTAATATCTGTAATAGAGTTGGAAGCCGTGCTTATTAATTAGTTCTCATTAATAATGAGTCGTATTTATGACAGCGTGTGAGTCGACACGCTTTACACGCTTCACTGTAGCACGCGTTACACGCTTGACACGTAATTGTTCAGATCACTCGGTCAATCTGATCGCGACAGATCAGACGATAAGCTTGAACGTATGGGAATTGAACAGTGTGCTTGGTCTAAAAGAAACATTTTCTTAATGTGAATTAGAAAGAGGTTATACTCGTATCAGTCTCATAATTTCAAAAGCTGCACCAATTTTATAAAATATTGTTATTAATCGGTTGAGGGCCACTGAACGAGACACAATAGAAGTTTTGTTGTTATTGCGACTGGGCGTTTAGTGTCTCTCAAGTAGTTTTAAGAGAGAGTTGGGGAAGGTTAAAAATATTTGCCCACTGAAATAACGTACCTATGTAATTATATATTAATAAAAAGATGTAATTTATGATGATTGATGACGAATGAAAGAGAAAGCGAATAAAATTTAGCTTCACTCAGACCCCTCTGACGCCACAATAAATGCAAACAAGGAAACATAGATGTACTTCGAAACGCAAAAGAAAGAAGACCCAGACGTAACTTGCTCACATTGTATTTCAGTATCTTAACATGAGAGCAGTGGTGGCCCAGTGGTAACGGCCCCGACTTCCGAGTTGTAGGTCGTGGGTTCGAACGTAGGCGGTAGGCGCTTTTATTATTATATTCTTTATTATCAGATAACAAGATCCAGCTTTACTTTTACCGCACTGGGTCCGCGTGGTAGATTACGGTCCACTCCCTCTCACAGAGAGGAGGCCTGTGTCCCAGCAGTGGGAAAACTAATAGGCTGATTATGATTATATGATATGAATAAGTCAGATAGTCATCCAGTCCCCAACTCTAAAGCTTTGTGCAGACCAGCGCGACTAGTCGAAAATTCAAAATTCAAAAGTCATTTATTCAAATTAGGCTGAGAATCAGCACTTTTCGAACGTCAAAGTCGCGCGACGCAACACCGGTTATTGTTATACCGTGGAGTTTTCTTAGAAATTGTATTGTTCGTGTCGCAGCGCGCGACAAGTCGCGCTGGTCTGTAAAAGCCTTTACACAGACTAGACTCAAAGGACTTGGATGTATTGAAGAGGACAAGGAAGGCCAAAAGTGTTATTTTTCCATAATAATAATAATCGGCTACGCAAAACGCCCTAAGCAATCTCCTAAAAAGTAGCTAGGATATTACCTTCTAATTTCATATAAGACTTTACCTAACTATGGCGGCCTGCAAAATGTCGTATATTATAGAATGATATCAGTACGCATGCAGTTGTAAGAATGTAAAGACAAGAGCGGGGTGTAGTCGCGCCGCGGTCGACACAATCGATAGCACATTATTCATAAGAGACGCGACGAACACTGACTCGAGGCATAGAGGAAACTGTGGAGACGAATTTATGATCATGTCTAAAATTCTACACTTATAATAAGGAAAAGTCTCATTTCCAGTTTCATCTGCTTTCCATCTTATACAATTATTTTAGCTACTACAGTCTTAGTCTATTGACCTCTCACGTTTGGTAGACCGTGATTGTCATAAAAAGGTGTTAATAATTATTATAGTGTTCATGATTGTGTTTATTACGATATGGGGAAATGTCATTCCTATATTGAAAGTTTCAAATTGAAACTATTATTGATAATTCTTTTTTGTTTTTAAAAAAACCTTGCCCCACACTAGGAGTTTCTCCAGTGTTGTGGGTGCGCTTACAAACATTTAAACTCACATACACAAACAGCCAGACCCGGAAAAACTACTTGTAGGTCATACAAATTTTTGCTCCGTGCGGGAATCGAACCCGTGACACGCAGCGCAGCAGTCAATCGCTTAACCACCGCCAACCGTGCCGTCAAATATGATATGTACTAAAGATATAACTAATTCTCACGACCATTACTAAATTAATAGAAATAAAACATATGTCAATCCGTTGTGTCCTGTTTTCCTCTGGTAATAAATACATAGTATGGATGTATGGATCATGATTTTTATCGCATTACTTTCGTCTCCACGGCTTTCCTGCCCGGCGCGGAAGTTAGGACGGCAACAGTGGCCGCGGCGGGTCGCGTCACGATGTGCTACCGTCTACAAATGTTCCTGCTCTTATAATAATATAGCTTCACTTATATAATACACCTCCTATAGATTTGGTATCATTTTGACATCGTACTTTGTGTGGATTATGGAAAAAAAAATTGAAATTGGTTTCATTATGATCTGTCTAGCTTCTTCCCATTTATGTAATGTTATGATGACATTTTGTTGGGTTGTTCTATCTGGAATTTCTCAATAGTAGCCCGGAGTCTGAATTTGTGCTCATTTGATAGCAATAGGCTCGCCCTCTCTTACATGGAACTTAATACATGACTGACGAAATGTGGGTGTACCTATATACTATAGGTACACTAGTACTATGAAATTATCATCGGCTAACAAACTTTCAGGTTTTTCACTACCTACTAGTAAACACCGCAGGGCTACTTGAATGAGTGATTCCGACATAAACACATAACACAAATAAATAAATAAATGTTGTTTATTAAATTATTCCTTACAAAAAAAATGTGATAAACCAATTATTATGAGGTATTGTGGTTGTATCCACTTCCTTATTACCAACAGACCGTCTTATATAGCATGGTCTGTTCTGAGCCATTCAAAATATTTTATTTCACATCAAATTCAAATTCAAATTCAAAATATTTTATTTCACATAAACCTACATGGGCACTTATGAAACGTCAGAAGCTACGCACGGTTCCAATTGGTCGTTTCCTATGGAGAAGAGCCGGCAAGAAACTCCACGGTTACTCTTTTAAAAATAATTGGGTTTTACAATATTTACAACAAAAAAAATATAAAAAATACAGTATTATTAGGTATGCGAGGACAGTGTAGGTCTTTCAACAAGTACCAAGTATGTACTTAACAAAATAGAAGATGGTCAACAAGTGTACAGTCCACTAAGCCTACAGCGTTCTCACATTCACAAAATAGAAAAGAATCTATATAAAAGATAAATAATATAAAAATAAAAACTATTTTAAACGAAATGACATGATTGCTATTACAACTGTAACAAATCTGAATAATTAACATGTCCACAAAAGTCACTAATAGAGTTGAAAATTAAATAGTAGGTATATAATGTCAAATAAAATTATGATTATGTCAAGGAAGAATGTAAATAAAACAAAAATATAAACATGGTAATTTGAGAGCAGTTAATAGAATCTTACATATTTTGCCGTTAATGAGGTACCAGGGAAGCCACATGTGCAGAGGGAATTATTGCCAAACTTCTTTGTCTTCAACGTAGTCTTTAATTTTATAATATGCTTTCCTGATAAGGACACGTTTGATGTGGGTTTTGAACTTCCCATCGCTAAGTTCTGTAACCGACTTTGGCAACTTGTTATAAAATCGGATGCTGTTTATAAGAAATGACTTGCTTGTTTTAGTTAATCTAAATTTGGGTATCACAATTTCATGTCTACTACGTGTATTTATATTATGGAAATCGCTTCTTATTTTGAAAAGTCCTAAGTTTTTCCGAACATACAAAATATTTTCTAAGATATAAAGAGAAGGCAGAGTCAGTATATCAATTTCTTTGAATTTGTTTCTAAGAGACTCGCGAGGACCCATTTTATAGATAGCGCGTATTGCCCTCTTTTGTAAAATGAAAATTGAATCTACGTCAGCTGCCGATCCCCACAACAGAACGCCATAAGACATAATACTGTGGAAATAAGCAAAGTATACTAACCTAGCTGTAGCTATATCAGTCAACTGCCTTATTTTTCTTACTGCATATGCAGCTGAACTTAATCTACCTGAAAGAGTTCTAATGTGGGCGCCCCATTGCAATTTTGAATCTAAAGTAATTCCTAAAAATACAGTTTCCGTTATTGCATCTAGTTTTTTGCCATCAAGTTTTAGATTTAGACCCACTTGAGGTACATTTGGTAATGAGAACCTAACACATTTAGTTTTGTTCGCATTAAGTAAAAGATTATTAGCTGCGAACCATTTCGAAACAACAGCCAGACTATCGTTGACGTGTAAGACATCTGTATCTTTTCTATCTATTTTAAAAATAAGAGAAGTGTCATCAGCAAATAGAATTATATTCGATAAGTTAGCCATCATGTAAGGAAGGTCATTTATATAAACGAGAAATAAAAAAGGGCCGAGAATTGAACCTTGAGGCACGCCCATTTTAACTAGAGACCCCGAGGACGTCGCCCCATTAACGTTTACTTTTTGCCGTCGATTTGATAGATAGGAAAGAACAAGGTCAGCAGCTTGGCCACGAATTCCGTAGTGGTGTAATTTACAGATCAGTGTGTTGTGGTCAACGCAGTCAAACGCTTTTGAGAGGTCACAGAAAATGCCAATTGCATCCTGGGACTTCTCCCAGGATTCTAAAATGTGACTGATGAGTTTTACTCCTGCGTCAGTCGTTGACCTACCTTTCGTGAAACCAAACTGGTGACTATGCAAAATCCCATTTGAATTAAAATGTGACAACATCTGGTCTAGCATGATTTTTTCATATATTTTACTCAATGCTGGTAGAACAGATATAGGTCTATAATTAGAGGGATCACTCTTACTACCCGATTTGAAAATTGGTACTACTTTACTATGTTTCATTAAATCAGGAAACGTACCGCTATCTAAACATTGATTAAATATGCCTGTTAGGACAGGGGCAATTGTGTCAATGATATCAGTAAGGACCTTAACGGAAATCCCCCATAAGTCTTCAGTGTTTTTTATGTTAAGACTTTTGAAAGCTTTTTTAATCGTGACAATAGAAATGGGCTTGAATTCAAAACTTGGAATGTCCTTACTGAAATTTTCTTTTAGAAGAGATTCAGCTAGTATAGATGATGAAGGCAGAGATTTCGTAACCTCTATTGGGATGTTGGTAAAGAAATTCTCTAGTGTCTCAGCAACTTTTAACTTATCTGAAATGGTTTCATTATCAATTTTCAAAGACAATTCATTCTGATCTCGCTGTTTTGTGTTACCAGTTTCTTTGTTAATTACCTGCCACACAGCTTTGATTTTATTGTTCGAGATACTAATTTTGTTACTTATTAATTTAGATTTTGCTTGGGCGCAGACTCTTTTAAATATCTTAGAATAGTTTCTTACATAATTATGAACAGCTTCATCAGAAGTCAATGATTTTTCGTTATATAAATTATATAAAATATCTCTGCTTTTTCTAATACCAGCAGTGGCCCATTCATTAAATTTTGGTTTAGTATTGATTGTTACTTTTTTTACAGGACATGCTTTATTGAATTCTTGGCATACTGTAGAAAATAATGTACCGTAGTTTATATTGGGGTCTTGTGAATCAAAACTAGCTGTTGAAAGATTGCTAAGAACATTATTATTAAACATTTTTAATTTATTTTTAGTAAGAGGTCTTAACTGAATAGTTTTATCTAAACGTAACTTTTTATCTGATTCAAAAGATATAAGTTGACCTGTATGATCAGATCTGACGCCACTAATTAGGGACGAGTCTTTTATTTTACAATTAGTAAATACATTATCTATGCATGTAGCTGAGGTTGCTGTTATTCTAGTTGCTACATTAAATATACATTTTAAGTTGAATGATTTAAATAATGAGATGAGCTTACATTTTTCCGGTGAATTTACTAATAAATCAATATTTAGGTCACCACAAACAAAAACTATTTTATTATCTCTGAAAAGTTTAGTTAATATTTCTTCCATTATTATCAAAAATGATGGCAAGTTTGAGGCTGGTGGTCTATAAACACATAAGAAAGTATGGCCTTCAACCTCTGCACATGCTACCTCACATAAGCGATCAACAGAGCAAGCAGTGATATCCTTCCTTTCCTTATATCTGAAACAACTATTACATAATATTAAGGTACCACCCCCTAATGAAGACCTGTTGTACGCACTGGCAACTGAAAAATCATTTACATTAAACAACATCCTATCTGATTTTAACCAGGTTTCACAAAAACATAAGATATCCATATGATATTTATCTATTAACATTTCCACGCCTAGGATTTTGCCAGAGAAGCGATTAATATTTTGGTGATATAATAAAATATTCTTATTATGCTTCTCTTTTGTCGATTCTAAAAGTTTAAAGAATCTATTACAGTATTATTAGAAGTACTAGATAATACTGTTTCGTCACTTAAGCTAATCTCAGTTAAAACATTAATAACTGCGTGTATATTGTAGGCTAATAAAGTAGCTAATATATGTTGGCTTTTCTTAGGTAAAAACATATGCTCCTGAGTCAAAACAAAATCTCTAACAAAGTTGTTAGTATCAAAATACAATAAACGGTCACTATGACGACATGCTAAAATATGCATAAGGTTATTTAAGCTAAAAATGTAGTTGTTATCTTGCTCATATAACCTATGAGAATATGGCAATGCACATAATATTAATTTACCTAATTTTAATTTAAGTAGGGTGTCAATACCATTAACTATGTCCCTTTTAGTGATACTCAGACTGTTCCCAATTAAAAGAACTAAAGTAGTCTGCTCATTCATTGGTGTATGTTTTATTTTATGAACAAGCTCATTAAAATGCAGGTTATGGTAGCAACAGTTAACTATAGTATGATTAGAGCGATTATTTAATAATGATCCAAAACCTGCTCCTAATCTATCTGAATAGACCAAAACATTACTTTGAGTGGGGTTGACAATTTTTAAAGTATTATTTAAAATTGGTAAAGCTGTAGGAGCAACATGCTGTGACATGAGAGGTGGCGGAGTGGGAGCGCAACTACAGGTGGGATTGGTGGTCAGTGACTCACACCTCTCTGCATTGCACTTCACCAAGTCCACCAACTCACAGGCCCCTTGCAAGTGCTCACTTAACATTTGTTGGCTATCCTCATACTTACAAAAGATTTCCTTTAGCGAATTTTCCCTGCTCAGTAATTCCTTCTGAAGGTTCTGTATGTCAGCATCATACATTTGTCTGCTAGTTTCGAATTTATCATTACATACATTTAATTGGGTTTGTAAGTTGACACGCTCTTTCCTAAGATTAATGTTACACTTATATAAACTATTTGTTTTCAAAAGTTTCTTATATTTTTTAATATTTCTAGTGATTTTAATATATTTCTTAATTTTATTATGGCTAGTTGGGATGGGACATTTAGTTAAGGTTAAGGTATCTTCCCCAGTCAGGTCTATGGTAATGGTGGGCTTTTTACACTCCAGTCCGGATGCACTACCAACAAGCTCATTGAAAAGATGATTGGTGTTGGCAATCTGTTCGCTGGCTTTCAGAGAATTGATGATGGAAATTTTGTCGTGTGCCTTGCACAATTCCGCTTCAAGACCTGATATGCGTTTCAGTGCCTGGTCATGAGTGTCACTGCACTGTTGGAAGTCTGACACTAGTTGACGGAGATGGTGATGCTGGTCGAGTATATCCATGTGCTGGGTGTGGAGTTCTACGAGCTGGCTCTTGAGTTGAGTGTTTCTGTCATTTACCCTCTGGACTTCAATCTCGCTGTCCTCTCTTTCCTGCAGCAGTTGGTTGGAAAGTATTTTTGATGCCTCCAGCTCCTTCAGTGCAACATTCAGTTTGTCACTGATGTCACGAACTGAGGCTCCGCGGGTCATCATATTCACAAATTTCCCCAAGTGGCCCCTGGAATGTGATAAGAAACAGCTGAGTATATGAGAATGTAAATGAGTTAACTGGAGAAGATATGATAGCAAGAATTAAAAAAATAAATAAACAAAAGATAAAGTTTTAGAAAAGATTATGAAAATATGGAGGTAGAAACTAAGAAGTTATTTTATTTATTTAGGGACCTATCACAATGTTTATTATTTGTATGAATACTATTACTTATTATGTTAGCAATTAAATTAAGTAATTGTAATTATTAGCTAGCTTATTATTCTACTAGGAAAGTTATGGACACACTAAGAGTAGAAGTAACAAAGTTTCATTTCGACAACCAAGATTGGTTTTTAAATAAAAGTTAGTAGCAAATTAAGAATAAATACGTGTGAAGTAAAGTTTGTAGTGTATATTTTATGTCTGGGGCAAGTGTTTTCGTCGTCGATTTTGCTTCCACTATTTGTCAAGCAAAAGGAGACATAAACGGTGCCCGTGTGTACTGGACGTAGCTCATAACTCTGAGCAGTGTTTACAGGTGTTGTAAAGTGTGTAAATAAAACAGTATTATTGAATAATATAAAACAAAATACTCCCCGGGTTTGATGAATTCAAATTCGCAATCCAAACGTTGACAGCCGGTAGATGACTTATCGAATTATCGATTAATAGGTGTTATCTCAACAAAAACACGGCACAAACACTGGGTGTGACACTTTATACATAGATTCTAAGGTAAAGAATAGATTTAACACTAATTAAACACAAATAATTAATAATTTAAGATATTAAAACTAAGAGGTCGTTTTTTCACGACCTGTCACCAGTGTTGCCAGCGCGCAACATAAACCTACATGGGCACTTGTGAAACGTCAGAAGCTAGGTGCACGGTTCCAATAGGTCGACTCCTATGGAGAAGAGCCGGCACGAAACTCCACGGTTACTGTTTTAAAAATAATTGGCTTTTACAATATTTTCAAATAAGTGTTAATATGGTATGGGAGGACAGTGTAGGCCTTTCAAAGTACCAGGTACTTAATAAAATAGAAAATGGTTAATAAATCTACAGTTCACTAAGCCTACAACGTTCCTAAATCATCAACCTAAGTCTCGAAAAACTCGAAAATGGTTCGATAATATTTTTTTTGTTTTGTTCACCTCAATAGTGGTTTAAGAAAGATTTTGACTAACACAAAGGAACAGCCGAAAAATCAAAATAGAAATTTTGACATGGCAACTTCTGACGGGCCAGCTAGTAAATTAATTAAAAAAAAACAATTTTAATCGAAATGACATGATTGCATTACAACTGTCCCAAATCTGAATAATTATCATGTCCACAAAAGCCACTAATAAAGAGCTGAAATTAAATTGATATTATAGTAAGTACCTTCTAAAATGTAACGTAATTATGATCTTCTACATGCATATTATAACACTCATCTGACATCCACTATAGTCCCAACAAAGGCTCGCACACACGGTGCCAATCTTAAACACATTAGCTATCGATTCGTCCAAACATGTGTACCGCCCTTATAGACAACGCAAACTCAATATGTGGAAATAATAATAAAAGGAGACGGCTCCCGCATACATATCGTTTTATTATCGTTATATTATCGGCGACGTATCGGCCAGTTTAACTTACTAGTATTGCTTGTTTCAGTATGTTGTATGAAGTAGTTGAGATTATTGGAGATAAGTTAACATTATCATCCTCTATCCTGTACTTCTTGTTCTTTTCGATCACCAATTTCTTCATCACGTCTTAGTGATTCGATAACAAAGCATAACATCACGCCTTTCCCAACGGGTAAGGCAGAGGTGTTCCTACAGTACACCCACATTTCGCCAGTTAGGTAGTAATTAGGCATGATAGCTTTGTGGTGTGACCGTCGGACTACCAAGTCATAGGTCTCGAGTTCGAACCCGAGGCAAGCACCTCCGACTTTTCAGATTCATGTGCGTATTGTATATTTATCACTTGCTTCAAAAACGGTAAAGGAAAACATTGTGAGGAAACCGGCATGCCTGAAAGATATTTCTCGACGGCATGCGGCATGTGAAGCCAAGTCAGAAGCCCATGGGCGGCATTAAAATTCTGTCACCAGGTTAGTCACTAACCACACGAAAAACAAAGAAAGAATAGTTTACCAGTGGGTAATAGATACAACATATAATTATGTCTCTAGATGTGAGGAGGATGAACAATACAGAATATTTGTTACTTACTTACTTAGTTCTTATACAATCTCTTGAAATTGATACAGCAGTGTAAGGATCTGACTATTGAAAATCATAGAGAATATTGTAATTGATTACTTACATTAATTTCCATAAACGAGAACAAAGTAATACAAGTAGGCCACAGATAAAATAATACGTTAAGATAAAAGATGTCTAGACACATTCGTCTCTTGTGTGGCCTGATGAATGCTGGGGTGATTAATCAAATCACTTATGGATTTAATTAACATATATCTTTTTATTCAGTTAATAATTTCTTGTTATTCTTGTTATATTATTAATAAATTTATTTATTTAATCATTTAAGCACACAAATGTACCGAGGCGGACTTATTGCCATAGGCATTTTCTACCAGTCAACCTTTAGGTGATGCAGAGAAAGTGGTAGGTGCAATATCGAAAATTGTGAAATAAATATGTGCATTAAAACTATCAGATAATATATATAATATACCTAATTATATATAAATATAAGCACAAATAAATACACGAATATACTTAAACAAATAACACAAACAATGGGAAAACATTTACGTTGTGATGATACTGCCAGCTTGTTACGAACTTTAACTTTAAAGGATAATCGGTTGGTTGCCATCTTGATTTTCTAAGACTGAATGAAGAAGGAATGTGAATGTGTCTGTGCGGTGAGAGGGACATTGAAGAAGGCGATTGTATCTTAATCCTGCTTGTTATTTTTCGCTTATTTGGTGTTTATATTCATTGTTTACGAAATGGACTGTCAACTGAAATGGCACATTCAAATCACAAAATCCAGATCAAAAGTTATGTATTCAAAGTATTCAAACTAGGCTGAGAATCAGCACTTTTCGAACGTAAAAATTACATTAGACGGTTCCCTGAAACGTCCGCCCTTCACCACTTCCTAGTGGTTTAGCTGCACAGCTAGCACAACTGTCATTGTTTGACAGTTGCATGAAATGGGTATAAGATGTTACCCTGACTATACAATAAAGAGTATTTTTTATTCTTTATTATATGTAGATACTCTACAAAATAAAGAAAAAATATACTCCTCCTTTGTAAAATATACTCCTCTTTTCTCATCTATACAGAATCTATTATCTCCAAATAATACCTACCAAACAAAACAATCTTTTACCAATTCTATCCTAACAGAATCCAGGAAAACATCGCCAAGTATGATGTACCTACATCAACATAGTAAGAACATGAAAATCCGATGAGGCATCATATCGGTATTACGCCGTCCCGACTCGATGCCACTCGATCCAATCGATTCATGAATACATATCGATACTTGGGCCGCGCTCGCACTATAATGAATACTTTGCACTGATTACGTTCCTGTTCTATGATTGTGGAAGGGATTTAACTTGATTCATCCTCCTAGCATCTTTATTATGATGAGGAAGAGGTTTGAGGGAAATCTTCATAATATAATGTTTACATTATTTACGTAGAGGTTATTAAAAAGTATGATTTATTCATTCAGCCTCACTCCTGAGCAGAATAAGAGGCAGTTACAATAGCATCCTGAAGGCTGTAGCGGAAATTTGTGAGGAGACTTATACCCTAGTTTCCATTTTCGTTGTCTAGGTGGTGGGTGGTCTTTTCATTAATTGGTCTTTAATTTGAGTTACTAACAATAGTGTTTTAAGCATAAAATGGTTACAAACAATTTATGGATCTCTTAGTTGTTGTCCGAATTAAAATTATTTTTTATATATTTTTTATTTATTTATTATATTTAGTACTGTTTTAAAGAGTAGGTATTGTTTCCGAGTTCAAAGAAAACATAAAAAAATAACCAGTTTATACATAGCATTATTTGTGAATCAGAGTCACAAGTCGCTTATAAGCGACAGTCTTAATCTAATTCGCAAAATATTTTTCTGTAAATAGAAGACGTTGTATATATTCACTATCAACAGCTGCTCGAAATAAGTAACTATGTATAATAGGAAAAATGCCTATGTAATTAATAGAAACACTCAATAATTACAAAAAAAGGGTTTCGTACTTTCGTAGCATTATTCGTAGCTGCGCTACGCCGTAGCACTCTACGAAAAACGCGTAGAATAATAGTAGATTGTTACAAACTACAATGTCTAGTTATTTATGTAACGTTATAACATAGAACGTCGGTGTATAGCGGCACTTCGCTTCACTAAAAGTGCCGTCGCTGTAACTTGTAAACAGCACACGTGGGCGGTACACTGCTGGCCAAGATTGTGGATGCATGATAAAATATTTTTGTTTTGTTTGCAGTTTGCAACAATTTAGCGTGTGTAGTAAATCTGTTAAATCAATACATAGGTACTGCGATTAGGATAAATGCTAAGTTAAAAAATAAAAATTCGACTTCTCTGTAAATACATAGAGATTTCGATAATACATATATCTACGAAAAAAAAAAATCGCGTAATAATGTAAGATAAGTTACATTGCGTTGTGTGTGTACAAAACAAACTTTCATCTACCCCACTTAACATTCCGTATAGATTACAGCATCAGACGCAAGTAAACCAAAGAATAATACACAAGAGACCTAACAAACTAGATTTTATCACATCACCAACTTTCCTAACTAAGTAAAGTAAGTAAAAATAAATAAAGCGGTATCCTTCCCGTGGCCCGAAGTGTAATACGTGTGTTAGTGATGTTATTGGAAAACTTCGAGTTGAACGCTATACAATGTAGCTGGAATCGCTTGGATGGCTCGCATCGCTCGAATAGCTCCGCTTAATACGCTCGCTTCGCTCACCGCGGTCACTCGCTTCTTTAACAACGCTGTTTATATGCAAACGTTTGCGTTTTTAGTTGAATTTAGATATTAGGTTCAGTGTAGCTTTGAGGGGTTTACGTTATACTTTTTCTTAGGTTTACGCAATAATCGTTTCTATTGGAAGAAGAACTTCTTCTACATTATTTAATTTCTCAATGTTTAAAGCTTGTTTAAAGGCTCTTAGAGTTGAATGTGTTGACTCTTTCGTATGTTAGACCCTTTGAATATATTTAATTTATTTACACACAATATTTGCACTGTAAATAATAAAGCCTCGCTTACCTATTTACTTAGTTAAAAGTTGATCATTTTGTTAATAGACTGGAACAAGGATAGCTATTAATACTATAAGTACGAATATAACTTTAACATTATCTAAGTAAAAGTAAATCACTTTTTGAATGAGAGAGAGCTAAGTATAAAACTCCCTTGAATAAGGATAAAAAATACACTTATTTTAAAGTGAAGTTAATGTGACACGTTATTGTTTCTTCATATGTAAATTAATTGCAACAATTAAAGATAAATATCTAATATTCTTCTAAATATTTATTTTTGTCAACAAATTGACATGAATTAGTGTTCTAAAAATAAACATTGGAGGAACTCGTGGCTAAGTAATAACAGCCGCACGGGTCGATCCGTCAGGTTAAACTACGCTTGCCGGGGTTAGTCAGTGGATGGATCTTTACATACCGAGACTCCTCCGTGCTTCGGAAAGCACGTTGCGACTATCATTCTCGGATCTTTGACATCGTTACGAGTCTTCAGAATCCCGAAAGTCTGACACCAGTCTTACCAAGGTGTTTCGTATTACCCAGCTGCTGGGTTGTGGAGGTCAGATAGACTGTCGCTCCATGTAAAATACTGGTATTCAGCTGCATCTGGTTAGACTGGAAACCAACCCTAAGATAGTTGGAAAAAGTCTAGGCAGATTGATTTGAGTATTCTAAAAAAAAACATTAATAAAGGTAAATTAATACTTTCCTGGTAGCTTTTTACCTTTATTATATAATCCTATAAAAAAAACAATATTTTAACAAATAAATTGTCCAGCCACGCAGTTCTCCATTTCCGATCATAACATGTAATAAAGTACAACAGATACCTCGGTAAGCAAGTCGGATACGGCGCGTAAATCCCTCGTAAAAAGATCGCTGACCGGACGCGATAGCGTGTTCTGTCGCAGTTGATCTACTGCTGTTTGGATGTGCTGTGGCCCGTGATCAAACTGTTTATGTCTTGTGGAAAATGGGACATTATTATATTATGAGGATGTTTTTATTTAGGTTGTGGGTTTACCTGTGTTAATTGGTTTTGATTATATTATTTGTTTGTTTTTATGTTATATGAGGTACGACAGGGATGATGATAAAATGTTTGTATGTCCTTCAGGTAGATTATAAAAAATATTTGGACATAATTAAAAGATTACGGCAATACATTCAGTTAAAATGTGGTATGACGTCACTCTAGATTTTATACTGACTTGTGCCACTTTATCTAAACCATTTTTTATTATTATGATAAAGCAAAAACTACGTGTCTTATATTTTTTTATTATCTGCCTGACGGAATACAGTTCCCAGTCTTTATTATTTTTAGGGTTACACAATTATGTACTTATCTCTAGCCAATTTATCTCTAAAGGTATTTTTTCGCATTTATAAACTCCACCCTGAAGCACAATATTATTCTTTTTCGAAAGATGGATTTCGTCATGATGGCAAAAAAGTTAGTTTTTCTTTTACGAGATTTTCTTTTGTCTGAGCTTTAGTTTAGTCACTAAACTAAACACACTAAACTTTAGTGTGTGGTATATTAGAGCTGTTTTTACTTTCAAATCATGTCCCAAATTGTTAGGCTAGCTCTTATTTTATCAAGTGGGTAACTCATATTTTTCAGTTGACAAAAATAACTCCAGCTAAACAACAAATCAGAATTGTCCAAAATATCCGAACACTCATACGCTATCGGGCAACTGTCACGTTTAACAAATTTGTGAGGCAAAAAAAACTCGGGGCCACATCCATTTATTATCCATTTTGTCGTGTGTATCGCGGGTCCATTAATAACCAGGACTTATCCGACTCTAATCTGCCTCTCATTGCTTTCCGCGGATGATTCTTTTTCGCGCCAAAAACTCCGCCATATTGGTATCCGCACAGATTTATTGCGCGGATTAAATGTTTGATAAATAATAAAACAGAGTTTATGTGTGTTTTGTTTATTGTCGTATAGCTTTTGTTTAGTTAGAGTAAATGTTTCTAGGAAAACAAGAAAAAATTAACCAGTGATTAGTTGCCTAGTGGAATAAATCTGAAATTACCCGAATGTCTTAAATGACAGATAATTCATGATTACGGTTTCAATGACTGTATGAAATACGAATTAAATAAATTATACAAACAAATAAATATCAATTATTTTAGTAGGAAAGATTATTGCTTCCTAGGTACAAAACAAAGCAAGATATCATACCGAACAAATCAACGAAAACTATGTATTTTTATTCAAGTAAACAATACCCTGCTTCACGTGAGCACCAGCACACTTCCTCAACAAACAAACCACACAACACTTTACATACATATGTGGAAGATTTTCAATTTGTACCGGCTTGATCCCATTTTATCGGGGATCCTCGCTCGGGGACGGAGGGCTCGTAAGCCTCGTATGAGGACCACTGAGGGATCACACGAGGATGTTTTTGTGAGATCCGAGGACGTTATTGGATGCCAAATGAGTGATTGAAGTGTTTGTTCGCTAGTTAAGATAGGGTTCCAATGTTTTCGCGAAAACTATTTATGTTGGCTATCTGTTTTATTATGTTATTGTGGTGGTTAGTGGTTGGGTTATAGGCATGGGGATGGAATTGGTTTGGATAGCTGTGAGTTATGTTGCTTTGAAAATTAATCGATTGGGATAATTCGATATTTTTTTAGTCAAAAACGTCTCTTTTTGTTAAAACTTGTTTATTAAGATCTAAAAAAGTTTTATTCTAAAAAAAACCTTGAGGTTTGCAATTATTTTTTTCTCTATGATAATCATGAAGCGATTGAAAGTTTATTTTTTATTTTTTTAATGTTCCAGTTACTTCACTAGATGTTGTAAAGTTATTGCTTCAAAATTCAACTATTACAGAACTGAATTAATCAACCCCTTCTAACATTAACTAAGCCTTCAACCAAACGTTTAAACACAACAAAATCTCCCATTAAAACATTCGTACCTAACAAAGCACTTAAACCATTATAAGGCTGGTTACACACAATTTAAAATTCACCCACAATCGCCCGCCGCCGATAAGAGAACGAATGCGCATTAGCAATCCGGTGACGGCTCATAACAACACTGTAATACCTTAATTTAAATTTAAATGACATCTAAGCTCCGGCCGATTGTATCGCCGCGTCATGGACGAGGGGTCGATGATGAGTTATCTGAATGTTTTCATGTATTTTCGTGGTTGTTTAATGTTTTGTAGCAGTTGGTGGGCTTTAGTTTTTGGCTAAAGGAAGACAGAAGTAGTCCTATTTTAATTTGAACTTTTACTATTTGTAATTTAAAAGGAGTACGTACTGTTACGTTACAGGTCAAATTTTACCTAAAGGCATACTATATTCTTTATGAATAAAATTGTAAATCTTAACTTATCATAAAAGTTCCTAAGTAATATCGAAAAAGTTGCTAATAACGCGCTTTAACATAATTATTCACAGTATAGGTACCCATTCAAAAAATATATCTAAATTTTATTCCCCAAAGATTTCAATGAAATACTGCAACACAAAATCACTTTATTTCCCTCAAATTATATTCGGTTATGCTCAATTTATTCCCCCAAACGCTTGCGTAGAACAGTTTGTAGACGCAGCTAACGCGACTGATGAGAGGCTTACACGCGCGATAAGCGGGATTACCGTGGCCGCGTGTGCACCCACCCTTAGTTTAAAATTTCAAGATCTGTTGATAGATAAGGAAATACAGTGAGACCGTGACGTATGTGTTTTAGAATGTGTAAAAGATAAAAAGAAAGTGATGGCTAGGATTACATGGCCAGTCCCATCGTTTGAAACTAAGAGAAGTACCCTTTTTAAACAAAATTATTGAATAAAGCTCTGGATTCATTAAATTATCAGAGTAATAATTTTTCTTTTTCTACAAAAATCTGATCCTCCCATATTTTGTGGTTAGACCCTGAATAATGTAAGTGTCTGAATAAACAAGGGGTTCTCTACAAACAAAAACATTAATAATTAAAAAAAAAAATTACATTCCAATTTTAATTTTCCATAAAAACTGATACCAAACTTTCTCAATTACAGAAAAAAAGTAATCACAAAAGAAACGCAGAAATTAATAACAAAAGTAGGCTGAATTCATTAGTTGCCTTCGTCTCCTATCAAAAAGATCTCTGCCGTTTCATTAACTTAAAAAAAAAAAACAAAAAAGAAACTGTCACCAAAAGAGCACAGATTAAATTTTAAAGGCACTTTTTCTAAATTAATTAATAGGGGCGAGGTGACTTGAGGGAAAAAATTAAATGTCAAAATTACAACAAGATTCGCCTTAATTATGTCGGCGGGGCTCGCACTAATTACATTTTCTTAATTTGCAAAGTTCTGCTCTTTGTGTTTTGAGCTGGTAGGTTTTTTGTGCCGTTTTGGGATAGTAGTAGCTAGGTAACTATGGGATTTAATTTGTGGTGTCGTTTTAAAAACCTTAGTGAATAAATGCTGAGCAACTAATTTCGTTTGATTTGCCAACCGTAAATAGATGCTTATTTTCCAATGAAAAAAAAAAGTTTTCCAATGACTGGTCATTTAAACATCTTGACTAACATAATTATTGTACCTAAGACCGTTTAGCTGTCCTAGTGGTCACGAACACGTCAAAATGCAAAAAACGCTGCTAAGTTGTCAATACAGCCAGATTATTAGCACCGTAGATATTTCCTCAGGATGTAGGTAAAAGAAAAGCGTACAACACAACAACTGTATCTTATTACAAGAACAATATCTTGAACGATCACTTAAGCGTGTCTTAAGTCATTTCGTGTTCCTTACCAAAACGCAATATCCTGGAGACCATTATCTGTATAGAGCGGATGACACCCCACGACTTTACGGCCGAGCCCTCGCTAAACGCGCCACATTAAAATTTTTATTTTCACTTCAAGTTTGCACAAAAAAGGGGTGTATTTTTTCTCATTGCCCACCGGGGACGGCCAAATTGAAGATAATTCAGTTTATCGCTTTAATATCTCTTTGTCTTTCAAAATTTGCAAATGAGTTTTTTTAATAACGCCAAATTTGTAGCGGCCGTGCCTTCCTCTAATCCTTTTATGATTTATAGCCGTCATGCGGATAGATACTTGGATAATGAAGTTTGTGCTCCAATTTTTTTGTTGTTTTGTTTATTAGATTCAACCCTTTATTTTTTTATCGTAATCTGCTTTATCTACGAAACGAGTTTGTTCGACTTCGTTTTGGCTGTATTCTACCTACTTGAGATTTATTTAGGGGGAGTGTTTAAATTAGTAATAACAGTTAAAATATGACTTCAAAAGTCAATTTCTACGGCAAATAACTACAAAAAAAGTCCCCCGACACAGAATAAAAATAAAAACACAAAACAGAGCCAATAACAATTCAAAAAAACAATGTTTGCATATCAATAGGATGCATCGGATGCGTTTGCCTGCCCTCGTCCATTAGTGGCGAGCCATCGATCAAATACACAATTCCAATTTACCCGAAGCCACAAATTCTTCAAAACGACTGTCCGATCTCGCGCAAATAAAGATAAAAAATAAATTGGCGTGCCGCGGTGCCGCGGTGGTTTTTGCAGCTCTATGTTATATTCGTGTGTAGATAGGAATTGCAATGTATGGGCGGAGCGATTGGCTTTTTATGGGCTGTCCTTTTGGGCGATAGCGTGATGCATGTTACTTAGTACGGTCCTGAATATGTGTACGAGGTACTTACATATTATACAAGAAGGAAACTTATACGTAGCAACACTTTATTACAAAATTGTGACTAGCATAGCAATCAGTAAGTTTGGAATGACTTACTAGCTGTAGTAGCTGCTTACTTTTTTGCGTGTATTTTGTATTTAATACAAATATCCAGGATAAAAAATTACATATTTTATGTTCTTCTCCAGGTTCCAATAAACCAATCTGTCTTTTCTAACTATTGGTTCAGAGACTTAGGTGTGCAACGTAACAGACAGATAAACAGAGTTACTTTGCATTTATAATAATCTATTAGTATGCAGGAACAATCTAATAATTTATAATACTAATGGTCTGTTTAACCACCTCCTGATAAATTTTGGATATCTTTTCTGGCAGATAATAAATATCATAGATTTCTACAAATCGCAAATACTTAGCGCTAATCCGGACACGGTGATGCCCTAACCTTTTAATATTCTAAAAATCAAAACATTAATATTCATAAAGCGAACATTATACGTCGTATATTCTATTTCTTGATATGGCAAACAAAGCTGATTTTAAGTTCCAAAAACAAGAAATACGCAGTATAAAAAATTGAAAAACTTATATCAACTGTAGCCACAGATAAAGAATCTTCTATTGATACAGTTAAACCTAATGCATATTTTGGGAAAACGCTTTATAATCGTTAGGAAATCATCTCTCACTGACGGTGTTACCTTGTACATGAGTGCCTACACATATAATTGCACATACATCTCAATGATCTTACGCATTGATCGTTTAACACAAGTAACCTTACCACAGTTCTATAGAATGTGTAATTGAAGTGATTACAGCTACAATTAAATGTTAATTGTTCGACCGTTCTTCAATTAAAGCACATTAAAGTAACTGTTGATGATACACCGCGCATTTATTATCGTAAATGATTTATACATAACAACTGTATATTCTTGAAGAGCTCGTGGCTAAGTAACTATAACAGCCGCTCGGTTCGATACATCAGGTTAAGCTACGGTTGCCGGGGTTGATCTGTGGATGGGTGACCAATGTGACCATCTTAACATACCGAGACCGTTGGTCCCGGCTGTCATTCGTGGATCTTTGACAGTCGTTACGTGTCGTCAGAAGCCCGAAAGTCTGGCAACCAGTCTTACCAAGGGGCATCGTATTACCCAGTTACTCGGTTGTAGAGGTCAGATAGGCAGTCGCTCCATGTAAAATACAGTATTCAGCTGCATCCGGTTAGACTGGAAGCCGACCCCAACATAGTTAGGAAAAGTCTACTCAGATTGATTGATTGAACTGTATTTTTCTGTGTCAACTAACCTACCTATATTTTTCCTGGATTATTTGTGCTGTGCGCGTACTTTAAAATTAAGCTATTTGCATTAAATGAGATATGAAAGCAATACATTCTGCATCCCAATTGCGTAACACACTCGATTACAATCGAAGGATTTTGAAGGAAACTACTAATCCATTGCTTCATTATGTTTGAAAAGTTCGTGCTCGACAAAGTAAATGTCGCATTGAATTTGTAATTGTGTTACTAATTACCCTGCTGGCTTTGCTTCCATAATTATTCTCGGATGATATTGTCCTGTAGTCCTGTATTTTTGGGTAATATTACCTATTATAGTTCCTGACAAACCTTCACATAGGTACAACCTAATCTAAATGATTCGTTAAAACTTCAAAGAAATATAATGATTAAATGTAGCTAGAATGATTCAACTTATTACAATTTAATTTATTACTAATTTGCATAATTAATTATCCCAAATGACTTGTCAATCGTAACGTTCTAGACACAGTAGCTAATATTATAGACATGACATTCTTTGAACATTGTGCGGTGACTTGCGCAAGCGCATAGGTAGGTACTATAGGTGTAGTGTGTAGCAATCATTGAACGTTAACTTGTCATTACCGTTAAATTTACAAGTTATAAGCGGAAACTGTTTTAAAGATGGGTCCACTGAAAAAAATTTTTTGGTGTATATCAAAAGAGTCAAAACCAGATCTATGACTATAAACTGATACAATATGTTATAAAAGCAAATTAATCAATATCTAGGTGTATTTTGGTATACAGGGTGGCATCCATGCACAACCTGTTACCATGGATTCAGTACATGAAACTGGACCCCTATGTGATGATTTTTTTGGCGATTTAAAATTAATCTTCTGTTTTCTACAAGATATTATTTTGTTAAAACCAACGAAAAAAGTCAACACAGGAGGGTCTAGAATCTTATACTGAATCCATGGTTACAGGTTGCGCGTCGATGTAAACCGCTTTCTAGATTCGTAATGTCAAACATACATATTATGCGTCAAAAATGATCCTATTTAAAAAATAACAATCTACTACAAAACTGAATCAGTCCGCTATTCGCTCAGAGCACACACCACACAACCAACCGACCACAACTTAATGACTGCAAGTGAAGCGTAAACCTTATTAATAATTATTATTTCGCTATTAGCGGCCGGATTGGCCTCGATCTCTTATTGATTGCTACATGTTGTATAAAAATATATTATAAGGAAAATTAATGGAATATAGCTACTTGGTTTATCGGTCCCACGCAGATTAAAAAGGAGAGAAAGACCAGGCCCAGACAAGTGGCCATCACTTTCGTATTTCTACAAGGGGTATTATTAATTGCACTATCTACAAATAAACTAATTGTTTAACAAAACTAGTACAGGCAGTTAATTTGAAAATATACATCAACGCTACATCAGGTACAAAAATACGACAATCTTATGTATCATCAATACTGACTGCACAGCAAATTAACCAGAGCGTACATACCTAATACTCTCACTCATAGCAATATAACTATCCGTGTAACATATATATCCTAATAAGCATCTCAGAACTCAAATTCTAAGTAGGTACCCGTAACGTAACCGAACTAGTTAGATTAGGTTAAATATTTTTACTCACAAAAAATGGTTATTATAGGTTAGGTTAGAACTAGGCTGTGACCCCCTACGCTAAAAACGACTAGAATATATAGAATACATATTGTTGCTTATTTAGTTATATTTTCAGTTGAGTATTTTGCTGTGCAATCAGTAATTTTTATTGGAATTGTATCACAAAGATTTATACCGAAGTGTGAAATATTACGACAGACTAATAAATAACTATAAAAGATTTAATATCTATGCGATCAAACCAATCCTTCACAAAAAAGACTAGTTTTTAGTTCAATTCTTCGCAATTAGCTTACAAGATGACATGCGAAAAAATCACGGTGATTAAGGTTCGGCACACATTAGGCGACGCGACAAATCGCCGCGACTATTAACTGGAGCAAGGGGTGCGATAAGTCGCGCGTGACAAATGACGCCCCGGCTAATGATGTCGGGGCTTAGTCGCAATGTGGCGTTTGATTACATCTGTTTTACGGGAATGCGTGAATATTGTTAGTGGGGAAGAGGTTACCGGCTAGATATATATTGAAGTGACATTGTTTCGTTGTTTACGTGTTTTTGGCGAATGATCTGTAACTGTTTCAAACTCAAAACATTCATTTATTTCAATTTAATCATTTGCAGAAACAGAAAGATGAAGCTAGTTGTCTATTCCAAAGCGTAGTAAGTTCCTATGGAAAAGAATGGGCAAGAAACTCCATTATCGCGCAAAATATAGTTACAAAATATTCGTTTCATTCATGTTGAAGTTTTTTATTGGAAAAAATATTTTATTATTATTTTGAAAAGGGATATAATAGCATCTACATACTACTCGTAGTAAACAGTTCTGTGAAAAAATTCAGAGGCAATAGTCTATTGAATGTT
The DNA here is from genome assembly GCA_948150665.1 of Conistra vaccinii. Lineage (NCBI taxonomy): Eukaryota > Metazoa > Arthropoda > Insecta > Lepidoptera > Noctuidae > Conistra > Conistra vaccinii. The sequence goes on along the minus strand of OX411338.1, from coordinate 19,123,867 downwards.
TTTTTTTTGTTTCATTTCCCGTACACGACATCAGTAGTGCCTCTAAATAACCTATTTATCACATATTTGCAGTTTTATAAACCTTTCTACCACCATTAAACAACATAACCCGATCTACCGCCAGAACCAGAACTGTAACAATCTTATGCTGTCAATACGTTAGTATAAATCAAACATCTCATCTTGTGAGAGAAGTTGTAGAACGTGACCTGCCTGCTAACGTCGGTAATCCTACTTGAAATATTATGCATTTTAATATCATGGTATACTTACCCACTACAATTTTCATACTGTTCATTGAAAGCAAATAAAATTTACTTAGGGGTTGCTTAGAATGTAATACGAGAAAATATAGAAGTTTAAAGGCAGAGCAACACAATTTATTAAATCAACTCAATCTATTTTATTATAATTCACGAAATAACCGACACCAACAAAATAATAATTAAAGCACACTTAAAGCCTACGTTAATCTACACATGAACCGAGTGCATCAACTTATGGTTATGAAGCAACAAACCGAATTACAACGCACACAAAAACATCAATTCATTCAAATTAATTACCTGTATAACAACATGGCCGCTGTTTATTCGACATGGCTACTGAAACACCATTATCCCTATCAAGCCATTACCGAGCTCTCTTGTGAAAAATAATAGTTATTCACATAATTACCCGACCCTACCCTGAACGAACGAGACAGACTCACTTCATTCAAACGTTGGAAAGAGACAAGCGTATTCTCAGCGGGCCGTCTTCGAACACTTAAGTAATTGAATGGTACGGAGGGTAAGACGGGTATAAAAGTATGAACGAAAAATGGAAAATAATATTATAAGTAAGGGTATCGTGTGAAGGGGTCGGAAATCGTCGGGAATTGTCGGATTGGTCGTAAAAAGCTTTGATGAGCGTATGTTTGGACTGAGGTGTTTACTCGTAGGCTGCCGTTGGCACTAAATATACACTTACGTAGATGACACATTCTGAAGTTCAGAACACTCTCGTGTAATGTATTTTCAGTAAGTACGTATAATATAATGTTGTTTTGAAAACAATGCTTCGCGTTGAGTATGTATGTAAATGAACTCACTATCTCGGATTCAGAGTGGAGTATTTTATAAAATAGTTTTATTTTACGTGATACTTTTTACGACTAGTCCATGTTCATGTCTATAAAAGTAAGAAAATATTAGAATTTAAATTAAATCGCACCCATGTTTAATAGAAAGAAAGAAAGAAAGAAAAATATTTTATTTGGGACACGCACAGGAAATACAAACAGCAATTGTAAAAACATAATAAACAAGAAAATATAAACAAAACGGAGTATTTGTGAAATTTACAAAATATAATCACCTGTGCGAGGCCAAAAAGGCTCCTATCTCAGCATAATGCTGCGGTATTTAAAGAAATAATAAATACCGCAGCGCTGGTATTCTGATAGGGTTAATCAGTGTATATCTTTGAATGTGCTCATTCAGATTATTTATCTATTGTTATTTTTTTATTTAGTTATAAATATTTCATCATTTCAGCAGACAGACCTCCACTGCAGGACATAGGTCTCCCCCAAGAACCGCCACTTCTTTTGTGCTTATCGCATCCAGCGGATTCCTGCAGCCATCGAATAAAACATTTGTTTAACTTAATTCATGTAGTCATAAAGTCTCCTTCTCCAGTCAGCAAATTCTAATCTACTCAACAGAACACAACATTAGACCCATCTCCATTTAACCTAACTTTTACAAGACTGCTACCATGCGTCAAGTCGAAGCAAGTCGCGTCATAAACTAAGGCTGCCATCAACTCTGCGAATATAAAACCAAATGGCCCAATGATAATACGTATATATTACTATTGTGTTGTTTTGCCGTCGCATATTTTTTATTGCGACTGTGTATCGAGCCGGCCGATTTATTTTTATAACTTTATGTAACGTCGCGCTGTCGTAAATGTGGAGCGGGACTTATTTATAGTGTCAATAGTTGTGTTGGATCGTCGCAGTTTTGAGTGAGAAGTTTTGATGTAGTTGCGTATTGCTTTCTTTGGAAGAAGCTGGTTTATGTCTTGATTATTATTTTAGACGGATATTAGAGAACCATTATGGTATAAGTATTGATAGTGTAGTCAGAATTCAGTTTAATTTTATATCGTGTCCTACAAAACATGTTGGGGTCGGCTTCCAGTCTAACCGGATGCAGCTGAATACCAGTATTTACATGGAGCGACTGCCTATCTGACCTCCACAACCCAGTAACCGGGTAATACGATGCGCCTTGGTAAGACTGGTGTCAGACTTTCGGGCTTCTGACGACTCGTAACGACTGTCGATTGACAGCCAGGACCAATGGCTTAACGTTCTTTCCGAGGCACGGAAGAGACTCGGTATGTAAAGATGGTCACCCTTCCACGGACCAACCCCGGCAATCGATCCATGCGGCTGGCATTACTTAGCCACGAGCTCCTCCTTAGCCACGAGCTCCTCCTTAGCCACGAGCTCCTCCTTAGCCACGAGCTCCTCCTTAGCCACGAGCTCCTCTACAAAACATCGATTGTGACCAATAATTCTGTACCTATACAGGGTGTCCCTGGAAACCTGTACCAGCGAAGGTCTGTGATCAGGGGTCACCAATACCTATCGATTGAACCCCCATGTATGTTCCGCGATATTTTGTAGTTTTCGAGAAATGAGATTTTTGTAATATTTTTGTTTTTTTTATATTTTTGGCGGTTTTGGTTCTAACTTTTTCTGGGTGGTGTTGTCCAATGAAGTACCAACTTTTTTATATTATTTTGAGAGCTAAGGAACCCATAAAGTTTTTAAAATTATTTACATGTCATTCAGTCAGGTGTAAGTTTTTTTTTCAAGTTGAGTTCAAGTGAAATTTTGTCTCAAACATAAACTTTAATCTTGTGAACAAATTCTGAGCTACTAGTAGTTAGTATTTGGGTTTTCGTTTTTATAACAGGTGAACATACATTCTAGCATAATACTGAGAAAAAAAATATCAAAGAAACACCACCCAGAAAAAGTTAGAACCAAAACCGCCAACAATATTAAAAAAAAACAAAAATATTACAAAAAAATAATTTCTCGAAAACTACAAAATATTGCGGAACATACATGGGGGTTCAATCGAAGGGTATTGGTGTCCCCTGATCACAGACCTTCGCTGGCATAGGTTTCCAGGGACACCCTGTATAACATAAAATATACATGCATCGATAAGTACCTACCACTCTCGTATATAGCCTATAATTTTATCATCTCTACATTTTAATGACTGCAACTGTTCTGGTATATTTATGAGTACATTGTGTCGTTAAACAAGACTTCTGCCGACGCCCGAATACACATTAACATGGACTTACTCGTTCCTTCAAGCTATCTGCAATTAGGGTTAAAATATGGCCGTAATAGTGTCGTTATTATGTCTTAAATCATCAGCATAGCACAGAGCTTCTTGTGACTAGCTACTCTAGGTTAATTGAATGCAACTGAATATATTTTAGTAGGATGTAACAACTTCTATCTGATCTCTACTGGCTGCTTCTTCAGGATCCTGGGTCTCTGCTCATGCCAGTTTTTCCTTGTTCAGTAAGGTTATACATTCATGATTTGACAATAGGGATGATGACAAAATTTTTTTTTGTCCGTCTTGTAGATTATTAAAAAATATTGGACTCATATTTTATATTTTTTTACGTTATCAAAAAATTACGGCGATACATTGAGTTAAAATGTACCATGACGTCACGAGTATGTAGATTTTATACTTACTTGTGACGTAGCGACCCCCACTCCAACATTAATGCGTTTTATCTAAGTCATTATTGCACGACTCATAATGCGAAGCATTAGAGTGTGCTCTACGATCGAAAAATATTTTTTGCCCCATTTCTGCAACTGTTTTTATTGTTACGCTCCTGCTAGTACTCAGAACCTACTTAATTTATGTACCATTGTATAGATGATTAAATGGAGATTAATACTGTACTTTTTACCAATTGATTTAATGCAGCAGAAATGAAAAAAACATCAAAATAGTTGAAAAAAAAATCCTGTCCGTCAATTTATGAAACTTGAAAACATTGTAGCTTGCGATAAAATCAATTAATTGAGTCAATTTTTTTTTATACCTACATTGGTTTCAGCCGTAGAAGGAATCCTATTGAAAATGGCTCTTTTATTCAAAGTAGTTTAATTATAATTAATAAAATACTAACTAAAATATAATATCTTTATCTAAATATTTCCAACCTTGACTTAACGTGTTGCCTAGCAACCCACAACGTAAATATCTAAATAAATAGTCTTTGACATTACGTAAGGATTGCGAGGTTAGAAATTTACCCATATTGATGGGTAAAACAGCAGTCAAAACATACTTTATGAAAAGTGATAAATTGTTAATTTTTGTTAGAAACTATGTTTGGAATTTCTTTTTCGTTTATGAATGTGTGTTATGAGGCGTGCACTTTTGGAATTTCCAAACTATTTATTAATATGATAAAGCAAAAAATACGTGTCTAATTTTTTTTTATTATCTGACTGACGGACTAAATAGAATTTCTCGTTTTTGACCTAGGCATGATCCCTATTCTAGTTAGGTACTCAAAGAACTTATTTTCACCTCTGTTTCATTATTTTGATAACTCATAACGCGTTATATCTACAACAAAAGCGTTAACCATATCTCAATGACCAAACCCTAGCACCGAATATCATCGATGTGCCAAAATCAACTAAAATTTTATCCAATTAAGTGCTGTTGTTAACATAACGAGGAGACCTAATTCCGTGCAGCCATGATACCCTTATAATGACATCGACATCTGGTCCAAATACCCAACCTTCAGTACAATCGACGACCGTCCTACGGGCTAATCATGAAAACGTATTTATGACCTAATTAAACTCATGTCGACCCGGGCGACGAGGACGGCACATATCAACCTCAACAGGAGCAAAAGAGATAGCCAACTCCCCAGGCCAGTGATTAATGATCGTTATATGGCTGGTTAAGTACCGTGTAATTTGCAAAACGACCCTTAATTACCGTAGAACACGGCTACTATCGCCGTCTTTGTCGTCTGTAAAGATTTCACGGGCGTGCGAGCGGGATGGCGGGTAGTTCGTGATACGACTTTAAAGGCGGTATTTAATGAGGCATTATGATGTCGACCGCGCAGATTAGGTCCTCATGGAGATGAAAATTGTTTGCTGTTCTCTTTATATTTGGCTGGCTGGTGAACAAACATGAGAATTTAGTACAGATTTAAAGCAAGACCGTCTGTGTTTGACTTTCAGTCCACTGAATAACGGGGTTTTAAAATTGCGCTAAGTTTAATGCTCCTGCAATGAAACTTTTATTTTTCCGAATTTATTTTTGCTTTGTCAACTTTGGCTATTTCGGCTCTACTTTGCCCCTTGAAACAACTTCCCTTCTGATATAATATCTCTTTACTATACAACCATCTACCTGCAGTCAATTTTTTTAGCAATATTTGTCTTAAAATATAAAATGTTTAATAAAATACATCAGACTTCCAGTCAACCCAAATTGCGGTTCTAAATCTGACATGTAAAACCCAAGAAACTTCAAAACCAGTTTATTTTATTAACCCTCTATTTCTGCCGCAGGTCTGGTTCCAAAACAGAAGAACAAAATGGCGGAAAAAGCACGCGGCCGAGATGGCGACCGCGAAACGTAAGCAAGAGGAGCTCGGGGAGGAATGCGACGACCAGGAGCAGCACGACAACGAGTGCAGTGACGAGGAGGAGGCCAAGAGGCCGCGGCTGGACATCCACCACATGCACCACCAGCTGCCGCACCGACAGTGATCACAAACCCCGGGCGATGTCCCCGCCCGAGACATGAACATTCCCAGTGCCACTTTCACCCAGAACGATTCCTACTACCAGGAATTTTCTGGCTACAAGGAAGAGGAAGCTCCTTGTGACCTCTCCAATTGGCAAGTCCGACGGTTTGAGGATATGACTAGATCTGGTGACAGTGACAATCTAAACAGTGACGGCGTCAGTGTTGACGAGGAGCAACCGATTAACTTCGCGTATTATCACTTTTAACGTGTTGTGGACGAATTGTGTTGCAAAAGCATGTGTTCTGTCGATTTCAGTGTAGCAATTAAAGACTTTTACGAACTATTATTACTTATTATCATTCGATTGATATCTTTTTACAGTCACATTGTTTGTTAAAACTTTAAGAGGAGTGTCGTGGATACTGTACGAGTAAGCGCTATGTAAAAACTATTAAGTACGAGTATATTAAAGTAATTAGCTTTACATAACTGTAAATATTTATTTTATAAGTAGTCATGTGATAAATTATAAGTAATTTATTGATAATTTTAGATTTTACATGTATTTTGTGAGCATAAACGTGTAAATTGTATGAATCTTGATACCGGTGCCAATTTCCTATCTGTAGATATATTCGAATATAAAAGTAGATGTTATTTTGAAGTTATTATGATTTTCCTATTTTTAAAAGCCGAGTTAATTATTAATAGTAATTGTAGTATCTTAATTTCCCGCTCTCCCCTTTTAAAATCTAGTTCACATAATGATTAACTATTGGCTTTATTTTTTATTGCCTTTTTTGTAACTTTACTATCCTGCTATAAACATTTATATAATAATACTTCGTCGGAGTGCATCCACCTTATTCAAACTGTATTATTTTGATATCTAAGATACATTAGCATACTGCAAAAATAATGACAGGTAATTTATGTTAATGGTGTGTACAAGTCATTATTTGTCAGAGATTTCCATACCGTTACTCATTAAAACTTGCTGAAAAATCATGAAGGCTAGATTTTTTGCCGCCGCCGCCGCCGCCGCGCCGTCGGGAAATTCAAACAAAACTTCAAAGTATTTTTACTTATAATTCATGAGCTTGTTAACTCAACACTTTTTATTATTAACTGTGTTTGGCGTTATAAATTAGATCTTAATACATATTTAATATTTTGTAAAGAAAGTTATATCAGTCCGCTTTTCAAATCAATTTATCCTTTAAGAACAGCATTTTGTAATAATCATAAAAATTACGGATGGGCCGAAATCCGTTTCACATTCGGTTTAACCGAACTTCGGCTGTTTGAATCATACTTCGGCCATTCGGCCGAAATTCGATTCAAACCGCCGTACATTCGATATAATACTGCCTGAGAGGTTAAAATAACTCTACTATTTTGACTAAAATAATAAAACTATACCAGTCAATTCATAAGCATTTACTTACTGTATTATATAATAATATACAATTCAATACTGGACATGTATTCTAAACATTATCAGAATGTTGACATCTAAACATTGAAATAATTACTCATTGCCAAAATCATCTTTTTAATTTATAAATAAGTAAATGAAATCTGATTACCTACTGGAATTTAAAATTTATCAAGGGCAGGTTTTGGTGCCAAAACAGCAAGGATTCTGCGTTATCTGGCAAGAGTCTGTTACTTTTTGTTTGTAAATATTTTCTACCTCTAATAAAAGTCGCTCAGAATATACGGGGGGGGCTTCCTGGAGGCGATAAGAGTCACGAGCAAGTGTGGTGAAAATAAGTTCACCGAACTTTCTGTTTTCTCCGAATGTTCGGCAGAAGTTCGTGTTCGGTTCAAACAACGGGCGGCCCATCCCTAATGACAATATAATTTTTCATATTTAAAATTATCTAAAAGTCACACCTCTAGGGTACGACAAAAACTTGTACAGATTTCTTCCTAAAGAACTGTAAATATTAATATTTGTAACACTATTATGTCGTTGAGACATCGCAATATGTATATTGTACATTTTAACTATAAAAGATGTAAATAGATATTTAAACGAATTTAACTATTGTAACTAAACTACGAGTAGTGAAGACCACGCGACAGTATTACTATTTAAAAGCTAAATGTGCATTATTTGTAACTATTTGGTGACACAAGCAATGTTACAAGTTTGAAATGTAACTATGTCTTTGTTTTGAACACTCCTTTGTATCTCAAGAGACAACAAATTTAACATTGCTTTTAAAAGCGTTTTATGACTTAATAATAACCATTAAACTTAAGTTATGATCAAAAGTTTTCATAATACTTACTGTCTGTCTTTTGCTACTGCACTGTAACCAATGATTTGTCATCACGAATGGTTAAAACTCGCACAAAACTGTAACATATAAAAAAATGAGTTTGTAACCTCAAATACTGCACATTTAACTGATTTACATCTATAACACTAAAACTATAAGTTTACATAGAAAATGAGCTTCAAAAATAACGAGATTAATTCGCTTATAAATGCACAAAATATGAATAACTGTAAATGTCTGTAAAAGCTTGGAACAATGAGCACTAAAGGGCAATGACCTCTTCAGTTACAGAAACAAACTGCGTTAAAAGTAATCATGTTTAGATCTAAAGAGCGTGGACATTCGACGTACTGTGGTTGAAATAAACAGTTAGTAAAAATATTATATGTTTTTGTCTTTATTTTTATCACCCATCATCATTTTTATAAACTTAGATCCAAAAAAAAAACTGCTAGTATGTACTGAAAACCAGATTAGGTAAGTACAAAGTTTCATTATCATTTAAATTTTCGTTGAACCATCAGAGCAATAACAAAAAGAAGTAAAACATATATGTTTTATTAGTTCACCTACTTGCGATTTTAGTCTAGCTTTTATATTATAAAAGAACTGAGCTGTTTAGTCTCATAATGTAAATACTAACTAGATTTGAAAAACATTTTGATATAACATCTAAAAAGTAAGTTCCATAGTATGTTAAAATTTTTTTACTCAGACTATCTAAGTTTATAAGCCTTTGGATAGTCACAATAATATGTAAAACGGCCACTAAGGTAAATAACAGCAGAATCATGAACCAAACATTCATGAAAATACATATACTCGTACATGTGTTACTATGTCTAAAAATCCAAGCACCTTGCAATTTGGATGAACACATTACATGAATATATAGTAGGCGTAATGTTGGCGAGAGGTAGCCGATATTGAATGGGATATAGTCTGTATAATACGCTGAAGAGGATGTTCAATGTGGCTTGCAGTTTTATGAACTGAAAAAGGTGTATTATTGCAGTAACAAATGTTACATAATTGATTGGAAAGGTAAATCCATTAAAATATGTAGACAAAGAAAATACAAGTAAATTCAACAAAATCTCCAAGTTCATTCAAATAATCAGCCATCGCACAATGTAGAGACAGTAAGATTACCTCACTGAACAACGTTCTCTAGCAAAATCCATTCCCGACACAATTTTCTCAAGAAAATCCGCATCTCCCAGCAAACAAAGGAAATTCGCGCAATCCTCAATTTTGAACCGTTTCAAATCTGTCAATAAAACATTGTACGCATCGGCGGCGTCCCGTTTATCGAACCGATACGTATGTACCAGCCTTACATCGGAAAAACCTTTAGGTAATCGAAGGAGGCGCAAGCGGGCAAAAATCGCGACGCCGCCCGTTGCTATGACTACGAACCAAGACGGTAAACAAGCACTTGGAGAAAATCAAACTTTATCTTGAGTCAAATAGAGTTGGCTTTTGAATGCTGGAGTTGGAGTTGTACTACTTGCGAAGTGGCTTGTAGTTATAAATGTAAAACATCGTTTACTGGCTGTTAGAGCGAGAGATCGGAGGGGGTGAAAGGGGGGTATTCTTTCATCTGTTGTGGCGAGCGCCGCGCGATAAGGTGCCGCTTCTACCTTTTATTTATGAGTACATTTTAAAGCGGGGGTGAGTATGTTACGCAATTCGGCGTGTGATTTGATGGTGGGGTTGTAGATAATGTTTCTACTGATTTTGGTGATAGCACTTCTTTCTGCATGGAGTTCGTGAGGGAGGGACTCTGGGTTATGTAGGGACTGTTCTATGTACTTACACGACTTTTATGTAAAGAAAGAAATATACATTCGAAAGGATGTATGCAATACTGAGGTGGTATCGATTCCACTGAGTTGTCTTTTGTAAGATACAGTTGCACTGAATCAGAAACAGATAAAATATGGCAGTTGTCACAATTTCTAAACGACAAGCTAGATCTTGAACGGAGGATTGAAGATTATGGTTAAAAAAATTACTGAATAAGAATAGGTAACCGTCGAAAATTATTATGTTAACCAAATCAATTATGATCTGAAAAGAGAGCCAAATGAGGAATAGGACGTAAGTATCAATACAAAAGTTATTAAAACCACTTTTAACAAAGACCTGATTCATTTACTGCAAGACTCCTTTAGGCTGCCTGTCCACTAGAGCGGAGAGGAGAGGAGCGGAGATGTGTCAATATTAACCAATAGAATCAAAACTCCGCTCCAGAGGTGCGATTTTGGCACATCTCCGCTCCTCTCCTCTCCCTCCGCACCAGTGGACAGGCAGCCTTAGACAGGCGTTCACATAGCTCTGTGTTTTACTAATTTAAATAAACAGAACTTTATAAAAACCTAGTCAAATAAAGGACCACATCATTGACTTTAAATAGACATCCCGAAGCATAAATCACCTCTATCACAAATCAAAACATACATAATTACAACCAAACCATATTTAAAAACATAACATTTATTGTCGAATCTAAAACAATAAAGAAACTCCGATGTTACAAGTTGACAATACTTTTATAGAATTTAATACTCAAGTTCACACCTTCAATGGATATTAATTACAAAACAAAAGAATGAATGTCAAAGAACAATATAAATCATCATCGATGATGATGTCAATATTACGTGTTACCGACGAATATGGAGAGAATAAAATATAATAGCTATTGGCAATCGGTAGACATATGCCGTATTAAGAATAATAGATATATGGCGACACACACACACACAAGACACATCGGTTATTAAACTATACTTTTCTAAATAAATACAAGCTTTTTGACACCACTGACTAATGGTACAGAAATCATAGTGAGAAAATCAGTGCTTATGGTATGAAATAACCAACATGCAATGAGTACGGGATTGCTGATCCAAAAACGTTCAAATTCAAGTTGCAATCTCATCTCAGCGATAATCAATGTCAAAAACTTGTGAAAAATATAAATTAAGTATAGGTTTTTGACAGATTCAGACTAAGATTAGAATCCAAATGTTCCTAAAAATACGGGAATTGCCCATCAGGTATGGCATAGCAGTTAACCTACAATAAAGGACGATTTCCACCAAACGGGTCGCATCGTATCGGAACGGAAAGGATACGAACGAATGCGGCGACAGGCGATCACGTCCGGAGGACACGGTGGAGCATACGGTGGAGGTTTGCCCGGCTTGGGTGGACCACCGCCGTGTCCTCGTGGAGGCGATCGGCGGCAGTGACCTCTCGCGTCCGGCCCTGGTCCAGGCCATGGTGCGGAGCGAGAGGGCATGGCAAGCCGTCACCTCCTTCTGCGAAGCAGTAATGCTCGCGAAGGAGGAGGCGGAGCGCGCGAGGGAGTGGCAGAGGCCGCGCCCTACCAGCCCTAGCCGCCGCCGCCGTAGGAGACTTCCCGGGCGTCGGGAATTGATAGCCGATTTCCGGCCACCGTAGGCGCGGGCCTGCGGACGGAGAGCAGAGGGCAGCTCGCCGTCCGATAAGGACCAGGCCCGGGTCGACGGCGCGTCGTGTTCCACGCGCGCCTCAAAGAGATGTCAGCAAAACTGACGGGGTCCGTTAGGGCCGATGCCTGCCGGGGTTGCGGGTAGTCCCAAGGGGAAACCGTGGCCCCTGGCATGGCAAGGGAAGGAACACGGGTGGGTTTTAGTCAGTAAAAGTCTGACACGCCCTTCCGCTCCGCCCAGAGCGGGAGAAGTCATTGGATGATTTCCCACCCAAAAAAAAAAAAAAAAAGGCGATCACGTCCAGCAGGAGGTCGACGCATAGGATCGGCTCCGTATCGTCGCGTCTCTTGTGAACATATCCATTTCTGCGCCTAGTCAAATAGTTTCATTCCTATCGTGTTGAAAGAAGCGAAAGCCGAAACTATCCGATCGGATACAATGACAGGCGAACGGCTACGATTGCATGTCGCGGAAGACACCCGCGATCAAGCTGCTGTGCGCGGCTTGGTAATATAGACTTTTTATCGATTTAATATCGTTTAAAGTTTGTAAAATTCGTTCTGATCCGATGCGATGCGATCCGTTTAGTGGAAATCATCCTTAACTCTACCAGACCAAATCCCACCACGCACAATAAAAGACACATTTCATTTGATCTTTGCGGTTTTAATAGCCAAAACAAAAACCCTATATCTTCCACCTACATGGCTCATAAAAAATGAGCCAATATGGGTTAACTTGGAAACAAAGAGCGTGTCATAGTCGATACAGTCGTAACAGTCGTAGAACACACGTCAGTCATAAAGATCCTACGTGAACATAAAACTTGTGTTTAGTGTGCTAGACCCACTGGCCACACAGGGCTGCAGGCGTATTCTGGATAACACCATGACGAGGAGATCAAAGAATAAGATCTAGGAGATTAAGGTACCTATGATAGTAAAGAAAAGGAAATGGAAGATGGAGAATGGAAGATGAAAACATAATATTGACAAGTAAGATAACTGACAGAGGAGAATGGAAGATTATGTAAACATATTGGCAATTGGATTGGACAGGATGAGGAAGAAGACATGTCAATGTAAGCATTAATCTCGTTTGTGACATAAATGGGAATTTAGAGATGAACTAATGTGACAATGAATGAAGTATTTTTGGTTGAAAAAAAACAGTTTTTTCATTATTTTATGAAGAACATGAACTTTCTAGGTTTCTATTTCAACTAAAGTATGAAATTATATGAATCAACTCTTCTTTTCTCCTATCAGCAAGAGGTATGTAAGAATGAAGTCAAAAATATTTGCCATTCTTACTTTACGTACGTGAGATTGTGATATGGATGTCAAGTCTAGAGACCAACTTAAAAGAGTTTTACAAAAGCATTATCTCTCATTGTGTCCATAGGTATGTTAGTAACAAACCTCACGTTTGTTAATAGTTAATACCCTTTTGTTAAATGTGAGAATTTTTAACTCGACTGTATGTATAATTATTATATTATAGTTTACTTAGTTAAGTTTTTTTTGCACATTAATTTTCAAAATTTGTAATCATTGTTAGACGAGAACAACTGCCGACAAACTGTTATGCAGTTTGGCAGACTTTATGTAAGTTATTGTTAATACAGATTTTGAATAAAAAAATAAAAAAGATTCAAGTGTATCGAAGCTATAGGCTCAATGAAAGCTGTTGCAGAAGTTTAGGTTTTAATTTTTTTTCATTAAATCGTAATCTCCAGAATAACCCGTCCAATTGTGAAATAACTCGCATCATTCCAAGTCGGTGACTGATAGACGTACGTATTTAAAGCATGTCGCTCGTGATTTACGCGCGTATGACCCACGCACCAATTACCGGCCGCTACGACCATCGGCCGGCATTAGGAACCGACCGATTTATTGAATGACAATAATCGTCAAATAAGACTTTAGTTCTGTAGCGGTTTTTTTACGCTGCGGTAGAGAAGCGTTTGGGAGGTCTATGTTTATGCGCGTTTCTGATTAAGTACATAAAGTGGTAAGCAGGGCGGTAAGTGTAGCTACTAAATATGATATGATTTTTTGGCGTAAAGAGATATGGTGTTGTACTGAATAAGATGTGGTCTCTCGTGTATGTGTATTTTAGTGAAATGTGATAAAGCCTTATAATCATATCAGCCTATAATGTTCCCACTGCTGGGACACAGGCCTCCTCTCTGTGAGAGGGAGTGGGCCGTAATCAACCATGCGGGCCCAGTGCGGGTTGGTAGATGTCACATGTCTTCGAATTTTTGGTTCTAGGACATGCCGGTTTCCTTAAGATGTTTTCCTTCACCGTTTTGAGAGCAGTGGTGATGAAATTATTTACACAAAGTAAAGCGCCTGTTTGGGTTCGATCTTACGACCTACAACTTGTAAGTCGCAGCCGTTACCACTGGGCCACAACTGCCCAACCTTAGGCACCTAAAGCAGCCTAAAGCCTTAGGTTGGTATAATCTGTTATCACTAATTCATAACCCAACCGGAATATGAAATCATTATCTCTTGGATGGTTCATTATAACCCTAATTGAGAAACTCTTGGTCAATAGTTGACTATTCATACTTTACATTCTCATTTTTTAACATCAATGAATACCAAATAGCTAACCATAACTTATCATCGCGCCTGTAATCCCAGGGTTAAGCAGAAGTGTAGTACACCCACATTTTCCAGTTATGTTTAAGGCCCAGGTAGTAGGGCGAACCTATTGCCATTTACCGGGTACGAATCCAGTCTCCAGGCCGAACCGATTGGTTGATGCTGTATTAATTTGCCACGACCTTAGCAATGAGTTAAATTGATATCTAACACTTGAAGCAGAACTAAGCCCAGGTCTATTCAAGAAAAGCCAGGTAAAAAATTAAGAAACGAATATGATTTTCCACCAGTAGCCACAGACCCAAGGTATCTAGCTAGCAGGGCACCTCAGCAAACTTATTCTGACTGTCCTAGATTATGCTGGGACACGAAAGAAGATATAAAACCCACCTTGAAAAGAGACATTCGATCAAAATCAATGAATGTTAATCTTGAACCGACACACACGCATAAACTTTTAATAGTAAATAATGTGGCATCACATAAATAAGACATGGTCACATAAATAAGACATCAAATAAAGCCAGTTTGAGTGGCACACGTCGCCCGCGGCTGTCGTAAACGCAAATCAAGCTGAGACAAGCGTATTGAATGACCAACTTGTATAATTACTTGATTCAAAGTAATGATGCTGCAGTTTATGACCTAGAGTTGGTTGAGATGGATTCCTCCAATCATTTAAATCCGTCTTATAGACGACGAGATACAACACAACTAATAACTATTGTGATTGCAAAATTGATAGGTACAGAAAGAACTAGTATCCTAAGATGACTGAAGAGGTGACATAACATAACTAATACAAACTATTTTACCGCCTCTGTGGTTGAGTGGTCTATCTCAGACATAGAGGTCCCGGGTTCATTTCCCAGTGGGGACAAAATTTTCTGCTCGGTTTGGTTGGTGTTAGGGCTTGTTCTAAGTGCGCCTGGCTAGCTACCATCATGTTATCTAAGGCGGTCCCCATAACGACAATGTTAACAGCATTAGGTAAGATAGCCAGTTCCTCCGTTGAGAAATCTGGGTGAAGCTCGCTTCCACCTTCGACCTGATCATCACTTGCCATCAGGTGATATGGTGGCCAAGAGCTTCACAGTAGGATAAAAAAGCAGTTTTTTTTTACGTATAGAAACGTTTACATGTTCTACAAACTCATTGAACGCCCTCAAGCGATCACCAATTCACCATATCAAATATTCTAAAAATATCTGATAACTCTGTAAAAAAAGACTATTCTGGTTAAATTCTTATGTGGTTAGTTACATAAGAATCCTTAACAAGGGATATTTTTGAAATACTTGATACTCACTGAAGTAAATTATTTACACATTCTTCTATATTTAGAAGGTTTCAACTTTTTATCTCACCACTTTTTCAGAATCAAATTCATTTAAAAATACGAATTGTGTTTTTGGATGAGCTTCCACATCATTGATTATGGAAAAAAAGATGCAAGGACCATACAGCATAAAAGTCGTATCACTTGAAATAGCCAACAAAACTGTTTACTAAAAACAAAATGCAGACCGTTACCAACAAATGCCAAGTTTGATTAACACTCTAAACTTCACGGGGGTCAATATAACCCGTCACTTTAAACTTTTATTCTCCATCAAAATTCGCCAAATTGATTTTTTAAGCCCCTCAGTTTCTGATAATCTTAAGGGTGATAATTCTGGTCATCAATCGACACTAGGGGCTCTAAAGTGTTTGACACTAAACGGTTTATAGCCTCAATAAACCGATGGCCGGCAGTTCATTCACTTGGAGACGGACGGGCTTGTAGGAATTTTGTTTAATTAGCTTCAGATTGAGACTAGTGGATGCGAAGGGATCTGCCTGTTAAAAATATTCTGAGCGCTGTTTACTCTGAGTTTCTTACGATGTCTCTTCTTAAAAAAAAAAACCTGTAAAGTGTTACTTAATAAAAACTACTTACAAAAATACATAATTATTATTTAATTTTGCTGGTATATAGAAAATCTGGTTTTGAGAAAAATGAGCAATGTAAGACGATTTTTTAATCTTATTCTTTCTTTCTTTCTTTATTCATGTAAGTGTAGAATTAGGTTTCTTCAGAAACAACACAAGTAGGTTCGTAAATTATTTATTTACTAATTTGTTTGGCACACAAAAATGGTACAAATCACTCATGCCACGATTCATGGCACCCAGGCAAGAGTGATATCTTTAAAAGTATTAAAATATTATAAGTATTCTTTATTTATTCACTAGCCATGAGCCAAAGATCAGCAAAGAAATTAAATAGTAATTCCCTTCAATTACCAGGAGATCATTATAGCGAGGTGGTGTTCAATTGATCAACAATAGCAAGGATCAGCACGCGGCGATCGGTTACAACCCAGTCCGTGCGATTGGCGATTTTATTAAAATTAATAACTCGGTTGGACGTGGGCTGTAAATGAGAGTACAATTCTTTGAGATGGCAAATATGTCTGTCTGTCTGTCTGAAAATATGGTTGACCCATTACTTTTTTTTTGAAAAGTATAGGAATAGAGAACAGAAGGACCACAATTATTTTTAAATTTAGTCCCACGATACGCGACCACGTTGTAGCGCTACAGCAAAGTTATGGGGGCTTGATAAACTTGTTTATTTCTTAATATAAAATTGTTACCAAATGCAAAACTTTCCAAGCCAATACAGTATTCCGATTGTAAGTACGAATTTAGTTAATGGTACACTAGGTAGTACAATTACAATTTACTATTGTTGAAAAGTTTACAAGATATTTGTAACAAACCTTATTTTGAAATATAACCGACTCAGTAAGTGAACCTTGGAACCTTCACCACTGCACGTTATACAGCCACTGAATAATCCCGAGGCGTCGGGATTTAACAACAGTAATACGATCGCGTATTGTAATTAACAATTTGCAGGCGCGGGCGCCGCTCTATGGAGTCCTAACGAGCGCCTGTTTGGTCATTATACTGCTATACGACGGCATTATTTTAATTAAAACAATCCCAAATGATTGTCTTTTATTGCCCTGTGTTTTGGTTTTCTGATGACTGTATAAGTCAGTTTGACTGACTAGCTATGCACCTTATGAATCGTGGGTTAGTTTTGCCGTGAAACCGTAACTAACTGCTGAGGCATTGCAAGAATAAGAACTGACGACCTAAACAAGGCAGATGTGGTTCACCATCATCATCATCACCGGAGGCTTTACAATTCGCGGGTGGCTTTAGCCTGGTCAAGTATCTCCATCGTGACCTATTTCCGACTTTTTCTCTCCAGTTTCTCACTCCAACAGTTCTTAAATCTTGGTCCACGCCATCCAACAATCTGAGCTCGGGCCGCCCTCGACTTCTCCTGCCATCCGATTTACTATCCAGTAAACATTTTGGGTGCTCTGGTCTTGTCCATTCTTGCGACATGTCCTGCACATCGAAGACGTCCTATTTTGATGGTTTTTATTACATTAGGCTCGTCATACATCACGTAGAGCTCATGGTTGCTCATTTTCATGGTTTTTATTTAGTCATAAGCCTTATTTTATTAACACAAGTTTTTGTTTATATTAAAATATATATGTTTAGATTAAGGTATTTTTCTATGGGCCTGTGTTGCCTGCAATAAATGGTATTATTATTATTATTTACCAGCCGAATATGAGCCTGAGGATTTTCTATTCGCGAGATGTGGTGCACTACTCACTAGGATAAAAAAAGGTGAAAAACAACAGTGCGACACAACTACATAGCCTGAAATACCTATAGAGTGATGGGTTGAAATAGTGAAATTAAAGAAATAATATTCATTCTAGCTTTGCAGTTTACAATCTGTTACTACAAGAGTGGTTGTGTGACGGGATGATGATGTGAGTAGCATCATTCAAATGAAACATGAGTAAATTACAAGAGAGTTAATAAGAAAGAACAGGAATCCGCTGGATGCGGGAAGCACAGAATCGGTCGAAGTGCCGTGCTTGGGGCCTATGTCCAGCAGTGGACGTCTTTCGGCTGAAATGATGATGATAATAAGAAGTGAGAGCATTGGTGGCCCAGTGGTGACGGTCGCGACTTACGAGTTGTAGTTTCGAACCCAGGCAACTGCTTTACTTTGTGTAAATTATTTCATCACCACTGCTCTCAAAACGGTGAAGAAAAATATCGTGAGGAAACCGGCATGTCTTAGAACCAAAAATTCGGAGACATGTGACGTCTACCAACACGCACTGGGCCCGCCTTGTGGATTACGGCCTACTCCCTCTCACCGAAAGGTGGCCTGTGTTCCAGCTGTGGAACATAGGCTTATGGAGTTAAGGACAATGCTTTTGGAAGTATAGCGATTTAGAGACATATACTAATTGGATACGAAATTAGTCTTCTGCTTATGTGGTCACCACACACAATCAAACCTACCTATCATTTCTGACCAGATCTCGTGTCAGTCCACCAAACATTCAAGATATCCAGCATGGATAGCGAGTTATTGTCGCCAGTGTATCGACACCTAACGCTGTACACTGCAGTGCAGATTAAATGATATAACCAAATAAATCTAGAGTACTGTAGTTATTTCTGTATTCAGGAATGCCTTTTCTCTGTACTTCACTAAAAATGAGCTTAGTATTTTAATAAGACTTTTGTTTAGAAGTTTTGAAAAGTATAGGCGTCAAGAAGTTTCTTAATTAGTGTTGAGAATACATACAAGCTAGATCTTTCTAACCAAAGGCTTATTTTCTGTGGTAAATCAATTTGTTAACAGTTATAAGTTTTATTCGTTAATGAATTGTCCATTGCCCTGCATCATTATTTACATAATATCTTAACATAGGACCATGACCTCTGAGTTTTTTTAGGCATTTGGTCTTAGAGATCAGTCAGCTAGGAAATATCGGCGCCATGTAGTTTTAAAATATTGACAAAAAACTTGACGTGTAAAACCGTTTTAAAAGATCTACTTACAGAAATAAATACAATTGTAAGTAGATTATTATAATGAGACATTACAATTTCATTATCATAATTTCATTTTATCATTGAGCCAAGTTGCTGAAGTAGGACACCAGAATCAAAGATCAGAAGAGCAATTCCCGTAATTTTTAAAACGTTCGCATTCGCATCTCATTCGCAATCTGTCAAAAATACAATCAATTTGCCAACATATGTGACAAGTTTGACAGATTAAGACTAGAATGTGAACGATTTTTATGTACGAGAACTGGCCTTCTGATCAAATCAGAAGTAAACTCAAAACAGCATACTCACTTACTTACAGAGAGTCAGACGCAGTTCCTGAAATTCTATTTCTTACAAACCTTATTAAATAAACTTTACCTCAAAAGCAAGAACACGCGGGAAGGGATAGTTCCCTTCTAAAACAGCATCTAATCCCTGTCCCGCATCCCGTGTCCCGCACTGTACCACATCGATCAAAAGCCAAGATCTGGTACCTCCGATAAAGCCTGACGGGACATTAAAACATTTTAAAATGCAATAAATAATTCCCTTAACGACGTTCAGTTCGGGCAGCCATTAATCAACTGCTCACTTCAAGCTACTTTTTATTACATGTAAATGAGTACCTCGTAATGCTGAGGTTTATGCTTACCATGGAGATGAGCATGTGTGTGTGGGGGTGAGCAGGGCTTGGAGGTAGAGATGAAAAGTGAAGCTGTGAAGATGAAACTTCGTTGGCTAGAAAACTTCATCATTATACTAATGTAGCAGGCCAAGAGCTTCCCAGTTGTGGGTAAAAAAGTAATAATGTACGGTTATTTGTATCGAGAATTGAATTTATTTATTATATTAGGCTACCATCAGACGGACTGCATTTCTCTAGACAGACAATTCTCGATACAAATAACCACATTATTTTTTGATGGCAGCTTTAAACTATTGATTATTTTTTGTTTTTAAATAAGAATAAGAATAAGAATAATTTATTGTATAAGTAATTACATTCAATGCGTTGATTCCTGGAACTCACACTAGGATTCCCTGTGTCGTGAGATCCAGGCTCCTTCGTTCCGTTTACATATTGATATGCGTGTAATAGGTAGCCATATTATATAACTTACAATAAATTTCTTAATTTCAAATTAATCTAAGTACTAGAAAAAAAAAAACAAAGAAAACTTATACTTAAACATTTATGTATGTATGTTGTGTGTGATTGAAGGTGGAAATAATTGAAGGTGTTGAAGAAATCTCCACGCGGAAGGTTTTTCTTTAAAGGTAGGATTTTTTATGTCCCGTTTCTTTCTAGATGGATTATGAAATAACTCAAAAATGGCAGGTTTTGGAGCGACTAAAAGAACCAATAATAAATAGGTAGTCCTTTCATTAAAAAAAAATTGTATTTTTATTGCAGAATTTCAAAATAAGTCAACGCCAGAAAAAAGCAATTACTGCTTTAACTTTCAGATCAAAATTCAAGTATCCAAAACTAAAACCTCGTCAAACGTCCGACACAAGAGATACATCAGCCTCACTCGTGTAAACGACCTCACGTCTTAACATCTAAAGCTCGGTGCACACGAGCCCAGCTTTATTACAAATATCACTAACAATCCGTCGGCCGGCGTCATTAAACCCCCATCGGCTCACAATGGCATAAATAACGACGGATTTATTCCTATATTTATTTATTTATATGTGTTATTTATTTATTGCCCGTCCGGTCTGCACTCGGCTTTATAGATTTTTTTATACTTGTCCTCTTGATCGAGATGTATTAAAATGTTTATTGTCTAATCTATTTGGGGGTATTAAACAAACTTTTAATTTGGGTAAACATTCTTATTTGATTACAATAAAGATAAAGATTTTGTTAAAGAATGCATTATTTTTATGCCATATTATGGATAGTTGAGAGGGTACAAACTGAAGATTTTTTAATTCTATAATAATGCTATAATATAATAATATTCTATAATAAAATTCTAGTACAATAAAACATAAGCTACGGTGTCTTGGAAGCTGCACTGCTTTACAATCAATCAGCCTAACCTTTTCCCAACTATGTTGGGGTCGGCTTTCAGTCTAACCGGATGCAGCTGAGTACCAGTATTGTACATGGAGGGACTGCCTATCTGACCTCCACAACCCAGTAACTAGGTGTAATACAGTACCTACCCCTTCTTCTGACGACCCGTAACGACTGTCAAAGATCTACGAATGACAGCCGGGACCAACGGCTTAACGTGCTCTCCGAAGCACGGAGGAGTCTCGGTATGAAAAGATGGTCACCCATCCAATCAACCTCAGCAAGCGTAGCTTAACCTGATTGATCGACCCGTGCGGCTGTTATTACTTAGCCACAAGCCAAGCACTGCACTGCTTTATATTAGGTCTTAATACAGATTTTAACCTTTTTACTCGTATTTTATAACCATAACTCAATAAAAACGAAGTGTGTAGAGTGCCGCGAGTACTCTTGTGGCACTCTAATATCGCTGCCTCGGCCCAGCTAGGGTGCCGTGAGCGTTGCATTGTCACTGTCAGTTGTTATTTAGGTTAGGTTAAGTTTGAACTGTGACCACACAACGCACGAGCCGAGCGAGCGTAGCGAGCGGTGCCGCGGCAGCGGCCGGCGAAGTGCCAGGGTCCGTTTAGGCACAAGAGAATGTAATGTTTTGGAAATGTGGTGTTTAACAGCGATCTAACCTCGACAATCAAACAAAATACCAAGTGACGTGACTTAGTGACAGTGTCAATGACAATCCAATGCTTGCGGCACTTTGGCCGGGCCGAGGCGGTGTTACTAGGGTGCCTGTAGTGGCACTTTATCCGATAGGGATAGAGTGCCACTGGTGGCACTCTATACACTGCCTAATAAAAATCTAAATGATTTTGAAGGATGTTGCTAATCCACTTCTTCATAATGTGTGCTCAACTACGTACCTAATCTACGTTCGCAATGTATTCGCCAAACATGTAAACAAACACGAGTTTTACACTTAGACAAACATCAACTTTTTGCAAGTGTAAATAAAGTTGATTTTAGACTGACTAATATTGTTGAAAAAGTCAAAAAAAAAAATGAAGTTGTAGCGCAAACTGAACCGTATATGTAGCGCATTATAGTTGTTTTTCCTAAAACTCGCATTTTTTACATGGTTGGCAAATGAATTCTGAATGCAGATTAAATAACGCAATGAATGTTGATGAATTGTCAAAATTAAATCCATTGCTACTGTGTGCTACGCAATTACCAGTATTCATAGTCGTCGTCGTTTCGTAGTCTGATAAATGTATTTTGAAAGAAAGCTTCTACAATTTATTTGTTAAAACCAGCTGATAACCAAATAAATCCTAACTAAAACGAAAATATAATAAATAATATAAAATACGAAAGTGAGTTTGTTTGTTTCACTTTCACGCTAAAACTGCTGAACGGATTTAGATGAAATTTGGCACATGAATAGACCATGACCTGGGTTACGAATTATGATATAGGATACTTTTTATCCCTATATTTTCACGGGATCGAGACGTTTGCGGGTGAAACTTATAAATATAAACTTATAGTGCAAGCTGCGTCTATTATGTGTTCGATTAGTCGTTGTTACAAACCTATAGCTTAGTAGCTACGTATGGGAACCGGAATTCAAGGGTGGAAATTGTCTCGTATGTCAAATAGACAAAAACCTTGCGGTGGTTGCTGTGTACCGTTCTCCATCATTCAATTCAAAGGAAAATTTCGACCATTTCCTAACTAGCCTGAATAATGTTTATGACGGCCTATCTTCGTGCCCTAATATCGCCATTGTAGGTGATTTAAATATTGACATTAGACCACAAAACAGGGATGTCCGTAGTTTCGACTACTTAACTCTAAATGCTTCTCACGGGCTCATGCCAACCCATCTTTTTCCCACTAGGTTAGAACATTGTTTAGACCACATACTGCTAAAGTCTAACCTTTCATCAACTACAATTGTTTTGGATTCGTTTATAACAGATCATAGAGCCGTCCTACTTAATATTGCAAAAGCCAACCCACAACGGAAAACCTGCCACTACATAACTCGCATAAACCACGAAGCCGTTATGTTGGAGTTGGAAGTGGTCGATTTTGCAAGTATATACCAAATAGACGACGTTAATGCATGCATGAATGAATTCATAAATATAATTAAATCAGCCATATTAAAACATTCGCAGATAATAAAAATTCCAAGAAAAAAAAGGATTATTAAACCATGGATAACACCTGGTTTGCTTAAATGTATACAAAATCGAGACAAAATGCACATGAACTCAACAAAGACACCAGACAACCTGATTCTTAAAAACACCTACGTTCGGTACCGAAATTTTTGCAATGATTTACTTAAAAAATTAAAAATTTCATATGAGCAGAGCGAACTAGAAAAAGCTAGTAAGAACCCGAAAAATTTGTGGAAAACAATAAAACAAATAACTAACACATGTAAAACGCAAGTCAGTCCTTCTGAGCTATTGGAAATACGAGATAATCCGAAATCCTCCGTTAACGAAGTTTGTCACTTTTTTAGTACAATGGGGAAAAACCTGGCAGCAGACATTATAACACAGAACCTAGGTTAGTCAAAGTCAAAACGTTTATTGCGAACTAAGTGTACAAAGTTGGTGTTATATTATGTTAGTACTTATGACTTAGCAGCCTTTTACAAGCATTGCAATTATTATTCTCCTCCTAAATTTAGCATGCATTAAACATTTTTATTACTTAATTATTTCCTCTTTTATTAGTACAATTAAAATGAGAAAATATAGTTATGAAAGTTAAAAATGTCAATAATAATGAATTTTATACAATTATTCAGCAATATGGATGTCATCCTTTTAAGTCATATAGATTTTAATTATAATTTTATATGAAGTTAAATAGCATAGACTAAATATTATTGTTTGTATAGGACAGATCGCCACTTTTGTACTTGAGAGAAAATCGTTATTTTAAGCTAGACTCTAAATATTCTTTTACTGAGTAGAAACATTTTTGTATTAGGTATAGTTTTAGCCTTTTTTGGAATATTGTTACTGATTTTTCAGTTTTGAACATATTGGGCAACTTATTATATATTTTTATTGCCATATAATATGGGCTATCACTTAACATTTTAATTCTTGAGGATGGAGCGCATAACCTCTTTTTATGGCGAGTGTTGACGTTGTGCGTATCTTCTACTTTAGTGAACTTGTCGATATTTTTAAAAACAAAAATGCATATGTCAAGTATATATATTGACGGCAGAGTTAGAATCTGATATTTTATAAAGAATGGTTTGCAGCTCTCCGTATTATCAATTTGGGCTAGAATTCTTATACACTTCTTTTGCATTATGAATAGTTCGTCTACGTTAACACTGTTTCCCCATAGCATGACACCATATCTCAGCCATGAGTATGCGTATGCGTAGTAAGCAGCCATAGCTGTTTGTGTGTTAGTGCTTTGTTTAATTTGAAAGAGAGCGTAAGAGAATCTGGAGAGTTTTGTTTTTATATGTTCAATATGTGACTTCCAGTTAATGTGTGTGTCTATATTTATGCCAAGTAAGCTAAATGTATTAACTTCTTCTATTTGCGCGTTTCTGAACGTTGTTTTTAGATTGAGAGGGGGCTTTTTGTATGATCTGAATTGTATTATTTTAGTTTTATTACTATTAATTTCTAAGTTGTGGATCTGGAGCCAAGTATCCACAGTTTGGAGGGTATCTTGTATTTGTAGGCTAGGGTTATTTACATTTTCACACTTGATTAGTATTGAAATATCGTCTGCAAATAATACTGGTAAAGCGTTTTCTTTATCTAATGTTTTGGGAAGGTCATTAATATAGATTAAAAATAGTGGGCATCCTAACACACTTCCTTGTGGGATTGAGCAAGTAATTTGTTTTTCTTGTGATCTAATGGTTTTAATCTCATTTTTAACATGGTCATAATTTTCAATTTGTACTATTTGTGTTCTATTATGTAAATATGATTTGAACCACGAATAAGCTGGTCCTCGTACGCCGCAACCATATAGTTTAGTGAGTAAGATGTCATAAAGGACCTTGTCATATGCTTTTGTCATATCTAGTAGTAGCCCAATTACATACTGTTTGTCGTTTATATGTTGTAGTGCTTGTTGAACATATTTATAAACTGCTAATGTTGTAGATCTACATTTTCTAAATCCATTTTGTGCGTCGTCAAGAATATTAAACTTTTCCAAGAACATGTAAAGCTGATTGCACATAGCTTTTTCAAATATCTTGGAAAAAGTTGGTAACAGGGCTATGGGTCTATAATTGCTTGGGATATACTTGTCACCTTTTTTATGTACTGGTTTTACTAAAGCTACTTTAAGTGCATCTGGGAATTGGCCGTCTTGGAAGCTTTGATTGATTAGAAACATTAGAGGAATGGAAAGTTCTATTGCGCATTGTTTTAATAAAATTGGTGGAATGTCATCGATACCGCTGCTATGTTTATTTTTAGTTGACCTTATTATATCAACTATTTCTTTTTGGTCTACCGGGCGTACATACATTGAACAGGTAGACGGGTTGACCACGGGCTTGCCAATGTTATTGTTCGAGTTTGTTGTTTGATTTTGCCCTACCGTCGCAAAGAATTCGTTAAATCTGTTGGATACATTGAACGGGCATTTTACTTCTTCATTGTCTATGTTCAGTGATATATTTTCACGTTTATTCATTTTTGACTTCCCTGTTTTTGTGTTAATTATATTCCACATTGTCTTTACTTTATTGTCAGATTTTTGCATTTGTTTAATATATGTTAGTTTTTTTGATTTTCTAACAGTCAATTTTAATACTTTACTATATAATTTATAGTGTTTTTTTATAACACAACTTTTAGTTTTATTAAATATAATTCTTAACACTCTTTTATGTTCGCATGATTTTTTAAGACCTTTAGTAAGCCATCCTTTTTTTGGTTTACATTTTATTCTTATTTTTTGCAATGGAATATATTTATTTAGATTGTGTTTTATTATTGTAATGAAAGATTCGTAATTTGTGTGTACACTGTAATTTTTATTTAGTATAATCTCCCAATTTTCTGATTTTAGTGAATTTTTAAAACATTCGACGTTATATTTTGTAAATAATCTTTTTTTGGTATACCAAGTTTTACTATTGTTGTTTGATAAATAGTCCTCATTTAACTGAACATTTATTGCCTTATGGTCTGATAGTCCATAATCTTTGACAGTTGCTTTGTTTATGAGCGGTGGGTAGTTTGTAAAAAGTAGGTCAATGCAAGTGGAAGTTGTCTTGGTTACTCGTGTTGGTTCACGGATTATTTGTTGCAGGTTATATGTTTTCATAAAGTTTAAGAACTCCAGAGTCTGTTTATTTTTATTGTTCACGTTTATGTTGAAGTCTCCTCCTATTATTAAGTGTTTATGTGATTTTTTAATATTTAATTTATGTAAAACTTTTCCCAATTGTTGAAGGAATATATCAATATGACGATCTGCTCTATAAAGTCCTATAAAAGTACAGTTTAGTTTGGGGACATCAATAGCACAAAATTCTATAACATACTCCTTTGAGTGATTTACAATGTCTATTCGTTCAATAAAATCTAATGACTCTTTAACAATAATACAAACTCCTCCGCCTTCGCGGGTTTTGCGACAAAGGTTCGTCATCCCCAGCTAGTAATAAGGACCCCTTTATCGGGAACACCCCTCAACACTCCACATTAAATTCTCCTGCCATTCTGGACGTCGACGAAGCCGAGGTAGAATCAATTATCCTTCAATTACGGAATGACTGTGCAATGGGCTGGGATGGAATACCATCTTCTATTCTAAAAAGCTGCCGACATGTATTGCTTCAACCACTAACCTACCTCTGCAACCGTTACCTACAGACTGGAGTTTTTCCCGATGCCCTGAAAAAGGCAATCGTTCACCCTATTTACAAGGGAGGGAGTAGAAATTGTGTCAATAATTACAGGCCAATATCTGTTCTGCCAGCGCTATCGAAAATTCTTGAGAAGATTCTCAATAAGTGTTTGCGCAGCTTCCTTAACAAAAACCAGATCATTGCTGACAACCAGTATGGATTCCGACCTGGGCTGTCAACAGAAGATGCTGTACTGGATTTCACGCAAACGGTTGCTAAATGTTTGGATCAAAAGATAAAATGCCTAGGTATTTTCCTAGACCTTTCCAAGGCATTTGACACAGTTTCTATTCCCTTACTTACCTCTAAGTTGGAGCTTCTCGGTGTACGTGGCATATTACTAGATATTTTTAAAGATTACCTCAGAAATCGTACTCAATGTGTCAAAATTGATGCGTACTTTAGTGACGAGGAATCAGTGTCATATGGCGTTCCTCAAGGAAGTATCCTGGGTCCAACATTATTCCTTATTTACGTCAACGATCTGTGCAGAATGAGTCTCCTAGACTGTAATATATATGCAGATATATATGCAGATGACACTGCTATTCTCGTGCAGGGACTTACGTGGGATATAGTCAAAACAAAAGCAGAAGGGTCGATCTCCAGAGGCATTTTTTTTCGTGTCGGGCTGGATAAACCCATTTTAAAATCGAAAAACGTTTTCAAAATATTTTTTTATATACAGTTCGGTGTCTAATCTACTTGAAACAAGGCTAGTATTATGGATAAGTTTATTTTAAATATTTAAAAAAAAATCTTAAACCCTTCAATCCTGATCGCTCTGGGTTGACCCAACTCCCGATTGAATGAAAAAAATATTTTTTAACTTTTTAATGAGAAGGTTCTTAAGAAACAATTTATTTAGATTACATAATTTTAGAGGTATAAGGAACAGGGTGTAAAGTTCACTCATCCACCATAGAAAAGGGAGGATCCTCCAACCAGACGGGTTGTTATGTCTGGCGGGCAACTGCCCATATGTTGATTTCGGATAGTCTTATCTATGTTATTCGCTCAGTAAACTCTAACTGCGAGATGTAGGAATTGTGTGACGTCATGTCTTTTTGTTTCGTAGTTTTTGTATGTGGCGGTCTAACCGCTACATCACTCCCCTCCGGAGACCGGAGGTCGATAGTGGGCTGAGTCTTGGATCTTGCGATGCTTCACAGTGCCAGCTGTGGTTCCAGTGAGTCGGAACCGGGTGCCGCTCAGTTCACAGTGGGTCGGAACTGTCTGCAGTGATTGCGGCGATGGTGATTGTGGTTCCAGTGAGTCGGAACCGGGTGCCGCACAGTTCACGGTGGGTCGGAACTGTTTGCGGTGATTGCGGCGATTGTGGTGATTGCGGTGATTGAGGTGATTGCGGTGATTGAGGTGATTGCGGTGATTCCCCAGTGAGTCGGGGTGATGTGGCTGACGGTGATGACCAGGGATGCGCGTTCGCTGCATGCTGGTGGTCAGGATACCCGTTGAAGCCGTGGGTGCTGGCTGGCTGTGTGACTCGCCTCACGAAAGCTTGCGGGAGTGATGATGATGACG
The DNA here is from genome assembly GCA_948150665.1 of Conistra vaccinii. Lineage (NCBI taxonomy): Eukaryota > Metazoa > Arthropoda > Insecta > Lepidoptera > Noctuidae > Conistra > Conistra vaccinii. Next base: position 19,095,218 of record OX411338.1, on the reverse strand, counting down.
TCACGCTGAAGTAGTTGCACGAAGGCTGCGTTGACGTTCATTCTCGGGGTCACCAATTTAGAGGTATAAGGAACAGGGTGTAAAGTTCACTCATCCACCATAGAAAAGGGAGGATCCTCCAACCAGACGGGTTGTTATGTCTGGCGGGCAACTGCCCATATGTTGATTTCGGATAGTCTTATCTATGTTATTCGCTCAGTAAACTCTAACTGCGAGATGTAGGAATTGTGTGACGTCATGTCTTTTTGTTTCGTAGTTTTTGTATGTGGCGGTCTAACCGCTACATAATAAATAGTTAATCTTCATAGTAATAAAATATTTTTTGTTATATTAACAATACTTTTGCCACAATTTGAATTTAAAATCGTGACCGGGCATTTTATCTCATCGCTCTGCGCTGAGGTAAAACATCGCGCTCATCCCTAGTTACGTGTTATAGACACTATTCCGCTCCCGCGGGGCAACCCCAGTAGTGGTCTAACCGCCGAGGAGGATACCTGTGTGCCACGTACCCACGGTCCAACATTACGAAGGTAAGTTTATGATTGCTCTGGATTTGGTTCTCGAATTTTATGATTGCTATGGCACGTTATTTAAATTAAATAGTAAGCTTGTGAATGTGTTTGCTATGTGAATTAAGTGATCGTTATGATGTTTTTTATGAGAAGTAATCACAACTTTCTACTGCTTTTAAATTCGGCTATATTTATGATTTTGTGACTTTTTTTTGATCGCTATGGCTGTGATTGCTCTGTCCAAAAAGACCAGAGCGATGATATTTTGCATTAATTGTACGTTATAAATCTATTTTAAGCAGTAGTACCGGACTGTAACAATGACAAACGATGAACTATGCATATAACCTTTAATGTATAACCTTTCCTGGGTTTCTTTGGATAACCTAAACCCATAAACAGACTTTGACGTAGTTTACCTTGATGATATTATTATATTGGCATTTAGTAACCACAACTGTAATCCTTTCTTCTCTAAAATTTAATGGCAACTATTGTTTCAGATTGAAATCATGCCTCGAAATAAATTATCTATTGAAGAAAAACGTCTTAGGAAGAAATTGGCTGAGCGTCGTAGAATGGCCAAAATAAAAAATGATCCAGGGGGCCAAGTCTACTAATTTACAAACGTCACAATGGTCTCTCGATTGTTAGTTTTCGACAGATTTGCCGTACAAAATCTCTCAAAAACTCACCATCGAGAGACCATTGTGACGTTTGTAAATTAGTAGACTTGGCCCCCAGATCTATACGCACAATGGCTTGTAAAGTCAAGAGAGGGTTACCAAAGGAAAACAGCTCGGGGCACAGTACCTACTACCAATGAGTGATTTGATGTGATCTTGTTACACGTACACTGAATATGACTGAAAACGGCTAAATAAATAATATTTTATCAATATTAATTTTTTTGTTTCACTGATTTCACCATTTATGATCGCTCTGGCACCAATTATGATTGCTCTGGTCGCGAAATTTTTTGAACTTAAATATTTCCATAACTGTTTGTGTAAATTGAAGGCCAATAGTAAAAATGTACTACATATTTGAATATCCTTCTTTTTAATGAGATACATAATTACCATTCAATATCAATATCTGAAAAGCACCAGAGCGATCACACGAATACGCCCGTTTTGGAGATTGATCCAGAAATGGTTCTGGCTGAAGTAATGAAATGGCTTAACTCAAACCTACTTACACTTAACCTGCAAAAAACCACCTACATTCCATTTGCAATACGTCGTAACACCGCACCGACGAATACCTTTAATTTAAGTGCTCACACATGCTCAAACACCTTAGGACCCTGTACATGCCCAACACTCACTAGAACTGACAGTGTAAAGTATTTGGGAGTGCAGATAGACGACGGTTTACGGTGGGACAAACAAATTGATGCCCTCACTACCAGAACGATGCGCCTGATACACATTTTCAAGTCTCTTAGACAGTCGGCTAATGCTGACACTCTGAAAATCGTGTACTACGCTCTATGTCAATCGGTCATTGACTATTGTATCGCTGTTTGGGGCGGTGCAGCAAAGACTATCCTTCTGAGAGTTGAGAGAGCACAGAGAGCGATTCTAAAAGTCATGACGAAAAAGCCCTATAGATACCCAACTACTGATCTCTACTCTGACTGCAAAGTCCTTTCGGTTCGTCAACTCTTTGTGCTTAAATCGATTCTTAGAAAACACACCAGTCTTCCTAAGTCCGACCCAAACAAACGAACATGTGTTATCCCGGGTACTCAGCACAAAACTACTTTCGCTAAACGCCAGTTTTATACCCTAAGTGGGCACATTTACAAAAAAGTTCACAAACAGTTAAACATCATATATTTAAATTCACACACATTAAAACAAACAGTAACAGAGTGGCTACTACAGAAAGACTACACATACACGGAGTCTTTACTTACTTACATCGCCTAAATGAAAAAACACACACTTACAAACATATTCACACATACATCCACACACATTCACTCCTATATCCACACACACAAACCCACAACAAGCACATACCACATCACACCACTACACGTCCCCTCCACTTTACTCGTACACGCACAACTATTACTACTGTCAAGTTTAAACGGTAGATCGACACTGTCCACTGTTGTATGAAAATTGTGAATTTATCAGTTAGACACTGTCTCTTAAAATACAGGATAACCTAGTTTAAGAGGCAGGGTTACTTAATTATGTACAGAATTGTTTTTTTTTTTGCAACACACTGTATAGCCTTCAAAAGTCTACCCACTAGTTATATCTACTTGTGTACATTTCTGTAACTACTTTGGTAAATAAACTTTATTATTATTATTATATTATTATTATAAAATAGTTATTACAAAATATATTAATTTTTTCATTCATAATTACAATAAAATCTCATATGGCTAAACTTACTTATATAGAAAAAACTATTACATAAACACAAAGAAATACAAGTGTAACTTTATGAGTTGGGATACCTTTTTTGTCCCGCCACATATCCTAAAGGAATATTTACTTTCAAAACAAAGTCTGTCAACTCGTCAAGGAAGCGAAACCAAAGAACTATCCTAGTATGTTATTGTTTATATTATACCATCTTTTACCTTTTTCAAGCAATCAAGTTTTCATCGGGTCAATAAAAATATTCAGACGCAATTTCCTATTAAAAACATCGTTAGTTTTTACTTCCTCATTTAAAAAATATATCCTCGACCCGCGGGTTTGTCTACGTACCTACTAAGATTTATTTCTACGTTCATATATCTTAATGTTTTCACATAAAATTAATAGGTTCTGAATGTACTGATTCATACTCGCTGCTGCTGAGCTTGATGTCCTGGGTTCAATTCCCGGGTCGGGCAAAGTGTTGTTATCAGGAATTTCTCAGTAGCAGCTTGTAGTCTGGATTTGTGCCCGGTTGATGGCAATAGGCTCGCCCCCTATTAGATGAGACGTTAACATAACTGGCGAAATGTGGGTGTACCTACTATAGGTACACCTCTGCCTATCCCTTCGGGGAATACAAGCGTGATGTTATGTATGATGTTGTGATTCATATTATTAAAAATGTATATTTTTAGTTACAGTACATGGATGTATTAAAGAGCGATATCAGATAAAACGGTTCTTTATTTAACGAAAAACCACATAGGAGTTGTAATTTTTTATCATAATTAGTATGTTTGGTAATTAGCTATTAAATGTAGACTTTACCATGTCTGGTTAATTAAGTAATTATGTTTATTACAGCTTTGTTGTTACGCATATAAACAACAAAATAAGAATCTTTTTAATATAACTTACCTACGGAAAGATGAACGTTCAAATCTTTTTTTTTATAACCTTACCGAAACCAATTAATCTGCCTAGCCTTTTTCCAACTATGTTGGGGTCGGCTTCCAGTCTAACCGGATGCTTCTGAATACCAGTACGCACACTGTCAAAGATTGACGAATAGAGCCGGGACCACTCTCTCCAGGTCTCGATATATAATGAGACCATCCATTACATATACATTGGTCACCCATCCTTGTACCAATTGCGGTAAGCGGAGCTTAACTGTTATCATTTAGTCACGAGTCTTAACCAAACCAATGTTTTTCGAATCTCAAAGTGTCGCGACAAACAAACACACCTTCTTCCTTACAAAGTCTGCACAGTACACATAACTAATTTGCTTGCAACGTCAATTGAATCCATGTTCTCTTCACGGTGATTTAGCAACGAGGTGTAAAAGAACTGCCGGCTAATTGACGGGAACGAATTACTATAAAACTTGTAAATTATGACGTATAAGCTATGTAGGTACTGTGTTCTTATGTAACTTGTAATATTGTTGATAAATTCTACAACGCGAACCAATTTAGTGGAATAAATTGATTACATAAAATTATACAATGATCAAAAGCTGTGAGCTTTTATTTTATCTTACTTATAGTTGTTATTTTATTGTTTGGATGTTGGATAGTTTCTATCGTTTTCATGTTCAAGTAGGAATTGGAGAAAACGAAAACTATAATTAATATAGAGTTGCCTATAATTAAATGGGTGTTAAATAAAGTAAATAAAATAGTTTATTAAAAGAAATTATTGTTTTATTTCGTAGGTAACAATATACATTTTTACTGGAAAAAAATTCCTGAAAAAACGGGTATGCTCAAAATTGACTAACACTTGAAAGTTAAATTATTACCAAGGGCGTGCAGTTGACTGTATGACATATGGAACGATCAGCAATTTTAGTTACAAAAACGTGGAGAAAATAATAGAGAAACCTGCCTAAAGTCCAGGCAAGCCACTGACACCAGCATCCACTGCCTCTATAATAATCTATAAAGTCAGTTAATTCCAACCGTATCTGCTCATTAAGTCCGACCCGACATCCGGTCACACAATACAGAACTCATCATAATTCAACCGACATCAAAGATCCAATAAATCTAACATTAATAACTCTATTCGTTTGTTGTGCCAGTTTTATAGAGACCTAAAATCAACTGTAAGTCGCAGGTGATATGGTTGGTTTTTGAGTGAAGAGATGAGGGTATTTTAATCCCTGGCAATAAAAAGGTGTGGTATAAAACGGTAGCCAACAGGATTACCTATAGGTTTTGTATCAAAGTAGCGCTGACGGGTTGATTTTAGGGATGTGCTGCAGTTTGTCGATTCATTCGGTTTGGTTTTGAGTTATTTGGATTGCTGTAAATACATATTTCATAGTTTGTGTTGCTCGGTTTCAGAAAATATGTAGGCTAATTAACCTTAATTAGCCTACATATTTCGTGCCACTTTGCCATAAAATTTGGTAGGTAAGTACCTACTTACCTACCAAATTTTATGGCAAAGTGGCACGAACGAATTTAATATAAACTTGCTAAGTCTGTATAAATATGAACCCAGTTTCACTTATTTATCTATGCCTTTTTTTTACTTAAACTGAATCAACATCAAGTACTTTAATGGAATAAAGAAGCCCCTATTTAAATTAAAACCTAAAAGTTAAATCTAAAGTCTTCCATAACCTCTCGATTCTCGATATCGACCACGATGCTCGATATTGTCCCACCACTAGCCACTAATATTAATTATAAATGATTCAGGCGTCATTAGCGGTGGCAAAGATCTTGGCGATACAAAGACTATCGCCGTCTCGCTCGCACTCGCTGCTACATGAGACCTTGTTTATCGTAACGTGAGAACAGACTGGCTCTTGAGTGATGTTGAACTTGGTGATACAGGCTCGATGGAGCCGACATGGTGGAAGAGGACGAGAAAGTAGGGACGGTTCTTGGTCCTTTTCCCCGACTCTTAAGAACCAATTGATCTGTTTAGCAAGTCACTATAAGATAAACTAAATGAAATTTATAATACGAGGCTTACAACAGTTAAAGCGCAGTCACTGACAGCCTGCATAGAAAAGAAAGAGAAGCACGATGACGCAGGTAATTTATTGCAAAATATGAAGCAATTACCTATAAATTTACAAGAAATCTTTTAATTAGACAAAAAAAAACTATTACGGTAATAATCTGATACCAAATCAGAATGATTGCATACATTAACATGATTTTTAAGCGTTAAAAGGTATCTTCGTGATTTTTTTCTATCGTATCAAATTATTTGTATTATGTTTTCAACACACTATCTTACTAGCATATATCCTGAAGAATATCAAATATTTTTCTGATTTTGTTTACTGCAGTGGATCATATACTTTTAGGCATTATAAAACTTGCTTTGAGGCACGTTTAGGTCCTATAGTCCCCTAATCAAAATGATCAAAAGAATTGCCATGGTTGGTAACTTTCCAAATAAAGTAGTTACACCAGTAAGGTCTACGATCCATATTAGTAAATAATTCTAATTAAAATATATAAAATCTAGGTGGTAGATATTCTTTGGTTTTGCGCTTAGCATTCTCTTGTACCTACTCTTTTGACCCTGGTCATTATAGTTAATTAAAATTCAATTTGAGCAAGGACCAACGACTGCAGACTCCAGACGTGAACCACTAAGTTCTAACTCAGTACAATCTATGAAATGCTACTAATACCGACTTTAATATACCATAAAGGTACTGTCTTCTAATTGGATTTATGAATTCACCTAAACTCAGTCCTTCCGCCAGCCGCTAAAGTTGACACACACCGATATATTAAGCCCTATTATTAAAACCGTGCTTATAAAACCCGCTTCACACCGCTCAAAGTAATTTAATTTTTTTCTCCATCCTAATAACATAAACTTATTAACTGCAATAGCAATAAAAACCATGAATGGACCCATAGAAACGACTGGATCCCACAAAATCCACCCCCTATACAAGCCTGCGCGCGCGCATCCATTCATGTTGTTTTTTCTGCACGTTTACCTGCAACTTCCTTCCTACAACGATCCATTACCATGAATGACATTCCTACGCTCTGACAGTTAAATGGATACCCTGACACTTATGTGGCGATACATTAGAAACCCCATTATGAAACTCTACCTTATCTCTAAACAAACAAAGTTAAAATTCGTTCAAAGGACCAATTTCCGATTGATGACGTAACAACGTTAGATTAGACACGCAGCCAAACGACTCTTTACTCTTTCTGACCTCCGAATAAGGTGCAATTTAGAATGAACTTTAATTTTCCAACAGCAATACATCGTTATTATTTTTCCTAGCGCGTAAACGATACGTACGCTCGACGTAAACTCCTGCGCATTGTTGAGCGGTGCCACACTGTCTGCCGAGACGGTTTTTGTTCAAATTTAGAACGCCTTTTTTTTCACGGTTATCTTAAAGCTAATGATACTTGACGTTGACGATACGGTGTCAAGTTAATCAGTAATTATGGAGAAAATAAATGGTCAGGAACTTGAATAAATGTTAGTATAGAAGCTTATTAATGATCTTGATGAATGATGTGATGAAGCACTTGATGTTATGTTATTTTTTATATTAAAAATGACTAAGTACTTAACTAAGCTGAGGACTCCGCGTCCATAGATTACCGGGTCGTTTAACTAGAAGATATTTTAGATCTAGCTTTCACCCGCTGCTTCGCCCGCGTGGATGTCGGAAAAGTTATCCCACGGGAACCTACTACCGGGATAAAACGTATCTTATATGTTAATCTAGGTTATAAACTGTCTGTGTGCCAAATTTCATCCAAATCCGTTCAGCGGTTCTTGCGTGATTGAGTAACAAACATCCGAACTTTCACATTTATAATATTATAGTAGGAAGTAGGATAGTAGGATTAAACTCACAATAATTTAAATTAAATTAATTTATAACATTTTCCAAGTTGACACACTCTGTCAGCTCACCAAGCTGACTCAGCTTGGTGATCTGACAGAGTGAATGAATGACACTATGAATTTCTAATACGAAATAGTGTTTGTCTCATAATTATGCCATTAACTTACATAATACTAGCAGAGGTCGCATGGAGACGCCATTATATTTTAGAGGTATGAGGAACAGGGTGTAAAGTTCACTCATCCTCATTAGAAAAGGGAGGATCCTCCAGCCAGACGGGTGTTGTGTCTGACGGGCAGCAACTACCCAACGATTGTTTTTTGTTTTTAACTAGGTCATCTTGCAGGTGACCATTATGGGGTCGTAACTGCTTCACCAGACTTTTGCTGCCAACGATTGGTTCGCGCGGTAAACTCTAATTGCGGGATACAGGTTTTCTGTGACGTGACGTCAGGTCTTTGATGCGTAGTTCACATGTGGCGATGTAGTTGCCACCAGAAATTCTCTACAGTATACACCCCACCTCGTATCGTAAGACAACACTTTCACAATGTGGTCCTTAGTCGCAGTACTTATATTTAAAATTGCTTCTTTTAGATAACAATCTGTAACAAAGTCAGATAAGTTATCTTTATTATTACTGGTACATATTATATTTGTATAAATAAAACTGTGTCCTTATACTTGTGCACTCAATTAAATTCCGTTTCACTGCCCATAACAGATATTTTTAATTAAATATATCACTTTACAAATTCTTAAATCTACAATAGATAAATCGTCAGTGTCCGATCTGCCCCAACAATTAGCTGTCACATTACGTGCGACATCAAATAAATTAATCCGGTCAAAGTCAATAATTCCTAAGAAGTATCAGTAACTGTCGAAGTGACGAATAAAGTCAACTACACAATAGAAGTTGTCGATTGTTGCAAATACACTATTCCCTATGTGTGTGTTGCAGCTGGTTGCAATAAGCCAGACTTTTTTAATAATACCGATTTTTATTGAAATGTACTAAGATTGTTTGTTCTTCGATTGCTTGCTTATCCCACAGTTAATTTATAGGTATCACTAGTCATATTTGTATATTGTACTACGCTTAAGTTTGATTAAAATATCTCAGTTTTTCTAATTTGTAAAACTTAACATAAAATATTCTTAATTTCTACCAAAAGCTTTCAATATTTCATCTCCAATCAATGAAACTGATGCCAATATTGCTGCCTGTCAGAGTGACTGAAAGTGTTCAGTTAGAAAGTTCGCAAAGAGTCAAGATTCGCTCCAGCACAGTCATAAGTACCGGTAACAACAGCGACACTTCCACAAAGGAACCGGAGCGGAAATACGTCACACAAAGGTACTATCAAAGAGTCACGTTTTTTCCACCCTGCCCACCCCCTGTTATAATAGTCAATAGGTTTAAGAGTCCATTCTTACTACTTAAATGTCGCGTAAAATTATTGTTCCGCTTTTTTGTCCGAACTCGGATTTTGGATAATTGTATGAAAGTGCGTTATGATTGCAACATGCGACTTTTCGGTGAAAAAAATGTTTTAGTGCAGTTGAGATTAATTTGGACAAACATACACCCTATTAATTTTTAGTCCCCCATTTAATGATGTAAAGGTGATTTAAAGATTTTGTGATAGCTCATGGAACAATTATAAAAGACGGAGTATTTTCCTCAGATCAAACAATTGTGACTTAGTTCAGTGACTGTAAACCTACCCCTAGAACCTTCCAGCTATCATTATTTGACAGTTTGTAAAATAACAACGAGATTTAAATAGTCACATTGGTACGTAGTATTATAATTCGATACCGGAAATTTCAATTGTCGTAAAGGACAAAATACGAGTTTTCAGTAGAGCAAAAAAACAAAAAAAAAATTGTTTTTGTCTAATATCTTTTTCAAACAAAGTACTATATTCATGATGTCAAAAGAAAACCTAACTATTTTTTCGTGTTCTATCCGTATCAATTAACAAAATAAACCAAACTTAATTATTGACGAAAATGAGAGTCCTTTACAGCCCACAAAAATTTAACTGAAGTACTTTACAGCCACGAAAAATTGGCTATGATAAAGTCAGATCTGTAGTAAAGGACTAATCTTAATCATCAATGGGTAGTACAAGTCATTTAAATCAGAGACTAAGGGGGTAAAAGGAACAAAACTCCTAAAGATCTGGTTAGAAATAATTCCTATATAAGGTAGTAAAACTAAGTGAAATAAAAGGTTTTATTATTATTATTTTTTTATTAATCAAAATACTCAGTAACAAAAGAAACAAAAATGTTATTCTAATAGGAACTGAAAAATGTGATGCTATTTTTTAATTTAAATAGAAAGTAATTGTTGCGATGCTGACAAATAACTCAATTTTTAGAAATAATAAGCTAATAAACTTATCCACTAACTAGTTTTTTTAAATAATTATGAATGAAACTCAAACAATATTTATTAGAACAGTCTTAAACTTAATAAAAATAACCAAAATAATAACAAATTTTGCCCACTTTAAGAGGGTGCATCCTAAAAGTTGGCAACGTCGTAAATAGCTGTCAAATATTCACCTGTTTTGATTAATTTGGAAATAATACTGTGTGGAAATAAGAAATGTGGGTAACTAACTAACTAGAATATTAATAATGAATTGCAATATTATAACATTGAATTTGATGTTGTACCCGTTTTAGGTGTAAAAAAGGCATTTGGAAAGTTTCCAAATACTTTTTTTACATCTAAAACTAACTATTCGGTGTTACGATAATATTAATTGTTGCATTTCATAATCAATATTCTAGTTCGCTAGTTAGCCACATTTTTTATTTCCATACAGAAATATTATCAAATTAATCAAAACAACGAAATATTTGACAGCTATTTACGACGTTGCCAACTTTCAGAATAAACCCTCTTAACTCCAAACTCAAACAATTGACATGCTAAAGTATGAATTAAATGACAAGTTACTTCAGTCTTTTAAAATTATTAGTAATGAAACTTAAACAGTAAAATCTTAGCGATCAAGATTTTACTGTAAAATTTTTAGAATAATCAGTTAATAATCTACTAAGTAGTTTTTTTAACATTTTTAATGAAACTCAAACAATATTTATCAAAATATTCTTAAACTTATGCTAAAATTAAAATAACCAAAATAATAACAAAGTTTGCCCCAGAACTCAAAACTGAAACAATTGACATTCTAAAGTATTAATTCAGTGACAAGTAACTTCAGTCTTTTAAAATGATTAGTAATGAAACTTAAACAGTAAAACCCTAGAGATCAATTGTATCGACATCGTCTTCCTCGTCAGTTTCAGGAAGAATGTCCTTAACAGTTCCTAAAGACGGTAGATCTAAATATTCCTTATGAAATCGCTTTGGTATAGTTCCGTTAGTACATAAACGCTTTAAATCGTTATACTTAGCGACCGGTATAGGGTTAGGTTTGTCATAAAGTGATGGTAAACCAATACTAGAAATATCATCTTCTACTTTGTCGGCACCTGTTAGATCTTGGTTTTGTTTTTTTCCTTTTTTTCCTTTGCCTTTTCCTTTCGATCCTCTTCCTTTATATTCATCATATAATGTTACTACTTGAGCGTCTTCGTTTTCTATCATTGAATATTTTACTTCCATACTTTTAGCGTATTTTTTCTTGAACGTGACAATGCGCATTGCTTTTAGCTGTATTTGCCTTTGAGAAGTATTGGTAAATTTTTCAGACACCAAGCTGTCCCAGTTGATAAAATCGGAGTACTCCAAAACATTAATTTTGTATGGTCCAGGACGTTTTCTTGCAGATTCCATGTACGTCGGCCATTGACTCGGACTCCAAACAATAATTCGTCTGACCTCGCGTTCAATGACTGCATGCATTGAATCGACGGGCATATACGTATGCCCAGGTAGTAAGTAATTTATTTGTACCACTTCAATGTTTTTGGAATTCTGTAGAAAGTAGTGTAGGGCTGTGAGAACTATCTTATTTTTGTTCTGCCCAGGGCAAGAGTCACAATAAAATAATACATTTTTAACAGGACGTTTATCAATTTCTAGTAGGAATTTATAAATACAAGTAGCAATTTCATTGCCACCCCTTTTTCCATCGCTTTCTCCCCATATATAACAGTGTCCTATTTTGGTTTGGCTTTCATAGAATGTACAGTTATAATATATAATAATAATCATTTTATTTCGGAATAAAAACATCCATAATTTGTTAGTAAACATTAACCTTAAAAACTATGTTAGTAAACATGCAAGTTGGACAAATAATGGACGAGCGGGCAATCAAGTTTCCCCGCAATGACATTCAGGAGACCGTTCGAGCTGCCCCGGACCCTCTGCAGCAGCGACGCGGCACGCTTACGTCTGATCGCTGCGAAGCCATCAGTGTGCGCATCTGCAAACATTCCCGACGCACTACAGAAGCGTGGCAGCCCCAACAGCATCCTGAACGCATTGTTGTATTGGACTCGAAGAACATTGATGGCTTTCTGCGTAAAACTTGTCCAGAGGCTGCACGTGTAAAATGTCTGACAATATGCTTTAAAAAGCGTCACTTTCACTTCACACGTGCAACGAGCAAACCTACGGACAAGCATGTTGCATCGAACCGCCAATGCTCTTCGTTCCCTTTCTACATCCAGATCATCTTTGATGCCCGCAGTTACAATATGGCCGAGATATTTAAATTGTTGAACACGATTCAAGACAATACCTGCAAGTTTAATGGGAGGAAAACTTTCTGAGGACTTTGCTCCAAAAATCAGAACCTCACTCTTTTTGGCATTGTATCTTAAACCGTGTTCCTTAACATATCTTTCGCACACATCCAGAAGCTTTCTCAAGCCTGAGAGTGACGGGCTCAACAGTGCCATATCATCGGCGTAACTGATATTATTAAAAGCTACTCCATCTATAAAACAGCCGGCCTGCAAGCTACTGAGCTCACTAATGAGTCCGTCTATGTATAAGTTAAACAATATCGGAGAAGTCAAACCACCCTGTCTGACCCCACACTGCAACCTATACTCATCAGAATTGGCCTCAGCCCAACGCACACAGTTCACCTGGTGACCATACCAGTACCTAAATATATTTACAATTTCTAATGGTATATTCGCTTTGCTTAACTTACCCCATAACTTGTCATAATTTACCATATCAAATGCCTTTGACATATCAAGGAAGCAAGAAAAGACAGGACTCTGATTTACTACATAATAGCTTACGGCCTTTTTTAGGCACAATATAGCAGTTTCCGTTGATAGTCCTTGGCGAAAACCGTGCTGAGCATCATGCAACGCAATATTTCTCTGTAGAAAGGTGTTCAAGAGACTATCAAAAACTTTTGCGACAATCGTTGCCAGAGAGATCGGTCTGTAATTTGACTTGTCCGATATGTCACCAGTTTTATTTTTAATAATAGGTACCACAATAGCTTTCATCATGTCACTGGGCAGATAGGAATGTGAGATACAGAAATTATACAACAATGCTAAGACTCGTGGCAAATGCTTACCAGCGTGTCTCAAATGCTCAACACAGAGCCCGTCGTGACCGGGTGACTTACCACGTTTCATCTGACTAATTGCATTTCTTACCTCTTTAGCTGTACATCTTATGGTCAGATTATTCGGTATTGACGGCGCAGTACTAAATTCAACGTCACCCGACGACGACGGGGGTCCCAGCGGTGAATCAATTACAAATGCATCCTTAAACATGTTAGATATGTCAGTAGCGTCAGACAGTCCATCGACACTCACCGGGAGGACAGTTGCATCATTAATATTTTTAGTGCATTTCCAAAAATCCCGAAAATTATTATTGTTATGATGCGATGCAATCCGATCCATAACTATTTGGTCCTGGTGGTCCTGGCACCATTTCAGTTTGGATTTGAACACATTTCTAGTTTTAACCATATTATTGTACACTGTACCGTGTGAAGGCTTACCCGCTGACACCCATACCAGAAAGCTAAGTCTGGCCTCCCGATGAGCCCCGCTAACATGTCGATTCCAGCCTTTAATATAACCTCCCTTTCTTTTGCAAGGCGGTCCATCAAATGAAGCAATTGCAGCGTTGCTTAGACTCATTATTAAATTATTATACAATTTATCAATTACTAAACGATGTTCTAATTTATCACAATTCATGTCACAACAATTACGGAAGTCATCAGGAAAATCAATACATTTTAAATAATCATTACATAATTCATTATAATAGGTCAACTGTTTCAAATGTCTACTACCCCATAAGATTTTATTTGATTTACTGTTACAGTTATTCATAGGATTAAAATTCGGATTAATAATATTTAGATTGCAATAAATAAATAAAGGAAAGTGGTCTGACCACGTCACATCATGTTTTACATTGACACTAGTAACTGACTGAAAGGCAGACTCCGTCACCACACAGTGGTCGAGCCATCTTTTACACCCGTGAGCCTCGCTCACGAACGTATACGTACCAGAGTCAGTACCTAACATATTTATGTCCGCACACACCCACTTTTGTTCTACGCAAAAACTATGCAACTCGTTGCCAAATAGTTCATTAGGATGGGAATTAAAGTCACCGAGAATATATGAAGATCCTACCTGCTGTTCCTCAATGATTGCGTTAATTCGACTCAGACAGTCTGTGAACTCACTCAGGTTCTCTGCACAGTTGGTTGGCATATAAACACTGAACACCAAAATCGATCTATCACATAACACAATTTTTATCGCGGATATACGCACCGAGTCACAATCAATCACTGATACATTCGAAAACGCGCTTTTCTTCCACAATAGTGCGACCCCTCCATAAGGCCTCCCATGTAGTAACCGCGCTGAGGTGTCCACCGCCGATGTCCCGGTGTAATTAAAACCGGAGTCAATTCCACCAAGACATGCCAGGTCATGAGGCATAAGCCAAGTTTCCTGCAGTGCTATGATATCTGCTGATCCACATAATATCCTCACGCTATCTATAGACCGTTTGACTGATTTACAGTTAAAACTAACCATGACACATTGTTTGTTTTGCATTGAACTCATTTCGCAGTTTCGTTATCGCTAATCCTTTTGTTTGCAATATGTACAAAGCGACGGAATGAAATTCCATCGGGCCATAGTTTTGCATCCATGAAGACATTTAACTTTAGTCTAGGGACAAACACTTTATACGCGTCATAGTCTCTTTGTCTCTTCATATTTATCCTCTCTAAGGAGATTTGTACACCAGTTTTCAGCCGAATATAGCTCGAAATATCTTCTGGTGATGCGTCTTTGGCAACATTATTAATGAACAACGGAACTTTAATGTCCGCCGCCTTGAATTTTTCCTCTGGTTGCAAGCTTGCCTCACCCTTGGAAGTAAGAAACTTATTTCTATATCTTTTCCTCTGCTTTATTTTCCATTCTTCTTCCTCATTTCCCAATTTCCATACACCTTCTTCACTTGCGATTTGAGCAAAGGATTTTATCTCGGGATGGGGGTCTATGTTGTTGATGTAATCCCTTCCGCTAGTCGACTTAGTTTGCACCGGTGTCGCAACGGGTTCCGCCGGCTCAACGTTAATTTGAGATTTTCTTTTCGAACTACCCTCAATCACTTTCTCATTCATCATTTTATTTTGTGGTTGTAAAATTGCATTTTCAATAACAGATTTCGATGCGCTTGCATTTTGGTTACTGCGTGGCGATTGAGCGGCGATTACCATGTCATCTACCGTATTTAAAAGTGCACATGAATCACTATCGCACGCATCTATAAATTTCACACTACCTTCAGATTCATTTTTGTTGTCTTCGATTACTTTAAAATTTGCAAAATCGGTTTTCAATGAGCATAAATCCTCTTTTCTAGCATAAGTTTGCTTGATATCTATCATCTCCTGTTGTAGTATTACTATGTCCTTGAGTAATCTTGTGACATCTACATGATCAAAAGTCACAGGAGGAAGCTTATACAGATTTCGTGCCACAAAAATAGGAAGTTCCTCTGGATCTAACTGTCTCATTAATCCCACTATATCTTCCAAGTCCCGTTGTGATTTCCCCTCCTTTTTCCTTTGAATCTTTCGCTTGGCCGTTTTAACGGATTCAAATAGAAGATTTTTGGCTGTAACAATGTCCTCTTCTGAGAATGCACTATTACATATCCGGATCAAGCTCACTGCATCCATAACGTCCATCTTATTTTGGATGAACGATAGTAGTTCATTTATCACTATATTGCAACTGATACATTTTACGACATTCGATGCCATAATTACAAAAAATCTCCGAAAACAGTGCACGCACGTTCGCGTCGTGACCGAGACCGACTAGACCAGGGGGTGTCGACTCTATGACTCAATATACTACTACTATGTTATAAACGGCGTATTTCCTAGAATAATATAGCAACATACTCTCTCCGTGAGGGGTATTAAGCACTTTTTGCAAGTCAAAGCTAACGGTGAGCGTATCGTTGGAAGTTAATTTCTGATGGATTTTAAATCTTTGGTAGCTAGCCTTTTTTTCCTCGAGATGAACAGCCATGTCCTTGATTTCTTTTTCTGTTAATAATTCTGTATTTTCAGTTTTTGTACATTTTACACATTTGTCTTTTTTGGGTGTATGGAATCGAATATTGTAATCATCTTTAAATATTTTTATAAAAACTTTTTCACTTAGATGTAATTTAGAATTATTTTGGCAGTGTTTGAGATAAATCCTAAATAAATTTGTAGCATTTTTAAATTCTTGAGGTAAATAAAGACATGAACTCTTTTTACGACAATAATGCGAAGGAACGGCTGGAAGGCTTTCGATAAAAGTTTTTGCGTATTCTTTATCTTCATCACTATACTTCTCTGCATGAGATGTTCTTTTTTCTACGCTTGCCATATTTTCGTGTGCATTTTTTATTGTATATAAAATAAACTTTTGGGTGATATCTAATGTGTTTATCAAAAACTTTTGGCAAACTGGTCTAGATCCTTCACCTTCGTTTATAACGTACTCAAATGATTGGCCTCTTCTGCTTTCTACACATTTAGTTTTTTTTCTTTTGATTGGAATCGGTTGTGCACATCTTACGATCCAGTCCTTCCGACGTTGAACATCTAGAGTCCAAAAATAGTTAAATAGGCTCATTCTTCTATCCTCTGATACTTCGTAACATTTTCTCGCACATACATCAGGTAAGCATGGGTTGCTTTTCATCGATTTCTCTTCTATTATACTTCCTGATCTTGTTTCATACGACTGACCAGAATTTTTTTGTTGTTTCCTAAGTTTACTTTTGTTTTCTTTTTTGGTTTTGAGTTTAATTAAGTTTTCTATGCTATTGGCTGTCTTTTCGTTGTTATTTATTATTTTTTGTTTCTTTTTAGTACACTTTTTCTTTTTATTCTGACTATTAATTGAACTCTCGGACTCATTCATGCTCCAAAGATCGGAACTACCTGCTGAAAAGTCTTCATTATCAGAAAGATAATCAACGTAGCTTTTTAATATCTTATTACGAAATTTCTTACTAGATTTAGGTTTTACAGAATTCATATTATCATGATCACTGGTGTCAGAAGTTGGATCAAAAAAAGATGTATCAAACATATTATTATTGATAAGCGAAGGAGAACCCTTATCGTCTTCTATATCTTCAGGTTCGTGCTCAAAGACCACTGTTTTCAAAGAAGTGTACACCTGAGGTTGTTGAAATAATGACGACTGGTCAACGTTGTCTATTACTATTTCAGTACAAGAAATGTCATGAGAATGATGCGCATGTGGTTCATGTATAACGTCAGAAGATGTAGTTTGAGTGATCTTCTTTATTTCAGGTTCAGGCGCAAAGACAACATCACCCAGAGGCCTGTACTGGATATCATCAGCGGTAAGTACCTCGTCAATAGCAGTAGTCTGAGTGATCTTCTTTATTTCAGGTTCAGGCGCAAAGACAACATCATCCAGAGGCATGTCCTGGATATCATCAGCGGTAAGTACCTCGTCAATAGCAGTAGTCTGAGTGATCTTCTTTATTTCAGGTTCAGGCGCAAAGACAACATTACCCAGAGGCCTGTCCTGAATATCGTCAGCGTTAAGTACCTTGTCAATAGGATTAGCCTGAGCGTTAAATTGTTGTGATTTTTGGTTTTGACATATTGCAAGCGGTAGTGGTAATAATATTATACTGTTTTTAGTGGGAACTATAGAATTTTCACCAAACTTAGCGGATCGTAAATATCTTTTCAGCTGCCTTTTGGAAACTTTTTCATTTTGTTTAATATTTACTTTATTTTGTTGTCGAATTATATTAGAAAATGTGTTCGCATTTTTGCAATAGTTTTCTTCATCTGTATCATCTATTACTTCACTACTATTAGCAGAAGATTGAAGAGAGTTCCCACTAGGACGCTGTGTGTTCCTGAAAAAACAAACTTAGTAAGCCTGCAGTAATAGTATCAAGAATTCATGCTATTATTCATCGTTTGCCAGTTGTATTAGCTAGGTAGGTATGTAAAAATATTGAAAACAATGAAAACTAAACAATCCCGTATAAATATCTGGGTATAAAGTACCTAGCCTGTGTTAAACAAATTGTCCAGTCAGATGTCTACATGCCAAGTTTCATCACAATCAGTTCATTAGTACAAATAACATATATGTACATACTTTCGCTTTTATCATCATCATCATCAGCCTTTTAATGTTCCCACTGCTGGGACACAAGTCTCCTCTTTGTGAGACGGAATAAGCTGTAATTCACCACGAGGGCTTCGCTTTTATATTATTGTGATATAAGTTATAATTAATTTAACTTACGTGACACTATTATTATCAGTTTCATAATATTTGTCTTCAACCATTGTTTCTTCAGGAATTGAACTTTCATGTTCAATACTTATACTGCTTTGGTCAGCATCGGCTCTAAAATAGTATACTCTATCAATAGATAGTAAACCGAAGATCTATGAGTCTACTGGAACAAATCGGCGCTTGTATGTTTGTATGTATATAAGTCGGTATAGTATAATTATAAGCGTTTGTATGTATATAAGAAGTGTAAGATATGACGATTGCAAGTTACGAGGTCCAAGTACGCGATTCGCGCGCTTACCACTAGTAGTCTATAATGTGTAGGTACTTAAGAGACCAACGTCGTAAAGGACAACAAAACAAACAAAATCTTGTCATGATGTCCTTTACGAGCAATACTTTACCTAAAAATAGCAGCTTACTTATAAACTTTTATCTATTGTCTTTTACCGTGACATGAAATTACAAAGTTCATAGACACAAACAAACGTTTTTTGTTTCTGTCTATCAACTTTGTAATTTCAACTAGGCAACATGAAAAACATCAGAAAATAATAATCATAATTCATAATAATAATCATAATTCCAGATTTAATTTTATTGCAGCCCACAGACATGTTTTTCTATTATAAATCAGTATGTATCAAAATTCAGATCTCGTAAACATCTGATTTTAACTGTTATTCTCAATAACTAGATTATAGACGAAAACACCAAAATCATCTAACAACATCGAACCTACCTAACACTATTTTTCATTTGTTCACTTTAGTTTATTTATATTACCTACTGACATTAAATTATGATTATAATATCACTTACCGTAACATCTTGCTTTGATACCGTGATATTGAATCAACTTTTCTTTTTCTGGACTCTAACGAATTCCAAAGCTTATGTGGTCTTTTTTCCGCCATTGTTTTCCAATGTTCCACACAAAACAAACACGTGCATCCACTAACGATATCGAATTCGCACAATGTGCGTGATGCGAAGTGGATCGTATGAGCGCGGTCCTCCCGCACCCGTTACTTACACCCCCGTTGCCCTAGACATCGTGCCTCCGCGCAACTTGTCGTCACGGGTCGTAACCCATCGCACACTTCTTTGCGTCATCGGCAATAAGAACGGGACAAAAAGTATAGTTGCCTTTTTCTTAAAATTAGGGTCGTAAAGGACAATTAAAAAACAAACGACCTTTACGCCCTAATTACGTAAGTTAAAGCAAAGCATAGATTTGGTCGTAAGGGTTTGGATTATCAAATAGCATGTTTACGACCTTTTGATTTGTAATGATAATTATTGTTTATAATGTCGTGTACAAAGTTCAATGCAAAAATGAGGATTACGACCTCAAAAATAATTAAAACATGACTTTACGCTCCCTATTGAAAATTATTTTTATAATACATCCCAAATAGTAAAAAAAATCGAACTAGAGTCGTTCAAAATCCAGGTCGTAAGGGGCTTTTTTTAAGAGATAGATTTTTTTTAAATATACTATTCGATAGAGCTCGTGACGCTGATTCCAAATATATATATAACTCATTTTCGGTAAAATGTCCTTTACAACAATTGAAATTTCCGGTATCGATATTATCTGTGCATTGGTATAATATAACTTATGGTAACTTGTGCAGTGATGGCCCAGTGGTAACGGCCCCGACTTACAAGTTGTAGGTCGTGGGTTCGAACCCAAGCGGGCGCTTTACTTTGTGTAAATAATTTCATTACCACTGCTCTCAAAACGGTGAAGGGAAACATCGTGAGGAAAGCAGCATGTCCTAGAACCAAACAATTCGAAGACATGTGACATCTACCAACCCGCACTGGGCCCGCGTGGTTGATTACAGCCCACTCCCTCTCACAGAGAGGAGGCCTGTGGCCCAGCAGTGGGAACATTAATAGGCTGATTATGTAACTTGTCGCTTGAGTTCCTTTGAAAAACACAGTGCACAGCATGGTTCGGTTAGACGGGCTAACAGAAATACTTGTAAGTATCATGGCAACAATAAAACCCACTTTCATACTTTTTGATTCTCGATCACACCAAGGACCCCATCAGATTCTCACATTAGTAAAACAATAATTGAGACACCTAAATCCAATTAGCAGGCCCATCAGCGGAAACTAAAGGTCACGACATATCTCACATGTCAGCGTCACATCTCGCATGCAGTGTGACTAGTGACAGCTTGTTGACGTTCAACATCCTAAGACAACAAGGATGTCGTGACAGCATCCATGCTAATGCTACGAGGGGTTTTTGTTGAGAAAGATGACGAAATGAACATAGTTTTAATTGTGGGGTTATTTTTAGCCTGAATTGATTGTGACATATAGAAAACAGTACCTATCTCCTATATTTAGTTACATATTGCACTTCAAAATCATTGTTATAATTATCTAGTCGATTCAACTTTATTACCCGAGTGCAGCAAAGTCAATAAACACTATATGACATTATGTTCCTTCGTAACCTAAACGGTTGAACCGCTTTCGAAGAATGATAATGTCGTTAGATTCGTCTGCACTCGCGCACAATTAAAGGGTGCGCGAGTGTCACTAGGTACCTTTATAAAAAATAAAAAAAACAATTTTCTTAAAATTAACAATAAATACCTATTGCCTCCGACTGTATGACATTATTTGGGATTGTAGACAGAAATAGTTCATGTTGATGTTTAGATTTTTCAAACAAATGTATACAGGCGGACAAACTGCCATTTTTTAAATTTACTTTTTTTTTCGTTTTGATTAATTAAAGATGGCTTTTGGTTGTGTTATTAGCCACTTCATTTATGGCTTGCCAACGCACAGACGATAAAGAAAACAAAGCAGAAAACCAGATTTTAAAATACGTTCTGACACTTTGATCTTCATGACATCTTCAGCTTAAGAATAATGCCACACATTTAGGTACACGATTTCCTCTTATTCTAATACCCTGGAAAGTTCGTTAGTTAATTGGCCATATATTTTGAAATCTCGTGGTCAACAGTAAGTCCCCCGGGGCCCCGGGGCCCTGGAGCAGATCTTTGTTCGAGAGTGTCAATAAACTCGCCTCGACATTTAATACACCGTCGGACAAAAGCTACGGAACTCTTTTATTTTTCATACGCTTAGGGGCCCGTGAGTTTACGGACGATTAGAGATATTTTATATTTATAGATTTGTAGTGGGGATGTTTGTAAGCGAGGATTTCGTTTTTTTTTTTAATGTAACGGTTTATTTAGATCTTGCTCCAGAATGCAGAATTCGACCTTCAAAAGATGTCGGGATAATCAACCAGGCTGTTATATCTACGATTATTAAACTCCATGCACAACACATTAATTTTTTCATTCATAGTCAACCTATTAATGTTCCCACTGCTGGGACACAGGCCTTCTCTCTGTGAGAGGGAGTGGGCCGTAATCCACCACGCGGGTCCAGTGCGGGTTGGTAGATGTCACATGTCCGGTTTCCTCACGATGTTTTCCTTCACTGTTTTGAGAGCAGTGGTGATGAAATTATTTACACAAAGTAAAGCGCCTGCTTGACGACTCGTAAGTCGGGATCGTTACCACTGGGCCCCATTTTTTCATTGACTGCACTCAAAACCGCAATATAAGGCTAAATAGAATCGGTACCAAAGGACTGATTTTTATTTATTTTTTCGGTACAAAGGTTTATTAATTAACTACGGAACCACGTATTGAAGCAGCCTACCGGATTCTCCGTCAATACCAGTAGCCGACAATAGACAGTCATTTATCAGACTCAACTTAGCCCTTTTTCTTTTTCCCCCGCACGGCGTCGAACGCGCTACCTGATCACTGGCGACCGCTACTTATGCTCCGAATTAATGACCACTATATACCCTTTGTGAGGTTAAGTTGTGTATGATAAGGTCGGGGAAATGATGGGTAGCAGTTATTATCTTTAATTAATGAGGGATTTTAGTTTATGTGAAATTCATTGTAAAGTTCGGGAGGATTGACTGTAATCACCTTTCTTTGTGAGAGGATTGGTGATGGTGGCCATTATAATTATTATTAGACTTGGTGGAAGAGCTACCTATCTTTCTGGAAGATTTTTACACTAGAGACCATGTTACTGAAAGTAATATAACATCATCATGAAACGATAGATCTACTGAAAGCTGTAAGAAACATCTTCTTTACTATTCGTTGCCATGAAGATAATGCTTGTATGATTATGATTTGAAAAATTAAACATTTAAATATTTCTATTTTATAGTTTTTATTTATAACAATTAAAACTAGGTACTTAAAAAATTATTACAAATACATTTTTATTGTTTCAATAATAGGTAGCCTGTCTACCCAGTTTCTGTACACTAAATAATAAATTATAGAAGTTTGAAGAAATTCAGAATTATTTATCAGTTTTAATGAAAAAACCCTGTTAGTAAATGAGATAGATTATATTTTATTTTGCGACTGTTGAATGATTTCTGCAAGTTCTTATAACACCATCACCCATGGGTATCGTAAACTCTTTCACCTCATTTTGAGTCTCATATTTTTATTTTTGACCTAGATAAAACTACGATGAAACATCAGAATCAATCCTTTGGAAATATAATAGTGTCATTATATGTTTTTCTGTCATTTTTGTCTCCAATAAGGTTCAATAAGGACTTCGTATCATTTGGTCTTTTCGTAGTGGTATGTAGTGGTGGACTGCCCCGAACTTGAGACCTAAATACTTTATGTCTTCTTTCTGATGGAAACGTAATAACCGCACTAGGATCCTCATCGGTATCTCTAACGAGAGGTAGCACTCCCAGGTTTTTGTTGTCATTGAATCTTCTATTAGAGTGCCTGAGATGTGACTCAGATGGACTATCTTTTAGTTTTTCTAACCTAATGCCTTCGGTGAACTCATCGTATATTCGTCTGAAATAATTTGGATGCTTTTTTATATTTCTGTTTCTCAAGTATGGGTGTACGTAAAACGGGTCTGGTGTTCTGACAGCTGTTTTTTTACTAGAAGGTTTGTTAGGGCTTGGTTTGTGATTCCAAGGGAACTCAAGCTTAAGCTGGTCTTTTGGCTCTTTGCCTTGACGACTATCTGATTGACTCCTTAAAAGTGATTGTGATTTGTGTTCACCAGTCTTATTTTCGTCAGGACTTAGTGCGTCGTTCCACGGAAACTCCAAATGGAGTGTATCAGTAGAATCCTCAGCGTTATCTTTTTGTTTATTGCTCCTTAACAGTGATTTTGATTTGAGAGCAGATAGTTTACTACTTTTGTTATTTCCAGAGCTCAGTGGATCATTCCACGGAAATTCAAGATGCAGTATATCAGTAGTATCCTTAGCATTATCTTTTTCTTTTAAGTTTCTTAGCTGTGATTTAACTTTACGTAATGCTGGTAGCTTGTTGGTTTTATCCTTGCTAGGGCTCAGTATATCGTTCCATGGAAATTCAAGGTGCAGTATATCCGTAGTATCCTTAGCATTATCTTTTTCTTTAGAGTTCCTTAACTGTGATTTTGATTTGAGAGCAGATAGTTTACTACTTTTGTTATTTCCAGAGCTCAGTGGATCATTCCACGGAAATTCAAGATGCAGTATATCAGTAGTATCTTTAGCATTATCTTTATTTTTTAAGTTTCTTAGCTGTGATTTGACTTTACGTAATGCTGGTAGCTTGTTGGTTTTATCCTTGCTAGGGCTCAGTGGATCATTCCACGGAAATTCAAGATGCAGTATATCAGTATTATCCTTAGCATTATCTTTTTCTTTTAAGTTTCTTAGCTGTGATTTGACTTTACGTAATGCTGGTAGCTTGTTGGTTTTATCCTTGCTAGGGCTCAGTATATCGTTCCATGGAAATTCAAGGTGCAGTATATCCGTAGTATCCTTAGCATTATCTTTTTCTTTTAAGTTTCTTAGCTGTGATTTGACTTTACGTAATGCTGGTAGCTTGTTGATTTTATCCTTGCTAGGGCTCAGTATATCGTTCCATGGAAATTCAAGGTGCAGTATATCCGTAGTATCCTTAGCATTATCTTTTTCTTTAGAGTTCCTTAACTGTGATTTTGATTTGAGAGCAGATAGTTTACTACTTTTGTTATTTCCAGAGCTCAGTGGATCATTCCACGGAAATTCAAGATGCAGTATATCAGTAGTATCTTTAGCATTATCTTTTTCTTTTAAGTTTCTTAGCTGTGATTTGACTTTACGTAATGCTGGCAGATTGTTGGTTTTATCCTTGCTAGGGCTCAGTTGGTCGTTCCATGGAAATTCAAGATGCAGTATATCCGTAGTATCCTTAGCATTATCTTTTTCTTTTAAGTTTCTTAGCTGTGATTTGACTTTACGTAATGCTGGCAGATTGTTGGTTTTATCCTTGCTAGGGCTCAGTTGGTCGTTCCATGGAAATTCAAGGTGCAGTATATCCGTAGTATCCTTAGCATTATCTTTTTCTTTAGAGTTCCTCAACTGTGATTTTGATTTGAGAGCAGATAGTTTACTACTTTTGTTATTTCCAGAGTTCAGTGGATCATTCCACGGAAATTCAAGATGCAGTATATCAGTAGTATCTTTAGCATTATTTTTATTTTTTAAGTTTCTTAGCTGTGATTTGACTTTACGTAATGCTGGTAGCTTGTTGGTTGTATCCTTGCTAGGGCTCAGTGGATCATTCCACGGAAATTCAAGATGCAGTATATCAGTAGTATCCTTAGCATTATCTTTTTCTTTTAAGTTTCTTAGCTGTGATTTGACTTTACGTAATGCTGGCAGATTGTTGGTTTTATCCTTGCTAGGGCTCAGTTGGTCGTTCCATGGAAATTCAAGATGCAGTATATCAGTAGTATCTTTAGCATTATCTTTTTCTTTTAAGTTTCTTAGCTGTGATTTGACTTTACGTAATGCTGGCAGATTGTTGGTTTTATCCTTGCTAGGGCTCAGTATATCGTTCCATGGAAATTCAAGGTGCAGTATATCCGTAGTATCCTTAGCATTATCTTTTTCTTTAGAGTTCCTTAACTGTGATTTTGATTTGAGAGCAGATAGTTTACTACTTTTGTTATTTCCAGAGCTCAGTGGATCATTCCACGGAAATTCAAGATGCAGTATATCAGTAGTATCTTTAGCATTATCTTTATTTTTTAAGTTTCTTAGCTGTGATTTGACTTTACGTAATGCTGGCAGATTGTTGGTTTTATCCTTGCTAGGGCTCAGTTGGTCGTTCCATGGAAATTCAAGATGCAGTATATCCGTAATATCCTTAGCATTATCTTTTTCTTTTAAGTTTCTTAGCTGTGATTTGACTTTACGTAATGCTGGCAGATTGTTGGTTTTATCCTTGCTAGGGCTCAGTATATCGTTCCAAGGAAATTCAAGGTGCAGTATATCAGTAGTATCCTTAGCATTATCTTTTTCTTTAGAGTTCCTTAACTGTGATTTTGATTTGAGAGCAGATAGTTTACTTTTGTAATTTTTAGAGCTCAATGGATCGTTCCATGGAAATTCAAGGTGTAGTATATCAGTAGCATCTTTAGCATTATCTTTACTTTTTAAGTTTCTTAGCTGTGATTTAACTTTACGAAATGCTGATAGATTGCTGGTTTTGTTCTTGCTAGGGCTCAGTTGATCGTTCCATGGAAATTCAAGGTGCAGTATATCAGTATTATCCTTAGCACTATCTTTATTTCTTAAGTTTCTTAGCTGTGATTTTGATTTGAGAGCAGATAGTTTACTACTTTTGTCATTTTCCGAGCTCAGTGGATCATTCCATGGAAATTCAAGGTGCAGTATATCAATAGTATCTTTAGCACTATCTTTATTTTTTAAGTTTCTTAGCTGTGATTTGACTTTACGAAATGCTGATTGATTGCTGGTCTTATCCTTGCTAGGGCTCAGTTGGTCGTTCCATGGAAATTCAAGGTGCAGTATATCAGTAGTATCTTTAGCATTATCTTTAACTTTTAAGTTTCTTAGCTGTGATTTAACTTTACGAAATGCTGGTAGATTGTTGGTTTTATCCTTGCTAGGGCTCAGTTGATCGTTCCATGGAAATTCAAGGTGCAGTATATCCGTAGTATCTTTAGCATTATCTTTATTTTTTAAGTTTCTAAGCTGTGATTTGACTTTACGAAATGCTGATTGATTGCTGTTCTTATCCTTACCAGGGCTCAGTTGGTCGTTCCATGGAAACTCAAGATGTAGTATATCAGTAGTATCTTTAGTTTCATCTTTTTGTTCGGGGCTTCTTAACTGTGTTTGTGATCTCAGTCCACCAGTTTTACTTTTATTAGGGCTCAGTTCATCACTCCAAGGAAATTCAAGATGTAGTTTATCGTCTGTATTTGACTTGGATGGATTTTCATCAGAATTTCTAAGGAGCGATGGTTCAAGGGTCAAATGGTCTTGGTTTGTTGAACGTAAGACATCAAGATCCAGGTTGTCATTATGATCTTCTTGTCGGAAGTCAAACAACGAGTCCAGACTGAATTCATCGGGGAAATCATCTCTCCTGTTACTATTTTGTTTTTCAAGTCTTCTATTGTTAGAAAGTTTCTTACTTTTAACTTCATGATAAGGTACTAGATTCTTAACAGGATTATCCTCAAACAACTTTTTAAGGGCTTCTCTGTTATTCTCGTGTTTTCTTAGATTTCTTTTGTTACTACGATCGGCAAGTTCGTGGTATCTTCGAAGTGGTACTTCAGCGTTTGGAATATCTACACTTCCTACACGAAAAACAGGAAGATTGCTAAGATTATCCTCTTCGGCACTAAGCCTATAATTTTTTCTTCTATTGTATTTGTTATTCGATGGTCCAGTCCTCCTTAAAGTTACTGGTACGAGGTTTAATTCATCTAATGTCTCTGAAACTAATTCTGACAAATCAGAGGCGACACCTTCATCATCAAGAGTTAGTTTTTTACTAGGTGACAGCGAAAGTCTCAGAAAGTTTCCACGATTACTTTTTCTATTGTTATTATTTTTTCGATCACCGCTTCTTAGCATTTGAGAGTCGAGGTTCAAGTTCTCCAAGCTTGCTAAGCGCAAAAGTGATAATTGTTCAGTTTTATCGTCATCGTGAAACAACTCATCATTTAGTGACGATTCAAGACCAGCATTGTCATTACTCTTCCTGTTAAACTTTCGAGTTAACGGACTATCGTTTGTTAATTTACGACTTCTTAATCGTGGTTTGACTCCAAGGGAGGGTGACAGATTATTTGAAATGTCGTCATCAAGGTTAAGTCCATCACCATGTCTTCTATTGTAAAGATTGTTATTACCAAGACCTGCTGATTCCGTGCTTCCTAATTTTGGTCTACCGATGGGTATTTCATCTGGTTTATCATCATCAGTTACAAGAAGAATTGTATCTATATAGGCATCGGGAGTGTCTTTTACAGGCGACGGCTCGCGGATACGTAGGTCATTTTGGTGATTATTATATTCTTTGCGATAATTTCGTCTCCTGTTTGGAGAACTCAGCAGACTATGGACAGCATCTACATCAGGATCTAATTTATCAATAGGTGACACATCTGGTTTTAAGTTGTTTCTTTTTTTATAGTATTTACGATTTTGACCTCTTCTATTATTTGGTTGTTCGTTATGTGACAGGAGTGATCGAAGGTAGCTGGCTTCTTCTCCTAGACGAGATGCATCCTCAGGGTTGCTACTTTCTAAAGACGAATCTTCGACGCTTAAGTCATCATTTGCTTTTCTATAATAGTTGCTCTGTCTAAGATTTGATGGTCCATTTCTTAAGTATGGTCGTCTGAAGTTCGGGTCTGTGCGACGTGATAAGGATGAAGATGATTGAGGGCTATCTACATAGTCGTTTGAGTGAATTCTGCCGAAAGGGGCCGATTCGAGGCTAACATCGTTTTCTGGTCCAGTATTGTATCTTTGATAACCATTTCGCCTCTGTTGTGGTCGGACTGATCTAAAAGTGTAGTCTTCAAAGCTTGAATATTCTTCATCTGATTGTTCACTGTCACTGACTGGTCTACGTCTTGAGGGTAATGGCTGGTAGCCGTCAGACTCCGGAAGTCTTCGTGTTTGTCCAGAATTTACAAAACGTGCTGAAGGTATCAATGGGTTGCCATTGTAACCACGATTGTTCAGCGCAGCGTTAAATCCAATTTGTAAAACCTGTAAACGTAATGCGAAAGAAATTAAAACCTGTACGCAATAACATGAACATAATATGTCGTGTTAATAACAAATGAGATGCTTTTTCCGTAACTTAATGTTGTGTGTGAAATTAATTTAATTTGTTGTTTAGTTAATTTTGGAATTTATCACGATTAGTGTTGAATGTAAACTGTGTGTTTGTATCAGTTATATAATTGTATAGGATATATTTCTTTATTCGTCATCAATAATAGAAAAACCAGGCTCCAAATACATCTCAGGGTTAGAAACCTTTGGAATTCCATTTGCTTGTTTAAACAACAGGTTGATCTATTAAATCCAAAAAACTGTCATTTTGAATACACAAATCAGAAATACTTGACTGACTTAGGATATTTAATAAAAGAAGGCAGTGAAACTTCAATAAAGGACCAAAGAGTAAATTTAACAGTGAAACTTTCATAAAGACCAAGAATTGTTTATGAAAGATCAAGTAATTCAAAATGATTTGTAACAATTTTCTGATCCCTATGAAAAATTTACGAATTTCGACGAAGTCTAAACAGACTACAGACGAAATAAATTCTAAGGTCCCAACTCGAAGAAACTAAAGAACTTTAGAATTAAGTAAAATGAAATAATAATAAATCGAGGTCTGGTTTGTACGATTTAGAAAAGGAAGAACGAACCAAACCTTAGGATGTGTTGTCATCATTCTGTGAGTCAGCTACGTTTTTTGAAGTGAAAACTTCTTTATTTTTGTAAAAAAACAATGAATGGAAAATACTGACAGAGACAACACACAAACACACACATTTAAGATATACGATAGGAGAAGGACATCTAAGTTCATAGCAAATAAAGTTGTAGTTCCTGAATCCTAAATAAATATATTTGAAACATAGCAGTTTTCTTTGACAGAATTTAGAGAATAATGTAGAAAATATAAAGAAAATCTTACCAAAACAAACAAAGGTATTTCCATTTTGTTTCAATATTTAAAACATAATCCGCATACAATAAACACGTAAGTGTGTCCCGTCGATCGCACTCCGCGAATGTTGCACAAAGCAAACTATTTCTCACTCGCAGCAAATCAAATCCAACTTCTGTTTAATAAGTAATGATTACTGAACGTATCGACATGTTATGTAAATTAAAACATGCATCACCAAGTTGATTATTTGTTCTTTAATAACTTATTATAAGTTAGGTTAGTAGTTGTTCCGATTTTTGTAATATTTGGCAGTATGACGTGGGGAATTCGGAAACGGTACATTATTATTAACATGTGTATTATATACGTACGTAATGCCTAGTAGAGTTATATAAGTGTGCATTATGGCAGCTAACGTGGTTACTACTGGATTACAATGGTTGAATGCTTTAACCATGCTATCACGGACGTCATAATCGATTAGGTTATTACAATAGGTTAGTGCAATTTCTATGTCAAATTAGTACACGAAGACGTCAAGGTACCAATTTCTAATTGTTTTTTTTTATTATTCAAAACAATTCAAATAAAATGCAGCAGTGCGTTGCGCAGGCTGACAATAAACAGTTATTTTTAATGCAGTAAGTATAAACAATACAACTATTAAGATAGGAATATTTACATTTCTGTCGATAGCAGACTTGGAGACGATGTAAGAGTCACAGCAATGATCTTTGATTTAAAATGTCTTTACAACAAGATTTTGTAAAACATTGCTCTACAAAATGTAGGAGTGCATGGTGATTTATGCAATATAATTATTCCTGCCAATAAATAGCCTTAGCTGTGGACATTTGCGGGTTTTATGATGAACGAAACTGATCTAAAAAAAACTCATCACAGAGACAAATAATTGTAAGTAAATCATTTGCTTATTCGTCGCATGCGGTAAGTTCTATGACCAGCTAAACAGAGGTATTATATTTTAATTTAGTTCAAGTGTGTCGTTTTGTGGTGTGTATAAAACTAAGCTGGTATAAAGTACGACTCCTGCGCAGGTATTAAAGCGCCCAGGTTTTAAATAAAGTGCGTTTATATGCGGACGAGTTATGTCCAGTAAGAATGTAACTAGACCGTTGCAAATAATAGTACCTACATAAAACATAAGATAGTTATATTGGTTATCTTATAAGGTGGTTACGGAAATGCTTTAGCAAGCCACCCAACCCTGGCAATGTTGGTGAAAGGCACACCGGTCGACAACAATGTTGATGAACCTTTTTTTGCCTCGCGTGGCATGTGGAATCTTTTTTTAACCGACTTCAAAAAGTAGGACTGCATGTTGTTTTTTTTTTTTTGTGTAAGTGTTTGTTACGCGATACTCCGCCAATTATGAATTGATTTTAATGATACTTTTTTGTTTGGTAGGTTATACTTCAGAGGTGGTCCCATATAAATTTTATTAACTTTGGTTGGGTAGTTTTTGAGCTAGCTTCAATAATACGTATTTTTCCCACTTAGTCTATGTCGATGATATGATGATAAGTTCCTGTCACTGTTATTTACATGGCAGGTAGTGGTATTCGAATTTGTTTGGGTAGGTACCACAACTAAAAAGTGAAAAATAAAAACTTATTCCAAAAAAAAAAAATCGACTTCCAAAAAGGACACTACAAAGTCAAAAATAACTTTAATTTCGGAAGTCGGTGGCGAAAACCGAAAATTTAAAACCAATGACTTCCGAAATTAAAGTTATGTTGTAGTGTCTTTTTTGGAAGTCGGTTGTTTTTTTTTTTGTAATTTTTTTTATTTAACTGTACAAATACTTTGAAGGAAAGTCGCTTCTGAATTCGGTTACATCATCTTACACACAGACAAGGGCACAAAACCCACATATGCCAGCGCCATATAAACCCTGTCTAACAGCACTGCACCGCTGCAACATTGCCAGTAAACAAATATATACATTTAATAAGTTTTTATTGCCATAATCTGGACATAATTTACGTTGATAAGCAGATCAACTGCCGTAAGTCTGAGGCCACAATGACCAGTTTGTTTTATTTTAATTCACATTTATAATCTTTTGAATTCACTGAACTCACCGTTTATATTTGCGTGTGCTATATTTAATTTTGTCTTGTGGAGTAGTGGCCTGTATGTATGATCAGTATCCGTTTACTGAATACCAGAGATGCGGTTTGAAAATCTGGCTAACAATATGACTTTACAATTTAATTTTTGGTTTCCAGATTACCTTATCTTGGACACTATTATTAATATATTTGAAAAAACGGGTCAAATTCGAGTCAACTCGAACACGAAGGGCTCTATACCACCGTACCGTACTTATTCAGAAAGAAACACGAATTTTTTAAGGGTATCCCCTTAAATTTTTAACCTTTTTTATATCATTTGTTGTTAAAGCGGCCATAGAAATACACAATCTGTGAAAATTTCAACTGTCTACAGTCTACTTATTACGGTTCATGAGATACAGCCCGCATTATGGTGTTGTAACCAATCTTCATGAAAAAAGTGATTTCGTTGTCCGAAGGATTGGAAATAGCATATTTTTTAGTTTTAAGAACTATTTACTCTAAAGATGGAAAACACGAGTATTTAATTAATCATCTTTTTTAACTGCAGTGCACACACACACACTGATACACATAATTATGACGACGAAATGTTTCTAAAGTGAATGAAATGAAATGAAATGAAATGAAATGAAATGAAATTGTTTATTCTGTAAATAGGATATCGGAATCACTTTTACACGTCATATTAAAAAAAATGTTTAAAATAAGCTAGATGAGGTCGGCGTTTCCTAACTGACTACTCTGAGAAGAAAGGCCGAAACAAACTCAGAGGTCACAGTCTCTTTTAAAGTCCAGACATAATCTTGGTCAAGCCATATGAGAACCATGTAGATTAGTGTCTGAAATGGTCTTTTGAGGAAAGAACCACACAGATTTGAGTGGACCTGTCCAGTCAGTGCAAGCATTTGTCAGTAATCGTGGAGCTCAACTCAGAACTTAAGGAGCTCAAATCGACGAACAATACCAAAGAAAGGACATTTGGGTAGGCCGCATCAACTACTCAAACTGCCAGACCATCATTAAAACTACCTGAGAAATAAAATAAAATTTAAAGAGGAAAAAAAAACCCACATAGTCCTCACATTCACAATAATTAAAAATAATTTAATACTTTACAAAGTAATCATGTCATTTTGTATATAATTTTAAATAATGTCAATGTGAATATAAATCTGGTTTATTTTGATGTTTATAAGTAATAATTTAAATTTCAAGTATTATGGTTTTATCACAAGGCTTAGCAGAGCGAGCAGCTCAATCCCAAGCTTTTTTATCTTCTAAATAATCTGAAATTTTATAGTACCCTTTTTTACAAAGTTTGGTTTTAATACAGCTTTTAAATCGTTTAATAGGTAAGTTTCGAATGTCAATGGGAAGTTTGTTGTAAAAGCGTATACATTGACCCATGAACGAGTTGCCTACTCTATGGAGACGTGTGCGATGTACAGCAAGGTTGTGTTTGTTCCTGGTATTTAAACTATGAATATCGGACATTTTCTTAAAATTTGATATATTTTTGTGTACATACAATAGGTTTTCAAAAATATATTGTGAGGCTACAGTCAGAATATTTATTTCTCTGAATTTCTCTCGAAGGGACTCTCTTGGACCTAGGTTGTAAATGGCTCGGACAGCCCTTTTCTGTAGAACAAAGATAGAATTAATGTCCGCACAGGTTCCCCAGAGAAGAATCCCATAAGACATCAGACTATGAAAATAACTAAAATAAACAATTCTGGCTGTATCTACGTCAGTTATCTGTCTAATTTTTTTAACAGCATAGGCGGCCGAACTTAGCCTTCCTGACAATTTTTCTATGTGTGGGCCCCATTGTAATCTACCGTCAATAGTTATTCCAAGAAAAACTGTTGACTCAACAGGGTTCAACTCTATTCCGTTAACTTGAACATTGGTAGTTAGTTGCCTGACATTTGGCGTTGAAAATTTAATGAGTTTAGTCTTTTTTTCGTTCAGGAGAAGATTATTTACATTAAACCAATGCACAACTTTAGAGAGTGCATCGTTAACTTGTTCAAAGTTGACTAACTGACGTTTGATTTTAAAAATGAGGGATGTATCATCTGCGAATAATACGATCTTGTGATTATCCCTTATGTGGTAAGGTAAGTCATTAATATAAATTAGAAATAAGAAAGGACCTAGAATTGAACCCTGCGGAACGCCCATGGTGACCGCGGATCCTGCAGATCTCTTGCCATTAACATCGACCCTCTGAATTCTGTTGTTCAAATAAGAAGTCAGAAGGTCAAGAGCCTTGTCCCTCATACCATAGTGGTGCAGTTTCCTGATGAGTGTATCATGATGTACGCAATCGAAGGCCTTGGACAAGTCACAGAAAATGCCAAGAGCATCTTGCGACTCCTCCCAGGCCTCGAATATGCTCTTCAGTAATTCCACGCCCGCGTCTGTAGTTGAACGACCCTTTGTAAAGCCAAACTGTTTCAATACAGAGAGTATACAGAGAGTCATCAATTGCAACATATGCGACATAAATTATTGTCCCAAAAAGTCAAATCAAACAAACTCTACTGTGCCCCAGATTGCTTCTCAAACCCAATTAATGCTAACATTAGCACAAAATCACAAATATGTTCGAAAAACACATTTAATATAGAAAAACTACACACATTGCGATCATACACAACTGTCAATCGAAACGTCAGTTTTCGAAAATCGACAAAATCCTATTATAGTATCCATAACAATTGTGTGGGTGATATTACACCCGCCAACGTGACCTATACTTCCCGCTAAGCTGAAATAAACTTTATTTCAAAGCAATAAGGGTGTATACAACTGTTTATGTTAAGTATGTTTGTAGTAGAATATTGAATATTTAGGGACAATCGGTGTGAAAAGTGGTGCCGATCTATTACGGGTAATCGGATTAGTTGGACGTGTCATTTCTATGGGATTAAGGTAAAATGGCTGCGAGCAATAATTGTGTATATTTTGCGAAGTATAGTGACGAGGATCGAGGATTGATTCTATTAGTTTACGCCTTTTTAGGTGAGTGACGTAGTAACAATGAGCCTTCTTAACTTTTATGAGAGGCGGTTGTAGTGAAATTGATAGATACTTTTTATAATAAATGGTTAACCTGCGTGTCCTTAGACAGACCGTTAATGCAATCAAAGCTACCCTTAATTATATTTCGAGAGATATTCGATTTTCAGAGAGTTTATTTTGACAACGAAATATACGTAGATATAATTATTTGCTTTAAAAAAAAAGTGTTTTTTCCACCTTCGCAAACCCCAGACTAAGTTGATAGCGCCATCTATCACCAAAATCAGAACTAACTTCCCAACGTGTTCTCCAAAGCATACTACTTAACAAAAGTCAAGCTATAATAAACGCTAAATACTTATTTTTTGTAACAATTTGTCAATACACCATCTGCTGTACCGGGTTCGATTCCCGACCCGATTGTTATGGCTCAGACAAATTGTCGGTCAATGAATGCGCGTAATGGCACGCATGATTTCATAGCTCAAGTGTGAAGGGCCATTCATTACGCGATTGACTTTTAACGACATTTAGTGACGATCATTGGATCCGTAGAGTTTCTTGCTCGTTCTTCTCCATAGGAACCTAGGTACTACGCTTTGGAATGGGCAACTAGCTTCATCTTTCTGACTGACCTCTTTTAGCTAACAATTCAAAAGTACCTACTACCTACATGGTTTAATTGAAATAAATGCTTGTTTTTGGGTTGTCAATAGATTAACTGATTTTGGTATAAAGCTCTGTCTGTACTTTTACATTTTATTGTTATTATTAGTACCATACGCTACATTGAAGACTTTTTACATTGTAATAAAGTAATTAAAAACCTATAAATTGAAGAAGAACTTCTACTTCTAAACGTATAACTATTTTTGTATGTATATTTATTAAGGTTGTGTTGCAAGCATGCAATTAATAAAACTATAAAAGATCAACAATATTGCGCTAAAAGTCAAACACTGACCAATTCTCACAAATATCACAAAAAAAATTACAAGCATCCGGTCAGGAAGTCCATTTTATTCACTAAACTCATTATTTATTGTTACCCAACTAAATAATGACTTCGTCAACAAAAGACGCGACTTCACGCGACAATCGCACAAGTTAGGCGCAGCATGAATGGCACACTTTAAAGGTGCGAGAGACAGGCATATGTTTGGTAAAGGTGGCTGTGAATGTGCCTGTTTATTCGTTCGGAAGTAATTTATTGGAGAGCAAAATATTGAAATTGTAACTGTTACAGAATTAATTGCCGAGTCAATGAAGTGACGATTAGCGAAATAATTTATTGATAGCGGTAATAGTCCAACGACTAATACATAATATGTTGGAATAGCTGTTATAAACCGTTGTTGGGGCAAGGGTTGTAACTTTTACTACAAATGAAATTATATCTTAGGTATTAATTACATGATGGGTCACATAATTGTTTCCATAATGTTTTAAATAACATAACATCACGCCCGTAATCCTGAAGGGTTGAGCAGAGGTGTACCCGTAGTACACCCACATTTCGCCAGTTATGTTTAAGTCCCATGTAATAGGGGGCGAGCCTATTGCCGTCAACCGGGCACAAATCCAGACTGCTACTGAGAAATACCTGATGGAAAAACCCAATAACACTTTACACGACCTGGGAATCGAACTCATGACCTCATGCTTAGCAGTAACGTTTGCAACCACTGCACTAACGAGTCAGTCGAGGTAGAGCGCAGTATTAATGTTTTTAATATGGATAAAAAACAGATGGACTGCTAAAATATTCAGTCATTTGACTATGTATCACAATCATAATTAATTTATCTGTTGTTGCTTCATTTTTAATTATTTTTACTTAAATTTATGTATAGTATGTATTTTTTGTATGTATATTTATGTATAGTCATTTTACAATTATATAACTAATGTACATAAACAAAATATTGTAAAACATTTTAAAAGAGTAACGGTGGAGTTTCTTGCCCATTCCTCTCCATAAGAAAACTACTCAAATAAATCAAATCATTTTATTGCACGACTCGTAATGCGAAGCATTAGAGTGTGCTCTACGATCGAAAAATTATTTTTGCCCCATTTCTGTAACTGTTTTTATTGTTACACTCCTGCTAGTACACAGAACCTACTTAATTTATATACCATTGTATTTTTAATTTTGGTCTCTAATGTGCTTTACAAGGGCCTATTTGAAATAAATTATTTCACTTTGAAACGTGTATTCGCAAACGGTCAAAAAGGTGAACTTTAAATCTGAAATTACCTACACGAAATACCTCTAGGTACAAGTCCAAGAGGTCCCCCATTTATTCTGCAGGGCTATTACCCTTTGTTTTCCCACTTAACGTTACGACGGTTAAGATTTACCGTCATGTGCAGACCGGCGACTGCCCGACTAATCGCAGCGACTAACGACTCGTCGTAAGGGGTGTGATCGTGCTCAATTAGATAGGGGTAACTGAGTGGTCAAGATGTTAAATGGGGTCCTAATTTGTTGTGCCCTTTTAGATCCCCCTTTAGACAAAACAACTATATATTGGAGATACATTCTTTTGTTTGTTTGTCTATTGCAATTGATATTTGGTAATACTTCGCACCGTGAGTAAACTAGATTAGTAAACAGTAAATTAGACGTAAGTAAATAATTTACAGTCTCTATTTCTCTGAGAGCAGTGCTGGCCCAGTGGGAACGGCCCCGACTTACGAGTTGTAGGTCGGAAATTCGAAGACATGAGACATCTACCAACCCGCACTGGGCCCGCGTGGTAGATTACGGCCCACACACTCTCACAGAGGGGAGACACAGGTCTCCTCTCTGTGAGAGTCCCAGCAGTGGGAACATTAATAGACTGATTATGATTTCTAGATTTTGTAATTTTATCCTCTCTCGTTCCTCTAACTCTGATCCTGTGGTGAATAGATGATAATTATCCATTAACTATACGGTCACTGTCTCATTGGTACTGTGGTCTGTCTCTACGTTACTGCTGAGCATGAAGTCATGGGTTCAATTCCTAGATAGTGCAAAGTGTCATTGGCTTTTTCTTTTGGAATTTCTCATTAGCAGCCCGGAGTCTGGATTTGTGCCCGATTGATGGCAATAGGCTCGCCCCCTATTACATGCGATTTAAATGTGGATGTACTACACCACTGCCCATTCCTTCGGCGAAACAAGGCGTGATGTTAATTCATGTTATTTCATTAAGTAACTAAGTATTAGGTATTCGGTAGAAGACGCTCTGGTTGGCTGCTAAGTGCCAAGCTTAACATGACATTTATACAAGAAAACGGAGTTCCAATAAGATTTCTGTAAGAATATAAATGTATCTATAGCAATTTTCCTCCTCAAAGATGTTGTTAAGAAATGACTTTCCTCAAATCATGAGGATTCCGTTGACAAGAAACAAATAGCTGAAGGAATTTAAATTCAAAAACTAATAAAAGTGTTTTCTGCGAGAAACGGAACCTTCATATTATCGCATAAACTGAACGAATGAGCGGAGGGTAGCGACAGCAACACAAACTGTATGGAACAATTAATTTATACCTTAATACCGTTTTAATATAAATAAACCATAATTATCGTAACAGGCCAGTGGAACATTTTAGCAAGAGAATGGGCAAAAACATTTTCCATTGAATAACATAAAACTACAATCACCAACATACATAATAAAGACTATGGTAGTACCTGTATGAAACTATGATCACCGAATCTTCAGCAGATTGGAAGTACCTACTTAATCTTTATGGTTATAGTTTTTGTTAGTGACAGCCAAATGTTTAACTTACTAAAAATAAGACTTGAATTATCAGCATACTGAACCCTTGAAAAACTGAAAAAATAATACTTAAAAAACGACATAAATTTTTTCCCATCTTATGCAAACCGTACAGCAAAAGATAGATTTTTCAAAAATTTTACAGCCTGTCATTGGGGCTCTGGTCGGGAGCTCGCGGGGGCGCGGGGGCGCGGGGTTTGGGGGACGGAAAGTAATCAACAATTTAAAATTGGGGGCTAATCTCGCGCCCGCCGTAATCGCCGGTGATCGGTCTCCGCCGGATAAGGGAGGATGCTCATGTAGACACACTTGACAGGTGGCAGGTTGGTTGTACAAGCTTTTGGGTTATCTTTAAGAATATTGTCAGGTTGGTGAATCAGTTTTCGCTATGTAGTAGTGAACATGGGTGACACCTTCAATTTCAGTGAAGTGATAAGAAACATTATGAAATCAGCTAATTATAATTATTATAATTTATTTAATTATTTGGTGACTAAAGAATTTATTTACCTTAACAAAGTTTTCTTTAGTTCCACAGATTTGATTTTCACGTTGGTAAATCAAAACCTATAAATCTACCTAGCCTTTTCCCTACTATGAACAAGCCGACCCTAAGGTCGGCTTCCAGTCTAACCGGATGCAGCTGAATACATACATAAACGCTGTGTTCATGCTGTTCTTTACATGGTACGACGGTCTATCTGACCTCCACAACCCAGTTACTGGGTAACACGATATCCCTTGGTAAGACTGGTTGTCAGACTACGGATGGTCACCCATCCACGACCCGACCGCCGTAAGTGTAGCTTAACCTTCGATCTTCCTGTGCGGCTGTTATTATTTTGCCACGGGCCAGCGACCCCCGAGCAAGTTGGTCAATCAAAATAATTTCCAGATTTTAGAACTTACATGAGCTTTTAAACACTCAAGAGTCAACTTAAGACCTATTTGGCCTCGCCCCTCGCCCCCTCGCCTCATTCCAAATTGACTTTTGAAAAAAAGGAAAAACAAGTCAAGACATCCGTTTAGAAAATTAGTTTCCAATCAGGAAGGCGTTAAAAGGCAAACAGTCGAGAGTGTTAACACGTGTCCCCACTTATCTCACGCATTTGTAAAACACAGTCCTCACAACTTTACTTTGGGCAACTTCCTATTCTAAAATCTTTGTTAAAATAATAAAAGCTCCTCTCATGAGAAAACCCCTCAAGGTGTTTGTTTTTCCGACAAATTGACGCTTCACTTATCTTGCGTCCTTCTCATACATAAACGCCACTCTGAATAAGGTTTATCCTCGTCCCTTTCTCACTAAATAACGAATAACAAACATAATCCTTGGTTAATGG
The DNA here is from genome assembly GCA_948150665.1 of Conistra vaccinii. NCBI lineage: Eukaryota > Metazoa > Arthropoda > Insecta > Lepidoptera > Noctuidae > Conistra > Conistra vaccinii. The sequence goes on along the minus strand of OX411338.1, from coordinate 19,055,314 downwards.
CCAGTCGGATTATTTTGGCTATCGTGATGTTTGATGGGATAGGCCATATAGGCTAGACCTCTAAAGTACCTACACAACTAGGCATGGAAATGTGTAGTTTTAATGATGCTCACTTACTCTCTTAAGTCCACAAAGTCCTAATGACCTGTAGTTAAAATTTTTGCGTTGTTCCAAAATTCCGTAACTGCCTGCCTAGGTTTTCGGTATCGGAAAACGAGTTATGGAACCCAAATGGAGTTGGGCAGGACACCTGGCAAAGCCCAGTGATGACAGGTCGAGTAAGGCAGTGACCGAATGGAGTCCAAGGACTGGAAAACGAAGTGTCGGTCGTCCGGGGCGGCGAGATGGGCGAGAGATTTTGTTACCCGGATGAGGCCTGTAAAGGGGCGGGGGGATTGTCATAGGAAAACAGAGGCCTATGCTCAGCAGTGGGTGAAGTTAGGCTGTTTATGAATGACCTAGGTTCCGTATCTTTTTAGGGTTCCGTACCTCAAAAGGAAAAAATGGAACCCTTATAGGATCACTCTTGTGTCTGGCTGGCTGTCCGTCTGTCACAGCCAATTTTCTCTGAATCTACTGGATCAATTTAGTGAAAATTTGGTACACAACTGAATTTCTGTGACACAAACACGAATGTGTGTAGGGGAGACCGGGGCTACAATTAACAGAGGTAAGTATTAACAAGTGATTTTCTCCAAAAGTATAAACACTACACCTACAGCGCGTGCTTCAATATGCCGACCAGACACGCCGCATGGCTCGGGGTTGGTCAGCTGCGGTCTGCGCATCATCCGAATGTGTTATATACCGGACGACATTTTCACGCACCTAACGAACTTTTTTAACTTTTAATTTTTTTGATTTATTCTCGAAATATACGGTGTAATGATTATGTTTTTTGTTTTCCTAGAAGCATATTTTATACATAATAATGCTACATGCTGTATTGGTGTAATTATTGAATAATATTTTGTTATGTTATTTAATACTAAAAATGTACCTTTGGGGTTATAATTAACAAATCGGCGGGGTCAGTATTAACGTGTTAATACCTACCCCAGATGTGGTGATAGCGCAAATATCTTCTGAACCGGTAGCTGAATCATCGACATGCAGAAAGGTGCTAGTGATTTCTTGGTCCAAAACCATAAGACCTCTGCTAAAAGCTCTAGCACGAGCTCAGTAAAAACGTATAAACGCGCTAAAAATGTAGTAGGTATCTGTATGTATTTTACTGCGTGTACATTAATAATAAAATACATCAATAAATATTTTTGTATTTTTTAGGGCGTCTCCTGTAATAAAGATACATCGTGCTGACTAGATAAAATATAGGTACCTATCTCTTGCAATAACTGGGCCTAAGCTAGGTGTATCAAAGGCGACATCACATCATACATTTGCCTGAATTGTATTTGATATGTATTATAAATTAATAAGAAAATGTGTTCCATACAATTCTGTATTAATTTCACTTTTATTAATACCTACCAAAAAATATTCTCATACATATATTTTTTCTATATTAGTTGGCATAACATAATGTTAATTGTTGCCCCTTCTGTTAATACTTACCTCAGAGCTGTTAATTCTAGCCCCGAAGATGAGGTAAGAATTAACAACTGACTTTTTGGAGAAAATGTGTTCTATTTAAGACATAATTTCTTTTATGTTGCATTTATGTTAATAACATGATACCTGAATAACTAAAGCATCATTTAATAAAAAAATCTAGTCCAAATGTTGAATCATTTCGAAGATACAACTAAAAGTATTTTTTTTTGTTAATTGTGGCCCCGGTCTCCCTTACTAAAGTGAATTTTGGGCAAATTGGAAAAAAGAAAAATTTTTAAATAAAGAGAAAGGTTCTTTACTCATAGATTACAGGAAAACCTAAGACGTCTATGGTCTTAAAATAACATGGTAAATCTTTCAATATTGTGGGTCACACACATGTATAAGAGAACATGCTTTACCTACAACTACAATGCTAAGTTTGTTCTTGGGATAAATACTTAATTCATTCTAACTACGGAACCCTTCATTGTGTGTGGTCCGCCACGTACTTGGCCGGTTTTTTTTTTAAGTCTTGAATATTAGACCGATTTTATTATAAGACCGATTTTGAGTTTTTGACTTGGGTTTGTCAGATTTTATCTAACCTAGCCTATTTGCTTGATAATATGCATTACTAATATTCACTATAGAAATTGCGTAAATGGTTTCAACTGTCGGTCAATTGGAAAGTTCAGACCAAAGATACAAAAAATAATTTTATTTTTGTAAACTACTTTTATTCAAAATTTCGTTTTCACCACAAAATTCTTCACAGATGATAGGTAAAAATATAAATTTTTCGTAAAATAAAAAGTTATTGATGACTGGAACTAGGTTTTCTGCCTGCTTTTTGTAGGTACTTAAATAATTTGATCCCATGTCGGGCATAGTGTTATTGGGTTTTTCCACTTGGAAATTTAAAGTAGCAGCCCGGAGTCTGGACTTGTTCCCGGTTGATGGCAATAGGCTCGCTGCCTGTTACATGGGACCTAAACAAAACTGTCGAAATGTGGGTGTACCTGTACAATAGGTGCACCTCTGCCAAACCCTTCAGGGAATACAGGCGTGATGTTGAATTTAGTACTACCTACGTATTGTAGGCATCCTACCTAGATAATGATCATTAGCAAAGTTTAAAACCGAGACATAAATCAATACAATTTCAAAACTGACCTTGTACTGTCAACATTAAGACAGACCAACTGTTCTAAACATTAATTAGTAATTAACGGTCAGACTGATCAATCCGAACTGACGGCTTGACAGCCCCCTGTTGGGCTTGATGTCAAGGCCAATGTCGCACAGTTGATTGATACATAATGGTATTAAAATAATATTATTGTGAACTTAAGAGAGTTTATATACAGAAAGTGGGCAACGTCGCAAATAGATAGCTGACAAATATTTCGCAGTTTTGATTAATTTAGCAATATTACTGTATGGAAATAAGAAATATGGCTAACAAGTGAACTAAAATATTGATTATGATACGCTCTTAATAAAATTATAATTTATTTACTTAGTACCTAATTATCTATATTCTATAATTATACAATGTCGCCCATGCGCATGTGACCGCCCGTAATTTTCTGAATATTCATGAAAAAATATCGAAAATAAACTTCAAACGGCGTTTGAAGTTTATTTTCGATATTTTTTCATGAATATTCAGAAAATTTCGAAAATAAACTTCAAAAGGGGGGGTCTATCTATAACATTTTTCACTAATTTTTTAAAAATAAATACACAATTTTTTACCGAAAAAATGACTTCGATTCCGTTTTTTTTTTCGTAGTCGAGAATTTTTTGTAAAAATTTTAATTAACCTGTTAAAATAACTCATAAGCTTTTGGAAATAATAAACAGAATCCAAATCGACCCATAAACTTCCGAGATGTGTCAAAAAAACAGAAAGCAAATCTTTAAAAAATTGAATAACATGAAAAATGTTATAGATAGACCCTTTTGAAGTTTATTTTCGATATTTTTTCATGAATATTCTGAAAATTACGGGCGGTCACATGCGCATGGGCGACATTGTATATACTAAAACATAAAGCTGAAGTTTGTTTGCTTGAACGCGCTAATCTTAGTAACTAGGTACATATTAGTATGGTTCGATTTGAATTTTTGAATTCTTTCAGTGTTAGGTAGCCCATTTATCGAGAAAGGATCGTATATATCATCACGCTATGACCAACAGGAGCGGAGCACCAATAAAGAATGTTTCAAAATCGGAGGGTTTTTTAACGAAGTCGCGGGCTTAAGTTAGCGTTAGCCCAAAGTAACTATTCCACGCGGACGAAGTCGCGGGCAGAAGCTAGTGTTTATTATAAAATCGGGCGCCCGATAATTATGAACTTGTTGCATTGCAATCTTGTTTTTGAAGTTTTATAAAAAGACAAAGAAATCACTACATAGTATAAAACAAAGTCAAAGTCGCTTCCCGCTGTCTGTCCCTAAGTGTAGCGGCACACCTGCGGAACGTTCGGCGCGGAACGTTCCGTCGCGTCATGTGACGCTTGCTCATGAACCGACGTAAGGTTCGGCTGATGTGTCATAGGTAACTTGAAAAACATTAGCAGCGTATTCAACCGAACCTTCCGCGCCGAACGTTCGGCAGGTGTGGCGCGACCCTAACTTCCTATGTACCTATGCTTAGATCTTTAAAACTACGCAACGGATTTTTTTAATAGATAGAGTGATTTAAGAGGAAGTTTTATTATGCATAATACATGCATAATATAGTAGACAAACACTGATAATTTTAGAGGTTTCTAATGTGATGTAAATAAACACATTTTTTGCGCTTATATTGCAAACGCTGGCTGAACCCTACGAGATACGCCAAAATAATGTACTACAGTATTGTGCACCTTAAAAAGTTCAACAAAAAAGTCTGCGAATATGTCTATCTTCTAAGGATGACCTACCGTACCTAATCATTTTTATCTTTCAGAATTTAATAAAAGTTTCATTGTTATTTCCGAAGCTATTATGACCGGTATTAAAAGATGTTATTTAAATCGGTCATTTAATTAAGATTAAAATATGCCTTGATATCTTACCATTAAAATGAATACTCTAAAAGATATCGCAGATTCAAAATTACGCGTAACAAAATAATTATGGTTTATGACAACGCGGGCGCAGCGGTAGGACCGTAGGAGTCAACGACGTTTTCCTCAGCTATTAGGTATCTAATCCCTGTAGAACGTTCCCGTGGGATATTTTCCGAAATCCACGCGGGCGAAGCCGCGGGCAAAAGCTAGTAATAATAATAATTATTATATTATTATAAAACAAAGTCGCTTCCCGCTGTCTGTCCCATTCCCTATGTAGGTATGCTTAGATCTTTTAAGCAACAGATTTTGATGAGAGAAATAGATAGAGTGAGTCAAGAGGAAGGTTTATATGTATAATACATGCATAATATAGTAAGTTAACTATAATTTATTATCACGCGGGCGAAACCGCTTGCGGAAGCTAGTAAATTATAAGACGAACAAAAACATTAGACTATAAAAATAAGGATATATAAAACAAGCAATAGAGCAAGCGAGAGAGGAGAAATATAAAGTAGTGAACTTGCTTACCTCCTTGGGTTACAGCGTGCTATTTCGCTACCTGAAATTACACGTAGCGACATCTAGGTGACTTGAGAAGAACTTCTGAAAACATACTTTAGCTCAATCATAGCTTAACTTTAAAAACTTAACAGGAAATTCATTTTAGTATTATTGTAATGTATAGATTCATACAAATTATGGGCTTGTTTACTTTATAATGTCTGTAATTTACAATACGGTAATCGTTCGTAGTTTCAACAGTATAACATAGATGGCGCTTTAACTAGAAACGGAAGTCGATGGCTGAGTAGTACCAACACCATAAAATAGATAGCGCTACTAAGTACGAAACGCAGTAATTGTAATTATAAAAAAACTTCGAATTACTACAATTTATACGTTCGTCTAATACTTGAATAAAAGAATAAATAAAAGGCAAAAAGAAGTTTTTTACAACAAAGACAATTCAGCAGTTGCTGTTGCAGTCAACCAACCAAAAACAGCAGTGACATGATGTTGATAATGTAAGCTGAACTTGGTATTATCTTCCCTATATTTTGATTGACCTGGGAATCAAACCCAGTCCTTTTCGTTGTCTTTCGACCAACCTGCGGGATTGCCTTTAATTTTGACAGTTCAACAACATTCATTGCGTTATTTACCTACGTTGTTTAGCAGACGAGGAGCTCGTGGCTAAGTAATAAGGTTAATAATATAATAAGGTTGGTCAGTGGATGGGTGACCATCTTCACCTACCGAGACTCCTCGGTGCCTCGGAAAGCACGAGCCGTTGGTCCCGGCTGTCATTAGTGGATCTTTGACAGTCGTTACGAGTCGTCAGAAGCCCGAAAGTCTGACACGTCCTACCAAGGGGTATCGTATTACACAGTTACTGGGTTGTGGAGGTCAGATAAGCAGTCGCTTCATGTAAAAATACTGGTATTCAGCTACATCCGGTTAGACTTGAAGCCGACCCCAAGATAGTTGGGAAAAGGCTTGGAAGAAGAGTTGTTTAGCAGACGAATTTTTCAAAGTTATGAAGATTAGGAATTTCCTTCAAAAGCTTACGGAGTGTGAAAAGTGTGTTATCCAATCGGGATGCCATGCCGGGGCCAGGTCTATATCAAGTACAAGTACTTAAAAAAATTAATTAATTATATAGTAAATTATTTAATTTAATTTTATGTATTGTATGGATTATAATTATCTTAAATAAATAAATTAATAATATTAAAATATTATTACCATTAAATTTTTTCTATTAGTCCAGTCCAAACTCCACTTATTTCTTTCGCACTGGAAGCAGTAAATTATGGCACTACCACGTCTAGTACTTATGGCCCCTGATCGTTACCAACATAACACAACATCACGCCTGCAATACCCCGAAGGGTTAGGCAGAGGTGTCCCTATAGTACACCCACGTTTCGCCAGTTATGTTTAAGTCCCATGGAATAGAGGGCGAGAGTATTGCCATCAATCGGGCACAAATCCAGACTCTGGGCTGCTACTGAGAAACTCCAGATAAAAAATCCCAATAACACTTTGCTTGACCCGGGTATCGAAACCAGGACCTCGTGCTGAGTTGTAGGTAGCGCCTGCATCCACTAGGACTAGACCAACAGGCATCATTACAAAGGGGGCAGTAAAACAAGCTAAAATTATGGAAAACTATTTATTTCTCATCCTGACTATACGTACACTAGACTACATCATAAAGAGTAGGTACAGCGCTCTTCGGACACTAAATACTAAATCTTTTATTACTCTAATGATATCAATTTACAATTTTGTGTTTTTGACTTTTTTCTCTTATGTACAGTGGACACTAAGTTAAAAAATATTTCTTGAGTTACTTTTCTGAAAATACTGAACTAGGTAGGATGTACTAAAGGCATTTTATTATACCTAATATAAAAATATTAGTGCTACAGACAGCGATAGGTTAAAATATGTTTTTCGGTTTGGCCTTAAAGGAATAGAACCAGACAACTTAGTTATTTGCTTCAAAGGCCTTGTTAAGAAGGTACTCGTAAAATCCAACTCAACGCCAATTATAGTGGTGTTTTTAAGTGAAATGTAAATGAAACATGTGAATGTATTGACTGGTGATTTAGTATTTTGGGGTAAGTTCGGCGCAGGGATAAGACCGTACAAATAAAATTCTGCGCCATTTTATTCTGCTCCAACCGTCGTCGCGTCGTGGTAGAATAAAATGGTAACACAGTGTTGTCAGATTTAAAAAAACATTGCCAAATTAACCGGGTATTTGATTTGTATGGAATTATTCAGCGCTGAACTTATCCCAACATAATGTTTAATAATTACAATAATAAAGCGGTATTTGAGCGAAAGAAGGGAAGACATTACGAAGCAAAATATAAATGTTTCGTATACTTATTGATATAGGTACTTTGTTTCTTGAGTAAATAATGAATGCTAACTTATTTATATTACAGTGGTGCTACCAGGGAACCACCCTCTTATGGAAAGTCAAAATTAGCTGACATATTGTAAAGGCAAGCGCACATTACAGCCGCATCGCTCCGCATCGGGCCGCAGTGTATCGCATTTCAATACAAAAAAAGCCTGGTGCGGGGGGCACCTGTAGTGAGCGATGATCAAACAAAATGTACGAAAGGTATGTATGAAGATTTTTGAGCACTATGTGCCAATCACAACAGTTATTAACAGTTTGACAATCTGACAGCTAATTGTTAGGTATTTATGTAAATTGGCTTTTAGTAAACTGGCTGTTCGACATTTTGGTTCTAATGCTAACCTGTAGCTTACAAATACAAAAATGTTTCTACAATTTTTCCAGTTGCTTGTAAGATTATGAAAAGCGTAGAAACGCGCAATTATTATTAATTTTCATTTGTACTATTTTATCAGCTGAATAAGTAGTTTACGGACTATGATATTGTTATATAAAAAAATATAGATAGTGCCATAGACGAAGACGCGCCCCACTCCGCTCTGCTCCGTACTAAAGTACAGCTAACAGTGCAGTAATCGCGGAGCGGGGCGCGTCTTCGTGCCATGGCACTATTTATAGCATGGCATACTTATAAAATAAATATCTAATACAATATCAATATAAAATCGTATGTAGCTACTTCAAACATCAGCTCTATTTTTTTGTAGTTTTCCAAAAGTAAGTATACATACTTATAATCTAATCTATACGATTATTGCACAAAATTAATAAACACAACGTAGTTTATTACAATCACTGTATAAAAAACTGCAAAAAAAGCTTAAAAAAATAGTGCTGCCAAATTAAATTACGAACAAATATTTTGTACTTACAAAGTTAAAAAAACCTATTTGAAATAACCGCTTTTATTTTATATTTTTTAACCTGGCAACACTCGTATACATATAGTTTTGAGATTTGTCCAACAGATGGCGTTATTATAAGTTTCCTAAGTTATTAGCGAACATCAAACCGAAACGTAAAAGTTATTCGTATCTAAACTACATACACAAAGTAAGCTTGTACAAAAACTTTAATAGCCCACACAAACTCAAAAATATTTACAAAAAGGACTCCCAGACATTATTGTACTTTATTTTCGTCCAAACAATTTCTGAGTGCACGAGAGCACCTACAGCTTTAATTATTATTTTCGCAACAGTTTCAAATGATAAAACAATGAATTTCCTAATAATTATCTTCTATCGTGTTCAGTAATATCAAATTATTTAATAGTAATATAAACAATCTGTTAAGTTTGAAACAATGAGATGGAGCCCTCAGACTTATAGATCAGTCACCACATAAGATTTAGATAAAAATTATATCATTATTATTTGATTCGGTCATCTTTAATATTCTCTCTCGCACCGACAACACCTAATCTACTATCAAATATTTTTTTCTCTGGATGACCCTGATTATTTTGCTTTCCACGAGTTAACACACAAGTTCTACCAGGCAAATCAACACAAAAACTAGCTGACAAAAGTGACAGATTGACAAACATCTGTCAATTCATTTTATTGGCTGTTGTTACCAATTTCAGTTAGCCAATCACAGCATTCGTAGTAAGTAGTAACTTTAGTTTGACAATCCGTCACTTTCAGTCAGTAGCTGTTGATTGGCCAGAAACCGTGTGTGTTTAGAATTCGTAATTAACTTGTGTTACCAAAAGGTTTCTAAGAAAGCAGTCACTGATCTCAAGTTCAACCCTTAACCTAAACTTTACATCTCAACATTACTCAGACTATCGAACTTCATCTCTTTAACTTCCTCAGGGTTAAAGCTCTTCACGGACACCTTACCATCCCCCGATAGGTCTGTACTCGATAACTTATTCGTAATCTTAGTTATCGATATACGACTCTCGATATCATTCGAATCACATATAGTTTCTAATATTACACCTTTTTCTACTTTCCTTGGCTTCGGTAGAACTTGGCTCACTTTTGTGTTTCTCAATTTTTCACTTAGTAGTTTGTTACAATTTTTTCGGGACATGTCTAGTGCTAAAGGGTCTTCTTGAGGAGTTTCTTTCTTGTCTTCTGGCTTGTTCTGTTGCTTCATCTCCGCTACTTCTGCGTTTGACACGTTGTCTTTCTTCTTCCATTTCGTTCTTCTGTTTTGGAACCATATTTTTACCTAGAAATAAGAGAAGAGAATTTATTAATAGGTGAAATTGAAAATTACTTGTTTTTTTTTTAATGACCGTAGAGTCGTCAAATATTCCTGTAAAGGTCAGAAAAATACAGTAATTACGTAAATAGCGAGCAGGAATATTATCTGAATAGATAAATCTTTAGATTAGCACGTGGTAACAGTACCTAACAATTAAATGTAACAAACACAAAACCAACCCTTGAACTATCTCCAGTGTGGCGGATATTGTAACAATAATCAGAGGTGCTCCCTAATTCTGACAGTTGCCATGCGACTTAGCACGAGTTTGTGCGAGTGTGTGTGAGTAAGTAGGTACGAGTGTGCGCGAGTGTATCGGTTAACAAACAGTTAATTACGAGCTGATCGATCTCAGCCCGGGGGAACTGCTAGTGTGGGGATATTGTCGATAACGATGTTTGTAAGTTGAGAATTGAGGAGGATTATCGCGTTTCTGTTTTAAGTTCGTTAACTTACATGAATATGATGGTCATGAGTTCATGACCATTTTGTACGAAAGGCATCTCAAAAACGAAAATTATAAAAAAGCAATGTCTTTAACAGGCACTCAAAACAAGGCAGAATAATCAAACGAAGTGGGTACCTATTGTACCTAATAAAAATTCTGGTTAAATATCTAAAAATAATATTCAAATATTTTTCTCAAATAAAAATAATCATTTTACCGACCACGGCTACCACCAATCATTAGGAGCTACAATAAAACCATAAGTAAACAAAACTAACTACCCTTCTACTAACCTTCTCTAACTAAAGTAAGCAAGTATATCGAGCAGGGCGTGAAGTTATCTCGTAAAATAATCGTAAAAACAACACCACTTAAATGCACTTGTGAGCGATCGTTAGCACCCCTTATTGCATCGTGTGGTAGGAATGTAACTTGGCTGAATTTCTCCATGTTTTTTTTAAAATATTGATGATTTCTGTAATAATATTTATGGTTGTTTCAATTTCCCAAGTTATACCTAGAAAGACGACCAAACTGCACAAATGAACTTAGGTTATATGAATTTGAAACTCTTTCAGACTGGTCAATTCTTCAGAACAAAAATTGTTTTGATTACCATTTAAATTATAGTGGATTTACCGTCCCTTTATATTTTATGGTCTTCTGATAATTAAAAAAAAATGCAAAATATTTTATTTCACATTTAAACCTACATGGGCACATAAGAAACATCGGAAGCTACGCACGGTTTCAATTGGTCGTTTCCTATGGAGAAGAGCCGGCAAGAAACTCTACGGTTACTCTTATAAAAATAATTGGCTTAAATTACAATATTTCTAACAAAAAAAAAAACAGTGTTATTAGGTATGCGAGGACAGTGTAGGTCTTTCAACAAGTACCAAGTATTTAACAAAATAGAAGATGGTCAACAAGTCTACAGTCCACTAAGCCCACAGCGTTCTCACATTGACAAAATAGAAAAGATAAATAAATTAATAAAAATAAAAACCTATTTTAAACGAAATGATGATTGCATTTGGTCTCCTATTACAGATGTTAGATCTAGCTGCATCGTGCATCACCCAGTCTATGGAACCCGCGAATATTTATACGACACGCTTTCAAGTCTTTCTATAACACTACAATAGGTATAACTCAAAGGCTGACGTACCAAGATTTAAATGGGCCGCACCGCATTGCAAAAATCTTTCTACATAATTTTCGTACATTTTGTATGAACATTCGCAAACTACAGACGGGCCGTACCGTGCTTTTTGATGCGCTGCGGTGCGGCCCGATGCGGCTGTTTTAATGTGCGCTAAGCTTAACGGTAGAAAATGAGCCGAGAGAGTATTCAGCCGTATGTATGTCGGCCACATTGATCAGTTTGCCCACTTCGCTCCCATCAAATTGTGTTCATTGCACCGCCACTGATTACTTTGATCGGCTCGTATTAGTCGGTCAAGTAGTGCGTTTGACTATTAGCGCTAATTACAGAAAGTAGGCCTCACTCGTTGCTAATACTGACATATTTCTCCTATAGTATCGGCCAACATGGACAAATGATTGACATTATGGATGGTCAAAGAAGAAATTACTATTAAATATAGCTTTGGTAGAGGGATTGTTGACCGCAGTATTGTCGAAAGAAAGTGGAACTTTGAAATAAGATAAAGTTACTTGCATGTATCGTGAATCTAGCACTCATAATAACCCATTCCTTGAAACCAGAACAAAGCAATGTTGATATTCATATTCAAATAACTTATTTTCTCTTCACAAACAATGGCATCTTATAATTTAGACAAGCTTGAAAAACTATGTGCCACTAGTTTGTGAGAGACTGGTGTCTGCAATAGGAATAGTACCTGTATAGCAGATTACCAGGGTATGCAATCATAATAATCGTTCTGCTGCCTTGCTGAGGAGACAGCAAGACCCTGTTGACCATCTCTGACACCCAAATCTAAGTTCCCTTCTTCTAAAATAAAGAAAAGAGGATGGTCCTTTACGAAGACACTACCAAAAAACTTTGGAAAAACAAACTTAGTCAGCATTTTTGTGCATCTATTCGCGCCACCCCCTACCACCACAGGTCACGACTCACGCCACAAATGATAAACGCGGCCGTATGATTTACAACGATGGCGGCACACAGACACGCCGACACATGCCGCACAATGGCCCGCCATGTAATTGCCGAGCAAATTAATCCGGGTAGCATGTGACATTTGACTCCCACTGTATACACAGTACACCTTTAGTTAGGATAGGGTATAATGGGACTTAATGTTATTCGGGTTCTTAGTTAAGAGGCTTCATAAGAAGAATTAACTTGAATTTATATTATTGCAGGTGCCACACGAAACATAACATGCCTGTATTCCCCGAAGGGTTCGGCAGAGGTGTATCTATAGTACACCCACATAACGCCACCAGGTGCCAGCTAAGTACAAAATTACAGATTAGCCTGTAACGTTTTACCTACGTGGTGATATAGCTTCAGTTAGTACAGAGAGCAGTAGTGGTCCAGTGGTAACGGCCCCGACTTACGAGTTGTAGGTCGTGGGTTTGAACCCAACCAGACGCTTTACTTTGTGTAAATCATTTCATCACCACTGCTCTCAAAATGTTGAAGGCAAACATCGTGCGGAAACCGGCATGTATTAGAACCAAACATTCGAAGACATGTGACATCTACCAACCTGCAGGGCTATTACCTATCTTGCAGAAGCAATGCGATAGCGATCATTTGTTTCATTTTGACAGTTCAACAACATTCAATGCGATAATTACGTTGCAGAGAATTAAATTTTGAACATATGAAGCAATGGATTAGTAATCTGTTTCAAAACGAATTGATTGTGTATTACGTAATTAGGGTACCGCACTGGGCCCGCGTGCATTACAGCCCTCTCAAAGAGAGGAGGCCTGTGGCCCTGTGGGAACATTAATAGGCTGATTATGATAGCTACAATGAACAATTTAGCCCTTAAAATTCTGTAAACTGCTGACTAATGGCCTCCTAGTTAACGTTCCAAAAGGGTGTAATATGAGCAAGATAAATATTTCTCCTGAACTCCAAAAAAATTATATTTCCCCCCGCTGTGTCCACACCCTAACGTCACAATGCAATCCACTTGCTTGCAAACATGAAGATAATTATTATTGATTGCGCATTAGCACGCCTGACTGAAACAGATATATACACAACACCATACGTGTGAGTGAGAGGTCAGGGGTCCGAGATGGATTGATAGTGTTACATGTCACAGGAGCACTAATTGGACGTTTGTGTCAAATGGGGGTAGGCAGGACGTGAGGTGTTATGATGGAGTTACGGCGGCGGTTTCGGGAGGTGAGGTGTCGCATAAGTTTGGTAGGATAGTTTGAGAACAGAGAAGAAACTCAAGCAATAAGAAACAATAATCTTAAGCAGAGTTTTGTATATCGTTGTTCCTCATTATCATCAGCTTTCATAAAGCAGCCACTTCTTTTCAACAGAAACTTTAGATCGATTTTCTGCCACAGTTATTTGAAGGATAGGATGGTATCGAGACATGTGAAGAACACTTGAAATGTCTGTGGTCATGACATGGTATAGGACGGTTTATCTGTGTTTTTTCTTTTTAAAATATGCTTAGTAAAGTTTCAGTTCCAGTTTTAGTTTACTACGATTCCAAGTTCATCACATAACAGTTAATTTGCTGACCAAATAGTCGATCCCAGAACGCTATCCTTACAAGTTACAACCACTGAACTCGTATAGTAAACACACGTGAAGACAGTGTTCGATTTATACATAGAATAACTAAGCAGCAGATTCCTATTAATTAGTAACACGTGAGTAATTAACACAGTTCTTAGGAATTGTAACAAGTTCCTCCGCTCAGAGTAACACAATGAGACACAGACACGCGGACGATTCGCGTCAATATCAAACAATAAGCGAGGGAATGTCAACTAATTGGAAATGCACAAAGAATATTATTTATTGTGAAGTTAACATTTTACACGTGTTTTATTTTGATGTTTATATCAACCGGGAAACGAGTTTCTTCTTGTCTAAGGGTCTAAACAGACGGACTGCATTTGAACTGCTCGCCAGCTGCAAAATTGGAGTTTGAATGCTTGTGAGCATTTTATTTGCGATGCATAACTGCATCGGAACTGCCAACCGACTGCGCAGTACTGTCGAAATGCAGTCCGTCTGTTTGAAACTTATAAGGTGATCAATTATAAATTAGTTCGATTTACTGACACATTCAGGATTTTCACTTGCGTAGTGAAGATGGAATTTATTGAAAACACACTTGTCGTTATAATTAGTGAATTTTTCTTTGAGTATTATTATTTAAAAAAAAAAACATTGACTCTTATTGGCGCGAAAAACTAGTAAAGGGTTGCTTTTAACATCCATAAACATGGTAATTTGTGGTTAGGCAAAAATAATTGAACATGTAAATAGTCTGAAAAATAAATACTTACGTAAGTAACTGATTGTAAGAATAATAATAATTGAGCTAACATTACCCAAACAAACAACCAACATTTTCCTCATCTACAATGTCAGTTAGGATCACCAACAATACATCTCAAGTCCTAAATCCACTATCCGACTGATTAATCAAACAACGTTTCCAGATTATCGAGCACTGTGCCGCCGCATCAATTAGCCGCACAATAACATCACTATCATAAGGCCCGCTGTTCACGGTAGTTCAGGCAATCAATATTACCGCGGAGCGTCGCTTTGTTCGGGAGATCAGTGCACAGGACCCTATTAGTCCGGACAGCCGTGTAGGGACGGGCAAGTGTCGAGGGATTTGTTGATGATTCGGTTGTTTTGGACTTGTGTGTATTGAGGTTTTGTGTTTCATGTTCGGTTTGGTATCATGGTATGAGTAGGATTTTGATTAAGTTATGTTTTGGAACATATTGCTCAGTGAGGTACTTTCGGCTAAATTAAACAGACTTTCGACTGAAAAAATAAACAACAAAAACCAAATTTGAAAATGGCGCAGAATACAAAGGTCTAAAAACTTAGTTAAGAACATTTTCGAAATGTCTTATATAAAAGCAGATAACTGGAAATCTTGTACTCGATAATGTGTAAGCTGTGGTTACCTGTAATTGAGTGTGCATTACAGGTTAATTTGTATTGTTTAACTTTTTGTTATGGTAAAAGATGATTGTAATGTATCTCGTTGGTAATCCTTAAATAAATAAATAAATAAATAAATCTCTGTTTCTGTGGAAAATAAAAAATCGGTCTAATTTGGCTGTAACACTATTTTTCGAAAATGTTCTTAACTTAGTTTTTAGAGCTTTGTATCTTGCATATGCGTATGAAGTTTCATTAAAATCGGTTCAGTCATTTCGAAAAATAAGGGCTTGAAAGTTTGTATGAAAAGCCGTACGACGTAAACCCTCTTAACATAATTTTAATTTGTATAATACTGAATTTTCAGACATGAACAAAATATGCAACTTTTAAAGTCTGTATATTTTTTCTGAAAACTTATAAACTTAAATTAACTCAAAGCTACATACTTTCACACACTAAAATTATCATCAATCTCAATATACCTAAATATAAAACAAAACGACATACACACAACCCACATAATAAGGAAACAGCAATCCATAGCGCAGTGTCTCAAACGTCTTGTTCGCAAGATCATTGTACATGACCCTATTAGTGCAGGCAATTGACTAGGGAGGGGACAATATCGATATAATGCTGCGAGTCAACGGATTAATAGGGTGAGGTTTTTATTTTTAGTATAAATACAGAATGGGGAAGCGAATGTCGATGAACTATATACAATCCTATTATTGCGGATTTTAGGATAGGGTTGCGACGTCAAAAAAAAATAAAAAATGTTTTTTTTTCTTGCCTTGAATAATCAAATTAACCAAAAATTGGGTATGTTGTTAATAATCATGAAATTATCTGTTTTCATTTAACTATAGTACTTAACTTTGTAACTTAAATAACCATGAGTAATTTGCACCATATTATTCCTATATGTAACTCTTCAGCCAGTACTTTAAATATTTATATTAATTACTTACTCAACTACCGTTTATTTCCAAAACTCTTGGTAATTATAAGTTAAACAATTAGTTGAAAGGCACACAATACACAAACAGTGTGTAGTCAATAGCACACGGTGTCGCAAGCGGCGTGTTCGCGAGATCATTGTACACGACCCTATTAGTGACGGGTTTGAGTAGGAAGGGGACGCTATCGATACGAATATATCCATAGTTTTATTATTTTTACACTTTGTTTTTGTTACGAGGTGCGGGAAAATCGATGACCTAACAATATTTTCTAGATAGTTTAGTCATAAAATAGAACCTATTTTTATTACTTGCTTTAGTATAACTACCAATACCTACCAGCAACCGTAGGTACCTAGAAATAACTATGCAAATAAACAGTGTAAAAAAACAGTTAATAACTTAATTGAGTGCACCACTTTGAAGCATGTTTATTTTATTGTACAACCGTGTGATTTATTTGAAATCGTTATAAAATCAATTAACAGTATAAAGCCAGTATTTAATTACAGATTGCAAATAAATTTATGGCCAGACAGAAATATTAACACTGCACTGATATTGCACATTTACTGAATATGATTAACAAAGTGATTGTATTGTTGATATAAATAGCAGGGATTATCATAGTAGTCTATATTTAGGTCTTAAATGTCAAGGGTTTAAATGTCAAGTTTTATGAAAAGTGGATATATTTATTCTCATAGTGTCTTGAAAACAATATTTTTATAGGACTTTTACGCGAAGTTTTCACAAAAAACAGAATAATATTGACTAAGGTAGCAACATTTCATGCGGTCGCTAAATCTATTAAACAAAATTGACCTTCTAACATACTTCGTAACGAAAACAAGATTTAACAAAAAAAAAAGAATTAACTGCCGAAGAACTTCGACGCAATAAAAAAATCGTTAAAATGACATCGATCCATCGAGCGAGCCGTCCATCACTACGCTTATCTAAGCCGCCGGCGATCGAAGCCAATGACTAAGCCCCGTTAATCGAACAATTATTCATTGAAGATAGTCATCCCTCCTCACCCCCCCCCCCCTCACTCCCGGGAGGACGAACAATCAATTATTTCATCCCCCTTTGTTCTTTTGGGACTGTTTGTAAGGATAGGCTGCGTAACTTTTGTTGCAAGGTAGCTTTTTCTTAAGGTGTTATGTTTCAGTTAGTAGTGATATGTTTTCTGAGGGCTGAATAGTCAAGATTAGGAAACTTTTGGAGGCTCGGAGATTTACAGGCTAGCTTTTGAAGCACCTGTGCCAAATTTTTGGTTTTTGATGACATTTGTAAGTCAATCTAACAGAGGTTAAAAAAGGTCAACAAACCACATTCAATACAGTGAGCATTTTCGGTGAAAGGTGGCTGTTCCATACTTGTTACTTCCTTGTTTGAGAAGGATGCTCCATTTACACGATGTCAAGTAGATATCTTGCCTGTCATGACAATAAAATTGAAGTAACAAATCACTTGCATCGTCTAAACACAGTTTAGGTAGTGTAATTGGTATTGTTGCCTCAAGTTATGGTATGCCACAGGCAATTTAACCGCACCTTGTTCAGTTTCAACACGAATAGCAACCTAATTGTAAAGTTACATAACACTAATAAGCTCTTAATACATTATAATTACCATCAAATTAGTGAAAGTTTATACTCTACAATTCTACATTATACCATTAATAGTTAATAGATATCGATGCAACGTTAATCGTGACCGAAAGCGCGTCCGCTCGATTGAATCGGTAACCGGTATCGATTCTATCGATCAATCGGTTTAGACAAGCAAATCGATTTGAGTAATTAAATTATTATCGTTTTGCGTTCCAATGGGTTTGCAAGTGGTTAGTGATTCGATAACTAGGTATCGATTTGATTGTGTTAATTTGATTCACACAGGTAAGCTTGTTCTGGCATGCAATTTAGAATGTGAGGTTAATTAGTTTTGTGTGAACGTGAAGTATTTATTATGTACTTTTTTTAAATTATCCTATAAGTTGGGCACAAAAACATCGCCTATTATAATAGCGAGGGTGGGCGCTGATACCTATAATTACAAGATATTAAGTTATCTTATCTTAGGTATTGGCTGAAACTCTAATGTTATAATCATACTTACCTTTAAGGCCTATTTTATTTTATTTTTTGTAAACTGTATTTTATTTCATGAAGGTGCAAATAAACAATTTTTATTACTTATTTTTATTTTTTTACTTATTGATTGTGGAGTTCTGTATATTATCAAATATTTAGCTGTTTTATGTGTAGCTTTCGCTATTAGGTCACCTCACACTCCAGGTTCAGTTGAAAACCATCGTCAGGCACTACTTAGTTGTCTGGCATTTTTGCTGAATTGGGCCTATTTGGCGCAGCCGCGAGACACACATTCCTGCCAAATCTTACAACGCACTTTACACTTTTTATTAATATGTTGTGTTGTGTGCCTTAATTTCTTTCTTTCTTTTCTTTTAGGTCTCGCCTCCTAAATGGTCAAACGAGAATCTATAGTCAACAGGCTTGGCAGACAGATATGCGATCATAGATCTTTGTTTTTATTAGCAGACAGGAGGACACTACTGCCTATCCTTTAGTCATGGGACAGAAAAGGACAACCTTTCTTTGCTAAGACCCTCAATAACCACAATCATTGGTATACCACTTCCTATAACGCATAGATACAGTCGATCAAATCCCCTATTCTCAACAGAGACCACGACAATTACAAGTCAACACAGCTATAGCAATGTCCTTTACAATATAATCTGGACGAGCTGTCAAACTTGACAGCTGAACGGCTGTTAGCATTGACGCCAAATGACAGTGTTGCCATCTATTGGCATTGTATCAACTGGGATGTTGTTAGCCTAGAGAATAGCATTGATAGATGGTAAGTAAGGTAGTTAGATTGGTAGTAAGCAGTGTTTAGAATAGCGTGCATTGCGCATTATGAAAGTCTAGTTAGAGAATTCGATAGGCCTATTTGATTGGAAATGCATCGAAATAAAACGATTTTCTATAGAAAACTGCACAGGTGTAATATTCGTGACCATAAAGATAGCAAATGGATGAACTAAGTACGTCTTATAATACCTTGCATCATTAATTAAATAAAGTAGAAACTTAGAACTTATCTTGTCTTACATGGGTACGAATGAAAACAATGATTTATCTTATATGATTATATCATAAGTAGTCTTTCATATCATAAAGAATTAAGCTATGTAATTAAATGGAAGACTATACCAACTTGCACGCCAGGTACCAGGCTCCCATAAAAGCAAGCAGTTCACCAACTCAAATCCATTGATCAATGAAACAGAAAACAATATCGC
The DNA here is from genome assembly GCA_948150665.1 of Conistra vaccinii. Classification (NCBI taxonomy): domain Eukaryota; kingdom Metazoa; phylum Arthropoda; class Insecta; order Lepidoptera; family Noctuidae; genus Conistra; species Conistra vaccinii. The sequence continues at coordinate 19,035,674 of OX411338.1, read as the reverse complement.
ATCATGTCGATATTCCATAGTTGAAAACGCATTGTAATGAACAGCCTGATAAATAACTGTTACATATTCAATTAAACTGTTGTGCACATATTTCCGGATCGCGGCCATATTTTACGGTCAATTAACTTTTAATTATTATAAAGCCTTTTATAGTTGGCTGGACTGACGCGATTCTAGTTTATTTCTGTTCTATATTATTCAGATAGGCCCTTGTAATATCTACCATGTTTTAGTCTGCTCTGACTTTAAAAAAAACCTTTCATCATTGTCAGGACTTCATTCCAGAAGGCATAATGATATGTATACCTTGTTTTTAAGACTTAAAATAACTGTCAAAGGAGAATGGGCGGGTTCGTCCCCAGTGGTGTATCAAGATGTGATACACGTCATTTTGAAGATCATAACAATAGGTTTATTTTATTGTATGACACCAACAACGAAACTCGTGCAGGGAAGGAACCATAAACTATTTTAATTTTATTTTTTTAATAATATTATTTTTAGCTTGGACAATTATTTTGTGTATTTTTTACTATTTATTTGGCGTATTTAGTGCGGTGCGGGTATTTAGTGCGGTGCGGGTGGTTACCTGTCGGCGCCGTCGCTCCTTTGCTATTGTTGATGTTACCGGACCGCACGCAGCACGTATCAGATGCTGCGATTCAATTCATAATGAAGCTCCAATACATGTTGTACTTCATGCTAGTGATAGTGACGTACTCATTTTAGACAGGGGCTTCAGGGACTCTTTGGAGATATAGAAGACCATGGTTATAATGCTTATATGCCTCCCACCGAATCACAACTCAGCACCGAAGATGCAAATAAGTCCCGGCTGGTGACAATAATCAGATGGGTCGTGGAGGTAATAAATTGTCGCCTAAAACGTGATTTTAAAATATTACGGCAAGAATATTTCAACAGAGCACTGCCTCATAGGTTCTAAGATGTACGAATTGCTGCCGCTCTAACAAACACGTTTAATGAGCCTGTGACAAACACGCCACTTGCCAATCAAATAATCAGAGAAATCCAAGAAAGACTTCATCAGCCAAATAAAACAATCTCAATCGACTGAGGGCAGCGTTCCATACTATTATGGATGAAGCTGTACGAGCATTGGCATTCCCAGTATTAAGCGAGACCATAATTCCCGACCTAGCACTTTACGGGCTCAATGTTGAAGGAGTGCTTTTGAGAGGCCGTGTTCAATAACGTCATATATCCAATCGAATATATTACTCCAACATTGTAGTACGAACAAGCCGAATTCCATAAAGGCTTTAGCACCGTAGACCACATGCATACGCTACGGCAAGTTATATAGAAGACCGAAGAGTATAACCAGCCGCTCTGCTTAGCGTTTGTGAACTACGAGAAAGGCTTCGATCTGATCGAAAATATTTTTTTTCTGAAGAAAAATGTTATAATTCGTAGTTCTTCACCTGCATGAGTGCGGTGGTTGGTGTAATAGAATAAAATAAAGCCATTATAATAAGCTTTAAAAAGACGTATTGCTCAATTTGATACAGTCTGGGGACGGAGCCCATACAATAGCGCCCATTCTCCTTTAATCGGCCAATAAAATTCTACATTCTCAAAATCTTCAACTTTATTTTACAATTCAGCGTTCTTGAGGAAGCAGACAGGAGGTCGCTTCCGTTCGTCATTTTGACGCCAACCTTTAATAACTCATCTGATGTAAGATCAAGAATCTCCAAATCCTCTTATTCTTTAGCTCAATATGAAGTTATAAGCTATTAGGTTTAAGTTATATTTTTTAAACCGCAGCCATAAAAAAATCTTTTAAACTTTTAGCAGCCATAGTTATCAACTTAGCGAGAAGTTAAAATTCTTTCATAAAATGTCATTGTTTATTTTTGAAGTTAGTTACTACCATTAATGTATCACAGATTAACAAAGGATGAAGTTAGAGGTACAGAACATGATATACTTTCTATCTTAACCAAAACTATTCCCGCAAGCAAATCCGCGGATTTACCCAGTATAACATAAAAGCGCAAGCTTGCTCGTCATTCAACGTGTATGTATGGGTATGTATTTGTGTACGTGTAGTCGGTATGGTATTTGAGTTTGTGTATGTGTGTCTGTGTGTGTGTGGGTGTGTGTGTGTGAGTCCGATCTGTTTATAATTAAGTGCAGATATTACTCCGCGCCATATGAACGATCAAAAGCTTGCGAAGAGGTAGAGTGGCTGGAAGAGGCGGGCTATTCGATATCAGATTAAAAATTGTCTAGGTAGGTTATTTGCGTGTTCGTTCGAGACTAGATTAACGTAAACCGAAAAGGTAGTGGTGTGACTATATACCTAACCTGTTATTGTCCTATCGCGTGGAAAAAGGCTTTTCTCATTCAAAGAAGAAACGAACATTCATTTCCGAGGTTGCGAGGTGCGCGTTGGCAGCTTCAGAATTTTAAGTGAAAGTTCCTCATGATAATTATTGTATACTAAGTATAGATTTTTTCTCTTTTACTGTAACTAGCTGCACGCGTAGCATGGCGCTTTCTATGTCTACGAAGAGTAGACACAGCTCTTTCTATACAAAGTGACATTTCCTTTCTTCATTTTTGACATCGCACCGTAGAAATCTTTCTTCAATCTGTCACGTTGTCTTTCGTTTCAAACTATATTTGTCTAGGTCATTTTGTATGTAGACTATTTCAGAAGAAAGTTTTCTATACCAAATTGTCAAAATCACTCTGTCGACTGACAGTTGTCTATGGTAGTGAATTTTATACTCGACGGTCACAAAGTATACAGGGTTATCTACAAAATCATGATTTTACAGAAGAGCGTTTTAAACGCAAAACTGTGATAACTAATAGAAGAAGAAAGCTATCTTCTCCTATTTTACATCATTTAGTTAATATTACCAAGGAAATGGTTAAGGCCAATATTACTGTGATGTTATTTGTTCCAAAACACGGTACTTCGACACACTGAAAAAAATAAGCTGTACTTAGTTGTGTTTAACCTGACTTAATATCAGTAAAAATTGACAATCAAACAGTAAAACAAAGAATTCTGAGTCGAATTATATTAAAGAGTGAATTTCGTAAAAAGTGCAGTTGCCTCTTTCTACTTTGCTGCCGTCGTACTGTCTACACGGAACGTCATTTTTGTCTACTCTTCCGTCGACAAAGCGGTGCTCATGCTACGCGTGCTGGTGTCAACAATTTAATAAAACGAAAGTCATATTGATTGATATCAACAACATAAAAACCTTCAAGCCACTAGTTATCTACATTTATTAGAATATTATTATTATATAATATAAGAATTATTGCATTTATTCAGAAGAGATATGACTAATATGAGTGGGTACCGAGTACCTATAATACATAAATTGACAAATATAAACAATAAACTAATTACTGACTAACTAATTACTAATTATTGTTGTGTGGGTATGTGTTCGTATTATATTATTTAAAAAAAAAGTACTATGGATGATTATGATAACGTTTGTAATTTATCTGAAATAAATAAATTGAATTGAATTGAATTACTAATTGACAAATAAACTAAATTACTAGTTTAAAAAAAAAACTTGGTACGTAGAATTCTACGTATAATGCAAGTATTTTTTTTTAAACTGAAAAATAAATTAAAAGCAACCTTTTAGACCACATTCAGGTCAAGTAGAGCAACATCCTAGAGAGCTGGAGGGCCACTTCCATGCCTCCTACATCGTCGTAGGCGGGCGCGTATAATTCATTTAGTTGCCATATTATTTCATCTCATTAAGCGGCTCGTTACAGGTGAATACCGTCCAATTATAGCAGTGTATGGACTGAGGAGTGAGGCGTGTGGTTCTGGCACTGATGGCATGGGTGCCTCCGTCATTTGTAGTAAGAAGATGACAAAACTGCTTATAATTGAGAGGACTAGGGAAGCGAAGAGCAGTGATAATGACGCTAGGTTTAAAAACAAATGTTCTTTAAATGAAATGTGACCGGTTTATAATAATACCTATTAAAGTGACCTAACTGCCTAGTGAGGTGCTGCGGTCCGCCTTATATGCAAACTAGTAACCCAAGGGTGGGTTACTAGTTTCACGCTTGTGCAATGTTGAAATATCAAAATATCTAAGTTTCTGTGCCTTAGCTAAGTTCAATATTAATTTGCTTAATATACAACGTAACCTGCCGGTTTTTTTTAAGTTAAAAAAGAAAGAAAAGAAAGAAAAGAAAGAAAGAAAGAAAAGACAAAAGAAATAAAGAAAGAAAAAAATAAAGAAAGTAAAGAAAGAAAATACGTATATTTGCGGTACATATTATAACACAAGGAAAGAAAATATTAGCTTACTCCGTCCCACTGCTGAGCAAAGGTCTCACCCAAATCCTTCCAGGCATAAATGTATAAACTAAGTAAATGATGGTAAAAACCGTAACAAAATCATAGTGTTATTTAAAAGATCTAAGCGGTCACAAAATGTTTTACTATGTCTAGATATACCCAGAAGGCAAAGGCCACGAGTTTGATTTGGCCATGTGAAGTATCGATTCCAGAAGTTTATGAATGTATACGTGTTTGTAAATGCAGTTAACCAGACAAGTGACGATATAGCATTACCTATATCGCCTCTTCCAAAAGAATAACTATTAGTTTTTTTTGTAGGATATTATGTGCAAAGCTTAGGGATGGAAAGCAGTGGGTTGTCCGGGACAGATCGCTGCAGGTTGTACTTCGGAAAGAAACGTTAACAACATGTTTTAGCTTTCTTTATGTGTAAGCGCACAGGCGCGTGAAGGGCGGGCGGTTTTGGGGGACTGTCTTATGTAATTTTGAAAAGTGCTGATTCTCAGCCTAGTTTGAATAAATGACTTAGAGAGGTATGAGGAACAGAGTATAAAGATCACTCATTCTCATTAGAAAAGGGAGGATCCTCCGGCCAGACGGGTGTTGCATGTCTGGCGGGCAACTGCCCGTAAGTTGATTTCGGATAGTCTTATCTATGTAGTTCACGCGGTAAACTCTAACTGCGCGATGCAGGAATTGTGTGACGTCATGTCTTTGCTGCGTAGTTCGTATGTGGCGGTGTAACCGCTACAAATTCCTTAATTTCATAAGTCAACACGGGACTCAATCACGCGCACCGATCGGTACGGACTTGTCTTTGCCGGGAACCCTTCTTCTTCATGCAAGCACCCTAAGGCAAGATACCTCAACAAAGCTACCCAGGTTGAAGTATAGTCGGTAATTGATGCGTTGTGTGAGATATAGCTCCGTAACAATATTCTCCGGCTCAGGAAGCGCGCCGGATGCTGTGTAGATGCGTCCATCCATCTCCCGGCTATCTACATACGTTTGTACTTTAGTCTAGTACCTGCATAGTGATTACATTACGTTTGTTATACATACAGTTAATGCTTTATATTTATTTATTCAGTATTATTTGTCCGCGGCTTCGCTCGCGTGTGTGTTGGAAATTATTCCACGGGAACGTACACCTACGTTCAGCTGTTCAAGCTTGAAAAACATACAGACAGAGTTAATTTTGCGTTTATAATATTCTTCTTCTTCTTTTCGTGTGGTTAGTAACACCTCGTGTCAGAGTTTTAAAGCCGCTCATGGGCCTCTAACTCGGCTCCACATGCCGCCGAGAAATATCTCTCAGGCATCTCACATGCAGGTTTCTTCACGATGTTTTCCTTCACCGTTTTTGTGCCGTTTTTGAAGCAAGTGATAATTATACAATACGCACATGAATCCGAAAAGAAAGAGGTGCGTGCTTTGGGTTCGAACACGAGATCTATGACTTGGCAGTCTGATGGTCACGCCACTGGGGTATCACTGCTTTATATAATTTATAATAAGTATTAATAATAATGGATAAGAGTTTTTTATGGTGCCTCAAAGTTTGCCTCAAATTCTGGATTAAGTATAGAGAGAGAATTTGCTTTTAATTAAATTAATATCATCCTCTTGCCCCTATACCAATTTATTTGGGGTCAACGCAGCATGTCTGCCATGTATCTCTATTAGCCCTCATTGAGACAGTTTGTTCTGCGCACTGCGCACAGTTTTAGCAGATCTAATATGTAGGTATAGATCTTTTGCCGATATTGCAGAACGATGCTAAAACAAAAATCCCAATTTCTAAACCAAAACATGTCATTAAAATCTGTGCCAATTTCTAAGTCTAGTTTAATACTCAATACTCAAAGCATTTATTTCAATTAAACCATAAACAGGAGAAAACCATATACAACCATATACTTTTGAATTGTCAAGGAGTCAGTCAGTCAGAAATATGAAGCTAGTTGCCCATTCCAAAGCGTAGTAGGTACCTATGGAGAAGAACGGGCAAGAAACTCCACGGACACTTTTTCTCTTTAAATAAAAAATTGTTACATAAAATTGGTTACGTCATTCATGTTGAAATTATACATGTGAGAACAATGTAAAAAGACGTGCACGTTAAAAGCGTCTGTAATAAAAAGATAAAAAAAAGGAACAATTAAAAAATTCAAGAGTTCTAAATCCAAGGTGGAAAACTTAGAAAGTTTAAACCCCTGCCCAGCCTCGCACAACAAACATAGTTTGTACTATTCAATACACATTTGATCGGTATTGATCTGTCATGGCCGACTAGATCTGTTTAAAAATACATCACTTACGAGTCGTTAGCTGCGTTCAGGCGATTTGTGAAGCATTTCCTGAAACTAGACGATACTACGGGTTCTAGTTAGTGGTTTATTTGTGTAGTTAAGTTAAAGTGGCAGGTTTTGTGATTGTTGATAGTGGTTTCTGCTTTGTGATGAAAGGTTAATGCCGTGTTTTAGCTTGTCGGTTTCATAATCAGCCTACAATGTTCCCACTGCTGGGACACAGGCTTCCTCTCGGAGTGGGCCGTAATCCACCACGCTGGCTTAGTGTTTTGGTAGATGTCACATTTCTTCGATTTTTGGTTCTAGGCTATGCCGACTTCCTCACGATGTTTTCTTTCACCGTTTTGAGAGCAGTGGTGATGAAATAATTTACACAAAGTAAAGCGCCTGTCTAGGTTCGAACTTACGATCACTGCTCGTAAGTCGCGGCCATTACCACTGGGCCATCACTGCTCTCACTGTTTCTCGATTCTGTCTGTTTTCGGTTTACTGGGCTTAGAATATCACATGTCGGAAGGAGCACTTGCAGTTGCAACTTACAGAGATAAGATAATAAGATTATTTTGGTATCTATGTAGGTTACAACTTACAATTTAGATTTAGAGAAATCAACGTCTTCCACAAGTGACTAATAATAATCTAGTAGTCAATCCCGTTAATGCCCATTTGCACGTTTAGTTGGGTTAATTAAATAAGTAGAGTAAACTCTCGGAGTTAAGTAATTAACATTGTAACTCTTGTTACGCGTTGGGCCACTAAAAAGTAAAAAGGATTTTTTGGGTCGTCGTACTGCATTTCATACAAACTTTCAAGCCCTTGTTTTTCGAAATGACTGAACCGACAAAGGTCTAAAAACGTCGTTAAGAACATTTTCGAAAAATTGTGTTACAGCCAATCAGCTAATTAGACCGATTTTAAAGAACATCCGACTTCGTTGGCATACCTATACCGACCGCCATTATGAAAAAAACTGGTTTTGGCGGCCAGTGATGAAACAAGTGTCAATCGATAGAGTAAGTGATTGCAAACAAAAAATATTTAGTGATGAATATCGTAAGTGATATACTTCCTGAGATATTTGAGTTAAAACATGAGAAAAAAAATAAAACAGTAATATTTTTTTTCCTTTGTTCGCTAAAGGGCAACTTCTCAAAACGGCAAATTCTCATAGGGGCAAATTCTTATAATGGCAAATTCGCATATGGGCAAATCTAATACAGTAACCTACACAAGTTTTAGGTACACATTTGTACCCGTATGACTCGTGTAAAACAAAAAGTGTAAACCTTGCGGTTGAGAAAACTGTAAAGAGGAAACCTCCTTCAAATCTAAAGAGGTTTGATTACACTGGCCACTTTATGCATTATTATTTTATTTTATTTATTAAGAGATAATAAACAACTACAACATAATTATATAAAACATAAGGTTAACAAAACTTTATGTTGCAGTCCACTGCATTATCCGCAGATACGACATATTTAAGGATCATTGGTTGCCACTAGCATTACTAAAATTAGCAAATATTTTACAATAAATAAATAAGTTACTATAAAAAATTATTATTACGTTAGTGATTTGAAAAAAAAAAAATATTATCTAAAATAAAATATTTTTTCGATATTTATTCTCGTTGATTTTATAGTAAAAAAACTTTTTTTTTATTATTTTAATAATATTGGATGCAGTGTTTAGTTCTAGTTCCGAGCGATGATGTTGATAAGAAGTTCATTAAAAGTGGAAAAGGTATACCAGTTTTACTTCATAATGGTTGATTTTTGTGAGAATATGTTTAAAATTAAAATAATAACATGTATTTATTTTACTACTTTGTCGAAGTGATTAATTAGTAAGTATAGCCATGCCAATTTTTTTTTTAATAATCTTTTTTTATTTCACCAAAAAGCTCTTAACAATATCCATACAACTAAAACATAAAAAGGCTTAATACAAAACTCAATATTTAAATACTCTGACCACTGACTCCTAAACTAGGTAAAGGTTCCTGTGAGTTAGGAGTCAAAAATTACAGCTTTCTAGTACTAACAGTCTCTGAGCTAAGCCGTGGGCAGACGGACAGACATTATTTTAAAACGACTTTCATTTTAACTGTACTCTTGCCCATATGCGAATTTGCCATTATAAGAATTTGCCCATATGAGAATTTGCCGTTTTGAGAAGTTGCCCTTTAGCGAACAAAGGTTTTTTTTAAATATCTCAGGAAGTATATCACTTACGATATTCATCACTAAATATTTTTTGTTTGCAATCACTTACTCTATCGATTGACACTTGTTTCATCACTGGCCGCCAAAACCAGTTTTTTTCCAAATGGCGGACGGTTAGGTATGCCAGGTCCCATACAAAAATGTCGGAACCCCTTTCCATAGAAACAGAGATTTCCAGTTCCTGTTTTTAAATAAGACATTTCGAAAATGTTTTTAGACACCTTTTTTACCATCCTTTCCCTTTTTCACCGTTTTTAACCTTCGTATCCTGCATAAATGCGTATGAAGTTTCATTACACAATCGGTTCAGTCATTTCGAAAAACAAGGGCTGGAAATTTTGTATGAAATGCCGTACGACGTAAGCCCTCTCTCTTAATGTGTTTTCCAGCTCATTTCGAAACAAGAGAAGAAGAAACAGTTTACACCGCTATACATAACATGTATAACGGAGAAGGGTAAGGGTATGTCTCTTTAGTTATTATCAGGAATATTTTAACTAACTACTGTGGGCGTACCGTGTGATAGAAAAGCCGTTTGCAGTTCAGTAGCTCTACCATGAGTTGCCATCGAAAATTTACTCGCTAGCGTTAAACTCGCTAGCGTATTAACGTTAATCAAATACATTTCGATAATGTCAAAACTTGCTAGCGTCCCCGTAAATGATTTATATGAAAAGATATTGTACAGCACCCCTAGCGGTCACAGAAAGAATTAAAATTTGTTCCAAGAGCACTATAGTTTTCGATAGGTAAGAAACCTAACGTAATCTATTCGATAGTCGCTAACGTTTTTCAGCTGTCACCATACAAAACGGCACCATGAGTCACTAAATCGACAGACGCTATCGAAAAATACGCTTGCGATAGTAGTTACGTTGCTCACTACCATTTTGACGTGTGAAACATGTTTACATTCAAATTATATACGTTTTTAGGTCTATTAAAGGCAAAATAATGTCTGGAAGAGATTATTTAGCATGGAATATGTTAGTGGCCCCAAAATTTGGAGGCCAACGACTGGAAGAACGTAAATTTCAAGAAACTATCTTATTTAGTTCTCTTACAAAATATTCTATTTGCCGGCGACGCCGACGGGACCGATTTGTTCTAAAAGTTTTAACTACATAAGTTAATTAATTGTATAGTGTTTTATACGAACAATCTACAAAGATTGTAAGAAATTCTAATAAGAAATAAATAAATGCACAATTCCAAGAATTCGGCTTGCACCACAATATCCTAACGGATTTACTTACTATAAAAGGCGTAGGTACCATTTTGTGGGCAATTCAGTCGCAGTTCAGCCCTAGATAATACACTTAAATACGGAGCTCAGCCACCAAAGAAGAAACATACCAAGAAAAGCCGAATTCTCCGGAATCATTCAAGATAGTAAATCAGTGTTTTATTTCGCTGCCTCAAGATAGTCCTCATCGTGGTCACTGTGGGTTATGGTACCCAACCTAGGTACGTATTCAGGGGTCCGTGGTGGTTGTGCAGCCAGCGGATTCACCGAGGGTCAGTTAGCAGGGAGCGCACATCAAATATCAGTGGGAGATCGTCCCAGGTTGCCTGCGGTACTGTAGGTACCTCTGCCGTCCTCAACACTATTATTGTAAACATAGTTCATTTTAAATTTAAATAAATAACGCCGCGAATCACACATTGTCAACAAAATTACAAATTGAATAGAGGTAAATAATTATTACCTATAAGGAATAAAAATTCAACAACCCCTAAATACCATAAAAAGGTGCACTAACTGCCAACCTTTCTATTTAGTCGGATTGTTTCATTATACTTATTGACTGTCATAACATTGTTATATATATATATATATATATATATATACCATAGCGATACCTTTTGTGTAGTGATGGGCAATTCTCGAGAATATTCTCCTTGCGAGAACTTTGCTGTTAAATTCTCGAGAACATTCTTTTGGTAGGGAACTTATGAGAATTTAAAAATTGGATGACTGTATTGAATCGGTATTTTTTTTAGACTAATAGTTTTTAGTGCATTTGAACGTTTTACGAAGTTTGAGTTTAAAATAAACTACACCTCAACTTAAATTCTCAGTAAATTCTCCTGAGCCAGAACATTCCCGAGAATATTTTCGAGAAAATTCTCATAAATTCTCTTAAATTTCCTAAGGTAGTAATGTTAAAGTATGATTTCTGTATTAAAACGAACTTTATGGGTTTAAAATAATCAGCATTAATAAAATGAATAAGAAAACAACATTATAAGAAAGGTTTATGGTGCAAATAATTAAAAACAAAATAACAATCAAAAATAATTTTGACGCAACTAAAATCGAATTTGATAATCGCGACTCCATGTGGTACTTGTTTGCCCTACCTTGGGAATTTTTTTTAGAGCCGGAGGCGCGCAGGGGGGCAGCGTCGACGTGTTTTGATATGGAATTTTTCACTTTTTGTATGGAAAATATAAAAAAATATTACCTACATGTTGAGTTTTGGGGGTTTTTTCCGATGTGTTTTATATGAAATTTTTCACTTTTTGTATGGAAAATATGAAAAATATCAAGGAAAAATTTAAAAATGATTACCTGCATGTTGAGTTTAAGGGTTTATGGGTTTTAAAAATCACACCAACACCTCGACTTCGGATGCAAAAACAGTACTGTCTTTTTTTTCTTTTCTTTTGCTAATATTTCGAAAAAAGTGTGCCCTATAGCAGAATAATGGAAATTTCGACCCCCTTTATGAAACTCATAAACCCTTAAAACTCATCATGTAAGCAAACATTTTTCATATTTTCCATACAAAAAGTGAAAACTTACGTATAAAACACGTCGAGAGTGCCCCCCAGCGCCCTTCCAACTCTAAAAAAAATCACGGGGTAGGACAAATAAGTACCACGTGGAGTCGCTATTGGTGCCGATTTTCTTGTCACAAATGCCTCTAAACTAGACTAAAAATTACCAAAATTTAGTTTAGTCCTGTCAAACGAGGATTTCCCATTCTGAAATAGACTAAAGTGACACAAGTGTGTCATAGTGTTTAGTGATAGTTTAGTTCGGTGTACAAGAGAATCGGCGCCATTTCCAGTCCGAAACATAATACAGTAACGTTTTTTCGAGTAAAGTATAAATAACAACAATAGAAGTTTACTTTAGACCTTGAAATCGAAACTTATTGTATTAAAATTTAGCAATTTTACTTCCATTTTTAAATTCTCGTATATTCTCCGTCGAAAAGAATATTCGAGAATATTGCAGAACATTCTCGATCCGAGAATATTCTCCGTGTGAGAATATTCTCCCGACACATCACTACTTATGTGACGTTTTGATCATATGAGCCGTTCCCTCTTCTTATTACTGAGAAAGATAGAAACAAAACATAAGAATGAAGTTAGCTAGACGACCAGTGTGGAAGATTTCTACCATTTTGGCAGATTTCGCTCCAAAATGTGGTCTGTGGCAGATCCTGCTGACGATTTACAAAAGTGGCAGATTTTGGCAGATTTAAAAGACTTCAAGGAAATTCACATAACCTTATTAGAATTTTCCTTTTTTTATTATTATTAGGTATAATAATGCATAAGAAAATTGTTAAATATTTTTGTTGATTAATGATATTTCATTGAATTTGTGTCTATTTTTTCCGTTTCCATGAAGGCATATTTTTGGCATTTTTGGCGCCAAGTGTGGCAGATTTTGGCAGTTTTTTTGCCCAGTCTGTGGCAGATTCGCCATTTATGAAATGGTCACACTGTAGGTGACACGATCTATCGAGCTTACCTTAGCGCCTGCATGAGACTCCGTAAAACTCATGGTGCGAGCATTATCGAAATCAGTTTGATCTACGTCAACACTTCCAACTCCACCCGCTTTTCATAGAGCTCATACGTCATGCCGCCATACATATTGGAAGTAAACCCTCCGGGAGGGTCACCGGCATTTCGTTTGCGCTAAAGTTAACCATCGCTGACGGTCTACGGCATTAGGTTTAAAACCGTATTATAAACCACTGTAAAACGAAGTTAATTTGTGTGAATATTTGTAACAGTGAGCAATTTTTTTATTGATACGAGTAATTAAATTATAAATTATAATATCAGATTTTACTATCACAGTTTATAATGCCAGCTGTATTCGCTAAGAAAAAACAACATTTAAAATGAGCCCACCGCGAGGGCTCCCGGTATTCCATATGCGACTAGGTGAACCCTCCCGGCACTGAACGGGTTAATACGCTAGCGCTAGCGAGTAAATTTCGATGGCAACTCATGGTAGAGGTACAGATCAAATTATAATTCACGATCACTTTAATCACATTAGCATTTCACGCACTGTAGGTACACGAGACAACTATTAGAAACGCGGGACAGTTTCTAAACGTGTTCACTGTTTGACCGCCACCGATGAAGTCTGTCAGTCCGAGCGTTATGTTGTAGACTCTTTCGAGCTCCGCCAGGCGGCGCTAGCGTCCCGATTAACGTATTTCCGACATAAATAACGTACCTATTCAAAACACACATTCAAATAGAGCAGCTTTATTCTTCTTTAATAGCCATCCATATCGATAACAAGTGCGATAAAAATCCCCGCGTCACATAAATAGCAGCAGATGACAGATTGATGTTAAAGCGAGTTAACGAGACAATAAAGTCATTCCCGTCAATTGTGCCGTCACTTGCGGCCAGTTCACTCCGGGGTAATGGAATTGTTTTTATGTGAGGTCTGTTTAAATTGTCACCAAATATAGATAATTTGTAGAACATAAAGTATATTGAGATTGACTGCCAGACGATGATAATGGGGCCTGTAAAATAAATGTGGTTATCCTAGCTCAGATCCCTGCCTAACCCTTCGGGGAAAAACACGCGTGATTTTTGGAAATATGTACCCTAATTACGTAATACACGATCAATCAGAATTTGAATCGATTTGAAACAGATTGCTAATCCATTGTTTCATAACTTCGAAAAAATATCTGCTCATCAACGTAAATAACGCAATGAATATTTTTGAACTGTCAAAATGAAACAGATTAGTCGGAATCGTTTACGAAAATGTGTTGCGTAGTTAGATAGCCGGTCTGATTCACTCACTCCCTGTATCAATATACATACTTACTATGATCTAAATTACTTTTATTCTTGTCCGAAAACAATATTGAACTTTCAGTCAATCAATGTAGACCAGGATCAAAACTTAACTAAGTAGGTACCTTCCACAAGTTACGACTGCCTGGGCATTCAGTCTCAGCCTAGATACCATCTTACTGGCTGGCGAATAATATATTTAACCACGTGATGAACTTCGAACGTTCATGCCTATACCAGAACAGAAGTACCAACAATCTACCATTTCTAAGTAAGTACTTACTAACACCTTCACGTACTAAACATCCTCAATTGAACTCAACAAAGTGTTCGATATTAGTTCAAGATAGCGCTGGAGATGATAGCTGAAGCGCTGCAAAGCTGAGCAGACATCAAAGTCGGCCTCTTGAGGGGCGCACCGTGATACAAATGTTGTGCGGATGCAATCTCGATGGTTATGGACCACGGATGTTGGAGTACTGGATGGGGCTTGTTATCCCAATAATATTGAAGACAAGTGATAAAAGTAAGGTTCATGTTCTCAAACTAGAATTTGTCATTAACTTAATTAATCTTAAATTAATAAGGTTATTACTTAATTAATAGCTGGTTTATTACTTAAATCTGTTGGCAGACGGATAATTAGTGACCGCAGAAGAGGGAATTGCATGCAGCTAATCAAAAGAAGGTTTACAGAGGTCATAAACGGTGATGTCAACTCAATAAATAAAATACCTTGAGCAAAAAAGAAGTTCTTTGGTAAAACAAAATTTATTCGATCAGACCTCGTTATTCGATGGTCTTGCGCAGGTGATACTATTTATAAATAACGGAAACCCTAACCTAACCACTCAATCACATGTCACTTCACGTCTTCCGGTCCAAGGTTAGACCTAAGCGAATTGGCCAACAATTGACAAGCTCCTCAGTCACAACCAGACAGTGACGAAGTGTCCCACTTCCAGCCTAGATCACATGCCAAATTAAATCTAAATTATAGCGCATTTAGACGATAGTAAATACTGACAAGCTTTTAACTTGTCATGGCGGTATTTGAAGAATGTTTATGTATCTGAATGATGGCTGGTATTTAAATGGCGTCGTTATGATATTGCGCTGGATATAAATTGTTTATGAGGTTCGTTTTTGAATACGGGGAAGTGATATGAAATTTTCCGCTTTGCTATTGGTTTGGTATTATAAACAGTGGGGCTTTTCCAAAGTAACTCAGTTAACAATTAAAAAAACATTTCCTCTGTATTTTCGTTGGTAGGTAGGTACCCTATTTTCAACTTTCAGCTCCAAATGTAGAAAACCAAAATCTGTTTAGTAAAACAGTAAAACCTCGCAATCAGACAGCCAATTGCCTCAATTTACCATCTAACAACATATAGTTACCTAACCACGCTCAACACCTAACATCTTCGACTCCCGACCACATCCAGTCTCTCTAACCCCGCGTTTAGCACTCCTCTATCGCAATATCTGCAAGTGTATGCGCCGAGCAGTTTTTGGCACCGTTGGACTTGCCAACTTGCCGAGTGGCACAAACTTGGCACTCCACCAATTTATATTTAAACTCTATTAAATAAAATGCCACTTTGTACTAGTAACATGCTTTTGATAAATTTTATTAGGGATCTGTGCACACAGATGAGGGACATGCAATGTTGTGTGTGTGTGGGTGAGTCGATTATATTGTGAGGTATGCGATAAATTGTTGGGCGTTTTAGCTTGTTAACATAATTGTGTATTAAAAAATCATGTGGCTTTTAAATAAATAATTAATTAGAAATTATTTTCAATTTCAAATTCTGTATTACTTTTGTACTGAGATCGTGAAGTGACGAAACAGCGCAATGCAGTGAAAGCTTTTTTTCGATTCTCGTAGTAAGCGTTTGCAGTTAAATTCAAACCACTTCTCTAATCAAATGAAAATAATTTATCGTTCCATGAAATCCAATACAACCCAAAATATATCATTCTACAAAATTCCTTGACACAGAAACAAGTTTAACGAGAAACAAGACATTCGACAAATGACCGTCACTTCCTCTCGTCAGCCATCAAGAGCCACATAATTATCGCTCATTAACGAACATCATCAATAGCCCGAATCAATGCCAAACAAAACATCAATTAGACAACTCATTGAATTGCAAAACGAAAACCTGCGCCAACGCAGCCCGCGCTCGACGCTCATTGGCCGACAGAAACTGGGCCTACCGTTCTCCCCTCCCATTGGTGGAACAGAACAATTTGGCAAACTTTCAAACGGGCGGGGCTTGAGAAAAGTTTGAAACAAATGAGTTTCTATACTAATCTGATGACAGACGAAGTTATCTAGTGTATTAAGGTTAGTGTGCACTATCCGTCGTTTATTTGTGACAGATGACATTCTCATTTATGACATGTGGGTATTTGATGATGTCTGTAATGAGCCAGTAATTTTAAAAGCATTTTATTAATATGTTACGTTTTATGAGATCTGTTTTATTTGAGGAAATAATTGATTATATTCATATTTTGTTTTTTTATAAACATGTTTATTTAAAAGGCGTTTCCGTTACAGCAATTTCGTTTGAGATTGAGTGTGAAAACAATTACCTAGTCTTGTTCCAAGAAAATCTGCTATTTTCAAGCCCATTTTACGATAGAAAACACAATAAAACTCCACAATTTCCACTTCAATTCCAAACTAACAATACAAAAACAGTTTCCAAACGAAAAACAACATTCCTTTCAACGTTTTAAACGGCAATTACAATTCATTCTCATTATAAATACCTCTGAAATAAAACAATTCACCCACGCGACGAGAAAGTCGCATTTATTGGCCTTTAAAATAACTCGCGGCAAACTCCGAGGTGCTAATTAGGTAACCCTAATCGGGAATGGTCACTCGTGAGTACCGGGCCTTATGCAGATAAGATGCTGTAGATAAAGGACTTGCTCTTAAGTGGATGCTGCTGAAATGGGAGATGTAGTAGCATTTATAATGCTTTGTTTGTTGTTAAGTGGAAAATAAAAAGGTGTAGGAATGTAGGAGTTGATTTTTATGTCAAGTTTACGTTGCAGATTTTCCGATTAAATCATTCTCAAACAAGTACTCGGTGAGGAAAAGGCTAGGCATATGATGATGCTGTAGAAGTTCTATATAATCTATAAAAGGTTCTCTTCCCAAGATAACCTCATAAGTGATCGCACTACCTATGTAAGTTAGAACCTATTTGCAGAAAGATGGATGTTAGAAGCCGTCCTACTGGGAATTGTGGGACTATGGGCCTATCTATGGGCATTTCTGACAGAATGATTATATTCTATAGCCATTATTAAGTGTCATCTCGTCAAAGGATGAGCCTTTGACGAGATATGACACTTAATAATGGCTGTCAGTCCATTTGCAGCAGGTTGGATTTTCATTCTGATCTTTTTAGCAAGGTATTCTCATTGCTATGGAAGACCATAAGAAATAACGTACCTGTTGATTGAATTCTTGTTCTAACTAACACCGGTAAAATACCAATAACTTTATCTTAACGTAAAATTAAAGCTATTAATATTAAAATTATATAAACAAACTCATATTAATTACCCATAAGAAGCTTCGTTATCAATACAATATAATCAGAAACTACATCAACGGGTCTATTAATATTTAAACGATCGCTTTGCTAAGAGCTTTATCGATACTCGTTCAATAAAATCGATAGATAATCGAATTATCTGAGACTTCCTAATATCGATAGCAGATAATAATCTAATTGATGTTTCTGAATCAATGACGAGGGTTTGTATATTGTATCCGAAACCGGACGGTGGAGACCCAAGAGTAGTTAATTAGAAATGAAATGCCAGATGAGAGTAGGTATAAGACATGGACATTTTATATGTTGTTGTCACGATTAAGTACACCGCCTCTGTGGTCTAGTGGGTTAGACCACCTGTATCAGACCCTGAGAACCCGGGTTCTATTCCTAGTAGAGGCAAATTTTTCTGCTCAAACTCAAAGCATTTATTTCAATTAAACCATATACAGACACTTTTGAATTGTCATGGAGTCAGTCAGTCAGAAAAATATGAAGCTAGTTGCCCATTCCAAAACGTAGTAGGTACCTATGGAGAAGAACGGGCAAGAAACTCCACGGACACTGCTCGGTTTGGTTCGTGGTAGGCCTTGTTCTAAGTCTGCCTGGCTAGCTACCACCATCTTATCTGAGTCTGTCGCCATAATATTTAAAAAAATTATAAGCATTGTTGTATTTGGGCAGTTAGAGGTAAGATAGCCAGTTTCTCTATGGTTGAGGATTCCGGGTGAAGCTCGCTTTCACCTTCGGCCTGATCATCACTTGCCATCAGGTGAGATGCAGGCCAAGAGAATTCCAGTAGTCGCAAAAAAATAAAAAAACATACACCCTGTCTGTCTTTCAGGTTAAAATGATTGTATTTCTATTGTAGAAGAATCTTTAAGAATCATTTTTTCCTACATTGCCGCTGAAATCAATATTCTTAGTCTAGACATTATTGAATCCCACTCGATATATTAGTCTCAATTTAGGTGATGTATTGTCTGTGTTTGATCTTTGTTATTATGATGAAATCCAAGAAGACTTAATTAGGTAATTAAATCCAACACCTTTTGAAATAATCGCAAACCCTCACCATAGGCAACAAACGATTACAACTCACAGTTCATAACTCTTTCTTTCTTCCTCTTCTTCTTCATAACGTGCGGTTAGTGACTAACCTGGTACCTGGTGTCAGAGTTCTAAAGCCGCCCATGAGCCTCTAACTTGGCTTCACATACCGTCGAGAAATATCTCTCGGCATGCCGGTTTCCTCACAATGTTTTCCTTCACCGTTTTTTAAGCAAATGATAATTTTACTATACGCACATGAATCCGAAAAGTCAGAGGTGCGTGTTGCTCTTTCCTTCTAACTTCTATACTCTTTGTTAGCCTCCCCGGACGCCGGCAGCCTCGGGACCACCGGCGGAGATATTAGCATAAAAATGCCCGGACACGCGCCTTAATTGATCGCGACTGTACCTGGCTGCCTTGTTCGAGTGCGAGTATTAAATTATATTCTAAGTGGGCTTAATTGGCGCGTGTTTAGACTACGTGTAGGCATTATAGTGTTTGACTGTCTGTTTTTCGTGTCTGACTTTTTTTAGTCTTTGGAGGATTGGTGTTTTGGAGAAGCTCGTGGCTAAGTAATAACAGCCGCACGAGTTGATCCATCAGGTTAAGCTACGCTTGCCGGGGTTGGTCACTGGATGTGTGACCATCTTTACATAACGAGAGTCCTCCGTGCCTCACAAAGCACGTTAAGCCGTTGGTCCCGGCTGTAATTCGTGGATCTTTGACAGTCGTTACGAGTCGGCAGAAGTGCGAAAGTCTGATACCAGTCTTAAAAAGGGGTATAGTATTACCCAGTTACCGGGTTGTGGAGGTCAGATAGCTCCATGTTAAATACTGGTTGGTATTCAGCTGCATCCGGTTAGACTGGAAGCCGACCCCAACATACTTGGGAAAAGGCTAGGCAGATTGATTGGTGGATTGATGTTTTGTTTTCGGTTTATGAAGCGTCTAGCAGTGGATAGTTTTGAGAGTCGAATATTTATTTACCTACAGTTGGAAAAGTTTGTTTTTGTTGTTGTTTGTTGACGTTTTAGGGACCCAGACCATCTTCTTTGTTCTGTTCATGGCGCGACGGTGTATTCGATTTTGTTGGCCTAAAACTACGCCAATTCTACGGCATCGTTGGTAGCTGCGCAGAGATCACTATGGCTGTATTTTTTGGTGCACAAAGGGCAGGATATGAGATGGGACATAGTTTGCGCTACAGTTCCACATCCACACTGCTTCCGTACCATCGAGACAGCCCCACGTTGCCAGGTTGTATAAGGTTTATCTTCCCACTTGGGTTCGGAGGCGGTTCAACTTTCATGTGGGCCACGGAAGGTTGAACCCTGCGGGAAGATGCTGGCTTGGTGGTACTTAGGTATTGAGAGGTTGCCACATTTTGCACATGACCCGTTAGGGCCACACTATTAACATTTACTCACCGTATCAGTAATAGTACATGATGCAAGTGGCGCATCTTTCCTTTAGCATAATCAGCCTATAATGTTCCCACTGTTGGGACAAAGACCTCGTCTCTCTGAGAGGGAGCGGGACATAATCCACCACGCGGGCCCAGTGCGGGTTGATAGATGTCACATATCTTCGAATTTTTGGTAGGACATGCCGGTTTCCTCACGATGATTTCGTTCACCGTTTTGCAGAGCAGTGGTGATGAAATAATTTACAAAAAGTGAAGCGCCTGTCAGTGTTCGAATCTACGCCCTACAACGCTTTCTTCGGCCTACCACTGGGCTGTTACTATCTTTGGTAGCTCTGAAATAATTTACTTAATTGAGGTCATACATTCATTACCTAATTCTTACCCACTCTCCATGTTTTTCCCTAATTCCTCCACAACCCCTAAAAAACGCATTTCTAAAACAAACGGAAGTCATGTTCGCGTGTGCATAAATCTGCGGAGCGGTGTTCGGTTGCGACTGCGAGACAATTAGGAGAGCGCGGAGCACACATTTTTAATTGTGCTACTGTGCCGAATTCCGTGGGTTTTAATAGACACTGTATTGCGATTTTGCGAATCTGAAGCTCCCCGTTGAAAAGTTATGATTTTCCCGGAAAATGTCCTCAATTAAAAAGAGAGCTTTTAGCTTTTTCGTTGTAGTTAAATCAGTATTATATGTTCGCCATCTACCTTTTATGTATTTCCAGGAAAATATCCCCAAAATTATAGCTTGGCTATTTTATGGCAAAGTTTATAAAAAGCAATGAAAAGTGAAAACACGCATATCATTAGAAGTAAAATATTGGCACTAGAAATTGCTGAAAACAGTTCCAAATTAAGTACCTAGAAAACATCCAATGGACGAGGTTTCCAGCAAATAGTAGAGTAACCATCTTCTCCTGTCCAACCGCGTAACTTCCTAAAATGCTTTAATCATTGAAGATAATAATCAGCAGGCCAGTATCCTGCTATAATGTTAACAACAACTATTTAATCATACCTGTACCAATCATAGTGACACAGAAATCCCTCACCCCGGTTAATTAACGCACTCTATTACTCCAACAAACATCTAATAAGTATCAAAATCAACGCTACATAAATATTAAAAGCTCCCTTTACCTACCAACCTACACATTCTTCACACATTCCAACACGACACATATACATTCACAGAACTATACATATACATAATCTTCACCGCACAATGAATGTATGTATGTTAACACCATCGGCATGTACAAAGGTGACCGCAAGTCAATCACAGCTTGCGGTCACATACATAACGGTATCACTAAGCTAAGTGCATTGATAATATGATTACGCGATTACATAATCAATCTCTCTGTGATGTTAGCGATGTCATCTGCAGTGGCGGAACCAGGATTGTCGTATTGGGAGGGGCTTGACCCCGCTGAGGGTACGTTTTAGCAAAGTAAACACTAAAAAACTCACAATATTTTAATTTACTTAACAAATAACCAAGCCTCCTCATATTACTTTTCGCAAACTCCTCAATGACTTCGTTGGGTTGTAGACTACCAGAGATATCTCGGTAAATATAATATACATGGCGACCAAACAGGGCAGCGTGAGTGGCAGAATGAGTGGCGCACAAAATGTCTTAAAGAAAAATTAAAACATAATACTCGTACTTATTAAGTGAGGGATAATTTGATGACAATTGTGCCTTTGGTAGAGTAATGCTATGCTTGCTAAAATGTTTAATTAACATAGAATAATATCAAGTTCACTTTAAGATTTGTCACGGAAGAACTTAGATGCTTTTGGGGGGGGGGGGGATTGAGACCCTTAGCCCCCTCCCTCCCCCCCTGGATCCGCTACTGGTCATCTGCATACTAATTTCGTGATGCAATGAGAATTGACTTTCATTTTGATGGATCTACGAATGATTATCATTATTTGACTGGTTTGTGAGTCTAGTGGTCGCAAATGTAACTGCCGAGCATAGCGTTTTGGTTCGATCCCCGTATTAGGCAAAATCATATTGAGTTTTTCGAATGCCCCCCTATAAACGTGAGACTTCACTTGAACATGACTGGCTAAATGCGGGTACAATTTAACTCTGCCTAACCCTTCGGAGAAATTCAGCGTTATGTTATGTTATTGCATATTTATCTCATCTAAAGTTTTAATTGACCGTCAAAAACAATAACCATTAAAATAAAATCTTAAGTCCACTGCTGTATCCAAAAAAGCCTTTGTAAACAAAGGCTTGCTTGAAAGTTGTGTGTTAAAACACACAACGGCTCTAAAATAAATAAATCCTTATCAAAAACACCTTCACAGTAATCGACAGTTCAAAATAACAACAGATACTGTACCACCCTCTCACCCAATTAGCATAGCTCCGACCTAACTCTGATATAATTAACAATAACAGTTCATTACTACGCCATTCAGTCTCGCACAAAAATGTTGACGACCCCCTCCGACCCTCAATAACCCTCTACGACCCCATAGGGCCCACCGTGTGACATAGCGCACATTGCGTGCGAGGCTAAGTACGGGTACTTTGACGATTGGTACGTTATTATTGTTAGATATCTACATTGTAAGTTAGTTACAAGTTCAGAAATCTAAAGTACAGCCAAAAGTAGGAAATTAATTTGGTCTCGTTCTTTTGATATTCATCTATAATATCTACATAGGTATATAAATACGTAGAATCACAGACTCAAACTCACTCATCACAAAATATCTAGAACTTATAAACTCCACAAACTTTAAAAACATGGACATAAGAAAAATGAGTCTCCTGCAAATTACACCCCTATTAGAGGGTCAAAAGGGGCGTTTAAACATTTTACACCAGCAAAATTCAGAGCCCAAAAAAAAGACGAGGCTATAAAAAATTCTGTCAACCAATAAATCAATGGAAATACATAAATTAGTCCATCAGAATGCCTGCTCATCACTTTCGAAGGGCCCCTGACTGCGGTGTGTAGCGCACGTGCGTTATCTGCCCGCCATCACCCCGGGCCCCGCGGCCAGAGAGGCCCCCGCAATTTAGGGGCTCTTAATGACAAGGGACTTTCAAATAATGAATTGGATGTCGAGATTCTTTTTGTTCCCAGTTTAGGCTTGTCTTGTGATATTG
Source organism: Conistra vaccinii (assembly GCA_948150665.1). NCBI lineage: Eukaryota > Metazoa > Arthropoda > Insecta > Lepidoptera > Noctuidae > Conistra > Conistra vaccinii. The sequence goes on along the minus strand of OX411338.1, from coordinate 19,012,526 downwards.
TGTGAATTGCTTGATTGGTTTGTGAATCATTATTTTACTTTATTACTATAAGTGTGAAAGACTGTTTACTTGATTCGTTTTTCAGGGATATGGCAACAATTATGAAGAAATTGGTCATAGTCGAGGGCTGAAAAAAAATCTGAAAAAAGAGTGCGTTTTATCTAGGAAAATTTAAAAGTTTTCCGATGTGTGTATGTTCTGCAGATGTAGTCATATTCTGCAAGAGTGATATGTGGTAATAGTAAGGTAACTGGTAATGCGTGAATTTGCGTGTGCATGAATATATATTCGTCAACTTATCATCAAAAACTAGAGATAAACCACTCACTTAAATTTTTCACAAAAGCAATAATAACTATAATTAAAAAAAACACGAAAAAAAGGCTTTTTTCTTTTACTAAATACATTAAAGCATCTATTAACGCTATAAAACCACGATTTCGCATAAAAACTATACAATCACACAATGTCCGTTGGATACATCCCAATATTAAATTCATAAAGAGCTTTTCAAATTATCATTTATTAATGTTTCACCGCTCGTTCGGACGTCATCAAAGCAATTTAAAACCGTATTCTTGAATTTTTAAAGTTGGTATTTGAGTAATAAATCATACTATAAACTTTGTAACATGAACTTCGAAATGTTCAGTGTTATGTCATATAAGGGTGGTTTTACAGTAGCAATGGCAGTTGGAAAGCTACGGTAGCGAAAAAGCGATTAAGTACTCAAAATGGGGCTGTTTTTTTTTGGCGGGCTCAAAATCTGTCTACAATTAATGAAACTACCAATGAACATACACAAAAAATATATATACAGACGAACATAGAGCCTTCTCCTTTTTTTAATTCGATTAAAAAGGGAGAAAAAATAAATTGCTTCTATGAATTAGATAACCACGATGATAATAATTTTCTTCCTCTTAATAACAGTTTTCCACAACTGAACAAGTCTTTCCTAGATAAAATAAAAATGGTTAAACTGAAAATGGTTTATTCTATGACATTTTTGTATGAATTATTAAAATAAAATTATTAAAACAGGACAACGTCTGACGGGCTAGATGTACTAAATAAATAATAAAAACCAGACAACAATAAAATTTCTTTAGTTAGAAAAACAAACAATCAAACATGTTAACAGAATACCCACACAACAAAATCCCTTAATTTTCTCCGAAAACAAACCCAAAAACAAAATGTCTCAACTTAAATAAACAAACATCTTACTAATGAAACAACAGACAAACAGACTACTCACTAATCTATCTTCAACACATAAAAATAACGTTAAAAACTGTTCCAAGCTAAATAATGTTATGAAAGTTTCAGTTTCATTAGAAGTCGGTCAATTTATCTACTACGTGGAAATGTTGATGATACACGGAACACTGTTGGCCAGGGATCGAACTGACAAATTGCGATGGAAAATAGTTGAGCGGTAGTCGGAGCCAGGCTATAGCTAAGTTTTATTTTATGTTTGTACGAATATTTACCCTACTACGCTACAGCAAATACAGGGTTATGTTTTTAATTAAATATTAAAATGGTCGATGGCTGAAACCCAAAAAATTCTCGACATCTATCCGCAAAATGTCTAAAAGTTGTAAAGGCAAACCGTTTGTACTATGACCTAAGTATATTTTCTGATAGAACTATTTTTCAGGAGGAATAACGTTTATTTTATTAATCGCCTAATTGAATCAGATAAAAAAGTATCAACACGTTTTTCAATATTACCTAAATACTTTTCAGACATAATTGATGGCAGTTCGTTGACCCATCGCCCACAAAATAAATCGATACGTTCCAATTTACTCAATTCGCTGAAATAAAAACTACAACTTCCGATGAATTATCTGATATAATTTGTCACATTCAACAAAGAATTTATAAATGAACATAAGAATGTACACCGTTGTATATAATCTTGAGCATCGCATAGCTTCCACTCTGCCACGGCCTACATACGACACATCGAATGGACTTATCTATGCCGTCTAAAATTCCTGTAAAGTCATTTTTCAGCGACGGACACAGCGCTGGCTGTCGTCGAGCCATGTCGTTGCCGATTAAAAAATAAAACTTCACAGAATCACGCTATATCCGACATATCTTGCAGAGGAATAGTAGCTTTAATATTTAGATCAACGTTGCATTCTGATGTTTGTATTAATCTTAACTGTTTAGAAGAATTAGTAGCTGTTTTAAATTTAATGGAAGAGTTTTCTTGGGTGAATTATTAATCCGTTTGGACACTTGAACATTTTAATTTCAGGGATTTTTTAAATGTAAATATACAAATCTTAGATTGAAATGACTTGATAAACAGGTTTATGTAAATGAAAATCTTTTGTCTAAAAAGGAGTCGCTCAAAATCTGATTTTTGATACCATTTGGAATTTAAATATCTTACGTCTTTATAGAGCACACATTTCGTAGATTTACTATAAAATAAATTGTACCTATACTCCATTTGAAATAATATTAGACATTTAACTAAACCTTCTTTACAGTCCATTCAACTGATTTTGACTTGACAGGTACCTAATAATAATATTTAACAAAAGGTATTTTTGACCCCCATTTCATGAGACTTAAACATAACTGCAGCAATGGAGAGGGTTATGCTTGGAGTTTCCCTACGTGATCGAATCTGAAATGAAGAGATCCGGGAGAACCAAGGTAACATACATAGCCCGAAGAAGGACGGAAGGCTTCCCACAAGATGGACTGATGACCTTGTAAAGGCCGCAGGAATCCACTGGATGCGGGGAGCACAGAATCGGTCGAAGTGGCGGTGCTTGGGGGAGGCCTATGTCCAGCAGTGGACGTCTTTTGGCTGTTATGATGACGATGATGATGAAACATAACTGACTTAATGTGAATGAATGTACTCGTCCTGTGACCACCTGCGTGTATATACACTTCTGCCTGACCCTTCGAGGATACAGGCTAATGTTATGTTGATTTATGTAACAGTTTTCTAAGAAATTAAAAGTAAGGGTATATCGTTGCAACAGTAGATTTTTCCGATTAATCTTTGATTACATTTTCCACGAACTGTATCGCTTGGCTTATTAATGATGAATCTAATCCACTGTGGCTTGTTGGAAAAACAATCCTTATGGCTGTATAAAACCCGACTACTGAAAAATCACGCTCTAAAATGTATGAAACAAGAAAATATTTCGGACAGAAATCAAGACATAGACAAAGTAAAGCCGTAGTCGCATGCCTGTCGGCTATAAAATTTAAAATGACATGCGACTACGGCTTTACTTTGTCTATGTCTTGATTTCTGTCCGAAATATTTTCTTGTTTCATACATTTTAGAGCGTGATTTTTCAGTAGTCGGGTTTTAGTTTTTAAACTTGCTTTTTATTTAATTTGTTTTGGGGTAATAATTTCGCAATAAAGTATTTGCAGAGCCGCTTTATTTTTTTGTTGTAAAGGCTTAATTGTATAATAGGTATTAATTTTACAGCCGCGCCGTACGTAGCACAGTCTCACTTTTGCATGTTTTTAACAATTTTAACATATTTATTTACTTTGAAAATATGATATATATACATATTTGTAAAGTGCTCGTCAAGCCCTTTCATTTGATACCAAACATGATATGATTAAAAAAAAAATTTTTTTTCGTTCGTTACTTTATGTCCTCTAGAGGGCGCCATATTGAATTAAATGTAACGTCACATAGCCTATAACCAGCGGACAGTTAGGACGCTTCCAACGATACCTCATTTGTCAAATTATGATCAGTGGTTTAGAAGTTATGAGGTTACAGATGAACATACATACATACATACATACATACATACATACATACATACATACATACATACATACATACATACATACATACATACATACATACATACATACATACCGGTCAAAATCATAACCTTCCTTTTTGCTTCGCCGAAGTCGGGTAATAAAATATACGCGATATTGTACAATTGTCTCGCTTTTTATAAGAAATATCTTTTGTTTATCTTCCGTTTATTAGTTAGTTAATTGGCTGTATCTTGGAAAGGCTGCTCGTGTTACATAATAATAATGTAGACTATTATTATGGCAATAATACTCCCTTCTTTCAGGAAACTCGTAACTTTGCCGATATTATAACTAAAGCATGTCAAGCTTACTTTTTTAAGGTTCCAGAAGTCTTAGATTGATTGTAGTGTTTAGTTTATAGACATTTTGATTCCTGACATGATTATAACTATTAATTCAGAAATTTTAGCTTGAGTTGACGACAACCAAACCATTTCGTCTCGAATGCCATAAAATTTTAATAAATTCCTCGATCCGGAAAAAACAAATTACCGACGACGTTAGACTATATTTTAATTCAGATGAATGTTTTAAATTTTAGCGGAATTGATTTCTGAGAACGTTATACCGGTCGGTGGGATGGCAAATGCGCGAGATCAAACCGCGCGGCATATCCGTCGTGCGGCCGGCGCGCGCGCAGTTAGCTCAAGCCTGGAGCCAGTAGGGCTGACCATTTTTCTCTAAGATAGTATAATAGTAAATAAAGTGAGAATTCTGGTTAAACAGAACTAATTTCTCACATTTCACTCATTTTTAGGACAATATTTAAATACTTAATTAAACTAATCACTGTACTTACACGTTCAGACTTTATTTATTTATTGGCTTAGGATCTCCATCAAAAGATGTATACAATACACGACACATAAATAAACGACAAAATTAGGTATTAAGTAGGTTTACTCCTTCAGTTATAGAAGACCACAGCATGCACAGTAAAATTCCCAATAAAAGAATTAAAATTTTAGCCTATTAGGTAATACAATTCACAACTTGCGACACTACGTGAAACTACCTCGCTTGAAGATAAACATTGTTGTCATAATACAAATAAATCACTCAGATTTAATGTTCAAGTTATAACTGTCAGCATTACCCACCTGTACAGAAACAATGATCCAAGCTCCCGAACTGAAGTCAAGAAACGCTTCGTGCCCAGGAGCACCGCTTTATTATATATTTTTTTAGCGATCTGACGACAGGGGAACAGCTTGGTTGCTTTTCTGTGGTTAGACATAATGACCCTTAATAAATTAGGTCCTTCAAACAGTCCATACCTATAAGCTAAAACTAGAGAAAGTTGACAAATAATAAATAATCGAAGTCAATTAGAGTCAGTGAACGTGTAAAGAAAAGAATTCCACGATTGCACACGTTACAAAAAATAGCCATGGAAATATCAATTCAATCCTTTCTTTTAACGTTGCAACCCTACTCAATGTAACCTGATGACGGGAAGCGCACAATTAACGAGACGGGTGCGCTCGCGCAACGTTATGAGATCTGCTTCTGTGCTCGAGGATGTGTCCTGAGCTCATTATGCGTAAGAGGAATCAGAAGTGATATCCGTCCAAGACGCGATTGGAAATGTCATTTAAAATCGTATTTAATAATGAATTTGAAAAAAAAGTGCTGTACCTACCAAAGAAAGTTCTCTCGTTTATTAAGAAGGCCTACAAGTATCACCACATCAGGCAACGATAGATCTAAATATTGTTTTTGCTGATGAAACTGTTCAAGAAAAGAAATGTGATTTGGTTTGAATACCTATCAGACAAAATGGTTGATAGAACGGGAAAAGAGTTTCCAAAACATTGAAAAAGGTTTCCTTTCTTCAATCAAAAACTCGATCATCGTTGTTGGGGTTGGCCTACAGTCCAACAACTACATCCCACTTGCAAATTATGTCCCACCTGATTACAAAATTTTAGTTGCGATCAATGCAAAAATAGCTCTCAGCAGTCAATAGATATCCGACAATCTGCCACACAACAATTGTTCTCGATTGTAGCAGTAGCCCGGTGGGAGCTGGGGTCGGGCTAATTAACCCCGACTGTATACGAAGGAGCCCGAAAGAGCCCGATCGCTCCCGACGAGGGTCCGAATATAATAGGGTTATGATCGCTATGATTATCTTGTTTTAAGGGTACCGTAATTAAAGGTGGGCAACTGGGCAGCTATATTGGTTTTATGAAGAGGGGTTTTGCTAAGGAACTCAAAAAGTGCTGACCAGTTGTTTTTTTTTCCAGAGATACACAGTAAAGTGTTTTAGAAGTTTGTGTGATCTGTGATGACAAAATTAATGACATCTGAAAGAATTTAAATAATTCAGCCGGAGTAGAAATAGTTTGAAGCCGAGAAAGCACAAAGTTCACAGCTTGTATTAGGTATATTATATACCTAAGAGCTAAACATTCACTGAGCTTAAAATCATTAATTAGTAATCCACATCTAAAGACTCATCAGACTTGAACTATAAATCGAATTCAAATTCCATTAACACTAACATAATTACAATCACCTACGCCAATGACACTTCGAAAGTTCAAACCACAATTCGATCCACCTACTTAGACAACAGAATACACACACAAGCGCACTTACAACATCACCACGGTCTATTTAAAATAGACACTTACTAAACCAAACGCAGAACCATTCAGAAACATCAAACAGTAATAATTGCAAAGACATACAGAACCGAAATAGCCGCGATGAATCAGGGTTCTCTGCGGCAATCAAACGCATTAGGCGGACATGGAGCTCTGAAACCTATGATGTCGCATCTGAGCGGAGCCAAATTGCTCACTCCATAACGCGGTGTTAAATGCGAGGCTGTAAATCGTAGTTCTATGTCGGATAGTTTCATTGTTAAGGGGCAGGAGTTGAGCTGAAAGTCTTTCAGATATGAAATTGTGACAGGCCTATTTCAGCAAGATGAAAACTCAATAAAATCGATTAATTCTCAAATTAGTTTCATGATTAACACTCTACAATCTACATAGTAATTGCAAAGACGCATTTCATGTAATCTTCTGTTGAGATTTTGAGATATCTACGATAAAATCATCTAAATAGGTTAGCACTTCAAACAGGACAATGATATTATAAAATTATTCGTGTAAATAAATCACAATATAAACCTCAAAACGACCTTCTATTAAATAAAAGAATTCTGAGTGACTTAAGTGCGTATTTTGTTAAGTAGACAAAAATAATCTGTAACTGATAATATCCCGAGACTGAATCCACCCAAAACGTTCAACGTCTACCTACAAATTACACACAGCAGTGCGGGGCCTTGTTATTAAGCGGCCAATATGAAGCCTAGTTCGTGAATATGTATGAGTTTGGAGCGAGCTGGTAATTGTCTACATAGACGACGTGCCGATACAAGGACAGATGATCAGACTCGGGGAATCCTTTAAGTAGAAAGGCTTGCTTTGGTTAAAGCTTTAAATGTCGATGGAGGATTTTTTTTGGGTTAAATAACTTATGCAAGTGATTTAAGTGATGATATTCACCAATTGTGTCTGATGAATGATATTTATTTTGTATTCAAGTTGGTATTTATTTTAGATTGTGTGAATCAAAATTATGCCTCCATAAACAAGTTCAAACTGCTTGCAAAGTGTCTACAAGATTCGTACAAACCTTTAGGTTTGTGTCAAGTCAAGTCTCAATAAAAATTGAACTACTCCAAAAGAAAATAAAGAAAAACCTCAACAGTCGTCTCCTTAACCGCCATTTTCGAACATCGCCGTATTATTGTCGCGTACGTCATACACCGACGTGTACACCACACTTTGATCTACTACAGAAACGACATCCACTCCTAACACCCACGCAATAAAGATCACATTCCAATGCAACACAATTTACAGACTGGGCTCTATCATTACCATTTTAGCTTCATTTTTCTTGTCGGGTTTTAGACTTTGCGTGTTTGAACTAAGGTCGATTTTCCTTTGGATCGGCATGCAGACGAGCAATACCGAGTGTGTTTGACACACGTATAATTGGCGAGAAATGGGCCGCACTCCCTTTATAAACTGTTGCTTAAAGGTTTCAGTACATTAAGGCGTAACATTTGACTGACGACTTTTGTTTGAGTTTCATTATGCAATGGTTGTTGCATTGTAGCTAGGTTTAAAGAGGTATAATTGTATTTCGAGGATCCATTTTTTGTTCCGTTTCAAAAGCAAAGCATTTGGTCACATTAGATTTGTCCTTCTCTACTTATTCAGCTGTATGCTTGTACATACATATACCAACAACACTGACTCAAAAAAAATCTTTCGAGATTCGTGTCTGTCGAGCATAAATTGAAATCAGGTAATTCAGAAAGGACATAATGAGAATTTCTTTTGAAATTGAGATCATTATAATGCTTGTGTAAGTTTGTATCAAATATTATGTATGTATTTTGCTACCGGCTTTTTCAGCTACCGGGAAATAATGGAGACCAATTTAAAAAAAAAAAACGTGTTTGTATTCAAAAGAATACTGACATAATCGTTTTTTTACGCAACTCCCTCAGTGAACACAGAGCCTTACGCTACCAATTTAGCTATTTTGATCAAATAACCGATTCACAAGGAATCTGATCGTCCCTGATTATGAACTTACCCTCGTTTTGGCCATTCGTTAGCACGTTTTAATATTAATTGCTTAAATATTGCGTCTCACTCACACTTAGGACTTAAGTGGAAGTCAGAAAGAGATAGAGAATGGATTCGGGTATTTGGGGTGAATGATGAAAGATTAGTGATGTCGAGGATTATTATTAATGGTGGTTGATAAATTGTAAAAATAGCAGTTTTTGGGTTTAATAAAGGGGTGCAGACTGTAAACGGTCAGGGTACTGAGACAAATGTTCTTTTTGGAGTAATTGTGTAAGATTTAACAGTAATTAGTCACTTGATGATTTAAAAATTGGATTTTGGGTCAGAATTTAGTCTCTATTATCTAAAATTACTTTCGAGTGTTGTTAACAAATGCTGAGCAGCTGAGGAAAAGTATAGATATCAACTATATCAAGTTGAGACGTATGTACTATTAGGTAAACTGCTTCAAATGTAAGCCAGTCAATCATAGATAGGGATACTATTGCTATTGCCATATTCGTGGTTCATTATTCCGTCATACATTATCCAATTAATCTCAATTGAAGTCACCTAGCTTGCGGCAAAATAAAGCCATGATGACTTAAAATCGTCTAGGGATGTGACCACATTAAAAAGCTTGCTTACTGTTCGGAATTTGACTTCTAAACTAAACTGGGCTGTAAAAATACCACCCAAGTTATAAACGACAGTATATTAACCTCTCAATTGGCCGCATACCACATCAAGAAACTTCATAAACCGATCCATATAATTTGTTCACAAAACATCCACAAAAACAAACACTTTGGCGTAACTCATCGCTCCATTGAATCTCAAATCGTCTCAAGCACATTACATTATTACTGCTGCATAACCAACTTAACAAAACCTCTTCCCCCCTTCTTAACACTTTAAACTGTGGACAGTAAAGGGGAGAATGTTCGGAAGAGGAGAGATCAAGAAATAATGGTCGTTTTAACATTCAGAATATAGTCAGCCGTAAACAATTGCCCGAGAACTGACAGTTTTATTTGAAGCACTTTATGACGTCGCCCGCTGCTTATTAAAGGACCAATTTAAACCATTATAGTGTTCATAAAAGCGTACATCATCCTGTTTTGTTGTTGTCTCAGTTGCACGCGGGTTAAAGGGGAATTTTTTGTCTCGTTTTAAGATGCTGAGTATGGTTTACGAGATTTCGAAGTGAAGAGTATTTTTGAAATTGGTAGGGATTGATGGCGGTTTACGAAGTGATTATCGATATCTGGTTGAAATCTTAAAGCGATATGGAAATATTAGCCCACCTCGTTACTAAGTCCTAAAGTAGAGCTTGAACTATATATGGTGACATGGAATAAAACTGAATAAAATCCATTGAGAAATATTGAAAGACAAACGTGGTTGAACGCATGTCTAATAAAAGTGATGCAATTTTTTACTATATTTCAGAGATAAAACAAATAACTGATATTTACTTAATATCTCTGATTCATTGATAAATTGATAATAACTGTTTTAATTAAGATTATCAGTAATTTGAATCATATTACAATTCCTCGATAAAATAATGACTTTAAATTACCTCGTATTGTCAAGGCAGATAGTAATCTTGAAATTATCGTGAGTTCATCGATCCTTAAGTACTCATTTTTTCAAATTTATTTATAAATCATGATTTCAGCCATAGCGAAATTATTTCATCCGTTAACATCTTCCAAATTAAATAAAACTTCACATAAACATTCCAACAATATCAACATATCTTCGAATACAAGAATCCTCCACAAATATCTAAATAATTCAATCAATCAGCCGTCTCTTACCGTAAACATCGATAAATCGTGTTTCGCACATCACTACTTGCGATCGACCACTATATCTTTACCTAAAACCATCGCACTGCCATTGAAATTGTAACGTTATTTCTTTGTAATACGGAGTTTTACTTATTTTCTTGTGTGTCAAGTTAAGGTGGTGGTTTTATAAGTGGTTGATGAATGTTCGTGGTGATTTTATTTGATTGTTTATTCGTTTGATTTGTACCTACCCTCCTCTTGACTATAAGCTAGGAGCACATTCCGGCAAGCTTTAAGTGCGGACATTCTAGTGTATTGTTAAAGATTGAGATGGTACACACTGTGGGTATTTGCGTGATAGTAAAATGGGGAATTTGTCAGCTGGTTCTACGCAATATAGTTTTATAATTGTCTATTTCCCCTTTAGTTTTACAAAAGTCCTTATTGTCTATGTTGAGAGGTTGATCTATATTATCTACTTGTATCAGCTTCACAGCTTCGGCTCGCTTCTGTGTAGCTTCACTAAAACTATGATTCTCATCTGTCCTTCCTTCTTTTGACACTAAGACCTGCATAAAACCATTAATAAGTCATAACCTTGGTGTAGCCAGAGCCACTACACCTAAGTAAAACTAAGGACCCAACACCTTGAAGAAAAACATTTTCATAATTTGAGCAATTTCCGTTTTCCCAAAAGTTATTGCAGAGATCTGCAACATTTGGAGTTCGGACCTTCACCTACTTCTTTGTTCCGAGTCAGTTCGCTACAAAGTGTACGTGCTTGTGTTTTATATTACAATTACTTAGTTGCATATAAAAAGCAATGTAAGGTATATTATAATTGTTTCTTATCGCACGGTTCCCAGTGTTCTTGTTTTATTGTTCTGAGAACACAACCTGATACCAACTGCAAGTATAAACAAAATGTAACAAGTTGTCATAAATTTACCATTCGTTTATTAACTTACGTACATTTTATAGCATATAAAATGTTTATTCAATCATTAAAAGTAAAAGCCTCATGGTATGTCATAGTCTTTGCTTTGAATGTTTTATTGGTATAGTTATTAATTCTGTCAAAAAACAAATTCCAAAGAGGTTCATTAGGGACTAGACTATACACCTCTGCCCTGATACCAATTTTTTTTGTAATTTAAAAATGATTATAAACAGAAAACGAGCGCATCAAATCAAATATTCAAACATTCACCTAAAATACCAACACCCCGAAGTAACTCTAACAAACCACAACAAAACATAAATTGCTTAAATAGCTATAAACAAAAATACATCATACCTCAACATAATTCCCTAAAAACAGTAGATCATAATGACAAACAGCCTGTCAACTCATTACGGTGCGTTCCCGCTTCGCTAAAAACCATTCGGTAAAGATTATAAAATTAAATGACGACACAACAATTCGTAAAGAATGGCCGCGCCGCGCCCGGCCAGCCCTGGATGTTTTAATAGCATTTCTAAATGTCAACAACGGGACATGGGTAAAACGATAAGTCACGCCCCACCGAGCTATGAACAATAAATGTTATAATTATTACTTCATAAACCTTTTTATAAATAATCAAGGGTCGCTGAAGCCTTGAGCAATGAGGCCTGAGTTAGGCGGAAAGTGTCGGAGTTTCGGTAACAGAGACTATTTCTGCACATTTTCAGAAAATGTCCCATCTATGAATAGGTCACCTTTATGAATGTGTCGGTAAAGGCCATTAAGGCTTTAAAGGTGAATGTGCAGCCATTTTCTTGTCAATGGAGACGGGCAGGCGGACGATATTTAATAATAAAATGTCATCAGATTCTTTAAAAGAAAAATATCTGGAAGCTAATTGTTAGTAGGTATCCATATTTTGGCGTTCCTTCTTAGAAAACCAATCGCTTGGGAAACGACGTTGTTATCTTCCAGATAAGACATTTTCCACGTAAAAGTTTTATGAAAGATCTAGGACATTTAAATAAATCATCTTCATTGAGCAGCAGACCGTCTGCCTACGGCACTTTTATATCATTAATTTGTAGATATAGCCTTGAACAGATTCAGAATTAGTATTTACTTTATTACCTAGCTGTCTGGATATTTATGACATAACAACATGGAGACTGGCATTTGGCAGAGTAAAGTGTTACTCTGTTTCACAAATTAACAATTTAACACAGATGCTGGTACCAAACTATAGTGCAACATAAAATGATTGCACTCTGCACAAAATGAGGTTTACTAAAGTGACATACACACAAGAATATCACTTCACACTTCATGTGTTTTTAAGCCAAAAAATCTCATTGACAAAGTGCACAAAACCGAACAAAAATATGCAACAAAGCGACTACACATAAAAACAATATTTTTACGTCTATTAAAAACTACAAACGGACCAACATCTTTTATCTGAGCAATAACAAATCATAGACATTAAAGAACTAAATCCCGTAGTAATGCCGACCGCTATAATAATAGGAGGATTTATATACTTGACTAAACAGAGGCTTCCCGAAATTAAATCGTTTGTTGTTTTTTGGCGTCTCTTTTGAGCACAGATGATAAATAAATAAATTATGTTTGGTTAATAGTCGGCGCGGGCGCACGCGGTGTGTTCCCAGTTTGGGAAGATCTTTGTTGGGTCGTAAATTATGTGTGATTTATTTAGTTTGGGCATGGATGCTACCTAACGAGTTATACTTATAACTAAAGATTTACTGTTTTAAATGTATATAAAAGCTACTTATTTGAAATTTGATACAAAAGGGAAAATTAAGATATAATGTTTTTTTTTTGTATTCAGATCAAATAAAAATGTTCATAGAGCATCAATCTGCCTACCCTTTTCCCAACTATGTTAAAGTCGGCTTCCAGTCTAACCAGATTTAGCAGAATACCATTATTTTACATGGAGCGACAGCATATTATAATAAGTTAAGAGCTTTAAGCTGAAACTGAAAAACATTTAAAAAGCTTTTAGCTTTCACCCTTTGAACACCTACCTATAAATAATCAAATTAAGCTGCCTCTGTTATAAAAGAGAGACCAAAAAATTATATTCAACCCCTCACCCGCTGCGAACTTTCAACATCCGCATTACAAAACCATTATCGATCAAAACGATCCAATATCATACATTTTTAAACAAACAGACAACAATAATTGACCAACACAGACACAACCGAATCACTAATAGGGCTGTCTCATTTTTGTGGCCTAATGAGGCAGCGGCAAAGCGTTTGATACGCAGGGCTGTCACGCGGCGATTAATGCTCGATCCATCAAAATTTAATAGCTGCCCGTCAGACTCCCCTGGGTCAAAAAAGACGCAATTTTTTAATTCCGACTTTTATTGATATTGATTTTTAAAACATCATTTGTTTTATTAGGTTTTTCTTAATTAGATGTCGTTTGGAGTAATATGTGAGGATTTTTGGGTTGTTTAATAAATTACAGCTTGTTTATGTACCTACTTTGTTTGATGATGGAAATTGAATTCACTAGGGCTGTTACCTAGTGTTGAACGAGTAAAAAAAAATAGTATCCCCTACCGGTGCCTTCCAGATAAATGTAAAAAACGAACAAGATTTATTTTTCAGGAAAATCCTCAATAAATTGAAACTGTTATAAAGACTCAACGTTTTGTTTTGAATAAGTTTAACTTTTTGTTTGCTTTACATATAAATTTTAATAATAACTTTCCATATTGTCTTCATAACATTCATTATCGAATGAATTTGCACCATTCACTTATTTCACGTCAAGTATTATTCATTTTCGTGTACTTACACATCTTTTGGTAAGCAGATATGCGGGAAAATTCGAATACTCAACAAACATGCGTTTTCCAAGATAATTACACCATAACTCACCAACTCGAAAACCAAACAACAACTGTATTTCGAAAGCAAAAAGTCCAAATTCGCCTAGACAGCATTTGAATTCAAGCAAATTAATTTTGTAGAACATCAGAAGCCAATTTCCCGTAACTTAGCAACCCTGGCTCATTCGAATTACGAATCTTATTTGAATATTACTCACGTATCACCACAAAATTAAACTTTATTAGCTTTGCATAAAGTTGATTTTCGATCGGTTTAAGTACTCGTAATAAAGATTTTGTGTGTCAGCACTATTTGTAAAACGAACTTTGGTTGTAAGAAATAAGGTTGTATTTCGATTGGTTAGTGGCAACAGGTATTTTAAATGGTATATTTGTTTGTATGGCAAGGTTCCGTACGATATTATAATAATATGAAATGTTGACGAATTAAGAGGGTTAATAGCGCTTTTCAGAATGGAAATTGTATCGAATCGATGTGTTTATACGAACTACGAAGGAATTGAACATTGATATGTCAATGAAAGTATGTCAGTGTTGGCTTATTAACCGTTTCAGGGTATTGTTTTGATTGTATGAGAGATTTTGTGAGTCTTCAAGCTTTAACAGAAAGATGCCTAACATTAACAAGTAACATTTAAGGAGGTGAAGGACCTCTGTATATACCTAACTCTTTCGATTTTTTTTTTTATAGAATAGCAGTGAAATTTTAGCAAAATAGAAGCTGATGCAGGTACAGTCAATCCTACATCAGATTCAGAGGTAAAAAACTAAAAATTTGACTTTGACAGCGGCTGGATGTCGAAGTAGTAAGGGTATGTTTTCGTAGTAGGTACAAGTGTTATTTACCACCTATGTGCAGTTGACTGTACCTAACTAAAGCTAAATCTGAATAGTGCATTTAAATCCTAACTTTACATTACCTACTAGCTTTCGTCCGCGGCTTCGCCCGCGTGGAGGTCGGAAATTATCCCACGGGAACATACTACTGAGATAAAAACTATCTTATGTGTTAATCCTTAGATTTAATTAAATATTTATTCCACAATTTTCGATATTGCACCTACCACTGTTTGTCTCTGCATCACCCAAAGGTTGACTGGTAGAAAATGCCTATGGCATTAAGTCCGCCTCTGTACATTTGTGTGCTTAAAGTGTTAAATAAATAAATAAATAAATCCAGATTATAAACTATCTGTGTATCTGTGTGCCAAAATTTTTCATCCAAATCCGTTCAATCGTTTTTGCGTGATTGAGTAACAAACATCCAAATATTAACATACAAACTTTCACATTTATAATATCATTTATATTAATAATTTATTTTTATTCATTTATGTATAGTAGGATAGTAGGATTATAGTAGGATAAATGCGAAAGTGAGTTTATTTGTTACGTTTTCACACTAAAACAGCTAAACGAATTTGGATGTTTGGCACATCGGTAGACCATGACCTAAAAGAGGACATGGGATACCTTTTATCCCGATATTCCCACGGAATCGAGATATAATGCGTGTGAGACCGCCGGGCGCAGATCAAAGATTATTGGAACGGTGAATCATGTACAGATTCATCACAACAAACGTAAAAACTCTAAACTAGAACTTATAAGCTTAGAAAGTTATCTAAGAATCATCCTACAACCTAAAATCCTACTTTCCCCTCAAAACCGAGTCATCATAAACATAATCCACGGTTTATGAATCATAAACTCGGTAGCGTTGTCTCCTCGGGGTTAATGGGTGCGCAGCAATTAGTACTGTTTACCTACTGACAGAGCTAACGAGCGGGATTACCCGACGCAGCAGAGGAAGTAGCTGTGTTTTTGTTGAGATTATTTTGTGAATTAATGGGTTTTGAGAGAAGTTTATTATAGTGTTGTCAGTTGAATTGAGTGATGATTTAATAACAAATACCTGAGTTTTTTTTTTTTTGTGGTTGGGTTTTTCAGGGTATCTCCAATCCCTATAGGGAACTTTACAAGTAAAATGATGAAGTTCCAAACCTTCCCAAAATAATTCAAGTCTAACAGAGTTGCCTTAGTAATTTCTTTATGTAACAAATAAATATAAACTAACTGGGCTACTCCCAAGTGAGTAAAACAGACACACACTTTTCCCTAACTTCGGCAACACATACATCACCTAATTATGAACCACTTAAAGCCTAATTTGAGCACGTTGATCTGCGCAGGAGTGCCGGGGCGGGAGACTACAAAAAAGCGCCGTTTCTAACGCATGACATATGGCGTCAATGAGTTTATACAGGCGGTTAACAAAAAATATTAAGCATGTTTATTTTTCGCACCCAACCATCCTGGTAGTTTAAATGTTTCTTTTTTACAATGGATCATCTCTGTAGGAAAAAATAATGTTTTTGTCATAGTAGTGCTTATTTTTGAGGCATAAGCAGATGTTTAAGAGGTGCTACTAATAACATGGTCTACGATGACACCACTTAAAATTTCAAATAAGCAATAGTTATGTATGTAAGTCATGTCATGGGGCAATGATTAATGAAACTGATACACCAATACCGAGTCATCGAAGGTTCCATTTCTTGATTTAAACATTTTATTCTAACTAAAAAATAATCCAAACGGCACAACAAGTTTAGTTGTGCTGTTACTTAATAATTTTTTACTTAAAACCGGCATTGACTAGCACCCATATGCAGCCATAGCAAGTAAAGCACATCTCTTCTCTATTATTAGAGCAGTTCTTGGTACGAGTTCTGTGGATGCTGACGAGAGATTCGTAAACATGTGAACTTCAAAGTCGGCCGTCAAATGTACTGGAGGTATGCAGTAAATACTATGTTTTGAGAGAAATTGGAGTACATTAATTATGATGGAAAATCAATTAAAATTTCTATGTTGTCTTATTGTTGAGAAAAATTTCCCTTTTGTCTTCGCAACTATTTTACTTTGTAATAAAAGTAATAAGCTAAGACAATATTTTCTTTATCCATTCTGAATCACACAAGAACTCCATTGTATCATTTAATTCCATTCATTGTATCTGAGCATTAAATCCAACAGAAACATACATCTACATTCCACTTACAAATCCCACAATGTGCAGTCCCTCTTACGCGAAGAGGATCATAAAACAAAACACCCTGTATTCTCGGAACATTCGTTCTGCGAAAAATGCAAAATGCGAAAAACCTACAAAAAATACAGTTCCGCTTTTAAATCCCCCTGTATACTCGAATCCCTGCGGACTGCATAGATCAATAGTACAGTCGCGCACACAATGCAAAAGGTACTTTGTGAAGTTTCAAATAGGGGTTATTTTTGCTTAGTGAGTGAGTAATTCAGTGAGTAAAACTGGATCGTCAATTAGTGTGTCTGTTTAAGAGCGAGCCACTCTTGTTATAGCAAGAGACACGTGTCGCAGTGCAATTTGTTGAGATAATATTATAATAATGAGCATAGAATTGCGTTGCGAAACAATTGAGAGAATGTATGAAAGAGATTTGGTTTGAATAGTAAAAGATGAGTGTATTAAAAAATAACTGAGTTACATAATAAACGTGTTAAATCGAATTCATTGATTTGAAGTTTGAAATAGCATTATTTATACGGTTAACTGTCGAGGGATATTGAGGTTATTTCCATTATTCTACTAAGTTGCAGTATAGACGATTACTCACACTTAGTTCGAGCTTTAGCTTAGTTAAATGAATATATAGAACTTTTATTACTTAACCATTTACGTAACCTACATTGCTAGTTAACAAAAAAGCTACTTTTCTGTTCCATGGAAACTTCAAATGGACACTTCAATAAAAACAATCATTTTAAATGTTGTAAAAAAACGTCCTAGTCATCTCAGTAGCTATTCTAAGAAACCTATTTCTTCTTAATCAAATGAATCCGCTAAAAAAAATACACAATTTAGTGGGCAAGGGCTCCCGTGACCCGCTCCAAGAAATCGGATCCCCAATTTTTTCATCCTCTTTTTTGCCATCTCGTTAACGACGACATTAGGGGATAATAGACTTCCTATGCGACACGTGGGGATCCTCGCTACTCCGATGAAGACCCCGGAGTGAATTAATTATCTTTTTGGACCTTTTTAAGTAATAAATTGGTGTCTATTGGCATGAATTATCGTTAAGTTTATTTTAAGGGCAGTCATTTTTGCGTAGGTGTCTAATTTATTTTACTTAAAAAAAATTCTTAGCACAAGTGGTGCTTTATGTGTAAATTAAATACTTACGGCATTTAATACTCATTAGTTATTACATCGCCAACCCGTCTCGAGTAAGCGTGGCGCGCAAAGCTCGTACCTTCTCTACGAGAAGAGAGCTTTGCGCTACAGTGGGTCAAAAATAGGCAGGTATTTTTTTTTTGTCATTAGGTGTGGAAACAAAAGATAAATTATTTTTCATCAACCAACGTATCTTTCGAAAATTACTTAAGTCATATATTTTTTTCAACAAACCACGAAGACTATTCAGTTTGCCAATTCTAAACACAAAATCTCGTCTAAAACTGAAACTATTCATCACAAAATTTCATCAAAACGGAACATCTGAAATGACGTCGTCTCGAGCCGGGCCGGCCGTCACCGAGCATAGTTTTAATTACTGGCACCATATGTGACGGCTCACGTCGCGGGGGCCCTCCATCCATCTGCCCTGCCACCTTGGTGATAGTATAATTATCTAAGAACGTTTAATGTAATGGTGTGAGCGATGGGCAAAGATATACTGAGGCGCTTTCATGGTTGGGAATAAGCTTTACAATGCATTTGCTCGAAAAGGGCGTTTTCCAAGCAGTCAATTTGTGCGGAAAGTGTTACTTTTTTTGACTAGGGCTTTTTACTTTTCTGTTTTTTTTTAATTTTTGAATCCTTCGTCAGCCCGACGCAAAGAATTTAATTTTTATTATGTATCTATATTTGAGAAAAGTTTGATGATGACGATGACGATGGCGATGGCGATGAAGTTAATGTTGGCGATGGCGATGATGATAGCGATGGCGATGGCGATGACGATGGTCAGTCATTCAAAGTCAAAGTCGAAATCTAATTCGAAGTCGAAGTCGAACTGAAGTCGAAGTCGAAGTCGAAGTGAAGTCGATGTCGAAGTCGAAGTCGAAGTGAAGTCGAAGTCGGAAGTTGAAGTCGGTGTCGAAGTCGAAGTCGAACTCGAAGTCGATGTCGAAGTCGAAGTGAAGTCGAAGTCGAACTCGAAGTCGATGTCGAAGTCGAAGTCGAAGTGAAGTCGAAGTCGATGTCAAAGTCGAAGTCGAAGTCGAAGTCGAAGTCGAAGTCGAAGTGAAGTCGAAGTCGGGGTCGAAGTTGAAGGCGAAGTCGAAGTCGAAGTCGATGTCGATGTCGAAGTCGAAGTGAAGTCGAAGTAGAAGTCGAAGTAGAAGTCGATGTCAAAGTCGAAGTCGAAGTCAAATTCAAAGTCGAAGTCGAATTGAAGTCGAAGTCGAAGTCGAAGTCGAACTCAGTCGAAGTGAAGTCGAAGTGAACTCAAAGTCGAAGTGAAGTCGAAGTGAAGTCGAAGTCGAAGTCAAAGTCATGAATGATGTTTATATCATTTATATACGTCAGCCAATATGTCAGATGTTAAACATCATAATTATACGACTACTGTAAGGGTCGCTAGTTTTTTTTGTTTCCTCGCACAATGCATAGTAAAACGTTGTATGATACACGTGCGTCAGATGATTTCCGACTCGTGTCGACTTATACACTCGCTCACTTCGCTCGCTCGTGAATAAAAAGCCACTCGTCGGAAATCACATACTTTCCGCACTTGTAGCATAAATAACTATTATGTGTTTATAATATTTATAACCAAATTAGGCTGAAGAGAGTAATTAAAGTATGTAATTAACAATGTGTACCAATTGCGGTTAATTGTAGATCTGAACGGTTTTACCTCATAATTGAATATAAATGGAAAGTAATTTCTTGTTACTACAAAAAATGAGAAGACTTTTTTTTAGTAAACAGTTACTAGACAAAATGTAAATCAAAATCTATACGACCACATAACATAATACCAAGATACTTTTCACCCATTATCTTAACTGAACCCGCTCCCACTTCTTAACTTAGCCCACACGACGAACAACGCGACAACGTGTGGGTTACATTCGAAAACGTTTAAATTCAGAGATTTCGTGGAACGCCCGACTGAGGCCGCATTAAGTGATTTGTACAATAATAATTGTGTGCTACTTAACGAAACACTTTTGTGACTAGCTGTACTTTTATTTAGGCCGAATAAAAAGTTCGTAAATAAAGTAATGTTACTTTGAATACTGTTTTGGTAAAACTCAATGCAGAAAATATGAAGAAAGGGATCGTTCGACGTCGTTTTGTCATTGCGACTTTACATAATTCCGAATACTTAATTAATCTAAAATAATTTAGTTCTTTTATTCCATTATTTCAGATTAGGAACTAGGATTCTTCTCCCTTTAATACATTCAAAGGTTGTCTTTAAAAGATCGCTATTAGTGATGATACCGGCCATTGTGCCACCCTATGAATAAAATTTATTCATACATTTATATTTATAATATAATAGTATATTATGCAACTAATGAATAAAAGACGGATTTAAAGCGAGGGCCATAGATGAATCACGATCAAGTGAAGGATTCTAACGACTGAATCACGACCGTAGGGAGTGATTCATGATGATTGAATCACGAGCGCAGCGAGTGATTCAAGTGTTAGAATCCTGAGCGACGCGAGTGATTCATGGCCCTCGATATAAATCCGTTTTATTCAAGAGTTGCATACTATATTTTATACCATGACAACGAGAAAAAGAAAGATTTAAGCGAAAATAGACATTTAATAAAAGGTTAACACGTTTCAGTCTCGGGAGCCCTCCTGGAGGGTTCACCTACTTGGATATGGGATGTCGGGAGCCCTCGCGGAGGGCTCATTTAAAATGTAGACATTCAGTGTCGGGAGCCCTCCTGGAGGGTTCACCTACATGGATATGGGATGTCGGGAGCCCTCGCGGAGGGCTCATTTTAAATGTAGACATTCAGGGTCGGGAGCCCTCCTAGAGGGTTCACCTACTTGGATATGGGATGTCGAGAGCCCTCGCGGAGGGCTCATTTTAAATGTAGACATTCAGTGTCGGGAGCCCTCCTGGAGGGTTCCCCTACTTGGATATGGGATGTCGAGAGCCCTCACGGAGGGCTCATTTTAAATGTAGACGTTCAGTGTCGGGAGCCCTCCTGGAGGGTTCACCTACTTGGATATGGAATGCCGGGAACCCTCGCGGAGGGCTCATTTTAAATGTAGACGTTCAGTGTCGGGAGCCCTCCTGGAGGGTTCACCTACTTGGGTATGGGATGCCGGGAGCCCTCGTGGACGTTGGAAGTGAAACCTCCCGGAGGTTTCACTTCCAACTACGAATAATAAAAGTCATAGACTTTTATGATTCCGCCATAAAAGTCTATGACTTGAGTTATGAGTTATGAGTTCTATGAAAATGGGTGGAGTCGAAAGTGTTAAGGAGGTTGTATAGCATTGAGATACGAGGTCGAATACATTGGTGTGTTCTAAATTCAAACACCAAAATAGTGATTAAAAGAGCTTTTTATTCACTGTTTTCAGTGAATAAAATAAGCTTTTTAGAGGGGGAATGGTATAATAGTATATTATGCAACTAATGAATAAAGGACGGATTTAAAGCGAGGGCCATAGATGAATCACGATCAAGTGAAGGATTCTAACGACTGAATCACGACCGTAGGGAGTGATTCATGATGATTGAATCACGAGCGCAGCGAGTGATTCAAGTGTTAGAATCCTGAGCGACGCGAGTGATTCATGGCCCTCGATATAAATCCGTTTTATTCAAGAGTTGCATACTATACTTTATACCATGACTACGAGAAAAAGAAAGATTTAAGCGAAAATAGACATTTAATAAAAGGTTAACACGTTCAGTGTCGGGAGCCCTCCTGGAGGGTTCACCTACTTGGATATGGGATGTCGGCAGCCCTCGCGGAGGGCTCATTTTAAATGTAGACATTCAGTGTCGGGAGCCCTCCTGGAGGGCTCACCTACTTGGATATGGGATGTCGGGAGCCCTCGCGGAGGGCTCATTTTAAATGTAGACATTGAGTTTCGGGAACCCTCCTGGAGGGTTAACCTACTTGGATATGGGATGCCGGGAGCCCTCGCGGAGGGCTCATTTTAAATGTAGACGTTCAGTGTCGGGAGCCCTCCTGGAGGGTTCACCTACTTGGGTATGGGATGGCGGGAGCCCTCGCGGAGGGCTCATTTTAAATGTAGGTTTTTTTTTAGCAAATACAGATTATAAACCGTGAAAATAAAATCTGATGTACCTATATTTTAAAAAAACGTAATGCAATCTTCCCGGAGGTTTCACTTCCAACTACGAATAATAAAAGTCGTAGACTTCCAATATAATTATATGGCGGCTTGGGGTATGAGTTCTATGAAAATGGGTGGAGTCGAAAGAGTTAAGGAGGTTGTATAGCATTGAAATAGCGGTCGAATATATTGACGTGTTCTAAATTCAAACACCAAAATAGTGATTAAAAGACCTTTTTATTCACTGTTTTCAGTGAATAAAATAAGCTTTTTAGAGGGGGAATGGTATAAATGATATTATCGGTTGGTTGGTTATTTATTTATTTATATCTGTAAATTCATATGGTGAATATAATAAATAGTATCTATTCTATTCTATTTGAACTGACACAAGAATTATATTCTGTCGAAGACAAAGGAGCACCTCTTTTTAACCAACTGAAACCGAAACCCAAAAGGATAACACTTTATAAGACTATTAAATATCAACAAGAACTGACCTGTGTTTCAGTAACATTCAGCAACTTGGCCATATCAGCCCGTTCCCCTGAAGAAAGGTACTTCTTCACCTCAAACAACTTCTCCAGCTCGAAGATCTGTCTGCCCGTGAAAGTGGTCCTGGCCTTCTTCCGTCTCCCGACTCCTGAATCCTCTCCTTCCTCGCTGGTGAGGGACCCTTCTCCCCCTAAAGGGGAGCGGACGTCTTCTGTTGACTTCTTTCGTTTTATCAGCTTGGATGGATCTGGAAATAGAGATGATTTCGGATTGAGTGGACTGAAAGAGGGTTGACGTAGAATGTATTCGATAAGAACTACATGAAGTTGAAAACACAATTAGAAATGTAGAAAATACAGGAGAGTTTTACCCAGGGCTTGGACAACAAAGGAGAAGAGTGATAAAAATTAAAAATACATTATTACAAGGAAAATAAGTAAATTAATTATACCAACTATCTAATTAGGTACGCAACATATTTTCGCAAAATGAACATGATAGTTCAACAACATTCATTGCGTTATTTACGTTGTTTAGCATAATTTATTTTTGAACATTATAAGCACTGGATTAGCAATCTGTTTCGAAACGATTCAGATTGTGGTTGATCTTTTAATAAGCAATTAGGGTACTGGTACTTTTTAAAATGCTACGAATATGATTATAGGGTGTAGTTGTGTTCCTGCATTAATTGAGTACACCTAACGAACACAAACTCCTAAAAAAAGGGGTGAGGGGCCTGACTGACAATCAGTCGAGTTAAAAAACAGCAGCCCTTTTTAAAAGACAAAAAAAATCACTTGTTTAACAACACAAGAAAAAAGTTCCGCCTTTAATTTCACTTTCCCTCTAAAACAATCACGTAACTTCAACGATCTATTAACCCGCCGCCTGCGCCCGCGCATTGCTCGACCTCAACGCGACCAATAAGATAGCCCATTACGGCTTCAATTAGATACCAACTAAATCAAAAGGGACAGCCATTAATTGCTCCGTGTAAATCTGCCAGAAGCTAACATTAGCGTTTAGATATACCGATTTATAGTGCTATTGCTGAGCAGTGAGCAGCGAAAGGGTTGGGTGGAGATTGATGCATATTTTTGTTTTTTTTTATGTTTGTACAGTAAAGCAGTTAAGTATTGAGAATGCGTTTCGTATGATATTACGTAAAATGATGCTACCACTCTGTAAAGGAAAGCAACTTTTCTCGGTCAGCTACCTAGCATCTTAAGAGCCTGGCTTATCGTCTTAAGATTTTTCGTGATTACGTCTCAAAATTTGCTTCCATAGTGGGACGCAATTTTAAAAAACTGATGATAACAAAATCCAAAGGATACAGTTTGATGCTACGGCTACATATCTATCATCTACATCGTAGGTACGCCACTCGATAGCTAAAGGATCAAAGAATTCGTCTCAAAGAAAATATTACTCGTAACGTACACGTATTCATGTAAAACATGGCCGTGTCTACGATACAGCCACATGCTCATCATTAAACGAGAGAAAAAATGAGATACTCAATATATTTAATATTGAGTATCCCATTTTTTCTCTCGTTTAACGAATGTAGAGACGTGAAAGAAAAATAAAAATCCAACCGTATTCCTTATGAATGATTGACAAAAAAGGAAAAGTTATCATAATATCAAGGCAAGCATTACACACCTATAGCATAGATTTCAATATGAATATTATCTGTTGAATTTGTCAGCCGGAATTATCCGGAGATGATGAAACTGGCCGTTCAATGTTCCCATTTATTCTATCAACATATTAATAAAATACCGAAGTTAAAAGAGTGATCTGTTACAGATCGCAGTGAGTAGTGAAGTCTTCACCAAATCAACAAGTCTTCACCAAATCAACAAGTCTTCACCAAATCAAGCAAGTATTTTAATCACCGCATTCACCGCGGACGGCTCGATGGTGAAACGATTGCGGCTGCTTAAACTGAACTCAAATGGCAATAGACTTGATGGTTCTTCTTTTATTTTTAAGGATATTAATGATGATGAAGTAAGGATTTGTTGTAAAATTTAATGGCATCTCTAGTTGGTTGAGTAGAGTTTTTTTTTAATGCAATTGGGTATGCTCTTGACCTTGATCTCGCCTGATGGAAAGCGATGGATGGGAAGAACTGAATGAAAACTTCAAAAGTTTTGTTTTTGACGTAAACCAGGTAAAATTCTGGATCGTTTATTAATGCTGGCTTCGAAAAATAATAACTCTTTTTCGAAGAATTTTAAGAAATTATTTCATATCTAGTAGAATTTTCCTTTTCGCAGAATGAAAATGTTCCTGTCTTAAATTAAACAATGATCCGATGTAAAAACAAAAAGCTGCTTATAACTGCTTACTTTAAAACCAAAGAAGTGCTATCCACATACTTAGGCACATATTAGATACTGTAAATAACTTGCAAATTGCGTCTTAAAATAGTCACAAAGTATCGTTTATTACTGTCCCGGACATCGTCGAGTATTGAGTGAAATATCGAATGTTTACAATGTTGGTACCGTTAATTCAGCAATTTATATCGAGACGTCGCTTATTCTTGGTACTGGCACAGAATAAATAGGTACAGAAGGTCAACTCCGCACAAGTGAAAACACATGCACAAACGGACACGTATCACGTACAGCGAGTGCAAGTGCACTCAACTTGCATTCGCTGTCGAACCCGGGCAGAAACTTTACTTTGTATAATTTATATCATCACCACTGCTCTTAAAAACGGTAAAGAAAAAGATCGTGAGGAAGCGGCATGTCCTAGAGTATAAAAATCGAAGACATGTGACATTCACCAACCCGCACTGGTTACGCGTGGTCGATTATGGCCCACTCTCTCTCATAGAGAAGAGGCCTGTGCGGGAACATTACAGGCTGATTATGTACGTACGTGTTTGTATTACGCCTGTTTTTAACCGTTGCATGGAGCCGACTTTCTGTATGTATCTACTCCGTGGTATTCGTACTGGTCGGGGAGGAGGGATAAAGTATCAATGTTCTTTGTTTTGAAATGTCATATTTTAGAAGATTATGTGGGCGTTGAAGTTCTCGTGTAGCAAATAATATTTGTAAGTGAGTCATGTTTTGGGTTTGGCAAGTTTTCGCAGTTATGAAATGGAATGACAATTTGTTTAATAGAGATACTTTCATCGTCTAAATTGAAACAGCTTCTGCTTCTACATTACTGAGATCGGTGAAGGAAAAACGTCGTGAGGAAATCTAAGCTTCATAGCTAATGTAGGTAAGTCTGAAATCACCAACTCGTCTTGAGCAAGCGTGGTGATCAATGCTCGTGGCTTCTCTGTATCAGAAGAGGCCTTTGCCCTGCAGTGGGATACTAATGGGCTACTACTATTATTATTAAGTAACTAGCTGTTCGTGCCCGGCGTCGCCCGGGTGTATTTCCGACTTTACGGTGGATTCTCCAAAAAAATCTGTCTGGATAGATACAAACACAACAAAAAAAAATCTGCCAAATCAGTCGTGCCAATCTCTATTATCTTTTATACATACGGCAGTAGATCTTTATTTATAGATAGCATTTTTTTATATGGGTAGGTACTCATAAAAAACTAAACGCAAGGCAACCTAATACTTTTTTATTACTTTAAACTGTTTTTCATCCAAATCCTATTAGTGGCATAATACTAATTATTGTAGGTAATACTATCTTGAATTCATGCAAGCCTAGTACTTTTTTAGGTTACTCTCAGAAATTGTATGACGATAACTTTTTTTTGCAACTTTCGATTTTAATGAAACAAAGCCTATATTCTCTTCCAAATCGATAGGCTTACAAAAATAAACAATGTTACGGATTAACTATCTAACATCGGCAAAATATTCGATACGGGAGTAACTATCTAATAATCTAACATTAACACATTATTATCTTCAAAATAACCTCACAAAATATTCAGCATGTCATAATTTAGCGCTGAACATTCTGATATAGAATTGGAACTAAAATCTGAAACATATTTCAGTCGCGTTAGCACCGCTCTATAATAACGTGGTTGAAATATTATGAGCTATAAATTCTGTGTTTAAAGGCATATTAAATGGTGTTCCATGATCATTGGAGTTTAACTGATTGTTGGTTGATGATTTTGTCGTCTTTGCTTTAAACGATTTCCCTCAGATATCGTGGTATAAGAGTAGCGTTTTTTAGTATTTAACAGAACACCAAGTTGGTATTATAGTAGATACTTTAGAAGTTTAGAGCAGTGTTTCTTAATCTTTTTCAGCCACGGACTCCTAGGAAATCAAGCGCAATTATCAAGGACTCCTTAATAAAAAAACAGCAATTTTGGAACTATTTATTTTAGTACTACAAATACAAAAAAAAGTTAACAGACGATTCTAACTTTTTTTTGTATTTGTAGTAAATTTAAATTAGTGATATTCGAGTCGATGTTACTACAAAGTTGTATTCTCAAATCGGATTCCAATTGTGATCTGTTTCTGTATTTTGTTTTACTCGTAGTATAATCAATAGCAGAGAGTGCCTTTTTACATCTGGTATGTGGTTGAGACAAGTAGTATATGTTTCAGTGATTCTTCTGATATTTCCTTAGGTACAATCTTTCTTTACATTCACTCAAAAAATAGTCCAAAATGAGACTGATGTGGGGGTCCCATACACTCACGGACCCCCAGGGATCCGCGGACCACACTTAAAGAAACACTGCTTTAGAGTATAATGTATAGTCAACATTCCAAATTATTTGGGGTCGCGCAGCACGTCTTTTTCTTCCATACATTCTCTCGTAGCCATCATCTCGAAATTCACTTTCTTCTAGCCATATCACCTTTTTAATTGTCCATTTATCTTTTCTTTGGTCTTGCTCTTTTCCTATAGCGATCTTCTTTCATACTTAAAACTTTTCTTGTCACTTGCCTTGAGTCGGTACGTTTTTATTTTATGTTTGACTATTATGAAAGCTTCCGAAGCAGCATTTCCAGAGCTTTCGTTACTTTTAACTTTGAGCTTAACATTGTTTACTATTAAAAAATCAGAGGTTAGTTACAAAATAATCTCATTGCTCTACATTACAAAACTATGATTAATTTCGCAGACAAACTCAATTCTTTATTCTCA
This sequence comes from Conistra vaccinii, assembly GCA_948150665.1. NCBI lineage: Eukaryota > Metazoa > Arthropoda > Insecta > Lepidoptera > Noctuidae > Conistra > Conistra vaccinii. The sequence continues at coordinate 18,984,502 of OX411338.1, read as the reverse complement.
TCGCATTCATTAAAATATAAAACAATTATCTACATCGAAGACGATGATTGATACCTACATTGATAAATCATCTAACGATTAACACACAAGTGAAGCCGGGAGCAAAAACTTATGTAACAAGTAATGTTATAAGCATTAATATGATTAATATCGTGGGTCGTGATAGGAACAGGCCACCCGCTTTATCTAACGGTAATGTGGTAAGAGGCGATGGATGGGTCAAAGTCAAAGTCAAAGTCAAAATGTGAAAGATAGGAAACTGGACTAGCCCACTTGCATACCAAGGGGGGAAAAAGATGCTTTAATTAAATCATATAAAAAGAGACGTTTACGAATACCTGTTACATTATGACACCAAAAGGACCATCCCTTGGCGAATTCGGAAAAATGTCAAATCCTTTTGGTTGATAAAAAAAAATGGAATAAAATGAAATTGTTTATTCTGTAAATAGAATATCGGAATCACTTTACCACGTCATATAAAAAAAATAAACTAAGTGGAGTCGACATTTCGTATCTGACTGGCTGAGAAGAAATGGCGAAACACACTCGAGAAGTCAAAGTCTCTTTTAATATCTAGACATAATCTTGGTCAGGCCATATAAGTACCATGTAGATTAGTGTCTGAAATGGTCTTTTGAGGAAAGAACCACACAGATTTGAGTGGAGCTTCTGCCTAGTCGATGATAAGCTGTTGCTTAACCAAGTCTACCCAGATAGATAATAGACCTGATGAAGGTCCTTAGAAAGGGATTGGATAAAAGTAGTCAAAGCAAGAATGTGCATCATAGCTAAGAAATCCACTACCCAGGTAATTTTTTATTAAAATTAAAAAATCCACGACGTTTAAAAAAAAATACTAAAAGCAAGTTACAGCAGTGATAGCCCAGTGGTGTGACCGTCGAAGTCTACCAGGTCATAGGTCCCGAATGCCAACCCAAGACACGCATCTCTGACTTTTCGGATTCAAATGCGTTTTGTATAATTTTCACTTGTTTCAAAAACGGTGAAGGAAAACATCGTGAGGAAACCGGAATGCCTGAGAGATATTTCTCGACGGCATAGTAAAGCCAAGTCAGAGGTCCATGGGCGGCATGAAAACGCTGACACCAGGTTAGTCACACAGTCACACCACACGAAAAAGAAAGAAAGCAAATGGTCCTAATAGCAAAACGACCTATAATCAAAATGACACTTTAGCAAAATGACCTATTAATAGCAAATCTTACAATACACCTAAAATAATATCGTTATGTATGAGCAATATCAGCATAGTGATTTTTTTTATCATTCTGCAAGGTCGTTCCTTTTACCGGACTTAGGCACTATAATAAAATTACAAAGTGGTAATCTGATTAATGACTTTATAAATAGCAAATGCAACAGTGTGGCACCTACGTAATGACATTACGTGAGAAAGCTCGTCAGAGCGACGTATGCGCACCTCTTACTAAGATAAGGTTGTGAATATAGTGTGTTTAATGAGCGATTTGTACTTTTTATTGATTGCTTGTGAGACGAGTTGCAAAACAATTATTTCGTTGCAGAAAGATGACAGCAAATATTCTGATCTTTTTCTATTTTAGTCTTATACATTCTTGGATTGCAGGTAATATCTTTCTTCCCGTTAATAATAAAGGAAGCAATTATTTGTGAACAAGCGGATTGGTGATAGAAAATTTCTAAAACCGACCATTTATGGAACTGGCACTCATCGTTAATCTTAGGTAACTGGGCTAATAAAGCTTGGGCATATAATCTTCAACCATTACAAGTACCTAAATACTATCCTACCCGCTTCCCGCTCCGCTCGTCACCCACCCCGCCTGACAATAAGACCGCTGACACACCACTGAGTCACAACCACGTCATATCGGTTACAAGACTACCTGGAACTGCATTATGTTAGCATTATGTTAGCTTAGTACATGTGTCACAGTGCTAACTGCTAATTGTTTTATGTAGGCCGAGATGACAATTGTTTAGCGAATGAGTTCTTGTATCGTGATCGGTTTAGGAAGACTTCTTTTATTCATTAAAACCTAGCAGTTGGTAGTACGAACCCAGACGAATTTGTATTTCAATACATCATTAGTTTTTTTCAATCCTGCTGTAAATTGCAATATTTTTAATAATGATTCAGATTGAATTTTGCTAAGGCTATGGCAAGAAGTGGCTTTGTTTCAAGCTTTTCTATCCGTGCGAGCCATATCCTTTGTCGTTTTCTATCCATGCAAGCCATACCTTTGTCTTTTTCTATCCATGCAAGCCATATTCTTTGTCCTTTTCTATCCATGCTAGACATATCCTTGGTCCTTTTATATCCATGTTAGCCATATCCTTTGTCCTTATCTATCCATGCAAGCCATATCCCTGGTCTTGTAGGTACGTTCTCACACGTTAACTAGTGGCTTCATAATCATCGTCCATCGATACCACCCAGGCCCACTCAAACCCACTGCTGTAATTATAATCCAATTACAAAAGTACTTACAATTCTAGATTTTAATAATGTAAATGTAATGGGTCTCCTGAATGATGCCATTCACATCAAGCTTATAATCGGCAGATGTGATTGCCGCGTATTGACACAAATGTTAATCGGACAAGTCTGGCTGAAGCGATCTGACTCACGTCCGTTACTTTACTTCAGACGGCCATCATTACTCATCCAGTATTGCATTCCGATATACCATGACATAATGTATCATGACGATTCAGAATTTGCTGGCAGGATTGCAATTATATGGGTGCGCAGACGCAGTTCCTGTAGCCGATTTTTAAATTTAACTCCAATTTAAACGATTCCTCTTCACTACCATACTTCACGCACTTCCAGTAGAGGACTTCCACTAGTTACTAAGTAATAAATTGTTACTTCTTCTGCTTTTGGCGGTTCTCCGATTAATGCAAATTGGCCGTCAGCTCCGAATATTTTCTCCTTATCCGGAGTGTTGTTGTAAACGCAGATAAGTCTTGGTTGAATGCTTGGTTGACCAACATCCGCGAATCGACTGGAGTCAAGAGTGCAGCTGAGCTGTTCCACCTCACAAAGGACAGAGAAATAAAATGAGAAAAATATAAATATAATGTTAAATTCCAGTAACGAATAATCATCAACAGATGATATTTGGGTCGCATTTCGTAGGGTATTATTGTCCTATTCACTATAGTATGGCAGTTATTTGGTAAGAATCAGTCACAAAGCTCCGGAAAACCTCAAAATCTCGTCAAACAGAGTCACAACAGCCGAAAACCACGTGAAAAAAGACATCTTGCGGAACTCTCAATAAAACTGTTTCAAAATCAAATAAAGCACCGCTGTCGTAAACATAGCGAAAGAACCGCGTCATAAAACATGTCTGTTTGTCTGACAGTCAGACGGGAAAGCGTAAATATGTGTTATTGAGGCGCAGGATGCGAGACACCTGGGAATTAATGGATGGTTTTGTGAAATTAGGTGAATCGTGATTGACTTTTTTTAATGCTGATGAGAAGACGAGAGATTAAAGAGAAAACCATGGGAGGATTATTAGTAGTTTGGTGTGGATCTCATCTGAATGTACAAAAGTTCTTTGCACATCGCTGATTCGCTGCCTCTTTGACCCTTGGCGATGGCAAGTAGCCACAGCTTTCTTTCATTCTTTGCCCAAGAAACCGGTTGTCAGAACCTCGAAAGATCGATCTTCTTCTTTTTCGTGTGGTTAGTGACTAACCTGGTGTCAGAGTTCTTCAAAAGAAAGATCGACAAGATGGTAAAATAAACACGAAATGACAGTCGCTTATAAATTAAAATAGGTATGACATTCAGTTACACCTACGTAGTTATTGCACGACTCATAATGCGAAGCATTAGAGTGTGCTCTACGATCGAAAAATATTTCTTGCCCCATTTCTGTAACTGTTTTTATTGTTACACTCCTGCTAGTACACAGAACCTACTTAATACAAATACCATTGTATAGATGATTAAATGGAGATTAATAATGTACTTTTTAACAATTGAGTTTATGCAGCAGAAATGAAAAAAGCATCAAAATAGTTGAAACAAAAATCCTGTCCGTCAATTTATGAAACCTGAAAACATTGTAGCTTGCGATAAAATCAATTAATTGAGTCAATTTTTGTTTAATACATTCGTTTCAGCCATAGAAGGAACCCTATTGAAAATGGCTCTTTTATTCAAAGTAGTTTAATTATAATTAATAAAATACTAACTAAAATAATAATATCTTCATCCATCTTTATCTCAATATTTCCAACCTTGACTTGATGTGTTGCCTAGCAACCCACAACGTAAATATTTAAATAAATAGTCTTTGACATTACGTAAGGATTGACAAAACATACTTCATGAAAAGTGATAAATTGTTAATTTTTGTTAGAAACTATGTTTTGAATTTCTTTTTCGTTTATAGATGAGTGTTATGATACGTGCACTTTTGGATTTTCCAAACTATTTTATCAGTGCAGTTAATATTGGAGCCTATTTCAAAAGTTGTTAAACAGGCTAGATATCATGAGGCACTCTACCTATCGTGCATTCAGTAAGAAAGCTAAGTTTGACTTCACAAGAACGGATATTGAGTCTAAATTCGCTAAACTCATGTCATTAAGGTCTGAGCTAAACGTGCCTAGAAACGAACCAGCTGCTTCACTTCAATAGCTCAACAGTAGGAGGCAGTAAATCACTCACAGATTTACGTGCCTCCAATGATTTACTACAGAGTGTTTACTTAGGAATAAATTAACTTTTCCGCTTATTTTCATTGATGTTAATATGGAGTTTTAAACAGGAGTGTTTCGACATTTCCTTTGGTTCGTAATTTCAGGGAAAAGTTGGTTGCAGTTAACTGGAGGTGGAGATAAAATAATGCGAACATTGTTACTGATAAAAACAACTGTACGGATCAAACCTACGTTGTATAAATATTTACACTATAACATTACGCCTAGTATTCCCCGAAGGGTTAGGCAGAGGTGCGCGTGCACCTGTACATCCACATTTTGCCAGTTTGGTATGTTTAAGTCCCATACAGTAGGGCTTTTCATCAACCGGGCAATGATGGAAGAACCCAATAACACATTGCCCAACCTAGGAATCGAACGCTCCTGGACTCGGGAGGCGCTTGCGACCACCAGACCAACGAGGAAGACGGCGAGGCGTGACATTATGTCATGAATATTATAGCGTTTTATTAAGTAGTTTAAAGTTTAACATTTTATTTATGAAACCGTTGTTTACTGTAGGTATATGTAATAGATAAAACAAGTAAGAAATCTCTAATTTTTTTGTCACCATTGTTATGTCCCGTCTTACCACAAAGCTTTGTTACTTCTTCCAATATTCTTCCCCAGCTTTTTCCGGCTATAGTGGAGTCGGCTTCCAGTCTAACCGGATCCAGCTGAATACCGGTATACATGGAGCGACTGCCTCAATCCAGTCACTGGGTAACACGATACCCCTTAGTAAGACTGGTTCTTCCATTATTACTAATAAAAAATATTGCCATTAGAAATCTTGACAAAGACATACCACCTTTTCAAATCCCTCATTCCTCATCACCACCAAGTCACAGGAAACCAGCCATATAATAACCTTCCCCAAACCACCACTTAACCTATCCTAGTGGGACTGGCCGATAATAGGCCACTTATAAGCAGTAATAGGCCATAAATTAACGGCGACTGTAAACTGGAAGTGATCTTTTGAAGTTTAAAGTTAATTTATGGAACAAAGAGTTGTGGTTCTTTATGTCACCCATGGGAGATTGTTGTTTTAATTGTGATTATGGAGCTGGCAGAATGCCGGGGTTCGGGAGCTGATGGTGAAGTGATTATTTTGTTTTGTATTGTACTTATGTGACAGATTGACAACCTATGCGCGGGAGATTTTCTTAATTATAATTATTAGTACCTACTACAATCAGTCACCATACACCTAATTGGTATTTTGTAAGGTTTTTGATACCTGAGAAAAAAATTATACTGCATGTTGACATAATTATTGTATGCCTATTAGGTGGAAGTGGAACTGTAATTTACCTAACATGTGTCTGTATAACCTATGCCCACAGTAGTAAAAATATTTTATTTGATTTTGACATGGGCTGATGGAAAGCGATTATCGTCGCAGACATTCAGCACATTGAAAGCTTGACGACTGCAGATTCAAAGGTTTCAGATGAATAGGTACATTAGTTTAAGTGTTTTTCAGTTTGGGGCTGAATAACAGGTACACTTTAGCTACATAATGGGGCATGGTTATAGAAATCTATCACAAGAAGCTCTATCATTTTCAGTTTTATTACAACTTTTGTTGAATTTTAGTTTACTACACAAAATGAAAGCTAGATTACGATTGCTCAGGAGCCCGATGTTGACATATTTATGTATAGCAGTATCGATGTTAAATATTTGCATGAAGTTTTTTAGCTAAATGTTGTTGTTGGCTTGCTGCGCGCTTTGGTGTTTACTGTAAGTGCAGCAAGCAATTGATATAAATAAATACGAGTACTTAAACCAAATAAAAACCAACACAGAGCGCTGTCAACAGAGAAGTGAAGCCGGTATCGTAAACATGTGTGCACTTTGTGAGGTGTAGTTTGATTGTGGTGTCATTGTAAAAGGTTGTAAAGTGTGCGTGTGAGCGTGTATGCACAGAGCGGAGATGTAGTTTTGGCATGCTTCACTGTATTGTTCGCAGCGCTCTGTCTTGGTTTTTATTAGATCTGAGGCTAGATTACCTATGAGTATTTTCATGATCCTTGAAAATAGTCTTTTTAATTTGTAGTTATCCACTTACAATTAATAAAAAAAATCAGCAAACAAAATTCATCATTAATGAGTTAATAACAAGTGTTAAATTAGATTACAGCATCTCTGGCTCCCATTACATCAAGCCAATCACTTCCAGCGAATATTCGCAATACTATCATAATAATATCGAACACCAATCGCTTCCATTAAGCCCACATAATCGATTAGGCGCCGCACTTGCGAAACAACCGCTACCTAATTTATCGATTCAATTTAACGATCATTTTATATCGATTAACCGTTATTGGATAACGATATTTATTAACATCATTACGGCTCATCACTTTGTTGGTGACACAAGAATGTGAACTCAACCTTAAGTTTCAAGTTACTAAGTTTAATTTCCTTTAGTGTTGTGACTATACATAGACCATAATATCTACTTTTCAGACTAGGTAGTGCAGTGATCTTTGCAAACATTATCGTCGATTATTAATGTCGGTTATTTGTGTCGGGATGACTTTGTTGAGCGTTTTATTAACTGATGGTTATGTGATGAAATGTTTAAAGTATCATTATAATAGGCTCTGTGATAGGTTAGTGGCCTATTGCGAAAATAGGACTCTATTTATGTTGACAAGTGTGCAAAATGGTGAATGTAAGACGCACTTTCTTGTCCATTCATCGTTTAATTTGTATCAGACGGCACAATAATAAGGAAGCCATTTACATTGACATTATGTCATTGTCAATGTACATTGATGTGTTCTTTATATCGTTTCATATTACTATGTATCTGTACTCAATTATTATCGATGCTGGCTTGATGTAAAAGGATAACTGCTTTATGGCAGCTTTTATAGCCAAAGGTATTCGAAAAAATAAGAAACATTCAGTAATATTGGTTTGCAATGTTTCTTCTTTTACTGTAAGATAGTTGTGAAAATGATAAAACAATTAAAAGTCAGGGAAATTATTTGCTATATAATATTGACTACCAATTTTAAATGTCCGCATATTCAAATCACAACTGTTATGTTTGACAGTTGTGATTGCTTTCCCCGACTAGTTATTATTGCAGAAAATCTGTTTTAAATAACTTAGCAGACACTTTCACTTGCACGTCTTCTCCAGCCTAAATCCTAAAGCAATGAAGTTAGAAACTCATCTAAGGCTCGCAATCGCCCCGTGCCGCAACCATGCAACTTGTACCTCAACTTACTTGCTTCAAGTCTCGTCTAAGTTACAATCCTAAGCACTCACTAAGTTCTAAGAGCGATGGAATCTTCTATCGTTTAGGCAACACTACATTCTATTCTTTACTTATTTAGGATGACTTTCCAATATGCGTTGGTACTTAGCTGCTTTGACATAAAACATAGAATGTGTGTTATTCGATGATCGAATAATTCGACTAATTAGTACATAATTATGTACTAATTTGTCATGATATAATATTACATATTTATGTACTAATTAGTCATGATTTAGTAGTACATAATTAGTCATAATATATCAACTTAAGTGTGTAAACTAAATAAAAAGGGCAACAGGTGAATCGGATGAATCATGGAAATCTTAATTCAATTAAGTACTACAAAGATTGGTGAAATGCCTAAAATATTCTAACATTTGCAAGGTTCGAATAAATCTTTTATTGAGTGATTGTTATAATTATTTAAGTAACAAACAGCACTCCACTCGTATATTAGCGATAATATAAAAAGCTAATTTAAAGTTAATCGGTGTCTGAGAGTAGGTAAAAGTGATGTTCCTATATCTAATGCAAAAGAAAGTTTTCCCGCGCATTCCGCCATGTTTGTCTATAAAAGTATTATTAGATCAGTGTCAGAGGCACAGACAACAAAATATCCGGCCTACGTGACATTATAAGTTCACAATTATTTATTAATTGGCTTCGATTGATACACCGTAGGTATTGTGATTTCATTAACAATACATGCTGACTTTAATTATTATTGATTACAAAACTGATATAAGTAATAATTATCACATTATCTTGAAACAATATTTAATGAACAGTTACGTGTCAATGGGCTGCTATTAGACCTCAAGCAGGGTTCGTGGCTAAATAATAACAGCCGCACCTGTCGATCTTCACGGTTAAGCAACACTGGCCGAGGCGAGTCCGTGGATGGGTGAACATCCATTACATATCGAGACAACGTCGTACCTTGGAAAGTACGTTAAGACGTTGGTCCCTGTCTTGGTTGGCTGTCATTTGTGTAGATCTTTGACAGTCGTTACGGGTAGTCCAAAATTTTTAAACCATAATGCCGTTGACCGTCCGCAACGTAATGCCGGCAACCCTCCCGGAGGGTCCACTTACAATATGTATGGCGGCATGGCGTATGAGTTATATGAAAAGTGGGTGGAGTAAGTGTTAAAACTTAAAACTCACTTCACCTAGGTTCCGCGATGAGATATTGACAGAACGAGGTCGGCTGATTTTCAATCCGCAACCTTCCCCTTAAAAACCGGATCAATCAACAGTCAGGGCATAACGTACCAGAATGCACAAATATCTTACTTCCTACAATAGGCATGTTGATTAAAAATATTTTATTTTTGGCCGTCAGGTAGATTATTAAAAAATATTGGACAAGTATCTTTTCTTTTTTTACGTAATCAAAAGATTACGGCAATACATTGAGTTAAAATTTGGAATGACGTCACTTCCCGGTGGATTTTATACTGACTTGTGACGTGGCGAGCTAGCGAGCCGGCTCCCCAACTTTAATGCGTTTTATCTAAACCATCTTTTATTAATATGATACCTAAAGCAAAAAATACGTGTCTAATACTTTTATTATCTGAATGACGGACTAAATAGTCTAAGTAATAGTTTTCCCAGCAACATCCCTATTAAAGCCAACTCCCACGGTGCGCCATATCGCGGACGCGCACCAGCCCGCACGAGGACGCACCGCCACGCACGCGTACAACGCGCGTCTGCGCTACCACGCACGCTAGGTTTCCCACGGTGCGTCGTGCGCGTGCGTCCGCGATATGGCGCACCGTCGGAGGGCGGCTTTACACTTCAGGCCCTCACAGACACAGAGACAGACGAATTAAACTAATAACGCCGTGATACAGGGTACAGCTGTGAGCTCAGCCATGATTTATGTCCCTGCCGACGCCGCACACGTACCGGCGTGAAGATTAAAGAGACCTACCCCCATGGGACAAGGGAGGTATTAAATTTAATTTAGAAGACTGTCTGTGGTATTTTTGTACGCAGTTTTGGGTAATCATTATGAAAAGACTGGGGAAATTGTAAAGAAAATTATACTGGCTTTAACCTATCTACTTGATGTGTGTAAATTAATGTGAAATGAGTTCTATCTGTCTTTAAAAACCTTTCAGCGTACTAATTATAAGGTAATCTGAGCTTTCAGCATATTTGAAAACTACTGCTGGCTCTATTTTTGAAATAACAAAGTTTTACATAAACTTCTACATTAATTAAAATGCTGCATTTCAGAACTAGAATACTTTAAAAAAAAAGGTTTGCAGAAATAATTAAATCAACTAGGTACCTGAAACTTAAATTTTTATATTGTTTTTCTATAACTTTGTATTTTAAATGTTTTTTTTTATCAAAAATTCATTATTTAAATTGTAATTTCCAACTCACGCTTAACCAATCTTATAATAACACAAACAACATCAATAAGTCCTTCGTAAAGGACCAAATCAAGTGGTAATGGCCTATCATCGGCTTTGTTCTATTTGCAGGGAGACGCGGCGCAAAACGATGCGCCTGCGCTTATTTTGACATGCCTTCATTATCGATGTGGCATGTTAGGCACGGTTGTACGGACAGCGATACTGGAGATATTGTGAGCGAGATTGAGTGCGAGAGTTTTGGGTGAAAGGGTTGAGGGGAGAGGTAAGCATGGATGATAACATAAATTAACATCTAAACTAAAAACTACGAATGCATCCGATACCGATACCGATGCCAATATATCGGCGATACTCGTAGTTTGCCGATATATCGGTATCGGCGATGTTTTTATGGCCGATTCAACGATACTTTTCAAATTTCGCGCTTTAAAAATGTAATGTAGACGCGCGTGTTGTCTCGTCTATTTAGTTGCAAACGAGGCACGAACTAACTATGCTCGGGGAAACCCCGCGCTTTATTCAGTGTCTTGTTTCGCACGCCCACTTTGTCCTCGCACTCGCTTAACTACCCCATTTTGCTAGGTTGACTGTTCTCGTGCATCTAATCTCAACCTGTCTATAATTTTAAACGGTTTTATTTAGTTAGTCCTGTTATTTGTTCTTTTTATATTAATTGATAAAATAACCTGACATGTGTTTTATTTATTTTACTTTCATTTTTGAATTCAATATGCGTATCGGTATCGGTATCGCCGGTATCGGTATCGTATCGGCAAAAAGGTGTACCTATCGATGCATCCCTACTAAAAACTACCTCAAATTGATATTGGATACTGAAATAAATAGCTCATTCTCTCTCTGTCGTAGACTTGCAAAGATGCAAATTTACAAATATTACATGATCAAGAATAACAAAGACACGGAGACACGGAGATAGCTCATAAATATATTTCTTCCGTGCAGGAATCGAACCCGCAACCCATATCATAGCTGTGAATAGAGCCACAAACATTATTGCTTTCAAAACCCATAAATATATTATTAAAATTAACATTACAGGTTCAATTAAATCGCATAGCATTCATGCCGCAGTGTGCTCCAACCCCTAATACAGTGCAGCATCAAACTGCGCTAGTCTAAACAAGGGGGCGGCGAGTGCTACAAATTGAACTATCGCAACTCGCGCCAGTAACTGGCACGACAGGGATGCCACACCCGAATTAATATGATGTATTTATGACACACGGATGGAGTCGGGAGACAAAAGAAGGTTGTAAGTGCTACATTTAAAATTGGAATGCTGGGATCAAGACTAGGAATGCTATGCAATATGGGTTATTACTGGGCTTGCAAAGCTGTACAGGAATTCGGAAGAGTAACTGTTTTTCAAGGATGCCCCATTTGAAAGTTTAGTCTTTTTGCAGCAAACAAAATAAACATATTGTTTTATATAACGTAGAGACTGACATAAAAGAGACGATACTTATTAAGTAAGTAAGTAATTAATCAACAGTTAGTTAAGTTACAGTAAATAAGTCATGAATCCATCATCTTTTTCAGCAAGATATGGCCATTGCTTGGTAGTTTGAATATGTCCATAGTAAGACGAAAGATTGAAGAAAATAAATAAAATGCATCAGTCAGTAGAATCTGCAGTTCTAATCTTATCCATCCACATCCCGGGGCTTAGCATCGTCATATAATCATATTAGACATTACGGAGCGGTATTAAAAATAAGAAAATGAAACCAGCAGCTCATATCCACTAATCTGACCACTGACAAATGACAGCCCTAAACCACAAATTAACATAGATAAATCGTAGTACTAACAAACTGGCGATTGACGCAATAAAACCCCGTTAGTATTGCCATCATTAATCCATATAAATTTACTTGCTAAAAATAAATTGGCAACCCTAAGAGACACAGCTGCAACGGCCAATAGCTTATTGCTTGGACGTTCTACGTTTGAATTACATCTTGCAAACTTATTTGCACACTCGGATAAATAACATATCCTCCTTCTACTTGTATAATAAGGTTTAAATTCGTTTGTGTTTTAATTTTGTGGCTGTAAATAGAGTTGTTAAAGTATTCGTCTCGATTAGAACGATAGAAATGCAACGGCAATTCGATATTAGTTATACGGAGCGAGTGCGAGTGCTCGCAGGAATGCTAAGAATATATCGGGATGCCGATTGACAAATTGTGATCGTTTGGGATATGTACTGTAGTGTTGTACTTGAGCTTATTGGACGTATTTATGTTGCCAGTAGGTTGGAGAATAAAAGCAACTAGCGTAGCTTGTTGATTCCTCGAGTTCAAATTATATTTCTTAAACTCCTGGTTTTCTAGATTATTTCAAGTGCATAGGGCACCCTAGAAGTGGTTAGAAAGAAATCTTTTTGGCAATTTTCTCATGGGATGCAAAGTTGGGAGCAGTGGTGGCCCAGTGGTAACGGCCCCGACTTACTTGTTGTAGGTCGTGGGTTCGAACCAAAGCAGGCGCTTTACTTTGTATAAATAATTTCATCACCACTGCTCTCAAAACGGTGAAGGAAAACATCGTGAGGAAACCGGCATGTCTTAGAACCAAAAATTCGAAGACATATGACATCTACCAACCCGCACTGGGCCCACGTGGTAGATCACGGCCCACTCCCTCTCACAGAGAGGAGGCCTGTGTCCCAGCAGTGGGAACATTAATAGGCTGATGATGATGCAAAGTTTATTTAAAGGCCAAGCTTTACATGTAACGAATAACGCACTGAAATCATTCGCGGAACTGTTATAACAATCATCATTGTCATATTTATTATCTCATTGTCTGTAAGAGCATAAATGAAAAAGATAAGATCTAGTACAACTACAGAAACCACACACCAAGTCTCAATAAACTAACAACACAATAAAGTGCCAAGCACTACAATATTAAACGAACTTTTAACGCATCATTAAGGGTCCGGCGAACACAATATTCCAAAATGCGTTTGGAATATTGTTATCTCTGTTCTGTTGTGTTTTTGTGTTGTTGTTGTTGTCTGTGTCTGTTGTGTGTTATGTGTGTTGTGTGTTGTTAGCGTTGTTACTAGCTATCGCAATTTATGATAAATTTGGATGTGTTCCGTGATACCAAAAATGATGAATGAAAACCTAATATTCTTTCATAATTTTTTCTATACTTTGTAACTTGATAATATAAGCTATGCTTCTGCCGAAACAATATTCCAAATATTGTTGTTTATAATACAGAAAAAACAGTACGAAAACATGTCATTTAGCTCTAAAAATTGTGCGAATTTCAATTCGCTTAAACTTTATTTTAGGTAAGTTTTTTTGGAAAAAAAAGATGTACAAGCCTAGATAAATACTGTCTAAATCCGAATATTAACATAATATGATGGAAATATGCTCAAATTGCAAATTATTTAGGTATTACGTTTGTATGGAAAATTCTAGGGTCGCCGCGGTCTTAAGGTCCACCATAAGCCTTTACATAAAAGTTAAGTGCATCAGTTTGCGAGCATGAACTAAAAAACAAACATACAGCTCTACTGAGTGATAAAAACACAATACGATGACTAACGGATAAGAGCGAGCGCACACTACGCGCTGCCGTGTGAAGCTACTATGTTATACACTACACTGCATCTAAAGATACAGTGTTTTTTCATAAAAATGCGGAAAAACACTATAGGAATATACACAGTAGGTATCTCCAAAAAACTACTCAAATCACATATCTAAAATTCAAGGAAATCCGACACTAAAGATTTTATGGCCAATTTCCCAAAAAACAGAAATTCGCGATTTCTGGTCGTATGTGTTTACAGGCACACTGTCCTCCTTTCCACTGTCTTGCTCCATTAAAATGTAATTTGAAAACATTATAAGAGCTAATTATTTTTAAAAGTACCTAACCGTGGAGTTCCAGGGCGGCTTTTCTCCATAGGAAATTTCTAATTTGGACCGTGCACCTAGCTTCTGACGTCACATGACATGTATTTTTTTTCATTTAAATTAAAATTTTCTGTTAATGCTTGTTGTTACATAAAGTGCATTGACAATGCACGGCACCGCGAGTGCGCGACTCTCCGCCGACTTGCGTCACTAACTGCGCACAGAACAATATATTACCTACTCCGGTTTTGTAATTCGTAGAAATTGTTTAAATTGCAATAGATTGGTAAATGGTCCGTTTAACACGTATTGCAATTATATTAATTAATATTTATTGCTGTTTAAGGCATAACTTGAGAGGCGATAAAATATTGTTACATAAATGGGCTGGGTTGTGAAAAATAAAACGATATTAAAATTGTAATACTTAGGGCCTGTTTCACCACCTACGATTAAGTTCCTATTAACTTACTTGGCAGATAATTTCATACAAATTCTGTTCCATTTTTGAATTTATTCGGTAAGTAGTGGCTATTCGGACATCGTGAAATAGGCCCTTAAGTAAATATTTACAACTTTAAGTAAGTAGCTATGTAATCCTGTTTCGAATCGCTCTATAATACACTTTTTGGAAAAGCTAAGCTTTCCAACGTAAAAATGGAAATGGCACAACCCTCCTTTCGAAAACCAAAACAGGATTACGTTAAATAAACATACAACCATACTATAATAAATACTCAAATTCGCGGAACCTATCAAGAAATTTAATTACACACATTCATACATGAGCCCGCGAAACATTCCACTCATACAAACATATTTCAAATAGGTTTATGACAATCCAACTAAGTTCCATATTTAGAATTACTATATTGCAGATTTTCTGGCAAACCGAACGTCATCTGACAAAATCCCACTTAGACACAAGCCTGTTTCTTAGATTTTCCCAGCAGTCCGTAAACGCATAAACTTTTCATTAAAAAATCCAACTTAATAATTGTCCAACTCAAAATCAGCAATGTGCGCTAACCCTTACAAAAACAATGCGCCCATCTGTGTCCATTGGCGTGTACTAAAAATTATTACCCTACCCAAAACGAGAGCACGTTCTAAAGAGCAACCATGACTAATTGACTGTGATTTACAACTCGGCCGGGTTATATAACCTCGTGAACTTCGTGGAATCTTATGTGTTTATTTGGCAGCGTGTGTGGTATCCTAATGGATCGCTTTAGTGACCAGTTACATAGAAGTTTTGGTGTTACTTAGTTCAAAGAGAATGAGTACGGTAATTGGTTAGAAGTTATTGGGTCAGGATGGGTTATAATTAACTTAATAGTTGAACAATGATTGACTGGACTAAGTAAGCGGTGATGAGTCGATTAAGAAAGTGAATTAAGTAGCTTGTTAACGTAAGGTCAGATGGTAAACTTCCACTGAAATATCAATCAAGAAATAAACAGGAAATTCTTGAAGTTAAACTATGCCATCATCAAAATATTATAATCATAATTCATGCTAATACAGACACTAAACAAAATTAACGACATAAAAATAAGGTTGTCAGAAGGACACATCACAATGAGTCAACAGTTTTATTAGTTTCAATTCAATTAGGTCGTGAATTTAAATGACGTCGGTGCCACCCCCTAAAGTCCCTAATTCAAACATTACGGCGCGGCGGTGTATTCAAATTGCGTTTTCATTGCATTTAATTGGAGGGGCTGAAAGCAACGTAACACAGTAAAAATAAAATAACGTTTGTATAAAGTAGACTCCGAAACATATTTATAACATGGAAACAATAAAGGGATTTTGCGACCGATATTTCGAACCGAAACCATTCCGAGAATATTAAATCGAGCACTGGAACTCAATTTAGAAAGACAACATTTGAATGGAGACTCAGTTCTACGAAATAGAAGCGATTTTATAGTGTAGTACTACGAAATTAGAACTAGAAATAGAAAATAACTCACCTTTCCCGATTCTCTCATCTTCCGCCCAACCCGGTGAATCTTTAGACTTTGGCACAGACAGGTTCAGAGGCTGCTCCTCACATTTATAATAAAGCACTTTATCAAACTCACTGTCACTAGTTCTTACACTTTTCTGCAGCAACTGTTCTTGCAATTTATTCTTATGAACACTTATTAAGTTTCTATCACTTTCCGAAACCTGCACACTCTTCTCTTGGTAACCGAAAGGTTTCTTCACATCGAAGTTTATTTTCACATTCATCAGTTGACTCACTGTTGACTTTTTAGTTTCGCTAGTTTTATCTACATTTGATAGGCCTAAAATATAATCTATAGTGTGTGGCGTTGGCTTTTTCGGTGGTTTCCCATACACATGTGGATGCCATGATGGTTCCGACACTTCTGTATCTCTCTTCTCTTCTGTAGCTTTGATTTCTTCATCTCTTCTTTCAAAGCTGTCTATATTAACATCTGAAGCGTCTCTAGATTCATCTATAACTAAATCTTCTTTGTCGTCTTCTACATTTATCTTTTCGTTTGGACTTAACCTGTCGTCTGCACATTGGTAGAAATTAGTATCGTTGGTAAAATTCTGGACATCTATGAGCGTGTTGTCTTCCTGGTGTGGTGTATATGAAGATACTACAGTTTGCATTTCTTGTTCTTTATTGTCGTCACTCATGTGTTAAGCTTTCAATATGTGCGGAAATAATACATGTTTGTTTTATGATTGGATTAGTGTTTTGATGCTGGTGTGGGCGTCGTATCGTTTGATGTCCTCTTTGATGTCGGCGTGATGTTGTCGCTCGCTTCCTGCAACAAACATACAGTTGGTATTATTGAGTGTTTGATTGAAATGAATTAAGCGGGAGTTTAAGTGGATGATGTATTGATATTTTTATCTTGTGATGATTGAATGAGTTTATATCTGACGAAGCTGAAACTAATTTTGTTTTTAGTCGATATGTAATATTTTGTAGTGACACGTCATTTTATAATACCTAACTTGTTTGAAACGATGAATATTTGATTTGAACATACACATTCATACAATTACATCTAGCCATATATCTGCCTACATAGGCTGAGTTGATTTATTGATATATCTGCCTTGCACTTCGCAAAACTCCATACTATACATCTAATAAACACCTACACATTGAAAAAAACAGTAAGTATTTACACTTGACAATTTTTTCAGCTCTACACCATTACAGAACACAAAACTCTAATAAACACGGGTACATCAACAGTAGCCACAAAATGAATTAAACGATACACTAACAGCCCAATAAACGGTTCGTGCTCTATCTCGCGCGGCCGGGTCCCCTCGCACCCCACGCCCACACCCGCCACCCGGGGGTTCGCCTGCACCCCACACGCACACCGAAACACGGGATCAACTGATCGGTAAGCGCTGATTGATTTTTATTGGAATCACATATCAGGGTTGTCGCGAATTATTTGTTTTGTATTTTTTTTTCGCTGTGTAAATGTAAGGATTATTTCATGTTTTCTTATTTGATTGGTCTATAGATCACAATTTAATACATATGTATTTTATGGAAACAATGCAAGTTAGATACTTATTAAATTATGAATACCCAACCTTTTAGGAGTAGGAATAAAGATAGAAGATGAAAGTAAGAAATGCTTTAAGATACCAATAATATTACGTCGTTCTTTGCAAACAATTGCATCAAGTAAATAATTCGAAATGCGCTAAACTGTATTATTTTTTCTTGGCCGCAGTTTAATTAACTTTTACTAATTAAATTTAATCATTCCAAGTAATCAGTCATTTACGGAAATCAGTATCACAATTAGATCGAGGCGAAAGATATTATCAAACGGATAATTAATAATGTAGGTAGGTACTATCTTGAATCTTGTTTATTTGTGACCTAATAGTTTATTATTTAAATTAAATTAGTACGCTAGGCATTATATTATTTATCTATGTTTGAACTTAATTAGCTTATTTAAAGCTAAATATCGGTAATTATCGGAAACAACGCAATTTACTGAATTTACGCAATCAAAATCAATTTGTTAGGCGCATACAATATTCAACATTTTGCGAAAAGAAAACTATGTATTTAACCTACGCTATAAAACCCATACGACAACATTCAACAGTCATCAATTATTTAGCTACAAAAAAATATATAAAATAACATGGCCTGTGACCGTGGCAGCCCTGCGAGGTGAAACTGAAACAAAGCGGCGACTGGAAAACACGACGACACGACACGACGCGCGACGATACAAAGCGATTCGCAACGTTTTGGTACGATTCGCAACGATTCCATACGATTCGTAACCACCCCGAATATTCGCGGCAGTTGCTGCTGGTGCATTATTTTTGTGGATTATTTGTACGAATGACGATTTTATTTGGATGAGATTTTATAGTCGGGCAAAGTATTATTGGGTTTTTCAAGAATTTGTCAGCAGCCAGTTCGGGGAATACAGACGTGATGTTATGTTATGAGGTTTTATGAAACAATGAAACTTAAACTTATACTGAGACTTATACCTATTTGTTATCAATTGCATCCACTAACATGAAACAGTATTTTGTTTGTCATCGGCACTCTTAATTACTATAAAGTCACCGCACGGCACATTGACGCAGTGTATCAATCTGTTATCTGCAATTTTTTTTCTTTCTTTCTTTCGACACAATTAATTTCCTTGACTGCACATACATTTTTTAAATCGTATTTTTGTCACTCGTTTTTATTAAAATATTACCACAAAAAGGTTGCCGAAACACGCACCCTAATAAAACCGATACTAACCGAGGGAAGAACAGTTTCCTCACGACTACTCACGATCCCCCCTCACACTTCGCTAAAGTTCCCCTCATATTCACCTGCTTTCCACAGCTGTAGGGCAATTTTTCCTTCTTAAGTTTACTTCCGACACTCGCTGTCGATTTGCTCGAGTTTCACTTTAAGGAGACGCATATCAATGTCACCGTTAAGATTGCTTTTTCTATATATAAATAATAAAAAAGAAATGCTGTTCGTTGGTAAGCGCATCACTTTAGAACGGCTGGACCGATTTGGCTATTTTTGTTTTAAAATGCTCGTAATAGTCCGAATTAGGTTTTTAGGGGAAGAAAAATTGGAAAAGTTGCCCGAAAAATTTGAAAATTCGGGAAAAAGAAAGAAATTTTTCTATAAGATTTTTGTACACATTTTTTTTTTATTAATATTTATTTACTTCAAAAAGTTACACAAGTGGGTATTTCACAAATATTCTGCCAAACTGCAGGACAGTTTATCGGCATGTATTGAAAGGACAGGACAACGTCTGCCGGGTCAGCTAGTATAATATAAAATGTGGTTAATTTTACAAACCCTTTTTATTAATATCAGCAAAGCATATTAGCAGCTATATAGCCATTTTCTTCGCGCGATTATTTTAAGAAACACTCTTTATAGGTTTTTACCCACAAAGAAATCGCACTATCGAAACATGCTGAAAGTGCAGGCTATTTGATGATTATTTCATAGTCAACTAGTTCCGTAGTTAACTTTATTATTTTAATAAAGATGTTTTATTAGGACTCAGGTTTTTTTCTAAGAAAGAAAGAACAAGTATTTATTGAGACAAGCACAGGAGGTCTCAAATTAAACTAAAACACACTCATTGAACCTTAAATAAAAAAATTAAAACAATTAAAATAAAACAAATTAAAATAAAAGCAGAAAGTCCTGTGCGAGGCCAAAAGGTGCCTAAAGGCTCCAAAACAAACAAAGGCAAAAAAATAATTCAAAAGCAAAAAAAGGCTAATAAAAAGGCTTCTAAGGATCTAATCGACTCGCATGGGATTCTAGTCTACGCTTTGGAATGGAAGGGAACTAGCTTCAACTTTCTAATTTAAGACCGCGGCGACCCTTGAATTGTCCATACAAACGTAATACCTAAATCATTTGCAATTTGAGCATATTTCCATCATATTATGTTAATATTCGGATTTAGACAGTATTTATCTAGGCTTGTACATCTTTTTTTTTCCAAAAAAATTACCTAAAATGAAGTTTAAGCGAATTGAATTTCACACATTTTTACAGCTAACAGACATGTTTTCATACTGTTTTTTCTGTATTATAAACAACAATATTTGGAATACTGTTTCAGCAGAAACATAGCTTATATTATCAGTTACAAAGTATAGAAAAAATTATGAAAGAATATTAAGTTTTCATTCATCATGTTTGGTATTACGGAACACATCCTTTATCATAAATTCCGATAGCTAGTAACAACGCTTACAAAACACAACAGACACCAACAACAACACAACAGAACAGAGATAACAATATTCCAAACGCATTTTCCTCCCATCTCGACTTGCAGTTGCGAGCCGTGTTCGCCGGACCCTTAAACTACGGGTTCTTAGAAGAGCGGATCCGTCATATCATAACGGCCGCTATGAAAATCAGTCATTTATGCCAGCATTTGACTAAAATCAAAATCAAATCATTTTTAAGGGACTACAGGACCTAAACGCAAGTTTCATAATGCCTAAAAGTATAATATATGATCCTGCAGTAAACAAAATCAGAAAAATATATGATATTCTTCCGGATATATGCTAGGCTAGGAAGATAGTGTGTTGAAAACAGAATACCTACAACTTATTTTATACGATAGAAAAAAATCACGAAGATACAACAAAAAAAATATTTTATCGATTAAAAATCATATTAATATACATGCAATCATTCTGATTGTTTGTTAGATTACAAGCACCATATTAGCGTAATAGTGTTTTAATTTGTAAGTCCAATCAATAGATGGTTTGTTAATAGACGATTGCTTCATATTTTGCAATAAATTATACCAGCGTTGTGTCATCGCGCTTCTCTCTCTTTTCTATGCAGTCGTACAGTGACCGCGCTTTAGCTGTTCAGGAATACACCCATTACGGTGTCAAAAAACGCTCTGCAGTTGGACGGCCCTTATTGTGTGCCCGTTCACCGGGTTTTTAGGAAACTAAAGCTTAACGGACCGACTCCTTGACAGTTCAAAAGTGCTCTGTAAATGATTTAATTGAAATAAATGCCTTGAGTTTTTAATCCTTTAAGGTAAATGAACGAAAATAAGTCAAAACTGGCTCTTTGTTTGCAGTTTATAAAAAAAGGAAGACTTTAAAGTTTCTGTAGTAAGTAGGTAGTACATATATGCTACTGTTAATAATTATTAAAAAACTACATTCTAAGAATGGACAACGGCGCGGCGTCGTCCGGTTTGCCATCACCAATCATAAGCGTGGTTCTTAAAGCAATTTCCTCTTCGAGGGGCTCATTTTCCGCAGTAGACATTTATCGTCTAATATCATTATCATTGAACAAGATATTAAGGTGCATAATAAGAACCCATCAATAGTTAATAACATTAAGCTATCACCAGCAGCCTATTACGAAAGACTGAGCTAAACTCAATTATGAGATATAGCACTACTTGGAATAACCGACATAGCCAGTCATTTATGTACCTTGCAACTTGAATCTAATAAGGAGTGAATACACTGGCCAATAAAGGTGTTATTTTATTTTATTTCTTCAGTTAAATTACAACTAAAACACCGATAGTGAAGGAAGGCCAATTACAAGTTTGGCTGATTAAAGTACAACAAGAGACAGTTTAGACTGGCAAGAGAAAATAAAAAGAAAAAAAATAGAAGAGATTTCACTACAGGTCCTATATACACTACCGGAAACATCAATAAAAGGCGTTTTATATATTAATTTAATTTAATAAAAGTAATTATTTCTATCAATTAAATATACTTATTTAAATCTAGACATGGGATGTCAGCTCTCCAAGCTGATCCTCTATCTTTAAACATAGGTACAAAAATGGTCAAGATAAAGCCGTCGTCACATGCCATTACAATTTTGTAGCCGACAGGCATGCGACCACGGCTTTACCTTGACCATTTTTGGCATATTACTGTTTTAAAATGTTGGTAATAGTCCGAATCAGGTTCTTACGGAAAGAAAAATTTGGAAAGTTGCCGGGAAAACTGAAAGTACATTTTCTCTGGGAATGTTATAATGAATTATTGTTTGGACAGAACAACGTCTGTCAAGTTAGCTAGTATGAAAGAGTTTATTCCATTATAGATGGCTCAAGTTATAAAATATTCGCGGAGGTTGGTTGTCATTTCGCCACTTAGGTGTTTAAGTAGAGGGCGAGCCTATTGCCATCAACCGGGCACAAATCCTGACCTCAGGCTGCTACTGCGAAATTCCAAACGGAAAAACCCAATAACACTTTGCCCGACCTGGGAATCGAACCCACGACCTCATGCTCAGCAGTAGCGCTTGCGACCACTAGACCAACGACATATATACTACTAGAAATTTCTGCTGGGACTACATAATGTAGAGACGGTGCACTGTAATGTAGAGTACAGTCACGAGCACTAATATGTGTACTATATTTTTTATCGCGTTTGTAAACATTAAGCAACTTTTAAAACTAATTTTCTCCTACTGTGTTGATTGTAATTTTATGTTGTAACGAGCATAGTATTTTGAAACCTTTACCATTATGAAATAGGTCTTATCTCAAACTTGCAGTCAATATTCCACGAGAAAATCGCTTTTGAATTTAGGTAAGTTGATACATATTAGCGCTTGTATCTGTACACTTAATTCTAATACCGACCTACGATATTATTAATTGGTACAAGAAATTGTAATTTCATCACATTAATACCACCTAATAGACACTCTCCTTAAGACGGCTGTTAATGCACATCAATTAAATTATAACATTATGCTTACACACTACTGCATTGACGTCACTCGGCATCGCTCTACATAAGCATACGTAATAAAACATTGTACATAACACGCTAATATAACCTTTATTTAATGTAAGATAAGGTGGATAGTACCGTGTGATGATGTAACGGTGTTCTGTTTTGAGTTAAGTGTAGGATTTCAAGAAAATCAAGCTAATTATTTGTTTATTTATAAATAAAAAATATCGTAAACTTAAAGTTATGTGAGAAATGAGCGTTTGTTTATTGTGCAGTTTTATGTAAGCGTAGGGATTTTTACAACTAGATAACCATATTTCTTAATTGTTCATATGATTTTATAAATTTACGAACCAACTTAGAAGAGCGATTAATAAACGTCGAATCATCATTGATGATTATTCCGACATCAATTAATGGATTGCAATATACAATACGAATTACGAAGTGAGTCGATTTAGATAATCATAATTATCATTAACAGATAGCAGGAGAGCCGGTCATCGTCTTGACAAATCTGACGTCTTCTTTTACAACCAAAAGTTGGGGGGAGGCCTATTTTGTGAGGGTGTTTTGAGCCTCTAGTAATTTTCAAAGCCGTCATGCACTCATGTCACCCAGAGTTCTGCTTACCCCACGCACAATAAACTAACGACCTCCTCTAATTCCATCTTTCATTGACACAATTCTCACTTATCATATTAACACGTTCTGAGACGTCAAAGAAATCAAAAGAGCCATCTGGTGTTTTTATTAAAAACAAATCCACGGCTTTCATCAAAAACATATGAAAATGCAATAAATTAATTTGGGATATCAAAGGAGATCAAATAGAAGTTAGTTGAGGAAATGTTCCACAATTAACACAAACGGTTTAAGAAGATAACTGTCATACCCATCCGCTGTTTTGCGGATAACATGATTCTGAACGAAGGTTATTCGAGGAGCCAATCGTTGGCTCTGAAATCCTTTTATTTTCTTCACTATGCAAATCAAATCAAATTATATTTATGAATACACACAAGTTATACGGTGTTACAATTACAACACTATAAAGCAGATATCTGTCCCAGTGTCCTGCAGTCCTGCCACATTAACTGACATACAAATATTATAAAACATTGGAATAACAAAAAAAATGTGAACTAAATAGTTACCTAGCAATAGTAGGTTTTTATAGCGGATTAATAAAATTAATAGTTATCAGATAATTTCACCGATTCAGCGGGAATTAGGGGTGGGGTGCGCAGTGAGTAGCTAACTTCCGAACCGCCATTAAGTTTGAATCGAACTGTATCTGTAAGTGAAAGTAATATCAAGACCTTTTTATCTGAATCCTACTTATTCCTTAGAGATCTATCTAATAATACGGTCCGGCAGAGCCAGATCCATGACTTGTGGTATATTTTGATACTACTTGGGCAAGAACCACTGAATGATTTGTGAGATAACTAAATAATATTTATCTCTCTCTAATATTTTAATGCACACCATTTCGATAAAAAAAGTCGATGAAAGATAAATAACACTATCTTTCCACTTCGTCATACTTGCATATTAGCTATTTTAAATTACATTATAATTATACATATTGTAGTGATATTTATTTTAGAAGTATATAATATTATATGTAAGTATATTCGCTTATTGTATGTTTATATTTAAATTAGTGAATTGCTTTTATTTTTATTAATGTATTTTGTTTTCTCTTCTACTGTTACACACGTTGTCTACATCTCTTTTTTCACTTTCCTATCGCAGATCTATTGGCCTGCAAGAGATTTCTTCATATAAGCATTGCCTTTGTATGTATTTTTCTGTTCCTTTCTTCTTGTCTGTTTATATGGTTAAATAATAAAATAATAAATGATAATCTATAATCTAACCCATACCGTTTGTAATCAAGATAGAATACTCGTACTTATTATATTGTATAACGTCAATTATTGCAATAATCTGATTCCTATCAGCTGCATTTATTGGAAGTGCGTAGGTATAATAAAGTAATAAACGTATAAAACAGGTTACTTCAAATGAATCATTAAGATATCATTGAAATAATATTGTAAATATTTATTTTATCTGTGCAATTGATCTAACTTTAAGTGCCAAGTGATTCTATCTCGTCCAATTACCTCAATTTTATGTTAGACGTCGCAAGTTTTTAGTACTAATTTTTTGCTTGTGTTTTCATTGTTTTCGTTGGTATTGGCGTGTGCTAGCTGACTTGGTAAATAATTGAATGTTTTGTGTTTCGTAATATGAATTACTTTGCATACTATTGTACAGAATCAAGTTTATATTACTGAATAGACACTTCTTGTGCTGCTGGGGAGTTTGTTGCGCCACTTCTTCTTCCCAGCTAAAGCACTAGGAAGTGGTGAAGGGTGGGCGTTTTTTGGGGACTGTCTTATGTAATTTTGACGTTCAAAATATGCTGATTCTCAGCCTAGTTTGAAGAAATGATTTTTAATTTGATTTGACGAGTGTGACTGCTATTACCATGATTCTAAGATCGACTCCCAGTACGGCCAACGTGTTATTGCGTTTTACCTATATTAAATATCCGGCAATTAATAATGTTTGTGCAATAATATTGAAATATCTATTGTTTTCATATCCGTACCGACCACACACAAATCCAACTAAATTATACCACGTACAATTAGTTTAGCAATAGCAATAAACGCAAGCGGCAACTCATTACCAATTTCTGAGAATTTTCCTTTAATGTTATTTAGCCTACATTGGAATGAGTAATAAACAATACAGGTATATTGTGTTTTATTAATAAGTAATTGTTAAAGAATGGGGTGATCGTGTTTCGAATCAATTTGAATTGGATTACAAAGCTAGATTTGTACCTACGTTAATAACCTCAACAAATGGTTATATTTTAACCCCCGTATACACAGGAGACATAAAGTATGTTAGAAGCCCAAAAAGCTGACAGAATAAGAAACAAAACCATCAGGAACAAGACCAAGGTTTAGGATATAACCCTAAGAATCTGAAGACTAAAGTGGAAATGATCTGAACATATGATAAGAAGGAAGGACAAATGGAGCAAACTAGTTAACTAGTGGTACCCAAGAAACGGCCAAAGAAAGAGAAGTAGACCACAGAAAACGTGGGATGATGACATCAGAGAGGTCGCTGGAACGACAGAAGAGCCAGAGAGAGACAAGAATGGAGAAGGCGTTTTCCGACTGGCAAAAGAACATGCAAAACCACCCAACACTTTTCTAAAAGGCTAGTAAATAATACACGTAGGAGACACAGAACGTTGCTGGCCACATGGTATATCGCAGTGTCTCTGGCAACATGCGAATGTTCCGTATTCGTCATGATAAACAAAAGAACATCTCGCACCATCAAATGTGGAGGAAAACTATATTGCGCGATTGTTACTCAACATTGGCTTATAGGTTTGGCATAGCCTGGGCAGTCAGAACCGCTGCCATCTTGCCTAGAAAAAACCCAACAAGCCTTTTCATATCGAAATTGAAACACCACTCTCCCTTTAGAAATATTTTCCCTTTTCAAAAACCATCGACAATAATTTAAACTAATATCCGAGCACGAATCACGATCAAAGTAGTCTTCCGATCAACATGGACATACACGGCCTGCTCCTCTGCCGGTGACATCAAACAGGCCACACACGTCGCCACACTTCCGTGACTTTGACAGCGCCGGCGACTAATGTCATAATCCTCTTTTGTAATTGGACGGAACTAGCCGCCATTTTGATACTTTGATACCACAGGTTATACAAGGAGTCAAAGAGACTGTCAAATAAAGTTTTATTGGCTGTGAACTTTTTAATTTTCAATAAACTTTTAGTGATAGTTGTTAATTTTTTGCTGGTATAACAATAATAATAAGGAGAAAACGAAAAAAATATGGGTTTTCAAAAATGGCGATGTAAATGAGTAAACAGTTCAGTTTTGAAGCCGATTTGTGCAACAACAAAATAAATAAAACTTCATACAGTAGTATTCTTTATATTTAATTATAATGGCAACTCAAAGAAAAATTTCCTTTAAAAGCCATTAGAGCTATGCAAGTGTATAGTTGCAAGCTAAATATAAGAAGAGAAAAACCACAGGATGTTTCCAATATACAGATTTTCTTTTTGGCATATACATACATAAACTCACGCCATAGAGGTGCCATAGGGGTAGGCAGGTAGTCTCAGAACGCCACCTGCTACGATCCTTACATACTCTTTTTGCTTCGTTTATCCAACTAATATTATAAACAGAAAATATTTGATTTGTTTTGTATGTTTGTTTGGAATGGATAAACTCAGAAAATACTTAACCGATTTTTTAAATTGTTTCACCTGTAGAAAGCTACATTATCAGCGAATAACATCAACATGGGCTTTATTTTATCAACTTCCAAGCGAACGAAATCGCGGGCAGAAGCTAGTGTTCATAATATACTCAATACTCAATACTTTATTGCATACATCTAGTTATACACTCACGCCAGTAACCCGCCGAATTAAAAGAAATAATTTCCTACTCTAATTAAATAATTATATTATTTATAATAAAATAAAAATGTATGTAAAAATATTATTCTTAATTAAATAAATTTAAAATGAATTTGGTGTGCGCGGTGGTGGATAATCTTTTAGCTAAATAAACTTGTCTAATAAGATATTTTCTCCTTTTCACAACTTCCAGAGTTTTATTTATATGATGTCAGAGCCTATATTCGGAATGTATTGGAAAATTTACGTACTTCCTTTTTTCACAAGCAAGTGAAATCAATTATTTACGTCGTTGAATAAAATATAGATATCACAATTTTATGAATCAAGAATTAAAACAGTTCACGGAATATTTATCAGAGTTGTTTAAATTATAATGAACACTGCCAAAATATTTAGATATGTTTTTATGGGTAAAACCGGTTTTTGTCTCCTCTAATATGAAAAGGTGTTTATAGATACAAATACCCGGATTCGGAAGAAAGATCCAAAACCCATACAAATATTTCCCACGTGCGGTAATCGAAACCCCAACTCATAGAGCACAAAAGTCGTAGGTAAAAATGTAGTTTTTTATCAGTTATTTTATGTCTGAAAGCAACCTTATTGCTAAGAGAATAAAGATCACTATGATGGCAAACTAAAGGTAAAATAGCTGTAAGAGGACTGTAGTTAAACATTATCTTCTTTTTCACATTAACAATATAAAGGTATTAATTTCGTTTGCTAGAAGAAAATTCCCTTCAAATAATTTTCTTTGTAGATATTACTGAAACGTCGAAACTTTACTTTTCTATTTATGTAAAACTTCTCTCAATCCTTAAAATAAATTGTTTAATTATTAGCAAAATTGAGAAAAGTTTAGCAAAACACAACGTTCAGGACTAGCTATTTTTCAATGTTGTGTTGACGGCAGTGATAGTCTAGCGGTGCGTCCGTCACACTGCCAAGTCATAGATCTCGAGTTCGTACCCAAAGCACGCACCTCTGACTTTTTGGTTCATATGCGTATTGTATAATTATCATTTGCTTCAAAAACGATGAAGGAAAACACCTTGAGGAAACCGGCATGCCTGAGAGATATTTCTCGACAGCATGTGAAGGCAAAGGCCCATCCATGGGCGGCTTTAAAACTCTGACACCAGGTTAGTCACTAACCGCAATAAAAGAAGAATTTTGTCTTTTTTACCCGACTGCCCCAGAAGGAGGGTAATGTTTTTCGCGAGTATGTATGTATGTATGTATGTCTAATTCTTTGGCACGCTCTGTAGCCTAAACGGCTTGATGGATTTTAACATAGGAGGTGTCGTTAGATTCGTCTTAATCGTAGAAGTGACATAGGCTATATAATATTTATGTATTGCATCTGCAAGTACAAAAGAAAAGGGAGGGGACAATAATATAACAATAATAACCGGAAATATGGTGTACCTAACTTTTGTTTGTCCCCGCCTGCGATACAAAAATTCTATAGAATAAAATGCTTGTTTTTCTCTTTTCAGTTAAGTGTTTTTGCAGTCGGGTTTTTTGTTTTTTGAATAATTTTCTTTTTTTCGAAACAGTTCCGCTTTTACACATTTTATTGCAAACCATTATAAATTGGACATCAATCAAATGGCCCTAACTATTCCTAATTCCTGTTTAGCTACAACACAATTCTATCAAAACCAATAATAATCATCCTCGCTAATAACCCATCGTACAGATTACAAACCGCATCAGCACTACAGTAATTATTAATTGGGTACCTATTTGATCACAACACTGAAACAATTTATTGATAGTCGCCACATTGCCGATGGACATGCATTATTCATGAAATCGACGATTACCTAATTGTTTAAAACTTAATCTATGAACAGATCAATTAATCTGCCTAACCTTTTCCCAACTATTTGGGTCAGCTTCCAGTCTAACCGGAAGCAGCTGAATACAAGTGTTTTACATGAAGCTGCCTATCTGACCTCCTCCACCCAGTTACTGGGTAACACGTTACCCCGTGGTAAGAATAATTATCAGACTTTTAGGCTTGTGATAACGACTGTCAAAGATCTACCGTGAATGACAGCCAGGACGTGCTTTCCGAGGCAATCAACGTAAAGATCTAGGTGACAGTATTTTTATTGAAAACGTATAGTCCTAAGCCAACCACTTCGCTCACATATTTCAGCCCCATGAGTTAAAATAAGTCTGAACAAGTTTCCATTATTTATGAATCTGTCACCGAAATGCTTCAATAACTTCAGTTTGTAACTGTATCAAGAGAAGGCAAAGGGTCTCATCTCGTACAGAGATCGAGTTGTCATCACGAAGAGAAACTATAAGGTCCCTATGTAGTAGCTACGACATAGGGACCTTGTAGTTTCTCTTCGTGATTACTACGATTCAGATCGTGAATTCGTGATCGTGAAATCTTAATGCTAGTATTACTGAACTGCCCCAAATAAAAAATAAAAAATTATTTCGTCTATTCTACCGCAAACTCCTGTTAAAAACTAAATTTAGAAAACACACAGAAATTGATAAATCGCTCGTTTATGCCACATGGTGTCCTAGTCCTAGAAATTCACCAAATTAAGCCGTGTTAAGGGGCAGTCAAGTTATAACTGTAATACAACGTACTATGTTTGAGCCCCAATATTCTTGTGTCTCAAATCATACATCGACAATTTACTGACATAGAACACGACAACTGAATAGAATGTGAAAATGAAGTGAAAATAACCCCATTATGCTTGACCGACGAACTGTAAATGTCTCGAGTATGGATGACAAAATATTTCTTTTGTAACATTTCTTCGTTTCAGCGGTCATATTCATGAATTTCTGATATCGGAAAGGTTTTGTGAACGGTGGGTATTGGCTCTTTTTACCTGACTATCGGGTTTGGGGAAATAAAGGGTTATGTATGAGTATCGTAAACTATTTGGCAATATTATGATCTGTAGACTACCCTGCGATGTATAGAGTTATCTTTTTTGAGATTTAAGTTCTGTAAACTGTTTTGTTCATAAATGGTAATAGTTATTCTGTGTAAATGACTAGCTTAAGTCCCATGGATAACCTCTCAATTTTGTTCTACCTATAATGTTCGTTACTTTGTAGCGGTTACACCGCCACATACGAACTACGCAGCAAAGACATGACGTCACACAAATCCTGCATCGCGCAGTTAGAGTTTACCGCGCGAACGACATAGATAAGACTATCCGAAATCAACTTACGGGCAGTTGCCCGCCAGACATAACACCCGTCTGGTCGGAGGATCCCCCCTTTTCTAATGAGGATGAGTGAACTTTACACCTTGTTCCTCATATCATATTGTTTATAGTTTACCGGATTTGATGAAGCTTGTTTACAAAGCAAATTATATCATCAAGAAAAGCAATTTCCATTGGGTCTGATATCATCATTAGTAGGTATACCTAGTACCTACTAATGATACTATGTACTTATAAAACTTATATAAGGGTACACTAGTCGACGAGTCGACGACTCGAACTCGTTGGTGGGCGTAACTAATATGCATGCTAATTAGTCAAATTATTTATTTATTTAGGTTTATTTATTTAGTATTTATTTTTTATTGATTTATTTAGTGAAATAGACACTCATTTATAATGAAAACGAGCGCGTATAATTGCATGAATAGACCATATGCTTTGGGCGTATTAGATGTTATGAAAAAAATACTAAATGTATTTACTCAAAATAAAATTATTTGAACTATTGAATAAAATATTATCTATCCCTGTACTGTTTCTTTTTTGCCAATTTATTACTACAGAAGTTTCGACGCACATAACTGCCAAACCAATTTTTTTTTCTAATTCTGCTTCCATACAACGCTAGATAATGACAAGACCAATTGATATAAATTTTTAGTTTTGAAAGTACACCGTCAAACAGACGAGTAATCACCATACTGCGTTTGTATGGAAGAATGACCGACTAGCGTACCCTTAAGATGCAAGTTAAATCTTAACCCCTAGCATTGCAAGTAAGCACAAGGCTTTAGAAAAATGTTTCACATATTCCTTCCTTCTTCTAAGAAAGTTGTCACGAAACAAACACTGCATCAGACATTTAAATTACAGCAAACAGTAACATCGCAACAAACACAATTTGTCCTCGTGTCTAGTTCTTAGAAACTACAGCCAATTGATACAAAACAAATCAATTGACATGAAGTTACAAACTACAATCACTGGTGAACAGTTCAAAGAAAGAGTTTAAGTATTCATAGCTGGTCTGTTATTTGCAAACAGTGGGAGTTTTTTTGTATTTCTGATAGCTCGGTGTTTTGTACCTCATTATCTCAAATAAGGGGCTCGTGGCTAACAAATAACAGCCGCACGGGTCTATCGATCGAAACTCCGTGCCTCGGAAAGCATAGTAAGCCGTTGGTCCTGGCTGTCATTCGTAGATCTTTTTCGTTACCAGAAGCCAAAAAGTCTGACAACCAGTCTTACCAAGGGGTATCGTGTTACCCAGTAACTGGATTGAGGAGGTCAGATAGGCAGTCCATGTATAATACTGGTATTCAGCTGCATCCGGTTAGACTGGAAGTCGACCCCAACATAGTTGGGAGATACTAGGCAGAATGCAGATTGATATTTGTAGTTTCTTTGTATTTTTGTGATATCTCGGTATCTTGTACCTAATTAACTCCAATAATTGAATGGTAATTACTGGGTGTTTGATTAAATTATCTTCAAAGAGAACTAAAGTGTAACGACACACTTAGGCATGAATTGTCAAGGCATTCGTCATTTAAATACTTAGCAGCACGTTCTGATATGAAATATGTGTTTTCCATGATGTATAATGATTAAAAATGACAATATTTACTCTTCATTAAGTGATTTCAATGCGTATGGTAAAAATGTGTGACAACAATAGGTATTAAAGACTCAAGTTTAAGGTGCCGACAGTTAAAATAAAATGTTGCGTAGCATTCAGATTACCCATTTTTAGGGAAACACCCGAAACATTAATTAGCTAACTAACTAATTAACTTTATTATAAACCTTTAATACGTAACTCTGATAAAACTTAAAGATAATAAATTAATAATCCCGTAACATAAGCTGTGCAATGTGATAATCCTTTGTTGGAATCGCAAATGACAGTTCGTGAAAATGTGCAAGGTTTTTCCGATTATCTGCCTTGTTATCACTTCTTTTTTTTGTAATTAATTTAATAGCGATTAAAAAGATGCAAAATACCTACATCTTGTAAAAACGTAAATCCAAGATAAATTCATCCGCTTTTCCGGAAAGAAAACAGAGACCGAAAACACATTTTTATCTTTCTCAATGCTATTTACAATCTATGTGGGCTTACCTATTGTTCACGCCATTTAGTCTGCCTGTAACTTATACAAATAAAAAAAAAAACTTTAAACGCTTTTTGCATAACGTTTTTGAATAAAAAATATTACTTTAAACGCTTTCTAAGCGACGGCCATGGCGGCATTACTAATAACAATAATGTCCACTTAACTCTCACTAAACAAATCAAACTTCAAAATATACCTCATTACTTACTGTTGTACTTAAGTACAGTTACACAATGTACTCATTTGTTTTAAACAATTCAGATTGGCCATGCGTCAGTAGCTGGAATATTTAAAAAGGCATATTGCTTGTTTGTGATAAGGATAATCTTGCCCAATTATTGTTTTATCGCATAATCTTAATACAACAGAGAGACTAATCGATAGCAATTTTCGAATAGTTTGCTAAACATTATCCGAACGGATTAGTAACTCATTATTCGTATGTTTGCTAAACGGATTTGTAAAAGTGAAAACAGTTTTTATTAACGCACGGGTGTTAAAACTGCCGATAATTGTTAATGGCTGAAAAATCGGTTTAATTGGTTACATTTATTTAATTTATGCTACCTCTTTGTGAACCTGTTAGTAGATAAGTGTAGCAAACAATATTTTGCTTTCTTAAGAAAACAATAAAATGTTCTTTGACATTATTTGACAGATCATTCATTTATTTTAAGTACCCGATTTTTCTCATTCTGGTTAATTCTCACTGCAACAAGAAAAACATTGTAGTCTAATTAATCTTAGTAGGCAATCAAGCTAATTACTTTTATTTGCAAGTGTGAAATTCTTAGTCTACAAAAATATTATGTCACATTCTTGTTTTTAAAGATCAATTAAGAATCTGTGAACAATGTCTTATCTCCAAAGTTTGTAAATAATATTAAAGAATAAATATATTTAAAAAAAATAAAAAAAAATAAAGTGCGTCGGAAACAAAAAAAATCACTTGCTCTACAGTGATATTTTTTGTTTCCGACGCATTTTTTTATTTCACCTAACCTATGTTATCACTTGTCCCAATGCTAGGCAAAGGTTCCTAATACTTCTCCAGTTTTCCTAATGCTTATTATGTGTGTTTCGCTTGTATGTATGATGCTTTTTTATTATAGATTAGATGACCAGTGTACTTCGTACCACGTGAGATCGATAATATTGGCCGCATCGTGTGCGGTTTGAGTTTAGTTTCAGCTGTTCCTTTGGTTTTTCCTCATTTTCTTTTTCCTAAACCACCCAAGTATTGAGAAGAACAAAACAAAAAAAAAACATTCAAATTGATCGAGTCATTTTCTAGTTTTTACGAGACTTACGCACGGATTTTTATATAATAGATAGGTAGGCACTCTACTATTTATTTGCAATACGTTTGAGGGTATCTCTTCTTTGTCAACAAGGTCTCAGTCCACTATAGCTACTCCTTGAGCCACTAATGCACTCAATTAAAGACCAAAGACTTGTTTAAATGGTTCTCTGGTTAGTCAGTCGACGGATTCGAAACCTGTCAATGCTCAGTGCAATTAAACGATGATTCATAAGTTCTAAACCAATCATGTAATAATGTCAATCGTTTCAAGTAGTGTTTCCGGCGCTAATTTGTACTTATCTTAACCCTTCTCTCGCCTTGATGAGTGTAAGTTTATTTACATAAATAAGTGAAAGTTTAAGCACGTAATGAACACATAGATTAGAAACTGTTATTGATAGCCGTAGTATAATAACTTTACGGTTTTGATGTTATTCGTTGTCCATAAGTATTTTACGAAATGACTATTTTTTGTGGTTATTATTTTGTTTACCTACCTTCTTGTCGTCGTGCTATAAAATGCAATTTATTCATTAAAAGGTAAATAATGAATTTATTGCCTTGTTTAATATAGGTACATATATTAACTTATATATTGTAGAAACACGAAATTTTCTTAACTGACTGCAAACTGTAAACAGTGAAAAGATAAACTATTAACTTTACGAGGAACTCAAGAGGTGTTTATAATTTTTGGGCAATATTGGTTTTATTTGTCAAACTTCAGCAATATCACAGTTCAGATTACTATATTATGTAAATAAATACTGATACCTAATCGGTTAGTAAATACTGGCTAAAATAATTATCTCAAAATGTTTTTACTAATTCGACAAGGGGTTTATTAATTAATGCAAGCTGAAACTTCTCAAAAACCATTTAGAAAGCAAAGTTAAACACATTTTTAATTCAAAACAAAAACTTTCAAACCAGCTTAATTGCTAACAACACAAAAACAAAGTTTGACACATTAAAAATACAAACTCACCTTTACAAGTTATCCGTGCAACAAAACACAACACTCAATAAAAAAAAAACACAAAACAGTCACAGATCATAAATGTCAAACGTCAACTACACTTCCGATAATCAGCGCATAGTGGCGGGAACGGAACTAAACGAGAAAACGAAACGTGTGCGGGCCGACGTGACGTTGTACTGGCGGCTTGCGAGTTGCGAAGCCTGCCCGAGTGTGTGTGAGGCGACCGACATACACCGCGTCAGTGTGCGTGTGCGAGGAAGATAGCTAGCGGGCTGTTAACTCGGCGATCCTCACAGTTAGACTAACTCACATCCAAATCGCTTAATTTTATGAGTTGTTGCCTTCTCCACCCCCTCGCTAGGGACAGGCGATGTGACTTTGGAGGAGCGTCTCGCGGGGTTTAAGTTTTGAGACTGCGGTTGAATGTTTGTTTTGTATTAAATAAATGCGCACAAGTAAGTTGTTGTGATAAAATGACTAGGAGAGCGCTAAAGAGCATTACTTTAATCATTTTTTATGGTTCTTATGAAATATAAACTGGGATGATACATAGAATACAGATAGGTACATATCTAAAACAAAACAATACAAAATGGAAGTTATAGCTCAGTTTTAGTAAAGAATTAACTTATAAAAGTACGTATTAATACAAGTTTCCTCCAACATGTTTGTCTTTGTATTTTTGATCTGGAAACGCGTTGTTACCTTTTTTATTTTAATTTCAAATAAATTAATTGATTGAAACACAAAACTAACCTGTCCAGTCGTTCTAACTTTTAGGTATAATTAATAAAATATTATTGGCGTCACAAAATAATTAAAATCATTTACGATAACACAGTTATCATACACATACATACAGTAATTTCACCTATCAAAATCGATAAAATATTTTTGCTTGATCATAATACTTAAATAACATGTAAAAATATTCGATTAACCCTCTCAATATATCATTAATGATACCAGATAATGACGATTACTGGTAATCGTTTGGTTATCATTCGTACATCACGATAAATGTGAATTTGATTGCTGCTATAATTAAAAATTAGTGTAAGATAGCAAAGGAAATTATTTATCGTTAAATAAAGACAGAAGAAACCAATTAACTAAGTAAAGAATAATATTGGGTTACAAAATTATACAAGAAAAATCATTTAAATCGATTAGTTAATTACACATATTTAACCTTACTTGATCGTGTATCGTTTAGTTTGATCGTAAAGTACGATAAAGTACAAAGATATTTTCATAATTTGTACTATTAAACATTTCTTAGTAAATTTAGGAACACAAAGCAAAATTTAAATCACTATCCTTGATCAAGTAATAAATCAAAAAGAAAAAAAAGCGCCGTCCTCCTAACAAGGTCACAGCAAGCAAAGCATTTAGCGCCGGTACAGTAGCAATAACTCAGCACAGGAAATCACGTCATCGCTCTATTACAGTGCGCACACACGCGCGCGCACGCTCACAGGCGCACGTGTCGGGTATACGGGAGGCGTGCGCGACTGAACACGGTGGAGGCTTTGACTGACTTAACAGGGGAAGGTTTTTTTGTTAACAGTTTTTTTTTTGTAGAGTTAAGTGGTGATGATTGCGTGTTTAACATTTCTGCATACTATTAATATTTATTTATTTATATATACTTTATTGTACACCAGATAATACATTACAAGAAGAAAAGTAATACACTACAAAATATACAATGGACGGCCTTATCGCTTACTGCAATCTCTTCCAGGCAACCTTGGAATGGACAGTGATATTCTGGACAGAAAATGGGGACCTTAATAATTATTGGGAAACTTTACAATGATATGTTGTACTGATCTAATGACCAGTTGTTACTGTTTTTTATTTTAATAATAACATCATAATCTCAGAAACACAGTAAAGTTGTTACATAAAAGGCGTGAGTTAGTAGTACACACAAAAATAAAAAGTTAGTTAACATCGTTAATTATTACAACATATTTTTATAATAAAATAAAAAATTGGATTTGATCCTTCTTTACATGTTAACTGACAATTGTTATTGTTATTATTTTTTTAAACCTTTTTTACTTACATAAGATCTTGTTGTTTTGATTAAATTACTAAAAAAAGGAACAATTTCAATATCACCATAAGGCTGCGTTTCCACCAGACATGAACGAGGGATGTGTGTGAAACTAACCAATAACATCGCTTCACAGTCATAGGTTAGTTTCACACGCATCCTCGCTCATCTCTGGTAGAAACGCAGCCTAACTCTTGCTTTGGTCGTTTTGATGAAATAAATAAATCAGATTTTAATTAACTCACCTATGCCCCATACTGCTAAGCAAAACTAACCCCATATTCTTAAAAAAAAAAACAAATAAAATTTTGGCTCGCACCTTAATTGGCCGAACACAAAACTCCACCTAATTGTGCCCGCCATCACATCGCATTGTTATTACTATGTATCCATTTGAAATATTAACGGCACATGCTACATTACAGCCTGTTATACTGTTATATTACACGTGCTATATAACGCGCTATATAACAAGTTAACAGTAATTATGCGACAGTTGCTTGCTCAAGTGACGCACAATGTTTTGTTAGGCGATGTTTAATTAGTTTAGGAGTTAATTTAATTTTGCTCTGTAAGTTTAAGGTGCTGTGGGAATTGAATAAGGAGTGTTTCTACCTTTCTTATTATGTAAGTAAAGATATAAGTATGAAAAATATGATATATAATCAGACCTGTAATCCTTGAAGGGTTAGGCACAGGTATTAAAGGACTTTAAACATAGCTGGTGAAATGTGGTTGTATTATATCATTTTTGTAGTAATTTATTTATTTTCCCTTCAGAGACGCAAACATCTGTGTAGCCCTGGCTCTTATACTAGAAGTTCCTATATCACAAGAGCCAGAATAATTTATTTTTAAGTCTAAATACACTCGCCCTCTATGGGCGAGCCTATTTCCACTGTGGACTGGCTGCTATTGATAAATTCTATATTCAACAGCAATCCTTAAAATGTTTATCTTCAGTGTAAAAGAGTATGAGTATGTGTTTATTACTAAAAATATTACCTTAAAGAGTTTTCTAAAATATCCAAATAAGACGCAATTCTTAACCCTAAAATGCTCAATTAAAAGTCAATCAACGACAATCGTTTATCAAAATCTAATCGGGAAAATGATCAGCCTAACTTTATGGTTCAATTTATAATCAATGTTTCTTTATTAACTATTAATAGTATTAATAGCTGGAATAATCAACCGCCGACAATTTCCTTTAATAACGGAAGTACTTACTTAACTTTACCGGTTTAAGAGCAGTAATGTGTTTATAAGAAGTATGGGAAGCCTTTCGCTTTTTTAAACAGGTTTCTGTGATAGTTCAATTAGTTTTAGATTTATTTATTATGTATATTAATGATGATTTATTGTATAATTTTTATTGATATGAAAGTTAAGTTATTTAGGTAACGCAAAAAATATTTACGTCAGTGATTAATCTAAATGTAATGATGTTTATTGTAATGACTTGTAAGAATCACTTAACAATAATTGTCTATGGCCATTATACATATAATCAATATAGCCACAGTTACATTTCCCCGTTGCATTTTACCAAGTGCAATAGTTGACATTACCTGACCCATTGATGTTCTTCTTGGAATAGATCGATCGATGTGTTAATTACTCAAAGATACTAAAGTTAACCAATGTTATGCAATATCGTTGTCACTTATACCTACCCTTCAGAGGAGTAACTGCGTAACACACATAAAATGACAAAATTGATCGCAATGGGCCAAAGTCAAAGTCAAAACGTTTATTGCGAACTAAGTGTACAAAGTTGGTGTTATATTATGTTAGTACTTATGACTTAGCAGCCTTTTACAAGCATTGCAATTATGCAATGCTTGCTTAATGGGTTTCCATTTTATCGTCCACCGACGTCAATTACGTTATTTACGTTGCTGAGAACATAATTTTTTCAAACCTATGCAGCAATGGATTAGCAATATCGTATCACTTCCCCAGACGAGCTGTTAACAAATAGCTATACCAGAAAAAATTGGTTCAGTTTAAGGAAATAACAGTTACTAAAAATATGCTATGTTGTAATAACAATTTCTAAGAATTGATTATAACAAGGCAACGAGATCTTCAATAAGATACAATAAACTACTTATCAAATAGATACTCTATCTGTGAATCATTAAAAATTCAACTTATCGATCGTTTTCTAATCACATAATTATTTTATTAGTTTATTGATGCTATCAATATATCAGTAATAACCCAGTGGGCCATCTAATTACTATTATTGCATTTATCACTGTACTTGGTAGATTGGTAATCACATTATATTGTTATTGGTAGATAGGTATAATAATACGCACTGGCCGGCCATCTTTAATTTTATGGGAATTAAAAATTCTAGTACAAATTCACAATAAAACTACCAACATAATCACACCAGCAAACCTGCGTCTAAACAATAGATAATTCTAATAAATCATAAACACAAACCTCATAAATCGCAATAAATCAATTTAATTGTTTCCATAAATTGCATTATATCAATTAAATTGTATTCGCAAACGTCAGGAGCGCACACAGGGTTAGCGTATTTACAAACATGTCTACGTGGCTACGTCATGCGAGATTACTGTCTACGGCGTAGCGCTACGGCTGGATGGCTACGGGCTACGAGAGAGCTCACAAAATGTATTATTATTTTATGATGTAACAATGGAGAGGTTTAGTTTGTTTTTCAATAAAGGAGTAACTGTACATTATGTATGTATGTATGTAATGTTTGTTCAGTAATGTATTATAAGATTATGAAAAAAGGTTTCGAAAATGTGATGAAGTTGCGTTTTATGACATTTTTTTTGTGGAATTTCTCCAATTGTGTCGTCCTATGAACCAGGCCATTTAACTATTACAAGAATGTGTTGAAAATAGATTGTTTCAATGTGGCAATAATGGTATCACTGCTAAAATTATTACATGCAATTTTACTCGATTTACTCAAATAACAGTAATAGTTAAACAGTGTATTCAAAACAAAACTCAGCTTAATTTTTCAAA
This sequence comes from Conistra vaccinii, assembly GCA_948150665.1. Lineage (NCBI taxonomy): Eukaryota > Metazoa > Arthropoda > Insecta > Lepidoptera > Noctuidae > Conistra > Conistra vaccinii. The sequence goes on along the minus strand of OX411338.1, from coordinate 18,944,208 downwards.
GTGATTTTAATATGAACAACACTTTAACGAGTATTGTTTGTTTTTTCCCGGTTCCCACTGGCAACTTTTGTGTACGGAACACAAAAAAAAAGTTCATCTGCACTATGAGACAAATGCACGTCATAAATAGTTCTTAGTAGTTTTTACTCATATTTCAAATTGAATCCGGGTGTTTTTAATTTTTTATAAACGGAATACCAATGTTTTCCATAAAAATAATAAAAGTGTATAATGACATCACGTTTGTCATTTTATGACCAAAGGGCCTCAAATATCCATGATTTTTAATCAACCATAAGGTTTTTACACACACCCGCCGTTGACAAAATCCCATATAATTCCAGAAAAACACATAAATTATGGCTTAGGAAGTCATTAGTAAGTAAATAAATAACTTTTTGTGAGTCAATCCAATGTGTTTGTGAACTGTTTAGGGACAATTTTTTTTTTTTTTCTTTTGCCATCTCATGTGGAACGCAAATGCTTTGCAATGCCGAGACAAAGCTCAAATATCTCTTGTGCTAGCTAGCAACGCTGCTAGGCGGCTAAAATTAGAAAAGGTAAAAGATTCGGAGTCAAATCAGACAAAACTCACCTATTATAATAACTTACCGTACGTAACGTAATACGGTGTGTCGAGATGACGACCTGCGGATTTTTTTAATACTTAGAAGACAGAAAATAAAAAAAGAATAATTTATTTTATGTTTAACCAGTTTTTTTAGGTCATTTTCATCAAACTTTTTGAATCATTTTAAGTTCGAGTATTTCGTTTTGTGATTCACGCACTCACGCTAGTACCTACGTTCCCGTGGGATATTTTCCGCCATCCACGCGGGCGAAGGAAAATCTAGTACAAAATAAAATAATTTATATCAATAAGACAATTCACAAGAAGAAATAATTTAATTGAAAGAGCTTTAACTAGTGAAGTTATGAAGCAAGTTCACTTCTCTCTCCCAAAATTATTATAATTGTACAATATCACGTGAAACGATCTCTATGTTTGCCTACAAAAACATGTAGCGTCTATGTATCATACTCGTATGGTTTATTAATTTGATTTACAAAATAGTTGATGTATCCTTACACAGAGTATATTTGTGTACCTACTCGCGTAGGTATAAGGCTTGAGTTGAGGCTTCAGCTATGAAAAGACTTGTGTGTTCTACTGACAATGGGCTATGGGCTTTAGTTCGTCTCCGTTTGGGGACAGAGGTGAATTATCTGCAGTTAACTTACACATAAAAAACCATTGGTAATCAGATACTGTTCCTAAAATGAAACTACACTTTGGGAAAAATTTAACTAATTAACGATACTTTGGATTTACCTGAAAGGACATATCTGGTGGGGCGATGGACGATTGCCTAGGTAGTCAAAACCAATGTTCAGTAATGATTTTTATATTATCATAATCGTCGTATTTTATAGTTTATCAATTAAAAAGTTTCAGGAGGCGAGAACTTACGAAAACTGCTCAAAATAAGGTTTATACACCGGGGTTTTTTATTATAACGCCATCTGTGAGTGACCACAGGTTGCTCCGCTTTACTCTGGTTTGTCCTTAGCCAAACCGTTAACGTGTTTACAAGCAGCTTTAATAAATTAATCTGTTCGTGGCCATATCCAATCGTGACACATTTTTTGTCGGCGAATATAGGCCACCAAAGATAATTTCAAACTTACGACCACCCATCCCTTTAGCTATTGAACCATTCGTTTTAAAATTCAATATTATTCCCGATTCCAGTAGCCAGCGTATAATATAGTACTCAAGTCGTCACAAAGTTTCCGAGAAAGGGTCGGACAAGTTAACGATCGAATAAAATGCGACATAAAAGATAACTTATAATACTTAATAAGTTAATAGTGTTGTCGATAAGTTGCTGTGTTTGTACACCGTATACAGGATGTGCTTATTTTTACTAGTTTTAATTAACGTTGATGGAAATTAGTTGTGGCTAACTTATTATTGTCTTTAACTAATCTCGGGACCTTGGACTCCCGGACCTTTGGAAGGCGTATGAGGAGCCGAAGCCAACTCGCAGTGGACCGTTAGATGTTTTTAATGAAATAAGGCACCAACCGATGATTATCCCTGTATGCACTATGCAAGTGCACCCAAGGACAACCCCCGGTTTGGTGTAGGACTATTATTGTTGTTATCTTTATCTTATTTGACTGTCTCGTTGGTTTGGTGATCGGTACCGCGACTGCTGGGCCTAGGTTTGATCTCCAGATCAAACAAAGTGTTACTTATTCTGTTTTCGAGGCGAACCTGATCTGAATAATGTGCTCGGTTATGCTATTAACCGAGCAAATTATTCAGATCTGGCTCGCCTTCTATTTGTACACGATACATAAACATAACAAGTAAAACGTGGAAGTACGATACACCTCTACCTACCTCCTCTTTATAGCTTGGTCGCTTGCAAGGATCTCAGCTGATCAGTGGCATGAGATAGTTTGAGATGAATGTGGCTTAAACAATGGACACACAAAGCAAATCCGATCGTTATCTCGTTACTAAGTAGAAAAACAACACTAATCATAAACTTTGTACATAATATATCAGTGTTTTCTAAACGTTGTCAACTCTTCCTTTATTTCCAAAATTCAAGCAAAGTGTAGTGCATAATACGTGCACGTTAATCATAACTGTTAAAAAAACATTTTCTGCTGACGAACTTCATAATAACAACACAACAGCCTGTATAGTGGCGAGACAATAAAAAGGGCTCTATTAAACGGAAAGCATTTAGATTGAGAGGCCCTCACAGTAATATAACACGAAGGGACATTAAGAATTACATTATAACTCACATAAAACTTAGAACATACTAAGTTCGACGCTATTTGTAAGTTATGTAAAGTCAAAGTATTCCTTAATAATAATGAAACATACTTACTGTCTATACCTACATGCACATAAATGGTGCATATCACAAGTTGAATTTCGATTACAATCCGTGTTAAAATCAATTATATCAATGAGATTGATGAATATTATGTACAAAATGACATGAATATTTACTTTGTAAGTATTTGTAACGTATGTGAGGACTGTGTGGATCAATTTTTATTTTTGTTTTATTCTTTCTCAGTTAGTTATTAATGATGGTATAGCAGTTTCTTTTTATGCGGCCTACCCAAATGTCCTTTCTTTGGTATCGTTCGTCGACTCGTTGAGCTCCTTAAGTTCTGAATTGAGCTCCACGATTACTGACAAATGCTTGCACTTGCAGGACAGGTCCACTCAAATCGGGGATTCTTTCCTCAAAAGACCATTTCAGACACTAATTTACATGGTCCTCACAACCTCACATATGACGTAACCAAGATTATGTCTTGACTTTAAAAGAGACTGTGACCTCTGAGTTTGTTTCGATCTTTCTTCTCAGAGTAGTCGGATAGCGAACTCATCTAGTTTAAAAACATAATTTATTTTTGACGGGTAAAAGTGTTTGTACAAACTTACTTAAATAAATATAATCATTTACCATTTAGTCATGACTAGTTTCGTATTTGTCATTACTACGCAATTTAGGCATTAAAATTCGTTCCCTCATCGTCACCAAAAACCAATTTGACAATCACACACACAAACACACACACGCACAAACACTTATTTACCCAAATCAGCTACTTAATCCGTCCATCAACACGTCAATCAAATATCCATGGAGGGCATTCCCTTAGAAACCTCATAAAGAGTCTCTTTAAACAATTAAGAAGGGGCAATTAAGACGACCATTTTGTTAATCGTCTCGAAGAACAAAAAATCAAATAAAAAGCCGTTTAAGATGTCTCCATTGCGTGTTTTTGTGAGCACCCGTGTTTCAAATACCAAGGCTTCATAAAATTAGGGGTTACGGATAAAGGCGGCTTTTATTGCAGGTAGGTGGGATTTGTATATTAATAATTTTGCTGTAGAATGTGTGTATTTTCAAATTGTTAATCAATTTTGTTTTTTTATTATTTGTAGACAATGTTTTATTTTTGTGGACACTTCCGTTTAGCTAAAGAAAATACTTTTTGAAAATACTTTTTATTAGTGTTCCTTGGTATTATTCTAAAATACCCATACGCTTTTTAGTCATCAGTCGTTTTTTTGTTTTTGTCAGATGTTTCTGTGCAATATGATTTGTAGAGATTTGCTACACCGGGAACTACACACTGCTAACAACATAATTAAAATTATGTCAGTCAGAAAAGCACATTCCAAGATGTCAAATAGCTTACACTAAATATTTCTTTCCAAATACACCACAAAATTAAATAAAACATAAAACAAAACTCTAAATCACCGACGACTTTATAATGGATAGTTTTAAAAAAAACATTACCAACATATTTTAGCAGTAGCAACACTAAAAACATAATTAGAACCAAAAGGACAACATTAACTACACAATAGTCGAAACTAAACATACTAAGATTCAGAACCGTATTCCCCTTAATTAAAGTTCAAATTCCTTTATAGAATAGTTATGGAAACTTATTATTTATTAATGTCTAGTTTGGTTTATGTTTTACGAGCCTCTCAGGTAGCTGTGGGCTATAAAAATTAGTGGGACCCTTTTATAAGTAGGGTTCCGTATAAACAAAGTTAAAACTACGGTTGAAGCAACAGATGAATAAAGATTACTACTAACTTTTTACAAAAAAAAGAACAAACGGCTTCCAAAAATGACACTACAAAATCAAAAATAACTTTAATTTCGGAAGTCGGTGTATTTGGTTTTGAACTTTCGCTTTTTGCCACCGACTTCCGAAATTAAAGTTATTTTTGATTTTGTAGTGTCTTTATTGGAAGTCGGTTGTTCTTTTTTTTTGTAAAAAGATTTTATTTTGCACTTTTTAGTTGTGGTACCTACCCCACACAAATTCGAATACCACTAACCTGCTATGTAAATAACAGTGATTGGAAGTTATCATCATATCATCCATATAAAATAAGTGGGAAAAAAATACGTATTATTGAAGCTAAATCAAAAACTATCAAAATAAATTTAATAAGATTTATATGGGACCACCTCGGAAGCATACCCTTTCAAACACGGTCACAATTGACGGAGAAATTGCGTAACAAACATACAAAAAAAAAAAAAAAATTACATACAGACGAATTGAGAACCTCCTCCTTTTTGAACTCTATTAAAAATGGTCACAATATTAAGATTGGTGAGTTTAGTATTATGGCTGATGCTAACCAAACAGCGACGGTCCAGTTATTCCATTCAGTAAAACTGGATCGTATTTAGCAGAGGACTGCTCTATCCTAATTCAACGCTGGATACTTACTTGATGCTGTACTGGAATGAAAAGTGTTTACATTGGTAGAGATATTGAGCAAACTACACACAGTCATACAACTGTATGACTTGCTTCTCTCTGACCATAAGACACAAACAAGTGTTTTGCAAAAGGACCTTTAACATAGTACTTCAATGAAGGACTTTTTGGTTGTCATCAAAGAAGAACTTCCCATACCACGAATTTAAACTAGGCTAGTTAGTACCTAAACGGTTTATAAAATCGTGGTATTGGGTCAGTGTATCTAATTGCAGTTATTGATTGCATTTATTATTTACCTTCGCGTCCCCGCGTGTATGTTAGCCAATATGAACGATGCCAGTTGACTCACAGATTTATATTAGTTTAGATTCATCTGTTATGAACCGTTATGTTTTATAGCCTAATAATATTAGCTTGTTATTGCCCCAATTTAGCATTAAGAGGACTGACACATTGGGACGCCATGATGACGTCGCTGGCTACGTCGCCATGGCTACCTTCCGTAGCTAAATGAGGTTGCCAAATGAGTAGCCAGTAAATCGCGGGCGTCCGTCTTAGCGATCAGTTGACCAGTGAGTGAGTGAGGTGTAACTTACTTGTATACAAAATACTGGCAACTTGGCTACGCGTCACCAGGTCGCCAGAGTATCAAGTCTCAACGCAGGACCCGGTCGGTCGTGGCTATGCTTCTAAATTGACGACGTCGCCAGACCGCAGCAATCAATCTTCCTAGCCTTTTTCCCAACTATCTTGGGGTCGGCTTCCAGTCTTACCGGTTGCAGCTGAATACCAGTATTTTACATGGAGCGACTGCCTATCTGACCTCCACAACCCAGTTACAGGGTAATACGATACCCCTTGGTAAGACTGGTGTCAGACTTTCGGGCTTCCGGGTTTTTTCGGGCTTTTGGGCGTCGCCAGACCGCACCCAAGTGAGTTAACTGTCATACATTTCAATAGTTATTGTTTGGATACGTATCTGGCGAGCGACGTCGCCATGGCGTCCCAGCGTGTTAGCGATCAAAGGCTTCATCTTATAATATGAGAGGAAACGAGCATACCTACAGGACCAATATAATAAAAAATCCAACTCAAGCTAAAAGGTAGACATATATACAGCCAATCATTTATAAGTATGTCTACCTCATCTCAAGTCTCTCGCGACGCAATTAGCGACACGCATTAACATTTTATTGTTATTGACTGATATTGTTTAATATCACGCGTATATATTATATTACCATCAATTTCCTTCCATTTCGATCCTTTCTAGAAACAAATGATACAGTACGCGGCTGTTATGAAAAAATCTGTAAATTGGTTCCAAAAGCACTTTTACACGTCACAAATATTACCTATGTTTTAAAACTACTGCTCTGAGAAACACCGCAACAAACTCAGAGTTCTGACCAGAAAGTCACACTGAGCAGAGAGTGACTCAGGTCTCAGAGGTCCTTCGAAATAAACTCGAAACTTGGTCAGGTTATATGAGGATCATGCAGATTAGTGTCTAAGATGTCTTTTGAGGAAAGAACCACACAGATTTGAGTGGACCTGTTCATATCCAGTCAGCGCACGCATTTGTCAGTATCGTGTAGCTCAACTCAGTACTTAAGGAGCTGTTAATATAACACATTGAGCTTACACGATGCAGTTTCTAGCCATAAATTTAAGCAACAATATAAGTGGCACCGTCTAAACGGTGATAGACGAAGCAGGACATTTGTTCCTCTAAATTTTTTTGTACGCCACAGGCAAGAAACTTGTATCGTGTAAATTTCGGTTTAGAAAGAATTTCGCCCTTTGGAGCGTCGTCGTCTCTCACTCTGTTATCTTTTTGACAGCCAGTAGAGTGACTATTATAGAAGCTGTTCCCGAAGACCTTTTTCACAAGAAGTTGTTATGAAATTCAAATCTTGAACTACTTTTATGCATGTTCCAAATAAAAACCAATTTGATATTTACAATGAGTAAACATTTTATAAGCGCAACTTTGGTTCATGGATCGCCCATCCATGACATACCGAAACCCCTGCATGCCTCAGAAAGCGCGCCGTTGGACCCGGCTGTCATTCGTAAACTTTTGACAGTCGTTACGGTTAGTCAGAAGTCTAAAAGTCTGACAATGAGTCTTACCAAGAGGTATCGTGTTACCCAGTTACTGGGATGTAGAGGTAAGATAAGCAGTTGCTCACCACTACCATGGAGCGACTGCTTAGTTAGATAAGGCTAAAGGAAGATGATTTAAACTTATAAAAAATATTCATACTTTTATAAATATCTTTACCTGAACCTTAATATCAATAAGTTTCCCCAAATAGAGTTCACGTTCGTACAAAGGTCGACCTATTTTTTACCGCAGCAATTTCTATTAAAATATAATCTTGTACATTTGTACGTCATCGCAAGGGTTGTAAGCTGAGACTGTGAGGAACAGATACCTCTCTGTTCCTCTCCTTTGGGAGGAGGGAAGTAGGAGTAAGGAGTAGTCTACAAGATTTTTTTATATTTACAATTTTTTGCGAATAAGTAGAAATTAGTTCAAGTGTGTTTTAAATGGTATTCCTTCGTCCTTAGCGTTTACATTACACTTAATAGAGGCACTCACCAAAGGTCTGAATAGCTTTAAAAGATTTTTGTAGATCAACGAAGAAGAAACAGCTAAAAAGTTTACAATAGGGAAGTTGAATAATTTTTTTTTTGCCCATCAGGTAGATTATGGAAAAATATTGAACACATATTTTTTTCTTTTGTTACGTATTCAAAACATTACGGCAATACATTGAATTAAAATGTGGCATGACGTCACTCCCCGGTAGATTTTATACCGACTTGTAACGTAGCGAGCCCCCTAAACCATTTTTTATTGATATGATAAAGCAAAAAATACTGTTGCGCAATTTACGATGTAGAAAAGACGAATTTCTCAAACACATGAAGCAATGGATCAGCAATTTTCTTCAAAATCCTTCGGATTGTGTTTGAGAGTGTGTTACGCAATTGGGATGATATTGTTTTTTTTTATTTCCTTTATTTCATATTTATATGAAGACATATAATTTACATTTTAAATATTTTTATAAAAACACAAAAAGAACAAAAACATTTTAAAATATAAAAAATTGTTTATTATTAATGTAGACACAGTAAAATATATGGTTAGGATGGTTGTTGTTGTATTTTAGAAGTTATGTTGTGTGCCGAAAGACGTCTGCTGCTGGACAAAAGCCTCTTTCCTGATGAAGGTTACTTGCTCACGGACCAAGTCACGGGCAGAAGCTACTTATGAATAAATAATAATGTAGTTCTTCAGTGTGTAGAGTGTAGACAAAACTTTATATCGTTTAAGGGATATCATCCCACAGCATTTTTACCTACAGTATCTTTCTTTTACAAGTGTTGGTACATGAAAAGATAGTCACATGAAAACAAAATACAATAAATCTATTTATCAGCACAATCACGCTGGCCTCAGGTGAAAAGGAGTAGGTACAACCTACCTATTAAGACTTATGATATATTTTTTTATCTGGTACTAGAAACTCGATAAAAAAAAGTGAGTTGAGTGACCAGTAAGATAAGTTTAAAATTCAGTAGCCTAGAGAAGATAGGACAAAAAAACATTCCTGTTGAAGGAATTTGACTAAAATCAAAATTTGCTTAACTAAACAATAAATAGCGAACAAAGCCCGAAGACTAATAATAATTCAATAAGCCAATTCTTCCATTGAAACATTTATTTGTGGTATATAAGTACCATCTAAAAATATCTCATAACCTTTACCAAAAGTTCAACCACAGACATAATAGATATCCCACATCAACATCACACAAAGAGATTACACACAAAAACAAGAAAACTGGATTAATATATTTAACGAGCTGCCAAGCAACTCTGAACCTTATCCCAAAGAGATGTGACCCATAAAACATTGCCAAGTTCAATATATCAAAGGGCAATATGAAATGATGTGTCATGTAATGGTTAACCGACCATTTCTAGATGTAAGGAGGCTCTTCGTCTTCGGTAACAAGCCGTGACGATTAAATTCGGTCGGTTGCGATACAGGTGGGCCGAACGAACGAAAATAGTCTCAAAATCAATACAATACTTGCGAAGATGGTTGTAGTAAGGGGATTGAGTTTTATTGGTATCGACTATCGATAGTTGATGGTTTCATTCGGAAAGAAATTATCTGTACTAACTCTAGGTACAACTTGTTTAATTGGGATAGAAAGTAATTTGTTTAGTATACAGGGTGGCAGGGACATCGACGCGAAGCCGGTTACCATGGATTCAGTACATGATTCTGAACCCCCCTGCGTTGAAATTTTTCGTCGGTTATTTAAAAAAAAAACAGTTGTTTCATAGAAAAGTGCAATACCTACGCGGTCAAAATGTATGGAGCAGCTGTTTTTTTTTTAATAACCGACGAAAAATTTCAACGCAGGGGGGTTCAGAATCATGTACTGAATCCATGGTAACCGGCTTCGCGTCGATGTCCCGGACACCCCGTATAAACATAATTAAATCGTCGCGAAGACAGAACGAACGAAGAGAATATAGATAATATTCAATGTACACATTGAATATTATCGATATTCTCAAAAAAAAAAACCTAAACCGAATTTTTGTCCGTTTGTGTTTGTCTTTTTTTTTTTTTTTTTTGGGTGGGAAATCATCCAATGACTTCTCCCGCTCTGGGCGGAGCGGAAGGGCGTGTCAGACTTTTACTGACTAAAACCCACCCGTGTTCCTTCCCTTGCCATACCAGGGGCCACGGTTTCCCCTTGGGACAACCCGCAACCCCGGCAGGCATCGGCCCTAACGGACCCCGTCAGTTTTGCTGACATCTCTTTGAGGCGCGCGTGGAACAAGACGCGCCGTCGACCCGGGCCTGGTCCTTATCGGACGGCGAGCTGCCCGCGCCTACGGTGGCCGGAAATCGGCTATCAATTCCCGACGCCCGGGAAGTCTCCTACGGCGGCGGCGGCTAGGGCTGGTAGGGCGCGGCCTTTGCCACTCCCTCGCGCGCTCCGCCTCCTCCTTCGCGAGCATTACTGCTTCGCAGAAGGAGGTGACCGCTTGCCATGCCCTCTCGCTCCGCACCATGGCCTGGACCAGGGCCGGACGCGAGAGGTCACTGCCGCCGATCGCCTCCACGAGGACACGGCGGTGGTCCACCCAAGCCGGGCAAACCTCCACCGTATGCTCCACCGTGTCCTCCGGACGATCCACGCAATGGTGACACCCGGGCGTTTCCTCCCGCCTTATGCGAAACAGGTACCTCCCGAAACAACCGTGTCCGGTGAGGACCTGCGTCAGGCGGAAGGTGAGGACGCCGTGGCGCCTCTCTAGCCACTCCTCAAAGAGGGGACTTATCGCCGTAATTGTGGCGTGCCCAGTTTGTGTTTGTCTGGATGTATGTTTCGGATTGGCGCAATAACTATTGAATAGATTCTAATCTTTACTATGTATTTTTTTTATGCACGCAAGATTCAAATGCGATTTTTTCCTATAGTATTGATAGCACCATAACACCATATGTTACGAACATAGAATTATTGAATCCATACTATTATGAAATAGTTCTATTCTCGTTAAAGTTGAAATTTTATTTAATCAGAAAAACACTTTTGAATTGAACATAACTGTAAGGTTTATAACTGTATCCAATCATACGAAGCCGAACTTTCTCAGTAAAAAATTAAGCTTACGAAAAAAAAACATCGATATCCACAACTTAACACACTGTGTCCCAACCCTACAATCCCGTAGGGTTGTCAACTCACTCTAAGTAATCGCCCATTATCTATATCGATTCAGCCGCCACTGTCCACCAATTCTCGATTCCACTGAGGCGATGTGACCCTAACTTAGCGACCATTACTAATTGTTACAAATCCATTGCTGCTTTAGAACATCGAAATATTTGAGGGTTTTGAACTAAAGTGGTAATGTATAACGTTTTTAGAGTAAAAGTCGTAATTGTATGGACATTTTGGTACAGTATTAACACTGATTTTAACATCGTTTAAACGTAGAGGCGAGCTAATGAAGCGATCAGCAATAATTGATTCAGCCTTTTCATTCTCCCTCTATTTTTAAATCCTCTTAAAGGGTTGAATGATATTTCATAAGTAATTGAGTATTGGAAAAGCTTTTCTTTTGTAGAATTTTCTTGGATTTTTATATAAGATTTTTGCTCTAAGGAAATAAGTTGTTACCTACCTACAACTTTTGATGAGAAGAATTAAGCTGAAATGATTAATGATGAATCTCGAGTGTATTACATACTTAACTTCAAAAAAATAAACACGTAGTATATAATGTACCTAATGACATGAACATTTTTTTATAAACATTAGGTGACATAGGTACTTTTATTTGTGCACGAGTCACGACACAGAGGATTGTCCTAGCTAGAGTGCAGTAGACCCCCTGAGTTTTTTTCGCTATTTCTTCCAGGGTTATATAATCAGATAGAAAATGTCGACTCCATCTAGCTTACTATCTTTTTTTTATATGACATGCTAAAGTGATTCCCATACCCAATTTACAGAATAAACAATTTCATTTCAGACTTTTCCTACTTTTTACGACTGATTAAAACTTAATTTTGGTTTGGCGAGCATACGAAATAAATGTGCTTATTCGCATAGGTGTCAAGGTGCCTAGTAAAAACCTATGCTAGTACTAGAGATGTACCGATTACGGGAAAGCCGACAACACAAATCTACTGTGCCGGCAATCAGGTCAAACTTATAGTCGGCTCTTTATAATACCAGCCTATTACTGTGCCTTTGCCCACTGCTGGGCAAAGGCCTCTTCTCATACAGAGAAGGCACGAATATTGATCACCATGCTTGATCAAGACGGGTTGGCGATTTCAGTTCCGTTTTTCCTTCACCGATGTCGGTAATGTCCAAAATAAATTCATTTCATTTAGTTAATGTAGGTACATATGAATTAAAAATGTCACATAGGTACTTGCCCGGATTTGAACCCACAACCTCGTGCATGAGAGGCGAGGCCTAAACCACTGGGCCATCACGTCATCACATCATTTGGTCGGCTCTTTATTAGAATAAGCATCTATAGGATTCACATAATTCATTAATAAAAAAATACTGATCCTTAGGACCGAACCCAAGACCTCATGCTCAACAGACGCGCTTGCGACCACTAGACCCACAAGGCAATTTTCGGTTCTTTCCCTACCTTGAGATAATGATTGAACTTATCTCGCTCCATAGTTCACTGAGCGACTTTTGAACCAGTTTTAATTATTATCATTAGAGATTTAAGTTAAACCTAATCTGACTTAACAAACCGCTACAATCTAATCGTATTAGTATTATAATAATTATTTATTAGTACCTTCAGGTGTACTATCGATTAAATAACAAAACTATCGATAACTGATATAGGAAAAGTACAAGACTACGCGGGTATTGGGATTAGGGAGGTTTAATCCTTTATTTATCTGTTCCTATCTATTCTGTAGTGTCTAGCCCTTGTAGTAACCTATAAAAACTCGAAGCAATACAAACTCATTATTGCTAAAATATGAATTAACAATCAAAGTTGAATCAACAATCAACTCAGCCTGTCTCTCTCAGTCCACTGTGGGCAAAGGCCTCTCCCAGGCTGCGCCATAAACCCTTGCTGTTTTTTTTTTCGAATGTTTTTATTTTTGGTTGGGAAATCATCCAATGACTTCTCCGCTCTGGGCGGAGCGGAAGGGCGTGTCAGACTCTTACTGACTAAAACCCACTCGTGTTCCTTCCCTTGCCTAGCCAGGGGCCACGGTTTCCCCTTAGGACTATCCGTCCTGGATTCAGTACTGTAGAGGCTTTATGTATCCATATGGTTTTAGAATAAAATTTCAGTGTGTTCAAGTAGATGACATGAATGGGAGGCAGACATTTAATTTATTACATTACATACACATTAAGAACTAGCTGACCCTTGAGACGTTGTATTTTAATCTTTGAATTGTTTTTGTTTTTATCTTTTTATTACGGACGCTTTTAACGTGCACGTCTTTTTACATTGTTCTCACATGTATAATTTCAACATGAATGATGTAAGTAACCAATTTTATGTAACAATTTTTTATTTAAAAGAGTGTATGTGGAGTTTCTTGCCCGTTCTTCTTCCTACTACGTTTTGGACTTTTGGAATGGGCAACTAGCTTCATTTTTTCTGACTGACAGACTCCTTGACAATTCAAAAGTGCCTGTTTATGGTTTAATTGAAATAAATGCTTTGAATTGAGTTTGAGTTTGAGTTAGTCCTGTCAAAATTTAAATTTCGATTTTTCTGCTGCTTCGATTTTCAATTTTTTTTTTTTCTAAACCTTTCACTGAGGCGAACAAAACAAAAACAAAATCATATTATTATTGGTCGAGAAATTTTCGAGTTTTTGCTAGACTAATGCACACCATTGATTTTTTTTGTATAGATAGGAGAAAAAGTTGAGGCAGTGGCAAGTAATCTTTTATTTGATATCGTCCCGGTAAAGTAGACTAATAGTGTCTACAGTACTTACCTACATGAATCCCCCCCCCCCCCCCCCGCCCCAATCGACTGTGAACCTGTGAGTCCGTTAATACTAAAAATATAAAGGCCTTTAAAACTATTAAGTTTATTAAAATGCAACTGAATAATATAATTTAAAATTGCCATGAACCAGCCCGATTGATGCATTAACTTTAGAAAACCGTAACAAAGTCATTCTTTCGTGAGCCACGGGTAAAATAAATCATATCGTTCTATGCTAGGTTAATCAAACGGTCGTGCGACCTTGCTTCAATGGCTAGGGAAGCCACTGGGTCATCCTCATCACACAATTTGATTTATATAAATTGCGAAATTTACATAATCGAACTGCCTTAAGCTAGCTTTCGTTAAGTATTCCAATAACTGATTTAGAGAACTGTTGCAATTGTCTGTGTTTCGAATCATTCATCATATTTCCATAATAATATCTACCGTATTTTCCAAAAATCTCTTTGACATGTTAATCAAAAAATCTCAAAATATGAATGAAAAGGCGATAACCAAAAATAAAAACACGAATAAACAAAAACAATGAGCGACCAATTAACTCTCAAACTCAAAATCAGGGTAAACTCACCAATTGTCGACCGCTCTATTTGAACGAAACGTACAAAGGGAATAAAAGGGGTTTAAAAATACGCCCAGGCCCAATTAATTAGAGACAATTAGCTACCCTTCCTGCAGCAACAAAAGGTAGAAAAACTCTTCTCATTAATTACGAAGCAAAGAGGGCGAAAGGCGAAACAGGAAGGTACTAGATTTCTCCCCTTTTGTTTTTGAAGAGGAATCCATTTGTGAGACAGACGCGTTGCGGAAGATGCGGGGCCTCGGTGAGCTATGATTTTGTTTATGTTTTATGTTGTGGATTTAATTATGGTTGTGACGTTGTTGAATTGTTTTTTTGAAGGTATGATTAATGTTTATGGGTGTTCTATTCTAGTGTGAAATTAAATGTAAAATGATTGGTGTTTTTATAGCGGATTAGCTAATCTTTTTATCCACTACTTTTTATTCAGAACTTTAAGTAATACTGCTGGACAAAAGTTATTATGACTCCCAGAGGTAAATAGCAAATAATTTCATGAATAAATACACTATCGGGAAAACTTGAAAAAAGCAAGGAAGATGTGATTGAGAAATTCCAGCAACTAGAATAAAAAAACACTTTTCAACAAAAAAAAACAATAATCCTTTCCTCGAACCCCATTAAACGCGTTGACAGCTCATCCACTTGCTGGCTAATTACAATGCTTTCAACAACTCACAGATTACACGAACATACATTATCAACACTATCGGAACTAATCCTCAGCTGACAAGCTAGAAAAAATATTCCAGAGTGCCTTCCACGATAGGCGAACATTTTAATCGACACACAGATTATACGTGTCCATTAAATAAGTAGCTATCAATTACCGTGCTTGTACTGATAATTTTTAACAGCACTGATAAATTTCGGCAGTGCTAATCAAGCCGTCACCATGTGCGCGTGCAAGCAAAAACGATCGTTCCTTATAGAGGACATACTGAAAGATGTGACGAAAAAACCTTACAAGAACTTGAGCCAGGAGCCCACGCAGCCCCTCAAGTGCAATGGAGTGAAGTCCGTCGAGCTCCCCAAGAAACAGGAGATGACAAAGATTGAAGAGCCGCTAAGAGACAATGCGACCAAAATTGATGTTAAGTGCGAAGTGCCGAAGGGTTTCGATTTGAGCAAAGTCAATCTGGAACACAGGAGAAATACTTATCCGTTGTACCCTACACCGATTAAAGCTAATGTACCTCCGCTGTCTTCTTCAGTAACATGGCCTCAGTACAGAGGGAAAGAGGCCTCAGGGTTCTTAGAGAGGCCTCCGTTCAGTTATTACAGTGACCCGATGCTAAATTCTAATCAAATACTAAGAAGTCAACTTGCTGCGAACAGATTTGTGTCACACCCATTCACTTTACGGCAAGCTTATGGATTTGACAGAGGTGAGTTTTGAATTGACTATTATTTATACATAGAGACGATTCACAGAAAAATACTGATTTAAAAAAAAAAAAAAAATTTTACTATATGTGTGTTATTTCTACTAGATTAGTAGTAAGTAACGCCTCCTTATCAATAGCGTACAAAAAGAAAAACAAATAAAATAAGATTATTGTATCGAGTATCGAATATTATCGTTGATAAGCAACTGACGATTAATACAATTATTCATATTGAATCTCCTTATAGTGGAAACATTGCAGTAGCTAGTGTGTGAAGTGACAATAAAAATGGTACGAACAAAATTGAAGAGTCGCAACTTCGTCGGAGGAAACACTCGGAAAAAGCAACTGGCGGCCAAGGCAAAAAGAAAAAGTGCTCCAGCCAAGGCCAAGGGTGGAGTGAAAAAACCGCACATATACAGACCAAGAACTGTGACCTTGGAAGACATACTGAGATATCAGAAGAGTAAAGAACTGCAGATCAAACGACTATCTTTCCAACACCTCGTGAAAGAAATCAGTCAGACAATAAAGACCGATATTCGGTATCAAAGCGGTGCTATTGGAGCCTTACAAGAAGGCAGAATAGGATTGTTTGAAGATGCGAATCTGTGTGCGATGCATGCTAAGCGAGTGACTATACAGCCGAAAGACATCCAGTTGGCTCGGAGGTTTCGTGGCGAACGTCTCGTTTACAAGATTGACGTAAAAATACCTTCATTTTGGCCTGAGGCATTGGAATTATGGTTTGCAGAAATGGAAGAACAGTTCGTACTATCAGGTATTTCTGATGACAGCTCCAAATTCGCGTTCGTCATCTCTCAGCTCGATAATAAACACATAATTGAATTGAAAGACATTATTAATTCACCGCCGGCTGAAAATAAATATATTACATTAAAAACTAAGCTGATAAGGTGCCTGTTGGCGTCGCAGGAGCAAGAAGTGCATAAATTACTGCCTGAGGAGTTTGGAGGACGTAAAATAAAAAAAATATACAGCACCTGCAAACCCTTGCTGAATCTACAGCGTCTGAAAGTTTTTCGAGCACTTCATGGTCGACCAGAGTGCAAAATATTATACCGGTGGTGGCGGTGGTTACGTTACAACACTCACAATCCAAGTTACTATTAGAATCTGTTGCAAATTTATACGACAAGGTTTACGATAACGCACAACCACTAAACGGACCGGAGAGAGAGGGTAACCAAACGGAGAAAGAGAGAGAGCGATTGGAGACAAAGAGTAACCGAACGGAGAAACTGAGAGAGCGATTGGAGACAAAGAGTAACCGGACGAAGAAGGAGACAGAGCGCTTGAAGACAAAAAGTAACCGGATGGAGAGAGAGAGGGAGCGATTGAAGAAAAAGAGTGACCGGACGCAGAGGAAAACAGCGATTAGGGGGAAAGAGTAACCGGACGGAAAAAGAGCGGAAGCTATTGAAGACAAAGACTAGTCGGACGGAAAAAGAGCGGAAGCTATTGAAGACAAAGACTAGTCGGACGGAGAAAGAGAATGACCAAACTGAGAGGCCGACTCAACAAACGAAGAGAGAGAGTTACCGATCGCATAATGAGAGAGAAACAATCGGATAGGGAGGGTGACCGAGCAAAGAGGAAGATTGACCGAGTGCAGAGAGAGTGCTGTGACCGAATGGAGAGGGAGAGTGACCAAGAAAAAAGAGAGATTGACCGAATAGATAAAACGCCGACTGGCGCCAGCAATCTGCTTAACGAGCTGCGAAAGCAGATGGCTGACCTGAAGAAAGGGATTGCAGCTTTCAAATACCAGGTAGCCAACTCTCGTAAATGAATGCTCAAAATCTAATATCAGTATCAGGAGGTTTAAACAGTTGCAGGTGCTAGCTTTCACAAAAAATCCCCCTGTAAAGTTACAAAAAATCCAGTTAAAAATATTTTGATTCTAAAAATAAAATTAAGAATTTAAATTAGGTAGTCGTTTTTATTAGTCGGTCGTCAGTTAGACATCATCTCCAGCCTACAGTCCACTGCTCGATATTGGCCTCTGCAATAGCAAGCCATTCAGTTCGATTCTCAGCAACAAGCAACTGGATGAGAGTATCCAGTTGCTACACGCCACCCTGTGAAGATCATCGCTACACCTGGGCGACCTACCTTACGTTTGCGTCAGTTAGCAACGCCTACTTATCAAGCGTGTAGAAAATGAAATAAAAATAAAAATCGATTACTATATCGATTACCGATTATCATCGATAAGCAACGACGTGTTAATACTGTTATTCATACCGAATCGTATTATTTATTATTTACGTCATTCGTTATCTTATCATAATCTTGCATTGTGTTATTCTTAATCTTCATAATAATGTATTGTCTCAAATTATTGTCAGTTTGTTTCCTTTTATTTACAAACTGCCAAATTAAAACAAAAGATTTTATCACGATAATCTTTCGAAGCCATTGTGATCACGATAACTTCTTAAACTTCTTGTGGTCGCAAGCACTACTGCTGATCATGAGGCTCTGGGTTCGATTCCCGGGTCGGGCAAACTATTAATGGGTTTTTCTATCTGTAATATTGAGATATTACAGATAGAAAAACCGATTAACCGGGCACAAATCCAGACTCCTGGCTGCTACTGAGGTAGCAGCCAGGAGTCTGGATTTGTGCCCGGTTGATGGCAATAGGCTCACTCTCTATTACATGGGACTTAAACACAACTTGCGAGTTGTGGATGTACCTACTATAGGTACACCTCTGCCTAACCCCTTCGGGAATACAAGCGTGATGTTATGTTATGATGATGTTGGTATTTTTATTGTATTTTTAGTACTTACTTAATCCTCATCTAGTAAGCCTGATTTTGAAATGCCATATTAGCGTAGTAGGTCGAGGGTTCGAACCCAAGCAGGCGCTTTACTTTGTGTAAATAATTTCATCACCACTGCTCTCAAAACGGTGAAGGAAAACATCGTGAGGAAACCGGCATGTCTTACAACCAAAAATTCGAAGACATGTGACATCATCCAACCCGCACTGGGCCCGCGTTGTAGATTACGGCCCACTCTCTCTCACAGAGAGGAGGCCTGTGTCTCAGCAGTGAGAACATTAATAGGCTGATTATGTATATATGTATGATAGAAATAGCTAGGTCACTTTTAATTAAAATGTCAAAAAGAATTTATTCAAACCCGCTTTGCAAGCATGGTGATCAATGTTCATGTCTTATCTGTATGAGAAGAAGCGTTTGCCCTGCAGTGGCACAATAATAGGCTGATATTAATATTATTAAGTATAGCATAGCAATAAATTATCCGATAAATCATAAAAATCCTTAAATGATACAAATTACATTACAAATCAGTAAAAAGTCAAATAATCCGTAGTCATAAATCGGTGCTTTCACCCTAAACCGATCTGCTTCAATAATAATTTTAATCTATGATGTTTATCAATCTTATTGGTTTATAATTATTATTAAAAATGTTAGCTTAGTCACTTATTAAGTTTATCATTGATGATTTTAAGTAGATAAGTATATTTTTCTAGCTACGAGTAGGTACCCCGAGCTATCTGCATACCTAGTTTTTATACTGAATTGGACTTTATTTCGTTTATAACTAAGGTTTATTGATATAGAAAAGAAATATCTTGTGACTGGATAATAAACTATATTTTCTTACTGTGAATATTTATTTTAAACATGTTATCTTCATTTTGTTTAGATAATCTTTAAAAAAGACATGATATTCGAATAAAAAATGTATCGAGCGAAAATGTTAATTTTACGTACCTGTCTTGTACATGGAAAGAAAAAGATCCAGAAGAGATTGTATGCGTGATTGTTACAGAATATTAATGCAAATTAACATACAATTTAGGGGAAGGTAAGTACCCAATTTTTTTTTAAATTCTTAAATATTTGGTGATCTCGGTGAAAAATACGTGTCATACTTTCTAGCGGTGACATGACTTTGTACGAACTTCTGTCTAATGTCAAAAATATGTACGAAATTGTACGCTAAATAAAATAAAAAATCCTATAAAGACTTCGCAGAAAACAATAATAATATAATATAACATAATCAACGTATCACCGCCAGGAAGTATTCTTTCTAGCGGGCGCTATATATTTCCACTTTTAGACTTTATGGGCCAAGAAAAATGTACGGAAAGTGTATGTTCAATTTCTATAACAGTTTGGGTATATCTATACTCATAGGTATAATAATTTCGGTCCGGAATAGACGATTCACAAGGTTTGAAAACTGAGGGTAGTCCAAATGTTTTTATAGATTCTAACGATTTTGATGGCAGTTCGCTTTCCGGGTCGGGCCAAAGCGTTTTTGAGTTTTTCATCCGGAATTTCTCAGTATCAGCCCGGAGTTCAGATCTGTGCCTGGTTGATGGCAATAGGTTCACCCCCTATTACATGGGACTTGTGAAATGTGCGTTTAGATACAATAGGTACACTTCTGCCTAACCTTTCGGGGAATACAACCGTGATGTTACGTCACGTTTACGACCATTTTATTAATCAGTTTGCTAGCAAAACAGTCGCGTATCATAATTTGTTCAACGGTATGCATGAGGCAAAAGCATTTTTGAACCGTCATGCTACATCGTACACGAGGTTCCAAAAAATGTCTTTTCATCATAACATGATTGCAACTTTTATATAATTTCTAATCTACTGCACAAATAACATTTATTTTATTCTGCGTTGATATTTCATTTGCTTAAAATGCTTTAATTTGCTGGAAAATGGATATTCGTATGATAAAAAGAAAACGTGGAGAAGTATTGGTGTTCTTTAAAAAACAATGCTTTTCCTCGTTTTCTTTTTATACCAACAAAAAGTTAATAAAACAACTTTTTACAAAAAATATATACAAATGACTTCCAAACTAACACTAACCTACAAAGGGAAAATAAATTAATTTCGGATTTATTTCGGTTTCTTTGACTTTGACTTCCGAAATTAAAGTATTTTTTTACTCGACTACGGCAAATTCAATTCAATTCATTTAGGTATTCAATAACAATTTTTACATCGTGTCTGAATTTCTATAACTAAATACCTATATAAGAAACATCATGCATGCAATCTATAATTATCAAATCATTACAATTATCAAATTA
The DNA here is from genome assembly GCA_948150665.1 of Conistra vaccinii. NCBI lineage: Eukaryota > Metazoa > Arthropoda > Insecta > Lepidoptera > Noctuidae > Conistra > Conistra vaccinii. The sequence goes on along the minus strand of OX411338.1, from coordinate 18,923,242 downwards.
CATTAAAATCAGAATATACTAAAAATATAAAAATGTCATCATAAGTCAATTCATAAAATTCAATAAAATTATGTTACCTACTTTTAACTTTTGTATTAATTTATAATTCATCAATAGAATAGACACTTACCTATTTAACAAGAACCGTTTAAGCTTATTCTGAAATCCATTTGTATATAATAGACTTTTTAATTCTGTCGGCAGTTTATTAAACATCTTTAGGGACTTGTGGTAGGCACTATGCTTAACAACGTTCAGGTGAGGCACTTGCTTCATCTGGAGATGTTTTCTTCTTGTAGGTACGTTCCCTTTTTCGCCTTTCATCTTCAGTCTCATATTCAAAGATGTATTTTGATAAGTGACTAAGCACTCGTAGGACCAAAATGTACTACTAAACTTGGAACTGTCAATATAGGTATTTAAGTCATTAAAATGTGGCTTGCAGGACTCTTGCTGTTGAATTCTAACTATGGTTCTGACTGTTATTTCATCATAGCTTCTTCCCGCAAAGCAAAAACGAGGGTTATGTATTTGACCGGTTGTATTGTCATCTGTTCCCTCATAGCTTCTAAACTGCTTATCATAATTTTAGAAATGAGGTACCTATCGTTGGAAGCGTCTTGATAAACGTCAGAAAAAACGCTAAGCGAAAATGAAGAAATGTGCAGTCGGCCGATCCGCAGCGGTGCATTGGTCGGTTGCCGCTGAAATATTACGCGGACAATGTCGCGGGCATAACCTAGTTTATAATAAATGTTCAATAATAAAGTTTACCTATAATGAAAAAGCTGTACCTACCTAATATCTTTTCTTTTTTCTAAAACTTTAAAATGAAAAATATATTACATATTTTCCAATAAAGGCGAACAAGTTAGGGCAGTTGACGGTACCTATTTACTTATCTATTTCACCGCAATAGTTGATAATGACACATAGTAGACTTGGATCATGGTGTAGGAATATTCGCAGTTCCTGGGACTGTCGGACAAACAGGAAGAACAATCCTATTAGGCATACATATGTGACAGCCTGGTGTGACTGCACCCTGTATACAAACGGGATCTATAATCGTATTTGAAAAACCCCAAGGATATAGAGTAGGTAGATATGTAGGTACTTAATTATCTACAGAATAATATGATAATTATCATCGAGCTTAAAACATAAATCATGTATCTTATCCTATTTAATACTTATTCGGAGAATTATTTTTATTTACTTATAGCCATAAAAAACAACGCCTAATCCATTGTCTTAATGTTTGATGTTTTCTCTTGAAATCTCTTTATTTTCATATCATCGAGGAAGAAAAAACCTATATCCCATACCACAGAATAATACTAATAAATGAGCAACATTTGTATAAATATCCATATCTATATATATTTGTAATTACTTTCTCGAAAACGGCTGTAACGATTTCGATGACAGTTGCAATATAGGGCTTTACGGGGTCGATCTAGCTAAGTCTCATATCTGGGAAAATTCGTTTCCTCCGTATTTTCACCCGAGCAAAGCTCGGTCTTCCAAAATTTAGAACAAGATGGCTACCGTAGAACAATGACATGGTAGCATGGAATTAGTAAGTACCTACCTACTATCATGACAGCATGGAATTAATATATGTACTACGAGTATACATGGAATTAGTATGAAAGAGCATTTCTCTATTTTCACCCGAACAGAAGTCGGTCGACCAGGTACTCGATAATTATACAAACAAGTTTTGACTTTTCTTATCTATTGAATGATGCCATTAATTCACCGATTGCCTTGATAATATTCTATCTCAAATTATTGTTCATTACCCAATTTCCGGAAAGTTTTAGAGTTTTTGATAAGATAATCAATTTTTTTTTATACTGGCCTACAAAATGACCTCTTCTATAGAACATTATCTAAATACAGTGCCCTCCTACACTTACAGGGGGTAAATGATTCGTTCGAAACGAATCATGTTATTTTTGCAATCATCTGCCTAGCGTTTTCCCAATTATGTTGGGGTTGGCTTCTAGTCTAACCGGATACAGATGAATACCAGTACCTATTTTACATGGAGCGACTGCCTAACTATCTGTCCATTCTTTGGTATTGTTCGTAGAGTTGAGCTCCACGATTACTGACAAATGCTTGCACTGACTAGACAGGTCAACTTAAATCTGTGTGGTTCTTTCATCAAAAGACCATTTCAAACACTAATCTACATGGTTCTCATATGGCTTGACCACCATTATGTCTGGACTTTAAAAGAGACTGCGACCCCTGAGTTTTTAAACTACTCTGAGAAGAAAGGCCTTCTTCTCAGAGTAGTCAGTTAGGAAACGCCGACCTCATCTAGCTTATTTTTAATATGACGTGTAAAAGTGATTCCGATATCCTACTCGTATATACCTACATAATAAACAATTTCATTTCTACAACCGAATTACTGGTTAACACGATACCTACCCCTTGGTAAACCTAGTTGTTATTGGTCCAAAACTACAGCGTCTATAGCCATTGTAATAGGTATTATTGGTTGAATTCAAGTACTTATTTCATCAAGACAAATTGCGTTTTAGGTAAACCCGTGACACACTGAGATGGTTGGACTTCCCACTATTTAGGATTTTAGGATTTAGGCCATAATTTTACGGTGACAATACCTTATCACTTGATTCACGAACGATAAGGCTAATTCAATATTAAAGCCATAATACCTAGATAGTAATGTAGCAATCGACAGATATAATTCGATAGTATCTAATATTGATCACTGCAGTGCGATAAATACCTGGATCATTCGTAACTTATCTCACTTACTTGTCGTGTCATACCTATTTATAGTCATATCGTCATAAGCGCGTCAATTGAGCATGGGGTTCTGAATTCGACTCCTAGTTCTGGCAGTGGTATCGATTTTTTCCTTCAGGAGTTTCTCAGTAGCAGGATTGAATTTGAGTCGAGTCTAGCAAATCTGTTAGTTTTGAATGTGGATCAAAGAATCAATTCTGGAACTGTACCTACCTATCTCGTTGCACATTACTCTTGAGCTCGAACCAGAAGGAATTTTTTTATTAGGTTTATTTGTCACAGAAACAAGTGCATACAAAAAGATAAGACTAACGGCCTGTTTCACCACCTACGATTAAGTTCCTTGTTAACTTATTTGGCAGTTAATTTCATACAAATACTGTTCCATTTTTGAATTTATTCGGTAAGTAGTGGCTAATTGGCTATTCGAACATCGTGAAATAGGCCCTAAGATAACTACCTAAGTTCACGTAAATAACAACAGGTCGGCATCGAACTCATGAACTCTTGCTTGCCATTGGGCTATTATAATACCAGTGTCCCACTGCAGAGCAAAGGCTCTTCTCATACAGAGAAGGCACGAAGTCAAAGTCAAATAATATATTTCTTTATTCATGAATATGAGACAACCTTATAGAATAACTTAATAATAAGCCCAAGAATGACCAAAATCGTTTAAAGTTATTTTGATAATAAACGCAGGTCAATAGTTGGAGAATGTGAAATGGTCAATTGTAAAAATGATTTAGTTGTCTTTGGACTGATTCGCCCTATCTCCTCGTACTAGTATAAAACTGTATCACGAGGCAAAATCATTTACTTATTTCAATTAGACACATAAAAGGTACTTTTGAACGACAAAAGCATTGACCATCACGATACTTAAGATGGATAGGTGATTTCAGACTTAAATCTATACTAATATTATAAACAGGTAAATCTTCAGCTTATATTTCTTTAGAGCAGTGGTGGCCCAGTGCTAACGGCCCCGACTTACGAGTTGTAGGTCGTGGGTTCGAACCCAAGCAGGCGCTTTACTTTGTGTAAATAATTTCATCACCACTGCTCTCAAAACGGTGAAGGAAATCGTGAGGAAACTGGGATGTCTTAGAACCAAAAATTCGAAAACATGATTGTGACATCTACCAACCCGCACTGGGCCCCCGTGGTAGATTACGGCCCACTCCCTCTCACAGAGAGGAGGCCTGTGTCCCAGCAGTGGGAACATTAATAGGCTGATGATGAATGATGATGATGATATTTCTTTAACTTCGATTTGCTTGGAAATATGACTATTTCATGCAAACATTGTACTAATATTATAAAGAAAAGATTTGTTTGTTTGTTTGTACGTTTGTATGCAGGGGGTAATCTCCAGGAAGTACCAGTCGGGTTAGAAAAATTATTTTTGCATTATATAGCCCTATTATTGAGGAAGGCTCGCAGCCCAAGTCGCGGGCAGAAGCTTGTTAACTTTAAAAATCCAGGTTTGCTTATATTTTCCTTCATCGATGTCAGTAATGTCCAAGATACAATCAGAAAGTACATACGGATTGAAAAGCCACATTTTTCCTTCCCCGGATTTGAATCCCTCGTGCCTGAGAGGCGGGCCATCACGAATTGGGCTATTGCCGCTTGATTATTATAGGAGTTCCACAATTCAAAATGGCATGTTACAAGATTAATTTAACAGATAATCTAATGGGTAGGGCTCTGCCTACTTCCTTAACACCAAAAACGTACAGATTATCAACGATATATCTGTTCCAATTAGAAAATACACAACGCCTTATCGATATAAGTATCTATTAAATCGATAACAATATTGGTTATTAGTAAAAAAATACAATTTTCCAACAATTATCTCTCTATCGAATATTTTTTATCTTTTAATACGAACTATTTGAAATTGTTTTTTTATTGTAACAAGGTAGAATGAGGTATGTTATCGTCAAATTGCTCCAATTTGTTGGATTAATAACTTTTTTTAACTATTTTAGTTTCTTGATAAGGCTCCACAGTTGTCTGTAGGTACCTACACTACCTACCTACCTACCTGATTACAGTAGGTAGGAAAATTTAGTTTGTTTCTATACTCAGGCTCACCTGCTCCACAAACCACTAAACACACATTTTAGCGCTAAACGAATTTAAGACATCGTTCTATATCTGTCAATCTTTTGAAGAAGACAGGGACGTAATGATGTATTTTATAAGTTTAGCGTTAAATGCATTTAGTGATTTGTGGTGCAAATGGACCTAGTGCTTTAATGCCACGCCAGGGAAAGGAGATACTGTAGGTACCTTAGTGCTTGTCCACTCTTGACTCTGAAATGACGCGCCTCAATAATAGTGGGGGCGCGTAATTTCAGAGTGGACAAAATATACCTATACTTTCCTATAAGTTCGCTTTTCAATAAGAAAACAATAACCAACCAGGCTACTTTTGTTTATTGTATAGTTAGCCAAGGTAAATAAAAATAATTTCTCAATGATCCGTTCCTAAGAAAGCACGTTATGCAGTTGGTCCCGGCTGCCATTCGTAGATCTTTGAGTCGTTACGGGCAGTCAGAAGCCCGAAAGTCTGACCACAAACCTTGCCAATGGGTATCGTGTTACCCAGTAACTGCAATGGGTTGTGGAGGTCAGATAGGCAGCCGCTCCATTGAAAATACTGGTACCTATCCAATTGAGCCAGATATATGGGCAGGCAGATATACAATGTCGCCCATGCGCATGTGACCGCCCGTAATTTTCTGAATATTCATGAAAAAATATCGAAAATAAACTTCAAAAGGGGGGGTCTATCTATAACATTTTTCATGTTATTCAATTTTTAATTTTTTAAAGATTTGCTTTCTGTTTTTTGACACATCTTCGAAGTTTATGGGTCGATTTGGATTATGTTTATTATTTCCAAAAGCTTATGAGTTATTTTAACAGGTTAATTAAAATTTTTACAAAAAATTATCGACTACGAAAAAAAAAAACGGAATCGAAGTCATTTCTTCGGTAAAAAATTGTGTATTTATTTTAAAAAAAACTAGTGAAAAATGTCTGCTTACCCCATTATTGAGTGGACTTAATAAGAGGACAAATTATATCCATAAACACCGCTGTCTATATAGATTCAATAGTTGCAAAAGCATTTCATGAAAATTTTGCTCAATTTGTACATAGTACCTACTAACGCCATCTACCGGGGAGTAGTGACAACTTTAAGAACACTGATTTTCTTAGATTTTCCACTACCATTTATTTAATTATTTCTTTCTATCTACACTTTTACTTATAAAACTGATGAAACACCTCTGCCTAAACCTTCGGAGAATACGAGCGTGATGTTATGTAATGCTCAACATCATCATCATCATCACTATGGCAGCGTTGTTCCACCCACTACTGATCACAGGCCTCTGCTCTTTTGTGCCATGCTCACAAGTCTTGTTGCCTATAATGATTGTACTTACTGATCTACTCTTCCTCAGTACCGCCAAGCTGCTGTAACCCCTGGTGGGGTCTGGGCGGCAGGCGGAAAGGGGGGCAGGTGCGCTTCACGGCGGCCCAGACGGGGGCGCTGGAGAGACGGTTCAGCGCCAGCAAGTACCTCAGCCCGGACGAGAGAAGAGCCCTGGCGAGCACACTGAGACTTAGTGATCGACAGGTAAGATGATAATCTTTTTTTTAACTATAGCTGTACCTACCATCTTGGTTTTCAATACATTTGTTTACCAACAGGGTGACACCGTCATTCGAGCGCCAAAAGTCCTTCTTGCAGTGTAGGTAATAAGTAATTGGTGCAAAATAAACTGGCAAAAGTAGTCACCGAGACTGACTATTTACTTGCAAATTAGTAGATTTACGTTAAGACGCCAGCACATCAACCTATTCTAATCTGTCAAATTTTCCCAATCAACATTGAACCTTATTCTTTAGCGATAAAGTTGAAAATCTATTAAAGAAATTTGACAGATTGTAGTAACTTGATGTGCTGGCATACCTACTTTAAAAGTATTTTTAGCACTTGCTCGCAAAATGTCTTTTATTGCACCGCTTTTAGTTTCCCAAGCGTGCTTTTCACTTTGCTTGCATTCCCGCTCTATTCAAATGTACATTTTTCAGCAAAGAGCCTTCAAGTCCTTTTATGCCTAAAAAAAAATGTGAAGATCATAAACTGTAAAAATAAATAAATAAACATTATTTATGAATTGTATGGCGTGCCACAAGAATTCTTGCGGCACTCTATTAGCGCTGCCTCAGCCCGGCTAAAGTACCTAGGTACCGTAAGCATTGCATTCTCACTGTCACTTACACCCACAGTTGTTCCATTGTAGATTGAATATTGAACAACTTACAGGGGCATTATTCTACAATGGAACAACTGTGGGCGACAATGTTTCGTCCCAGTATGTGGTGCTCTATAATAAATAATTGGCAGTGTATAGAGTGCCACTTTACGCATACTGGGACGAAACATTGTCGCCCACAGTTGTTCCACTGTAGAATAATGCCCCTGTAAGTTGGTCAATAGCAATCTACTACTTATTGGCTGCGGGGCTCCAATTTTAGGGAAAAAATACTCGTAAACGGTTCTTTCCTAATGTAACGATCACTTGAAAGAAGAAGCAAGAATGCGAGGCTTGCAGTTAGCTGCACGATGCAGGCACAAAGAATTTAATCAAGCAGGCCCTCTGTAGCAAACAAAAAATTGTCAAAACAATTTTATTGTAGTTGGTACCTACCTAGGCGCATCAAAAATCCAGTGCATTGTGATCGGTTTTGAATTGATTGATCCGTTGATAACATTGCTAATAAGCAGTGATATTAAGTGGATTTGCAATTTATTTTAAAATATTATTAAACAACATGTACATGCCTACGTAACTTACTACCACAACTTCACGCCTGTAATTCCCCGTACGATATGGATAGGCAGTGTTGTATACGGTATAACGACATAAAATGGAAAACCTAAGAACACTTTGCCCGACTCAGGGATCGAACACAGGACCAACTGTTTTGGGAGTTCATAGGTAGGTACCCATTAGTAAGGGTAACGTACCATACAGACTAGTCACAGATTAATGTGCTACAGTCATATAGGAACCAGTGTATTCTGCGAAAATCTCACCGGGAAAACGACATCTCACTTCACCAAACTTAGGTGAAGTGAGCTGTCATGCTACCAGCTAGGGATTGACACTACTGATAGCTCACTTCACCTTAAGTTTTGAAGTTAGCTGTCATCCTACCAGCTAGGGATTGACACTATTGATAGCTTACTTCACCTTAAGTTTTGAACTTGAAGTTAGCCGTCATCCTACCAGCTAGGGATTGACACTATTGATAGCTCACTTCATCTAAGTTTTGAACTTAGGTGAAGTTAGCCGTCATCCTACCAGCTAGGGATTGACACTATTGATAGCTCACTTCACCTAAGTTTTGAACTTGAAGTTAGCTGTCATCCTACCAGCTAGGGATTGACACTATTGATAGCTCACTTCACCTAAGTTTTGAACTTGAAGTTAGCTGTCATCCTACCAGCTAGGGATTGACACTATTGATAGCTCAATTCACCTAAGTTTTGAACTTAGGTGAAGTTAGCCGTCATCCTACCAGCTAGGGATTGACACTATTGATAGCTCACTTCACCTAAGTTTTGAACTTAGGTGAAGTTAGCCGTCATCCTACCAGCTAGGGATTGACACTATTTTATATTTATATTAATGACTTACCTTACCACATAAGGGATAATCACAAGATCGTATTATTCGCAGATGATACATCCCTCATTTTTAAAATCAAACGTCAGTTAGTCAACTTTGAACAAGTTAACGATGCACTCTCTAAAGTTGTGCATTGGTTTAATGTAAATAATCTTCTCCTGAACGAAAAAAAGACTAAACTCATTAAATTTTCAACGCCAAATGTCAGGCAACTAACTACCAATGTTCAAGTTAACGGAATAGAGTTGAACCCTGTTGAGTCAACAGTTTTTCTTGGAATAACTATTGACGGTAGATTACAATGGGGCCCACACATAGAAAAATTGTCAGGAAGGCTAAGTTCGGCCGCCTATGCTGTTAAAAAAATTAGACAGATAACTGACGTAGATACAGCCAGAATTGTTTATTTTAGTTATTTTCATAGTCTGATGTCTTATGGGATTCTTCTCTGGGGAACCTGTGCGGACATTAATTCTATCTTTGTTCTACAGAAAAGGGCTGTCCGAGCCATTTACAACCTAGGTCCAAGAGAGTCCCTTCGAGAGAAATTCAGAGAAATAAATATTCTGACTGTAGCCTCACAATATATTTTTGAAAACCTATTGTATGTACACAAAAATATATCAAATTTTAAGAAAATGTCCGATATTCATAGTTTAAATACCAGGAACAAACACAACCTTGCTGTACATCGCACACGTCTCCATAGAGTAGGCAACTCGTTCATGGGTCAATGTATACGCTTTTACAACAAACTTCCCATTGACATTCGAAACTTACCTATTAAACGATTTAAAAGCTGTATTAAAACCAAACTTTGTAAAAAAGGGTACTATAAAATTTCAGATTATTTAGAAGATAAAAAAGCTTGGGATTGAGCTGCTCGCTCTGCTAAGCCTTGTGATAAAACCATAATACTTGAAATTTAAATTATTACTTATAAACATCAAAATAAACCAGATTTATATTCACATTGACATTATTTAAAATTATATACAAAATGACATGATTACTTTGTAAAGTATTAAATTATTTTTAATTATTGTGAATGTGAGGACTATGTGGGTTTTTTTTCCTCTTTAAATTTTATTTCTCAGGTAGTTTTAATGATGGTCTGGCAGTTTGAGTAGTTGATGCGGCCTACCCAAATGTCCTTTCTTTGGTATTGTTCGTCGATTTGAGCTCCTTAAGTTCTGAGTTGAGCTCCACGATTACTGACAAATGCTTGCACTGACTGGACAGGTCCACTCAAATCTGTGTGGTTCTTTCCTCAAAAGACCATTTCAGACACTAATCTACATGGTTCTCATATGGCTTGACCAAGATTATGTCTGGACTTTAAAAGAGACTGTGACCTCTGAGTTTGTTTCGGCCTTTCTTCTCAGAGTAGTCAGTTAGGAAACGCCGACCTCATCTAGCTTATTTTAAACATTTTTTTTAATATGACGTGTAAAAGTGATTCCGATATCCTATTTACAGAATAAACAATTTCATTTCATTTCATTTCATTTCATTTCATTTCATTTCATTTCATTTCATTTCATTTCATTTCATTTCATTTCATTTCATTGATAGCTCACTTCACCTAAGTTTTGAACTTAGGTGAAGTTAGCCGTCATCCTACCAGCTAGGGATTGACACTATTGATAGCTCACTTCACCTAAGTTTTGAACTTGAAGTTAGCTGTCATCCTACCAGCTAGGGATTGACACTATTGATAGCTCACTTCACCTAAGTTTTGAACTTGAAGTTAGCTGTCATCCTACCAGCTAGGGATTGACACTATTGATAGCTCACTTCACCTAAGTTTTGAACTTGAAGTTAGCTGTCATCCTACCAGCTAGGGATTGACACTATTGATAGCTCACTTCACCTAAGTTTTGAACTTGAAGTTAGCTGTCATCCTACCAGCTAGGGATTGACACTATTGATAGCTCACTTCACCTAAGTTTTGAACTTGAAGTTAGCTGTCATCCTACCAGCTAGGGATTGACACTATTGATAGCTCACTTCACCTAAGTTTTGAACTTGAAGTTAGCTGTCATCCTACCAGCTAGGGATTGACACTATTGATAGCTCACTTCACCTAAGTTTTGAACTTAGGTGAAGTTAGCCGTCATCCTACCAGCTAGGGATTGACACTATTGATAGCTCACTTCACCTAAGTTTTGAACTTAGGTGAAGTTAGCCGTCATCCTACCAGCTAGGGATTGACACTATTGATAGCTCACTTCACCTACGTTGTCAAAGGACAGATTTTAACAGAATAGATCGCCAGGTCAACATTAGATAAAAAGTGAAGTGTCAGGCGACTTTTTACCATAAGCGGTGCAACTGTTACAGTCTTTTCAGATAATTTAGGTTCCTACCTGTTTTTGTATCACTGTCAGTCACAGGACTGTCTGTAATGGACTAATGGTCATTGCACCTTGAATTGCCCTGCACCTTGAATTGCCCTGCACATAATACTGCCCTCCAAATGATGTTAGCCTGAACATGCAATTATTTTTTTTCTGCAGGTGAAAACCTGGTTTCAAAATCGTCGCGCCAAGTGGAGGCGTACTACACCGGATGCAGCTGATGCTGGTAGCCCTCCGACTGCCGATGAAGGATCTGACGACGAAGTCCATATAGCTGATGAAGAATGACGCCGATGACACACGACTGGCACGCGATTGAATAAACGATTATTTTAGACTGCCTATATATTTAAAACCGTTGTTTTTTTTTTTTAATGCCTTCTGCGAAATTTTGGAGATGAGTTGCCATACCAGAGACAAACCTGGGGCCATACTTTGATGTGATAAAGTTATCATTGTTCCATTGTGAAAAAGGGATATCTAATGCTATTCGTCCTGTATAGCTCCATCTCTTTCTGACACTGGAACACTAAGCTTTAACATGTCAGGGCTGCTCCTGTATGATGTGCCCTCACTTAAGTACAGACGCCAGCACATCAACCTACTCCAATCTGTCAAATGTGACGTGAAAATGACCACGCGGGCCCAGTGCGGGTTGGTAATGTCACATGTCATGTCTTTGAGTTTTTTGGTTCTAGGACATGCCGGTTTTCTCACGATGTTTTCGTTCACCGGTTTGAGAGCAGTGATGTTTTTTATTTTGAAGTGAAACTTCTTTAGCGGTTTTGTGCACTTTTTTTGGGATGGGTAAAAAATGTTAAACTCGCGTCAGGACACTGCTGATCGAAAATTCGTAGTACGGAGGGACTTCGACCCGTTGCCTAGCAACCGACAAAGTAAATATCAAAATAAATAGTCTTTAACATTACGTAAAGATTGCGAGGTAAGAAATTTTACCCATATTGATGGGTAAAAAAAGCAGTCAAAACATACTTCATGAAAAGTGTTTAAATAAATTGTTTATTTTTGTTAATATATTTGGAAAATAAATAAATATACCTACTACTACTAATATTGAATATTGTAGGTACATATTTAACCACATAAATGATAGTACTTTTAAACTGATAAATAAAGTAATTCGTGCGTAATTAACCCTAACCATTCCAAAATATTCAAAAATCAACGTTATTGTTCAAGTTTTCACTTCTGCCGGCACTCCCGGAGTGCAACCCGTTGTTTTTTTTTATTCCAGGCTGAAATGATGATGATGATGATGATGAAGCGCCTGTCAGGGTTCGATCCTACGACTTTACGACTTGCACCTCGTAAGTCGCGGCCGTTACCACTGGGCCACCACTGCTTTCATGTAATAGGGGGCGACCCTTTTGCCATCAACCGGGCACAACTCCAGACTCCGGGCTGCTACTGAAAAATTCCAGACAGAAAAACCCAATAACACTTTGCCCGATCTGGGAATCGAACCCAGAACCGTACCTATGCGACGACGAGACCAACGAGGCAGTATTTTTTATCAAAAGCTCATACCAGTATTACCTACTATCTCCGGCTAACAGGAGCTTGATTACTGTTTTAAGAAGATAGCTCAAGATTATCAATTATCTTTATATTTAGGCGTAAATTCAAGATACGCAAACCACTCCCTTATATTTGTTCCACGTCAAAAACAAGTGATATACCGAAGCTTAGATGTTATCGACTTATTTGATGGATTGGAAAGTAATCGCTGTAGCAATACAAATCATCTTCAAATTCCTTTAAATTAAGGTATTAATAATTGATAACTAATCCGAGAGATCGTTTAACGTTCAATAACAGGCTTAGGATGGGTCATGTGACGGTAATACGCAAGATAGTGGGAACAAGCTTAGACTGCGATAAAATGGATTAACGAGTTTGCTGTTGAGTATTATTTTTAGAACATGTTTCGGGGCTTCATTATCATTAATAATTGCAAACAATAAAACTATTTGGGTAGGTTATTATCTCTGACCTTATCATTCATAAACTACGGAATAGTTTGAAAGTCAATCAAATTATAGGACCTAACCAAACTACTTACACAGGTAACAACTATGACCTAAACTGCTTCCGCGATTTGTTTTAGGAAAAACAACTGTAATTCTAACACATAAGGTTCAGTTTGCGCTACAACTTCTTTTATTTACATTTTCAACATTACTAGTCAGTCTAAAATCAACTTTATTTGTACTCGCATATGTTGAATTGGAAACAAGGATTTATTAAGTTTTACCCGACTTCGCAGCAGCAAAAGAGGGGTGGCAGTTGGTGGTATCAATTAATGTGAGGTGCAACTAAAATATCTGCATCAGACTGCTTGAAAAGTGATCTTGTTTAAAGTTGTATACGGATTTTTTTTTTCAATTTTTAAACTGAATCTTGTGGACAAATATACAGAATCTTATAGAATAGCAAGAAGAGCAAACAATAACATAAAAAAAAATGTTAAATTTTTTTAGTTTAATTTTCTTGCAATTAAGTGAGATAGAGCCTTTAAATAAAAGTTAAACAAAATTTAACTCTGTTACATTTTTGCCTGAACCACAATTGCAAAAAAACTTTGATTAATATCTTGCGCTAGTACAATATGTTTAATTTTGTTGGATAGCGTATTAAAATATTTAATTAGGTAATTTAATGCAAAAAATCCGCTGTTAATATTTTTGCTTGAAGTACAATAACAAAGATAAGACAAGATCAGGCTTATCCGTACACTTGTATTCCCCATATTTCTGTACGCAGCTGAGACGTGGACATTACGAGAACTGGAAAAGAAAAAAGTAGACGCTCTAGAAATGTGGTGCTGGAGGAGAATGCTTGGAGTATCATGGACAGAATTCCGCACAAACGTCTCCATACTCCAAGAACTCGGCATCAAACAGCGTCTATCAGCACTAGTACAGTCTCGAATACTGAAATTTTTTGGTCATGTCTCCAGGCGGAATAATGACTCCATAGAGCGTCTGGTGGTGCAGGGCAGAGTGGAAGGTAATAGGCCACGCGGGAGGTCACCGATGAGGTGGACCGATCAAATAAAATCCGCGGTTGGAGGCCCTGTCAATGAATGTGCCAGACTGTCACGTAACAGAACCAGATGGAGGGAGATCGTGAGGCGGGCAACGACTACACCTGCGATTGGACACAGTTCATTGTGACCACGACCGCTCTGTCAAGAGCGAAACGAAGAAGAAGACAATAACAAAAAAAAAAAAAAATATATCGAAATTTCCGTGGACGATTTTGTTTAATTATCAAACCTACTTGTAATACCTCATCTCTTCGACAAATACTCCATACACACATATCTGTTAATATTTTTTTCTACCAAGTAATATTGAATTAACATGTTTTCTTAAAAAAAATGTACACGTGGGGGTTAACTTTTCGCGGGATACATTTTAACATACTTCCTTGTCCATACCCACGTTAAATGAAAAAAATCGCTGTTTTTAATTCATGCAAAGTTGGCCTAAAATTCGGCGTAAATTCCCCGGACTAGTATCTTCACGAAGAGGATATCAGTACCTTTTAGCTGTCAGCTTTAGCAATGCTTTAGGCGCCATCTGTCGGTAGTCACTATGAAACCGTAATCATATTTTTTTGGCACTAAGTACATTCAATAAGACAGGGCCTCTAATTAAGGAAAAACGTTTTTGAGCCAGATAGAAATAAAATAAAACAATACAAATACAGCTTTAATAGCAAAACAAATTCAACTAGCACTTGGTTCTTGGGCTGTACGATACAAGAAATAGATAAGATCTAAATAATTATCTTGAATGTTGGCTTGAATGGATATTATAATCCTTACTAATCACCTAATTTTATTATTATGAATGAGCTTTGTTAGGAATTTAACAACAGATTGAATATTATCGACCTTTGATAGTATCAACATTGCACGTGTTTATCTAAAACATTTGCCCCCTTATCAATGATCCCGGAGTCAAATTAGGTGGTTGATTGAAGAATATCCTCTATGTTCTACAAACTGCAAGACGCCATCTATCGGCCGTCGTTGGCAAACTACACATATGTCGGTACATATGTGTAGTTTGCCAACGCAGTCCGTATACGGTTATGCGAACTGCGTAAGGTTGAAAACCGCACAAACTGGATAATAAATACACAATAATTTAAAAAAAATGTTTTATTATTAAAAAAACAAATAGACCAAGGGAAAACTTTGAAAACAAACAAACACTTACATCTATAAATTGAACTGAAACGTAATAATATCGTTTATTTACATCCTTACACTTATACATTGTGTTTGGTAGGCCATTTGTCTGAACTTCGCGTTTAAAAATACTTTTAAGAGATAAGGAATTAAATATTCCTAAATCTTCCAAGACTTTAACATGTCAGTTTGGTAAAGGAAATGTTAATTTAGGGACCGCTGAGCTAAAAGACTGTGACAATGCATTTCTGTGGCATATGTTAGTCTGTAAGTACAGGCAAAGGCAACTCTTTTTATAAGCAGTTCCTTAGCATTCTTGCAGGTCAACCTGGGAGTTTTTCGGCTGCTTACCCAGACATTATAAACAGGCAGAGACAACCTGTGTACTCCTTTTATTAATTCCCTTGTGATCGGGGTGGGGCCACTAACAGCAACGCCGACTCAATTATTTCTAATATCCACTTTATTTTCAACCGTAGTTTGTCAAACATCTTTGAAACAGTTTCTACGTCGATTAATGTTAAACTTTTTGTTAATAATTTAGATTTCTGAACGCAGCTAGCTAACTATCTGACAAAGTCAATGATTAATGTAATGTCAATCTTGCCTCCAATTTTAGTTTTGTAAAAAAGTGTGTGACGCCCTAATAAAAACATAAAATCTCAAATTATGTTTAATTTCATCGGCTAGATAGTATTCTTAAACGCAAATTTTAAGACAAGATACAATTTAGAATATAGGTATTAATTTGTAACATTCGCGTAAACATTTTATTAAAAAAACTCAATCTATCGTGGCACATTATTCTATGTCCGTGCGTTTAGTTACAAAAAGTATCATACAATTAACAAATAAATTAAGACTGAGTCACACTTATCCTTAGGTATAACTTTTAACTTGTAATAATTATAACTATTTAAAATTCAACTATTCAGTCAAATTTTTTCACTACACCACCCTAAATTGCTTTTTTACCCGCCATTTTGAAAGCAAAGCCGCCATTTTTTGAACTCCAAACAGTTTTTAGTTAATTTCACTTTCTCTATGGTACTATAACATCAATGTAAGTACTTATTTACAGTGTTATATTAAATATGGATTGAAAAATATATTAGACTGGGGTCACACGTAATTTTAATATTGTAATTATTTGATGCATTCTTTAAGCACCTTACTACAGATAGTGCCATCCACGAAGACTCGCCCTACTTCGCGATTAAAGTACTACAGCACTGTACTTTAGTACTGTACTTTAGTACTGTACTTTAGTACTGTACTTTAGTACTGTACTTTAGTACTGTACTTTAGTACTGTACTTTAGTACTGTACTTTAGTACTGTACTTTAGTACTGTACTTTAGTACTGTACTTTAGTACTGTACTTTAGTACTGTACTTTAGTACTGTACTTTAGTACTGTACTTTAGTACTGTACTTTAGTACTGTACTTTAGTACTGTACTTTAGTACTGTACTTTAGTACTGTACTTTAGTACTGTACTTTAGTACTGTACTTTAGTACTGTACTTTAGTACTGTACTTTAGTACGGAGCGGAATGCGGCGTGTCTTCGTGGATAGCACTATCTATATTATCAAAGCAAAACTTCGCGTAACCCAGTCATATGTTTTTTATTAATCAATTAATGTCATTTGCGCTTCAAAACTATAGTAACTATTAAAAATACTAACACGTATCTAAAATAGACATTGAGTTGTATTTTCTTTCCTTATCTACTTTATACATTGATTGTTTCTTAGTTTTTTTACTATAATACAACGAAATTCTTTGTTCAACAACATCTCTGTTGAATCCATTGCCTTATTTGTTCAGTTTATCAACATCTATGTACAGATAGGTACGCGATGGATAGCAAATAATTATGTATACAATGTATATTTATGGCAACGCGTATTTCGGATTTACACAATTATTTCTGTAGGTCGATATAATTATACCGACGGATATACTATTTAATGGTAATTTAAACAATTATTGTTATTTACACGAGTTCGTTCAGCTACCAAAGAAAATAGGCTATTGTCTTTTCAATGTTTTTTAATGAATTCGTCAATTAATTTATTAAAAAGTATACTGAATGCATGCGAAAAAAGACTTCATTAAGTACGTTTTGTGTGATTTTTATGAGCAGGTTATAAATTTTTGTTTTAAAGAATAACTTGTATGGACGGACGGCCAAAACAATCTGCAATTCAACAGTGATTCGTAAGTGTGCTAAATGGCCAAAATATTCTGTATCCGTTCAAACAAAATTTTGAACAAATAAGTTTAAATAATTTGCAACAACTATGTTTAAAAATTATGCCAGTTGTCATGTCATTCCCTTGTTGTGTAGTATCATTCTAAATGTCAGTTCTTAAGAGTACAACTATTCTGATCTTACCTCATAAACCTTATTTCCATAGACACCAGTAAAACTGTCGCATTCACTCTGGCAGTGTGCTTGTGTGATCAAAGGAAAGTGGACCGTATGTTCATGAGGTGTTAGTCGGATTTCCTTAACGCGCCCCTTGCGCGCCATGCTTTTAAGAGATTGTATGAGAAGTATAGTTGGAAAAAGTGTATTTGTGACGCGAGGAGTACGAACGCGTACCACAGGAGGCCGTATGGATAACCCTGGAAATGAGAGGAAATAAATTAATATTATAGCCACACAGTATTCATAGGTAATAAATAAATGAATTAATAATAATAATTTATTCACCAAAATAAGAACACGTATTACAAAATTGAATAATGACAATACAACCGTCCGATCTGTGTTGGGTATCGTACTGAGTCTATTTATGTGGAATTTTACAAGAAAATAGAGAAAAAAATTGCCACGGTTTTTCAATGGGGATTTTACCAGGTTATTACATGGGGCGCGGGTGACCGTCGTTTAGCGGGTGTCTTCAAGTCATACTCATAACTTATGACACATACTAAAAAATTTCTACAAAAAATGAGAATTTTGAATAGGAATAACTTTTTATTTTCAAAAGTTTTTTTTTTTAATGGTAATGTTATTGCAGCACCTATGTCGGATCGGACAGGGTTTTTTTTAAATATTATATAAACTAAATAATAGTTTAACGTTTGTAATATAGCTTAGGACTATCTACATCCGAACTAGATGGCAATCCTGTATCTTGGATTATATTTAATCCCCATAAATAAATAGTGAACATATAGTAGCCATGTTTGAAGTTGTAAACATTACAAAGATTGTCATGTATTATGTGGATGCACCTGCCATGTTATACCTTCACCAACTATGGTTGACGGGTAGAGAATGCTCAAGGCATTAAGTCCGCCTCAGGGGGTCCAACCGCGAAGCGAATTCCGTAGTTTAGCCGTAGTTACGGGCGCTTCAAAGTTGGTCTCTCTTACGGACATACCGTTAGTGAGACGGAGTACGAAGCACCCGTAACTTCGGCTGAAACTACGAATTTCGTTTAGAGAGTAGCCCCCTGTTCCCTTTTTATGCATAAAAAATTATAGATAAAAAAAATATAAATATATCCATAAGGATCTCTGTCCCCTGGTTTTAAAGCACAAAATAAAGGGAACTAAATTTTTTTATTATTCTCATTGTGGGTGCAAGCGAAATAAGTACGCTTTCTATCTCATATGGACATATTAAAAGGCGAATTACGAACCATATTTTGAAAATGGTTCATAATTAATTATTATACATTTATTACTTTCATCATCATCATTCCAGCCAAAAGACGACCACTGCTGGACATAGGCCTCCCCCAAGTACCGCCACTTTGACAGATTCCGTGCTTCCCGCATCCAGCGGATTCGATTTATTACTTTATTTTTAATTGCAAAAGTAAAGCTAGTGCCAGCACAGTTAGTTTAGTCTTTGCGTTTAAATCTAACCAATATAAATCGTAGAAGCAAAACACACATTAATTTAATTAATTCAATAATAACTATAATAATTATTAATTAGTGCATTTTTTTTTTGGTTATAGTATTCTCAAAATAAAAATTATATTACAAGCCTTCCGATGAGAGAATGCGTTCTCTAACTAGTCAGTTATATAGTCCCTTCACAGTTATTTTACTGCTGCCAGCGACCTTACAGCGACGACAATAAAGTTCACTGTGCAAAATCTGACAACAAACACTGGGTACAAAACAATATTTACTTCTTTTACGAATTTAAACATTATTAGTTCCTAATCGTGTCCATCTGACAAGTGTCAGAAACGCATTCTCTCGGTGGCCGAAATATAAATATTTTAAATAAATTAATAAGTTAATTTAATGAACAAGTAAAAAAATAACACTCCTTTTTTGGCTTCGCTGCATTCGGGTAATAAAATGCCAAGTTCAGAACCCAAAACCTGGTACATAAAAAGCAGTTCAACAAACCTTCGCGACCACACCACCCAAAACCAAACCCGAATAGTAAATGTTTCATTTTAACTTACACCCACCTGCCACAGCTCGATATCAACTTCACTGCTGTCATCCTCATCCTCATCCATCGTCAGGTATCTCCAGACATCCCCACAATAGTACAGGATGCAGTACAGAAGGGGTCCGAACCCTAACGCTGTGATTCCGTACATGTACCGTCGAAGCTGACGAATGTTGTTGCGCTTGATGGCTGATAGACCGAGGAACGATAGCAAGAGGGAGAGGCACCAGATGTACTCCCACCAAACAGGCTGGAATTATAGAGGGCAGTTGTTTAGATCAGGTTCTTGATAAAAGTCCAATAGCTGAAGTACGTCGTAACACACTCACGATACTCACAATCGCAAATCCTTTCATTTTGACAATACAAAAATTACTCGTTGAATGCATCCTTGAAGTCAGTTAAAGATTTCGGTCGGTTAGGTACATGATTAAATAAATAAATATTCATTGCGTAAATTACGTTGTTGTCGTTGTAGAATAAACGAATTTATAAACATAAGTAAAGCAATGGATTTTGTGCCCCCTTCAGGAAACTAATAATTAAATAAAAAATAGGAATGTTGAATGAGACCTCTCTCTACATTCCTATTTGTCTGTTTTGTTCCAAAAATTCCTGTGATATGGTTCCAGTTCTTTGTTTCTGTGCAGTTATATTATAATTTGTTTCGTACCAATAAGGAAAACAATAGAATTTAGTCTAATCGGCTACTGCCGGTCATTTCGCAGTTTTAAAAGTGAAATTTAAGATAAGAAACAATGACAATAGTGCATTACTGTCGCGGCCTGCAACAGGGGCATTGATGGACGATCGTAAAAGTATAATAACAAAATATACATGAGTCCATCAATGCGTGGTTGCGGCCAAGGCTTGTATAGTAATTTACTCAAATAATGCGCGGAAATTCAAAATAAGTAAATTAATTATAAATTCAAGAAACAATTTGTTTGTTTATTCATGAACAATAAATTGTATCTGAAATTACATGGTATAGAAAAATAAATTAAATAACATAATAAAAACACACACACACGTTAAAATATTACTATGACGAACAATAGTATATTATGCAACTAATGAATAATGGACGGATTTAAAGCGAGGGCCATAGATGAATCACGATCGAGTGAAGGATTCTAACGACTGAATCACGACCGAAGGGAGTGAGTCATGATGATTGAATCACGAGCGCAGCGAGTGATTCAAGTGTTAGAATCCTGAGCGACGCGAGTGATTCATGGCCCTCGATATAAATCCGTTTTATTCAAGAGTTGCATACTATACTTTATACCATGACTACGAGAAAAAGAAAGATGTAAGCGAAAATAGACATTTAATGAAGAAAAAAGGAAGGTTAACGTTCAGTGGTGGGAGCCCTCCTGGAGGGTTCACCTAGAGCCCTCGCCGAGGTCTCATTTTGAATGTAGGTTTTTTTGGCGAATACAGATTATAAACCGTGAAAATAAAATCTGATGTATATTTTAACAAAACGTAATGCCGGCAACCCTCCCGGAGGTTTCACTTCCAACTACGAATAATAAAAGTCTTAGACTTCCAATATGTATGGCGGCATGGCGTATGAGTTCTATGAAAATGGGTGGAGTCGAAAGTGTTAAGGAGGTTGTATAGCATTGAGATGGCGGTCGAATATATTGACGTGTTCTAAATTCAAACACCATAATATAATAATAATATAATACCAAAAAAAAACATCTAAATTTATACTCAAGCGAAAATAAAAACTAAGGCCCGTATTGCCAATCAAAAGGCTTTAAACGAGTTTTAAGTAATGCTTGTATTTTAAAATAATATTTTAAAACAAAATATGGACAGATAAATAATGATGATGATGATGACGGACAAATAAAATAATGTATTAAAACAAATTTTATAAATTAATATAATTATCATCAATTCAGCCGAAAGACGCACAGTCCACTGCTGGACATAGGCCCAATTTATTTTATAAGTTAAGATCAAATAGGAACCATTAATTACCGGTGGTATCTGCAGCTCTTCAATCTCCAGTATGAATATGTCAAGTTTGTCGAGGATGTCTGCAGAAAGCTTGGCCAGCATCACCAGGAACATTACATGGTGGAAGAACACGCAGTACTTCAGACGAGACTTGTTTAGAGCACTGGAATGAGAAATATTTGGTTACAATTTTGATATGCATAACAGTTATACAATTCTGTAATTTTGGTTCATGTCACAGATTAATACAGATGGGACACTCTGAAAAATCATTTAAATAAAAAGCGAGTCATGCTACGACCCAATAAAGTGCAATTTAAGTTGCACCGCTAATCACCTACAGCTATATTCACCTAGAAGTTGCCTATCTTTCCATTTTGTGACTCTTAGATCTTCTGACTATGTTACACTCACTGATTTGGTACCGTCGCATACTTGTAGCTTCATATCTAAACTACGGAGTGTCTGTATTAATCTGTGTTCATGTGCAGGACAAGTTAAGGTGACAGTTAATGGTAACACCATAGATAGTACTAAACCCCATGACACTACTAAAGGTAACAGATAGACATATAATAAACGAAGTGTATAGAGTGCCGCGAGTTTCTTGTGGCACTCTAGTGTCACTGCCTCGGCCCGGCTAGGGTGCCGTGACCGTTGCATTGTCACTGTCACTTGTTATTTAGGTTAGGTTAGGTTAGAACTGTGACCACACAACGCACGAGCCGAGCGAGCGTAGCAAGCGGTGCCGCGGTAGCGGCCGGCGAAGTGCCAGGGTCCGTTTAGGCACAAGAGAATGTAATGTTTTGGGAATGTGGTGTTTTACAGCGATCTAACCTCGACAATCAAACAAACTACCAAGTGACGTGACTTAGTGACAGTGACAATGACAATCCAATGCTTGCGGCACTTTAGCCGGGCCGAGGCGGTGTTACTAGTTTACTAGGGTGCCTGTAGTCGCACTTTATCCGATAGGGATAGAGTGCCAATGGTGGCACTCTATACACTGCCTATAATAAATTGCAATAACTTTTGAACCAGTGGACCGATTTTAATGAAATTAAGACTAAATGTTATCTCAAGATACGGACTGTGACTATATTTCCCATCCCTTAAATTTTTAAAGTATACAAAAATATTATTTAATAGTATTTTATAAATCTATTTTATATTTTATCGTCTATTTTCCCCCTTCGGGGAATGATTTTACAAAAATGTTGTAAGACATAATTCCTTATTTCTTACTAAGAGCATAAATTTGAATTTTCATATGCCAGGAAATGCTGGGTTTCTCATACAAACTTTCATCCCCTATATCACCCATTGGATTATTTTTGAAACAAAAAGTAACCTATGTCCTTCTCCAGGATGCCATCTATCTCCTTGCCAAATTTTGTTGAAATCTGTTCAGTGGTTTAGGTGTGAAAAGGTAATATACAGACAGACAGAGTTACTTTCGAATTTATAATATAGTTGGTTAAGTTGGTTAAGAGACAGAATCTTAAAACAAATCAACTACTAGGCAACTAGCTTCATCTTTCTGACTGACTGACCCCTTGACAATTCAAGAGTACCTGTAATTGGTTTGTTTGAAATAAATGCTTTGAGTTTTGAGTTTGAGTTCGAATCCAATCTTCAGACATCATCTGCAAGTAACCTAATCAAAATTCAATATTTGAAAAGTTAATACTCAAGCAGTTACTAAGACATTTTAATTTAAATAGCCTCCTCCATAATGAACAATATGGCTTTACAAAAGGTCGTTCGACTACAGATGCGGGTGTTGCTCTGCTGAAACACATATTTAGCGCATGGGAGAACTCGCAAAATGCTATTGGGGTTTTCTGTGATCTCTCCAAAGCCTTTGATTGCGTGCACCATGACACGCTATTGCGTAAACTGCGTCATTACGGTGTACAAAACGAAGCTCTCGATGTTATAAATTCTTATTTAAGTAATAGGTCCCAATGTGTAGATATTAATGGTGTGAAATCTTCCGGGTTACCAGTTCAGTTAGGTGTACCTCAAGGCTCAATACTGGGTCCATTCTTGTTCTTAGTGTATATCAATGACTTACCATTCTTTTTAAAGGGTATCTGTGAAGTTGTACTGTTTGCAGATGATACCTCTCTTATTTTTAAAGTAGACAGGAACAGACAAGATTTTGACGATGTAAACAGTGCACTCTCAATGGTTACGGATTGGTTTACAACAAATAACTTAGTTCTCAACTCCAAGAAAACGAAATGTATAAAGTTCGCTTTACCGAATGTTAGAAATCTAGGACCCAACATCGTCTTAGATAAAGAAGTGCTTGAAACTGTGGGCTCGGCAGTTTTTCTGGGCATAACAGTAGATGCCAAACTTCAGTGGGGCCCACATATTTCAAGTCTAGCGGGAAGGCTCAGCTCGGCCGCCTACGCTGTCAGGAAAGTAAGACAATACACTGACGTTGATACAGCTCGATTAGTCTATTTTAGTTATTTCCATAGCGTTATGTCCTATGGTATTCTGCTGTGGGGCAAAGCCGCTGACATTCAAAATATATTTGTTCTTCAAAAACGAGCTGTCCGAGCAATTTACCAACTAGGTACCAGAGTCTCTCTGAGAGATTTTTTTAAAGATATTGGTATTCTTACAGTGGCATCACAATTCATCTTCGCCAATATCTTATATATTAGGCAAAATATACACGTATACACTAAAAACAGTGATATCCACAATATCAACACCAGAAATAAAGACAAATTACGAGCTCCTTTTCACCGGCTTCATAAGGTTCATAACTCATTTGTTGGGCTTGGTATAACCTTTTATAACAAGCTACCCACTTCTCTGCTAGATTTGCCTTTTAATGCGTTTAAAGCTAAAGTAAAATCCAACCTTTGTTTAAAGGCATACTATTCTATCAATGACTACTTAAGCGATAAAAATAGTTGGTCGCTGTGATTAACTCAAGACAATGTTTATGTTCTTTCTCCAGTTTTAGCTTACCTACTGACAGGTTATATGTTTATAGAATGTTTAATTTATTTGACTTTATTATACAATTTTTTTTATTTTTATTTATTGTTGACATGATCTACTCATTACAATGTTTTTGTATGAGTTGTATTGCAATATGTGATTAGCTAGCGACCTCGACAGTAGATTATATATTATTCTTGACTAACTGTTGATCTATTTTTGATTTATTTTTACTTCAATGGTCCTAGTTTATCATATCTAATTATGTGACTTCGAGTTACAGCTTTATTAGCTATATGTAAGCGGGCACGCCCTTTATGCCTGGAGGCTTTATAATTCGGGTATTAAGTTCTGTTTACGTTTTTAGTTTTTATTTTTGCTTGAGTTTAGATTTCGATATTTTTTTTTTTTTTTTTGTTGGTACATTGGCGCGTGCTAGCTGTCATTATGGCATATATTTTATTGAATGTTTTGTGTTGAGTAATGTAAATTATTTGCATACTATTGTATAGAATCAAGTTATTTTTTCTAACTGAACAGACAGCTGTGCTGCTGGGGAGTTTGTTGCGCCACTTCTTCTCTCCAGCAAAGGCACTAGGAAGTGGTGAAGGGCGGGCGTTTTTGGGGGACTGTCTTATGTAATTTTGACGTTCGAAAAGTGCTGATTCTCAGCCTAATTTGAATAAATGACTTTTGAATTTGAATTTTGAATTTTGAATTCGGTTGGTGGGTAGCCTTAGGGGCGGATTTTTTTCTTAATCTATTTGTAAATATGTTTCATAATGTTTTTATTTGATTAGACCAAAACAATTAAAAAGCCAGTACGTCTCGCATAGATCCATGTTTTATGTAGGATTCATAATTAAATCATTATTCTTACTTTATAACCACATAAAGTCAAATTGTTTAGAAATGTTTTCTTGGATTTTTGCAAATGAAGGAAGTAGAAACCTATAAAATTTTATGATGCATACAGTAGCATGTTGACCATTAAATATTGGGTATGGTTTCAGTTATTACTTTATTTTTATATGCCTACACAATTTTTAATTAATTGGCATGTGACATGTTTTCAAGACCCGCCTTATGGTTGGTCATTCTGAGTACGAGATTGGGAAGAGAAACAAATGCTTTCACTTTTAGACATATCTTGTCTCTTAATTTATTCTTATTGTGATTATTCTATTTCGAAACACGCACTGGTTTAGTATACATTCATATAGAAAACTGTAGTGTTTAGATTTTACTGACAGACATAGTTGGGTTATCATTTATAACAAGCAATTTTCTTATTTTTTCTAACTGATTTTGAGGACGTTGGCATTACTACTATGTAATAGAGTAATGTGTGGACCTTTTCAAATAATTGGCGCGAAACATTATTCGCTATCGACTGCTTTTGTCTAAAAATAATTTGACGGAACTTGGTCGAAAAAATGATATCAACTGTAGATCAAGCTTACATTCGACTAGTAATTATATTCTTCCGTACGGCCATAAATACTTGTAAATAAGCCAAATTACGTACCTAATCTGATATTGTGCTGCTATTTTCTCTCTGTGTTCGAAATCGGCACCGTTCGTACCAGTCACCATAACACCACCCCGCGAAGCCATTTTTGTAACTAAACAATTATATAAACAAACAAAATAAATACTTTCTATCGATCTCAGATCAGTGAAATGACATCATTCAGATAATCTTTGCTAAGATTTTTCTTTTCGATCAATTCATTTTCCCATCTGCCAAACGAGAGCCAACGAAATGCCAAAAATGCCAACGTCTCAAGGTTTTTATCACGTTCCAAATGTCACAATAAATACTTTTCATTAGTATCATTTCAAACATTCTATATAGTGTAGCTAATTTTATAAAATAAAGTATATGTTTTATACTTTATATAAAATAAATTAATCAAATTTAATTCAGATTTCAGGTAGGTTTTAGGTCTAAATTATTGAAATAAATACTGGAAAGTTGCTTCATAAACTGAAAACGAAACGTTAATTTGACATTTGCAATTTTACGTTCGGATACAAGCTCGGTCAAGGAATTGCAAAAAAAGGGCAGACTTTCTTTATTTTACGAGAAAAAAATATTTTATAGAAAATATTCGTAGAGTTCTTAAAATAATTTCAGTCAATCTTCCTAGCCTTTTTTCCCAACTATCTTGGGGTCGGCTTCCAGTCTAACCGGATGCAGCTGAATACCAGTATTTTACGTGGAGCGACTGCCTATCTGACCTCCACAACCCAGTAACTGGGTAATACGATACACCTTGGTAAGACTGGTGTCAGACTATCGGGCTTCTGACGACTCGTAACAACTGTCAAAGATCCACGAATAACAGCCGGGACCAACGCCGTGCTTTCCGAGGCACGGAGGAGTCTCGATATGTGAAGATGGTCACCTATCCACTGACCAACCCCGGCAAGCATAGCTTAACCTGAAAAATATTTTCAGTAAGCAAACTAAAGTTATTTTGCCACAACGTTCACGTTCACTGCCTCGCTGGGTGACGCGTGAGTGGTCCACTCAATAAAAACCCACAAGGGTAAAAATATCTGTTTTTTTTTTCTTTATCCCTGTCCCATTTCCGGAGAGCAGCCTCCCCCAAGTCCTTACAAGCCCACGCAGTAGGTACGTGTCCAGGCCGAGAGTCGGTCTCGGCGGCGGCGCCGTCTATCTTCAGACCACCACCAGTAGATGAAGACTCTTGCACATTTTCTGCCAGTTTTGGTGAAACTAATAAATTAGGAATGTTAAATTTACCTACTGTGATAATCAAAGGAAAGCGACTTTCATATTATAACCAAATCAATCAATCTGTCTGACTAATAGCCTTTTCCCAACTATGTTGTGGTCGGCTTCCAGTCTAACCGGATGCAGCTGAATACCAGTAGGTACCTTCTTAGTTTACATGGAGCGACTGCCTTTTTGACCTCACAACAGTCACAACCCAGTAACTGGGTAGGTACCTAATACGATACCTCTTGGTAAGACTGGTTTTCAGAATTTCAGGCTTCTGACTACGCGCAACGACTGTCAAAGATCCAAGAATGACAGCCCGGACCTATCGTGAGATATGATGGTCACCCATCCACGAAACAACGTAGGTTAACCTGATTGATCGACCCGTGCGGCTTAGATATAGCTCCTTTTATAATAAAAACTAAACTACCTACCTACTATGCAAGACCTAACTATGCTTCCTCGAACCTCAAGGTATTTTGCGTCGACAGCACTTTTGGTGCCCTGCTGAACCTTTTCTGCAAAAAACCCTACGAAAGATACAATAATATACAAGGACAACAAATACATTTCAACGATTAGTATTGCAAAATTTTCTTTTTATTAATAAAGAACGATCCCCGATGCCGTTGGAATCAGTTTCATTAATGGATTAATCATGAAATTACTAGGTAGCCATGAAATTGATAAAGCAAAAATTAAAACACGTGTAAGCAAAGATTCTTCATCTAATCGCTATGCAGTGCGTGGAAAAATCATAACTTTTCATTGGTTTGTAGGATGCCTATTATTGTATTAACATACCCGAGGATAAAAATATGCATTCTTCGTTCATGATAGTGTATGCGACCGACATGATCTTATTATTATAAGTTTAGGTACCCAGGACCTGAGAATAAGATGCCCCCCACACTATTGTTTTTATTAGGATGTGAAAAACCTACTAACATAATAGAATCGTCTCATTGAGAAGGTGTCTTTAGCACGACCACCGATTGACTACGTCTTGGACATTTATAATTTTATTGAGAACTCTACGGAACTCTACTGCTGAAGTAGGACCTCGTACCTATTGGCAGCGAGTACCTACCTTCTTATACCTAGGTACTTTTACTACGAAAATCAAACTGCTCATGGTACCAAATCATACAAATCACCAGGTACTCCAGGTAGGTAGGGAGTGATACCGGTTCAGTAGGTGCATCAGTTTTCGCAGTATGTTGTTATTAATAGGTACCTGTCGCAAGGATACTAAAGCCTCCTCCAGGCAATCGATTAGTCACCTTTTTCAACAGCAACCAGCACAGCTATCTGTGCTGCTTAGATTTAGCGATTATAATATCCTAATCTGGCAAATTATTGAAATTCGAATTGTCTTTTTCCTAGCATTTTTCCAGGAATAGACTACTAAGTTCTTATTACTTTGCTTGCCTTGGAACATAAAAGCATCATGGTTAAAAATGTGCGCACAGATGGTTAAAAATGTGCGTACAGATCGTGGCACATAAGTTGAACCAAAATGACCCGAATATGTTGTTCTGCGCATTTAAGGTCATAGCACGGATTCGTGCCGCGATGTGTAACACATTTTCGGGTCTTAATCGAAGTATAATCAAATGGGATGGTGGGGATGGATAGTTTTACCTGAGCGGACGGTCGCCATTCTGGTTCAACTTATGTCTGTAGGTACCTAGAGGCTTCTGGAATAAAACTATTTTGGGGCGACGCAAGGCTTGGGTGACCACTCACAACTCTCAAACCCAAGGAAAGGGCCGTGTACTTAACATGCCAAAATTCGCTGACCCACCTCCAACTAAGCACCTCTGGCATGACCAAAATCAAAGTCGAAAGTCATTTAACCAAATTAGGCTGAGAATCAGCAACTTTTTGAAGTCAAAATTACATAAGACAATGCGCCTGTCTTTAACCACTTCTTAAGGCTTTAGCTAGGAAGAAGTGGCGCAAGAAAATACCCAAGACCTCTAGTATGATTAATAGTAGAGTCTGGCTAACGAAAGTTGGCCCCAGAATATTGGCGGCAAATTTAAAAAATACATGCATGACAACACTAAATACACCAGAGAGAGATACCGAACGACAACCTTGTCAAATTGACGTTCACGTTCATACAGAGTTGCTTTAAAAAAAGTTCGCAAATAATTCCAGGGCCAACTTTCGTTAGCCAGACTCTATGACCTCTGGGAAACTTCTGGTGCGATCTATGGTCACCAGCCCGCAACAAGGGGGGGGCAGCTGGGACAAATTGCCTCAAGCCCCCACCTTGAAGAGTGCCCCCAAATTGTCCCAAAATTCTTTTTTCCACTTGTCTATGGACCTTTTCGATTGAAAAAATATGCTTTTTTATCAATTTTGTAAGTGGAGGGGGACCCCAGTTCGAAAGATTGTCCCGGGCCCCCCGTTATCATGTGGCGGGCCTGATGGTCACTCACAGCTGTTGAACAATGAACAGCTAGAATGAGGTGGGCAGTTGCAATTCCTCCTTCACAAATAATATCTGGGCCTACGTTCCGCAATAAGTTTCTCATTTATTTGTATTGTATGCTCCAATAATAAATTGCTTGCTGGTTCATTGAATGAGTACCAAAATCATTTTAGGTAGGTACCTACTGATGCTGATCAGCTCTTCTGTACACGGGTTCAAGACAAAATTTGGCTCTCTGATGAGAGCTCACGAAAGGGAAGAAAATTTGTCTGGGTAGCTGTCTGGGTGCTGGTTTTTTGAATAAAAATAGAAATATAATCTGTCCGCAAACGGAAAAATTATGGCCATCGCCGCGACTGACGTCACCGCTACAGCAATATTGATCAAGAACGCGCGGCAAATTAGAAACAAGCTCATAAAACGATAACGATTTTAATTGTTCCGCCAATCTTTGTTTTATAAACAGAGCTCATTATTGATCGAATCATAATAGTTATTTTGGTTACGACCTCCCCCGGCGGTTACGCGTCCACTGTTATAAATTGAAACCATACACGACTCAAGTTTTATTGTCAGAAAGTTGGCCGATAGTGAATATGAAGGTTCTAGTGGCTCTCGCTTTATTCGCCTGTGTGGCATTACAGGTAGGAATATTTAATTACGTGTTTGATAGTTGTTAAACGAATTTGTGAATCAAATAATTATATTCGAAGAACATTGTTTTTAGATTTTTTACAAAATTAAATTAACTTTTAACTAATTGTGCCGCGTTCCTACTGAAGAAACGGATACATTTCCTAAAATCAATTGCAACGTTTCATCGCATTCATTCTCTCGGATCTAAGGACTAATTACAGAACTAAAAAAAAAAATTAACTCACGATCCGTAGTAGGCACTAAGTACTACCTACCTTAGGTACCTACATTTTGTTGGATATGACAAAATGTACGTATGATGAGTTTCGTCGACGTCCTAGTCCTGTAGATAGGTAGGTTTTAGGTAAGAATCAGCTTTTTAGGAGTCTCTTCAACACTCGAGATAACTTTTACCAATTTGGTTGTCTTCTTGCGTAGGTAGGCCGGAGTAAACCGACGAATGATACGGCGGACGTCAAAATTCAAAATATTCAAAATTCAAAATATTTTATTTCACATAAACCTACATGGGCACTTATGAAACGTCAGAAGCTACGCACGGTTCCAATTGGTCGTTTCCTATGGAGAAGAGCCGGCAAGAAACTCCACGGAAGAATGTCCCACAAGGATCGTTTATTTACATTCCGTAGAATCAAGTGTAATTAAAATTTAAAATGCTTTAATTTAATATTTTCAAATTCCGGAACACAAATCGATTGAAAAAGAAATGCTGGTTCTAAAGTCCTTAGAGCCGGGGCAATCTGTAGTACCTACGGTACAGATTGCCTTGCAGTTTGCGCAACACGTCAACCTAATTACGAAAAAATCAACGAACCAATTTTCAGCGTCCAACTCATCTCGCTACATCTGGATGCCGCGCATCTTGAAGCACCCCAGTAACTGAGTCTATTGTTTCAGATGAGTCATGGTGCGCCTGCGCCGGACGAGGAGAAGAAGGTGGAGGCCGCGCCCGCAGCCTCAGCCGCACCACCATCGCGTGCCGAAGCCACCGAATCAGGCGCCGCTGAAGTAAGTCTCATACCTTCTTAATTATTCCTTTAAACCTAAAATGACAAGTTTCCGCGATCCTTCGGGTAGGTAGCCATAATCATCTGTTTCCGCTTCATAGCAGCCCTTAGACGAGCTGGTGGTGCAAGGATAAGTGCTTAAAATTTTTAAATAAGTATTATATTTCACATAAACCTACATGGGCACTTATGAAACGTCAGAAGCTAGGTGCACGATTCCAATTGGTCGTTTCCTATGGAGAAGAGCCGGCAAGAAACTCCACGGTTACTGTTTTAACATTTTCGACTTCACCCACTTTTCATAGAACTCATACGCCATGCCGCCATACACATTGGAAGTGAACCCTCTGGGAGGGTTGCCGGCATTACGTTTGCGCTAAAGTTGATGGGGTCGGTCAACGGCTTTAGGTTTAAAACCGTGTTATAAATAAAAAAAGAAGAAGAAAATAATTACTAACATTTTTATAGATTCTGTCCCGAATTAAATTAATAAATTATATAAATCACTGTAAAACGAAGTAAAACAGTTCGCGTAGTTAATATTCTTGTCGCTATATGTAGTTTCCGACCTATTTTCACGGTGTGTAGGTAATGCTGTAGGTATTCGCTAAGAAAACCTACATTTAAAATTAGCCCTCCGCGCTTATGGCTCCCGGTCATCCCATATGCGACAAGATGAACCCTCCAGGAGTTCTTCCGGCGGTGAACATATTTAAAAGCTTTTACAATATTTTCAAATAACAGCGTTAATAGAAGAATGTTAAATTGAAGAATGTTAAAATAAATA
Organism: Conistra vaccinii; assembly: GCA_948150665.1. Classification (NCBI taxonomy): domain Eukaryota; kingdom Metazoa; phylum Arthropoda; class Insecta; order Lepidoptera; family Noctuidae; genus Conistra; species Conistra vaccinii. The sequence continues at coordinate 18,891,117 of OX411338.1, read as the reverse complement.
ATACCTCCCTAATCTAAATTTTGCTGGAGATTGCTAGGTAGCCTCCGAAGATTCATACGCCGTACAAGAGCATCGTCTTCATCCGAACAATAATCATTCAAATTATACAAAGTTCGTTTATTTCCAGGTAAAAGCAGCGCCACCTTCGGACGCAGCTGCGCCCGCGGCGGCAGCGGTGGCCGCCAGCGGCTCGCAGGCCGCGCCGGCCGCGCCCGCCGTGGCCGACGCACCAGCCCCCGCTGAGGACAAGAAGGCTTAGTCTATGCTAGCGTAACACCGAGGACATGTGCGAATGTAACAAACCGTAGCGATGTCCGTAACATAACGATCTTTGTAAAATAAACACTTTTGGAAATTAATGTGGTTTGTAATTGAGATACATAGTGCATAGCTCTGAATCGAAGGACCAGAATACCTATTTCAGTTTATTACTAAGTAGCTTCTGCCCGCGACTTCGTCCGCGAGCCTTTTTGCCTTCCTCAAACATTGGGCTATCCAATGCAAAAAGAACTTTTCAAATCAAACGGGTAAGTAGTTTTGGAGATTCCCCCCTGACCTCTTTATAATATTATAGATTAGCCACCAGACCCTACTTCGCACGGTTTTTGCGCTTGATAAAATACCGTACACAAAACCTTAAGGTCTACAGGAGCTAAACGCAAGTTTCAAAATGCTTATACGATAATAAAAACATAATACGTAGTATTATATTATCTGTGATACAACTAATATAATAAAATAGAAATACCTACATAATGAAGAATAAAAAAAAAAAGATAAGTAACTGCTTCATATTTTGCAATAAATTACCTACTGGCCACCGTTGTGTCATCAAGCTTCTCTTTCTTTTCTATGCAGTCGGACAGTGACAGCGCTTTAGCTGTTGGCAGTAAACCTTCATCATGAATCACTCCGTCCATTTGTGAAAACCGTATGAAAATCTGTTCGGTAGTTTTTGAGTTTGCCGCATTCAGACAGACAGACGCGGCGGCGGCGGGGGGAAGTTTGTTTTATAATATACTAGTTGCTGCCAGCGGCTTCGCCCGCGTGGACGCTTTTCTGTACTATAATATACAATCAATCTATCTATTAAAAAAACCGCATCAAAATCCGTTGCGTAGTTTTAAAGATCTAAGCATACATAGGGATAGACAGCGGGAAGCGACTTTGTTTTATACATAATACTATGTAGTGACGATTAGTGATGTAGGTACCCTATACAGGGTGGCAGGGACATCGACGCGAAGCCGGTTACCATGGATTCAGTACATCATTCTGAACCCCCCTGCGTTGGAATTTTTCGTCGGTTATTAAAAAAAAAATCAGCTGCTCCATACATTTTGACCGCGTAGGTATTGCACTTTTCTATGAAACAGCAGATGTTTTTTTTAATAAGCGACGAAAAATTCCAACGCAGGGGGGTTCAGAATGATGTACTGAATCCATGGTAACCGGCTTCGCGTCGATGTCCCTGCCACCCCGTATATAATTGTAGTCTGTGGTAGTGATTATATGTAGAACGCCTTAATGAATTCCTCGAAATTTGAATAAGCCAGTCTTTTGGTGCATGTAGTGCCACGCCACGCCACGCCACGGCCATGCTTGCTGCAATAAGTACAATTGCAATAAAAAAAGAGATTTTTTCTGCCTTATCGCAAAAACATGCAGTCTGCGAGTGCAATGTTTTATGTTGATTGCAAAACACCGAATGTTTGTAAAAAAAAGTCGAGCCAACGCCGACGCCGACCGGCATGAAATTCAGGAACACGAGTACAAGGCTAACAGAGCCAGATAGGAGATTAGCAAAACCAAAGCATATTTTTGCTCTGTGCTAAGAAATTCCGGAAAATTACAAATGTAACGACACCACGCAATACAAATCAACCTTGGCGTTCTGTTAATAACATGCCCATAGAATTACTATCGTAGGTACTTTATCGTTTACTTGCTTCGAAACAAGCGATTCATTACATAAGCAATTTAATTAAAACATGTGTCATGCTTGTCACAAATGGTTTATCGAAGAACATAAATTGTTATTTCATGCATCGTTAATTTCTACTAGAGAAAATCAGTGATGCACTGCATTATAACTACGGAATAGGTGACTCAATAATTAGATTGGTAAATGACAACGGCGAATTTTAAGATAAGCATTTTAATTAATTTCTAGGTCGAGAAGGCTATTACCTACTATTTTTTCATTAAAACTAAGCGATAAGTTGAAATCTACGTTCAATCATGTTCTTTTTGCTTGGCAACCATTCTACGCTTTTAAATTATAAGAAAACCAGAGCTATCCAAAACAAGTAAGCTACTAACCTACCTGCCACAAGTTTCTAATGCCTCTCTTCTTGTGGAATAGGACCGGATTATCCTCTGTGTAGCCTCTTCCCAACTAGGTACTTATGTTAGGATAATTTTCCAGTCGGGAGATGTAGCTGGATATCTCTGGAGGATTTGATCTCTGCCGGGTTTGGTCAGTGGATGGGTGACCATCTTTACATACCGAGACTCCTCCGTGCCTCGGAAAGCACGTAAAGCCGTTGGTCCCGGCTGTCATTCGTGGATCTTTGACAGTCGTTACGAGTCGTCAGAAGCCCAAAAGTCTGACACCAGTCTTACCAAGGGGTATCGTATTACCCAGTTACTGGGTTGTGGAGGTCAGATAGGCAGTCGCTCCATGTAAAATACTGGTATTCAGCTGCATCCGGTTAGACTGGAAGCCGAAGCCAACAAAGTTGGGAAAAGGCTAGGCAGATTGAGATGTAACTGGATATCAGAGGTCTTTTGGATAAGAAATGAGTACTGAGGTATAGGTATAAGAGAAAGTCTGAAAGTGGCACCGGCGAGTGAAAAGTTGTGTGGAAATCATCGGTTATCATGGTATGGGCATGTGATTCAGCCGCAGATTTACGCCTACACACAAGGCACTGGCCTAGGGGCCCAGTCTGCCTAGGGGCGACCTACCTAGCCCGGTGCAGCCACCAAGCTTGCTTGCCAGACGGCAGTGTGGCAGCTAGGGCTGCACAGGGTAGGCTGCGCAGGCTGCCAAGAGATAGGTAGGTAGTTAGGTAGAAGATAGTAATTAAAACACGGGATAGGTTAATACATATATTAGAATAAATAGAACACGGCTAGGTCGCGGATCAGGTCCTGTATGCTGTTTCTGAGCTCTCGCACTTATAGATAGATAGGAAGGGTACCGTCCTTGGCAGCACGTGGTAGACGTGGGGGCCTGTCAGCACAGGCTCCGCAGTAGTAGGGCGGACGGCCCTCGTAGGACGACAGATGGTGTGCGTCGGTAGCAGGTGGAGGCTGCCTGTCAGCACAGGCTTGCGGCGGTAGGCCGCAGGTAGGTAAGGCCTCAGTAGCACGTGGGTAGTAGTGGCGTCAGGCTGAGGTAGTTAGCAGGAACGGGTAAGGGGTCCTGCCCTTAGCCCGTACGGTGAACCCTGCAAGGTGCGTGAGAGAGAGCGCATGTCAGGAGTGCGAGTAGCAGCAGGCCGCATGCGATGTGTCAGCTTCATCCCCCATTTAGCCACCAAGGAACGGTATGGGAAGCGGTGTAGGCGGAAGCTTAACACATCGCAGCGGCTTACAGGCAGAGAGAGATAGTGCAGAGATAGCATGGCACATTCGCAGATGGTAAGTTAGGTTAAGTATGAAACACCAGGCAACGTGATCATAGCAGATGGCAGATGGCAGAAGGCACACTCAATAGATATATAATATACATAGTTTATAGAACACAGTGGATAATGAGGAACTCACCCTAGATTCGGGGCTCATAGCTGACCTTAGAGGTTAGCTGTCACCAGTACAGTAAACGGAAGTCAAATGACAGAGCCCAGAGCTATACGGAGATAAATAGTGTGACATGTGTTTTAGTGTTGTGATTAGTAACTTACTAAATATCATTATAGCAACACTCGACTATTCAGTTGCACAACGTTACAGCAGGCTTAACCGCCTCTGTGGTCTAGTGGTTAAGCCACCTGTCTCAGACCCAGAGGTCCCGGGTTCGATTCCCAGTGGGAGCAAAATTTCTGCTCGGTCTGGTTGGTGGTAGGGCTTGTTCTAAGTCCGCCTGGCTAGCTACCATCATCTTATCTAAGTCTGTCGCCATAACAACAATGTTAACAGCATTGTTGTGTTTCGGCAGTTAGAGATAAGATAGCCAGTTCCTCTGTGGTTGAGGATTCCAGGTGAGGCTCGCTTCCCACCTTCGGCCTGATCATCACTTACCATCAGGTGAGATACAGAGCTTCCCCGTTGTGAGTAAAAAAAAAAAAAATGCGAAATTAAGATTATACACAGAGTTAAAATCTATGCTTTTTCGGTATTTTTCAGTCATTGTACATGTACACACAACTCATGCTTTTTTGGTATTTTACAGTCATTGTACATGTACACACAACTCATGCTTTTTTGGTATTTTACAGTCATTGTAGATTTTTTTTTTCGGTATCGGCACTATCGACACACAGCATTTTATTAGAAAATTACCAAAATGGCTCCGGAATGGGGAGGCCATTAAGAGCCTCAAATGTCGAAGTGCCTAGAGGCCCTGGGTTTCTATGTCCGGGCCTGCATGTGATACGGAGGAATGAGGCTAATGTCGTGACGAAAGTTTTTAGTATGAACGTGGAGGGCTTTATGAATAGGAGAGAAGACCAAAGTAAAGATGAATGGACTGTGTGTGTGAAAGACGATATGGCTAGAACGGGAGTGACTCCCGACATGACGACTAATTGAGAAATGGAAGAAAAAAACGTGTTGCACCGACCCCAAATAAATTGGGATAAAGATAGGAGAATGATGGTCCTTTGTAGAATAGATAAAAAAGCTGAGAGGTGTCAAGGGACACCCGGATGGAACGAAGTTATGGAATGAACCTCACAAGGGCATGTCACTAATTAGTACTTGTGGTCGCTCACAGATGGCGTTATAATAAAAAAAAGAACCTCACAAAGGCATGCCACTAATTAATACCTGTGGTCGCTCACAGATGGCGTTATAATAAAAAATTAAAAGTGTTGTTACAACTTTTGGTCTCAATTTTTTCCGTCTAGCCCCCTTTCGCAACGCGCGAAAGGGAACTTCGTTCCAAAAAATACAATTTTAATCAAAGTGACGTTTTCAAATAAAACAAAATTACTAGTTTTCCGATTCGACTATTTTTTATTGGTAATGACTGTCAGTTAGTGGTGAAAAACAGTATGTCCCTGACGCTTCCTCCGGAGGGTAGTTCTAGAGGTGTGAGCGCGACTGCGCCGGCGCTGCCGACTCTGTAGCGTGACGTGCTCTCTGTTCCTTGGATGTAGAGGGTCACCTGCTGATAAACAGCCTGTTAGATTTAGGAAATTCTCTGTGAGCATGACAATAAGCTGGTGTATGAGGTATTTCAGCTTCGTCTCTGGAATGACAACTATCAGGGCGGCCGTCGGTGGCTAGCATGAGAACATACTGACTCAAGAATATTGCATTCTTGGTGGCTGTGAATATTATAGTCAACTATGGACAAGTCATCAACAGGAGATCATTTTTTTTTTTTTTTTTGTGAACAACATCTTTGAATTCGTGGGCCACAAATGGGACAATATACAAGGAAGATTTTGAGATGGAGCAGCAAGGACCTTAACCGTTGTAGCTACAAGAAAACGGTCTTAGGAGACTGTCCTTAACTTTTTGAAAAATATTTCGTCAGCAAGAAAATGGGCGGTTTTCACAAAAACTGTTTTTGTTGGCAATCGATCCTGTTTCATATAACGATCAAAAACCTCTATTGAACCAACTGAGGTTTGAGTACTAGAAAAGACAGAAATCACAAAAAACTTTTCCCATACATTTCTCAATGATGGCAATGAGATGAGACTCCAACTTAGTTTTTCTTTAATGATGGAAATATTGACCACTACAATGATGGCTGGCCAAAAAAAAAAGAAAAAACAAACAAAAAAAAAAAGCCTTGGACCGAAATAGATGGAAGTCATGAGGCGTTCCCTAAGTCCAGCTGTTGGGATGATGGTAGTCTATTGTAGCCATCCTCAAATTTTGAAAATCAGGATCAAAAGGTGAAAATACCAGGACATTTCGGGTTAAAAACAGGACGCAGTACAAGATCAGTAGTTAATAGCCACACGCAATGAAAATAGGTTCAATGAAACTCAATTTTCGCGCACTAGAGCTCTCTCTATCTATACCAGAGGTTCCCAAACTTTTTTTTCTAGTAGACCACTTTCTTAATTTTCCTGGTTTCGGTGGACCCCCTGCTGCTGCATTTTACCATATTCCCAAAACTCGTCAAAAAATGTGAAGATTTGATCTAACGATGGAATTTTTTTTGCGCTCGCTGTAAGGACTTCATGTATGATGAAATGTCGGAAATAAAACGCGGAAAAACGCAAATGCGGAAATATGCAAATGCGAGGCTCGTGTCGGACCGCATAAACGTATGGTTGAAGGAGCGAAATTTTAATTATGTACAAGACTTTACCAGGATGCTTTTAAAAACCCCGGACGTTATTAAAAACTATCCAGGATATCCTAACAAGCAGAATGTCCTGGGAAAACAGAATTGTTAACTCTAGTACAAAGTAACGTCTTCTGGAAGACGCTCCCTCCATGTACCATTACGTAACACTGACCTGCGGCGGCGGCGCGTGGCGGCTGGACTCGCCCGACAGCGGCACGGAGCGCGGCTCGCGCCGGCGCCGCTTGCCGCCGGAGCGCCGCGCGTCGCGCGCGTCGTGCGCGTCATGCCGCGCGTCATGCGCGTCGTGCCGCTTACGGCCGCCCGCGCCACCGGAAGCACCAGTTACGCCTGACTCTGGAGGCAAGTCTCTACTCTATACTCCTCTGTACGCGACTGTGTTAATATGACACATTCCGGTAAAAAATGTTGGTAGAGATGAATCAGACTGCGGGCGATGACATTGATCGTTCAGGCCGAACCAGTGTGGTGCATGGTGACCGGATTACGGTCAATCGACGTCGATTATTTTCATTCGATGTCGATCGATGGTGTGGCATAATAGACCAGTCAAATTAGCGTAAAAAGAGTGTAAACAGGGAGAGATAATAAGCTGAATCTCGCATACACCTTCACTTTGACGTTCTAAACGTAGCCGCGTTGTATCCAAAGTCAAAACATACAGGCGTGTATGTATGTATACAGGGTGGCAGGGAAATCGACGCGAAGCCTGTTACTATGGATTCAGTACATGATTCTGTAACCCCCTGCGATGAAATTTTTCGTCGGTTATTAAAATTAAAAAAAAAACAGCTATTCCATACTTTTCGACGCAGGGGGGTTCAGAATCATGTAGGTACTGAATCCATGGTAACCAGCTTCGCGTCGATGTCCCTGACCTGGAAAATTTAACAAAAATGATGACTTGATGAGGAACTGAATACCTGTGCCTAAATACGTTTGGTACAAGAGAAAAGAAGGCAGTCAGTTCAAGAAAAATCGGTTAGCAAGTCCTCTTCCTCTGTAATTTAGATACACCATGCCTAGTACATTTGTGACTGGACGATATACCTATAATAAAGCAAAATCAGCCTATTTGTTATCACTGTTGGTACATATGCCTCCTCTCTGTGCGAGGGAGTGGGTTGTTATCCAGTAATATCCAGGGATGTTGACAGTAGAAATAATAAAAGCTGAGAGGTGTCAAGGGACACCCGGATGGAACGAAGTTATGGAATGAACCTCACAAAGGCATGCCACTAATTAGTACCTGTGGTCGCTCACAGATGGCGTTATAATAAAAAAAAGAACCTCACAAAGGCATGCCACTAATTAGTACCTGTGGTCGCTCACAGATGGCGTTATAATAAAAAATTAAAAGTGTTGTTACAACTTTTGGTCTCAATTTTTTCCGTCTAGCCTCCTTTCGCACGTTCCAAAAAAATAATTGTCCGTCAATCAGATAATAAACCATTATTAGACTCGTAGTTTTGCTTTATCATATTAATAAAATATGTGTTAGATAATTATTTATATTTCTATGGAAAAAATGCATTAAAGTTGGGGAGTGGGAGCTCGCTACGTCACAAACTCACAACTTCACAAGTCAGTATAAAACCTACCGGGGAGTGACGTCATGCCACATTTTAACTTAATGTATTGCCGTAATCTTTAGATTATGTAAAAAAATAAAAATACGTGTCCAATATTTTTTAATAATCTACCTGACGGACATTCTATTTTATCAACTATCCTATTGGTATCAAGACATGCTGGTTTCGTCGCGAAGTTTTCCTTTTTTTGTAGCGGTGTAATGGTAGGTTCAAAACTATATCCATAAAAGCAAGTAGAGGATACAAACAAACCATCATTCTCCAGCGGCTCGGGCGGCGGCAGCGGCGTGGGCGGCGGCGCGGCGCGGCTCAGCGACGACTGCTTGCTGTGCACCAGGCGCAGCAGGCACTCCAGGGCTGTTTGTTTGTTCTGGATGTGGGTTTTAAAACACGTTTCAGTTATTAAAAATAAACCGGTCAAGTGCATATTGGAACACGCATATAGTCCTCTAGACCGTATTTCGGCCACGGCGGCCCATCTCAACGGAGATTAGCCTTCAGCGCGGGAGATATTATAATGCACAAGTGTGTGCGCAGACACAGGTGCACTCTTACTTTCCTCAATCTCGTAGTCCGATGGGACGGCAATCCAACAAGACCGAAGAGAAATCAGGCGTAGCACCAACGGCTTAACGTGCGCACCGACGCACGGGGGTATCTCACCGCCAACTTCCAAACTCCGGGCTGTTACTAAGAAATTCCTAATGGAAAAACCCAATAACACTTTGCCCGACCCGGGAATCGAACCCAGGACCCCACGCTCAGCAGTCGCCCTTGCGACCACGAGACCAACGGGGCAGTCAAAAGGGACTACCCAAAATGAAGGGTTCCGTAGTTGGACTGAATTTATCCCAAGAACAAACTTAACATTATAGGACATAGTTAAAAAAATGTTCTCCCATACATTGCAACTGCAAATATAATTTTGTACGCACAATATTTAAAAAAAAATCCTATAATCTATAAGTATACCTAGAACTATTTTCTGCATTTTTACCTAATATGCCAAAAGTTTATTCCGATTCAACTTGCGTATGGCTATATAAGGACCAAATTCAGCAGACCTTAATTTCATCAAGCAGGGGCTCGAAGGCTGCTGGATCCGTTGATTCCTTCAGCGACTCCCAGCTCTTGAACAGCTTCCTATCTGAGAGCCGCACCGTACTCTCCAGCTCTCGGAACTCTGTGGAATAAAACAAGAGCTTTCGATGGTACCTCTTTGATCCTAATAGTACATACGTCCCTAAATATTCCCTTTCTCATTATAACCCGTCTCCCTTCAAAGCAAGAGTGAACCTGGGCACGCTCGATCCATCATAGACCTTATCCCTTGCTTTCCATCAGGCGAGATCCGAGGTCAAGAGCAGGCCCATTTGGCAATAAAAAAATTAATTAAACAAAAAAATCGTATATCAGAGCCCACGGCTTTACCGTGCGGGGGACATTTTAAAACGGGATAAAATGCCGATGCCTCTCTCCAACCCATAAACTATCATAATCAGCCTATAATATTCCCACTGCTGGGACACAGGTCTCCTCTCTGTGAGAGGGAGCGGGCTGTAATCTACCACGCGGGCCCAGTGCGGGTTGGTAGATGTCACATGTCTTCGAATTTTTGGTTTTAGGACATGCCGGTTTCCTCACGATGTCTTTCTTCCTTCACCGTTTTGAGAGCAGTGGTGATGAAATTATTTACACAAAATGATGAGCCTGCGTGGGCTCGAACCCACGACATACAGCTTGTAAGACTGAGCCACCACTGACCTACAACTACATCAATTCCAAAAAAAAAGAAAATCCGTTGCTTCGCTGCTCCGCTGCAATTCACAGACCGCACTTTGATTTTATTTTACTTTGCTTAGTGTAAGCATTTCTTTCAAATTTCAACATTATCAGTATAAAAATAAGGCACTTGTTAGAATGAAACTCTTATTCACATTTGCTCATAGGGATATAAACACAACAAGTATTAACATAAGGTTCATATTATGTGTCATAAGTTAAAGTGCCCCGCTTGCACCAGACACAGATGAATACAGATGGTTGACTCCGCGTATTAGGTAGCATCGTCGTGGAGTTTCTTGCCGGCTCTTCTCCATAGGAAACGACCAATTGGAACCGTGCGTAGCTTCTGACGTTTCATATGTGCCCGTGTAGTTTTATGTGAAATTAAATATTTTGCAAGAACGCGTTGGGCCCGTCTGTCTTGTCGGGCCAATTCAGTGAGCGTAAAGTAGTCAGAATACGTCAGACTTGCGGGATAGAAAGAGAGGCAAGTTCTAGGTGAATATAACTGTAGGTAATTAGCGCTGTGCGACCTGAATTGCACTTTATTGTGTCGTAGCAAGAGTCGCTTTTTATTTTTATGATTTTTGCGGAGTGAACCATCTGTTTTCATCTGAATTGCAGTTTATTGTGTCGTAGCAAGAGTCGCTTTTTATTTTTATGATTTTTGCGGAGTGAACCATGTGTTTTCATCTGTGCCACAGATTACTAAATGCGTTTAACGCTAAACGCATTGAAAACATAGTTTTGTTTCTGCCAATCGTTTGAGGATGACAGAGACAGCATGATCTTCTTCTTTTTCGTGAGGTTTGTGACTAATCTGGTGTCAGAGTTTTTATGCCGTGGGCCTCTGACTTGGCTCCACATGCCGTCGAGAAATATCCCTCAGGCGTGCCGGCTTCGTTCCCCGTTTTTTAAGCAAGTGGTAATTAAACAATAAGCACATGCATTCCAAAAGTCAGACGTGCGTGCCTTGGGTTCGAATTCGAGACCATGACTTGGATAAATGAATGATGTTTTGAAAATAGGTTTAGCGTTAAAGCTTTAAACACATACAAAGCGGGTGCGCGTCGGGCGCGGGTCGTGTCGGGAGTACGGCGGGCTGTATATATTGTAATTCCTTGTATTATATGGATGTCAGCACACGAAAAGCATCCGCGGCTCCCGCTCCCGATCCACTTCGCGCCCGACCGGCACATGCTTTGTGTGTGTTTTGAGCTTAAGATCCCATACTACCTCAGCTCAATTCCACTTTTTATCTCGCTCGCACCATACTGCTCGCGGACTGAGTGAGAGCGTGACGGAGTGGGGTTCTGGCAGCTCCAAGGCACCAATTGTTTAGGTAATTACTTTTTACGGCGAAAATAATGGTAATTTCGAAAAAATAAAAAACATAGTCGCTGCTTTATAGTTAGTTCAATTATTATGCAAAGTTTCATGATCTAATTTGAAATATCGTTTGAATACCAGCGGTTTATTGTTCGGTTTAACTTAGGATTTTTTTTCTATCTGGAAAATTTTATGGAATCGTGTTTTCGTCTAACATAGTACTTAACATTAATTCTCAACTTTAACATATATTTATTTCAGAATTAATGGTGCCGTATTTTCGATATAACGGAAGATCATGCTAAGCTATTTGAGGTAGTATAGGCCCTTAAACGCATTAATTCACTTATAGAGCCAGCGGACTTAAATCCCTCAACAACTTACCAGATTCCCTCAAGCTAGCTAGATGCGACACTAGATTCTTCTTGTGCGCGCGCACGGCTCGTCTCTGAGCGCGCACGCGGGCCACCACCTCGCGTGCGTTACGCGCTTCGGCGGCTATGGCGGACACCTCGCGGGCTTCGTGTTCCAGGCGGCGTTCCAGTTCACTGGGGTTGAAAATTAAATTAGGCTTAATGGATCTGTCAATTTATTCAGTATCACCTTTTACGGTAACATTTTTACAGAATAGACCGGCTCAAGTACACTTTGCCTTTGAAGCCTAACCAGGATATCAGGACAGGACAACAACCTGTTACCAGTAAGTTGGGTCTGATTTCAGACTTTTCATGTATTGCCTCCACGTCATATGCTATTCTCACGAGCTACGAAGCATGACCACAGATGAATACAGATAGATGGGACACTCCGCAGTTTAGTTATGAAGCTACAAGGACGCGGGCGGGCCCGTCTTGCGGGGCCAATTCAGTGAGTGTAATGTAGTCAGATAGAAGATCTAAGAGTTACGCGATAGAAAGAGAGGCAACTTCTAGGTGAATATACTGTAGGTAATTAGGGCTGTGCGACCTGAATTGCACTTTATTGTGCAGTTGCAAGAGTCGCTTTTTTATTTGAATGATTTTGAGGAGTGTCTTATCTGTATTATCTGTGGCACGGCTAAATTTACTTCATGTATTAATGAGTGGGATCAAGGTATTCCCATACCATGCCGCGCTTAAGCCCATGCCACACTGGGAACGCAGCAAAACAAGTTCGTTTCGCGTCAGTTCATACTTCGGTTCACACTGCGTACCTACTAAGCGAAACAAAAACGGAAGCATGAAAAGACACAGAGGAATGCTAACCGAACTTAGCTTTGTTTCAGTTCGTTCCCAGTGTGCCTTGCGGTTTACTGAGAAAAACAAGTGGGATCTATGAGAAATAAACTTACAGATCCTACTAACTTTTATTAATCCTACGACTTTTTTTTTATACTGACCTTGGATATTCTCCGGTGACTTTAGCATAAGACTGTATATTTCTTATCACCTCGACCAGGTGATTGAGTTGATCACAAAACTCGGGCAGCTGCTCTGGTGTCAAGTATTGCCCGCCATACCTTCAACAGAAAACTTTAGATGGTCCAATGTGTCACAAGACGCCATATTTTTGAAGTAAAACTTCTTTAGACAGTTTCTTTAGGCACTTTTTTGTTGACAGCGCACTGTTTTGTTTTTTTGGATTTTTGTTTTATGGAGCTTCAGCTTTCGTTCTTGTACTGACAGCAAGCCACATCAATTCCTGACATTTTCGTTAGATGGCGTTACTCAGTTTCCACTTCTATCGGCAGTCCCCAGACTGCCCCGCATGATTTTTAATTTAGGTATAGTAGCAAAGATTTACTAGTCTCCTGACAAGTTACTTTAATGCCTACCTTTCTGTTAAAAGCCCAGAAATCGGGAACTGGCGTCGGCTAAGCTACGTCAGCCACTACCAGTTATGTTTTACCTAAAACTCATAACCACTCAGCTAAGCCCCTCCAAAAACTAAGCTACGTCCTAACTAAAAAATAATAAATAAAAAAGTCTGCCTGCCTCAAATCAATGTTACCGACAAACTGGTCATCATCGATCGCGGTGGAGACGTTCGGCGAGGGTCTGTGCGGGACCTGGGGGTCCAAGTCCTCGTCTTCATTGGTGGTGCTGCAGCCGGTACTCTCGCTCATGCTGGAGAGGGTAGGGGCTTCGTTATTCGACGGCACTATATTTATGTAAAACACACTGTTCTCCACGGTGTGTGTCGGTGACCTTCCGTTGCTGCGGATGTGTGAAGGTAAAGCCAGATTTACACAGTGCCATAAGTTGAAGAAACAATAAAAGTTGCGTCATCTAACCAGTGTTTAGACGATGAAAGTCATTTGTTGCCTCAATTTTATTGTATGCCACAGGCAAGATACTTGCATAGTGAAAATGGGGTTTTAGATAATTATGTTGATATACACGAATGACTGGCAGTCTGGGATTAGGTACCTAGCTTCTCTTTTGTTCGTTACTTGATTTTTGAGGAGTTTACAACAGGTAAGATTGTTCTCTCTGGGCCCGGTTATGATAACAGCATGTTTATCCCGCACCATTAAAGAAATGAAGTGCGAGTAAGAGGGAATGTGCCGCCATTATCAATTCTTTTCTTTAATATAGAATGTTTTAGTATAGAATGTTTTTCTTACTGTCTTTCAATAATTAAGACTTGAAAGTCCAAAATCGTTCGACACAGTATAATAATTTCAGTCGACAAGACACAAGATTTGCAAATGTACTCGATAAAAATATCACCGTGAAAACTTAGTTGAAGCACAGATTAGTACAAATAGTACAGATGGGTCACTTAGCAAAACCATTTAAATAAAAAGCGACCCTTGGTACGTCAAAATAAAGTGCAATTCAGGTCGCACAACGCTAATTACCCACAGTTATATTCACCTAGAAGTAAGAAGACCCATATTTATTCATCTGTGGTTGTAGTGAGCTATCAATAGTGCGTATGCCTAACATTAGGTTGAGTGACTGATCACTTCACCTAAGTTTTCAGTCAGAGTTTACAGAACGGTTTGTCTGTAGTGAACACAAATAAAGTTACTCACACGGTAGATGTAAGCGAGTATCGTTTCTCCAGACTGTACTTGTGATGGTCTCCGCGCAGCCTTCCTAGCAACCTGCCGAGCAGCCGTGACTGTCGCCCCCCGCCCTCCATGCCGCGCCGCCCGGCCGGGTGACGCACTGGCACTGGAACCAGTAGGCTATAAGCTAAAGGCTAAGGCGCTGAGCAGGTGATGGACATATTGTTCCGCGACGATTGAACGTACGGGATTTCCGCATGCTCCTAACCGCGGAGAAATTTTCCATTGTCTGCTCAGCGCTTATAGGATAATTTAGTAGTATTCACAGGGCACGGAGATGCCTCAGCGGCCGTTTCTCGAAGCGGTATTTTTAACACTTTTCATACAAACCAAGCGTGTCAGATTCAAAATTTATTATATTTTATTTCGGCTTTTATGAAACGTTCCAATTGGTCGTTTCCTATGGAGAAGAGTCGGCAAGATACAAGAAGTCGCGCTTCAAATTCGTTCCTCGTCTGTGTACATTAGAATCGGATGTAGGTAGGTACACGGAATCCGATTCTGATGCGTGTGGCAAGCCTCTACGGCTTGGTCTAGCATAGCCTACCTTTGGCTTGGCGATTCGGAAAATATAAACTTGCACTTGAAGTGATGTCGGATGTAGCAAGCTTAACAGCAAGTCAAACAGTCATACAATACGATAGCCAGACTGGCATCGGTGTGTACCTAGTAATTTCCAAAGAGTGCAATGTTATCAGCTGTTATTCGTGTCGTTGTCTGGCACTACAGTGCCAGTGGAATTCAGGCCTCTCTGCTTGCTAAATGTATTGCAGACTCCTTGCTACTAGTTGGTTTTGACTGCCACTAGTAGTTGGAAGCAGTCACATCGTGGAAGTGCAACACACAAAACCTCTACAAAATATATAATATTACCTAATCCTATAAATTACGGAATATTGGCTAGGTTAGTTTGAGAATTTGTGATAAGATTGTTTGAAAAATATGCACTTACATATTGAATATTCTAGCAGATTAAAAATATAGTATTTTCAGGTATGTATTATCGGTTGCAGAATGTGCCATGATTTGAATTGAATATTATTTCAGCATTATCTAAAAATTATTAACATTTTGACTTGCGTCGTCTGACTTCGGGGCGCCCATTTTATATATTTTTTCTTTTTAATTAGTCATAAAACAAAGAAGGATCAGAATGAGGTTCAATAGAGTGAGTGAGTTCATAAGGCCAAGAACCCACAGCGAGAATGCATATTACACTCGTCTCAATCCTAATCTCGAGGATTTATTTCAGATTGTTAAATGTTGCCGCCGTTGCTGCTGTGCAATAATACCTAAATTATGGAAGACCTTTACGAGGCCAACGCCACACCGCCAGCTAGCGGGCGGGCGGGCGAACATCGTTTCACCTCTTTACAATACTTCGGTTCACACCCCGAGCTACAATATTTCGCGTAGTTTGTATAGTTTCCTTCGTTCGCTTCGCCCACGCCCGCCCGCTAGCTGGCGGTGTGGCCTGCGCTTTACGCTGTCGAAATCGCCGAATTCTGGACAAAGCTTATAAAAAAAAAAATAGGATACATGGAATCTTCGACACGACAAAGAAGCCACTCAAGAACAAGACACCGTACTATGGTGACGCTTCCAAATAAAGAAAGATGTACCAGTAAAAAAATTAAGACTTTTATTCATATTTTTCTCTTAGCTCGGTTCTCAGAGTAATAACTAAAGTTAGCGCACCGCATTGACAACTCCCAGTCGCCAGGAATAATTAACGAACGGCGATCCTTCGGAGACAATGCAGTTGACGTCTAGTGTAATCATCAGTTGTGCCGCAGGGTAAGTAAACCTTTTGTTGCGCACTGCCTTAAGGGACTACTCACTCTTATTCAGGTCTATTCAGCTTATGCCCATAGAAAACAACGATTTAGTATGGAGACACGTACGCATCCGTTCAGCTTTCCGCGTCTATTCAGCTTTCGCGGCAAAGAAGTATAAAATGAGGACAAAAATGTGTTTGTATTACACACACAAAATTATAATGCGAGTGCTATAGATAAAGAGTTCAGCGCTGTTCTGCCGCGTTCAGCGCTGTATGCGGCTGATAGACGCAGAAATGTATAAGTGTGAACAAAATCGTTCAGCGATACGCGAATGGAGCTGAATAAGTGAGAGTAGTCCCTCACGCCGGTTGTACGTTGTACAGAGGGCCTAGTGAGAGTTTCATTTTACCTTCTCGATCAAACGCATCGAGCGCGTTCGGCGTTCCGATTGGCCCTTCACCGGTGAAGGCCGGCCGGCTGCCAATCGGAGCGCCAAACGCGGTCTATGCTATATTGAAATACAGGCCTTATGCCTAGCTTAGGCACCAGTCTCCCACAGTATAAATAAAACTATTATGTATTGTCCTATGATCATTTGAAAATGTACTTTATATTGTGGTGAGAAAATAAAATCTTATCTTATGCGTTTGATCGAGATGGTAAAACTCACACTAAGCCCTCTGATATGATACATACGGCGTCGGTGCCGTAAAGTATTACCGTCGTGTCTGTCAACAAACTTCCATAGCGATCCATACAACTCTGAAGACCGTGCCTACACACAGCGAATCAACCGTGGTTTCCCACGGTAAGCGCCAGAACCCATCAGTGTGTGTGTGTAAATTGAGTTTGTGTATGTGTCTGTCTTTGTATTTAACTTTATGGTAATAAGTTAATAACTCTTAAGGGCCTGTTTCACCACCTACGAATAGCCACTACTTACTGAATAAATTCAAAAATGGAACAGAATTTGTATGAAATTATCTGCCAAGTAAGCCTAGCACCACAGCTGCCGAACGTTCCGCGGCGGAACGCTCCGTCGCGTCATATTTCTATGGACGTAACGTTCGGCTGATGTGTAATAGGTAACTTGAAAAACATTAGGAGCGTATTCAACCGAACGTTCCGCCGCGGAACGTTCGGCAGGTGTGGCCCGACCCTAAGTTAATAGGAACTTAATCGAAGGTGGTGAAACAGGCCCTTAATAAAATAAAACACCGGTATGTGTTTTTCACATTTTGTAATTCATATAAAAATACAATTATCATTATCAATATTATACATAATCGCATTTGCCAGCGAAGGCATACAATAGTTATTTTGTAATAAAAACCACAACTGCAAAACATGAAATGCTAAATTGAGACAAATTTTAAGTACAACATCAACACGAAATAGGCACAGATCAGTCTGTTATAAAAAGTATCAAAATCATCAAAACGCTAACATACCATCGATACATATCAATTTTAAGCCTTACACGATAATAATCTCTAAACAGCTAGACATTGAAGTCGAAATTTGCATAAAAAATTTAAATAGTTCAAAGTGTTAAATTACTTTGGCCTTGAAGGAAATCTTTACCAAATTGTGACCTTTAGATTCCTAATAGAAAGAGTTTGGCGAGCGAGACGCTTGCTTTGACACGGAAGCTGAATATTATGTAAGACTAAAATATACGAAAAATAATTTCCTAACTATATAGGTAAATAATACTAGTATTGAAAAAATGTTCCAGTTCAGTAAATATTAAAGAATTCCATTCTGCGAGGATTGCAAAAGAACCATCGTTATCTTATCAAGCGAACATTCAGAGACCCGTCAGGGGACCAGTCAGCGATCACATTCAAACGAAACTATCTACAACCGACGCAACTTTAGAAAACGAAAAGGCACAGCATACCCTAAATAAACTTAACGAAGCGTTTACATCGGACGATGACGTCATGCCGCATGGATTAGCCCAATTTGGTTATAAAATTTGGCTTGAGACTTATTTACATTCAAAATTTCTATCCTAGAGTAGGACTTTTCCAATTTGTGTGCCGAAACTGTTTGCACCAACTCGTCCCAAAATCCCGAAAAGTGAAAAATGCAGATGTGCGGCCAATGTAAACAACTGGTCCCCGGGAATCTTCAGCATGAGGAATCTAAGCTTGTGTGCACCTGGCCTTACCAGAGCCCTGACGAGAACCCGCCGGGGGGCACGCGCACGCGTTTGGGGGCCTCGGCGCGGGCCGGCTCAGGGGCCGCGGGAGCCGCCTTTGGCTCCGGGGCCACGGGGGCCGGTGCAGCCTCCTGAGGACTCTTCTGTCCGTTCTGGCTGGGATGCTCACTGCCGTTAGCTGCCTTTGGTTCGTCTGGGCCTGGAATAAGACATGTTATATGTTGATAAATGAATTTTGAAGACAAATTGATTGTTGTTGTATCGTACGTCTAGTCGCTTTTCACAAACAGATAGTAAATCCTGTAGGTCAAACATGAATCATACAATTATCTTAATTAATTATGCATATAATTGCAATAAACAAACTATCTTTTATATAATAAGTAATCTACTTCTGTTAAGATCCAGGGCAGTCATTTCATTAATCTTTTTATTCACAGCCTGATGTCATTCAACAATGGCTGCTTTTTCAATAGGTAGTCCTTTTAACATAATTTTCAATACAAAAGCTGTCAATGCGCCTTAATTGTTCTTTAGAGAAAATTTATAGTTGTACAAGGAACGCCGCACCACCATCTTATGTTTTCAATATATTTCACAAAACACTAAAGCACAAATGTTTACCAAAAGCAGCAGCATATCTGACGGTTGAAAGTTCGGCCCTAAGAGGAATCAAAGAATGGTAGACCCACAAATCTCTTTTTTTTTTTTAAACATCTCCTTACCAACAACAGAGCCGATAGTGGACGCAGGCGGACCACGACGCCCTGTATGCTGGGGCTCGGGCTCCCCTCCGAAGATATCAGTGTGTCCGCCGCCCGGGGGGCGCAGCACCCGGCTTGAGAGCCTCACGTTGTCGTTCAATCCCACGTTAAACGATGTTGACGTCATCCTTGCACTGGAATTAAAAAGATTTTGGCCGTGAATTAAAGAATATTTAGCTATGATGACGAGGAGTTATGGACTAGGACTAACTTAGTGTAATAACAAAACCCTTTCCTGAAAAATAGAACATGCGGTGACACTACTATAAACCCTAATAGGTTTACTAAGGTATCAAACGACAGATCTAGAGTATCTAGAGGCAAGCGTGCATCGTCGTTAACCATATCATCGCAGAACGTCAGGTGAAGTAGTGGTCAAAGGCAAGCTTATAATTAAAAAAAAATCTAAACTGCATCATGGTTTTCGATGAGGTATTCACCACAATTTCGAGAATATAATCTGGAAGGTTTATCCTTCATAAAAAACTTTAATATAATAATGAAATCTCAATGTTTTATCGAGTCGGTAATAAACGTGCGATGCAGGGGCGGATCGCTAGTCGTATAAAAAAGAAGTATCAAAATACGAAGGAATCCGGAAAAAATGGCTGTCTTGAACTGTAAGTAAGTGTTGAACAAAGCGAAGTATATTATTAACTTGAGATGTATAACAAACATGATTCATTGTGGTCGGATGGTAAGTGAATGTTCTGAACAACAATTTATTACAAGTATAAACGAACTTTGTTCTGGGGCACTTGGAGCAAGGATGTATAAAGAAGTTTTCAACATCTTTATATATTTATTGTGGTATGTCACTCTCCTAACGGCTGTACCGACTTTGATGAAAGTTTTTGAGTGTGTTGGGGTCCCTGGATGGTTTAGATTCACAATTGGACCCAGTAGGTGGCGCTGTTCGGTCAGGACAACGTCTGTCAGGTCCACTAGTATTTTAATTATTTTATCACAAGGTACTTTCATTTCCCACCCACGGTAAATTCCTTACCTTTCGCGTGGGAAGAAAGTAATTTTGTGCAACATTTTTCTCAAGCCACTTTAGGAAATTTTTATGAGAGTCACCATTTTTATTATCGTTAATTTATTTTAACAAGCCTTTTAGAGGACAATGGACTTTCACTTTGGGATAAAGAAATTATATTACGATAATAAGTCACTTTTTTATCTTCTTTCGGACGCCTATGACAAAGAGCAAAGCAGTCTGGAGAATTCTGATGACTAAACCTTAATAAATTTTAAAACTAGTTTTTAGGATTGCTAATAAAGCCTATTTGAAATTGAAATGTCATGTTATCAACTAATAAATAAGTTAAAATCTGTTTGTTTTTTTGTTTATGGTAATCTCTGGAAGTAAGTACTCTACTGATCCGATTGAAATTATTCTTTTATTGATGGTAAGCTACAAGCTACATTATTGCGAAGAGCCACAGGATATATTTTAAAGTAGAGTTGACTTCTAAGCGAACTCGCAGGCAGAAACTAGTTTAATAATATCCATAACTTTTAGGTTCGCTAACTTAGATAACCATATAACCTGTATTATAAGCGCATATATCGATCGACTATCCCTAGGCGGAACGGAATGTTCCAGAATAAAAAGAAGTCCTCCGTCCTTGACCCAGCCCGGCGGCGGCGGAAGATTCCTTCACAATCTTTTAGCTCCGAGTCGTGCTTGTGTTACGAGAATACTTGGCTTTATATTACTTAGGTCTAGAACATTCTTATATGGCTTACTCCATATACTTAGTCGTAAATCAGAATATTGGGTTAATATTTTGCTGTTTGCACAACTGACATTGATATCGTTTGTGACCGTTTTAGGAAATCCAAGTCATTAACATGTCTTTTAAATTGCGTTTAGCTAAAGGTTGATCATAATAAATTAACATTTTATGAGATAATTCGTTCAAAGGCCTCTGCTTTAAATGGACAAAGCGTATCTTTTACGTGGCGGCTAATTATTTATGACTTTTTTTCTTTATTTAATTAGGAATTCTTTAATTTCACGGTGCCTCTTAAAATTTGGAATCGGTCAATATCAAGACAGTTTTATAAGTATGTACAATTTACAATACTAATTTTCGGATTCCACAATTTCTTGTGACTACAGCGTAATTTCTTGACTCTTTTTAATCAGTATCGATAAGAAACCATGACGTCAATTTCCTGCGAATTCGATAATAATCTCTGTATCAATAAATAATACAGACAGCATGTCTCATACAAATATGATCGCATTATTATAAATATCACGTAAAAGGAAACGGTTCGCGTTCGTTACAATCGTTCATTATTTACATGTAATGATATCGAGAGCTGAGTAATCAATTATATTCAGATAGAAAGCTCGTTAAAACAATTATTCATGCGCGTAGGTACATCCTTTGAATGACGCGTAGAACAATGCAATGGTGTAGTGATGTGCGTCAATCAATTCTTTTTGCAATACCTATATTTATTTTATTATGAAAGCGAATTCAAGATTTTTTTGGACGAGTCTACTGTTAAGAAATGTAGATTCAATGATGGTTGTACTATGCAATCGTTCACTTTCAAAATTAACAAAACAGCTTTTTCCTTATCAGTGGATAATCACAGATTTTTTTAATCAAAATAATAATACCAAATACATAAATAAAGCCCAAAATAAGTGCAAGGCAGCGTGGAATGTAATAAAAAAGCATACAGGCACAGACTTAAAACGCTCCTGTATTTCAAAAATTACTGTGGGCGATAGTGACTGTATAAGTCCCGATTCTATAGCAAATCATTTCAATAATTTTTTCATAAACACGGTTACCAATTATAGGTTTGATAATAAAGAAGATTCAAGATTAAAACAAATGGGTCATATAGAATCAATTAATAATTCAATATTTTTGTACCCGCTGGATGGTAGTGACCTTAAAAGAATAGTGATGTCTCTAAAAGATTCCAAAGCTAGTGGTTATGATAATATTCGCACTGACATCATAAAACTAGCAGTCAATATAATTCTAGAGCCACTTCTACATGTTGTTAACCTCTCTCTAGAGCAAGGAATATTTCCCGATTTATTAAAGATATCAGTAGTGAAGCCAATATTTAAAAAAGGGGATAGCACTCAAATGGACAATTACAGACCAGTGACATTGATACCTATATAGACTGTATCGACAAGAAAATACCTGTTACAGTTTTATTCATGGATATGAGTAAAGCGTTCGATCATGTCTCTCATGAACGGTTATTGGAAAAGGTTTCCAGATATGGAATCAGAGGAACCGCATATAACTGGCTGGAATCATATTTATCCGACAGAGTACAATCGGTGGAAATAACGAATTATAATGACCAAACTAAAACGCTAGAATCATGCCAATCTTCGTTTAAGTTTAATAGATATGGCGTACCACAGGGCAGTATTTTAGGGCCGCCAATGTTTTTGCTCTACATAAATGATTTCCCAGAAGTTATAAATCATAGATGTGTATTGTTCGCCGACGATACTACAATTATAGTCAAAGGACAAGATAAAAGTTCGTACGAACAAGAAATAAACATTGCTCTTCAAAGAACTATAGAGTGGCTAGAGGCAAATAATTTAAAAGTTAATATTAATAAAACAAAGTTTATGCAATTCCATACCTATCGGGCGAAACCGCTGGACCTAAATATATCTTATAAAGGGGTCGCCCTGACGGAAACTGACTCTGTTAAGTTCCTTGGTATAAATTTAGATAAATTTTGCTCATGGAAAAATCATATAAATGACATTTGTGTTAAAATAAATAATTTTATATACCCTTTGAGGCGTATTAGCTGCGAGGTATCTAGAAATGCCGCATTAACGGCTTTCCATGGCTATGTAACCTCCACTCTAAGGTATGGTATTATCTTGTGGGGACGTTGTGTGGAGATTGACCAAGCATTTGTAATGCAGAAAAAGTGTCTGAGAGCTATATTTGGGTTGAAGCAAATAGAGTCATGTCGTCCATTCTTTAGGAAATATAAAATACTAACTCTACCATGTATTTATATACTAGAATCCTGTATATTTGTCTTCAAACATAAGAGACTTTTTCAGCAAGCGACAAGCTACTATGCCCCACGATCTATGTACACTAATAAATTATTTCAACCCAGGACGAATCTCACAATAACAGGGAACAACAGCTATATTATGTGCATAAAATTGTATAACAAAATACCAAATTCCATTAAAACGCTACCATTTTCTAGATTTAAAAATAATTTGACGAGGTTTTTAATTGAAAAATGCTTTTATAGTGTACATGAGTTTTTAGATTATAAATTGTAAGTTTTGTAAATTGCACGGTCATTTTAAATTATTATTTATTAATATTGTGGTAATCTCTCCTATTATTGACATGACTATTATTGACATTTATTATGACTATTATTATTATGTTTTTTATTTTTTTCATTATTGTATTGACATTTATTTATTTTTTCATTCTTGTATTGACATTTATTTAATGCAATTATGAAATTTTAATGGGACTGTTTGTATAATGACTGCATGATTATGGTCAATTAATTTTAATAAAATATTATGTAACTTTATTTTATTTTATATTTGCACGCCGAAATTAAAGGCAGAATAAGAGAACAATTTTGTACGTTTTTACCAACCTTCTGTACCTTGTTTATGCAAATAAATGAATTTGATTTGATTTGATTTGAGGCAATTTTTAAAAGAGTCGATTTCTAAACAATTACAAACGTTAATGAAGAAACAACAAAGCCAGAATTAATAAACTGCAATCAATCAATTGATTCCACAACAAATCAAGGTACGATTTGTTATTGCAACTGCTCAAATCAGAATCACTCGAGCAGTTTGATTTAAAGACACGTTACTACTTACATTGTCTAGAAAAACAATACGATTCGTCATAAATAAACCGTCTAAATGGGTATAGAGACAATACACATACGTATTAGGAACATTTTTATAGCATTTTCATGACAAATATGTTGACGTGTAAAAGACCTGAAATTAAACTAGGCTAACATGCTCTAAATTACTCTTAAATTGGATTGACCTCGTTTGGTATTCTGGGCACAACCCTTAATGTGTTCAGGGTTGAAACATAGGCATTTGAGTTCAATTGGGTCGTGGTAGGTCGTTAAGTTGAATTATTTATTAAATTAAACTACTTAGTTACACGTAGCATGTATTTGACATTTGGACAAGCCTACATTAATAGATCAAGACCAAAGAGAAGATGGATGGAATGAGTATGAATGGAGAATGTTAACGATAACATGACGACTGAGAGAACAGAGGATAATATAATAATATTTAATATTTTGTGCCCACTGCAAGTAACATAGGCAGGCAAGAAAATATTAGGTATGATTATTAGCCTGGATTTTTCCACGGCATGTCAATGGCTTGTACTCTCTTTCCTCTTCTCTATATGTATGAGACTAGTTTTTAGAGAAGATTAGGACAAGACTCAACTGGATAATAAGGTCGAATTCATGATAAAACAAACTTAGCTTTTACGACGAAAACGCGCAGCCGATTTAAGCTCTCATATGCACGGGCGATTTTTTCAACGCGAAGTTTTAGACCGTGCTCAGGATTTTCAACTCTCGGCATCAACAGAACGTTGAGAGTTCAACAGAGTGCATCCCTAGCGCGTTGAAAAAGTGCACAGTTGCATTTTCAACACGCCGCGCCGCTAAGCAGTGTGTCGAATAATAATAAGATTGAATTGGATAATAAGGTTGAATTCATAACGATAATGTAGCTCATCGTTAGCATGTCAAAATTCTTCAACAATCTACGAATCGAATTAAGAAATACTACTTTTATTCATACCTAGTCATATTTTTTAAAGTTAATGCGACAACGCTACATATTTAAATTTTGAATGTGACATTGAATCAGTTCTGGGAGTGGATATAAATCAGTGGCGCGGGAAATGGCATGTAAATGTGATACAAAACCGTAAAACACATCAACATATTCATCATTCTTATTGCAGATGTTTATGTCTACAGAACCTTTTATTTACTTAACAAATTTTTGATAAAAAATTAAAGGAAGTTTCATTAGTAAGCGTTGTTGTTTTTTCTTTCTTTCTATTTCACAAAAAACTAAGTCTACCTACTCAAAACAAAACGTTTCTCGAAAGGTCTAATTTCTTCCAGTATTATCAAATTCCCAAACTGAACTCCAATATTTTTATTTTCGAAGAATAATGGTTTATTTGGTTACATATAGTCTCCATGGATTCCTGAACAATTATCGAATAAACACCGATTGAAGCAATCGTTTCCCCGATCCTATAACAGAGGGGCGCCAATCTATTATAAATAACTAATAACGTTGCTTATCTTATCAACAATAAATTCTTGATAATAACAGGAAAGGGGAAAGCCCTATCATTACTTTGTTTATACAATATGTTAACAAAACAGTTTTAGTTCTAAATGCAAGCACACAACACAAAAATTTATTAGAAATTCACAAATCACACACGCATGCCACGAATACAAGCCAAAACATCTTCACAAATACACAAAAGAACAGTATAAAATTAAATACATTACCTTACTTCATGAAAACAAAGAGAAAAGATATTTATTTATTTATTCACTCGAAGCGCATAAACAAAGGCACTAATAATGGAAACGTGTAAACTGTAAATCAAGCTTATTTGAAATCCGGTTCTTAACCGGATTCAGAGGCGATCATTCCGGAGATGTTCAAGACACTTCTGTCCTGAACTTCTGAAGGTATTTTCAAATTAAGTACCTTTTGAGTGTAAATTTTCACATCTACCCTCTACCAGTAACTGGAAATGCATGTCATATAAGTTGGACTAAAACAACATTGTAATCTTCAGTGAGGATTCTCCAGTGGAATATGGACCCTAGGCACAGATACAATACTACGTACACTGCCCTAGGGCAAAAAGCACACAAAAAGAAATCCTGTGAAAAAACTACAGACTTACCTAAATTATAATCCAAAAATAAAAAACAGTTCAAAGCAAGGATTCCTGTGACTAACTACAGTAACTACCGTGCCTGCTCAAACGACTAGAGTGTAACTCCTCACCACAACGTATGTGAACATAAAAATATCGTGCGCTGATCTACTTTATCAAAATCTAGATAGCCTCAAATATAGGCAATCATTGAATCCATTAACACTACTATTTACTTAGATAACTATCAGTCTGGCTTATGAAAAAATCAATGTACGCACCCATCCACCTCGTCAGTCGTGTGATTTTTCTTGTTTGGTATATAACACTGTTGTATTGATTTTGATAACCACTCAAGACTCGGGTTTTCGTGGTAGGATGTTATCAAACTAGCAAGTCCTATACATACTCAAGGATAATAAATTCACAATACTTCTTGCATCAGGGAAGTAATTTTCGCAGAAGAATGGATTATGGATTGGCCAGACCTGTTTTCGACCGAAATCGATTTTGAAAACTTGATTTCATTAAGACAGAAGATTGAAATAATGAGAAGGAAGACCCAGAGGACGCCTACAATGATGCTACACTCATTCGAAGAACAAGGACTGCGAAATAAAAAGCGCATTACCTTAGGATTGACGATCCTCTCAAGTCAAACTGCTATCTTCGAATGAGGGTCTCAAAGTCTCAACTAAATAAGCAAAATTGAGCAATCTCACTTGATACGAAGTTAAGTGATAATGATAATAATCTATGAGTAATCTATTTATTTAAAGTTTAACAACAAATGCGTCACTCATTCGTTACAGCAGTTAATTTTGAATCACGACTGACGAAGAATAGCTGACTGTGACTAACTTACAAATTCTTGGTAATATTTTCTAAATAAAACAGTAACATGATTAATCTAATCGATGTGTTTTTGGGACTATTTCTTTCGAAGAAGCCAGTGGCAGAATGAGCAATCATAAAAAGGAATTTTTTCTTTAGGTTTAATGTTTAATCTTACACTAATAGGTATGAGGAACGGCTGTAGAGCTCCTCATCCACCACCTAGTGCACTTTCCAGTAAAGTTCTCTTGATGCTAAATGGACTCTCCTACTTGATCTATGCTGTGCCCCCGAGAGGGTCCATGATTGAGACTAATATAATTATTTCCATAGCAACTATAATACATTATGATACGCAATAATGAATTGAGAATTGAGACTATTACGATAAGACGTATTGAACACCAATCCGTGGTATTTTAAGGGCACTCAGTGAGCAAACAAGGCACTTTTCCCCAACGATTTTCAGTTGCAGTTCTCTGAGGAGTCCCAAATTCAGCAGTGGAATATTTAGAACATTACTTTTATACAGCAGAATGGCGTTTTTATGCTGACGATTGCCTGTATTCTTTTATGGTTTTCAATATCCATCCAAAACACTTTTCTTTCATTCACTGCGTTGCACACCCCGACATACATGATGAATATGATGATGCCAATAGTATAATAGTATGAAGAGAAAACCCATATTTAGCTGTAAATATTAATAATACACAAGAACAAATGTATACTAATAACAAGTTTCCAGCTATTATAACAGCATGCTATCTAAATACAATTGAACACAAGACCGGAACGATATGGCTAGCAGATGGCGTTCCAAGATGGCGTCCTATCGACAGTTGTTTGCGCGGCAAATAAACAATTTGCAAAAAAGATGGCAGCCAAATTAAATAATAACTGTGGAGCTAGTTTTGTCTGGCCGATGATAGCAGTAATTTGTAGTAGTTATGAGGGTGCATCCTAAAAGTTGGCAACGTCGTAAATAGCTGTCAAATATTTACCTGTTTTGATTAATTTGGAAATAATACTGTATGAAAATAAGAAATGTGGCTAACTAACTAACTAGAATATTAATAATGAATTGCAATTATAACATTGAATTTGATGTTGTACCCGATTTAGGTGTAAAAAAGTCATTTGGAAAGTTTCCAAACACTTTTTATACATCTAAAACTAACTATTCGGTGTAACGATATTAATTGTTGCATTTCATAATCAATATTCTAGTTCGCTAGTTAGCCACATTTTTTATTTCCATACAGAAATATTATCAAATTAATCAAAACAGCGAAATATTTGACATCTATTTGCGACGTTGCCAACTTTCAGAATAAACCCTCTTAATGTAAAACTTTAATTAACTTTCAGGAACTGCATGCGTCATGCTTGGATAAATTACGGTTTGTTTTTAGAAAAAGTTGGTAATAGATGAATTCAGACAATGTGACGATCTATCTCTTCCTGTTATTTCATTTATGCATTTCAGTACCGACAAAAAAAACAATGCTTATATTCAGTCCAAGAATGAATTTTATTTTCTCTAACTTAATTATATTTTTAGCGAAGATTCTAAAATTAGAACATACCATTACTTTCTGCCCTGTAAAAAACTATTATTTCTTTGGAAATCATCAACACATTCACATACAAGACCATACTACAAATGAATAACAAACCAGGCAGAAAGCTAAAACACTACCAAAAACCATGCCAAAAAATAAATAAAGTTGAATGGGTAAAATAAAAACGTAGTAATAACAAAAAAAAAAAATTTCGTGTTTCAAAATCGTGCGTCTACCCTACCTAGCGTGTTGAAATGGGAATCAAAAATTCAATACAAATAGCATGTATTAGCGTGTGCCGAGCCTATTATCTGTCATGCCAAGTATTCCTAGTAGCTATCCATCCCTTTTACCACCCCGTGATTAAAAACCAGTTTATATCAACCCCATGCAATATGATTTACGGTAATAGGAAAAATGTAAAGCGGAAATGCTTATAAATTTTCCAGACGGAAGAATAAAATACTTTGTATTTGAAAGGAAATTAAAGGATTACAATCATCAATCAAATTACTAAGAACTAATCAATCACACAAGCACTAAGATGACCCCAAAAACAGACAAACTTGGTAGTTACTGGCACATTCACTTGAACATAAAAGCCCCAAAACTAAGGAGGACGCCACAGTACCGCACCCAAACTGCAGACTTATGTAATGCTAGGTTTAACAGCCATTTTCAATAACCAATCTTAGCCTTACTAGGAGAAGCTTGATAAAAGAAGTAACTTCAATGAAGTTCAATACTTCAAATATCTATCCCTCTCTTCTAGTAAAACAAAGACACAAATAAATAGAATATTGAAAATGGCCGTCAGATAACAAAAAAGTCGTCGAATGGTTTACTAACACGCGTGTACAAAATAAAAGCCAAACGCGCGTCAACCGTTCGTCATCCAAGACAAAATCAAATACGGCTGCAAATTACTGTGTTTCGGTTTTGGTAATGCTCAATTTTCTCATTGCCTGTTAAGTACATAAACAATCATAAATTGGTGGTACTTAACAAGTAAAGAGCACTACAAAATCAAAACACTAAAGGCAAATCCACATCTTACCAACACGCAACGCCACATCCCTCATCTGTCATTTGGTGGATTATCGCCAGCCAGCGATTGCCATCAAGCGACCGACATCGCGTGACGCCGCGTGTCGCCAATGTGGCTCTGCCTGTACCTCTATTGCAATAACATGGCAACAAAACAATGTATTCAGCAAGGGATAATATTAAACTTACCAGTTTTCTAAAGCCTCGCGATTGGCAGCCATCCTACCAGTCAGCCTAGCAGAGTTGACGAGATATAGAGATGTCTTTACGTAATGTGTGAGTTCGTTTAACACTGTAACGAAAAAGCGATGCATTCATGGAAATATGTTGTACATGCTGGTTAAAGGTTAATGTTAAGTCAAAGATTATCACACAGAACATAAAAATAAAATATTAAAAAGCACTTATATTTATAGTATTACTTCCGAGTTCATAATTATTTCATATTAAGGACAACCATAAAATTATTGATTCAATTGTAAAATTATTAAGACACGTCCTATAGTACACCAATAAATTCTATAACGTGGGTAGTTCAAAATATCCCAAAACTCGCAATACACCAGGCGATGTTGAAACTATCACTACCGATATTACATTACCTGTCTGCGCTCGGGGGCTTTAAACTAGACATAAAGACAATACGAACGTAGGTTTACCCGATGAATCACTCAATACCGAGTACCCAGCCGTTTTAGGGTGCGGACACATTGGCAAGGGCGCGCCGAGCGTGCAAGGTACGCCACACATCGTGCGTGCATTTTAATTACATATTTCCATCTATTACACCGCGTGGCGTAGTTCATAAACTTGGATTGAAATGTTTTGAAAATAAAGTATCTTACAAGATGAAGATCCTAGCAATGAGAGTATAAACAACGTCAAGATAGGTAACTCGAATGAGCAATTTATTTCAGATGGAAGATGGCACAAGACATCACAATAAGAAAAGGTAAGGAAACATCAAACAAGATCCCCAAAAGTGGAAGGCCATCTTTTATTCAACTTTCACTGAGGGAAAGATGTTGGCACACTAATTCTGCAAGACAGACTTGGAAGATTCGAGACAAAAAGCCATTTTGCAGTCTGTGTGAGCCCTATCTCATAAAACTATTCATTACCAAGTTTGTACAGCACTTAGTAAGGACTACAACCGGTCATTCGATCTAGGAAGCCAGCCGGAAGGTATGGCTACATTACGATCGATATAAATGTCTGACTCACGGCTTAGAAACGTGAGTTTGTTATTATTGGGTAAAGCGATAGGCGACGAGCATCCTAATCATGCCTAGAAAATCTGCAATGAGTTAGGTAACAATGGTCTATTATACTGCTGCTATACATTATATACATATAAGTATGATTTTAAGATTCAATGTTATGCAGTTTTAATCGTAGTAGGTAATGGTATATGATGCAAGATGTATCATGAATAGATTTATCATCATACCTGACCTTGATTTTTTATCATGGTCCGAAGATTACGCGGGTAACGAAAAAGTATTTTGGAGTGAGCATTCATAAGTCTCGAAAAAAAAATACTCATTGTCATTCGATATTGGACCCCAAATAGACCCTTGTATGCGACACCAACCAAGAACATGGGCTGTTTAAATATTCCCCAGACTACAACAAAATATCAGACATTCATGTTCAAACCAGCATGGCAACAAGTCTGTATGTAAACCACTTATAACTTGTACATTAACAAGCTAAGTGCGCAGAGGGCGTACGAGATAACTGCGCAGATCGCATTAAATACTCCTTTGATGGCCGCAGACGCAGACAAATGAACAAATTTAAAATAATTGAATTTAGACCTTATAGGGAAGGTCGACTGGTCAAAATTAGGGCGTTGAGGTGGCCATGGAGCGAAACGGCTCGCCAATAAAAGCCTAATAATTTAGGTTTTATTGCAGCTTGGGCATGGTTGTCTGTATTAACATCCCACGTTCACCCACTGTTGAATTAAGACCTCTAGTTGTACCGGCTTTTCGGTACAAGACAGACAAGATCTAGGGCCCACCTACAATTGTAACAGATTAGGCGTATCCTGACTGGTGCCATGGTGCCGGTTCAATCCCCGCATGGCCTCACATCTAATATGGTTGTCGTAAACATTCGTCTAGCCCATATAAGTATATCATAAACTATCACAATATCATTATGACGTGACTTGACACTGAAATAAGGCTAAGCTAAGCGCCGAATGTTAACGCAAATCAGATTAACCTATTTGCCCCAATTATTTCGTCCTAAATACATGGGCCTAACAAAAATGCCGAATGAAAAATGTTCGAAGTATGCCTCGTAAGAAAAAGCTAAGTCCTACTTAAACAGACCTTCTAACAACACATTGTACTGTAATTTGGAACGTTCTGCTCTAAAATTAATTATTTATAATGAGACGTTAGTATGTACAACAGTATGTATACAGTTTGTTATCGAGGCACAACTTGTAATCAGCCGAGGCTAACCCAGTTACTAAACGAACCTCGGAAGCAATGCTATCTACTCGTTCCTACTTCAGTGAAACTGTACATTTCATCACGTTTACAAATTCTATAGATTTCTGCTTAGTTAACGAGAACCAATCTCGTTAGTTCTTCTAGAAAGATCTATTCATTTCGAAGTAACAGTCAGTATTCGGAACTCGTAAAAGTAAATTCGAATGTTCTGGAAATAGTCTTGAACAAAGTGTTTGATTTGATGATTTGCGATGAGCAACTATTTGACCAGAAAAGCGCTAAAAACAATACTACCCAAACCACACCGATACAGCAGAAAGAGGATGATAAATAGTGATAGAAAGAAGAAGAGCACGAGCAGAAAAAACACACCCACACCCAAACTGGAAAGTATAACTAAAGAAGAAGTGTTATAAAACTAATCCCGATTCCAACTAATGTAATCAGAAACTTTGAACTGAAATACAAAAGATTACTGTTGCTCCATAAGGCCTTGGACAGTTATGTGATTTTTCATAAGTTTCTGATGAAAAAAGTTACTCATGTCTTCGTCTCAGCATAAG
The DNA here is from genome assembly GCA_948150665.1 of Conistra vaccinii. Lineage (NCBI taxonomy): Eukaryota > Metazoa > Arthropoda > Insecta > Lepidoptera > Noctuidae > Conistra > Conistra vaccinii. The sequence goes on along the minus strand of OX411338.1, from coordinate 18,858,706 downwards.
CTAACGAGATGATTTTTTCGGGACAAAATAGACGTCTGTATCCCGTGTAGTCCCGACGAAACGTCATATTTTATTTTAACGAAGGAAGTCGCATACTTCCGTTAGAAACAGAAGTTATAATTGGATTCAATGTTAATTTGGAGATAAAACATCCGAGATATATCTGCTTATCGTCTAGTTCTCAGTTACCCGAGAGAAACTTAGAATCCATACGCACGCGATAAGCCAGCCTTTCACTATTGCTGATTGAGCCGATTGACAATCAACTAGTAATATCTCTGCTTTCTCATCAAGGGAATATCAGTGCCAAAGAGAATCCTAATCAGCTGCTTTTGGTCACTAACCAAGGCTTTCTCGGCTGTTTCAGTAATAGAAACTATCGGAGTATCGGCTTCTTATTTCACACGGATGTTATCCAACCTAACCTATGCGACCCCATTTCTGGGTGTGTCAGATAAAAATCTATAGGTACCTACTATCTTAACCCGAAAACTAGCTTTTAGGAAAACAGGATAACAAGGTAATAACATGTTCGTTTGCCAACGAAACCCCGATCAGTGCCTTCAAGCAAAACGAGACTTGGCGAAACGCCAGAAAAAGTGCAGGATGAAGAAACTGTTAATCTATGTAATTAGTCCTAACTTATTTATCACTGCCGAAATGTCTGTTCAGCATCTTTGTTCTGACGAAAATTAATGGATTTAGCTTCGAATCAGGGCAACACTAATTACTTATCAGTAATCAGTCACGAAACCGAACAAAAAGTGCACATAAACGAAGGTTCATTAGATCGGAATGTTGATGCACGCACTGAGGAAGTGGGTGCAATAATAACATTGTACATGCTAATATGGAGCACTGACGCTCAGTGGCTCGGAGTAGAAACCTCCAGGAATGGGCTGCGGTTGAATAGCGTCCTTTGTGGTCGGAAGCACACGTCGCCGCGTCGCGTCGGTCGGAGCTGAAGGCTCTGTGTGTTATCGGAAATATTATACGGGTATTGTTGAGAAGTAGCCTTTTATGGATATTGCGATTGAATTTATAAGGCAGTTAGTTTTAGTTGACAAGATCATAGACTTGGGAATTGCGAAATTAATGTAGGTGGTCCAAAATTATTATTCTACAACAAACAGGAGCTATCCTACTGGCTGTAATAGTAGACATTACTTCAGCGAGGGGTACTCCAAACTTGGTAATTGATCAAATATCACCAATTTTGGTATAAAACCTTTGAGTTATTGCCATTAGTTTCGATTGTTATACAATCCATAACAGCATTATGAAGTACTTTAGAGCCTGTGTAAGGCAATATAGTTTTATAGGCCGATTTGAATATAGATAAAATATTAATGAATTCTTTGTTCATAAAGTGACCAGAAGGATATTAAACTTCCCATGGAATAACAGGATAATTTGCCTAAATGGTGAAAATTTAAGGCTACACAGGATAGATTTTGGAATATTCTCACAATAATAATCCTTTTTTTCCTCAACATGCCATAAATATTTAGATGAATAATTAATAATTTGCCCAGCAAAAGGGATTCTTATGGGAAGGTCCAAAAAGGTATTAATTCATGTATTTTTTCATAATTCTATGGAAAGAAATACTGTATATTTATGATGTTCATGGCTGGCTCCACGGGGGAGGAGTGTACTTAAGAGGGTGCATCCTAAAAGTTGGCAACGTCGTAAATAGCTGTCAAATATTTACCCGTTTCGATTAATTTGGAAATTATACTGTATGGAAATAAGAAATGTGGCTAATTAACTATCTAGAATATTAATAATGAATTGCAATTATAACATTGAATTTGATGTAGTACCCGATTTAGGTGAAAAAAAGGCATTTGGGAAGTTTCTAAATACTTTTTTTATATCTAAAACTAACTATTCGGTGTTACGATAATAATTATTGCATTTCATAATCAATATTCTAGTTCGCTAGTTAGCCACATTTTTTATTTCCATACAGAAATAATAACAAATTAATCAAAACAGCGAAATATTTGACATCTATTTGCGACGTTGCCAACTTTCAGAATAAACCCTCTTAAGAGAACACTAAAACTTGAGATGGAAACTATAAGTTGTGTAAATAAAGAGCCAAAGTCAATACATCGGCTGAATATTTCTGTGAGAATTTGTATGCTGCAAGTAGCACGGGTTGTCTATAAAAACTAGAACTAAATTAACGTTTGTAGACTCAAAGAAAATGTGAGAACCTATTGTGACCTTTTATTGTTTCATTTAATAGATTTTAAACTAATTATGTCCTAAAATGGACAATCAAATTGTTGTATTGTAATGATGACACTGATCTTTTTCAATCATGACGAGTCATCTTTTTGCCAATGATGAGTCAAAAACTTCAAAAGTATTTAGAGATTTTGTTAATTTGGCACTGCACAGTTAGTTCTATGGGCCAATCATAAAAGGTCATTGGCATGATAAACTATGAGAAATGATATGAAAGGTCATTGGACTTGATATAGTAAGTACCTAAATTAAAAAGTGTAAGTAGAGGGAAAGATTTTGTTCAATATACCTAAGTAACTAAATTGGTACTTTGTTCATCTAAGGTACATGTTTTCTATTGTTTTCCTCCTCGAGTAAGGTACCTCAAAATGCTAAGGGAATTAGTCTAAATACTGATTTGGTAATGCAATCTTGTAAGTAACTTTGAGAACATAAACCAAGAGTTTAATTGAAGTAGAAAATAAAAAATTTAAGTAGTTACATGTTTTGTAAACACTAATCAGGTAAATGTCAACAGTTTTGTTACATAATCTAACAGTAATCTAATGTTGTTGAGATTATCAATAAATCTTTACCTATTTTTCAAGTTTAGCACACAAAGAGTTAAAGGACCATTATTATAATAGCGTCATAATGCCATGACCAGAAAGATAGCTAATAAACCCAAAATGCCTATGCAGGTAACAACGAAATAAGTTTTATTTTTAGAATGCAACTGCTAGCCACATTCCCGACAAGGAAAAATGTACAAAACCGTAGCACATTGAATCCATAACGGAACAAAATGTATCGCACCTACTTACGAGACACGAGAAAAATACCACGAGAGCATGAGAGCACATGAAACTCGGCAATTATGTGTTATTTTAGATGTATAACTGTAAAAATAATGAATCTATCGTTTTTAGATGAACTGCGGTCACTCCATTCATGCGGCAAACAAAATATAACGGTTGATTCTTTTGTTCCAACGATCCGTGCGCTAGCGTGTTAAAATCCGGTGGAATCTGATTTTTAACGCGTTTCCATATGCAAATATGCGGTGTAATCCACACGCCCATGCCCAGAGAGTTGGATATCTCGTCCTGCGGCATCAAAGCGCATTGACCTTTACAAAAATCTTGAAAAATAACGGCTTGCGTCCAACGTCTGTCGGCCGGTGTCATAAAAATTTTACTCATAAAATAAACGTACTCACCGAAGTAATAATACACTCAATTATTTCACAAGATGTCTTTCGGGACTAGTAGGGAAATTAAATTGCGTTGTTAGAGCCTCTTAAAATAATTTATAACAGAGAAAAGATTACTCACCGACTGGTCGCTTCTCTTCTTTTTGACGGAATGCGTGCGAGTGAGACAGCAGAATCAATAGTGTTGCAATATTATGGTAAAAAATCTACTAGTACTACATTAATAGAATAAATCCTAAAATAAAAATTAATTGATTGACTTTGAAGATTGCGGAAATTAAAGAGATTTTTAGATTCTGTTACGTATTTGGGATTGAAAAGAGTGCATACCAACGAAACTACCTAGTGCCTATGGCTATTTATTGAGAAAAGATTATTCAGTCATTAACTTCAAATAAGTAGGAGTTAGGATAGGCTGCTAACCAAAGTGCTAAGAATGAGTTTACACATAGCTCATTCTTAGCCTTATACTTAAATCATGTTATTCATGTCATTATTATGGTGTGTTTTATTTCAATGCGTTTCATCAAATAGTTCATTTGCTGTTTGTTGGCTTCACTGCTAAACTATATTCTGTTATAGTGCTGTGCGTTTAACTGCGTTTGCACTGGCGAAACATTCACTTAAAACATGTTGAAATTTCTATTTTTTGTCAATGTTCGATACAATATGTGACAGGAAATAGAGAGATTCCAACATGTTTTAAATGAATGTTTCGCTAGTGCAAACGCACAGTTAGGTCGCGCCTTAACGTTCTACAACAGTGGAGCCACCACACCATTATGGCATAGGAACTATTTGATGAAACGCACCTTATTAGGTACATTGAATTTGTCTTTAGGTTTGAGAAAAACCTTCTATATTAGGAGAAATTAATAAGTATTGCAACTTTATTTGTATAACCGAAAATATCTAGTTTTCACCGGATAAAACGTTCAAAAACATTAATAAATTATTTTATTTTATTTTTGAAGAATTCGCAATTCACTAAAATTAACAAAAACAAAAATAACTTGATTCCACCAATATATTTTTTTTACCTTTTGTTGGTTATTTCAGAATATTGATGTGCCTCCGGAAAACATACAGCATTGTTTATGAAGAAGCAGTGTATACTTAGCCTTATAAGCGCGGTCAATAGTACTGATACTTTAGTTTAACTTTAGAATACTAGATGGCGTAACTATCGCCGACGTTGTATTTACTCTGTGCCAGCTAGGACGCGGGAACCGCTGTCACTTTCCGAATACATAGCGTTGTGTACTTTCGCCGCGTGCGGTCGAAATCCAAAAATATTCGGTTAATCGTTTAACCTTTTCTAAAAATGATTTATCATAGTATTAGACAATTTAGTAGCGCATTAATTATTGATTGTATTTTCAATATTAATAATATTAAATAACGGTTTTTTCGTAATAAATCCTGCGCTGAGTGACGAACCCGATGAGGCCACCGCCGAGGCCAACGGTTTTTTCATAATGAATCCGGCGCCGAGTGCCGAACCCGATGAGGCCACCACCGGGGCCAATCGGTCAATCGTTTCGAACTCGCCGACTTCAGAGAGGGATCAAGGAATAAGAAAAGGAGGACAGCTCGTGCGCTAGCAGTTCATCGGACAGCGAAGCCGAACGAGAGGTACCTCCACACAAGCAACAAAAGCGGGATTCACAGGTAACGGTCGATCCTCGGATCGATGCGGTACTCAAGCAGGTTAGTTTTCTTACAAACTTTATAATGCACCAACAATACGAACCGCATACTAATGTGAACACAAGTAACGTCACACGTTCGATCAAACAAGCGTAAAATATCAACACATTTTAACACCCCACGTGGCAACATATACTTAGTTGAACGGAAAGGATGGAGTAATCTTTGTTATGTACACCATATCCATTATATTTATAAGAAGGCAGTAACAGAAATGCTCGCCTTTCCGAGCTTTTGGAATTTAACAACCAACTATTGCAATCCGGTTAAATAATTAATCCATCGTTTAAGTAAATGCCTTTGTTTATTTGTGCTGTATGCATACTGCATTATTATTATCATTGTTTGGGCTCACAATAACCCAGTGCCGAGTTGAAAATCAATAACATTTTGGAACAAAGTTCCTTTTATAATCGACAAACTTGGCAAATGAGAGCTAATCCGAAGGAGTGTAACATTGTGAAAATCACGACACTATTGCTGTAATATGTGTGTTTGTGTATTTACATGCGTATGTACATGTATAGAACGAAGAAACTTCGTTACCACCGGGTGTTCTACGACACCTCTCGATTATATTATAAAATCTATAATAAAAACTCTTCACAGTTTTTATTTGACAAGATAAAACTTATGTCGCTTACCTAGGTCCTCAGAGGACCTCATTTCTGGTTCTCACCCCATAAGCTTACAAAAAGGAGGGCCAACTCAAAACCTAATACAAGAAGCTGACACCGTCTACCCGCAAATACAAAATAATAAAAATTATATTTTCGGAATGCTTAAAAAACCACAATAACCACAAAATAAAAATTATTATTTCGAAACAAAAACAGAAAAGTGCCTACCTGACACTTTTCAGGGGAGGTCGTCTAACTTTGTTCAAAAATGCCAACAACAAGGATCATAATCATGACGCATTATGCAACCATATAATCTCGTGCAAGCAATGTTTCTAATAATTAAAGATCTAATTGGATCAAGGTGTTTTGAGACTAGTTTCCAATAAAACGTCCAGTTTTATATTTAAGCTTTCTCTGCGCAAGAAAAGCGACGGATCAATGCGCCCAATTTTCGATCTTCAAAATTGAACAAGTGCATCAAAACGAAACGTTTTCTAATTTTTCACGCCTCGGTCCCAAATTTTCTCCAACCTGGAGACTAGGTGATAAAAATTGATAGAGCCTAGACTTATTTTCACCTACCGGCAGCAAAATCTCACCGGCCTTTCTTAAGAACCAGTTATAAGAGATGACATGTTGACCGTCCGGGCTGGCTTCAGCGCCGCACTTATATTTTTCTGTAGCCTGCTGGGTTGCGGAGACCTTGCGTGTAAAGGGACGTCTTACTAGGCAACCAAGACCAATCCAAGTTATGTCTTCAGGCTGCGGAAGCCGTGAGGCACTTGGAACATCTGGGCTGGCAGATCAAACGAGATGGCATGCTTACCGTTCGGGATGGCTTCAGTGCCGTACTTATTTTCCTCCGTAACATGCTGGGTCGCGGAGACCTTGCTTGCGTTGGGATGTTGAGTTCTAGTCAACCTAGACAACTTCCTGTTGGTCAACTAAGACCAATCCAAGTTATGTCTTCAGGCTGCGGAAGCCGTGAGGCACTTGGAACATCTGGGCTGGCAGATCAAACGAGATGACATGCTTACCATTCGGGCTGGCTTCAGTGCCTTACCTATTTTCCTCCCGTAACATGCTGGGTCGCGGAGACCTTGCTTGCGTTGAGATGCGTGGTTCTAGTCTAATCTAAGTTATGTCTTCAGGCTGCGGAAGCCGTAAGCACTTGGCACACCTAAGTTGGTTGGGAAATTCAACCGCCAAAAATCTATCTTGGTAATAACTGAACGTTGTCATACGTTGACATAAGTTGGCAAACAGCTGTAAATATATTGTCCCTACCATTAAAAAGGCGACAAAACATAATACACAATCATTAGACTAGTCGTTCTTGAAAAGTCCCGTAAACCTCCGGGAACTCAGTTAAATTTGCCATCTTTCTTATTCCCTAAGGAAGACTATTCCGTCGCAAAATGTAAATATTCCTGGGACACTGCAATAAAACACGACCAACGGCAAAAACAGCTGCTGCCTCAAGTTGTGTATCAAGACATAATGTGGTGGCGCAGAGCCACAAGTCACACGTTGCCTAAACACTAAAAGCCACTACCACTGCTACCCTTTTCCATGCGACGGACGCTTCGGGTTGGGTTTGGGGTGCCCACATAGACGTGGAATGTAATGTCATGTGCAAGGGAAACTCACCAAAGATGGCATTGCAACAAAACATTTGCAATACGCAGTAATAGCATCAAAACGAATGCGAAAACGTTGCAGAAGTCACACGTACTGTATGTGCTGATCAATCAGACAATCATACTGTGATTATGCTTAAATCTGAAAGGAGGGAGGAACCAGAGCGTTAGGGTTACTTGTTCTATCCTTTAAACTATTACACCTCACGGACAAAGTGAACATAACCCTATAAGCCCATTATCTACCGCGGAGACACAATATTATAGGGACAGGCTATCACAAGGAAAACAACCTGCGGAATAGCATCTTCTATCTCAAACAACAGCTAAAGTCTTTCAGTAGTGGGGACTTCAAATTCAAAATCATTTCAAAATCTTCCAGAAATGGATTTGTTTGCAACACAAAAACCCATGGTAGCAAAAAACTACGGATCTCTAGACGAGATCGATCGGGATTTTACTTGATAGTGGCTCCAGAGTGACCTCAAGGTTTCTGTTGACATGGTGCTCCAACTCTCAAGTACATAAACCCAAAATATCCCCAACCTGCTGAAATAGCAAAAATTTTAATGTTTTGCTTTCTAAACGGGAATTCGTCCTATAGACTATCCTTTCCCATAAATCAGCAGTCTTTACTTTTGCGGCCCTCGTGTGAAACAATAAATCTTTTCTAATTTCATTATAAAACACACCCAAAAGGTAATATGTAGTAGTAGCCAAACCAAAACCATTACGGCCATCGTTCACGTGGGATCCATATATCGTACTAAATTGGCTAGAATCGAATGCTAAAGATACATTGTTATTTATAGTTTTGTTGCTGGCATGAGGCTGTAGGGCTCTAACTTTGCTGAAACTCTCATATTACAGCTTCTTGGATAACGACGATAATATCTAATTAATCGGTTGAAGGACACTGAAGAGACGCGATCGAAGTTTTATTGTTATTACGCCTGTGGGCGATTAGTATCCGACAATGTGTTTATAACTGCATTTGGATCTAAAACCAACAATAATCGACAATCCGCATGGAAACTTTCACAACATAATGATAAAAGCTTAATTATGTTCTGTATTTAGTTAGACTAGTAATAACTGTTACCAAGATTCCGAGATTAACAATTTGAACTATCTTTTTATCACTGTATTTAGAACAAAAGCTGCCTCACGCATTGTAACTGGGAACCGAGTAAGTACGGTTGTCAGAGACAGTGGTATTCATGCTTCTCCGATACTGTAGGTCAGCAGCAACTTCCTATCGGTTAGATAATCAACCAATTGATGATATTCTATCGTGATATCTTTTCTATACCCCGTGGGTTATAGAAAAGACAGTCGTAATTCACTTTTCAATACATTTTCTTCAACGTAAAAATAAACAATCATCTGTAATACATTGCTAGAGAATTTCATCTATCATCGTAAAACATCTAAATCGTTATTATCGCTACCTTTATCTGTGCTGATATTTTATTTTTCCATGTGGAATATAAAATACATTATTGTGTTATTATAACTAATAGAATATAAATAAAATAAAAACTTACTACAAAAATTTGACTACTCTAAGTACATTAATTCTCAGAATAAAAAATTGATAATCATCATAGCGTTGTGTTTTGCCTACTTATAATATCTCACCAGCAGATAACAAACACGTCTTCATAAACAATGCTGTATGTTTTCCGGAGGCACATCAATATAGCGGTTTTACATTAAAATAAAACCGATATTATGTGCCGAGAGGGAAAACATACAGCATTGTAGGAAGTTCTTCCTGGTGAAGACTATGAATTCGGAAAGTGACAGCGGTTCCCGCGTCCTAGCTGGCACAGAGTAAATACAACGTCGGCGATAGTTACGCCATCTAGTATTCTAAAGTTAAACTAAAGTATCAGTACTATTGACCGCGCTTATAAGGCTAAGTATACACTGCTTCTTCATAAACAATGCTGTATGTTTTCCCTCTCGGCACATAATATCGGTTTTATTTTAATGTAAAACCGCTATATTATTTAGTTTCTGAACGTCTTTTGTTGTGTTGCTATGTTTTCCTTCTTCAATATTTAATCGATTACAGATGTGAAAGTGGGGTGTATCGATAACATTATAAAGATTGAACAAACTTGATTAATATAACATTTCGCCAAGTATTACTTTTTTTTTCAAACTTGGGATCTTAGTAATTATTATTTTTGCAATGAGAGTAAATAACGCACCCCAAGCCTGAATCCGTTTAAAATGTTGTTATACAGTCATGAATATGTGTAGTTATTTTATGCGGACAATAGTTGCCCTTGTTCATTTAATAACTTACCTTGTCATTCGGTCTTATTGATTTAGTCAATAAAAGACTAGTTTATACTAGCAAAATGAGTATGTAAGCAGCGCCGGCATCCCTTGATCACTTTGATCAGGGTAGAGGTTAGAGCAAGATTATTTTTCGGCGCCCTTTAATCGAAGTTTTCACGCTTTCGTAAATTCGACTTTGTTTTCATGTATAAATGATAATTCCAAAATTAACAAAAATTTACCTTTGTACAAATTAGAACACTTACATATTGAATTTATAGGCGTGAATTTATGTACATACATATAATGTAGTATATTCAAAAACATTATTTGCGCTTAGTAAAAACAAAATGAAGACATTGGCACAACCATAAAACATTCACAATTAATTCTTCACGCGATCTTCATTAAAATGAAATTCAATAATAAACTACAGTCGATTACTATTTATGAGTACAAAGAATCGATTAAATTACTAAATTGTATAATACACTGCGCATACTCTACTCTATAGGTCTATAGAGGACAACCCTATCAGAAACGTCTTGTTCCGTTTTGTTTAGAATTTTTTCAGAAGAGTTAAATTGTTTTAAAATGGAAGCAGCAACGGAAGATACTCAAAAAGAAAGCACAGAAAATGTGCAATCAAACAAAACTGCTACTGTAAGTGTTAACTTTCTATTATTCGAAGCGGTTTATAAATAGAACGCTATCGGATGTCGGTAAACGATTCAACTCCTTTTCATGCAAATTACCGGCATATAGCGCGAATTCTGCTACTATTATTATAGTTTATGGATATTCTACTATGTTTTAAGTTTAACAAAGCTTGTATAAAGTTAAAATTATGTCGAAAAGAGAAGAAATAGTTAACCTTAAAGTTTGTTGGCACTTTGCCAATTCCCGTAATGTTTTTGATATTTTTGTTCGCACGTTTCACATGCTTTCTGCTTTTATGGTTGACGGCATCGCGATGCCTAATTATTAGCTAACACCTGTAATTCACGGGACATTAAGTTGTTAAATCATTTTGTTACCAGGAGTTACAAAAATGCTGTTTGAACGATATTTACCAAATATGTATATTCGGCGTATTCGGCATTTTTAGCTGTCAGCGTCAAATTTCGTGTTATTATGACGCTAAGAATTCAAAAAGACGGTCTTATTACACAAAAACTGAATTTGTGAAAAAGAAAACTATTTAATTTAGGTCAAGTTATTCCTTCATTTGGGATAGCTATAAATAGCTCATTGCTACCTGTGTTTTTAAGTGTCTGAAAGACCTAGAAATTTGTAATGGCTATAATTGCATGAACATGGACTAACACTCTTACATTAATGATTCAATATCATCATTAATAACTTTGCGAGTAAGCATAATGCACACATACTTATCTGAATACTCAAAGGTCCCCAATTGACTCCTCAGTAATGAGGGATGATTTAATACAGGGAATTCACTAAACATTGTATTAGTTCAGTAGTATAAAATAATTTATATTTAAGTGTATAATTTTTACAAGCAGAAAAGAAAATGTATTATGAGTACGTACATAAATAAAATAATTTTAAACACAGTTTCTAAACATTCCAAACACAAAGTCAATATATTGAACCATAGCCATTAACCGCTCGAGTATACACGCCCTGAAAGAAATGGCTTGTCATTCAGTTTGATAGGATTCATAGAATGTTGTCAGTTGAACCAAAATGTTGTTTATATATAATAATTTATTTATTGCACAGACAACTAGATCCTATTACAAAAATAATTACATAAAAAAAATTAGGTCTTTTGTTCATTGTATTAAATATATAAATTACAGGAGAAAACCTCTACACCACCACCACCTCTTGAAGTAAAAAAAGGGAAACGTGATGACCGGACAAAAAGGGATGATAAAAATGTAGAACAGTTCATGAAATCACTGAATTCCGTGCCAACGCTTGAGGAGAAATTATCTCTAGTTTGTAAGAAATACGTACAGACTGCCGATGATAATAAGAAAATGCAGTTTTACATCAAACAGTCTGACAAGCGTCACGCTATGCTGCTGAAAGAAAAGGATCAGTTACAGCTGGAGTTCAATAAGACTATTCTCGTCAAGTCTAAGTTAGAGAATCTCTGCAGGGAGCTCCAGAAACAAAATAAGGCTATCAAGGTTTGTGTTCTGTAATTTATGGTAACTTTTGTCCATACTTCTTCCATAAAAAAATATTATTATGTATTTTATTGTTTTTTGTGTGTTATGTCATTGGGTTTTTCCATCCTGAATTACTCAGTAGCAGCCCTAGTCTGGATTTGTGCCCGGTTGATGGCAATAGTCTCGCCCCCTATTACATGGGACTCATGGGAGTGTCAGTAGGCACTATTTTTTTTTGTTTATATTGGTCTTTTATTTTTCCATCTGAAAAATGCTGTCAAGAAATTTTAGAAAGCAGGTAGATTTAAAAAAATTATGTTAGTCCTCTTGGTGCCCTTGTTTATTTTTGATCAATCTTCTTCTTTTCTTTTCGTGTGGTTAGTGACTAATCTGGTGTCAGAGTTTTAATGCCGCCCATGGGTTTCTGATTCTTTTCATCAATAGAATTTATGCAACATATCTTTAAATTGAATGATTATTGTAGTCTCAAAAAAATAACAATTTACTGCATATACAAAGCCTTTTGTCAATATTACAAACACAGCAATATTGTGAAATTCCTTATCATACACTTCACTGCATTTATTTTCATTTGCAGCTGCATTATGTAACATACTTATTATGTTCAGTATGGAAAATATTACGAAAATTAAAAGAAGGTTATAGTGATATTAACATAACAGTATGCTCATTTCTTACAACCCCTGAGTTGTCAGACCCAGAACTCCACGTTCAATTAATCTCTTTACAACTACTAAACCAATGAGGCATTATAATATCAAGTTATCAATCATACATATTTATGTATGTAGTTTCGTCATAGGAAATATTTCTAAGGTTCATATTTCAGAAAAATACTGAAACTTTAAACTCAAATTAAGACTGAATGTAACTAATGAAATGGTTTTAAATCTATACATATTCAAGCACAGATTCAAGTCAGGATCTGTGTTTGAGTATGGCCAAAGTCTTATCTCAATTCTTATTTTGGCATCTTAATTTTACAGGAAGAATCTCTTCTAAAGATCCGTGAAGAAGAGGAGCGCCGTAAGGAGACCCAGGCTAAGTTCCAGAACACCCTATCGGAGATCACGGCCATGTTGCAACAGAACAACGAGAAGAATGCCAAACTCAGAGACGATAATATCACCATGAGCGAGAAGTTCAAGTCTGTGGTGCAGCAGTACCAGCTGAGGGAGCAGCAGGTAAGGAGACATTGAGGTGTTTTATTATTAAAAGGTTTAGTAACCAGTGAACAAGCTAACAATTCAAATAGAACTGTCTTCTTTGCGCGTCAATAGCAATCTAACAAGGATAGAAAATATCCCTTCCAAGTATCTGTGTGAATATGTGTTGTTTTTCCTAAATCCTTATCCTTACATATTATAAAACAAAGTCCCCCGCCGCGTCTGTCTGTCTGAACGCGATAAACTCAAAAACTACCGAACGGATTTTCAAACGGTTTTCACCATTGGACGGAGTGATTCTTGCGAAAGGTTTTAGTGTATAATTCATTATGGTTTTGTCTAAATTGGCTGAAATATGACGATTATTGTTGAAGATGTCGGAAAAAATCATGCCGACTGAGGGCTTTACTGGCGTGCGCCGCGTAAGCCGTTAGAGATAAATCAAATTTATGTTCTAGAGTATTGTATATCTTAAAAAGTTTAACAAAAAAGTCCGCGATGGCATATGTCTATCTTCTAAGGATGACCCACAGTAACCATTTTTATCTTTCAAAATTTTATAAAATTTTCGTTGTTATTTCCGAAGCTATTTTGACCGGTATCATATTAATCCTTATCCAATAAAATTTAAATCGGGAATTTAATTTAGATTAAAATATGCCTGTACATCATATCATTTAAATGAATAGTTTAAAAGATATTGCAGATTCAAAATTACGCGTAACAAAATAATTATCGTTGACGCCAACGCGGGCGCAGCGGTAGGTAGGAGTCAATGACCTTCTCTTCAACTATTAGGTATGTAATCCCGGTAGTACGTTTCTGTGGGATATATTGCGATACCCACGCCGGCGCAGCCGCGGGTAAAAGCTAGTAATATTATAAAATGCGAAAGTAAGTTTGTTTGTTTGATACGCTTTCACGGTAAAACGGCTGAACGGGTTTGAATGAAATTTGGCACATGGGTGGACCATATTGTACGTGTTGTGACCATTAAGTTGGAATGGGTTAGATACTTGTATGGATCTCCAACAAAAGACATACACAATACATAACATCTAAATAATAGTGGACAACATCAGGTACAGTACGACACAACTTAGATGTAGCATAGATTAGAACATTTTCATTCATTCATTTCAATTTCACGAATGTATTTGGCTATGAGAATTTACAAGTTATTGCGTTTTCGAAAGATCATTTTCACCTAAAGCAGTAATAAAGATTGGTGATTTTGAAGGCGCACGCAGTTCGGATGGTGATCGGTTTTACAAATTTTGCCGATGCTACATCGTAAGTTGTGTCGTACTGTAATAGGTATTCTATGCAAATGAACATTTTCCATTCTATTCTATTCCAGGTAGAAAAAATGGCGAAGCAGATGGCGTTAGAATCCCAGCTGTCAGACGCTAAGATGCAGAAAGCTAGCTTGGAACACCAGGCTGACAAAGAGCGAATGCTGGCTGAGATGGAGCATGTCAAGGTCACGCTGGCTCAGTATAGAGCCAAGATCATGGAGTCGCAGGGAACAGAGACCAGTGAGTATGCCATCAGTTCAACCTTTTTTACACAACTGCTCAAAAAAGGAGTCTAATGTTTTCAGGGTTCATGTCATATATGTATCTACTAGTTGCGTCCCGCGGTTTCACCCGCGTAAAGTAGTTTTTATTTTAATCCCAATGTACCCGTGGGAATATCGGAATAAAAAGTAGTCTATTTTTCGCCCAGTGGCCTCAGCTGTCTTCTAGTGAAAGTCCCGTCCAAACCGGTCCAGCCGTTTCGGAGATTAGCCGGAACAAACAGACAGACAGACAGACAAAAAAATAATTAAATTGTGTTTTTGTTGTATGGATCGTATATATTTTCATTATGCATTTAGTAAAAAGCTGTTATTTTGACATTACAAACAGACTATGTTCCTCCATAACTTTTAAATGCCTGAACAGATTTGGATGTATGAGGTATCGCTTACATCATCGCGAGGCTTATGCGCACTGTTATGCTCGGTTCTCCTCACTCATTGATGTAATGCTCGAATCTGAACTGTTACATTACAGGCGATGGTTGACCCAGTGAGGGAACTCGTTTAGGTGATCACATCACCTAAACGAGTTCCCTCACCGGGATTCCGGGATTCTCTATTCCATAAAATCACCGAAAACTTCTATTTTCTAAGTCTATTAAAATAAAACAAATAAAAATGATTAATGTTTATTACCCAGGTCTTCGCGGCCAGCTGGCAGTTTACACGGACAAGTATGACGAGTTCCAGAACGCGTTGGTGAAGAGTAATCAGATGTTCGGAGGGTTCAAAGAGCAAATGGAGAAGGTAACATCAATACTTATTATCAGAAGAACGATCATTTACTTCCGTTCACAGCTTAAGACCGCGGCGACCCTTGAATTGTCCATACAAACGTAATACCTAAATCATTTGAAATTTGAGCATATTTCAATCATATTATGTTAATATTCGGATTTAGAAAGTATTTATCTAGGCTTGTACATCTTTTTTTTTTCAAAAACTTACATAAAATAAAGTTTAAGCGAATTGAATTTCGCACAATTTTTATAGCTAAATGACGTCATGTTTTCACTCTGTTTTTTCTGTATTATAAACAACAATATTTGGAATATTGTTTCGGCAGAAGCATAGCTTATATTATCAAGTTACAAGGTATAGAAAAAATTATGAAAGAATATTAAGTTTTCATTCATCATTTTTGGTATTACGGAACACATCCAAATTTATCATAAATTGCGATAGCTAGTAACAACGCTAACAACACACAACACACATAACACAGAACAGACACAGACAACAACAACAACATAAAAACACAACAGAACAGAGATAACAATATTCCAAACGCATTGTCCTCCCATCTCGACTTGCAGTTGCGAGCCGTGTTCGCCGGACCCTTAAGCCTGTTCCTTTTTTTTAGTAATCCACAATGGCGAAGCCCTTGGCCTTCATCTCACCTGATGGTAAGGGATTATCAAGCCGAAGGTGGAAGCGAGGTTGACCCGGAATACTCGACCACAGAGGAACTGCCGAAACACAACAATGCTGTTAACATTGTTGTAATAGTGACAGATTTAAATAAGATGGTGGTAGCAAGCCCGATGGACTTAGAACAAGCCCTTCCAACAACCAAATCGAGCAGAAATTTTTGCTCCCACTGGGAATGTAACTTGGGACCTCTGGGTCTGAGACAGGTGGTCTAACCATTAAACCACAGAGCCGGTTCGAGGGGGTTAATCCCTTTTTAAGACGCAGATATAATAATATGTCGGTGACCTTGAGTGGTTAGCTTGCGTGTTCTGTGCTGAGCTCACGCAACGCGTCGTACGTCCGGACTCCAGCCAGTAATAGGACTCGCCCATCAAGGAGCGCTGTCCCAAAAAAGGCTCCTCTTGGTACAGTCGAAAAACTATGTCACTGCGTTTATACACATAGATGATGCAACTCAAACCCAAACATCGTGGGTTCTTCTTTTCGTGTGGTTGCTGACTAATCTGATGTCAGATTTATAAAGCCGCCCATGGGCCTCTGACTTGGGTTCACATGGCGTCGAGAAATATCTCTCAGGCATGCCGGTTTCCTCACGATGATTTCCTTCACCGTTTTTGAAGCAAGTGATAATTTTACAATACGCATATGAATCCGGAAAGTCTGAGGTGCGTGCCTTTAGTTCGAACTCGAGACACCACTAGGCTATCTGCACTACTGTACATCGTGGGTAATGAGTTAAGAGGGTTTATTCTGAAAGTTGGCAACGTCGCAAATAGATATCAAATATTTCGCTGTTTTGATTAATTTGATAATATTAATTATTGCATTTCATAATCAATATTCTAGTTCGCTAGTTAGCCACATTTCTTATTTCCATACAGTATTATTTCCAAATTAATCGAAACAGGTAAATATTTGACAGCTATTTACGACGTTGCCAACTTTTAGGATGCACCCTCTTAATGACGTATCAATACTGAACTTCAAACATACAAAATTGCTAACATTGCGTAAAATGGTAGCAATTTTGCATCTGTTTGGAGTTCAGTATTTAATCAGACTCTGAGAGGTAGCCAATGTTTTATAACTGTAACGACCCAACCCACAGGATAATTCAGTCTCAGTTTTGAAGTAGTTTCTTAAAACTATTTCCTCAATGTTTTCAATGTAGTTTCTTAGCTGCTCCTATTCTTTTTTCAGATGTCAAAGAAGATAAAGAAGCTGGAAAAAGAGTCATTATCTTGGAAGACACGTTGGGAAACATCTCAAACTGCGTTACTAGACATGTGTGGTGAGAGACAGGCCAGTGAGGAGCGAGCCGCCGCGGCCAGCAGGCAGTTACAGCATATGCAGAGTCTGTGTCGCACGCTGCAGGTATGTACTAGCATATTAAAAAAAGATATCATTATTGTAGGTACCATTCTTATCCAATTTTGATCAAGATAAATCAGACTTTAAATGCAACATCGTAATGAATTCTCTTCAATTCTCTGAATTCCTTTTTTTTTAATGAATTTGTGATAGCCCCATGGACTCCAGACTCAATGTGAGTACATTCAATGTGAGCCCCTTTATACTTCTCGTATAAAATCTTGATGTACGGATTGTATGACCATTTTTAGGGTTACATATCTCAAAAGGAAAAAAAATGGAACCCTTATAGGATCACTCGTGTGTCTGTCTGTCCGTCTGTCACAGCCAATATGCTCTGAATCTAATGGATCTGTTAAGTTTGGTACACATAGTATTTCTGTGAACCAAACACTGAAGTTTAATGTAAACAAATGAATTTTGAATCTCTTTTGGGGGGCAAATAGGATAATTAAAGTAAACTTTATTGCGTGTCATATCAAAATAACATGCCATACTTCTCAATATTGTGCGTACAAATTTACATTTGCAGGAGGAATGTATGGGAGAACATGTTTTTAACTACAATGTTAAGTTTGTTCTTGGCATAAATTCATCCCAAATACGGAACCCTTCATTGTGCGTGGTCCGAAACCGCACTTGGCCGGTTTTTGTGATTAGTTCCAGATTTAACTACGCAATAGAAAGTTTTGGGTTAAATTCAATTGATTTCGAACCATCCCGCGCTATAAAACCTCTTCAAGAATTCCACCAAGTCCACACATGGAACCTGCAGTTATTAGTAGTTTACGTATTTACAGTTAAGCTTATTAATAAAATAAATAAAAATAATAAAAATATTTTATTCTCAGACAATGAAGGCCCATAGTGTTAGTTACAAAACGCTTAAAAAGTATGTTAGTAGGTACAAAAATAAAATGGAAAACAATGTCGATTCATCAACCCGCACCTCTCACATGTAGATTGATGAATCGTTTGATCACAGGTGCGTCCAACCTATCTGCTATCATTTTCAAGATGATTTTGCTACTTCCGCGCACATGTTTCAATACTGACGCGGTTTTCTTCCGCATAATTGCATAAAAATCATCTATATGCGCGTCAACAAACATGCCTGAAGCACAAGAACGCGGGCGCCGCAATTTTAATAATGATCGCATAATATTAAATCACATCTTGCTTTCTGTGTCGTATAATGATGAAAATAAATAACATTCTGTTCAATTCCAGGCTGAGCGCACAGTTCTGCTGGGCACGCTGAAGGACAACAACATCGAGCGGCCGCCCGTGCCGCCCGCGCCGCCCGCGCCGCCCGCGCCCGCGCCCGCGCCGCAGCAGCCCGCCTCCAACGCCAAGGTCAGCTGGAAAACGTTCATTATTCATTCCGATGAGATGATGTGCCGATGAGATGATGCCCATGTGTCATGTTCGTGAACGGGCGCCGTCAGTAAGGACTGGTCATCTCTTATACTCGGACAGGACGTTTTGCCACGACAAGTGCCGCACGCAAAGCCCACTTTACTTTGCGTTTTTGTCTTTGCGTTAACCTTATTTTTTATTCATTACAAACCTTTTAAGGGGTCATGGTACTCATCATTATGAACAACTTTTACTATGGGACCAAAGCTGAAATCGCGAAAAGAAAATCAGCTGTCCCATACATTTATGTTCGCATATCTCGTCAAAATGTAGGGAACAGCTGATTTTTTTTTCATTTCATAACTACTTACAAGAAAAAGAAATCTGCTAACTAAAAATGTTGGCCATTTATTATTTTGAGTCGAAAATAAAATCACTTAAATCAGTGTTTTTTTTGCTTGAATATCTTTGGTTAGACATACTGAACGCTGTGTAAAAATTTGTCCATCTATTTTAATGGAACCTTGTGTAGTTGGGAAAAGGCTAGGCAGATTTTTTAAGTATGTATAGGATAACTTTAAGTAGGGTATTAATGAAACCATGTCAAAGAAGCGACTGACATGTTTTTTTGTTGTTAAAATGCAAAAATAACGATTATTTTTGAGACTTTGTCGAAATATTTTTCACACAAAATATTTCGACAGTCACGATTATTTATGCAAAAAACCAATACGTAAAAAAAAACCTTTAATTCAGAATAGGTTTGTCCAGAAAAAAAATATGACAACGTCGCACAGTGTTCTGATAGCTGAGGCCACTGGGCGTAAAATAGGCTACTTTTTATTCCGATATTCCCACGGGAACATAGGAATTAAAAGAAAAAACTACATTACGCGGGTGAAACCGCGGGATGCAGCTAGTTAGCAATATTTTCAGAACTTTTGAGAATATACCAACTTAATTTTTTTTTTAATGACAGCCATCTCCGCCTTATCCCATTTGCCTTTAGACCACTACGTTTGAGACATCCAGTTTAAAAAAAAATCCCTCATTATTCTACGTATAGTTATCAATCTAACGTGAAATTATTAATATTCCAGGTCGACGCGATGGCCGCAAACTGCGCCCAACTGCGCCAGTCCCTCGCACACCTACAGAGTCAACTAAACACCCTCACAAACAAACAGAAGGAAGAATCACCCGCGCCGGAGAAACCAGAGAAAACAGAGAAGAAGAAATCTAAATCTAAGAAGAATAAGGCAGAGAAAGCAAGAGCTGAAGCCGAGAGAGCAGCAACAACAACAGCCGAAAGTGATGACGCAAAAGATGTGACAGAAGAAATTCAACCCACTACCAGCGAGGACACGACTCAAAATAAAACAGAGAAGGTTGACGAAAAAACGCTAGAGAACCTATTACAAGCAATCAATAATGCTAACATCAACCTCTGTGACCTAGAAGTTGTGAATGACGCAATTTCAGAAGGCACGTCACAAGAGAACTCCGAGAAGGTAGAAGTTAATGACATTAAAATTGAAGAAGTCAAAGAATCGACTTCAAATGAAAGCCTATCTACGTCACCGGTTGAAGAAACTTTAACTAAAGACATTGAAGTCACAAGTCAAGTAGATGATATCATAGAAACTAACATAAACGATGTCAACGAAGTTATTTCTAAGTTTTTAAATGAAGTCAAAGACGTTTCAAATGTAAATGGATGTGACGACTCAAATGTATCAATTGTAGAATTGTCGAATGAAGAAGTTTCGCACTTAAATGAAGTAAAACCAATCGTTAGCGACGCATAAACTGTTAATGTGTATATAAATTTAGTGTTTTGGACTTTTCTACGTTGTTTTAGACAATCAATACGTTTAGGAGCATATTTTGATGTTGTATCATACACATTTGTTACATGGATTGATAAAATTGCCAGTATTAAGTTTAGTATGAAATATGCAGTGTATGTGTCTACATTATATGTATGGTTTCAATAAATTAATACATCACTTATACAGCTTATCATTTTGCTAGTTTACCTTGAGTAAAACACACCACACCAATTACTGCCTGAAGAAGGCTCTAATTTTGGTTTCAATATCGTACTACTATAAATAATAATTATTGTATACAGTTCGAATTTTGTCATTGAAAGCACAGGTATGTACTTATCCTATACTGAGTTGAACCAAACTTGGGGTCTGCTAATTTACAAACAACTGCTAAAGTAAAACAGTTTTGGCAATAAAATGATCCTTTCTAGTCTAATTAATTATCACTTAATGCATTCTACTACGGTATCGGGTACGCATTTATCTTGGCAACAGCAAGATATAAATTCAGCAAATAAAATAGTCTCAAAACTGCTGAAATTGCGAAGAAAAGACTGACTTTTGTAGGTATTTGGTACATATTATAATTTTAATATCAAATGTGTATGATATAACATTTGTAAGTATTAAGTTAGTCTCGTATTTTCTTTTTTAATTGTGAAACCAATCTCTTTGGGTCAGTTAAAAAAAAAAAAAACAAATTAAAAGACAATTTGGCCGTTTTTCTTGTAATAAAAGTGAAAAATACAAAGATAATTTTGAAGAAGCGCAACTCGATATCCGTCTGTTACCGGTTTCGAGGTGAATGGTATTTTTTTTACCGGGTACAATATTGACGGGCTAAATGTTTTGTGCGATTCTAAAGTGTTGAAAATCGCACTATTTTGCTCCTACGAAGTATTACCGTATTTATTTTTCTGGGATCTTTGAACGCCTCATAATGTAACCAAGCGGTGCGATGTTACTTATAAAAAAAAACAGTAACTGGTGGGTATGTAAAACAGTTTCTTAATTCAATTAAATCAGACAAAGTGCCTAAAATAAGTCTAGTCAGGTGATGGTCTACATTTCAGTTCAGATTTTTTTTTTACAAGCATAAGAGTGATTTCATGGCAAGATATGTTTGTATTACAGAGTTAGATTGACACAAAAGTCAATCTTTTATAAGTACTTATTGTTTTTTAAATTATTTTTCACTAGCTTTTACCCGCGGCTTCGCCCGCGTGGATGCCGCAAAATATCCCACGGGAACGTTCTACCGGGAATACATACCTAATAGCCAAGGAAAAGATCATTGACTAACTTTCAGCGGACGCAGTGGTAGGCTACTACAGCGCCCGCGTGGTCAACCATAATTATTTTGTTACGCGTAATTTTGAAACTGTGATATCTCTTAAACTATTCATTTAAATGATGTGATGTTAAGGCATATTTTAATCGAAATTGAATGCCCAATTTAAATAACCTATTTAATTGGATAAGGATAAATAAGATACCGGTCAAAATAGCTTCGGAAATAACAATGAAAATTTAATACAAAATTGAAAGATAAAAATGGTTATTGTGGGTCACCCTTAAAAGATAGACATATGCCATCGCGGACTTTTTTGTTTCAATTTTTAAGATATACAATACTCTAGAACATAAATTTGATTTATCTCTCACGACTTACGCAGCGCACGCCAGTAAAGCTCCCAGTAGGCATGATTTTTTCCGACATCTTCAACAATAATCGTCATATTTCAGCCAATTTACACAAAACCTTAATGAATTATACACTAAAACCTTCCACATGAATCACTCCGTCCAATGGTGAAAACCGTTTGAAAATCCGTTCGGCAGTTTTTGAGTTTATCGCGTTCAGACAGACAGACAGACAGACAGACAGACGCGGCGGGCGACTTTGTTTTATAATATGTAAGGATTTTTAATTGAAAGGTGCATTTCAAATACATTCATCCATACCTACATCCTAATCATTTACTAAACAATTGTGTTTTTAAATGTAATCTAATGTTAAAATATATAACAAGCAACTGGTCTTTATAGTGCACAAATACCAAGTAGCTTTTAGTTCAATTATCAAGTAAAAATATCTGCCTAACTATAACCTCAATGTATGCCATAAATACATAGTAAAATAAAGTAAAGGTAAAGTAAAAATTGATTATTTCTTTAAAACATTTTGGTATTTTTTTAAACTTAAAGTTGAAATTGGCGACATTTATATGTTACCTCAATTTTCGTGAAAGTTATTTCATGTCAGGAGTAAAAATAATCGACGTATTTTTACTACAACATTTTATAAGTGAAAAGACAACCCTATCTTTGCTGTCGCGCAGTCGGGTTATTAACTATATGTATACTAATTGATGTACCTTTTATGTACCTATATCTAATACAATCACAGGTCTATTAACAATAAACCAGTTATATTTATTAAAAATATAATTATATCTGATAATAAATACTTGGTTTATAAACGTTATCTTTATTTCGAAGTATTTTTTAGCCTTGTTTCTTGATACATACGTGGTAATCCACCTGAATAAAGAGATTTCTTGAAGCAAAAATACATGACTGTTAAAATATTATAAACATGCTGAATGAATAATTTCCACATGTTCAAAATAAACAAAATCATACCAGAACGGTTGAAAAATTCACCATATTGTGTGGAATAATGTTTGTACAGTATTTGTATGGGTAAAAAATTAAATGTGTATTGTTTAACCGTATGATAAAGGTGCAACTCATTTTAGTATAGCACTATGTAATTGTAAACATTGAAATATGATCTGCTTATCAGCCTTACAAATCCTCTTTTAAAATTGCAGCGAAGATACTGATAGTTGTCTGGCGGAGAATGCAGAACCTCTTGTTTTTACGGAGTAAGTTAAAAAATCGCCATTACATACTCTATAAGTTTTTTTTTGTAACACAATTTTTTTTGCAGTAACAATGTTATACAATTGTTACATAAATATAATTATGTTACATGTTAACTTTGCTCTTTCTGTGTGTGATCGTGTCCATCCATGGATGTGGACAAGATGCTGTATCTAAATGTGTTGTTACAAGTTTTTGTATATTTTTATACTGTAACTGTGTTGTGTTGACCAAGAATTTCTGTTTTTTTTTTAGAAATAAAGTTAGATTTTGTAACTACCAATAATATTTTTTAATTTCGAATGTATGAAGAGTTCGTACTTCAAAATCAAAATGAGTGTGAGAAGTGAACACTATTAACAATAGGAAGGTTAACAAAAAATTGTTTCGTCCGTTTTGTAGATTATTAATATTAGACATGTATTTTTTCTTTTGTTACGTAAACTAAAGATTACGGCAATACATTGAGTAGGCAGTAGGTACCATGGGCAGTACGTTAAAATATGGTATGACGTCTATGTATACCGACTTGTGATGTAGCGAGCTCCCACTCTGCAACTTTAATGCGTTTTATCTAAACCCCTTTTTAGGGTTCCGTACCCGAAGGGTGACAAACGGAACCCTATTCATAAGCCTCCGCTGTCCGTCTGTCTGTCAGCGAGCTCTATCTCATGAACCGTAATAGGTAGGCAGTTGAAAATTTCACAGATTGAGCATTTCTATTGCCGCAAGAGCAACAAATAATAAAATTAAAAATTAAAGGGGGGTCGCCATACAATAAAATTAAATTTTGAAAAAAAAATAATCTGACCCTGGCATGTGGGGTATCATTTTCTAGAGCTCATCGAGTAGAAAATAAATATAATTTTTATTTGTTTTTATCTTCAAAAATGATGAGTTAGGGGGCCGTAGAAGTTGTCTCTTTTAGACCATTTTTGTACGAGCTCTATCTCAACAACTAAACAAATTAGGAATTTGAAACTTGTGTGTATCATGTAACATATACTGTTTATAATCAACAAATACTAAAAACGCCGATTTATAACGTATTTTATATAATATGGGCGATTTTCTGCAACTTAACGTAATAATTTTGTATTTCATGCTAATATTATGGGATATAAATTCCACAGATAACTATTTAATAGTCGGAGTAATGACATGGAATTAGTAAGTACCTACTATCATGGCAGCATATACTATTTCGATCATTTAAATTTCGATCATCCAAAAAGGTCTACAAAATAAACTTTCTTCACAAGATTTTAAAACCGGCCAGTATTTTTTGAGTTTAAGAACTTTATCGACTTTTTTCAAAGTATCCCTAGACGGTGTTTATGTGTGTACCTCATGTTAAAACTACACTCCAATAGACAATATATTCAGTAACATTGAAATGAATGCTGGCACATACAGTGTACTATTCAGTTACCTTAAACCGTTGTGGATACAATTTCGTATTGAGAAAAATTATTGGTGTAAAAATATTTGGTCACGGCGGCCAATCTCAACGGAGACTGGCCTTCGGCGCGGGAGATATTATAGTGCACAAGTGTGTGCGCAGACACGAGTGCACTCTCTCTTCCCTCACTCTAATAGTCCGATGGGATGTGTAAAAATAATAAGTAAGAAATAATAGATTTCTGTATGACTATCAAAAATAACGTAAATAAATACCTGTATTGACCCGTGCGTTTGCACTGGCGAAACATCACGACAAAACCTCTTCCTGTCAAACATTGTATGAAAAATTGACAGAAAATAGAGATTCCAACATGTTTTGTTGTGATGTTTCGCCAGTGCAAACGCACAGTTATAATTAAAATTTGACGTACTACTTACATTCTATTTTGTACAATATAGTCTGATGTAGCAAGAGAAATCCTTTTATTTATAAGTAACTAGCTTTACCCGGCCTGGCTTCGCACGGTTAGCACTAAGTACTTATCTACGGCGCATCTACCTTTCCTAATTACCTATTTCTACCTAATTACCTACCCTACCTACCTACGCTACCCTTCTTACCAGGGTAGGTAGGTACCTAACCTACCCTACCTACCCTACATATCTACCTGCTTACCTACCATATATACCTATTTATACCTACTAATACTATGTTAGTAGCAAATAAATAACTTTGACTTTAGTTAATGCATGTTACTGGATAACGTTAACTTAATATTTTTCTCTTAAAATAAATGAAATATACTCCTACACCTATATTTTAACACAACAACATTTTCTCATTAAAATTAGACAATTTCTTTACAAATCTTTGTTTTTTTATAGCGCCTCTGTTGTTACCTTTACGAAAGTATTACAAAAATTCATAGTGTTAAATCTTGTACGACATGGTATGGAACCCTTCGTGTGGGAGTCCGACTCGCACTTGACAGATTTTATTATTAATATGATAAAGCAAAAAATACGTGTCTAATATTTTTTTATTATCTGACTGACGGACTAAATAGTTTTTTTTTCCCAGTCAACATCTTTATTATCCTTCCGACCAATTTTGGTCACGGCGGTCAAAGTCAGCGGAGATTAGCTAGGCACACCTCGATTTTCGAACATGAGGTGAGACGCTGGGCAGTAAAGACTTCATGGGTCAGCTGGAGTGAGTGGTGGGGTACTGCGCAGCGAGTAGTGCACTTCCCAGGCGCCATCGAACTGTACGCAGGAGATATTATAATGCACAACCCAACTGTGCGCAGACACAGGTGCACTTTCTGTTCCTTTATTCCCAGAGTCCTGAGGGACGTCAATCTGACACTCGCGGGGAGAGATCAGGGACAAGCCATACGGTGACACGGACACGCGCACTATGCACCGGGGAGTCGCATTAACAACTTATTTTTTTTTATCGTTGACTTTAAATTTATTTTCAAATAAATCCAGTCTTGGAAAAAGCACAAACAAATTTAGAAGCTAGAGAAAGTATCGAAGACGCATTTCAGTAAAAATATTTTTCACTTTAGTCGATTTTTTGAAGCCCGTTGTTTTTCATTGCAAATAGGCTTTTTTACTTGTTCTTCACCCTCTTACGAGACCAAAAGAGAAAGGCCTGTATTTCACCCATAACAATTTAGCTTTAATAATATTATCTAGATGCTAGATTAGCAAATTCGATCACTTGTTACCGAGAATTGCACAAAATATTGTAGATGTTGTGCACTTCTTATTTTAGTTATCGTTAGCGGTTGTAGTGCATGGGCCATTGGAGCAGCGATTTCAAACGTGGCGTACGCATTACGTACGAACTACGATAGTTTTAAATGTGGAACTTGTCGGTGGCATGGCCGGGCCGTGTCCCCTTACCGGAGATGTCAGTTTTTTTGTTTTTCGTTTTATTGAACTGTTTGAAGGAGGTTGTGACTTGGTTCAAGGTTATTGTTTGTTGGTTTGTTAGTGAAATTGAATCGGTACCTACGTACCTACTGTTTCCAAAACCCTGGGCTTAAGTGAAATGAAATGAAATGGTTTATTCTGTAAATAGGTTATCGGAATCACTTTTACACGTCATATAAAAAAAATAAAAAAATAAGCTATATGAGGTCGGCGTTTCCTATCTGACTACTCTGAGAAGAAAGGCTAAAACAAACTTAGAAGTCGCAGTCTCTTTTAAAGTCCAGACATAATCATGGACTTTAAACGAGACAGTAGGTAGGGTGGCTACCTTCGAGTGCGAAGATGGAACGATAGAGTGGCTAGCAATTAACTTGTGCAATTAGGGCCTACCGATAGCGAGCTCAATTACCGTGCGGAACAATTATGTATTTATTATAATGTCCTGCAGTTAGTCAGGTCTCTTCATGATATGGAAGAGACTCCAGTCCTAAGTGCTTGTCTGGACGGTAGGTATAGGCAAGCGTAGCTTAACCTGATGGATCGACCCCTGCGGCTGTTATTACTTAGCCACGAGCTCCTCAGCCTATTGCTATCAACTGTGCACAGATGCAAGTTCTGTGCTGCTAGTGAGAAACTGTAATAGGAAACATCCAATAACACTTGCTCGACCTGGGAATCGAACTAGCACTTTTCCGATGATATACCTAATGCCAGTTCAACTTTTAAATATTTTGTTCTTTGTAAATAGGTACTTATCTACTTAGGTTTCACGCGTATACTATGGCCATTCATAGATGCGCCCACCCGTTGCAGTATAGTTAGTTATCGATTTTCTGATATAACAGTATCTATTTTTCAGCCGTTTTTAAACGGTTGGCTAAATGGCCCGCCGGAACCTCTTTTAAAGTGTTTCAAATAATAAAGATCAATTTCTTTTTTCAATATTGTTCAGCTGCGAATTTTATCCTAGGTATTCTGTCTACGAGTGTCTAGGTATTGCATTCAGTGCCTAGATATAAATCTGAAAGTGTTTTTGTTGTCTTAATTACAAATTTCAAATAGGTAACTATTTCCAATAGGTTACCAATTACGGAATATCTCGAAGGCTATCTGTTATAGACCCGATGTAATCTGTGTATGGGATTTATTTTAAGCGGGGTAACACCTTCTTGGTTTTGGGCCTAGTAGTAGGTTAGGCATATACTTAAAAGGTATGGCAAAAAGCCGCTACCCTTTGAATTTCTTTATTATTAAAAAAAACTGTCTTTGCCTATTCATTCAGATATTCTAGAATTTAGTTAAGGCACAACTTTTCAAGTTGGGTGACCTATGTAGGTACCTAAGTAGAGATCAGTCTCTACTTTTGCGGTCTCTACACTCTCTACCAGAGACCGCGCATTCGGTATAGTATAGGTACCAAAGGGTGGTAAATAAATAATATTATAGGTATAAATAAAAAATAATAAAATAAATAAAAACGTTTATTTGTCACTAGAAAATACATTAAAATTGTGATAGTCACCAATGAGTCATAGGTATATAATATGGTTTACTAATGTTTGCCATAATTTAAAATGCCATAATTTTATATGCCATACTTTTATTTGCCATAATTTCATTAGAAATAACGCTTCAGTTGCCATAATCGTGAAATGACATAAAATCATTTTCACTAATTTCATTGGTCATAATCGATCAAGTGTCATAATAATTTTAATCCATAAATTCATTAGCTATATTTTTTATTTTCAATAATGTCGTTTTCCATAACATTTATTAATATTCATTTGCCCATACTAGCACAACAATGCTAGTTCAGTATGTACCATGCTTGCTTTGCAAAAGAGGAAATCTAGCACTCGGCGGCCGCTGCCGCGGCACGCTCGCTACGCTCGCTCGCCTTCGCGCGTTGTTTGGTCACAGTTCTAACCTAACCTAACCTACCCATTTCGAATTTGACAAACTGTTTATTGTCTGAACAAGAAAACCTAAAAATTACCCTAATCTGCCATGCATGCTTGCTTTGCAAAAGAGGAAATCTAGCACTCGGCGGCCGCTGCCGCGGCACGCTCGCTACGCTCGCTCGCCTTCGCGCGTTGTTTGGTCACAGTTCTAACCTAACCTAACCTACCCGTTTCGAATTTGACAAACTGTTTATTGTCTGAACAAGAAAACCTAACCTAACCTATCCTATTTTGCAAATGTACGTATGTATGTATTTAAATGAACATTCGGAATAATACATATCATATAATACAATACTGAGGACATCTGTCTGTAACGTTTCTAAATTATGTTTGTCAAGTGTCGATTATGTAATGTGTTACTTATATAAACTAATGATTATGACACATGTTATTATGGAAACTAATATTCTGGCAAATAAAAGTTATGACAAATAAGTTGATATGGCAAGCGTTATTAGTATAAATGATAATAGTGCAAGTAAATATTATGAGTGGGGACGATTATGGAAAACAATAATAGGACAAATAATATTATGGAAAACAATATAATACCATATAATATGTATGATACTTACGTAAGACACAGATAATATAATACGACGTCCTAAGAGCATTGGTGGCCCAGTGGTAACGGCCCCGACTTACGAGTTGTAGGTCGTGGGTTCGAACCCAAGTAGGCGCTTTATTTTGTGTTAACAATTTCATCACCACTGCTCTCAAAACGGTGAAGGAAAACATCGTGTCTAGAACAAAAATTCGAAGACATGTGACATCTACCAACCCGCACTGGGCCCGCGTGGTAGATTACAGCCCACTCCCTCTCTCAGGGAGGAGGAGGGATTATGATTATGATGACTTACCTAAATAATTATTTTCACAATCTTTATTCATAAATCAGGAAGCCGATTAAACCTCGCCATTACTTTCAGAAAAAAGCAAAATAATCATCAAACAATACTTTTGAGGGCACGTTTGACATCTGTACCAAGTGTACCAACTTAATAACCCTCAGCCATTGTAAAATCGCCTCTATGTCTTTCACATAAAGTGTGTATCGACTGTAAATTAACAGAACATTGTTACGCAACGTTTTGTCACGGCGTTTGTCAATCACGTGACGAAGTTAGTCAATTGTTTATGAAACTGATGTTGTGTCATGTTCCGTCAGAGTCGCGCGTGATCCCTTGACCATCGAAGGATGAAGTAAGATGAGCAGGTTCTGTTTCTTTGTTCGAGTATTAGGTAAGGTTAGTTAGAGGCTCGTGGATCGATGAAATGGCTCGTAGATCGATTGATCTGTGAGGTCGAGCACGGTAATTCGTGTCCTTCACCACACAATCCTCACTTTTGAAAACTTCAAGAAATTCAATTTTGAGAATGCCAAAAAATAGTCAAGAAATAGTCATAAATAGTCACCAAGATAAAAAAAATAGTCGCATTATGATTCCGAAGTTATAGCTATAAGTTGGTGAGGATTGTTGCGTGAACGTCTCCACACAATCCTCACCTCAGTGCACGCAAACAGCTGGGAGTATCGACTTGGTTTCAATTCTAAAAAATAGTCAATAAATAGTCGTAACGCTATGCCAAATCTCGAAAATAGTCATTAAGAGGTTCCAGAGATATAAAGGTGTCTTGGTGAGGATTACGTGAGCCTTTCTTGCCACAATCCTCACCTGATTACCGCGGAATGCTTACGTTTTTTCATTTGAAATTGGTGTCAAAAAATAGTCAAGAAATAGTCGTCTCCAACCAAAATAATTTCGACTTGGTATTTTGTAGAAGTATGTTAAACTTCCATGTAAACTTCTACATACATTTTCGAGTCGAGTACAAAATTATTATGTACGTATTTGTAGTGGTCAACTATATTTTTGTTTGTATTATTGCTAGGTATGTAGCTATTTTAGGTAGGTATTTTAACTATGTTTTTATATATAATAATGAATAACATAATCATAACATATTATAAAATATGTTATGCCCTTGCGCGGTTATTAAAAAAAATATCAGCTGTTTCATAGAAAAATGCAATACCTACGCGGTCAAAATGCCTGAACAGTTGGTTTTTTTTAAATAACCGACGAAAAATTTCAGCGCCGGGGGGTTCGCAGACTTCAGAATCATGTACTGAATCCATGGTAAAAGGCTTCGCGTCGATGTCCTTGCTACCCTGTATAGCCATGGCTGCAGTCTACTGCCTTAACCATACTTGGGACCCCTATAAGATAGAAGATCAGCACCATCATGGGTAGGTAATCGGTAGGAGTCCTAATTATCGAAGTCTATGTGTTTCCTAGGACAGGAGGGAAGGTATCGCCAAACGCCGGATGCCGTCGATGCTAATAAATAAAAAGATCTTTTAACTGGTTTGAGGAAATCCCCTTCTTTTTAATCGGACGTGACCGTAAAATTTAGTTTTGTTATAATTAATTTAATTGAGAAACTGAAATTTTGTGTCCCAACGATATTTTTATTTCAATATAAATATTTTTTTAGTTTAGTTTCTAAGTAGGTAATGCAATTTCGTGCAGTCGTTTACGTCTAAACTCTAAATCAAGAAAAAAGTAAAGAAGTATTGTCGCAATAAAAAAATCTAATAACAATGCGGAATCCATTTTAGATGTTTCAGAACTTTCTTTTTGTATTGTCTGCAATCTAGTCTACACTCTTTCTGCGTAAAAAAAATACGGTTAGAGATACCTGGGCGAGTTTTGAGTGCCGAAGTCCTATGGCGTAGGCGCCGCCCGGTTATGAAAATATGAAACAGTACCGAATGTTCGTTATTTATTTCAAGACCGACGTGCTCACTTTTACGCGCCTATCACATACTTAGTTACTTTACTTAATTACTGTTGATTTAGGAAAACAATCGCCGCATATTTGATTTTAAAACTAAGTTATTCTAAATTCGCTTGAGTTATCGAATAGGTACTACCAGTAATTTTTCTGATGTAAGGTTCTTTTTTGTAGAAACTTTTACATGAGCTAAGTACGCCCACCCTTGAATAAAAGGACCGACCTGTTAGGGTTAAAGGGGACACCAAAGGAAAGGCCGTTCTAAAGGATTTCAATAATATACGTTTATTATCCTTTTCTTTATTATATTGGAAGGTGTGTTTTACTCCAGACGTAGTCCTGTTTCCGAATTCCTTGATCATATAAATAACGCCATAAATAAAAATTGACGATGTGAGGTACCTACCTACATACGTCCCTTGGAAAACAAGGCTTTAGTCAGCAGGACGGACGACTAGTGGTACCCAATCTGACGGTACCTACTAAGCCATAGACATAATCAGCCAATAGTGTGCCAGCCAGCAGTTGCCAGCAGTGGGAACTGCTGGCACACAGGCCGTCTCGTGGTGAGAGAGAGAGTGGGCCGTAATCCACCACGTGGGCCCAGTGCGGGTTGATAGATGTCACATGTCTTCGAATTTATGGTTCTAGGACATGCTGGTTTCCTTACGATGTTTTCCTTTACCGTTTTGAGAGCGCCTGCGTGTCTGCCTGCCTGCTTGGATTCGAACCTACAACGGCTAGGTACAACTCGTAAGTCGCGGTCGTTAAAATTACCACTGGGTATAACGCGTAGGTAATAGTACCGAGTCTTAAATAATCTATAGGTAGGAAGTATTTGGCTTTATTCATAGTTTTAGTAGTTTCCGTTTCCTTCAATTTTTTTCTGGTTTCACCTCGGTTCAGAAAGCGAGGCGGCCTGAAAAAAAGTTGTTCATAAGTTTCGGTCATTTAAAGAACATTATCGAGATCATGGTGGCACTAATATGATGCTGGCTGTTTCGGTAAACTTGGAACTTAATAGAAACCAGAATGAAATATTCATTAAACTCATTTAATTTATGGGGCTTGCACATTGACAAGACTGTCTGTTTTTTTTTATCCTCAACGGGGAAGCTCTTGGCCTGCTTCTCACCTACCTGATGGTAAGTGATGATTAGGCCGAAGGTGCAAGCGAGCTTCACCCGGAATCCTCAACCACAGAGGAACTGGCTATCTTATCTCTAATTGCCGAACAACAATGCTGCTAACATTGTTGTTATGGCAGATAAGATGGTGGTAGCTAGCCAGGCGGCAAACCGAGTAGAAAATTTTGCTCCCACTGGGAATCGAACCCGGTACCTGTGGGTCTGAGACAGGTGGCTTAACCACAAGACCACACAGGCGGTCTGTTTGGAAAGTTAGAAACCTAGAGCTTTCAGTTCCACGAAAACGTTATTGCTTACTACTATCAGCGTCAAGTCCAACCTTTTAAACGTTTTGAATATGGACTAACCTTATACGACTAGCGTAGATGTAGATTGGTTACTTCGGCGGGCTGATTCATCACCATCAACCACCTACACAGGCACAGCAGTTCACGACTGTTGTAGGCGATGATCGATATTACACAGTTTTTGAAGAGAAAACTTCTTTAGCGGCGCGGTGCACTTTTTTTGGGATGAGTATAAAATTTTAAACTCGCGCATGGACGTGACCGTAAGATCCGTTGCCTAGCAACCGACAAAGTAAATATCAAAACTTTGACATCATGTAAAGATAGCGAGGTAAGAAATTTTACCCATAGTGATGGGTAAAAAAAGCAGTCAAAACATACTTCATGAAAAGTGTTTATTCAAAAATGCAAGTTTTCACTTCTGCAAACCGTTGTTTTTTTTTTTAACCCGTTTATTTTAGACTGCCTCATTGGTCTAGTGGTCGCAAGCGCTACTACTGAGCATGAGGTCCTGGTTTCGATTCTCGGGTCAGGAAAACTGTTCTTAAGTTTTTCCGATGAACCCGTTGCTGGCAATATGTTCAGTTGGTTGGGCTACATTAAAAAAATATCACATCGATTTGAAAGCTTTTCCACAACAATGAACACCGTATCACAAATAATTAAAACAGTTAATCAAATCGCAAATAAAGCTTCGATTCACATCGATCTACATTACTTGTAAGAACGTAACGGTGAGCATATTATAGTGCGCTGGGTCAAGGTTGCAGCGTGCGTACTTTCGCCTCGTTTTTGTGATAAAAAGTGTTATACCGGCTGTCAGGGCCTGATGTCAAGTTAGGTGGCAGTTTGAGGTTTTTACGAGCTTGTGTTGCTTTTTTTTTAATCTGAGTTGCCACAGCTACAGGTAGCTTTAGATGTTGGGTGTCTGTACTCCGTCGGCTATACCTAGATGGCGAAAATAGAATCGTTGGATAAAATGTTATTAAATATTCCTATAACTCTATTTCTCTATCACCATTTCATGTTGACTACTTTCGTTCACCGTATTTTATCTCGTTGCAATTTTCTTGTGTGACTTACGTTTAGTTTTTAGTAGCCGTGCCCCGCGGTTTCTCTCGAAAAAGTCTCGATCCCGTGGAAATATCGGGATAAAAGGTATCCTATCTCCTTCTCCAGGTTATGGTCTAACTATGTGCCAAGTTTCGTCCAAATCCGTTCAGCCGTTCTAGCGTGAAAGCCCACTTTCGCATATACAGGTTGAAATTTAATTAATGCGACACCTCTTAAGGGGTCATTTTACTCATCATTATGACCAACTTTCACTATGGGACCAACCCTGAAATCGCGAAAAAAAAAACAGCTGTTCCCTACATTTATGTTCGCATATCTCGTCAAAATGTAGGGAACAGCTGTTTTTTTTTTTGCTATTTCTGGGTTGGTCTCATAGTGAAAGTTGTTCATAATGATGAGTACAATGACCCCTTAAGAGGTGTCGCATGAATTCAATTTCATCCTGTATACTATGAGTACCTATTAGTTAGGACGTAGAGTCGAAACGTACCTAAACACCCACAAAGTCAACTTATTCTTATTAATCATTCTGCTCTATATGTATATTTTAACCCCCCACGACAATGACCAGAAAGTTCCAAATTTTATGTTTATTTTTAAAGCTTTCGAAATCAAATCAGGTTTCCAAAACGACAGGTGTTTTGTGAACAAGTAAATAATTAAATGGCATCAAGGTGACAGACAATGTGCAGCTTTCAATCATAAGCTATTTGCCTTGGAAACAAAAAACTTATTGAATAGGTACAATAAATAAATTAATATGCAAGAAGTGATTGCTAAGCTCATAGCAACAGTCACAATGTCCACTGCTGAAACGGTAATAGTACAGTGGGTTTCAGAGAAACCCCTTGGATTGTTTTTTTCATTCCTAGGGGGTGAGGTTTCTGTGGAGCCCACTGTAACTCAACTCCACCCATTTTCATAGAGCTCATACGTCATGCCGCCATACATATGACAAGGTGACTCCAAGAGGGGCACTGTCATTACGTTTGCGCTAAAGTTAACCCTCGACGAGTGTCACTGACTTTAGGATTGAAATCTTGTTTTAATTATACAACAGATTTTAGTTTCACAGTTTATATTGCCGAATTCGCTAAGAAAAACCTACTTTTAAAATGAGCCCTCCGCGAGGGCTTCCCATATGCGACTTGAGTGAACCCTTCAGGAGGTTTCCCGGTACTGAACGTGTTAGTACCTACTATATTAAATGTTGGCTATTTGACTTTTATAATGGCTCCATCCTGCATCCTCAAGTAACGAAAGAGACGCACTACGGCAGCTTTACGTTACGCAATTACCTCGCTGCTCATCCTCTTGAACTCACGACACCTACAAATGGTAGTATTCTTCTGAAAAAACTGAGAGAAGGGTTGATTTCAGTTATTACATCTTTTACTGAAGATGAGCTAAAACAGCTTCTATTTTCAGGCGTCATACTTTGTGTTGAAGTGCGCTATCCAACTGAGCATTTTTGACATTGCGATTGTAGGCTATTGTTATTTTAAATAATAGTTTTACATAACTAAATAAAGACTCAATTTCTGTAACAAACAGCTTTCCTAATTCACGATCCGAACAATTATCATCATGTTTAGTTATCACGACTCCTCACAGAGAGGCTTTCGAATGTCTTCCGCAGTCTTCACAGTTCATTAGTTGTGATTGTGAACATTCGCAGGTTTTCTTTTGTAACGGGTACGTGAAAGAAGGCTTCGCTAAATTCTTGGAAATTGTGAAAATTAGGTAGAGGTTCTTTTGTATGATTTGGGCTAGACTTCTAATTTAAAAGCCGCTATATGCTAGGGTAGGGTTGCCATCCCCAAGCTGAAAATACCAGGACATTTCGGATAATAACCAGACGTAAGTAGTAGGTATAAGAGCAGTAGTTTATAGCAACACGCAATGTAAAAAGGTTCAATGAAACTCAATTTTCGCGCACTAGAGCTCTCTATCTAACCGTTACATAGTGCGCGAAATAGTAGTGAAAAAGAGAAAACAAGCAGAGTGCAGTTGCACGATAAACTTAAGGTTGAAGGCGGGAAGTTAAATAAAAACAGGACTTTACCAGCACGCGTAGCATGCGCTTTCTATGTCTACGAAGAGTAGACACAGCTCTTTCTATACAAAGTGACATTTCCTTTCTTCATTTTTGACATCGCACCGTAGAAATCTTTCTTCAATCTGTCACTTTGTCTTTCGTTTCTAACTATCTTTGTCTAGGTCATTTTATATGTAGATTTATTTATATTTCAGAAGAAAGTTTTCTATACCAAATTGTCAAAATCACACTGACGACTGACAGTTGTCTATGGTAGTTAAATATTCTACTCGACGGTCACAAAGTATACAGGGTTATCTGCAAAATCATGATTTTACAGAAGAGCGTTTTAAATGCAAAACTGTGATAACTAATAGAAGAAGAAAGCTATCTTCTCCTATTTTACATCATTTAGTTATTACCAAGGAAATGGTTAAGGCCAATATTACTGTAATGTTATTTGTTCCAAGACACGGTACTTCGACACACTGAAAAAAATAAGCTGTACGTAGTTGTGTTTATTTTATTTATTTATTTATTCATATTTAATTCAGGTATAATAAGTTAACCCATAATTTGTTAGTATTACTTAAACTATGTTAGTTAAT
Source organism: Conistra vaccinii (assembly GCA_948150665.1). NCBI lineage: Eukaryota > Metazoa > Arthropoda > Insecta > Lepidoptera > Noctuidae > Conistra > Conistra vaccinii. The sequence goes on along the minus strand of OX411338.1, from coordinate 18,821,923 downwards.
AAAGAAAAACATAAACAATACAAACAGTTTAACGTGACTTAATATCAGTAAAAATTGACAATCAAACAGTAAAAACATCCTATGACGAAACAAAGAATTCTGAGTCGAATTATATTAAAGAGTGAATTTCGTAAAAAGTGCAGTTGCCTCTTTCTACTTTGCTGCCGTCGTACTGTCTACACGGAACGTCATTTTTGTCTACTCTTCCGTCGACAAAGCGGTGCTCATGCTACGCGTGCAGGATGCTTTAAAAACCCAGGACGTTACTTAAAAACTATCCAGGACACCCCAGGCCATCCCAAAAAGCAGGACATGTCCTGGAAAAACAGAACGGTTGGCAACCCTACGCTAGGCATACTTGTTTTTGTTTGTCTGTAATTTCTTAGTGTTTTTAGTTATTATGTCTGGATTTTAAAAGAAACTGCGACCACTGAGTTTATTTCGGCCTTTCTTCTCTGAGTAGTCAGATAGGAAACGCCGAACTCATCTAGCAATTTTTTTATTTTATTAGACTTTAAAGTGATTTAGATATCCTATTTACAGAATAAACAATTTAATTTAATTTCACTAGCAAACCACTATTCCTGAATAGTTGAGCCCTGTCTATCCTATCCTATGCCTGTAAGAGGTAGAGGGTTGCACCTTCTAATTTATCTATACAACAAAGTGACAGCAGTTTTTATTGTAAAAGCTAATTATTTTTAAGCTAAAATTAGCTAAGTATTTATATATTAGAGGTTATAATGTTCGTTAGGAAAAATACAAACTACTTTAATAAGTTACAAAGCAAAAGATACAAATTCCATGTATGTTTACCAAGCAATAAAACAGCGTTATTAAATAAAAGTATATTATGCATGGCGCCACGCATATATAACCATTTACCAAATTCACTTCTGGAGATAAGTGATATAAATATATTTAAAAATAATATAAAAACATTGCTACTAAAAAAAGCATATTACTCTGTCACTGAATATTTACAGGACAAACTTATGTAAGTAATGTTACTCCATACGATATTTTAAATAATATATTTTTATTGTTTAATTCTAGTTTCATAGATACCTGTGTATTTGTAAATTTGCATGCCTTAAGGTAGGATATGGCTAATGGACACTATTGTTTGTATAACACCTTTTCTTTTGTACCCATATTCGCAAATAAATAAATGATTATGATTATGATTATGATTATGATTTTTAAAAGATTAAGGCTGCCTGTCCACTGGAGCGGAGAGGAGAGGAGCGGAGCGGAGATCTGTCTTTATTAACCAATCAAATCTAAACTCAGGGGCGGAGTCAAGTCGAGTCAAGATTCTATTGGTTAATATAGGCACATCTCCGCTCCTCTTTTCTCCTCTCCGCTCCAGTGGACAGGCAGCCTAACTGTGGAGTTTTTTGCCGGCTCTTCTCCATAGGAAACGACCAATTGGAACCGTTGACGTTTCATAAGTGTCCATGTAGGTTTATGTGAAATAAAATATATAGAATTTGAATATTTTAAGACTTTCCCTAAAATACGCCAAGTAGTATAGGTATACCATACCTAACTCCAGGGTAGGGGCGTTTCTAGACTAGTAAGACAATTTTCTAGGCTTTGGCGCTACTTGGGAGAGCTGGACGTAACACAATAATAGGTTGAATTAAATCATACAGCGTATCTAATCCATGCGTCAGGTTCCTGAACGGGTGCTGTCAGTTAGGGACAGGTCATCTCTTAGGTGCCACGGCTTATTTTAATTACATTTTAAATAAATTTTTATTACGTTCTAGGCTGTATCGTTCTCACATGGATAATTTCAACGTGAATGATGTACCTAACCAATATATTTTGAATTAAAAGAGTGTCCGTGGAGTTTCTTGACCGTTCTTCTCCATATGTATCTAATAAGCTTTGGAATGGGCAACCGCTTCATCTTTCTGACCGACCGGACCCCTTGACAATCCAAAAGTGCCAGTACTTAATTGGTTTCTTTGAAATAAATGCTTTGAGATTGAATTTCCATTCTGAGAATTACTCAGAACAACAAATGCAATAAGGAAAGCTGCAGTGCAAGTCAATGATATGGTACATTTGGCGCAAATTTTCCGCCAACCAATGAATCATACCTGGCCTGAACATAGATCATGAAGCAAACTAAAAGAAACATAAGTTAACCATGTAACCACTTTACTTGCACGATGATGTTATTTACTTCGCATAATATTCTTTACATAAGAAGATATTATACCACTTCCTTTCAAACTCCTTCCATCATAATACCTAATATTTGTGCAAAAGTATAATTTTCATGTTCCTTCATTATGTAAAATCTACCGAATTTGACAGGAATAATTAAAGTGATTAACGTTATAATTGCTTCGATTCTCGCTTCGATAGTTAATATTAAGTATGCTGAAGATATGATTGATAGAGCAGTGTTGGCCCCGTGGTAACAGCCCCAATGAGGTGGCCCGCAAAAGCGGGCCGGCACCAGTCGGGGATCGTGGAAGGCGCATTAGCTCTCATGATCCCCGATTCAAGTGTGGGAAGGGAACACCGGGGTGGTTTTTAGTCAGTAAGAGTCTGACAGACCCCTTCGCCCGCCGCAGGGCGGAGGACATTCATGAGGATTTTCCAACCCGGAACAAAAAAATTAATAAAAAAAGTGGTAACAGCCCCAACTTACGAGTTGTTGGTTGTGGGTTCGAACCGTAATTCATCGTAATTTCATCACCACTAATCTCAAAACGGTGAAGGAAAACATCGTGAGGGAACCGGCATGTCCTAGAACCAAAATATCGAAGACACCTGACATCAGACCCGCACCGAGCCCGCGTGGTAGATTACGGCCCACTCCCTCTCACAGAGAGGAGGCCTATGTCCCAGCAGTGGGAACATTATAGGCTGATTATGTACGTATGTTATTGATATGTTAAAGTGGTTCATATTGGCAGTAGTAAACAGTCCAAGTCATAGGTTGTCTGTCACATTGCTATCCTGAAACCACTTCAACACAGATGCTTATAAAAGCTTGAATTAGGAGTGGGCTGAAAGTCTGAAACTAGTGGCTGAAAGTGCTGAAACTGACTAAGCTTTTTGTCGCCGCTGGGCAACCGGAGTATCGTCGCTAAAGGATACACTCCCAATCAGTATTCAATATAGACTGTGCTACCCTGAGATTAAGTTGATTTTCCACCAGAGCGATGGAAGCACCCAATATTACCATGTCTTAGACGAACTAAGTATGAACTTAATTATATTTACAGGCAGACTGCTTCGTTGGTCTAGCGGTCGCAAGCGCTAATACTGAGTATGAGGTCCTGGGTTCCATTCTAGGGTCGGTCAAAGTGTTATTGGGTTTTTCTATCTGGAATTTCTCAGTAACAGCCCGGAGTCTGGATGTTGATGGCAATAAGCTCGCCCTAAACATGGGACTTAAACATAACTAGCGAAATGTGGGTGTAGGTAGGTAATATTAGATATATCTCTGCCCAACCCTTCGGGGAAAAAAGGCGTGATGGTATGTAAAAAGGAACTTTTCATTATAAGCTTTTTGATTTGATTCTTATTAAATTAAAAATTACAATGCTTCAATTTTTGTTAAATGTCGTAACCTTGGCGTCTATATCTGTCGTTTGAAAAGGTTCCCGCAGCTTACGGCTTACGCGACTCTAGGAGAGCAATTTCTATGAAAACTTCATGGAAATTGTTCTACCGAAATCGCACCGGCGTCGTGCTGCATCTGTCTGCAGGAGCCTTTATGTCGTAGCTTGTGTTTTCCATTGATACGGGGATCACAACATTGCGTGCGGAGTAGGGTTTGGGAAGTCTCGACAGTCTCAAAGTCTCAGGACAATAAGACATCGAACGATCAAAGTCTACGTTACGGGACTTCTCAGAATTAAATGAGAATCGAGTTTATTTAAGGACAGATGTATCAATAAAATAAAAAGTGTGGCACTCGGGGACTGCCGCGGTAAAGCTATTGCATAGCATTTTTTATCAACTTATGCAATTGTAAAATATTAACCCGAATACAAGAATAATAGCAATGGTGACATTGACAGGAACTGTTATTCACATTTATAAAACTTGACACAACGTAATGGGAACCTCAAACTAATAAAAAGGTTTTAATTTAACTATTAATAGTCAAGGATCATTCGTCTAAGTAAATTTGAACTTTGTTGTCAAACAGTTAAACATAATTTTCAATACAACACTCTCGATAGATCATTCGTCTAAGTTTTGAACTTTTTTGTCAAGCAGTTAAACATAATTTTCAATACAAAACACTCTCCTTAGGTTTAGGTATTTTCGTTACGGAATTTCTGGATTAGGTCTCCACGCTCAAGGCCCGCGATAGAAGCTATGCAATAACTTAAAAACCGGCCTAGTTGTGTGCATCGTACAAAGCAAACGGGCGTTAAATTGATACAACAATTTATTAGCATACAAATAAGTCGAAAATCATGTATTTGCACTAAGTATGTTATTAAATTATTGTATCTGAACTAGGGCATCCTGTATGACAGGGGTCGAGGGGTAGTATGAGTAGGCTTAGACTATACAGGGTGAAATTGAATTCATGCGACACCTCTTAAGGGGTCATTGTACTCATCATTATGAACAACTTTCACAATGGGACCAGGCGCTGAAATCGCGAAAAAAAAATCTGCTGTTCTCTACATTTTGACGAGCTATGCGAACATAAATGTATGGGACAGCTGATTATTTTTTCGCGATTTCAGCTTTGGTCCCATAGTAAAAGTTGTTTATAATGATGAGTACAATGACCCCCTTAAGAGGTGTCGCATTAAATCAATTTCACCCTGTGGATAGATAGGTTACACTTACTTTTTACAATAATTTAAAGAAAATTTAAATGAAATGATAAAAAAAATACAAAATTAAATGAACAAAATTGAATGAAATTGGTTATTGAGACTAAACGATCAAAGATGACGAGATGAAGATGAAGATACTGTTCCGAACTGTCTCACGAAACGAACGACGTCGAACGAAAGAAAGGCGATAATTATTGGTAAGAAGATGACGAACTGTCTTTTTCTTACCAATAATTATCGCCTTTCTTTCTTTTTTATATCTTTGTAACAAATCTGAAAGTCCTCCAAATCCTTCCATAGTTGATACTTTTATTATCAATAAGGACAAACTTACTTTCTAACATGGTAAAGGTTACATTAACAGATCAATAAAATAATTGTGATTGTTATCTCTTTCGAAGTTTAAGGTCCATTTTACGCAATACTGAGTGCGATAAAATATCATATTGTATTGTACCAAAACTTATAATGTCTATGTCCTCAAAAGCGCTGTCCACATTCAATCGGTTTCAATCGTGGGTTCATCTTTGACCGCGTAGGTATTGCACTTTTCTATGAATCCGATCATATAAGTTCAAGTACCTACAGTTTTTAGTTAGTAAGACACAACTCACTGAAGCTGTCGACAGCTTGAATGATTTTGGGGGGGTCATGACCCCCAGGACCCCCCCCTAGGACCGCGCCTGGACGTAATAGAACTAACCGTGAAGATGCCGCATCACAGAATAATTACAAAAAGTGACGTTGTTACTGATCGCCTGGAAACACGCAACGGAACGCGATGAAAAAATGTATAATTTACCAACTTGGTAAAGATGCGAATGCACGAGCTATTGAATACGTATTGAAACAATCATGTTGGTTTTATGAACGCTTGTTGGTTTATAGCTAGAGAATACAATCCCGGGATCCCGAATCCCGGGATCCTGGCCGTTTCCTGACCCCGAAAATCCCGGGATTGTAATGAAATGAAATGTACTTGGCTAATCCCGGGATTTTCAGGATTGCCACAAACAGATCTAGTTTGCATTCCGTAGTCCGTTGCGCCTTGACAATGACCTTGCCTGGAATAATATTAATAGACCAGTCACTTTACTCTAGATCTAAGTACCTATAACTAGAAGCTAAAAGGCTGGAAAAAATGGTCATAATTAGCATTTATTACATATCGACAAAATAGCATAATATAATTATGTACTACAAAATGAAAAGTATAGTTTTTATGTTTTGTCTTTTTTCTTTTCTTACTACATACATAGTGATTTGTACTGTGCAACAATATTAAAAACATTATTTAAGAAATTACTCAAGTTTTTTTCATTTGATGATTTGAGTCCAATTATAAACCACGTAGTCTAATCCCGGGATAGCCCCGGGATCCCGAGATTACGCATCAAAAATCCCGTAATCCCGGGATTGAAAAACATGCTCGGGATTGTATTCTCTATTTATAACTAGCCAGATGATTAAAAGAACGCTGCTGAACTGGAGTAGGAGTAGGTACCTACACCAGTAGGAAGCTGTAAAGAGTGGGCATTTTGGGAGCTGACAATTGTAACTTTTGACGTATTGTATAACCTCATTGTTTGACGGTCAAGAATTAAACCTGTTAAAATTTAAACCAATTTTGAATAAACAATTTAAATATTAGGTCGTGATGGCCCAGTAGTTAAAAGACCTTGCTTCTCATGCACGAAGCTGTGGGTTCAAATGGGTTTGCACATTACTGACGTTCGTGAATGAAAAACATCGTGAAGAAACCCCTATACTTTAGTCAAAAGTCTGAAATCGCCATTAACCCGTCTTGAGCAAGCGTTGTGATCAATGCCTTCAGTGGGAGTGTGGGACAATAATAGACTGGTATACAGGGTAGATTTTTGAGATGAGTAAGGAGAGTAAGGACAGCTACAGGAAAACGATCTTAGGAGACTGTCCTTAACTTTTTGAGACATTTTATTCTGCATTCACAGAATTAAAAAAAATGTGTTTCAGAAAAATTCTGTGAATGCAGAATAAAATGTCCTGTTTCTCATCATAAGGACCAGAAAGCTTTGTCGGAAGACAGAAATCGCAAAAATCTTTTTCCATACGTCTTTTCGTAGGAAATAAGACTCGATATCCACACTAATAGGACCATAAATTCTTAAGGAACTGTCTTTTTGTTACGTGTGTACCTTTTCACGCCCATTGAACACATTTTGATTTGGAGAAGGTGGCATCCCGGAGAAGGCCACTTTTGTCTCAAAAATAATCCTTATGGGGGATGAAAGTTTGTAAAGGCGGAACTAAGCATTTCTTGAAAATTAAACTTATGCCATTGGTAAGAAATAAAAAAATACGTGATTTTGAAATCACCGCTCGGGAAAAAAAAAATGTTTTTTACTTTTTAAGAGATTTAAGGTATATTTACAAAATCCAGGCGAAGCCTTGTGCAGAAGCTAGTTTGTTTAAAAATGTGGAGTTAACTTTATTAACGTGAAAGAAATAACGGTATAGCTGATGGTACGAATATACCTACCTATGCCTTACTCTACGAATACTTTGATAATACTTTGGTAAGCCTTTGCCAGCCCCCTAATTACGTAATGCACGTTCAATTTTAAATTGAAAGAAATTGAAACAAATTGCTAATCCATTGCTTCATAAGTTCGAAAAAAAAATCTACTCATTTTTTTTTGTCGAACTTATGAAGCAATGGACTAGCAATTTCTTTAAATTTAAAATTGATCGTGCAATACGTAATTAGGGTACAGGTCTATTTTTCTTTAGGCACCAAGTTATAGCTCGGAGGCTAACTATTTTCAGTATTCTTGCAAAGTTTATTCTAATTCTCTAATAATACAAGTTCCATGCTTCATTTGACAAAGTAATTTAAATTTTTGTTGCCTAAAAAAGGAAAAACATTATGGTAGATGGATTTTTAGGCTTTCGCTGCTAAATTGAGGAAAAAGAATAACAAGAACGATAGTTATCTATAATTATTACTTAGAAGATTTGGGATAAGTTTATTGGCCGAAAGAGAACATAGTAAAATGGGGTGAATTATAGGGGTATTGGGAACTAACACAAAATAATAGTGACTACTTGTATGGTGCATGGTTACGGGAAAATAATAAGGTTATAAATGTTTACTTATAAGTACCTTTTATGTAAGAGTAGAGCCTCTGGCCTCATCATTATCATCTCAGCTGAAAGCGCCACCATATCGATCGGTCCTGTGCCTCTCGTATCCACCGACTCCCGTGACCTTCACCAGGCCATCGATCAATCATGAGTGAGTGAGGGAGGCTTCACGGTACGCGGTTCTGTTCTGGTCTGTCCATCATTTCAAATAGGTCCTTGTAAAGTACTTTTGCTGCGAGCAACGTTTCTCGCGCACTGAACTGATAGCATCAATTTCAATTAATCCATTTACAGGCACTTTTGAATTGTCAAGGAGTCCGTCAGTCAGAAATATGAAGCTATTCTTCGGGCTTCTCGGTTTCTTCCGTCGTCGGTTCTTTTACGAATCTCCTCTTTTCTTATTTGATCATGCACGCAGGGAAACTTCGAGTAGGTACTCATAGACATCTCCCTTTTTTTTTTTAAGGGAGGGAAATCATCCAATGATTTCTCCCGCGCTGAGCGGAGCGGAAAGGCGTGTCAGACTCTTACTGGCTAAAACCCACCCGTGTTCCTTCCCTTGCCTTGCCAGGGGCCACGTTTTCCCCTTAGGACTACCCGCAACCCCGGTAGGCATCGGCCCTAACGGACCCCGTCAGTTTTGCTGACATCTCTTTGAGGCGCGCGTGCAACACGACGCGCCGTCGATCCGGGCCTGGTCCTTATCGGACGGCGAGCTGCCCGTTGCTCTCCGTCCGCAAGCCCGCGCTTTGGATGACTTTCAGCTTTTTATGCCACCTTATACCCTTCATGCTGCAAGGTGGAACTGTAAAACGCGCTCCTACTTATATATTTTTTTATATAAAATACTTCTTCTGTAAGATTGAGAGCAGTGGTGGCCCAGTGCTAAGTGCTAAGTTCGAACCCTGACAGGCGCTTTACTTTGTGTAAATTGTTTCATCATCATTGCTCTCAAAACGGCGAAGGAAAACATCGTGAGGAAACCGGCATGTCCTAGAACCAAAAATTCGAAGGCATGTGACATCTACCAACCCGCACTGGGCCTGCGTGCTGGATTACGGCTCACTCCTTCTCATCGAGAGGAGGCCTGTGTCCGAGCAGTGGGAACATTATAGGCTAATATTTTTGATAATGCTGTAAGGTTAATAAGATGAAAAGGTACACAAACCTCAACTGTCTCTGCCCTTTCTCTCCTGCTGATGACAATCCTAAACTAGCTGACTGTTCAGAATTGCATTAAAATGTAACTAAATCCAAGCAATGCCTGGGGTCAGGGTATTGCATGTGATTGACCAAACATTATGACATGGTGACGGGCGTGCCTCCGCCACAGTTAGCACAATGATATAATTTATTTTTCTCCACTTTGCACCCTATGATTGTGTGCGAAACTGTTACGGATAACATGAGAGGGGATAATACCTATTTACCTATTATCTTATGAGGATTTAATTGCCCATTTTATTGTCTATAAAAGTGACGGTAAAGTTTGGATATGATTATGAAAATGGTGCATGAAAACGATCTTTTTCAGGGCATTTTCATGAAAATTATATATTATATCTATGCCTTTTCAAAAATTACAATTCCAAGTAGGTATCCATGAATTAGGCACAGACGACATGTAAAATTGCTGCTTGATATACATGAAATATATAAGTGGTAAGGTAGTTTTTTTACACTTATTTCAAATATTATGCTATAATGCAACCTATATTAAGCTTATATCATAAGTAAAAGCTCTTATGTATATTTGCACTAAAGCAATGTAATATTATTCAAATGGTGATCATGTCAGAAGTGTGATATTATACTGTCCTTGATATCCTACCCGATATGGGGTTCATGTTGGTAGATATTTTGTACTGGTTTTTCCGGGCACTTCACGGGAGCTGTTCAATTAAAATAAAAAACATTCAACCACGTGTTGCATTTTCTAAAAAATATTTTGTGTTTTTCCTTCAACGAATACCAGATACTTTAGGATGCTGCACAATGCGCTGTCCGACTAACTAAACAATAGCGCACCTTTCTTCATCTTTTTCCAACTCGCCGCTCTATACAATTCCTCTGTGGCCGATAGTCTTTCGCTCCGTAGAGTAATCACTATAAATACAAGTGGTTTCTGTCCGAGAGTACATTGCCTCACAGTCCGCACCGCGGGGCCTACCTACCCCCCGACCTAAACCGAAATATATCAAACATTTGTGAAAGTATTGGAAGGTATTAAAGTGAATTTAGTGCTTGATTTTATTAGCAATTTTTTTCTAGACTTTTTGGAGTGATTTGTGTAAAAAAATAGATTTGTCTAGAATTTTTCTACTTTTAAATTATTTTTTTCTTATTAATTATTGTGTTAGATTATTTTTTACTTTCTGCCAATTAAATTCTTAAATGTTCTTAAATTATAAAAGTTTAACCGCTTTTCTTAAAAATTGCTGAATTGTAGAATAACATAGCTTTTACATTTTATTAAATAATTATAAATTGGTGTTTATTAAATTCATGAACGGTGTTATTTCAGTTCGACTGTAGCGAAAATGAAGACCTTTACAGCTGTATTATTATGCATGGGTAAGCATTATTATCTCAATTTTTATCAATTAACACTATTATTAAATAGTTTATAAACTAAGTGACATAAATAACATCATTACACAAATAATGCAAAACAATAAAAAAATACCAAAAAGAAAAAAATATTTACAAGATCTATAATTTTCTGAATTACATTTATTTAATTTTACACACTTTTCCATCTCATTGAATACCTATGTACTTTACAATATTATTTCATGCTTAGAAAAATAAACTAAACGGAGGAACTATTTTCCTTTACCTCTCAGTATTTTATATTGTACGCTCTCCTCCTATTACTTACATAAACTCACCCCTTCTTCCTATTGGGGTAAGCAGCAACTCTTATTAGTGCATATTCAGTACTTATAATTGTCCAGGTAGAAGTATGATCTACCAATAACTATTTAATTCAATAACTTCATTAAAAAAATCATCAGGAACTTCATGAAAACCTATTATTAAACAATCGTGTTTACTGAGAATTCACACCACCCTGTACCTAACCCAATACATAACAATGCATAAAAAGTGCAATTATATCCGTTTCCGTTCAGCTTTTCCATGTAGAAAATGGAAATAATGTTACAGTGCGAAGAGTTTTTACCGTCTGAAGCTGTAACTGAAACAAAAAACTTTTTCTTCATCAATATTCCTGAGATAAGTAATTACAAAAAAATATCAAATATCGGGCTGTCGATAGAAGTGAAAACTAAGTAACTTTTTGATTCTCGCGTTGATGTCTTTTGTTCGAGCGTTAGGTACGATGACGCGAGTTCCATCATTTTGTTCACCCAAAAAGTGTTCAACGCGCCTTAAGAAATTTTCAGTTCAAAAAACAAAAAAAAAAACATAACAAACAAAACAACAAACTTGCCTACCAAATCATCATGATTCTCCTGCCCTTAGCTATCCCAATTATTTCGGGCCGAAATGTCAAACATGTCTTTTTCTTCCATAGTTCTCTAGTCGTCATCTCAGTAGTCATAACTTGGCTACCGATCTAGGATTTATATGGAAAAGATTTTAATTAAGTATCTAATTCAATTGACTATTGTTTTTGGGTTTGTTGGTCATCTCTAATTTCTCTAAGATAATTCTGGGATGTCGCAAAGAAACTGCACATGCTTCTCCCCAGCATATTTTCTTGTTTCTTGTCTCGAAGAAGAAGGCAATTTCGTTGTTCCTCAAAGGAACTAATTTCTAATTTACCGTATAGGTAAGCTTTAAGACCCGTTGTACATGGCACGGTTTCTATAAAGTATAATACGGTACTCTAGCCGCACCGTAGAGTAGAATAATCGTGTAAGCTTTTATATTGGGCGACGACGACGCCGTGCCCTATTGCCGCCGTGTCCTATTGCCGCCGTGTCTGTCAATAAGCTTCCATAGTGATCCATACAACTCTGGCGACCGTGCCTATTCACACGGCGAATCAATCGTAGTTTTTCACGACAAAAGCGTAGTTTTTCAAGGCAAGAAAAACTTGTGTGTACAACGGACCTTTTTGTGTCATCAACATAAATCATCGTATCGTATTACCCACTAACTGGGTTGTGGAGGTCAGATAGGCAGTCGTTCCATGTAAAATACTGGTATTCAGCTGCATCCGGTTAGACTGCAAGCCGACCCCAATATACATTGGGAAAAGGCTAGGCAGTTTGATTGAACATAAATCAATATGGACGGCCAAATAAAACTAAGACAAAAATTTCTTTACTTCTTTCCACTCTTGGGAGCAGAAATTCGCACATACAAGTATATATCAGAAATTATAACTACTGAAAAAATATCAATAACAGTAAATAGTAACAACTCTTTTTACCCCGAAATAAAAAAAGCATTATAATTAACAAAACCAATAATTCAAACGAATTTAATTACATACAATTATATCACGTTATCGAGTTTATATAACAAAATAACTGTGGAATGTAAATAGTTTCGGGTGTTCGGAAGTTAAACGCAATATGCTCCTCACGCTAGATCGGTTCAGTTTGTTTCCTCAACGCCTGCGCATGAGCACGTTATTGGTTATGAGTTTACTACTTACGATCAATAATTAATTAATACTTCCACTGTTATCTGGGGAAAGAAAAACATGGAAAAATTGTAAAATAGGGATTCCCCGCTGAGGAAAAGCCAATTTGTATTTTTTGATTAGGTACTAGTACTATTATTACAAAAAATCTCTGTTTTGTTTCCACGCTGGAATTTTTTCGTGTTTGTGGGTTAGTTTATTGACATACCTGAATCACATGCACAAAGAACCTAAGCTATTTGATTTTTGAGGGAATCGAACTTGCACCGTAGCGTAAAAGCCAATCGCTGAGCCACTGCGCCAATAATACCGCGATGTATCAACATTCATTATTTCAAAAGAATTAACAACACAATGTATGAAGAGAATTTCTGATAATTACGACATTATTAATTTATCGAATAATAATTGCGATTATTACGATTATTTATTACCGAGTGGACAAAGTCTGGTTTGAGCGAGTTTCAGTAACTCAGTGTTTCTCAACATTTTGGTATCCTTGCCCCAAAAATTTACTTAAATAAACGTGCATTATACTAAAACATGTTTTTGAGACGATCGTATAACGCAATTAAAGAGACAGTACCCACCTAGTTTTTGTGAAAGCGTATATTTTTAATTAAAAGTTATAAATGCGAAGGTCTTTCTGGATATTTGTGTAAACAAGAGTTATGGAAACGAGTTTGGCTGGAACTTAATGCAATTAAGTTATGGGAGATTGTTAGGTACCTGACGTGGTTGATTTTGAATACATTAAAATCTCCATCCACCAGGCCATTATTTCAATATTTTTTGGGTCGGCGCAGCTCGCTTTCTTTTTACATACATCTCTACTAGCCGTCATCTCAGGACTCCGCCTTCTTTCCAGCCATATAATCTTCCATCATTATTTAATATTTAATTTTCTTAACTAATCAGCCTCATCTTTCCAGGCACCCTCTCCCTATCGGCCGCAGCGCCCGTCCCCCGCGACAGCTCCCCCGTCGAGTATGAATACGACTACGACCACTCAGCACAACAACAGCAACAGGCACCACAGGCCCAGGATCCTCAAGAATCAGCCAGTCATTACGATGCATACATACAGGACGTGAAGGCTGCAGCCAGCGGCGGCGGCGGTGGCAAAAAAGGCTTCAGTCAAGGCAGTGGGCTCAGAACCATAGCCCAAGGATCAGCTAACCAAGCCAAGACTGCTTTAGGAAACCAAGCTGCTGCTGGCTACCAAGCAGCTTACGTAGCCAAGAACACCCTTGCCCAATCAGCGGCCCAGGCTAGTGCGACTGCCCAAGCTGCTCTTGCTGGTAAACAGGTTATCCTGTCAGGGTTAGAGCAGCAGGTCAGAGATGCGAAGGTCGGGCTTCAGGGTGAAGAGATGCAGTTGCAGCAGGCTAAGAGATCCGCGCAAGCCGCTGCCAATGCCGCCCAACAAGCTATGCACCAGGTACGTGAGATTGAAAAATCTTTAGAAACGATGTCAAATATAAAAATTATATTTGACATCGTTTCTAAAGATTGTAGGTTCTGCTTATACTTAATTGCAATTTCAAACTTTTATTATATAATATCTTGACTTAATCGTTTTGCAAATCAAAATTCCTATCTAAGAGAGCTAGCGTAATGTAGCTAGACGAACTTAGGACCCTTCTACCTCAGACACATTCCTCTATTTAAGATTTTATTAACCAATGCCTGTAAATTTTCCGATAAATAAATAAAGGATTATGATTATAAAGGGCTTTTTTTAAAAGGAATTCTAAGGAAAATGCCAATGTTGTACGTAATTTTGTTGCCTACTTTGACAAGAAAAAGTGATTCAATTAGCTGCTTAATAAAGCGTGCACAAATATTTACAAGCAATAAAAATGACAAGAACAAGTGAAACGCACTTTCAGACCACGGCCACACAGCGTTACTCAAAAAATGCAAATTATTTATAACAATTGCGCAAACTGGTCCAGTACAATACACAATAATTTTGGCAATGAACTAATTAAAAAAACCGGAGACCTGCTGTCAGCTTTTTACAACAAAAATAACGCAACGGTGACACTAAAAGTAACTTTTAAAGATAATAAAAACAGTAACGAAATGTACAAAAAACTCGTTGTGCAAATCGGTACAAATGAGTTTTACGAAAAAGTAATATAAAACATTGAAGAAAGATATCAGAAAGTCAATTAACATTACGAACTTACGCAATCACTCGGTTCACTTGCTTTGGAAAATGAATTGATCGCGTTCATAGGTCGTTTTATTGCAATTACAGTAAGTGGCAATACAAACATTATGTGGCAGAAATTGGTAATGCCACTAACTGAATTGTTGACAATGTGGAAGTTAAAAGCAATATTATTATATTGGATATTGGAATTGCACCAAATAGGAAAGAAATAGAACGTAAGAACTAGATCACGGGCAATGTATAGTACAAGTAACACATTTTTTTCCTCTGCGTAATATTATCTTTTCAATGGCTTTTATGATACATTCAGCTTTTATCTTGAATACGAAATTAAGTAATACTTAATAGAAAATGTTTATTGAGTCATCGAAAGTAATCTATAGATTGCTGAAGACCTGCCATAAGTCAATTGTGTAATAGTGTACCATAAGTCAATGGGGAATCCAACATCCTGATCATCATTAGAAAAATCTTATTTAATTCTAATGTTAACATAATTATGTAGTTTTAAGAATAATGTTTTCTCTAATGTGCAATCCAAAAGCCGAGGATGCTTTAAAACAGTTTGTACCTACATACCAACTTTTTTTAGGAGTCATATCGATCCGTAACAAACTTGAAACTTCTAATGCAACTTCATGCCCGCGCAAAAATTAATTGAATTTCAGTTTCCAAATATTACGTGACAAAATGTGAGCAAAAACATATTATTTTGAACTTTGCAATGCCATGTAATTGATTTACTTTTATGTTATGGTGTTTAGTAACTAAGTAAGTACGAAAAACGGTTAGTTCTTGCAACAGATAGATCTGAGGAAAGACTTGGTGATTTGTTGTCAGCCATTACTAATCATGTTGTAATTTAGATCGAGTATTTCTATTTGATTCTGGATATAAAGTATTAATATAAAGCTTGTAATAGAAAGAATTGGTGGATAAGAAGTTTAAAGCGGGTCAGTGTTTCTCAATCTGTGGGCTCTGACCTCTTTAAAATACTGCAATGACAATATTCAGGCAATGCTTTTATTTTGTTTTGTTTGATTACTTGAGCACACACAGAAACATCATCGGAATGATTGAAAACGTAATCTTCCATAATGTTGTCACGAGCATAAAGTAACAAAAAAAAAGGATGATTACGGTAATCACTTCTTCAGACCTCATCAATGTTTTTTTCAGTGATTACATCAATAAACGTTGCTTCTTTATTTTCTTTTAATGCTTCAGTAACATCAGCCTATTGACTAATTTGGTCTAGGTTGTCACAGCACAGTGACCGATTACCATAATCTGATGATCATATAATGATTGCGTTCAATTGCAACTTGTAATCATCTGTCCCTGTCAGTTTGTTAAAAGTCGTATTAGGAACAATGAAATCTATCTGTAATCGTAGAATCAATTTTATTAGACAGCAACTCTTGACAATGATCTTACCCCCCTGATCTTCAAATTCTTCCCCACCCATTCCATTGACTACGTCCTCTGTTCAAGGTGGTAAATCAGCAAATGTAATTTCCACTTAATTCCTTTGCTTTCTATGCAGTTTGCGCCATAAAGTTAATTCCTCCCAACTTCGCCCGAATTTATGAAACCCAATCAAGAAATCGTAACGGTTTGAACCGAAACATTTTGCAAGCACTGATTTTATCGTTCTTCAGTTTTGTTTGCGACACATTTTAATTATAACAACGTTTCGGTCTATTTTGTGTTTATTGTATCTAAGATATTATTTAAATTGCCGTTTAGAGTCCAAGGTCCATTTTTCTATGTTGATACAGTTGTCATTATAATTTTCTCAATGGAAATTAATGTCAATGACTTGCTTTTTTATGGTATGGATTCGGTTTACTTACTTGTAGAGTTGTAGTTTTTTATATGAATCCGTTTTACGTTCTCTTCCATTATATGAAGTGGTCAGTTCTGATTTTTTACTAGTCTTTAATCTATGAATCAGAATGATACTTTTTGCCCTAATTACCTTCCCATCAAAATTAGTTAGGCACTTTAAAAATTTCTACCAGGCTTGCATGTTGCGTTGCATGTAGAAATCCAGTATTGAAACTAGATGCCCCACATGATGCAATTTGATCTTAACATTGTAACCAATACCTTCCTGTTAATTCACGGTTAGAGAGTAATTGTACATTGAACTTGATAACTTTCGCTCTCTGTATTTTGTAAGAAATGTTTCAATTTTTTTATGTATCGTGCTTTTAATGTTAATTATTTGAGATCATCTCTTGGTAGTGCCCTTGTTATTGTTTTCTCCGCTATAACACCCAAACAAATCAGATCAATTAAAAATGCCTAGACACACAGCCTATTAATTAGGTCATTTCTCCGATATAGGTCAAAGGTTTTTGCTAAAACCACGCAAAAGCCAGCCTACTTTTTAGAAATCTTCAACCCAACCCCCAAAATCTTCGCAGGTGAACGTAATCCAAGCAGCCTTGAACGCTGCTCAAGCGACATCAGAAAACGCCAACGAAGCAGCTTCCCAGGCTGCAGGTGAGCTCGGTGCCCAGACTGCCATGGTAGGAGCTGCCAGGCAGAGACTGCATGCGCTTCAGGAGCAGCTGCATGGAGTCAGGATCGACTTCGAGGCTACACAGTCGGCAGCGAGAAAGGCTCAGGTATGGGGGATAGAAATTCTGGGATTAGTGGTTCTGAGTGGTTTAATAGTGGGATGTTTAATTGGGATGATATCCAGACCCTCAAGGCACTGTTAGGATAATGCAATATTCGTTTTAGCACTAGGTTTTAATGATCTTACATTGAAATGACATGAATCCTGATTGCTACTTTTAATCCAAAATAAGTTGCCGACGTTTCTGAGATGATGCGGTTTCGTGATATTTCATGTTCCTCGTACTTAGTTAGTTGAAATTCAGAAATAATAATGAGTGACGTTTCCCTGAACAGGAAGCGCAGCGGAACTCAAAGGCGTACATTTTTGAGGACATTACCATTTCCATGTTCTACTGAGATGATGAGAACCACAATGAGAACTATGAAAAGATATTTATTTTATGTTCAATATTCTTGCTGGCACTGAATAAACCTGTTGATCTCACTTCTCACTTTGTTTCTATCTATTACACTTTTAGAAAACTTTACGCACCTTCTCAATATATCCTTCCAAGATGCTTTTGTCTTACTTATATCTCTTTCTCATTAATTTTTATTCTTATATTTTAATTAACAATCTGCCTGCTATTCTAGAAAGTATTTATTTCCTTTCCAAGTTCCCATCTTGTCATTATTAGGACTTCAGATTTAGGTAGGTACCAATTCTACAAAACATTCACATCGTGCCACAAACCTGAAGTAAAAAACAGTTCCATAGGAAGAACCACTTCAAAACTGGACCCCACATTTCAACTATCTCACTCTCTCTCATATCCCACTTTCATCTCAATAACACCATATCTTTACAGGCGGCAGCTCAACAGGCCCAGGCTAATGCTGCAGCGGCAGCAGCCAAGGCAGCAGCAGCTGGACTCGGAGGTCAGCACAAGGATGCTTCTCACGAAGGTACGGCGCCCGAGCAGTACCAGGCTGCTCCTCAAAGCCAAGAGCAGGACAGTCAGGAGTACTACCATCAGCTACAGTCGGACTACCACCACTAGTAACAATAAGGTTTTAGGTGTCTAAGTTCTGGGATTCGATTAAGTTTTTTGGGTTGTTGATTTTTGCTTTTCAGTTTTCCTTTTGTCTTACCTTGTCTTCCTTCCATTATATTTTTGTCTTACTTGGTACATACCTCGCTACCAGTTCTCTTTTAAATTGTCCTATACCTTAAAATTATTGTTTAAGCATTGCTTCTTCTTATTTGTTACACACGCTACATTTTTAAGACACGTTTTCTCTTGTATCATTCATTGATTGGTTATTCAAATTTCCTTCTTTCTTTTTCTTCCCCTCTCATTATTTCATGTCCCTCCTCATTATCTACTTCATGTCCCTTCTCATTACCTACTTCATTTTCCTTTCATAATTTTACCTAGCTCAACTGCTGTCACAAATAAACAACAAATTAAAAAAGTTTGAGAATCCCAGAACAAACGTTATATGTTATTATTAGGATAGGATACTTTAGCATTAAAATATTTATTTCACCACTTTGCATATCCTATTCTAATCTTAACTTACAAGTAGAATTACTTCTACTGCGATGTAAATAAAAAATGTTTTTATAGTTAGGAGTGCTTCAAGATCGAGTTATTGTGATAGGTAACTGTTATGTTTTCAAACATTTTTTACTTTTATATGAGGTCCCGAATGGTTCCAGTTTTGTATATGTGTAACTTTATAGTTATACTACAAAAATGTTAGAGGTAATAATGCCGAATGGCAAACGAACCTTGTAACATCGCAACGCAACAAAGCAACGTGAAAATCTAGTAAGTTTCTTTCCACGGTTGCTGCAACACGTTGCATGCTACGTTGCTTGTTGCGTTGCATGTTACGCAACACAGTTTCCTTTGATACTAACATACAAAATTAAGTGCGATGTCTCAAAGCCATAGAGTGTCGACAGAAAGTGTGAAAAAATAAAATATTGTTTTTGTTACTTCTGTTTTTTCAATATGATCTTGACTGTGACTATCTGACTGAGACTACTTCTGACTATTACTTGACATCTCACTTAATATCACTAACTTGACTTGACTAACACTACCTACCTTGCTTCTCTCACAATCGAATATTTAGTAGAAAGTACTTTAAAACGATCCTACTGTAGTTTATTATTGACTTGACATTCAGACTTAAAAACCTTGACAATAAACCCACAAGCCAAGGAAGAATGAAGAAGATGGAGAATAATAGATATGAAATTGTAATGATTAATTTAATGACAGAATATATTTTATTTTCTGTTCCTCTAATATTATTTCATGAGGTCAAATTTGATTAAAGTATATGTAGAAGTTCTTAAAACTGAGTGGCGATTAAAATGTCTTGTCTACTGCAGCAATACAATAAGTACCTACCTATATCTACTTAGGTACTATAAGAAAATAATCTTGAACTACGATGAGTAGGTGCACCAACGTTAATTTATATCTTAAAATCAACAGGTAAGTATCTCCATTATCTATCACTTGTTTAAGCCAAGCACTTTTACTCTGTCACATCATAACACATTTCTCTGCTCAATATTATTAAGCTTTTGAACTCTCTGAAACTTTTAAATGCTCTTCCTTTCAATATCTCATTCTAGTTAGGTTTATGAAGCTATATTCTACATCCAAGCTTACAAAAACATGGTAAAGACATAATTCGCTTGACAGGCTTAACCTATGGCTTTGTTTCATGGCTCGTCGACGAATCAAGAAGATTCGTTAAGCGAGTTCTTTCCTATATTTCAGAGTGGGCCAGCTCCGACCAGGATCCTATTCAAGTGGCCAGCGAACAACCCTTGCACCTCCATGAAGAACTTCCGCTCACCCCTGCCCCAGAACCAACTCACGCTCTCATAGAAACCAACGCATTCACACCAAAACCCGCCAAGCCCGCACTCGACCAATCACCACCTTCGAAACTAAACCAGATTGAACTAGAAAAACCCGTCGAATACCAGTTCCAGCCATTCCATTCCGCTTTCAACCAGTTTAGCTTCAAACCTATCGCGGCTAAGCCTACAAAATTAGTCGCTAAACAAGTTAAATTTGTGGCTAAACCTACAAAATTAGTTGCTAGGCCTACCAAGTTAGTCGCTAAACCAACTAAGTTAGTTGTTGCCAAATCTATCGGGAAGACGTTTCCCGATGCTTACGTTAATTTAGATAGCTTCTTTAAGGATCACAATCAGAGTAATTATGCGAAGCAATTGGGATTTTATGGATGGTAGTAGAAGAAAGTTATGTAAGAGGTAGGTCCATATTGTAATTAGTTCATCGCTTTCCCTACACGCCAAGGTTATGGCCCTTGTATTATTATTTTTATTTATGCCATATTAAACTTTTGAGCCCCTTTATTATTTACATTTACGCATTTAAGTACGGTAGGTACCTAAGAAAATAATGATTTATGCTCACCTATTTATTTATTTATCAAAAGCACACATTTTAAATCTTAAATGATTCTTTTTCAAATTGTTATATGATATCACAGTAAGTACACAACTTCTCCAAAATATTACTTTAATAACCCACTATCTTATATCTCTAGCGCCAGCTAAAGAAGAGCAGAAGGCAGCTGAACCAGAAGAAGAGGCAGAAGAGACAGAAGAAGAAGAAGAGGAAGAAGATTGTGAAGAAGAAAAGAAGAAAAAATAGTTAAACCAAATAGTTAAATGCCATTTATTAGTTCGATGTCTACATATACATAGCTTTTAATTTTGTTACTTATTTTTAAGGACGTTGTAGTAATAAAATAATAAAATCATTTGTAGGTATTTATTTTACATTGAACAAAACCTAATTTATTGAAGAGACAGATCTCAGTGTTTTTTTTTGTGGTGCATTAAAATAAACGTGAAGTACGAGGTAATAATTAATTTATAAATGTGTATTTTTATTTTACCTTATGTCTATCTAGCTATCGACTTACCCCCTTACTAATAAACGTTGTATTATATCGCCTGTATAGTTACACACCGATTTCTTTCTTTCAGTCGTCAGTAATTTGACATTCGAAAGAAGAAGACAAAGCGTTGTGTAACTATACAGGCGTTATACCTACAACGTTTATTAGTAAGGGGGTAAGACGCGAGGTGTGCCCAGTGGCTCAGCGATTTATGTGAAACTACTATTCGTGTGGGACGTCGGCACGTGGCGTACCTACACGGGTTCGATTCCCACACCACCTATGACAACTATTCGTACGCAAGGCCATCTTAGGGCAAGCCGGGGCCCCTGGGCAAACAATAATTTAGGGGCCCCAAATTCTTGTTTGCCCTTGGAAAGTAAAAAAAAATATTATTATATGATTTTATAATTACTATGGGTAAGATATTTAGATAGGTACGTTATTAAATAAAATGCTGCAATGGTTTCTTTCGGGATTTCTGGTCTACATAATCTTCTATTATAATATTACTAGCTCTTTCCCGCGGCTTCGCTCGCGTGGATGTCGGAAAACCAAGGAAACGTACTACCGGGATAAAAAGTATTCTTTGTCCAGGTTATAAACTATCTGTCGCCTAAATCCAAATCGCCAAATCCTATTAGTAGCATAACGTAATGATTGTACTTTTTGTTAGGTTACTGTTCAGAAATAGTGCACTATGTCTAATGATAGAAATTGATGAATTGATAGAAATTGAGAGAAGAATTGTAGAGGAGCTGGAAACTAAGTAATAACAGCCGCACGGGTCGACCCATCAGGTTAAGCTACGGTTGCCGTGGATGGTCTGTGGATGGTTGACCATCTTGACATACCGAGACTCCTCCATGCCTCGGAAAGCATGTTAAGCCGTTGGTCGCGGCTGCCATTCATGGATCTTTGACAGTTGTAACGGGTCGTCAGAAGCCCGAAAGTCTGACAACCAGTCTTACCAAGGGGTATCGTATTACCCAGTAACTCGGTTGTGGAGGTCAGATAGGCAGTCGCTCCATGTAAAATAATGGTATTCAGCTGCATCCGGTTACACGGGAAGCCGACCCTAACATAATTGGGAAAAGGCTAGGCAGATTGATTGTTTAATAATTGAAATACTATATCGTGAATTCATGAAACCCTAGTACTTTTTGTTAGGTTAGTTTAGGTACTGCTCAGAAATTGTGCACGTGTCATGAACAGAATACCGTCTTGAACTTCGATTGCAGCGTCACCTATCGGGCCCAATTGTGAATAGCAAATTCCAAAAAATAGATGTCGTTACGTGTATCTTGATAAAGGTCAGTGCTATGCAAATAAAATATTTCAACCCTTTTCATCCCGGTAGGGGTTGTTTCCGAAAAATATTGATACACGTTATTCTTTGTTTTCGGTTTTAAGTATAAATTACTGAGTTTCAAGTAAATCAGACCTCGCATAAAAAATCTTTCATACAAACTTTGACACCCCTAATCCCCATTTATTACTAAGATAAGTATTCGTACGAAGTACTCTCTATCGGCTTTAGCACCCTCAAAAACTACGAAAGCGACACCCATGACGAAAAATGACAAATTTGTCGCAGCCGCCATCTTGGATTTACATTTAGACCTCCCTTTCGGCTTAAGCACATTAGAAATCCTATGTAAACGACACCCATGTCGTTTTTTTTTTAAATATTCACATCCGCCATCTTGGATTAACTTTTTGACGTCACTATCGGCTTCAGTACCCTTGAAAACTTCGAAAACGACACCAATGACGAAAAATAAAAAATAAATTCACAGCCGCCATCTTGGATTTACTTTTTGACGTCACTATCGGCTTGAGCACCCTTGAAAACTACGAAAACGACACCAATGACGAAAAATAAAAAATAATTCGCAGCCGCCATCTTCGATTTACATTTTGACCTCATTATCGGCTTTAGCACCATCGAAAACTACGAAAACGACTCCCATGACGAAAAATAAGAAAACTTTCGCAGCCGCCATCTTGGATTTACATTTTGACCTCACTATCGGCTTTAGCACTATCGAAAACTACGAAAACGACACCCATGACGAAAAATTAGTAAATCGCAGCCGTCATTAAAATATTTTAACCCTTTTCACCCCGTTAGGGGTTGTTTCCGAAAAACCTTGATACGCATTATTCTTTATTTTCGATTTTAAGTATAAATACTGAGTTTCAAGTTATTCGGACCTTGCGTAAAATTTTTTTCATACAAACTTTGACACCCCCCAATCCCCGTTTAGGGGGTAGCTTAGAAAAACTAAAAATGACAAACTTTATGATTTACTTAGATAAGTATTCGTGCCAAGTTTCAAGTCTATTAACTCAAGGAATAAGATTTTGCATACAATCGAAATCCCCCCTTTTCACCCCCTTAAAAGTCGAATTTTCAAAAACCCCTTCTTAGTGCTCCCCTACATTATTAAAGGAAGCTGTGTGGAAAATTTCACGTTCCTAGTCCCAGTAGTTTCGGCTGTGCGTTGATATGTCAGTCAGTGAATCAGTTTCTCCTTTTATATATATAGATATCCTCAGTAATTTTTTGGACATAATTGACAAATTAGTTATTCGTTCTTTTAAAAAAGTCGTTCGTAATTCATTTTTTATTCCTTTTGGGAAAATGAGTGTTCGCCACTACAATTGTTAATCATCAAGTAGGTAAAGGAATATTCCGCGCTTCCGGGGCCCCCGTGTGGTGCGGGGCCCAGGGCACGGGCCCCCTGTGCCCTTATGGTAAAGACGGAACTGTTCGTACGATCTCTTTTTGGAGCAAAACGGTTCATTCGTATTAAATTATAGGTATAAAAATATTTTCGAAAAGAAAGTAAGGATTCGAATGGTTAAAAAAATCTTGTTTGATTCAGAAAGAGTCTTTCTGAAAGACCCACATTTTCAAGTAGATGATAGTCAATGATATTAATATCATTGATGATAGTAGAAAGATTTTACAATTTTAAAGCTACAATAATTTGGAAGCCTGCATTATAATCAGAAGCGAGGCGTGGCAGAAAATAAAAAATGAAAAAAATATCTACCCATTGCGTTCATGAATAGAATTATAGCTTCTTGCACAGTGTTTTCCTCTTTTTTATTTCTAAACGCATCATCATCAGTGATTAGTGATTACTTACGTTTATTTTGACGCAGAATACAATGAAACATCAATTTATCTGCCACTTTAATTAATATATAGACAAGAATATAACATAAAAAAAAATTGAATCTAATAGAGTCTAAATGTTTTATTTAACATAATTTGACCAAATTGTATTTTGAAAAAATTAAAAAACATGAAAACAAGTAACAACGTCAAAGAAGGAGAGTGAAACAAAACGTTCCTTTCGCAACCCGAAATTGACGTGTGCTACACATGTAAATGTAAATTGAAAAATATTTAATAAATACACGAAAATGTCTGTCGTAAAGAGGAAGAAGCGTGGTTCCATGAAGAACAAGAAGGCGTGGGGAAAATACTCAGATATCCGTGATGTCGAGGAGTTTTTAGAAGATCAGAGATTAGAAGAACGATTAGGGTAAGTGAGGTTATGTTGACATCATGTGCGCGACAATTTTGTGTTTATTTTCGCAATATCTTGTCTCTATGAGGTTTATAATATCTGAAAAACTAAACACTGTTCACTGCTTTTAACATGTAGGCTTTAATCTATTTAAATTCATAATAAAAAAACAATAAAACTTAGATCACAGTGGGTACTTTTGTGATGTTATTGATACACCGCGACACTGCTGGAGTGCTGGCATAGAATTTTTTTTCTCTATTTTACCCACAAAATCAATATATTGGTCAATCATTCAGGCCAATTCAGACTATTGTTTGTGATGAACCAGAGGTTGCAAATAAATAACACATTGCTCCAGATTTCACTTAACTTGAAACTTTGACATTTCAGTAAGTTTGACACCAAGCCAGACAGTGAATTGTTTGTGGTCGACACAGCTGGAGACAATGATGAGGTCAAGGTTGAGGACACCAAGCCTCTGTCACGCAAACTACAGAAGAGAGCCAAGCTGAAGGAAGTACCGAAGTGCTTTGAAGTTCTCCTGCCTACTTCTAAGGTATATTAATGAGTTAATGCTAAGAAAAGTCATTCATTTTTGTTTGAATATCTGGGAATGTGTGTGACGAAAGAAGCTACAAGCTTTATTTCTTCCATTTTTATTTGCCATTAGTTTTTTGTAACTTGCATTCATGAGCATATTATAGTAAACTGAATACTGTGTTAACTCTGTTTACTATGTGTGTGTTTGCAAATTAAATAAATGATTTAATTTGATTGTGTTCACTATCAAAAATGTTTATAACCAGTATAATCAGCTGCATGATCCAAAATATAACCAATATTTAATAATCAAACATATCTTTTTCCAGGTCCAAGATCCAAACAAAAAGCGTAACACTGTAAATCCAATTGGCTCCAAACCATCTGCTTTGAGCAAGTTAAGAGAGAAGCGTCAAGCACAGAAAGGAGTGTTTGAGAAGAAGTTGGTGGAAGCCAAGAAGAATAGGAAGATGGCTCTCGACAAGAAGAGGAAGGCTAAGCAAGTTAGACAGAACTTTGGACTGGATCTGTGGGGGAAAGATTGTAAGTAGGCTTACAATGTTAAATTCTTTCTTCAACTAGAGACTAGTTTCAACTTTCCGTCTTTTTGACTCACTCTTTGATAAATCAAAGGTCAAATTGACATAAATGCTCTTTGAGTCTATCTGATCTTCACCTTGGCACCCTTAGAACTTGAAGATACACCTTAGTCTTTACAAAAGAGTAAACTGCTTTACTTGAGGCTTTTAATAGTTCCTGTAGTTTCCTATGAGCAGTGCACTGAGGTAGATTTAGTTAGATTTTTATTACTGTGTATAGTTTTGCAGTTTGGTCTTTACCCAAACTCAAGAACAGGATATTTAAATATGAGGTATTTCATGTCAATTTGCAAGCTACCCATTTCCCAGATTTACTTTTTGAAAGAAATTAGTTCGCTCTATGTTCAACGCTCATATAAATATCTTCTTCTTCCCAGTACCAGAAGCTAAAGGCATACCAGAGACCCTAATAGATGAGTTCATATCAGAAGAAGCACAGCTCCACAATGTGTTACCCACTCAGAGACTCAGGCCAAAGCCTCCACTAGCCAAGTCTGTGATGACCAGGGCAGCTGTGGAGACACCGCATCCGGGAGTCAGTTATAATCCTTCTTACCAGGTTAGTAACTGTATGTTTTTGTGTTTTTTCCCCAAACAAAACAGGCCTCTGTTCAATTTCCTACGTTTTATAGAATTTTTTGGCAATTCTTCGGGCTATTATAATTAATAGCCCGAAGAATTGCCAAACTTAAGTGGCAATGGGCAGGACACATTGCTCGCAGAACAGATGGCAGATGGGGCCGAAAGGTTCTGGAGTGGCGACCACGTACCGGAAGACGTAGCGTTGGAAGGCCTCCCACAAGATGGACCGATGACCTTGTAAAGGCCGCAGGAATCCGCTGGATGTGGGAAGCACAGAATCGGTTGAAGTGGCGGTGCTTGGGGAGGCCTATGTCCAGCAGTGGACGTCTTTCGGCTGATATGATGATGATGATGATGATGATGATGATGATGTATAATTTTAATTGCTTTGCCTTGGAATTTGTTGCATTTGAAGTGGCTCCACAAGTGACATTACTTGAGAATATCTAACATACTTAGGGTAGACAACCAATAAATTCCAGCTTATCCTTTCTGGTCCTTTCATCATATCATAAGCTGTTCTCATATTGTCTGTGGTAGCCTGGAATAAAAAGACAGCCCATATTTTTTACAAGAAGTTTTATGCAAGTTATTTCTTAATAAGTGGTTTATAAATTTTACTTATAATTTATACAAAATCAGAATCTGTGATTTAATATGCCAGTCTTGTCCGTCTGTTATTGACATAAACATTAGTCCTAGTCTACTGAAGTGCTACGCTACAATACATGTCCTTGTTTGTGTTTAGGTTCTTGAGTGCTATTTAAATAAATAAATCAATGCTCGGCAAGGTGTCCCTAAAAATCAAGCGTAGGCGTTAAAAAAACCTTGTCTACAGCAACTGATACACTTATCATTGTTACAGGAGCATCAAGACTTGCTGCAACAAGTGGGCAAACACGAAGAGAAGATGATGAAGAAAGAGGCGCATCTCCACAGAGTGACCACCGGCATGTTCAGAAGAGTCACGCAAGCCGAGAAAGAGGTATGTACTCTATAGATAATTTTATAATCTAACCAGCTGCTGCCCGCGATTTCGTTCCCGTGGAATAATTACTTTGGGCTAACGCTAAATAAACCCTCCGATTTTGAAACATTATTCATTGGTGCTCCGCTCCTTTTGGTCTTAGCGTGATGATATTATAGCCTATAGACTTCGTCGATAAATGGGCTATCTAACACTGACATAATTTTTCAAATCGGACCAGTAGTTTCTGAGATTAGTGTGTTCAAGCAAACAAACAAACAAACTCTTCAGCTTTATAATTAGTATAGATATAGATATAGAAGATATAGATAAAATATGCAGTGGTGGCCTAGTGGTAACGGCCCCGACTTACGAGTTGTAGGTCGTGGGTTCGAACCCAAAGCAGGCGTTTTACTTTGTGGGAATAATTCAATACTCAATACTCAATTATTTATTGCATTCCATATGTATTACATAGATGGTATAACAAAGTAAAAGACCAATATGGACCCTGTCGGGCACAGCAAGATTAGGAGAGAGGAAGAGGGCTAAGTAATAATTCAAGCAATTCAATGTCAATATAAATTTGAGGTGTTTGTGTATAAAAGTATAGTAAGTATATTAGTTATTTTTATTTTATGTCTTTGACATTTCTCGGGACCGGACCTTTGGAAGGCGTAAGAGGGGCCGAAGCCAACTCACAGAGGCCCGTTAGACGTGTTTAATGAAATGAGGCACTAACCGACGATTATCCCTGTTCGCACTATGCTAGTGCACCCAAGGACAACCCCCGGTTAGTGCAGGACTATTGCTGGATATGAAATCAAAGATATTGGTTTATGGGTTTGGATGGCTAAGTGAACTGGTTATTTAGAACTATGGAAAGACTATGGCCCCTGCCTGACCAATATTTTATATAACAAACACAGGTAAAATGGCAGGGGGTGACTTGCACACTCAATAATGGGCCCCCGAAAACGGTCGCTAGCACAAAGTGTCGTAACGACAAGGGGGCAACATGTCCTGAGGTGCTCATGAGGAGTGGAGCGGTATTCCACGGCTATCAGGACAATCCCGGAAGTACGGTCAAGATCCCTACCAGCATCTTACTGGAATACTTCCTTCCTCCGAGCACGTTTGCTCTTGCGAATCTCCACTCAAGCCGGCCAATAAAGACAAGAATGAGGTGGGAGCTCTGTTCCTCGTCAGTGTTCACTCCAGCCGGCCAATAAAGGCAAGCCAGAGGTGAGGAACAGGACTTCTCCCGGGAGATAGGGTCCGTGGGGTCGCTACTGCCCAACAGCTCGCCACATGCTGCCCTGCGGGTTTTTGTATCTCTCTTGGTCTGGCTCCTTATCCTAGACCTGTTCCGGCAAAGTAAACTCTACCGGCACAAACCCAGAGTTCGGAGCACGCAAGCCCCACCACGACGTCAACGTAGAGATACGGCGGTGGGGTTATTTTATGTATTGTTAAGAATATTGCAGGTAAATTATTATGAAATTATTTGAAGTATTTTCATTATTATTATTATGTTATTATTATTTATGTATATTTTATAAATTTCATCACCACTGCTCTCAAAACGCTGAAGGAAAACATCGTGAGGAAACCGGCATGTTTTAGAACCAAAAATTCGAAGACATGTGACATCTACCAACCCGCCCTGGGCCCGCGTGGTAGATTACAGCCCACTCCCTCTCACAGAGAGGAGGCCTGTGTCCCAGCAGTGGGAAAATTAATAGGCTGATGATGATGATGAGATAAAATATAATAGATTGGCCGCTTTTTTTTAAATCCTTTTAATTATGAAACGGTGTTTATCAGTGCTCTTTATACATCTCATGAAATTATAAAATACTCATGGAGTTTGCATGGGAGGCTATGCAGGCTAAAACCTCTCCAGTACTACAGAATAAACAAACAATAACACATGATTCTTTACAACTCCAGAACCAATGGCGCGAAGAGATGAGCTCCGGCCTCCCCCAGCCGCACAACCCGGCCGAGGACCCCGACACGGACACAGACAACGAGTACAAGTCCGTGAACCCTCCGGTGAAGAACAAGAAGAAAGACCACAAGACTCGGAGGAAGCAGAAGGAGAGGCTCGTTGAGAAGGAACGGCTGAAGAGAGTGAAGGTTGACAAGCAGAAGATTACTGATCTATATAAGTGAGTATTTGGGTTTGTGTTTATATATACGGGCATGTTGTAGCTCGTGGCTAAATAATAACAGCCGCACGGGTTGGTCCATCAAGTTAAGCTACGCTTGCCGCGGTTGGTCAGTGGATGGGTGACCATCTTTACATACCGAGACTTCTCCGTGCCTCGGAAAGCACGTTAAGCCGTC
Organism: Conistra vaccinii; assembly: GCA_948150665.1. Taxonomy (NCBI): domain Eukaryota; kingdom Metazoa; phylum Arthropoda; class Insecta; order Lepidoptera; family Noctuidae; genus Conistra; species Conistra vaccinii. The sequence continues at coordinate 18,792,046 of OX411338.1, read as the reverse complement.
GGTCCCGGCTACCTTCGTGGATCTTTGACAGTCGTTACGAGTCGTCAGAAGCCCGAAAGTCTGACACCTGTCTTACCAAGGGGTATCGTATTACACAGTTATTGGGTTGTGGAGGTCAGATAGGCAGTCGCTCCATGTAAAATACTATATACAGTATTCAGCTGCATCCGGTTAGACTGGAAGCCGACCCCAACATAGTTGGGAAAAGGATAGGCAGATTGATGAATGAAAGATGCAACATAGCCAACCTCCTAGTGAGCTATAAACAATAGATAAATCAGTCTCATTGGCCGAAGCTAAACAGGTAACGGCGCGGGTGCACCACAAAAGACTCGCGTATGTCACTGCTTGTAACGTATTTAAAACACCGCTCTGTTGCTGTCAATCGTTTAAAGATGACAAAGACAGAAAGATGTTTTAAATATTTTTAGCGCTAAAACTATTTAGCAATTTGTGTGCTATTTCCATTAGAAAAAACAATATTTTTCTCCAGACTACGCAAACTCCAGTCTTCAATCAAGACCCGTGAGCAGAAGCAAGCAGACGACCGTACAAAGCGAGCAGAGAAGCGCGCCAGCACCGAGGCGACCGCGCTGCCCTCGCTCAACGCGCACAAGACGCCCGCCAAGGAACCGGACTTCGTGGATCCGAAGCAACTGTCTGGCGATCTGAGGAATATTCAGTCTACCAGTAAGTTTTTAAATGATTTATTAGGGTCAGATAATGTATATATACTCCATTTGATATAAGACATTAAAGGTGAACGTCCACTGGTCCGCACCGGCCGCATCGAACGCACGGCACGCATCGGATTTTAGTTATTTGTATGTAGAAATGAACCGCTCTTCACTTCTTCAAATCGAAATTCGTACAAAGCAAACTAAAATCCGTTCGTGCCGTGCGTGCGGTGCGTCCGGCGCGGGCCAATGGACGCGTACCTTTAAACAAACCTTTTTAACAGTCCGTTCAACCGATTCTGACTTCTATACCGTAGGCATAAGGATGGCATTAAAAGCAAAAAACTGGTAACAATTCCAACTGTTTACTGCAGCTGCCATTTGTCATGCCACCAACGCAATAGCCTGTGGGCTAGATATACGCAAAGATCGTACAGCGCTCTCCGCGTTCAATATAACAATGCGTTTAGGATACTGGTGTGGCTGCCCCGTTTCTGTAGTGCATCAGGGATGTTCGCAGATGCGCATGTAGATTGCTTTTACGCAACAATGCGTAACAGGTGCGCAGGGTGTGGGGCAGCTCCAACAGTGTCTTAAGCATGGTGGCGAGTCGCCTGGACTGTGCATACGTGGGTCACTGTTGTGCCGTCTCTCATGGGATGTCGCAACGGTGACCTACCACTATTTCTTTTTATTAGTTGTTTGTTCTTGCATTGTTTTTGTTTAGCGTCTGTGCTGACTAACATAGTCGTAAGTTTAAATAATAATATTTTTGAGTCTTGGTTACTCGAATAAAGAAAATTCTATTCTATTCTATTCTAATAGAATTCAAAATCGGTTGAACGGGCAAGGTATTGGTTAAGGTAAAGTTTTTTTAAATATCTTTCTCGGACGAAATAAACACTTTTAGTTGAGCTCTTTGTGAGAGAGTTCAGGTTGTAGGGGGATTACTACTTATTCTGATATCTAACAGTATTGCTATGGTCCACTTTGAACGGTTTAGGTATCTATGAAATAGCAGAAAGCTCTTTAAGAGCAGTAATAGCCGTGGCTTGGCCGTAGCTTGTGGTATGATCGTCAGACTGCCAAGTCATAGGTCTTGAGATCAAACCCAAAGCACGCACCTCTGATTTTTCGGATTCATGTGCGTATTGTATAATTATAACTTGCTTCAAAAACGGTGAAGGAAAACATCGTGAGGAAACCGGCTGAGAGATATTTCTCGACGGCTTGTGAAGCCAAGTCAGAGGCCCAGGTTAGTCACTAACCAAACGAATAGAAGAAGATCTGGTCTCTTACTTCAGTAAACGCATAGGATATTCTTTAAAGATGTGCTTATAAGCGGAGGTGACCAATTTTCATCAGGAGAACCACTCAAACTATCAACCATTCAACTATATACCCTACGTCCCTTGACATAAAGTCCATTTTTCCAGCAAACCCCCTCCGAGACCGTTTCGAGTCCCTCCAACGCCGCGGCGCCCTCGCCGCCTCTAAACTAATGATGAAGAAGAAGAGGAAACTCAAGAGTTACTTCAAAGCAGGCCATAAAGTCACGGAGAAAGATATAGAGAAATACGTCACCAGGAATGTAGGTAAAAAGTGATCTTATTGTCTGTGGCGTAAGGTCGGGTTTGCCTTGTATTTAAGTAATGTACATTTAGTACGCTATTAAAAAGTTATTTAACGGTTTTGGTAGTTTGATTTATTTAATTATGCCTGTTTACTGATTTTTAGTAGTAGTAGTTCCTTGGATGATTCTAGTATACTAAAGACAAAATAAATCGGTCAAGTGCGAGTCGGACTCGCACACGAAGGGTTCCATACCATGTCGTATAAGATTTAACACTATGAATTTTTTTTTTGTAATCCTTTCGTAAAGGCAACAACAGTGGCGCTATAAAAAAACATAAAGATTTGTAAAGAAATTGTCTAATTTTAATGAAAAAATGTTGTTGTGTTAAAATATAGGTGTAGAAGTATATTTCATTTATTTTAAGAGAAAATTATTAAGTTAACTTTATCCGGTAATATGCATAACTAAAGTTAAAGTCAAAGTTATTTATTTACTTCTAACATAGTATAAGGCTGCCTGTCCACCGGAGCGGAGAGAATTTGCGGAGCGGAATTTTGGCACATCTCCGCTCCTCTCCTCTCCTCTCCGCTTCAGTGGACAGGCAGCCTTAGTAGGTATAAATAGGTATATAGGGTAGGTAAGCAGGTAGATATGTAGGGTAAGTAGGTGGTAGGGTAGGTAGGTAGGTAGGGTAGGTAATTAGGTAGAAATTGGTAATTAGGAAAGGTAGGTGCGCCGTAGATAAGTACTTAGTGCTAACCGTGCGAAGCCGGGCCGGGTAAAGCTAGTTACTTATAAATAAAAGGATTTCTCTTGCTACATTACCTGTTTCAAACAAGCGAATTGAACTTTGTCCGGTTCCTCGCCAAAGAACAGCTTTTGGACAGAAGCACTTTAACTTCATTGCCCCCTATGTTTACAACAAATGCAATAAAATTAATTCTATACGTAATTTGAGCAACAACAAATTTAAGGAAGTAGTCTTCACCTGGCTGAAGTCGCTTGACTACGAAACGGTAGAAAATCTGCTAAAAGTCGTAACTTGATCCACATAAATTCTAAGTCAACGATTTATTTGCGTAATTAGTAATCACTAGCACTTTACCCGCGATTTCGTCCGCGTGGTTCTGATTTCAAACTCAACTTTAAATGGTTATTTATGAAAATCTACAAACAATTTGGACATGCAAACTCAATCATGCACACACACACAATACACACAAACACATACACCCTTACACTAACACATACACCCTTACACTAACAAACATACTTTCGCGCAATAGGTAGTACCTAGTACCATGTTATGTTATTTATATATTTTTATTTTTTTTTATTTTATTGTTTGGTTATTTTCATTTAAATTCAATATTTTTTTTTTTTTTTAATTTTTATGTTAGTCTCTTTTTATTAGTTTTATTACTTTAAAACAAAAATTGTGTCTTTTTTTTTACGGGAGGACACTGGCTCCTGCAACACAGTTATTACTAGCGCAGGAGTCAGGGAATTCTTATATTGCCTGGAAAATTGTTTTATGTCAATAAATATTTTTTCATTTTCATTTTCATTTACATCAGACTATATTGTACAAAATAAAATGTAAGTAGTACGCCAAATTTTAATTACAACATTCCGTCAATACAGGTATTTTATTTACGTTATTTTTGATAGTCATACAGAAATCTATTATTTCTTAATTATTATTTGAACTGTGTAGCGTTTAAACCTAACCAATAATGACATAAATGGGATGGAATCGTATGCACATTGCTGAAGTCATTTCTATGTAAAGGTCTCTGCACACAGCGGGCGGGGCGGGGCGGGACGGGACGGCGACGTGATGCTGAGCAGTTGTAATGTACTAGATACTACGGACGACTCCACACAGACCCGTCCCGCCCGGCGCGACGGTAAGTCGGAAGCGGCGGGGCGGGGCGTGACGGTTACATTCGGAATTGAGAGATTGTATTAAAGCTTAAAACTTTAACTTATAGTTTGTAACTAAAACATTATAAGTTACTTTAACTAACTTAGTTACTTTGAACTTATAACTCTTTACTTTATTTATTCTTTCTCTCTCAATTCGCGGCGGGACGGGACGTGATCGCGCCCGCAGTGTGACCGCTCCCGTCACGCCAGCGCCCCGTCGCCGCCACGCCACGCCGCGCCCCGCCCCGCCCCGCCCGCTGATACCTTAATGAAAATGTGTCTATCATAGACAGTAGATTGTCCATTTGTGCACCAGTGAAATCTGAATAATTTACTTGTAATTCATCCCAGCAATCGTTGTTCAAATGAAAGTTGCAAATTCTAGCACTTGGAGGAATATACACTTTAAGGCGATTTAAAACCTCTTCCTTCAAAACTCTGGGAACTACTAAACGTTCGAGGTTTTCACAATCAGGAAATACGCAATGTCGTGTGGTCGCTGCTGTACGTTTATAAGTACGTGACATTATTTTTGGCTCTAGGTGCCTTCTTTGCGGCTGAAATAAGTCCTCCTGTGGAAGTGGTGGTGGTTGAGGAACCTGAATAGGAACTACTTGCTGATTCGGTATAAGTTCAGCAACTTCTACCATTTCGCTGTCTTCAGCGTGAACCGAACGATTGGCATCGTGTTGCATTTGTCGGCGTATGTTCCTCTTAACTGCCATCCAACATGACCGGCACACTCTTTCCAAATGTGGTCCCTGGAAATGAAAAACTTTTAATAATTAAACTCAAACTGAAAGCATTTATTTTGTTAAGCTTGTTTTTTAAACCTGTTTTTGCATTTTTGTATATTATTTTATTTTAAGGTATTTTTTGCATGCTGAAATAAGTACTTAAGCAAAATAAATGTGGAACTTTTTATATTTTTATTTAAGACCTTTAATGTAGGTAGGTCCTGTACCATATTTTATGCAAAATAAAGGAATTATTATTTCCTTTATTTCATATTGAGACATATTATTTACATTTTTAAATATTTTTATAAAAACAAAATAAAACAAAAACATTTAAAAATATAAAAAATAGTAGCCCACCGGTATCGGGAACAGGGTCCAAGCTACCGGTGGTCAGGGCTCCTGAGAGAGGAATCTCCTAACCATACGCGCCGTGTCCAGAAGTACTGCTTTCTGGATCAAGCCCTTGATCCAGCTGCCTAACGAGAGCCTCCTAAGGTGTTGATCGAGGCTCTTGGCTATTATGCCATTGGCCGTCACGACTATCGGCACAATGACTGCTGTATCCACATCCCACATGTCGACAACCTCGCGAGCCAGATCAAGATACTTAATCTGTTTATCTTTTTCTGCTTTCACGAGGTTCTCGTCATGCGGGACGGCTATATCAATAATCATTGTGCGACGCTCTGATCTGAATTATTATTATTATTAAATAAAACAATTACAGACACTTTTGAATAGTCAAGGGGTCGGTCAGTCAAAAATATGAAGCTAACTTCCCGATTTTGGAATCGGGAAGTGTCCATGGAGTTTGTTGCCCGTTCTTCTCCACGGGTAGACTTGGGTCTACCCGTGGAGAAGAACGGGCAACAAACTCCATGAACACTTTTAAATCAAATTATGGTTACAATATATTGGTACATCATTCATGTTGTAATTATACATGTGAGAACGATGCAGAACGTTAAAAGCCTCCGTAATAAAAAGATAATAATAATAACCCATTTAATTCAGTCGACGCGGCGATAAAAAAGATTGACGAAAAAAATTAAATTACATTAAAACAAGCCGTGGCAGCTAAGACATGACCAGTCCCTACTACTGACGGCGCCCGTTCACGAACATGACGCATGGATCAGCACCATTTTGGGGCGAGCACAACGACATGCAACACCATCAGCGAGATATTAGAGTGAGCATGACATATTCTCACCCGCCAGGGCATATTCAAGTCAATGAAAGACGTAGGTAGGTACCCAGTAAATGTTAAGTTTATAGATAGTACTCACATAATGTGCTATACGCTAAACACTTTACAAAAAAACAACTACAACCGGGACTCGAACCCGCGACCTCTGGCGAACCATGCTATGCCCAATATGCCCATGCCTTACCAAAGATGAACAGTAACATAAAAAAATAAAAATAAACATGGACTTTAGAGTTTCTTTAATAACTACTTCGTTAACGTACAACGTACTTTTTGTTTTAACTTCAATTTAATTTAAAATAATCCAAGTCATAAAACAAATAACTAGGCTTAGGTATAGTCCCCAATCTTGACAAATGAAATAAAATAAGATGCATACCAAGTGAGGAGATATCCAACTAAGAACCATATTCCTTTCTTCACCATTTAAAGGCACTCTTATTGCTCGTACGCGTAAAATAGATTTTCCGCATCCAAAGCATATACTTCGATGGCCGAATGAAGGAGCTGATGCTGGCCCAGCTTGGAGAGCATCATTTAGACATGCAAAGCACTCAGTGCAAACTACGTCATCACGTGAAATCTAGTAAAACAAATAATTAAATTAGTTTCTGGTAGATACCTTACAAACACAGGTTTTACATCTAATAGTACCTATTAGATCGTATAATATGAGTTTTCACACATTCGTGAACACTTACATACCACTTATGATGTAGTTCTGTGGTTCCAACCTAATTGAAGTGTGTAACTATCTTACCATTTAGGTTCACCATCACCGGAATCACCGGTACTGACTGACTTTATTACAAACTATTTTTATTTATATAAATAAAAATACTTTAGCGGAAGAAGATAAAATATATATTTTTTTAATAACAGTTGGCAATAAACTAATAACATTTAACATTATAACTGTTTTGTCGATCTCGTTGATATAGCGGTCACAGTGCGACAATTCATTATTGTTTAATTCCCAGGTCAGACAGTGCTATTGGGCTATTCCAATAGGAGTTTTTCAGTGGCAGCCCGAAGTCCTGGATTTGTGCCCGGTTGATGGCAATAAGCACTCCCCGTATTACATGCGACTAAACGTAACTGACGAGATGTGGGTGTAGGTGCTACACATAGAAGTAGAACTGATAATAGAGGTTACACACACACCTCTTTCTTTCACTAACCCTTTGGGGAATGATACAGGCGCGATAATGATTCGTACCTACGCGGTGTCAGTGTCAAAGGTAATAAACATAATAATATTATGATCCGAATAATTAGTGGGTGGTATTTGACTTACCGGTGTTGGAAAAATCCAAGAAGCCAAAGTATTGTAGACATTTTCACTAACTTCTCTCAATGACTGCCAACGTAAATACCGCAGAAGAATCGAACAGTTAATACACCGACGAATTGAGTCTCCCATAGTGAGCTACTTTCAAATGTAATTAAAATGATTATTTATTGCTCAAGAAAATGAAATTAATTAAAAAATTCAAATGTTCACAAAAACAAACAAAAGCACAATCGGTGGAAAGTACAAGAAGTCACAGAGTAGAACCTGCGCATTCAAAAATTGGCGCCAAAAATTGGCGCACGTACAGTGGCATAAAAAGCGCAATGGATGTTTTTCTACCACATATTGGTTTCTGCCCGCAGATTCACCCGCACCCATTTTATTTTAATTGATATGGGTACTTGTTTACGCTTATGTAAATATACTATAATCCAGACCAGACCTTATGTTTATGCAAAATGTGTTCACGTTAGTTGTTTCTTTAAGTGGTTAATTAAACCCAGATGGGTTTACAATATTTACTTGTCTATCGAGACAAGCAAAAAGTTAAAGTGAATCAGAATATTCTTATTCACTTTAACTTCTTTTTTTGATTTTTATATATTGTGTTGGGACAATTTCAGTCTTCACTTAAAAAATAATCTATGCGACATAGAAACATAAGATAAGTTATTAAATTAAATCCAAATTGCAAAATAATAATGGCCTATGTCATTAAAACAAAACATAAAATGAAATCATTTAATTAATTATACAATAATAATAAACTATAAAAGTAAATACCTACCGTTCGAGACTGTACTTAAAACTAAACGAATGGGACGTGCATATATGATAGAAAGAGAAAGCTCGCCGTTCTATCACCAGCATTATTGCTCAGGATGCGCGCGCATAAAATCTTATGGCGCGCGTTTGTTCTGTTTTCAAAGAGTTTCTATTGATGAATGAATCAGGCAAAGGTCTCTCAATACATTCTGCATTTGTCATAACCCTATGGTTCTTTTAACACTAGGTAAGTACAGATTATTATTACAATCTATATCTATATCTATACATATAATAAAATTGTAGAAAAGTGGTGTCTGTACAATGGAAATATATGAAAAAAAAATAGCAGGGGTTGTTATTACATCGATGCTGAACCCGAGATTGTAATTAAATTTTTTTTTGTCTGTTTGTCTGTTTGTCGGTTTGTCTGTTTGTCGGTTTGTCTGTTTGTCTGTGTGTTTGTGCACGCTAATATCAGAAACGGCTTATTCGATTTAGATGCGGTTTTCACTAATATATTGTAGTAAGCTTCACTTAACATTTAGTGTTTATTTCATGTCAATCGGTTCATAAATAAAAAAGTTATGTCAATTTAGAGAATCACATCGAACATTTGTTATAGGTTAGGCATTTCTTTCCTTGATTTTCGGTATACTTATCTTAATTTTTATTTAGGGTTTGTATATAAATATTATAAGTATTTGGTATAGGTTAGGCATTTCTTTTCTTGATTTTCTTTATCTATCTATCTTCTTCTATCTATACATATAATAAAATTGTAGAAAAGTGGTGTCTGTACAATGGAAATATATGAAAAAAAAGTAGCAGGGGTTGTTATTATATCGATGCTGAACCCGAGATTGTAATTAATTATTTTTTTTGTCTGTTTGTCTGTTTGTCTGTTTGTCTGTTTGTCTGTTTGTCTGTTTGTCGGTTTGTCTGTTTGTCTGTGTGTTTGTGCACGCTAATATCAGAAACGGCTTATTCGATTTAGATGCGGTTTTCACTAATATATTGTAGTAAGCTTCACTTAACATTTAGTGTTTATTTCATGTCAATCGGTTCATAAATAAAAAAGTTATGTCAATTTAAAGAATAACATCGAACATTTGTTATAGGTTAGGCATTTCTTTCCTTGATTTTCGGTATACTTATCTTAATTTTTATTTAGGGTTTGTATATAAATATTATAAGTATTTGGTATAGGTTAGGCATTTCTTTTCTTGATTTTCTTTATTAAGTATAAGTTTATTAGCTCAGGTTAGTAATTAATTTTTCTAGCAATTCTTTTGTTTCATAAAGTTAGTACGTTTGGTTTACACGTCTTAACACTTATTACTTAAACTGTGATAATTTTAGACTGTATAATAATCTGTAAGTATTTATAATTTAATTGTTTACGATAGTACGTGTTTACTAAATAACTGTGTGTTAAGTAGTAAGTACTATTTTATTGTAAGAAAATGCCTCGAAGAAGATCCAACCTCTCCCAATGTAGCAGAAATGCTAAAAGGATGAGATTAGTTCGATCACAGGAATCTGAGGTAGGTCGTGAGGCAAGGCTCTCTGCAACTCGGGAACATCAGGCTAGGTTTCGTGCTGCAGAAACTTCGACTCAGCGGGAATCTCGACTGAGTTCAAATCGTTCTCGAATGGTCGAGGTAGCGAAATTTTTTTTTCATACAAATGGGGTCAAGTCATGAAAAAGATTGAAAAACACTGCCCTATATTAATCCTACTAATATTATAAATGCGAAAGTTTGTGAGGATGGATGGATGGATGGATGGATGGATGTTTGATGGATGTTTGTTACTCTTTCACACAAAAACTACTGAACGGATTTTGATGAAACTTTACAATAATGTAGCTTATACATTAGAATAACACATACGCTACAATTTATAAATATTTTATGTGATTTGGCCATAATATAACGATAAGTATCAAGTAAGTCGGAAAAATTCCTGCCCTCTGAGATCTATCTTTGCGTGCGCTGCCTTTTTTTTTTGGGTGGTTTAATCATCCAATGACTTCTCTTCGCTCTGGGCGGAGCGGAAGGGCGTGTCAGACTCTTACTGACTAAAACCCACACGTGTTCCTTCGATCCTTGATATCTCTTAGAGGCGCGCGTGGAACACGATGCGCCGTCGACCCGGGCCTGGTCCTTATCGGACGGCGAGCTGCCCGTTGCTCTCCGTCCGCAGGCCCGCGCCTACGGTGGCCGGAAATCGGCTATCAATTCCCGACGCCCGGGACGTCTCCTACGGCGGCGGCGGCTAGGGCTGGTAGGGCGCGGCCTTTGCCACTCCCTCGCGCGCTCCACCTTCTCCTTCGCGAGAAGAATGACCTGCGATATTGAGTCGACGGCGCACAGAACGAGGGTGGAGGGGCGGGCCAGCCAGGGGATGACGCGCCAGAGCGCCAAGTGGAAGCTATTGCTTAATAATTATGTTCGAGAAATAACGTAATAACGCAATTAATTGTTGAACCGTCAAAATTAAACCCATTGCTATTGTAAGTGCTACGCAATTACCCCGCTGATTTAGGACATGTTACACGTTCCTGTGGGATAATTTCCGACATCCACGCGGGCGAAGCCGCGGGCAGAAGCTAGTGTAATAATAATAATTAGTTGTTATTAAGACCAGGCACTCCAAACACAATTTCCACGCAAGCTCCACCCTCCCGCACCCCGCCACTCCGTTAAGTGCTAAACGCTAACGCATCAGTAATAAAGTTGTATATCGCGTGCGCTCTTTGACCATGTACGAGTTCGAAACTAAATGTCGTAAGTCTCAATTCTTATTTCGTTTATAATTAAAGTAATAATCGATCTAGAGAAAAAATATCTTATATTTGGATAATAAACTATATTTTCTTACTGTAAATAATTATTTTATTTGATATTTGATATTTATTTATTTCATTAACAATTTTTACATTGTGTCGAAAAGTATTAATTATAAACTAACACAATATACAAACACAAAATAACACAAGATAAAGACATACAAATAAAATTTACAAAATAAAATGAACAAAAATACATAATTTAAATTATTCAAAATTTTATATTAGAATTCAGCGGATTTAAAAAAAATTGATAAAAACATTAAATTTAAAATTTACACCAAAAATGTCAAGAAAAGAGGAAGAAAAAAAAAGATATACATTATCTTGGGTAAATACCACCGATACAAATGTCAAAATAGTATAAGCAACTAATGAATAAAAGACGGATTTAAAGCGAGGGCCATAGATGAATCACGATCAAGTGAAGGATTCTAACGACTGAATCACGACCGTAGGGAGTGATTCATGATGATTGAATCACGAGCGCAGCGAGTGATTCAAGTGTTAGAATCCTGAGCGACGCGAGTGATTCATGGCCCTCGATATAAATCCGTTTTATTCAAGAGTTGCATACTATACTTTATACCATGACTACGAGAAAAAGAAAGATTTAAGCGAAAATAGACATTTAATAAAAGGTTAACACGTTCAGTGTCGGGAGCCCTCCTAGAGGGTTCACCTACTTGGATATGGGATGTCGGGAGCCCTCACGGAGGGCTCATTTTAAATGTAGACATTTAGTGTCGGGAGCCCTCCTGGAGGGTTCACCTACTTGGATATGGGATGTCGAGAGCCCTCGCGGAGGGCTCATTTTAAATGTAGACGTTCAGTGTCGGGAGCCCTCCTGGAGGGCTCACCTACTTCGATATGGAATGCCGGGAACCCTCGCGGAGGGCTCATTTTAAATGTAGACGTTCAGTGTCGGGAGCCCTCCTGGAGGGTTCACCTACTTGGGTATGGGATGCCGGGAGCCCTCGTGGACGTTGGAAGTGAAACCTCCCGGAGGTTTCACTTCCAACTACGAATAATAAAAGTCATAGACTTTTATGGCGAAATGATGAGTTATGAGTTCTATGAAAATGGGTGGAGTCGAAAGTGTTAAGGAGGTTGTATAGCATTGAGATACGAGGTCGAATACATTGGTGTGTTCTAAATTCAAACACCAAAATAGTGATTAAAAGAGCTTTTTATTCACTGTTTTCAGTGAATAAAATAAGCTTTTTAGAGGGGGAATGGTATAAAATTACATATTATGTCAAAAAAAATCAAATTTAAGAAAAAAAGGTTAACAATCATGACAGTTCCCCAGACACAGTCCCTACACATCACTGAGAAACTCATTAAGTGTATAATAGCACTTTTCCAGCAGAAATGACTTTAACTGGTTTTTAAACTGATTTATCTATATATATAAAAGGAGAAACTGATTCACTGACTGACATATCAACGCACAGCCGAAACTACTGGGACTAGGAACGTGAAATTTTCCACACAGCTTCCTTTAATAATGTAGGGGAGCACTAAGAAGGGGTTTTTGAAAATTCGACTTTTAAGGGGGTGAAAAGGGGGGATTTCGATTGTATGCAAAATCTTATTCCTTGAGTTAATAGACTTGAAACTTGGCACGAATACTTATCTAAGTAAATCATAAAGTTTGTCATTTTTAGTTTTTCTAAGCTACCCCCTAAACGGGGATTGGGGGGTGTCAAAGTTTGTATGAAAAAAATTTTACGCAAGGTCCGAATAACTTGAAACTCAGTATTTATACTTAAAATCGAAAATAAAGAATAATGCGTATCAAGGTTTTTCGGAAACAACCCCTAACGGGGTGAAAAGGGTTAAAATATTTTAATGACGGCTGCGATTTACTAATTTTTCGTCATGGGTGTCGTTTTCGTAGTTTTCGATAGTGCTAAAGCCGATAGTGAGGTCAAAATGTAAATCCAAGATGGCGGCTGCGAAAGTTTTCTTATTTTTCGTCATGGGAGTCGTTTTCGTAGTTTTCGATGGTGCTAAAGCCGATAATGAGGTCAAAATGTAAATCGAAGATGGCGGCTGCGAATTATTTTTTATTTTTCGTCATTGGTGTCGTTTTCGTAGTTTTCAAGGGTGCTCAAGCCGATAGTGACGTCAAAAAGTAAATCCAAGATGGCGGCTGTGAATTTATTTTTTATTTTTCGTCATTGGTGTCGTTTTCGAAGTTTTCAAGGGTACTGAAGCCGATAGTGACGTCAAAAAGTTAATCCAAGATGGCGGATGTGAATATTTAAAAAAAAAACGACATGGGTGTCGTTTACATAGGATTTCTAATGTGCTTAAGCCGAAAGGGAGGTCTAAATGTAAATCCAAGATGGCGGCTGCGACAAATTTGTCATTTTTCGTCATGGGTGTCGCTTTCGTAGTTTTTGAGGGTGCTAAAGCCGATAGAGAGTACTTCGTACGAATACTTATCTTAGTAATAAATGGGGATTAGGGGTGTCAAAGTTTGTATGAAAGATTTTTTATGCGAGGTCTGATTTACTTGAAACTCAGTAATTTATACTTAAAACCGAAAACAAAGAATAACGTGTATCAATATTTTTCGGAAACAACCCCTACCGGGATGAAAAGGGTTGAAATATTTTATTTGCATAGCACTGACCTTTATCAAGATACACGTAACGACATCTATTTTTTGGAATTTGCTATTCACAATTGGGCCCGATAGGTGACGCTGCAATCGAAGTTCAAGACGGTATTCTGTTCATGACACGTGCACAATTTCTGAGCAGTACCTAAACTAACCTAACAAAAAGTACTAGGGTTTCATGAATTCACGATATAGTATTTCAATTATTAAACAATCAATCTGCCTAGCCTTTTCCCAATTATGTTAGGGTCGGCTTCCCGTGTAACCGGATGCAGCTGAATACCATTATTTTACATGGAGCGACTGCCTATCTGACCTCCACAACCGAGTTACTGGGTAATACGATACCCCTTGGTAAGACTGGTTGTCAGACTTTCGGGCTTCTGACGACCCGTTACAACTGTCAAAGATCCATGAATGGCAGCCGCGACCAACGGCTTAACATGCTTTCCGAGGCATGGAGGAGTCTCGGTATGTCAAGATGGTCAACCATCCACAGACCATCCACGGCAACCGTAGCTTAACCTGATGGGTCGACCCGTGCGGCTGTTATTACTTAGTTTCCAGCTCCTCTACAATTCTTCTCTCAATTTCTATCAATTCATCAATTTCTATCATTAGACATAGTGCACTATTTCTGAACAGTAACCTAACAAAAAGTACAATCATTACGTTATGCTACTAATAGGATTTGGCGATTTGGATTTAGGCGACAGATAGTTTATAACCTGGACAAAGAATACTTTTTATCCCGGTAGTACGTTTCCTTGGTTTTCCGACATCCACGCGAGCGAAGCCGCGGGAAAGAGCTAGTATTATATATTGATTTTAATTCTACTGGTAGTTTATTATACAGTTTAATTGACTGATAGCTTGCAGCATGACTAACAACTTTCAAATGCGGTTGTATTTTATATTGTAAATCTTTACGCCTTGTAGCTTCCCGTTTATTTATTTCCTCAAGTGTTTCGAAATTGTGTAGCTTTTTCATGAGGTCTGTGAGTAGAACTAAAATATACAAGCAAGGCACCGTTAATATTTGCAGTTCTTTAAAGTACTCCTTACACGATTCCCACTGTGGAATTCTAACCATGGTTCTTATGGCCCTTTTTTGGATAACAAAAGCAGTATTCAAATTGTACGCGTAGCTACCTCCCCAAAGAGCGATACTGTATCACAGCTTTGACTCAACAAGCGAGTAATATACTATTTTTAATTGTTTAATAGAAATCTCATCTCGAAGGCTTCGAAGGGCATAGCAAGCTAATTGAACTTTCTATGGCTGTCAGTTCCTTTTTCCAGTTTAGGCTTTCGTCGATATAGATACCTAAAAATTTCACGCTGTCTACTAATATTATTTTATTATTATTCAAAGTTATGTCAATTGAATCTTTGTTTCTCGCTGTAGTTCTAAATAACATGGCATTCGTTTTATTTGTATTTAAGTTGAGATTGTTGATGGTAAACCAAGAATGAAAGAGAGCCAGAGCCTTATTAACCTTACTTCTTAGAGTTTCTATATCTTCTGCGGCTATAATAGCATTCGTATCATTAGCAAAAAGAATAAGTTCTGTATCAACATGTGTTAGCATATACTTAATTAGATCATTAATAAACAAGATGAAGAAGATTGGTCCTAATATTGAACCTTGTGGAACTCCTTGTCTAATTAATTTTAGACCCGATTTGTACACTTTTTCACATTTTTCTTCTTCCACTTTAATTTCTACATATTGCTTTCGATTTTCTAAGTATGATTCAAAAAGACTTAAAACCGGACCTCTAACACCATAATGCTCCATTTTTGCTAATAGTAGCTTATGATTAACTGTGTCAAAAGCAGAGCTTAGATCCAGGAATAACCCTACGACTTTTAATTTCTCATTAATTCCGTTAACTACCTCCTCCATTAACGTATTAATTGCGTCATTTGTTCCCACATTTTTCTGATAACCGAATTGTCTACAATTAAGAATTTTGTTACGATTTAAATGTCTCAGAAGCCTTATTTTAAGTATTTTCTCAAAAATTTTAGAAATTATAGGTAATAAAGAAATCGGCCTATAATTATTGGGATCTGATTTGCACCCTTTTTAGGGTTCCGTACCCGAAGGGTGACAAACGGAACCCTATTCATAAGCCTCCGCTGTCCGTCTGTCTGTCAGCGAGCTCTATCTCATGAACCGTAATAGGTAGGCAGTTGAAAATTTCACAGATTGAGCATTTCTATTGCCGCAAGAGCAACAAATAATAAAATTAAAAAATAAAGGGGGGTCGCCATACAATAAAATTAAATTTTGAAAAAAAAATTATCTGACCCTGGCATGTGGGGTATCATTTTCTAGAGCTCATCGAGTAGAAAATCAATATAATTTTTATTTGTTTTTATCTTCAAAAATGAAGAATTAGGGGGCCGTAGAAGTTGTCTGTTTTAGACCATTTTTGTACGAGCTCTATCTCAACAACTAAACAAATTAGGAATTTGAAACTTGTGTGTATCATGTAACATATACTGTTTATAATCAACAAATACTAAAAACGCCGATTCATAACGTATTTTATATAATATGGGCGATTTTCTGCAACTTAAAGTAATAATTTTGTATTTCATGCTAATATTATGCGATATAAATTCCACAGATAACTATTTAATAGTCGGAGTAATGACATGGAATTAGTAAGTACCTACTATCATGGCAGCATATACTATTTCGATCATTTAAATTTCGATCATCCAAAAAGGTCTACAAAATAAACTTTCTTCACAAGATTTTAAAACCGGCCAGTATTTTTTGAGTTTAAGAACTTTATCGACTTTTTTCAAAGTATCCCTAGACGGTGTTGATGTGTGTAGTGTACCTCATGTTAAAACTACACTGCAATAGACAATAATATACAGTAACATTGAAATGAATGGTGGTACATACAGGGTAGTATTCAGTTACCTTAAACCGTTGTGGATACAATTTCATATTGAGAAAACTTATTTGTGTAAAAATATTCAGCCACGGCGGCCAATCTCAATGGAGACTAGCCTTCGGCGTGGGAGATATTATGGTGCACAAGTGTATGCACAGACACGAGTGCACTCTCTCTTCCCTCACTCTCATAGTCCGATGGGATGTGTAAAAATAATTTTTATTTTCGCTTGAGTTTAGATTTCGATATTTTTTTTTGTTGGTACATTGGCGTGTGCTAGCTGTCATTATGGCAAATATATTTTATATAATGTTTCGTGTTGAGTAATGTAAAATATTTGCATACTATTGTATAGAATCAAGTTTTATTTCGTAACTGAACAGACAGCTGCGCTGCTGGCGAGTTTGTTGCGCCACTTCTTCTTTCCAGCAAAAGCACTAGGAAGTGGTGAAGGGCGGGCGTTTTTGGGGGACTGTCTTATGTAATTTTGACGTTCGAAAAGTGCTGATTCTCAGCCTAGTTTGAATAAATGACTTTTGAATTTGAATTATGACTATCAAAAATAACGTAATACCTGTATTGACGGAATGTTGTAATTAAAATTTGGCGTACTACTTACATTCTATTTTGTACAATATAGTCTGATGTAGCAAGAGAAATCCTTTTATTTATAAGTAACTAGCTTTACCCGGCCCGGCTTCGCACGGTTAGCACTAAGTACTTATCTACGGCGCACCTACCTTTCCTAATTACATATTTCTACCTAATTACCTACCCTACCTACCTACCCTAACTGCTACCTAACCTAACCTACCTACCCTACATATCTACCTGCTTACCTACCACATATACCTATTTCAATCAATCAATCTTCCTAGCCTTTTTCCCAACTATCTTGGGGTCGGCTTCCAGTCTTACCGGTTGCAGCTGAATACCAGTATTTTACATGGAGCGACTGCCTATCTGACTTCCACAACCCAGTTACTGTTACAACACATATACCTATTTATACCTACTAATACTATGTTAGTAGCAAATAAATAACTTTGAATTTAGTTAATGCATGTTACTAAAATAAATGAAATAAACTTCTACACCTATAATTTAACACAACAACATTTTTTCATTAAAATTAGACAATTTCTTTACAAATCTTTATGTTTTTTTATAGCGCCTCTGTTGTTACCTTTATACTTTCGTATTACAAAAATAGTGTTAAATCTTGTACGACATGGTATGGAACCCTTCGTGTGCGAGTCTGACTCGCACTTGACCGATTTATTTATATATTGGTAAGACTCTTGCTATCTTAAGTTGTTCGGGAAACATACTCATGTTTATGCACGTATTTATGAGATGCGCCAGAGGTTCTGCCAATAAGTCAATATGATCTTTAATTATCCGTATTGGTATATCATCATGACCAGAAGATTTCTTGTTAGCCATTGCATTGACAATTTTATTAATTTCACAAGCAGTTACTCGTTCGCAGGACATTTCTACATCCACTCTATTTACACTATCTTGCAAACTTTGTATGGCCTGTTCAAAAGTATTAAAATCGCGAACTATCTCGGCTTTGTCAAACGTATTCGAAAAAATGTCAACTATCTCCTGGGGATTTGATATAATTTTATTATTAATTTTAAGAAGTATGTCCTTATTACTTTCACGTTTTGATTTTATGTCCCTATGCCTATTTATAACCTGCCATATTGCTTTTGAAGATTCATTTGCTTTTTCAAGTTCTTTCCTAACCGATATGCGTCTGGCTTTTTTTAAGACTAGTCTATATATTCTAATATATGTTTTTGTATACGTCCTAATTTTATCACTGCAAGTCACCTTATTTATGTTTTGAAGAATGAATCGCTTCATTTTACTAGATACCTTTATTCCTTTTGTAATCCAGGATGATTTAAGTAATCTTTTAAAATAAACTTTACGTTTCTTTTTTTTAAAGCTGCTGCGGAATATTTCTCCAATTTTCTTTAAAAAGCCATTTATTCCTTCTTCCATCCAACTGATATTCATTATACGTTGTCTAAAACTATTTGAATTTCTGTCACTAAACTGCCTAGTCTCTATATTTAAAAACTCTTGTTCGCCATTTGACATTAATTTTTCAGTTTTTAAGCTATAAAATAGCGCTGCGTGTCCGTCAGCCAAGCAATTATGATCAACAAACTGTTCGTTCATTAAATCATCTGGTAGATTCGTCAAAAAGTTATCCAAACATGATTGCGTGTTATTTCGCTTGTAAGTCACTTCGCTAATAATTGGTCTAAAATTATAAGATGTCAGTAATGTCAAGAAATTTAAAGATTTTTTGTCGGTTTTAAGTAAGTCAATGTTGAAGTCTCCGCAGATAATGCATTTTTTACTGAAAAAGTGTTCCAGTAATTGTTCTAACTTAGATAAAAATGTTTCATAGTTCTGATCAACTGGATTTCTATAACAGCGGAAGATGTAGATGTTTGTGCTAGCATCTTTAACACCACAAATTTCAAAGCTTTCAATTTTATATAATTTTTGACAAAAAGACAAGGTTTATATAATTTTAGACATAAAAGTCGAGTAATCTTGTTGTGGTTCTTAATAATCTTTAAAAAAACACATGATTTTCGAATAAAAAATGAATCGAGCAAAGATATTCCAATTACGTATCTGTCTTATTTTCGGAAAGATAAAGATCCAATAAATCATATACTAAAATTCCATTTTGATTGTATACGCAACTGTTTCAGAATGTTAATGCAAATAACATACAATTTAGGGAGCCTCCTCTTAATATCTTTTGTTACTAATTATTCTACTATAATTTCAATATTCGGATGCGTAAATTAATTATTTTGCGTAAGTCAAGAAGGTTTTATTGTTTACATACTCTTTGATGGCAATGACATGTGACATTACTTGCGCGAAAAAAAACTATGTATGGCCTCTACGGGTAAAATAGGAAATCGAAATAAAAATTAATACTTTTATGGTGTTTTTTGTGCGAAGAATTTAAGGATTTGCATTACCAGATAAAATTATTATATTTAAAAACAAGATTTCTCAACATTATAAACTTACGTCACAACAGAACTGAAACTCATTTATTTCAATTAAACCATATACAGGCACTTTTGAATTGTCAAGGAGTCAGTCAGTCAGAAATATCAAGCTAGTTGCCCATTCCAAAGCGTAGTAGGTAATGGAGAAGAACGGGCAAGAAACTCCACGGACACTCTTTTAAATAAATAATTGTTACAAAATAGTGGTTACATAATTCATGTTTAAATTATACATGTGAGAACAATGTAAAAAAAGATGCGCACGTTAAAAGCGTCCGTAATAAAAAGATAAAAAAATTAAAAATAAAACAATTCAAGGATTAAAATAAATTAAAATAAGCCACGGCAGCTAAGAGATGACCAGTCCCAACTGACGGCGCCCATTCACGAACATGACGCATGTATTAGCACCATTCAGCTCAACCATTTTGAAGGGAGCTAAATGATCCAACACACACGCCACCATCAGCGAGACATCTGAGTGAGCATGATATACTCTCAGCCGCCAGGGCACATTCAAGTCAATGAAAGACATATTACCCGGTAAATGGTAGCTCTGTAGTACATAGTACTCACACATGTGCTATGCAATTATACAATACAAAGGAGATTGAGTTTATACAATGCAAAGATGGTTTTACAATCTTCAGCAGCTCCAACAGTATTTAGGTTTAAAGAAACTTTATTCTCAATAAAGACATATACATATCACTTACTTGAGAATAATACTAAAACATACAACATTAATTACACAAAGTTCGTCGTCATCAAACCAGATAGGTACCCATTCAATGCTCTTATTTCTCCAAAAGTGATTGATCCGCAATTATATACTGACCAAGTTGAGTTTTAAATGCATTGAACGAGTGTAGATTTCTTATGCTAGAGGGTATTCTATTAAAAAGTTGTGCTCCTTCAAAAGTAAGCATTTTTTTGCCATAGTTTGTTCTAGTTTTGGGTAAAACTAGCAAGCTAGCTCGCCTTGTGCTACGTTGACTGACTTGTTTAAATTGGGTGAGTGTTATATTCGTGTGAATGCTCTTGGTAAGAATTTTTCTGATGATAATACAAGTATTGTAAATATATAGTTGTTTAATATTCATTATTTTAGTATCTCTATAAATTCGACTGGTTGATGTTAAATATTGATAGTTGAAGAGTATTTTAATGAGTTTATTTTGGGCAATTTGTAGTTCTGACAACTTTGTTTTTGCAGCACTGCCCCAAATTTCGATCAAATAAAGTAGATGCGGCTTGACTAGGGAATTATAGATGGTGTACCACATGGTGTATTTTCAAATGTTAAGTTGTGGTTGTGGAGCAGGACCAGCATTGAGCCAAGCATTTTTATCAGCGATGTAATCAGCCAACATAAAATATGCCTGCCTGCATAGTGTGCGTTTTATACAAGATTTGAATTTCGTCTCATTCAGTTGAAGTACCTATGTGGAGAGGAATTTTATTGTAACATTTTAAACAGTACCCCATGAAAGATGAGTCTACTTTACAAATAGCGATACCAGGTCTGGTCAATGTCTTTTGAAAAAATTAAAATTCCATTACTTACATGCGGCCATGATAGTACTTACTAATTACATGTCATTACTCCGACTAGTAAATAGTTATCTGTGGAATTTGTATTGCATAATAATAGTATGAATTACAAAATATTTTTTTTATACTGCTGAAAATCGCCCCTTTTTAAATAAAAATAAGTTTTTAGTATTTGTTGATTATAAACAGTATATATGGTACATAATATACAGGAGTTTTAAATTCCTAACTTGTTTAGTTGTTGAGATAGAGCTCGTACAAAAATGGTCTAAAACTGACAACTTCTACGGCCTCCTGATTCATAATTTTTTAAGATAAAAATATATAAAAATTATGTTTGTTATCTACTCGATGAGCTCTAGACAATGATACCCCACATGCAGATATAATTCAGAGACATCAGATATTTTTTTTTTTCAAAATTTAATTTTATTGTATGGTGACCTCCCTTTAATTTTTAATTTTATTATTTGTTGCTCTTGCGGCAATAGGAATGCATAATCTGTGAAATTTTCAACTGCCTACCTATTACGGTTCATGAGATAGAGCTCGCTGACAGACAGACGGACAGCGGAGGCTTATGAATAGGGTTCCGATTGTCACCCTTCGGGTACGGAACCCTAAAAAGTAAAAAAATTGAAATATTGAGTGATCTCAATACTTGTACTTTTTATAAGGTTCCGGACTCCGGAGGTGTATCTTCCAGAAGTTGAAATTTACGGTAAAGAACTAAAATTACTACATCGGATATCGGAGGGTTTAAAAAAAAGTCAATAAAATATTTTTATACAAAAAATTTACTAAAAAAATATCTAACATATAATACATCTAGAAATAGTCCACTTACGAATATATTACAGAGAAATCGTGGCAGTGTAACGAATATAAAAACTAACGTAAACATAGCTATGTAGGTAACTCAGTATTTAAACCTAGGATGTTTCCTAAAAATAGGAAAATTATACATTACATTGCTTATAAATAGAATACTATGCGTTAGTCTATGTAGTCGAATATTTTCAATAACAAAACATAATAAGTTAACTAGGGTACAAACTAGGGTGGCTGTGTTGAGCAATATGCACATAAAATTATGTAGAACATACTTTGATAAACTAATAAATAAAAGTGTCGTTTAAACATTTGTGCCTATACCTATGCGAAATATAGGGCTGTTATAATGTATTGTGTGATTTTATAATCACACAATGCTTTCTATTTCTCAAAAATGAAGTTTATTTCAAAAGGTTTTTCCTATTGTTGTAATATGTAGGCTTTACAAATATTTTCAAATACCTGTAGACCAAATAATATTCTTCCTCAATCAGGAATTGATCCAATGATCTTTTAGTTTTAAAATTTATGTTATGTAAATGATTCTGATCAATTCATTTCAAGTAACAAAACATTTATTGTGTCCTGTTATTTTGAAATCCTTTGAAGGACTTGGCTAGTGATAGCCATATTTCAATTAAACGTCAGTGCTATAAAAGTTACGCTAATTTCTAATAATTATATTTTACATCGTATTATGTGCATATTGACCTAACAGTCTTTTTAGAATCATCATAATTTTCAAACACCTGAAAATACTGATGCTCTCATATGTCGGTTGAAAACAAATAAATTCTATCTACATAATCACATTTACACATTTATATTTAGGGTTTTAAATTGTTTATATTGAAACGTTCTTCTTGTAACTTTCCCTTGTAACTACCTATTTTTATTTTATTAAAACGTTATTTACATTGGCGGCCTTTTCTAATTCTTATCAGTCAGCTTTTTGGATATTGCCAATATCTGATTGCCTTTAAATGCTATCTGGGTCCTGTACTCTTTGCCAAGTACAGGAATTCCTTTATCCATAATATGAATAATTATGACAGGCTTCTATTCTGCATCTAGTAATTTGCCAATCTTCTACTTACCCTTTTAGCTAAATTATTCTGATCCTCATTCTTGATTAATTAAACTGTTGTTGATTATATTCACTAACAAAAAAGACGTGTGGCACTCGGAGACTGCCGCGGTAAAGCTACTGCATAGCTGTTTTTATCAACTTATGCAATTATAATACAACCAATGCCACCTAGAGGCGAGTTGCTGAACTAAAGAGACAGGGCAGTTAGGTATTTTCGTTACGAAATTTCTGGATTCGGTCTCCACGCTCAAGGCCCGCGATAGAAGCTATGCAATAGTTTAAAAATATCTCAAATCTGTTAACACCTTTACGCTTCGAAGTTACAAGATAAGTTACAAATCAGAACACTCATTTATCTAAAAACATCAAATTCGATCTATAAAATAAAAATGTCGCACTGGACTCAACCCTAAATATAAAAACAGAATCCTTACGTTGCTAGAACATTCTCAACCCCACCTCGCCGCGATAGAGTACAGCGACCTTAATAACTCTAAGGCCCTGGTATCGGACGTGGCTTTGCCGTCACTGGAAGATCCTACCCTAGCTTCAGCTATAGGAGTATCTATAAAAGGTACTTTAGTAGTGGTTTTTAGTTCCACAGGAGTTGTTCTGACGTGGAATTTCTTTACGCCTCTTCGACTGGCCGTATTACTACTGGTTCTAAGTGGACTGAAAGTGGTCGCTGACGTTTCTAAATCTTCTGTTGTTTTAACACTTTCTGTTGTTGTTGTTGTAGTTGTACTGCTGACTTGTGCTGCGCTTGTTAGAGAATTGATTGCGCTAGGATCGAAGTTCAGGCTTTTACCTCTCCTGTCTCCTCTTGTCCTTTCTATTCTGTCTGTTCTTCTGTTTACATTTTTCTCAGCTTCTGTCGTTGGGAATTCAGCTACTTCTTCTTCTTTAGCAATATCTTCCATATCCTTTTGTGAGACAGCCATCAAAGCTTCAAGTAAAGCTTTCTTTGACGCTTCAGCGGTAGTGTTATGATCATCATCGCATGTCTGTATCAATAACAATATCAGTCTCTTCACCGTCTTTGATTTCGTTTTCTTCATTACATTCATAAGTTTCTCAGCAGTGGTTGCGTTCATGATTTCTTTAGCCTTTTCTACTACTGTGTCGGTTATTGTGGTTAGGTCTTGAGCAGGTTCTGTAGAAGAATCTCTTAACAGTCTTCCTTGTCTTTCGAAATCTTTTGTCTCATGTGTTGTTACTTCGAAAGCGACTGTAGTTGAAGCTGTTTGTTCTGTAGGTACGTACTCTGTGGGAGTTGTAGATGTGTTAGGAAGGTACGTGTTTTCTGCTAAACCTTGATTCTGGTCTGGCGCAGTCGGACTCAAGCCATCGTTGAGCGTAATAGGGTCTATCACAGTGCTCTGCCAGTTTCCGTAAGTGCTCGACCAAGCGAATTGGTTCGTCGTTTTCTCGCTGTCAGGTGATGTGAAAACTATGTCTGGTACCGTCGGTGTGGTAGTTAGTATTTCTGTCTCGGTCACTCTTGCAGTTGTAGTCGGCTGCGTTGTAGTTTGTACGGTGGTTAGGTCTTCATCGGGTATGGTAGGAGCTTCGAGGTCCTCTGCGGGTTTCTTGATCGGGTCTGCGTCAAAGGTTATCTGTTTTCCTTGTCGGATGCTATTGCTTTGTGGCGCAGCGAACGATTGACTATGAGCTCTTTGCAATTCTTCCTCATTCTCTAATTCAACACTTTCCGTCTCCGTGAAATAGACTGAAGTAGTCGAAGGAATTGCTGTAGTGGTCCTAATCTTTTTGCTTTCAAAGTCGCTGACTGATGTTGACACGGATGGGTCAATACCCCATGCAGTTGGCAAGTTGGTAGCTAAAACGTACTCGCTCAAAGGTTTACCTTCAGTAGATACAGCATTTGTTCCATAGGGAGAATCATTCAGAGTCAAAGCATTGTTCTGGAATCCGCCGTATTTGTGGCTCGAGTAATCGCTTTCAGTTGTTGTTGAGGCTTCATTGTTGATGCTAGAGAGTGTATTGATATTTACTGCGACAGTGTTGGCATATGAAGGTGTGGTAGCAGCAGGTGTAGGCGGAGATGTGTATGAAGCTGATATCCTTCCGCAGCATCTGAATGGATTTCTAGCAGTGGTGGAAAGTGAACTGTATGCAGCTGATGATGCATATGCTGACACTGGTCTAGGTGTAGTCGTAGTGGTTGTTTCTTCAGTTACCGGGTAAATTGTGGGTACGCTTAAAGCCTTCGGTTCTCGTACATTATTTGATAGTGGCGGTACAGCTTTATGATCATCAGAGAAGCCTAAGATTTCATCGTCTTCTTCGTTAACCGTTGTTGTTGGTTCAGTGTTAATTGATTCTTCAGTTGTTGTTAACAAGTCGCCGAATGATGGGTGGGTCGGTCTGATGTCTGATAGAACTTTCCTGAATTGTACTGGATCTTGGAGATACGCAGATAAAGCATGTGTAAATACTTGAGCTAACTCCCTGATTTGTGGAGAAGTAGCAATGGGATTTTGACTCTGTTGAACAGACAAATCCTCTGCTAATTCGTTGTAGGTTCCATTAGGATCTTCCCTTATTTCCTCCAATAACTCCGCATTAGTCATCTGATGTCCAAAGAGGTTGCTGTATTTGTTAATAGTTTGAGGGCTGAACAGAGCTGGCAGTACTTCTTCCATAGCGTCGTACTCATCAAAGATTGGTGTGACCGTCTCATTTTCTTCAGGAGTCTGGGTGGTTGATAAATTATCTAAAGCAGTTGCGTAGTAAATCGCCAAGCTGTGTAAAGTCTTGGGAGTTAGTGATGGTGGAACAACTAATCCTGGCCTATTGGGCTGATCTCCAAAATATCTGTCAGTCATAGTAGTTGGGACAGTTGGTTCCGTAGGCCCAGTAGGTCCGTACCTATCCAGGTTTAATTTCCTCATGAGTCTTTCGCGACGTTCCTGGTAGGAAGGCTCTGTGGTCGCCTGGTTTGCTTGGTTACTGCTTGAGTATACGTCATATCTATCAGATGATGCGGTTTGAGTAAAAAGATCAGCTCTAGTAGTGTGAGGTATCTTAGTAGCCGATTCAAAACTGTCCTTTGTATCGATAGTTACCTTCTTTTGTTTTTCAATATAATCGCTCCTGGCTGTAACCTGCGGAACTGTTTCTGTAGTAGTAGTTGTAGTAGTAGTAGACGTTGTTACAGTCTTGTTCTTCTCTTTTTGAAGGAATCCTTTCAGTAGAGAAACTCCTGGTCGTGTATAAGGTTCTTGCTTTTCTATGATAGTGGAATAACTCTTGGTGTATGGCACCAATGTTGGCCTTTTGGTCGTTGGCTCAGGAGTTGATGGTGGCGAATGTTTGTCACGAATATCGTATAGGGTCGTCAAGTTTGGATTGCTTTTAGCTTTAGGTTTGACAGGAACATTTGGTGTGTAAACCGGGTATGGTCTGTAGGCCTTGTTATGGAAATCTTGGAGGTACTGCCTGTTATTATTGTTAGCAAAAGCTGCAGTTTCCGCTGCGACCTGCATCTCCCTGAAACTATAGTCCGGAGTACTTCTGTATACGGGAGATTCTGTATAAGTTGGTTGTGTGGTCCTCGGGGGCACATTACCAAAGTTTGTGGAGATCAATTGAACTAAATTCTTCCTTCGTTGTTCAAAGGCCGTTGTGGCGGCAGTTCTTTGCGTCGGGTTATAGTTGTTAGTAAACAAGGCTTGGTATGTCTTCACAGTCGCTTTAGGGATCTCGGTCTGTCTTTGTCTGCTTCTGAGCAGTCGTTCAGTCGTGCTGGGCACATTGACTGGCGTGCGTCTGGACTCTGCCCTAATGTTGGTGTCAGCGCCGATTTGTTGAAGGTCCTGGTTCTTGCTGAGGCTTTGTGTGACCTTTTGGCTCTTCTTCTGTTCGTTGGAGTAGTACTCGGCGCTGGACTCGTAGAGGGCGGGGGCAGAGGCGCAGTCCACCTTGAACCACCAGTCACATATGAGGTGCGACTGGCTAAAGATGGTGCCGTTTGGACAAAGGAACGAGATCTTGCGGGATGTGTCGCATATGTGGAATACCTGGAATTCAAATATTAAGATCAGTATCGAGCGCCGACTATAGCATATTAAATGGTTCTGTAGGATTGATATTCTGTGTACTTATTGCAGTTTTAACGTCAACAGTTTTTTTTAAGAATACTCTAGAGATTGTGAGTCTCGCTGATGGTAGCGACTGTGTTGGATCATTCGGTTCCCTACAAAATGGTTGAGCTGGATGGTGCTGATCCACGCGTCATGTTCGTGAACGGGCGCTGTCAGTTGAGACTGGTCATCTCTTGTCTGCCAGGGCTTATTTTGAATTGTTTCTGTTTTCTTTTTACGTTGTTCTCACATATAGAAGCAACAATAATAATGTACCCAGGATTTTTTAATATCTATATTTAAAAGAGTGTCTTTGGAGTTTCTTGCCCGTTTTTCTCCACAGAGATCTACGTTTTGGAATGGGCAACTAGCTTCAACTTTCTGACTAACTGACCGACTCTGACAGTTCAAAAAATGGTTTAATTGAAATAAATGCTTTGAGTTTTGTGGTAGAAAGTTTATTATTGTAGTTGTACAGTTGGTAACTTAAATAAAGTTTACTTATCATGAGCGGCCTACTTTGTGCCTTCCCAAAAAAAAAAAAAACTTGCCATAACTAAGCTGGATGGATTATGCTGGATAACTATCAGTGGAATTTAAGGCCTAGCGCCTTGAGAATAGATGATGTGGAGTATTATAGTTACCTGGCAATCGGTCTCCAAGTCGGCGTAGTATCCGGTGGGCACGTTCTTGCAGTTGAAACCTGTTGGGGGAATGTTCGGGTACGCCGGGAAGTCCACACCAGACCTGCCGATCACACCTGGAAACAGAGAGTTTATACTTAGGATTATAAGCTTAAAAAAAAGGGCAAAGGATGAGTGGCAAAATTCCTGCATCGCAGGTGTGTTATCAAAAAGTATAAAAACGTTATTCTTTATGTAATTTGCTTATAAGTAATAAGGGCAGTCGAGTCTAATTTAATATCTCGGAAATAACTTATTTTTGGGAGGACATATTGTCTAGCGGCACCTATAGTCTGAGTGAGTAATTATTTATTATTATTTTTATTAATTAGCCTGTATTGTCCCACTGCAGGGCAAAGGCCTCCCTCTCCCTCTTCCACACAATTCTGTCTGTTGCTGAGTCGTTGCTAGTATTGCCCAGTCCTTTCGGTAAGAGTCAAGCTCGTCCCGCCATCTTCGTCTCGGCCTGCCACGAGGTAAGGGTAAGTAATAGGTATTTATAATCATAAAAGCTTAGCCTAGAAGGACAGGGTGTCCCTTACACCCTGTCCTTCTAGGCTAAGCTTTTAGAAACCAGGGTTCTGCCCTTACCCCAGGTTTCTAAATACCCGTTGAATATAATTTGTTGTCAATTTTGATTGATTTAATTGGCTGTTTTTACTTCGGCGAGCCAGCAATTACGGCAGTTAGCCTGAGTTTGACAGTGTAAGAGTTTATTTTCGTTTATTAGCTCTTTAGGTTTAAGATTTTCAGCCAGGATCAAAGTTTTTTGTTTAGAGTTATTGATGAAATTACCTTGATACTCGACGACGTCTTCGGGCTGGTTGTCCGGGGGTATGAGCCTCTTCACCAGCGCTTTGCCTTCCGTATAATGCTCGAATCCGGCGGCCCCCATAGCCTGGGCTATTTCCTGTAGGCTTTCCACGCTTGGCGCGGGGGCGTATAGCTCGGTGTCCTGAGGAAATTATAAATTGACGATTTAAAACAAAACCAGTGTAGGTAGTCATGTTGCGATTTGCGGTCATTCAAATGAATTAATGATTTAATGATATTTTTGCCAGAATATATGAACATATCAAAAATCAATCTGCCTAGTCTTTTCCCAACAATATTGGGTAGGCTTTCAGTTTAACCGGATGCAGCTGAATGTTAGTATTTTACATGGAGCGACTGCCTATTTGACCTCCACAACCCAGTAACTGGGTAATACGATACCCCTTGGTAAGGCTGGTGTCAGACTTTCGGGCATTTGACGACTCGTAGGTAACGACTGTCAAAGATCCACGAATGCCAGCCGGGACCAACGGCTTAACGTCCTTTCCGAGGCACGGAGGAGCCCCGGTATATGTAAAGATGGTCACCCTTCCACTGACCAAACCCGGCAAGCGTAGCTTAACTTGGATCGACCCGTGCGGCTGTTATTACTTAGCCACGAGCTCCTCCACGAACATAGGGACATATGACATGGATTAATAGCAGATAATTTCACTATATTTTTTATACGACGTATCTTTTCCTTTTTATTTTAAATTCGAGGGGAGTCAATGCTGCAAGACTGGTCTTGGTAAGTCTGAAATCTAAAGATGACAAGAATTGGATCCAACAAACGTCTCAAAGGAGGATGGGCAAAAATATATTAGGTATAATCAATCTTCCTAGCCTTTTTCCCAACTATCTTGGGGTCGGCTTCCAGTCTTACCGGTTGCAGCTGAATTAGTCACGAGCTCCTCTATATTAGGTATAGGTAAATGGTATTAATTATTATGTAGTTACCTGTCGCCGTTGCGCTGTCCGGCGAGCTCCATCACAAGCGCCTGAAATAGAAATAAAATAATTGTATTAAAATAAACGATTGCTGCATTTTTGCCTCTCACGAAGAGGTCATCTCATAATTATTAACTTTTCAATTGATAAAGATTATCGGCATCTACCTAATATTTTGCAATGGTAAGTCTGCGAAAAACTACGCCTACAATACCATCTACTTAAAACCATAACAAAAACCATAAGCCGTTTTCTTAAATTAGCATTCAATTTCTTTTGAATTTCAACTCATCTTTCAGCTCATAACATTCTAATGTGCCAATTTGACATCCGCCAGACGAGACCTCACTTTGTCATGGCCAGACTAATACATA
Source organism: Conistra vaccinii (assembly GCA_948150665.1). Taxonomy (NCBI): domain Eukaryota; kingdom Metazoa; phylum Arthropoda; class Insecta; order Lepidoptera; family Noctuidae; genus Conistra; species Conistra vaccinii. The sequence goes on along the minus strand of OX411338.1, from coordinate 18,761,986 downwards.
TAAATCCCACCTCACAATAATACAATTAACTCAGTAATCGACATAAACGTTCACAACGAGACAACCGCACGTTCGTAGCAACAGTTTGATATTTATAGCGTCCTTATTTCAAAGGAGTACGGGTGGTTTTTCAGTTCAAGTGGTATCATTCATGTGTAGTTGTATTTACAAGTGTATGAATAATGGGGATAGACAATGGGACCTGCTTTCTAATGTAAGTCGTGGTCGCTATGCGGGGATCCCGCGGTGATTCACGATTCACGGTATCCGATAAGGTGGTGGACTTAGGAATAGTAGAATGGCGATTTGTCGATATAGATTCTCGCTGTTCGTGTAGAACAGCTGTAGACAGACAATATGGGTAGTTGTATTGTAGTCATCTTCTGACAAGAAAAGCACTAGGTAAGTTATTTTAAATTATGTTTGGTAATGGGTCTGTCGCTGTCGGGTATATTTTATTAAGGTTTTAAGCAGGCCAGCTACGAAGAACGGCAACCGTTTATGACGTTAGAATGACCGTGTCGGATTCAACTAGTCCTTCGATTATATTATCGTTGAACCGTCGATTCGTTCACAGTATATCGACTAGTTCGTTGATACAATCCCCATCACTACCGTGAACATATTACATAAAAATATAGCTTAGTAAATGACTGACTTCTGTGGACAATAAATAACATGTTATTGTTATCGCGTCAAGAGAAGCCTTCATTTTAATCCGCTGATCCAACACCACTATAACCGCAACCTAACATCGCATAGCGCACTAACTAGAGAGTGAAAGTATCGATGTGATCGATGACTCGCAGAACACGTGAATAGAGATGTACCGCTTATCGATATGTAACAATAGTGTTGCTCGTAATAGTGGGCGTTCATTTGTTTTAGATTCAAAGTTGTTAATGATTGAAGAAAGCTTTTTATGTCTGGGAACTGTCTTATGACATGTTGAAATTAGTTGAAGAGGATTGACATTGGTAAGAAGGTGAGACGAAGAATAGGCTGTCATTAGGTTGGCTGTTGAACATGACAATGGCCAATGGCCTGTATGCCTTGTAATGATAGGCTGTATATTATTCCCACGTACTCACTACACTTTGTCATTTTGATATAATGTAAACGATGTTTTCATGTGTGTTGAAGAAATTGGACGATTCAAACTCCAAGCGACCGGGTGAGCAGATGCACAGTTGTGTCGACAGGGCCTATTTGGTAAGTGACAATTACTATCACGATTAGATACTTTTAGTATCTAATAATTATTATAATTTGCATTTTAAAATATTTAAAAAAAAAAAAAAAAAAAACAAAAGCATTTAACAATAAAAAAAAATAGTCCACGGTTATCTTGAACAGGGTCCAAGCTACCGGTGGACAGGGCTCCTGAGAAAGAAATCTCCTGACAATACGCGCCGTGTCCAGAAGTACCTCTTTCCGGATTAATTATTATAATTATTGATTATTTTTTTTACCCTCTGCCGACCGCTGCCTGCACTCATGTCTGGTTGCGTGCAAAAATTAAGTGTATTTTCTAGCGGAGTATTTGTAGTTACATAGTATGATCATCTTATATTAACGTTATAAGTAATCTAGCTGTTCCCCGCCACTTCGTGTACCTATATTCTAACCCGGGTCATGGTCTATCCTTGTGCCAAATTTCATTCAAATTCGTTCAGTCGTTTTAGCGTGAAAGCGTAATAAACAAAATCACTTTTGCATTTACAACAAACAACTGTAAAGCGGCACCTTAGGCTTATAAATGCTCGTTTATTCTCTGTATTAGAAGTAGTATTTGCCCCGCAGTGCGATGACTCGCGGGTATCATTCATAGGATAGGTTTCCTATAGTTAGCCTGAGATGACAGGTGTACAATGTACAGTGACCTCTGTAGTTAGGGTCACAACAGGAACTGTTTATGGTAATATGGTAGCGGTAACTGATGATGCTATAATAATCTATCAATATCTCTATTATGAACTTACTTGTCGCCATAGTCTACACCTATACGATGTCTACATTATTTATGCTTAGGATTCAGAAATGAAGAGATACGCAGGAGAGCCAAGGTAACCGACATAGCCCGAAGAATTGTCAAACTTAAGTGGTAATGGGCAGGGTACATTGCTCGCAGAACAGATGGCCGATGGGGCCTAAAGATTCTGGAGCGGCGACCACGTACCAGAAGACTTAGCGTTGGAACGCCTCCCACAAGATGGACCGATGACCTTGTAAAGGCCGCAGGAATCCGCTGGATGCAGAATCGGTCGAAGTGGCGGTGCTTGGGGGAGGCCTATGTCCAGCAGTGGACGTCTTTTGGCTGAAATGATGATAATGATGAGGGTTGACATAGCAGAACATTATAGGCTGATTACACAGGTCTCTCTGTGACAGGAAGTGGGTCGTAGTCCATGCACGCGGACCTAGTGCGAGTTGGTTGGGATGTCACATGTCTTCGATTTTTTTGTTCTAGGACATGACAGTTTTCTCACTATATTTTCTTTCTCTGTTTTGAGAGCAGTCATGAATTGAATTCCACAAACTAAAGTGCCAAGAACCTACCACCTACTCGTAAGTTGGGGCCGATACCACTGGGGTACCATTTTTGGTTGACAAATGGTTGGCTTTTTAGGGTCTATTTCACGTTTTCAGCGCTCTTAAATCCCTTATCTTCCGTTGGTAACTTCTTTTGCACTCTGCATTGAAGGAGCTAAAGAAGTTAGGTAGTCTGATGTTTTTGCGCCAAACAACAAAATGTTACTATGATATTTCCTGGTGTTTCATCTGGCAACCTTATAAACTTTAAATTGAGCTTTCACTTCTAAAATATTTATCATAGTAAAACCTATAATTTTGAAAAGGTTATAGAAAGGTGTGATCTAGCACTTTGCTTATGACTGTATAAGGTAGCATTTATAGGTTTGCCTACAGCTATAACCATATTATTTCTCTTATACCTAAGTCATGTCGACTACTTTCGTGTCCGTACCTGCGTAGATACCTACTATGGTGATAAATATTTGCCAGTCAGCTAGGTTGTTAGCGACCTTCTAACTGAACAGACAGCTGTGCTGCCGGGGAGTTTGTTGCGCCACTTCTTCTTTCCGGCTAAAGTACTAGGAAGTGGTGAAGGGCGAGCGTCTTGGGGGACTGTCTTATGTAATGTTGACGTTCGGAAAGTGCCAGCCTAGTTTGAATAAATTACTTTTAAATTTGAATTTCTTATCTCTCAAAATTCTTGCGTACAAACTTACATTTGCAATTGGAATGTATGGGAGAAAATGTTTTTTACTTTTTCTACTACAATGTTAAGTTTATTCTTGGGATAAATTCATTCCAACTACGGAACCCTTCATTGTGCGTGACACTGACACGCACTTGGCCGGTTTTTTGTTTGTTTTCGGGGACCATCATTATGCGCTCGGGCTTTGGAGATAAGACCGGGGATTGTGAGATTCTGACGTCGCTAGAACCACCTCGGTGGTCACCATCTGCACATAGAAGGGGACACCATGTCCTCTTAAAATACCACCACGAAACCTCTGTACAATGCTTGTTAGGGCTCATCCATGGGGAGATTGTAAAGAACTCTGTTTCGGATCTTTAAAAAAATGGAGACCAATATATGATAATCATAAACCACAGAGATTGAAATAAAGCGATCTACACTCGAGAGCAATTAATCCGGGTCACTTAAAGAATCCTAAAAATCTCGGAAACTAAAAATGCTAGGTTAATGCAATAAATTGTATTTAATAGACAATGTAATACTCCTTAAATGAAGGTATTAAAACTTCTTAGTTATTGTAAAGTTATATCATAAAAAAATCAAATTTGAAAAAGGGCCACTTTAGAAGATGGAACTACGAAATTACAGCATTTGGTTTTGCTTTTGTTTGTAATCTGTCATTTATGTGGGTACATAAACCATGTTGATAGTGCTCTATATTCATTATTCAAGCTGAAATTATGTCGCTTACGCCTGAAGAATGCACCAGAATACTTACAATGCTGGAAACCGGCCGGAGTCAGCGCGATACAGCCAGGACTGTCGGTGTGTCGCTGTCAACAGTACAAAGAGTTCTCCGACGTTACGAAGAAACTGGTTCTAACCTAAGCAGACCAGGAACGGGCAGAACCAGGTGTACCACAGCACGAGAAGACCGATACTTGGTGAACACCAAGCTTCGAAATCGCTTTCTCACAGGAACTGAACTCACAAATCAGTTTCGACGCCTCGGAGGAAGTAACCCAAGTGCATGGACAGTAAGACGTCGGCTTGCTGAATCTAACTTAAAACCCCTTAGACCTGCAAACGGCCCTAAACTGGAGCGTGGGCATCGTATTTCAAGACTAAGATATGCCCAGAGCCACGTAAATTGGAGTATTGAAGATTGGTCAAAAGTTATGTTCTCCGACGAATCAAAATTTATGCTCTACAAGCACGATGGAAGACACAGAGTGTATCGAAGACCAGGGGAAAGATTCAAGCAAGCATGCATCGAAGAAAAAGTAGCCTACGGTGGTGGGTCTGTACTTGTGTGGGCCGGAATTTCTTCTGAAAGTCGCACAGAGCTGGTGATCATAGAAAACGGCTCTTTAACTAGCGTAAGATATGTGGAAGAAATCCTCAATGATCACGTTGGTCCATTTATGGTCAATTTAGGTGAGGATGCTATATTTATGCATGACAATGCCCGACCTCATACAGGTAGGATTGTGAATGACTACCTTCAAGAGATGAACATTACTCGTATGGAGTGGCCAGCGCGCAGCCCGGATATCAACCCGATCGAGCATGCTTGGGACGAGCTAGGCAGATGCGTAAAACAACGAAACCCTCCCCCAATCACGCTTCGTGAGCTCAAAATTGCTCTCACAGAGGAATGGGAGAATATTCCCCAAAATCGTATAAGGAACTTGGTGTACAGCATGCCAAACCGCGTAAACGCAGTAATGGAAGCACGAGGAGGCAATACGAAGTATTAAAATTCAAGAAAATCGTAATAAAGTTCAAAAATTTCATGTTTCCTATTTTTGTTTTAAGGAGAGATCAGCAGCATTTTTTCTTTATGTAATTTTGTGTTAATAAAATGTATGGTGACTCATATTTTTTTTACTTTCATTTAAGGAGTATTACATTGTCTATTAAATACAATTTATTGCATTAACCTATCATTTTTAGTTTCCGAGATTTTTAACATTCTTTAAGTGACCCGGATTCATTGCTCTCGAGTGTATTTTAAAATAAGTTTGTAACAGTATGCAATATGATACGGAGTATAATGACAGGCGGTTGAATAAAAGTAAGAGGTATAAAAAGTTCCAATTATTGAGATGTTCTAACAAAAATTCGTGACATTTAAAATATAAGTGATTTTGATTTTCACTCTAATAACTGAAGTAATAACGTACGAGTACCTGTCTACCTCTATTCTGAACATCCATTATTATTATTAAAATAGACAGACTTTATCCTGCCAAAATTTCAATTTCGATGTTTAGGCTGTTCCTTTGGGTTATTCCTAATTTCCTTTTTTCCTAAACCAACCCAGAACTGAGGCAAAAAAATAAAAAACTAATCGATCGGACCATTTTTGAGTTTTGCGAGACTAATGCACGGCAATTGATTTTTATGAATATAGACAACAGGCAACTATGAAGCGACAATCGGATTTGCGATCGAAAGAATAACTTTATTATATTACTACCTTATATGCCCACGACTTCGTCCACATAAAATTTCTTGTTCCCCTGACTCACCCCGTCGCATCGCATCGCATTGCTTGCCCGCGCTATTACTGCGTTTTCGCTTAGCGTTTTTCTTTTTGCTCGGCTCCTAAGGGTACTAGCGTGATGTCAAATAGCCAATCATGGTAGTTCCAGAGATAAGCGCGTTCAAACAAACAAAAAAACTGTTCAGCTTTATTATTAGTATAGATAGATTTAGAAAATTTTCTGGGGATACCAATTTCAATTTCAAATAGCTTTTATTAGCCATCGAAAAATCTAGTTTAACAATTTATTTAAATTAAAGGTTTAGACATCAGAATTTTCCAGATTCCTTTGCTCTTTTGCACACGCTTCCCCCCTAGGTTTTACCATAGTTTACTGTCGTGAGTTTTTGTCCTCCCTGTCCCTCCCGCAGTAAGTTTTTCTCAAATCGTCTTCCCATCTTTGAAATGGTCTTCCTCTTTTCCTCTTTCCTTATTATGGCGGATATCTATTACGGCGTGTTAATGGCTTTCCAACGTTTGAAACAGACTGTAATGTTTGGGCATTAAGACAGTTTCATCTTACTAAGTGAATCCTTTTATAAAGTTGCATTGAAAAACCCAAATAAATTAGTCATGAATCATTAAACCGATTGGTTGAAACACTCCACATAGTATAACGATGTGCCGACAGTCCGATACAGATAACTGCACGATTTATGACCACTTGCGCAAGCGCAGGCTTTCGCTAGGTCGCTGTTAGGTCGTGTTCACATGAACGTTTGTGAAGGCCGGACGTATTACGGTTTTTTTTTTGAGCACGTGCTTATTTCCCTGACCATTAACTACTCGAATTTTTTCCAAACAGTAGATTATATGAAGCTACCTGAACAACTCTGTCATTTGCCTTGTTTGAAATCCTAGAAGGTGCAGTTGGTTGACGTTTAAATAGTGTTAATTAAGATATAGTTTGCTTTTTAGGGTTCCGTACCCGAAGGGTGACAAACGGAACCCTATTCATAAGCCTCCGCTGTCCGTCTGTCTGTCAGCGAGCTCTATCTCATGAACCGTAATAGGTAGGCAGTTGAAAATTTCACAGATTGAGCATTTCTATTGCCGCAAGAGCAACAAATAATAAAATTAATAAAATATTAGTAAAAATCTTTTTAAAACAAGCTTTTATTGAACTAAAAAGTACAAAATAAAACTTACGTAAACAGATAACTTTAATGTTTTCTTAAAAGCTTGAGGCTTATCTTTATGATTTAAGAAGGACGTTCACGCCTCAAGCATCTGTATCTGTTTACGTAAGTTTTATTTTGTACTTTTTAGTTCAATAAAAGCTTGTTTTAAAAAGATTTTTACTAATATTTTATTTTGTGTTTTTTAGCATTAGTATTTTGATAAAATATCTGTTCTATCACTTTCACTTGTCTAAACAAATCCAACGAGTTTAACACAACAGGGCTACCTTGTAAAGTTGAGGTTATCCTGTTACTACCTTCCGGCACTATCATCAGACCCTAGACTACACCTCGGGAAATAGTTTTTGTCAAAAGATCTTATTTAGTTCAGGATTTTCTATGACCACTTTCTATGTGTCATCTCTTTTCAGCTCTATTATCAGACCCTGGATACTACTTTGGGCTATAGTTCTAGTCAAGACAAAACCAACTAGTTCAAACTCGATGGTAGTCTAGTTTTTTTTAGAAGTTCCTATGTTAATCTTTCGGCTCCATCACCAGACCCTGAATTCCATTGAAGTATAATAGCACAATACATATCCATGTATAAAATTAATTGACCGATAACTTGTATGTGTGGTGCAAACTGTTAGTATAAGTTGGTATTTTAATAAATAAATAAATAAAAAAATGTCGTGATTATCCTGTTGATTATTCAGGAATCTCGTCGTCTGGAGCCAATCCCGGGTGCAGCAGCCAGGTCATGTTGGAATTTAGAACGGAATATCATAATTAAATGCGTATATAAAATTTCCTGGTTGTACTGTTGACCGTTGAGGAGTTACCTCGTCTGGAGCCAATCCTGGGTGCAGCAGTCAGATCATGGTGGACTTTAGAATGGTCTATCATAAATAAAGCGTATATAATGTTTCGTGTCTGTACTGTTGGCCGTTGAGGAGTTCCCTCGTCTGGAGTCAATCCTGGGTGCAGCAGTCAGGTCATAATGGACTTTAGAGCGGACCATCATAATTCAATCGTAAATTAAATTTCGTGTCTGTACTGTTGATCGTTCAGGACTTCCCTCGTCAGGAGCCAATCCTGGGTGCAGCAGTCAGATCATGGTGGACTTTAAAACAGTCTATCATAATTAAAGCGTATATAATATTTCGTGTCTGTACTATTGGCCGTTGAGGAGTTCCCTCGTCTGAAGCCAGTCCTGGGTGCAGCAGCCAGATCATGGTGTAATTTAGAACGGACTATCATAATTGAAGAATATATAAAATTTTGTGTCTGCGCTGTTGATCGTTGAGGAGTTCCCTCACCTGAAGCCAATCCTGGGTACAACAGCCAGATCGTGGTGGAATTTAAAACAAACCATTATAATGAAAGCGTATATAAAATTTCGTGTCCGTACTATTGGCCGTTGAGGAGTTCCCTCGTCTGGAGCCAATCCTGGGTAGCCATTCAGGTCATGTTTGTCATAAAAATGTATTGTCATCAGAATCGAACCAACATGTAAAATATCAACTCCGTGGAGTTAGAGAAAGTGGTCTTAATTCAGCTTGCAAGAATCCACCTAAACAAACATACTAACTTACATACAAACAAACAAACAAACAAACAAACAAACATTGCAAGTTGAATAAAAGCTTTTAAAAATTAAAGGGGGGTCGCCATACAATAAAATTAAATGTTGAAAAAAAACTAATCTGACCCTGGCATGTGGGGTATCATTGTCTAGAGCTCATCAAGTAGAAAATAAATATAATTATTATTTGTTTTTATCTTCAAAAATGATGAATTAGGGGGCCGTAGAAGTTGTCTGTTTTAGACCATTTTTGTACGAGCTCTATCTCAACAACTAAACAAATTAGGAATTTGAAACTTGTGTGTATCATGTACCATTTAATGTTTATAATCAACAAATACTAAAAACGCCGATTAATAACGTATTTTATATAATATGGGCGATTTACTGCAACTTAAAAAATAATATTTTGTATTTCATGCTAATATTATGCGATATAAATTCCACAGATAACTATTTACTAGTCGGAGTAATGACATGGAATTAGTAAGTACCTACTATCATGGCAGCATATACTATTTCGATCATTTAAATTTCGATCATCCAAAAAGGTCTACAAAATAAGCTCTCTTCAAAAGATTTTAAAACCGGCCAGTATTTTTTGAGTTTAAGAACTTTATCGACTTTTTTCAAAGTATCCCTAGACGGTGTTGATGTGTGTACCTCTCAAAGCTTTAGTTATTACTCTGAGGTGTACCTCATGTTAAAACTACACTCCAATAGACAATAATATTCAGTAACATTGAAATGAATGGTGGTACATTCAGTTACCTTAAACCGTTGTGGATACAATTTCATATTGAGAAAACTTATTTGTGTAAAAATATTCAGCCACGGCGGCCAATCTCAATGGACTAGCCTTCGGCGTGGGAGATATTATAGTGCACAAGTGTATGCGCAGACACGAGTGCACTCTCTCTTCCCTCACTCTCATAGTCCGATGGGATGTGTAAAAATAATTTTTATTTTCGCTTGAGTTTAGATTTCGATATTTTTTTTTGTTGGCACATTGGCGTGTGCTAGCTGTCATTATGGCAAATATATTTTATTTAATGTTTTGTGTTGAGTAATGTAAAATATTTGCATACTATTGTATAGAATCAAGTTTTTTTTCTAACAGACAGCTGCGCTGCTGGGGAGTTTGTTGCGCCACTTCTTCTTTCCAGCAAAAGCACTAGGAAGTGGTGAAGGGCGAGCGTTTTTGGGGGACTGTCTTATGTAATTTTGACGTTCGAAAAGTGCTGATTCCCAGCCTAGTTTTAATAAATGACTTTTGAATTTGAATTATGACTATCAAAAATAACGTAAATAAATACCTGTATTGACGGAATGTTGTAATTAAAATTTGGCGTACTACTTACATTCTATTTTGTACAATATAGTCTGATGTAGCAAGAGAAATCCTTTTATTTATAAGTAACTAGCTTTACCCGGCCCGGCTTCGCACGGTTAGCATTAAGTACTTACTTACTCTACGGCGTACCTACCTTTCCTAATTACTTATTTCTACCTAATTACCTACCCTACCTACCTACCCTAACTGCTACCTAACCTAACCTACCTACCCTACATATCTACCTGCTTACCTACCACATACATATACCTATTTATACCTACTAATACTATGTTAGTAGCAAATAAATAACTTTGACTTTAGTTAATGCATGTTACTAAAATAAATGAAATAAACTTCTACACCTATAATTTAATACAACAACATTTTTTCATTAAAATTTGACAATTTCTTTACAAATTTTTATGTTTTTTTAAAGCGCCTCTGTTGTTACCTTTACGAAAGTATTACAAAAATGCATAGTGTTAAATCTTGTACGACATGGTATGGAACCCTTCGTGTGCGAGTCCGAGTCGCACTTGACCGATTTATTTGTATTATTCGTTGTTACCTATTCTTGACGTAAATATAATGAAAATAAGCCTACTTGGATGTAACAGAATTGACAGTCCACTAGAATAGCTATAAGTCTTTCTTTGCAAATCATATAATTGCCGTAGATACTGATGTACTGATGTTTTGCTATGTTTTATGGCAATGTAAGAGACTGTTATTCTTCTCAATTATTTATAACAGTTACCCAGGGTATAGTCTGGAGATATAATATTTAAACTCAGATGATTTATAAAATACAATAGACGATGTATATCTAGTAACTTAATCCGAGTTCGCAACAGGTCAATCGTCGTCCTGAGGATGCCTCGTTGAGAGGCGAAACACGTGTCGATTTCTTACAGGGTTCTCTAACTCTTTAAGAACGGTTAAGCGGATTAAGTTACTAGATATACATCGTCTATTGTATTTTATGATGGATTTCCGCAAGGTCACGCCTGAGTCAATTAACTATCTCAGATGATTTATTTCCATACTTGCTTATACTATGCTTGCTTTCTTGCTTATATTGGTATAATTCAGTCGCTAGTCTACACAGAGCCTTACAATGCAGTCGTGAGAGATGCGTCGATCTGATCGACTAATACAATTAGAGCCTTCAGCAGTACATCGATTGTTTAAATACTTCTCGTATACGTTTTATATTTATTGCTGTAGGCTACAGGTTATAAACCTTGAACCCAGGTTTAAACCTGAGCGATTATCGTCTAGTGAGTATGTAGCTAATGTTTTTAGGATGATTCTTTAATATCGGTATGTTGTGTGAACGTAAGAACATTTGAAATAAATTGTAATAATATCAAGATGTAAATTGTAATTGTCTCATTGCAGTGCAAGATCTATATCCACACAGAACATTTGAATATTTACATAGATCTTTTCAATTTCGGTCAATTAAACCTAGGTTAACTTGGCAATGACTACTTATAAATGATGTGGTAAGGCAACGGTGCGGTTTAGAAGAAGATGTAGTAACAGAAATTGGAAAGAGTTTGCTTAGATGGTTTGGTCATGTTGAGAGGATGAATGAAAGGCGACTAATACAATGTATTCACAGAACAGATGTGAGTGGAAATGCCGGGAGGGGACGCCCTAGGAGGACATAACTATAGTGACCTAATTAGTGATGTTCTCCAGAAAGGTCAGGTGCGTAGTACTCGCAACCGGCGTGCGTGTATGACAAGATGTATGAACGTAAACGAACCAAAAGTGTGTATCTAAGGAGCGTAGCAGGTGGCGTGACTTTATCTATGTATGAATGTTACAATATTCCGTTTCATTCCGAACCAGTGGCGTCTAAAGTCAAGAGGGAGTATTTACTGAGGAAATTAATCTTTATTTGAAGGGCTATTCAGACGAGGTTCGAACTTTCAACCTCTTGCTCTCCAGCTCGTCACCCAAACCTTTCTAGCTACTGAGTACTGCTTCGTAATTGCTTCTATGATCACCTTATGGCTTACATCACACAGCATGGCCCACGATATCCCATCGAGGTCAAAGATGACTAAACTTCGGTACCTACCTGACATCAATTACAGATGGGTTCCAGCAAGTTACCGACGTTTACGTACTTCCTAGAGTTCCTAGAGACATGCGACACAGACAGATGCTCGGTTACGTCGCGGTCGGCCATAACTTGACAATACCGCAGACCGCACGACTAAATGTCACAGTTCCTATATTACTGGAGATAGTGCTTTACGTAGGGCTGGCTCGGGATTACCTATACTTCTATACTAATATTATAAAGAGGTAAAGTTTGTGAGGTTGTAAGGGGTAATCTCTGGATCTACTGAACCGATTTTGAAAATTCTTTTACCAACAGAAAGCCACGTTATTTTTGAGTGTCACAGGCTATATAATTTACGTTTACCGCCCAACGAAATGGCCAGGGGTCAGCTAGTAGAAAATATTCAACATTTCAGGTATTAATTAAATTATGACTACATGTATGATGAACTCTTAGCTTACTGTTGTTGGGTAACTGTATGTTCAGTTAGCAACTGATTGTAAAATAAATTACCATCGAAGCAAATTACCTAGGTATAATAACCTAAATGCAATTCAAACCTAAATTCATAACAGTTTTTTTTTAATTTGCTTCGATGGGTGTTGCTGAAGACTAGCCTTGTCTCTATATTTGCAATCGTTAAATCGAACCGTTCTATAGATGCAATTATAGGAGATGGGATCTGATATTATAATGGAGCCCACAACGTAAGGCAATAATAAAATAAACCTAACCCAATGATGTCGAAGATCTCTAAAAAAACCTTACTTTTTTAACCTAAGTTCCTAAGAATAACTAAAACACTTGAATAAAATACAACAGACGACGTATATTTAGTAACCTAATCCGCTTACTGTTCTTAAAGAGTTATAAAGGTAATAGATATAAAGAACCCTGTAAGAAATAGACACGTGTGTTGCCACGTCAAGCGCCGAACGCGCACTGCGTTCAGCGCTTGACGTGGCAACACGTCGTGGCCAGATTCGCAACAAGTCAATAGTCATCTTGAGGATGCTTCGTTGAGAGGTGAAACACGTGTCAATATCGTACAGGGTTCTTTATAACTCTTTAAGAACAGTTAAGCGGATTAGGTTACTAAATATACGTCGTCTCTTGTATCTTAATTTTTGAACCTACCTAAAACACTAAAACACTCGATTCAAAATCAACTTACCGAAGAACCAATCGATTCTCTGACATCCCTGCACCATTACGTCGAGAGCGTATTAGCAAAGTTGTATAACAAAATAATATGATGTCTGTCTCTGCAGTTAAACGAGTATCTCGAGCCGCCATATTGAATGTAACAATGGAATAGTGCTGGTAATAACTCCTTATGAGCGGTAATCTTTTGTAGAATATTAGGTTTAATCTAGAGCAGATGCGTGGGTTTTATCTGAATAAATTAGTAACTATTTTGTAACTAGTCTAGATACTAATACTTAGGAATTATAAAATATAATAATGCTCTATGTTTCCGGTATCTTATCCATATATTATTGCCATATAATTTAAATTGTATGGAATTAATGAAGATTCATAGGATAGGAGGGTTCAACTTTTAACACGGATTGAAACAGAGTGAGTTCTAAAAATACTGAAGGACTGAGGGACTAAAACGTAACTGAAGAAATAGTAGAGATAAGTGGTTTCAAAGCAGAATTTATTAATATTATTAAAAGTCTGTATTGTCCCGCTGCAGGGCGAAGGCTTCTCTACCTGTTTCATTATTAATTTCCCATTTTGAAAAAGCACCAGATTTAGCCAGAGGTCGAACCAGTGATATTTTGATACAGATCAATGCAGAGTTGCTTCTAAGATAACATGATTTATGAATGAGCCAAAAGGGTAGGTTTTGAGTGGCGTGCACAGTTGGAGAGACAGAGAGAGAGTGGACAATTAATAGTGTTTATGAATCAAATCATCATCATCATAATCTAGCCTTTTTCCAACTATGTTGCGGTCGGATTCCAGTCTAACCGGATGCAGCTGAACTAGTATTTTACATGGAACGACTGCCTCCTCAACCAAGTTACTGAGCAACACGATACCCCTTGGCAAGACTGCTTATGAATCAATATATATCCATACATGAATCACAAACTCTTCATACAACATTCAACCTCATTATTACGTGACAGCTTTTTATTAAACTCTTGTTTTGGAACGAAAGACTTGGATATAACAACAGGCTGTTAATCTGTCAAGCGATGCTTGTCAACATGCGCATGCGACGCAGAGGTCGAGGCTAGCGACGCCAACGCATGTCAACGGGTTATCAAGTGATTCATAATATACAGAATGTTTCATTTTGTTTGTTTATCTACTTCAGTGTTGTTGTGAAGTTTAGAGTCAAGGTATTTTTTTGTGTCCGTATATTCAAATCACAGCTGACTTAGGGTGTCAATTTGCATTTTTCGATTAAATAATGTAGCAAGAGATCCATTTATAGCTACCTACATATTTTATTAATGTAATTATTAAAACATAAACTAAACGCCCAGAGTACCAATTAGAAACGAAGATCTATCGATAGATTGCCTAAGTTCATACCTAGGTCTAACCAGTAGTTATACCTCTCACTATCTGTGCACTGTCGGTCCTGTAGCCCTTTACTGTGGCCTCCAATTGAGATTTAAGATTACCAAATTTTCTAACTAAAACATTTACTAAAGATATTTATCAAAAGCGAAAATAACCGCCATTAACGAAAATATGGATCTCTAAACTTCGATAATTTCGAACGTCGAAGCTCGACCGATGCGTCTGCGCATAATTACTGTGATCTAGACTTGTAATGGCATTTCACAAGTTCCGTTGAGGCAACGTCGTTAAGATATAGTTCGATTATAATGTCGACATTGTCTTGAACAAATATTATTATTTATTAGCCTTCGATTTGTTTTAAGATAACTATCTATATATTTTTTGAGTGGTCGTTTAGCAATTGGGTGAAGGAAACTTTAAGGATAAGGTATGGTTTTTTTCTAATCATCATTCAACATTCTCCTCATTACCCCATTTAAAATGGGGTCGGCGCATCATATAATTGCTTCCATACTTCTCTATTAGTCGTCGTGTACATCTCAGTAGTCCCCCCTTTCTACTCATATCATCTTTCACATAGTTCATTCATCATTTTTTTAATTTTTTGTCTAAGGATTACTTCATATTGTGGTGATAAACAATTGAATTGAATTGAAATATTGAACTCTATTTATTGTGTATAGGTTATGCCGGTAATACACCTTCGCCGCGAAACCGTAGTAGTTCAATTCAACAGGCTCGCGTCATGTTCCTCTACGCGAAATTCGAGTAGCAAAACATGACGCAAGCAAGTTGAATTAAACGAATACGGTTTCGCTGCTACGGTTTCGCGGCGGAGGTGTGCTACTGGGGTTAGGGGTTAGTAAAAATGGTCGGTTTGGTAAATTATTAGATAGGTGTCCCTAAAAGAGCTCTGACATATGACACACAACTTTCTCTAGAGAAGTACAGACCTTGGGTTACCTGAAGAACTGACTTTCCAAAGGAATATTTGATAAATGTTTGATAACTTACATATCATAATCAGCGTAAATAACAGTATTGTCTTCATGGTGTCGGCTCCTAAACTACTCCGTCTCCACCGCATGACAGTTCTGAAACAAAAGAACGTAAACGTTAATACTTCAGTTGACCTCATAAATCCATTATCGTGAAATGTGTTAGAATTTCTGGCAGGATTAAGTTAAGAAATCGAAGAACGACACAATTCTCCAAGATGGTAGAGGACTCCGATCCTACTTATCATCACAACTGTTTGATAATAATAGCCCTGAAAATATGCTTAATTATAGAGAGATGCACAGACGCGCACACTTTTAATAGGGTATATTTAACTGCGCGTCAATCAAATGTTTGAACTTAAAACAATGAGGACCTGATAAATTGCACGTCTTTTAAATTTTTTGTCTTTTTAAAAATAATCTGAAATTTTAAAGGTGGTCAGTAGAAATTGTAATTATTATAAAGTTTTGAATATTAATTTTGATCTTTATAATTTAATCGCTTCGTATTTAATCTGCCTTCTTTAAATATATGGTTTATAAAATTATTTAGTACCTACAATGTTTTGTTTTAGGTAGTAGGTACCTTTAAATTAAAATCCAAGATGGTGGCTGCGAGAACGTTAGCAAAAAGGGTCGCAGTCATTATATTAGGGTATTCAATTATATATTTAGGAACGCAAAATGAGAATTATTAGAGGTTCGTTTAAACATGCCCTTTTAATATACCTACTGGGTACGGGTAATGAGATTTTTATTAACCATTTAAAAATCTTTAACAGGGATTTTATAGGGGGATCCATTTTCCAAGACCACCAAATTCCATTTAGGTGGTCCGGATGGGGTACACAATTTACATGACCTCAATTTCCTCAATCCAAACTTTCATCGTGGCTCATATTCACGAGATCAACCGGAACTTCCCGAACATACCACCACGTCTAAAGAGAGTCAGTGAGCTCTCGCAACGATGACGTCACGGAGTCACGACCAGCAGCGACATCTGGGTGCACTACTTATACAGCGGGATACTAAGACGGATGTGAACTTTTGGGTTAAATGTAGAACCATTTCTAATGTAAGTATTTCGGTTATGTTTATTGATAAATGAATCTCAAAATGGCTCCTGAAAACAGGATTCAAATGCGGGGCGAACCGAAAAATTGTGAAATGCTAACCAGACAATATAATAATAATAAATATTGGAGCCCTGACCGCGGCGTAGCTTGGACCCTGTTCCCGATAACGGTGGGCTACTATTTTTTATATTTTTAAATGTTAAATGACTTTTATAAAAATATTTAAAAATGTACTTAATAAGTTTATACAATTGAATAAACGAAAATAAATATTATAGTAGGTTTTTTGTTCATGCGTCCAGATTTTCTGTAAAATATCCGTTTATTCTTCTTTTCATCTAAGTGTTTATCCAATTACATTTTTTAAACATTTTCATGTGTTTTTTACAATATAATCTACCGTTATCTAACATATCCATAACCTTACATTCCGATACGTCTGGGAGACGTGCAGCTAATTGCCCGTTAGCTCACCTCGCTGATGACACTGTTACATAAAGTCATACTATCGGCTATACTTGTCGTTGACGAGTTCCGGTTTTGGACATGTAAATATGTAGTTACCTACTAGTTTTTGTTAGAGCTTTTCCGGAGTATATAAACCGATTAAGTATGTAGTTGGTAATAAAAAATCCTAGGTTTCCTGATCAGGTTTTGATATAACTATTAATAAGTTAAAAGTAATAAATATGCCGGTCGGTTTAAGATTAAAAAGCATAATAATAATATTTCTTATTTTAAGGGCTTTGACCCAGCTGACACATATTTCGCTGTTTTGGTGAATTTGGCAATATTACTGAATGGAAATAAGAAATGTGGCTAACTAGCGAAGTAGAATATTAATAGTAACATTGAATTTGATGGTGTACCCGTTTTAGGTGTAAAAAAAGCATTTGGAAAGTTTCCAAATACTTTTTTTACATCTAAAACTAAATATTCGGTGTTACGATATTAATTATTAGGTACATTTCATAATCAATATCCTAGTTCACTAGTTACCCATATTTTTATTTCCATACAGTATTATTTCCAAATTAATCAAAACAGGTAAATATTTGACAGCTATTTACGAACTTGCCAAGTTTTAAGATGTCTGCAGACATTTAAGGTCATACATCTCACTGTATTAAATAACTTTTCATAGTCATTAACTATTCTTGTTCGTAGTCACTAAGGTATTTAAAATAGCTGTTACCATTATTCTTGATTAACAATTTCTGAGTTCCAAAGTGTGTAAGATTGTTTATTATCAAATTGTAGTAGATGATCCCTTAAGTACCTAACCTTTTACGAAAATCTACTAATATAGGAAAGAAAACCCTCTTTGCAGAATTAAACTAATTGATAGCAGTTTTCAATTAAAGTAAATTCGCATAAAAATGCTTTAAACCAGAACTGTCAGTTATAAAACTTTTTTCATTTAATCTACTCACAAAACATACTGTAAAACAAATTCAAACGTGAAGAAAATCGCGAGCTACTGCGCATGCGCTGTTCCGGAAGTCGTGACTCGTGACACAAGATGGCCGCGCTTCCGGCCGCCATTGTTGCTATGCCAGTTAATAGCAACAGGTCACTTTCCAACGACTTTTGAACTTGTTTTATACATTTTCCTGGAGTTGAATGCGGAATGGAAGATATGCTAATGACATGAAGTTATGTTTGAAAGGTAAAAGGCTGTAAACTAACTACAAACTGTTTATGAGGTAGTAAACTCAGTCGTCGTATCTAAATGGGGTGTAGAAATGTATATTATGATTTATATAATACTTATTATAAGTAATTGTCAAACACTAAACTGATAGATTGTCTACTTTGATAACATTATAAGTAGTTTGCTGCTCAATGACGTTCTATTCTAATGAAGTCTGAAAAGTTTGATAAAACTTCAATATCTACAAAATATTCCTTTTAAAAATAATTTCTCGTTTGAGAACTTCTAGACTGATTACTTTTAAAAACCAACTGCTGTTTTAACTTGGTGAAATACAGTCTTCTAGTAAGCTTCTCTTTGCCTGTGCCAGTCCCCATGCTCCAGTGCTAGGCTCGTCCGTCGTTCTACCGGCAATGGCAGTACCTACTCGTGTAAACTATCTTACTACAAAGTAATTTCTAGTTCGGAAACTTGCTGATTACTTGTTTGTGGCCAAAATCATAACTTCAACTTTTGCGCCGCCATTTTGTTTTTAAAATACAATTTCACAAAGTAATTTTATAAATCCTTACATATTATAAAATAAAGTCCCCCACCGCGTCTGTCTCTCTGTCTGAACGGGATAAACTCAAAAACTACCGAACGGATTTTCAAACGGTTTTCACCAATGAACGGAGTGATTCATATGAAAGGTTTTTGTGTCTATTGCATTAAGGTATTGTGTGAATTGCCTGAAATATGACGATTATTGACGAAGATGTCGGAAAAAATCATGCTGACTGGGAACTTTAATGGCGTGCGCCGCGTAAGCCGCAAGAGATACATCAAATTTATGTTCTACAGGATTGACGATCTTAAAAAAGTCTGCGAAAGCATATGCCTATCTTCTAATGATGACCCGCAGTAACCATTATTATCTTTCAGAATTTGATAAAATTCGTTATTTCCGACGCTATTTTGACCGGGATCATATTAATCCTTATCCAATAAAATATGTTTTTTAAATTGGGCATTTAATTTAGATTAAAATATTCCTTGACATCATATAATTTACTTAAAATGAATAGTTTAAAAGATATCACAGATTCAAAAGCCTTCGGGTAATTTTTCTAGAAAATGAATCGTTCCTCACTTTAACATAACTAGTTACATAAAATAAACTGATATAGCAACACGTTACTTTAGCAAGAGTAGCGGATATCGCCACTCTTGTTTATTTACATTTACAATCAATCGTTGCGCTTCGTAGATGGTTATCGTTCAATTGCCGGTACTACTAAGTACAGAGAGCATAACGAGGAGAATATTCTTCACATGTATTTATAGAAAGTTAGGAACATGGCTTTTTCTCGTATCGCTGGACTATCGTCTTCTTCACGAACAGTATGCGGTAACGGCACATCGACATCATTCTCCTGCCGTTATCCAAATTTATTTGGGGTCGGCGCAATATGATTTTTTTTCTAAACTAACTTATAATTATATAGAATTTTTTTTTTTTTTTTTGTATTTTTTTTGTTACGCTTTCACGCTAAAATAGCTAAACATATTTGGATGAAATATGGCACATGGGTAGACTCATGACCTGGGTTAGGACGTAGGATATTTTTTATCCCGATATTCCTACGGGATCGAGACTTATGCGAGTGAAGCCGCGGGGCCCAGCTAGTCGTTCATATTTCTCTATTAGTTGTCATTAACAATTAGTTGTTAGTTGCCTTTATGAAGACTGATTAATAGAACCGTAGAGGTAGTAATCCAGCTTGTAATCATCATTCATTTGAACGATAGTTTTCAGGCTGAAATTGGTAGACTAAACTTACTGACTTCAGAACGATGGTTTGGCTATATTTCAGAACCATGTAAGCATTTTTGGACAAAAAAACAAATGCTCATTCACGAATGTACCGAAGATAAAGGTAAGCACTTGTGCCCTCAACTGTACTTACCTACTGTAAGGGAGATCAGATGATGACCTGAGCTTGTAAAAACTATGATGACTACCGAATAATTGAGCTGATCGGACCTTAGCTAGTGGTCCAAGTGGTAAACTTAAAGCGGGGTTATGTTAAAGGCAAACGTATATTAAAGAAGCGGATCAAATCGATCAAAGATTTAGTAAAGTTATTTTTAAATAAATGTATAATTCACTACAAATGATGCAGAAATTGTTTTGGCGCATTTTGAAACTCTTGATAAAAAACAAATTATCCAGGTTTTCAAGACTTAAAACTAAAATGAGAAAATCACCAGCAATCATCTATGTATCCATCTAGCTATGTACAAATCAATTGTCGTGCAAGAGAGAGTTTCGACGAAAACGAAAATGCCTCGACCGATTTGTTTCTATTTTTCGTTTTGTCGCCTCAACACTGGGGTGGTTTAGGAAAAAAGAAAATTAGGAAAACCCAAAGAAACAGCCGAATAATCGAAAATATCTCGTGGTACGAATTTCATCGGGTCATCTAGTAGGTAAGTAAAAAAAATTATGAAGTAGTGTTGGTATTTTTGAACCTTAATAGTAATAAAACTAATAGTCGTGCAGTTCCGATCTAGATGTCTTAAACGAAGTGACTTTTACCTTGTTAGCTGAAATACTTTCACACGACTTGCGTGTGAGTGTTTGTTTTAATAATCTGTGGTTTTCTACCTGTACACTATAATTTTATAAAAAATAGTTTTGTATTTTTGTTTGTAATAAATAAACTCAAAAAATACTGGGCCTATAATAAAAATTCTTTCACCAGTACAATACAATATTATTACTGAGTAACATAGGCTTTAAGGGAGCTAGTAGTAAATATCTACATAAGATTATATACTTGCATTAGGTTTAAAAATAACAGGTTTGTTCCTTGGTCGTGAAATCGTTGTAATCAATGAGTCATCTAACTATGATAATGTTGTAATCATCTAACTATGGTCCAACTAGGAGTCGACAACGAGTGGACGTGTGTTTTGGTGAAATAAAATCTCCGGAGAAATATTTAGGAAAAAACATTAAACAAAACAAAATAAAACAATCCTAAAGGTCTAACAAATAGTGTCACAAATTGAGTGAAAAGTGCGCGAATTTTAATTCAAAATTATTGCCAAAATTTTATTCCCGATCCCGCTGCATTAGCCGAGGTAGGCTCCTCCTCACCTCGGGGAAAAGAGACAAGTTGCTATCTCGCGATAATTTCGTCCTTATCGCACAGCGACCAGCCGATCCGCACGTGCAATAGCTACCTACGACGCGCACCTGCGGACCAAATTCCTGGAACTTGAACTCGTAAGCGCTTCCTATTATTACTTTTATAAAAATGGTTAACAGCTGTGCGGATTGCACTAAACCAATTAGCCCAGCACAACAAATAAAATGTACTCATTGTGCGTACTCATATCACGCTTTATGCGTAAATATAACGGAATCACGTAAACTGACCAAAGAACAGCGGCAGCATTGGAAATGCCCTCACTGTCAAAGCTCTGAAACCATCACTGGTCAACTGAGCACCGCCTCTGATGGCCAAAAATTTGCTGTAATAAACAATCAGCCCGCTTTGCAACCTGTAACCGTGGATTCAAATGCTCTGAACAACCTAACCTTAGAAATGAAGCTGATCCGTGAAAGTGTCATAGAGATGAAGTCCGAAATGAGGTCATTGACCGACCATATTACGCAGTGTAATAGCCGTCTTGATGAATATGGGCACAAAATTGCCCGTGCTGAAGAAAAGATTAACAATCTCGAAAAATACGCCTCTCAAAACATAATACTACAAAACACAGTATTACAACTTAAAGAACAACTCAACTCTCAGGCCCAGCAGTCCTTAAGAAATGAAATAGAAATCATCGGAATAAACGAAACTCCAACAGAAAGCCTGACTCACATAGTTCGCGTCATCGCTCAGAAAATAGGTGTTGATCTTGACGAGAAGGATTTGGACTACGTGACGCGTGCTGGACCGCGCCGCCAAAAACACACCAATGGTACAACTGATATAATAACCGAGCCCGACAACAAGCTCCCTCGACCACTAGTGATCCGATTTCTGAGACGAAACAAACGTAATGAATTTTTAAGCTCCGCTAAAAACAGACGTAACCTTAACTGCGCCGACATTGATATAAAGGGAACCAAGGGAAACATATTCTTTAATGAGCGCTTAACACCAGACAACCGTCGTTTATTTCGTGAGTCTCGCCAAATCAGCAAAAATGCAGGATACAAATACTGTTGGATTAAAAACGGCTCTATTTACATACGTAAACTGGAGGGAGCTCCACCCATCAATATCACTAGCCTGGATGATCTTCGTCGTCATGTTTCTGGTGCACAAGACTGTACCTCTCTACAAACAACCTTACCTATCATTGACTACTAGAAAACTTTACCTACATTTACCGTTTTGTTTTTGTTTACTTTTAATTTTTTACTATTTTGTGCCCTATAGAATTACTTTTTGTTCTTTTCTACATTTAACTGGTAAATATTTTGTGTTTCTTAGAATAACTTTTTGTTCATTTTCAATTGCTAATAACTGTTTTGTGTATTATAGAAATACCTATTCTTCTTGTTTACTATTAATTGTTAACTATTTCGAGTGTTATCGAAATATTTTTTGTATATTTATAACTTTGATTTTTAATTACTTTGCGTCCTATAGAAGTTTAATTATTAAAATGTTTTATGCTCCGATTAAGTCACCCACACATATCACAAACACACACACCCTACTAAACTCACTCACCGCCGCGCACCTACACACATTCAGACACTTACAGTCGTACAAACGACGTATCCATCAGTGTCAGGGTACCCTGATATTCTCAATAGATAGTTTCGATAATTTTGGCAAATGGAACATACTAACTTGTTGGTTACTGACAGCCCCTTTAAATAAACTTTCTCTCTTAAAATTAAAATACTACACTAATGGCATTACTTAACGTAGTACAAGACTTAGACGAAAATCTACGAGTAAACTGTCATACCGTTGAAACTATTGAACATTGCCAAAAATTAATAAAAAATTCCGAGACTAATTTTAATATTTTATCGCTCAATATCAGAAGCTTCCAACACAATTTTGACAACTTTGCGGTAATGCTACAACGAACTACAATCTGTTTTGATGTTATTATTTTAACGGAATGCTGGTTGTCTGACGGCAGTGTTATAGATCCTCTGCCAGGATATAATACATATCGCACATCGGTTCAGCAAAATAAAAACGGAGGTGTAATTTGCTTTGTTAAAACTGATTACAATACTGTAGCAGCTGAACCTACAATACTAGACGCAGATCGACTTCTCATAACCATCGATGATAAGTTCGCAATCCTAGGCATCTACAGATCTCCTTCTTTCAGTAATATTGATCCATTCCTGAACTCACTGGACACATTACTGAGCTCACTGTCAAACAGACAAACATTAATTGTCACTGGCGATATTAATATTGATATTTGCAACACTAATAATCAGTCATCAGAGTACCTATGTCTAATGTCTTGTCATGGGCTGCTTCCTGCCATAACCAGTCCAACGAGGGATAAAGCATGCCTAGACCACATATTTATAAAGACTCAGAACAAATGCTTTGGGGTCGTTTGCAAGTCCTCAATCACTGATCATGATATAGTTGTCGCTAATATTTCCTTACATAAACCCGCAACTAGTACTGCAAAGAGATGGATAAGTAAAACAGACACCGAAGCAGTTGTTGCTGATCTCAACAGCGTTGACTGGTCTATCGTCACAAAAGACACGAATGTTAATACTGCAACCACAGAATTCACCAACATTGTTTCTTCTACTTTAAACAAACACACGCGCCAAGTGAATATTGGTAGGAAATTGGCATGCATCAAACCATGGATCACCCCGGGATTAGTAAGATGTATGATTCATCGTGACAAACTTCATAATGACTGTAAATCTGACCCTGATGACCCTATCCGAAATAAAATATACACTCGATACAGAAACTTTTTCTCTAAACTTCTTTCAAAAATCAGGTCTGACTACAACAACCAACAGATTGTTGATAACAAAGACAATCCCAAAAATCTCTGGAAAGTAATAAAAACAATAGGTCACATATCGCCTAGAAACAACGAAAGCTCCCAATTACTGAGCCCCAATAGAGAAAAAGATAGACTTAACTCCTGTAACTCACACTTTACCTCAGTAGGAACCCGTCTGGCAGACAAGATACTAGAAAAACTAAATCTATCTCATGAATCTTTAATAAATAAATACACATCCGACGTCTCAAACCCACATTCTCTCCTCCTTGAACCAACAGATGCATACGAAATTATTAAAATTATATCTGACCTTAAAGTCGAAAGCGCCCCTGGCCCTGACAAAATTTCAGTTATCCTAATTAAAAGAGCTTTAAAGTCCTTACTAGTACCAATGATGCACATCTTCAACCTGAGCCTTGAGACCGGTACCTTCCCAGAATGTTGGAAAATAGCTGCGGTTTCCCCTATTTACAAAAGCGGTCCCAAACATGCACCAGATAACTACAGACCTATAGCACTACTAAGCTCTGTCTCTAAAATATTAGAGAGGATAGTTAACTCCCGTCTTATTTCTTTCATTGAGAAAAATCATCTTATCTCTGATAATCAATTCGGTTTCCGAAGGAATAGGTCGACCGAGGACGCTGCCACTCTCCTTGTCAATTGTGTCTCTTCTCATATTGAGAAAAATGAAAAATGCCTTGCCATCTTCCTTGATCTTGCAAAGGCATTTGACACGGTTTCTACTGGCCTACTCCTCAAGAAACTAGAGTGGATAGGAATAAGAGGAATTTGCCTTGAATGGTTTAAAAGCTACCTGACAAACCGGAAACAGTACACAAAAGTAAGCTCTTTTATCAGTGACCAACTCCCCATTAACTACGGAGTCCCACAGGGCAGTGTTCTTGGTCCCACGCTTTTCATTGTCTACATTAACGACATACTTAACCTCTCCGTGAATAATGCTGACACTATAACTTATGCAGACGATACAGCCGTCATATTTCACGGGAAAACGTGGGAACATGTACACTGTCTAGCACAAGAGGGATTGACACTCATCGCAAATAACCTGGACAGAAACCTCCTAACGCTAAATGGCAGTAAAACAAAATATATTGTCTTCTCCAAGACCGCCGCTTCAAAACCTCCGGAACACCTAAAACTCAAACTGCATCACTGCTCTTCTAGCATTTCTACTTCCTCTTCTTCCTCTTGTGACTGTCCCCCTCTTGAACGTACCACTTCCATTAAATACCTCGGTATTCTTATCGACGACCACCTAACATTTAAGCAACATATATCAAACCTCTCTGGCAGAATAAGAAAACTCATCCACACCATGCGCAGATTACGAGACTGTCTACCCACAGATACACTACAACAAGTTTACCTAGCCCTGTGTCAATCCATAATTCAGTATTGTATCAGCGTGTGGGGTAGTGCTGGAAAGACCTACTTGATTGAAGCAGAACGAGCACAGAGAGCGCTTCTTAAAGTAACTTTTAAGAAGCCCTATCGGTTCGCTACTGACTTACTCTATAGTGAAACAAGAGTTCTCAGAGTCCGCCAGCTTTTCATTCTTTCTGCCTGCACCAAAACTCATAAAACTATTAAAAACAGACCCGACTATGCATCTATAATAAGCAAAAGAAACTATAGAATCCCAACACCTGACCACACCTCGTTGCTAGCTAGACGCTCTCCAACTTACTCTCTCATTAATACATACAATAAAGTCTGCAAACTTTGTGAAATCAAAAATACTACCTCATTCAGTTGTAAAAAAATAATAAAGGAAATGTTGCAAAACTCTGGTTATGATGACTCGGAACAATTAATCTAGATACCCTGACCTGACACCTGACACTAAATCAAACTACACTACTGGAACAAATACGCACATATTACATGCACACTCACACACACTACACTACATACTCACACACACCACACTCACATCACACGTACACAAGCACACCCGTTATACCAAACAACACCAACTCACACTTCAAGTCTCCACTCTGGAATTCGCACCCCGAGCCCCAAGATACAGACTAACTGTCTAGTTTGGGGTTCACTGGCAAATCATATTTTGTACACCATAGCTATAGGTAATATTTTAAGCTACTCATGTCGTCTCAACTTTTTATTAACCTGTAAACCTGCTTACTGTATTACCTGGACAATAAACAATTTTCTATTTTCTTTTCTATTTCTATCTCATTGGATCTTATAACATGAAATGAATAGATTAGGGAAAGTCCAGTTCACTTCTTGTTCAAACCTAGTCTTAGTAGTACTGTAGCGGTTAGACCGCCACATACAAAAATAACGAAACAAAAAGACATGACGTCACACAATTCCTACATCTCGCAGTTAGAGTTTACTGAGCGAATAACATAGATACGACTATCCGAAATCAACATATGGGCAGTTGCCCGCCAGACAGAACAACCCGTCTGGTTGGAGGATCCTCCCTTTTCTATGGTGGATGAGTGAACTTTACACCCTGTTCCTCATACCCCTAAATTGGTGACCCCGAGAATGAACGTCAACGCAGCCTTCGTGCAACTACTTCAGCGTGACGTCATCATCATCACTCCCGCAAGCTTTCGTGAGGCGAGTCACACAGCCAGCCAGCACCCACGGCTTCAACGGGTATACTGACCACCAGCATGCAGCGAACGCGCATTCCTGGTCATCACCCTCAGCCACATCACCCCGACTCACTGGGGAATCACCGCAATCACCTCAATCACCGCAATCACCGCAATCACCTCAATCACCGCAATCACCACAATCGCCGCAATCACCGCAAACAGTTCCGACCCACCGTGAACTGTGCGGCACCCGGTTCCGACTCACTGGAACCACAATCACCATCGCCGCAATCACTGCAGACAGTTCCGACCCACTGTGAACTGAGCGGCACCCGGTTCCGACTCACTGGAACCACAGCTGGCACTGTGAAGCATCGCAAGATCCAAGACTCAGCCCACTATCGACCTCCGGTCTCCGGAGGGGAGTGATGTAGCGGTTAGACCGCCACATACAAAAATAACGAAACAAAAAGACATGACGTCACACAATTCCTACATCTCGCAGTTAGAGTTTACTGAGCGAATAACATAGATAAGACTATCCGAAATCAACATATGGGCAGTTGCCCGCCAGACAGAACAACCCGTCTGGTTGGAGGATCCTCCCTTTTCTATGGTGGATGAGTGAACTTTACACCCTGTTCCTCATACCCCTAAAGTACCTAGTAAAAGACTGGAAATGACGTACTTAGCTCATAAAAATAAGAAAATAATACAATGATTCAACTTTGTGTCACGGATTTTGAAAATTTTATATTAAACAAGGTGCGTCCCGCGGTTTCATTCGCATAAGTGTCGACACTTTGTAAATATCGGGATACAAAGTATTTTATGTACTAAACCAGGTCATGGTCTACCTACGTGCCGAATTTCATCCAAATCCGTTCAGCCGTTTCAGCGTGAAAGCGTAACAAACCAACGAACAAACAAACAAACTCAAATTGCAAATTAGTTATGATTATCATAACTATGGCATATAAAACGGTTTGTTTAATTTCTGAAACGTTCATTGTCTTGCCATCCTCATTGTAACAACAAGGTAATATTTCAAAACTTCCTAAAAAGGTCATAACACACTTTCAATAACGCTATCGCTACTTCTTATCTCTTACAGCGATTACTTCCTTCTCAGTATCGCGCGATCTCTTGCGAAAGCCAACATTTTCGTCTGCTTTTCCCATGCATTAGTCGCTTTCGTACGTCACGAGCCGATTGCGCCCGATTACACCCGATCGTGGCCGAAGATAGGAAGGAGGCTGAGGGGCTAAGGTTTGTTATGAGTGGCTAATTGAGGTCGAGCGAGTAAGGGTTAAATAAATAGGAAGAGATGAAGTTAAAATGTTGTGTAAGGTCGTGGGTGACAATTTTTATATAGTTGTGAGCTGGTTACATGTTAATGTTTGTGGAAATGAAGAAGCTTTGAAAAGATCTTATTATATTACCACTTACTAGCTTCTGCCCGCGACTTCGTTCGCGTGAAATTGCGGCCCCCGACACATCGCATCGCATCCCATCGCCTGCCCATGCTATTACTTCGTTTTCGCTTAGCATTTTAGTTTTGTTTTTTTTTTGTTTAACAAAACGTTGCCCCACACTAGGAATTTCTCCTGTATTGTGGGTGCGTTTACAAACATTTTAATTCACAAACACAAACAGCCTTATTTCTGCGTTTTTTCTTTTTACTCGGCTCCTATTGGTCTTAGCGTGATGATATAGCCTATAGCCTTCCTCGATAAATGGGCTTCCTAAAACTCAAAGAATCTTTCAAATTGGACACGTAGTTCCTGAGATTAGCGCATTCAAACAAACAAACAAACTCTTCAGCTTTATATATTAGTAAGTATAGATTTATGTGTTGCTGGGTGGGTCACACCTTACCCTAGTATTCCTGTAAAACACCGCGAACATACCTTATTAGGTACTAGCTGCGCCGCGCGGTTTCACCCGCATAAGTCTCGATCCTATGAGAATATCCGGATAAAAAGTATCCTGTGTCCTAACCCAGGTCATGGTCTACCCCTGTGCCAAATTTCATCCAAATCTGTTCAGCCGTTTTAGCGTGAAAGCGTTACAAACAAATAAAGAAAAAAACTCACTTTCGCATTTATAGGATCTGTTAGGATGATAATGAATGGTAATGACGTGTAAATTCGATATTTCTCAAAGCTATAATATTTTCAAAACCGGAGTTATACGGTCTTAATTAATTAATAACTTAAGTAATTGATCAAAATTATGGTTTGATTATTAGTTCATATATTAAAGTTATAATATCAATTGGCTCGTTATTAAAAAATCTCGCAATCAAATTAATTTCGGTAAGTTTGTGTGTCAATTTTATAAAACACTTCAACATATCAATTTAAACATGAGTATAGTTTACTTATGCACCCAATACGCTATTCAGCTATTATTTTCGACAACGAAGCGTATATTTTCCCATCAACTAACCCATTGTTGGGCTAGTTAATTAACCATATAAGGTTAAAGATGACTGGATATGATCGCTCAAATTGACCAAGAGGTCAACTCGAGGTCCAAATATGGTGTGCATTAGTCATTTCCTTTTTAAATTAACACTTTTTTTGATGGATATAATAGGTGTCTGATATGGTAATTTGCATACCTAGTAGGTATCTTCATTATGTAAAGTGATATTGAGCTTTTCACACAGCTCAGTAGCTGACAGACTGTTCTGGCAACTGGTTCAAAGAATTCGTGTCTGTTTGTAAAACTTAAAGTGTCACTGTTATATGTAAAATACTGCTATTTATTAACATAAGATTCCAGTAAGGTCCATTCGCACTTGGTTGAAAAATCCCGTCTAGTCGTACTCAGCGCTTCTCCTCCACATGTATTATGTGCACTGCCAAGGTGTGGACCTCTCTGCCAGCGTTTCTGTTCCCTTCCACAAATAACCTGTCTGCCTTCAAAGCAAGAGTGAACAGGTGTCTTCACGCTCGTTCCATCATAGACCTCATTCATCACTTTCCATCAGGCAAGATGGAGGTCAAGAAAAAGAAGATATTTTACAGAAAAAGAAAGGTCAAAAGTTGTCTAAATGTCTCAAGATTGGGGAATAAAATTATGTCTGTCTATTGTTATAAAGCTGCACAAACATTTTAATCATCTATAACAATTTCACTCAAGCGTGCCTACGTAAGATCTAAGATTCAGTTCATTTTTGAAATGCCACGATCTTTCCCTTACTCGCATCTGTAATTATATTTCCACACCGATGACCTGGTGGATTGACAAATCGACTCAGATCCATATCTCGTACATTCCTGCGGTCGCTACAATTTTCTGATAATCACAGACTGATTTCTCCGTCTAGATTGGGATCTACCTATTTTTGCTTAGTAATACAGATTGGAAGAATGCAACATTGTTTGAGGAAGGAATAAAAATAATAGTTTTGTTATGAAATATGTTTCCTATTTTTGTGACCCTGTTAGTATATTTCTACAATATAGTGTTAAACTCAAACTTATTATTTCAAACTCACAGCAATCAATCAATCTGCCTAGCCTTTTCCCAACTATGTTGGGGTCGGCTTCCAGTCTAACCGGATGCAGCTGAATACTAGTATTTTACATGGAGCGACTGCCTATCTGACCGCCACAATAACTGGGTAATACGATACCCCTTGGTAAGACTGGCTGTCGGACTTTCAGGCTTCTGACGACCCGTAACGACTCAAAGATCCACGAATGACAACCGGGACCAACGGCTTAACGTGCTTTCCGAGACACGGAGGAGTCTTGGTATGTAAAGATGGACCCATCCACGGACCAACCGTGGCAAGCGTAGCTTAAGCTGATGGATCGACTCGTGCGTCTGTTATAAGTATAAGTTAGCCACAAGCTCTTCCTTTGGATGTTTGTTACTCAATCACGCAAAACGGCTGAACGGTTTTGTATGAAATTTGATACACAGATAGTTTATAGCCTGGATTAACACGTAGGTTACTTTTTATCGCGATAGTAAGTTCTCGTAGCATTTCCAGCCTCCACGTGGGCGATGTCGCGTGTTTAAGCTATGTAGTAGTTCATATTGTTCATAATGTTCATCCCTTTGTTTGTTACATGTTCGTTCTCCAGCATTTTCGTACGCGCTCGATGAGTGTCTTAACATTGCATTACATTCTCATCATCTCAAAGTTTATGTTGCTCTTCAAGAAAAACCTAAATGCAAAGGCAGTAAACATTATAATGTTGTTATAATTTGTATCATTTCGTCGCAATCAGTTAAATAAGTAACTCAAATACGTTTACGACATTTTGGACAATTACACTGCCAAGCAAAATAAATGGGACGTTGCAAACTCTAAATGTCTCCGACTTAATTGCACCGCTGTGTATTATGAAACGGACAAACAGACAGAACATTTGTTAATAATAGTATCTAATCAAAAGTGGGTGTTTGCACGAGGAATGAGCTTAACTTTTGACCTTTGCGATTTCTGTAGTAAATAATAGCTTTGTTAATTGGCATTTTAAAAGTCAAGATTATCATTATTTTAATGTCATGGTAGCCATATGTAGCAATGTGACTTTTTCAATATCATAAGGTTCTTTCACTATTCACTAGTAACGTAGATAGTAAATATTGTAACCTTCGGGCTATGAACTAGTAGCTTCTGTCTCCGACTTCGTTTGCGTGGAAGTCAACCTATAGTATCGTTTGTATTTTTATTATTATAAAAGTCATCATCATCATCATCAGCCTATTAATGTTCCCACTGCTGGGACACAGGCCTCCTCTCTGTGAGATGGAGTGGGCTGTAGTCTACCACGCGGGCCCAGTGCGGGTTGGTAGATGTCACATGTCTTCGAATTTTTTGGTTCTAAGACATGCCGGTATCCTCACGATGTTTTCCTTCACCGTTTTGAGAGCAGTGGTGATGACATTATTTACATAAAGAAAGCGCCTGCTTGGGTTCGAACCCACGACCTACAACTCGTAAGTCGAGGCCGTTACCACTGGGCCACCACTTTTTTACCACCAGTTTTCATTAGTTTGGCAATATTACTGTGTGGAAATAAGAAATGCGGCTAACTAGCGAACTAGAATATTTATTATTTAATTCGTTTTCGTGGTCAGAGAAGGTGTCCTTCACCACACAATCCTCACTTTTGAAAAGTTCTCGAAATTGAATTTTGAAAACGCCAAAAAATAGTCAAGAAATAGTCATAAATAGTCACCAAAGTTAAAAAAATAGTCGCATTAAGATTCCGAAGTTATAGCTATAAGTTGGTGAGGATTGTGGGGTGAACGTCTCCACACAATCCTCACCTCAGTGCAAGGAAACGGCTGGGAGTATCGACTTGGTTTCAATTCCAAAAAATAGTCAATAAATAGTCGTAACGCTATGCCAAATCTCGAAAATAGTCATTAAGAGGTTCCAGAGATATAAAGGTGTCTTGGTGAGGATTACGTGGTGAGCCTTTCTCGCCACAATCCTCACCTGATTACCGCGGAATGCTTACGTTTTTTCATTTGAAATTGGTGTCAAAAAATAGTCAAGAAATAGTCGTCTCCAACCACCATAATTTCGACCTGGTTTAATATGTAGAAGTATGTTAAATTTCCATCTAAACTTCTACATACATTTTCGAGTCGAGTACAGCCGAGCACAAAATTATTATGTTCGTATTTGTAGTGGTCAACAAATTTTTTGTTTGTATTATTGTTAGTTATGTAGCTATTTTAGGTAGGTATTTTAACTATGTTTTATATATAATAATAAATAACATAATCATAACATATTATAAAACAAAATCCCTCCGCCGGCGCCGCGTCTGTCTGAACGCGATAAACTCAAAAACTACCGAACGGATTTTCCTGCAGTTTTCACCAATTGACGGAGTGATTCATAAGGAAGGTTTAAGTGTAGTATAGAATTATTGCGAAGCCGGGTATATAATTATCTTTATATAATCTGAATTTACAGAATTCATGATTTCTGTTACTAAGTACCTACATATACCTGTTAAACTGTGTAACATGTTTTATTTTCCTAACAAAACTATTCGATCGTAAACTCGTAAAACAATAATTAAGATGGCCAGTATCATTTTGCGGACTTTAAAAACTTGTTTGTCTTTTGGCATTATACTATATTTAGTTACTGAATTGCCCAAAATTAAAAAAAGCACGTTAACAATGGATTTTCATATACCTTTTCTGCCTACTCAGCACGTTAACCATGAATTTTCATAATTTTTTTCGATCCGCACATTTGTACAACAATAATGATGACGTACATTCTGCCTCACTAAAAAAAAAGTATAATGGTGCTTACCGAGCACGTATAAAATAAATATTATACCATCCTACTTAAACAAAGTAGAGAATATAAAATTATAATGAATATCTGTAGGTATTTTAATAATAGGTGAGTAGGTAGAAGTCTTAATTTCTCATACTACAATAAAATTAATCTGAAATAAAGACTTAGTGCGGATTTCACCAGTGAAATTGAACGCGTTCAGCACATCTAAACGCGTTGAAATATAACAATTTTGACACTGACAGCTCTTGAACGCGTTTTAGAAATGCTGATCGCGTTCAGTTTCATTTGTGAAATCAGTTAACTCAAAGCCAACCGAAAGGAAATGTCTAACTGAAATAATAGCAAGAAACATATTTAAAATTGGAGGAATATTATGTACAGGTAGATTGGTATTTATTAAACTCTGACAGAAATAATAAATATGTAAGTAACTACAATATTTTATTACCGTATATTATTGAACAACAATATTAGAATAAATTTGCAATTTAAGTATTCGCGACTGTACCAAAACATAATGTATGTAGAAGTTTAGATGGAAATTTAACATACTTCTACATATTAAACCAGGTCGAAATTATGGTGGTTGGAGACGACTATTTCTTGACTATTTTTTGACACCAATTTCAAATGAAAAAACGTAAGCATTCCGCGGTAATCAGGTGAGGATTGTGGCGAGAAAGGCTCACCACGTAATCCTCACCAAGACACCTTTATATCTCTGGAACCTCTAAATGACTATTTTCGAGATTTGGCATAGCGTTACGACTATTTATTGACTATTTTTTGGAATTGAAACCAAGTCGATACTCCCAGCCGTTTGCTTGCACTGAGGTGAGGATTGTGTGGAGACGTTCACCCCACAATCCTCACCAACTTATAGCTATAACTTCCGAATCTTAATGCGACTATTTTTTTAACTTTGGTGACTATTTATGACTATTTCTTGACTATTTTTTGGCGTTTTCAAAATTCAATTTCATGAACTTTTCAAAAGTGAGGATTGTGTGATGAAGGACACCAGAGAAGGAGTCGCTCCTTGTAAAATACTGGTATTCAGCTGCATCCGGTAAGACCGGACGCCGACCCCAACATAGTTGGGAAAAGGCTAGGCAGATGCTGATGATGATCATGTTATATACACATTATTGTTAAAATGTTTTGTGCAAGCATGACCAACACAATCACTTTGAAACTATCACATCGATTCGAACCCTGGACTTAATAACCTGCCTGAAACTGACAACTCTCTGAGTAAGCGTGGTTAAAGAAAAGCCATTTCCCTGCACTATGAGACGACAGATGCAGACCGATAATCATGTAACAATAGATACGGTAGTCAACCATCTAGTGTAGGTAGGTACTGTATACTTTTCTCTAATTTTGAAACAAGGATGAAAATAAAAAGATGGCCTCTATCTGATTATCTCGTGTTGTTAGTGACTGCGCAAGAGTCATTACTGGTAGCTGTAAGTATACGATACGGGCTGTGTTTATTGTCAGTACGTTTGTCTTCATAAGTAGATGAGAATGCTAAGTTTTATAGGTTTCTTCCACGAGGTAGAAAATCATTAAAACTGTCTTTTTTGTATGGTTTTTGGGGAAAGTATAGTATCCCACAGGGCCCGTGATTTTGTAAAATACTACTTAGGCATAGCGCTATAAAAATTGGGATATACGTCCTCTTGTCTGCATTAAACTGCGATTTGTCATCCTTTTCTTATGGGGATTACGTCTAGACTAGTCCAGTGCACAAGCAGGCAACAAGTAGATCCCGATTCTGGTTATCTGAAAAGTGTCGGGATTTAAAGCAATTTCCCCTAAAACAGTTTATTGAAACCTTTATCGGGGCGCCCATGAACATTGACCGTAATAGTAATGTAAACGAGCTGGTTAATGATGATTTCTTCGCAAAAAACGCCTGTAAAAACAGCATTAAGATATAGATAACGTTATTTGATAAGGATCTCGTCATCGTGGCTAAATGATAACAGCCGCACTGGTCGATCGGACGTTAACCTAAGGCAGCCTTACCCTTATCGCCATTACATATCGAGACCCTTCCGTGCCTCGGAAAGCACGTTAAGCCATTGGTCCCGGCTGTCATTCGTAGATCTTTGACAGTTGTTATGGGTCGGAAGCCTGAAAAGTCTGACAACCTGTCTTACCAAAGGGTATCGAGTTACCAAGTACTGGATTGTGGAGGTCAGATAGGCAGTCGCTCCATGTAAAATACTGGTATTCAGCTGGATCCGGTTTGACTGGAAGCTTACCCCAACATAGTTGGGAAAAGGTTAGGCAGATTGATTGACCTGGTAAGCTTGTTGACAGGCCTACACTGTCCTCCCATTATTATTAAGGGGATGTAGGAGAGGTCATATGCAACCAAATGACTCGTCATGACCACGTTAACCGGTTTGACTGGAAGCAGACTCCAAAATAGTTGGGAAAAGGCTAGGTAGATTGGATAAAGATAA
This sequence comes from Conistra vaccinii, assembly GCA_948150665.1. Lineage (NCBI taxonomy): Eukaryota > Metazoa > Arthropoda > Insecta > Lepidoptera > Noctuidae > Conistra > Conistra vaccinii. The sequence continues at coordinate 18,726,407 of OX411338.1, read as the reverse complement.
GTGATGTGCAAAATGTTGTAAGATACCTATCAAGCTACCACTAACAACATCTAAACTTAGTGCCATCAGCTGGGAAGGTCACAAGTTACACGCTAAGTTACATCTAAGTATTGATGTTTGACATCACTTAATGGCTGTAACAAAAGATTATTGACCGTTGATAATGTGTGTTTAAGTTTTATTTTGTAAAGTTTTTGCAAGGTCAGGTAATAGGGAGGTGTCAAGAGGTCATGATTAAAGTAAGAGTGGGTCTAGGTTTTATGTTTTGAATTTTGGATATAATAATGAGCTCGTCATAATCGGGCACAATAAAAAAAATGTCTTTGAGTGGACGTTTGTATCCTAAATGTATCTATATTTTAGTTGAGTTATAGTATAATATTTACATAATTTAAAAGCTTAAGTCTTATAGTACAAGCATATAAAAAATGGTGGGGAAAGAATCATAGGGGCATGAAAAAATTCGTTTGGGTCTCTGTCAAAAAGAAAAGTACCCAAAAGGCTAGCAGCATTGCCATACAACATGGCACGTGAAAAGTAGACCATCCTTTGAATGTACGAGTATGAGACTTGCTATACAATGATAACAATTTTCTTTAATTTTCAAAATAAAGTTTGTTTTGTTAGTGAAGTTTTGTGCGTTAGAACAATGTGATTTTTCATGTTTTGTCTACCGATTTTACTAGCTATGATCCGATTTAATATTTTCATATTCACATGCAATGATATAAACGACCAGACTAAGATTAATGCGCCAATTCCTAACACTGTTTAATCTCTTACCTAACACTTATAAAGCATGATTAATTTCAGTATCATTGCCCTCATACATCTAACTCAGCAAACGTTTCAGTTTCAAAATATTTATCTTAGCTGCGCACACGCAACCCGGCGATCAAGTTGTCTCTACATGCGATCGCTCCAATACAGCGCTACCAAATGTAGAGAAGCGTGAAATTGTACACGCCTTCGCAATGTACCGGGTAGAGTCACATAGCGAGGAGAGCGATCACATATAGCCATTTTATTTGTAGTTATATAATATAATTTTATTTTGGAACATAAAGGTTTTGTAGTACATGAGGGACTTATAAAGTAGGCGTAGCTACAATGAATTGATGGGCGAATCGCTGCTCTCCTAGCTAGATCACTGAGTAATCTGTATTAAGGAGAGACAGTTTCGACTCCCAATTTGAGTATCACAAAAATCATGTTTTTATGCTATGGAGATTACAGTATCAAAACACACAATCATACAATTAAAATTAAATAAAACAAATTAGAAAAATATTGAATAAGGAGTGTAAGTGTGCTAAGTCAAGTGAGTGCTTGTGTGAGTGTGTGTGTGTGTGCATTTGAATAATAGGAAATGGGGTTACCTTTATGTAAGTGACATTAAGTACTCTTCAGTCTCGTAGATTTTATTCAAGAGGAATGCACGAATTGCAGTTAGAACTCGTGGCTAAGTAATAAGTGCCACAAGTAATAACAACCGCACGGGTCGAGTAAGGATAAGCTTTACTCGCCGAGGTCGGTCCGTGGATGGGTGACCATCCATTCCATACCTAGACCCCTCCGTGCCTCGGAAAGTTGGTCCCGGCTGTCATTTGCAGATCTTTGTCAGTTGTTACGGGTCGTCAGAAGACCGAAAGTCTGAGAAGCAGTCGTACCAAGGGGTAGTGTGTTACTCAGTAACTGGGTTGTGGAGGTCAGATTGGCAGTCACTCCATGTAAAACACTGATATTTAGCTGCATCCGGTTAGACTGGAAGCCAACCCAACATAGTTAGAAAAGGCTAGGCAGATGATGGTCAAAATTTATCGTATAGCTCACACAGGCATGTAAACCTAAGTGCAACAGACAGACAAACAGTCAGAACAATGAATAATGGCGCCCGCAACCGTCGGCTCGGTTATTTGCGATAACAAATTGCTACCGCTCCCTCTGAGGTATTTATCGGGTAGCTTTGAGTCTACACATAAATGGTAGATCGATTTCAGTACACATTGTGTGAACTCAAACTTAAATCATTTATTTAAATTGTCATTTATTTAAGTTGTTCATTCCAAAGCGTAGTAGTTTCGTCTGGAGAAAAAAGGGCATGAAACTCCATGGAAACTCTTTTAAATCATATCAAAAACTTTGGTTACAAAAGAAAGAAAGAACGAAAAATATTTTATTTGGGATATGCACAGGAAATACAAACAGTAAAACCTAATAGTAAAACATAATAAATAAAAAACAAAATGGGGTATTAAAAAACGAACAATAATAACGACCTGTGCGAGGCCAAAAAGGCTCCTATCTCAGCATAATGCTGCAATATTTAAGAAAAAAACCCGAAGCGCTGGTATTCTGATAGGGCCCACCCTAAATCACCACCTACCTAAATCATTAATGTTAAGAATCATGAATGCCATTCTATTGCATGCCATTTCAATGCAATTATGTTTTAGTAAGTAGATGAGGTTACATTTACTTACTAAAACATAATTTTATTAAGCTGCACAGAAAATAATAGATTTTAACAGTAATTACCTACCTAGTTTTATCTGATAGTTTTATCAACGCTAATATAAAATTGAAATTAAGCTCGTCACACGAGTCACGGATAGTTTACCGTGAAATAAGCCGTGAAAGTAGTTTCGTTGCAGTGTTAACTATCTGTTGAGCTATCTTCATGCTAGGTTTCTAGTAGTTTAAGAACATGAAATGGTCTAAGTTCATAGACAACAATGAATGCTACTGCAACCTAATAAATAGGCACAAAGTCTCTTTTGCCAAAATTTGCTGTTTGCTTTGTAGGTAACAGTTTTCTCCTGCTAAGTTCTGGTACTTTGGAAATAGTCGTTCTATTTCCAAGGTACCAGAACTTATCATCACGCCAGTATTTTATGAGGGGATAGGCAGAAGTTCATAGCACACACACGTTGCCTCAGTTTTATATGAAATAAAAACGAAATGAAATCTTTTATTTTCCAGATATAAATCCACATAAAAATTTCATTAAATGATGATTTCATGTTGTTTGAGTCCCTTGTGTTAGGAGGCGGGCTATTTTCCGGCTTCAAATCCAGACTCAGGGCTGCAACTAAATGACAAAACCAAGCCTAGGTATCAAACTATCCCTATTGTGACCACTAGTCGAACAAGACAGGCAATCAAACAAAGCAATTCGTAGCAAAAAGTTGCAGTATTCTAGACCTGCAACATAATTAGCCTACCCTTGTTCTATTAAAATAAATTCACAAAGGTACATAAATAATGCACAATGAATAATAGAGTTAACAGCTAATTTGTGTGAACAAATTACCACCATTGTGCCCTGAACACTGGACGGGCAGCTATTAATATTGATAATTCAATACATGTCGACATCAATGAGCTTTAGAGCAGTGGTGGCCCAGTGATAACGGCCCCGACTTTCGAGTTGTAGGTCGTGGGTTCGAACCCAAGCAGGCGCTTTACTTTGTGTAAATAATTTCATCACCACTGCTCTCGAAACGGTGAAGGAAAATATCGTGAGGAAACTGGCATGTCTTAGAAACAAAAATTCGAAGACATGTGACATCTACCAACCCGCACTGGGCCCGCGTGGTAGATTACAGCCCACGCCCTCTCACAGAGAGGAGGCCTGTGTCCCAGCAGTGGGAACATTAATAGGCTAATTATGATCAATGAGCTTTGAAATAGATGCTGGGACTAAGAATGATTTGTAAATTAGATAGTCAGAATAGGATCTTTTAAGCGAAGATTATGAAACGTTACAGGAATTTCAAGGGGTTTCACGAAAGAGGGTTTTCTTCTGGATGTCTTAGACGACTCAAAACAATCTTCCTAGCCTTTTTCCCAACTATCTTGGGGTCGGCTTCCAGTCTAACCGGATGCAGCTGAATACCAGTATTTTACATGGAGCGACTGCCTATCTGACCTCCACAACCCAGTAACTGGGTAATACGGTACCCCTTGGTAAGACTGGTGTCAGACTTTCGGGCTTCTGACGACTCGTAACGACTGTCAAAGATCCACAAATGACAGCCGAGACCAACGGCTTAACGTGCTTTCCGAGGCACGGAGGAGTCTCGGTATGTAAAGATGGTCACCCATCCACTGACCAACCCCGGCAAGCGTAGCTTAATCTGATGGATCGACCCGTGCGGCTTGTTATTACTTAGCCACGAGCTCCTCGATGTCTTAGACGACTAAAAGGAAATAATTAAGTATGTAAAGGGCACAAGCAGTGAATATAATACGATCACCATTGAGTTTGCGAAACGTAATGGTTCTGGCAATAGCTATTATCAGCTCTTCATTATACACTTTCTGGTCTTATGTAATGCTGTGCAAGTAAATCGAAACTCAGTAAGTTCCTTCGTTATTTCAGGATTCATTAAAACTTGATTTTTGTTTTCACCTCTAATTTCTTTATCTGTTTTCTCAAAAACTGTGTAAAGAGCGTGCATCCTAAAAGTTGGCAACGTCGTAAATACCTGTTAAATATTTACATATTTTGATTAATTAAGAAATAATACTGTATGGGAATATATATTATATTATGTGGCTAACTAGCGAACTCGATTATTGAATATGAAATGCAATAATTAATAAAAATAATATTTAGTTTTAGATGTAAAAAAAGCATTTGGTTTCCAAATTGCTTTTTTTACACCTAAGACGGGTACAACATCAAATTCAATGTTACAATTGCAATTCATTATTAACATTATAGTTCGCTAGTTAGCCACATTTCTTATTTCCATACAGAAGAAATATTGCCAAATTAATAAAAACAGGTAAATTTTTGACAGCTATTTGCGACGTTGCCAACTTTCAGAATATTTGATGAGAGAGAGATGGGATGGGAAGGTAGGTACATACGTCTAACCTTCCCATCTTTTAACAATTTGTAGTTTGTTCTGGATTATTTTATCCGTGAGAGGTGTTATACAAGATTTTATCTCCATAACAAAATTAATAAACAAACAATACAATGTGTCTTGACCTCTACCTTTACAGCCTTATTCCCAAAAGTTATACAACGGAACATCGGATGTGGAGGTAGTCCGGATATTATAGCAGCTCCATTATAATAGACAAACCAGCTCATTTCATTGTTTAGTTGTGGCATTGGTTCCGACATGGTTCAATCTTAGGTGGTAGCCGTCCTTCTGACGAGAATAAGAAATATTATTGCGTAATTTGCATTCAAGCAACAAGATTGTATGAAATTTTGTAATATCTTGATTTAAAAGAGCGTCCCTAAAGTTTCTTGCCCGTTCTTCTCCATACAGATCTACGATTCTAAGTAGCTTCGACTTTCTGACTGACTGACCGACTCTTTGACAACTCAAAAGCGCTTGTAAATGGTTTTAATGCTTTGAGATTCACACTTACACTTACAGAAACGGATTGTCTAATGACTTTATTTGTTGTTCTATAATACGGTATTTCATAAATGCAGTCTTCTTGCAAACGAATAAATAAATAAATGGGAACATCTTTCGTCACTATTTAAATAGAGTATTGCAGAGGCTAATAAATAATCTAGCTGTGCCCCGTGGTTCAACAGTACCTACGTAATTATCATATCTTTATCAGAAATGATAAGTTTACGTATTATCCTTCGTTACATCAAGCGATAAAAATTGTCTTATTTATTTTATTTTATTCGGGAAACTGACAGACAACTTAAACAGTGTACTTAAATATTATAAAATTAAAAGCCATTTACAAGTTTCCACTGATAAACAAATTACTTATTTAATTTTATTTAACATTTTTTTATTTTTTATTTGAAAGATATGACGCTGCCTCTTTGCTGAATTTCCTCAAACTCATTTCATTGGTTTAGCCGTGACAACGTGCAAATAGACATACTTGCTTTAAATTTTTAGTAAGTCAATCCACTTTACAAATCAATATGATGATCTAACTAATGCCTATTTCATTACACATTTACTGGATAAATCCGACAGTATCTTACTGATGACCGATACTAAAGACATTAAAACAAACAAACATACATAATTAATGAACACTGCGGGAAATGCAAAACAAGAATCAGTAAAGAACAAGAAACAATGGTACAAGCAAATAATCACCAGATTATGTACTAATTACTTTCGATTGGAGTCGTAGTGTTGCGCAAGCGATCATCTGTCGATAATTGCTGTACTGTGACGTATGCATACCGAGGCGGGCGGTAACCTGTAGTTAGTGTGGCTTGTGTGAGAGGAGGTAGCGATTTTGAGAGAAAAGCAACGTAATTTATAAATGGCAAAGAAAAGCAAAGCTTTAAGCAATTTATAATTGGCAAGGCTGGCGTTGAACTTTCTAGACTAGGGAGGTCTAAAATACGAAGCCCACCCGTTTCACTTTCTGATGACATCCATTCCTATTTAAAACTATAACCTATTTCTTTAACTAACTATCTTTAACTAACATTGCAAATACCTGTAGCGATTACACCGCCATATACGAACTACGCATCAAAGACATGACGTCACACAAATCTAACTGCATCCCGCAATTAGAGTTTACTACGCGAACGACATATACAAGACTATCCGGCGTCTTTCGGGCAGTTGCCCGCCAGACACAACACCCGTCTAGCCGGAGGATCCTCCCTTTTCTAATGAGAATGAGTGAACTTTACACTCTGTTCCTCATACCTCTAAAGAAGTAATCTTCTTAATTAATTCTATAGCAATCATCGCTCTTTTGCGGTCACGTCAATACCACTATAGGTACTTATCTATAATTTCAATTTGTTTTTATGCTATTCATTAGGTTAAACTTATTTGGATAACGTTTGTTCTTTGAAAAAATACTCGGACGTACTATAAAGATAACATAACTCGTCATTTCGTTTTTCAACAAGCAATTTATGTTTCCTGCTTTTCGCTTATGACTCGCACCACACATTCACTTTCACCGCTCTAGCCGGGATGCGCAGGAGTAACCGACCGAGTAATCGATTCAGAAATCATTTAATTGCTTTACTCTCGTGCTGTAATGCCAACATCATCGGTTATGGATCGTAATCCAGTTATGTCTTTGTTTAGCATCAGACATGTTTGAAGTTTTTTTTTTTCATTAAGTTCCTAATTAACCGTTAAGGCTTTTGCAGACCAGCGCGATTTGTCGCGCGACGCGACACGATCAATATAATTTCTAAGAAAACTTCACGGTATAACAATAACCGGTGTCGCGTCGCGCGACTTGTTGCGCTAGTCTGCACAAAGCTTTAAAGTTTCTTTATTTAATCCTTTTTGTGCTTTTTTTTCCCTATTGGTGTTCATGTCTTTGTTCTCAGAACAATTTAGGTATAGTATCCTGATTTTGTTTTTTAAGTCGTGGGGCGCTCGTGGCTAAGTCATAACAGCCGCACGGGTTGATCCAACAAGTTAAGCTATGCTTGCCGGGGTTGGTTCGTGGATGGGTGACCATCTTTACATACCGAAACTCCTCCGTGCCAAGGGGTATCGTATTACCCAGTTACTGGGTTGTGGAGGTCAGATAAGCAGTCGCTCCATGTAAAATACTGGTATTCATCTGCATCCGGTTACACTGGAAGCCGACCCCAACATCATTGGGAAACGGCTAGGCAGATTTGATATATTATTTTTTCATGATCACAGTTCATTTTTCTTGTCAATTACTTAATTTAAATTATTGACCTACAAAAGCAAATTTTATCTTACATCCGTATTGCATGACCTATAAAGGTAAACGATGATTTCGGTTTTAGTTTTAATGTTAGCCTACGAAACTTTTTTTTAATAAAACATAGAAATAAAACAAACTTGAAAAATTTCATCTAATTAGGAGACGTGACTTATAAAACACTATTTTATTTAACAGTGCCACAGATCGCAATCGCATTTGAAAGAAAGTGAAATATCGTGCGAATTCGTAGCGAACGAAATATGACCCGATAAAGTAAGTGTCAGTAAAAGCTGTTCCCTGAACCTGGGGTCAGACTTTCAACTTGTGACCAAGCGGTACCTAACGTGTACAGTCGACAAAATTGTTGTGTACTGGCAAAGTTGAAGAGCTTTTTCTTGGGAGAGCTCGTCCGGGAAATTACCGCTACCATACTTTTTTTGCCGTGTTCCGGTTTCTAGGACTGAAATTAAACGAAATTGAGTGAAATTAAATTATATATTCTGTCATTTAATTTCAGTCATAGCTTCCGACCCGGAAAACAGACTGTCGGTGTAATTATAAGCACATGAGATTGTGAGCTTTGATTCTGGGATGACAACGCAATGGCAATGTCTCTGATATTGTGGAATAGGCAATCCACATACCATCAGGTGAGACGCTGCTGGTTTGCCACTCAATAATCTCTTAGCAATAGGTGTTTTAAAGTGTGAAAAGGGAACAGACAGAGTTACTTTCGTATTTATAATACTTAGCTGCCCGCATACCTATCTCTTTTGTTAACTGTACCCAACGTGAGGTGTACCCAGCTTTCTGACGGCATTCTGCTTGATAGCCAGTGCTAGGCCAGAGGTTAAGGTCTTTCTAACGTTTTGTGTCGGTGCATTATTAACGATTCAAGGAAAAGCAAGGAGCGTTTCTCTTGTCAATAACTTTGCATGTAGGTAGTGTTTGTGACACATTAGCGTGACTGCGACTGTAAATGCTATTTAGTACTAATTTAAAAAACGGTCTTAAGCTTTGGTTTCCTATAAAAGCAGTTCCGTCATAATATTATAAGGACCGTCATTAAAATCTGTCATTTACACGTGACATTAAGGTGTCAAAAACTGTATTTGGACGGCCGTTATTGTGTGACCGTTCACCGCTTATTGTTTTCTAAGTTATTGTTGGTTTTATCAAAACCAAAATTAATTTCATCAATTTAGTTATAGTTTAATTTAGAATTATAGCACACGACTCACAGGAGCCAAATACATATTATAGTTAATTAAAATAAACCGATTTACAGCCAGTTGCAGAAACGAATTTTATCTTTTAAAGTTGTCATTAAATAGAAATGTTCCAGACTATCAATCTGCCTAGACTTGCCAACTTTGCCAACTATGTTCCAGTCTAACCGGATGCAGCGGAATAGCAGTATTTTACATGGAGCGACTGCCTATCTGACCTCCACAACCCAGTAACTGGGTAACACCATACCCCTTGGTAGGACTGGTTGTCAGACTTTCGGGCTTCTGACGACCCGTAAGGACTGTCAAAGATCCACGAATGCTAGCCGGGACCAACGGCTTAACGTGCTTTCCGAGGCAAAAAAAAAACAAAAAGAAATACTTATCTTCCATTAACTTGTTGTAGAAAGCAACACTAGACTCGATTTTAATGGTTATTTGATGAAATTAATTAAATCATTAGTGTTCGTTCGTTAATGATCCATTACGCAATGGGACATTAATGTTTGTTTTTGAGCAACTGGGTGTAAGTTAAGTTCAAATCAGTTAAGGACCGATTTTTAGCAAGCGGGTCTAATCTCCCAGAATGCATTTTACGAGTATGTTCCAAGGTAGTTTTGATTTATTGAATCCGTTATTATCGAATAACGAGTGAACGAACTTAAATCTAAGTTCTTCATACTGAAGAACTCCTTTTTAAGAGAACCTGTTTTAAAGTGTCTTTTCGACAAATATCAAGCAGTGGTATGCGAAGTGTTTTATAGATGGTTGTATTAGCGCAGTGGCTATGGGTACCAATTGGCTTGCTGCACCTGAGATCGGTTTAAAGAACTTTATTTCTCATAAGAACTAAACTAGTTCGCTTATAATGAGATACATTTATGTGGTTTTTAACCAATCTGCGTTCACAATTCATTTGCAAAACATGTAAACAAACACGAGCCTTAGGAAAAACAACTGCAATGCCTACACATAACGTTCAGTTTGCGCTACAGCTTCATAATTTTTATAACTTTTTCAACAGTACTAGTCGGTCTAAAATTAACCTTATTTACACATACATAAAGTTGATGTTTGCCTAAGTGGAAAGCTCTTCCCCGTCCACATATTGTCTGGCAAACAGATTACGAACACAGATTAGTAATACTATAATTAGTAAATTACCTCTAGGGTGTTGGAGACATTATTAGCATTGAAACAACATAACACGTTTTATGTTATTTCAGATGTTGTGACGTATTGCCTTAATCTGCGCTTGAACATGTTTATACTGTCACATTTCTTTAGATCCTCCGGTAAACTGTTGAACAGCTGTGCTCCTTCAACCAATATCGTTTTTTTGCCATAGTTAGTGCGAGCGCGCGCTGGTTGTAACTGGATTTTGTTTTTATTCCTTACATTGTATGTTATATTTTTCATGTGTAGTTGTATGTTTGATTGAACAGATTTGGTGATGATTTTTTTAATGAGGACGCAAGTGTAGTATTTGTAAAGATGAGTTATATTGAGTAGTTTGGTTTTTTTGTATAGTATTCTTGTCGGAGTTAGATAATGATAGTGAAATAGTGTTTTTATAATTTTGTTTTGTGTTCTTTGTAGTGGGTCTAGGTGAGTTTTCGCGGCTGACCCCCATATCTCAACTAAATATTCAAGATGAGATTTAACCAGAGAGTTATATATTATGTTACGTACTTTTTTTGGAATGCAGTTTGAAACTTTACGTAATGCTGCTAGTAATGACATTAACTTTGTTTTGATATGGTTGATGTGATGTTTCCAAGTGAGTTTGTCGTCTACATGTAATCCCAGATATTTTTCATAGGTTGATCTTTTGAGAACTTCTTTATCTATTGTGAGTGGTGTGAACTCCGGTAATGGTTTGTTTTTGGCACAAAAAATCATAAAAGATGTTTTTGCGGTATTAATAGTAAGTAAATTACATTTTAGCCATTCGTTCAGCAGGTCAAGGTCGTTCTGCGCGTCCGTTACAATGTTATGGATAGATTTATTGAAATAAAATAGACATGTGTCATCTGCGTATAGAGTTAAATGCCCTTTAAGTCCTATTTTATTGATATTATTAACATATATTAAAAATAGTAGTGAGCTAATAACCGAGCCTTGGGGACAGCCATACGTAATGTTTTGAACCGAGCTAGTGAAATTGTCTAACTTAACTACTTGTCGCCTATTCTGTAAGTAAGATGTGAACATATTGAGGGCGCTGCCGGAGATACCTATATTATTTAGTTTCTGGATAAGCTTTTGATGACTCACTGTATCGAATGCTTTTTTTAAATCAATAAAGATTCCTAAAACAACATTTTTTTCATCAATATTTGTTTTTATTTTTGTTATTAGGTCTACTGCAGCTGTTAGAGTACTTGACTTAGCTCGAAAACCATATTGTTGGTCTATTAAGAAATTCTTGTCGTTTAGGTATTTACTTAGACGGTTATATAGAACTCGTTCAAATACCTTTGATATCACTGGTAAGACCGACACTGGCCTATAATTACCCGGGTCAGTCCTACTTCCAGACTTATAAATAGGACTGACCCTGGCAATTTTAAGCGAATCTGGAAAAATACCTCGTGATAAGCACCTGTTTATACAGTCAGTTAATCTCCTACTTATTATAGGTTTTAAACATTTTATTGCCTTAGTGCTGATGCCATCTAGACCTGTGCTTGTGTTGCTGTCAAGGTCGTCAATAATTCTAGATATTTCCTCTGCGTCACATGGGGAAAGCTCGTTTAGTGATATGTTATGTGTGTAATTATCGTACATAAAGATATTATCGGTGTTTACATGGTATGTGATGGGTATTTTGTTAGCTAGGTCTGCACCTATTGACGAAAAAAATTAGTTAAATAAGTCACATATTGCATTACCCTCTGTAATTAGGCCTGAGTTTGACATTAGTTTAGGAGGGGCACAGCTGTTGTTTTTAATTATCGCAGGTTCAATTCCCGTATCACACAAAAAATATAGCTCGTAAGTTGTAGTAGTATGTGTGTGTGATTTATGTCTGTAAACACACCAATGCGAATAAAGTATGGCGCAGGATTATAAAAATTAACTTTAATGTTGGTGTATTAACTAAGAGCTCAGCCCACCCCGGAAGCTGGCTAGCGTGATTCTCAACAACAATGTAGTGCTACAATAAAGGTATCTTCCCATAACTCAGCTCACGTAACAGCTGATCGTATCGGCAAACTGAACGTTCCCTACATTTACACGTCGCCGATGATAAATTGTGTGTTTCGCTTAATGACGATAGAGGGCGGTACTGGGAGATTTTGGATAACTTTAAGACTAGTTTAGTCTAACTTTTGTTCGTAATTTGTGTCGGGGCCACAGTTTGTAGCACGACAGTTGCCCGTCTGGTATACAGGCTAGCGATTTAGCCACTCTCATCAAATAACTTTTCCCGCTCTGGAAGGAGTGGGAGGGTTTGTCAGACTCTTACTGACTAAAACCCACCCGTGTTCCTTCAGTTGCCTATACGTTGCCAGGGGCCACGGTAACCCTTTAGGACATTCCCGCAACCCGGGCAGGGCGATTTAGCCACCTGTCTTCGACATTAACAAAGCTACCAACGCACACGTATGACTGTGATGTCGTTGGCCTCGTTCTAACCAAACCGATCGTCGTGCAAACATGCGGTCGCGTTCATTTTGTTCGGCGAATCCAAAAGCGTAGTCGGGCCGAAAGAGAGCGCTTTCCCGGTTTTCTGAATAAATGAGTGACATAATGAAGGGACGATCGTGTATTCGCGCGACCGGTTACTTTGGTTAGGACGCGGGCTTTGCATAGCTAAAATGTAGTCGACATGGGCTACAAAATGTTGCCCGTGTGAATTTTACGCTCTTTTTAAGAGCGTTTATTCTGAAAGTGGGCAACTTTGCAAATAGACGTCAAATATTTCGCGGTTTTGATTAAATGGCAATCAAATAATAATATTCTAGTTCGCTAGTTAGCCACTTTTTTATTTATACACAGTAATAATGCAAAATTAATCAAAACAGGAAAAAAATTGACAGCTATTTGCGACGGTTACCAGCTTTTGGGATAACCGCTCTTAACACACTTTTTGTCACTAAGATTAGAAGAACTACGATTTTATTGAAAAGTAGCCCGTCTACTACCCTGTAGTTTTTACATGATCCATAGTAGGAACTGTCACTTGTAATACATATAGAACAAGATAATCAGCTCAGCGGGACAAAAAGTCAATGTATTTGCACTGAGCTGTCGTGAACACGGGAAGTGACGTAAATGTTCATAAAGGCGAATGTGGCTGTTTCTATATTGCTGTTTATATAAGGGGTTCATATTAAACTTGTTATTTATTGTTATACGGCTTGGATGTTATTTTATCCCTCTAAGTGTTGACGAAGATTCTAGGATGCATCGAATCGCTCATGCAATTTTTTTTGGTTTCATCTAATTTGTTATACCTAACGTTAAAGTGTCTGCTACACGGTTGCCAACCGTGTCCCTGGCAGAGGTGATCTTGGTTGGCGACCGGCAAAGTTGTTTCAATGTTTGGTCGTAAACCATCATATACACGGTTGTAAACCTCTGTTGGGACGCGGTTACCGACTGTGCAGCAGGCGTTTTAGTATCTATAAAGTAAAGAGATAATGGTGTTATGTTTCAAAAATGTCAAGTGCTTATTTACCTACGCGTATATGACCAGCTAAAAGATCATGTTAAGATGACAAAAAGAGGTAACTTGGCTAGTAAATAGTCTATGAAGAAAGATACAAAATCTACAAACCCAGACATTCGTCACAACAGAAAATTAAGTACCTAACCTTATTTAATCTAGAGGGATCATTAAAAACAGAGTTATTTTAGCAAAATCTCAAGCACATCGTGAGTAAAGTCACGGTGTGAGTTAAGTTAAATAAAAAGTCGTATGCGCCAGTTTACTAGGCGTGAGAGTAACTTAAAGTGTGGTGAGCGATAAGTAAGTACAGTACAACACCACTTAGATGTAGCATCGGCAAAATTCGTAATACCGATCATCATCCGAATTCAAATTACCAATCTTTATTACTGCTTTGGGTAAAAATGATCTTTACGCAAACGAAATAACTTGTAAAGTCATACATAACCAAAACACATTCGTAAAATTTAAAAGTTGTGTCGTATAGACTGTAACTTATTTGTGGTCCCTTGCGGTAAGAATAAGTTAGTTATTGCGGTCTCGAGAGGCCATTATTTCAATCAGGTAAATGAGAAGTAGGTAGAATTTACCACGTTTGTGTTTTCAGTAACTACAGTCAACCGCAAGTCAGTAACATACTACAGAAACCACCCTTAGGTATTGCTTCTGACATAAGTATAAGTGCTGTCACATCAACATCATCATCATCAGCCTATTAATGTTCCCACTGCTGGGACACAGGCCTCCTCTCTGTGAGAGGGAGTGGGCTGTAATCTACCACGCAGGCCCAGTGCGGGTTGGTAGATGTCACATGTCTTCGAATTTTTGGTTCTAAGATATGCCGGTTTCCTCCTTTCTTTCACCGTTTTGAGAGCAGTGGTGATGAAATTATTTCCACGAAGTAAAGCGCCTGCACTGGGCCACCACTGCTCCTTGTGCTGTCAATGTCGAGTTGTTATTATGGACGTGCAGTTGACTGAGTACCATGATTCTAGCCACAAATTAAATGGTGATAATCGCAATTCCGCTCATTATATTACACAGCATTTTTTATTACCATTTTAGAGGTATGAGGAACAGGGTGTAAAGTTCACTCATCCTCCATAGAAAAGGGAGGATCTTCCGACCAGACGGGTGTCGTGTCTGGTGGGCAACTGCCCAACGATTGATGTCGGAGGTCTCTAATTGCGCAATGCTGGATTTGTGTGATGTCAGAGTTTTGATTGACGTCAGGTCTTTGATGCGTAGTTTGGCTGTGACGATATAGTTGCCGCCACTCCATGTTTCGTCGATGGTTCTGTGAATGTTTTTCCTGTGTTGGACTGTAGATGATGAGATGCCTGCCTTTACAAACACAAACAGTAAGACCCGGGTCAGCTGTCTATTCATTTGTTTTGTCGAACCCGGGACACGTAGCATAAGAGTCAATCACTCAGACACTGCGCTTACTTTGCCATCCGTGACTTTGCATCCTTTAATTGGACACCTTTTAAAGATAATCATCAACTACCTAATTCTTCTTCTCTAATCTGCATAATAAATAATTCAAATGAGTTGAGTTAGTCTTTGTTTTTAAAGTAAACAAGGCACTTTACTGTTATCTTTGTAACTTATCAGTTAATCAGCGCACGTTTAAACGTTATAAGTAAAGTTTAGTTTAGCTCTACTTTTTATGTAAATTTTATTTTATTTATTCTGACATACTTGCATATATTCATAGTATTAATTAATTATACCTTTAAGATAGATGAAAATGGAACAGTGCCCATGTTTAAAAAACCAGCCAGGTGCGTGTCGGACAACGCACAATGAAGGGTTTCGTAGTTCGAATGAATTTATCCCAAAAAAAACTTTATATTGTTGTTGAAAAACATGTTCTCCCATATATTGATATCCGCCACGGTCAATCAAATGTAGGTCACTTCAATGTAAGTTAGTTATCGCTTTTTATGAGATAAAACTACAAATTAACGATTTTCAGACATTTTTCTTTACTTGTGATATGAGACCTTGCGTCTTCCCAAATAGGTTTTGATTTATTCGCGAGTATCCAAAATATATCGCTTATTTGCAGTCTTCTTTTATTGCGTTGACTTAAGAATTTGATAAAAAAAAAACAACTTGATACCATGCGTTCCTGAGAAAAAGCGTTTTGACTGACTGACAGACAGACAGACGGATAACGAAGTGATCCTATAAGTGTTCCGTTTTTTCCTTTTGAGGTACGAAACCCTAAGAATAACACTTTTATAGACTAACCCCCTTACTAATAAACGTTGTACGCCTGTACAGTTACACACCGATTTCTCTCTTTCAGTCGTCAGTCATTTGACATTCGAAAGAAGAAGACAAAGCGTTGTGTAACTATACAGACGCTATACAACTTTTATTAGTAAGGGGGTAAATATTTTCACTTATTTGATTTTATTTTGTTGCAGTAGGTTCCGTCATTCGAAACTATTTAACAGTACAACATACACACATCAAAAGTGTCTAGGGATCAAGCATTTTTATGCGGATTTCTTGAGATTGAGATGTGGCTTTGTAATAAATTTATGATTTTATAAATTTATATGGATCCTTTTTGGTGCATTTCATAATTTGAATCAGGAACTGTGAATCAAATTCGAGTAAAAGATGAAAATCAGCTGTCAATATTTTCCCTATAAAAACATACAACGCATTGAAGACATTATTAGTGCTACTGTTTCCCTACTACTGATTAAAACCAACGTTATTATGGAGCAGCGACGTCATTTAAGCAGGGAAGAAATGCTCAGAGCCGTGGGAATGATAGAAGCTGGTTCCCGGCAACGTACTGTGGCTTTAGCTCTGAATACAAGTCAGAGTGTTATCAGTCGACTTTGGACACGTTACCGAAGCACTGGTACCGTGGCTGAGCGCCATGGAGGACGGTATCGCTGCACCACACGGAGACAAGACCGATACATTCAAATCTTAGCTCGAAGAGCTCCAACAATAACCGCCATGATGTTAGCCGTGAGGCTTCATCACTCTTCAGGGAACTTAATTAGCGACCAAACAGTCAGAAACCGCTTGCATGAAGTGAACCTTCATTCCCGAAGACCGCTACGGGTACCACCTATAGCAATGCACAATCGTAGGATTCGATATCAATGGGCTCTTGAACACAGAATTTGGGCAGAAGAACAATGGCGTTTCGTGTGCTTTTCTGATGAGTCTCGTTTTGGTATGAGACCGGATACAAGACGTATACGACACTGGAGAACCCCTGGACGCCAACAGCGATTAAAATCCTGCCAGGAAGTCCATCCTTATAGTGGTGGAACCATCATGGTATGGGCGGGTATTTGGATCGGCGGAAGAACTGAGTTGATTTGGATCAGAGGCAACCTCAACGCTCAAATTTATGCTGAGACGATTGTATCAGACGTCATCGTTCCTCTACAAGTGCAAATCGGTCCCTTATTTCAGTTAATGCATGATAATGCACGACCGCACACCGCAAGAGTTGTAAGACAGACTCTCGCCGCAGCTAACATCAATGTCCTGCCCTGGCCTGCTCAGTCGCCAGACTTGAACCCGATTGAGCATGCATGGGATATGCTACAGAGAAGAGCTCTGCCGAATATGGAGGGTATCCAGTCGCAAGAAGACCTTTTTTTGTTGTTGCAACGAACATGGGCGGCCATTCCACAGCGTGATTTGGATGAACTCATTTTGAGTATGCCAAACCGATGTTCTTGTGTTGTTAGTGTTCGCGGTAGAAACACGGATTATTAATTGTTTAAGTTACCCAATAAAATTTTAAAGAAAACTGTTATTTCAGTCTTTTTTTCGAACTTTAATGTTAGTGGTTCAAATGTCAAAAATCCCTTTATTAGGAAAATGGCAAATTTCTTTATTAATGCAAAGGTGACTTGGTTTATCGTTACTGTGACAAACGAAAACACTTTATTTGATGAATCCTTAAAGAAAATTTTAATTAATATCAATCAGGAGAAAAGTTATTGCAAAAATATATGTTGATCCCTAGACACTTTTGATGTGTGTAGTTATATTCTGGTTTCGATCGAATTAATTTTATTTAATTCAATGTTATTTGGTATCAATCCTTGATGACTTCCATTCTCTACTTTTCTTAAACAGACCATGTAATAAACTAGCAGAGGTTTACTATGTATTCATATAAAACTGTCAAAATTCAAATTCAAAAGTCATTCAAACTAGGCTGAGAATCAGCACTTTTCGAACGTCGAAATTACATAAGACAGTCCCCCAAAACCCCACCCTTCACCACTTCCTAGTGCTTTAGTTGGGAAGAAGAAGTGGCGCAACAAACTCCCCAGCAGCACAGCTGTCTGTTCAGTTAGAAAAAAAAAATTATAATAGTAATAGTATGCAAAATAATTCACATTACGCAACACAACAATTATTTAAATTAATATCACATCATTAAAATCCATTTGGAAATTACAGAGATATAAATAGGTAAGTAACAAAAAATCACAATGCAGAGACGATTTTTACGCGATAATAAGGAAAAGGACCGCTTCCATAGTCGGCCGGCTACGCGCCACCACCAACGGTCTCCTGAGCGTGTTCTCAGATCGGTGGGATTCCCCTCTGCTGCGCCACTGGGTAAGAATCCATGCCAGTTAATATTTGTAGCATTATCTCTTATTACTAACACTAGTTATTAAGTTATTTTGTTGATACTAACACTATGGACTCAATGTCTGAAATAAAGAATTTGAATTTGAATAGGATCGATGGGGATTTTTAAAACTTTATTTGTAATGGTAAACCTCAGCTCTCCACCAATATTTGGCTCTCCGGGAATTATTGTTATTTGACCACTATTTTTATGTCTAAATTGACCGGACTATAACAGTTGACTTGAGAACTTCCTTCTTTTTAACCCCCGACGGAAAAAGAGGGGTATTATAAGTTTAACGTGTGTATCTGTGTGTCTGTCTGCGGTATCGTAGCTCCCAAACGGCTGAAACGATTGTGTTTTTGTTTTTTTTTTGTTTGATTGGTGAACTGATCGAGAGTGTTCTTAGCTATGATTAAAGAAAAACGGTTCTGTCGTTTGAAAATTATCAGCTATTTTCTAGTTAATGAATGGATGTGAGCGTCTTCCACAGGTCTGATCGATTTGAAATTTGGTATTCTATTACTTCAATGATATGGAAGAACATACTGACCTTAAACTGATGCTACTGCATCACCTGGAATTTGCAGGATACCCAACTCCCTTACCAACTTATAGCACAGGTATCGTGTTTGGGCTCATTGGTCTCAATGAATAGGATATAGATAGATGATGAACAGGGTCTCGTGATGGAGTAGAAAAGAGAAATGAGGAAATGTCTGTGTCGGGGGTTTTTTAAATTTTGAAATGAAAACCTCTTTAGGCGCGTTGTGCACTTTTTGAGTGAACAAAAATCATGGAACTTGCGTCATCGTCACCTAACGCTCGAACAAAAGATATCAACGCGTGAGCACTTTTTGGGTGAACAAAAATCATGGAACTCGCGTCATCGTCACCTAACGCTCGAACAGAAGACATCAACGCGAGAATCAAAACATACTTAGTTTTCACTTCTATCGGCAGTCCCCAAAGACTGCGCGATTTTATTTTTTTATTTAGTATCTTTAAAGTTAGTTAAAAAGGACGTGACGTGAGACACGCTCAGGGTATGAGTATAGACAAACTTCACATTAGGTAGGTCAAATGCTTTATAAAGTTCTGAACAAATAGTTAATTGACTCAGGCGTGACCTTGCGGAAATCCATCATAAAACACAATAGACGATGTATATCTAGTAACTTAATCCGCTTAACCGTTCTTAAAGAGTTAGAGAACCCTGTAAGAAATCGACACGTGTTTCGCCTCTCAACGAGGCATCCTCAGGACGACGATTGACCGAACGATTGTTTTGCGTTCGGCTCGCGTGCCGAACGCAAAACACGCGCGTTGATAACACTTCGTGTCCGAGTTCGCAACTGGTCAATCGTCGTTCTGAGGATGCCTCGTTGAGAGGCGAAACACGTGTCGATTTCTTACAGGGTTCTCTAACTCTTTAAGAACGGTTAAGCGGATTAAGTTACTAGATATACATCGTCTATTGTGTTTTCTGAACAAATACTCAAAACTCCTTTTTCTAAACCTACTATTATCACAGAATCTCAAACACAATCGTGTAACGTATCTTAAGATCTAAAACATAAGTAACTTATGTTTTGTCGCAGGCGCAGTAAGAAGCGTGAGTGATACTGGGCAGATTACAATCTTCCCACGTTTCACATCTGTCATGCGATCTATTTTAGTACCTAGCTTATGGCTGTATGGGGCGAAGGCAGTTGGGTCTGCCTTCGTGATCGAAGGTTGCGGGTTCTTTAATATTGGAGAAAATTTCCAGAAATTATGTTCTGTTTTCCAGGATTTTATGGTTTCCCAAAATCTAAATAACTCTATTTCCTTTCTTCCTTTGACCATTTTGCTCTACTCACCATAGTTTCGGATTTCGCCTTGTTTGAAGTCCCATCTCAAACACAAAAGTAGCCTCGAAAGTAGGTTCCATTCCTGACTGGGGCAGAACAATAACATTACGATAAAATCCTTTATTGACCAAATAAAGAATTTTTACATTTCCTTATAGTACACATATACTATTCCTAAAATTATGGTTATAAAGGAAACATAATTTCAATATTTTAACTTGTGGACTTCATACTAAGTCGAGCCTGTCTCTTTTGCAATTAACGAAAAAAGCAGTTTTATTTTCCTTCAAAATTGAGGTCGGCGCTCCTTTAACAATGAATTAAAACAGTAGATTCGACACTCCAAATTATAAAAATTGGATTTGTTGTTAAAATAAAATGTAATAACCACGTAATAAAATACAAAATTATCAACCAGTACATATCGGTTAACCGTTAAGGCTTTTGCAGACCAACGCGACTTGTCGCGCGACGCGACACGAACAATAAAATTTCTAAGAAAACTTCACGGTACAACTATAACCGGTGTCGCTTCGCGCGACAAGTCGCGCTGGTCTGCGCAAAGCTTTAGTTTTCAGTGGGTGACCTATCTAGGTATGTTTTATAAAGTAAACTGCTTTGATTTTACTAACGCTGTGTTACTTAAAGTTCTTAGTACTTTAAACTACTAAAAGGTTGTCGGAATGATCTGAGAAATAGAATATAAACTAACACAATATTCCCACGATATTATATCTTCGCTCACGACCTTTCTATGTAACTTTCTTCAAGCATTCACTTCTCTAAATCCTGTTCTGTTAGCCAAAACACCTACACTAGGATTTCTCCTGTTCGTCTGTAGCACATTTTACAAACGTAAACCTTACTATCGAATATTTCTATAATTGGCCGTATATTTTAGTCAGCCGTATAAATTGGCTTACATCTGATAAACAATTCGTTCAACATAATGCTGACAACTTTGCCAACCATTCGACTTATCTTTTAAGTAAATGCTATCAACATAGCATTCGATAACCTTTTTTGTAAATTCCTTTCTTTAACCGCCTTCCCTGTTCTGACCTCCTCGTTGGTCATAGTGGTCGCAAGCGCTACTGCTGAGTATGAAGTCCTTCGATTCTCGGGTCGGGCAAAGTGTTATTGGGTTTTTCTATCTGAAATTACTTAGTAGCAGCCCGGAGTCTGGATTTGTGCCCGATTGATGGCAATAAGCTCACCCCCTATTACATGAGACTTAAACATATCTGGCGAAATGTGGGTGTAGCTGCTACAGGTACATGTCTGCCGAACCCTTCGGGGAAACAAGGCGTGATGTTATGTTATGTTATGTTATGTTCCCTGTTCTGCGATCGTAAGTAGTAATACTTAATTAATCACTTGCATATGTGTAACGCGATGCACCACGCACCCGAGGCAGACCAAGGCGCCGGTGGTGCGACGATATTGTGGTCGTGGCCGGCCCCACCTGAACTAGAACATCCAAAGATAGAGACGAATGGCGACAGATGAAGGAGGCCTTCGCCCTTAAATGGGCACCCAATATAAATTAATCATTTTGTAGCTAATTTATTTAATTTAATTGAAATTGTTAATCAACATTATTAATTATTCTATTTTATTCACCTAATTATTGTTAATATGCATGTTTATATTGTTAAATGAATGAATATTTTTTAGTTATATTGTAATGAATGATGTTAATGTACCCACCTACTTTTTGGGAAATAAAATGCTTAAATAAATAATCTATACATATAATAAAATTGTAGAAAAGTGGTGTCTGTACAATGGAAATATATGAAAAAAAAGTAGCAGGGGTTGTTATTATATCGATGCTGAACCCGAGATTGTAATTAAAAAAATTTTTGTCTGTTTGTCTGTTTGTCTGTTTGTCGGTTTGTCTGTTTGTCTGTGTGTTTGTGCACGCTAATATCAGAAACGGCTTATTCGATTTAGATGCGGTTTTCACTAATATATTGTAGTAAGCTTCACTTAACATTTAGTGTTTATTTCATGTCAATCGGTTCATAAATAAAAAAGTTATGTCAATTTAAAGAATCACGGCGAACATTTGTTATAGGTTAGGCATTTCTTTCCTTGATTTTCGGTATACTTATCTTAATTTTTATTTAGGGTTTGTATATAAATATTATAAGTATTTGGTATAGGTTAGGCATTACTTTTCTTGATTTTCTTTATTAAGTATAAGTTTATTAGCTCAGGTTAGTAATTAATTTTTCTAGCAATTCTTTTGTTTTATAAAGTTAGATAAGACGTGTAAACCAAACGTACTAAACGTTTGGTTTACACGTCTTAACACTTATTACTTAAACTGTGATAATTTTAGACTGTATAATAATCTGTAAGTATTTATAATTTAATTGTTTACGATAGTACGTGTTTACTAAATAACTGTGTGTTAAGTAGTAAGTACTATTTTATTGTAAGAATGCTTCGAAGAAGATCCAACCTCTCCCAATGTAGCAGAAATGCTAAAAGGATGAGATTAGTTCGATCACAGGAATCTGAGGAAGGTCGTGAGGGAAGGCTCTCTGCAACTCGGGAACATCAGGCTAGGTTTCGTGCTGCAGAAACTTCGACTCAGCGGGAATCTCGACTGAGTTCAAATCGTTCTCGAATGGTCGAGGTCGCGAAAATTTTTTTATACTAAGGGGTTCGAGTCATGAAAAAAGTTGAAAAACACTGCCCTACATTAATCCTACTAATCCTATTAATATTATAAATGCGAAAGTTTGTGAGGATGGATGGATGGATGGATGTTTGTTACTCTTTCACACAAAAACTACTGTACAAAAAAATAATGTAGCTTATACATTAGAATAACACATAGGCTACAATTTATAAAGATTTTATGTGATTTGACCATAGCATAACGATAAGTATCAAGTAAGTCGGAAAAATTCCTGCCCTCTGAGATCTATCTTTGCGTGCGCTGACATTTTTTTTTTTTTTTGGTTGGGAATTCATCCTATGATTTCTGGGCGTTTCAGTCTCTTACTGACTAAAACCTACCCGTGTTCCTTCCCTTGCCTTGCCAGAGGCCACGCTTTCCCCTTGGGACTACCCGCAACCCCGGCAGGCATCGGCCCTAGCGGACCCCGTCAGTTTTGGTGATATCTCTTTGAGGTGCGCGTGGAACACGATGCGCCGTCGACCCGGGCCTGGTCCTTATCGGACGGTGAGCTGCCCGTTGCTCTCCGTCCGCAGGCCCGCGCCTACGGTGGCCGGAAATCGGCTATCAATTCCCGACGCCCGGGACGTCTCCTACGGCGGCGGCGGCTAGGGCTGGTAGGGCGCGGCCTTTGCCACTCCCTCGCGCACTCCACCTTCTCCTTCGCGAGCATTACTGCTTTGCAGAAGGAGGTGACGGCTTGCCATGCCCTCTCGCTCCGCACCATGGCCTGAACCAGGGCCGTACGCGAGAGGTCACCGCCGCCGATCGCCTCCACGAGGACACGGCGGTGGTCCACCTAAGCCGGGCAGACCTCCACCGTTTGCTGCGTGCGCTGCCTATACCGTTACAGTTACATGAAGAAAATGTATTGTGGGATTGTTTGTCTTAAAGAGTTCTAAATAAAAGTCCGCGACAGCATATCCGCGACACCTTTTATGTGGAAGCTTTTATAACCAAAATAGTGAGCAATAAATACAGTTAAATTGAATACTTTTTTTACATTGCATATTTTAGAGTATTTAGTTAATTCTTATCAAAATAAATACCTTCATCGCTTTTGGTATTTAATGTAGATAAAGTTTGTCTTTTACACTAAGTAATTTGGACAAATAGTTTAAAAGTTAGAACGATAAGAATGACCTGCGATATTGAGTCAACGGCGCGAAGGTGGAGGGGCGGGCCAGCCAGGGGATGACGCGCCAGAGCGCCGAGTGGAATAATTATGTTCGAGAAATAACGTAAATAACGCAATTAATTGTTTAACTGTCAAAATGAAACCCATTGCTATTGTAAGTCCGACATCCACGCGGGCGAAGCCGCGGGCAGAAGCTAGTAAATAAATAAATATGTGTAACATACACATACTATCGTTTTTTTATGACATAAAAAAAAATTACATTTACACAACGCAGTGCAATTATTTCAGAAGGTACTTAACATATAGTATTTGGTAACATGACATCTAAATTCGTACTCTTTCTCAGCCATGTGTTGTAAGTCGTAACAAAGCCTACTCACCGTCACACAATACAATTATTTACACTTTCAACCTATTATAGTTTATGCTAAACTTGTTTTTGTAGAAGAATAGACTCTCATTGTACCTTTGCTTACCACGTTAGGGTTAAATAGTCGTATGTCCTTGGTGTAGCTGTCGTATGTCCATGCATCAAGTCGTAGGTCTTTGGCTTGAATCTAGAAGAACCACTATTTGCCTAACCTTTTCCTAACTATGTTGGGGTCAGCGTCCAGTCTAACCAGGTGCAGCTGAATACCAGTATTTTATATTGAGCGATTGCCTATCTGACCATATCCCAGTTACTGGGTAACACGATGCAGTAGAAACGGCAAAAAATGAGGCAGAACAGTTTAAGTATCCAAATACTTTAAGGTGTACTCGTGTGTCACTCTTCGGCACAGTCGGGTGGCTCTATGTTCGAGTATATGCCGCTCGGCTTAGCTAAAAATAATAATTGTACCAAGCCGATTCGAACATTATTCAACGAGGGCAGATGCCGAACCGATTTTACGAATGAAAGCCGAATATGTGTAGTAAATGCTTCGGGTCTTGTATGTTATTAAAAAAATACTGCCAAAGTCAACCCGCACCATTGAAGCACCCCTAAAATTTGAGAAAAGTCGGTTGTTTACGTAGATGGGGAATTCCTTCGAGCACACGGTTAATAACAATAAAATATATTAACAGCAATACCTATAACTGTGCCTATCCCTTAATGGCTTGGTCATGTTCGTTACATACTTTCATCTGACAAACAGACAGACAAAAGTGAAGGGAGCTATCGATTTGTATTATAATTTATAACCAATTCGCCAATACCTAATTGCAGAGATTACTGTTGTTAACTCCGACCTTCGAAACGTGGTAACATTGGTAAGTTAGACTTGTTATTAGTGATGCAACGAATACGAATACGAATATTGGTATTCGCCGAATACCATCAAATTACCGAAAAATCAGAGCAGTGATAGCCAAGTGGTGTGACTGTCAGACTGCCAAGTATATAATTATAGGTCTTGAGTTCCAACCCGAGGCCTCTCTGACTTTTTTGGATTCATGTACGTATTATATAATTACCACTTGCTTCAAAAACGGTGCAGGAAAACATCGTGAGGAAACCGTTTGAGAGATATTTCTCGACGGTATGTGGCGCCAAGTCAGAGGCCCATGGGCGGCTTTATAACTCTGACACCAGATTATTTACTAACAACACGAAAAGAATATTCGTATTCGCCAAATACTTTCAAGAAATTCGTAATTAGTGACATCCTAGAAATCCCATACTTATAGATATTGCGTTGCGAGATATTGTAAAAATATTTTTCGATAAAGCCTTCCACAGTGGCCTCAGAAAGGCTATTTTCAACAGTAGGAAATATACAAACAGGAAAAAGGAATCTTTGTCTCCATAAACTTACAACTATTCATATGTGTTTTTTTAGTAGTTAATTTTAATTTGTAAATTACATATAAACATTAATATTGCTTAGCGTGTTTAATTTCCTTTCTTCTTCTTAGACTAATAATTGCGTGTAGCTTTGGTAGAATCAGGTATTTGTATTCGGCGAATAGTACAATCGGTATTCGTATTCGTAAAAGTAGTATTCGTTGCATCACTACTTGTTATGTATTGTAACGTAAGTTTCAAAGTACGTAATATTATCTATGTGACAATAATCTGCTGATTAGAAAGTTAACCTGACTGTTCAGAGGTCAAGTTTGGGGTATGTTCATTGAACTATTGTGTTTAATAGGAAAAACACTACCTACTTTTCATTGGGGCGCTTTGGGGGACTGTCTTATGCAATTTTGACGTAGTTCTGATTCTCAGCCTAGTTTGAATATATAATTTTTGTTTTTGATTGAATATAAAAAGCTACAGTTTATCAAAGTCGGTAAAAAAAATTGCAATAGGTAAATTATATTTTATTATTAACAATATTACTGGGTTAATTCGAAGATACATAACTATTATCATCATAATTTATGATTAGAATGTCTTGGTCCCAAAAATTATATATTTATTATACATCATCATCATCATCAGCCTATTAATGTTCCCACTGCTGGGACACAGGTCTCCTCTCTGTGAGAGGGAGTGGGCCGTAATCTACCACGCTGGCCCAGTGCGGGTTGATAGATGTCACATGTCTTCGAATTTTTGGTTCTAAGACATGCCGGTTTCCTCACGATGTTTTCCTTCACCGTTTTGAGAGCAGTGGTGATGAAATTATTTACACAAAGTAAAGTGCCTGCTTTGGGTTCGAACCCAAGACCTACAAGTCGTAAATCGGGGCCGTTACCACTGGGCCACCACTGCTCTCAATATTTATTATTATCATCATGTTATAACATTGGAGATTTTGCAATTATTATTTTTAATACGGTATCATAATTAGTAACATCTTCACTCTATTATTATAAAGTGCCCTTTTGACAGGACTGACAGGACGCATACACGCTAGCATTATGATGATGAAAGTGTACACGATCGACCATTCCAACAAACAAATTAGCTATATCACATTACACTACAGTGGGCGGAAGACCCAGCATTAGCGTACACTGCATTGCAAATAATTGTATCCACACAATGAAAGGCCGATGTTTTCTATCTTGTTTCACGCTCGTTTAAAAGATAGCATCGACTACATCCTCCTAGCGATATTGTTTACAACTCAACTAAATAGACTGTGACGTTTTATTTGCACTGCACTGTATTTGGTAATTAAAAAAACAAAGGCCTTCAGGTTGGTCTGTTTGTTTTTAATTGTTTATTGGGTTTCATTGTATGTTATTTACGGTTTTTCACAAACTTTGATTTGGAAAAATAGTTTTTTTGTAAAAAGAAAATGCTTTGACATTCCCTCGTGCTTTAATATTATTTTTATTTTTTTTGGCTTTGAAGAAATGATTTGATTATACTTAAACAACGCAATTAAGTTTACTGGCAAAACACGTGCCTAATAGAAAGAAAGTTAAACAGCTGATTTAAGACAAACACCATGTTTAATTGAAGGCAATCGTGAATTGAATCATGAAACTTCATGAAAATCCATTTATGAATTTCGAACCAATAAAAAGTAAACTGATAGCAAAATATATCCTAGATGGCTTATTGGTGACTCGCCCGAATGTGGGGGCTTGTGGCTAAGTAATAACAGCCGCACCGTTGAGCTACGCTTGCCACGGATGGTCTGTGGATGGGTGACCATATTTACTTACCAAGACTCCTCCGTGCCTCGAAAAGCACGCCAAGCTGCTGGTCTCGACTGACATTCGTGGATCTTTGATAGTTGTTACGGGTCGCCAGAAGCCCAAAAGTCTGACCAGTCTTACCTAGGGGTATCGTATCTATAGTAACTAGGTTGTGGAGGTCCGATAGGCACTCGCTCCATGTAAAATACTGGTATTCAGCTGCATCCGGTTAGACTGGAAGCCGACCCCAAGATAGTTGGGAAAAGGCTAGGAAGATGATGAGTACTTAGATGTAACTTGTGGTGCTCGAGGGCGATTAAAGGACATTGGGCAAAAATTTATGGGGCTTGGTTCAAATGTCCACCACTAACGAAACCTATGCCACTGAATAGTCTATTAAATAAGGAGTAACTTTTATAAAGACATCTTCAATAAAAAATCTGACAATAAAAAGTTATGTAAGTACACTAACTAATATTATAAAGAGAAAAGATTTGTGTTTGTGTTTGTAATGAATAAACTTAAAAACCACTGGACCGATTTAAAAAATTCTTTCACCAGTAGAATGCCATTATTATCATTGAGTAGCAAAGGCCATAATTTATATTAAAACATCAGGTGGCGGAGGCTAGTAGCTAAATAAAATTATAGCTTTTTTGGAAAAAAATGGTTTTAAGGCTTGATTGATTTTAATGAGGTATATTCTTTTTGTCTGGTGGAAAGCTGGACCACTTGTGCCCATCTTTTAAAAAGTTCCATATGATACGACACCATAGAACTACACACATCAAAAGTGTCTAGGGATCAAGCATTTTTATGCGGATTTCTTGAGATTGAGATGTGGCTTTGTAATAAATTTATGATTTTATAAATTTATATGGATCCTTTTTGGTGCATTTCATAATTTGAATCAGGAACTGTGAATCAAATTCGAGTAAAAGATGAAAATCAGCTGTCAATATTTTCCCTATAAAAACATACAACTCATTGAAGACATTATTAGTGCTACTGTTTCCCTACTACTGATTAAAACCAACGTTATTATGGAGCAGCGACGTCATTTAAGCAGGGAAGAAATGCTCAGAGCCGTGGGAATGATAGAAGCTGGTTCCCGGCAACGTACTGTGGCTTTAGCTCTGAATACAAGTCAGAGTGTTATCAGTCGACTTTGGACACGTTACCGAAGCACTGGTACCGTGGCTGAGCGCCATGGAGGACGGTATCGCTGCACCACACGGAGACAAGACCGATACATTCAAATCTTAGCTCGAAGAGCTCCAACAATAACCGCCATGATGTTAGCCGTGAGGCTTCATCACTCTTCAGGGAACTTAATTAGCGACCAAACAGTCAGAAACCGCTTGCATGAAGTGAACCTTCATTCCCGAAGACCGCTACGGGTACCACCTATAGCAATGCACAATCGTAGGATTCGATATCAATGGGCTCTTGAACACAGAAATTGGGCAGAAGAACAATGGCGTTTCGTGTGCTTTTCTGATGAGTCTCGTTTTGGTATGAGACCGGATACAAGACGTATACGACACTGGAGAACCCCTGGACGCCAACAGCGATTAAAATCCTGCCAGGAAGTCCATCCTTATAGTGGTGGAACCATCATGGTATGGGCGGGTATTTGGATCGGCGGAAGAACTGAGTTGATTTGGATTAGAGGCAACCTCAACGCTCAAATTTATGCTGAGACGATTGTATCAGACGTCATCGTTCCTCTACAAGTGCAAATCGGTCCCTTATTTCAGTTAATGCATGATAATGCACGACCGCACACCGCAAGAGTTGTAAGACAGACTCTCGCCGCAGCTAACATCAATGTCCTGCCCTGGCCTGCTCAGTCGCCAGACTTGAACCCGATTGAGCATGCATGGGATATGCTACAGAGAAGAGCTCTGCCGAATATGGAGGGTATCCAGTCGCAAGAAGACCTTTTTTTGTTGTTGCAACGAACATGGGCGGCCATTCCACAGCGTGATTTGGATGAACTCATTTTGAGTATGCCAAACCGATGTTCTTGTGTTGTTAGTGTTCGCGGTAGAAACACGGATTATTAATTGTTTAAGTTACCCAATAAAATTTTAAAGAAAACTGTTATTTCAGTCTTTTTTTCGAACTTTAATGTTAGTGGTTCAAATGTCAAAAATCCCTTTATTAGGAAAATGGCAAATTTCTTTATTAATGCAAAGGTGACTTGGTTTATCGTTACTGTGACAAACGAAAACACTTTATTTGATGAATCCTTAAAGAAAATTTTAATTAATATCAATCAGGAGAAAAGTTATTGCAAAAATATATGTTGATCCCTAGACACTTTTGATGTGTGTAGTTGGTTGCCTATCCCCATAGCTCAGTAAAACAGAGTGATCAATAGAGTCCGGCCTTGCTTTCGATGAGTCTGTTTCGTCTCGCTAACCTTACTATTGCGAAATGCAATGTATCTGCGCTGATCGTCGATTAAGATGGGAAGGTCGCAAGTTCGGTTCCCAGGCGGAAACATTAAGTTTCTGTTGTTTTTGCTATGATCTGCTGATTACTTGTTTGTTTTGTGTTATGAGTTATGAGAAATTCATTAGTCGTTTAAATAAACATGAGAAATAAATTCGATTTTTTTCTAGATTTACTAGCAAGTTGCTGGATTTAGGAGTCGAATTTAAAATTTCATGTTTGGGAGCCACAATGCAATTTGATTTGCTTGACATAGATTTCATAGCGTGACAAGTGAAATGAAAGTGATCTTAAGGTACCAATGTTTCCTGCTGAAATTTTCGCAAGGGATTTAGAGGTTTTTCAAAGATTTCAGTTTGATGATTAACGGAAGCAAGTCTACATTACAGTTAGAATTAAATTTTCCTCCATTATAATTAATGTAAATCATAGTTATACTTTATACTTGAATAAATTTCTTTTTTTAATTTTTTTTTGTTGAAATATACCTTATTTAAATTGGAAAAGTATTAAATTCAATTGATAAATTTAAAATACTCTGCCGTCCCGTCCGCCAGTCAGCGCAGGCCCATATTCACACGATAAGACAACCTTCTTGAAAACACGGCTAGGCTTTCAATGGTTACATACCTCTCTCTAAAATTTTTAACTTAACAAAAACAAAAATTGAACACACACTTGCAAATAAGCCGATCAGCATAATAAAAACAAACAGTTCAAAAGACGTCTGATCGGTATCATTATGTTATAATTGTGAGTGAAACTACTTGTAATAAAGAACGCTGATTGGCGGGTAGAAGAAAGTGCGCGATAAATGATGTGTCTCATAAGTGATACCAATGCTAGCGCACGGAGATGTGCAGTATTGGACCGTGGTGCAGGTGATAAGATTTTAAAGTGTGACTGTGACATAACATCAAACCTGTTATTCCAGAACGGTAAGCCTTTTTTTTTTTTGTTTGGCTGGGTAATCACCACATGACTTCTTCCGCTCTGGGCGGAGCAGAAGGGCGTGTCAGACTCTTACTGACTAAAACCCACCTGTGTTCCTTCCCTTGCCTGAGCCAGGTGCCACGGTTTCCCCTTAGGACCTGTCGCAACCCCGATAGGCATCGGCCCGAGAGAACGGTAAGGCTAAGGTGTACTTATAGTTCACCCACATTCTGCCAGTTATATTTTCCCATGTAGGAAACTCGTGTAGGGATTTTGTCGGAGAGCTGAAAAAAGATTAATCGTTCTCATATTTTGATTATGGAGGTCAAGGTAGTGAACTATAGATTTGTTGACCATCTTCTACCTGATACTTGTTGAAAGACCTACACTGTCCCATACCTAATAACACTGTTATTTGAAAATATTGTAAAAGCCAATTATTTTTAAAAGAGTAACCGTGGAGTTTCTTGCCGGCTCTTCTCCATAGGAAACGAACAATTGGAACCGTGCGTAGCTTCTGAAGTTTCATAACTGCCCATGTAGGTTTATGTGAAATAAAATATTTTTAATTTGAATGAATTTGAATTTATATTATTATAATTTATTATATTTATTATTGTAGGTATGTAGAGGGGTAATATCCGGAACTACTTGTCGGAATTTAGGTCGTGAATCGAGTTGTAGGTCGTGGGTTCGAACCCAAGCAGGCGCTTTACTTTGTGTAAATAATTTCATCACCACTGCTCTCAAAACGGTGAAGGAAAACATCGTGAGGAAACCGGCATGTCTTAGAAACCAAAAATTCGAAGACATGTGACATCTACCAACCCGCACTGGGCCCGCGTGGTAGATTACGGCCCACTCCCTCTCACAGAGAGGAGGCCTGTGTCCCAGCAGTGGGAACATTAATAGGTTGATGATGATGATGATGATGACTTATCGGAATTGAAAAAATATTTTTGCATTATATAGGTAGCTCAATTCTTAAGTAAGGTTATAGGCTCGCGGACGAAGTCGCGGGCAGAAGCTAGTGTAAATTAACAGGCTAAGGTCGCGCGCACTTTACTAACTTCACTCGTACGTACACTTACGAACATGGTCATACAAATTGAGTGCGCACACGGTACGCTTTTCTCCGTCAAATAGAATAAATCCCAACAAGTTCGCATTGTTAAATTAGTAATTTGAACTATTCGTACGACTAAGTCACACCCAGTTTGCACGCTCCCTTTGTACCTGGAAGGTCGGGATCCTTCGTGCGTGTTCGTACGTGTACGCATGAGTGTAATTCGTACGAAAACGCATCCAAAGTGCGCGCGGCCTTAAGTTGCATTGGTTACGATTCAGTAGGTTATATTGAGTCAATAAATTCCATCGTTGCTTTCATCTTGTCACTGAGTGCATCAGCCGAGTCAGTGATATAAAGTCCTTTCCATTAAAAACATCTTCGTTATATTTACATAACTTAGCACTCACATACAAGTATACAAGTTATGTAGCTAGATAAATATGTCAGTCAATCTCGCGTGGATATTACTTATTATGTTTTTTGTCGATGGAGACGTGATAAATGTAATAATGTCTGTAATAATGTGTCTTATAATAAGCAGCCATTAAATGAATTTATGATATAACGCATGAAAGTGATGTATTTATTAAATACTTAAATATTTTATGTTAGTTGTGAATTGTAATTGTTATACCAACAAGTGTTTGTCTGCTTGTATAGATTTATTAATTGATTCAGACATAATGGTTATTAGGCACTCTAATAAAAGAAATATTGTAGAAAACATAATCAATAGTAACTAATAAGTAGGTTTAAAGTTATTGTTAATTGCTGTTAGCTTAGCCAATATTTAAATAACTCATTGAATTAGTGCTATCCACATTTCGGAATCGAACTCGGATCTTCAGACAAATATTTTTGGAAGACACGTTCTTTGTGCAATATCCAGTACTATTATTCGGGTTGAGTTGACGCGGGCCGAGCTGTCACTGACCCGTTACTTTATCATTTACATAATTAGCCTATTAATGTTCCCACTGCTGGGACACAATCTACCGCGCGGGCTCAGTGCGGGTTGGTAGATGTCACATGTCTTCGAATTTTTGTTTCTAAGACATGCCGGTTTCCTCACGATGTTTTCCTTCACCGTTTTGAGAGCAGTGGTGATGAAATTATTTACACAAAGTAAATCGCCTGCTTTGGGTTCGAACCCACGACCTACAACTCGTAAGTAGGGGCCGTTACCACTGGGCCACCACTGCCCACTTTATCATTTACTGTGGACATAATATAGCATTAAACATAGAATCAAAATTTTATAAATAACATCTAAACTATAACGAATGATGGTCAAAATGGCAAGTGTGGCAATAGCCTTGAAGCTCTCGCTGATCAGCACAGCGATACCATGATGTCTTATTCTGCATCAAATTATAGTCATTATTGTTAGTCAGACGAAATTAGGGATGTGACGAAATGCTCTGTAGCAGACAGTTTGAAGAGGGGTTAAGTACATGTAATTGTAAAGTATTTTAAGTACTGTATAGTTACTGTAGTGCCCTTGTTAAATAAGATAGGAGCCTAGCTAGTAGAGTAGATCAGTTTTTAAGTTACCGGCGGTTAATCGGCAGTTAGAGTTTGAGTAAAAGATCAGTTTTGTGGACTTACTTCGCACGGCTTTTACAACTTGCTAAAACGTCAAGTTTTGAAGTTTTTGGGTGAACAAAAATCATGGAACTCGCGTCATCGTCCCCTAACGCTCAAACGAAAGACATCAACGCGAGAATCAAAAAGTTACTTAGTTTTCACTTCTATCGTCAGTCCCCAAAGACGGGCCGATATTATTTTTTATTATTATGTGTAAGATTAATATTAACTTATTGTACCCATAAAACTTCCGGAATAAATTCTCAAAATGATGGTGAAAACTGCATCTAAATCCGTTGCGTAGTTTTGAAGAACATGGCGGTGACACAGACACAAAAAGCCACTACCTAAGTTTGTGTGTATTTAGATAATAGATTTTGCACCTTAGAGCATTTAACTATGACAGTATTTTTCTAAAGCTCTATGTGTTATATTTACACCCGTGTATTCTGGGTCAGTGCAGCATATTCACATAGATTACAAATTATGTGCCAAAGTAAAAAAAAACAATATAAAGATTGCAAAAAGATGAGCCACTTTTGACATTAGCTGTCAAAATTTACAAGAATAACATCAATTCTAAAATCCCCTGATTCACGAGTTCCATGACCCCTCGTGATGCATCCAACCTTTAAACTTAAGCGTCCATAAATAGGATGTAACGATTTAACTAAAATGTCGACGTTTAGTCGATCGATTGTCGATTGTCTTTTAGAGTCCGACCGAATTGCGTTTTTGGATTTCGGCCGAAATATAAATTTTGGGAAATTTTTGCTTTCGGGAGATGTTTTTAAAATATGATTTGCCAGCAAATATAATAGACTTCCAATTCATATATTCAGAGAAAATCGATAAAATCAACAACTAAAAGCACAATAACTGTGAAAATACAATAAAATAGCTTTTTCTTTCATAGAACATCAGATTGCTTGATTATGAATACGTCTTTGATAAAAATAAGTTTCGCGTGATTTAAGTTTAAACGGACAAATGTAAAGTAACTATTTAAAAACGGATACTGCATTGTTTTTACTTTTACCAAAGAAACAGCTACCGACAAACAAAAAAAAAAAACTTTTTCGCTTTCGGTTTTCGGCCGAAAACGGAAATCAGGCCGAAATCCGAAAACAATAAAATATTTTCGGTCGTACTCTACTGTCTATCGATTCCGATGCCAAGGCTGATCGAGTTAATGGTTCTCAAACAAGGTAATGGATGATAGAATGTATGTTCAGATGTTTTATTTTGTGTTGCATCGTGATTAGTTTAAATGTGTAACGATGTGCACTTGTTAATTTTTTATTCTTGCTGTGTATTAATAGTGTGATGTTCTATATTCTGAAGGTCATTTAAATAACATTGATATTAAAAAAAATGTCGGTTTGTTTAAGAACTGACTGGGAACTACTGAGACGTCGTGAATTAAAAAGTCCAGTTCTTCCACAGTAACGTCAAAATCTATGCTTCTAGGGTGTCGTTTTTTGGTTTCGTTTTGAGAATCACCTAAACAAGGAAATTTTTATACGCATTTTTAGAGTATTTATATGTGTGCGAAGTTAAGCTGGATAAATTAACTAGGATTGTAAATGACAACCTAAAGCGTGTACCCAGACTAATGCAACATGTAATGCAATGCCTAGCCTAATGTAATCCCTAGCATAATGCAATCTCTAGCATAATGCAACCTACATTCACGTTTGTGGCAGTATGATCCCACCATGCTACCACCATGTGACTCCATACATACGTAATCACTCACAAAACGTACTTGACCGCATAATAAGAGGAATTAAAATAGTTTTCATATCATAAACACTAATTAGCTGAATCTATTGTACTTGTACCCTGTGAGGTCGGAGTGTGGGACTCGCTGCTAATTGCAATCAGTTTGAAAACTATGACGATTATGTCAAGGACTGGTTCCATGGAAATTGAGAAGAATTTTCTAGTGTGATTGTTTTCGTTTTGAGTAATATGGTTTTCTTAGGTTTGTTTTGTAATTTTTATTATTGGGAAAGGAAAAGTTCCCTTTTACATTTTTGTTATGATAAGAAGGTTTAATAATATAGCTTATTAAAACAAAAAAAGTATAATCTTTAGGAGTATTCAGATTGAACTTTGAATGACATTAAAATAACTTGAAGATCGCTTTTGCGGTCAGAGGGGTTCCATATTCTAGCTCTAGCAGATTTCTTTCCAGATACAATTTTTTTGTTTTTTCGACCGATAAACATTCTTAGTTTAGTACTTTTAGATTCCTAGTCAGTAGTGGCTTAATTAGTGATAGGTAAAAAGACATTAGTTTTTATTACAGAAATAACAGAAAATCTTTTTAGTTTTTTTTCCACGAACTATGCATATTAAATACTGGAAAAACTTAGCTACTTTCAATTCACGGAAAAATTCCAGTAATTTGTAGAATAAATAAAAGAATTAGAGGTACCTACTTAAACATAATGGACACATTATGACACATAGCATGTCGTGCGAGCTGTAAAAGTAAAATGAGTGAAAATTAATTATTATTTACAGCTGACGAGTCAATAGCCGCTGCAGCGTTAATTATTCAGCAGACACTGCGTTATTGTAATGTTTATACATAATGCAGTATTGTTTATAGGTGCATATGCAGGTAGTTGTTACTTATTGCCTGTCCGGACCAACCCGCTCTAGGCTCGCGTGGTGGATTACAGCCCACTTTCTCTCGAAGAAAGGAGGCCTGTGTCCCAGCAGTGGGATCATTATAGGTTGATTATACTATGCCTGTCCCAGGTAAATCCTGCAGTACAGTATAGTGACTAGTGATTTTCTGTAAAAAAATCACTTTCGACTTATGAGGAACAGGTTGTAAAGTTCACTCAAAAGGTAGGACCCTCCGACCAGACGGGTGTTGTGTCTGGTGGGCAACTGCCCAACGATTGATGTCAGGAAGTTATATACAGGATGGCAGGGATATCGACACGACACACAAAAAATCTGCTGCTCCATACATTTTGACCGCGTAGGTATTGCACTTTTCTATGAAACAGCAGTTTTTTTTTAAAATAACCGACTGAAAATTTCAACTGGGGGTTCACAATCATGTGTGAATCTATAAAAGTTTTCGTGTCGATGTCCTCGTCACCTGTAATGCCGATCGCGCGGTAAACTTTGCTTGCGCGATTCAGGATTTCGCGTAACTTCAGTATTCTTGTGGCTATGTAGATGCAGCCACAACATTATACAGTAAAACTCACTATTCACTACGAAACTGCAACTATTGTGAGTAAACAGAATAAAAAACTAAACAGAATACGCTCCTAAGACGACCCACTGACCGAAAGCCAATTAAAAAGAATGAATATTTATTTCAATTATTAATGTCATGTTATTTTAAAATGATTGAAGCTTGTTATTTTGTCAATCAATCGAATCAGCTTACAAGATTAACGGCAGATAACTACTAATCAGTCTTGATCAAGCTTTCTGAAACCTGTTATTAACGAATTCCAAAATGTGACATGTAATGTAACAATACCATTACATAACAGAATCAAACATTATTGATCTCACCTTTTGACATTACACTACCAAAATAATGGATCAATACCACAATACCATCAGATAAATGACATTTCCAATAGATTCGTTCAGTTTGTGTAATGAAAAAATGTCGGATCAATACTTATTGATCGTTTGCAACGAGCCTTATTTGGCGTGAAAGTAAGACCTTATTGTTAGTGTTATTGCTTGTGTTGGTAGCTTAGATGTCATCCATGATAGTTATATAAATGTAGGATGTGTAGTAGGATGTCGTGTTTTGAAAGATTTAGATCTAATAAATTGGTATTATGTATTATAAAAAGTGCGTGTCATACTCGAGCGTTGAGAGTATCATGAATGATTTTTTTAAATATTTTTATTTACAATTTTATGCCCATTATACCTAGTTTTAGAGCTTTTTACAGTAAGCCATAACCTAGCTGCACTTCTGAGGACCTAAAAAATGCCACTGACCCAACTCGTTTAACATAATACCTACATGTATTATTTATCATAAAGTTTTATAACAGAAGAAGTAGATTAAATGCATATTATGAAAGTACATACGGTACTCAAAAATTTTTTTTTAAGCTATTGCATAGCTTCTATCGCGGGCCTTGAGCGTGGAAACCGAATCCAGAAATTCCGTAACGAAAATAGCCTAACATAACACCCCTATCTCTTTAGTTCAGCAACTCGCCTCTAGGTGGCATTGGTTGTATTATAATTGCATAAGTTGATAAAAACAGCTATGCAATAGCTTTACCGCGGCAGTCTCCGAGTGCCACACGTCTTTTTTTTTTGTCTCTCTATTTGTCTGTTCGTTACGGCTAATCACCGAAACGGGTTGACCGATTATGACGGGCTTTTCACTGGCTAGTTGCATGTTACAAGGAGTAACTTAGGCTAGTTTTATTTTAGAAAAAGAAGGGCCGACGCGGGTGAAGCCGCAGCCAGCAGCTAGTTACAAGATAAAATCGTTACAAAATCGTAGAATATTTTGATACACTTACCATAGCTCTTAAATCTTGCAGAACCAAGCTTCAGAGTTCTGCAAGATTTAAGAGCTATGGATTAGTAGCGTAGCTTAGTCGAAAAACTTGCTAGAAATGCGTTGGTTAAATTTGTTTGTGGATGGAAGTAAAAGATTAACCTTTTGCGTCAACCCTAATTAAATTGGGATAAGGACCGAGTGGTCTAACAAAGGACAGTGTTTATTAACATGTTCAGTGCCGGGAGTCCTCCTGGAGGGTTCACCTAGTCGCATATGGGATGCCGGGAGCCCTCGCGAAAACCTACATTTTAAATGTAGCTTTTCCTTAGCGAATATAGCATTCTAAGCCGTGAAAATAAAAACTGAAGTATGCAAGAATTTTTATTTTTTGTTCACAGTAAAATTTAAAAGATTGGAAACTATGTATAGCGACAAGACCCCTGAAAACACAATTTTACTTCGTTTTACGGTGTTTTATAACACGGTTTTAAACCTAATACCGTTGACAGTCCGCGATGGTTAACTTTAGCGCAAACGTAATGCCGATAACCCTCCTGGAGGGTTCACTTCCAATAGTTCCAATATGTATGGCGATATGGCGTATGAGGTGGTTCGGGAGTTTGTCCAAACAGTTATTGTAATAAAAACATTTAACAGTTTCCAAATTACACACTCAATACGCGCTCCACATACTTAATATTACAATTCCAAGTAATTTCCCAAATCCAGCACTTACAAAACAAAACATCCAATTTTGAAACGTACCAAATCACAAATTAGATTAATTTTCTCACGTTCCAAAATAGCTCTTATCTGGCATCGTATAAGAACTGTTTTAGATTGTGTGCGCACGCGCAGGCGTCACGCGATCAGTTATATAAGTGTTACAATTAAGCTTTTGCCGTGAGAACGAGGTATTGTGATGATTAAATTATTGACACAAAACTGTGGTTATACTTCTAATAAGGTAACAAGATTACACTCTCGTGTGGTGATTAGGGATGTGAATTGCTCATTAGAATGGTTTCCTGAATAAAATTAGTAAGATAACATGCATCACATCATGCATTCCTGATATGGGTGGCCAGAGGTGAATAGTAGGTACAGTAAACCGGATATCAGTAGCAAAAAAAAACAACGGGTTGCACTCCGGGAGTGCCGGCAGAAGTGAAAACTTGACTGCTTTTTGTTTATCCCTCAATATGGGTAAAATTTCTTATCTCGCAATCTTTACGTAATGTCAAAGACTTAAAATATTTATTTTGATATTTACTTTGTCGGTTGCTAGGCAACGGGTCTTACGGTCACGTTCTTAACATTTTTTACACATCCCAAAAAGTGCACAACGCTGCTAAAGGAGTTTTCACTTAAAAAAAAAATACATTGGCAGCACCTTTATATCCTACCAGTAAGTCTAAGTCTCTTTCGTAATGCAAGCACAGAAGAATACAGATTCAGACACTCGACGCAGTTTATTTATGAAGCGAAATGCGGGCTCGACTTGCTGGGCTAATTCAGTGAGTGTAACGTAGTCAGAAGATCTAAAAGTCACGCGATATGCTTAATGACTCTAAATCTGTAAATGCTTTTTCCGAAACTCAGACACCAGAAACTATATAATTTACCCAGCCTATAAGGAAAACCATAACCTACGTCAACCATTCACGAATTACCAGTCCTGTTAAACTTAAAACATGTACTGTACCGGTTACCAAACTAAAAGGAGTGATAACTCGACATAACTTCGGTAACAATTACCGACCAGCAGCCGGTAATACCGGTCGACATTACAGTTGATTACGGTCGATAATACCGGAAGACTGGCAGGAATTTTCTTTTAAGATCAAGGGCACTGAGTCATTGGGACTGTCAGCTTTGAAGGACTTTGAAAAGGGTAGACTTTTGAATGATTGTATGTGTGTAGTTGTTTGAATTTAAATGTTAAATGTTGTACTATTTGTAGTGAAAGTATACCTAGCTACAGTTTGATTAATGTTTTTCTTCCATAATTAATATAATAAATGGGAAATTAACTCTGTATGTCTGTCTATCTGTTACCTTTGCACACCTAAACAGCTGAACAGATTTCGATGAATTTGGCACAAATGTAGTCCATGATTAGGACAGGACCGTGGTTGGGATATACAATACTTTATATTCCGGCTGTACGTTCCCGTGCGATGATAATAATAAAGAGCTTGTGATGTACCTATTGCTCTAATTATTTAAATGCTACAGACATTGCCAATAATCAATTTGGTAAACGCAATCATTGGTGGTCGTCTCATCAAGGTCTTTGTTCATCATAATCATATCATAATCAGCCTATTAATGTTCCCACTGCTGGGACACAGCCTCCTTTCTGTGAGAGGGAGTGGGCTGTAATCTACCACGCGGGCCCAGTGAGGGTTGGTAGATGACACATGTCTTCGGATTTTTGGTTCTAAGGCATGCCGGTTTCCTCAAGATGCTATCCTTTACCGTTTTGAGAGCAGTGGTGATGAAATAATTTACACAAGGTAAAGTGCCTGCTTGGGTTCGAACCCACGACTTACAACTCGTAAGTCGGGGTCTATGTTACAGTATTACAATTCTGTTATTACTTTCTCAATACCATAAAATATGGTAACACATACCTACGCCATAGAATGATAAATCACGGATACATCGACCTTTTATTTGATTCTTCTTCTTTTTTTCAAGTCAAGTCAAGTCAAATCGTTTATTGCGAACTAAGTGTACAAAGTTGGTTTTCCTGTCGTAGGTTTATTTTATTTTATATTGTTCGAGCCCAGTAGGTGACCACGTTGATTATAGCATCAGTGGCGTTCATTAGGTCTTCTTTGATACTATTTAGATGTGCATCTAAATATTCACGATCCCAAAACATTTAACGATCGTGTCATGCGTATCCCCAAATCACCGACTGCGCAAGTAGCCTTCCTCACATCACTTTCATTGACTTGGACGCGACACGAGCGCGAGTACGAGTATTAGCACGAGTACAGTCAACCATGAGACAATGGTAATACTTGCACTGCGAAAACCGGCCTTACTGCCTCGACATAAAGGCACTGTTTATGTCAATTTGTTAGATTGACTGTACGAGTGATCGAGTCGATGGGAAGATGGCCTTTACGCTCAGTCGTTATAGCATGCGTAGAACGGTACTTGGTGTAGCGTCGGCAGACAAAGTGTAACAATTGTTTTTTTTTTTGGGTAATTTTCTATTATTTTAAAGGTCTAAAATAAAAGAGGCCCTGAAATGGATGGATTGATTTAGCCAGAAATAATTAAGTTTGTTTTATTACTCATCTTGTAAAAGTTGTCTACCAACCGTTGGATATAATAAATAATAAAAAGTAGGCACTTGGTGAAAGGTTTACGATTAGGATTACATGAAAAACTGTTTGTTTTATTTTGTTTACACAATTTTTTTTTCTACATATACATTTTTTTTTTCTATGAGCCATGTATAATTGCAGTAACATCATTGCCATTTAGTCGTTGCAAGTTGCTTAATCGCAAAGTGAATTTTAATTTAATAAAATTGGTAACCCTTGACCAATTCAGAAATAATTCAACACTAACAACGACCATTTATTTTAATTCCACCATTCATTTATATTTTAGCAGTTACTAAACATTTTCTCAATCACACTGCAACTACACAATTACAAAATCTAACATCACACATAATTTCAAACTTACATATAAAACGGTAATAAAAACAAAAAACCATACAATATTTTGACCCACGGTCTTTACGACATGAGAATACAATACATCCAGAAATGTTTATTATTCTGCAAGTTTAATATTAATGTATTAGACACATAAATCTTTCGGAGTAGATAAATAAATGATTTTAAAAATCGAATCAAAATCCGTTGCGGAGTTTAGAAGAAATAAGCGGTCACACAGACAGACATGAATATCAATTTTGTAATTTTATAAAGTCCCCGTCAGGAGAAGCTATAAATGTTATAAACAAAAACCTTCTACTAAGTTACGTAGCGACAATTCAATCAACAACAAAGAATCCCAAATTCAATCAAATAACGATATAAAGCGCTGTCGTCTAATGTTTTGTGGTACAGGAACACATCCAGTACCACAAAACATTAGACGACAGCTATTTATATCGCTAAAATATAACCCGACCACGGAAAATTGCTAAATAAAATAAAATAAATAAAGAGCAATTTTCCGTGGTCGTGGCGACTCGAACACTACACGAAGCTTTACACTTATGTTACTTTGCGTTGATTGAATTTGGAATTATTTATTTCGCTACGTAACTTAGTACAAAAATTATAGCTTCTCCTGATGGGGACCTTAGTAACGATGGTTCTGCTGTCTGTACCCGCTGTACGAAACTGTTAGCCGTCCTTGAACTTTCACGTGAAGGCACGTCACTCGCGTGCAGTGAGCCTATACAGATACACACATGCATGGATAGGGAGTGGATGAATAGGGCTGGCATCATTCTGATCATTAAGATTTTGGGTATCATTATCAAGAATTATAAAGAAAAAAAAAGACGTGTGGCACTCGGGGACTGCCCCGGCGAAGCTATTGCATAGCGTTTTTTATCAACTTACGCAATTGTAAAATATTAACCCGAATACAAGAAATAGTAATAATGACATTGA
This sequence comes from Conistra vaccinii, assembly GCA_948150665.1. Taxonomy (NCBI): domain Eukaryota; kingdom Metazoa; phylum Arthropoda; class Insecta; order Lepidoptera; family Noctuidae; genus Conistra; species Conistra vaccinii. Next base: position 18,683,708 of record OX411338.1, on the reverse strand, counting down.
CAGGAACTGTTATTCACATTTATAGTTTTTAAAACTTGACACAACGTAATGGCTGGGAACATCAAACTAATAAAAAGGTTTTAATTTAACTATTAATAGTCAAGGATCATTCGTCTAAGTAAATTTGAACTTTATTGTCAAACAGTTAAACATAATTTTCAATACAACACTCTCGTATCATTCGTCTAAGTAAATTTGAACTTTATTGTCAAACAGTTAAACATAATTTTCAATACAACACTCTCGTATCATTCGTTTAAGTAAATTTGAACTTTGTTGTCAAGCAGTTAAACATAATTTTCAATACAAAACACTCTTTTCTTAGGTAGTATTTTCGTTACGAAATTTCTGGATTAGGTCTCCACGCTCAAGGCCCGCGATAGAAGCTATGCAATAGCTTAAAAAAAAATACCACACATGGTTCAAGCCAGAAACTGAATTTAAAATATTTTATATCATCAAGTTGAGAATGATGATCACCAAGTTAATTTTTGCACTAGTTCAAGTTTTTATAACAACTTATCCAGAAATATTCAGTGTTGTGGATGACAGAAAGTCCACATTTAACAGTAAATATTTGTCACCCGGTCTTATTATATTTTATTTACGATTTATTTAAAAACGGGTTTTAAATCAAACCACATTAAGTACAGTCTTATTTTCATTATGACTTTTCTAATTTCATGACCAATGCTGTGAATAAATATCTAAAATACGTTTAGGCGCAAAATGTCCAATTCGCAAAATGTCCAGCGGTCGAAAAATGTCCAGTTCGCAGAATGTCCAATTAGCAAAATGTCCAATTCGCAGAACGTCCAATTCGCAAAATGTCCAATTCGCAAAATGTCCAGCGGTCGCAAAATGTCCAATTCGCAGAATGTCCAATTCGCAAAATGTCCAATTCGCAAAATGTCCAATATTCATCATATCGTGGTTACCTCATCAATCAAGAGCTGGACTTTAATAAAAAACGTTACATTTTGTTAAAATCAGGTTTATTTTTATCACATTTCTTTTAATATCTACAACATAAAAAAAAACGTTATGTCGCGTAAAATTTAATGAAAATATAACAATTATCCCAACTCCAGGACATAAAATCAACATTACAAAAAGTAAGTCGCCTTAACAATTGAATAAAAATATAACATAAAATATAATATATAATCCCAACTCCAGGACATAAATTCAACATAAAAAAAAAGTTAAGTCGCCTCAATTGAATGAAAATATAACGTATACAGGGTGTCAGGGACATCGACGCGAAGCCTGTTACCATGGATTCAGTACATGATTCTGAACGCCCCTGCGTTGAATTTTTTTGTCAGTTATTTAAAAAAAACCGCTGTTCCATACATTTTGACCGCGTAGGTATTGATATAATATACTTTTCTATGAAACAGAACAGATTTTTTTTAATAACCGGCGAAAAATTTCAGCGCAGGGGTTTCAGAATCATGTGTTACCATGGATTCATCCATGGTAACTGGCATCGTGTTGATGTCCCTGACGCGCTGTATTTTTTTTTTTATGTTGTAGATATTAAAAGAAATGTGATAAAAATAAACCTGATTTTAACAAAAAATAACGATTTTTATTAAAGTCCAGCTCTTGATTCATGAGGTAACCACGTTATGATGAATATTGGACATTTTGCGAATTGGACATTTTGCGAATTGGACATTCTGCGAATTGGACATTTTGCGACCGCTGGACATTTTGCGAATTGGACATTTTGCGAATTGGACATTCTGCCAATTGGACATTTTGCGAATTGGACATTCTGCGAACTGGACATTTTTCGACCGCTGGACATTTTGCGAATTGGACATTTTGCGCCTAAACGCTTGAAAATAGCATGTTTACGACCATTACACAAATTCACGTCAATTTCGCAGCAATTCACAATTGCCATAACGCATGTTATTATGTATATTTCTAGATGTTATCGAAGTTTACAGATTTATAGTTTGCTTCAAGTACAGAGTAACAACAGTAATCTCGGATTGACATGTGTAAAGCCACCGACATTACTGTGTCGTATTGTGTCGTGACCGAGAGAGAGAGAGCAGTGGTGGCCCAGTAGAGAGCAGTGGTGGCCCAGTGGTAACGGCCCCGACTTACGAGTTGTAGGTCGTGGGTTCGAACCCAAGCAGGCGCCTTACTTTGTGTAAAATAATTTCATCACCACTGCTCTCAAAACGGTGAAGGAAAACATCGTGAGGAAACCGGCATGTCTTAGAACCGAAAAATTCGAAGACATGTGACATCTACCAACCCGCACTGGGCCCGCGTGGTAGATTACAGACCACTCCCTCTCACAGAGAGGAGGCCTGTGTCCCAGCAGTGGGAACATTAATAGGCTAATGATGATTGTGTCGTGACGCGGGATACACCAATCAAACGATGCTGTTCAGGACTACGTCAAATCACAACGAGTTTAGATCGTCTAACACTGCGTAAGAAGGCGTCACGACACGACACATTACAGTAATATGAATCCGGCTTTATGTATTGGCCGGCATTCTTGTTTCTTGAAACATGACAGTAGCAGAGCTTTGACTGATATGTACAAACATATTTTTTTTGAGAAAGTGATTCAAAGGATTGATTGATTGTTTACACCAAACTAGCGAATTTACATTCTTTCCCCCCTGAATTATATTCGTGCCACCAAATAGATGCCGAGTGCCAAAATCCATCATTGCTGGATCGAGTATACGAGTACTACGACTGAATATTTTTTATTTACTGTTGATAAATTTTGTGTTCAAAGAAAAAAGTTTACAAGAAGTGAAGCAACTTAAGAATAACATATCATTACGACTGTTTTCTCCGAAGGGTTAGGTAGAGCTGAACTATAGTATTCACACATTTCACCAGTTATGTTTAAGTCCCATGTAATAGGGGGCGAGCCTATTGCCATCAACCGGGCACAAATCCAGACTCCGGGCTGCTACTGAGAAATTTTAATGGAAATACTCGTAAACATAATACTTAGGATAAACACTAACTAGGTACATAACATTTTAGCACTCGATTAATCAAAATTAGTAACAGATCGATACACAGCGTGTGATCTTGTCGTGAGGTGCTGACATTTTTTATTTATTTTAAATTGAACCTTTAGAGTGTACCTTAATGTCAATGTTATTTTATAATGTATTTGTAATTACTAGTATGTAATGTTATGTCTAGACATTTGGTATTCCCAGTACATTAATCAGAAGCTTTTAGTTAAATGTTAAGGTGTGTGAGATTTGTAACGTTTATTAGTAGTTGAACTATGAGTAATAAAAGTAAAAAGTTGTTTACTTGCGAGTTTTAACGAGTTGTCGTAAAAGTATTTTATGATACTTAGATATTAATTACTAACAAGTAACTTGACCTGATTCACTTTTATAATAATAAATACCAATATAGACATTAATTCGGGTCATGTTTTGAAATAAACATAGAATATATTTATAGTCCAGATTTTTTTTTAATGTGGATTAGATACAACGCAGCAGATGCAACGCGCAGAAATGCTGGTATTCAGCTGCATCCGGTTAGACTGGAAGCCGACCCCAAGATAGTTGGGAAAAAGGCTAGGAAGATTGATTGAGATACAACGCAGCAGATAAATAAAAATAATTATTGTGTAATTACTTTAGAATAGTCGCTGTACACTGATATTCTATACAAATTATAAATTAAAGTCAGTTTTCGTGTCTGTCTGTGTGAGCGCGTTGTTCTTCTAAACTCCGCAACGGATTTTGATGCGGTTCTCACCGTCATTTAGGGCATTTATTCCGGAAGGTTTATGTGTACAATACATTAATATTAAACGTTCATATAAAAGAATCTACAATTTTTTGATGCCCTATAATTGTTCCCTCCCTTTTTTATATACTTGTACATATTATTACTATTATTTTTAAGTCTGTATATAAATTATTGCACTTATTAATGAAAATAAAAAATCACTTACCTATAAAAGAGAAATCTCGGTGTTTAATGAAAACATACAAAACATAAGAAGCAGGAGTGGATCGCTAGTTTATGATAAATAATATAAACTTGTAACAAAATCATACAACGATTAAAGGTTGTTAGAAACACCTAAGCCATCAAGGTTCTTTCGTGAAAACGTATTATGTTATAAGTATGTTACACAAGCAGCTTAACAGAGGCATCATTAATCGTCATTATTTACATAAGCCTCTCACACAATAGTATGGGAACACGAAACGAGAAAAACGTAGGATTTACTATAAAATTTTAATTGGTTGTTGCGCTCATACAAAGTCACCGCGCGCGGGTTTCATAAATATATGAATTCCGGCGAGTGCGATTACTAGGGAAGAATTTGTTACTAAATATGTTAAATGATGCGGTTACTAAATTATTTAGTAATTATATTGCTGGGTAATTATGTTGTAGAAACATTAATTTTAATACTAGTGACTTGAAGAAGGGAGAGAAGGGTTCACAATTATTGTATTTGGCAAAACTAAATTGTACATAATAGTGTATGTATTTACCTATGATCTCGAAATATAAAAACCTTTTTATAAGATAGGACCGGACCGTAATTCCCAAGTTTTATAATAAGATAACCATTTGACAATAGGTCCATTAGTTAAATCTGTTATTTTGAAGTGTTTTCTTCTTTCCTTTTACCTTTTTCCGTTCTGATTTTCTCCTTCGTTCAGGCTTTTTACTTTCTTAAATTTTTTGCTCTTTGTTATTTTTTGTATAAGTACTTATATTTTCTATTTTATGAAATAATTTCGAAAATATTTTTTTTTTATTAATATAAATAAAGATTATTCTAAAAAAAACTTCAAATAAATCTATTGCATCTATTAATTTTTTATTTACAATTTTAATTAAATTAACCCTTATAAAAAACTTTTAAATAGATAATTTTATTTCTATTATAATAAATTCTGCGGAATAAATTACGTTTTCCTTTTCAGAATAACCAACAATTAAGTAATAAAGTATCGTATGAAGAGAAAATTACCAACTGTCGATCATAATTTATTTATGAACTTATGAACAAATGTGTTGGGCCGCCCCAAGTAAAAAGAACCTATCTATGAAGTATTTTGTATGTAGCAGAAACAAAATATGTACATATTTACTTGATTAAATAACTTGCTTGCATTTCAAACAATAATTGTTTCCATCCGCGATAAAATATGTCAAACACAAGAAGAAGGCTTAACTTAAAACAGCTTAAATATCTCTATTAACTTATAATAATTATAAGCATCCTATAATTATTATAGGATGCAATTAAAACATCATCCTGTATATTACAGGAAAATTCGACCCTTAATTATACCCCGTATTTGAGTACCTGTTTAAGGTCATAGTAATTTCAGTGTATATGCGAATTTGGCGTAGAATTAAGTAAAATGTTAAGTTAATAAAGTAATTATAACTTACCAGTTTATCTGGATATTTACTCGGTTGATCTGGTTTAGTTCCTGAAAATAAAACAAACATTTTATGTTAGTTTTGGATTAACATTTGTGTACCTAACATCCCTTAAAAATAATATAAAGGCATCTGGGGATAGGCTGACAAATAGGGGGGGGAGCGCTAGTAAAATGCGATTGCGAATAGTGAAAATCTACGAATAAATTAGTAGGTGAAAATACTCTTCTAAACTCGGTAACTAGGTACAGTCGGCAATGTCCGCGGTTGCCCAGTTTTCAACTTTATTTCACTAAAGCACTAAGACACTGAGGATTTCACCAATGAAATTGAACGCATTCTGTCAGTGTACAATATTGCATAACAATTTTGACACTGACAGCTCTTGAACGCGTTTTAGAAATGCTGATCGCGTTCAGTTTCATTGGTGAAATCAGCCCTAAGGGCATGAGTTAATGTGAAAAGTGGGCGTCTGCTTATTTTGTGAAATCTATATTGAAGACCGTATCTATTTTCTATGTCATCAACTCATCACCATCCTCATGGCTCTATCCCAATTTATTTGAAGTCGGCGCATCATGCTTTTTTCTGTCTTTTCTCTAAATCTATTATTATTCATTAACCCTGTCTCTTTTGACATCCTACAAATCAAATGTCAATGGATGTCAAAAGACGACATTCCAAAAGGATCGTCTTCGTGATCACAATAACAATTGCACAATATTTTTTTGGATCTTTAAAAGTCAAAATTTGAATAGGTGTCTAAACTACGACCTAGAGAATAGGAGGCAGTTGTAACATACATCGACATTTAGTTAAGGATCGCAAATTCGCAACACAATTGACGACAAATCGCAGTGATTTAACCGTGAAAAATTGCTTACTGATAAGGACGATTTGAATTACTATCCTCAATATTGCAAATGGCTGTTTTTTTTTGTAGCTCGTTACGTATAGGACTTTTGAAAAGAGGCATCAAGTAGGCTTATATCATGTAGTGTTTAGAATGTCATCATTTATTTCACGTTCAGTGAAGTCGAACTGCAGATAGAGTAGAAATTACATTGCGTTAAATTTCAATAGAGTAGAGAAGAACAGATGGATTAGTATTTAAAAGTAACACTACTTGCAAAATTATAAATAACTAGCTATCGCCCGCGGCTTCGCCCGCATGGAGGTCGGAAATTATCCCACGGGAATGTACTACCGAGATAATAAGTATTATATGTGTTAATCCAGGTTATAAACTATCTGTGTGCAAAATTTCATCCAAATCCGTTCAGCCGATTTTGCGTGATTGAGTAACAAACTAAAAGCGAAGGCTTCTTCACGTCTTCACCCGTGACTTCACTGGTGACGAGTCCACGCTCGAGCGCAGTAGAAACCGAGATGTCTTCAGTTAGACGAGAGATTAAGTATTTAGTTTGATATTATCGTTTACTGTGACAGGCGGTTACGCTGTTAAGTGAAGACATTATTGAATTGTTAGTTGTAGAGTTTATCGTTTCTTATATTATGGTGGAGGTATGTTATTTAGTTAACTGTGGTAGGTACAGGGTTGGTGGTCAAAAACTGATTGTTTTTTGTTTCTTTAGGATTGTATAGGTTTTATCAAGTTACGGAATGGTGTCACTTTTGAACGGTTTTATGTTCATATGATTTCAAAATTAAGTTGTTATTTTTTAATTTTGTCGTTTAGTAATTTCTTTAATAACTTTCCCTTCACAGTCGACCCTTCACTAAATTGAAAGATAAAACTGAAAATGCATTATCACCCCTCGTTGTATTCTGACTGGCGATCGCAATTTGTCATTAGTAAACACTAGAAATACACAAGCAATAGATTGTTAATTGACTCAGGCGTCACTTTGCGGAAATCCATTATAAAATACAATAGACGATGTATATTTAAACTTCTAACCTAATCCGTTTAACTGTTCTTAAAGAGTCCTATAGAACCCTGTAAGAAATCGACACGTGTTTCACCTCTCAACGAGACATATTCAGGATGACGACTGACTTATTGCGAAGCCGAACACGACACGTGTTGCCTCGACAACAGCGTCTTTGCGTTCGGTTCTTGTCGTGGCAACATGTCTATTGTATTTTAAGCAATAGATTAGTTTTCCAGGAGCATGGCATAAAGGGACAGTTATTTGTTAATTTCAGGGCACCTATTTTAGACCTTGGGATCACACGGTACTCTCTCAAACCACGCTCAATTTAGTTGTACGCATCTCATTTCCAAACACCCAGGTCACGAGCCCGCGATACATTCTCTCAAACATTTCCCGTCAAACAATAGTTTGTTTACTCAAATCGATGCGGTTTACGTTCAACGTCGATAAACTAATATTTATTAGCCTTTGTGGCTCCTATGGGACATTGTTATGGTTGTTACTACAATGGTTGTTTGTTTTATTGTGTTTTTAACTAAATTTGACGGTGTTTAAACCCCTCCGGAGCAACTGGACAGATTCGCAACTGGACAGATTCTCAGCTGAACAGTTTCTCAGCTGGACAGATTAGCAACTGGACAGAACGTGTACAGTCCATGACATAATTAAACTGAATAAGTTCTTTCATCTATAGCCGGCTTAACTTAGCAAATGAAAATGACTGAAAGGTAGGTTAGGTTAGGTTAGAACTGTGACCACACAACGGGTCGCCAGGGTCCGTTTAGGCACAAGAGAAATTAATGTTTTGGGAATGCGTTAATACCTATTTTTCAGCATTGCCATACAACGTGGCAATGCTGGCAGCCTTTTCACTTGCACACACTTTTCACGGGCACTTTTCCTGTTGACAGCGTTGCGGACGAATTTTTTGATGCCATATGATCGTTTCCCCTCCTTTTTTATATACTTTTTGAAATATAAATGTCCCATCTTTTACGAGTATATTCAATATTTATCGTGACAGACTGACCAATTGACTGACAAAACGCACAAGCACAACCTATTCCAAAAAGAGAGCAAGAAAGGTTTATAAACCATCCCTGAGCGTGACAAACGGGGCTATAAAGGTTTCTTGGGATTTGCAAACGAAGTTGCGATATACATTATACATAAACACATATCGATAAAAAAATCATAACATCACGCTTGTATTCCCCGAAGGGTTAGGCAGAGGTGTACCTATAGTACACCCACATGTCGCGTAATAGGGGGCGAGCCTATTGCCATCAACCGGGCTCAAATCCAGACTCCCGGCTGCTATTAAGAAATTACAAATGGAAAACCCATTAACTCTCTGCCCGACTCGGATAGCGAACCGGGGACCTCATGCTCAGTAGTAGCATGTGTGACCACTAGACCAACGAGGCAGTAAGAAAAAAAAAAAGGGTCCGGGAGTGCCGGCAGAAGTGAAAACTTTTTTTGAATATTTTGGAATGGTTAGGGAATAATTTCGCACGAATTGCTTTATTTATCAGTATAAAAGCACTATAATTTATGTGGTTAAATACAATATTCATTAGTAGCAGTAGTATGTTTATTTATTTTAAAAATATAGTCTAACAAAAATAAACAATTTATTTAAACTTTTCATGAAGTATGTTTTGACTGCTTTTTTTTAACCCATCAATATGGGTAACATTTCTTACCTCGCAATCTTTACGTAATGTGAAAGACTTTTTATTTTGATATTTACTTTGACGGTTGCTAGGCAACGGACCTTACGGCACGTTCTGACACGAGTTTACCATTTTTTACCCATCCCAAACAAAGTGCACAAAGGAGCTAAAGAAGTTTTCACTTAAAAAAAAATCTAATAATATTTATGTAAGAATGACACATGAACATGAGATCAAGAGGTTTTCATTTTGACAGCTTTTTCAAAGATGTAAGGTACTGGTTCTGGATATCTAGGTATTAAGTTGCAACAGTGAAGTCGATGTTTTTCTTTTAATCTAAGATCTACATGGTAATAAATATTATCTTCCATAGAAGGCATTGTCCATTGAAATGTATTCTCGTATCTTTTAGCTAAGTCTTAACACGCAACTCTAACTTGTCATCGTTTTTTTCTGAACTCAGTAGTTCTGACAAAAACGGTGACAACTTGAACGATGAAGTTTGACATCTTGACTCAACAGAATTGTATTGCAATTAATTATAGTATAAATAAATACGTCTAAGTTGGCTATAAAGGCTTCTGAAAAGACACCTATTAGAGATGTATCTATAGAAGAAGAATGCTGACCCTATTTATTTAAATTGAATTATGGCGATGAGATGAGGATAACGGGCTAAGTTACCTCATGAAACCACTTAGTTGCCTAAGACTAAGACTGATATTATCATGTTAGTAAACCTATCTACTTAATGGTGAAAATACTAAAGAAGATCTTAACCACAAAAATTTCTGAGATCAGTTAACAAGATAAATACAATGCCGCCCACGGGCATAAAACAATAAATAATTAAATAACATGAAAAGAGAGAACCCCTTTTAAAGTTAATTTTCGATAATTTTTCATGAATATTCATAAAAATACGGGCGGTCACATACCCATCCATGGGCGGCATTGTATAAACTCATATCTATTTGTATTAATTCTACAATCAGTCGCAAAAAAACGCAAATTAAAAACAAAAACCCTGAAATTAAGCCCATTACAACTGAAAACAACACATCAATTTAACACAAAATTGCAACTATAAAGCGTCACAATTCGTTCATAATGAATTATTACTACTTTAATCCGTACTTTCATCTGCGCGAGCGCATACCGACTCGGGGACTCACATGCGATGCTTTCCCCGCATTACAGCTTGATAGCCAGCTATTAAATAACTATTGTGCAAGTTTATGTACGAAAATATTCATGTGATCACTGAAGGATGGGTCGGATGGTCGTTTGAGGAGTTATGACCCGTGACTTTTATGTAAGGAGCTAACAGTCAGTTGTTTATTGCTTGGGTAGCATGTTAACACGTTATTCAGAAAGAGACTGTGTTAGAATCGTCGAGAAAATTGATTAAAAAAGTGTAGTCACAAAACTTTAGTTTAAAATCGAGTGGTCTGTATCATTTCAATGTTACAATGACTCCTGCTCCTTTTTCTCTCTAGAACATTTAAAAAAGACAATAAAGAAAATATTTCTGAGATTTTTATGTTTTTACATGTAATAAGATTAGAAGCTGCTGTATAATTTTGAAAGTACTGACTACTATATCTCGAATTGAAATAGCTGGCTAGTGACAATGTGCCTAGTGACAATGTGGCTAATGTCATTGTAGCACATTTGTGTGAGCACTATCACATACCTACTTTAAAGCTATTTGTAAAACTAGTTTGAACAAATTTTACCTCTTTATAACATTAGTATAGAAGTAGGTACCCAGAGAAGAATGGAAAGAAGTTGCCTAGGTATAAAATTGAAGGATAAGGTAAAGAACGTTGACATTCGAAAGAAGACAAAAGTACGCGATGCCTTAACTTTTGCAATGAAGGCTAAATGGAAGTGGGCGGGTCATGTGGCCCGTTACAAGGACGACAGATGGACTCTACGGTCAGTAACGTGGTCTGGGCCAAAAGGCACCAGATCAAGAGGTCGACCAAAGGCCAGATGGGCAGACGAAATTGTAACGTGCGCGGGTGGAAGTTGGCTAGACAGAGCTAATGACAGAGAACGATGGCATTCCTTGGGGGAGGCTTTTACCCGAACGGGGTCCATGCATTAAATAATTCGTTAAAATCGATAAGCAAAGCAAATAATAATTTAATTACAGAATAAAATTTATAATTAGAAATCAAATTCATATTAAATAATCAAATGTAATGGAATAATATAGGTTAATAAGTTACTAATTGTTATCGTTTAGTATGTACTATGCATGGAATCAAATAAAGCTTTTTTATTTTTTATTTTATTTATAGAAGTAGGTATACTTAATGACAAGGCATTCAATCCTTTTTAGTAAGCTCGAGATTCCACACATCGTATTAGTGTTTTTATTCCTAAGTGCTTAGTTAGCGTTAAGAAAATCTTGGCCACAGATGTCTCTTATACTTCACAATAACGCCACACAGAAGGTCTTAGGCAATCCAATCTTCATAACAACATGCTTTTAGGTACCTCTTAAGTTCTTCAACAAGACCTAAACAAACTAACATTGCTTAAGATCTTAAAGAGTTACCTAACAGGGCTTATGTTGTCTACAACATTACCTTAATACATACATACATAACATCACACCTGCTTCCTCGAAGGGTGGGCAGATGTATTTAGTACACCCACATTTCGGCAAATATTTTTTAATTCCTATATGTAGGGAGCCTATTCTTCTTCCCAACTGAAAAACAATAGGAAATGTTAAATGGTGAGCGCTTTGGGGGCTGCTTTTTATAACTTACTAGCTGCACCCCGCGGTTTGACCCGCATAAGTCTCGATCCCGTGGGAATATCGGGATAAAAAGTATTACATGTCCTAACCCATGTTAAGGTCTACCTATGTTCCAAATTTCATCCAAATCTGTTCAGCCGTATTAGCATGAAAGAGTAACAAACAAACAAACAATTAACCAGTAACACTTCACTTGACCTGGGAATCGAAGCCAAGACGCTCAGCAGTCGCACTTACGACCACTACACCAATGAGGCAGTAATTATCTTAATACCTAAAATTTGACCAACATGTTGGACCACCAACACCTGTGTAATTATTGTTGGGCAATGTTGTAAGTAATGGGGCTTAATAACCCATGGTTATTTAGTTGACAACGCATGTGGTATTAAAATGATGAGTTTTGAGGATGTAACTAGCTGTTAACGCGGTTTTTGCTGCGCAGTTTGGTAATTGTTCGTCGTAGATATATTTATGGAAGTCTAGGTATTAGCCAAGGGATACATGTATCTATAGTACACCCACATTTCGCGACCTATGTTTAGGTCCCATGTAATAGGGGCCATGAAAAAACCCAATGATACTTTGCCCGACCTAGGAATCGAACAATCGCTATCTGTATAATTATTTACATTTACATTTATTTTATTAATTGAAACGGAACAACATCAATTACATTAATTAACATAGAACAATTATATCGTTGACAATAATTTAATTAAAGACTAACATGGACAGTGGACTCCCTGGCATACAACTTACTCTCACAGAACACCAGACGTATACGCATAATTTTTACTCCATTCATCCGCAAACACATCACATTCAGGGTTAGCAGTCAGAAGGGCATTTAGCATCTTTAAAGTACGACAGACTGGGGATTCAGCTCTGGCTACAGTTTTAGATGACAGTTGCGCAAACAGATTGTGTCGGCGGCTCTGACGGTGTCCAATGTATTTTACAGGCACAAATAATCGGCAGAAAAGTATATGGAGCTCTGGGCAGTCGATACGTCAAGGTAATTTAGGTAATTATGCTCAACTTCATCACCTACTCTGCTACTGTATGCCAATACCAAGCACCGAATGTTAGTATCCAATCGATCCCCTTTCCACGTGTTATTGACTGCGCGCTGACCATGACTTTTACTGATCGGCGCCCGCGCAGCCTAGCGTGATCGCGTTATGTAGTGTAAGTACTTGTGTGCTATAATAATGTGCAATGGGTTTTAATAACTGTACTTGTGGTCTTGTGAGCTGTGGGATTAAGTGCCGATGTATCTGATTAAATTCGATAAGTACCTATGTACTAGTTCTGTTTGTTTTACACTCGATTTCTGAAAGGCTAATCACATAGTCTGACTATCAGACTGATGTGAAGTGATTTGATTGACTGTGGTCTGCGATCATTCACTAGATTCAAGAATTAGGATAAAAAAAACACAGGATCATATTTAAATCACTATACAACCTGACACTTACTTGCAAATTGCAAAAAAAAATTAGGAAATTTTGAATTTTACGGACTATCTTAGCGCAGCCACTTTAATTTGTTTTTTTTTTGGGTTGAGAAAGCTCTCAGTTATTAATTACTAACTAAAAGATGTCGTGTAGTAAAACTGTCCCTATGTTAGATTTGTTCCATAAGGATGAATCGCTTATGGAAATGTTGTTTAAACAAATCTTACTTTGAGAGATGTATTAATTATTTGGATGGTTAAAATTCTGTAAATACATATTGAATAAAGATTGCAAATCATATTTTGAAATTTGCAAAAAACATAAGAAAATTTTAAATTCGCGGGATAGCACTGCGGATCCAACATAAATCAAATCATTTATTTGCACACCTAAATAGGATATTATAGAAGATTAGCTTACGTATCTATACAGTATTATCTTTATGTATATAATTCTTTGGTACGCGTGTTTGTCACCTAATTCCTCCTAAACGTCTGGACCGATTTGGATGAAATTTTATCTGTACATTTGAGTGGGTCTCTGGATGGATTTAAAATGCAACTAGACCCGGTAGGTGGCGCCGTTCGGGCACGACAACGTCTGCTAGTTACCTAATAAAGTGTGCAAATACATAGGATATGAGACTAAATTAATTATCTATTTAAGCAGATTTCTTCCTGTCTGACCAATAGCACTATCGAATAGATAAACTCCACTTTGAAATACCACATCCTATTACAAACATCCGTAATGATCTTTAACATAACTAGTGGACTACAGAATCTCCTTAAATATAGTTCATCGGCGAAATGTTTCCGCGAGTGACACGGCCGCTCTCGATTCACCATCTACCAGGCGTTACGTAACCGTACGCTCTAGAGTCACCTTCTGAACTAGAGAGGTAGTGAAGAAGGCCCTATCACCCGCGCATGCGCGTCAAACGGACCGATGGTGAAGAAACGATGCTTATGAATATAGTAATAGGTACAGTTAGGGAAATTAATTGTCAAACAAATTGACACCGTCAACATACAACTGAACAACAACGTAGAAACATTCATACAACAGACTGTCAAAGAAATACAGTTGTGATTTGAATATCATCATATTCCTGTCCTTGTCCCATGTTAAGGCTTATTCAGATATAAGCGGTATCGCTGTCACGCTCGGTAGCAATAGGTACTGCTCCGCCTTCTGGTTAATCACTTTGGAATGGTATTGCTACCAAGTGCGATAGCGATATCATATCTGAAAAGGCCTGTAAACGCCTGCTACACGGTCGCCAACCGCGTCCCGACAGAGGTGACCTTGGTGATTTACAACCGTGTAGATGATGATTTACGACCAAACGTTGAAACAACTTTGCCGGTCGCCAACTAACCTCTGTCGGGGACATGGTTGGGATCCGTTTAGCAGGCACTTTACTTGGGAACGGCGCACCACGTTTTCTTCCATTCACCAACTATCACCCTATCATTCACTACCTTTTCGTTCATTATATATTATTCCTCACACAATCCATCTTTTCTTTAACTTTCCTCTCCCCAACTTATATAAAACAATTTGAATATACGGACAATGTAACCTGGTAGTTAATTTGCTCAACAATTAATTGCCCTGACTTTACCCTATCTACAGATTAGGTATTTCCATTAGGTATTTCTCAAAATCAGGTGATCCATCAGATAGAGGCGTCTGGATTATGACAATATTGGCTCGCCCCCGTTGTATGGGACTGGCTAACTTTGTGTGTACCATTACTCAACCTTTCGGAGAGTAATTATTGATATTATATTATGTGTGTAATCTTCTTCTTATTTTGCTGTGGTTAGTGATTAACCTGGTGTCAGAATTTTAAAGCCGTCGAGCACTTTCCTGCTTGGAATCACCTTGTTGTCAGTGTAGCCATTCCTAATTAATACCATCCTTGCTTTACGAAGGTATCAAACTGACAAACCTATAGTTAAAGCCGCTTTTGTGCAAATAATATAAACTGTTGTTAATATTTTTGTATTAGGTGATAAAGTTCAGGTCTTTAGGTCCCTTAAATATAAAAATAATAGTTTTGAAAATCCAAAAGTGCACGCCTCATACATAACACTCATTCATAAATGAAAAAGAATTTCAAAACATAGTTTCTAACAAAAATGAACAATTTATAACTTTTCATGAAGTCGTAATGTCAAAGACTGACAAAGCAAAGGTTGGAAATATTTAGATAAAGATATTATATTTTAGTTAGTATTTTATTAATTATAACTAAACTACTTTGAATAACAGAGCCATTTTCAATAGGGTTCCTTCTATGGCCGAAACGAATGTATTAAAAAAAATTGACTCAATTAATTGATTTTATCGCAAGCTACAATGTTTTCAAGTTTCATATATTGACGGACAGGAATTTTTTTTCAACTATTTTGATGTTTTTTTCATTTCTGCTGCATTAAATCAATTGGTAAAAAGTACAGTATTAATCTCCTTTTAATCATCTATACAATGGTATATAAATTAAGTAGGTTCTGTGTACTAGCAGGAGTGTAACAATAAAAACAGTTACAGAAATGGGGCAAAAAAAATTTTTCGATCGTAGAGCACACTCTAATGCTTCGCATTAAGAGTCGTGCAAAAATGTGACCTGGAACATCTTGAAAAGTCTGCCTCTCTACAAAATAACTGCCTGACTAATTTTATAACGGCAAGAGCTATTCTCGTCATAGGTGTTGCTGACATGAGAGAATACCGCAATACATACAAAGATAAGTATGCATACTACAATAAGTGGCTTTATTTACAACACTTCGAATTTAAGTGAATCGTTGTGTACATTCTAGCAACCTTGTGGTCCGTGACGTTGAGATCTGCAGTACCTGTTTCCCTGACCTTACTTAACATGAAAGCTAGGACTGCATATTTGGATGTTGATCAGTCTTTTTACGGTTCTACGTATTTAGATGTGATGGTGTGTGACACTGTTAATGTTTCCCACATTAACATACATACATAATCAGCCTATTAATGTTCCCACTGCTGGGACACAGGCCTCCTCTCTGTGAGAGGGAGTGGGCCGTAATCCACCACGCGGGCCCAGTGCGGGTTGGTAGATGTCACATGCCTTCGAATTTTTGGTTCTAAGACATGCGGTTTCCTCACGATGTTTTCCTTCACCGATATGAGAGCAGTGGTCATGAAATTATTTACACAAAGTAAAGCGCCTGCTTGGGTTCGAACCTACGACCTACAACTCGTAAGTCGGGGTCGATACCTCTGGGCCACCACTGCTCTCTCTGGGCCACCACGTTAACAGTGTAACTTTATTATACTGTGCTTAAAGTACATACCATTAATCATTATTCTTTAAAACAAATACCTACTTAAATTTATTTGTGCACAAAGCATAAAATATGTGATTAGCCGTTAGTCAGTAATGTTATACGTAGGTATATATATATAGGTATCGTCATTATTAGATTTTAAACTCTTTTAATTCGGTTCACACGGTCTTCACGTTTTGTTATTTTTTCATGTTTCCTGGAATTGGAATATTGTTACTTCCATTGATTTAATTTACTAGATGACTCGGTGAACACGTACAACGTGAGTTCGATATTTTTCGGCTGTTCCTTTGAGTTTTTCCTAATTTTCTTTTTTCCTAAACCACCCCAGGAATCAGTAGAAAAAAACAACAAAAAAAAAAACGGTTGAGCCATTTTAGAGTTTTTGCGAGACTAATGCACGGCAATTGATTTTATATATCTATACGTATTTATAAAAATGAATGTTTGTCTGTATGTCCTTTATGGACTCCAAAAGGGCTGGACCGATTTTGATGAAACTTTGGCAGGGTGTTCTGAGGACGCCCGCGATGGTTTCTGACCCAAAAAAAAATATTTAGAAAAGTTGCATTGCAACGCATGGCTGGGAGGCAGCTAGTATATTATATTATAAATGCCAATATATGGTATTTACTTAGCGTTTGGGTCGGTAACTGATATTATTAAATTAACGATGTTGGTTTGTGACCATTCTAAGCTCATGCTTATTTTTTTCTTAATTTAGGCTTAAGTACGGTTTGTCTCACCATAACATTGCTAAACACATTCCTTCATCAAAATTAATTTGGCATTCTTTCTAAAAACTCTCATACATGTAGCAAGCATCAAACAATTACAGGTATATTTCAAAATGCCTGAGTTATTTATAATGGCGCTGACAAAGGTAATTTATGAAAAGAAACTAATTCACAAGACTGTTGCCAATTGGCAAAGGTCATGGAAGATTTTGATATAAAAGTTAAGGCTAACTGAACTTTAATGCTAGGGAGCATGGTTGGTTTTTGTTTGTGAGAATTTGGGGTTAGTTGTTTTATTTAAGTAATTAGATTATAAGAGTAATTGCTAGGTATATCGATTACATTGCCATTATTTGTGGATCATATCACTATATGATACGTGGTAGAATGATTACATACTTTTATAAATGTTTGATTGATGAATTGCCTAAAAATCGTTTAAATCATTTATGTTTACAAAAGATCGAAGAATCGTACACATGATTTTATTTCGAAATAGAATTGTACAAAAACTAAATAACCGCGTGAGCTTCTTTGCATTAAACTGAATATTCGAAATTTGCACAAATAACACTTCACAATTCAAAATGTGAAAAGTTTTTTGTGGACCGAGAGGACATGAATACCTAAGTCCTGAGTCGAGAGGCGGAGGCCTAAATTATAAATAAAAATATATTTAGAATTAAATTCGTAATTATTTAAATAAAATCGATCTATATCATTATACATGGTGACGCACGTTGTTAGCTCATCAAACTGAGAATATTTTTCTTCTATATTCGAAATAGTGTTTACCTCATAATATTATGCCATCAACTTATAAGATAATCTCTAAGCAGGCAAAAGTCTCTACAGTACTGCATTGATGTTGAATGTGCACGTTTGAATTCTTGTTTTGACCATCTAACATTTAATAAAAAGTAGTCAACACTGACCCTTATTCGATAGAAATACTAATACATTCGACATTCTATTTGGTTATGTTATGTTTAAAGATATGTATGAATGGATGTCCTTTCGTTTATACGGACTGCATCCAAAAACGGTACTGATAATAATGAACCATTACCAATCTGCATAGTTTTGTGAAATACCATTCATTGAGGATGTTAGAACGTTGCATTAATTTAAGATTGAGTAATTTAAATAATCGCTTGTTTATTTTATGCTATGTTAGTTGGTAGCAATTTCATAAAAAAAGGTTTAACTGCAACATAATGATAAATTATTTGACTGAACGCCTCGCACAGCCTTTTTAACAGACTTGCTTTGAACATCGAATTTTAGGATGAAGCTTTGTGCAGACCAGCGCGACTTGTCGACTTGTCGCGCGACGCGACACCGGTTATTGATATGCCGTGAAGTTTTCTTAGAAATTGTATTGTTCGTGTCGCGTCGCGTGACAAGTCGCGCTTGTCTGCAAAAGCCTTTATGTTCTAATGTAACCTTTTTTGTAGTAGGTAGCAGAGCTGTTCATGAAAGTTCTCGTCCCGGGAAAAACTATCATCATACCTAGTATTGATTTCTTCGGAAAATATAGGGGCTAAAGAAATAATCGCCACATTTCAATCTAAGGAAAGTTTTCAGTATGAATGTGAATGGCTATAAGACTAGGGGAAGACCTTAGATGTACCGTGTAAAAGATGATATGGCTAAAAGGGGAGTGACTACCGAGATGACAACTAATAGGAGACATGTTGCGCAGATCACAAAGAAATCAATTGTGTTGAAGACAGGAGAATGAAGATGATGAGAAGTTTCAACTTTGTCTCTTTTCTTCTTTTGCTCTGGCAGAATTGTACATACCTAGATTCTACAATACCAATGGGTTGTGGAACTTGTAGATGACTGTTATAGATCGACTATATGATCTCATATAATTGTTTAGTTTATTTTATTTGACTGTATAAGTCAATTTATTTTAATATTCATTTTCATTTATTGGTGACATAATCAACTCATTACAATGTTTTTATGTACATTATTTTTTTGCATAAGTACTATTATATAGAATCAAGTTTTTGTAACTGAACAGACAGCTGTGCTGCTGAGGAGTCTGTTGTGCCACTTCTTCTTACCAACTAAAGCACTAGGAAGTGGTGAAGGGTGGGCGTTTTTGAGGGACTGTCTTCTGTAATTTAGACGTTCGAAAAGTGCTGACTCTCAGCCTAGTTTGAATAAATTACTTTTGAATTTGAATTTAATCTAGGTTTTTCAAGAAAAAACTTAAACGAATGTACTTTTATAATTCAGTTGAACAAATAAGACAGGTCAATGAAGATGTAGCGGTTAGACCGCCACATACAAAAAAACTACGAAACAAAAAGACATGACGTCACACAATTCCTGCATCTCGCAGTTAGAGTTTACCAAGCGAAAAACATAGATAAGACTATCCGAAATCAACATATGGGCAGTTGCCCGCCAGACATAACAACCCGTCTGGTTGGAGGATCCTCCCTTTTCTATGGTGGATGAGTGAACTTTACACCCTGTTCACCATACCCCTAAATTGGTGACCCCGAGAATGAACGTCAATGCAGCCTTCGTGCAACTACTTCAGCGTGACGTCATCATCATCACTCCCGCAAGCTTTCGTGAGGTGAGTCACACAGCCAGCCAGCACCCACGGCTTCAACGGGTATCCTGACCACCAGCATGCAGCGAACGCGCATTCCTGGTCATCACCCTCAGCCACATCACCCCGACTCACTGGGGAATCACCGCAATCACCGCAATCACCGCAATCACCTCAATCACCGCAATCACCTCAATCACCTCAATCACCGCAATCACCTCAATCACCGCAATCGCCGCAATCACCGCAAACAGTTCCGACCCACCGTGAACTGTGCGGCACCCGGTTCCGACTCACTGGAACCACATTCACCATCGCCGCTATCACTGCAGACAGTTCCGACCCACTGTGAACTGAGCGGCACCCGGTTCCGACTCACTGGAACCACAGCTGGCACTGTGAAGCATCGCAAGATCCAAGACTCAGCCCACTATCGACCTCCGGTCTCCGGAGGGGAGTGATGTAGCGGTTAGACCGCCACATACAAAAAAACTACGAAACAAAAAGACATGACGTCACACAATTCCTGCATCTCGCAGTTAGAGTTTACCAAGCGAAAAACATAGATAAGACTATCCGAAATCAACATATGGGCAGTTGCCCGCCAGACATAACAACCCGTCTGGTTGGAGGATCCTCCCTTTTCTATGGTGGATGAGTGAACTTTACACCCTGTTCCTCATACCCCTAAAAATGTATGAGAGAGGCAAGAATTCACTTCATTACAGAATGCTTTCACATTCACTTGAACGTCTCACTATTTATCTGAATTATACAGAAGATGCATCACGTTACATAACGGTGCTATTACCGCTATATATCACTTGAATGCATTACATATTAAATTATTTCGGTAATTTGTGTTAAATTACATGTTTTTGCTTGTATTTACAATTCTTTGAAAGTAAGATGTTTATGTTAATGTGGTTATGCATTTTAGTGATGCATTTTTAGTTACCTGCTATTTGAGTGTTGTTTGAAACATTTGTACAATTAATCCTATATTATTACACAAGCAATATTTGTTTAAATATTTGTAATCACGTTCTGGAAAACGGCTCTAACGATTTCGATGAGAGTTGCAATATAGGGGTTTACACTTAACAGAGGCGAAAAATCGATCTAGCTAGGTGTCATATCTGGGAAAATTCGTTTTCTCCGTATTTTTACCCGAACAGAGCTCGGTCGTCTAAAGTTTAGAACAAGATGGCTACCTTAGAA
Organism: Conistra vaccinii; assembly: GCA_948150665.1. Lineage (NCBI taxonomy): Eukaryota > Metazoa > Arthropoda > Insecta > Lepidoptera > Noctuidae > Conistra > Conistra vaccinii. Next base: position 18,662,600 of record OX411338.1, on the reverse strand, counting down.
TAATGACATGGCAGCATGGTATTAGTAAGTACCTACTATCATGGCAGCATGGAAATGAGCATTCTCTAATTTTACCAGAGCCGAGCTCGGTCGCCCATGTACTAGGTTTTTATACGTTGTTCTCTAGAGAATTATTGTCATTTTTATTTGCATTGCGTGGTCAATACAATGTTAATGGTCTCACCATCCCCGTATCCCGATTCATTTGTGGTCCACGCGGCATGTTCTCTTCTTTCATACATTACTACCGTCATGCCTCTTTCTGGACTCATCATCTTTCACTTCATCCATTCATAGTTTCTTTGGTCTGTCTTTATTCTATCTACATTCAATTACAAAGATATACCTATCTAATAAACCTTCCATTTAGCTACAAGTGCTCCCCACATTTTCAACTAAAATCTTTAGATCAAATCTAATTTAGTGCTAATCGATTTTAAATAACTGCTAACAACCAGTGGCGCCACAGTTGCGCAACATCGCCGCATCAGTGAACTATGACCCCCTGCGCATGCGTGCTGATAATTATGTATGTTACGATTTAAGTTCTTTTGTAACTTTCCTATTTTTTTCGTTACCTAAGTAACTAGTTACAGTTTGGATACCTAAAATTGTTTTTCAACGTTTTTCCTCTTTTCGTTGTACTTAAATATTTTTTTAAACCTGACAAAGTTCAGGTTTAAAAAAATATTAAACTTTAATTAAAGTACGTAAAGTTCGTGTAGTAGTAGTAAGTTTTTATTACTTTTTTTTTAACTTTAATATTTAACTTTTTTTTTCTTTTTTGTTTTGTTTTTGAAAAGTCTGTATAACAATAAATTTTTTTCTTTCATTTCAAAATTCACTACACTCCCAATTACTTATTCAAGATTTTTAAAAGAACTAAGATGTATATTAATAGGTACTAGATAATATTCGAGAGCCTTATTCTTTCACGTTGAATAATCTTTATAGTTTTAATATTTGAATAATAGGTTTACGGAAAAAATGGGAATGTATTTAAATGAAAGAGAGAAGAATGTGCTAGAACTAATCTATATACGTATATTAATAATTCTAGTGAATCAACACATAATGTACTCTTATTACATCATAAACACATGTTTGTGCATGTAATGAATAATGAATAAAAAACACATTTCAACTTATGTTCCGGTAATCATTAGTCGTCGGATAGTCTAATTTGTTAAGTATAAGTTTTTGTTATTTTCTGCTATGCAATTTTAGGGTTTTTTTTTAGTTAAGTAAATCATACATACATACTGACTAATATTATAAATGTGAAAGTCTGTTTGTCTGTCCTCTTGTTAACGTTTCACGCCTAAACCACTGAACCGACAGTTATGACATTTGATAACAAGGTAGCCTGGAACCTGAAAAAGGACATAGACTACTTCACGTACTGGATATTAGTATTAAAAACGAAATAGACGCAGACATAGTCACGGGCAACAACCAAGTAGTTTTAATATAATTAAATATCAAACGAACTTACCAAGTGAAGTTCGATGATAATTATGTGAACAGCTTCATTCGAAGCGATTTATTGTTTACGTATTGTAGCAGCGCTTCCATGTACCAGCCTTGCACGGATTTTTAGAGGTAAGTAACGGTTTTTTTTTTTTTTTTGGTTGATTACATTCATTTCACTGGCAACACTATCCGTTTACCCCTACTTTGCCCCCACTACACTATTTCTCTTTAACGGTTCGCAGCCATTTTAAAATCATTTTGTTGAAAGCTAATAGTATTTCACATTTTTATTTATCTAGGGTAGGGTAGGTAACTTTTTCTAGGGAGGGTATAAATCGCTTCGAATGAAGCTGTTCACATAATTATCATCGAACTTCACTTGGTAAGTTCGTTTGATATTTAATTATGTGTCACAGCTTCATTCGAAGCGATTTATTGTTTACGTATTGTAGATGTTCAGAGACAAAAATGTGAAATTAAACAAAACAGGTGAGTAATCACAAGTACCTTTTATTATAATATCTAGCTAGATAGCATTGATTTAACTTTCTATTGATTTAATTATATTCTTAATCTAATATTGAATATTTGTTACAGATTATGTCCACCAGTAAGTACTGTGGTGGCAAAGAGATGTGGATCAGTTACAACCTGCCTATTATAATGTTTTGCAAAGACAGAAGATGATACACTCCACCCGGCAGTTTTTCTTATCAGGTCAATATTGACTCCAAGTCTATTGGCTGAGGATGTAGCTGCATGACGAGTGCTGTGAGCACTAAATATAGATGTATCTATACCGCTACTGTATAGTGTATCTTTTATCCAGTGACTAAGTGTTTGTGATGAAACTTTTGAGTGTGGTTTTTTATAGCTTACAAATAAATAATCATTTTTGCGAAGTGGTTGAGTTTTATTTATATAAACCTCTAAGCATTTAGCGGGACAGATCTGAGGACGTGTGTCGAAAAAAGGTAATCTTAGAACTGGTTGTGAAGAATTAGGTTTGGAAGTTTTTATCAAATCAGGTATTGTTATAGTTATGCCAATAGCAGAATTTACTTGAACGTTGCCTAATTTTATTAATGAAAATGTTTGAACGCGATGCGCAGTCACCAAAGCCAATAGAGTTATAGTCTTTTTGGAAAGAGTTTCCAAATCAAGGTCTGTGTTAGGCCATTTTTGTGCTAAATAATTTAGAACGGTGGTTGGATCCCACGTCAAATTATATTTTGGATTACTGGGCCTTAATCTGTAAACTCCTTTCATAAATCGCTTAATTCGATCATCGTTTGCCACATTACTTAACAACAAGGATAATGCGGATTTATATGAATTGATCGTACCATACTTTGCCCCTTTTTCAAAAATTGTGGTAAGAAAATGAATGACTATAGGAACTGAAACCGAGGAATAATCATAACCATGTTTATTACAATAATTTAACCAAGATTTTATACAAACATCGTATTGTTTATAAGTAGAATCAGATAATGATGATAACATAATTTCAATGGAGTTATTAGATAAATATCTTTTCAATAATGTTTGCCTGAAAGCTTCGCGGCAACCAATTTCAGGGTGCGATGCAGATTGTGAGGCGTTCTGAAAGGAGAAGTTAACAAATTTACGTTTGGTTCAAAAAAGATTGGTTTGGAACAAATCAATTTTTGGAAAACAGGGAACCAGGGTTGTGATGGCCAATATGGTACAACTACTATGCCATTTGCTTTGTCATTAATTATTTTTTGCATTGTTTTTGTAATAAGTGAAAACGGTGGAAATGCGTAGAATAGTTTATTTTTCCATGGAATGGTGAAAGCGTCGATTGCATAAGCGTCAGGGTCGTTTTTCCAAGTTATGTACCTGGGACACTTAGCATTACACCTACTCGCAAAAAGGTCTATTTCAGGGTATCCAAAATAATGTGTTATTTGACTGTATGCATCGTCATTGAGTTCCCATTCAGTGTCCTGAAATTTCATGCGCGATAATTGATCTGCTTCATAATTATCTCTAGTGTTTATGTAAGACGCAAAAATAGTTATCCTACGCCTTTCACACCACTGCCATATTTCTTTAGTGATATTATGCAAGTGTTCAAACTGTATGCTGCCCATGCGATTTATACAAGATATAGCAGTTACATTATCAATTCGTAATAGTATTTTTGAATTATACGATTCGTGGGCAAAACATTTAAGTGCGAGAAAAGCTGCTTTTAACTCTAACTCGTTAATATGTACGGTTCTTTCACTATCTTTCCAATAGCCAAAACATTCACTTGTGTTGCAATAACCTCCCCAACCCGTACATGACGCGTCGGAAAAGATTTCTAAATCATATCGATCACAAGTTAAAGGAAATACTCCATGATCAATATGATCTAACCACCACAACATATCACTATGTAAGCTGTTGGGGAGCTGAACTAACTGTTCGTAACTAGGATTGGTAAGCAAACAGGAATATTTAAATTGTTCAAAAAGTTTAGTGTAAAGCCATGCATATTGAATTGCAGGACAAGCTGAAATTAATAAACCTATGAACCGAGCAAATTCACGAAGTTTACATTTGCGCTTTTTCAAGAAGCTAGAAATGTATTCTTTTATTTTTGACTTTTTTGTACTAGGTAATTTTAATAACATATTTTTAGAGTCGAACTCAAAACCTAAAAACTTGCATACTGTTTGCGGTTCTAAGCAGCTTTTTTCTGTATTTATTATGAAACCCAAATTTTTAAATAATGTTATTGTTAAGTCAACGTTATTTTGGCATTCAAGAAAAGTTGTTCCAATACAAAAGGTATCATCGATATATATAACTGATATCATGCCATGGGTTCTAAGATATTCCATAACTGGCTTTAATAATTTTGTAAACACATATGGAGCAGTGCATAAACCAAACGGTAGACAATTAAATTCATACAGGGTATTATTATATTTAAAACGGAGGTATTTTCGGTGAGATTTATGTACGGAAATTAAGAAGTAAGCATCTTTTAGATCAATTGATGCCATAAAACAGTTTTTTGTTATAAGCTTTGAAGCTGTACGATAATCCTCCATCTTGAAATGTTTGGTCTCTACGAATTTGTTTAAACATTTAAGGTTCAATATGAATCTCTTGTCGCCGTTAGATTTTGGCACTAAAAATACACTCGATATAAATTCTCCTTTAACAGAATTACAATGAGATATTGCTTTCATATCTAGTAGGTTTTTGATTGATTTATCAAAATCTTGGGCTTCTTGAATATTCTTAGGAAAAACATTAGGAGAATCAGTACGATATGGCGAACATTTAAAAGGTATTTGGTAACCTTTGATCCAGGATAGAATCTTTTTGTCAGTAGTGATAGTTGACCACTTTTTGAAAAAATACTGGAGCCTGCCAGCGGTTAGTACCTGATCAGTTACTTTCGATGCGGTGGCCTCGTCGGGGACGAGTAGCGGCGCGAACTGCCGCTGGTTTGCGGCGGTGGCGGCGGCCGATACGCAGGGCGAGCAGCTCGCCGCGTATTGTTCGGCTTGTTGTCCACCTTCCGGTGCTGAGGGTTGAAGTTTAAATGACCCCTGTTTGGACCTTTTGGGATACCTTTGGGCTTATTAAATTTTGGTCTCAGGGCGTGTTTCAAGGCATCTCCTGATTGCTGTATTGTCTTGGCGGCTTTAACCTTGTCGGTAACATTTTCCCCAAATAAGAAACTTCCCCTTTTTGTTTCAAGCAAGGCGTCTTTTAAGTTTATATTAATAGATGAAATGACAAAGTTACGCCTTGTTTTTGTCTCCCAAAAATGACTGTCGCATAATATACGACAAGCGTCACTGATGGGTTTCAAAAGATTTTGTTTGGACGTTTCATTTGAAATGATCATGTCAGTAGCAGATGCCAAGGCTGACAATGCTATACCAAGCTGATTTTGTTTGTACATCAGCGCCGAATCTCTTTTTACCAGAGTATCCTGCAGAGCTGCCTTTACTTCCGGGTTGAGAGCTGGCGCTAACAGTAGGTCGCAATTTTTAGGGACGAAATAACTTTTTAAAAGTTTTTCCTTTACATCCTTAGCCAAGCCCTTAGTAAGGATGTCTTGCCAACGATTGGCAATGTCCTTATGAACAGACGGACCCATGGTTATGTCCGTCTTTGGAGCATCGCCGAGTAACTGCAGAGTGTCTTCATCCAAGTCTTGGTCTTCCATCACTTCTGGCTGTGCTTCTGCTGAGGTACCGGGTGTAGGCGACAAAGGCGCGGTGCATAGCGGTGGTGGAGCTGGTAGTGGCGAAGCAGGACACGGAGAACAAGCACGTGGCGAGGCACGGGGCGAGGAGCGTGGCGAGGCACGTGGAGAGACACAAAGTGGCGACGCAAGAAGCGGTGAAGCTTGAAACAAGCAGGCTTCCTCATTTTGTGTACCACAGTCCACATCTAGTTGGTGTGAAAAATCTGCGAAAAACGTTTCTTTTTAGAATACGTTCGATAATAATTGCCTTACTTTTTTAACGTGACAGAGGAAACCCAAGCTTGGTAGCCTCGCATCCCTTAGGCAAGTAAGTATTATCTTAATGATTATGTGACAGTATCAGCCCAAGTATGGCAGTACGCATCACTTTTTTATAATGACAGAGGAGACCCAAACTTGGTAACCTCGCATCACTGACAACACTTTTATAATAAATGTATAACTTACTGTGTAAGTCTTCTTCCGATGAAGAATCACGATAATTAGTCGTTGCCTGCAATTTATTTTGCAATTTTTGTATTTTACGCCGTATTTCTTCTTCAGTTTTTTCTACCTTCCTTTTCTTTCCCATTTTTAGGAGCTGGATCTATTTGTAGGAGCGGAGACGTGCGAAGGCTTGAGCACGGAAACGCGGAATGATTTTAAAATGGCTGCGAACCGTTAAAGAGAAATAGTGTAGTGGGGGCAAAGTAGGGGTAAACGGATAGTGTTGCCAGTGAAATGAATGTAATCAACCAAAAAAAAAAAAAAAACCGTTACTTACCTCTAAAAATCCGTGCAAGGCTGGTACATGGAAGCGCTGCTACAATACGTAAACAATAAATCGCTTCGAATGAAGCTGTGACACATAATTTGACATGTTAGAACGTTTGATGCCCAATGAGCTATTCCTTTTTTTTTCTCGTTATACTTGTACATAATTTATATACTTTAGTGTTAGATGTGTATAACATTTTAGATGATACGATTAATTTAATGTTAGAATGTTGTATTTGTGACTGCTCTTTCATGCGCATGTTCTCAATGCAAAGCTTGCCTGGCACCTTTACTTTACTTTACTATGCTTGATGCCATTCATTTTTTTAAAGTTTACCAATTATAATAGAATATCACACTGGTATTCCCCGACTTCAACACTGCTATACCTGGGAATCGAACCGAGGACCTCACAGAACCGAGGTAGCGCTCGCGACAACCACACCAATGAGTTAGTAATCAATTATGGATTTAGAATAGGCAAATCAGCCGATTAGCGAGATGGTAACGGCACTATTTTTTCTGGTATCAAAACGAGCTGAGTGATATGCGTTTGTGGTTTAGATAGGTACTTATTTCGGTTCAGTAAACAGTTTTTCTAGGTTCTTGTCGCTAATATCAGCTGTTCCTAATCCCCTGTTTAACCTCTAAGCGGCACGGGGGCTAATGTGTCGAATGTAATGTGCTGTGGGAACTAAGATGCGTTGCGATATGTTTTGATGGTGCATATTATTATTAGGGTCGAGACGTTAGCTGAAGCGGGAGCGATATTGTGAGTTGACACAGAATAACCAAACTTATTGTAATGACATGTGCGTAGAGATCACTAAAATTAAACGTAAATGTAGGTAACAGGATTAAAATTAGCAACTTTTTCTCTACACATATAGAAAATAGAAAGCAATTAATGAGCAATCGATCATACAAGGCTTTCATTTGCTTATTATAATATTGTTACCCACAAGATAATTATTTTAACTACTGTCCCGGGGGTCAAGTCTACTAATTTACAAACGTCACAATGGTCTCTCCATGGTGAGTTTTTGACAGATTTTGTACGGCAAATCTGTCAAAAACTAACAATCGAGAGACAGTTTGTAAATTAGTAGACTTGACCCCCTGGAGAACAGTAGTTTCCACAGTAATCCTGTAAAACAGACTTTGTAATAGCTATAAATTAATATGCTAAGAACGAATAAATTCAAAAAGTTGTAGGTACTGGAAACATCACCGTTGTTTATTTTCAAGAATTTTATAAGTTCTAAACCCTAAAAGGAGGTAAATTTTAAGCTCGCTCCTCTCCTCCAACTTAGCCCCGACAAAAATCTCATGATGTTTTGCAATAATTATGTTTATTTAGCGCTCACAGTAGCGACCTTTAGGGAAATTGCCAGTCGCCATATTGTAGCCATTCAAGCTTTGTATGAGTTGAATGGCAACCATCATTACGAGCAGCCTTTGTGTGACTTGTATGAATGTTATTGATGATCATGTCAATGATGTATGGAAGCGGAGATTGGTGGAATGAAGGTGGTAGGATTATTGGCATTATTGTTTGTTTGACTTGAACGTTTAATAGATGTTGTACCTTTAGTAGTAACTTAATGTTTTCGTTTATATGGTTCAATTAGTTTAGTGGTTGAATGAAAGTTTTTTGCGTAGGTAAAAGCTCGGAATAATTACTGTTTTTGTACCCAAAATATAGTTGTAGGTACTAGTAGGTTATTTTATTAAAATACAGGTTGGATTTAGTACACGATACTGGACCCCTCTCTGTAAAACTTATCTTCGGTTATTAAAAAAATATATAAATAATTTATTTATAATATATTTTTTTTTTTTTCTTTAATATCTATAATAAATTTTGACCACGTAGGTATTGTAGGAAACAGCATTTTTTTTTTTAATAACCGACCAAAAATTTCGTTGCCAACCTGTATAACTCATAATGTTCCTTTTTGTTGAAGTATCAACCTGTTTCAGATTTTAAAGAACAGTTTGCATTGTTATAAACATAAAGCGTTTTTAGTTTTCAAAATGTTCAACACTGACTGCGTTATAAAAGTCCTTATAATAACTAAATCTTTATTACTTTGGCATTTAACTAAAATAAAATAATGTTTCCTACACAAAACATGTCTAATAAAAACATTTATTCTATTGAAGGCATGAAAACTAATTATGTCCCTACACATGTACCGTATGTAAATAATATGACACTATGTGTCTAATAACCCACGGCACGGTGTGGACATGCGAGCGAAAGGTCGCAGGTTCGAACCTTTGTTGAACTTTGAGTTATACGTGTTGACATAAACGCCAAGACAATAAAACAAAGTATTTCATTCAACTTTTGTTGTTTTAGGTTACCTGGGCGACCGAGCTCGGCTCTGGTAAAAATAGAGAATGCTCATGTAATAGTACAGGATAGTTCATACTAATTCCATGCTGCCATGATAGTAGGTACTTACTAATTCCACGCTGCCATGTCATGTTATTCTAAGGGAGCCATCTTATTCTAAACTTTGGGCAACCGAGCTCTGTTCGGATGAAAATACGTAGAAAACGAATTTTCCCAGATATGAGACCTAGTTAGATCGAGATTTAGCCCCCGTAAACCCCTATATAGAGTCACATGTCAATACCAGCTTTTCTTTTTTTTTACACACAAAGGGGAAGCTTTTGACCTGCATCTCACCTGATAGTAAATGATGATCAGGCCGAAGGTGGAAGCGAGCTTCACCCGAAATCCTTAACCACAGAGGAACTGGCTATCTTACCTAACAGCCGAAACACAACAATGATGTTAACATTGTTGTTATGGCGACAGACTTAGATAAGATGGTGGTAGCTAGCCAGGCGGACTTAAAACAAGCCCTAACACCAACCAAACCGAGCAGAAAATTTTAGCTCCCACTGGGAATCAAACCCGGGACCTCTGGGTCTGAGACAGGTGGCTTAACCATTAGACCACAGAGGTGCTTACACTTGACTACAGAGCGGTTACTGCAACTTTTATCGAAATCGTTAGAGCCCTTTCGTGATTACAAATATTGCTCGTTTAATAGTATAGAATTTATAATTAACTATACTACTATTTAATTAACTAGGTTTATGCACCTGTATCTTAGAAGCCCGTCCGAGCCCAAGTGTCCCTACAAAAAATATGGATATTAAAAAATAAGACACACATTATACACAAAAAATTAATTAAGGCAAGTCTAAGACAAACAAAAAACAAAAAATAAACAGAATACAAGAAAAATAAAAATGAAAATAAAATAATAGAAAAAACATTAAATGAGAGTGTAGTGTATGTCTCTAGCGTGTTTGTCTGGAGTTATGTGTGAGTGGATGTTTGAAGGTGTGTGAATGTTTGTGAAAGAGTGAGTGTGACTGTGAGTGAAGTATGAGTGAGTGAGCGAGCGTATGCGCGATTATATCAATCATAATTTTTCTTTAATAAAAAACCTTAACTATTTACAAATAATTAAAAAAAATCCCAACAGAAGATTCTCCGTATTGCAATAAGTTCGTTTTAGAAGAAATCTTAGATTTATGGGTTTTATATCACCAAAATCAAAATAGTGCATCTTGTATTTATATAATTAGGTACCTAATCGTGTTCTGTAAATTGCCACTGGCTAGCTATTACGGTTCTAAAGATAACCTTGTGACATACAAGCAGATTTAAAGTTCCGTTGCTGCCCTTTTGGCTTTAAACCCTAATAACTGAGGCTTCATTTTGTTCCACTTAATCAGCAACTGAGATTACGACATTTTGACCAACACACCTATTCGTTTTACAAAGTTGCTACTAAATAATAATTTATGATCAATATTACCAACTTGGTTAATTAGTTTTAAGTGTATTGAGTATCAGTTATTAATATTAATTTGTAGGTATCTGTAATAAACCGGTTTGAGATTTGTGTAATCCATTTTTTGATTGGTACATTAAGTATTATTTAGTAGGTACTTAGTTTTATTAGAACCAAGATCTCAATTATTCTAGATGTTAATTCAAGTTCCTGTCATATAAAAGACTTAAACGCGCTCGTGCACCTTTTTGCGGTTATTGCGTAGGTATTTATAATCTTTTCCCGTTCAACTTTCCTTTACTTGTACGTGGAATAACTTGATAGTATAATAAGAAAATATCATAACTAAGATTATGTGGGAAGCTTGTGACCTATTTCTTCTTTTGGATTTTGGTGACAATACAGTTATTTATTTAGGATTTTTAATGAAAACGTATACCTTTTAAGATTTCGTTATCACGCTTGTCTACACTAAACGGCTTCACAGAGGCTCTAATATTCCTCCGGAACTAATATTTGCTCTGATTACTTACAATTTAAATCTTGAAGTAAATACAAAAATCGTAAATTTGGATTGCAAGAATAACATTGTAATTCAATTTATTTCTGTTCGACCCAATACTCCATTTTTAGTAACCATAACAACAGGAAACAGTCTGATTTAATCCTAAAGCCTACTCTCGCTACAAAGGACATGTGAGTGAGCGGCTCGTTCGAATGCGCACGCGCATACGCCGCGTCGTCGTCAAGGATAACCGATGTAATGTCACTAGGAACTGCTCTTGATAGTAATTATTATAAGGATATTTTCGATGTTAAGATTGTAAACAATCTATTTTGATTGGTTATTTATAAATGTAGACATGTGAGTTGTATTGAATGGATAGTTTATTACTAGTTAGTATTATTTTTACGATATTCTGATCCGACTCGGCTGAGCAGCGTTCGGGAAGCTTCGCAATATCTTCTCGTCCCACATACCGCAGTGTCTCAAGACGAAAGTCTTTGACCAGTGCGTGTTGCCAGTGATGACGTATGGAACTGAAACGTGGTCGCTCACAATGGGCCTTATTAGACGGCTAAAAGTCACCCAAAGGGCAATGGAGAAGGCTATGCTTGGAGTTTCTCTACGTGATCGAATCAGAAATTAAGAGATCCGCAGGAGAACGAAGGTAACCGACATAGCCCGAAGAATTGCCAAACTTAAGTGGCAATGGGCAGGACACATTGCTCGCAGAACAGATGGCTGATGGGGCCGAAAGGTTCTGGAGCGGCGACCGCGTACCGGAAGACGTAGCGTTGGAAGGCCTCCTACAAGATGGACCGATAACCTTGTGAAGGCCGCAGGCAACCGCAGGATGCGGGGAGTACAGAATCGGTCGAAGTGGCGGTGCTTAGGGGAGGCCTATGTCCAGCAGTGGACAGTTTCGGCTGAAATGATGGATGATGATGATGATATTCTGTTAAGACCTATATTTTCAATATTATACCCAAATGCATCGTTATTTAATAATAACTGAAATATATTATTTTAGTGCAGTGATAAATTAAATCGATTTTTTAAATATAGGTTATGTATAAACTCAATATTCCGTTATCATATTTTTAAAATCATTCTGCAATGATAGTTAAATATTATCAAAAGAAACTGAGTAAATCTATCGGTAGAAATAAATGTCAACTGTCCTCCTTTAATTAACAACAATCGATTATAAAAAAATTAGTGACGTGTGTGAAAGAATTTTATTCGTACATTATGAAATATGCATTAACATATTGGGATATATTTCATAAGGTACGCAAAAAATTATTTCATTCACGACACTAATTTTAATTCATGAATTATGTATAAAAATTAATCGTTATGTTATGAATGCAACTCCAAACCAGATCCTAAATTATTTATCGCAGAAAAAAACTGTGACTAAGCACTATCAAGTTCAATAAAAACCTAACTTACACATAACTTGAAAGTGGAACTATTCAACTATTAGTAAGTGATTCATATTAAAAGTAATCAATAATAATCTTAAGCTGATCTAGTAAGTTGCAACAATCTGGGGAGTGTCACTTACCGGCCTAGATTAATTGGCGCTGCGCCTGCGCGCGTACATGATGATGTTATTACGACATTTGATTGGCAGTGAAAACTACATGATGAAAAGTGATCATAGAAAATATTTTCTAAAGAAAACTTCATATCAACTGATGCATTGATGTAGCCTTAATGAGTTTGATTCCCGGATCGTAGAATTTGCACTTCAGCAATTTCTCAGCAACCACAATAGGCCTAAATTACATAGAACATTCGAAGGTGAACGTGACTACAGTAGACCACTGCCTACCCCTAATATCACGGGAGGTAGAAGAGCTTTCCAAACGTTCTTAGAAAAACTCGGCAATAATAAAATTATGCAAAATCTCAACATAGATGCATAGGCACGTCCACATTCATAAACCCATCATGTAATAAATCTCTACTGAGAAATGTCAACTCAATTTATATACTGTATAAAGTCTTGCTGAATTCCCAATAAAAAACAAGCTGTATACATAATATATACACATAAACGTATGTGGGAAGATGACACCACAGGTGCAATAAATAAAATAATAAATTAACTTGCACAATAGTTAAAATTGTCGTGTGAAAAAACAATGAAATCAATTGACAACTTCCTTTCTTAGTTAGAAGTAAGCTAATTAGTTATAATTAACGTAAATTAAACAAACACTCACCCAAATCGAAATGTTCACACGTTACGAATAATATCACTGAAATAGTTATGTCACTATCACTTGAGAATCACTTGGACTTTCAAACTGCTTCTAACTTGTGGAAAAACTAAATACGTAAGAAAAAACTAAAATTAGTATTCACAAAAAAAATGTACAAGTACGAAAATTTTAACCAATTTGATACGCTAATTCGAACCAACATGATACGCCAATTTGAAATACGCCAAAAAAATTGCAATCGAGAGCGCGAATAGTTGTTTTCTGTGACGATATGTTAATTACTAACACCTAATAGATATTATAGCACAGTTCCTAGATTGTATAACGGACTCATAACGTGTGTTCAGCAAGAACTCTAGTCTAGCTAACACAATGCGCTCCCACGCCGGCTAAAAGTCCTACACTTACGCAAACACATAATTAGGTTCGTTTTTTTACATCAAAACATTTGGACATTGTCTAACATATTCGACAAAGCAATGTTACTAGTCTTTGTGAAAAAAATTAAAACATTGAACTATTGTCAAAGCAAGTCGGGTGAGAAGATTAGATTAAAGGTTATGTAAAAAGTCGGTCAAATGTATATACAAGATCTTTGAAAATGATATTCTGTATACAATGCAATGCCGTGCAGTGGTATTTCTTATGATTTTTCATTCAAACTTTAACCTCGCAGAATTATGTGAATTTAAATTTTTTGCATCACGTATTTAAAAGAAAGTTACGTCAAAATTACTAACTGTCGGAGTTTATTGATAAAATTACTGTAAAATGTAATTTAACTGGCAATTAGTATAATTTTATTGTTTTGAAAAGTTTTAACTTTCGCTCTCAAACTGTTCTATGATTCTATGAGATGTTATCACGAATCTGAATATAACATAAAAGTTGTAATCTGAACCAAAAAATTAAAAAAATTTCTTAACACTTTTAAATCCTTAACAACCCTTAAATATTTTACAAACAAAAAAATCCCCAATAATAAACAAAACAAAGAGTCCCTAAAAATAAAAATAAACGCAACAAATTAAAAGCAGTCCAAAAATACGCCAACAGAAAAAAAACAAAACGAAAAATTGTAATAAAATAAATATTAAATAAAAAATACCGAATATTTGTGTGCTTTAGCGACGCGTTAGGATGCGCTCGCGACGGTCGGCCGTCGACGAAGACTGCGGGCTCAGCGCGGGCGCCGGTCGTTCGGAGGGGCGGCAGAGCATCCGCGATTGTTCTCTTTATTACTCAAACTTTATACACAGATGTACTAACGTTGTAGGCTGGTGCTGTTGCAAAATGTTTGGGTTTTAGCTAGTGATAGCATGCGGGTTTGCTTAGAAGCTTGGATTGTGAAGATGGGCTTTCAAAGTGTCATATAAAGTTGAAAAGTAACTAAACAAACATAAAGTTACTTTTGAAGAGGCATCGAGACACCGGTGTATACAATCTCTATGTGAAAATTACTTATTACTTGATTAATATTTCCATGTAACACTCTAGCTAGAATATTAAAATATTTTTTCTTTTGCAGTAATAATATTTAAAAGAGAATGTTAGTTCAATTTATGACTGTTTTGATCGAACTTCCTAACTGTTTTTTTCCATAATTAATTAATAACTCAAATAAAAAATTATTTCAACGGAAAATCGAATCGGATTTATCTGCTTTCGCTGTTCAAGGTCTTATCTAAACACGCATGAATCGTGCGTGTTTTTTTTTTAAATATATTTTACTTTGCTGTAATAATATTTCAAAGAGAATGTTACTTCAATTTATTACTGTTCTGATCTAACTTCCTAACTGTTCTATCCATGATTAATTACTAACTCAAACACAAAAATAACATTCAAAAAATTATTTCAACGGGAAATCGAATCGGATTCATCTGCTTTCGCTGTTCAAGGTCTTACTTAAACACGCACGATCCATTACTGCTCTATATCCGTGACACTACACTGTAACCACATAGATTTATGGTTGTAACTTCAACGATTGAATTAAAAATATTAGAATCATAAATCTATTAGTCCTGCACCCAAATTGCGTCACACTTTGAATCACTAAATGAATCATTTTGAAGGAAATCGCTAATCCATTGTTTCATATGTTCTAAAAAATTGTCTGCGCAACAACGTAAATAATGCAATGAATGTTGTTGAACTGTCAAAATGAAAGCCATTACTACTGTTAGTATGTTATGCAATTACCGCACTGGTTTAGAACCCTGGGTCGGGCAGTGGTATTGGGTATTTATTTATTTATACTTTATTGTACGCCAGATAATATAACAAAAAGAAAAAGTATCCTACATTACAAAATATACAATGAAAATGAAATGAAAAAAATGAAAATGAAAAAGTGTTTATTCGCAGATACAGTTTTTTTACATAAAAACACCCCTTCGTTTTCCATCGGGGGTTAAAAACGTATGTTTGTGTGCCCTTTAAAATGCAATACACTAGACATTTCTTCATCTAAAATAGTTAAGAAGTAACAATGGTCCAGCGGTCAAAGGGTCGGCTGGCGATCGTGAGGTCGTGGGTTCAAATCTTGACTCACTGAACAATGATAAATCTACTCGTACTACTTAGTTGAATGTACTTAGCTCAGAGACAAAAGGGTACCTCACTGAGGAAGGGCCAAAGTGCTGAAGCAATGCAACAATTTCTTACTTTAATGTAATTTAATGTAACTTATACATAATTACTGTTATGTTTAAGTTCCATGTAATAGGATGACGGACTCAAAATCAAATAAATCATAACTAAAACCCGACTACTCAAAAATCACGCTCTTAAAAGTATGAAACAAGAAAATATTTCGGACAGAAATCTAGACATAGGTACAAAAATGGTCAAGGTAAAGCCGTCGTCACATGCCATTATTTTGTAGCCGACAAGCATGCGACTACGGCTTTACCTTGACTTTTGTACCTATGTCTAGATTTCTGTCCGAAATATTTTCTTGTTTCATACTTTTAAGAGCGTGATTTTTGAGTAGTCGGGTTTTAGTTTTTAAACTTACTTTTTATTTAAATTATTTTGGGGTTATAATTTCGTGATAAAGTATTTGCAGAGCTGCTTAATTTGTTTTTGTTAAGTTTAATTGTATAATAGGTATTAATTTTACAGCCGCGCCGTACGTTGCATACTCATTTTTGCACGTTTTTAACAATTTAAACATATTTATTTACTTAGATAATATGATATACATACATATTTGTAATGTGCTTGTCAAGCCCTTTCATTTGATACCCTACATGGCCTAATAAAATAAAATAAATTTTTCGTTCGTCACTTTATGTACTCTAGAGGGCGCCATATTGAATTTAATGTAACTTCGCATAGCCTATAACCAGCGGAAAATCAGGACGCTTCCAACGATACCGCATTCGTCAAATTATGATCAGTAGTTTAGAAGTTATGAGGTTACAGATGAACATACATACATACATACTTACATACATACATACATACCGGTCAAAATCATAACCCTCCTTTTTGCTTCGCCGAAGTCGGGTAAAAAATATGGTAATGAATAACGTAATCAGAATAAAGTATCTACATAAATAGTACGATTTACATTTATATTTATACGGGGTGGCAGGGACATCGACGCGAAGCCGATTACGATGGATTCAGTACATGATTCTGAACCCCCCTGCGTTGAAATTTTTCGTCGGTTATTAAAAAAAAAATCAGCTGCTCCATACATTTTGACCGCGTAGGTATTGCACTTTTCTATGAAACAGCTGTTTTTTTTTTTAATAACCGACGAAAAATTTCAACGCAGGGGGGTTCAGAATCATGTACTGATTCCATGGTAACCGGCTTCGCGTCGATGTCCCTGCCACCCTGTATATAATGAGATTTTCTATGACATAAATGTAATTAGCATTAAATAAATCAACTTTTTAATTGAATCAAATTGCAGCAATCACACTTTTTAGATGAAATTATTTATAATGATTAAAAAAAAAATTTCGAATTCGAGTTTTTTTCGATTTTTTGCATTTTCTGAGAAGATTTACTATGGTAACGTATATTTTTTTTTTACCGTCGGAAAGTAGAGATTTCAACGAACAGAAAACATACCAAATTTTTGAAAAAAGCTGATATTTTGATGGGTGAATTTTCGATTGAAAATTAGGGTGAGTTTTCGATATTAATTTAAAATAAGGTGAAAAAATAAATATTTCTAATCAAATAAATTACAGCGTATTTGGGACATAAAAAGGTAAGTTTTCACCAAATTTCGTGAAAAAAAACAAAAATTTGAAAAAGATTAAAATAAAAAACCAAAAGCTTGGTTTTTTGAATTTTTCACATAAATTTTGAGGTTATGTGAAAAAAGTGTAAATACAAAAGTTTTAGGTCTTTTTATTACCTACAACTTTGCCATTTGACTTTTTTCCATAGGACTTTTAGTTTTGCCGGAAATCGAGAAAAACCGTTTTTTACCCTTAAAAACTCACCCCCATCCCCTTCCCGACCTCAGATCGCCCGTAAATTATTTTTCCTTTAATTTTTATAATATTCTCCTCCTTTTCTAATGGGTTTCATCCTACTTTTGCACGACTCGTAATGCTTCGCATTAGAGTGTGCTCTACGATCGAAAAATATTTTTTGCCCCATTTCTGCAACTGTTTTTATTGTTTCACTCCTGCTAGTACACAGAACCTACTTAATTTATTCATTGTATAGATGATTAAATGGAGATTAATATTGTATTTTTTAACAATTGATTTAATGCAGCAGAAATGGAAAAAGCATCAAAATAGTTGAAAAAAATTTCCTGTCCGTCAATTTATGATCCCTGAAAACATTGTAGCTTGCGATAAAATCAATTAATTGAGTCAATTTTTTTTTATACATTCGTTTCAGCCGTAGAAGGAACCCTATTGAAAATGGCTCTTTTATTCATAGTAGTTTAATTATAATTAATAAAATACTAACTAAAATATAATATCAATATCTAAATATTTTCAACCTTGATCCGGTGCCGTTGCCTAGCAACTGCCAACGTAAATATCTTTGTCAGTCGTTGACATTACGACTTCATGAAAAGTGATAAATTGTTCATTTTTAAACTATGTTTTGAATTTCTTTTTCGTTTATGAATGAGTGATAAGTATGAGGCGTGCACTTTTGGATTTTCCAAACTATTTTTTTTTGGTTTTAAAAATTATCGACCCTGGTCTATAAGCGAAGGTAAGTACTATGAAGACTCCGCGTCCTTATGTTACCTAACAGGATTATTTATGAAATGAAACAACCTATTAAGTATTTATAGAATAACTAGCTGCGCGGTTTCTGTCGCATAAGTCTCGATCCCGCGGGAATATCGGGATAAAAAGCATTCTATGTCCTAACACAGGTCATGGTCTACCCATGGGCCAAATTTCATCTAAATTCGTTCAGCCGTTTAAGCGTGAAAGTGAAACAAACAAAGAAACTCAGTTTCGCATTTATAATATTAAAGTTAGGATCATTTCTATAGTTCAGTCTACAATATTTTACATGACAACGCGCTCTCGCCTTTCCAGCCGTCTCTTTTTTCTATCTTCTAAACACGAAATAGTGTTTATCTTATGACCTTATGCTATCAACTTCTAAAACACTCACGGAGGTTGTATGGGAACACCATGCAGGATAAAGTCTCTACAGTACACATGCGTAGCTTAGCCTTCGTCAGCTATGGAACAGTGCCTTAAAAACTTTTATGGCATCCATAGAACTATTAATAATTGTGATATAAATCAATCCTTTCAAACTCGGTTTTCTTTAGTCAGAGTATCGTCGACAGATGCCGGAAGGTGCTCAGCATTAGGTTGATAGTGCTTGGTTCAATAGTGAGCCTTTAAAGAGATGACGATATATTGTTACGGAGTATATGTCGAGAAGGGCTTATCTTCGATCTTATTTATTACTAGCTGTTCGTGCCCGGCGTCGCCCGGTTATATTTCCTACTTTTCCGGTAGATTTTCCAAAATTTCTTTAATGCAAACTTTGTCTCTAGGCAATTTCGAAAATAACAAAAAAAATCTGCTAAATCAGTCGAGCTATTCTCTAGTGATGATCTTTCATACATGCGACAATAGATTTTTATTTATAGACTAGTACTCGTATTTATTAAAACAGATTTACTAACAAATTGATTTTACTCGACTGCACGGTAGTTTATACGTTTATCAAATGCTTTCGGAAAGTATAAACTTCCTAAAAATGTAATGTGTTATTGTTTTTTTTCCATAATATATATTTTTTATTTTATTGTTGAATGGGCCTGCTCTTGACCTCGATCTCGCCTGATGGAAAACGATAGATGAGGTAAAAAAATAAAATAAAGTATAAACTTATTTATATTCGGCCGATTTTTCAATCTATATCTATACTAAATGCTACACTACAATCTATACCTACTACAAATAAATAGAAGTGTATGTTTGTAATGTTAAAATACCAGCTTTTTAATAAATGCTTATGAAAGTATACGGGGTGTCCGGGACATCGACGCGAAGCCGGTTACCATGGATTCAGTACATGGTTCTGAACCCCCCTGCGTTAAAATTTTTCGTCGGTTATTAAAAAAAAATCTGCTGTTCCATACATTTTGACCGCGTAGGTATTGCACTTTTCTATGAAACAGCAGTTTTTTTTTTTAATAACCGACGAAAAATTTCAACGCAGGGGGGTTCAGAACCATGTACTAAATCCATGGTAACCGGCTTCGCGTCGATGTCCCTGCAACCCTGTATAGGTATGGTAATTATAACAAAACAAACAATTATTGTCTGTCTGTCTGTTTGTTTAGGCTAATCTACGAAACGGCTGGACCGTTTTTTACGGGACTTTCCCTGGCAGACAGCTAATGTTATAAGGAGTAACTTGTTTTAGAAAAATATTGTCGGATCCACGCGGCTTCGCTCATAGCCGTAGCTAGTCGTCAGAAAAGTTTTATATGATCACTGGCTCCAGCCTTTTCAGAGGTTAGATGGAACAAAGAGACAGACAGACAAAAATAAAAATTGTTATATCAACGGTTTATTTTCATATGTATTTAGTGAAAAGCTGTAAATTTTGACATTACAAACAGACACTTCAATTTTATTTATTTGTATAGCTAATATAGATAGGTACGTACCTAACTGGCGGTTTGGCATATTTTCTATACAAAAGCTGTCAAACCGCAGTTTTGATTCCTTACATAAAACTTACCTGAAGATTGAGAAATCGGCCCTAAATAATTTAACGCGAACTTATTCGGAGGGTAATTTCACTAGAAATAAGCCCTTAATGTGATTAATAGGTAAACAGGTTGACAAACTGCCTACTTAATGGAAAGTGACCACCATCGCTTAAGGATTATCCTAAAAGAACCATGTGGATGTAGTAATTTTTTTATTGTCTGTCAGTTAAATTATTATTAAAAAAAGTCGGGAGGTGTCGTGGGACACCCTGTGGGAACGAAGTTCTTTTAGCTGCATATCAATTAATACAGAGCCATCTAGTATAATTTTTAACAAGGCTAAAAATCTTTCTATACTAGATGGTTCTGAATTATAAAACAATAACATCTGACATATTGGCTGACGTATATAAATGATATGACTTTGACTTCGACGACTTCAACTTTGACTTTGACTTTGACATTGACTTCGACTTCGACTCCGACTTCGACTTCGACTTCGACTTCGACCTCGACTTCGACCTCGACTTCGACCTCAACCTCGACCTCGACTTCGACCTCGACTTCGAGTTCGACTTCGGCTTCGACTTTAATTTGTAAAACTTTTCTCAAATACATAAAAAAGTGTCGTTACAACTTTTGGTATTAATTTTTTCCGTCTAGCCCCCTTTCGCGACGCGCGAAAGGGAACTTCGTTCCAAAAGTATTGAACACGTATTTTTTTCTTTTTTTACGTAATCCAAAGATTACGGCAATACGTCAATGACGTCACTCTCCGGTATACCGACTTGTGACGTAGCGAGCCCCCTATTTAAACCATTTTTTATTAATATGATAAAGCAAAAAATACGTGTCTAATATTTTAGTTTATTTTTCCTCAGTTAACATCCCTATTACATTTAAAAGAAGAAATTTATCGCCTTCTAAATCATGCAAACTGGGACGCACCGACACACGGCTATTTTATTTGGTGGCTGAGTTACAATCCTTTACCTGTCGATTTATTTTATACGAATAGACGATACCTAAGTATTTCTTAAGTATTTTCTTCTCTTTCAATAAAAACGCCAAACCTGCACTATTACCGTTAGATAACTCAAGCCCAACAGTTATCACGCCTTCACTAACCGCGCCTGATTTATGGGGTCCCGGCTTCAGTTCCCGGGTCGTGCACACTTTTCACGTAACGAGGATCATAGATTGTACGGTGTGTTCTAAGAACAACATAAAGTAAACCATTGTTTGTATTTCGCTATAAAGAATGGCTGTCTCCGTTTGTCTGTCTCTCTGTGGTGAACTACGTAACTGAAGTCATGAGCTCTGTGTGTGTTATCAGTAAGTTGATATCGGATATGGCTTTCCTATTTGGTAGAAAACAGTATTCTTTTAAAATTCATCTTTAAAGGTCAGTGTAGTTACCTACTATAATTATTTTTTTTTTATTATCACGCTTTTATTTCACAAAGTGGTAGGCGCAGAGGCCTATCCATAGGTACCCATAGACCCAAATTTTGCAAGTTATTTTATGAGATTATGAGCCGCGTATTGCCATGACTCCCTGGGTAGGGGTACAAGCCTAAACTCCAAGCTGGAACTGCCAATATATTTTGCTAAGTATCTGTTACATTTTGATAGGCCTACACTGTCCTCTCATATCTATTATCACTGTAATTTAAAAAAATCCTTTGTAAAAACCAATTTATTTTTAAAAGAGTAACCGTGGAGTTTCTTGCCGGCTCATCTCCATAGGAAACGACCATTTGGAACCGTGCACCTAGCTTCTGACGTTTCATAAGTGCCCTTGTTGGTTTATGTGAAATAAAATATTTTGAATTTGAATTTGAATATTATTTCTAACATTGGAACCCAATTACACTTAGCTAGACACGGGAATCGAACCCAGGACCCCAGGTTCAGCAGTTGACCAACAAGCCAGATAGTCTTTTGAAAGTAAGTAGGTAATTGTGTGTAATAGGAAAACATCAAACAACCCTTGCCGCTACAACCATGGTATAAATATCATCATCATGATCATCTGTCCAGTCTTTCCCAACTATGTTACTGTATGTCCGACGGGAGTTTACGCTGGTCGCCTACTTGTGAAGGTGCTTCGTGGAGTGGAGAGCCACCCGGGAGTATTGCAGCGCTTGAGTCTGTGTGTGCGACCGCTACAGAACTAACCTGCTCGCCAAGGCACCCCTTACCAGAGCTATCCGTACCATCAACGACCTTCAAACTCAGATTGATGTGTTTACATGTTGTTTTAGTGAATTCGCAAGGGTATAACTATTTATAATATATGCTACAAGCAAAATAATACTTAATTTTAACTTTTTTTGTACTCTGTTTTTGTTAGTAATTATGTAATGCCATGTTTTTGTGTTTTTTTTTATTTTAATAATGTTGTTAGTATTATTTTTTTTCTAATTTGGTTGTAAGTATAGTTTAGTTTATTAGTTTCTGTCGAATTAGGGTAAACCCTGTAATGATAGTTTAAGCTGTTATAAATAAATGTTGGAGTCTGCTTCCAGTCTTACCAGATGCAGCTGACCAGTATTTTACGTGGAGCGACTGCCTATCTGATCTCCACAACCCAGTTGCTGGGCAACCGAATAGATACGACCTCTTTTATGTATTTCGTGGGTGCAAGCATGCAAACACTCAGCCGATGCACCAATCAACTCTTCAAACCCATTGAGAAACCCTTATTTTCAAAGTTTAATGAGCCTGTCTCAATAGTTCAGGGTTACCAGCTAATAATCCTGACACATGTCCGTCTGTCTGATTGGACACGCTGTCATGTGGGCGACGTTAGGAAATTGGCTCGGCTAATCATCGGACAACTATAATGTGATAATGTATGGGTGCTGGGTTCAATTAAATGTGGATATTGTCAAGGTTGGCTGTGGGTTTAGAGTTAATTGGTGGCATTTCTTTTTACGGGTTATCAATGGGATGTAGATTGCATTTGGTTCTTTTATATCTAGAGTTGTCAACGAATTTTGATGATTAAAAACTTTTTACAAAAAAAAACAACCGACTTCCACCTAGGCTGAAATAAAATATAATTATTTTGAATTTATTCAGTTAGCAAAATTTCGTTAAAAGAAATAAAATTTGTTTAAATGTAGCTTGTACAATAATCTGACATTTTAAAACAATCAACGCGCGTTTTCGCATCCCGCATCCCGCTCGCTCGCTCGCATCTGTTTGGCGCTTCAATTTACTAGCCAGTCTCAGTAGATACCGCCAGATCCTGCAAAAATAACTAAATTAACATTCCAACAAAAATTAAACTAAACGTTGTTTAGCGCAACTATAACGAAAACTTGATTAAATCCTTTTAATTTGCGGTGTATTAACCAACCCTTCAATGTCAACGGCTCAGGCGCTGCGAAACATTAAAAATAACTGTTATTACAGGAATTGTTTTAAAATTGTCGTTATTTGTCTGTCCTTGGGGTTAGGCGTGACTACTGTGGTCCAGTTTTTCTATAAAGGTTTGGAAATGCATATCTTAGATACCTCGGTCTTTCTATTCGTTAGTTAATATGCTAAATTATAAAGAAATTTTGTATTAGGTATTTGCTGAGATTAAGAAATTCAGAATTGTATTAAAGTAAGTTAAAATATTGACATCATGCGAATTATTCATAAGGAATTCCTCATAGATACAATGAATCAATTTTATCTATTATTGTGAAAGATTCCGTGATCACCAGCGAAGTGAACCGATATAAAACTCAAACTCAAAGCATTTATTTCAATTAAACCATTTCCAGGCACTTTTGAATTGTCAAGGAGTCAGTCAGTAAGAATTATGAAGCTAGATGCCTATTCCAAAGCGTAGTACCTATAGAGAAGAAAGGGCAAGAAACTCCACGGACACTCTTTTAAATAAAGTGCTCAGTCAATACTTTTGTTGCTTCATCTTTGGCACGTGTCCACACGTTCTGGCAACCTACCCAGGGTCGCTTGACAAAGTAAGTGCCCGAGACCCCGATAGCTTCAGAACCCTACGCTATTTGACATACTTAATAAATCTAACCTTAAACTTTAGGTAATAAAACGTTTAATATACTAACCAATAGTAATTCATAATTACTATTCTAAAATGATAAAATGCGTTTATTAAAATTAATTGTCGTTGACAAATCGCAGCGATTAGGCAGCGGTGTCGCAAATTAGTGGAAAGATGAAAATAAATGTTCTACGCAAGCTGCGGTCGAGTGTCAGAAAAACTGTGGAATCTTGATAATAGTCTAAGGCTGTGTTTGTAATGAGAAAAGGAAATACCTACCTTGAATAGCGTTGCTATGGTGGTACGGGATAAAGGAAAAATATATCTTTGTTGATTTTCTTGAGGAGTTGTTTACGCTAGTCAGAATTCGAGAATCAAAGTTTTAGTAAATGTTCTTTTAGAAATGATACTGAGGTATAATTTATCAATACAAACGTTGTAGCTATTGCGAAGGATAGTAGGACCTATGCAACTTAGGAAGACTGTAAGATGTATGAAGAAATGTAAAGATGGAAAAGAATTCCATAGGTACTAATAAATACTTAATTAAATTAATCTAAAAATCGGGCGATTTGTACCAATTGTCGTCGGATTTGTACACACGGCTACACAGCAAGCTATACATTTCCAGTTTATGCTGATCTCGCATTGTATAGGATTTTTGTACAGTGCAAGCTCAGCTTATATTGGAAATGTATAGCTTGATGTGTAGCCGTGCGTACTATTACTCATCAAAAGAGCAGGTAGGAAATATAAAAACAGGAAGATAAATTAAATTCTATTATATTTTGCTTCAAAAATTAAGAGATCAGAATCAATTTTGACGTGGAAACGTCTTTTCACTCGGTGTGCTGGTGATAAATTCAAATTAAATTTCTGACCGACAAGAACATGTAAGATTTCAACCACTAAGAATTCCAAGAATTTGAATTCTAAAGAAATCATTCAAAAGATTGGTCATACTTATTACCAATTCTGAGGCAGGACATAATTTCCCTATGTATGACATAATTTCCCGATAATAGGTATTATTCGAATTTCGTAGCATAAAATATACAAATATCTACCGTCACAATAGTGAATAAAATTACGAGTTTTGGGATAAAAAATAATTTTTAGGCACCAATAAAATAATGCTACATTCGAAAAATTACTATTATGATAATAATCTTCAAAGTCTTCAAAATGTCAAGTTACATCGTGAGCAAATTAATCTAACTAATTCATCAAAGAATCAGTCTTAATATAGACCCCACTGAAGTTTCACAAATCTAAAAGCAAAACTAAGTGCCGAGTTTCACATTTAGCAGCAAAAACATTTTTTTTTTTGTGGAACACACTTTTAAAGTAAAATATTAAAGATGCCATTACAGTTAAACTCAGTGTTGTTATTTTAATTGTGCAATAAGTTACCAAAAATATGTTGCCATAAAAGTTGGCCAATTTTTTAAATAGACACCTATTGTTTAGTAGAAAAATATATTGATGTTTTTAGATAATTTTACGACTTCTGTCGACTTCACCCGCGTTTACCTCAGACTACCCTACCACTACCCACACACAGTATGGATAGGTTATCTAATAGGAGAATCATATCAACATAATAGAACCTGTCAAAATCCGTAGATCATGTCTTGAGTTACGTAGTAACTTTAATGTGTCACAGATCTTTTTAAAACCTCTGTAAGCTTAAGAAAATGCTATACCAAGTTACTTAACTTTTTTAAATTATAATTTCATAACTTAACAAAAATCTAACCATCATCATCTAGATTTCTCTTGCCATAAAATCAGAGTAGTCATCATTAATTTAGCGGCGACTCTCGGGTCCTGTCGGTATCGCGTACCCAGATCACCCGGTAGGCGACGTTGCGCAAGCGATGCTACGTGAGATTTTAATACAATATCACTGTGTAATGTCGCATCCGTTACGTATGACGCCATTTTGGAAAATTCTCCCGATAAGGTAAAGATTTGGGATGGTAGAAAGCTTGTTTTTCTAAAGTGATTTTAGGTAATAAATAGCGTCGTCATTTTTTCGCAGTTTGATATCTACCCATTCTGTCTCAAAAATCGATATTTTTTGTAAGGGGTGCTAATCGAGGTTAGCAAAATCGAATATAATACAAATATATAAGTATGTTCGGAAAAAGACCGTTCTGCTTAGCTCCAATTATGGCAAGCCGACCTGAACATGCTTGAGCGAGGATAGATGCCGAACGGAGTTTCCCGATCGGTACGAGCCGAATGAAAACCGACTATGTGTAGTACTTGCTTCGGGTGGAGTTTGTTGTTCAACAAATACTGCTGAATTGAATGTGCCGAGCCGAACAAGTGTGCAGCACCCCTACAACGCACTTCAGATTTTTTTATCTTCTGTTAAGCAGCGAATTTTTTTCAAAAGTCTATTATTCATACTAGGTTGAGAATCAGCACTTTTCGAACGTCAAAATTACATAAGAAAGTCCCCCAAAAACGGCCGCCCATCACCACATCCTGGTCCTTTAGCTGTATATAATCCTGTAAATTACAACGGTTGATAGTTGACCAATGTTATACCTAATCGTGTTGCATTACAAGTGATAGTTATTTTTCCGCAATTGATTGGGACATTGCTGTACGTTTTACTCCAAATCTCTAGAACTGCGTGCCATAATCGACATACTCCCCAGACACCAACCTATAAACATTACAAAAATTATTTTGACAGATTGATGCAAATTGACAGACTGTTAATTATGATGCTTGTGGGCCGCTATGTCATGTAATGTCAAAACAAAAGAATACACTTATGTAAGTATCGGAGATTGATAACAAAAGGTGCTCGATCTGACTTCAAATATGTGTCGATGGACAGTGAATGTCAGAACAATTTATTAAATAATTTCAATTGTATTAACAGAGACAAGATTGTCTATAGTGCCAATAGCAAAACGATTAGACAGCTAGACTTTCGATATCTTATATAATTTATATCTAGACATATCTATACAAATTAATAAAATTGAAGTGTCTTTTCGTAATTTCAAAATTACAGCTTTTTACTAAATGCATATGAAAGTAATACAGTACCCAATTTTTTTTTTTAATTTGTCTGGTTCCTGTGTGATTGTTCCGGCTAATCTCCGAAACGGCTGGACCAATTTTGACGGGACTTTCACTGGATGTTATAAGGAGTAACTAAGGCTACTTTTATTTTAGAAAAAGAATTAGGGTCCACATGCAACAGCAGCTACCTGCTAGTCTAACATAAAATTCACTATCCATTTGTTCAATGTGGGAGTTGAACTCGGGTCTGCACAGTCGCTTTAGATCACAAAGGTAATTTAGGAAATTGTTTAAGGAAACCGAGAGCACTTAACATTGCACTTCACATCTATCGTATCGTATCGTTAGTTTTATTAAGTTTTCTTATCGCCCAGGTCGAAAGCGGTCGGAGCGGTCGAAGCGAATGCTGGCGGTGGGCCGAAAGTTGACAGCGCCAGCAGGGCAGTTGAGTTGATAGAAAGATAAGTAGTATACAGATTACTACAGTTGCTTGCCCACATAATTTCACCTAACCATCAATCACTTGTCTTTACCTCAGTTTCCTCCCGCTCCCGCTCCGCTTATGGACCACCACGCCCTTTGACCCGACCCTAACTAGCCCGCTTGTTGATATTCAATCACGTTACAGCGTCAGCTAGAAAGTACCTGTAATCATTTATCTTCATTGACTATTCACAGGAAGACTTGCGTGGTAGTGTTTATTGATTTTACCTTACATTTCCTTGAACAACTGGAAATTGTAAGGCGCTTTATAATCAATCTGCCTAGCCTTTTCTCAACTATGTTGGGGTCAGCTTCCATTCTAACCGGATGCAGCTGAATACTAGTATTTTACATGGAGCATGCCTATCTGACCTCCATAACCCAGTAACTGGGTAATACGATACCCCTTGGTAAGACTGGTTGTCAGACTTTCGAGTTTCTGACTACCCGTAACGACTGTCAATGATCCACAAATGACAGCCGGGACCAACGGCTTAACGTGCTTTTCGAGGCACGGGGGAATCTCGGCATGTAAAGATCGCCACCCAACCACGGACCAACCCCTGCAAACGTAGCTTAACCTGATGGATCGACCCACGAACTCCTCCTCCAAATTGCAAGGTGCTATAACGGATATAAAAAGGCACTCAACGAAGCCGAGAGACTAACTTGTTCTTCCCGTTTTTTTTGTTCTTTACCATATCTGACAATTTTCTGGTTAGGGCGATACCAATTGAAGGCCAAAGTTTTTTTAGTTTCACGAAAACTACTTTAAATAAATAGGCCCAATAACTCCTGTACCGCTGGATGCACCCAAAAGCACATTGCATTGTGCGCTGCCGTAAACAGTAAATATACACACCAAAAATGGAACTCGTTTCCCAGCAATGAATTTTGCTCAATGTTATGTTAGTAGTTAGTAATAGTTTGATGTACCTACACAATGCGTAGATAACGGCTATGTGATCTTTTTAAACCCCTGTTATGCTCAATGTAAGTTGTTAATGATTAGAAGAATCCTCATTACGTGTTACTTTTGTAATAAAAAAATAAAATACGTGTCGAATTGAGAACCTCCTCCTTTTTTATCGTCGGTTAAAAAGGGGTCATACCACAGGTCATACGATTCATCTTTCATTACCCAAGTAAGCACAAGTTTCTTCGATCATGCGACTTTGTCGGTTGATGAAGGCTAGGTTTTCCGGGCCTATACGCCTTTGAAACATTACCTCCGCCTCCCCCAATTGCAGAGCGACGTATATATTTACGATAAGTTGTCAAACATTTCGCGGAAAATCCATGCCACAGCATAAAATATTTGCAGTTGACCAACTGAACTAGTTTTTTAGTTATTTTTTTTTCCTTAGGTTTCCATTATATGGTACCTACAGTGTAGTGAACTAAAATAATTTTTAAAATGTCCCGTGTACCCAATGGGCGTTTTCACATTATCAGATAACGACACCAACCCGATACCGATATGCTGGCAGCTATACCGACATCAATTCCATACCGATATATCTATTATCGGCCCGATGATATTGGTGAATATCGATGACCATCGTGACGCATCAAACTTCCGCAGTAGGTACCTACTAAGAATCAACGTGTCGAAGTCGGCAGTGCTAAAAAGTGTTTTCAATTGAAAGAATACTCTCACCCCATATTGTGTCTTCCCCGGTAGATATCGTGCCGATATCGGTAACGCCCGCTGTCTGCGACGATATAGCTGACAATAACAACACAATGTTAAATTGTTTCGTTTGTAATCCCGTGTGTACAATCTACTGTTATATTGCACGACTCATAATGCGAAGCATTAGAGGGTGCTCTACGATCGAAAAAAAATTCTTGCCCCATTTCTGCAACAGGATTTTTTTTTCAACTATTTTGATGCTTTTTTCATTTCTGCTGCATTAAAACAATTGTTGAAAAGTACAGTATTAATATCCATTTAATCATCTATACTATACAATGGTAAATAAATTAAGTAGATTCTGTGTGCTAACAGGAGTTTATTACACTCCTGTTAGCACACAGAATCTTCAAAATAGTTGAAAAAAAAATCCTGTCCGTCAATGTATCAAACCTGAAAACATTGTAGCTTGCGGTAAAATCAATTAATTGAGTCAATTTTTTTTTATACATTCGTTCCAGCCGTAGAAGGAACCCTATTGAAAATGGCTCTTTTATTCAAAGTAGTTTAATTATAATTAATAAAATACTTACTAAAATATAATATCTATATCTAAATATTTCCAACCTTGACTTGACATCCGTAAGTTGCGTCAAAGTAAATATCTAAATAAATAGTCTTTGACATTACATGGATTGCGAGGTTAGAAATTTAACCCATATTGATGGGTAAAAAAGCAGTCAAAAAAACATACTCCATGAAGTGATAAATTGTTAATTTTTGTTAGAAAGTTTGTTTTGAATTTCTTTTTCGTTTATGAATGAGTGTTATGAGGCGTGCACTTTTGGATTTTCTAAACTTTTTTTTTTGTGATAGCCGGTTTCGTCAGGAATAATCTGTAAGAATCAGTTAGTGTGTGAGTGTTGGCCAATTAGGTACTACACACATCAAAAGTGTCTAGGGATCAACATATATTTTTGCAATAACTTTTCTCCTGATTGATATTAATTAAAATTTTCTTTAAGGATTCATCAAATAAAGTGTTTTCGTTTGTCACAGTAACGATAAACCAAGTCACCTTTGCATTAATAAAGAAATTTGCCATTTTCCTAATAAAGGGATTTTTGACATTTGAACCACTAACATTAAAGTTCGAAAAAAAGACTGAAATAACAGTTTTCTTTAAAATTTTATTGGGTAACTTAAACAATTAATAATCCGTGTTTCTACCGCGAACACTAACAACACAAGAACATCGGTTTGGCATACTCAAAATGAGTTCATCCAAATCACGCTGTGGAATGGCCGCCCATGTTCGTTGCAACAACAAAAAAAGGTCTTCTTGCGACTGGATACCCTCCATATTCGGCAGAGCTCTTCTCTGTAGCATATCCCATGCATGCTCAATCGGGTTCAAGTCTGGCGACTGAGCAGGCCAGGGCAGGACATTGATGTTAGCTGCGGCGAGAGTCTGTCTTACAACTCTTGCGGTGTGCGGTCGTGCATTATCATGCATTAACTGAAATAAGGGACCGATTTGCACTTGTAGAGGAACGATGACGTCTGATACAATCGTCTCAGCATAAATTTGAGCGTTGAGGTTGCCTCTGATCCAAATCAACTCAGTTCTTCCGCCGATCCAAATACCCGCCCATACCATGATGGTTCCACCACTATAAGGATGGACTTCCTGGCAGGATTTTAATCGCTGTTGGCGTCCAGGGGTTCTCCAGTGTCGTATACGTCTTGTATCCGGTCTCATACCAAAACGAGACTCATCAGAAAAGCACACGAAACGCCATTGTTCTTCTGCCCAATTTCTGTGTTCAAGAGCCCATTGATATCGAATCCTACGATTGTGCATTGCTATAGGTGGTACCCGTAGCGGTCTTCGGGAATGAAGGTTCACTTCATGCAAGCGGTTTCTGACTGTTTGGTCGCTAATTAAGTTCCCTGAAGAGTGATGAAGCCTCACGGCTAACATCATGGCGGTTATTGTTGGAGCTCTTCGAGCTAAGATTTGAATGTATCGGTCTTGTCTCCGTGTGGTGCAGCGATACCGTCCTCCATGGCGCTCAGCCACGGTACCAGTGCTTCGGTAACGTGTCCAAAGTCGACTGATAACACTCTGACTTGTATTCAGAGCTAAAGCCACAGTACGTTGCCGGGAACCAGCTTCTATCATTCCCACGGCTCTGAGCATTTCTTCCCTGCTTAAATGACGTCGCTGCTCCATAATAACGTTGGTTTTAATCAGTAGTAGGGAAACAGTAGCACTAATAATGTCTTCAATGCGTTGTATGTTTTTATAGGGAAAATATTGACAGCTGATTTTCATCTTTTACTCGAATTTGATTCACAGTTCCTGATTCAAATTATGAAATGCACCAAAAAGGATCCATATAAATTTATAAAATCATAAATTTATTACAAAGCCACATCTCAATCTCAAGAAATCCGCATAAAAATGCTTGATCCCTAGACACTTTTGATGTGTGTATTTGCTGGAACTCAGGCGTTCATTAATTTACAAAAAACCGGTCAAGTGCGAGTCAGACTCTTGACAACCTTTACGCGGCGCCCTATTTCCTCATAGTGAAGAGAAGAAAAAAAAAACCATATTTGTTCTCTACTCGATGAGTTCTAGACAATGATTTCAAAATCAATTTTTTATTGGTTGGGAACCCCCTTTTAATTTTTACCTTTATAATTTTTTTATTATTTTGTTGCTAAAGCGGCAATAGAAATACATAATCTGTGAAATTTTCAATTGTCTACCTATTACGGTTCATGAGATACAGCTCGCTGACAGACAGATAAATGTACGGATAGCGGAGGCTTAGTAATAAGGTACCGTTTGGCACCCTTCGGGTAAGAAACCCTAAAAACGAAAACTTTTGCAAGCAATGGGAAATTGCTACTGTAGACTGCGGGTGTAGACCTCAGAACGAGCTGCTTCTCACACGGACAACTGTACGTCGCTTGATTCCGCGACACCAGTCCTGAACTCCTGACTCTCTCCATATTTTGGCTGCTGAGACCAAAACTACAAACATAGTAGGCCGAGGAAATTAGGTTAGAACCCTGCACTAAATCCTAAGAGCGTTTTTTTTTCTCGAATCGTGTTTTCAAATTAAACATTTTCCAGGACTACATCAAGGTAAAAAAAAAACAAATAAAAATAATAAAAACTGAGGCAAAATACACAACAGGAAAATTTTGATTACATTATGTAAAAAAATTGTAAAACTAATAATATTACTTCTGAATTAAACATTTTACAACAACAAAATCCACTACCAATCCATCCAAAACAGAAAGGTTTTATTGGATCCATTTACTGAATAAATCAGCTTTATGGAACGAAGTTCTTTAATGCTTGCGGTAGGAGTAAACTGGCAGAAATCGTCACGGTAAAAAAGCGTTCATACTTGCCACTGTCGCCTTCTAATTCGATAGAGACAGAGAGCTCAACTCGACGAACAGTACCAAAGAAAGGACATTTGGGTAGGCCGCATAAACTACTCAAACTGCCAGACCATCATTAAATTAAAACTAACTGAGAAAGAACAGAAAATAGAGAAGAGAAAAGAAAAAAAAAAATATCCACATAGTCCTCATATTCACAATAATTAAAATAATATAATACTTTACAAAGTAATCATGTCATTTTGTATGTAATATTCAACAATGTCAATGTTTATATAAAACTGGTATAATTTGATGATTTTACTGAATAATTATAATGTCAATTTTCTTTTATACAAAGTTTGGTTTTAATGAAGTTTTTAAATCGTTTAATGGGTAAGTTTCGAATGTCAATGGTCCCGGTTTGTTGTAAAAGCGTATACATTGACCCATGAACGAGTTGCTTACTCTGTGGAGACTAGTGTGATGTACAGCAAGGTTGTGTTTATTACTGGTATTTAAACTATGAATATCGGACATTTTCTTAAAATTTGATATATTTTTCTGTACATACAATAGGTTTTCTAATATATATTGAGAAGCTACAGTCAGAATGCCTATTTCTTTGAATTTTTCTCGAAGGGAATCTCTCGGACCTAGGTTGTAAATGGCTCGAACAGCCCTTTTCTGTAGAACAAAGATAGTATTAATGTCCGAACAGGTTCCCCAGAGAAGAATCCCATATGACATAAGACTATGAAAATAACTAAAATAAACAATTCTCGCTGTATCTACGTCCGTTATCTCTCTAATTTTTTTAACAGCATAGGCGGCCGAACTTAGCCTTCCTGACAATTTTTCTATGTGTGGGCCCCATTGCAATTTACCGTTAATAGTGATTTCAAGAAAAACTGTCGACTCAACAGGGTTCAGTTCTATTCCATTAACTTGAACCTTGGTAGTTAGCTGCCTGACATTTGGCGTTGAAAATTTAATGAGTTTAGTCTTTTTTTCATTCACGAGAAGATTATTTACATTAAACCAATGCACCACTTTAGAGAGTGCATCGTTAACTTGCTCAAAGTTGACTAACTGACGTTTGATTTTAAAAATAAGGGAAGTGTCATCTGCAAATAATACGATCTTGTGATTATCCCTTATATGGTAAGGTAAGTCGTTTATATAAATCAAAAATAAGAAAGGACCTAGAATTGAACCCTGCGGAACGCCCATGGTGACCGCGGATCACAGAGTTTTGGTTGTTAAAATGGGAATATTAGTGAAGAAATTTTCAAACTCAGTTGCCACCTCTACGTCTGCCTTAATATCTACATCATTAATGTTTAGATGGAAGTCACGATTCCGTACTGTCGTTCTTCCCGTTTCTGAATTAATAATATTCCAAGTTGTTTTAATTTTATTTGAAGAAGATATTATTTTATTTTTAATGTGAATGGCTTTTGCTGAGGAACAGGCTCTTTTAAAAGTTTTAGAATATTTCTTAACATATTCTTTAAAAGTTTCATCGTGGTTGTATGTTTTTTCATGATACAAGTCAAATAACCTTTGCCTACTTTTGTAAATACCTGGTGTTGCCCAATCACTAAATATAACGCGATCACAAACAGGCAATGTTTTTGGGGTGAAAACCTTCCTAAACTCACAATTGATGAGGTTAAATAATAAAGTATAAGCTTTATCCGGGTCGTCGTGATAAGGCAAACCTGGTAGTTTTTCCATTAAATTATTTTTAAATTGTCCTAATCGACTTTTATTTACAGGAACAAAACTCACAAGTTTTTTTGAGCTCTGACTGCTTTCTGAGGGAAAGTGACTAACTGGCCACAGTGATCAGATGTGTTCGAACCGTTCTCAAGTGATGATTTTTCATTCATGCGGCCATTGATTTTTATTTATACATACTAGCTGCCCGCCCTGGCTTCGCACGGGTAAGCACCCTAACTAACTACCTACCTACTTACCTACACCTACCTACCTACCCTACCTACTTACCTATATTCATACATACCTACCTACTTGCATACCTACCTACCTACCCTACCTTCACCTACCTATTCTAAGAACCATCTCCATACTATAAGAAACACAACAAAAAAAGAATTAGCGTAATTAGTCCAGCCGTTCACGCGTGATACCGTGACCAAGGAAATAGAGATTCATTTTTATATAATACTTATAGATAGATATATAGATTAGATAGATGAGCTAAGTGGTCGGACTGTTATGCTTATACTGTAACCATATTCTTTTGTTTTTTGACGTTTGCCCCCGCTCATGAAGATCCGTAAATATTCGTAGCTAGTATGAAGAAAAAATTGCCGTACTTTATTTTCAATAGTGTCGTACCTACTGCTACGGCAATAATTTATCGAATCTTTGTTCTAAGACAAAACAAACAAAAAAAATTGTTGATCCCCGGTCAATTCGGTTTGCCGTTCCTTCAGACTATTTACCACCAGAAAAATGGCACATAACATAACATAAATTCACGCCTGTATTCCCCGAAGGGTTGGGCAGACGTGTGCCTAAAAACGGCACAAATGTTTCCAATCGTCCTAAACAGACTGTTTTTGTTTCATAAATCCTGACATCAGCTCATATACTGATATCCTAGGATTTTTACAAAGCTTCGTTTTTTCTAATTATCCTCAAAAAAAAACTGCCGTTCCATACATTTTGACCGAGTAACTATTGCAATTTTGAATGAAACAGCAATTTTTTTTTAAATAACCGACTATACATTTTTACTCTGGGCGGTTCTATCATCATGCGCTGAATTCATGGTAACAGTTTGCGAGTCAATGTGCCTGCCATCCCGTATACCTAATTAATGTAGGAGATTATAGCAGCGACGACGACAGCTTGACAGAGAGTGAATACACAACCCAAAAAAAATCTGCTGTTCCCTACATTTTGACGAGATTATGCGAACATAAATGTAGGGCACAGCTGATTTTTTTTCGCGGTTCCAGTTTTTGGTCCCATAGTGAAAGTTGTTCATAATGATGAATACAATGACCCCTTAAGAGGTTTAGGGTAAATAAAAAACTTTTTACAAAAAAAATTAAAACCGACTTCCAAAAAAAACCACTACAAAGTGAAAAATAACTTTAATTTCGGAAGTCGGTGTCTTTGTTTTTTAATTTTCGTTTTTTGCCACCGACTTCCGAAATTAAAGTTATTTTTCACTTTGTAGTGGTTTTTTTTGGAAGTCGGTTTTAATTTTTTTTGTAAAAAGTTTTTATTTTTCACTTTTTAGTTGTGGTACCTACCCCACACAATATCCAATACCACTAACTGCAATAAATAACAGTGACAGGAAGTTATCATCATATCGTCCATATAAACTAAGTGGGAAAAATATGTATTATTGAAGCTAACTCAAAAACTATCTAAGCAAAGTCAATAAAATTTATATGGGACCACCTCGGGAGCTTACCCTTTCAAACAAAAAAATAATTTTCAAAATCGGTCCACAAATGGCGGAGATATCGGTGAACATAAATAAAAAAAAAAAAAAAAAAAACATACATAAAGTCGAACATAGAACCTCCTCCTTTTTGGAAGTCGGTTAAAAACTAAGCTTGTAGAATGGATTTGGATGAATTGTTATCATGTATACAACATGTAAAACAAAACCCTGTCTGATCCATGAGGGGGTTGTTAGGTATCGTACTGAGAGCCTATTTATGTGGCAATTATAAATAAAAAAAAAATTGTCCAATTTTTTTTTAATAGGGATTTTTACCGGGTTATGACATGGAGCGCGGGCGGCCGTCGCGTCGTATAGCGGGTGTCTACAAGTCATAACTATAATGATGCCTGTTGAAAACTTGCTATTTTTTTATTGGATTTGGGGTATTTTTGTTACCAAAAATGTGATTTTTAAATAGCAATAACTTTTTAATTTTCAATATTAGTAAGATTTTTTATTACTTTTAGGTAATTTTATTGCAGTACCTATGAGCCCCTTTCGGATCGGATAGGGTTTCTTTTACTTTAAGGTATAAATAATAATAGACGAATTAAAAATGTGCTTTACTAAAACGTCTTTATGTAACAACCTACTTACTACTCGCAAAGATATACATATATAACTCACACTTGACTATAATTTTATCGATAAAAATTTGAAATGAAAACACTAAAGTCAGATGTCAAAAAAAGTCATCACAACGCATAGAAATATTTTCATTTTCGAAAACAATAATAATGAATTAAAACAATAATATAATTACGCGATGTTTTGTCTGATCTTCCGCAATTTTGTATATGTGTTTTTCTTCCTTTTGTTCTTTTTATTTGCCATTTTTTTAAAGACGGTGGGGAACTAATTTTTTAAAATAAATTGACACAGGTCCAACCTCGACAACGTCCCGCAGGACACTGAGCGCGAGCCGATTTAGGCCGATTTACAAATATTGAGTTTACTTAATTTTTTTTTATTAAACTCAAAAATTCAACCAATAAATTCCCTCCGAAATACGATTACCTCATCGTACATGCAATTTTCATATTATTTTGTGCTGTAATTAGGAAATGAGATCGAAAATGGTTTTGAAATCGACCCTGTTTCGGATTTTTTTTTCATCGAGCGAATTACAATTTATCGTGTTTTGAACCAATCATTTCCCTCAAACAAAGATGTGTCCATCACATATATTTTTTTCAGGACCTAATACACTAATTTGACCATTTTAAATTGATTCTAAAACAGGCAATTTTTGGAAAACCCCCCGTTAAGTGAATTTTATACTTAACTAGCGACCCGCCCATGCTTCGCACAGGTGCGTCTACTGATGTGGTGACATGTCAAAACGCTTTGCCTTTGTTTCACCTTGCTTTATCTAACCCTAAATATTAATGTATTATAGGTAGGGTACCCATAAACCTTCCGGAATAAATTCTATAAATGATGGTGAAAACCACAACAAAATCCAGCGTCTAGTTTAGAAAATAAGCGGTCACAGACAGAAACTATGTATCTAAGTAGCCGTCTCATCTTCTTAGCGTGTGAAAATAATAAAATACTATAAGTAATATTAACTGTTTCATTTCTTTGGCACAGCTCTTGAGCTTTTAAAGTAATTAGATTATAACAAACAGTGAATCTAGAACTACTGACCTCTTCATCTAATTTTAGCAATTAGGCAATTGTCACTCTATCAAGACGAGACGCGAAAATCTTCTCACGTAAACACTTCCTAGTCAAACTTCCGACTGAATTAAATATAATATCATATAACATAATTATGTTAAGCAGCATATTATTATAGAATGTTCGCGTGCGCTGATCTATGTAAATGATAAGTTAAGAATACGCTCTGGTTTCTGTGCGCAAAAAACTATTCGTTGTTATTTTGTGCGCACTCAGATGTGGGAACGTTGAGGTAGTGATGTGCGGAGTCGATGATGCAGGTATCGATTAGTTCGGTATTGTTCTTCTATAGCTCAGTTTCGTCTTTTGACGTTAGCTTTGCCACGGTTCCCAAAGATTGCAGCGAGAATAAATCTGTATCTTCGAATTCAATAGGTAATGTTGAGTTTCATCTCATTGCTCGAGAACCCTTGGTTTAACTTACCTTATTACCTTAGTTAAAAACCTGTCAAGGCTTCACCATTCAAAGCAAGAGTGAACAGGCATCTTCTGGGCACGCTCATTCCATCGTAGACCACATCCACCGCTTTGCATAAGGCGAGATCAAGGTCAAGAGCAGGCCCATTCGGCCAATTTTTTTTTCATATTTCAAAGTGGACAACGTCGCAAATAGATGTCAAATATTTAGCTGTTTTGATTAATTTGGCAATATTAATGTATGGAAATAATAAGTGTGAGCTAGATATTAATAATGAATTGCAATTATAACACTGAATTTGATGTTTTAGGTGTAAAAAAGGCATTTGGAAAGTATTCAAATACTTTTTTTTACATCTAAAACTAAATATTCGGTGTTACGACATTAATTATTGCATTTCATAATCAATATTCTAGTTCACTAGTTAGGCACATTTCTTATTTCCATACAGAATTATTGCCAAATTAATAAAAACAGCAAAATATTTGACATCTATTTACGACGTGCCCACTTTCAGAAAAATCGCTCTTAATGCTCAAATAGGTGAACCTGCACCGAAAATAAGAACATTACAAAATAAAAATTAAGGCACAAGAAGCAATGTGTCACAAGTTACATTGCACAGGGTTGCGACAGTTGGCTGTTGTTAAGGTGCTGTCGATTCTGATAGACTTCCAGAGTGCCCGCGAATTCCAACATGGCAAGTGGCAACCTGCACTCTAATTACGAAACGCAAACTCAATTTTAAATTGAAACCAATTGAAAAAGATTGCCAGTCCATTGCTTCATAAGTTCGACAAAAAAAATTAAGCAGATTCTTTTTGTCGAACTTATGAAGCAATGGACTGACAATCTTTTTCAATTGGTTTCAATTTAAAATTGAGTTTGCGTTTCGTAATTAGGGTGCTGTGTAGTATAAAAAAGTTACTAGGTTGTTGTTAGTATATTTTATATGTATTTGTGGTATACTTATTATCTCCCTGTTCCTCTCAAGGTCTGTTAGATGTTGCTTTTAGCGATTAAACCATAATTATGCCCTGAATATGCACCTATTGTAAATTAGCCATGTTAAATTTTGGTGTATTAAGCATATTCTTTGTATTTGTATCTATCTTGGTATCTGTTACTGCCTACTGCAGCTTCTAATATCGATACACAAGTCACATGCCTACACACGAAAACTCCACAACGTTGACACGGATCCCGCGTAATGATCGCCATTATGGCATCGTGACGCAACGGCGCCATCTTGCGGGAAGACGGTTTAGCACTTTTTACCCCGAGCCCGAGATAATCTGATCAAATTCATTATATTTTTGTGTATGTTTGGTGCAATTTTGGCGTGAGAGCATGGGTTTTGTAAAGAAGTTCTATGCTCATTTACATAATATATAATTGGAAGTTTATAATTAAGAAGGTTAAGAAGGTATATCATGTTTTTGAAGCGTGCGACATGCTTTTAATTGGTAGAGAGAGAGAAGAGTCTTAACTATCAATACATTTTAACAAACAATGAATCAGTGTATGGATATTAAGTAATAATCGTCTACAGTTCAATATTTTAAATACGAGTATATGAGCACCTTCGTGGTGAGCAGAGCTGAGAGCACCATTTATCTATCTGAACTGAACTGACTCTGTCGTGTGGTCGAGGCCTATCGGACAAGGCCGTCATCTCCCCCGATCACCAGGGAGAATGGAACCGGGCGGCGAGAGATGTCGTATGTATGGTGTCCCACAGGGATCGGTGTCGGTCCTTTGGCCGCAACTGCGGGATATCGAATACGACTTGAATTTTTTTACTGTCAGGGCCAGATGGGCCAGAGAGAGAGCAACTATTGTATAGTTGCATAATTTGATAAGACTATTCATTAACATGGACCCACTTTTGTAACATGTGTGTTTAGTTCACTAAGGTGAAATGACACCACTCATCATCAGCCTATACTGATGGATTATTCATATTATTTTATTTATCATTACTGTAATATTTTCAACACAATGTATTTTGTTATGAAATAAAGACTTATGACATAAGTCATAAGTCTACTTATTCTTCTAGGCTACTTATGGGACATAGACCTTTTCAACTACACGCCATTAAAACACGATCCTCACCCACGGCCATTGAATTGCTGTTCATCTCACTCACCCTGGGAAGATAGTTGCTCCGTCAAACATGAGGTCGTCCCACGCTTCATTTGCCGCTTCATCGTCTCCACTCCAGTTGGCCAAGTCTACTAATTTATAAACGTAATGGTCTCGCCATTGTTAGTTTTTGATTTTGTATGGAAAATCTGTCAAAATGTCGCAATGGAGAGCATTGCAACGTTTGCAAATTAGGAGAATAAGGTCCTTGGACTCATCTGCTTCACCAACCATCTGGGCTTCTACAGACATAACAGGTTTACTGCCACTTCAGGGTACTCTATCTTTCATATCTGTAACTTCAGTTCTTTTCCGGGTCCTATCCTTGCATACATAAAATCAAATATATAATTTAAAAAAAAATGCCTTGATTGTTGTTCATATTTACATTATAAAAATATATGAAGTGTGCCCGATACTTAAATAAAGTGAATAAATATCGGCAAACGGTCGGTACTCTGATACAGCTTGTCTTCCGACAAAGGCTTCCTCTAAAGATTTCCATTCAGTTCTGTCCTTTGCTATACGAGTCCATATTGGACCCGCCGTTTTTCTGATGTCAGCGTCCCATCTCTTAGTCTGTCTACCTCTGTTTCTTTTGCTATCTCGTGGGTACCATTCAGTTAATAGTCTTGTCCATTTTTTCTTTTCTCTTATCTTATGCCCTGCCCATCTCCACTTTAGTCTTTTGTAGGTTGTGTATGCATTTTTGAGATTAGTTTTGCTTTTTATGTCTTTTAATTTTACTCGGTCCTTTCTTTTAACTCCTATTGTGTTTCTCTCAATTCCGATCTGAGAAATTTTTATTTTGGTTGCATACATATCAATACACAAATGCCCATATTAGGTTCATAATAGCACAGTAAGTTATATAACTCTACAATGTGTTAGTATGTCGCAACCGACTGATCTGGATCAATGTGTGCCGAGCGTCAAAGGTGATCAGTCTAACTGACTGCATTGTAATGAACCAATCATCAGACAGTCATTAGGTATATCAATTTGAGATCGATTAATATCGATTGTGTCTGAAAAAATTGTGTTGATGATTCTTCGCTATTTATAGTATGTTTCAAAACGATCTGTTGAAAATCGAGCAGAAAACTTACCCGTGGATGCCAATTTGTAGTGCCACTTACAAATGAAGTTTTTATTTGATTATTAGAATACTTTAAACTCCGAATTTTAATTTGAAATCGAGCGTTTAAACAGAAAGTGGGCAACGTCGCAAATAGCTGTCAAATATTTCGCTGTTTGTTAATTTGGCGATATTACAGTATGGAAATAAGAAATATACCTAGCTATTATAACTAGTGAAAAATATTGATTATTAAATGCAATCATTAATATCGTAACATCGAATAATTAGTTTTAGATGTAAAAAAAGTATTTGGAAACTCCTTTTTTACACCTAAAACGATTACAACATCAAATTCAAAGTTACAATTATTGCAATTCATTATTAATATTCTAGTTCGCTAGTTGCCCACATTTCTTATTTCCATACAGTAATATTGTCAAATTAATCAAAACAGGTAAATATTTGACAGCTATTTGCAACGTTGCCAACTTTTTGGATGAATGCTCTTAAAAAAATATATCTGACAATTTGTGGTTAATTTTATAACCTCATTTTCGTGGTGATTG
Organism: Conistra vaccinii; assembly: GCA_948150665.1. NCBI lineage: Eukaryota > Metazoa > Arthropoda > Insecta > Lepidoptera > Noctuidae > Conistra > Conistra vaccinii. The sequence goes on along the minus strand of OX411338.1, from coordinate 18,620,391 downwards.
ATGATTTTTCAATTATAACAATAAATCTATTCCATTGATGAATAGGTACAGAGAACTTAAACACCTCTCCTCGCCTGTTTGTCAATATCCCTCTCTTCCAGTCTTTTCTTCCGCTTTTGAGGTGGTCCATTTCAGGCCAAAAGTCGTTTTGGGACTTGGTATCTCCAAAAACTCCCAGGACGTAAAAGGCGACTTCGATCGGGCCATTCAAAGATATTGGGAAGGTTGGAATTTGTTTTATACGGACGCATCCAAATTGTCTTCAACAGGATGTACAGGTGTCTCCACATATTTTCAAAATTCAAAAATTGCTCTTTTATTCCAATGTCCACCAGAGTCCTCAGTATTTACAGGAGAATGCATCGGTATCCTAGAAGCCATCAATTTCATTTTAACACATAATATTAAAAATTCAGTAATTTTCTCAGATTCTCGCAGTAGCATTCAAGCTTTAGCTCAAAACCAACTTAAATCTAAAATCCACAGTAAAATCATTTTTGATATTCTTAATTTATTATACATTTGTTCAAACAACGGTTTAAACATTGAAATAGCTTGGGTTCCCAGTCACTCGGGCATAGGCGGTAACGAATGCGCCGACTCATTGGCAAAATTTGCGACATCTAACCCGGTAGATCAGAAGCACTACATGGTGCATAGTTACGACTTGCGGGCTGACACTAAACATAAGCTACACAATTCGTGGTCAGCAGTGTGGCAGGTAAGTTCGAAACTCAAGGGAGCGCACTACGCCAGTATTCAGCCCTGCATCCAGCGGAAACCTTGGTTTTTTAAATGTCCAAAATTGTCCAGAAGAACCGTTACAACCTTGTGTAGACTGAGACTTGGTCACTGTTGCAGCCCAGTATTTCTTAATAAAATTCGTGTTCGTGACAGTTCTTTGTGTGAATGCGGTCTTGATGATGGAACTCTGGACCATATCTTTTTCTCATGTCCTTTGAACTCCCCATCCTTTGACTTGTACCTTAAGCTTTCCAAAATGAAAATCCCCCTTCCTACTAACTTTCATTACCTCTTGACTAACTTCTCCCCTAAACTAATCCAAGTCCTATCAATTTTTTAAAATGTAAATAATATCAAAATGTAGTCTGGTGTGTAGTCATAATTACTCTGTAAATATATATGTCGATTTGTAGTGTTTTATATATACATACATATATAATTATTATCCATTAGCTAGATTTACTAACAAAAATTGTCTTGTCCTTCCAGCTACTAACATAAATAACAACTAGACATCTACCACGAAGTGCAAAGTTCGACGGCCCATCTTACTGTATTGCCGTCACTACCATGACGCTGGCAGAATAGTCGACATCGGCTCAGTTGCCAAAGAAGAAAAAAAAAAAAAAAAAAAAAAAAATTATAATGTTATTGGAAACAGTGAAGAGTTATAACGTTGAAACCTTGTAAATACAGATGAATGTGTTCCTTTTAGTGAGAGTTAGTGATTGTGTAAGAATTTAACCTGAACAGGGTTTGTTTGCGCTTTTTTTTTAACCACAACGAGGAAGTTCTTGGCTTGCATCTCACCTGATGGTAAGTGATGTTCAGGCCGAAGGTGGAAGCGAGCTTCACACGGAATCCTTAACCACAGAGGAACCGGTTATCTTATCTCGTAACTGCCGAAACACAACAATGCTGTTAACATTGTTATAGCGACACACTTAGACAAGATAGCTAGCGTGGTAGTTAGCTAGGGGGACTTAGAATAAGACCTACCATCAACCAAACCGAGCAAAAATTTTTGTTCCCACTGGGAATCGAACCCAGGACCTCTTGGTCTGAGACGGGTGGTTTAACCACTAGACCACAGAGGCGGTTAAAAGGCTTTCATCAGATAATTTTGCAACAGAGCATGTTTATTTATTTACTAACGGTCGAAGTCCTAATATACAAATAACAAAACAAATATCAAATTCATATGTAGTGAACGTTATTTTAATTTGTTGCTTATTTTTTTATAAAAAAACCTACAGTACCTACGACACAACTTAGATGTAACATAGATTTGAAAATTTTCATTCATTCATTTCAATTTCACGAATGTATTTGGCTATATGACTTTACAAGTTATTGCGTTTTCGAAAGATCATTTTTACCTAAAGCAGTAATAAAGATTGGTGATTGTGAAGGCGCACTCAGTTCGGATGGTGATCGGTTTTACGAATTTTGCCGATGCTACATCTAAGTTGTGTCGTACTGTACTTACATGGAGTTTTTTGTTTGTCTGTCAGTAGGTAGGTATATTATTTTCTCATAAAATTTTTTTCTTTCTTCCAGGCTAAATGACACACCATTCGACCCGTATCTACAGTTGCTGTTGCATTTCGGCCAAGATGAAAAGGTATCGTAGGTTTGCATTCATAGTTTAATAGGTTTCGCAAACACAGTTTAGCTGGTTATAGGTCTCTCTATTGATGAGGAGTTTGTTGCGCTACATGTTCGGTTAAGACGCAGATATATATACCAGTGACCTTGAGTGGTTACCTTGCGTGTTCTGTACTGAGCTCACGCAACGCGTCGTACGTCCAGTCAGTAATAGGACTCGCCCATCAAGGAGCGCTGTCCCCAATTTGACGCATTATTAAATTATTTCACATAAAACAAAAGGTATTTTAATAAAACACGTATACTAAAAGATTAATATTTTAATTACCCTTAAAATGGTGAAGGTTTCAGAAAAATACGCTTGATAGGTTTTGCGTAATTCTCAGTTTTTTAACTGCGTTAGACACACCTTTCAAAATTAATTTCACTATGTAATGTAAACATAATTTTCCAAATCATTAAGACTACTCGTTTAGACATAATTTTTGGTATAAAATCATTAAAAGTACCTTATCGTCGCCTTAAAGGCGGGCCGTTTTGGGAGACACTCGTATGTTATTTTTGACGTTGAAAAAGTGGTGATTCTAAGTCGAATTTTAATAAATGGTTCTTGATTTCTTCTAAGTTGAGCCACAACAATTAATTCTCCGCCTTTTGCTTCCATCTGCCTTGCATGCATCTACATCTGTTCCATCTGCCTTATTAAACGTCGTCGGTCCATTTAACTTACTAATTTAATTGATTAACCAACATTACCTACCTCAGCTTGCCGCAATCCCCCCATGATATGCCAAAACTTTTAACTAGGCGTTATTTCTTGGCGTCAACAATAGCAGTTGATATAATTCGCAACAGAGTTGGGTAACGTTCACAATGCGCCTAACTAATGTTGCGTCGAAGAGGTGCTGTCGTGAACTCGTGACCACACCCAATTTCACTCATTTGGGTCGGTGGGTGATGTGTAATTAGAATGATTGCTAGAGAATAATGAGGAGTGAAGAACGGATAGGTATCGAACCTCAAGTTTCATTCATACGTCTATTTGGCTTATTGGTGACTCGCCCGAATAAACCGGTACGAATCCGGACGAATCGACCATTTTAATAAACATTAGTTTTTCTTGAGGCGATTCTTGTTATTACGCAGGTAGGTCCTCAATGTATACTTAGCACTCTTTGTAGTTCAGTTTTAACACCATACCTATAAAGAAAAAATAGGTAAATCCTGCACAAATAACACATCACAAAACTTTGTGATTTTCTTGTTTCTAAAGTATGGGTTTCCCAAGTAAACGGTGGCCGTCACATAACGGCCCAACGTCGGTGGTCATGAATATGATGAATATGAAATGTTAAGTATTTATTTTATGTATAAAAAAACACTCTCTTTGGAAATGGCGATCATTGCGGCCGTGCACCGTGTCTTAGTCAACCCATTCCGACTGATCATCATTTCTAAACTGGACATAGGATAGCCTAATCACCGCCACTTCGACCGATTCTGTGCTTCCCGCATCCAGCGGTTTCTGACTGGATATACCTTGAAAATTAGGTTTGGAAAGACGATATTTTTCTAAAAATTATTTAAATGCACTACCTACATATTTGGGGAATACCAGTAAAAACTGGTATTCAGCTGCATCCGGTAAGCTTGGAAGCCAACCCCAAAAATAGTTCGGAAAACTTGAGGCAGATGATGACCTGCCTATTTGGTGAATAGCCACAATGGTAAAGACGTCTTCAACCTATATTTCTTAATCTTTCACAATATAATAATTCTGACCATTAACACCGTAACATGCCTCCAATTCAGAGCGGCCACTCATTGATCATACTTCTCTAATTAATTCCACTGCTATCGTAACAAAACTTCTTTATAAACTGATCGAGTAATGTCCAATAGCCTTACATCATGAAATTGCCGATTGTTATAACCACCAACTCAACGCATACACTTTCGAAAGCAAAATAATAATGAAATCAAACGAAACTAGCTCTTAAGCCAAAGCAATAGAGTAAAGGAAGTGAAAAACGTTTTGTGCGGATAGAAAAAGGTCTTGTTGGTAGATAAATTATGGATATTTTGCCTAACTTTCGATCGGTGTTTTGGAGTGATGAGAATCTTTGATTCCCACGGTGAAGTTACATTTTGTTGTTAGTACCCTCCTGTTTTGAGCAGACATGATTGATTTAGTCTAGTCTGTGGAGGCCAGGCTTTAGGAGGATAGCTTCAGTAACAAGGTATTTGTTACTCAACTTGCTTCTCTCTTTTCGGCTTCCAAAACTGCAACCACCGAACGTTTCTACGGCCTTGGCTTTTGAGTAAACTCTTCCGTTAGTAGTGTCATTCTGGGTGCTTAGCACTTAGTGAAAGACTTAAGAATTACCGATAGAACACTCTAAGGTCCGTATTACAGAACCTCACTCAAAACTCAAGCATTACTTATAACTCGTTTAAAGCCTTTTGATTGGTTGAAACTAGTTTTAAGTAATGTTTGAGTCTGGAGTAAGGTTCTGTAATACGGGCCTAAATTTCCTCTTAAACGTGCCAAAAATATATTCATACTTTTCACATTTTATTGTGGAATAATAAATTAGGCTACCTTTCAATCGAAATCACATTTTGCCAGAGACGTGTTCAGTTAGTGGTTTACAATATTCTGTTCGGGTGTTCTTACCTACGCCTACTCATAATTACAGTTGCGTGCTCTGTCAACGGTTTCGCTGCTTTTTGATTGATGTCCGGGTGCTGCAGTGTCACCCATTGTGTCATGGAAGCCCTTTCTATCAGTAATTACATTTGAACTTTTATAAAATAAGTACTTGCACTTGTGTCAAGTGTCCAAATTCCCACCGTAGAGCTTAATTGTTCTATTGCGTAGTTTTCGAAGTTTCTCATCTCAGAAAAGACTTAATATTAACTCATTCAAATCCAACTAGCCTGTATTTTCCCGCGGCAGGGCAGAGGCCTCCCGCGCGTGTCGTTTTTCTCTAGCAGGAAAATTTCTTCAAAAATGAATCGAGTTCAAAGAATAATTAGAGCGTTATTTATTTATATGCTGTACATGAGCGCCAAATAAAAACATTGCGTGCTGCCAGTGTCGAAAAACAGCTGAAACGAATCCTGCTGGAGTAATGTTGTTCCAATAGGAAGATGTTGAACGAATCACCGGAGAGAGAAATAAAGTATAAATGGGCAGACAGCTTATATATGAGCGTAAAATTTTCGCGGAGTGTTTGAGCGTCTTAAGATTTTAGAGATGTTTCATTTCCTGCTGGAGTAACGTTTTGCAGAATCATGTTTATCGGAAACCAATGATTGTGCACCCGTAGAATAAACGTAGGTATATCAGTAGCTCTGCTAATGCGGGCCAGTCCTTTCGCCAAGTGATAAGCTCGTCCGACTAAATGATGGGCAGGATAGTGGTCTGCCTCAATGACGTCAACCGCTCTATTATTCCCCTATTGGGCTAATTGCCAACCATTCTACTTTGACTTATTATGTTGGGGTGTTCTTAGATGACACTCTTTATAGCCATCATAATTTATAAGTATATCACTTTGAGTTGGTCCTCCTAACACTTTCGCTACATCAATCCCTATCGTATTTGGCTCATTTTCTAAAAGTTATCCACAACATGAAAGCTTTCACACCCTTCAATACTAATATCAAGCATTGCGATGACCCCATAGGTTCCTTATCTGATATACTTACTCCCACATCTAATTAAAATCTGTACCATACGTAGCACAATGTTGAAATTATTCAGCTCTTATCAAAGCATCACACTTTCGATCAGTAAGTTTAGAAACAAAGCGTTGGGTCAGAGAGTCAGAGGTAACTTATTGAGTGCAGTGTACTTGCGTGGGCAGATCAATTAAGACTATTGTATAATCATTGATAGGCGACAAATCGTTTCTATGACATTTCTCTGTAATTAATGGTAAACGGTTTTGTGTTGTAAGGCGGAAATTACTTACTTTTTGTTCATTCGTTTTCCTATAGTGTCGATGGCAATCTATATTGAGTCGGTGCAGAACTTAGTTTGACGTCATAAGTAGTAGTATAGTATTCATATAGTGTGCAGGTATCAGCTCACATAGGACACGATCAGGTGTCCCATCGTTTGTGGAACAGCACCACATTTGCACTCCAGGCTGGAATAGTCTATAAATAATAAATAAGTTGATATCCATACTGTGTGCACTCACCAATCTGTTTTATAATGGGAAAAACGGTGAGGGCAATCTCTGTCAGTTTCTGATCAACCCAATTCCTTAGACATCAAAATCATAAGCTACTACATGTATTGTTGATTTTAGGTTCCTGACGCAAGGATAATTTAGGATACCACAAAAACAACAATATACGTAAAACACCATATTTAATCAATTTCAAGATACAGCTAGTTACGTTATATTAATATACTCGTACAAATACACAAAGTTAACGCTATAATAGTTCAGTGAGTACAATAAATGTTAGAATTATAATTATAGCTATTTTAAAATTATGGTTTTTATGTGAGTGTCAGGTTTGTGTCAATGATTTTATTACAATTTTCGTCCTGTTGGCTCAAAACTACCACTATTAACCGACTACCAAGACTAAGGGCCTATTTCACGATGTCCGAATAGCCATTACTTAGATACCGAATAAATTAAAAAATAAAACAGAATTTGTATGAAATTATCTGCCAAGTAAGTTAATAGGAACTTAATCGTAGGTGGTGAAACAGGCCCTAACTATAATGAAGTAGCCTAAAATAACTACAATCTTATAATCCTAGTTCCATTAAATACATGGTAATACATGGTTGAACTAATATAAAGTATTCAGATACATCCAAATGCATACGGCAAAGTCGTTAAAAGTACATTTCATAATATTTTAAATCTGAGCTTTCTTTGGCACGTCTATATTTACAGGAGAACCATGAGTGTTTACATTAATTAATGCCATAGTGTATCATAAATTTTTGAATAAACATACATTAAATCTAGATGTTTGGCACATATATACGGACATATTATTATATACAGGTACCGTTGAAATAGTAGTACTAGTAATTTTTGAAGCCGCGTACTTGTCTCTATTTCACAACTTATTTTGTAGGTTCATACAGGTTTCGGTGATGAGAGAATGTTACTTTTGGTGTCCCTCAGGGAAGTGTTCTTGGACCAACTCTCTTCCTCATTTACGTGAACGAACTATGCCAATTATCTTCTCCTAACTCTAGGATCGTCTCATACGCCGATGATACAGCTCTTAATTCACGGCAAAGATTGCTCTGACACGTTCTATAAACCGGAGATGGCTCTCAGTATGGTCATGAAATGGTTAAGTAGGTACAAATCTCCTCACGCTCAAGATTAGCAAGACGAAGTTTATTCCCTTAACCCCAGGCATCTTAAGCCAGCCCCTCATTTCCATCAAAGTTAAAGCTCACACGTGCATACTCACCAACTCTTGCGCTTGTAACTGCACACCCATCGATGCAGACGATAGCATACGATATCTCGGTGTTATCATTGACAACCATTTAAAATGATTCAGATCAACTGTACGGTGACACGAGTGCGTAGATTATATTTAATTTTTTTTTTAACTTGGGGCAGTTGCTGATTTCAAATGTCTGATAACTGTCTACCTTGCTCTCGCTCAATCAGTCCTTGGGTATTGCGTGACCGCATGGGGTGGTGCCCATAAAACAACCATGCTGCAACTAGAAAGGGCGCAGAGGGCCGTACTCAAGGTCTTTGCAAAAAAACCGATCCGGTATCCGACACGTGACCTTTAGGTACTCACTTTGCAAAGTCCTCACGGTTAGGCAGCTCTTCGTACTACAGACTATCCTCAAAAAACATATGCTTGTACCTTTCGGCCCAACCTACAGGACTGCGAAACGCCTGTCCGTCAGAATCTGCAAAATTGTGCCCTGTAGAGCAGCAGTGTCGAGAAGACACTTCAGGTTCATCAGCCCCAAGATCTACAATAAAGTTAACAAAAGCATCCATATCTACCTCTTATCTCGTAATGTTATGAGAGTTAAGTTGACAAACTGGTTGAAATCTCTTATGATGCAACTGAAAAAATTGTGGAAACTTAAAACTAGTCATGGCACACACACAATCCTCGCTCACACACACACACACACACACTCACACAGTCACACACACTCACACAGTCACACACACTCACCCACACACACCACACTCACAATAATACTCCTCACTACAACACACCTACCAACATACAAAGTTTGCATGTTTTTTTGTCTAATCGTATTTCAAATAGAGTATAGTGATTATAGACGTAATTCCGCACACATCATTCAACATCACATGGTTGCTGGGGATTTGACATTTAACACTATCTTAAATGTAAATTAAATATAGCCTTACAGACTAGACCTCTAGGTCCTCTAGGTCGTTCACTATAGACATATTTTGCTCATTCGTGCCATATTCGCGTCCTAGCGTAACATACAGTTTAAAACTAACTTACATTATTTTTATATCACTTCCAATATCATCAGATAATTAATTCTATCATACAATGTTAGTTCATATAATAAGTGTTACATACATACATTACTTACTAGAGTTCCTACGACTTTACTATGTACATTGTATTAAATTATTTTTTTTGTTAATAAAATGCCCATCTTTGACTAACTGTATCATTGCAACCAATAGATTTAAAGTGGTTGGGTTGGGCTCAAATTATATATTTAGCTTGCTACACAAATACAACAAAAATACCTAAAAACGCGTCCTTAAGGTATCATAAAAACTGTAACAAGTGCCAAAATTTCGCAGTTTTTCGAGCACCATGAGAGTAGCACAGGTTTTCAGGGTTGCAAACTTGGGTATAAACTACTCTTAGGGGACCTCACAAGATAGAAAACAAACGTAGGTGTTTGCGCAAATATAAAAAATAATCACTTATATGTCGCTTAAGGACATTTCGCTCTACGTAGATATTGTTCAAATTTGACCGATGTTCAAATCTGACCGATGTACTTGTGCGATTTTTACCTCCATGATGCTTGTCAGTATGTCGTGTCGACATTTCCCTGACTCGCATGCTAGGCCATCCTAGCCTGAACCCAAATTCCCAGTATTTTACACAGGTATTAGCTCGACTGCCGGGACCGACAGCTTAACGTGCCCATCGAAGCACGGAGAAGACTTGACATTAACAGTCATCTTACACTAGATATTTTAATACTTGTTTATTTAGTCCATCCGAGCGCTAATTAACACGTGCAATATTTACAGATTACTAAGCACGGTTTTCTTAACTCTAAATACATCATTACCATCCCTTATATTTTTTTCTTCTTTATGTACAATGTGACTTAAATCCTAACTTATACTATAAATGCGAAAGTGAGTTCGTTTGTTAGTTACGGTTTCACGCTAAAACGGCTAAACAGATTTGGATGAAATTTGGCTCATGGGTACACCATGACCTGGATAAGTATATACCATACTTTTTATCCGGATATTCCCACGGGATCGAGACTGACGCGGGTGAAACCGCGGGGCGTAGCTAGTAATGTGCAATCAGTGCAACTGCTCCTGGTTTTTTATAATTTAGGGGTCTTAAAACCCACGTGAGCACCGCCCTGATGGTCATGTTAAAACCTAGTCCTGTCTGTATATATATAAGGTTTATTTTTCTTGTTATGTGTGTTGCGCCGTCACCATTGATCCGTTAGGGTTACACTAGGGACCCTGCAAAGTGTTAGTTAGCGCAGCGCCTACACATTTGAACATGGCATGTTGTGATGCGTCGCGTTGCAGTTGTTGCTTCATACGAATTTAGCGGAAGTGTCTCTTAATATGTTATTCAGTTTGTTGCATTAGTTATCGAGATTGTGAGATATTGTCCACAGGTCGGCCTTTTAAAAGCTGCCCGCAATGGCAACCAGATCACCTGGTTTTTTTTAAATAATCATGTTTTTTGTTATTTGCAAGTCAATTTGAGTGACAATGATATCTGTTCTTTGAAAAAAAGAAGTATTTTTTATTGTCTAACTTGTTTTAAGTTAAAAAGATCATACCTTGCTAACTATTTTTATTTAAACCCTACTTAACTGTAATGCTTATTATGAATTTTATTCTGTATTTTTATGTGCGTCACTTCTACCTAATTAATTATTTAGACTAACACGCTTTAATTTTTACAAACAACGCGTAAAATACTCCAAACTATCATTGAGTTTCTTCGATTCACTCACAGTGACAGAAATGTATGTGCATTTATGTTATTTGTTACATTAAGTTTTAGCTAATTTAATGTTTATTTAGACGCGAGGTTATTTGTACAACTCGCGTGTTCTTAGTTCGTCCTAATCATGAGAAGATTCGAGCAATGTGTACCAGTATTAAAAAATATAATAATAAATATACAATAGACGACCTATATTTTTAGTAACCTTATCCGCTTAACTACTCACCTTCAAGTACCAGTATAGAGATGTTGACAAAAAAAAAAAAAAACTGTCTTTTCGGTATATTAAGTGTTAAAAAATACTGGACACGTTTTTTTTCTTTTTCTACGTTATCAAAAGATTACGGCAATACATTGAGTAGGCAATTTAAAATGTGGCATGACGTCGCTCCCCGATAAATTTTATACCGACTTATGACGTAGCGAGACCCCACTCCCCTACTATAATGCGTTTTATCTAAACCATTTTATCCGCTTGACCGTTACAGTGGACATCAGGTGGGCGTAACAATTAATATTCTATTGTGTCTCGATGACAGCTGAAGGTATATGATAAAGCAAAAAAAAAACGTGTCTAATATTGTCATCTGACTGATTGACTAAATAGTTTTTTTTATTCCCAGTCAACATCCTTATTGTAATGCTTGCAAGTTTCATTGTATCAGTTTTCAAGTACCGTACCCAATAAGTGCCATTGGGACCCTAGCATTACTCAGTGTGCGATGTCTGTCTGTCTGGCTTTCTCTCTGTCTCTCCGTCTGTCTGTCACACGGATTTAACATACATATGCCCCGTTCCCTTTCTCACGTAAAGCTGGGCACACATGTGCATCGTTTTGGCGTGTCGATTAACCTGTGTCCTTACTATGAATGCAAATTTTGTTTATATCCATTCCATAAACGCGTCCCATCATACGTTTCCAACGCATGGCAAACTGTCACTTGCATATGTACCATCGCGGTCACGCATATCTTACCACTTTTTAAACAAAATCCCGTGCACACGACCCTTTCTTTTGTAGGTTAGCGTTACTAAACGCCTGAGCGCAGTAAGCAAGAATAGTCTTTACGGTATTCAGATATGCGTGTCCGCGATAGTCGACGTCAGGACCTAAGGACCGTGGAGTTCTCTTTTCCATAGGAAACGACCAATTGGAACCGTGCACCTAGCTTCTGATGTTTCATAAGTGCCCATGTAGGTTTATGTGAAATAAAATATTTTGAATTTGAAAGACGAATTTTGGACCAAACAAACAGATTTTATTTTATTAATTTATTCACAGCCTGGCTAGAAATATTTATTTATTTACTATTACCACATACATTTGTTTTTACAGGTGGGAACCCAAGTAACATATTTATTATAGTAACATATATATAGTAACATTTGCTTTGGGATAGTAAGGTTTGTGGCGGATTTCTACTGGCACAATAAAACTTGCTAAACAAGTACATTGTGATTACGACAAATAACAATTACATCATACCTTCTACTTATAAACGTGTCATCACTTACTTCGTATCGTCGTCATAACTATTCTAATGGCACGGCGTAATATGTACAAAAGCCGTGTTTAAATCCTAACTATTCACCGATTTAATATTCAACACTTGTTTCACGTTTATCAAAATGTACAACTTAATTTTGTTACTAATTAAGGTCTAATTACTTGGATATGCTACTGGAAACGAGTATAAATTATAACTTTCAAGGCCACAGGTATATAAAGAGGAGCTCTAGTTAATTCTGATAAACCAAACTATTGCATTATATACTTACATGTGGAAGTAAATAATGAAATAAAGGAAATAATAGTCGGTCATATTTAGAGGATAGAAAAATAATAAAAATATTACCATTATTATTAATATAAGGGTATGTCTACGCAATGTCTGTCGTCCAGACTAAAAACGAATGACCAAGTAAAATTATATTGAGCACACAGGAAAACCCGTTTTCAAAACGGCCCGAAAGGTGGAGACTACGTTCGTAGCGCAGTGCGAGCTACGCCGTAGCAAGATGCGTAGCACAACGTAAACGCGTTAACGATGTAACTATGAATTATGTTTTCAATTAGGTATTTAAATTCTGCAAAATTTATTTGTCATATCTCTCCGTGAATTTATTTAAAACTTGAATAAACCATCTTTACGATTCATCTCTATTTTTTTAAACTTTATATCTTGTTACAGAAGGTATAACTTTGTATGACAGATTCGTATACCGAAAGAGGGGATGACGATGTGACAAGTATTGTCAATAATCTCGTACCATAAACATTGCCGGTAACATAATACATTATTATTATAACTACGCTATTAAAAAAAAAATGCACCCCTTAGGCTGCCTGTCCACTGAAGCGGAGAGGAGAGGAGCGGAGCGGAGATGTGCCAATATTAACCAATAGAATCTTGACTCAGGATCACTGATCTAAACTCAGGGGCGGTGTCAAGATTCTATTGGTTAATATTGGCACATCTCCGCTCCTCTTTTCTCCTCTCCGCTCCAGTGGACAGGCAGCCTTATTTGTGTTGATTATTGTGAAGATGTTTGAAAATTGTCTAGTTTCATAGGAAGAAAGAAATAAATCAATTTCATCAACATTGCCAGCAAGGAATTTATTGTCCTTATAATATGTTGTAAACAATAAGCACATGTATGCTTATTGTTTACAACATATTATAATCTCTTGCTTGTTCTTGTTGTTGTTGTTGTTGTTATTGTAGCAAAACAAAAGATTTGCCACATTCAAGACACGACGCAGGGAATCGAACCCTGGACGCCTTAGGTTATAGAATGAAACTTGATATTCAGGTAAAATCACAGGTTATATTGTATCGATTTAAATAAGCATAAAAGGAAAAAAAGGTGACAAATAAAAACAATATGTTATGAACTTGTACAGACGCCAGCACATCAAGTTACTACAATCTGTCAAATTTCTTTAAAAGATTTTCTACTTTATCGGTAAAAAATAAGGTTCAATGTTGATTGGGAAAATTTGACAGATTGGAGTAGGTTGATGTGCTGGCGTCTGTACAAGAAAATGTTTTGGTCGTCGACGTCTGATTTTACATTTTAAATATAGTTTTGATTAACACGTTTGGTCAATTATTCAGTGGTTTATCTTTCTCGAAAAACGCTAGACCCATCGGCATACGTAATTTAACTCGATTCTCAGAACGACTCGGACGAATGTCTCGATAGCTATCGCTTCGTAAAGCTCCTGTCGATATTCGCGTTTAACCACGTAATTGATATTTATCACGATGAACCTTAGTCTTTTCAGTTCTTTTTTAAAAGGAAACTGAGCCTTATAACACTTATAATTATGACAAAAAAAGTTAATAGAGGTGTTATAGTAAAACAGGTGAATAAATAAACTGAAGGAGAAACTGATGATAGAAATGGAATCACTTGGGAGTTGAAAAAGAAGGACTTCAACCTTTCATTAAATAACCTACTTGTAGGGAAACCATCCTAGTCTGACGCTCAGCTTAAACCAGTGCTTGGAGTCTGAATAGTAGGACGAGTAGTAAGGTATGTGGTGCCTCTGGGACATACCTAGAGTTCAAACTCATAACCTTATTTTATGCTTCGCTAGAGTCGGATGACTTTTCTATTAGAGTGTCAGCACTAGAGGAAAGGGAGGGTAGTGTCCATATAGGAGTGAATAGGGAACCTATTTGAGAGTGACAGCTTAAAAAGCGCCAGGTAAAAGAAGTAAATATAATGAAATATATTAACGAAAAAAAAAAACGTAAAATAGTATCCTAACCTAACCTAATAAACAACTAAAGTAACCTAACGGACGAAAATCGAAGTGCAGCCGATAAAGAATAAATTTGAAACATATCCAACCTACACGTTATCAATGCGACCTCCAGATGTGTTAACTAAACCTACAAATAAACTAAGCGCTAGCGACTTTGGAACTATGGGCGCCCATAAAATATATACAAGGAGACAAAGTAAGGCTAACTAATTGCTAAAATCTAAAATAAAAGAGAAAATACTAACGGAGGATAAAGAGAGATTATCGATAGATGATAAAGGGAAAATATCTATAGAAGATAAAAAGAGAATAGCATTTGAATTTGAAAGAAAAATACAGACTGAGGTCAAAAGGGAGAACATTAGGTTCTAAATAGGAACCAGAGTTAAAAAAAACCCCCAGCTCAAAAAAAAAGGACTTCAATCTTTCGTAGGGTATCCATCCAAGTCAGACTTTCATCTTAAACCAGTGCTTAGAGTCTGATTAGTAGGACGAGTAGTAACATAAAATGTACGTGATGCCTCTGGGACATACCTAGAGGTCAAACTCATAACCTTCTTTTGTTCGTCGCAGTCGGGTTCATAAAAACTGTGTAGCGCCCATGGGCAAAATACACCAACGTGAGGAACACATATCACTCCCTTCCAGTACTTCCACTTTATTTTTCCGAACGCTTATGAATAGATTCACCTCCAAATAAATCGCAAGCTCGATACGAACGCAAGAACACTATCAAGGTTTCAGACAGTGGGAAAGTAAATGGAATCTAGGGGACGATCGTAAGAACACAAGGTATCAATACCCTGATAGTGGAAAAGAAAGGAACAGTATCGTGGCAAGAACGGTAACTTGGTTCTAGGCAATCAATCTGCCTAACCTTTTCCCAACTATGTTGGAGTCGGCTTCCAGTCTAACCGGATACAGCTGAATACCAGTATTTTACATGGAGCGACTGCCTATCTGACCTCTACAACCCAGTAGCTGGGTAATACGATACCCCTTGGTAAGACTGGTGTCAGAATTTCTGGCTCCTGACAACTCGTAACGACTGTCAAAGATCCACCAATGACAGTCGGGCCCAACGGTTTAACGTGCTTTCCGAGGCACGGAGGAGTCTAGGTATGTAACGATGGTCACCCATCCACTGACCAACACCGGCAAGCGTAGCTTAACCTGACGGATCGACCCGTGCGGCTGTTATTACTTAGCCACGAGCTCCTCTTACTTGGTTCTAGGGCAATATTAGTAAATAAATAGAAAAGGAACCATATTATGGGTCGCAGCAAACGTCCCATCGAAAAATAGCAAGATGCGAACTTTTTGGGATATATAATGCGATAGTTCCGTTAGGAACTATCGCATTATATATCCCAAAAAGTTCGCATCTTGCTAAAATATATAATCTTGCTAATATATATTATAGCTTCCGACAGAAAGCTATAGTATCTTTTCTATCCACCACCACGAAACTTCCGCGATTCGCAGACATTTAGCGAGAGCGGGGAGTCAAAAATGTCTAGTTTAGTACAAAGGGGTCTGCTTACCAAATTTCGGTCATCGTACCAAATAATATTTGTATTTTCGATAAAACTTTATCGTTTAGACAATGACAACTATAATGATATCACGTGAAGCAGTAAAAAATTCAGTCCAACGAATAAGGCTGTATGGCAAGGCCGTTCGAAATAAGTTAAATAAGTAAGTGAATAAAATTCATAATATCATTCGGTATGTTTACCTACTTAAGTTGAAAACGAGGCTTTTTGTTTTTTTGGATATTTTGACCATTTTGGTAATTAAATGTGGAATTATAATCATCATCAGCCTATTAATGTTCCCACTGCTGGGACACAGGCCTCCTCTCTGTGAGAGGGGGTGGGCCGTAATCTACCACGCGGGCCCAGTGCGGGTTGGTAGACGTCACATGTCTTCGATTTTTTTGGTTCTAAGACATGCCGGTTTCCTCACGATGTTTTCCTTCACCGTTTTGAGAGCAGTGGTGATGAAATTATTTACACAAAGTAAAGCGCCTGCTTGGGTTCGAACCCACGACCTACAACTCGTAAGTCGGGGCCGTTACCACTGGGCCACCACTGCTCAATTATAATGTAAAACTAATATTTACGTTGAATTCATTTAAACCAGTCTACATAAATAGGAAATATAATGTACAAAAAATATAACTAAAAATCAGTCTACAAAAATAAGAAACATAAGGAACAAAAAAATATAATTAAAAATCAGTCTACACAAATGGAAAAGGAACAAAAAATATAGCTACTTAAAAAAAAAAAAAACAAATATAATAATGAGAAAATATCGACTGCCCAGCGTATTTCAGTGAATGAAGTTTAGGGACTGGTAAGAAAGGCAGCCATTTTAGGATATCTTTTATATGATATAGTCCGGAATGGACGGAATCACAGTCCTTAAGAACATAAGTGGTCCTAGAGATCACTAGTCACCCGGCATTTAACAAAGCGAGGAGCACGCTTTCTTCCAGAGGATCTAGAGAAATTTCTTCTCCATACAGTGTCACCGAAGTTAACTCACAACGTTGGTTTGTGTTGTAAGATCAGGAATTACGGAGGAAGGCTATGCGGGTGACCCCGAGGCAGCGAATGCAGAGAGCGCTTGCCGGGTATGCCAGCAGCGCGTCGGTTTGCCTTGGTGTAGCTCCTAAGCGGTTCCACTTCTACCATCAGTTTCTCCTTTAATAACTTTATTTACCTTTTTTACTACTATTAACTAAATCAGTATTTATTTGTCGTTATTATAAGTGTTAATTAGGCTTCATTTCCTTTTAAAAATGAACTCAAACGACTTAGTTCATCGCGACGAATATCAATTACGTGGTGAAACGCGAATATCGACAGGAGCATTACGAAGCCATAGCTATCGAGATGTTCGTCCGAGTCGTTCTGAGAATCAAGTTAAATTACGTAGTAGGTACCTAAGCCTCTGCTGTCCGTCCGTCTGTCGGACATCGTGCTGTGTCTCATGAACAGTAATAGGTATTAGGTAGACAAGTGAAATAAAAACCGTAATAGGTTTTTAGAAGAAGTAAATAAAATACCATCAAAACAATGAAATAATTTGATACTTTCTCAATTTTGATGATAAAACAATGCTCGAATTTGGTCACGCTAAACCCGAAAAGGAGACATTGTAGGAATTATGAAAAAAAAAAAAAGCGATAGGACCAATCTAGAAATATTTGAATATTTTGGATGTTTTAGGGTGGTCCGTGTCTGAAATCTGTCTTACTACATGTTTTACCAAATATCTTGCGTAAGTGACGTCTTTAGAAAATATTATTAATTAATTAATTAATATCTAGACTACATAATGTATAACTTTATGCGTACTTACCTTCATATTCCCATGTAGATCTACAATATATTTCAACTTAATTTATTTTTAATCTAATTTAGTCTCTTTTAAATTACCTACTTACAATAAAACTTACACTAATTTGGCAACTTTTGTCGTAGATTAGCATTACTGCTGTATGTACACTTATTATAGTCCTTAGCTAACTTTTAACCCCTAAACAAAATTGCTGGTGCTTTTCAACTCAATATGCATACTTATGTTAGCGTAGCGTGGGACACGCGCTAGGTGGACGTCCAAACAAATACATAATATACATATATCTCAAGTACCTAGGATTAAAATAGACAATTTATTTTAAATTCTAGTACGCTCCCACTCTTGCTTTCAAGGCAGACGGGTTATATGTGGAAGCGAACACAAACGCTGGCAGAGAGTTCCACTCTGGCTGTGCTCATTATAAATGTGGAGGAGAAGCGCTGAGTACGACTGGACGGGATATCAACCAAGTGCGGATGGTACCCTGCAGTACGCGGTACGGTAGTCCGGTGATAAAAGGGCGATGGTGGGATCAGATCGTGGAGCTCCTGCACACTCTCCGAAGTACAGGCTGTAGAAGATCAACAGGCAAACAACATTACGCCGATGAGCCAGGCTGTAAAGCCTAGCCACCAATGTTTCGTCGCCACTTCACTCCCCTTTCTTTCATATCATTCCTCACACATTCTATCCATCTTTTCTTTGGCCTTCCTCCCACTCTCCAACCAATCACATTTATACACATTACTCGTTTAATTACATGCGTTTCATCCCTTATCGTCATCACAAATTACCCCTTTTTATTCCTTAGATCTTTCACACACTCGCTGTGTGACCGAAGCTTTTGTCGTAACGGCCAACTGGCCGCCGACCGGGCCACTAACCATGACTGGGCGAAGTCGTGGCCTTCAAGTGCGTGAAACTAGCCTCCAGCAAGATTAATATGGAAGTAGAAAGTACTCTAGGATTGCTCAAAGACACATAGTCCGTCCTATGTAACATTTTACACATCGCGTCGACATAAAGGCGAGTTATGAAATTATATTTTATTTGCCTATTTTTTCAGCAAATTTTAATGTTCGGTTCTAGATTGTGTGCTTTGCATTTTTTCGTTTGCGTTATTGAGTTGAAAAGCTTGCCCTCAATATGTCTCAGTAATATTACTGGCATAAACATAATTATCGACCAACATGACGCTTTTAACCCTCTTCATCAAGATTGTTTAACTAATTTATAATTACGTTACTATTAGATTATTCTAGCTTAACCTGATCTTATCAATAGTTTAGGTATTTACTTAGGTCTAAGTTAATGATATTTATAGTTACTTACATTATTTTATCAAATGGCAGTGTCTTTATCGCTAGCTAGGAGAATCTTAAACAATACTTTATTTACTTCTTATTTAATTTAATTGTCTTCGTACGTACCCCTTAGCAGGTACGTTTAGAAGGTATATTGGGTCCGAGATTCTTTAACTTGCTCATGTAAGTAATGTACAAATACTTATTACCTATTTTCCCTACAAACTACCTAATACCTACCCTAAAAAAAAATGCATGTGTCGGAAATACGTTACTGAGAATCGGGACGCCAGCGCCACCTAGCGGCGCTCGACAGTCTACAACATAACGCTCGGACCAGCCGGAGTCGGCCGGAGCCGTAGTCGGCCGGAGCCGGAGTAGGCCGGAGCCGGAGTCGGCCGGAGCAGAGTTCGTCAGTGGCGTTCCAGCAGTGAATACGTTTAGAAACTGTCATGCGTTTTGAGGAGTTGTGTCGTGTACCTACTAGTGTGTGAATTGCTAATGTAACTATTGTGATCGTAAATTATAATTTGATCTGAACTGCAAACGGTTTTTCTATTGCGCAATAACCAACACTACCTACAGTACCCACAACCCTTCTCTCTGTGAGAGGAAGTAGGCCATAATCTACCACGCGGGCCCAGTGCGGGTTGGTAGATGTCACATGTCTTCAAATTTTTGGTTCTAATATATGCCGATTTCCTCACGATGTTTTCCTTCACCGTTTTGAGAGTAGTGGTGTTGAAATTATTTACACAAAGTAAAGCGCCTGCTTAAGTTCAAACCCACGACCTACAACTCGTAAGTCGGGGCCGATACCACTGGGCCACCACTGCCTTAAAACCTTGAAAAAGTATCCTATACAATCCAGGTTATAAACTATGTGTGCCAAATTTCATCCAAATCCGTGCAGCTGTTATTGCGTGATTGAGTTACAAACATCCCAACACACAAACTTTCACATTAATAATATTATATCATAGATATTAGTAGGATATACACAAAAATACCTAAAGATACAGTCGACTGCAGGTCAGTGTTAACACTTTGACCTTGAGCTGGCCTAGCGTAGTGCGGAGTTTTAATAAAATAAGAGGTCAGTTCCTCCTGGTTTCGTTACCACTGTCGTGCGGCTTACTGTAAAATCAACGGGCACTTATAGCTGGTATATATTTTTATACAAAACTAAAGAACAATACGTTTATAATCAAGCTATAAGATTCTGCAGCATCAGTATTAGGACTATAACATTGTAGGCTTCGTTCGTACCAATAAAACGAGCCTAAACACGTACACACACATACATTATTAACCACAAGTCTAAGAGATGTTTCCTATTGTGCTGATGAACCTAGCTGCAGCATCAGGTCATTACCATCAAAATTTTGTATTGTCATCGGTTCCTGACATTTCTACGAAATCACAAGTCGATACAATTTCTGGATGTCGATCAAAATCCAGTTACAAGATTTGCACCATTACATTGTTACAAGCTAGTGCAAATTACACGTGAAGACGCTATTACAGCTTTTTGGTAATAATGCTACATTTAAACAAATACATATGTTACTCAGTGAACAATAGTTTTGCTACGTACATAATATACAGCGATCAGCAAACGGGACTCGTTAGCAGAGTGAAGAGTTGAAGATATCGCCATTGTAGTGATGGGTGACGATGATTCGTTCTGGTTGCGACTGCTGCGTTGTCATCTGTGGAAATATGTTTCTGTTATCGATAAGTGGTAAGTGGAATCATAAAATAAACTGTCTTTCTAGAGCATTTGAATAAGTATGGTAATGTGGGGGGTACATGGTACTTATTTTTTACTGAAGTTCAAGACCAGATATAAAAAAGAAATCGGGTAGTCTCTGGGGACTGCCGATAGAAGTGAAAACTAAGTAACTTTTTGATTCTCGCGTTAATGTTTTTCGTTCAATACATATAGCTCATGGAAAGCGTTAGGTGACGATGACGCGAGTTCTATGATTTTTGTTCACCCAAAAAGTGCTCAACGCCCCTAAAGAAGTAAAAATAGGGAATTTGCACGTAATTTAAAACTTTTTCGTTATTTAAATATACATTGTATCAAGACAAAATGCTTTAAAAAAATGAATGCGTTAATTATTTTATCATTCATTATTGTATGTTGCATTTTCTTGGTGAAATAAAACGCAAAGTCAAAAATGTGGCCTGGAAAATGCCTAAAGTGACGTCAAAAAGCCAAGTGAACAAACATTTATTCTTAGTAAATTGCTTGAATTCTCATTAAGGTAAGTAATTAAGTGCGATTTCTGCTCGAATAAAGCACAAAAAATAATTAAATTTATATGATTTGGGACCAAAAAGGCGAAGTGACATAACGGCGACTGGCGACGTCGTAAAAAGATGCCCATCCAATGATCTTTAACCTGTCTCTCCACTATTCCAATACCTACTCTAGGATGCATATCCGGTACGGCTCGAGAATTCCTCCTTATCCTAGGGCATGTATCTAATCCTTACCATTACCGCGCCACCCGGTCTACTCTTGGATATGTAATGGCTTTTGAAGTCCCATGCAACATGAGACTTCATGGGCTAATGCAAATCTTGGGGTTCATTCGATTTATCGAGTCTGGTTAAACCACGCTGGGATCGGAGCATTTCATTGATTCATTTGGGACCAAAAAGGCGAAGTGAACGGTATTATTGATAATGACGTCACATTATGGCCGCGACAGTAACGGACGTTTGAATTATAGGTATTAGGAAAACAATTAGAATTAAATACAAAATATAAAAAGCAGTAGATTTTTTTTAATACTTTTAATATGTTTGGATGATATTATTACTGTTTGTTTGTGCGTGAGTGAAAACAAAAAATCACATGTATGACGGCGTGACACATGACATTTGGCGTTTACTGTCAACGACGTCGGAACAGAATAGCAGCATGACAGATGTCAGCTGTTATTCTAGCGGAACGTCACTGGTGGGAGCGAGGCGGCCATCTTGGTCACTTTGGGATCGAGAACCGCCAACGCACCACGCGCTCGACAGATCGCTAAATACCGACGCCATCTTCTACTTTTTTGTCTTCATTTGTTATATTATAATCAGTAATTAGCTAAAGTGTGATTGATTATTATTTTGGGAATTAAGGATTAAAATATTAGAAGATTAATTATTTGAGACTTTGTTCGAGCATCTGACCCACGTAAAGATGGAAGATTCTGATATAGGCCATCCTGAGTCTATATGTATATTCCCTATTATTGGTATACGTATTGTTATTAAATGCAAGTATTTATGAAAACTTACGTAGCCGTGATGTAGGCGGGCAACAGTCGGGTCCTCACACCTATATGAAGTAGAAGGAGTGCGGCTGCAGCTCCAGCTGCGCCATCTTGGCCAGCAGGCGGTGCAGGCGCCGCTGCGCCGCCGCGCCGGCCGCGCTGTGCGCGTCGCCGCGTGCGCCGGCGCAGGGGGCCAGCGCGCGGCACACGGCCAGGCGCTGGGACACGTGGCGCGGCATCTACACGGAACAAATCGCTTTAACTTCGAGAAAAGCTCACTAAAAGCTACACACTACAGAAGTCTCCCCGTCTAATGATCTATATCTATACAATATGTTAACCCTTAATTTATCTATTAGGTCCTTAGGACTCCGCGCGAAGTTTCATTTTGGTCTAAAAACTTTATTATCGCGTTTTTGTTTTTGCGCGTCTCAGTACCTTCCTGTAGGAGCGGCCCGGATGCGGGGTGAAGAGGACGTGCGCCTGCGCAACCCGTAGAGGTGAGTAATGGTGCCCATAGAGTCCAGCGGACTCCATGGGGGTATTTGTGTGACAAGTATATTATTTCGCTGGATTTTTATGTTATCATTTATTCAGTCTTATTTTTGTGTTTTAGGCTACCAAATGGCTTCACACAGTCGGTCAGCCAATTCACTTTAACCAAAAGCTGAGTCGGTAGTACCAGACTGGCTCAGTTGTGATGATGAGGAGTACCCCTACCCACAGATGAACAAAATGCTCAAGATGACAAGTTGCCCACAGACCAAAGAAAATACGGTCACAATATGTTTCATCCGCCTGAATAGAAAGACAGTATACTTATGCCATAGCTGTTTGAGGCCAGTATGTTTGGCATTTACAAAGAAAATCTATTTTTGGGGTGCAGCTAAGCATAGAAATATTTCATAGATCTTTGAGCTAAAGATAAGGAGTAAAAAGCGCTGCACGTTTTTTTTTTGTATTAACGTGTGCCATTTTTTATTTTGTTTTTAAAAGTTGATTATATTTTAGACTTATTATTGAAGGAAATAGTTTAAAATAATAATTTATTGTATTTAAGTTTTGAGCCACAAGTTGGCATTGATTATTGTTTTCTTATTTTTTAGTTTATTAGGTTTTTAAATTGTCAACAAGACTGTTACAATCTAATAATGAAATTTGATATTAAAACACATAAGTATAATGTTGCTAAATATAATAAACCATTTTTGAGTACACATTTTGCTTTTATTTTGACCAAAATCAACGATTTTTATGCAAGGAGTCCCATGGACTCCATGGGGTAAATTAAGTGATTTGAGGTCACCAGGTAAACTAAGGGTTAACTAACAGAGGGCATTCCCGTTAACCCGCAATAGTATAGCGTCCATACATGCAAAAAAAAAAACTTTAACAAAATATTTAATTGATACGTAAAAGAAACACTCTGTACACGCACACTTGTCTTTCAATTTTCAGTTTTTTTTATCACATCGATTCAAAGAAACCTAGTTTAATCCTCGTAAACAGGGAACAAAATAGCTTTTTGATCCCTAGGGACTAAAAGTGATTTGAATTTGGAATGTGGATATTGTTAGTAAAAGTTCTAATCACCAAAAAGATCAATCACAAACATTGTATGAATAAGTAACAGGCTTGATGCGCAAATTTTCGTCATGGGTATCGTTTTCATAGTTTTCGAGGGTGGTAAATCCGATCGTGAGGTCAAAATGTAAATCCAAGATTTTGTTTTGTGTTTAAAATAAGTCATATATTGAATTTTTTAACAACAACTACACACGAATAAAATCAGTACTTACATTGAATAATGGCGAATGCAGTATGGGTGTCCACAAAGGCAGTAGCTTGTTGAGCACGGTGGAATTACACTCCAATAATGACTCCAATAGACTCAGGAAGTGAAGGTTTACCGTCTCGGCCAGCTGAAAAATACATTACTTTTATTTTTGAACTAAGTTCATCTGATTTAAAGTTCGTCATTTAGCAACAAGTTAGAATGAGCAATAGGCCGTCGGGCCTCACCACTTTGGACTGCACGGTGACCTGCAGGATGCTGGGCACCAGCTTGCACCAGAAGTCCAGCAGGATGCACGTCGTGGTGTTGTGCGGCTCGCTGCAGGGCGGCGAGGCCGCGGCCAGCTGCTCCAGGTACAGCGTCCACAGCTGGCACAGCACGAAGGCGTGCAGCAGCGCCGACATGCGCAGCGCGCCCGGCTTGGTTTGCTCCACGTACGATGACATTATTGTCTGTGGACAATAAAGGATGGTCACACTGTCAAATACTACATTGAGGATAAAAAGTGTTGGGATTGAACTGGCTCAATAATATACGTAGGTCAATGCTGGCATGACTTTTCTATAATTTGTTATTACTTATATTGTGTTACCGGCAATCTGTATAATCCGGTAGTCTATACAATACCTAGGCAATGTATAGAATATCTATAAACGTTTAGGTAATCTATGAAATATTATATATTTTATACTTTGCCTATGCATTCTATACATTACCGAATGCGCAGCCGGCAATGTGTGAAAAAGACGAGCTGTTTTATTAGTCAGTCATTTTATAGGTAAGTAAAGAGGAAACTTACTTTCTGAGCAATTTGGAAACAAAATATACGTGTCAAATTGAGACTCTTTATTTTCATCGGTTAAAATTCGCGTGCACACGATGAAAACACAAAAAAAAAAAAATTGACTTTCAAAAGTGCCTTCAAGGGCCTATTTGAAATAAATGATTTGACTTTGACTTTGAACACAAGCAAGCGATGATGTTAACAAGTATTACTATAACGGCCGTTTAGTGCAAGCAAGATAGTCCTTACCGTGTATAGATCAGGGGCGGATCCAGGATTTCATTATGGGGGTGGGGCATTCTGACAATGTCCAGAGCTAGGGTTAAAATCAGAAGTAAACAAAACTTACTTACTATGTAACATTGATAAATTATACAGATTACCGGTAACATATACATATACACTTTGATTTGACAACGGCTCGATATTTATTTCTCGATTTTGATATTTATTAAGTAATCTGTTTGTAACTATTTTCGGGACCCTAGGGTCCCGGACCTTCGGAAGACGTACGAGGGGCCGAAACCAACTCGCAGAGACCCGTTAGACGCCTAGAGGACGTTAGAGGCTTTTTTTAATTAAATGAGGCACCAATCTGTTTTATTATTATATAATACAAATTATTGTGAATGTGAGCACTATCTACGGGAGACATCGCTCAATATTGAGAGTGTAACAAATTGAGAAAAAATGTGTAGATGTTTTGTTTTCAAGTTTAATTAACAAGAATTTTAAAGATATTTAAGTTACTTGTGATCTCATCGTCGCCATAGTAGATTTGAAAATTGATCTTGGATCGCAAATAATTTTAAAGTTTTAAGTATAAGGTTTCCTACCTGTATATAGTCAGTAATATGGCACGTGGCATCCTGCGGCACCGGCTGGTGCACCTGCGCGGCCTGCGCGTGCGCCGGCAGCTGGTGCGTGCGACTGTTGCACAGCGCGCCCATGACCAGCCACGAGATGAGGCGCACGCGGGTCACGCACTCGCATACCTCTCGAGACCTGGGAAGTATTTATTTAATTATAACCCTTGGTACGAAAAACCCTATTGTGGTTATGTTTTTAATCTGTGGTCAAATTTCATGTGAAGTGATTTGATTGGTTGTCTTTTTTGTCAAACAATCGCAGCATTTCCACATGGGATTTGTCAGTGTCAGAAAACTGTTTTGGTCATCAGACTTTCAGCAACCGGGCGTATCATCATTGATCGTAGCGATAACCTAAACTCAATGAACAGAATGGCTTTCACGTTATCTAGTGCCATAGGGCAACAACAATAAACTAGAGACAGAGAGAGAGACAACACACACAACAGCACAAAAAAAATCTAGTCTCAAATCATACATAGCGTTTAAAAATGTATTTGTCATAATTACCCAGGTAAAGACGCGCTGATCCAAGGGGTCATATGCCTCGCCGGCTGAGCTCGGTCCTGCCTCCCACGGCTATGTTCTAGAGCCAGTTCCATGGCCACATATTGCGCTATACCACCCTTCACTATAGCCCCCAATGTGTCTTCGTTCAGACATATTAGGTTGCGGTTCACGATTGACTTTGAGACGGAACCCTGTTAAGAAATGAATGTCGTTTAAATAGCTAATAATAAAGATATAGAACACAGTGAAATTAAGTATATAAGAAGAAATTGTTTTAACGAAAAACAAAATAACGTGCTAAGTAAAGTTAAAATAAAAAAGGTTTAAATATAATAATTTGTTAGCGTTACCGCATGGTTATCGTGAGGACATAAAAACATAAGAAGTCAAAATTTAATTATATTTGCATTAGAGATGGGCGATTGCCGAATGTGGTTTGAACCGAATCCGCACTTCGGCCGAACATTCGGTTAAAATGAAAAGTTCGGCCGAACTTCGGTTCAATTTCGCGCGCTTTCTCGAGAGCGACACGTCGTGACTTGTTTACGCATTTACTAAAATTATTGCTAGATGTACCCCGCCCGCACACCGCGTGGCCCGGAGCCGGCCGGTCATTTGCAAATACGTCATTTTTTTTAAATTCAATTTGATGTTTGTTAGAAGAATACTAAGCTTATTTCATTACAAAAAAAAGCCTTTATTATTCCTTAATTATAAAAAGTAAATAAAGTTCTTAGAACTTAATAATATTAATAAACTAATTTAAGGATCCCTCGACGGGTATAGGCCTCCTCCATTAATTTCCAGTCTTGTCTGTTTTTTGCTGTTTCAAGCCATGATTTGCCAATCAATTTCGATACCTCGTCTTGCCAACGCTCTGCTGGTCTACCTCTTGTTCTCTTTTCGAGTGGGCCTTTCCAAACGGTTGTTTTAAGGATCCACCTGTCGTCTTCTGATCAAGCCAGGTGGCCCGCCCATCTCCACTTCAGTGCTTGTGCGTGTTGAAGGGTATCTATGACTTGTGTCTTTTTTCTGATAGATGTATTTCGTTGCTTGTCTCTTAGTCTGATGTTTAGAATGCTTTGCTACATGGCTCTTTGGCAAACTTGTATTTTGTTTTTAGTTGTGCTATTAAAGATCCATGTCTGGCAAGCGTAAGTAAGGCATGGTAGCAGGCAAGAGTTTATGACTTTAGCATCAAGATTTACAGGTAAGCGTGATTTCATTATTTCCTTGTAATTCCAAAGCTTATTTCATTATAGTATGTCTAATTTTTATTATGTCTAATTAATTAGGAAGAGATTTTCAAGTGTAATAAGAACTGATTTAATTTAAGGTTTACATTTACAATGTTCCTAACTAAAATAAATAACCATGAGTGAGCAAAAGACATAATTTTATTTTACAGTAATGCAATTCTAATTCTATTAAATTTCAGTCAAAATAGTGCAAGTAGGTAATATTTTTCTTGTGCCGAATGTTCGGCATCTGAACCGAATTTCGGCCGAATGCCGAAGTTCGGTTCAAGCTGCCGAAATTCGGTTGAACCGAATGTGAACCGAATTTCGGCCCATCCCTAATTTGCATTGTTTGAAAAGTGTAAGTGGCCAGTATTATTCGATGGATTGTCTAGGTTTAGAGTTATGCAACACAGCTCGCCTGCTACCTCGTACTATACCTTGATCTTGTTGAGCAGGTGCGGGTCATGCAGCAGGTCGATCATGTCGGGCAGGTGCGGCCGCATACAGTCCACAGCTCGCCTGCTACCTCGTACTATACCTTGATCTTGTTGAGCAGGTGCGGGTCGTGCAGCAGGTCGATCATGTCGGGCAGGTGCGGCCGCATACAGTCCACAGCTCGCCTGCTACCTCGTACTATACCTTGATCTTGTTGAGCAGGTGCGGGTCGTGCAGCAGGTCGATCATGTCGGGCAGGTGCGGCCGCATACAGTCCACAGCTCGCCTGCTACCTCGTACTATACCTTGATCTTGTTGAGCAGGTGCGGGTCGTGCAGCAGGTCGATCATGTCGGGCAGGTGCGGCCGCATACAGTCCACAGCTCGCCTGCTACCTCGTACTATACCTTGATCTTGTTGAGCAGGTGCGGGTCGTGCAGCAGGTCGATCATGTCGGGCAGGTGCGGCCGCATACAGTCCACAGCTCGCCTGCTACCTCGTACTATACCTTGATCTTGTTGAGCAGGTGCGGGTCGTGCAGCAGGTCGATCATGTCGGGCAGGTGCGGCCGCATACAGTCCACAGCTCGCCTGCTACCTCGTACTATACCTTGATCTTGTTGAGCAGGTGCGGGTCGTGCAGCAGGTCGATCATGTCGGGCAGGTGCGGCCGCATACAGTCCACAGCTCGCCTGCTACCTCGTACTATACCTTGATCTTGTTGAGCAGGTGCGGGTCGTGCAGCAGGTCGATCATGTCGGGCAGGTGCGGCCGCATACAGTCCACAGCTCGCCTGCTACCTCGTACTATACCTTGATCTTGTTGAGCAGGTGCGGGTCGTGCAGCAGGTCGATCATGTCGGGCAGGTGCGGCCGCATACAGTCCACAGCTCGCCTGCTACCTCGTACTATACCTTGATCTTGTTGAGCAGGTGCGGGTCGTGCAGCAGGTCGATCATGTCGGGCAGGTGCGGCCGCATACAGTCCACAGCCCCGCCGGCCACCTCGCGCGCGTCGTGCGAGCTGAGCTCGCCACCCGACAGCTGCGGCGGCAGCACCAGGCGGCACCCGTGACCTACAGGACCATTTCCTTTTTCAATATTTTTTTTCCAGTATTTGAATAGCGGTTTATGTCAAGAAATTCGCTCAAAATTCTTCCCTTATTATCACGGTCAATGATATCTAATTAGTCTGTTTTCATCATCACTGTTGCAGAAATCATAAATAAGTGTTTTCGACAAACTTTAACAGAAAATTACGTTTTATTCATGTAATCGTACTCGTTAAAAAAGTTTTTGAAGTGAAAGGCACACAGGCTTTAGGCGCGTCGAGCACTTTTTGGGTGAATAAAAATCATGGAACTCGCGTCATCGTCACCTAACGCTCGAACGAAAGACATCAATGCACGTTGAGCACTTTTTGGGTGAACAAAAATCATGGAACTCGCATCATCGTCATCTAACGCTCGAACGAAAGACATCAACGCGAGAATCATAAAGTTACTTATTTTTCACTTCTATCGGTAGTTCCCAAAGACTGCCCGATTATTATGATTTTTTTGTCTTAATTTACACATATTTACTAATCAGAGACACACAATGTCAATGTTTATAAACTGTACAGCTTTACAAACTCACCTTGCAGCACAAACTGAATCAGTATAAACAGGTTATCATCAGGTATGGTGGTCTTGGTCCTAAGGGCTTGGACCAGCTCGTAGACCAGGACCCGGCAGACCAGCAGCTTGTCCCGGTCTCGACTGAAGACCCGAGTGCACACCACGGACAGTTCAGATATCACGGACAGCTTGAGCACGAAGTTCTGCACCCCATAGCTGATGATCTTGGTTATCGGCTCCAGGATACTCTGGGGGGCAAAGTCACGCAAAAATTAACATTTGTAGCAAGGAGCTGGGGACATTTGAGGCTAGAAACATGCACATTTGATCTACGGAAAATGAAATTATAAAATACAATTGACGTAGATCAATCGACCGATTAACCTATTTCGCTTAACTATTTCTAAAGAGTCATAAAAAACCCTAGATGAAATCGACTCATGTTTCACCTCTCAACGAAGCATCCTCAGGATGACGGATGACTTATAGCGAGCCCGCTGTTAACGAACTGAGCCGTGGTGGTAATAAGTGAGGTTGTCGGGCGGTATGGCTCACTCTGCGTCCGGCGCTCGGTGTGGTTACACGCTGTGTTCGGGTTCGCGACTAGTCAATCGTCTGTTCCATTTTTAATTTATTTGGTGATTACTGGCTATTTGGACATCATAGAACAAGTCATTTCGATATGTTACACTATTGCAAAGATCTTTTGTCGCTCGAATGTCGTTGGCAGAGGAGCGGTGTTGGTAATAAAACTAAACATTTTTGCAATTATGATTAGTTATTTATTTTTACCCGACTGCCCTAGTAGGAGGGTAATGTTTTTTCTTTTGGATTTTGTATGGTAACATTTATTGAAAAAAATAAATGGCGGCGGTAGCGCTGATTTTGACTTCGTCGTCGATCTGGTGCAGCAGCAGCGCCTCCAGCTGCTGCACTATAGTTACCTTCTGCTGCACTATAGTTACCTTATGCTGCGCCGCGGCGGGTATCTTCAGCGCCGCAGTGGCCGCCCGCAGCAGCGGCAGCACGTCGTCGATCTGGTGCAGCAGCAGCGCCGCCGAGCGCAGCAGCGCCTCCAGCTGCTGCACTATAGTTACCTTCTGCTGCACTATAGTTACCTTATGCTGCGCCGCGGCGGGTATCTTCAGCGCCGCAGTGGCCGCCCGCAGCAGCGGCAGCACGTCGTCGATCTGGTGCAGCAGCAGCGCCGCCGAGCGCAGCAGCGCCTCCAGCTGCTGCACTATAGTTACCTTCTGCTGCACTATAGTTACCTTATGCTGCGCCGCGGCGGGTATCTTCAGCGCCGCAGTGGCCGCCCGCAGCAGCGGCAGCACGTCGTCGATCTGGTGCAGCAGCAGCGCCGCCGAGCGCAGCAGCGCCTCCAGCTGCTGCACTATAGTTACCTTCTGCTGCACTATAGTTACCTTATGCTGCGCCGCGGCGGGTATCTTCAGCGCCGCAGTGGCCGCCCGCAGCAGCGGCAGCACGTCGTCGATCTGGTGCAGCAGCAGCGCCGCCGAGCGCAGCAGCGCCTCCAGCTGCTGCACTATAGTTACCTTCTGCTGCACTATAGTTACCTTATGCTGCGCCGCGGCGGGTATCTTCAGCGCCGCAGTGGCCGCCCGCAGCAGCGGCAGCACGTCGTCGATCTGGTGCAGCAGCAGCGCCGCCGAGCGCAGCAGCGCCTCCAGCTGCGCCACGAGCGCGGCGCATGCGCTGAGCGGGCCGAGCGCCTCGGGCGCCAGGCACTCCAGGTACATCGCGATGTTGCCCGCTATTACTGTTATTTGCTGGAACAAATATTCTTGATGTAGAATAATAGTACATTACTGTCGCAGCCAGCAATTAGGGCATTGATGAACGATCGTAAAAATGTGGGCCGAAGCGAAGCTGAAGCACACATACATGATTCCTTCAATGCCTGGTTGCGGCCAAGGCTTGTATAGGACTTTTCTCAAATAATGCGCGGAAATGCAAACCAAGTTAATAAATTATACATCCCAGAATCAATGATCAATGACGAACAAAGAAAGTTTTTCACGCACCGATATGGTCATGCTAGCCAGTTCGAAATTCCCCTCTTTTTTCTTGTGCTAATTGCTACGCACTTATGCCAACTTGTTGCCAATAGAAATAATGTGCCGCCGCCGTCACCGTGTGTATTTTAACGGCCTCTGTAGTCTAGTGGTTAAATCACCAGAGGATTAGAGTCTCGGATTCGAATCCCAGTGGGAGCAAAACTTTGTGCTCGGTTTGGTTGGTGGTAGAAAGAAAGAAAGAAAAATTGTTTATTCTGCACAAACTAAACGCACATTCCAAAAAAATTACATTTATGACTCCTTTATAAGTAAGCCAAAAGCCTCGTATTCAAGATTCGTATCATATAAAAGTTTAACAAATTTTGGCTATTGCTTGCTGTCAGTACCAGAGGCCAAAGACAGTTTCCAATCTGTAATCTGTGATTTAATATATTGCGTAATGCGTACTGTGTTGTGGTAGGACTTGTTCTAAGTCCGCCTGGCTAGCTACCACCATCTTAGCTAAGTCTATCGCCATAACAACAATGTTAACAGCATTGTTGGGTTTCGGCAGTTAGAGATAAGATAACCAGTTCCTCTGTGGTTGAGATTCCTGGTGAAGCTCGCTTCCACCTTTAGCCTGATCATCACTTACCATCAGGTGAGAGTGTAGCGGTTACAACGCCACATCAAACTACGCAACAAAGACATGACGTCACACAATTCCTGCATCTCGCAGTTAGAGTTTATCGAGCGAAAAACATAGATAAGACTATCCGAAATCAACATATGGGCAGTTGCCCGCCAGACATAACACCCGTCTGGTTGGAGGATCCTCCCTTTTCTATGGTGGATGAGTGAACTTTACACCCTGTTCCTCATACCAATAAATTGGTGACCCCGAGTATGAACGTCAACGCAGCCTTCGTGCTACTACTTCAGCGTGACGTCATCATCATCGTCACTCCCGCAAGCTTTCGTGAGGCGGGTCACACAGCCAGCCAGCACCCACGGCTTCAACGGGTATCCTGACCACCAGCATGCAGCGAACGCGCATTCCTGGTCATCACCCTCAGCCACAACCCGGCGCTGTACCACATCCGACTCACTGGATGACGACGCACCGCCACCCCAACTCACTGGGGAATCACCGCAGACAGTTCCGACTCACCGTGAACTATGCGGCACCCGGTTCCAACTCACTGGAACCACAGCTGGCACTGTGAAGCATCGCAAGATATAATACTCAGCCCACTATCGACCTCCGGTCTCCGGAGGGGAGTGATGTAGCGGTTACAACGCCACATACAAACTACGCAACAAAGACATGACGTCACACAATTCCTGCATCGCGCAGTTAGTTTACCGAGCGAAAAACATAGATAAGACTATCCGAAATCAACATATGGGCAGTTCCCCGCCAGACATAACACCCGTCTGGTTGGAGGATCCTCCCTTTTGTATGGTGGATGAGTGAACTTTACACCCTGTTCCCACCCTGTGTGAGCATACCCGTTGTGTGTAAAAA
Source organism: Conistra vaccinii (assembly GCA_948150665.1). Taxonomy (NCBI): domain Eukaryota; kingdom Metazoa; phylum Arthropoda; class Insecta; order Lepidoptera; family Noctuidae; genus Conistra; species Conistra vaccinii. The sequence goes on along the minus strand of OX411338.1, from coordinate 18,587,274 downwards.
AAATATATCGTACGCCCATCTCTTTCATTTTTACCATGACCTAATTATAAAAGAGGAGGGGGAAGGGATTAAGGAAAAACAATATTTTTTTCTGAATATACAATGATACACTCAGTGTTTGATAAAACGAATGATAAATTGTAAAGTTTACAGAGAACAAAAGCAGTACTCACATCGACTGGCAGAGTCTTCTTAGAGTTGAGATGTTCCACCACCAGCTGCAGCGGCCCGCAAGGGTACAACTCGTTGAAGTCCACGAACGCCTGCGCTATGCTCTTGAAGAACATCTGGCGCTGTTTCTCTGGGAAAAGAACGAGAAAGATATTCTAAAACAGTTTCCAACTGGTTTGATCAAAAGACTGTTCAACACAAAAATTAACTCATAATTTAACAAAATCAATCGCATAGCCGTTATCTATGCATTCTGTACAACAAACTAACCAACATTGAGCAAATATTATTTTTGGGAAACGACTTTTATTTTTGATGTGAAAGATTGTTGTTTACAGCAGTGCGCAATGTACACCGTGTTTACCGCACGCAAAACAAATCTGTCATTGATCTGAAATCAGCAGGGTTAATTCATCATGTCTACCTTCACTTTGGTATGGTTATCTAGCAAAAACATCATAAAATCAAAATAAACTTTTCTATTATTTTTCATATAATGTTTTTGAATTTCAATGAATAGTAACAAAAATTAAAATTTTCAATATTAAGCGTTAAGGGAAATGCCTCCAACCTGGAGTCCGCTGCAAGAATATCTGCAGGAACACGTTGTTGGGCGCCAGCTGGTGCAGCACGCAGCGCAGGAACTGGTGCGCCACGAACACGGCGCTGCCCGGCAGGCGCGTGTTGGTGTCGGCCTGCCACGAGTAGTTGCCCAGCTGGACCACCCTGCCCACACATCACGTGAGCTGGAATACTCGCAAGGGGTGTTTTTATCGTTGTCTCGAAAGTAAATGAAACATACCGCCACCAATGTAATTTTTTAACTTTAAAGTTAAATTATTATTATTTTTATTTGAATTTTTTTTATTAAAAATTAATATAATAATTTATAATATTAAAAATTAAATAAATGGCTAGCTATAGTTTGAAAAATCATTTTTCCAAAAACAACCGTCTTGCAAAAAAAACACTACAAAGTCAAAAATAACTTAAATTTCGGAAGCCGGTGTCCTAGGTTTTGATTTTCGTTTTTTGTCACCGACTTCCGAAATTTAAGTTATTTTTTATTTTGTTCTTTTTTGGAAATCGGTTGTTTATTATTTGGAAAAATAATTTATTTTTCACTTTTTATTGTATTTTGTATTTTGTACGTACAAATACCCAATCCCATACAAAGAAATGCGACCTCCCTAAGTCGGGCTATTGTCTGGCTACAGCATAAATGTGGTACAGTGATGTAAAACGCCATCTATTGCAAAGAGCCCTAAACAAAAAGGTTTTACCTTTTTTGTTGAAAATACGAGATTTATGAGTTACAATAGATAAATCAGCATTAAACAAGGAAGTTTTGATTTTTACTAATCTTACTTCACTCAAAAACTTCCGTTTATCGCTTTTTAGTGACTATTAATTTCATAATTGTTACCTATGCTACCATCTATGATCTTTTTTCAAGACTAATTATAATTATTTCGAATTGGTACCCTATGACATAGGGTAAGTGGAAAAAATACTTATTATTGAAGCTAACTCAAAAACTACGTAAGCTAAGTTAATAATTCAGTTTGATGTGAACCAAAAAATATAACAAAAGCTTCTTTGAACCAAAAGTGAAACTGGTGTGAACACAGGCTTATAATGTTATAATGGAACATAGTTTTTGTTTAAGTAAAATGTTCTCCATAGTCCAGTTGGTAGTTGGACAATGGAAACATGTAATTTTCCCCATAGACCAATTGGTCTAATTTCAATTGGTCCATGGAGCACCGACGAAATTTATATGGGACCACCTCTGAAGTATAACCTACCAAACAAAAAAGAATCATCAAAATCAATGCGTAAAAAAAACAAAAAACATACAGTCAAATTGAGAAGCTTCTCCTTTTTTAAATCGGTGAAGATCATGCGCGAGTCTGCGCGACCGTCTCACGGTCAAGGTAGCACGTCATGCTAGCGCATGGCTATACACGTAGAGAAGTGTACACGGGATAGTTACTTGTAACGTAAAGATAAGTACTGTCAATTCATAGTTTTTTTCTTTATCTCTTTTTGTTACTTACCTGCTAACATTGTGCAGAAGCTGTGGCAGCATGCCGGCGGCTGCAGCAGGCTCGCGATGCACAAACGTGGCCAGCACTATGATGCACAGGCCGAGCTCTTCGTCGCTGTACTGTTCTACTGCTGTGCCGCATTCTGCACCTGTTTGAAAATTATGAGAATTTTGGTATTAAAGTTAGTGTCCAACCGAAACACTATTTTTAGCCACAACCGATACAACCGTAACTTAATCTCAGGAATTTCGACCGAAACTCTTGAGATTAAGTAAAAGTTGCTTAAATTGACATTATTTTCTGAGACTCATAGATTTTCGTAGACTTGTAATAAATAATTTGAATCGTTTTTAGGATGCTAGATACAGCGACTGAGCTCTAAACACTGCATAATTTAAGCAATTTAATCACTTTACACAGCTCGATATAGTAACAATACTTTATCAATAGTATTCAAACAGAACGAGTCGTCACAACGCAATGCAGCGTTGTAAGTTATCACTGGAACGTGTGATTTATCGATCAATTCGCTTAAATCGGTGATCAACTGCTAAGTGCGGATTTCACCAATGAAATTGAACGCGTTCAGGACATTTAAACGCGTTCAAGAGCTGTCAGTGTACAATATTCCATAACAATTTTGACACTGACAGCTCTTGAACGCGTTTTAGAATTGCTAATCCCGTAGTTTCATTGGTGAAATCAGGTCTAAGTTGAAAGTGATTTGAAGCGTCTGAACAGGCTTTCAATCAGGGATCTTGATATTTGGGCAGTGGCACACTTACAGCGGTAGCACAGCTCGGCGTCGGGCCGGTGCGGCGAGGTGTGCGCGTGCGCAGCCCGCTTGCCGGCGCGCGACTCGTCCTCCCACCAGCCGCCGCAGCCGCCGCTGCAGCCGCCGCACTCTGCAAGGGCATGTCGTCTTAGGCACCGATGATTCACTCTCTACTTTTTAAACCTTGAGTCTCCTATAAACGTTACCAGCCGAAACCCATTGAAATGCTCGCTGTAGCTATTAAAACACTCTGTATCATTTCCGTTCATTACATTATCGATTAATATGGATAGATATATTAAATAGACCGGGGCGGGGAACAGAAAGAACACCAAGAACTCCTATGGAAAACTGGACAAACTTTATTAAAACTTTCAAACATAATTTATTTGGAGTTATGCTAAGAGTTTTAAACGAAACAAAAGATTTACCAGTATTGTGTTGGTGCGGCGGCGACCCCGTCTGCGCCACCTGCCGCGCCAGGCGACGCGGAGACCTATACGTAAACACACATATATTTAGCAATCTACCTACCCTTTTCCCAACTATGTTGGAGTCGGCTTCCAGTCTAACCGGATGCAGCTGAATACCAGTATTTAACATGAAGCGACTGCCTATGACCTCCACAACACACTTGGTTGTGGAGGATACCCCGTAGTAAGACTGGTTGTCAAACTTTTGGACTTCTGACGACCCGTAACGACTGTAAAAGATCTACGAGTGACAGCCGGGACCACGTGCTTACCGAGGCACGGAGAGGTCTCGATATGTAATGGACGGTAACCCATCTACGAACCGACCGTGGCAAGCGTAGCTTAACCTTCGATCGACCCGTACGGCTGTTATTATTAAGCCAAGAGCCCCTTCCACACAAATATAACTCACATCAATGTGTAGCTGCAATTAAGTACCCCAAGTAGAATTGAATTCGTGTCTATACATATAATAATATCTTTGTAAAATTGACTGACTATTGAGAAAGTCTTAAAAATTTAAGTTGTACCGCAAAATTAACTTTATTTGTGGCGGTTAAAAGTTACTTTTCCATAAATACAAAAATGTTAACTTTTTTGGAAACTAAATAGTGAACTCAGAATAGTTTACGAACCTTGTGGTTTCCGCTGGCTTTTTGTTCAGGTCGTGCGGTCTACTGGTGGGAGTGGGTGTGGGAGTCGCGTCGCCCTCAGAACGGGAGGAAGCTGTGTTGTCTGTTGAGTCATCTAGACAAAATATACATCAATAAGATTGTGGCGACTGATCAGCGGAGCAGTGGTTGCTTTAGTCAATTATGTATTTAAATAATCAAATATTTATCAACCTTACTATTTGTAGTCAGCAGGTTTTTTGTCGCCATTTATTAGTTAGGTACCCTTTATACTAGTGCGTAAATTTATAAGATAGACAATTTATAATACACCAATTATTTCAAGTGTCTGCCTCAATTTAAATCCCCGTCGTAAAGGAGCGAAAGGACAAACAACTGTATTTAAATGTGGTAAAACTTTTAGGGATAAGAGGAACAGGGTGTAAAGTTCACTCATCCACCATAGAAAAGGGAGGATCCTCCAACCAGACGGGTATTATGTCTGGCGGGCAACTGCCCGTGAGTTGATTTCGGATAGTCTTATTATCTATGTTATTCGCTCGGTAAACTCTAACTGCGCGATGCAGGAATTATGTGACGACATGTCTTTTTGCTTCGTAGTTTGTATGTGGCGGTCTAACCGCTACATCACTCCCCTCCGGAGACCGGAGGTCGATAGTGGGCTGAGTCTTGGATCTTGCGATGCTTCACAGTGCCAGCTGTGGTTCCAGTGGGTTGGAACCGGGTGCCGCAAAGTTCACGGTGAGTCGGAACTGTCTGCGGTGATTCCCCAGTGAGTCGGGGAGGTGCTGCGTCGTCATCCAGTGAGTCGGATGTGGTACAGCGCTGGGTTGTGGCTGACTGCTTGCGTCGACCAGGAGAGGGTAGAATAGGCTCTGCCTGTGAGACCGGCCGGAAGTGCAGGTGCTGTGCCAAGGTTGCTGATGAGGCTGAGGGTGATGACCAGGAATGCGCGTTCGCTGCATGCTGGTGGTCAGGATACCCGTTGAAGCCGTGGGTGCTGGCTGGCTGTGTGACTCGCCTCACGAAAGCTTGCGGGAGTGATGATGATGACGTCACGCTGAAGTAGTTGCACGGAGGCTGCGTTGACGTTCATACTCGGGGTCACCAATTTAGGGGTATGAGGAACAGGGTGTAAAGTTCACTCATCCACCATAGAAAAGGGAGGATCCTCCAACCAGACGGGTATTATGTCTGGCGGGCAACTGCCCGTGAGTTGATTTCGGATAGTCTTATCTATGTTATTCGCTCGGTAAACTCTAACTGCGCGATGCAGGAAATATGTGACGTCATGTCTTTTTGCTGCGTAGTTTGTATGTGGCGGTCTAACCGTTACAAACTCATCTACACAAACACGGCTAATCGAGAGTTGTACTTTTATGAGGTAGACAATTTTATAATACACTAAATGCAGGTGTCTGTATCAATTTTAGTCTTTGTCGTAAATTGGGAGCGAAAGGTACCAACTGTATTTAAATGTGGTAAAACTCCTCTATACAAAAACGACTAATCGAGAGTCGAAATTGTCAATAAACGCAACTAACCTGGTGGTAAACTCAACGCCTCTCTGACTCGGTCTACAAGCGCGTTGAATACTGGGTACTGCTCTTTTTTGGGCTTAGGACCGATTGGCAGCAACCTGAACACAGAACGTTTTTTATCTTCTAATCTGTTTGTTACATATTTTAAACGGAACGAAAAAATTCTCTGGCTATCAAAACTTAACATTTATGTAAAAAAATATAAGTATCATAATCATATTCATTTATTTGTCAGAATATGGTACATTATATGGTCTTAAGATTAGTTAATGCATATGGTTTCATCACATTCTGTCAAGTGTGGCGTGCAATATTAGGTATCGTTACAGTGCGCGGGCGCTCATATGACACATCATAACAAAATCAGCCTATAACGTTCTCACTGCTGAGAAACAGGCCTCCCCTCTGCGAGACATATCGCAAAACAAGTTTTTCAAAAAGAACGGCGTTGTAGAGCATCATCTCAGTAATTAAAGCTACGGTTTCCTAAAAGGGCGGTGGCCGCCATATAGCGTCCGCCATTTACCGGCGAATGACGTCACTGAAACGTTGCAATTATAAAGTATGAGTATGATTTACATTAATTACCATCGAGGAAAATTTAATTCTAACTGTAATGTAGACTTGCCTGATCTAGGTTTATGAAAACCTGTGCTTCAAACCATCATTAACATTTTTTTTTTTTAAAAGAAGGCAACAATTAATTTATTAGAAGCTAAATTAAGAAGAAGACTTATCATTTTCAATGACTTAAAGAGTAAATAGTAACTATTTGAGTACCTATATTACTTATTTTAAAACTAGATTAATATGTAAGAATATTATGTTTAAATAAATTAACGAATAATGTTAAAGTAGATAAAGTGGAGACTATTATTAATTAGGTAAAGGATGGAAGTTTTATTTTAAAATTTCTAGTCGTTTTTCCGTGTCCGTGTAATTGAGTTTTGCCAAATATTCCCGGACTAGTAACTTACACCTATTATAACTTTTATGAAAGTAAGTTGGTGTGTTTTCCTAGAGAACAATTTTGACAACGTTACGTCAAACCCCGCTGCCATCATATTCATGATGGACGTTATGTGGCGGCCACCGCTATTCTATAAAACTGTAGCTTTGCACATATTGCGTGACGGTCTCTTTCGAAAGCTCGTTGTGCCTTATCAACGCCCGGGTACTGAACTAGTTTTTGGAAAATATTTCTTAGTAGTCTTACTGACCTTTCGGGAGGTGGTATGTGGAAGGGCTGGTGTGAGTGCTGCTGCATCATGGGCGGCGGCGCGCTCCACGCCAGCTCCATCTTGGACAGCGGCGACTCCGGGGACGCGTACGCGTAGCCCACGTTCTTGGCTACGGACCACAGGTATTCCGTTGTGTTATCGGTAAAATTTGAGCTTTTGTTATGGGCGGTATTGTATTGGGATTGTTATTCAGTGTTACCAGAGATAAAATAAAATATAAGCGCATAGACTAAGGTAGTTGAATTTACAAGGGGTAACACACTTTTTAAAGGTTTTTTTTATCCTTTGTAAACGTTAGGGTCACACAAAATTACGCGCAATCATCCGTTGGAATTTAGGGGAAGCCATGCGTATTTAACCAGAGTACAGTAATAAGTAGAGCCCAATTATGGCAAAACCACCAACCTACATAAAATATCATTAATGCAAACATGTTTAGCTTGGATTAAACATAGCACGCATAACTGGGAGTATCATCATTAAAGTTTAAATAAATAAATAACTCGTCGTTTTTTTTATTAGGATGGGCATCTCACTGGTCAACCTAGGAGGTGGTCGGCTGCTTAACCGGACGCTCGTGTAGATGCTTTAAAAATGAAGGCCTCCAGCCAGGGCATAAAACTTAGAAACTAAGCGACCACACGCAAACGGCACCCGCTGTGGGGTACGGACTTCAGCTTAGGGCTCGCTGGGGGGAAGGGCGAGGCTGGATCAGGTCTAATAACTCTGTGTATCACTTACCGGGGCTCTTGATGTGATGCTGCGGCGCGTGCGGCCAGGGCCCGAACTGGTTGTCGCCGTTGGACGACGGCGCCGTGTCCGGGGACGTGCTGCTACCCACTGGCACAACATACAGGACTTTATTGTACAAAACATCTCTATAACCCATTTTTTCAAAGGAATCAGTCATTTATCTGCATTATTACCTATTACAAAATAGTGATTAATAGTCAAAAGAATAATGGGAAATCGCAAGCTAAAGAAAATAAAAAAAACAATAATGTACGCACAAAAAACATAAAAATTAAGTGAAAAAAAAACCATCCCTAAAAAAGTGCTTATTTATGTTCTTACACACAGAAAATTAATACAAAACTAAACAACAGTAAAGTAAAAATATAGTACAGAAAAGTAAAGTACAAGCTACCAAATCTGGAGACGTAGAAATCGTGATTCTAATTCTGTAAAAATTACTCAATCTGCCTAGCCTTTTCCCAAATATGTTGGGGTCGGCTTCCAGTCTAACTAGATGCAGCTGAATATCAGTATTTCTGTAAAAATACTATCAGTCTTAAATCATAGGTGAATAGAATGAAGAACAATAGCTTAGTTTAACGGAACAGTAAAACATGTCATGTAATAAATAAGCAAGATGGAGTCGACATTTACTATCTGACTACCCCTGAGAAGAAATGACGAAACAAACTGAGGGGTCAGTCTCTTTTAAGCTCATCAGTCATCACATCACTCATGATTCCGATATCCTATTTACAGAATAAACAATTTCATTTGAATGACTTACCAATAATCCTCTTCTGCTTGCCCAGTATCTTGGCCCGCGGCGACGCCTGCTGGTGTATCTGATCCGGCCAGATCTCCACCGACTGACCACTCATCGGTGTTGATTTTCTATTGTAAACGGTATATTTTACACTGATTAAAAAACAACATTGTAAGTCAAGAAAAATATAAAAGATTTACAAAGAAATGATGAAGAAAGATATATTTTAATTATGTACAATCACGAGCAAAATACCAAAGCGAAATAACGATTTCAAGTTACCTGTCTCTAAATAGTCGTCTGAAAAGCCGTAGAAATAGTTATTTGTGCAACAAGAGAGCAAAGTTGGTTTTAGCTGCGAGTGTTGATTTTGAATCCCGAGTAAGCGAAGGATTCTAGGTTAGAATCCTGAACGCAGCAAAATCTAATTTTGCTCACTCACTTTAAACAGCAAACTTGCTTGTTTCAGGTGTTGAGGTGAAAATACCTTCGTAGGTAACACTATAAAAATTTCAAACAAGAGCTAAGCGGAAAATCACTTTTGATTTTTGCTGAGTATACAGTATACTGACTGACTTCATTCTATATTAAAAAAAATATAGATTGATGACCAAAGAGATGTTGTGTACTTACAAGTTTGAAGAGTCACTGCCTATGGACACGGATGAGCTGGTCGACAGCTGGTGCGCCGAACGCGATCCAAGAGTAGGCTAGGTAAACGCAACGTGCAATATTAACAAAATATTGTCATCCTTTTCCTTGAAAAATTGCTGGTTTTTAGTCTAATTTGAATAAAAGATTTTATTTTGTTAGATGGTAAAAAAACAGTTGTTTGCCATTCTGATGGTAAGTGGTACCAAAACCTATACACATATGCAATACCAGAGGTATTTGTTAAAATGTTAGGTCATTACCTAACATTTTTACAAATATTGTACAGGTCGACACAACTTATATGTAGCATCGGTAAAATTCGTAAAACCGATTATTTCCGATTTACACAACCAATAGAAATAGCTGTCTATCGCGCCATTCAATGCTATTCGCGCTTTACTTTCCCGCCTCAGTTCAACCCGAGACAGCGTTGTGAATGCACGTGGGTGAATCATTCTGTACACTTCGTGACAATTTAATTTGAACACGAATTTTTAAAACAAACAAACTCATTTTTGAAATTATAATATTAGTAAGGATAAAAGTTAATCGACTCAGGTGTGACTTTGCGGAAATCCATTATAAAATACAATAGACGATGTATATTTAGTAACTTAATCCGCTTAACTATTTTTAAAGAGTTAGAGAACCCTGTAAGAAATCGACACGTGTTTCGCCTCTCAACGAGGCATTCTCAGGCTGACGATTGACTTGTTACACTCGGACACGATGTGTTGCCACGACAAGAGCCAACCGCGAACACGAACACGCCGCGAACACCGTTGAGAGGCGAAACACGTGTCGATTTCTTACAGGGTTCTCTAACTCTTTAAGAACAGTAAATATACATCGTCTATTGTATTTTAGTAAGGATAATGTAATAGTTCAATGATACAAATAATTAAAAAAATATTGAAGTTTTAACTTTAAATATCTCAAAAGGCTTCGCAAAATAGAACGCGTACTTAGCGCGCGTTAGAGCGCTGGCGTCGTGTTCCACGCGCGCCTCAAAGAGTTGTCAGCGAAACTGAAGGGGTCCGTTAGGGCCGATGCCTACCACCGGGGTTGCGGATAGTCCTAAGGGGAAACCGTGGCCCCCGTCTAGGCAAGGGAAGGAACACGGGTGGGTTTTAGTCAGTAAGAGTCTGACACGCCCTTCCGCTCCGCCCAGAGCGGGAGAAGTCATTTGATGATTTCCCACCCAAAAAAAAAAAAAACCCTGACGCCACGCTAACGTAACGTGCGTAACGAACTGCTAGCGCACGTCTTAGTACACACACAACTACACATCAAGCTATACATTTCCAGTTTAAGCTGACCTCGCATTATTCGGAAATCGTTTACAATGCGAGATCACCATAAACTGGAAATGTATAGCTTGATGTGTAGCCGTGCGTACAACACAATTCGGCGCAGTGTTAGGCTAGCGTTCTAACGCACGCTAAATACGTGTTCTATTTGGCGAAGCCTTGAAAGTTTGATTTCTGATATTCATCGTTCTAGCCTTGTATCCTTCAAATCGAATCTAAAAACAAACAAAAAATACAGACTTTATTTACGTGATCATTTATTCTGCAAGAAAGTACATGTCAATCTCGCATCAATTTCACGAATGTATTTTGTTATATGACTTTACACGTTATTGCGATTGCGTAATGATCATTTTCGCCTAAAGCAGTAATAAAGATTGATGATTTTGAAGGCGCACTTAGTTCGGATGTGATCGGTTTTACGAATTTTACCGATGCTACATCTAAGTTGTGTCGACCTGTAACCGTAGACGACTTTTCATCGGTCACAATATTAGTAAAAATTTTAGGCAGTGTATAGAGTGCCACCATTGGCACTTTATCCCTATCGGATAAAGTGCCACTACAGGCACCCTAGTAACACCGCCTCGGCCCGGCTAAAGTGCCGCAAGCATTAGATTGTCATTGTCACTGTCACTAAGTCACGTCACTTGGTATTTTGTTTGATTGTCGAGGTTAGATCGCTGTAAAACACCACATTCCCAAAACATTACATTCTCTTGTGCCTAAACGGACCCTGGCACTTCGCCGGCCGCTACCGCGGCACCGCTCGCTACGCTCGCTCGGCTCGTGCGTTGTGTGGTCACAGTTCTAACCTAACCTAACCTAAATAACAAGTGACAGTGACAATGCAACGCTCACGCGCACCCCAGCCGGGCCGAGGCAGTGACACTGGAGTGCCCCAAGAAACTCGCGGCACTCTATACACTTCGAAAATTTTAACACTATGTATTTGATCATCATATTTTTTTTATCTCTCATTGCTTAATGTTTAATACTTGAACCTATTGTAGTATAGTAATTTAATTTTGGGTACATCGTCTTTATATAAAAATCTGCTGTTGTATAAAATCTACATTTTGTTGTAGGGAACAGCAGATATTTTTTCGCGATTTCAGCTTTGTTCCCTTATTGAAAGTTGTTTATAATGATGAGTACAATGACCCCTTAAGAGGTTTAGTATTAAACAAAAAATAATGTTGTATAATTAACAATTATAATTTTAGAATAGAATATACTTTATTAGTTAAGTAATTACTGTACACAAAATACTGTAGGTTTAACATTTTAATGAGTAACTATGGATGTTCTTGCCCATTTTTCACGATACGAAACTACCTTTTGGAAGAAGCAACTAGAATCAATTTTATTTGCATGTAAATGTTGAAGTTTAGAAACCAAATGATTTGACTTTGACCAGGGACAATGCTAAAATGTCTCTTTAAGTCTGTGAAAACATAATTTTATTCCCTCTCATCTTTTCTAATTCAACTGTCTAAGCGAAGCCTTGAGCGACTATACTAACCTACTTTTAGTTGCTACTGGCTACGGTCGCGTCCTAACCAATCGTCGTGAGAGTATGCGATCGTCGCGTTAATTATGTTCGGTGAAACCGAACGCGTTGTCGCATCAACAGAGGGCGCCTTCGTGCTCGGCGATACGACGCCGTCGCCGCGCCGCCACCGCGACGCCACTGCGCCTAGCTGTGTATATGCAAGGTCGCTTCCCGCTGCCGCGCCGTCGCCGCGAATTGTAGAGTGATATCCCAAAAGCGGCGACGCGGACGGCGCGGTGGCTGCGCGGTGGCTGCGCGGTGGCGGCGCGGCGACGGTTCAGTCTACATGGCTACGCGGCGCGGTGACGGCGTCGTGTCGGCGAGCACTTCCGGTTTTCCGAACAAATGTATGACATATGAACTTGACGATCGGAAATTCGCGCGAACGATCTTTTTGGTTAGGACGCGGGGTTACTATTTCTAGTATAAATAATAAAATCACATGCAAAATGAAGGCAATAATATTCTAATTCTTACGATTTTACTGAGCTGCGGGTAAGCAGTAGTAGTGGCGGGCGTTTCTACCTTTGGCGGGTCCTCGTAGTGGGACGGCTCGTCGAACGAACCCTGCAATATTGGAACAGGTAAATAGAATCATCATATGCCTAGCCTTATCCGAACTGTGTTGGGTTCAGTTTCCAGTCTAACCGGATAGAGCTGAATACCTGTATTTTACATGGAGCGACTGTCTATCCTATTGTTCTCAAAACGGTGAAGGAAAACATCGCTGCATCGTGAGGAAACCGGCATGTCTTAGAACCAAAAATTCGAACACATGTGACATCTACCAACCCGCACTGGGCCCGCGTGGTAGATTAAAGCCCACTCCCTCTCACAGAGAGGAGACCTGTGTCCCAGCAGTGGGAACATTAATAGGCTGATTATGATATGATGACTATCCTATTAATAATCAATATGGCCTACCTGCAAAACTCAGTTACAATACTCCTCGGTAAGACTGATTGTCACATTTTCGGGTAGGTTTAATAATAATATAATATATTTATTTTCTCTCACAATGGTTTTGTAGCACTTAACAAGTTTTGACGAATATGAATTCACATTGCGAGAGCTGGTGCCTGATGTAGGTTTAGGAAAACCTATGTTACAGGTCAGTAGGGTCAGGTTTATAAGTATACAAGAAATAAATCAAATAAACTGTGAGTTAAAGAAAGGAAATTAAATATTTTATTTTGGACACGCAATGGAAATACAAACAATATAAAATAAGGAACGTCAGAAACTAAAAAATTGAAAAAAGACTCGTGTCACGCCAAAACGGCTCATAGTTAGAAGTTTTTTGTTTTTATTTCCTTGAGCTATTTTTGTTGTCGACCAACCAGACGAATTTGCTTTGTAATTGTTTGGCAAATAAGCTGACCATCCACCTAATGTTAAGTATTCATCGTCGCTTAAGAACATCTGCGATGTTTCTGGTATTTGGGCCTCTGGCGGTTTCCCATATCCCATCCCCGATAAACAAAGTTACACAATTACCGTGCTGTTCAAACAACTCTCATCATCTGACCATTTTGTCCAGCATTTATTTATTTATTTATTTAAACTTCTCGCACACATTGAGGTACAAAGGCGGACTTAATATAGGCATTCTCTACTAGTCAACCAAGGGTAGTGAAGAAATAAGACGGCAGGTGCTCTGAATAAGAGGAGAAACCGTAAAAAAATATCTTAAAAAGATATCTAAATATTAAAAAGATATCAGCATTTTCGCAACTATGTTGGGATCGGCTTCAATTCTAACCGACAGCAACCGAATACCAGTATTTTACAAGCACTAACTGCCTATCTGACCTCCATAACCCAATAAACACTGGGAGCTATTCAAAAAATTCATTCTTTTAGTCACTCACCGGTGCAGTGCTGCCGTGGACGGTCGTGTCCGACTTGTCGCTGGTCTCGGGGATGGCGATCAGCTCGCTCTCAGAAGACTCCTGCTCCAGGCTCCATTGTTGGTACCTTTTGGAATAACCATTACCTTTACCTCCTTATCTGACTTTAAGATAACATTAATTGAAAGTAACCTGAAGTTATTCAGGAAAGTTTTAGATGATGGACCGCGCGCCAATATCAGTTAGACCAAAAACGTGGTACGCCGCCGCGCCAGTCGATGAGCGCTAAGGGTCGGGCCACACATTTCGGCAGGTTCTGCGGCGGAACGTTAGGTTGAATACGCTCCTAATGTTTTTCAAGTTACCTATGACACATCAGCCGAACGTTACCCTAATAATATGATCGCTCGCAAAATTTGCACGTAGTTCTAGAGTAGTGATATAATAGATTGTTTGCCAAGGGAGCAAACAACTATTTTTAAGGCGAGAGTGTTTCTTTGAATCCAAAGCGGAGCGAAGGATTCTAAAGTAGAATCCTGAGCGCAGCGAGGGATTCAAAGTACATCACTCGAGCTTAAAATAGTGTTGCTCCCGAGGTGAACACTCTACTTTTTATCACCCTCGATGAGAAAACCAACGTGCGGTCCAATCCCCATCAGGAACAAATTTCCTACTCATGTATGATTTTAAACATAACTAAAAAATTTAAGAAAAAAAAAATCGCAGCCACCATGTTGGATTCACATTTTGATCTCACTATCGGCTTTACCACCCCCGAAAATTATTCAAACGATACCCATGACGAACAATTTTAAAATTTTCGCATCCGCCATCTTGGATTTCAATTTTGACCTCACTATCGGCTTTACCACCCTCGAAAACTATGAAAACGATACCCATGACGAAAATATAGATTACACACAAAAATCGTACAGCGCCCTTCAATATAATAATACGTTCCGGGTATTGATGGGGCTGTTCCGCTTCTCTTCTCTCGCCAAGCAGTAGGTCACTCACTTGGCAGACTTGGCCGGCTCCTCCCAGTGCGTGTGCATGTGCGCGGGCGACTTGTGGTGCAGCTTGGGCTTGCTCCTGTCCAGCGGCGGCAGCGGGCTGCCGGCCGCGCGCTCGCCAAGCTGTAGGTCACTCACTTGGCAGACTTGGCCGGCTCCTCCCAGTGCGTGTGCATGTGCGCGGGCGACTTGTGGTGCAGCTTGGGCTTGCTCCTGTCCAGCGGCGGCAGCGGGCTGCCGGCCGCGCGCTCGCCAAGCTGTAGGTCACTCACTTGGCAGACTTGGCCGGCTCCTCCCAGTGCGTGTGCATGTGCGCGGGCGACTTGTGGTGCAGCTTGGGCTTGCTCCTGTCCAGCGGCGGCAGCGGGCTGCCGGCCGCGCGCTCGCCAAGCTGTAGGTCACTCACTTGGCAGACTTGGCCGGCTCCTCCCAGTGCGTGTGCATGTGCGCGGGCGACTTGTGGTGCAGCTTGGGCTTGCTCCTGTCCAGCGGCGGCAGCGGGCTGCCGGCCGCGCGCTCGCCAAGCTGTAGGTCACTCACTTGGCAGACTTGGCCGGCTCCTCCCAGTGCGTGTGCATGTGCGCGGGCGACTTGTGGTGCAGCTTGGGCTTGCTCCTGTCCAGCGGCGGCAGCGGGCTGCCGGCCGCGCGCTCGCCCATGGCGCCGGGCGCGGGCTCGTGCTCCGTCTTCAGGGACGGCTGGCTGAGGTCTGCGGAATGAGTGGCACTTGTAGTTTCGTGCGTATCGGGTGGGTTTTTATTTTTGGTTTAATTGGTACAAAGAGGCAAACTTTTAAACCTGAATGTAAGTTTACAGTTCTTTAAAGTTATTTTAGCCAAAAAATACATTAAAACAGTACAAAAGTGGGTAGACTATGCCTTCCTGAACTCACGCGAGTGGTCCAGTGCATGCGAGGGAATAACTGCCGCAGGACCCAGATCCCATGCAAGCTAATCTGGTGAGATCTTTCTATAACTTTCAGGGACCTCTTCAGCAGACTGAAGAGGTCCGCCTAAAATCATGAGTGGATATCATTATAAATCCATACATCTTATGCTGTATTTACAATTTCTTAGACTAACTTTAAACTATAATTCGGGTGTGATTATGTACAGTGTAGTGTTCTAAAATTGTTTGGTTTTTGCGAGTGTACATTATTTGTTTAGACATTTGGAGTGAGTCAAAGGTCACAGGTTAGTTGAGTTAATGACCAACAAAGCAGTGGCTAGTGCAAATCTCGGGGTTCATTCGATATATCGAGTTTCGTTATACCTCGCAGGGATCAGTGCATTTCATTCATTTATTCATTTGGGGGATTTGGTTAAGTGTTGTTGGGTTTTTCCATCTGGAATTTCTAAGTAGCACCCCGGAGTCTGGATTTGTACCTGGTTGATGACAATAGACTCGCCCCCCATTACATGCCACTTAAAAATAACTGCAGAAATGTGGGTGTACTGTAAGTACACTTCTGCCTAACTATTCAGGGAAAACAGGCGTGAGAAGTGTTGAAATCAGCCTAGCCTTTTTCCTTGTCTTTTCCCAGCTTTTTTTTAATAGTATGTTATGGTATTAACGTTTGCTGTAAAATAATATTTTTTACCGCTTTCTGGACCATGCTGCTAGGGCATTTACTTCTCGAACACCTCTGGCCGAATTTATTGCACAACAAATTCGGCAAGAGATACTCGCGTCGCAAAGCCAAATCAACCTAATCGCCAATTACTAAACAAGACAACAACAACATAATGAAAGAAACAGCTTGTGAAGATATTTTTTTAAAAGTCGAACTGATTTGAATGAAATTAGGCACACAGGTTTTGTATTGGATAAAAACATATGACACACAAATACACATGGAAAATAAACGGAATATACACAAACAATAAATAAAATTGAAGAGTCTATTTCTAATGTCAAAATAACAGCTTTTTAATAAATGCTTAAGAAAGTGAATATGGTACTCATCAATAAAAAAAGAACAATTTTTAAATGTTTTGTCTTTTACTGGTAAATAGCTGAGGTTAGACGGAGTAACTTAAGCTACTTTTTTTTTACTTATTAGGGTTCACGCGGGCGACGCCGCGGGCAGCACCTAGTAATAAATAAAATAGAAGACTTCCTTACCTCTAGCTCTAACAGTGTGCGGCATGACGATCATGGGCGGGATGCGCTTGCACTGGTGATACTGTGCCTCCACCGTGTTGAGCACCACGCGCACGAGGGACTGCACCATGCGCACACGTAGTGGTACTGACCTCTAGCTCTAACAGTGTGCGGCATGACGATCATGGGCGGGATGCGCTTGCACTGGTGATACTGTGCCTCCACCGTGTTGAGCACCACGCGCACGAGGGACTGCACCATGCGCACACGTAGTGGTACTGACCTCTAGCTCTAACAGTGTGCGGCATGACGATCATGGGCGGGATGCGCTTGCACTGGTGATACTGTGCCTCCACCGTGTTGAGCACCACGCGCACGAGGGACTGCACCATGCGCACACGTAGTGGTACTGACCTCTAGCTCTAACAGTGTGCGGCATGACGATCATGGGCGGGATGCGCTTGCACTGGTGATACTGTGCCTCCACCGTGTTGAGCACCACGCGCACGAGGGACTGCACCATGCGCACACGTAGTGGTACTGACCTCTAGCTCTAACAGTGTGCGGCATGACGATCATGGGCGGGATGCGCTTGCACTGGTGATACTGTGCCTCCACCGTGTTGAGCACCACGCGCACGAGGGACTGCACCATGCGCACACGTAGTGGTACTGACCTCTAGCTCTAACAGTGTGCGGCATGACGATCATGGGCGGGATGCGCTTGCACTGGTGATACTGTGCCTCCACCGTGTTGAGCACCACGCGCACGAGGGACTGCACCATGCGCACACGTAGTGGTACTGACCTCTAGCTCTAACAGTGTGCGGCATGACGATCATGGGCGGGATGCGCTTGCACTGGTGATACTGTGCCTCCACCGTGTTGAGCACCACGCGCACGAGGGACTGCACCATGCGCACACGTAGTGGTACTGACCTCTAGCTCTAACAGTGTGCGGCATGACGATCATGGGCGGGATGCGCTTGCACTGGTGATACTGTGCCTCCACCGTGTTGAGCACCACGCGCACGAGGGACTGCACCATGCGCACACGTAGTGGTACTGACCTCTAGCTCTAACAGTGTGCGGCATGACGATCATGGGCGGGATGCGCTTGCACTGGTGATACTGTGCCTCCACCGTGTTGAGCACCACGCGCACGAGGGACTGCACCATGCGCACACGTAGTGGTACTGACCTCTAGCTCTAACAGTGTGCGGCATGACGATCATGGGCGGGATGCGCTTGCACTGGTGATACTGTGCCTCCACCGTGTTGAGCACCACGCGCACGAGGGACTGCACCATGCGCACACGTAGTGGTACTGACCTCTAGCTCTAACAGTGTGCGGCATGACGATCATGGGCGGGATGCGCTTGCACTGGTGATACTGTGCCTCCACCGTGTTGAGCACCACGCGCACGAGGGACTGCACCATGCGCACACGTAGTGGTACTGACCTCTAGCTCTAACAGTGTGCGGCATGACGATCATGGGCGGGATGCGCTTGCACTGGTGATACTGTGCCTCCACCGTGTTGAGCACCACGCGCACGAGGGACTGCACCATGCGCACACGTAGTGGTACTGACCTCTAGCTCTAACAGTGTGCGGCATGACGATCATGGGCGGGATGCGCTTGCACTGGTGATACTGTGCCTCCACCGTGTTGAGCACCACGCGCACGAGGGACTGCACCATGCGCACACGTAGTGGTACTGACCTCTAGCTCTAACAGTGTGCGGCATGACGATCATGGGCGGGATGCGCTTGCACTGGTGATACTGTGCCTCCACCGTGTTGAGCACCACGCGCACGAGGGACTGCACCATGCGCACACGTAGTGGTACTGACCTCTAGCTCTAACAGTGTGCGGCATGACGATCATGGGCGGGATGCGCTTGCACTGGTGATACTGTGCCTCCACCGTGTTGAGCACCACGCGCACGAGGGACTGCACCATGGCGCACACGCTGCCGCTGCCGTAGTGGTACTGGGAGGTGCCGAGCGGGTTAGAAAGAGTGAAGAAAGGGAAAGAAAATAAATATGACATAAATACAAGGTCAAATTAATTTAGCTACGTAGTTATGGGACATCAAAAGGATCACGTATTCACGTTGTATGTGCTAGTCGCGCGGTAAACTTCGCTTGCGAGATGCAGGATTTTGCGTGACGTCAGTGTGATGCGTAGTTTACATGTGGAAAAATGTTTGTTCAAAATTCTTTTTTTTATTGTAAAATCCCCAGCCAGAGTATCAGTGTGTGTAACTATATTAAAACACCATAAAACAAAAAACCTGCTTTTCACAACTCATCAGTCACTATACCATCAGCGGTCGTTGACCGAAAACAAAGAACCTTTTTTTTTGGATGTCTGCGTAGTTTCGCTAGCTAATTTAATGAGACCCTGTATAAAAACTATGACAACAGGCTTAAAGCTTACCTTATAAAGAACAACAAGCAGCGCCATGAGCCAGTGCCGCCTAACATGTGGCTCCAGCGTCGCGAGGGAGTGCGTGCTGGCCGCACTGCACGCACTGCTGCCCGCGCCGCAGCAGTACTGGGCCAGCAAACATCGTTGTTACATCATGAATTTATTCGCCGAAGAGGAAGGCAGAGAACTGCTTGAACACCCTAAGGCCCACTTACGCATGTACTATAATATAGATTCAAGTTTTTTTCTAACTGAACAGACAGCTGTGCTGCTGGGGAGTTTGTTGCGATACTTCTTCTTCCCAGCAAACGCACTAGGAAGTGGTGAAGGGCGGACGTTTTTGGGGGACTGTCTATGTAATTTTATCGTTCGAAAAGTGCTGATTCTCAGCCTAGTTTGAATAAATGACATTTAAATTTTTGAACGTGTTCACGGGTTAGCTAAATAACTCGGAGTTAACAGCTAACTCAGGGTAATCTTAAAAGAATAATTATTGGATTAGCTGTTAACGCGCAAGTGAGCCTAACGGTCTTTAATCAACAACGTTTTGAAATATTAAAACAACCCCTGAAAAATAAATATTCAAGTCAGACAAATCATAATAAGTACTGTTATGCTTTTACAAGTATGAGGTACAGGATCCAAAGGGTTCACTCACCCTCCATAGAAAAGGGAGGATCCTCCGACCAGACGGGTATCGTGTCTGATGGGCTACTGCTAGACGATTGATGTCGGGACGTTGTATATATGCTAGTAGCGCGGTAAATTCTGCTTGCGCGAAGCATGATTTTGGTGTTACATTCCCAAGGGATAATCGCCGTACGCCACGCGGGCGAAGTCGTGGGCGAAAGCTAATAGACAATGGAGCTACTACATATGTGGTGTCTTGGTTTAGGTTAGGTATGTACAATAAAACACTGTTTCCAATATTACTGCGCTAGACATGCTATCGCAATGGCCGCTCAGAGTAGACTGCCGAGCACGGTACAACGCCCCGCACTCCCTCTACCGTGCAGCCCCCCTACACACGCACCTGCAGCAGAAGTAACGTAGGCTCGGCAATGCTGGCGCCCATGACGTGGTTCTGGTCCAGCACTTGTGGCAGATTCGCCATGAAGGCGTTGAAGATCGACGATTGCCTTGATGTACAAATAGAAAGATTATATATAGAAGACAACTAAATTAACAATTACAATTAATAATGTTAATAATTGAACACCCTGTTAAAGTAAATTAAAAATCTTTAACTTTGTAAAAATATTTTTCAAGTAGCAGTTTTCTTAAGATACATCAAGCTTTAGAAAGAGACACAGAGATACTCGTATGAGTGACGAAGACGACGCTTTACTAACCAAAGCATTTTCTTTAATTCGATGTCAAATTTAAAGTGCCCACTGCCACTTCAGTTTTCTTACTCTGCAAGCTATGTCGGTAATTCCGGTTCTTTTTCGGATAATTTCATTTCTGATTTTATACTGCAATGAAACTCCGAGCATAGCCCGCTCTATAGCGCGCTGAGCTTCCTTGAATTTGTGAACCAGCCCGACTGTCAGTGTCACTATAATAATCCTATATAATGTTCTCACTGCTGGGACACAGGCCCCAGCTGCCCAGGCCGGCCCAGGCTGTTGGGCTCTCTGTGGGAGGGAGTGGGCTGTAATCCACCACGCGGGCCCAGTGCGGGTTGGTAGATGTCACTTTTATTTTTAATCTACTCTGTCCCACAGCTTTACAAAGGCGAAGTATGGGGGAAATGTCACATGTCTTCGATTTTTTTTTTATTCTAGTGCATGCCGGTTTCTTCAAAATGTTTTCCTTCACCATTTTGAGAGCAGTGATGATGAAATAATTTACACAAAGTAAGGCTGCCTGTCCATTGAAGTGGAGCGGAGCGGAGTTGCGGACAGTGTCTGTCCATTGATGCGGAGCGAGGTAGCGGAGCGGAGTTGCGGACTGTGCGGAGCTACGCAGAGTTCACGCGACGAGTAATTTGAGCCGGCTGCAATACCTCACGGCCGGTTTTTTTCCGTTACCAGGTTTTGTATGAGTTTTTAAACTAGTTCGGAAATCCCTGTCCACTGAAGCGGAGCGGAGATTTTATGCAATTCCATTGGTTAAGATTGGCTCAGCTCCACTCCGCTCCTCTCCACTCCAATGGACAGTCAGCCTCAAGCGCCTATCCAGGTTCGAACCTACGATCTGCAACTTGTAAGTCGCGACCGTTACCACCGGGCCACCGCTGCTCACCAGTGTCACTTACCGTAATGTAAATGGTGACATGTGGAAGTACTTCTCCACACAATTGTAGCCCAGTAATAGGAACAAATGTTTTAGTACTAGCTCTTGAGTTTTTGACGATTGCTTGTCTTCCATAGGATGCGCCTGATCAGACCTGAAACGGATAGAATCTTAGTACTTATTCAGAGAGGCTGAAAAATGTTAACATGAAAGTTCCCAGTTTTGAAAACATATATTCACAATCAAAAATAGACATTGTTGGTGTACCGGTTACACTACCACGCATCAAAGACATGACGTCACACAAATCCTGAATCACGCAATTAGAGTTTACCGCGAGAATGATATATATAAGACTATCTGACATAAACCATTGGGCAGTCCGAGGATCCTCCCTTTTCTATGGTGGATAAGTGAACTTTACAACCTGTTCCTCATATCACTAAATTAGTTTCATAAAGTACTTTTTGTATGCAATCAGATTAAAAGTCATCGTCACATTTAACAATTACTCTCCCATTTTCAGTTTCCTCTTCAAAACTCACAAACCATTTAAGTTCCCAAATTGTAATAAAAAAGCACAGTGCAAACTAATGACACTGTTTGTCTACCGCACCGTGAACGGGACTTAACGACAAAACGAGATTACGCGGCCATAGTAAATGTACTGTCGCTACTTCAGCGCCGTCATCTCATGCTCGTGTCAGTTCACGGTGCGGTGGACAAACCGCAAAACGATATGTCAACACTTCATTATTTGTTTAATTCATAACTTCATTATTTCATTAAATAAAAAAGTGCAAATCTTACCTCGACAAGAACTGCATAAGCAAGAACACCAGTAAGTTCGTGGTCTCCCGGTCAGCCTCCTCAAGATCCACTGCTTTAGGCAGAATTGTGGTCAGCGTGTCTTCTGAACGACCAGATAGGGAATGGAATCCCTCTGTGAAGGTTACATTTTGTTAAATGGGACAAACTTTTAGGTTAGAATTTGATGATCAAGATCACACCTTGCACACAATAAAGAAACGTCTATTGTATATTATAGTAAAAAAAAAAAAAAAACAAATTCGTACATTCAAATTAGGCTAAGAACTTTTTGAACGTCAAAGTTATATGAGACAGTCCAAATACCCGCCCTTCACTACCACAGTAGTTGCGCAACAAACTTGCATAACCTATCAATCTGTTAAGTGTTAATACTTATATTTCAAGGGTCTTTCAAGGATTACAATAAGGGCCTTCTTCCATTTTTCCTAGCTCAGTTCAAGCCAATCATTAATCTCTGCTATTAAAAACTATTTAGTTCGTCAGTCAGATAATAAAAAAATATTAGACACGGTATTTTTTGCTTTATCATATTAATAAAAAATGGTTTAGATGAAACGCATTAAATTAGTGGAGTGGGGGTCGCTACGTCACAAGTCAGTATAAAATCTACCGGGGAGTGACGTCATACCACATTTTAACGTACTGCCTACTCAATGTATTGCCGTAATCTTTTGATTACGTAAAAAAAAGAAAAAATACGTATCTAATATTTTTTTATAATCTACAAGAAGGAAAAAAAAAATGATACTCGGTAAAGAAAGAATTCTTAGTTAAAGGCTACCTAGTTAAGAAGTACACTCACTACTCAGTTAATGGCGGATACGCAGTTAACGAAGGCTACTCAGGTAAGGAAGGATACTCAGTTAATGAAGGATACTCAGTTAATGAAGGATACTTAGTTAATGAAGGATACTCAGTTAATGAAGGATACTCAGTTAAAAAGTTATTATAACCAGCAACTCACCATGCGAGTTGTTGCCCCTCTGCGGCCCCAGCGGCGCCGGCGCGGCCAGCAGCTGGCCCAGCCCGAAGCGCGACGTCTTGCGCTTCAGCAGCGGCGCCGAGTACTGCCGGGAGTACACCTTCTCGCGCTCTGTGGAGACAGAATACTTAAGATCATGGACACCATCATTGCCAATAGAAATCGCAAAAAAGCAATTGCTCAGGGTTAAGGTAATACACAATGAAAGTAGTTAGCTGTAGTAGTTACCAGAAACATCCTTTTATACCTCATTTTAAACAAAATTATATAGACACTCCGTCATATATACAATTGATTAAACAAATACAATTCTTCTAATTCTTTCGCATATACTATAGGTACAGTCTCCAAAAGAGTTAAATATCCAGTTTTGTGCATTACAAAACTGGATACTGTACTATCCTTAAGTCTTTTGGAGACTGTACTATCCGACAAAAACCAGCATTTATAATTATCACAAGGAATTCAGAAACCAAAAAACAGAAATAGAGAAACGTTATTCACAAAATATTTTGTCACTTTCCTTAACTAGTAAATTATATCAAATTAAATCATTGGTTAACTGTACAAACTTTACGGATATAAAATACAATAGACGTAGATATCTATTCCGCTAAACTATTCTTAGAGTCATAAAAAAACCCTGTAAAAAATCGAGTTCACGACAAGTCAATCGTCATCCTGAGGATACCTCGTTGAGAGGTGAAACACGTGTCGGTTTCTTACAGAGTTCTTTATGACTCTTTAAAAAAGTAAACGAATTAGGTAACTAAATATACGTGGTCTATTGTATTTTAGAAAATAGGTAGAAAACAATGTTAAACAAAGTTAGCCATAGTTATTGCAAGAGGTAGATCCCAAGAACAGTTGCACTCACCATGTCTGGTATCGGGATGCGGCGGCATGGTGGCGGGCGCAGAGATAGTCCGCTTGTAGGGCCACTTGGTGCCGAACGACGCGCTCAGCGTGTTCACGTTCGTGTCGCGCGCCGACACGCTCAGGGCCTCGTGCGCGCGACGGACTTTGTACAGGAACCATTCCGAACTTGTCTCGCTGCTTACCAGTTCTGAATGGACGAGGAAATATGGTTGAATATGTAAATCATGAAAAGTATTTTCTAACCGACTTCAAAAAAGGCGGAGGTTATGCGTTTTTTTTCCTTGTATGTGTATATCGACGATTTCTCTGTGATTGCTGGGTCGATTTAAGTGATTTCTTTTTCGGTGGCAAAAAATGAAACGTATAAATAACACAAAGACACCGACTTCCACCACTTAGATTAATTTTAATTTGTATTGGTTTTTTTAACTCGGTTTTTTTTTTAATGGAAAGTTATTTATAAAACGACAAAGCTGTGAGTGTATGAGTGCATTTAAAAATATGTAAGTCATTTCATTGGTTATTGTGGTTAATTAACTACACCCCAAAAACTCACCAAACATATAAAGTAGGCCATTTACAAATATGAATTCCTGAAAAAGATACAAAATAAATAAAACAACAAAACTAAAATTTTACATACAAGACACACCAAGCCCAATATTGACAAATGTTGGACACACATTGCAAGAGGACCAACTGACTACAACCAACATGCACCAATATTGGTCCTTCTTTACAAACTCACCTCTCAAATTAGAGAAATCAATGGTCTTATTGGAATTGATTTGCGCTTCCAAGAACAGAGCCTCGAATCTGTTGAGGAAGAACTCCCAGGTCAGAATCTTGCGGTCACTCAGTGTGTTGTGGAGCTGGTAGATAGACTGGAGGATCATGGGCCGGTCTACGATGACCAGGTCGAACTGGGTCTCCAAGCAGTACAGGAGTGCCTGGGGAACAAATAACCCAAGATTCAGTACCTATAATAAAAACTGAGAGGTGTCAAGGGACACCCGGATGGAACGAAGTTATGGAATGAACCTCACAAAGGCTTGCCACTAATTAGTACCTGTGGTCGCTCACAGATGGCGTTATAATAAAAAAATAAAAAGTGTCGTTACAACTTTTGGTCTTAATTTTTTCCGTTTAGCCCCCTTTCGCAACGCGCGAACGGGAACTTCGTTCCAAAAATACCAGGTTGTTGTCTGACTGCAGAGCGTCTCATACAGAGAAGGCAGGAGCATTGATCGCCAAAAACCGGGGAGTAAAAATTTCACATCAAGCTTTAGCCCAGCGTTAGCTTTTTGTAACTAATACTATGGGCCTTCGTTGGCTAAAAATAAAATATTTTTGAAGTGCGTCTTTAGGTGCGTTGGCCTTGGGTGAACAAAAATCATGAAACTCGTGTCATTGTCACCGAAGGCGCGTTGAGCACTTTTTTGTTGACAGCGCACTCTATTTTATTTTTTTTATTTTTTTTATTGTAGCTACAGTTTTCGTTCTTGTACTGACAGCAACACACAAAAATTCCCGACATTTTCGTTAGATGGCATTACTTAGTTCAAAACGATAGATAGTAGTAGTAGTGCGGTAGTTGATGATGATTTTGATGTTTTTTGCAGATGTTGTTGGCCTCTAGCAAGTACAACTATGAACAACAACTACTAAAGTTATAAATTTATAATAGACTTACATCAATAGCATTATCATGCACAGTCCCTATGTACAGGGTAGCTCGCTGGGCCACGTACACGTTGATGTCGTCCATGCTGGAGATCAGGTAACAGAAGGCCGTCGCGAGGGCTGTCTGCAGCGGGAGGCTGGTCTTCGCGGGAGAGCCGTCCATGAACCTAGAGGATGAGATGATAATCTACTGTATAACATAGCCTTGCTTGAAGGGGTAACTAGCTTCAACTTTCTGACTTATAGGGATGTTGACTAAAATTCTTTTTTGTCCGTCAGATAGATTATTAAAAAATATTGGATACGTTTTTTTTCCTTTGTTACGTAGTCAAAAGCCCTCCGTAGCAACTGGACAGATTCGCAACTGTGTCTTATTTTAATTTGTGATCCCCTGTGCCTGTCCCAATAAATACTTTTTCTTTCTTTCTTTCAACTGGACAGAACGTGTACAGTTCTTGACATAATTAAAGTGAATAAGTTCTTTCATCTATAGCCGGCTTAACTTAGCAAATGAAAATGGCTGAAAGGTAGGTTAGGTTAGGTTAGAACTGTGACCACACAACGCCAGGGTCCGGTTACGCACAAGAGAAAGTAATGTTTTGGGAATATGTTAATACTTATGGTTTCCATGCCATACAACGTGGCAGCATTGCCATACAACGTGGCAATGCTGCCACGTTGGCAAATGGTTTAATTGAAATAAATGTTTCATAGTTTATACAGTTATTTTTTCACACGACTATACTTTGTCCAGTTGCTAATCTGTCCAGCTGCGAAACTGTCTAGCTGAGAATCTGTCCAGTTGCGAATCTGTCCAGTTGCTACGGAGGGGTCAAAAGTTTACGACAATACATTGAGTTAAAATGTGTCATGACGTCACTGTCCGGTGAATTTTGTTCTGAATTGTGACGTAGCGAACCCCCCACCCCCAACTTTATGAATTAATATGATAATGCAAAAAACACGTGTCTAATATTTTTTCCATTATCTGACTGACGGACTAAATAGCTTTTTTTTACCCATTCATCATCGCTATTGACCGACTCCTTGACAGTTCAAAAAAGCCTGTAAATCTTTGAGTTTCAGTTGTAGGAATGTCATTCCACGTACCTGATGATAATAGTGACTCGCTCAACCGCAGTGAACCTGACATGGTAGTCGTGATGATGGAACTGGTCGCGGATGAGGTTGCAGAACACGTCTGCTCCTCCCGCCAGGGTCACGCAGTGCAGCAGCACTGGCACCGCCACGGAGCAGATGTGCGAGTGGGACGCATTGCAGACGTTCCACAGACTGCCAAGATATACACTTGTTGTAAAAGTGATTCAACATCTGGACAAACGTATTGAGGTTTCTGTGATGTTTCTGTTTATATTTTATTTTGTTCCTTAATAAAGCTTGATTTGATAAGAGCGTCGAGCTATTGCAATAGGTAATATGCAAGTATTTCAAAAGTTTTTCATTATTTAAATATACACTGTATAGGAGTAAACAAAGGCTCGTGGCCGCGCTCGTGACTAAATGACGAACAGGTTGAGCTACGCTTCCTGCAGTCGGTTCGTGGATGGGTGGCCATCCATTACATACCGAGACTCCTCCGTATCTCGGAATTAAGCCATTGTTCTCGGCTGTCATTCGTAGATATTTGACAGTCGTTACGGGTAGTCAGAAGCCTAGTCAGAAGCCAGAAAAGTTTGACAACCAGTCTTACTCAGAAATCGACACGTATTTCACCTCTCAATGAGACGTCCTCAGGATAACGATTGAATTGTTGCGAACCCGGACACGATGTGTTGCCACGACAAGCGCCGAACGCAAAACTACTCGAAGATTGACTTCGCAAAGTAAATATATGTCGTCAATTGCATTTCATAATGGATTTCCGCAAAATCACGGCTGAGTAAATTAACTTATGGCTTTCCCTAACGAATAGTTAAGTACTAACTTGTCAATCAGCAAGTTCTCCTGGCACCAGATGAGGAAGCCGCGATGGTCTGCGAGCGCGTCCGTGCTCAGCACTAACACTTGCAGGCACTGCAGCAAGTGGTACAGGACGTCGGGACGAGATGTGCTCTTTAGTTCCTGAAGCAAACATAGTATACGGTATAAAAATCTCGTATTAAATAAAATAACTGCATCGGAGTGTCGTAAATAACTATTTTTTACTATGTACTGCGTATGTTGATT
This sequence comes from Conistra vaccinii, assembly GCA_948150665.1. Lineage (NCBI taxonomy): Eukaryota > Metazoa > Arthropoda > Insecta > Lepidoptera > Noctuidae > Conistra > Conistra vaccinii. Next base: position 18,559,169 of record OX411338.1, on the reverse strand, counting down.
GGCTTAGAAGATAGCAAAAACTCTTGAAGTAAAATTTCAGAACAATTTTCTTTAAATCCGAATTTTAGAACATTGTGACATAAAATCCGAATTTTAGAGGGCTCTACGTTATCCAAAAAAATTTTTTAAAACCAATAATTTCATTTTTAAATATTTCTCACGAAAGAAACCTTTCTAAAGTCGTGAATACTACACGATCGTAACAAGAGCTACGCCGCCGTAAGCCCACGTGAGCTACGCCGCCGCCGTAGGCCCACGCGTGCTACGCCGTAGCACCGCGTAGCAAGACGTTCAAGTCATACCTGTAAAAGCTGATGTATGTACTGCAACTCTTGAGGAAGTTCTTCAATACAAAAGTGGAACTTCCCAGCAGATGTCGGCCAGAAGTTAGTCATATCGTCTTCTACGGACTCCGCCATGTTTTCGTGGTCCCCCAGAAGATTCGGTGTTGATACCTGCATGGAGCAATATCATTAACATTACAAAACCACACAATAACATTAACATGAAAATCCGATTGAAAAAAGTGTAGCCTATATTCAAGTTGAGCGTCATTTTGACGTTTTAAGAACATTTTGTTTGTGAAAACCGGTTCCATCCATACATTACCACATAACATTACCCTTCTATTTGGCTCCGTCACTGTCGGGTAAAAATAGGCACTGATATTACCACTGCCACAGTCTATGATGGTCACCACCGTCAGCGTCATGCTGTTTAAACCTTTCTGCTGTACGGTGCAACCGGTTTTGAGAACCGTCATAGAGCTAACAGGTATGAAGCAAGTCCGATAGTATAATAGAGGGCGATTGGGTTTAAGGTTTTTTTTTTCACAGTCTAATCATTTTATGGCACCATCCGATTTTGGCAAAGCGCCAAAAGATCCTTGAACAGTTATAAGTACTTACGTCAGCAGTAGCGGTAGCCACATCAGTGTCAGTCAGGGTCACCGTATGCGCAGTAGCCAGGGTCGGGGCATCAGCAGGTGGAAGAGACACGGCCATGTCCAGCTGTTCCGTGATCGTCTCCACAGTAGCCGTCATTATCTGCACCACCACACCACCACAGTTCAAAGATGAGTGCTCAAAGTCTTTGGTAGAAGAATTCAAAGCATTTCGGGATTAAGCTGGGTTTTGTGTAGACCAGGTTATAGGTCAGTGAGTTCTACTGCTATTTTACAGCGTGATTTTCTACATCTAAATACTTATTTTGTTGTATTGTATTGAATTACTTTTTTTTTGTTAAATTAAATTCACACAGAGCTTTTGTAGTTATTTGGTTGCTCTATTACTCTAAAATTATATGTTTCAGCTAATTTCTAAAACATAAAACTCAATACGGGATTTAGTCTTACCTGCATTGTATACGAATATGTTTTAACACTATCTTATATACAGGGTGGAAGTTTTGAACCTCATCTGGAGGGAAAGTACTACTTGTAAGAAGTAATCCAGCTCTAACCAACAAAATGGGGCTCATTTCGAACAATTAGTTAGTTTAATGTACCCTTTTTTCATTCAATTAAAATAAGTGATGATTTTATGGTTTTTCTTTCATTTAATTTATCATGTTTGTTAGAGAGATTTGATTCAATTATGGTTGGTCCTATCGATTGATGCTATAAAAGTACTGGGTGTATTTTTTTGGATTTTTCCGAATGTGGCAAGCCAATTTTCGAAAATGTTTGAATGCAGATTTCTGTCTTAAAAAAAATAAAGGAATGTTTCCTTTGAGTAAAATTTGCTATCTTCAGTATTTTGAGTACTTTTCCTACAGATAAGGTTCAAAAATTCCACGCTGTATAAAAATCAATTGCCGTGCATTAGTTCAGTTTTCTAAACCAGCCCAGGTTTAGGAAAAAAGAAAATTAGAAAAAACACCCAAAAGGAACTCCGAAATGTCGAAAAAATCGAAATTTTGTAGGGGAATTGCCAATCGATCTCACGTGGTGCAAAGTTCACCGGGTGATCTAGTCTTTAATACATTTCAGTCTTTTTTGACGAGAAGGTATACATACCTATCTAGACATAAACATTCGGATATTTCCAACTATCATCTACATCTTGATTAAAAATACACAACCAATATTGCATGTAAAACCAAATACATGTGACCATTTTGATAAGGTCATTCCAGAGTATTAGTTTATAAGACCAGTTGTTGTAAAATCAGTTGTAAAGTCTATCATTCATTTTTGGTACAGATTTTTAACCAAGTGTGACCTTGATAACCGTAAAAAGTATCCCGGTCACATCTACGACGTCATCAAACTTGACTCCACTGTGGCACACTCGTATATAGGATACTAAGCTATTTATTTATATTTCTACCACTACAACAGCTATTTATATTATGTTAACACAGTGGAGTCCTAATTAAAGGCCGATTTTATACCATACTTTTTATTAAATTGATTTCGTGAATTTTTGTGAAAATTGTTTTTTTATATGAAAGTTCTTTTTTATTAAAAACTAAATTTATAAACCCTGCTTGCGCGATGAAGGATTTTGCGTAACAACAGTTTGAAGCGTAGTTCATATGTGGAAATTCCGCCACACACAGATATGAGCATACAGGATTTATAAAAGGTAGGGTGTATTCTTCTAAATAATAGTTGGTATAATTATAATATCGGCCTTAATCTAACACCAATAAAACAAATCACGTCCACATATGAAAAAGCACAAGAGTTAGGTAAGACAGACGCTTTGATTCGGAGATGTCTGACACAGAATACAAACATACAATACATAATTTCAATTTCACTAACTACTTAATAAGTTAATGGTAGTTTCACAGTCACTAGATTTGCTAAAAACTCTTACAACTTCCATACATTTTTGTTTCGACAAAAAACTGATGATCCAAAGATGTTCCCGGCGTGCATTAAAATTTTCGGTTCACATTATAAAAGGTGAATCGTTTGTTGTAATTAAAAACATTAATTATCTTCTCACTATCTTAGCTTAATATTTATCTCGAGTTAAATGATGTTTTCATGTATTGAAAGCGTCTAAATGCGATGGTCCACCAAAAAGAAAAGACAGGTGACCAAGGCATCCAAACAGGGTTTTTTAACTGGAAAATTATCTTTAATTATATTTTAACTTTGAGATTAAAACCTAACTATTTTATGAATGTAAGACACCTCCTAACAAAGCTAAATAACATCCATAGTGACATACTTGAGTGTCGCCCGAAGATTTAGTGATCGTGGCATCCGAGCCCACGTCACTTATGAGAGACAGTTGCATGAAATGAACAAACTATACCACTACGTTACGATATATTTACTAAGACATAGAGCCGCCTGGCTGGCGACTGTGGTCGTTGTGGGTTGGAAGTGTTTACGTTAAATGATGGGAAGTTATTGTGAAGAAAGAGTTTCTTTTTTTTTACATATACTATGTCAAAACGAAAAAAAAAAGGTTTTATTGCTTCGGTAAGGATGTAGTCTCGTTTTAAACCCTATCAGTGAAATCTAGATTTGTTTAGAGTATTTTTCAAGTGTTTAATAGAGATTTAATTAGTATAATTTGAACTCGTTGTTGCTTGTTCAGCCTGAGGTTGAATGTCACATGCACGTCATAAAAAATGAATATTAGTTTATGTGACACGGTTTAATTTTAGTTGAACAACTGCTAAGTCGAAAGCGATTTGAATCGTCTGAACAGACTTTCATCAAATGTTTCAATTCATTGGATCTTTTTGTAAAAAGTGGTAAATGTGGTTGACTATACAAACATTCTCATTGCAAACATCTTGACGCAAGACGTTCTATGTAACGCGATGACGTTTATAGGAGACTCCACCCTTAAGATACATCTCAAACTTCAAATATGTAAGTTTTTTTTTTTAAACACACAATAAAGAACCATCATACTAAATTAGCCCATGCATAATTTTTATAGTACAAGTAAAAAACATATAAAATATTTTTTAGATCTAAATTTTTAACAACCCTATATTTTAACATCAATATTTATACCACACAAAATACACCAAAATAATATTTTAAAAATGGTTTTTTTAATGAACCGACAATCACCACAGTCGAAACCGAGCCAGACTTAAAACACAGTAAACCAGTCGCTACGTACATGCGGCATGTGCACCAGCACGCCGCCCACGGAGCTGCGCTCGGCCATCGGGTGCGCCAGCGACATGAGCGCGTCCACCGACGTGGCCGGCGTGCCGCCCGAGCGCTCCTCCTCCGCGCGGCACGCGGGCGACGGCCAGGCGTCGTCCACGGACGGCTGGGGGGATTTTATAATAGTTGATTGTTTGCCAAGGGAGCAAACAACTATTTTTAAGGCGAGAGTGTTTCTTTGAATCCAGAGCGGAGCAAAGGATTCTAAAGTAGAATCCTGAGCGCAGCGAGGGTTTCAAAATAGTGTTGCTCCCGAGGTGAACACTCTACTTTTTATCACCCTCTATGAGAAAACAAACGTGTGCGGTCCGACCCCCATCAGGAACGAAGTTCCTACTCACTTATGATTTTAAACACAAAAAAAAACTTTCATGACGAAAAAATAAAAAATTTCCAGTCGCAGCCGGCATCTTGGATTTACATTTTGACCTCACTATCGGCTTTAACACCCTGGAAAATTATGAAACGACAGCCATGACGAAACATTTGAAAATTTTCGCAGCCTCTATCTTGGATTTTCATTTAGACCTCACGACCGGCTTTAGCACCCTCGGAAACCACGAAAACATAAGCCACGACGAAAAATTTTAAAAATTCGCAGCCGCCATCTTGGATTTTTATTTAGACCTCACTATCGGCTTTAGCGCCCTTGAAAACCATGAAAACGACACCCATTACCAAAAATTTGAAAATTGTCGCAGCCGCCATCTTGGATTTTCATTTTGACCAAATTCACACTTTCTCTCTTGCCAGCCTATTACTTGTTCACATAATGTTCTTGATTGATCTCTTTGGTGATTGGAACTTTTACTAACAATATCCACATTCCAAATACAAATCACTTTAATTTAGTCCACTCACAGCCCTTTTTGTCCAGTCAGTTTTAGTGGGATTAAAAAGCTATTTTAGTTCCCTGTTTACGAAGAATAAACTACCTCTTTTTGAATAGATGACATGTGATAAAAAAAGATTTATGTAAGGTACGAGCCCGGCTCTTCAGCGCTTCAAAGCTTGCGTGTCATGCGCGAATGACGCGCACGCGTGTGTGTGATGGTGAGGTGTCAGAATGGCGGCTAGGTTTGATTGACTGACGTTTGATTTTTGTGTGTATTTTACCAAATAAAGTGTTTGTATAATTATGAGGTATTATTGAAGATAATCTTATAAGTAATAAACGAACAAACAAACAAGATGAGTGATTAATAGACTATTCGACTGGCAAACTATCAAACTGACTAACAGAGTATCGAACTGATATATTACCAGACTGACAGATTATGAAACGGTCAAACTACCTGAAGGCCAATTCTCGTACAAAAACGTTAACATTCAAATCGCAATCTGTCAAACTTGTCAAAAATTTTGGTAAATTGATTGTATTTTTGACAGATTGTGAATGAGATGCAAATGCGAACGTTCTTAAAAATTACGGGAATTGCCCCTCAGATTGACAAACTACAAAACTGTCAGTTTACCAAACTGACATTATCAAACTGCCAGACTATTAAACTTACAGACGAAACCTCCTTTGATATTTTGTATGCCTTTTGGTGGGACACAGCTAGGATCTTATTGTATTACCTATAACACCTTCTGTATGTACCCTGTGTTCACGAAATAAATGAATTTGAATTTGAAACTATGACTCCGTAGCATACAAGTTATGATTATGCCCTTCGACTATGTTTATTTATCTTCGGTAGTACTAATGTGGCGGGCAGTCCTAAAGAAGCCGATAATACAACGTGAAATTTGAATCACAGTTTTGCTAGAACAAACGTTGTTCAGACCATGGTCTACTACCATTCTATAACATTTAATAAAAAAAAAAAACGTCAATGGTATTTGAAAAAACACAAAAAATACTGATTTATTCATTTGCATTTCGGCCCGTATTGGCCGGACATCCTTGTAGTCCACGTGGACTCCTCATAACTCTTGAATGCCATATTGCTACCGCGGTGAGTACTTAGATGTTACGGTTAATGTTTAAACACGTTTGAGCAACATAAGACTTATTTGAGAACGCCTAGTTTAGTTTGTTTTAATAACATATTGGATGCTATAGAATGGTAGTAGACCATGGTCTGAACAACGTTTGTTCTAGCAAAACTGTGATTCAAATTTCACGTTGTATACCGTCCTACCTCAGGCGCCGGCTTGGGCTTGTCGGGCACGAGCGCGCGCACCAGCAGCACGGCCAGCTGGTGCCACAGCGCCGCCCCTCGCAGTACGACATGGTCCTACCTCAGGCGCCGGCTTGGGCTTGTCGGGCACGAGCGCGCGCACCAGCAGCACGGCCAGCTGGTGCCACAGCGCCGCCCCTCGCAGTACGACATGGTCCTACCTCAGGCGCCGGCTTGGGCTTGTCGGGCACGAGCGCGCGCACCAGCAGCACGGCCAGCTGGTGCCACAGCGCCGCCCCTCGCAGTACGACATGGTCCTACCTCAGGCGCCGGCTTGGGCTTGTCGGGCACGAGCGCGCGCACCAGCAGCACGGCCAGCTGGTGCCACAGCGCCGCCCCTCGCAGTACGACATGGTCCTACCTCAGGCGCCGGCTTGGGCTTGTCGGGCACGAGCGCGCGCACCAGCAGCACGGCCAGCTGGTGCCACAGCGCCGCCCCTCGCAGTACGACATGGTCCTACCTCAGGCGCCGGCTTGGGCTTGTCGGGCACGAGCGCGCGCACCAGCAGCACGGCCAGCTGGTGCCACAGCGCCGCCCCTCGCAGTACGACATGGTCCTACCTCAGGCGCCGGCTTGGGCTTGTCGGGCACGAGCGCGCGCACCAGCAGCACGGCCAGCTGGTGCCACAGCGCCGCCCCTCGCAGTACGACATGGTCCTACCTCAGGCGCCGGCTTGGGCTTGTCGGGCACGAGCGCGCGCACCAGCAGCACGGCCAGCTGGTGCCACAGCGCCGCCCCTCGCAGTACGACATGGTCCTACCTCAGGCGCCGGCTTGGGCTTGTCGGGCACGAGCGCGCGCACCAGCAGCACGGCCAGCTGGTGCCACAGCGCCGCCGCCTCGCAGTACGAGCACGCGCCCTCGGCCAGGCACACCGCTGGGACGGACATTACACAATTTTACTGACGCTTTACGATTTTGGAGATATTGCACTAAAATATTAGAAAGGGTAGGTAGTCCAAAGCAAATAAATATGTAGACTAAGGAGTCATGGATCAAGTAATAACTGCGACATCAGCCGGTCTATTTTTAAACTCATCGTGATAACTGCGAATCTTATGAACGAGTAAGTGTAAATGTAAGTGTAAAATCTTTTACGTTTATTTAAATTATCTACTTATAATTTAAATAAACGTAAAAGATTTTACACTCCGTTTCAAATGCCATACTAGAGTGCGTTTCAATAAATAGTTCTTGCCGTAATGTGGGCTCAAATAAAAAAACAGACATATTAGATAGCGTATTCGTATTGGTTCTACAACTATTTGTTGAAACGCACTTTAATCTCAGGAATGCTGCTGTCAAATGAAAACATAGCAATTGCGTTTTCTGCAATTTGCAGCTCAGTCAGGTTGTATGTTGATTAAAATATCATTCGCGACCGTAACAAATATGGCTTTACAAAATTATTATCATTAAAATTAGAAATACAATTCCTTAAGTTAACAAAAGTGTCAAATGTCATGATTTCATGAATTAGTCATTCAATACAGTTACATGAACTTAGAGAGTTGTATTGATGACTTTTATGATTATAATTCTATAAATAAACATTTGATACGGCCAACATACAACCTGATACTGACCTGCAAATTGCAAAAAACGTAAGAAAATTTGAATATCGCGGGCTACCTTGGCGCATCCCCCTTAACTGAAAATCGTTAAAAGTTCGAGTTCTAATTACAAAATCTAAATGAAACAATACCCACCGTGCTCAATCGTGTTTGTCTGATTAGACTTCAGCATTAACCGCAGTAGTTTGGTAGCCTCGCTGCTGACATTCTGACTGTTGATACGACGCTGTTGTAGCTCCATCTATTGATACAAAACATGAAAATGGTTTTGCACGACTCGTAATGCGAAGCATTAGAATGTGCTCTACGATCGAAAAATATTTTTTGCCCCATTTCTGCAACTGTTTTTATTGTTACACTCCTGCTAGTACACAGAACGTACTTAATTTATATACCATTGTATAGATGATTAAATGGAGATTAATACTGTACTTTTTAACAATTGATTTAATGCAGCAGAAATGGAAAGAGCATCAAAATAGTTGAAAAAAAATTCCTGTCCGTCAATTTATGAACCCTGAAAACATTGTAGCTTGCGACAAAATCAATTAATTGAGTCAAATTTTTTTTTATACATTCGTTTCAGCCATAAAAAGAACCCTATTGAAAATGGCTCTTTTATTGAAAGTAGTTTAATTATAATTAATAAAATACTAACTAAAATATAATATCTGTAACTAAATATTTTCAACCTTGATGTGACGTTGTTGCCTAGCAACCCACAACGTAAATATCGAAATAAACAGTCTTTGACATTACGTAAGGATTGCGAGGTTAGCCATTTTACCCATATTGATGGGTAAAACAGCAGTCAAAACATACTTCATGAAATGTGATAAATTGTAAATTTTCTATGTATTGAATTTCTTTTTCGTTTATGAATGAGTGATATGAGGCGTGCACTTTTGGATTTTCCAAACTTATTTGTAATTCCACCATAAAAATATAGTATGAATGTGACAGAGGGGAAATCAATTGCTCAGTGGGCAACATCGCAAATAGATGTCAAATATTCCGGTGTTTTGATTAATTTGGCAATATTAATGTGTGAAATAGAGTATTTAAAAAAAATTGCAATTATAACACTGAATTTGATGTTGTAACCGTTTTAGGCGTAAAAAGGGCATTTGGAAAGTTTCCAAATACTTTTATTAATCTAATATTAAGTATTCGGTGTTATTAAATTAATTGTTGCATTTCATAATCAATATTCTAGTTCGCTAGTGAGCCACATTTCATATTTTCATACAGTATTATTGCCAAAATAATCAAAACCGGTAAATATTTGGCGCTGTGTGTGGCCTTTACAACCATTAGCCCAACGAGGCAGCGATTCAAACTTTGAAGTTAAAAGTTTTTTTTTATAAAAAGGGTAAAAATAAAATAGAAGTGCCTGTAACTAACTTGTTTGAGCAGTATATCCAGCATAAGTATGCAGCACGTGAGGTTCTGTGGCTTCATCTGATCGTCCTTGTCTTTTTTATCCTTGTCGTTGTTAGGCGACTCCTTTGCTTCCCTCGGTTTTGTACCATCTGTGTCGGAAACAGATTTATTTTATTTTATTTACTAAACTTGAATTTAAAGTTACTTTTCTAATTGGTAGGTATTGAATGAAGTTTACACAAATATCTGATTAAAAAAAATAAAGTGTTTTTTATTAGTCAATGAATAATGTCTATTGTAGCGGTTATACCGCCACATACGAACTACGCAGCAAAGACATGACGTCACACAAATCCTGCATCGCGCAGTTAGAGTTTACCGCGCGAACGAAATATATAAGACTATCCGACATCAACTTTCGGGCAGTTGCCCGCCAATCACGACACCCGTCTGGTCGGAGGATGAGTGAATTTTACACCCTGTTCCTCATACCTCAAACTATAAATAATATTCATATTTTTACAATGTGAGAGTGATAGAACTATGCAGGACAAATAACACCATCTCTTTTTCGCAAAGGAGCACTGATTACTTACGCCCTTGATAATATGGGCTAACTATACATATTCATCCATATATATAATCATATTTTTTTATTTATTATTCTTTATTTATAAACGTGGCTTAAAATTAAACACGTTTAAACGCAAAAAAAAAAAACATTATTTAACTACAAGCAACATTTACAAATTAACTCTATTGTGTTCATGAAAGTGAAACAATTTTGACAGTTTAACATAAAATAAATAATTACTTTACCTAAAGTAGGTGGTTTAAATATCTTCTCCGGCAGGTTGACGACGCAGTGGCTGAACAGGTCGAACAGCTGCGACAGCGGGATGCGCACGTCCAGCATGGAGATCGTCTAGGAGGGAAGCATACGTGTAATCACTGACCCATATCTGGTACTGCCTGGTTAAGTTAAACATACCACAGAGGCACCTTTCAAAGAAATACAAGATCAAAAAAGACGATTCCTCGCTGAAGTTACTTGATACAATAAGTTTAGATTATTCTTTTTTTCTGCATCAGATATACCTCGTCTGTGAAGTTTAATTCACAGTGTCACCCTATGTAAAATGTCTAAACCTATGTCTGTAATTTTTATGGTGTACATAATAAAGAGTATTCTATTCTATTCTATTCTATTCTTTAATTTGACCGTGCATAATTTCTAAACCAGTAATAGGGACAGCATGCGGCGGAAACCCGATCTGTGGTCGTTGTCATCTATGAAGAGTCCGTGAGATAAAAATACTATGAAGGCGATTTGAAACTGAGTTGCAAAGTCAAAGTCAAAGCATTTATTTCAAATAGGCCTTTGAAGGCACTTTTGAACGTCAAAATTTACAAAATATAGTATTGATTCTACCGCCCCTTCCAAAATGTAGTTTTCGTATGGAAAAGAATGGGCAAGAAACTCCACCGTTACTCTTTTAATTTTTTTTACAATATTTTGTATAAGTACATTATTTATATAATTAAAATATTATGTGAAGACGATGCACCCAGAATAAAATTACTGTATACAGTAAAAAGAATTTAAATTGGAGCAAATGACAGATAAATTAATTATGTGGTAGATACATGGTGTTCACATATTCACAAACATTGTAAAAATAGACGAATCTACTAAAAATTTACAATTAATAAGTCAGTGTGTGAGGAAGTAATCACAGGATGTAAAATCAATGTCATATAATGAAAAATAAATACAATTAAGTAAGCAACCAGTTTGATTTTGTTTAGACTCTAAATTGTCCTATGGAGCAGGACCAGCATGTTTCCAAGCATTCTTATCTTGGATATAATCCTCTAATCTGTAATATGCTTGTTTACAAAGTGTACTTTTTACATGAGTTTTAAATTTTCTTTCATTTAATTGTAATATATCACAAGGTATTTTGTTGTAACATTTAACACAGTACCCCATAAAAGATGTATGTACTTTAGATAAGCTGAAAAATGGTTGATCTAGTTTATCTTTATTTCTAGTATAAAAATTATGTCTATCACTTATTTTATTAAAAAGATCTAGATTTTTCCTTACATACATATTTTCATAAATGAATTGGCAAGGAACGGTCATAATATTAATCCTTTTAAATAGTTCGTTGAGAGATTCGCGACGACGGAGATCATAAATGGCTCTGACAGCTCTCTTTTGCAAAATAAAGATAGATTCAATGTCAGCAGCCCGACCCCACAGTAAAATGCCATACGACATAATGCTGTGGAAGTAGCTAAAATAGACCAAACGCGCGGTTTCTACATCTGTTAGCTGTCTGATCTTTCTAACAGCATAAGCGGCCGAGCTTAGCCGCCCCGCAAGAGATGTTATATGAGGTCCCCATTGTAATTTCTCGTCTAGCGTGATTCCCAGGAAAACCGTTTGATTAATATATTCCAGTTTTTCTCCATTCAATATAATGTCACATTCGCTACTTCTAACATTAGGTAATTTAAATCTAATGCATTTGGTTTTATTTTTATTCAGTACCAAATTATTTACCGTAAATCAATCTTGGACCTGAAGAATAGAGCTATTCACGTCGTCAAGATTTTGCAACCGTCGGTTGATTTAAAGATCAATGATGTGTCATCTGCAAATAACACCATCTTCGGTTGATTTTGAAGTAATTGGGGTAAATCATTAAAAACCAAAAAGAGGAATGGACCCAATATCGAACCTTGAGGAACGCCCATTGCCATTTCAGACCCTAATGAGTTTATGCCGTTTACTTGAACTTTAACCTTTCTATCTTTCAGGTAAGATTTTAGTAAATCAAGAGCTGTATTCCCAATCCCATAATGCTCCAGTTTCAGCAGAAGTGTCTCATGGTCTACGCAATCGAACGCCTTCGAGAGGTCGCAAAAGATTCCAATGGCATCTTGTGCTTCTTCCCAGGCATTAAAAATGTTCTTTATTAGGGTGACACCGGCGTCAGTAGTACAACGCCCTTTGGTGAAACCGTACTGTTGTTCATGAAAGATGGAGTTTTTATTAAAGTGACGTAACATTTGATTGAGCATCAACTTTTCAAACACCTTACTGAGAACTGGTAGAATTGACACAGGCCTATAATTGTTGGGCCTTGTATAAACCAAATATGTTGGGGTTTCTGCGTCAGGTCGTCGTCGTGTCAGCGTCGTGGATTTTAAATCAGACACAAGGCTCCTTAGTGATAGCGTGTAATATCTCGTTTTACAATATTGGATGGATTTTTCACAATTTAACAGTTTAACAGTTTGAATTCGCGTGAGTTCGTTGGCGTGTCACCAAGACAGATTTGAACAATGGAACTACCACTTTACTGTGTTTCATGAGATCCGGAAAGACTCCTTGGTCCACACTGTTGTTAAATATGAAAGCTAAATAGGGCACAATGGTTTCGATATTAGATCTACAAATTTTTACAGACATTCCCCAGAGATCTTCTGTTGATTTAATTTTAAGATCTTTAAAAGCTTTTATAGCAGCCTGGGGGTTTGTATGCTGAAACCTACAATCCAAAGGGCATGCCTTCACATTCTGCCTAAGTAAGTCAGCAGAAAGCGCGGGTGAGGAATTTAATGCTTCAGTAGTTTTAAGGGGAACATTAGTAAAAAAGTTTTCAAATTCCTGAGCTATTTCTATATATGAATTGATAGGGCCATGTACAGTCTCTAAATTAAATTCAGTATTTCGCTGTTTTTTCCTACCTGTTTCATTATTTATTATTTGCCAGGTAGTTTTTATTTTATCCTCAGCTGATTTTATTTTATTACTCATGTAAAGAGCTTTGGCTATTTTGCACACACTTTTAAACGTTTTTGAATATTTTGCAACATACTTATGAAAGCTTGTATTGTTCATATGTTGGTTTAGTCCATAAAGTTCAAATAGTTTTTCCCTACTTTTACGAATACCTGGAGTCGCCCAATCACTTAATAAGAACTTTGTGTAAATACTTTTAGTCTTTAGTAGAAAAGTGTTGCGTATGTGAATTCCGCAAAATTCGGGAAAATGTCAAGAACAACAGCTTGATTATTATGAGCGTTACTCGCTAACGAGTAACGCTCATAATAATCAAGCAAGTAATAATTAAGCGTCGTGATAAAGTTAAATATGACTACTTATGTAAATGTCAGTATTACACGTTTAATGAAAATGAAAAATGAAATGAAAATGAAAAATGTTTTATTAGTTATACAAGTAAAAGTTAAGGGTTTAAGGGCGTTTTTTTTTTAAAGAAAACAATTGTTTGCCTTATTTCTTTGACTATGACGTTGCCTTTTTCTTGACTGTCGTCTCGAAATGTAACAAACTTGCTACAAAGCAAAACAGACCCTTTTTTTTTGCTTTTATTCCTTCATTTTTTGTAAGTAAAAACATATTAAAAATATATATTCATACCTGAAACCACTCCAGCACAGGCAGCACAGAGTCAGGAGTAGGCGTGGTGGTGACCTTGAGGACTGCGAACTTGTACAGGTTCTTCTCATCCACGCCCACCATCGCGCCCTCCGGCTCCAAGATCTTGCCCAGGGGAACCTTCAGCTCCATCAGCTCCTGCAAGTTGTAGGGTTATGTGTGTTACGGTTCGCGTGTAATAAACTGGGTACTGCAAAACTTTAGAATGGAATAGAATATTGTTTATTGTTGTTGTCGGTAGAGCGACTTCGGCCTTTTTAACCAAACCATTTCCTCAAATAAAATTGGTCAAAATTAGAAAGGTAGAACAACATACCTCTAGGCCCTAGAGGTACGTTGTTCTACACCCTAGAGTACACCCTAGAGTTTGGGGTGTTCAAAAAACAGAATAATGTGACTTTGAGAACTGAATCATGTTATCTATACTAATCTATACTAATTATAAAGCTGAAGAGTTTGTTTGTTTGCTTGAACGCGCTAATCTCAGGAACTACTGATCCGATTTGAAAAATTAATTGTGTTAGATAGTTCATTTATCGAGGAAGGCTATAGGCTATATATCATCACGATAAAACCAATAGGAGCCAGGCACCAATAAATAATGTTTAAAAATCGGGGGGTTTTTTAACAACAGAGTTGCGGGTTAAAGTAAGCTTTAGCCCAAAGTAAAACTATTCCACGCGGGCGAAGTCGCGGGCAGAAGTTAGTATTTGTATGTATTAATACATCTAATTATGAAAGGTGTATCTGTATGCGAGGAGAGACGTGGACGTATTATTTTTGTTTACGTTTATTCCTAAAATATGTTAATTTTGCTGTTTGTATTTCTTTTTTCCTTACCTTTTCTGGAACATCAGTACAGATAGCTTCCATCCAAGCTGGCATGATGTAGTCCCAGATGGACTGCGTGATGATGCCGTACGGGATCAAGCAGTACAGCCTGTAAATAATAGAAGGGATCACATTAAGTCCTCGTACTCGACTTTTTATCGCGGTGATTTTGTTTCGCGCACTGTATTTTCAACGCATTGTTTTTCAGAGCAAACATGATAGCCCGCAGGTTTAAACGTTGTAATGCTCAAGTGAAAATAACACTATTCAGAGTGTTTTATTCGTCACTATACACGTGTTGCTTGTGGGCTCATTATACGCAAAGATCATTCAGCGCCCTGCGCGTTCAATATAACAATGCGTTCAGGGCGCAGTTGGGGCTGCCGCGCTGGTGCAGTGCGTCGGGCATGTTCGCGGACGCACACGGTGACGGCTTCCACGCCGTGCTCCGCAAGCGATGCGCCGCGGCGCTCGGCAGGTTGCGCGCCAGCACCAACAGCATCCCGGCTGTTATTGCGGATAGACTGGACACGCGTTACGTCCAGCACTGGGTTAATACCCACATTAGAAAATAAGTATTTATAAGTTTTTTTTTACTTTTACTAATACTACTAACTACCAGTTTCATAAGTTCTACTGTACTAACATTCTATGGATTTTTAAGTCTGAAATAAAAAGTTTATATTTTATTTTGTTAATTATTTATTTAGCGCCGAGAGTTGAAAATCCAACAATGTATTTTATTGACCTTAAGATTCTCCGGCCGGACGGGTTTTGTCTCTGGACTGCCGGACGGTTGCAATCAGGATGTTGTATAATTATATCCTAATAGCTTTTGACAGGCAAGCTACTAGCACAGAGCGGTGCGTGTCCGCTATGTTGTCCCACTGACCTGTTGAGTCCGTCCTTCAAGTGGTGCGTCTTGGAGGCCAGGTTGTCCCAGTGGCCCGCCTGGCGCGTGTAGTGCGGCGGGTGCGGCAGCAGGCAAGCTACTAGCACAGAGCGGTGCGTGTCCGCTATGTTGTCCCACTGACCTGTTGAGTCCGTCCTTCAAGTGGTGCGTCTTGGAGGCCAGGTTGTCCCAGTGGCCCGCCTGGCGCGTGTAGTGCGGCGGGTGCGGCAGCAGGCAAGCTACTAGCACAGAGCGGTGCGTGTCCGCTATGTTGTCCCACTGACCTGTTGAGTCCGTCCTTCAAGTGGTGCGTCTTGGAGGCCAGGTTGTCCCAGTGGCCCGCCTGGCGCGTGTAGTGCGGCGGGTGCGGCAGCAGGCAAGCTACTAGCACAGAGCGGTGCGTGTCCGCTATGTTGTCCCACTGACCTGTTGAGTCCGTCCTTCAAGTGGTGCGTCTTGGAGGCCAGGTTGTCCCAGTGGCCCGCCTGGCGCGTGTAGTGCGGCGGGTGCGGCAGCAGGCAAGCTACTAGCACAGAGCGGTGCGTGTCCGCTATGTTGTCCCACTGACCTGTTGAGTCCGTCCTTCAAGTGGTGCGTCTTGGAGGCCAGGTTGTCCCAGTGGCCCGCCTGGCGCGTGTAGTGCGGCGGGTGCGGCAGCAGGCAAGCTACTAGCACAGAGCGGTGCGTGTCCGCTATGTTGTCCCACTGACCTGTTGAGTCCGTCCTTCAAGTGGTGCGTCTTGGAGGCCAGGTTGTCCCAGTGGCCCGCCTGGCGCGTGTAGTGCGGCGGGTGCGGCAGCAGGCAAGCTACTAGCACAGAGCGGTGCGTGTCCGCTATGTTGTCCCACTGACCTGTTGAGTCCGTCCTTCAAGTGGTGCGTCTTGGAGGCCAGGTTGTCCCAGTGGCCCGCCTGGCGCGTGTAGTGCGGCGGGTGCGGCAGCAGGCACGCCACCAGCACGGAGCGGTGTGTCTCCGCTATGTTACGGAGCCAGCCGCAGACATGCTCACATTTTAGTTTCTCTACTGTGTTTGCTGTTTCACCTGGAATTGAGAAAGAAGATTTTTTTTTTAAGTGAAAACTTTTTTGGCGCGGTAAGTACTTTTTGGGTGAACAAAAGTCATGGAACTCGCGTCATTGCGTGAGCTAGGTATATGTATCGAACGAAATACAACAACGCGAGACTCAAAAAGTTACTTAGTTCTCACTTCTATCGGCAGTCCCCAAAGACTGCCCGATGATTTTAATTTTTTTTTTAAACGTGCCCCACACTTGGAATTTCTCATGTATTATGGGTGCGTTAACAAACATTTCAACTCACATAGACAAACTGACCAGCGATGTTATGACACAAGACTGTCTAGCAATGATAAGCAGTCAATGAAGTCGATTATAGTTTAGATAAAGCATGATTAATTCGATCCAACAGAATAGACTAGCTATGTAGTACAGTCAGCGTAAAAAAAATTGCGACGAACAGTTGTATTATGTGTTAATTCTGAAACAACTCTTGTATTCTTTGAGACAAAGTTTCATTTGTTCTCATAATTTTGAACAGTCTGTTGTATTATTTTCTATCTTAAGAACTTTCTGTACCTTATTACCCAAATAAATGATTTTGAATTTGAATTTTATCCCGGAATAATCGAAAGTATTTTTGACATGGAAAGTTCGTCTGTCATTTTGATTAAGACACACTTTATATAAATGGGCAAATTGCCTGTAATGAACACCGTTTAGAAAAAAAAATCTCATATAGACAAGAAATTCATAAATCCGAAGTATAAGAGAAACTTACCAGTATAAGAGAAGGACGTAACATGGAACCAGTGGAACAGCACGGACAGCAGTCTCCCCAGGATCTCGTCAGGAGTGTCAGGGTTAGGAGTACATAAGCCTACCATCAACCACACTCCATATCTAGAAAATACATTAATATTTCAAGAAAATGGCCTGGCCAGGAAAATGGCCCTACAGTACTGTACAAAACACAGAAACAAGAAGATAAAAAATGAAAATATTTATTTATTTCAAAATTTTCGTCGTCGTACCGGAAGATAGCTTGTTACTAGTCACGGAATAAAAAGGGTTAGGTTTGCAAAGACATGACGTCACACAAATCCTGCATCGCGCAGTTAGAGTTTACCGCGCGAACGACATAGATAAGACTATCCACAATCAACTTACGGGCAGTTGTCCGCCAGACATAACACTCGTCTGGTCGGAGGATCCTCCCTTTTCTATAGAGGATGAGTGAACTTTACAGCCTGTTCCTCTGTTCCTCATACCTCTAAAGGTTTTGCGAACAAAAATTAACCCAGACTCCACTGGGTCGATTTAAATTTGCACAGTGCGAGACTTCATGAGATTTGGGAAAATTTTCGTTCCGAAGAAGTACCTGCATTCCTCACCATCCATGCAGGTTGGACGTGAAACGACTGTACGAAGTCTTAAAGGTTCTCTCATTTTGTTTCCATTGCTAAACCGATATTTCAAAACATACATTATCCTTAAAAGCGTGCACGCACGAACAAACAATACATGATGAGCACGTACATCAAACAAGGAACATTTGGTTCATATTTTTGAATCGTTTTATTTTTTGTTTTTCTCTTTTTATTACGGACGCTTTTAACGTTTTGCATCGTTTTCACATGTATAAGTTCAACATGAATGATGTAACCAATATTTTGTAACCAAATTTTTATTTAAAAGAGTGTCCGTGGAGTCTTGCTCGTTCTTCTCCATAGGTACCTACTACGCTTTGGAATGGGCATCTAGCTTAATTTTTTCGGACTAACCGACCCCTTGACAATTCAATGTACTTAATTGGTTTATTTGAAATAAATGCTTTGAGTTTGATACGTGATTACGTGCGGACCGGACGTAATTTAGCAATGCTAACACGAATACCATACGAACTCAGTTCGACTTGTGAACAGCCCCCCGCTCTCTTTAGAAGCCATGAATTCGCCACGAACACAGTGTTCGAACCAACTGTTCGATGCTCGTGGTCATTATGTTCTTGTTCGTTCGTGCGTACAAGCCCTAACACTTTACTCGATCTGGGAAACGAAACCAACCTCACGCTCAGCATTTGCGCTTCGACCACTTATATATGATGAAAAAGCAATTCCTACCTTCCCAGTAGCTGGCGATCTTCAACTGAGATGGGGTCCGGTAAGTCTACACTTAGTGGAGGCTTGAGTTGTTCAGTGGAACTGTCAGGGTCTTCCATGTTTATCGGTTTCGCTTCTTTAAGGAGGCTGCAAAGGAGGAATGACAATTGTAGATTGAAGAAAACACATAATTTTTTTTGGATTTCTTATTTTGGTTTAACTCATGTTAACTCTTATGAATATATGTCAATATTGATGGGTAGAGAGGGAGACGAAGGCCAAAGAAAAGGAGGATACATTGTGTGAGGAACGAAATGAAAGAGAAGAGAGTGAATGATAGCGTGACGGTTGACAGGCGAGAGTGGAAGAAAACGTGGTGCGCCACCCCCACGTCAAATGGGCAATAAGACGATGATGTTTACTTCTGTGATTGACTGACTGAAATAACAACCTAATGCAATCACTTGATATCAGATTGATATTATTATTTACTATTAGCTAATTCTTACCTTGATTAGCCTTTAAAAAAGCCATGTAGATATTAAACGCGTAGTATTCCTGGTAAAAAGTATAACAAACTATGTAATGTACCTGATGATGGCCTCGACGAGGTTAGTCTGCATGTCGCTGTCCATCTGCCACGCGAGCGGCAGGCGCGTGTGGACCACGTGTCACTAACTATGTACCTGATGATGGCCTCGACGAGGTTAGTCTGCATGTCGCTGTCCATCTGCCACGCGAGCGGCAGGCGCGTGTGGACCACGTGTCACTAACTATGTACCTGATGATGGCCTCGACGAGGTTAGTCTGCATGTCGCTGTCCATCTGCCACGCGAGCGGCAGGCGCGTGTGGACCACGTGTCACTAACTATGTACCTGATGATGGCCTCGACGAGGTTAGTCTGCATGTCGCTGTCCATCTGCCACGCGAGCGGCAGGCGCGTGTGGACCACGTGTCACTAACTATGTACCTGATGATGGCCTCGACGAGGTTAGTCTGCATGTCGCTGTCCATCTGCCACGCGAGCGGCAGGCGCGTGTGGACCACGTGTCACTAACTATGTACCTGATGATGGCCTCGACGAGGTTAGTCTGCATGTCGCTGTCCATCTGCCACGCGAGCGGCAGGCGCGTGTGGACCACGTGGTCGCCGCCACGTCTGCTGTTGTGACGGTTGCCGTGACACTGCTGGCAGTACCTGGCAACAACAATAGTATTACATTAAACAAGGCTTAATAAAATTAACGTAAAAATTACCGTAAACTAAGTGTTACGGCCTGGCCACAACCGCGCAAAGCGCGGGGCGGCGAGTAGTAAAAACAAATATACAAAAATGCAGCGGTGACGCCAGCGGTATTTGCCGAGCGTTGCGCGGCTTGAAAAAATATATGGCGAATGATTGCGACGCCGCGACTCGGAGCGGCACGGGCAGCAGTACTGCAGCGGCGGACTGAGCGGGCGGCGGCTGGCCGAATAAAATGTTTTAGACAATTATGTAAACCGGCAAATTTTAAATCGACCGTCTATACAGGCTGTTAGGGGGTAAATACCGTTATCCTTGAAACCAGTGGTTTGGTTGCATTTATAGAACGTAAATTCAATGGAAAATTACAACTTTTTTTTTTAAAGCAATTCTTTTTACCGCAAGAGTATTCCACCCTATGCGCCAGCTAGGGTTATCACCCTTGCGTCTCAACACGGCAGAAAAATGAATATAAGAAATGACACTGTTGTGCTTTCTCGCGTGCGAAACAACTTACGAAATCGTTCGGAGGCATGCGTGTCCGTGGATGTTTGAATCGATTGTGAATGGAATTTTGAACAGAATAAATGTTGAGACCGCTAAAGTCCCACCGTGTTCATTTGGATTGGACACGGCAAACTAACCTGTAACAGTAGATATTAGCATACTCTGTTACCTGTACATAAAATTAGGATTAACTTTGTAAATACGCCAAAAATACCTACCCAATGGTTTGGTATATTGTTTTATTTCCTTTGTAGGTAGCAACTTGTTTAGGTAGGTAGGACGGCCGGCGATCGTATTACGTCACTTACTCACTACAGGGGGGCGCATATCCATGAATTAGCGGACGGTCTCGGATAAAAACCTTTTTAATTAATATTTACTAAAGAAAATAACGTATATTTTTTTTTACTCTGTTATTTATTTTATTCATAAATATAAAAATGATTTTGAAAGGTTGTGGGCAGAAATTAAACAATGTTTTCCAGAATATGAAGGTAAGTTTAATTAAAAAGTTTATGATCTAATTTATTCATTTAATTTCCAGACTTTTTTAATCTGTTGTAATTTAGTAATTAATGGTTTTACCACTGTTTTCTGTGCTAGCGGTGTTAACCAATAATTAATTATTGCACCCGCAATTGTTTCCTATTATAAATAATACACTGCTAATGTACTGGTGTAAACAACTGTTGGTTAACGTTAATAAAAATAATAAAAAGATAATTTATAAAAGTACCTACTAATATGTTAATATAGGGCGATAGAAAAAAAATGTCTAAATACGTCCACCTCGGGTGCTAACGCTACTGGCAGGGACACCGCCCCACCTGCGCACACCGCGCCGCTTGCCGCGCCGCGCACTGGTGAACGCTTAGATCAAAATCCAACAGTGTATTTTTCGACGCACTGGATGCACTCTGTTGAATTCTCAATGCTCTAATCAACAGTTGAAAATCCAGTACGCAATAAATAAAATCCCTCGTGCGTCCTTCCCCTAAATCAGACTCTCAAAAACCGGGTGTAATCTACTTTTACCACAACCAGTGTCTCTTTCAAATACTATCTAGTAATGATTAATAAAGGAATTATAATTAATTTGAAAATTCATACATGCATTTGGAAAAAAACCCTAATAACATTATAATAATACCAGCTACCCGCACCGGCTTCGCACGGGTAGCAGTAAGTACTTATCTACGGCGCACCTACCTATCTACCTACTCTGCCCTACCTATCTACCCTACACTGACCGACCTACTTACCTACCCTGCCCTACCTACCTACCCTACACTATCCGACCATCTACCTACCCTGCCCTACCTCCTTACCCTACCCTGCCCGACCTACCTACGAGTACCTACCCTACCTACCTACCTACCCTGCCCGACCTACCTACCTACACTACCCTACCTACCTATCTACCCTACCTACCCTACCTACATACCTACCTACCTACCTTATAGGCTACCTTCACCTACCTATCCTAAGAATCTTCTTACCGCCGTTCACGCGTGTTCAAATAGGGATTCATTTTAGGCCCTAAACTTTAGTGAGTGAGAGAGAGAAAGCTTATTGTGTGAAAACGACAGGAGACCGGCTTCGTTCTCATCCTTACTCGCCTGACGGGAATAACTGATCGAGTGGTAACTGATCAATTATCGACCGCCAAGAATGGAAAATTATTAAAGTACTAATATCGCTATAAAAAAATAGGGGTTGGTGGTAGAAGGGTGAAAATTTAGGGTTGTATGTATTTTTTAATGCCAAATCATAAAAAAATATAATTAAAAAAATTGTCCAAAAAAAGTAAACAAAAAAATTGGGGTGGACCACCCTTATCACTTAGGAGTACGAAAAATTGTTTACGTCGTATTCTCAAGCCTACCAAATATACACAAAAAATTTCATAAAAATCGGTCAAGCCGTTTCGGAGGAGTTTGGCAACAAACACCGTGACACGAGAATTTTATATATTAGATGTATAGTTAAGAAAACTGTTAAGTTTGAAATATGTCTCTCTCCTACTATTTATGTGCCCGACAGGGTCCATAATAATCTCATACATATTAAGTTACCACCCAAATACATACACATTGTGGAATCCAATAAATAATTGAGCATTGAGTAAAATATTACTTATTTTACAGTCTGATAACTTTTTCTGGTGAATAAATATTGTGATTTGATAGCTTTTGTAAAAGGAAAATATTTGAAACTGTCATATTTATTCTTACAAAATGTAGCGCCTAGACTATAATTCTATATCTTACCTTATGGGGTGGTTTCCATTGTAACTGGCGCATTCGTTGGAAAAGCAGATTGAATATGCAGCCTTGTCTGTCGAACGGCAGTTCTGAAATCACACAATCATTCATTTTATATTAGAACAACTTCTTTTTAAATATACTATTTAAAAAAAGCATAAAGAAAATTGTTTTTGAAGAAATATAAGGTTTTTGTAATAACCTTATTCTCGCAAACCATGGAGACCTGCTGTTGAGGATGCAAGATGTCGAAGAAACGCTGGTTTGGATGCTCCCTGAAAATAAAAGGGTTTAGTGATATATTTTGTTTGAACGTCTGAGGCAACAATAAAAAATACTCTCTTTTATTTACGGGAGTATTTTTTTGCATTAGTGTTGTTTACAGAACTTGCATGGCAAAATGGCTGAAAAATCTAATGGAGTCCAAAAATCTATCAAAAAAATGTCAATATAATAATAAAATAATGCAATTTCCGACCCTAAGCCCAGGTTCGTACGGACGTGTTTTTATCGCGACGATTTGTTTTCGTACACTGGATTTTCAACACTCTGTATTGAGCCGAGCATTGAGAATCCAACAGAGCGTACTCAGCGCGTATTCCAACGCGTCAAGAAAACAGACTGCTGGATATTCAACTCTCAGCCCTGATCAGAGCGTCGAAAATCCAATATGCAAAAAAAAAACACCGCGATAAAAACACCTCCGTGTGAAGCTGGGCCATAGGAAGTTTAGATTGGGTTAATGAACTCCAACTGTTATCAGCAGACAGTGAAAGAAACGTCCCAACAATATTTACGTTTTTCGGATCCAAATATTATGTTTATATCATACCTGTGTATCTCATTCGCACACTCTATGCACAAGTACAGCGGCGGCGGGCTGTCGGACGCGAAGGTCACGCTGATGCAGTGGTCGTAGCACACCTTGGCCGCCTCGGCCGAGCCCGCGTTGGGACACATGTCGCGCTGGCACAGGAACGGGACCAGGTCATCTGGGAGTGGGAGAATTGTAAAGAACACGACATGAGTAAAGAAATAGTATATTACTCTCGCGGCTAGCAAATATGGCATCGATGGACAATCGTGAAAATGTGGGCCGAGGCGGAGCCGCGACATACATACGTCAGTTCATCAATGCCTGGTAGCTGCCAAGGCTTGTTTAGTCCTTTTCTCAAGCAATGCGCGGAAATTCAAACCAAGTAAATTATTTATAATATCCAGAATCAATGACGAACAAAGAAAATTTTTCACGCGCCAATATCTTCATGTATCTTCTTTACTGGCAGGGAATCTCGCAATTTCTCCCGCTTGGGGGCGCTGTTGTAAATGTAGACCTGTCAAATATTTTTCCTGACGAAATACTCGAAATAGTTCATAGTTCCACAATTGTAGTCTGTGGTTCCACGAAAAATATTTGACAGGTCTACATCTACAACAGCGCCCCCAAGCGGGAGAAATTGCGAGATTCCCTGCCCTTAAAACAGCTCTATTTGCTAAGCCAGTTCGAAATTTCAATAAAATCTTCGATAAGTTACCTCCTTGGTTGCCACGTTTTGAAATAAAAAGTTAGTTCCAAATTGAAATTGTTTACTCTATAAATAGGATATTGGAATCACTTCCATTTTTAAATAATACGACATATGAGTTTTCATAGCAATTAATTTGGCCGCTAAACACGACAGAATCAGGTATGGATTTGCATACTAAGATTGCCGGCCGGGCGCTCGCTTGTTTTTGAACAGGACAGCAATTTCGATTTATCTCGAAGAAGGTTGTCAAAATAATGTTCGAATTTCCAACATGTTTGAGAAAAAACATATTGATTGTGGTATTTCAACTCCTAACTAATATTATAAATGCGAAAAGGAGTTTGTTTGTTACGCTTTTACGGTAAAACGGCTGAACGGATTTGGATGAAATTTGGCACATGGGTAGACCAATGGCCAATGACAGATACTCACTGGAGAACTTGCACAGCAGTCCCTTCCTGTCGAACAGCTTGGCGTCAAATGGCGGCCAGTAGTAGAACAGTAGCTTGGCAGCAGACAGCCTGGCGCCCCACGTGCCGTATGCTATGACGCACAGGATGTCTTTGACGACTGATTGCTTCATGGACATCAGGCATTCGAGGAGTTGGCAGTGGTGGGCTGGAAGATACACGTGTACAAATACATAAATGAATATTTCCCTTTATATCAAGGAGAGCAGTGGTGGCCCAGTGGTAACGGGCCCGACTTACTAGTTGTTGTTCCAAGAAGGCGCTTTACTTTGTGTAAATAATTTCATCACCACTGCTCTCAAAACGGTGAAGGAAAACATCGTGAGGAAACCGGCATGTATTAGAACCAAAAATTTGAAGACGTGTGACATCATGTGACATCTACTAACGCGCATTGGGCCCGCGTGGTAGATTACAACCCACTCTCACAGAGAGGAGGCCTATGTCCCAGCAGTGGGAACTTTAATAGGCTTATTATGTAAGTAAAAACTGACTGATTATAATTTAAAAATTGTTTATGACTGCAACCCAAGAACCCACCCATTAATCCTTAAAATATTTGTAAGTGTTTTAAAAAAGACGCTTAGTTATTAAAAGTGGTGGATCATTTGAGGTACAAAAAAAAATTTAAAACGCAATAAAATATTGGCAGTGTATAGAGTGCCACCATTGGCACTCTATCCCTATCGGATAAAGTGCCACTACAGGCACCCTAGTAACACCGCCTCGGCCCGGCTAAAGTGCCGCAAGCATTGGATTGTCATTGTCACTGACACGAAGTCACGTCACTTGGTATTTTGTTTGATTGTCGAGGTTAGATCGCTGTAAAACTCCACATTCCCAAAACATTACATTCTCTTGTGCCTAAACGGACCCTGGCACTTCGCCGGCCGCTACCGCGGCACCGCTCGCTACGCTCGCTCGGCTCGTGCGTTGTGTGGTCACAGTTCTAACCTAACCTAACCTAAATAACAAGTGACAGTGACAATGCAACGCTCACGGCACCCTAGCCGGGCCGAGGCAGTGACACTAGAGTGCCACAAGAAACTCGCGGCACTCTATACACTTCGTAAAATATTTCCCTTTCTGTTTTACTTAATAACACTTACCTGGGTTGCTCGAGTGCTGGAACACCATCATGATGATAGCGGCGACTGACTGTGACGCCTGACTCTCTTCCTCCATACCTGCATACTTGCGTGCTGAAAAACAATATAATCCATTAGTTTGTTGTCCAAGAAAAAAAAACAGCGCCGGTACCAAAAAAACGCATTTTAGAACCGGTGGCAACAGGTCATTGATTCGAATTGTAAACATATTTTTAAGGGATATTTAAATAAACCAGTTTTCGATTTATTTAACTTCTTAAAATGCTTTAATTGCTTAGACCGACTGACCCTGCGCCAATACCGGTATTACAAGTTTAGTGAAAAACAAAACAAAATCCTAACAAAATAAAAAACGGGCGAATTGTGGATGTAGGTACCTACTGTAAACGAGATCACAGGCTTGAGGTATTGAGTTTGAAAAAAAAAAAAAAAAATAATATTGTATATGTATAAGATTTGTCATCTATGGTTATAATCATGAAAATTAAACTTATAAGTAACAAAAATATTAACTTATTTTTAAGTTAATATTTTTAACCGACTTCCCCAAAAGGAGGAGGTTCTCAATTCGGTTGTATGTTTTTTTTTTTTTTTTTTTAATGTGTGTTACCTCATATCTCCGTCATTTATGAACCGATTTGGAAAATTCTTTTTTTATTTGAAAGGATATACTTCCCGATTGGTCCCATTTTTATCAAAATTTAGTTCTGATGATGGAATCCATGACAAATTGAGGGAACTCCTCAAATATTATAGGCATACACATAGCGATTTCGGTATTTTCAGCAACCAGTTAAGCATTTGCATTTAGAAAGTATCATTTGGTGAAGTGGAACTGATGAAGAAGTCCACAGATGGCCAGAACTTCTCAATGATAAGTATTTCACGGGCAATCACGGGTGGCGTCATTTATAAAACCAATTTAGAAAATTATTTTCTTATCTGAAAGGTATACTTTCAGATTGGGCCTATTTTGATCAAAATTCAGTTCTGATGATGAAATTCATGACGACTTGCGGGAAATCCTCAAAAAAATTTATAAGGAAACCAGGATCTGTTGATGGCATCCCAGACAAATCGAGGCGAACCTTCAAAATCGTAGTGGCGACTAGTGCGTTTGTAATTTTTTTTCATTAAGTATTTTAAAGCACTACTATTTAATGAAGGTCTGGAGTCAATCTGGTGATGGAGCCGAAAGACAGTTGAGGGAACTCCTCAACGATTTACAGCAATTACCTGGTGTTTGGGCTTGATTAATTTGTATTGATGAGAACTTTACACTTAGATGGGTTGTGACTGTCATTAGGGGTTTGATGATGAAGACGAAGGACAGTCAAGGGAACTCCTCAACGTTTTACAGTAGCCACCTTGTGTTCGGAATTAATTCATTTTAAGGATGATAAGATGATAAATTCCTGTCACTGTTAATTGTGTCGCTGGTAGTGTTATTCGAATTTAGGTACCAAAACTAAAAAGTGAAAAAATAAAAACTTTTAACAAAAAAAAAACAACCGACTTCCAAAAAAAACACTACAAATTGAAAAATAATTTTAATTTCGGAAGTCGGTGGCAAAAAAACGAAAATTCAAAACCAAAGACACCGACTTCCGAAATTAAAATTATTTTTCAATTTGTAGTGTTTTTTTTGGAAGTCGGTTGTTTTTTTTTTGTTAAAAGTTTTTGGTTATAAGTTTAATTTGCATGATTGCTGGCAAATGCTTGCACTGATTGGACAGGTCCACTCAATGCGTGTGGTTTGTGGTTCTTTCCTCAAAAGACCATTTCAGACACAATTCTGCATGTTCTTCACATGATCTGACCAAGATTATGTCTGGACTTTAAAAGAGACTGTGACCTTTGAGTTTGTTTCGAACTTTCTTCTCAAAGTAGTCAGATAGGAAACGCCGACCTCATCTAGTTAAAAAAAAACAACGGGTTGCACTCCGGGAGTGCCGGCAGAAGTGAAAACTTTTACATTTCAAAAATGCACAACATTTGAATATTTTCGAATGGTTAGGGTTAGGGAATAATTTCGCACGAATTGCTTTATTTATCATTACAAAAGTACTATCATTTATGTGGTTCATTAGTAAGTAGTAGTATATTTATTTATTTTTTAAATATAGTCTAATAAAAATAAACAATTTATTACCCATCAAAATGAGTAAAATTTCTTACCTCGCAATCTTTACGTAATTTCAAAGACTATTTATTTTGATATTTACTTGGTCGGTTGCTAGGCAACGGATCTTACGGTCATGTTCTGACGCGAGTTTAACATTTTTTTACCCTTCCCAAAAAAGTGCACAACGCCGCTAAAGAAGTGTTCACTTCAAAAATATGATTGACGTGTAAAAGTGTTTGTACAAACCTACTTATAGAAATAAAATAATTTTTCATTGATTTGGTGGGTGTGACAAAATTCATAGAAACGCCTCTTCCTCTCTCATCCACCTGCTTCCAGCCACCCTACAAAGATCTTCGCACCTCCAAGCCTAACGGGAAATCAAACATAGTAACTGAAGTCACTTACTGATAGTAAAAGGCAGGATATAATAAGAAAGTAGATGCAGGATCTCCTGATGAAGAGCCACTGGGAACATCGCCACGCAGTAGGCTACCAAGAAGGGCAGGTTGTCAATCATGTCATACTCCAGGAAGGGCAGCAGGCATCCCAGGCACTGTAGGATGGCTTGGCCGAATGCTGGAAACAAGTGTATAAAATATTTCATGTTTTAAAGTGTTCAAAAAGAATTTCAATGTTTCAAAGTGTTCAAAAAGCATTTCAATTTTAATAATTTTTTAAAAATTGTGATAGCTCAGTGTTCATTTGCATAACTCAATGTGCAAAGAGTTAAAAACGGATTCCTTTGTTCAAAGCGCTAGAGAAGGATTTGATAGTTGAATTTCAAGTGTGATTTTTTTTTAATATTGAAAGAGTTCAAATGCATTTTATTGTTCAAAGTATAACATACATTGTTAGTAAAATATTTTGTTATTAAATAAGTATAATGTGTATACCTTGCTATCGACACCGTACAAAAACAACTTCCAATAAATTACTACTACAAAGGCACGTACTAAAACAGATAAGACTTAAAATACAAAAGATGACTTAACCAGTCTTCAATTTTAAACCTTGATCATCGTTCCTACAGACTTTAGTTATATTTAGATAAATATTACATCACCAATTCAGCGAATCAAAGTGAAAAAAATAGCCATTAGACTTACCCAGTGTCCCATACTGCAGATGTGGTGTGGAGTCCACGAGCCCGGACAGCGCGTTGAACAGGCTCTTATAGTCCAGGTTGGGGTACAAGCCCATCCTCTCACTGTCATTGTCAGCATCCCGAAGCATCTCAAGGGGAGAGCGCGGGACATCTTTGAGGACGCCTGGAGAAATTGTGGAGCAATCAGTGAAAGGTTGGAAGTAAATTACGTAGGAAAGACTAAAGTTTGGTGATTTCCTGACTCCGGACTACTTAGAACTCTTCAAGTGGAGGTAGTTAAGAGGATTCCGCTGTTAATCTAACTTAGACTTTACAAAAATTATGCCACAGCTCTTGGAGATAGCTACATTGTGGCACATAAAGTCAGTTAAAAAGGTGGACTCCTCTAAAAGCCGCTTTGTAAAATTGTGTTTTCAAGTTGTGCCCGCGATTTCTCTCGTGTTGGCTAAATGTAGTGGTACTAACTAAAACCCGTTCAGAGAAAATATAGGTACCTACCTAAGAATTTAAATAAAAAACCGTGGTTTGAATAAGTGATTCTCCAGTTATAAGACTTCTCCGCCTTACGCTTTCTGATCCAGGAACATGTGGATAATCCTCCTAATGAGAATTCCCTGAAAAACTATTAAAATCAAAGGATACTTACTAAGAAGAGTCTGTGAGAAGTATTTGACAGTGTTGGCAATGTCAGTGCCTAGAGGCAACGGCTGAATGTTGTGCTGCAGCCGTAGTTGGGCGTCGTACAGGCTGCGGATCTTTGCTGTAACTGTATAGGACGAGGCTAGAGAGTTATCCTATTAGTATATTGGCCTTTTTCTTCATTCAGCAGAAGAAGGAGAAAACAGTCAAGCTCTGGCCAAACTGAACATTCACTCGCGCTGATTGTGTCAGCTAAAGGTGTTCAATCTGACGTGAATACTCGCATGCCTCCCTTATCATTACAACCATTGGAAACAGTCCCGTCCCGCGCGGGATTCTCCTCAATGTGGCCAGAGCTTGAGGCTTGCGATAGGTAAGCGCAGAGTTAGGCTATTTAAAACTATTCCATTACTGTTTAAAATCTGTTAAATATTTAGAAAAAAAGAAAGCAACCGATGAGAATTGTTTTATTATAGCTTTTTTAAAGTCGTTTGTTGACTTGCATCTTTAACAATTTTCTCACAGCCACTTCTAAATTGACCACATAATGAGTAGGTATCTTAGCTCCTGAAGTCATGGTCTGAGCTGTATTCCAGATTTCCACCGGATGCCTAGATAATTCCTAAAATTCCTAAATTATTTATTTTGAGTTTATCATCCCTTTTTATTACTTCAACCCTTCCAAATTGTAAAAAAAACATCAACTCCATTTTTAAGATATTTTAGAAGATTTCATTGTAAGAAACAAAATTCCTAGCCAGTAGGTGAGGGTTGCGATGCGTGGCTACAAAAGGATGAATTGTTAACAGTAAACAACCTTTACGTGGGTGCAGTTTTAGTTCTTTGTAAATAGCTTTCCTAAAATCTTTGTAGTGCTGAGTACCTATAACTGCCACCTTTTTTTTTTTTTATTTGAAATATTTGATATCTTCTATTGTGTCATCTCATGTATGCACTAACTAATAAATAAATATGTTATTATATTTAAATATTTTGTTTGCTTATATCTAACAAAAATTACTAAGAGGTACCTACCTAAAATATTGTTTTTTTTTTAAATCTGATATTCTGACTGTGGTACGAAATCTTAGTTGAAAGCCGTAGCTAACAATTTAAGATTTCGCGCCTAATAAGCGTCTTTCTTAGACGCATGCGTCACCTATTGTCAAGTTCCACTTCAAGAAAAGAACCTCGTGTTTAAAATAATCTTACGGTTTGGACTTTGAAGAACTGTAAGTTTTAAATAATTGAAAACCTCAAAGTGTAGGTAAGGCTAGGTATTCCATAAAGCAAAGTTCCGATTCCCGATAATGTGGCACATTTAATACGGGCCGCGGGACGCATGCGTGGCGACCGCGTCAGAGGCGGAGCAATGCCTCCGGATTGGTTGCGGCAGTGCGACACCACCCCGGGGCGCATGCGCGCACTGGCTATCGATTGGCGGCCTCTATTAGCTACGACAGGCGCGGTCGGAACGCTGCGGGGTGCAAGGGTGCAAGGGGAACTCGCGCATGCGTAGCGCCTGTGCCAAAATCGTTTTTTTTTTTTCTCAATCTATAGATAGTTTTATTGATTTAGTATTGGGATTTAATTTTTACTTTTTTTTCTGGGAATAATTTAGTTTTCTGAATATTGAATTTTTTGTTTTGGGCTATTGAAATCTATTTCATAAAGATTTTAACTATGTTTTTTAGATAATATTATTATATTGAATAATTATTTGCAAATACTAGAAGAAGTATTTAAACAGTAATGAGATAATTTTAATTATCTTTACAAAACAGCTCTTTTTAAATTTACTTTGTATCTCAATTTTTTACATTTGGTCTTGCCAAAGAATTGGCACATACAACTTTGAAAACACAGGTATAAATGAAAAAGCAGCAGTAATTATATTTATTTATTTACTACACATCAATACATCATGCAAATAACAATATAATCTACCATCAAATACAATGGCTACATTTTCAAAGACTGAATTAAATTTTTACAATAATTTTCTAAGATAGACATCAAACTATTTCTAACATTTTTGACACCAAATCTACTAAAGACATAGATTTCTATATACATTATGTAACAGAAAGCAAACAAGACCAAAGAAAGGATTTTTTTGTACAAATCCTCATCTTCAACAAGTTCATTTGAAAAGCAGTGTTATGCCTTCAACGTAAGGCTTAATTTATCGTAACTCGATGGATTGACTGATTATTATATTTTTCATGGAAAATTCTCAGTAATAAGAATAAACTATTTATAGGACTTGCTTATATTCTGTTACACATTATATTATAGATATATTATGAAGCAAATAAATATTCCAGAGGACCGGCAGATGGATGAAGACAATTTAGTTTGAGTAAGCATCATTTAATAAATCTCTTTAAAAAATTATAGGAACATTTTGACTTTACAATGATATCATAGACAACAAAGAAATTCTATAAATTGATTTTAAGAAACCAAAGACATTTGATTTATTTTTTATAAAATTTTGTAGCAGTTTTTTTTCTGTTTACATCATAATGTGCAAGGTGATTGACCAAGGATAGGTATGTTAGTATTTGATTTACATTAGTCATTATCATTGAAAAAAATTAAGGTTTTTTTTTTGAAAAATATTTTCATTGACGTAAAAGAAACATAGACAGACAGGAGGTTTACTAAGATATAAATATATACACAGAAGGATAAAAACAGATATACATTATTATACATATGAAGTTGATACGATAGACAAAGCTTCCCCAGAAACCCCCACACCAGGATTAGCAGCGGGATGGTACGGACAGACACTGGTTTTGCCAAAATTTTAGAAAGGTGAGCCACACAAACAGGCACCCTGATTCTGCTAATTGAATTTATTGATCAAACTGCATTTAAATAATTGCAATACTTATTTATTTAAATGAAGATATTTCAAGCGAAAATAAATATTATTTGTACCTAGTTGACATCCCAGGCATAACTGCAAAGCTGCTTACAGCACCCCATTGTTCAAGATGGTGCACCAGTTTAAAAAGTTAACACGACTTGCTTGCTCGGGACCTGACTGGATTGTGAGCACCTGGAGCACCAGTCAAAGGTGGTTCAAAATGGCAGACGTCTGGGCGCCCCACATCTGCACGCATGCGTATTGGCGGCATCGCATAGGGCGCTGCTGGAAAATGGCGGGTGAACCGCGTGGCACATTCCGCCATTTTGAAATTAGCCCACCATTTTCTAGAAATTTCTGGGGCATTCTTTATGACGATCATAATTTAATAAATCAATATAAGTAAAGCAGTTTGACCAAAAATTAACAGAATCAAGAATACATAATATATAACATTGAAACAACAGCGGGTACTTTTCCCAGTAGAACTAAACACACATTGTTTATTGAGAACATTCTAGGATACAATGGGGCAGGACGGAGACACCAACACCTAATAAACCTAGGGATATGCACACATGAAACCTAGAAGGGAAACAGGGTTACCATCTTGAAGTATTATGTCTTGTTAGAAAACTACTTTCAAACCCTCAGACCTAGAATAGTATTAAAAAGATAGTTTTTTTTTTAATTTCATGCATCTTTGCCCTAATATTTGATTTAATATAAATGTTACATAATTAATATGATATTTGATTTAATATTCTCTAGTAACTTTATAGCCAACATTTTATTTAAAAAAGCATTTGCAGAGTGAAAGCAAGCAACACTGAATACAATATGGCTGCCTTGCAAAGGTGAATATTTTACCCGATTCAAAGTTTAAATCAAATAACGAAAAATTGTAAATTTTAATTTTATTTCAAGAAGGCAAATGCAGTATGAAACACAATTAGTTAATTAGTTGCAATGGAAAACTACAACCGCATGTGAAATAAAAAATATTAAGTTAGGTAGCAGTTTGTCCCAAGCTGTTTTTTGAGAGATGTGCACTTTAATAATTTGTAATGTGATTGTCAAGTACATCCAATACAAGATGGATGGTTGCAAGTCTATAATAACAATTTTTTTT
Source organism: Conistra vaccinii (assembly GCA_948150665.1). Classification (NCBI taxonomy): domain Eukaryota; kingdom Metazoa; phylum Arthropoda; class Insecta; order Lepidoptera; family Noctuidae; genus Conistra; species Conistra vaccinii. Next base: position 18,525,557 of record OX411338.1, on the reverse strand, counting down.
TTAAATTTTTTTGGGGATTTTTTTAATTTTAAGAAAGAACCAACATCTAAAGTAGTACCCTAGTAACAAATTATAAAATAAAACTGCAATGGCAAGGGCAAAAAAAAATAAGTCACTATTTACTTGGTTTTCCGAGCTGCTATCAACTATGAAAATAAATTTGAAGTAAATCCCTGCTTTTATTGGAAAGTCCATCAACACCAAATAATGAGATTATCGCAGTTGCTAAGAGACACAGATGGCAACCCTAAGAGATGGGGGGCAAGGCAAGCTAACGTGCCGGAACAAAAAGTGCCACAAAATTTAATAGCTCGCTTGTACGAGCTCACCTTTCAAGCTCAGCTCAGAGTCCGAAACCGAATACTGCATGGTATCCTGTGGCCCCTGCATTTGGACACATATAAAGCACTACTCAACGACGCCCCTCATACAACTCTGAAAAACAAACGCGTTAATTTCCATGCAAGGCGTTCACTGAATGTAATTTAAGCGCTAATAATAATAAAGATACTTACATGCCGCCGCCCTGGTTCCCATGTTGATGAGTTGGATCTTGAAACTGCCCTGCATTGGAGCACCGGGTAGAATGCCCCGCTCATACAACTGCACTCAATCAAATCAATAAGAGCCGGCCCGGCCGACGAATGCAAGGGAGGAACTTCGGCTGGGGAGCTAGGAAGGGGTAGTTCGAAAGAGACAAGACCTAAATCTAGATATCCTATCCCATTCAGAGGCAATTGAATATCGATCGTTACAGCGGTCCGCGCATGGGTAATTTACGTCAACATTGTTATTGTTATGTCAACTCAATACGTCAAATTAATGATGTCCGGTCTAGATTTATGCAGATAGCGCATCCGGCATCGATTTCGCACTTTTTACTTTGTGATTTACACCATTTGTCTAATATTCAATCAAATATTCAAAACGAGATGTTCAAAAATAATAACATTGCATAATGTGCTTTTTTTGTTTGTTATTATCAAGCAGAAACAAAATATTATATCGAATTTAACCCCTCATTCCCCATATTAGATTGGTATTTTTACCAAAATTAAACACTGGATAGTTTATTGCACTGATTTAGTTGATTTTTCGTTCAATGATGTCTATTTTTTAAGCCAAAGCGTGTATTTTTCGTCTTATAAGAATCTTAGTTGACCCGTTCACAGCTGTCATCCAACCTGCGCGCGAAATACTGGGGCTGGCTGAATGGGGGGTGGGGTGAGAAATGTGGAATGGGGTAAGAGGCGCGAACATTTGAATACAATTATGTCATGTAAGTTACGTAGATGGTACTAAACCTATGATTAAATAACAACTAAGTAAAATCACCTTTATAACTTTCATAAGAACATACAAAACAGGTTTTTTTTTCCTCAAAGGTGGTCCTTTGTATTACCGCGTCTATAGCAAAAATAAATGACTTTGACTTTTAGAATACCCTGTTTTATTGTTTTGGGTCATGTTTCGATAATTAAAAACAATATTGTTTGTTTGTTTTGTCTTTGAATGTCAGGTAAATTAACTTTACCTGACATTCAAAGACAAAACAAACAAACAATATTGTGATGCAAGATAATTTATTTGATGTACTGATTACTTACCTGAGAGCATTTTAATCTGATGTTCGGTTCTCAGTGTTGTGTTCTACCTAGTTTAAGCAGACTTCAGCTGTTTATCAATTTTTAACACAATTTTGAGATCATTGTCGCCATGTCGGGGTAAGTAGGGTAGGTAGGTACTTATATCAGTCACGTGACTTGTACATAGGTATTATGTTCAAAAGAGTCTTAAAACTATGGGATTTGTAGACGAACACCATTATAAATTGAAAAATAATTTTATTGTCACGATTAATATCACAATAGAATCTATAATACAATAATATAATACCTACAATCACAGTGTCCATTGCGTTCCGCATCAAACAATCTAGAAAATGTCACATATTTATAGACTCCATTCATCTACAGTTTTAAATATTATTAAACATTAATATCGCTTACAAGTTAGGCCTAAACTCATAACTAGTAACTATTTGAAATATTAAATATAATTTAAAACTTAGTTAACTGTGGGACCAGCCCTTAAATTTAGTTTTTGCGATACAACACAACTGTGCATGAACAGAGCCCTTGACTCCATCCCCTAATTCTACACCCTAATTACACCGATAATAACAACAAAACCTCATAATATTATCATAATTATGTTATTTATCCTAAGTAAATGACGGTGTAATAGTGGGTTTTCTAGGTAAAACAAAACAAGAAAAAATATCACCACTCTAAAAGAATTTAAGTCAGCTAGTACACCGAGCTACCGAGCTACGGTACAATACACACTGTAGTTTCTTGACTTGTGTATACTGTGGCATTGAGAGTAAACGATAGCCATTATTTCATCAACGATCTATCGCGCCGGACAAGGCTTGCTGTAGCACAAGCTGCTGCGCGTTTATCAGTTTCTTTAATTCCCTCACTTCCTGAGTCAACTGGCGCACGTTTTCCGACGTCTCATCCAACCTGGCCTGAAGACTGCCCAACCCTGAGGAGTACCCATACTCTCTGTAACCCGAATCATTGTTGTTCTCATACTTTTTGAAACACGAGTACGCGCCAGTTGTTGACCCGCTCGACGATATCGTGTGACCATATTGTTTCCTCATTTTCGCGATGTCGTAAGCAGCCATCATTATGTCTCGAGGAAGTCGTTTCTCACTCGGGTTTAATGGCTTGACGCTCAATACTACTCTGTAAGCTTGTGGTGATACTAGAGCTGAGGAATGGAGGATTTTTAGCAGACATTTCGGCAAGTAACCGTTAAATAAGGCAAGCTCCATGTAGGATATCAGTTTCGTCTGCCTGACCAGTTTTGAGAGTCCCGCGGTTTTTCTCAACCCCTGAATGTCATGGACAGCTATACCTACTAACAGATTCATAAGGACTACAGTAACAAACATTAGAAATAATACATAAGTGATTTGCGCAGAGAATTCTAAAAGGACAGGAGGGTCGTTACCATCTGGCTCGTTAAGCAGTAAATCCAAATTTAGCTCGCCAATCATCATGGTCAGGACAGTTATGAAACCCATGAAAGGGTTTGCGAAAGAGGAGGAGTCAGGGAAAATGACACAGAAACTTATAGTAAAGCCGATTAAAATACAGGAGTAAGCCATCAGTAATTTGGCAAATTCCTTTTGAACTTTTTGGTACATCGCGACATAGGTCCCAAAAACCGGTAGTTGACCGATCATCATCATCAAGTTAGTCCAGCCAGCCAGCACGGCGAACGCGCCTACGTGATTCTGCCAAGTGTACGTGATGTTGGTATAGATATACGATATGAGAAACACGCTCACAATCACGAACCATTCGATAATATTCTCGGATTGCATCAAATATTGTTTCACAGTAGAATATCCGGCTATTCCGTAAACCTTTCTGAATATCTCAAATATCGTAATTCCGGCAAGCACCCACCATTGCATTTCTATTACAAATGGATTTTTCCGTAACAGGTCTCCGAGTATGGACTGTTTCTGACAAAGTTCTTGCTCTTGGATCGTTTCCTCCATATCTTTACTGCCATTGTAACAATTATGCGCTAGAGCAGTCAACACATACAATGTTAGGCACAAAACAAATATGAAGCTTAGAAACAGTCTAGCGACGTAATATTTACGTATTTTCTCCCACTTTATGTGAAGGAATGCTGAACAAAGTGGATGGAGGAGGACTTCTTTCTGTCCCTCGTCGACGAACGTGTTCAAGTAACTAATCTCCCGCGGGTAACAATGATGTAGTATGCTACGAAAGTCAAGCTCCAATTCCACCTCCCTATTGCTCGTCTGTGAGTGTCGCAGCGTGATCGCACAGTCCAATTTTCTAGTTACCATCGCTAGAGACGCCGGCGTTTTTCTAGCTATTACATTAAGCGCCGAGTTTCCTTTTTTAGACCTTGTCGTGACGTCAGCGCCGTGGTAGATTAATGTCTCGACGCACGCTGACAGCCCGTCGAGGGCGGCCAGGTGCAGCGGCGTGAAGCCATACTCATCCTTCTGGTTCACATTCGCTCCCCAACTTATCAACGTCTCGATGATATCGCAAGCGCTATCGGACTTGCCTATAGCGGCGTGCAGTGGGGTCCTCATGTCGAAGTCGTTGGCGTTCGGCTCGGCGTTACCTTTTCTCAGCAAGGACTCCACACACTCCAAGCTCGACGAACGAGCAGCCAGGTGCAATGCCGTGAAACCTCTGTGATTTTTTAAAACAGCTTCAGCACCCTTTGATAACAACAAATCCACACATTCCACAAATCCACCGTCAGCTGCCAGATGTAACGCAGTGGACTCCCTGTCACCGACTCGCGTCCGCACGTTTGCGTCCGCGCCGGGCGTCTCGAGCAGTATCGTTAGGCACTGGAGCATTCCTAAATCGGCCGCAAGATGTATAGCGTTGGTGCCGCCCGGCTCAATTTGATTCACGTCGACACCGTGGGATATAAACAATTTAAGGCATTCCACGGAGTTGGCTCGCACCGCACAATGGAGCAGGCCACCTTCACAGTTGATATACTTCACGGCGGTATGTACGGATGCACCGCGACTGATTAGCAAATTAGCCACTTGCACTGAGTTCCCGAACGCGGCACAATGGAGCGGGGCGAAGCATCTTGGCATGTAATTAGGTTCTAAGCCGCATGACAGCAGGTAAGTAGCGCATTCCGTGGAGCCGCTGAAGGCCGCGACGTGCAGCGGGGACAGTCCCAGGGCATCGAAATATAGTGGGTCAGCTCCGACCTCGACCAGCGGTTGTAGGAAGTTGGCAAGTTTCAGGAAGGCCGCCCAAAACAGGCACACATTTTTCTCGGCTTCCGTCGCCGTCGAGAAAGTAGTGGCTGCGGATTCTGCGGTAATGACCCCGGTCTCTAGCTCGTCCAGTAATCGCAGACGTCCGCCGACGGCGCGCATCTGCTCGTGCGCGCTCTGACGTAACGAGTCACCGCAGATGTGCGCAGTTAGGTCGAGGGGTGGTTCTTCGAAGCTGTCGTACATGTTAGGGGCGCTCTCGGCGGGAGGCGAGGAGCCGGCGTTGACGTACTCGAGGTGTCCCATGGAGGGATAGGCTCGTTCGAGGGACTCTTCGTCGAGCGGGGGGTGGGTTTGGTGTTGCGTTCTGGCTGGGGAGGAGAGGACGCGGGAGACGCGAGGTCGGCGGTCCATGTCGGCGCGCGGGAGGGTCCTAGGGCGGGCGTCATCTTCGTCGGGCTGTCGGCGGCGCGCGAACCAGCGCGCGGTGAGCAGGCGGCGCGTGGTGGGCATGCGGGCGGCGACGCGGCACTGAGCGCCGAACGCTGCTATTATGTGCCAATTGTGACCGCACATGAATCGCGCACACCTTTTCGCTGTTAGGCTGTTTACAGACGAGGATATCTTACCACTTTGAGCAACTGTGTCGCGGCGACTGATGTCGACTTATTTCATTTTTATTAAGATTGTTTTGCGCGCTAATGCTAATGCTTCTAGATTTGCTGGAGTTGCTGAGCCTAAAGTTATGTCAGGATTTACATGAAATAGGTAAAAAAAAAAACAATCATGCGCATGCGCAGAAAGCCTTATTTGTCTTAGGAGAATGTTCAAAATTTATGGGCAAAAAACCTAGAGTTGATAGAAAACAAAAGTGAAATTACTTTCTTTCAATTATCAAAAAATTCAATTTCAATTACTCTCTTTTATTTTATTTTTAATAATATGTACTTTAATGATTTTCTTGTTTTCTATAAGTAAATAAAGTTGGTTAGCAGTATATAGTTTATTAAAAGACACGTAAACAAGCGCAGGTAGATATTTATAAGTGAAAAAAATACATCGCTGACGCAATATATTTATTATCGTGATCAATTATGGAAAAATCTAGAAAACTTTTGCACATCGATCACTAATAAAGAACATTAGTGATCGATGGTTTTGCATAGTGTCTTCATGCCCGAGCATACCTACGCGAAATAATACAACATTCTGAGTAGGTACATGCGCACAACTTCCCAACGTACGACGAGGTATTTATTTTTTTAACGCCGAGTCTGTCTGGGTTTAAGTTCTCGAGGGCTGCTGCGATTCTTGCATTTGTCGCTGTTTTGTTGAAATAAGTGTTATTAGCACTCTCGTGCTTAACTGACTTTCATTACTCTTTAACTTACGTTATTTGGAAGATGGAATATGTGCAACATAACCACATGGTGCACTATCTGTCGGAATAATTCGCCGGGAATGACCACGAAGTAAATGGAACTTCCTAAGTCATGCCTGTTAGGTCACAATTTGTTGTTTAGTTGGCGCCAAACGTAATTGTTTCTTGTCTTCAAGGAAGGTACATTTTCCACCCTAGCCAGTAACAAAGATGGATCAGCCATCTCACTTAATTCACCACACTCAATCAATCAGCTAAGCCTATCGCAGTCCACTACAAGACACAGGTTTCTCCCAAAATGCGCCACAACACCCTGTCCTCCGCCTTCCGAATCCAGTCTGTCCCAGCCACCTTTTTAAGGTCATCGGTCCATCTAGCTGGGGGGTGTCCCACACTACGCTTGCCGATACGCGGTGTCTATTTTAGGACTCGTCTGCTCCCTCGGCCATCGGTCCTTCGACAAACATGGCCAGCCACTTTAGCTTACTTACTCAGCAAGCTAACTCCGGTTCTTTTCCACACTCTCGCTGGTCGTGTAACCAGCCTACCTCCCATCAACAATACCCCTGACAAATGTATGTATTTACTAACATTTCCCGCGGTGATATCATTGTGACCAGGACTTGATCTCGCAAGATCTCGGTCATTACCGCTACTTACTAAAAACGTGCCTTTCAGGTTAACGAGACGCCATTGAAGATTGTAATCTTTGAAACATGTGAGTCAGGACTGGGGATCAAATGAAATTGACTGACTCATTGACTAATTTCAGGATCTCTTGGCTTTGGCTGTATCGTTGATCGTAAGTATGTCGCACGTGGTCAGTTATTTTGGCCAAACTAAGTCCAATATTTTTTTGTGGTTAGTGACTAACGTGGTGTCAGAGTTTTTATGGGGCTGTCACTTGGCTTCACATGCCATCGGGAAATATCTCTCAGGCATGCCGGTTTCCTCACGATGTTAGACCAGTGATAGCCTGGTGGTCTGACCGTAGGACTGCTAAGTCATGGTCTCGAGTTCGAACCGAAAGCATTTTTCGCATTTATGAGCGTAATATACGGGGTGTCAGGGACATCGACGCGAAGCCGATTACCATGGATTCAGTACATGATTCTGAACCCCCCCTGCGTTGAAATTTTTCGTCGGTTATTAAAAAAAAAATCTGCTGCTCCATACATTTTGACCGCGTAGGTATTGCACTTTTCTATGAAACAACTGTTTTTTTTTTAAATAACCGACGAAAAATTTCAACGCAGGGGGTTCAGAATCATATACTGAATCCATGGTAACCGGCTTCGCGTCGATGTCCCTGCCACCCTGTATAATAACTCTTACTTCAAAAAGGTTAAGTGCAAATGAAAACACCGCACTCTCCAGAATGTCTGCTGTTTTATGAAAGAGCTGGATTACACACAGGATAGTTTGTGATACTTGGACTATTTACGTATGAAGAAGAGATGGGGCATGTCTTCCTTGATGAATAGTCTCTACTTAGCGGGGAACATAGTACCTACCTACTGGAGATGTGTTTCACCGAGGCGTTCTGTGTCTTATCTCATGTCTCTTTCTGGTCGATTGAAACAACGATGCGTAGAGAATAACTCAATTGAAGCATTGGATACAGTAATAATAATAATGCTTCTTCTGCTAAATAGTAGTTTTTTCTATTGCAAACCAGATTGCACTACCTAAACATAACACTTGAGAAAGATCTAGAGACGAACAGGAACTAAAACCATATCTAACATCAAACCTTGTTGTAAGTTATGATGACGTCTTAGTCCAACTACACTAATTAACAATAGGTACATCAAAAATTACGTACTTAGGTACTAATGGTGCTATTCGTGGGAACGGAAACAATCAACAATATTTGCAAACAATGGTCTAATTAGCCACTACAGGTATCTACCTAGGTACAGGTATATCTTAGACATTGGTAGCAATGTCATTGTGGATTGTTAAAATACGGCTTAAGACAACATTACGGTATCTTGGTCTAGCTAGAAGACAATAGGGCAAAATACTATGGCATTTGTTATCACCTCGATGAATGGGCCGCCTGCAGAATGCAGCAGGGCATTGATGTCCTGCTGCATTCTGCAGGCGGGGCTTAAGATTTACCATATAGAGTTTCCGATGATTTTTCCTGCACATAATATTAAAAACAAGTCATACCCGAGCAAGTAACTAGTGCAAAGAATTCACAGAATTGCATGGAACGAATTCTTTCAGGAAATTCGATTACCCATGCGAATTGGTTACCGGTCCGGAATTCCGCTAGACCGAACATGCACAAAGCAGCATGGCATATTGTGTGACGAATGGCTGTGATCGAAGCTGCCTGGACATCTCATGGTGAGGACAATGAGGGTCAAAGTACAATCGGACACGTGGATGTTAAAGTATAATAGAGATTCAAATGATGTAGGCTACAAACTCAGGTAGAAGTAGGTATTCTAATTTGTATGTTTTGTCGATTTTATTCAAAATCTACGGTGCATACACCTAAGCCATTCAATGTTATAAAAACTTGGTTATCTTTAGCCAGATCTTATCGTTGGTATTGTCTGTGGTCACGAGGTCCGTGGGATTGATTCCTAGCCTCAATAGACAATTAAGTCGTCTTTCATGTGATCCTGTTTCTTTACTGAATAATTTACATACCTACCTAATCATTGTTCTTGGAAAAAGCTGGTCACAGAACTCGATACAAGCACAAGCGTCTGTGGAAGAAGCAAAAGGAGTGGAGGAAGGGTAGAAGAAACTCGCGTTCTATAGCGTTTCCCTGTCTATTGTAAGGAGAACATCATGAGCATTGATGTATTAAAAGCGGATGAGTAATTTTTTTCAAATTGGCCTGAGAAGCGGCACTTTTTGAACGACTTTAGGTACGTAAAACGGTCCCCAAAACGTTAGACCCTAGCTAGGGCCTAGCCCCTCAAAATGTCCAGCACATAATCAGTCCCTCCAAGCAGGGCCGTAGCCAGGAATTCATTTCGCGGGGTGGTTTGGGTTGACAAGTTTTTTTAGAATAATAAAATAATAAAGTTTTTCTGGTTTCGAGAGGGTAAATAAAGAATATAGATTTATAAAAAAAAATATTATCGGGGGCCCGGCAATCTAAATGGGGGCCCGGCAATCTAAATGGGGGCCCGGCAATCTAAAAGGGAGCCCGGGGTCCAGATATACAGAAAAAAAAAATAACTAGATGAACGCAGAATATAAGAGATAGCGAAGCGAGCTCGAGAATTTCTCTCAGAGAATGTTGAAGTTGCAGGAATTCATTAATACAAAGTCAGACTCGACAAACATACAGACGTACAACTGCTACTACGTACTTTTTGTAAATTATAAAGTACTCCTATGCGAAACAGATTACGATTATCAGATGTATTAGAGTATGGAGGTACCCTAGGAGGGTCGATTTCTGGATTGAGATTCTGCGTGCATGGTTTCTTACATTTCGGGGGGGGTTTGAACCCCGACCCTCCCCCCTGCTTCCAAGCAAAGTAGTTAAGCGTCGCAGAGCATTATGTTCTGACTTTCTGAGTCATCGTCGTAGTCCCTTAGATAATTTATTGACCACTATGAAGGCCTCTCTTGCATTTAAGACTTATAAGGGTCAACAGATATTTATCTAATTAACCCTACTTGTGTTTTTATCCTGTACATCATTCTAAGTGCTGTTGTCGAATGAAGGTATTGATGCTGTCTATCATAGGCCTATGTGTTTCACATATTTTGAAAAACATAGCGTAACAACCAAATATAACAAATATAACATTATACATAATGCAATAGTTAACTTTGTCTTAGGATTAGCTTTGATTTTGCTTGGCATTTAATTTTTACAAAAATTCTGTTAAATTGTACCCAATTTCGTATGTTTGTACGCTATTAACTGCAAAATATAGATCTGTGTACCTACCTTTTTACCCGACTTCGGCGAAGCAAAAAGGAGGGTTATGATTTTGACCGGTATGTATGTATGTATGTATGTATGTATGTATGTATGTATGTATGTATATATGTATGTATGTATGTATGTATGTTCATCTGTAACCTCATAACTTCTAAACCACTGATCATAATTTGACAAATGAGGTATCGTTAGAAGCGTCCTGATTGTCCGCTGGTTATAGGCTATGTGACGTTACATTAAATTCAATATGGCACCCTCTAGAGGACATAAAGTGACGAATGAAAAAAAAATTTTTTTTTAACCATACCATGTTTGGTATCAAATGAAAGGGCTTGACGAGCACATTACAAATATGTATATATATCATATTTTCAAAGTAAATAAATATGTTGAAATTGTTAAAAACATGCAAAAGTGAGACTGTGCTACGTACGGCGCGGCTGTAAAATTAATACCTGTTATACAATTAAACCTATACAAAAAAAATAAAGCGGCTTTGCAAATCCTTTATTTACGAAATTATAACCCCAAAACAAATTAAATAAAAAGCAAGTTTAAAAACTAAAACCCGACTACTGAAAAATCACGCTCTAAAAAGTATAAAACAAGAAAATATTTCGGACAGAAATCAAGACATAGGTACAAAAATGGTCAAAGTAAAGCCGTAGTCGCATGCCTGTCAGCTACAAAATTATAATGGCATGCGACTACGGCTTTACTTTGACCATTTTTGTACCTATGTCTTGATTTCTGTCCGAAATATTTTCTTGTTTTATACTTTTTAGAGCGTGATTTTTCAGTAGTCGGGTTTTAGTTTTTAAACTTGCTTTTTATTAACACCTATATTTAACAAATAAAAACTTTGACTTTGACTTCGCCTTTGCAGTGTTGAGTATTTTCTGATGATAATGAATTAAGTATAAACCTTTATTTTCTATGTCTCAGTGCAAATTAGTATGCGCAAGCACACTCTAGGACACCCGAGGAGCCGTGTTTCATGACGACATCGATGTTTGTACGATTTTGGTCTTTATGTCACAGATACATTATTAGATACCAGCCTATTGAAATGAAATGAAATATTACTGTCCCACTGGACGGCCAAGGCCTCTTCTCACACAGAGAAGGCACGAGCATTAGGCTGCCTGTCCACTGGAGCGGAGAGGAGAGGAGACGAGCGGAGATGTGCCAATATTGAAATTAATATTAACCAATAGAATCTAAATTCCGCTCCAGAGTTGCGATTATATTAGTTAATATTGGCACATCTACGCTCCTCTCCTCTCCTCCGCTCCAGTGGACAGGCAGCCTTAATCTGGAACTGTCCTGAAACCTGGACGTATACCTAGTTTAATACAAGTCTGGAAGCGCCAACCCGGTTCGGTTGTAGGTATGTACAGACTAGCACATCAACCTACTCCAATCTGTCACATTTTTCCAATCAACATTGAACCTTATTCTTTAGCGATAAAGTTGAAAATCTATTAAAAAATGTGACAGATTAAAGTAACTTGATGTGCTGGCGTCTGTACCCACCCCAGAGCCTAACTCTCCGCCGCATCTCCCCGTTCGAGATAGATTACATTTAACTTTTTTTTAACATACAAATTACAGACAGGTTTTAGTTTATTTTGTCTCATTAATCCTTTTTATCTGTTTTTGTGCAGGCGCTTTACTTTGTGTAAATAATAACATCACCACTGCTCTCAAAACGGTGAAGAAAAACATCGTGAGCAAACCGGCATGTCATAGAACCAAAAATTCGAAGACATGTGACATCTACCAACCCGCACTGGGCCTGCGTGGTAGATTACAGCCCACTCCCTCTCGAAGAGAGACCTGTGTCCCAGCAGTGGGAACAGTTTCGGCTGATTATGTATGATACCTAAGTATATGTTTTTTCTCTCAAATTGACAGAAAGCAACTACCATAGCAGTGACCACTGTTACAAAAAACTGGAACAGTTCGATAATCCCAAAACTTCAATAGCCGTTGGTTCATACCTAACAGTCAGATCGGCTGGTACTTCGGCTGGCTTATTCCACTGGTAAAATATACCCTATAACTATTAAAATAAAGTTATTTATACATTGCCGTTTATTAAAAATACGCCAATTGTAGCGAAAGCATGAGATTATAAACCTTTTGAATAAGATCTCACGGCAGATGGATGACGAAATTATTAGGGTTGCTCTTTGTATCATGTTTTATAATACTACTATTAGGTACCAGTTACGATGGGGTGTTTATTTGCAAACATTTTAAATGATAATGATCCAACCGTATTCAAAAGATCTTTTTGCAGACCTATTCAGTTAAATGAAGTCTTTTTAATATACCTGCTGCTATTATGCTAAACCCCTATTTAGTTGCATCTGGTTGCAGTCTGCCTCAACATTTTTGAGAAAAGCGTGAGACTGAGTGAGATTTCAAAAAGATTTATTTTTATTGGTTTCGGAGTTCACGTCATGACCATAATTCGCTTCTGTTGAGCACAAATGTAGATTTGTCTGACATATTATTTATTTAATTTCTGATCCTCATGGCCTCAGTTTTGCTATTTGTGTCGAAACATGCCCATTCAAAAAGGTAGTGCGAACGAACTTAGCCACACCTAACACTCAGTCTTATTTCAATTATACCAGGTATTTTTGAATTGCCGTAGAAATCGGTCAGTCAGAAAGATGAAGCAAGTTGCCCATTCCAAAGCGTAGTTAGGTAGGTTCACATCGAGAAGAACGGGCCAGCAAGTCCATTTTCTATTGTTAGAAAATATTGGTAATATCATTCAGCAAATCAGCACTCTAATTGCGTAACATGTTTTCAATCACAATCGTAATTATTTTGAAGGATATTGCTTAACCATTGCTTCATATGAACAACGTAAATAACGCAATGAATGTCGTTGAACTGTTAAAATGAAATCAATTGCTACTGTATGTGTGTCCCGATTCAAACTTAATTGCGGCTCGGAATATGAGGCGTGTCGCTGCGCAGTAACGAGTTCATGTGACAGCGGGGATGAGGGGTGGGGTACTGCGCAGCGAGTGGCTAACTTCCGAGCCGCCATTAAGTTTGCGGGGCAATAACTGTACGCTATTGCCCCGCAGGTTCAATTTATTACACTTATTCATCTAAAATTAAAACCACAATCTTTGTATAATTCAAATATTTAATGTTATACAATTTGCAGCTTATACACATAGAGAATGTACATATGTATCAATATAGTTAACATAATTACAAGTTGGTGCAATCACAAGTGAATGAAAAGACGATACGACTGTTATAGTGACGCGAAACGAATAGTATTTAGATTTACATTACATGTGATGGCAAAATAGCTCAAATAATATAACGATATGATCTTTCTAATGTATATGTTGATCAATTTATATTAATTTAGATGGACTTTTTAAGATTTTTTATAGCATGATGATTTTAAAATTTAAAATAAAAGAATCATATGAGATATTAGTCAAACATTAGATACATTATCTTCATAGTATTTAAGCCATTTTGCATTCAAACGATAATAATATTTTATTAATCATACACATTTTTGGATGGATTATGTTTTTCATTTAAACTAAAATAATAACTATTAAAGCTAACCATTAAAACATACTAAAGTATAAATTAAAAACTATTTACAAAATATTACAAAAGGTTTTATTTTCATTACACAAAACATTAATCGTTTATTAGTAAAAAAATATTAATTCAATGGTATCCTTAAATATTATTGTTTCTGTTTATGTACTTGTTGTGAACACAAGACAAAATATGACATGGCACAAAATAGTCCGAAATTATGTGACAAACGTATAATACTGTGACAATGTCGGAAATGATCAAAACATGTGCTTCTGCCGACCCCGGCGGGCGAGGCTGGCGTGAGGATATCAAAAGCGTGCAGTAGCCGACTCAGAACGATGCTGAGTCGCTTAGACGTTTTGGAGATGGCGCATACACATACTAACAGACAGCGTGGTAGGTTACTATCGCGCTTATGTCAATAGGAGCCCGCACTTATGTAGGTATGTCAATTTCTTTCATACTTCGAGTCTTGTAAGACTCTAGTTGTTCTCTTTACCTTATATCATAGAATTATTTGGCCATTTCTATTCTAATGTTATGTTAAAAAGAATCACTCAGGCACACTCAAAACAAAGTCAGTGACTTTGACTCTCAAAACTAATATTATTCCCATGAACTCCCAGTAGAAATGAACCCACCATAGTTAAAGTATTGTATATGTTAGGAGATATATTAAAATGAGGGTTTTTAACAATAGTTGTACATTACAATTATATGGAAACACAAATACACTTTGATAACAGTATAAAATAAGTTCAGGATTTTAACAAAATATCAATATTAAGTATAACTAGTTGATTCACACTTCTTTCTTCAAAGTCTTTGGACCAGCCCGAGCTATGTACTTTAGGTTATCAAACCGAATATAGAACGAATTTCGAAGATTCTGCAATTTCAGTCAATTCACTTATAGAGATAAAATTTTTAGATTCAACAAATAATAGTTGCACTCGAATAACTAGGCTCGAAAACTGAAAACGTTTACAGTTGAAATCCAGAGCCTACTTAGTATTGAAAGTCCAAGACTCTGAGATTTCCATTGCGAACAGTACGACACAACGTATAGGTTCCATTGATTCTTCGACCAAAACTAACAAAAATAATTACTCACTTTTGCTCGACACACGAATTATTAAACATTCTATGTAAATTCCTGTCTCGATTAGAAAACCAAGTCGCATTCGTTGAAAACTGATTGTGTTCAAATTCAAATATTTTATATACAAAAGTTAATATTAATTAAATGAACGCTATGTCTTGCCGTTTGACGAATTATGTCTGCCGATGGTACCTTTAAATTGTTTGGTACTGTACCGAAACTGTAAACATTTCAGTCATTTCTCATATCGAACTTAGCTTTTTTATTCGTCCTTTCTACACACACATCACTAAGCTGCCTCGCCTACACGGCCGAGTACTTCCGGCCGTCGTCGCTGGAGTAGCAGTGCTGGCAGTGCAGCTTGTGCATGCGCACGCGCACGTCGGCGCCGGCGCGGCCGTCGCCCAGGCGCGCGCCGCACACCGCGCACGTGAAGCACCACACGTGGTAGCACAGCGACAGGGACTCGATGATCATGGCGGCGCCGCGACCTGCGGGAGAGGAGCAGTTAGGTGTTTTGCAGTGATGAATGTGGGGTGTTATTTGACGAGGGTGATCAATGTAACTCTATTTTTTGGAAGGGTTAGATCATGTAATCTTTGCGAGCCGCTATTTTGTTTCGACATTATGTAATGTTTGTTTAGTTTGGTTCAGAAAATTCGACAACATCGTGATACAGTTTGAGCAAGCTTCACGTCTCTCACCGACGGCGAGCCGAATAAGTACGCGAACTTAATACCCGCGTACTTGAAGTTCGTACGTCTATCACCCGTACCTATCTATCTCTGTAATCTTTAATATAATATAATCCGCGCCAATTAATCTGCCTAGCGTTTTCCCAACTATGTTGGGATCAGCTTCCAGTTTAACCGGATGCAGCTGAATACCAGTATTTTACATGGAGCGACTGTATATCTGACCTCCACAACCCAGTAACTGGGTAATACGATACGCCTTGGGAAGACTGGTTGTTAGACTTTCGGACTTCTGACTACTCGTAACAACTGTCAAAGATCCACGAATGACAGTCGGGACCAACGGTTTAACGTGCTTTCCGAGGCACGGAGGAGTATCGGTATGTAAAGATGGTCACTCATCCACGGACCAACCCCGGCAAGCGTAGCTTAACCTAATGGATCGAACCTATTTTTTTCTGTTCTGTGGATCGACCCGTGCAGCTGTTATTACTTAGCCACAAACTCCTCAATATAACCCGCGCCATTAAAAAAATAATAAAATTTTAAATTGCGGCCAAAGCAAGGAGCTTACCATGCCCTTTCACGTGCACAGTAAAATATACGAGTGAGAGAGCATAATTAGAGCCGTTATTTTCAATTCGTTTCATGATATACTACGGGTTCCCCGTTAATTCAATGTTAATAACGATGCGTGCAGTAAGTTAGTAAATATAGGAATGAGATGTTATGTTATAATTATGTTAGTTTGTTATAAAATGATTGAAAATGAATGTTAGTTCTTATTAAAGTGATTGAAGTCATTGATGCTATTACCGCTGCCACTTCTTCAGCGACAATCACACATATATATTTTATTTTGTTTAGTGTCAAGGTTTCATTGCCTGCGGACTTTTACAACAAAAGTATGCTTGAACGTAAAGTTTATATTTTCTTCTAATTTACGCGTTTTGTTTAGTAGTCACAAGAGCTAGCGGTAGTACAGTTCATCCCAAACTTTATGAGCTCTCGGAGGTTGTGGGAAAGTGGCCTAAAAAATAATAGTGACTATATATTTTTGAGTGTAAATTCTTTTGTTGTTTACATTTTTTCACCTACACTATATTATTATAAAGAGAAAAGATTTGTATTTTTGTTTGTAATTAATAATCTCAATAGCTACTGGACCGATTTAAAAAAATCTTCTAATGCTATATTATCAGATTAGGTACTGCGTAAAAAAGGCTATAAAATACTTATAAAAACATCACGTGGGCGAAGGCGCTGGCAGAAGCTAGTCCTTATAATATAAAGCGGCTTAGTCATGCTGATAAAGTGCAGGTATGAGAGTAATGTGCATGGTCGGTATGCGTACATTCGTACCTAGTTCCTCTCCACAGTGCGAGCACTTCCGCCGACCGGACACGCTCAGCAGCTTGTCTTCACGCTGTTCAGTCCTCACGGGCCGCTTTACATCTGTCGATAGTTGTTGTTGACTGGAACATTGAGACATTTTCTGTTAGTTAGGTATTGTATTTTATGCATTAGAACAGTCCCCAAGATTATACGTCCTGCGCATCCTGACCGGTCAGCTTATTGATGATCCAAATCATCGCTGAAAGAGTGAGTTCATGTGATTTAATTTTTCAAGTTTCTAATTAATGATCCTGTCGGATTTCTTCAGCTCTAGTACCGATTTTGACATTTTTATTGTCAGTAACTAGTAGACATTGCAATCATATTATCGTACACAGCTTTTTCGATCGCGTCAGGGTATATGTTTTGAAGAAAAGTGCGACCGGGCGGATAGAGAAATGAAAATGGTATCAAAAGATGCGTATGTTAATTGCAATTTAAAAAAATGTTTAAGTATACAGGGTGTTAAAGTAATTGCGTGCCATAGCTTCAGGGTAGGTTCAGTATCGATAAAGGAACCGAGGAAAAATAAAAATAATATTAAGAAAAAAAAAACATTGCAAGATCACTTATTTCATTTGTAGGTTTTAATTTTGAAGGAGACAAGCACGCTAAAGTAGGAAGAAGAAATACTTGGAATAGTAATTTACGTATCCTTCACCCGGCGTTATAAGGTATTTAATTGCGTTCGATAGTAGGTAGGTAACTCTAGGAAATTATGAATTAGCATTTAAACAAAATAAAAACATATTTTAAGCAATTTTCTAATAAATTCTAAACGATCGCTATTTAATTAGTAGGTACTACATTAGGTTCATCTTATTATAATTTTCGGTTTTTTTTAAACTTTTTTTAAAGGTATTTTATTTTTATTTTTTACGGGTTCATTTATCGATACTGAACTCACCCTGAAGCTATGGCACGCAATCACTTTAACACCCTGTATACTTAAACATTTTTTAAAATTGTTTTAACATACGCATCTTTTGATACCATTTTCATTTCTCTATGACAAAAAAAAAATAATGGCATTGGGTAACCAACATTTCTGGTGTATTTTCGTTAGCTGATTTATTTTTTTCTTGTAAGTATCTAATGCGTTTTTATTATCATTTTTTTTATAAAAAAATAAAAAAAATTTTAAATATAATATGTTTTTCTTACCATTGTCCTTATTTTGGAGGTGTAAATGATTTCTAAAAGTTTGTCCATCTATTTCAATGTGACCTTATATAATACATGTTTTTTTTTTTTTAAATCGACAGTTTTGGACCGTTCCTTTTTGGACTTCCTTTTTTCAAAGAGACATCGAAAAATGAGATATCGAAAATTTTAGGGCTTCAAGGGTAGATGTTTACTCCTTTCGGATACATCTTTGTTTAAGTCCTCTGATTTTTAAGTCTTAATGACATAAAGTCATTTTCAATGCGCTGAAAGATCATGGGACAATGACTTCAGTGGATTTTCTTGCATATTATTAAGATGTTTGCAATACCTTCAAATGCATATAGAGGAAATAACAATTATTACTGCTATCACGCTTGATAAACAAAATAGTTGTCACTAAAACAAAAAAGTAGTGTCTATCTGCTAGAAATAATTCCTAAGGCGCTTTCACAACAACGTAGAGAGAATGGTTATCCTATTGTTTACAGACTACAATAAATCAGACGTTGATAAGAGGATTATGTAGTGTACCTGGTGCTGAGCGCGTGCATGGCGTGCAGCGGCACGGCGGGCGCGTGCGGCGCGTGCGGGGCGGGCGGGGCGGGCGGCACGGGCACGTGCGGTGCGGGCGCGGCGGGCGCGTCGTGCGTGTAGGAGTGGCGCTGCGTGGCGCGCAGCTTGCTGCGCTGCTCCTCTATGCGACGAGCCTCCGCCTCCTGGACACATTCAATATTGCATTCAGTCAAATAAATTAAGAAATGAAACCGCGGCTCAGATGCTCAAGTCTATAGAGGACCATACAAAGTTTAAAAAACCTACATCGCTGAGTGCAGAACTTATGATGCAGCTTGGAATGTTAATTCCGCTTTTAAGAGCCCATACTACCTCCACATTTTATCTCGCTCGCACCATGTTGCTCGCAGACTGAGTGAGAGCGAGACGGAGTGGGGAGTAAAAGGCACTTTTGAATGTCAAAATGTACAAAAAAGTGAATTGATTCTAGTCGCCCCTTCAATAGGGTTGTTTCACTTAGTTGAATGACAACTTTAGTCATAATTTCCTATGATCTAATGGTTTTTAGTGTTGGTCAAGAGCTGAAAGTCGACCAAAGATAAATAAAAGATAGATAGATTGTATAGTTTTACCTGTATGAGCCAGTGTTGGTTGTAGTTGTAATTAGCTGGCTTCCTATTCCGCGCCTGCATCCAGTCTGTGTTGGAGATCAACTTCGGCGTGGGCGCAGCACTTAGAGCCTGGAATTGTACAAGAGAAGGATCAGAAAATAATATTTATATGTTCATTGATCATCATTATCATCATTTCAGCTGAAACACGTCCACTGCTGGACATAAGCCTCCCCCAAGCACCGCCATGTTCATTGATAGCTGTTGTTAAATGATTTGCTACGTTAGAAATCTACCATAATCATTAAGTTTGAAGGGTATCGGTCAATAACAAAAGAAAACGTTTATATTGGTTTACCTGCAGCGTATGCCTGGTCATGGGATGGTAGTTGGCGTTGCCGTTGGTGGCCGGCTTCTGTCGCAGCTGAACATTCGCGTACTCCACCGCGGAAGGCACGCGACTGCTTCTGGAAACATGTGGGAGATGGAGTTATAGGAGGCTTAAGGAAAACCAGAGCATGGGATTCATGCTAAGTCCGTTGGTTTAGCGAAATCTTTCCTTTTTGAAACCGTTGATTGTCAGAGCAGTGGTGGCCCAGTGGTAACGACGGGGTCGTTACCACTGGGCCACCACTGCTCTTACGAGTTGTAGTTGTAGTCGCTTTACTTTGTGTAAATGATTTCATCACGACTGCTCTTAAAACGGTGAAGGAAAACATCGTGAGGAAACCGGCATGTCCTAGAACCAAAAATTCGAAGACAGGTGACATCTACCAACCCGCACTGGTGTGAGTCTATCTGGCAGGCCCCAACGAGATTTATCAACAGGTGATAGGTTTACATAAGGACATTATTTTGTACCTATAGAAAATAAATAAGATATATTTTGTACCTCGACAGTTTTTGATTAAATGACGTTTCTATGAAGTGTCTAGCTAGCGGGCCCCTTATGATTATTTTTATTGTTATTATACTTTCAGATCGCCCAGTAGTGCTCGGAGTTAGAAAATATTATGTACCTTACAAATCCGAAATTTCGACTTTCTGTGAGCTATACTTTAGGAGATATTCGTTACTTAGACAAACGTCCAGCCAGCGGGCCACTTTTTAAATACTACTCTTTTATATCATACAATAGCAGTAGAAGCTTGATCCTATTATGTACCTTACAAATCCAAAATGTCGACTTTCTGTGACCTATACTTTAGAAGATATTCGTTACTTAGACAAACGTCCAGCCAGCGGGCCACTTTTTAAATACTACTCTTTTGTAACATACAATAGCATAAGGAACTTGATACTATTATGTACCTTACAAATCCAAAATTTCGACTTTCTGTGAGCTATACTTTAGAAGTTATTCCATTCTCCCATGTCAATCTTCAAGCTATCATTTACTCATTATAGATTATAATTACTAGGTATTACATTTTCTCTTTTAATCATTTACATAGCGCCTTACTTAAAAGAACTACTCTTTTTCTTAATCCCAGTTTTGTTGTAGCACTGTTGAGTGATTATGAAAGCAGGTATAATGTTTGAAAACGGGTTTGCCAGCTAGGCGCTTATTTTATTAACGAATACCTTATGAAGTCCATAGGAAGTTGAAATTTTGGATATGTAAGGTACAGACGCCAGCATATCAAGTTACTACAATCTGTCAAATTTCTTTAATAGATTTTTAACTTTATCGCTAAAGAATAAGGTTCAATGTTGATTGGGAAAATTTGACAGATTGGAGTAGGTTGATGTGCTGGCGTCTGTACATAATAGTATTACCCAGTTACTGGGTTGTGGAGGTGAGATAGGCAGTCGCTCTATATAAAATACTGGTATTTAGCTGCATTCGGTTAGACTGGAAGCCGACCCGAACATGGTTGGGAAAAGGCTAGGCAGATTGAAGGTACATAATAGCACAGTATAAAAAGATACAGTAGGACGATGCCTTTGATCTCGTGGTAAATGCAGACAACGTGTAGGCATTGTCACGACAGCTAGTGTTGTCCCAAGTTAACAATATTTATTTTATTAATTTATTTTAGATCAACATGGGCATCAACATTATTATAAACAATAATTAACAATTATCAAAAAGATCGTCTTTTTGTGTACCAGCCACTCATCTATAAAACTGTAGGTATCTTTACAAATGGGCGACTGAGAAATATTAGATTTACTATATTTATTTATTAGATTTTTGGTTTTTAGATTTACTGGATTTGAAATTTCTGTTGTTGAACTTAATTATATAAAAAATCCTCATCCTAATACAAAAAAATATTGGGAAGCATGAACATGGTTTGGTATTGAATTCTATTTGACTCAAATGCTCAAACAATTTAGACCCAATGTTGTTTCCAGAAAAATTAAAAATCGACATCAATTTTGTTTCCAAACTATGGATGTAATCCAGAAAATCATCCTGAGGGACTTGTAGTCCTCCGAAGCGATCACGGCTAGTATTTTAAGCTGAAATTGATGAAATCGCAGTTTTTTATTAACGTAAGATGACGACTTGTACTCTTCACAACACACGTCGTATGCACCATTATAATATTATACATAAATTAAAACAGAGGTTAAATTCAACACGATAGCCCTGAAAGTTATTTCCCGAACTACTAACACGGTAGCGTAAGCAGTCCGGGAGCGCGTTTCCCCCGTCTCGCCCCTCACGCCCCGCAAGAATACCCTGTCTTAGACGTCTTCATCAGACGACTGTATGATGTATAGACTGATGGGTGATAATAGTATCAAGCTTCTTATTCTATGTATGATATAAATGAGTAGTATTTAGAAACAAACCCACTGGCTGGACCTTTGTCTAAGTAACGAATATCTTCTAAAGTATAACACAGAAAGTCGAAATTTTGGATTTGTAAGGTACATAATAGGATCAAGCTCCTAATGCTATTGTATGTTACAAAAGAGTAGTATTTAAAAAGTGGCCCGCTGGCTGGACGTTTGTCTTAGTAACGAATATCTTCTAAAGTATAGGTCACAGAAAGTCGAAATTTTGGATTTGTAAGGTACATAATAGGATTAAGCTCCTACTGCTATTGTATGATATAAAAGAGTAGTATTTAAAAAGTGGCCCGCTGGCTGGACGTTTGTCTAAGTAACGAATATCTTCTAAAGTATAGGTCACAGAAAGTCGACATTTTGGATTTGTAAGGTACATAATAGGATCAAGCTTCTACTGCTATTGTATGATATAAAAGAGTAGTATTTAAAAAGTGGCCCGCTGGCTGGACGTTTGTCTAAGTAACGAATATCTCCTAAAGTATAGCTCACAGAAAGTCGAAATTTCGGATTTGTAAGGTACATAATATTTTCTAACTCCGAGCACTACTGGGTGATCTGAAAGTATAATAACAATAAAAATAATCATAAGCGGCCCGCTAGCTAGACACTTCATAGAAACGTCATTTAATCAAAAACTGTCGAGGTACAAAATATATCTTATTTATTTTCTATAGGTACAAAATAATGTCCTTATGTAAACCTATCACCTGTTGATAAATCTCGTTGGGGCCTGCCAGATAGACTCACACCCCGCACTGGGCCCGCGTGGTAGATTACAGCCCACTCCCTCTCACAGGAGGCCTGTGTCCCAGCAGTGGGAACATTAATAGGCTGATTATGTTATGATTGGTAGAATTGTGTAGAATATAATATTAATAATTGTGTGCAATGGTTGAGTTTGCTCATCAGTTTTAGAAGGCAGAAGAAAGACATTTATTGACGGATGTCACGTACCTCTGGTAGACGTTTTTTAAATAAAACTCCCAATGTAAGTTAGGTACATTGGGAGTTTTTTTTTTTTTTATCATAAAAAAGATCTCAAAATCTACTGTGAAAATCTAAGATTTTCTCACAGCACAAAGCAACATCACAGCGGATGGGAACCTCATTGTCAACAGCAACTCGAAATAGTTGCAATTACATACGTCTTTATCGTACACACTAATAAACTAGTATATCGGTGTACGTAATAGAAGGTCGACGAAACAACAAAAAACTAACCTCATAGTAATCTCCCTCTCAATAGACTCCCGAGTCTTCGGCTTGGGCGGCAGCACCGGCTGCGGGACCCTCATAGGCTGTCCCCTCACCTCCTTCCTCTCATACAACACCCTCCGACTCTCTTCCACACCAAAATGCCTCTGCATATGTTCCTCCGAAACTATGGGCTTTCTCTTCTCATCCACCATCCTCTCATCCACCCTTTCGGGGACAGAAGGGGGGATTGATGGAAAGTTTTCATTTAGGAGTAAATTTGGCATGGAGTGACGATAATGCGGGTTAACTTTTGGTCTGTTTAAGGGTGGCTTTTCAGGGGAGGAAGGGATGGAGGATATGTCCTGGACAGATTTCTGAATGATTCTGGTCTGGTCTCGAAGGAGGTTTTCTCTTTGACGGCGTAATTCTTCTTGTTCCAATTGAAGAAGTTCTCGTTCGAAGCGTAGGACTTCCTATTTTGAGGGTTGAAAAGTTATTGATGGTTTTTGTTTTTTTTGGTGTTCGAAAGGGTTAGTGTAAGGTCCTATAGTAATAGCTTATTAAATGTACAAGTTTTAGTATTTATTTATAGGTTTTATTAACTTAAGTTATTGTTAACTTATGATAACTTAAAACTCATTTTGATTTCCCATGGTTTGTGATTATATTTTACAAATAAAGTAATTGTTAGGACTTAACATTAGACTTAGGACTAATATAGGACCTTACAGCATAAGTTTTAAAGTAATGAATTGATCGTTTTGATTAGTAAGACACGTAGTTTTAGTGACATTAACATGAAGTGCATAGCTTTAAGCTGGCGTGGATTAAATTACATTGATTATATTATTGGGGCAGTGAAGTTTGAAAGAAATTAGGGGAAACTTCGGTTTAAGATAATATCTCTGGCTTATTTTTGTTTGCAAGGTCCGAATCGTGGCCTTTCAATTTTTACTAACGTGTGTTATAAACTAAAGTTATTTGAACTCAAAAGGGTATTTTTTTTTTCGATTTTATTTTCTTTATGCAGAATGCGTTTTTTTTTTTGTAGGATGCATATGAGCTCACACACCGATAGAAAGGAAATCAATGTACGGTCAAGGAGCGAAACTGTTATGTAATTTTCATTCACATTTCTTTCCCAGAAACCGGGCGCATGTCACCTTTTCGTACTGTCATTTTAAACAGTCTAAAAATACCAAGAAGGTGTATAAACCGAAAAGTGCTTAAAATATTCATTCCTCGACTTAAATTCGAAGAGTTTCTGTTTGAAAGTGACCGAAGTTTCCCCTCAGGATGTATGTATATGTAAGTGTAAAATGTCATTCACCTTTGTGTTCGCATCGTCATACGCCCCGTCGGGCCAGTCCTCGTTAGTCGACGCCTGAAAGTGACGCCGCACCTCGCATTGTTATTTACAATCACAACATGGCCACTAGTTAGGAACCACAATATTTTAAATTGTATTTATTAAACGTAGATGCTCATTTGCAAAGTGATAGGTATTTTTGCCTGGTACATAATTATTTGAGAGCAATTTTAAAACTTGCAACTTCTAATAATTGCAGTCAACCGGCACTCCAATTAATAGTTCAAAATTCGAATTCAAAAGTAATTTTTATTCGAACTAGGCGAGAATTTTGACGTTCGAAAAGTGCTGATTCTCAGCACAATTAAAAATCTCTAAATTCTCGAGCTTAATAAACGTTCAAATTCAAGTGGCAATCTCGGCGCAGCGCAGGGACAATTAATGAAAAACTTGTCAAACATGTTGGTAAATTGATTGTATTTTTGACAGCTTAAGACTGAGATTGGAACGCGACCGTTCTTAAAAGAACTGTCCCTCTGAGTTTTTAACTATCAAATTGATATAGTAAAATCAACTGATGTAGGCAATTTTCGGCAACCTTCGCCTTATCTTGGTTTGCAAGTTTCTATTACCTCATACTAAAAATGAGTTATAACTTCCTTCAAATTAGGGGATTTAGAGTTTAAAATTACATTTACTATGGGTTACATTTAAATATTATGGTTCCAATGTTAGATGGGAGTTAATTCCTTGAGCAGTTGACAACATCAATGTTTTTATGAAATGGAGTTTCACAATTAAAAGAATTGACATGTTTATGTAAATTTTAGTAGAGATGCATGGTTCTTATGAAAATATTCAATATTATAAAATAGGTAGGTATAATTAAGACATGCTATCACCTCTATTAAATAACTTTTTCCCATTATTGGTTTAAATACAAGTATAAGTGCAACATGCCAGTGCGTTCTAAATAATAATATCTAAGTAAATGCAGTGAAGAAAATAAAAGGCAAATAATAATTTAAAATAAATAATTTTTATTTAAAGAATAAAGTATACATACATAATCAAGAACTACTTTTGTGACTAATTTAGGTTTTTGCTATTATTCCTCAATAATTAACAAATAAAATTAAGTGATTCTGGCGTCTAATACGGCGGAAAAAAGCGTTAAAAAGCAAAATAAATGTGTTAATGGCAGCATAGTTTATGTTTTAAATACCACATTTTACAGAAATATTTACACAATTAACATTCGACCAAAGACTAACAGAACACATTTGAAATATAATAAAGTAATTATATTTATTTTTAAATTATGCATTGATCAAAGTACTAACTACTATTGAATCATTGTACTTTTAAGTATTTTTAATTAACTTAAACCTAGAATAAAATTATTTTTATTCATGTATCTTAATTCACTTATTACCTACCACCTATTTTTCTAAATAATTTTGATCAGCATTCTGATTTCAGTGGTATTTAAAACGACGTAAATTAATCACATAATAGAAATAATCATTCTTATATCTAGAGTGCTTGCAAAGCATGTACAGTGCTAGCCCCTACAGTCACAGGTGTGAACTTAGCTTAAATATATTATAGGAGCAGGGATATAGCCGCTTTTGCTTTTAATTTGCACATAAAAAATAAAATATAAATGGCAATAGTAGATTTGTTTTTTTTTTTTATAATAACTGAAAAATATCATGATTTTTATCAAAAAGTTCCAAACTAAAAACATTTTTTAATTGAAAAATGAAAGTTTGTCAAAAGTGATTTCTGATTGGATAGTCGTGAGGTTAAAGCGAAAGCGGCTGAAATAATTATCCGCTTAATTTACTAATCACCAAAGCGGAGAATTCGAGAAACGACCAAATGTATTTCCCATACAAAAACATAGCTTAAAATATATTAAAGAGATCTACTATTTGTACATTCCGACGAAATTATGCATGCTGAAGACTTGGCTATAAAAATCACAACCATATTTCTTTGAAATAAGGTTTATTTTTCAACGAGATGTACCTGATTTCAGCATGCATACTAGTCACTCTACGTAATAGAAATAGGAAACAATGCTTTTAAGTAAATAATTTTCTAATAAATAATAATATCTTCTAAATAGCATTTCATAATAATGAAATGAAGAAGAGTCTAATAAAAATTTCAATTTCGATTTGACACTAAAAATCTTTTTGTTTTAATAACTAGGTATTTAAATGATTTTGTTAAAAAGTATGGATTTGACCATTGAAAACCAATATTAGGGTACCACCACCTCACAGGCTTATCTATGTTTTAGAGTCCACTATGAAAAATATATTAAAGATAAAAGAAATATGTTTATAAAAAAAATAGATATGGTATTATATTTTTATAGCAGACTCCTAAAATGTGCAAATGATGTCAATGAAGTACCTAGTGCCAAATTGAAATGTTTACCGGAAGTAAAAAGGTCATTTAAAGGTGCAAAATTAAATAAAAAATACTTGATAATAATTATAAGATAGTGCAATCATTATGTATTAAAGAAATACATGCGGCTTATCGTGTAAGCAAAATATGTGTCAAAGTACGAGGATTCCGTGAATATTTTTAGCATTAATCATTAAGATTACTAATAATTATGTTTTATCAATCAAATCTAAGAAAATCAATGAAATCATTAGTCACTAGTTTTATAAATGAATTCAGTGACTAATAAATAAAGTTACCTTTGCATCTAATTTAGATTATGTTTATAATTAAAAAAAAATGTGGTACCACCCTTAGTTGACTGGTAGATAATGCCTAATGCATTAAATACGCCTTTGTACCTTAGTTGTGTGCGAGAAGTTTAAATAAATAGGTTATTAAATAAATTTTGCACTTTGGAAAAACTTTTTTACTCCTCAATCCCGTTATAATCATGTACATACATATTATAATCAGTTTAAAGTACCTGCTGCTGTTGTATAGTCTTGTCGAGACTCTCGATTTTGTCGGTCGGTCCCTCGCTCAGCTCGCTTAGCTCGGTCAGTTTAGAGTTGAGGTTCGTAGAGAATGTCTCTTGTTGCTTCTTCGCTGTTTCTTCCTCGTCTGATGTTACCGTTACGTGTGTGTAGGGCTGGAATTGAGATATTAGGATGGTGAGAATACAGTTCAGTATTGTTTGTAATGTTTTGTTTATTTTAGTAACATACACTAGGTTTTTTTTCGTCATTTAGATCTGAGCTACTAGTCACTTTACAAGACTAGGTTTTACGATACAAAAAAAATTTGCTTACAAAAAGAAAAAAATAAGAAAAGCATCCTGTTACTTATTATTATACTGCCTTATTAATATACTAGCTGCGCACCGCGGTTTTACCCGCATAAGTCCGTATGTAACCCATAGGAATATCGGGATAAAAAGTATCATAATAATATATCCTAACTAAGGTCATGGTCTACCCTTGCGCCAAATTTCATCCGAATTCGTACAGCAGTTTTCGCGTGAAAGTAACAAACAAACTCACTTTCGTATTTATAATATATATTAAGTTAGAATTCCAAAATCAATTTGTCAGTTTTGATTAAAACATAATATTATCTCATGCATGACTCAATACAGGGTTCTATTTGATGATTTCGTTATAGACGTAATAGAAAAATTGATTTATAGCGCTATTTATAGCTTTATCTTCCAAGATAAATGCTTTTATCTCTACACACACTAGGCTTATATTCACCTATGGAAGTTTTACAGTGGCACACGTACTTTAGGTTTAGGGCAAACTTCCGTACATTTTTAGCCATCGTTATCTGAGAAATGTAAATAATAAGTAGCAGAAGATTATTACTTAATGTATGATTAACTTTATTTGACGTCATTATGTGATTAATGATAAGACTTTGGGATTCACATTCTTTAACTATGACATTTTTTAATAGTAGGTAAACTATGCGTATCTAGCCGTTGTGTTATTGGTTCATTTATTTCTGAATTGACTTATATAAAGCTACAACCTTCTTTCTGTGGCGGTCTATTAGGAGCTATTATAGCTAAAAAGTGTGCACCAACAAAAGCATTAACTTTTATTTTTCTACACCAAAATTACTGTCTTACAGAATCATTGTAATATTTGAAATAAGTGTTATCAACTGATGAAATCATCTCTCCTACTGCCTTGACCACCTTTCAAAAATATTGTTCAAGGCTATGAGGCGCGATCTAGGTCTCCTTTATTGTTTTGTGTTCATAATCTGATAACGGATTCTGTTTACTTTTCTCTCATTGTGAACCTAAAACACTGATTTCATGCGATTTGCATAATAAAATTCAATCTATGTTGTGGTCTTTTCTTCTGGATATGATAAAATACCCACTTAACACTTTCGACTCCAGCCATTTTCGTCGAGCTCATACGCCATGCCGCCATACATATTGTAAGTGGACCCTCGGGGAGGGTTCCCGGCATTACGTTTGCGCTAAAGTTAACCGTCGCGGATGGTCAACGGCATTAGGTTTCAAACCGTGTTATAAAACACTGTAAAACGAAGTGAAATAGTGTTTTCTGGGGGTCTTCTCGCTATACGTAGTTTCCAACCTTTTAAATTTTTTGTGAATATTTGTAACCGTGAACAAAAAATTCAAAAAGATCTAAGTCTTTGATTTGAAAACCAACGCATATACTAATAAATATTGTTAAAATATACATCTGATTTTATTTTCACGGTTTATAATGCTATAATCGCTAAGGAAAACCTACATTTAAAATGAGCCCTCCGCGAGGGCTCCCGGCATCCCAAATGCGACTAGGTGAACCCTCCAGGAGGGCTCCCGGCACTCAACGTGTTAAGGTGATTTCACCAATGAAACCGCTTTCAAGAGCTTGTCGATGTTATCATTGTTGTGGAATATTTGACACTGACAGCTCTTGAACGCGGTTTAGACGAGTTGATCGCGTTCAGTTTCATTGGGGTACATACAAGACGAGATTTTATATTGTGAAACTTACTACGGTCACCAGTTTATCAGAAAATCGCGGTGATTATGACTATGACAATTTCCCTTTTAGCAATATTTTGGGGACCCACTGGTCCCCAGTGGCCTTTACTAAGAAACTACTCACAAAATGGTTTACATCAAAACTTCTCTAGTAAAAAAATTCAAACATACCTCACTATTCTGTCTGCTATGAGGATTAGAAGTTTCCGGAGACGAGTGCCCCTTATACCAAGCTTCAGCCGACGGTCCCCTATCCACGTCCACACCAGAATCCCGGCTCTCTCGCAGCTGGGCATCCATATCATGAGACAACGTCTTCTTGTACAGAAGCTTCTCGATCTTCGTCTCTTCTTGCAGGAAGGAGGTGATATCAGGTCTTGGAGCCAGGGTCATTTCCACATCCAGGTAGCTGTCGTCTTGGCCCTCGATTCCTAGGAAGCTGGAGCGTTTGTTCCGGATTTCTTTCTTGATGCGACGGGCTGAGCTTGTGTGTTTGAAGTTACCCTGGAAATGGTGGAAGATAAACTTCGTGATGAGTTTTTTGTTGTTTTGAGTCTTTTTATGTCATAGTTTTTTATTGGTTTAGCAGGAGTAGCTTTTATAAGTGGTACTCTATGATAACATGTAGTGCCATTTTATTTCAAGTGACTGCAAACAAATCGAAAGCGTGCTCACTTGTTTTTTTCTCATCTTGTAAGTATTTTCATTTCGGCACTTTTCAAATTCCTACACTGTAGTGCATTTGAGAGCCGTCGAAATGAAAATTGTACTGTTTGTTTTGAGTCAGACATATTGTACGCCCGTATGTCTGACAAAGCAAATAAATAAGCCCAATCATCATCATCATCAGCCTATTAATGTTCCCACTGCTGGGACACAGGCCGTCTCTCTGTGAGAGGGAGTGGGCTGTAATCTACCATGCGGGCCCAGTACGGGTTGGTAGATGTCACATGTCTTCGAATTTTTTGGTTCTAAGACATGCCGGTTTCCTCACGATGTTTTCCTTCACCGTTTTGAAAGCAGTGGTGATGAATTTATTTACACAAAGCATGGGGTACCATTTCGAACAAATTATAATTAGTCTTGAAAAAAGATCATAGATGGCAGCATAGGTAACAATTATGAAATTAACATTCACTAAAAAGCGATAAACGGAAGATTTTGGCTGAAGTAAGATTCAACAAAAAAAGATAAAACCTTTTTGTTTAGGGCTCTTTGCAATAGATG
Source organism: Conistra vaccinii (assembly GCA_948150665.1). Taxonomy (NCBI): domain Eukaryota; kingdom Metazoa; phylum Arthropoda; class Insecta; order Lepidoptera; family Noctuidae; genus Conistra; species Conistra vaccinii. Next base: position 18,494,842 of record OX411338.1, on the reverse strand, counting down.
GCGTTTTACATCACTGTACCACATTTACGCTGTAGCCAGACAATAGCCCGACGTAGGGAGGTGACATTTCTTTGTATGGGATTGGGTATCTGTACGTAGTATTATATTATCTGTGCACAAAGTAAAGCGCCTGCTTGGGTTCGAACCAACGACCTACAACTCGTAAATTGGGGCCGTTACTACTGGGCCACCACTGCTCTATAAGCCAAATAAAGATTCTTAAAGGTTTCGTTATATTTTATCGTTCAAATGAGAATTATTGATCAAAATTCTCCTCTATTGAAATACTTATAAATATGTAGCATCATTTCAAAGGTTTATTTGTGACTAACTCGAGATAAAACAACCATCTCAGATCATGACATGAATCATCTACTCACATTGCCAAGCAGCTCATCATCAGCTCCATCATCAGTGGGAGGTGGCGGTGGCTTCTCCTTCGGCGGCTCCAGCACATTAGTAGGCAAATCCAGAGGGAACGCACTCTCAGAGGCAAACGTCGACGAGTTCTGGTAGAAGATATCCATGTTCTCATACAGAGGGGTGACAGCTATCTTCTTCTCCATAAAGTCTACTTCTTCTTTCTTCTGTACTTCTTTCTCTTCTGACTCGTCCATAACAGCGCTGTCTTCCGAGTCCAGTTCTTTGAATGCCAGTTCTAGAGCATCCAAGACCTATGGAGATAGTTTAAGAGTTGAAGGGTTTGTCTGTGGTCTAAAGCCGAAATCTATAAACGTTACTTAGTTCGTCTCTATCTCTCACTTGTAGTTTGACATCTGTGCGACAGTGACAGGACTAACGCTTTGATGAAGTACTTGCTAATTAACGTTTATAGATATCGGTCTTAGGGTGGTGACACTAATATTATTTAAAATTTTGCATTGTAGAAGCATTGCTTGTGTTTTTTTGTGTAAGCACAGTGCTATGAAAAATTAAAGTGAATTTTAGAAACGAAGTATAATTTTTCTCCATTAGAAATTTTACTAAGCGGATGCTTTAAAATTGAGAGCAATTATATATTATAATTTTGTATGAGTGCTTCTACAGTGCATTTTAAGAAAATTAACACATAATAAAAGGCTTTATTTTAGAGGAAGCTAACTCCAATAAAAACAAAAACAACAACACATTTAGAAAGAAATAAGTTCGGAATTAGAAAAAAAAACCCTATCTTTAATTGAAAAAAAAAAAGACTACCTTGAGTAAATTACAAGTTTGGTTTAATAAAAATAGTAAAAAAAATACGTCATAAAGAATGATTTCTAAAATAAAAAAGATATTGAAGAATTTTAACAAACTAAAGTGCAAAAGATGCATGCAAAAGCGTATTGGTTAGATGCAAAATGAAAATGAAGCGACACCCACTACTTGAAAGTTTTTCTTACCTTTTTAGCCCATCACCATATTCTTAAAATATTTAAATTATTAGATCGACTATCCTCCGAGAAGACTTTTATCATACTGTGTCATGATTACAGATAAAATTGTTTGTTTAAGATAAAAAGTAGGAAGATAACATTGTACTGATTTTATAACTATTATAATACCATTTTGATTAATGATTGCGTGGTAATTATGATAATATATGGTTATATATAATTGATAATGGCACAGATATAATATGGGTAGCATGTGTTTGAATAAACAAATAAAAATCATAGCATATAAAAATATATGGAGATATAATAGAATTTGGAACTTATGTGTGCCTGTTTTAGTATAAAAAGAAACAGACAAACAAAAGAAAAAAAAATCTTAGATGTAAGGCAGATTGACCTCTTTACTGAGTAGATTTGTAACATTAAAATATAATTATCAATATTAAAAACCTGAGGTCAAATATACTTTTTCAGGACAAATAATAAATGAGTACTAATAACTACGTACATAAATAAAACTCATACAAATAACTATGTAACATGTATTTTGATATAATGACATTTACACATCACGTTAATTATAAAATGAATAAATACTGGGGTTCTACGCTATAATGTATATGAATAAGGTTTCTATACAAAACTGTGTGACGCTACTTAACCCTGTATATCTAAGGGCTCGTCTACACGAGCTACTTTGTCTTGCGACTATTTTTCTGACGACTATTTTGTCGGCGTATTTAGTACCGTTAAATTACTATCGCACATTGAAGACTTTTTGTAACATGCACTTTAATGATTGCTAAAAATATATTCAACTATAAAGAGTGTTAATAAATATAAGATTATTTTTATGTCTGACTTAGTCTGTAATGTGCGACTAGAGGTATTTATTATTTGATCAACATTGACACAAAATGATTTACGTTTGTTTTACGTGTGCAGGAATCCTAAATATGGCCGAATTCTTTGGTTTTAGCACAGTGGAGATATTTTAAGGTATTAATAAATGGGTCTACATAACACAGGTGATATTAGTGATGACTGGTGAGATCAATAGATCATAATTATACAAGAATTAATATCCATGGGGACTCTCATCTAAACTTGCGATGCAATGCATGAGAATGATATGGATATGATTTTAACTTTCTCCATAAAAATGGTATGATAGGCCATTGTTTTCACATTCATGTCTACCTACTTTTAAGAAGGACATTTTGACGAAATGTCATGCGAAAAGTCGCAATAAGCAAAACCTGAGTGTGAACGCAGCTTTATTTGAATAAAAGATCGGTCACTTTGTGTCATTACTAAAATAACTGGGTGTACCCAAAAAGGCTCTAGTGAATTTTAAAATATTTTGGGGTCATAAAATATTATTTTTACTTATCTATCACTTACATAATCTACGCAATAATCAATTGACGTAAGATTAGGTACTCCACCGACTAAAAGTCGAACGAGTCTTAAAAAATCTGCCCATTTGTGGCAATCCTTATCTACTCATGCGAGTACTAAGAGGTGACGTGATTATGATGCAATATGAATCTAAACCTCATCGGTGGCTACAGAATTAGTCAAAGTTTTCGTCGTAATCTTATTGTTAATAAAGAGTATAGTTTTCCGCCTATTCGGCTCTATACAACGCTTAGTCCGCTTCTCCCAAAACGGGTTTTCGTCCTGCGAGCTACTTACCGCTACTTCGCCTTTGTTAGCTGTAATATCACGAGTTTGATGTATATCTTTAATACTTATATTATTATGATTAGATGAATTATCTAATTTAACAAGTGAACACTCAGATGTACAAGATAAGTCGGGTATATCGTTACTTTTTAGCGATTTAACTGAATTTTTGGGTGATATGTTAGTAATAGTTGTGATATTAGAGACAGTTACCATTGGCATGCTGTTAGTAGAGTTAACTTTGTTAGTAGTCCCGGCACCGGCGTTCATATTGTTGCGAATTTCATTCAGATTAAGATGTATGGTCATTTTGCCCTCAAACACCACTGTGTCGCTCTCCGACCCGGTGGAGACTGGCTCATTCAAACTTACACTGGTGTCCTGGTTTTCCAAACTTTTAAGAGTGTCTTCGTCATCTTTGTCTAGTTGTATCTCAGTAACTTCTGTCACACTTAGCTCTTCCTGCTGAGACATGGCTTGCAGGTAGTTGCTTGCACTGTCATCATCAGTTTTAATGTCTTGTTCTTCAGTTTCTTCAACTATGATGTCTTGGATCAGTTGCATGGGTTCTGGCATCTTGTCCATCTCTTCGATCTTCGCATCCATAGCTGTTCCGTCTTCGTTTGAGGACTCGTACTCAGAGACTTCCACCATTGGTTCTCCGATAGGAGAAGCCACTTGGGTCAAGTCAGCTATATCATCAGCAGGCACACAAGAATCTCTAGCAGTGTGGATCCCACTGTCTTCTGTCTCGATATCGCTCGGAACAGTGTTGTTCTGCATTTCAGCGCAATCGAAATCTTCTAAGCTTTGAACTCTGTCAAATGAATTGGGAGACGATTGTCCGTTGATGTCCAAACTGTCCAAGGAGCGGCAGAAGCTCTGCATTTGGCTTTCAATTCCGGACAGACTCGATTTTAGAGAGCTATCTATCATTGATTCTTTAGTTTCTTCAATTTTTCTTTCAATATCTTTGTTGTGTGCTACCTCTTGTTCAACTGATATTTTTGGTATCTCCTTATTTTTGGCCGCGTCAAGACAAGACAAACGTTCTTTTAGGCTCATAGACACTTCTTTGACTTCGGTTTTCGTCAGTTTTTCCTCTTCAGAGGTTTGTGATTTCAAGCTGGAGAGGCGTTCTTTCAGAGATCGTGTATTGCTCAGATCTCCGTTCGACAGCCTCTTCACCTTTTCAGGTTCAGTAGACTTTACTTTTTCAAGTGAAGACAGACGTTCTTTCAATGGCTTCACTTCTGTGGGTAACTTAGTCAGGTCGCTCGTAGACTTTTGAACGTGGATCTCTTCCGTGAACTTTTCTAAACTAGACAGTCTTTCCTTGATGGATTTTTTGTTCGCAATTTCGGGAAGTTTCGGTTTCGTCTGTGACTCTTGAGAGTTTTCTCTTTCAAACTGTTCCCTCCTCTTGTGTATGTCGACTTTTGGTAAGTCTTTCTTCTGGTTGTTGTTCTTTGTGTCATTGGCTCTCTCTTGTTGGAAAGAAGAGAGTTTTTCTTCAATTTTGTTACTGACGTTTGTCCTGATTCTGTTGAGGTCGCCATTTTTCTCTGGGGATTTTTCTTTGAAGTTGTTGTTGACGGCTGTTTTGATGATGTTGCTGTTGGTTTGCGAGATGATTCTGGACTTGTAGCCCTCGATGGCTCCCTCGTAGGTGTACTCCTCAGGCTCGGGGGAGCTGATGGTGGTGGTCGTGCACGTGTCGTATTCGTTAGCGCTAGAGCCAAGCTTGCGGTTTGTGTCGCAGTTCGACAGGTTGTCGACATCTGAATGATTCTTATCCAGGTCGATACCGTCGCTCTGAAAATGGAGAATTTTACGATAAATTTATACTGACGTCAACAGAGCATGATCATGGTTAGAAAAGTCAATTTCGCAGTGTTTCTATCCACTCGATTTTAAAAATAGAACAGAATTTATATTATACGCCCTGCAAGATTTAAACGATAAACAGGTCACATCTTTGATATAATTGGGTCATTATTTAACTTTCTATAATTGTTTTCAAGTCACAAAACTATACTCTGTTCATAATATGTACTTACAGCAAGGCTATGCGTATCGCAGTCTTCACTGAGACTGCTCTTGGTGCTGGACGTGCCGATACCAAGGTCGCTCAGGTCATGACTGTCGTCTTCTGTGTATAGCGCGAGGGGGTTCCGCCTTCTGCGGCCAGCGCTGTAACAGAAGATAGAGAAGAGGTTAGTTATGGTAACCAGGAAGTTATGGAACTAGTTACTAAGGTGATTGTGCGGAATATGCAATGAGTTATGAGTGATTGACGGTGCCTGGTTAAAGTACCTAGTGTTGGTATAAAATACTTCAAAATGTATTCGAATTTCAGTAGCATGAATAATGGGAAGGGCGTTTATGGTTAATGGATGGCCGTATTATTTATATGTTTTGAATAATGCATTATGAGATGTTGTTCATGACTGTGGGTGATTCAAGCTACTTTTTTATGTAACTTTTTTTAAACATTCTGAAGTTATGACATAGTTATTTTTTATCAGTGCTTTTTAAGACTTTACTATATAATAATACCTAGGACGATATCTACTGTATTATATTTCCAGAAACACGTGTACCTATAATTATGGACCACTCACACCGGCTGTCGACACTACTCGACTATATGCGTCTATTAGTCAGTTCTCTTAGTCATTGGGACTACATACTAGATAGTGTTGTGACTAGGAGTTCCGAAAATAGAGGTGGGACATGTTTGTGTTATGATTTGAGTACGGTGCTGGTATTATTAGAGGGCTGTGTTTGTTTTTGGATAGCCTAGTTTTGTGATATGGTAATCTGTGTTATTATAATGAGTCTTAAACACTAGGCTCATCACATCACATACCATGTGATTTTGTATAAGATTAAAATTCAAGTGGTTTTATTTTATAATTTGCTCTTTACACAAGGTAAAATATCTATTGTTTTCGAGGGATTTTAAGTACCCCATGGTAATCCAATCACCCAAGGGAAGTTGGTTCCGCGTCGCATTAATAAAAAAATTAATAATACAAAACCATTATGCTTCATACTTTGATATAAGCATTAAGCCAAAATAAAATCCCTACAATTTAAATGAAAATTACCAAAAACAATACCAATCACTTTTAAACCGCGAATCAAAACACTCTCAATAAAAAAAAAACATCTAAGAAATCACAAAAAAAAGACAAACATTTCCAAAAACCAGTTTATTATTCAAGGTTCCATGACGCAACATCACAAATCACATCATTACGGATCATGATATAACGTATGAAAAGTGAAAACATGTCCGAACGAACTTTCTTCGTAACACTTATATATTTGAATAGAAAGCAGTTAAAATGGCGGCGCTGATAATGTTATGATTTATGACAGATTTGCGTGTGATAGAATTTGTTTGATTTGTGTGTTATTCGGTTTGTCACGGGGACATTGACCTTAACAGGCCATGGGAAAAGGTGGAGCAATTATCACGGTTTACGAGAAAGATCTGCGTACGCGCGTGGATAGTATTTTCACCGGTTTTTATTGGTTTCGTGTGCAGATAGGAAGGTGACAATATGACGGTTTTATGATCTTCATCATAATATTGTTCTAGTATATCTTCATTCATCATATTAAAGTAGATATAAAAATTGATTGTTAATCTATGCTCGATTTTTTCATTCTTCTGAAACTCAGTAAAGTTCATGTACAGTCTCCAAAAGAGTTAAGTATCCAGTTTTGTACTGGTGTGCACTACAAAACTGGATACTTTACTCTTTTGGAGACTGTACACTAAAACACTTAACAGAGCATAATACATTTAAAAATATCGTCCAGCATACTTGCAACAGGTGAGTTGGATGAAAAACGTAGATGTGGGTAAAGAGACAATAAATACAGAGGTGTAATATGTCTTCGATGAAAGTTTTTGTTTTTAAATGTATTTGAACAAACTAACAGGCCGCCGTTGCAAAATGATAAAATGACAGGCTGTCTATTTATACCATTAAATGTGAGAATAAGAAAACAGTACCGCCTCCCAGATTTTCTTTTAGACCACTTTACAGTGTTCAAGATCACAGAGCTACACCTGACGTTAGATCTAGATTTTATCTTGATTGCTATAATTACGCCTACCAGCTTCCCGTGGTGCCTACTACGAGAGATTGTAGGAAAATGAAACGTATTGTAGTCGTATGCGCAAGATACCTTGTTTGTAGACTTTCAATTTAATAATGTCATTGCTTGATGCTAACAGCCCCGTTGGTCTCGTTGTCGCATGCGCGACTGCCGAGCGTGGGATCCTGGGTTCGATTCCCGGGTCGGGCAAAGTGTTATTGGGTTTTTCCATTAGGAATTTCTTAGTAACAGCCCGGAGTTTGGAAGCCTCGGAAACCACGTTAAGCCGTTGGTCCTACTCCTGATCTCTCTACGGTCGTGTCGGATTGCCGTCCCATCAGACTATGAGAGTGAGGGAACAGAGAGTGCACCTGTGTCTGCGCACACACGCCTGCACTATAATATCTCCCGCGCCAAAGGTTAGTTTCCGTTGAGATTTTTTTTGACGTCCAAAAGTTCCAAGGGCCTATTTGAAATAAATTATTTGACTTTGACTTTGACCAAGATTGGCAGCTGTGGCCGAAATACGGTCTGGAGGACTATACTGAAGTACACTGTAATCTGTTATGGTTCATTGGTTGACTTAGCTACAGAAAAGATAAAGGAACGTTATGGTTCCTTCTTTATAAATTACAAATGTCTGCAAGATTTTGTATAGCCTTAGGTTACTGCTTAAATTGCTTGCTAAGATCAGGTAAAAAAAAAAAATTTAAACAATAATTTAGACGGGCTTATCTAGGTATACCTACTCATGTCAGTCTATTAGTTTTTATTGCTAGGTTTGTTTTCAAAATCTTCGAAAACGAGGGTCACCATAGCTACAAAAATAAACAATAAATCAACGCGAAAGTTAGACAGTGAATGTTTGAAAAATGAAATATTTACGAAACTGGCATTCTCTCATAAATCAAACGACACATTTCTTTTGGCCATAAATCACATTTAAACGAAGTCCGTTTCCTCAAGCTAGTACCTCAACTCGTCAAGCCCATCCCAAATATTATTGAAGGTCCGGCTTTCACGCTCAAAACCCATTTTCTTACTAATTACAGAATTCCAACATAACATACTTCACGGCTGTATTCCGCGAAGGGTTAGGCAGAGATGTATCACATTTTGCCAGGTCTGTTTATGTGAAATGCGACAATAGGGCGAGCCTCCGGGGTGTTTCTGAAATTTTTTTGGTACAAAAATTCAATAGTACTTTTTCCGACCCAGGATCTGAATCCAGTACACGTCCTCAGCATTCGTGCTTACGTCTAAACAACCGAGGCAGCCATATTCCACAGTACAATCAATCTGCCGAGCCTTTTCCCAACAACAGTTGGGATCGGTTTCCAGTCTAACCGGATGCATCTGAATACCAGTATTCTACATGGAGCGACTGCCTATCTGACCTCCACAACCCAGAAACTGGGTAATACGATACCCCTTGGTAAGACTGGTTGTCAGACTTTCGGGCTTCTGACGACCCGTAAAACTGTCAAATCCACGAATGACCGCTAGGAGTCTTAACGTGATTTTCAAGGCATGGAGGAGTCTCGGTATGTAAAGATGGTCCCATCCACGGACCAACCCCGGCAAGTATAGCTTAACCTATTGGATAAATCCGTGCGGCTTTTTTTACTTAGCCACGAGCTCCTCGAGCCATATTCCATAGTACCTAATTACAAAATTCCAACTAATAATAAAGAATTTAAAGTCTGTGAAAAAGACCGTGTCTTAAATACCAGACGCCGTCCGCCATTTTGTGACACGACTGACCTCTAGGTGTGAACTCACATATGACCGTATTTTCGGCATTACATCACAAGATTAAATTACTTTAGCGAAATATAATGGTTTCATTTGATGACCATGTGCTTAGAAGTTAATTTCTGTTTCTATGTTATTATTTCTTAGAAATTGTGGGCAGTTAAAGTTTACTGTTAGTAGGTAGATGATGAGAAGACTTGATTATTTTCATCGTGTTAGCTAATAAATTGTCATTGCTAAAAATGGACTCCCTAATTACTGTTTCAAAAGAAAATTGCTGTTACAGCAAAGATTTCTGCAACATTTAAAAACATAATCAATAAAAATCACGATATACGCTGGTTTTATTATCTTGCTTGTGGTATGTGCCTAATCAATTATTAAATTATTTTATCTTTCAAAAAATAATAAAAAAATCCATTAAAAAACTATTAATTTATAACCACATAATGTGGTAAGGATCAGGAATTCCATGCTTCTTTTTTGCCGCTCAATGGTAAGTGAAGATTGTTACTTCGAAATTGAATTCCTCTAACACTTCAAATGCAATAAAACTTCTAACAAATACCGCATATTACACGTATTACAGAAATTCTTTGAAAATATCCTAGGTAAAACAAAAATGGCATTATCTTGTTACTGCCACATTAGGAACGTGATGCAGAAAACTTACTCCGAACAAAGTGAAAGACGCAGTTCATAATTACGTATTCAAATGCCTACTTCTTTTCAGTTATGATGAGATAAGTATTTCTATGATTATTCTGTGGTTAAGTAAGGGTAGGATTTAGCAAAATTACCCATTATTTAAGGCATGACACATCGTTAAATATTAGCTGCTGAAGGAATGTCAGATAGACTACGAGAGGAGTGCAGGACAAAATTACCAGGAACGTTTCAGGGACTAAAAGGTTTCTTTATTCAGCGAATCAACGCTTAAGCAAGGCTGAGGCTAACTGTTAACCTTCTAAGAACGTCTTTTTAACAACCCACATCTCATTTCCTTAACTATTCCCACATGGAAGGGGGGATAATTTTCACAAGGATCGACTCCTGCCTCACGTTGCGCGTGCGTCGAATCACGAATCGATTTAGTCCAACTATTACGTATTCGAAAAATTCGTGCTCTTCCTCATTTCTTACTTTAAGAATGTAATGCGAGTTCTTATGTTCTTAATAATGTTACTTATGTACAGCTTCGTGTTATGTAACAATAGTACATTACTGACGTTTGGATATTGTATGATTGGAGCCGCAGTGTGAAACTTCAATCGACAATATTATTTGAATACTTTCAAGAATAAAAGCAACCATGTTTGGCATAAGGCTTAAACACCGAGTTCTAAACATCGAGATCCGAAGACGTACGAAGGTTTTCGATATCGAAAAACGAGTAATGGAACTCAAATGAAGTTGAGCAGGACACCTGGCAAAGCGCAGTGATGACAGGTGGAGAAAGGCAGTGACCGAGTGGAGTCCAAGAAGAGCTGGAAGACGAAGGGCTTGGAAGAGGTCGGTCGTCCGGAGGCGAGATGGGTGGACGATATTGTTACTATTGTGGGTAGAACCTAGATCAGGCTGGCACAGGTGAGGAATACACTCAGCAGGGAGTGAAGTCGTGCTATGGATCTTGGTGATAAAACCAAGAGGACTATAAATAAATAAATAAATAAATAAATAAGCCGTTTATTCCATATTTCAATGTTCCATTTCAAATGATGTTAGTAGATTAGTAGATTTACTTATTGCATTATTGTTAGTACAGTTAGTTACTTAGAAATATGGATCCCTTTTTGGGTAAAGGCCTCCTCCAGCTTTTTCCACAACTCCCTGTCCTTGCTTGTGTTTGTCCAGTCGTTTCCTGACACCTGGATAATGTCATCAGCCCACTGTCTTGTAGGTCTACCAACATTCCTCTTTCCCTGTGGTCTTTTCCATCGTGTAGTTTCTATGGTCCATCTTTTATCCGTATAACGTGTGATATGTCCGGCCCACCTCCATTTTAGTCTGAGTGCATGTGTGAGAGCATCAATATCAAGCGGACTATGGGGAGGTGTATTTAAAGCACGGTTCCTTTTTCAAGTTTTCCATACATATTTATAAATAACTCCGTAGACTTTAATACAAGCTGTTGGCGATATAATGGCTGATAATTATCTGGAGTCAAAACACTCGAAAGTTCTGTAATAAAAACCTCTCAAGTATACAAACAACAGTCAATTAGCCGTGGCTATACTGCCCATGTAGTCTATAAAACGTAAAGACGCACGTACGATCACGTGACGCGTCGCCTGCGCACGATCGTCACTAATTCGTGGATTTTTGCACGATATGCCACTCGAGCGCATTCCGGAAGGTTTTGGGGCACGGAGTAAGGAGCAAATGGAAGTGTTACAGATACATTGTATTGCAACGACAGTATGTCGATCTTCCACAGCCTGGTAGACACAATTTCAGATGCCAGAACTAAATTGCCCTTTATGTAGTGCAAGGTAACCAAGAAAGCCTTAACGCTCGATCCAACATAAACCTCATCCATCACTTTCCATCAGGCGAGATCGAGGTCAGGAGCAGGCCCATAACCCATTCAGCAATAAAAAAAATGTATTCAAAAATGTCTTCTAGATCATATAGTTATGCACCATTACAGAATACTGGTAGAATTTGGCTATTGGCTGCCTAGGCTCAGAATAGAAGTAGCACTACATGCTGATTATTAAATGACAGAACATGTTTCAAACTGGGGAAGTTTGATTTTAGGGTGATCGCCGAATTACTTAGAACTCCATTTGTAATTTACTCGTTGGTATGAATGTACGAAAAGGGAGTGGCGCCAGTGTGGGCGTAGCTATTAAGATTGATGGGCTTGTAGAGAATAGATTAGTCTGTCCAGTAAAGTCCAGTTACCTAATAAGACGATGGAAGTAGCAGAATACTTGTAGTAGTAATAGGTAATCTGTCGTCTCGATGACGTTTTGTTTCCAGAGCGGTAAACACAAATGCACATGTACACACATCAAAAGTGTCTAGGGATCAAGCATTTTTATGCGGATTTCTTGAGATTGAGATGTGGCTTTGTAATAAATTTATGATTTTATAAATTTATATGGATCCTTTTTGGTGCATTTCATAATTTGAATCAGGAACTGTGAATCAAATTCGAGTAAAAGATGAAAATCAGCTGTCAATATTTTCCCTATAAAAACATACAACGCATTGAAGACATTATTAGTGCTACTGTTTCCCTACTACTGATTAAAACCAACGTTATTATGGAGCAGCGACGTCATTTAAGCAGGGAAGAAATGCTCAGAGCCGTGGGAATGATAGAAGCTGGTTCCCGGCAACGTACTGTGGCTTTAGCTCTGAATACAAGTCAGAGTGTTATCAGTCGACTTTGGACACGTTACCGAAGCACTGGTACCGTGGCTGAGCGCCATGGAGGACGGTATCGCTGCACCACACGGAGACAAGACCGATACATTCAAATCTTAGCTCGAAGAGCTCCAACAATAACCGCCATGATGTTAGCCGTGAGGCTTCATCACTCTTCAGGGAACTTAATTAGCGACCAAACAGTCAGAAACCGCTTGCATGAAGTGAACCTTCATTCCCGAAGACCGCTACGGGTACCACCTATAGCAATGCACAATCGTAGGATTCGATATCAATGGGCTCTTGAACACAGAAATTGGGCAGAAGAACAATGGCGTTTCGTGTGCTTTTCTGATGAGTCTCGTTTTGGTATGAGACCGGATACAAGACGTATACGACACTGGAGAACCCCTGGACGCCAACAGCGAAAATCCTGCCAGGAAGTCCATCCTTATAGTGGTGGAACCATCATGGTATGGGCGGGTATTTGGATCGGCGGAAGAACTGAGTTGATTTGGATTAGAGGCAACCTCAACGCTCAAATTTATGCTGAGACGATTGTATCAGACGTCATCGTTCCTCTACAAGTGCAAATCGGTCCCTTATTTCAGTTAATGCATGATAATGCACGACCGCACACCGCAAGAGTTGTAAGACAGACTCTCGCCGCAGCTAACATCAATGTCCTGCCCTGGCCTGCTCAGTCGCCAGACTTGAACCCGATTGAGCATGCATGGGATATGCTACAGAGAAGAGCTCTGCCGAATATGGAGGGTATCCAGTCGCAAGAAGACCTTTTTTTGTTGTTGCAACGAACATGGGCGGCCATTCCACAGCGTGATTTGGATGAACTCATTTTGAGTATGCCAAACCGATGTTCTTGTGTTGTTAGTGTTCGCGGTAGAAACACGGATTATTAATTGTTTAAGTTACCCAATAAAATTTTAAAGAAAACTGTTATTTCAGTCTTTTTTTCGAACTTTAATGTTAGTGGTTCAAATGTCAAAAATCCCTTTATTAGGAAAATGGCAAATTTCTTTATTAATGCAAAGGTGACTTGGTTTATCGTTACTGTGACAAACGAAAACACTTTATTTGATGAATCCTTAAAGAAAATTTTAATTAATATCAATCAGGAGAAAAGTTATTGCAAAAATATATGTTGATCCCTAGACACTTTTGATGTGTGTATTTCAGGTCTAAATTTAAGGCAGCTTGAATTGTATCACAGCCTTTTGATTTTATTTCCCCGCTGTCTGTCACAAGAGCATTCCGCGTCCGAACTCAGTGGGAATGTCTCGAAACATGAGCATTGTCGAGTATTGTCAGCATACTCCGTGATTATGTCGCAACTGCTACGTGCGCCCGCGCAACCGTGTGACAACTTACAACTTCATGTACTTGTCTCATAGTACGTGATTATGAGGTACATTTTTGAAATTCTGATCGTGAGAGGATTTTTCGTGATCACTCCACTTAATGTCATTCAAGGAATTATCAAAAAGTCCTCGATTTGAAGACATTTTTGAGCCGGTTTTTAACAGACATTGAGAGAAGTTGAGGCTGAGGCATTTTTCGACTAAGATATGAGGCAATTTGCTGAGTAGATACAGGTTGAGATACTAGAACGGAGTATTATAAATGGGTTCCATTTCAGATAGTCACGTAAAAAAAAAAAACTTGTTTTAATATTGAAAAAATGCCATGGCAAACCCCATATGCAGCAATAGGTCTGTAGAACCAACCGTACTAAACAAAACCTGCTCAAATCTTGGGAGGCAACTATAACTCCACCATTCATACTTTATATGATAACTAACCACATTTTTTTCATGCCACCATAAAAACTAGGCCTACTTTTCTACCACATCTGCGACTCAACCGTGATATATGTACGTGGCCTTAACTACGGAGGCATTAGCTTTCGAGCCGCGCCCGCGCCTTTAATTGGCGAGCGACCGGTGTGACGGGAAGTTATGGGAAGACGCAGCGGTTTTTTGTCGTCAGTATTCCAGTAAGACACATGCGATGGTGTGCACTAGGACTTATGGAGACAGGGTTGGCAAGTATGATGTTAGATAGGTTTTGAAATTCGAATGATAGTCAGTTGTTTTGGAAATGCGCTGCAGTACAACTTTGTCCACTGGAACTGTGGAGACAAACCACAGAGTGAAGATGCCTCTATGTGCACAGAGTTTGCACTATAAAAGTTCTGTCTAAAGCCACTTCTGTAAATTGTATTGTCAGGTGATTGATCATTGTCCCGTCAGCTAAATCACCCCGTGAGTATTACACACTGAATTGTTATCAAACAAAAGATCATATTCAATCAATCGATGCTCAAGAATGTGCTGACGTATATTCACTTGCATCTTTTTATCTACAAACATTGATATGGAATTCTGCACGTACGTAAGGAGATTCAAACTTTCAAAGATACTTTCAGGATTACGAAGTGTCACAAACAATTTCGAATATTAAATGAGGCTTAAGATTGAGAAGTGCAATTATCTTTAAACACATCTGTCTTGATAATAGGGATTTATTTAAATTCGTTTACTTTCTTGTATAACAATATAGCAAAACATCTACTACTGGGCATACATAAACCTTCCACAACAACTGGTCCTGACCTTCCTTGGATGTCTTTCGGCTGAATGCTGATAATGGTGACAAAAATATCGCCAATATTTTAAGTCATATTTTTATTGCAATATCTTGTATAGTGCCAGCCCTAGACCGCATACCTACCTCCAGCCGCGCGACTAGTAACCGCGACGCAACCCAGTCTAATGTGAACAGTCCTTAACGCAAATGTCTTCCAGTCGTTTTGTCTATACTCCGCGTTAACGGCAGTTTCATTATTCATAACTTTTTTAGTCGATCAACTATGCGACAAATGTGTCTACAAGATCTTTCTCTATAACTTCTATGATGGCTGTGTGGGGCGAGATTAAGATAAATATGGTTTATGATTATGATACTTGTAAGAATGTTTTTTGTATCAGTGGTTTCCATAAAAGGTTGTCATTTAAAATAAATGAAACCAAAAGCATACATAGGTCTACAGATACATTTAAAGTTTCTAGTTTTTTTACTTTTATCATTGATCAGAGTTTAGATTTCATTTTCTTTTTTCTTTCTTTACCGTCGTGCCCAATTCAAACGTAATAGCGGCACGGAACATGAGGCGAGTCACTGCGCAGTACCGAATACATGGGTCACCGATGGTGAGGGGTGGAGTACTGCGCAGCGAGTAGCGCACTTCCGAGCCGCCATTAAATTTGAATTTAACTGTTCCTACTTGTTGTCAGGCCTAAAAGAGCATCAGCAAATTACAAAACCATCAAAAGAGGATTTAATAGGAATTCAAGCCACGAAGCAAATCATCCATCAAATATTCCATACAATTGCACTTCTCCAATCCTCCAATAAGGAAACAGCACACAAAGATAGGCGGTAACTTTCCAATATTTACTACTGACACATTTGCAAGGAATGCACCTATAAATAAACCCGCACATTCGTTCCAGCACACATTGTTATCTACCATTTATCAGCTAGATAAAACAGGAATTAAATTGCCGAGTGGCAGACGAGGGTCGATAGCATTCGATCTAGCCGTAAACTTATATTTGAATAGCAAATGAATTGGCTGATAGGTAGAAATTATTACGAATGGTAATGTATGTAAGTGGTCTGCAAATAGGATCCGAAGGGATTAGGAAAGTTGTTGAAGAAAGTGTCGATGTTTAGACGAGTTTTATAGGTTTTCATATTTAAGTGTTTGTAAAGCTGTAGAGTGCTATTTGTTTTACCTATTATTTTATGCTAAGGCACAGATATTGCACATGAGGGTAGCAAAAATGCAGAATTTAGGAGAGGCATACGACAAGGACCCTTCGTATCAGACGACAGACGTCCACTGTTGAACATAGGCCTCCCCCAAGCAACGCCACTTCGACCGGTTCTGTTTTTCCCGCATCCAGCGGAATCCTGCGTCCTTCACGAGGTCATCGGTCCATATTGTGGGAAGCCTTCCAACGCTACATCTTCCGGCCACTCCAGAACCTTTCGGCCCCATCGGCTTTCTGTTCTGCGAGCAATGTGCCTTGCCCTTGCCACTTAAGTTTAGCAATTCTTCGGGCTATGTCGGTTCCTTTGGTTCTCCTGTTGCTGGTAAACGATACTAGGAGGCAAAGGTCTTAGTTGTGGGATATTGAGTTGATGTTGATGATGATGACGATGAAGAAGATGATTTTGGTTCTTGAAAGAATTATTGAATGGTTAGTTTACTATTTAAAGAGAAATGAGAATAGAATCCAGGTTCATAAACATCTTAGGTTTTTGATACTGATGAGATAAGAGAGAGTTTTATCGCAAGATAAGGCTTAGCCTAGATTTGTTTTACAACAAAAGACAATAATGGAAAGATTACCTACTTAAACCTTTTGTTGTGTAAAACAATGAATTACCCTTAGTTGTGCTAAAAAAACATTACATAAAGAAAAACGATACTAACACTTGGGCCGTATATGTCAATGAATATACTAATCAAGAAATCTCAACTTTACCCAAAAGACATACAGCATAAATTACTTTATCAAGCATTTGAGCCTCATTCGAATGATCATAAGCACAGGTAAATCTCAACCATAACCCAAAGCTATACAGAATGAATTAGTCTGCCAAATCTTTGTCCTCAGTCAAGATATCATATTTACTGGTAACAGTTGTGAATGTTCAAGAGACAGGTCGGAATATGATATGGTAGATGTAATGCAGTACTGGGTAATTATAGTGATGTAATTAGAACTACCTGGGGATCATGTGAAGCATTTGGTAGCAGTAAGGATTTTGGTCCTGTATTTAACTAGGAGTTAACCAGGAGTAGCTTTATTTAAAGTTTTTCTTTCTTTTTCAATAGAACTGTCTTTGTTATTCATAAAACGAAAAGCATTGGTCCTTTCATTTACATCATGCCACTGGACTCTAATGATCAAATGGACCAATCAATGGCCAAGACCTTTCCAGTTAGATACCTTCTACTTCCAGTTCATGCCGTCTAATGGCATGATGGCAATGATGGTTAAAGATTAAGGGGATACGAGCAATTGTATGTAATCCCAGCTGCCTGCAAGTTTCAACTGCAGGGAAAAAGAACTCCACTTAGGAACTAGGAAGTAAACCAATCAAGTTATATCCTATAAATTTCTCATCAATCAATCAATCAATGCTGGCAATACTTCAGCTGCAATTTAGAATACTAAATAGTTC
Organism: Conistra vaccinii; assembly: GCA_948150665.1. Taxonomy (NCBI): domain Eukaryota; kingdom Metazoa; phylum Arthropoda; class Insecta; order Lepidoptera; family Noctuidae; genus Conistra; species Conistra vaccinii. The sequence goes on along the minus strand of OX411338.1, from coordinate 18,477,251 downwards.
GTAGACCCCTTCAAACTAATGAAGCAACACAATATAACTGTATCTATCGAGTAGATCTTAATGATGTACCTACTGGGATTTACCTGACTAATCGAAAGCATTGAACTACTGTTGAAAATGAAGAAAGAGAGGGTCTCGTTTCATCCATTTATAAATATAAAAGAAACTCTTCCATGACCTAAGAAGACACTGCGTAGGCAATAGAACAAATAAAAGAACATCAAGTAATTCAAGTAACAAAATCATACAAGGTATCATAATGACTGTGAAACAAATGTGTATAAGCAGAGCACCCACGCAGTGCTTAATACTGAGGTCGTGATGTATACCCACGCGGGGGCTTAAAGCAGGATAAAGTTGGTACAATTTGCAAAGATCAGATTCAACTCATTGAGCATGGAAATTGTCTATTTCATGGTTTTAGCTACGGTGGTTGATGATGATAATTTAGGATTTCGTAAGAAGCTTATTGTCAGTCTACTGGATCGATAAGCAGAAGCTAGAATTACAACACTGATTACCGGGCAGCTGTTCCACTTGATATATAGGAAAGTTTTGGAACATCTGTCTTTTGCATCTGTATATAGCTGTCCTACCTCAGGCAATAGTCCATATAGTGGACATATCACATCGACCACCTTGAGACGAAAGTTGAAAGGCCTCAAGTGGTAGTGCCGCAGAGGGACATGTCAAAAACATTATTGATACTGCGTGAAAAAATGATGGTGATATACGTCCTGTATATAATAGCTCCATATCTTTCCCAGCCATCATTAGTGCCACTGCAATCTATTCCCTTTTAAACCGCAACAAAGCAGTGCTATATTTGGCAGCAGAAACAAGGTCTGGTGAATTTTCCCCTCCAAACTATAACACAAACACCACTATCACAAGACTCCTATTTACAAAACTTTCCTCCAAGGTTCCTTATTATCACTAAAGGAATGGACTATTATCAAAGGGATTGAAATACAATACCTTCTAATCTAGAAGCTACAAGATACGGCTGAGAAAGCCGATGTTTGTATAGGAGCAGACTCTTAGGGCACTACTGTTAATGTAGTCTGATTAGATTGTGTTTAACATAACAATAAACTGCATGAGAAAGGAATTAGATTGTTACAATTGTAATCAGAGAACGATAAATTAATTAATGTTAGTCGTTGTATTGATAGTGAAATCTTTGGTTAAGTGGAAGCCGACTACTGCATTTCTAATTAAAATGTTATAGCTATTAAACAATGAGATGACATAGCGAAAGCCAAATTGATTGAACAAAATCACAGATAAATTATAGAAGTATTATTACTAGCATCATGTGTAAATGTAGCTTTGTTATTTGACTAACCGTAAAGTACCAAATTTCGACAACAAAGACCAAAGCATATTGTGAACAACATGAAGCCAAACAATCGAAGTATTAATCAAACAACAAACATAACAGTGTTTATTTTTCAAAACAAGTGACGATATCGTCGGCTAATCAATCATCGCAAACATGCGCCTACGCCGAAATATTTTGGTTTTATGCTCACTTTAGTAGTTGAAGGTTAGGTATTTTAGCATTTGTTTTGTAACTTGCTCTTTTGATGTATTGTCTATTGTAAAACTGTGGAATTTCAAAAGATTCCAAGACGTCAGTTAATACTTCAGACGCCATGATGGCATCGAAGAGATTACTGGGAAAATCTAAATTAAAATAAGTGACAAAACGCAATTTCAAAGTTATTCTAAATACACAATTTAGCATCTAGATAACACCGAACCTATTAAAGACGACCTCGTAATTACTAACAACTTTTCAACCTAACCACTGCCTGTAAAATTCTTAATAGCGTACCAAGACTCAGCACAAAGTCACCGATGAACACTTAGCTCATTCTAATTTACGAACAGTCGTAAGTAATACGTTCGGAGCAGTGGAGGCCACAATTACAAGACACGTAGGTAGCTGCATTCTTAGAAAATATACTCGTATTTGCGTGATGTTAAAATGAACGCGTAATGAACTACTAGCTAGTTGCTACCGATCGGTTATGAGCTAGAAAATATCTTAGAAATACTAACTCTCACTTGTATCGGACTTTGATTCTCAATATTATACTTTAATGTGTTGGAAAAATGATTTCCTGTGTACATGCAATATTATAAATGGTAGTTGTATAAGTATGCAAAGCCTCGACTGAAGGTCAGTAAACAACGTACTTTATTTGGCGTAATAAATCGATTGCAATTATTTGGGATACCTACTAAGGAAGATTTGTTCAGCGAATATAATGAAAAAGTCATGAAAATATGGAAAGCATTAGCACATTCCCAAATAAGTGAGCTTATGGAACAGGCAACAATAAAAAAACCATTAAAAACAAGACACTTCCACAGAAAACCAACAATCCGACCCGAAGGACCAAAAAACTAGCACCATTCCTGAAACTAACAAGGAACCTTCTCAATCCGTCGATATCTATCTGAATCAAATACAATATCGACGATTGCAGCAATCTTCCTGAAATGGACAGAAACATTTACGATTGCGTAAGGCAAAAATGTCAAGTTGGCTGTAACAAAAATGACGTAAAGTCATTCTCCAGGGCGTATGGTGTACACGATCTAGGAACACACGCTGTTGTGAAAGACAAATATGGAATTAATTATGGTTGTACAAGATGGTTACGACAGCGTTTTGCAGAAATGTATTGTCGTACCAAAGGACCAAGGTATTTGAGATGAGAACTTCGATGCTATTGAGTGGTTAATTGAGATATCTTTATAATTGTAGGTTTATAATTGTGAGTTAATAATTTGGAGAATGTGGTCGTTATAGAAATGTGCAATGAGCAGCGCTCGCCGTGTATGGCCATTACTTCGACAATGTCGTCACATCATGGCACTTTCCGTCTTACTTAAAAATGTCTTAGTTTAAATTGATTTGACAGCCATACAATTTTCCATCTATACATCGTTTAACCTGCTAGTTACTACCCAAATCTTCGCCAATGTTATCAACACTCGCTTACTCTTAACCCTTACACCACATTGCCCTTCCAAATATGGCACACCCGCATTCCAATAAGGCGTACTATCATAACACCATGCTAGCTACGGCCCGCAATGCCTTGGTTTATGAGATCGCACGTAAGAACTGGCCGTGTAACGTTCAGGACATTCCCGTGTTCTGCTCCGAACGTGGGATGCTTGAGAAGTAGATAGCTTAGAGATACATTGGAGGGTTTGTTTTGTTACCTGTTTTTTTGGCTTTTGAATCTATAGTTTGTAATGGAGACTTGATAAGAGCTACAAATGGTAGCATATAAAATGGTAGCTGACTACAGTGAAAACAACCAATCTACCAATTTTAAAAATGTGCTAAGTAGAGACTTTCAATGTCGTTAGAATTACCTATTCGAATATCTAGTAATGAATCTGTAGTTTGTAATGGAGATTTGATAAGAGCTACAAATGGTAGCATATAAAATGGTAGCTGACTATAGTGAAAACAACCAATCTACCAATTTTAAAAATGTGCTAAGTAGAGACTTTCAATGTCGTTAGAATTACCTATTCGAATATCTAGTAATATAGCAATGCTTTTACCCTGGGCCACAACTAGGCTAAGCTTTTCTTTAAGCAGATCTGTTGGAGTTAAGCCTCTTAGACCTCCGTCCTATGCCTCTCGAAAATTTTCATAAACTCATAAACTCGAAACCAGTATGGCTCACAAAATTATCTTGTCCCAAATTATAGCCCTCAGAAATCCAGTTCAAACAAATAGCCTAACTCAACCTAAATCTTTGTAACCATGGCAACAGGGGTATTGCTCTCGTGAAAGTGGCTTCTACTATCAAGCATCACAATTACAGTGCTTACACCCCCCGAGCTAAGCGTAATGATAGTGTTTGCTTAGAAAGTGATCTCAGAAGGTATAGATAAGATTTTTGCATAAAATTATTCAGTTTGTGGGCGTTGAGTGAAAATTGTTTGATTGGATAATTGCTTTATTACGTGTTGGTGATAATTTCGTCGGAAGACATAAAGAATTTTGAGTTAAATCATTTCTAGTCAGAACATTTTTGAGATAAACAACAGAGCGTTTATACACTTTATACAGAAAGTGGACAACGTCGTAGCTGTCAAATATATCGCTGTTTTTATTAATTTGGCAATATTACTGTATGGAAATAAGAAATATGGCTAACAAGTGAACAAAAATATTGATTACGAAATGGAAACTTTCCAAAAGCTTCTTTTACATTTAAAACAGTTACAACGTCTAATTCAGTGCTATAATTGCAATTTATTATTAATATTCTAGTTCACTAGTTAGATAGCTGTCAAATATTTACCATATTTGACAGCTATTTGCGACGTTGCCAACTTTTTGGATGAACGTCTCAAATTGTCCATTATGTATTCAAATCACTGAAATGGCTATAAAGGTTTGTACAGACCAGCGCGACTTGACGCGCGACGCGACACCGGTTATACCGTGAAATTTTCTTACAAATTGTATTGTTCGTGTCGCGTCGCGCGACAAGTCCCGCTGGTCTGCTAAAGCCTTAACACGGCAAATTGACATGGTGTGTCAATTTATTTAATGAACAATTAATTAACTGTAAATACTTAACTGTTGCAACTAACTACATAAACAGTTTGTGATAGAATTGTATTTTTTTTAAATATTGGCTTACGTAGAAAGCGCTCTGTTTCAAAGGACCAATGACAAAACATCTCTTTTTCACTCCAATAAAAAGCCCTTTATAGTTACCTACGAGTAAATCAGGTCCATTTAAGTCCAACTGCCTACGTCAGTCAGACAGTCAGTCTTTAGCCATTAAGCCATTTAGCCCGTCGATCGTGACTTTCTAGCAAACAATTAGCTATTTACTTGTTCCCTATTTGTAAGACCTTTTAGTTTCCGTGGGATTGTGGAAACTGTAATTATGTTTGAATAGGAAAACAGAAATGGTCAATTCTATTCTAGTACCTTTGGTGTTTATGGCTTTTAGGAGTGAAGATAGTCTTTAGGTATGCTGTTACTCCTGCTGTATACCAAAAGTGATGGCTTTCGAGGTATGAGGAACAACGTGTAAAGTTCACTCATCCTCATTAGAAAAATGAGGATGCTCCGACCAGACGGGTGTTGTGTCTGGCGGGCAACTGCCCGTAAGTTGATTTCGGATAGTCTTATAATGTCGTTCGTGCGGTAAACTCTAACTGCGCGATGCATGATTTGTGTGACGTCATGTCTTTGCTGGGTAGTTCGTATGTGGCGGTGTAACCGCTACATGGCAATTAGAATTGTTTCGTTCAAACGTGGTCAGTTAACAGTCAAGTAGCGACGACGAATTAATCGTCATGGTACCTTTTTTTTTGGGTGGGAAATCATCAAATGACTTCTCCCGCTCTAGGCGAAGCAGAAGGGTGTGTCAGACTGTTACTGACTAAAACCCACCCGTGTTCCTTCCCTTGCCTGTGCCAGGGGCCACGGTTTCCCCTTAGGACTTCCCGCAACCCCGGCCTTCCCGCATACCTATTTCTTCTTCTCTTCTTCTTTGTTAGAAAAGAAGTTAAATTTTTTGTTTGGCCCAGTACTCAGCAACGCTAACACCATTCGCTTACGCAGACCTTAGATCCTGACGTACACAGGCAACAGAGAAAAATATAAAAGACTAGCTATGCCCCGCGGTTTCTCCCGCATAAGTCTCGATCCCATGAGAATATCAGGATAAAAAGTATCCTATATCCTAAAACAGGTTATGGTCTACCCCTGTGCCAAATTTCATCTAAATCTGTTCTGCCGTTTTAGCGTGAAAGCGTTAGAAACAAACAAACTCAATTTGGCTTTTATAAAATAAGTTAGAATTACTACCGACTCGATTTCAGAGTATACAGATCAATTGGTTTTCCGCCTATACTGTAAATAGATAGGGGAATATGAAAACATCTAAATTGGATTGCCCAAGCTTCGTTACTTGAGCAATCTAATTTAGATGTTTTACCTGCCTTCATTATTATCTAAGCAACAGTACTTGAATATAGATCAAAACAACCAAGACAAGCATGAAAATTGACGTAAATTCAGATTGGCAGTAAAATAAACGTTCATTACAAACTAACACATAATCTTTGGCGAAATATCGTAACCGTTGCAATACTAATTCAGTTAAACCAATTATTATGATGCTCATTTCAAAACCGACTTTATTACGACAACACAAAGATAGTAATCATTTGTCGTAGCTGTCAATCTAAGTGGAACATAAAAACCAATTTGTCATGATCTATCGTGTGATGTAAGTTCTATTGGCATAGAGATCAGATTATGTTGGTCATGCAACTGATAGAAGCGTCTGATAGCATAATCCGTGTCATCGGGCGCACGATAGATGAATTTCACAATTTTCTTTGATATTCGTGTTTGTGAAAAAGCGTGGTATTAGCGATAGATCGATTGATGCTGATAGAGCAAGTGCTCTCGATTTTATGAACGCAATAGTTGAGGCAATTGACTCATTTGAAAGGAAAAGTCTTCATTTTCAATGTAGTGAATAATAGCCAAGATTAACGTGCAATAATATTTGCTTGCCTGTACCGGGGGATTTACTCTAAGTGGTCGCACGCGCTACTGCTGAGTATGAGGTCCTGAGTCCGATTCCCAGGTCGGGCGCAAGTGTTATTGGGTTTTTCGATCTGAAATTGCTCAGTAGCAGCCAGTAGCGTGAATTTTTGGTCTGGTTTATAGCAATAGGCTCGTCCCCTATTGGGAATTAAATATAACTGGCGAAATGTGGGTGTACATGGGGTGTACTATAACTACACCTCTGCCTTACCCTTTAGGGATTACATGCGTGATGTTATTTTTTGTAGAAGAACAGATTCCTGATGTTTTAATATCATGCTTTGGACAGAATACGGACAGCATGTTTGTCCTGCTCGTATGAACTTTGGACAGAATACGGACAGCATGTTTGTCCTGCTCGTATGAACTTTGGACAGAATACGGACAGCATGTTTGTCCTGCTCGTATGAACTTTGGACAGAATACGGACAGCATGTTTGTCCTGCTCGTATGAACTTTGGACAGAATACGGACAGCATGTTTGTCCTGCTCGTATGAACTTTGGACAGAATACGGACAGCATGTTTGTCCTGCTCGTATGAACTTTGGACAGAATACGGACAGCATGTTTGTCCTGCTCGTATGAACTTAAATGTAAGTTTTAAGTCACTACTAATTTCTCCACAAACAAAAAATCTGCCTAGCCATTTCCCAACTATATTGAGGTCGGCTTCCAGTCTAACCAGATGCAGCTGAATACCATGGTATTTTACATGGAGCGACTGCCTATTCACAACTCAGTAACTGGGTATTACGATACCTCTTGGTAAGAATAGTTGTCAGTTTCCGGCTTCTGACGACCCGTAACGACTGTCAAAGATCTACGAACGACAGCCGGGACCAACGGCTGAACGTGCTCTCCGAGGCACGGAAGAGTCTCGGTATGTAAAGATGGTCACCAATCCAAAGACCAACCCCGGCAAGCGTGGCTTATCCTGATGGATCGACCCGTGCAGCTACAAATAAACAGTAGGTTTTTCTATGGGATCGTTTGACTTTACAAATAGTTTTAAAATAAACACGTACTTTCTCACCTTATCTATCACAGTATAACATGTCATTGTATTATAAGCTCATGTAACCGATATGACAGTGGGTTCCACGGCACGATTGTGGTGACAGTTAGGGTGACCAGTCTACCGGGACGGAGTCTCCCGATACAAGATGGATTCGATTGGGATATTTTGTAACGATTATTGTGAGAACATCGATTATATACATAACATAACATCACGCCTAGTTTCCCCGAGTGGTTGGGCAGAGGTGTACCTGTACACATTTTTCATGTAATAGGGGGCGAGCCTATTGATTGACATCAAAAGGGCACAAATCCAGACTAATTAGCCAGTGAATGTCCCATTGCATTTAGTACGACAAATTAGTCACACACATTAGTCAATTAGTCACAAAATTAGTTACTTACTTATTTCTAAGGGTCGTTGATCAACCACGCTTACCGACTGCGTGTTGATATTTATTAATTCTAGATCAATTTAAGAGCAGTGGTGGCCCAGTGGTAACGGCCCCGACTTACGAGTTGTAGGTCGTGGGTTCGAACCCAAGCAGGCGCTTTACTTTGTGTAAATAATTTCATCACCACTGCTCTCAAAACGGTGAAGGAAAACATCGTGAGGAAACCGGCATGTCTTAGAACCAAAAATTCGAAGACATGTGACATCTACCAACCCGCACCGAACATTAATAGGCTGATGATGATGATGATGAGATCAATTTAAGAAGGTTTAACTTCAACACAATAGTTCATGTAGTTTTGAAAAATAATCTCATTGGCCCATTAGTGTGTTATAATTTAACTTTTAGAAACAATCATTAAGTAATGTGTTCTTTTAATTACTTTATGCTATAAACTGGGCGTATATCTTGCTAGTCCCCGTAGTCTTTAAAACACTCCTAAAAGTCTATCTTTGGTAAAGATAACACAAAACCATTCCACATTACACACGGATCTCTAAAAGCGGAAAGGATGCGGTTATGGTGTCAATAAAAATGAGAAGTTAAGATCGTGTTACGTGGAGCTGCGGTCTCTTTGCCATCACGTGTTTGAACCGAGATTTAAACTAACACACGTCCCTTTAATCGTACGTTTAGTTATTTTAGTGTGAGATTTTATTTGACGTTTACCGCTTAATAGATACTGACGTAACAACACTAGCTCCAACCAATCTTGATGGCATAGAGTCTTTTTATTACCTACGGCATGAATGAGATAACTGGCAAAACCTTGTATTTCTGCAGTTAAGTATAGAGAAAACTAGCAAATACTTGGTTGCGAGTTCGATATCAGCTATTGACGAGAAGATGCTCCTCTCCTTGTACATAATATGTCAGACCACATCATGATGTGACCAGCGGTCGATGTTCTATTTCATGAAGCACAACCATTGCATGAAATGATCGAACACGTCTTCATAAAAATGATCAATTCTAAGATCTGGCTACGACACATACACGCATATTACCTTCGTTCAAATTAACAGGAATAGGTAAAAGTAATTATGCTGTCTACAGTTTAGGATAAAAGAAATGGAATTCTTTTTGACGAGCGAAAACATAATCCATCTTTGCAGTCGGGTAAAAAAGGTATCGCTTGTGCTAACTAAGGAAAAATACATTTCAGATGCAGGGCAATAAGAAGTAATAAGAATCAAGGCAATTTTCTGTATAAACAGTAAATATTTTATAATATACGATTAGCCGACAGTGAGTGACATCATGCATGTTTGATCTATTGCTAGCGTTTATCTTAGTTAGGTCATCTTTTAATTATCATATTTACTAAGATCTGACGACTTCTATACAAGCATTGATTACGTATAATAATCAAGATCTTTGTTGACAAAAATGTATTATTTATGCTGGTAACTTCCATGAAGAATATTTTGATAAGATGACGCAAACTTGTTTACCGACCTTGAGATCCGAAATTTGATTATTTCGAATATAAAACCAGGCACAAAATAGGATTCCGAATTGTGTGCCGGTAATAGGCTTTACAGCAGTGGTGACTCAGTAGTAACGGCCACGACTTACGAGTTGTAGGTCGTAGGTTCAAACCCTGACAGGCGATTTACTTTGTGTAAATTATTTCATCACCACTGTTCTCAAAACGGTGAAGGAAAACATCGTGAGGAAACCGGCATGTCCTAGAACCGAAAATTCGAAGTCATGTGACATCTACCAATCCGCACTGGGCCCGCGTGGTGGATTACGGCCCACTCCCTCTCACAGAGAGGAGTCCTGTGTCCCAGCAGTGGGAACATTATAGGCTGATAATGCTATATTTTTAAGACTATTCGTCCCTATCCAGTCTGAGCTTATTTGGTTATACTGTACTATAGTAGGTATGGAGTAGAATATCTTTTCTTCTTCCAATTTTCATGTCTACTAGGGAAATTATATATCCCACCTTTTTGCTTGCTCTGCTTTTTTTGCTGGAATCATCCACCTATGTATATCATCAGGTAATTTTAAACCAACTTAACTCGAAAACTGCTTGATCTTACCTTGGTATTTTGTTTTTTTTTTTTATAAATATCTTTATTGATTTAATTAGGGTTTTTATCCCAATGGATACGCCAACCCTATCATGCCTTATACAATCTGCTACAAAACAATACTTTCAACTTAAATTAAAAGGAGAATCTTAATCAATACAGTACACCAACTCGCTGAATCTTTTCGCCACATCTGCAGATATGGTTAAGTTGTAAAATACTCAGATGCGATGAGTAACTTTGTATGTTCTGAGATGATTCATATGAAGATGGCGGGTTATATTTTATGTAATAGGCTATATACATGGGGGTAAATACCGTCATTCCAATAAAGTTGTACAATTGCAAACCTCTATCGACCTCCTCAGAGTACATACGTAAAGTTACGTAGTCACTTACAAACATTACATAACACAACATTATAATTTTAAGTAAGTATGGGTATTGTCCTTTCATAATTACAGATTGGTCACACTACAACCAAACACTGGTGTTACGTATAATTACAAATGTCGGAGTTACTTCGAACAAATGATGTAACCTGAGGATTTGTAGGCCACGGTTGAAGACTGCAAGTATTAGCAACGGATTAATTGTATTAGGATTTTTAACAATCAAAACATGTCGAAGTTTACGATTTACTTTTTGATCACAGATCACACAGATGGGACACTCCGCATTTAAGACGCAGATATATGCCAGTGACCATGAGTGGCGTGCGTGTTCTGTACTGAGCTCACGCAACGCGTCGTAGGTCCAGCTAGTAATAGGACTCGCTCATCAAGGAGCGCTGTCCCAAATTAGACGCATTATTAATAACTTATGCATAAAACAAAAGGTATTTTAATAAAACACGAATAATTAAAGATCAATCATTAAATTAGCTTTAAAATGGTGAAGGTTTCAGAAAAATACGCTTGATAGATTTTGCGTGATTCTCAGTTTTTTATCCACGTTAGACATTAACTTTACAAATTAATTTCACTATGTATGTAATATAAACATGATCTAAAATATTTCCATATTTTTTCCAAATCATTAACACTACTCGTTTAGACGTGATCTTCAGTATAAAATAATTAAAAATCGGTTATCGTCGCCTTAAGATATGAGAGCTACAAGTAGGTACGCGGCAGGCTCGACTTGTCGAATTCCGTGGGCGAAACGTAGTCAGAAGATAACAATAATAGTTACGCGGTACAAAGAGAGGCAAATTCTAAGTGAATATAACTGTCGGTAAATAGCACTGTGCGACCTGAATTGCACTTTATTGTGTCGCAGCAAGAGTCGCTTTTTATTTAAATAATTTTGCGGTGTGTCACATCTGTATTAATCTGTGCAATGAACATTTCAACCCGTTAACGACCATCTTTTATTGACACAATTTTCAAACTCTATATAGGGACTGATGATGCTAATAAACTTTTTGGATATCAATGAAGAAAAATAAAGTTCTATGGGGAACTTTTATTTGAGTTTCCTTTGTTTTAAACTGTTCTATCCAACTACGGAGGAAACTAACTTTTTTACATAATATTAAAGTCATAGAAGACGTATTTTCTTTAACGGCATTTGAATACGTCGAACAAAAACACTAAGGCGAAGAAACGAAATTCCCTGAATGGACCAATTTAGCTCAAGAAGGTATGTGTTTGTTTTCGACTGCATGATGAATGAGCCCACAATGTAACTGTACTCAGAACGTTCACAAACATCCTCTAGTTTTGAAAACTATCGCCAATTATGTGTTGCTCGCTAAACAGTACACAATACACATGGTTTTAGTAAGAATGTGGTACCTACATACTGATATTATGCATTGGTACAGTACAGCGCGCGAGATCATTTGAATAGGGGCCTCAAGAAACACTAATTTGCTTATAGGAGCACTGTAGACCCGTCCCCGCTTCGCAAGGTATTCATGACTTGACAAAAACATCGAGATTTTTTTATTATATGTAAGTTTAATATTTATGAATAATTCACACAATCCTTCTGGAATAAATTCTCTAAATGGTGGTGAAAACCACATCAAAATCTGTTGCGGAGTTTAGAAAAACAGAGCAATTACACAGACTGACACAAATTTCACAAAAAGCGACAATAATTTATAATATGCATAAGTAGATGATTATTTTGAATTTTTGACTTATTTCATTAAATAAACGATAAGTAGGTATATGTATAATTATTTATGGTAGAAATATAGATATCGCATTTAAAACAATCATATGTTTTAAATGCGATATCTATATTTCGGGGAACATAACAATATAGTTTTTTTATATTATTATTCTTTAAAGAGCACGTTGTTTAAAAAATACCTATAGTTCATAGTAAGATAAGCAATGTTTTCCAAATAAACGAACAATATGTGCTTTTGTTACGGGTACAAATTAGAACATCATAAGTAGGTACTCTGTTGTAAAATTTAGCAGTAGCGATAACCTTACAAATGAATGTTTTATTAAACTAATATTTTGACTGTTTCAACCACTGACAAAGTGGTAACACTGGCTTTAGAAAAAAGTATAGAGAAACTTCAAATATTTCAACCAATCAATCTGCCTAGCCTTTTCCCAACCATGTTAAGGTCGGCTATTTTACAAGGAGCGACTGCCTGTCTGACCTCCACAACCAAGTTACTAAACACGATACCCCTAGGTAAGAATATGGTTGTCAAACTTGGGTTTCTGACTACCTGTACAGACTTTCAAAGATCTACGAATGATAGCCGGGACCAACGGTTTAATGTGCTTTCCGAGGTACGGAGTGGTCTCGTCAAATATACTTATTTTAGGTCCTTCAAAATGAATTATGACATGATGTCGTAGCAAGTAAGTAGAGCTTGGCTGGAATCACGTTTCTCAGTTTGCGTCCCGTCATATTGTGCAATGAAATACTTCTAATACTCTTATTACGTCTATAACTCTAGACAAATGAAATACAATAAAAAATAGGCAGTGTATAGAGTGCCACCAGGGGCACTCTATCCCTATCGGATAAAGTGCCACTACAGGCACCCTAGTAACACCGCCTCGGCCCGGCCAAAGTGCCGCAAGCATTGGATTGTCATTGTCACTGTCACTAAGTCACGTCACTTGGTATTTTGTTTGATTGTCGAGGTTAGATCGCTGTAAAACACCACATTCCCAAAACATTACATTCTCTTGTGCCTAAACGGACCCTGGCACTTCGCCGGCCGCTACCGCGGCACCGCTCGCTACGCTCGCTCGGCTCGTGCGTTGTGTGGTCACAGTTCTAACCTAACCTAACCTAAATAACAAGTGACAGTGACAATGCAACGCTCACGGCACCCTAACCGGACCGAGGCAGTGACACTAGAGTGCCACAAGAAACTCGCGGCACTCTATACACTTCGTAAAAAATATTTAAATTACATACTTAGCTGCACAAATTGCAAGTTAAACGGATATCCGGTAAATTAAACATCGTAATAGTAACGAAAGCAGATCAGCTGATGATAAATTAATCGATTTTGGTATTTCAAGCATTATGTAAGAACAAATTAATTGGTTTATTTGAGCAGCAATTACAATTCGATCGCAATTCCCCGATGAGTTTGATTGAAGATTAACGATTGATGTTTATGCCCGATTGGTTGTTAAATGACACGATGAAATATTGGTATGGCGACTGAAATATTGGTAACATTCTTCAAGTTCGTCAAATTACATAAGGACGTTATGCCCGGAGGGGGCATAACGTCCTTATGTAATGCGAGTGCACAGGGCAATTTTTTTTTTTAAACAACTGTGTTATATGCAAGTTAAGCTACGCCTGCCGGGTTTGGTCAGTGGATGGGTGACCATCTTTACATACCGAGACTTTCTCGTTTTTCATTATTTGGTAAGACACCACTAGCAGCTAATTAGCTGATGTTTGGAACAGTTGTTTTTTTTTTTTAATAACCGACTAATAAGTTCAATTCTTGGTGGGCATTGACATAATTATAACTACTAGAATCATGGAGTTACTGAATTCAGGGTAACAGATTTTGCGTCGATGTCGCATACACCCTGTTTATAAAATTGAATCAGAAATTAGGCATGGATATTTATTTTGGCATTTTATTTACCAATTTAAAGCGAAATCACATCTAAATTGATCCATATTACAATCAATAAAATTATACCACGCGATCACTCATCTCTTAACGGATGTGCCACTTCATTATTTCCTGTGGGGTCACAGACTCTCAGAGAAAATTTAGGTGGCAAAAATATTAAATAATATGAGTACTATAATATTATGCTGAGGGGAAACTATATTTAAGTACGTACTTTGGATAAGAGTTATTCGTGTCTCTGTCGCACAACTATCAAACTACTTGTGCAAGATAGAGACGGGAACTTGTCTAAGTTGAAGCACGAGCTAAGTAACGTTCATAGATTTCGGTCTGAGTATAACTACATAATCTTAGCATTCGGATTCATTACATAACCAGAAAATCTTGCCTAAAATCCTAAAGTAAACGTACACACGCCACGCCTTGTTGCGCTTGCGCATGTACCTACTCATGTACTCGTAACCTGATCAGTCGCGCCTTGCTTGCCGACCGAAACGGACGTGTAACTTACACCGGCTCCCTCGTCACACACGAAAGTCGATTTCCTTTGGGGGAAATTCGTGTTCAGATTAGATTTATAATTTATTAAGGTGTTGGATTACTGATGGGATTGTAATAGGGCTTCTTTTTGTATCGTTAGAAATTGGGAGGAGACAGCTGTCAACCATATTGGAAACTTAGGAATACCTTCTTAAGAATCCTGTTACGTACTGGGCTACTAAGTCATCTTCCCGGTATCGTCCCGTTGGCACCATTTGGCGCCACTTAAGATTCTGGCATATGTCATATGGCTAGCATTCGTGATTTAAAAACTATTTCTGCTTTCAAATATCGATATATTAATTATTATTAATATATAATTATATTTAATATTTATATATATATTTATATATATATATAAATATACGTGTATTTCCTTAATAATATTAATTCTTGCACTACCCTACGGGTTAAGCGTTACGGAAATGTCATTGTGTGAACTTGATTCATGAATTTCTAAGTTTTTTCTTAACCTACTCTCGTTAGTGGAGTGTTTCCTTTTTTAACAATTATCGCTCAGGTAATAAAAGAGTAGTTAAGTCCTCGTCGTCGTAAAAATACCATAAATACTTAATTAAGTACAGACTGACTGCTGACTGGGGGCTGGGAGTCCTGGGACAGATTGGATGCGGAAGGCAGAGGACAGGGTATTCTGGCGCAGCTTTGGAGAGGCATATAATATCCAGCAGTGGACTCCGATAGGTTGAGTTTGTAGCGCTTATACCGTCACATACGAACTATCAAAGATATGATGTCACACAAATTCTGCATCGCGCTATTAGAGTTTACCGCGCGAACGACATATAAGACTATCCGAAATCAACTTACCTACGGGCGGTTGCCCTCCAGACACAACACCCGTCTGGTCGGAGGATCCTCCCTTTTCTATGGTGGATGAGTGAACTTTACACCCTGTTCATCATACCACTAAAAGTTGATTGACTGAATGAAGTAGAGTTTACTTTTAAGTTTAGACCTCACAAAATACACAGACTATTTTCTGACCAAACCATACTTCTACTAACCCCGAAGTATAGCGTGATACAAACTCACTAGATAACAAATTCCCATGTTGGCAATAACCAATAAGAAACGTAACAGAACATTCTCACAGTTAAAATAACTTTATTTTCTGAACTCGAGACCGCTCCCAATTGATTTAGAATAACTGCCGAAACAATCAATTTGCACTGACCTGGATTTGTACCTGTATACCTACCTTCACACGTTGGTTCTTAAGAGTCAATGTATGAGAAATGATGCCCATTGCTGTTTTTGTATAGAAGAAGTTTGTCGAAGAAATTATTAAAACGGCAATAGATGTAATTTAGTCGGTTTGTTCGGTAGGTATCGAAGTCTGAATATTATCACTGGACATAATTAATGATAATCATGTGAGTTGGTGATTAAAACTCTTAGTCCAGGAATCAAAATAAAGGGTCTGGGTACAGAAAACTTAGCATTATAATTATATAAAATACTAGCTTCTGTACAAGCGACTTCGTTCGCGTGGAAGTCGGAAAAGAGCATTATATTATTATGAGCACTATGTTTTATATCACCCACTATTTTGCCATGACAAGAAATCAATTGAATGAGCAAAACCTGAAGAGACATTATGCTATCAAAAAAAAGCTGAGAGGTGTCAAGGGACACCCGGATGGAACGAAGTTATGGAATGAACCTCACAAAGGCATGCCACTAATTAGTACCTGTGGTCGCTCATAGATGGCGTTATAATAAAAAATTAAAAAGTGTCGTTTCAACTTTTGGTCTTAATTTTTTCCGTCTAACCCCTTTCGCAACGCGCGAAAGGGAACTTCGTTCCAAAAATCTACAAGAAATGGGTTCATGCAAGTAAAAGCAATTATGAGCAACTGCACATATGGTCAGCCTCCAACCGCTTCGAAATCAAAGCCAGTGAGTACTCGATTTAAAATAAACCCGAGCAATACAACACCGTATATCGAGTCAATGACATCGATATTACATTACAAGCATTGCGAATCGATAACCTTACTATTCTACCGCAGCTCTACTATGTAGGTAACCTACACATATGGAATACCAAACTTTAGAAAAGCAACCTTAAACTGGTAAACTAAAGTCGAAAACTATTTGCGGCTGTCTGAAATTCGTACTCCAAAAATGTGCTACTGTAATTTCAAACTTTGTACATTGGTCGTAAGATTCCAATTGGTTTGTAAGTCAACTATTACCAAATATGTAGTATTTTTTTATAGATCGAGTGGCCAGTATTTTTACGACAACATTACATGGTCTAAATGGTCTTGTTTGAGAAAAAAATGTGTTAAAACAAGGTTGTTTCCATGTCAGCAAACTGTTGGTTTTACAACTTTTTACATTGTGTAAGGCATGGTGCTTTTTATAGGACTTTCCAATATGCGAAAAAATTTAAAATTGTAACCTTAGATTGGTGATCGCAAGTTGGTGGTATAATTAGCAGATTGGAGGACCCTACTGTACTGGCGGTGGCAAGATGGACGGACGATATTGTTACCATCACGGGTAGAACCTGGATGAGGCTGGCACAAGAGCGTGGGGAATACACAAGAAAAGAGAGGCCTACCTAATACCTATGCTCAACAATGGGCGAAAACGAGCTGTCAATGATGACGAAGATAATTGCCAAGGCTTTTTCGCCAAAAAACCTTTAATTTCACAGAACACACACAAAGAAGAGGAAGAAAAGGTCAAAGAATCACACAGCAGATCCAATTCTATAAAATATACTTAATCATAATCTACAACTAATTACCGTAATAATCACGTTCGTCGCACTTTTGCAACAAAAACTAATAACGAATTTAATAATAATATAATTTACTATCCGTTGTGCAAGTAATAGTACTTTATAATAATAAGCCAATACGTTAAGAAATAATAAATTAGACTATTAATGTTGGTAATTTCATTATCTCTGGTGTAAGAAGATCATCTGTGTGGGAACTTTTTGTTTGAAGGATGATTGCAGATATGAAAGTATTACAAGTACACAATAAATTGTGGAACAATGATATTTAAGGTTAATTAGATGGTAACCCAGGTGGCAGGTGAACCAGTGGCATCGGCACCGAGTTATAGGACAAGGGTTCGGACCCAAGAAGGCGCTTTACTTTGTGAAATTTTATTTCATCACCACTGCTCTCAAAACGGTGAAGGAATTCATCGTGAGGAAACAGACATGACCTAGAACCGAAAATTCGAAGACATGCGACATCCACCAACCCGCACTGGGCCCGCGTGATGGATTACGGATTACTCCCTCTCACAGAGAGAAGGCCTGTGCCCCAGCAGTGGGAACATTAATAGGCTGATGATGATGATGAAGGGTACCCAGGTGGAAGGTGGCCAATGGTATCGGCCCCGAGTTATAGGGCAGGCGCTTTACTTTGAGTAATTTAATAAATCACCACTGCTCTCAAAACGGTGAAGGAATTCATCGTAAGGAAACAGACATGACCTAGAACCGAAAATTCGAAGACATGTGACATCCACCAACCCGCACTGGGCCCGCGTGGTGGATTACGGCTCGCTTCCTCTCACAGAGAGGAGGCCTGTGTCCCAGCAGTGGCAACAAAAGAGGCTGATCATGCTATGCTTTTGCTAGAAGGTAACCAAAGCATACATTTAACTTACAAACTTTTAAAATCTTGGGTCTAGTGTTTGAAAATTCAAGCCGTAGGCACTTTCTTAAGAGCAAAGCATATAATGATTATGCTGATCTACGCAGCCAGGAAATGTTGGCAACATTATGGAAATAATAGAAACTAATTTGAATCATAGCTTTAGACTTGGTAAGCTTAGCAGGTGGTTACAATGGTTACCTTGGTTTTGCTAATTGCAATATGGCTGGTAGCAGTTGGATGAGAGAAGCAGAGAATCGACTTAAATGGCGAGCAATTCCAAGTCATAGGTCTTGGGTTCGAACCCAAGGCCCACACCTCTGACTGTTCGGATTCATATGCGTATTGTATAATTATCACTTGCTTCAAAATCGGTGAAGGAAAACATCGTGACGAAACCGGCCTGCATGAGAAATATTTAAGTCAGAGGCCCATGGGCGGCTTTAAAATTCTGACACCAGTTTAGTCATTAACCACTCGGAAAGAGGAAGAAGAAGATTGGATAGGTCTATGTCTGCAGCAGGCATCTATGTCTGATGCAGATGATACAACATTTTATGATGGATTGATTAAGTAAAGTAGTCCTTATAATCTTCAACTTTTAGGCCCAGCCTTTTCCTATATTAAAGTGATGGGGCTGGTTCTGAGCACTCTCTACCAAGCGACATCCCTAAATAGAACTGGGGGCCAAGTCTACTAATTTACAAGCGTCACAATGGTTTCTCCATTGTTAGTTTTAGACAGAATTGCTATACAAAATCTGTCAAAAACTCATCATCTAGAGACCATTGTGACGTTTGTTAATTAGTAGACTTGGCCCCCTGGTCGTCAGAAGTCACACTTAATCACCATTTCCACTACCCTCAGTCTCCTCTCAAGTCTCAAGACGCGACAAGAATCTAATCCATACATTATGTTTCTCTTTCGTTTCACGCGAAGACACATACATATACATATTTATATGTACATATTTATCTGGTAGTTGAACTCTGCTGCAAGTCAAGTGATGCTAATGTATAGTACTGACACTTACGGCTTTGTTTACTACGCAAGTTGAAACTACTATAAATAAGACTAGTGTCTGTAAAGTTGTAAAATTGTAAGGTGTTGCGTTTGTAATGTCTTCTATAATGTTACTACTACTGACTTGAGTGACTTGAAGAATTTAATAGCCAGATTCTGTTTCACCTATTGTATAACACCTGAACACAAGGTTTTTAGTGTGTCCATGATTCTGGCATAATAGAGATGCAAACGCAATATGATCACCTTTTGGCGTCTACCCATCACCTCTATAAAATTCAATCATATCCATTAACGCAAATTCTCCTAAGCAAATGATTAAACTACCGATGGATCCCTGCGTCTGCATAATCGAATCACAGACCTAAACATCCTGACTTAGACGGACATCCGTAGATCACAGAATTTACCCCGAGGCACAAACATGTATGTGTTTTAGAATAGATTCAATCAGGAATTCCCAAGCATTTTGGAAAGCTCCCAACATTTACGGATTGGTTTTTGTTACTGTCTTGAGCATAAATGTTATGTTTTTCGAAGACAAACGAGCGGGCGGATCACCTGATGGTAAATCACCGATGCTTATGAATATCTGCAATATCATTAGCATAGCAGGTGCGTCGCTATCCCAGACACAGAGTGTCTCATGACCCTTCAAATCTGGACACAGGAACATGCTTTTTTGCAGATATATGAATGGTAATGTTATGTTTAGGTATGTTTAATGAAGATGATGATGAAATGATCATAATAAATTTTGTTTGTGTACTACCTATGTACTGACCGTTCCTCCAGCATTTCGTTGAAGGTTTTGGACTTGGCGCGCGGCTGGCTGGGCTCGTGCTCCATTCGCCGCACCTCCACGCACCGCTCTATTATGTGCTCCACCCTCTTCCGCCGCGACGACTTCCAATTGTCCAGGTTCTGAAACAATAGCGTTTGTGTTATTAGTTTTATTGTCAACGTCATTATAATGTTTTTATGTTTCGTTTTTGACACTTAGTTTATTTCTATCAGCTGTCCTGTTAGTGTTCGCATCTTTCCTTACAACTGGATTATCAAAAGATAGACAAAGTTTATCCCATGTTCTGGGTTGAGGACAAATTATTTTGATAAAAATGAATAATTGTAATATCAGAGTATTAAGGCTCGTGCAGACCAGCGCGACGCGATGGCGCGACGCGACACCAACAATACAATTTCTAAAAAAACTTCACGGTATAACAATAGCCGGTGTTGCGTCGCATTGTCACGTCGCGCTAGTCTGCACGAAGCTTGAAGGATTTTTAGGACCAACTAAAATAATGATATACCTATTATGCCATTTTGCAGAACATAGGATCAATTTTACAGATAGTTACTCATCTTAAAAATATTAAAGCAAATATGGCGACTGATTACAGATCAATAAAAAAACTCACATTACGAAGTCTATCACGTAATTTTTTTATCTTTTCTTCCATTTTAATTGAAGTCGTAGATTCTAATAAACCGCTAGTTAACACAGTAGCTATGAATCAACTAAAGCTAGCTTACTTGAGCATAACACTGATGCATATTTAACTTCTGACCCGAAAGGTTACAGAAGCACGGAGCTACTCAATGATGTTTGTTACGCATTTATCTCAATGCTGCCCAGATCATAAATTATTAAGTAGAACTAGACTAATTGATCTATATCTTTAATGCAGATCTAGAATGAGACCTTGAGAGTTAAATTCCGGATGTAATGCTAGGTTGATTGGATGATTTATTGCAGGTTGTTATTAGCCAATTGATAGATAACATACATGATGGACATGGTGGTGATAGTTCGCATGTGGAAGCATGAGTTAGATAGAAAGTTAATGCCCATTTTTTTGACATTTTGCTTTTATTTAACCTTTGGGTTTATACAAGAATCGTGCTAAGTAGCTCGATGAGCTTTATACAACATTGAATTATAACGATAAAAAAATTAGATTTTTAACGAGCATAACTCTCGTTATAAAAATTAAGATTCAAATTAAAGGCCTACATAGAAATATTCTCCCAATAGATTTTCTCTCGGATCGTCTGCAGATTCAGATTCTCCGAAGATTGTTTATGTCCTTTCTAATTATCTCGTCACTATTTCTTGCATCAACGCAAATATTAATTAATATGTAATATATTCTAGCATCGTATATCTATATACAAATAGTTTCACTGCAATTAATATACATATTACGTCTGGTGCGGTTACGCTCTCTTCACTTATGGGCGAGGGAGAAAACACCGATATCGCGCAGTCTTAATTACAATCAAGATAATAAACCTTCTTCACGCTTTAGTCTTATGTAGACTAAGTAGAACTGTAAGTCGCCTCAAATTATACAAACAGCTCATGCCTTTCCTCCCTCATTTAATCAGTTGGACTGTGTTATCTGTGCAGAGATAACTTTTACAAAAGAAAGAAGCCTTACTTATGGCTTAATGGTAACTTTCTTAAAATCGCCTTTAATTACAGAGACGGACGGCCTTTTCCGTTCAAGACAGGGTAGAACCTTCTTTGCTGGAAATCATTCGTCTGATGCATATTTAGTCCCACGGTACCAAAATTACTACTTTAGTCATCTCGCTACAACACTGACTACAACGATTTCTGGTCTGTACAATTTTCTTAGCAAACATACTCGTCCGTTTATTTTAACAGTCGGGTTATTGATAATCGCTACACTACAAGTTCTCGATACATCGAGAGAGTGGATCGTTCTAGTTGGCATGTCAAACATCGCGTGCGCCGGTAGCGAAGGCTTTTTATACAATTTCGCTTGCTGGAGTTAAACGTTGCCATTTGTGTGGCACAAAGTATAAGAACTAGCGGAGTAAATTCCGGCGCCATATAATTTTACAATATTTACAAACAAAAAAAGACTTGTAAAAGTGTCTTTAAAAGATGTAGGTAGTTACAGAAATAAACCAATTTTAATTCCATTTCAGTAGCGGGGTTACAAATGTGGTTGAGATATGCTAATGTACGTTTATTGTAGAAGATAAAATATACTTATATTTGAGAAATACGAAAAAATTATATTTAGCGATCTGAGAAAATCTGGCTATTGAAAACAAAACCAGAAATAGTCGAAAGTACTGCCCAAAGAAGCACTTTTCCCCTAGTATTAAAAAACATACTAAAGTAGGTACTGAAGAAGATAATGAGTATATAATTCAACCGCCTCTGTTGTCTAGTGGTTAAACCACCTGTCTCAGACCCAGACGTCCCGGGTTCTATTGCCAGTGGCAAAATTTTCTGCTCGTATTGGTTGGTGGTAGGGCTTGTTCTAAGTCCGCCTGGCTAGCTACCACCATCGTATCTAAGTCTGTCGTCATAACAACAATGTTGTGTTTTAGCATTTAGAGGTAAGATAGCCAGTTCCACTGTGGTTGAGGATTATGGGTGAAGTTCGCTTCCACCTTCAGCCTGATCATCTTCCCCGTTGTGGATAAAAAAAAAAAGAATAAGGCTGACATCATTATACTCATGATCTTGTCTTACTTTGTTGTAAGTAAATTACGATAATTATGCCAATATCCGCTCACTCAGTTCTTAAGCAACATGTCCTACAGCTTACACTAAGCCAATGAAATAGCCCAACAGAACTTAATAGACCTATTATTGAGTGGCGGCTAGGAAATACATATATTTTTAAATCGCCAACAGTTGCACAACAGTCTTCTTGGCAGCTTAACGACGGCTAATCTCGGCTAATCTATGTAATGACCGCAATAATGGCCGAAGTGAAAAAAGTAAAATGTTAAGTTCTTGTTTGGCATTCCTAGGAATGTTTAGAAGATGACTTTTATCGGTATTTGGTATGTCAAGTGTTTGGAATTAGCTATTTTTATCTCGCTAGGGATGGCTTAGAAATATGCGACGCATCAGGGAAGGTGTAGATTTTTTTTCTAATTTGATGGAATAAAAGGAAACTGGTCTCACAAGATTTATAGGAAACTGAATAAAAATTGTCTTTCACTGTGTTTTAATTGTTTTGCAGTTTAAGTCCGCCACTGTACATTTATTTGTGTGCTTAAAAGGTTAAATAAATAAATAAGCTCACTCTAATTTTCATAGTTCTGAAAAAAAAATTGCAGCTATTTGTAAAGATAAAGTTAAGTGTTTTTAAAATAAACTACCTACTATAAATTACTAGCAACTAGTGCACCTACCTCATAAAAACAATCACAAACTTAATATACACAGTTAACACAAAGGGCGGCTCGTTACTCCGGCCGGAAGTCGTCGCCGGGCATGCGTATGCGCACAGCTTCCGGCTTGCGCCCGCGCCGGAGGCAGTGTGAGCTTTGTTATTGTTTTGTTACGATCGAAGTAATTGGCCCCAAGATGGCGGCGACATTCCCTGTCATTAACAGATGTTTTAAATGCTGGTGGAGGAATCTGTCATCGGAGTAATTGGAGGGAAACGTGAGGTGGAATGGAAATGAAAAAAAAAATGAAGAATGTGGTCTGTTTGTGGTGTGACGTTTTTGTCATAGCTTCGGTTTTTTGTGTTTTAATTACAGATCTTTTGTTTGTGCATTGGTTTGGAAAAACGTAATGTGTAATTGGTGGCTATATTACCTTAGTACCTACTAATATCAAAACGGCATGGGACCCGTCTCATTTTTTTAATTCGTCACACACGTAATTGTTGTGACGAATTAAAAAATTAGGGCTAGGCTAAAATTATTTTAGCTCTGGCTATAATTAGCGAACTTACAGATAAACCTATTGACCTTTTCTGAAATCATCTTCATATTATGAATCATGTCAGAACATACAAAGTTACTCCCACTGCTTATTGCATCTGAGTATTTTACAACCTAACCGTATCTGCAAGTCATAAAGTAGCCAAAATATGATCAAGCAGTTTTCGAAATAAGTAGGTTTAAAATAACAGATGGTATACATTGGTGGATGATTCCAGGAAAAGCTGCGATACATAATTTCCCTATAAAACAGGAGAATTTGAGGAAGAAAAGATATTCTTCTCCATACGTGTAGTACAGTCACAATACTAGATAGGAACAAAAATTCTAAAAAAAAACAAAATATGAGATGGTATGTCCCAACAAGTTAGGCATGGCAAATATTTGGCTTACTAGTTGTTAATTTTAATCCTTTATTTTATTACTTTTTCATATATATTCAAAACAACCTACGTACCCGTACATACCAAGCACTTCAAAGTTATGTCTTTTTGAAAACTAACAGTAAATACATAAATATATCGAGCATTAACGTCAATACAGACATAACAAACGAAAACAAGGCACTCTCGAGGATTTACGAGTTATAAATCAATACCCACTCAGGGCTATTAACTAAGGATTTTGAAATCGCTGCACGTTGAACGGAACTAACCGCTTTTTCAAGCAGCTGCGCAGGCGCAGGGTGTCAATTTTGACGAATATAGCCAGGAAAAGGGAAGTAGAAATGTTTTATTGCAAAAGAAGGAAGAGCTTTTGTGGGTTTAAGGGATTAAACTAGCATTATTTGATAATCTAACCTTCGTTTTTAAGGCGCCATGTTTGTTTTATTCATTCCAGATCCAACTAGGTTACTATGTTAGTTGATTAGGTAATTATTATGTAGGAGAGGCCTGAAAGAAATGGAAAATTTGGGTTGTCTTTCATAATCTTAGCGTTAAATAATTTACTTAAAACTAAAATTGTACATTTTGTATAAATACCTTTTAAGTTTGATTTTGCTTACATAATGCAGTAACCTTCGAAAGGCTGAAAAAGCTTTAGAAATCTTCTATAGAAACAAGGCTTTCTACTCACAGACGTAAAAGGGAATAAAGACACACAAATGTCGACAAACTACGTACAAGGGAATAATTTTTGCTGAAAACGTCATACAAAAAATGCCTAGCTATTAACCTGGTTTTGGCGCGCTTTCCAGTTTCATCGGAAGCCCAGTAATTAGCGGCCATTAGGAAAAAAGTGAAAAACTTCACTCGACGGGAACACTGAATTATTTTAACTGGGTCCATGCTTGTTAGGGCTGGCGGGAATTAATTATTAAAAAATTCCAAAGGAAAAAATATCTTCTGATTCACTGAGTGGTTCTTTAGTAGATCTGTGACATAAATTAAATGTTATTCGGTCATTGATTTTGCAATAGAACTACGTAATATAACTTCACGCCTGTATCGAAGGGTTAGGCAGACGTGTACCTATAGTAAAATTCCAATGTAATAGGGGGCGAGCCTATTGCCATCAACCGGGCACAAATCCAGACTCCAGGCTGCTACTGAGAAATTTCTGATGGAAAAACCAAATAACACTTTGCCCGACCTAGGAATCAAACCCAGGACCTCTTGGTCAACAGTAGCGCTTGCGAAAACTAAAACAAAGAGGCTAATTTTTTTTTTTTTTTTATGACTATTGTTGATTTTATAGTATTTTTTATGTTATTTATGAATAGTTTTTAAATATGTATATACTTTCGTGTACTATTTAATGTGCGACCTACTATTGGACCAATAAGTTGTCTTTGAATAAATAAATAATAATAAAAAAATAAAAAAATCGGGCAGTTTCTGGGGACTGCCGATAGAAGTGAAAACTAAGTAACTTTTTGATTCTGGAGTTGATGTCTTTCGTTAAGTAACTTTTTGATTCTCGCGTTGATGTCTTTTGTTCGAGCGTTAGGTGACAATACCTTGAGTTCCATGATTTTTGTGCACCTAAAAAGTGCTCAACGCGCCTATAGAAGTTATCACTTAAAAAAAAACGAAGGAGCCTTACAGTAGTAACATATAATATGTAACATCTGACAGCTCACCTTGGTAATAAGCAACAATAAGGTAGGTAATATGCATCATTAAAGGAGCGTGTCCTCATCAAGGTCGTTTCTGACGGCCAACGCAAGCACCGCGCGCTCATAGGTCAAATCAAATAGCGCGCGCTTCCCCGGCTTCCTGTTACACACTTCCGTCCCTTTTCACGAAATGACTCCCACAGATTTGATTACATATTTAGAGCGAGAGGAAAGATGTTATCAAAAAGCTCTTCTAATTCACTGAACTCTTTTCTTTAGATCTGTGACAAAGAATGAATGATATTCACTGATTGATTCGGTACGTTAAAGAACTAATTATTATAGTGCGCGCGGACTAGTTGCCCAAGCCTTAGGTGGCGACTCATCTCGCTATTGCAATCTCATGTGCGTTTTGTCTAAACTAGCCGGAACTTTCAACGCGCGTTGCCGTCGCGAAGTACGGCGCTGGAACTGATTACCTAATCTAAGTACGATAAGGCGCTCAATCTATTTCTATAATAATCTAGTTCCGCGCGCACTATAGTTATTATGATTACCTATAGTCGACTTCGCTTAAAAAAATATGTAAAAAGCAAATGACAATCATCATAAAATTGACATTGTTGACTTAATCACCGACAATGACACAGATCGTCATTTAAAACATTCTCGGCAAGTTCCTATTTATATAAAAATACTAGCTGCCCACCCCGGCTTCGCACGGGTAGCAGTAAGTACTTATCTACGGCGCACCTTCCTACTCTGCCCTACCTACCTAACCTACACTGCCGACTTACCTACCTACCCTGCCCTAACTACCTACCCTACACTGCCCGACCTACCTACCTACCCTGCCCTACCTCCCTACCCTACCCTGCCCTATCTACCTACCGTCCCGGCCCGACCTACCTACCTACCCTACACTGCCCGACCTACCCTACCCTGCCCGAACTACCTACCTACCCTACCTACCTATCTACCCTACCTACCTATCTACCTACCCTGCCCTATCTACCTACCCTACCCGGCCCGACCTACCTACCTACCCTACACTGCCCGACCTACCTACCTACCCTACCTACCTATCTACCCTACACTGCCCGACCTACCTACCTACCTTCCCCTATCTTCCTATCTACCTACCCTGCCCTACCTACCTACCCTACCTACCTACCCTACATACCGACCGCCAAGAGTAGAAAATTATTAAAGTACTAATATCGCTATAAAAAAATAGGGGTTGGTGGAAGAAGGGTGAAAATTTAGGGTTGTATGTATTTTTTTATGCCAAAATATAAAAAAAATTACAATAAAAAAAATTGACCAAAAAAAGAAAAAAAAAACTTGGGGTGGACCACCCTTATCACTTAGGGGTACGAAAAATAGTTTACATCCTATTCTCATACCTACCTAATTTACACAAAAAATTTCATAAAAATCGGTCAAGCCGTTTCGGAGGAGTTTGGCAACAAACACCGTGACACGAGAATTTTATATATTAGATTATGACAACAAATCTATTACGTCTCACGTGAGAGGTATTTGCTAACAACTTCATGTGCACAAAATACGTCACTACCATAAACAGTAGGTAAACTCCTTAGATGACCGTGACGGAAAGCGATGAGATGAGAGAGACCACACTGCAAGTGATACTTAACCTACTAGGGATAACTACTAACGAGTGTTATTATGTAAAATGGCTGTACAAGTATTTGTTCTTCATCATCCTTCTGTTACGTTGAAAGTATTTATTCTTGTTGGAAAGAAGGAATACAAGTATTTGTTCTTCATCATTCTTTTGCTATATGGTAAGGAAAGGTTTGTTGGTGATATAGGTAACTTGGTGACATATTTTTTTGACCCTCTCATGAGACAACGCAAGTGTATTCACTCACGAGACAGAGCAAGCGGGGTCACTCACAAGACAGAGCAAGCGGCTAGCGCTGTCTGGTGACTGCGCGTGCCGGTGACTTTAAATGATTATCCAAAAAAAATGTCACCTACTTACCTAAATCACCAACAAAAGGTTTGTTGGTGACTCCTACTATTTATTCTTATTGAAGTATTGAAATAATAATTAAGTGTTTCGACTTAATTCCATTGACCTTGTGACAGCATCCTCGTCTCGCCACATGCTTGCATAACTACGCATCAAAGGCCTGACGTCACACAAATCCTGCATCGCGCAAGCACATTTTACCGCGCGATCAACATTACATATAACTTTCCAACATCAATCGTTTGGCAGTTGCCCGTTAGACACGACACCCGTCTGGTCGGAGGATCCTCCCTTTTTTATAGAGGATGAATGAACTTTACACCCTGTTCTTCTAAAACCTTGTTTTGATCTTAGTCTTCATTATCAGAACCTCGATCGTTTCATCGATGCGAATCAAATATTCAAATACGAGAACATACTTAGTTTCGTACCTGAAGAGATCGATGTTCCATAATTAGACAGAAATTAAAGAAAAATTGGAGGCACCGGAATCGATCTGTACATATCACTTTATCCTTGACACATAACCCTAACTTTCGCTTCGCAGGTATCGGATAAACTAACCAACAAATCATAATCATTTAATCATTTGTTAACTTATGTAGGTAGGTAAAATAAATAGTTGTTATAAAAAAAATTACAAGCGCGCTATGTTATACCAGAAGGTGTACAAATATTCATAGATGTCATTGATACTATAAATTGATAACATTAATAAAACGATATTAATTGATTTTCTTAAAATAAAAAAATAAGAAAAATTTACATGTCAAAAAAAGGAAAAAAAATAAAATAATAATAAGTTTACTACGTCAATATTAAGAAAAAAAAAAAAAAACAACAGTCATTGCATTTTGTCAGTCAAAAATTCCGAAATGCTGTAGGTAATATGCTTTATTCAATAGTAAAGATTTAAGCCTTTTCTTAAATAAGTTTATGTTCAATTCTTTAATTGAACTAGGTATGTGGTTGAATATGATTGGTGCCATACAAAAAACACTTTTTAGCATCAAAGCTGTATGAGACCATTTTACGCACAAGTTAACCACTCACATAATTAAATACTCGATTCAGTAAATCAATTACCGATTATCCAAACACACCAATAAAATTCGACAACCCTACACTTCGCTTGAGAACCGCGCTTCCTTATTGGTTCACTAAAACTGTCGGCAGAAATAAAACTGTAGAATGTTTATGTGGATTCGTTGCTGTTCCAGATGAATATATGCGTGTGCGCAAGCTGCATAGCCAATACGTTCCCATGCTTTGAATGTAATGGATTTGTCATCTAGTTAGTCATAGCTCGTGGTTTCCCTTTGTGGGGTAAATAGTGCAGTAATTAACGGATTCTTGGTATGAGTTGCATTGTTTGTATTTTCCAAAGGGCAAAGGTTGGCAGTGATGCAGCTTCTGTAACTATTACATTCTCCTGTCAAGGACGATCACTGAGTTTAAGATGGCCTATAGTGGTTATGGTTACTAGTGGTCTTATCAATAGGTTTACTATCGATATAATCCAGGCTAGGGTTTAAACATTACTTAAAATATTAAATTCATTCACTGACAGACGTCACACAGAAGTTCCTTGTGTAGCGAAAGTGATAAAGGATTTTTGAGAATTCATCCCCCAAAGAGAGATTCTATTAGGGGTTTAACCTAATTGTTTGTTCTATTTGTTTGGGGGATGAATTTTCAAAAGAAGTATGAAAGTTTATATGGAAGATCGTAACTTTTGCCTACTTATAGTAAATCCCATCGAACACACGGCTTGTAAAATTATAAATTCGTACTTATTATTTACGAAAAAAATTGTTGTTTGGTCAACCATACGGGTTATGTTGCCAAGGTCAATGAGACATACAGGGAAAGGGCATAAATCTGTCCATCAACCAAGATTAAAAACAAGAAACAAGATATTCTCCAACAGTGCCGGTCTAAACTAAAATTTCAAGTTCACTCACTACACTCACCGACTGCCAGTCCTCCTGCCTCTCAATGCGGGCAGGGTCTGTCCTCTTCGCGAGCTCTGCCCTCCTCAGCTGCTCCCGTGCCCGGCTGCCCAAGTCAGCAGGCCCGACACGCACGAACTGCAGAGGGTTGCCCGCGGGCTTTCCTGGGATAACGGCTGCTGTGTGCGGCCGTGTCGCCAGGAAGTCAGCGCTATCTGTTGTCTGGAAAAGATAGAAAAATAATGGTTAGGAAATACATAGTTAGATTACATTTTTAAACACGTGTTAAATTGCTCCAATTCGAAAAGACTTACAGCCGAAAAAGGGTCAAAACCACAGAAACTGTGGAATTTACTCGTATGTCAGACTTCGGGCCTTGGCATAATATTTGCCGCTTATTTTTCTGATTATGTTTACTTGATATCAGTCCAAGCATTTGCTATGTTTACTGTAGATATGTTGACGAACACAACTCCAACAAACTACTGGTTTGGCTGATAGTTTGCCACCGACATGACACTTATATGGATTCTTAGGGTGAAGTTCAAAATCCATAAGCCAATTGAAATCGTACAAATGCAACGGAAGTACTCGTAATCTCGACTTCCCTATGAGTATCTACTCGTTCAACTTCCTTCCGTACAATCCTGCGCAGGTTATACAATTTAAATAAGAGAAATGTATTCTAGTGTTTAGTTTGAGGATGCTGTATAAGTGCATACACAAGTTTTACATGACAACTAAGAGAAATGGGTGGTACAACAAAAACCTGAGACCAATACTAACATTTTACCGTTTGAGATTCTACTCATTCACCAAGAAGAAAAACGAAAGTATTTTTACGTAATTTTCCCAACGTGTTTGAAAGAGGTGTGGTCAAATATATCTTGATAAATAAACTGGAATCTTTAACTGATATAACGTACAATTATATCGGTGTTTCCACGCCTGAAGATAAGAATGTTAATCATCATTTTGTGACGAATGAAAAAATGATTATTACCTAAGTTTAGTTGAAGACATTTCAGACATTTCCGATAGAACAGCTGGGTCTGAATCATGAGGTTTAGTAGGTAACTGTCTAGACATTTTAATGTTGGTATGGAATCATGAGGTTTAGTAGGTAACTGTCTAGACATTTTAATGTTGGTATGGAATCATCGTGTTGATGATGCCATTATTTCTAGACTAAAGGTTAGCAGAAGAATGTTAATAGTTCAGTAAAGTGATGTCTACATCTAGTCTATAAATATTAATGTTTGCTAAGCTGAAGATTTTCGTAAGAAAATACATACAACACCTACTACATGGAGATTTGTGTTTTCATAATTATACAAATGTCCAGTAGGTACCAATGTCACTTTGCTTCAAAAACGGTGAAGGAAAACATCTTGAGGAAACATGCCTGAGAGATACTTCCCGACGACACGTAAAGCTAAGTCAGTGGCCCATGGGCGGTTTTAAAACTCTGACACCAGGTTAGTCACTAACCACACGAGAAGAAGAAGAACGTGACTTTTTCAACTCGTATGGACTTTCTGAGTTCATCTTGAACATTAGGTACTAACATCGGTGAAGGAAAACACCGTCTGGACTTATCGCCAACCCGTCTTGAACTAGCAGGACAATAATAGGGCTGGTATGTATACATGTCTGGACAATGTATTTAATAATCAAGTTGAGAGAAACCCTGTACCCTAATTACGTAATACACGATCAATAATTTAAAAAAAAATCTGTTTAATTTTTTTTCGAACTTATGTAGCAATGGACTAGCAATCTGTTTCAATTCATTTCAATTTATTATTGATTGTGCATTACGTAATTAGGGTACTGTACTTTACAGTCTGAACACAGAAATCACCATGCATGCTTCGTATTACTGCTTAGCTGGTATGAAAAGAAGCGTTTGCCCTGATGTGGGACGGGACATTAATATTACAAGCTATTAAACTGAATATTTCTACCAACTTTACATAATTTTACGGTAAACCACGGAGTTAATAAGTATGTAAATCCAAAGTTCGTTGTTATCTCAAGATCAGGAGAACGGTGTTTTTTTTGGTAATTTTTCTCAATTTGCAGCGACTGAACCGTGGTTAATTAACAAAATTCTGATTTTATAACTGTTGAATATAAAAATAATAATTATTAGCGTTAAATTGGAATTCTGGGAAAGTAATTAGTAAGTACTAATTTAAAACTGTATGCAAATTATAGGATCATCAAGCGTGACAATTTTGTAAAGATCAGACTATTGCAAGTCTTGGGTATTACTTAGTTAGATAGTTGATTACACAATTGTTTAAAAGAAGATGCAGAATGAATGAACTTTGCTAACGTTTCGGAATTCTCGTCTAGTCTCAAACTTGAAGTGGAGCCTCACCTACTGTGAACTATTCTCAAAGTCATAGTCACATATTTATTTCAAATAGGGACTTATTATAAGACACATTTGAACATCAAGATTTACAAAAAAAGAATTGATTCTATCCGGAGATTCTTCTCCATACGAACATAATCTACCAGTACGAGATAAAAAGTTCTATACTGAGCTTGTCAATCTAATTCCTACTATAACATTTCTAATATCGCGTAATAGGTAACTTAATGCAGCATCAAAGTGTGATGGCGGTGCGGGCGCAATAAATTACGCGAGCTTCCTCGGATTATTGTGCATTACTGTACTTTCTTATTTACTTACGTAAAGTAATGACAGGAACTGGACCAGTTTTTGCAATGTAATCTATATTATTTAATGCC
This sequence comes from Conistra vaccinii, assembly GCA_948150665.1. Lineage (NCBI taxonomy): Eukaryota > Metazoa > Arthropoda > Insecta > Lepidoptera > Noctuidae > Conistra > Conistra vaccinii. The sequence continues at coordinate 18,444,313 of OX411338.1, read as the reverse complement.
TTATGGGGAAGCAGAATTTCTAGGAGTCTTTAGTTTTTTATTTGTAAACTAGCTTCTGCCCTGCTTCGTTCCTGTGAAATTTCTTACTTTAACATAAAATATTATTTCCTGAGACACTCGGTAGGAAGCCTTCCATTAGTGAAAGAATTTTTGGGAATCAGTTCAGTAGTTGCGAAGATAACGCCCTACATACAAACTCACAAATGTTTATTTTCTGTACCTAAAAAAACTGATAATAAGTAATATTTATTCCTCTGATTAAACATAACTGACTATTGAAAAATCAGCTCTAAATCACTTGATGAAATGATTTACCGTTGAACTTATGGATTAGGAACTCATAACAATCATGAATACCAGCGATTGTTCGATTCTGTTCAGAGTCACGTCCACAAAAATAACGTGATAGGTCACAGGTCCTAAAGAAAAGTGACTGGTTTTCGCCTAGCCACACCTAGGCACGCCTAGCGCTCCTAGAGTTATCAGCTACCTACCTAAAAGAACATTTTTCAGTAGAAAACATAAAAAGTAAGTTTACAAACTAAAACCCGACTACTGGAAAAACACGCTCTAAAAAGTATGAAACAATAAAATATTTCAGACAGAAATCAAGACATAGGTACAAAAATGGTCAAGGTAAAGCCGTGGTCGCATGCCTGTACACGTACAACATTATAATGGCATGCCACCACGGCTTTACCTTGACCATTTTTTTCACTATAACCAGCGGTCAATGAAGATGCTTCCAACGATTCATTATTTGTCAAATTATGATCAGTAAGTTTACAAGTTATGAGGTAACAGATGTAAATACATACATACCGGCCAAAATCAAAACCCTCCTTTTTGCTTCTCCATAGTCGGGTAAAAAGTGGAAACTATTGCATTGTAATATTTTGTGTCTGTATAAAAAACATGCTAGATTCGCCAAGCCAAAAAAAAATTACAGGTTCACGAATTCCTCCACAAAAATCGGCTTTTAAAATTTATTAATTTATTATTCCTATGCTAATTATACCCTGAATACCAAACGGCTCAAAACACTTCATATCCATCATCATCATCAGCCTATTAATGTTTCCACTGCTGGGACACAGGCCTCCTCTCTGTGAGAGGGAGTGGGCTGTAATCTACCACGCGGGCCCAGTGCGGGTTGGTAGATGTCACATGTCTTCGAATTTTTGGTTCTAAGACATGCCGGTTTCTTCACGATGTTTTCCTTCACGTTATCCACTCCATCTTTATTCTATCCACACTACTTCCTACACCGGATGAATTCAACTTATTGCATTTTAAGTACAATGTCGTAACAGCCCACCCCGCAAGCGTATAGCGTAATAGTCTTGAGGCTCGTTTACACGAGTAGTCTCTTCGCGATTTTCATAGTATAGACTAGCCATTATAGCCTTTGTATTACATTGAGGGGACCGTGGCTAAGTAATAACAGCCGCACGGGTCGATCGATCAGGTTAAACTGCGCCGCGGTCCGTCCATGGATGGGTGACCATCTTTGCATACCGAGACCCCTCTGTACCTCAGAAAGCACGTTATGCCGTTGGTCGCGGCTGTCATTCTTAGATCTTTGACAGTCGTACCGGGTCGTCATAAACCAGAAAGTCTGACAACCAATCTCACTAAGGGTATCCGTATTACCCAGTAACTGGGTTGTGGAGGTCAGATAGGCAGTCGATCCATATAAAAAACTAGTATTCAGGTGCATCCGATTAGACTAGCAGCTAGTCCAACATAGTTGGGAAAAGACTAGGCAAATGATGAGACTAGCCATTTTAGCACTTTTTTGTAATATACAAGCTATCAACAAACTCGCTTACGATTATGCTATAAGTAAGTTATATAGTTTCTTCAGGTTTTCAGGTTCTATGTTAATTTTCTCAAAATATCTTTCGAAATATTTTGTAAACTCAACATTACGATTTTTTGTACACACAGACGCTGTCAATTTTCCAATTGTTACAGGCTTTTTCAAATTCAAAATATTTTATTTCACATAAACCTACAAGGGCACCTAGCAACGTAAGAAGCTAGGTGCACTGTGTTTGCACGGTGTTTTTGCCTTTCGAGATGCGATTGTCTTACATAAATACTGTTTACAAGAGCCACCTTTTTTTAATCGAGATGAGAAACTATCTTCTCGTGTAAACGAGTCTTTACACTAACTTACGTAACATTAGCAAAAAGGAGATGTATTCAAAACACGCTACAGCACAAAGGAGGTCGACATGATAAAATTTTACGATGTTTTTATTTTATTTATTTGATGTAGATAATAAATATTTATTGACAGTTTGTAGATTAATTGGTTTCGTGTTGACCTCTGTGATCTGTTTAATAGATTGTTTTGATATTGAAATGTTACCTACATTGACTTATGTAAGAATTTGAATAGATTCTTCTTTAATGTTATTAATGCTGTTGGAATCCGTAAGAAGGAAACCGCAGAGGCATTTTCAACTAAACTGTGCTATTGAAGGATTACCAACATTTCTTGCTAAAATTGGATCTTTTGATTCAACAATCTATAAATGGATTTTGTGAATAGTATTTATTTATTTGAGTAATTTTTTCCACTACATCATTGGTCCTTTATTCAATGAGTCTAAATCTTCACGCTGTATATATAACATGTTCAGCATGACAAGAGTTCACGAGACAATACTGACATGGATGAATTCCCTCATACACGTAATTCTTCCACAGCCCATTTACCTTGCAATTGATGCGTGATCTATGTCTAGGCATTGATTTGACTGTCTAAAGACAATGATTAATACGTCACTATCAAATGATGTTATTGAGATGGACTATGATTTCCAGTAGGTACCCCAATTACGTAATACAAGATCAATCGGAATTTGAATCGTTTTGAAACAGATTGCTAATCTTCATGAGTTCGTAAAAAAAATCTGCTCAAAAACGCAATGAATATTGTTGAACTGTCAAAATGAAACAGATTAGTCGGAATCGTTTACGAAAATGTGTTGCGTGATTAGATAGCAGGTCTACAGAAGATCGCGGGGAAGATCTAGATAAGACTCACACAGACCAGGGAAATATGACTCTTACGGGAAAGGCTATACTCAGCAGTGCAGAAATGATGACGATGATGAAGATTTCCCAAAGGTCAGAAAGATCGATGATTTTTTTGTCAAAACATCAATATTGATCTAGCAGGTTACGAGTTTGTTATGACCTCATAGCGCAATTTGTGGTCTACGACACTGATGAGTAGAACAACCACAGATAATAAATACCCGCTGAGCACGCTATCATTGCGTAACAAAACAATTTCTTTGAAACAACTGTTTGGATACTACCGCAGTACCGCAGTACTACGAACAGTGAAAGTTCATAAATGTTAGAAAATATTTACCAACAATCTGACGACGGCCGTCAAACACGACACTTTCACTATCAATGGCAATTACAAAACAATCGATCGGCTCGATCACGCCCCTACATCACGATCGATACAAAACTATCATTCTAAATTATCGACCGAAACTTTAAAATAAACTTACTTTTTAAAAGAAAGCGGAATCCCGTGACAAAGTTCACACTGGCAGCTGCATTCGGGGTTTTAAATTTAGAACATGCAATCCGTTGGGCGTTCTATATTTCCGTTCGGTATGCGTGTTTAAATTTAGAACCAGACTTAGTTCACTGTTCGACACTGTCGTTTGTCACTCGCTCGATCTATTTTTAAATAATCAATCGAAATTTTAAATCGATTTTAAAGTTTCGTTTTGTTTCATGTATCAGGTGCGATGGTTGAGCGTAAACTGCGTTGAGAACTAACTTTCGCGGTTTTCCAAGCTACTGAGAGAGGGGAAAGTAACGTGTTGTTATAATTAATGCATTATTTTAAGTGTGGAAACAAGCGAGGTTTAATTGATACGTTGAGTCAATCTTGCGTGTACTCAGATCATAATTTGTAACGTTTTGTTCATTTTGACTGAGCGACTTTAAGTTGGTAGTTTATTGTAACATTACAAATTGTTTATGGACGATATTATTTTGAATGGCTACAGTTATTGCTGAGTTTATCAAAAATATTGATGTCATCGCTCGTATAAATTTTTTCGTTGACGTAAATTATTAAAATCGCGTGCCGGTGCCAAGTTTTCTGTTGTCAATCAATGTAGCGCCAATGTTATTTTAATAAATGCAATAATTCAATTAAAACTTCAATTAATTAATCGGCATATCTCGTTCACTGCTGGACATAGGCCTGGCCTAAGTCACGCCGGTTGGCTTCCCGCATCGTCTGTCTAAACCGAATTACTTAACATAATTAAAAGTACCTCGCCTGCAGCCTTTACAGGGTTGCAAGTAGCGGCTATAGTACGCACGCTCTCACTCAGTTAGCCAATGACAGTAATAGATTGTGTTAAAGGGCGATCTACAGCCAATCTATTTTTAAATTCTAATTATACATTTCTATCACATTGGTGCAAATGTTTGCAAGAGCAGCTGATGAGTGGAATGACTTGGGGGTTTTTTATATTTGGAACAATAATACAAGCCTAGTTTTGTCCCACGACAGGGCAAAGGCCTCTTCTCAAAAAGGGAAGGCATGACCATTGCGCACACCTATGTGAACGATGTATAAGATAAACTGAGAAGTTTGGAATAGCGTTATAGATAAATCACTTAAAAAAGTGCATGAAACTAAAAATGCCATTTCCTAAAGGTAAATTAGAATTAATTAGGTAACAGTATAATTTATTTTTTATATCTATCCTAATGCGAAAGTGAAGTTTGTTTGTTACGGTTTCACGCTAAAACGGCTGAACAGATTTGGATGAAATTTGGCACATGTGTAGACCATGACCTGGGTTAGGACATAGGATTCTTTTTATCCCGATATTCCCACGGGATTGAGAGTTATGCGGGTGAAACCGCGGGGCGCAGCTAATTCTCAATATTTCTCAAAGAAAAACAACCAGACGTAATAAATAGCCAAATACTAACAAGGTTATAATTACTTAAAGAAAACAATAGAATTCCTGTATGACATGAAAACTTCATTGTTTTCAAGCTGGTAGACTTGTTTCTTATGATATTCTATACGAGTATGTAGCTAGACAAGTCTTATTGTTGTTGTAGACATATTGACAGATTTATACGTTAGGTGTAGGTACTGTAGTAGGTAATAAATATTTTATATGAAATATTCAAGTGTCTAGATTTGTTCGATTTTCTGTTCACCTGAATAGTAACATGCTATTGTGGTTTTTTAAGTGAGCCAGTGTAATATGCTTGTAAAATTTAATTTACTATAAAGCATTGAGTTATATATCTAGAGAAGCAAACCTCATTAAAATGTGTCAAAAAAGTGTAGCCACTATTTAAACGCGACGACGTAGCTTTGAAACCACTAAACATCTAAAACTAAACATATATCTGTCTCACTCACACAAGTGGCAAGAATAATACCGACGCTTAGATTAGACAAAGACCGCAATATAAACATGCAATGGCAGTAACTGGCGGCATGGGGTTGCCTACCCATGTGAAATTTTGCCCAACTTTTTAAGCCATAAAAAACGTTTAAAAAAACGTTACCGTTTTTTTAAACAAAGTAAATCTAATATATAAAATTCTCGTGTCACGGTGTTTGTTGCCAAACTCCTCCGAAACGGCTTGGAAGATATTTATGAAATTTTTTATGTATATTCGGTAGGTCTGAGAATAGGACGGAAACTATTTTTCATACCTCTAAGGAATAATATATTATTACTTAGGGGTATGAAAAATAGTTTCCGTCGAAAATCTACAAACACGACCTACTTACTTGGGTAGGTAAGTAGGTCGTGTTTCTAGATTTTCACTTATGATATCCCGGTATAAATGCCTTAAATCCTAACAAAGAGTACTAGGCTTGCGTGATTTATGTAGGTTGGTAAGGTAGGTAGGTAAGGAAGGGTAGGTAGATAGGAAGATAGGTGAGGGTACGTAAGTAGGGTAGGTAGGGTAGATAGATAGGAAGGGTAGATACGTAGGTAGGTAGGGTAGGTAGGGCAGAATAGGGTAGGTAGGTAGGGCAGGGTAGGTAGATATATTAGGTAGGTGCGCCGTAGATAAGTACTTAGTGCTACCCGTGCGAAGCCGGGGTGGGCAGCTAGTTATTTATAAAAACATTTGAATGATGTATTTCTTATTGGACGTGTATTAGAGTCCGCGTATCACTGGTCAGTTTCGCTCAGTCGTCAGTTTATTTAATTCGCCAGTTTCGTTGATTAGTGAGTTTCACTGATTCGTCAGTTTTGCCGATTAGACAGTTACGTTAACTTGACACTGTCAAGTTGACGGCGAACACTGGAAACTGACAAGTTTCACAGTTTCCAGTGTTAGCCAGTTTTCGTCGATTCGTCAGTTTGGTACACTCAAAGGAATACGTAACATTAAAAGCCTCCGACGTAAATCCAGGATCTCCGTTTATTTTGCTATGAGCTCAACCGTCCGAAAGACTGATGGATAACAATTAAAATTTTATTGTGTCTCATTAGTGACAGTCAAGCGGAGACATGAGAGGTGTAGCATAAGTGGGAGACCGGAGATCGTTTCGGCGATCGTCGCTGAAAAGCCACTACTTTCATTGACCAATTAACCAATGTTCTCGGATGTGGTAATGAGTTATTCAATGCAGATCGAACATATTTATAGGCAGCAGGGGAGTAAAAGTTTAATGTCAAAGCAATTTTTTTTAGGATATACGGAAATTTATTAAAAGTCCTTTGAATTTTTAAGGTTTTTTTAAATTCTTCCATCAATGGCACTGTTTCTTAATTTAAATTTAGCTGCATTTCGTCTTCTTCGCTCAACATACGTTTTTTTTTTCAGTTCCTCTATAACATCTTTAAATTTTTTAATTTTTATTTCTAATCTTTTATGTTTTTGTGATATCGTTTTAATTTTTCTTAGTCTTTGAGACGATACATTTTTCAAACGGTGAATAATTTTCCTCATTTTGTGCTTTCGCGGCGTTTCAGTTAGTTCGTCTATCTCTTCGTCGGTATCCACAGCATACACATCCATATTTGCTTCTACTGAAAGCTCCACCTGCTCTTTAGAATAACGGTTGTCCTGAAAAATGTAATTTTTTTTGTAACCAAAGCAGTTTTTTACAATCTAAAAACTAAGTTGAAAAAAACATCCAGTACACAATGTAGTTTGAATTCAATGGGAAAGGCATTTTTTGTTGGCCCTTACCATCACCTATAATTTGATCATATTAATTACCGAATAAAATTATTACTTACAATAAGCTTTGGAATTGCTTCATTGGACAAATAAACACGGCCGCATTCGCTTTTTGGACCTATTTTCTCTTGATCACGGAAGTGCTTTGAACAAATGACAGTAGATTTTGTAGGTAGCCAATCAGTCTCGGCAGCCAGCAATCGGATTATTTCCACCCATTTATCACGGCGTGCTGCATCTTTAGGCACTCTGCAACGGTGTTATTATAATTTTTTTAATTAAAATCACTTATTCCATAAATTAAAAACTCCCACAAATGTGGGAAACTAAAACTAAGTTTTTAGTGGTAACACTGACCCTAATTTAAAAAATTCTACATGTCATTTATTTTATTGCGTTTTTACGTTGATATAAACACAAAAACAATAAACTTACGCGTGGAAAGTAATTCCGGTTAATTTATTGTGTTTTTGTGATCTTGAATCGCACGCCTTCACTACGCATTTACCCATTTTGGCGATATTTTTTGTCACATGTCACTCGGTTCACTTCGTTTGGCGCCACACAGAGCACTGAACTGACGTTAGCTACTCTATTGGCTGTGGCCTTATGTCCAGTGGCAACGCCTTGGCGCGGTAATTACTAATCTAGTGTAACATATATATCAATGCTATAAAGTACATATTTGTGTATTTCATGTGTTTGTGTCGGTTAAACGGGGCAATCCATTTTGAGCACCAATTCGAAAAGAACCAATGCGAATAGCACCCATAGTAGGTATTGTATTCCACATTGCGCACCCATGGTTATAGTGGTAGTTAAAGAAGAACACTTAACTGTTGAAAAACATCGAAATTACTAACAAAACAATACAAATGGGTGGAGAATTGCACATAGAAATAAAACATAATTATCTTAATCGATGTTCTAGTGACGAACGACACTTAAAATATTACGTATTAGTTATAGACTACAGCGAAATTACATAAGTCTGTTATTCCCTCAGAAATACTGAGGATGTTGACAAATTACATATTTTATAGAAATTATAGTAAAAAGATTAGGTGTTGCATTCTACTCTATGCTTCTACGTATATGGTTACAAACCTACAACTACGCGATTTCATAATAAATCTTTACACATAGATAAATAGATATCAATATTTAGTCAATTACTTTTATCAACCGATATGCACTCATCACAGTCATTACGATTTTCATACTAGTTTAACTAAAGATACTTCGGGTTAAAATAGTCATACTTAGCAGAAGAGGAGTTAGTGCAGTTTGAACTTGGACACAGTTCAATAGAATAGGTATTATTCATTCTTTCCAATAAAAAAGTAAACAAATCAACAAAAAGGTATCACTTACCAATAGACAACAATGTAAATATAAAAAAAAAAAAAACGAATTCTTTCAAAAAGTTAGTTCTTCAATCGTTCAACTTTCAAACTATCCTTGATTGTTCGATCCTTCGAAATTCAAACTTAATCCTTTTATTTCAAAAAGGTCTGTCTTAAGCCTAGTGCACACTCAGACTGGCGGTGTTACCGCTAACCACTGCGTGCACTTTCACCAAAATCGTGAGTGTTTTGTTAAAGTTAGCACGTAATCGACATGTATGCGGTATTTTCATACTGTGTGGACGTGGCTTTACTTACAAATGGCGGTTATGTATTGGCAGTTAGGTTGAACTGAATTTAGAAGTGGCGTTAATGCATAATGTGGGATTTAAATTTGAAGTAGGAAGGACTCTAAATTACATAGTTGGCGCTTGTTCGCTGATGTAATTTTAGTTAGTGTTTATTACCCACAAATTAAACACCGTTCATGAAATGTCTTTATCTTTAGAAGTTAGAACGTTTATCTTAGAAATCTGTGTCAGACGTAGGTTTCACTTAGGTATATGTAAAATTAAACTTTAGCTGAGTTTATGTCATTATCATCATAATTTCAACCGAAAGCCTTCCCCCAAGCGGTCGATGTGTCCTGTGCTTCCTAAAGAGGTTATGTTATGAGGTCTTTTGACGGGTCTTCTTGTCAAAATTGACAAGAAACTGTCCGTGTCGCATTCTACTAAAATATCCAATACAAAATATATATAACCAAAAACCACAAACTCAAAATTCAACAACCAAGTATTCTGCCACCTCTATCTCCATACTAATTCACGTGCATTACAACTTGGTTGCGCAGACGCACCTGCGCACAACTCTCACCGTGTTATTTTTATTATGAGACAAATATAAGAGTTCATTACATTGATTAACTCGAGAATCCAAGACACAACGTTTATTAGCTATTAGCTGATTATATAGTAATTTGTGTAAAGAGAAAATTAATTAATAAAAGAAATTACACGTGCGCAGAGTTATTACCTATGACTTCTATAAGCCAAGAAGAGAAAATATCAATGTCTAAAAAAGAAAACTAGTAGTTGGGTAGACCCAAAGAAAATAACAAAATAATTACTTAATAAAACTTTTTATTTATTACTTTTTTTATTACTTTTTTATAATTACTTTTTTTTTATTGTAAAAAGGTCACACTATTGTAACTATTATGTCACAAGTGTGAAATCAATACTAGCCTCATTTTTATGCATTGTAGGGCAAAAAAAGTATTTGTTTGCTTTGAAAGTAAAACGAATCGTGAATTATATTCTAAAGAAGATTTTCCGCCAGTGAGTCTTCTCCTTAGGAAAATCTTAGCTTCTGAGTGACGTTTCTTAAATGAATAAAATATTTGAATTTGCTAAGCTTTTTTTTCTTTGAATAATTTATCTTGAAACTCTACTCCTCCTATAAACAACAGCAAGCTTGAAGATGTAACATGTCAGGGTCAGTAACTCCGACTTGTGACCTTACTGTGCGTTACGCAACATCAGCGATGTCACAGTGCGTAGGCTGCGCAGGCGCATACCGGTGTTGCATGAGTATTAATGATCGGAGCATTGATAGAGATATATCTGATAGTGTGCAGTGATATCTTCTGCTTGAATTGAAGCTGAATAGTGTTGGACAGTAGAAAGGGAAATGATTATCAATCAATGTCTATACCTAATCTATTTTAACCAGTATATTTTTTCCAGTAGCTCAACTAACACAGACATGATCCCAAGAAGGCACTTTACTTCGTGTATTTCATCACCACTGCTCTCAAAACTGTGAAGGAAAACATCGTAAGGAAACCGGCATGTCCTAGAACGATCGATCACTAATAAAGAACTAGAACCAAAAATTCATAGACATGTGACTGTTACATCCACCAACCCGCACTGGGCCCGCGTGGTAGATTACAGCCCACTCCCTTTCAGAACCGACGGCTCTGTCCCAGCAGTGGGAACATTATAGACTGAAGACTCGTTCAGACCAGCGCGACTTGTCGCACGACACCGGTTATTGTTAAACTGTGAAGTTTTCTTAGAAATTGTATTGTTCGTGTCGCGTCGCGCGACAAGTCGCGCTGGTCTGCAAAAGCCTTGATTTTGCTGAACTAAATCCGCGTTTACAGCAATGTTTAAAACATGTATTCTGCATGATGTGTCTACTGTTTTCGTTTATCGCTTACCCCTAAAACAAGTTGTAAAGGCTAGTTGTATACAAAGCGTCAAAAAGTGAACAATATAGTTAATAAAGCATTTTTGAAACAACGTCATTACATGTATGTATATAGTACATGTTTTATTACACGACATGTTTTTGAGAAGCCTTTTACAAGACATGTTGTTTGTGGGTGTAATCGCGAGGTAAAGTTTGACGGCGAGTAATTTAGTTCATATTTAAAGTGTTCCTATTTTAAGTTTTACCAAAGCGTCCAAGACAGAGGAACTCGTTGTTAAAACTAGCTACATATCATAGCAACAAATATTATAAGCTAATATACCTTTGCTATATGAATCATGACCTCGCAGTACTTTAGGTGTCAAAGTTCGGTGTCTGGGAAAGTGTAGGGAACTATTGGAAACTATGATACTTGATACTTGGTGTTAAATTCGATACTTAATGATAATTTTGATACATTGTGCTGATATTGTAGAAGGGGCGAGGACACAGGAAGTGTTGGTATATCCTATAAACGGGAGACAGTGGTTTCCGGGATATGATTTGTGCATTTATACATTAACTAATAAGTTTCATCAAGAATGTAAAGATAGTTAGTTGACTGAGGCGTGACTTTGCTAAAATCCATTATAAAAAAAAAATAGACGACGTATATTTATAGTAAAGTAATCCGCTTGTTCTTGTTTTGTTCTTAAAGAGTCATAAAGAATCCTGTAAGAAATCGACATGTTTCACCTCTCAACGAGGCATCCTCGGGACAAAGATTGACTTGTTGCGAACCCGGACACGACGTGTTGCCACGTCAAGCGCCGAACACAGTCTCTGCGTTCGGTATTAGACGTGGCACCACGTGGTCAAGCGTCAATGACTGTTTAAGAAAAGTTAAGGGATTAGGTTACTAAAAATACGTCGTCTGTCCGTGTATTTTGAGAAAGTAAAGTTGTAAATTCTGTTTTAGAAAATGTACCTAGGTATTTACTAGTATAATTTTCTAAGGTGAGATTAGACTGGTTCATATACTTTCAGGAAGAGTTCCTGAAAGTCTAGAAAGTAGTCTAATCTAAGTTTACCTTATTAATAGAGATGTATAAGATAAGCCTAAGTAATCAATCGATAATGATGGTAATTTCCAAGATAAGCAATCTACAGCAATCAGGAAACTTCAATGAAATTAAATGAAATTGTTTATTCTGTAAATAGGATATTGGAATCACTTTTACACGTCATATAAAAAAATTAATAAGCTGGATGGAGTCGACATTTCCTTTCTCAGGAGTCAAAGTCTCTTTTAAAGTCCAGACATAATCTTGGTCAGGCCATATGAGGACTATGTAGATAAAGTGATATATTTTTAAAATAAAATTTTCTTTGTTCCTCTCAAACAGCACCTGCCATCAAATCTCCTCACCACCCTTGGTTGACTGGTACAGAATGCCTAAGGCATTAAGTCCGCTTTTGTACTTTTTTTTTATTGCGAAAAGATATGTGTCTGAAATGGTCTTTTGAGGAAAGAATCACCCAGATTTGAGTGGACAGTCCAGTCTTTCCCCATCAATTTCAAATGTTAATGTTATACGTAACAACATAGAAAAGTAGTAATTTATAAAAGACATGTAGCCGCTTATGACCTTTTGTTCCGTAAGTCATCGTAAGCGATCAAGCGGTCACATTTTGCTATGCAACGTTATTACAATAACAGCTTTGTACGTAGAAAGTTGTAAGCAGTAGATCAACCAGTGGACGAGTAGAATGTATAGAAGTCTGTCTTTTATGAGAACCAAATAAACGATTTATATATCTATCAAAATAGAGAGAATATTTAATTATATCTAGGGTATTTTTTATTGGAACGAAGTTCCCTTTCGCGCGTTGCGAAAGGGGACTTAGACGGAAAAAATTAAGACCAAATGTCATCTAGTATAGAAAGATTTTTAGCCTTGAAATTATACTAGATGGCTCTGTATTAATATATAATATGCAGCTAAAAGAACTTCGTTCCCATCGGGTGTCCCGCGACACCTCCCGACTTTTTTTTGTGTTTGTGTGGTTTGGGCTTGTGAAACCTGCAGGATAACTCGAATGTGGTAAAACTAGTTTTGAATAGGGCAAAACCTGGCAAAAATTATGAAAGAGCTGAAAGCAACTTCAAAGACCCAAATTAAATTGAATGTATTACTTAACTATAATAGGTAAACATATAAACATATTTTATATAATGTAGATATTTTATTTATACCATATCTATTTTTTAATAAAATAAATCTCTCTGATTACAACATAGATAAATTATAACAAGAACATATTGAACCATAATTATCAACTTTGATTTCCACCTCAAATCTCAATGGCAGCCCCAAGTTCACCCACTGACGTAGCTTCACTGCAACAGAGCTATTCACCTCACACACAACTCACAAGACAGAGTACCGGCCAGGTCAACGACCCCTAACATTTCTCTGTTTGATAACAAGTTCATGTTATTGATAAGTGTGTGATTCTATCAATCAATTCTGTGCTATTGTTGGACACTCTGAGGTCGAGACCAAGTGACGATACTAGATTGAATTTTGCTTAGGCATATAGACATTTCGTCTTCTTTCATTACAGCGCAGCGGCTTTTTTCTACGAATCGATGACAAGGCGTTTCTTGGACTTAGGTGTTTATTTGACCTAGTAAAGTAGTACCCAATTTGACTCCGAAAATTACAACAAGAACTAACTTTTAATACAAACATTTTTGATATTCTAAATCTCAAGTTTTAACGAAAATTCATAGCTCCAAGAACGTTACCGACAGTGTTAACGAAAAGCAATAAATCCATAGTTATCCACTATACAGATATCACACCCAACCCAATCCTCTTCAAAATATAACTTTTTCCACCATCATTTCAAGGACCGACCCCACTTACACTACTGCTAGCACCTCCTGTGTTACGCTTCACGCAAGAGAGTGGGTGTGGGTCAGTGACCTCGCTATCGATCAGACACTGTTTGCTCTGCAGCATGATTGCTGCGATAACACTATGCTTCTGGGATTGTAGTGCTGCAGGCAATGCAGTATACTTATGTAGGTAACTCCTAGGATATCTGTGAAGAAAGTTTTCACTATCATAATTTCTTGCCCTTATCCTAATTTATTTGGCGTTTTCTTCCATAGTTCTCTATTAGTCGTCATCTCGGTAGTCACTCTCTTTCTAGCCATATCATCTTTCACACAGTCCATTTATCGTTTGGAGCAATTAGGATGACAAAAAACAAAAACACATCAACAACATGCAGTATGCGTTTTACAAATCTAATCTATCTAATACCTTTAAACGAACAATTCTTGTATAATCTGAACCTCGGAAACGGCTCCAACGATTTCGATGAAAGTTGCATATCTGGGAAAAGTCGTTTTCTCTATTTTCACAGCCTCGGGAATGTGATAAAACGTTGGTGTACCTGGACGATATGTTAATATTTTCACACGAGCGGCGCTCGGCTTGACCAGATATTATTAATATAATATCCGCTGCAATTACTCATCTGTGAATCTCTTTGTCAAAACATCCTTTATTTGTTTACTATTCTGAAGAAACTAGAAAGAGAAACCTCTTGAAAACACAAACACGACAACCGCACCACCATTCCACAGAAATGGCCAGTGTCAAATGCTACAGGAGAAGTCCGTAACAATATATTATCATTCCTATACATTTTATAGACATTTCTAACTTATTACCTGCTGATCGCAGATTACCACTGTGTCAAAGGGGGCAGTTTCAAATCCGCCTGGCTTTCAAGACGTCATCAGTATTAATTGTCAACAATCAGCGAGATGACATGTAATTGACACAATGTTTTTTCTCTCAATTCCCAGAAGAAGAAATCTAAGTACAATTGAGTGTGGGAAACAGTGATTAGTGCAGTCACGGCATTATGTATGCAAGAAAATGAGTGTTTGTAACTAAATGATGGATTCACACAATGTTATGTAGGTATATAGTCCAGTGTCCAGTGGTAGATAGCTGATGTCTGTCTCTGTTATTTATATGCAGAACGTGCAGTGTGGTAGTTCCGAGTACTCGTATTTTATGGGAAAGAGTAGATATCACAATCAGGGACCTATGTAAATAACCACTTACATAGGCCCCACTAAAAACTTCACAAAGATTTACTTAGGCAACTTTTCCAGATTCAACATTAGCTCAACATTCAACATTGAGTTTTAGCCAGTTTTAGAATTTCCCTTCGCCTTGAAAGCCCTTATACCAGCGACATTCATAATATATGATCAGTGGCTAACCTAACCCAAAACCACTATTTTAGAGATGTCTAAACCACCTTTACCATATAAAACAATTGAATCCTCAAGGAAGGAAATGCTGAAAGGCCAAACTAGTCGGAAACTTGGAAAAGTTTTCACAGATAACAGGCTTTCCAAACCAAGTTTACCTTCAAACAAGTACCTTATCACCCACATGTTTACTATAACATTCCCGAAACTCTTTGAACCTAAAGTTCTAACAGACCGACTGTTATCTGCTACAAACATCTGGTTTGGCTTATCACGGCTTATCATGCGGTTATGAACGGGAACGTACACTGATGGATACCTTTTACGGGGCTTAATGAGAAATCAAAGGACGGTCTGTTTTGAGAATGGTCGCCAGGATTTAGGTGCATGTTTTATTAGAGAGGTCATTTTAACGAATTATAGTTGGTACAAGTTACGTGAGGGAGCTACTTTATGTTGTGATATGATAATGTTCCAAAGATTAAGAACCGAAATACACAGGCGTCTTTATTTGAAGAAGGTTTCCCTACAGCAGTATCTTACAGACTCTTTGGATAACGCTAAGAATATTACATCAACAATAAGGTTGCTGGTTTCGAAGTTAGATAGGCAAAAACTCGCAAGATTGCCTCTATCCGAAATACGTAATCAGAAAGGATCGATTAGTCTGGTAGACTTCCGAAATCTGGACGGAAATTGCGGTGAGCTCACCAAATTGATCCTATTTCTTGCTTCCGAAATGGATCTAACATCTTGGGCTGGAGCAGAGCTATGATTAGCTTTTAAAATTGATCGTAATCTAAATGAGATTGTGTAATATTGATGCCTCTGATTTTGCTACAGAAGCATATATTACGAGTGCAAAAACATCGTCAAATTAATTTAGGTCAGCGTTCTCCTGCCGTTTTCAAAATTTCGGTCGGTTCAACATATCGTCTATACTTCTCTATCTAGGTAATCACTCCCTATGAAGCCATTTATCATCTTTCACACAGTCCATCTATCGTTTCTTTGGCTAATTAATTAGCACGGTCAAATTAATGTACAATATGTGTGATCTTAACTATCAATATCCACGCTATTCCTTACGACACACGTCTTCAATATCAGTAGACAAGTTAAACAATACATTAGCATTGCTTTCGCTCATCGTCGAAGGGAAAACGCACGCATACAGAAACTCCACATAAAAAATGATAGAGATCCATTTCAATTCACTGAGCGCTCACAAAATGACAAGTACTAAGTACATCGTAAGGTATTTGTGTAAGGCCCGCCGTCCATGACGCTCTTCAAAAGTAACCAGTTACATATTCTAATCACCATTGAGTAGCGAATACACAAGGTTACAACTAAGTTTTTTCTGTTTTTTTTTTGTATGTATATTGTATGCCTTAACCTGGGTCAAATAAAATTTATTTTCTTTCTTTCTTTCTTTAGCCACAGATGACTACAGCACGCGTAGCATGCGCTTTCTATGTCTACGAAGAGTAGACACAGCTCTTTCTATACAAACTATACAAAGTGACATTTCCTTTCTTCATTTTTGACATCGCACCGTAGAAATCTTTCTTCAATCTGTCACTTTGTCTTTCGTTTCTAACTATCTTTGTCTAGGTCATTTTATATGTAGACTATTTCAGAAGAAAGTTTTCTATACCAAATTGTCAAAATCACTCTGACGACTGACAGTTGTCTATGGTAGTGAAATATTATACTCGACGGTCACAAAGTATACAGGGTTATCTGCAAAATCATGATTTTACAGAAGAGCGTTTTAAACGCAAAACTGTGATAACTAATAGAAGAAGAAAGCTATCTTCTCCTATTTTACATCATTTAGTTAATATTACCAAGGAAATGGTTAAGGCCAATATTACTGTAATGTTATTTGTTCCAAAACACGGTACTTCGACACACTGAAAAAAATAAGCTGTACTTAGTTGTGTTTAATGTGACTTAATATCAGTAAAAATTGACAATCAAACAGTAAAAACATCCTATGACGAAACAAAGAATTCTGAGTCGAATTATATTAAAGAGTGAATTTCGTAAAAAGTCCAGTTGCCTCTTTATACTTTGCTGCCGTCGTACTGTCTACACGGAACGTCATTTTTGTCTACTCTTCCGTCGACAAAGCGGTGCTCATGCTACGCCTGCAGATGGAACACACGTTTAGGTATGAAGCTACAAGTACGCGGCAGGCCCGTCTTGCTGGGCCAATTCAGTGAGTGTAATGTAGCCAGAAGATCTAAGCTAAGACGCGATAGAAAGAGAGGCAGCTTCTAGGTGAATATAATTGTAGATAATTAGCGCTTTGCCACCTGAATTGCACTTTATTGTGTGGTAGCAAGAGTCGCTTTTTATTTAAATGATTTTGTGGAGTGAGTGTCCCATCATTCAATGGCGGTCCACGAAGTAACTAATCACGAAATACATAGTTAATAACGCGTTGAGTCGTGTACCACCATTGAAATACTAATACTGTGACATACTAGCTACTCATTGATAATGTAAGTTCGTAACACGTTACTTTTGAGTAGCATCGTGGACGATGGGCCTAACAGTTTCGGCGCACACGCACTACCCTACTTGTATAACTTTTACTGACAGTTGGCATGGATTTCGGACCGAAGGTTTGTTCCGTATGCGTCACAAAGAGAGGTACAAAAATAATATTACAAAACAAAGATTGCAGATTTTACAGAGGCGGATTATGTATTTAATACCAATCAACTAACATATTCAATAGGTTCTGTAGAGTCGGATGTTTATAGATCCGCTTTATAAATAGTATCAGTGAATCAATGGTAAGGGATAACATCGTGCAGAAACATAGTCAGAAATCTGGAGACTTCATGCAATTGGCAATCGTGGCGATTATGATGATCATTGCCCTCTAAGCACGAGAGCCTAATTTGTTTTTGATTTTCAGTAGAGTTATTATATTACAGATAGAACTTATTCATTCCGAATATTTCGATTTATTATCTTTGATATGAAAATGAATGTTGTCGAAAACTGTCCCACACACAAAGCGACAGCTCATGTCTTTTAGTTTCTGTGACTTCGTTTCTTAAACTTTTCTTAACATTTCTAATGGCGTTTGTCCTGATTTAGCCTACTGAACCTTTTCATGCTGTGTCCGTATAAGTGACAGCTCTTCACTTGTCAAGCAGTCCACTTTCGCTCAGGGATTTAGTGGGATTGAGGCCTCGGTTCTAATCCCTGGACGATTTATAACTGTATCAAGTTAATAGTCATGAGTTGGAAACTTTCTAGGCGGTAATAAGATTAAAATAGTGTAAGGATATAGTTTGATGAAGCCTTTGAGATCTGGGGATTAAAGTGAACACACTTCGAAGTAACTATTTGTAGAACTGTGTATCGAACTGAGATCACTATTAAACCCACAGATTAAACCAGCTTGAGAAAGCTTTGGGCGACTTGTCGGCTCCCAAAAACAATGAGGTTGTCGTTTCGTTTTACCCGGTTATTTATTTATTAGCTACTTTATTGTTTTCGTTAATTACCCGTTTATTTATTACTTTATTGTACACCATATAAAACAAACAGGACATAACTAAAACTAGTGTACAATGAGCGGTTTTATCGCGAAAGGCAATCTCTTACAAGCAACCTTTGGGTGGACTGAAAGAAAGGAGAGACATTTTCGGTTCATCACCATCATTTCAGCCGAAAGACTTCCACTACTGGTCATAGGCCTCCCCCAAGCACCGCCACTTCGACCGATTCTGTGGTTCCCGCATCCAGTGGATTCCTGCGGCCTTCACAAGATCATCGGTCCATCTTGTGGGAGGTCTTCCAACGCTACGTCTTCCGGTACGCGGCGCCACTCCAGAACCTTTCAGCCCCATCGGCCATGTGTTTTACGAGCAATGTGCCCTGCCCATTGCCACTTAAGTTTGTTTTTCTGTTAGTTTGTAAGATCCTGAAAATAACATCAATGCTATAAAAACCCAACCCGTTTCTCGACCCCATCTTTACTACGATAAGCTTCCATCTTTCCCGTATCCGAATGAAACCATCAACTGTTGATAACTCAACAATTCTTCACGGCAGCCATGAGCCAGCTTCCCATAGGAACAATGCACAATGAACAATAGTGACACACCACACACGACCTTGGGGGGAGAAAGTCTACGATCTACAGAATCTAAACAAACATGTGAGTTTGTTGTCTATGGAAGCATGAGGAATATTTATATGGGTTTTTCAAGTGTCAAAGATGCGTGACTGAATGATGAACGAATGAATGAAACGAATTAAGAACGTCATCATTTACTTTATATTCATTGTGGAAATGGAAGACTTCTCGTCAAAATGGCGCCAAATCATGGCGTGAATTTCCATGAAACTTTCAATACCAATTGGCTTTCTGTACCCTAATTATACACGATCAATCAGAATTTCGGTTTGAAACAGATTGCTAATCCACTGCTTCATAAATTAAAAAATAAAATTCTCAACAATGTAAATAACGCAATGAATATTGTTGAACTGTCAAAATGAAACGGATTAGTCGGAATCGTTTACGAAAATGTGTTGCGTAATTAGATAGCTGGTTGTTAGTGTGGCTGCCCAGAATTAAAATAGGCAACTTTAAAAATGAGTGTTTTGCGAAAAGACTCAAGATATATTAAGCCTCGTGCAGACTGGCGCGACGCGACACGGGTAATTGTTCAACCGTGAAGTTTTCTTAGAAATTTCTGTTAGAGTCGCGTCGCGCCGCCTGCACTGCACGTAGCTTTATTTGGAGGGACTGAATTTTATTTCTGCTGTTTTTTTTCAATATAACGGTATGAGGACACAGGAAGTGGGCGTATGAAAGTGACACTGGAATTTGTATGGTCCTTCTTACTGTCCTTACCTATGTTTTATTATAACGAAGAGGCCAAATAATACAATCAGAATTTTCGCAAAACTTCAAACATTTAACAATCAATCGGTAAACAGACCCAGCCCATGCTAGTTTACTCAAGTGCCTTGAGCATCGTCACCACCGACCTTCGGAAAACTTTTTGAAGTGTTCATAGTTTTATACATAAGTACAATTAACCTACCTATAGTACCCTACCTATAGTAATTAATCATGAATCAACGGACACTTCAATGGAATAAATTAAGCAATCCATAAACTAAATTGGTAAAACTGTGGCCATCTAACCAAACACATCGCAGTCCCTTGACCTCATGAACTAATTTCTCTTACCACCTGGATGTTTAAACAGCTGGGTTCTGTCATACTTACTCATTATCATTTATCTCTTTCTCTCTTATCGGTGACTCAAATATTTTGGCCAAATATTTAGGATGTAGGCTTTAGGTCAATGTGCTAAATGTAAATATATTATTTTTAGGGTAGTGTGTTGCTAGTTTTATTGGCGTGACGTAAGCATATAAATCTTTACAGTGTTATGAATTGGAGCAGTTTGAAATGTTTTAAACGAGTTGGTGGTTACTTTAATAAGTATGTTGACTGGGAAAAAAATATATTTGGTCCGTCAGTCAGATGATAAAAAAAATATTAGACACGTATATTTTTGCTTTAAAAAATGGTTAGATAAAACGCATTAAACATGGGGAGTGGGGGCTCGCAAGTCAAATCAAACTAAATGAGTTTTTTCTTAGTTTTATTACATTTAAAATTCAAAATGCGCCAATTGTCTATTACGTACTTATTTCTGGAGTTGTCGACCCATAAAGCATCGTGCAACCTAGCGCGACGCGACTCTTAACAAAATAATTTCTAAGACAACTTCACAGTAGAACAATTACCGGTTTCGCGTCGCGCCAGTCTGCATGAGGCTTAAGCCGTCCAATGTTATAGGCGACGACCCTATTGCCAAATAAGTAACTAGTTGTTCAAATACACACAAATCACACGAACTGACATAAAACAAATTAATCCGTGTTAAACTGTTACAATGAAACGCTAATCCTCCGTTAAGCAGGTCAATCACACCGTGATCAAGACGACCTTACAGAAAATAGTCCATTCTTTACCTCTCATAGTTAATCGTTCGATACTATTACCAAACATTACCAATACAAGTTCTGACCTTCCAAATTCGACCGCAAAGGAATTCAAATGATTGCACCAAATTATTAATTTTATACCAATGCTTTGTGACTGGGTTTAAAGATATTTCTTAATTTGATTTAAGATAATATCGAGCGTTTAATTTAATTTTAAATGTCCGCATACTTTTAAATTACCAATTATTTTTTTATTTCCGTTCTGTAGCGATACAGGATGTGGTTTTTATTGATTCTTAGTCAATTTGTGTGGACTGTCCTTGAACTTTGAGATTGTCGTTTTGTTTTTGCAGTATTATCTAGGATCAAAGAGCTTTGACCTATATTTTATTTAGGTCTCGCTGCTACGCACATGATGTGCTATATATTTCAGATGACCAATGAACTAATGATCCTGTACGTATCAAAGGACAACGCGGTTGACTTTAACAAAGATAACGAAAAAAAAAAGTAAAAATACTTTGTCTTCATTAGCAATAAGTAAACATAAGTGCAAAAAGTAAAGAGTAGCGAAGTCTACATCTAGCAGGTGGGTCTGGATTAGTTTGGAATACTTCAGACTTATAAATAAAAATAGGAATTACAGAAGCAACATGATCATGCACTTTTACAATTTAACCACGACCGTGTTACAACAAAAAGTGTAACAGTGTGCTGGAAAAACCGACCATTATAATTAAAAAATCAATAATGTAGATCGGCTCTCAAACCAATTGCGACACAGTAGCAACAAAACGCGTTCGCGACCTAATTTATAATTTTTGTTTTACAAGAACTGGTCTTTAAAGTCAGATATGTTATGATTATGAGTGCTCTGGATTTTTAATTGTACAAGCGTTTTAAAATGCAGTTTTTATTTAAGATTACGATGATTATTTTAACTTTTTGAGCTTTAATAAGCTGATAAATTCATTTAAATGTTATGTTCAGAACGTAAATGTTCATCGTTTAAGTCTTTCTTAATAAATGCCAAAATAAAAAGTGGCTTATCATCCTCGACAAGTCGATTGGTGATCGTATTGCACACAAAGGAAGATACAGCTTCTTCAAAATCCAGTACATAATACAAAATTAAATCCTGTTCCAAATTCTTGTCCCATTTCGGAAGTGTTCCATTTGGATAAACAAACACCCTTTACATCACTGTCATATGATTTTTTGATGCAATTTCCTTACACCATTACGATGCACTAAGGGACCCTAAAAATCCGTTCAAAGCAAGCTGGTAAAAGTGGTATGCGACCAGTCCCGACGGCCTAGGACTCGATAAGGTCTGCAATTGGGCCGTCCCGTACTCCGACCAAACGGGATCCGGTCCGTTTCACTCTCGGTTACTGTTACTTTTAACTGTCAGTTTTTTGTGCATCGGAATTCTGTGCAGCATGAAAGTTTGGCATTTCCTAATTGGACGGTTTTTTGGTATTGGCATGCATGAATGTGGTAGGCGTACCTAGCTATTCGTTAAAATTGACAGTTAGCTTTTTTTGAAGTGTGGTGGAGTGTCGGTAGTGACTGCAATTATTTCTGGGCCACCTGTTTTCCACCTGTGCCAGGTGGGTAGACGACCTATAGAAGATTGCCAGGAAGACGTGGACGACACTCGCACACACCAGAGAAGCATGGCACAAAAGAGAGGAAGCATATACTCAGCAGTGGGTGGAACAAGGCTGCCAATGATGATGATGATGATTTCTAATTCTCTAGGTGAGATTGTGAATTTTTTGGTTATTAGAGATCATGAAAACTAAAAGGAGAAGTTTCCAAGAATGGAGGAACAACATTGAGGCTCCTGCAGCCAGGCGAGACGCGACGATGCGATGCGATTCTGATAGAACAAAAGTTTTCATAAAAATTGTGCTACTAGTCACGTGGCGCCGCGTCAGCGGGAGGCTTTGTATTGTGTCGAAAGATGGGATAACGATTACATCGGCATATCTCAGTGGGATATTGACCATATTCGCACTAATACCACAGTGTAACTATACCTAATAACGAATTATTATTGGTAGACTATGGGAACACCCTGTAGTAACTAATCTTAAAGAGAAAAGTTTAGATTATTTGTGTTTGTTTGTTTGTTGAGCTTTCACGCTAAAACGGCTGAACATTTTTGGATGAAATTTGGCATATAGGTAGACCATGACCTAGGTTAGGACATATAATACTTTTTATCCCGATATTCCCACGGGATCGACACTTATGCGGGTGAAACCGCGAGGCGCAGTATTAAATAAGTACTTTGTCCTCCAAGTGACGAACCACATTTTATTACAGATCAACATTACTAATGATCGCATGACCTTAGCAAACATAACAAGACATCTTAATAAGCACAAAAAGAAAGTCAGTTGACTCCTGCGTTTGAACATGGCCGCCGTGTCAATTGTACGAATTGAGCGCTTCCGTCTGAGGCAGGGCACAGCACAGCTGTTGTTAAAACAATAACTAGATAATATTGATCGGGAGGAAGGATCTATTGATGGTGATTCGTGTTGCATAAACGTTTAATAATGAAGGGATATCATTAATTTAGTTCAATAAAGATAGTGGATTGAGTAAAACCCCTAAAGATACATATTTTCGACAGCAATATGCGTAAGATTTTTATCTTTAATGTTTATTTCACGAGACATGTAAGCAATTGAGATTTAACAATATTTTTAAAAGAAAAGGCATAATTAAAACATTATCTGAGCTTGACATTAACCACCTATTTCAACATTGTATGAAATACCTTCTGATATTTGACATTGAAGGATCAAACTACAATGAAAGAAATTATTTTCCCAAAAACAAAACCGTAGCATCTGTAAACATGTTCAAAAAATCAGTGCAATAACAACTTGCAACAACATTCATTTGCAACCCAAATCTTACTTCTATTCAATACAACTCCTGAGGTACAATTGCCGGCATTGACGCCTCCAATCCCATCCTACCTAGAACCGTACAAAAAGTCGAGCCTGCAACAAAAAGGCCATTACCGACGACCTCCGAACGTCACGACAGCATTGTTTGTAAATACCGAGCCCAATCGCACTGTCACTAAATAGTTAACGGACGGTCAATAAAAAGCCCACAGCTAACTAATAGTTGACTGTGAGGGGGACTATTCTATGCAAATGAGAAGATTAAGTGTGCAACTGAATATTTTTTGCAGGTTTTAAATAATAGTATCTAGGCGACCGAGCTCTGCTCTGGTGAAAATAGAAAATGCTCATTTAGTATAGGAAAGTTCATACTAATTCCATGTTGCCATGATAGTAGATACTTACTAATTCTATGCTGCTATGATAGTAGGTACTTACTAACTCCATTCCATGCTGCCATGTCATTATTCTTGTTCTAAACTTTGGGCGGGTGCAAAATACGGGGAAAACGAATTTTCCCAGATTTATGAGACCTAGCTTGATCGATTTTTCGCCGATCGTAAATCCCTATATTGCAACTTTCATCGAAATCGTTAGAGCCGTTTTCGAGAACATGATTACAAATATAATTATATTGTTTAAATTGCTCGTGTAATAATGTTATAGGATAACATCGTCGTGTTAAGCTCGTTGCTAAATAACAATGAGAATTAATAGTCATTGCTAAATAATAACAACCACACGGGTGGATCGAAGGCACTATAAACTTTTCATAGAGCGAATGTCACCGACAGCTCTTGAACTCGGTTTGGATGTGCTGATCAAGTTCAGTTTTATTGGTGAAATTCGCGCTCAGTCTATCGCATTTCAAAGGGCCGCCACATTAACCGTATTACATTAATTAATTTATCCTTATCTTTAACTAATTAATTACAGAATATTGTGCAATCGATTTTATGACTTAGTAAATAAGGTTTCAATTATAAAACAATCAAGAAACATTGCGTAATTAATTTCTATTACATTCCTCCTAATTGACGTTAACGACTTATTGTTTGATACTTGGACTTAGCTCATTTACAGCTAAGACCTACATTGCATTTGCATACAGTTAAGTAAGTAAGTACACGAATTCCTACCTAAGGTCTATTCAAATCCTTCTTTCCAATTAAACAAACATCAACTTTATGAGAGAGTAAATAAAGTTGATTTTAAACTGACAAGTACTGTTGAAAAAGTCATAAAATATATGAAGTTGTAGCGCAAACTGATCCTTATGTTTAGGCATTACAGTTGATTTTCCTAAAACTTGTGATTGTTTACATGTTCGGCAACTAAATAACGCAGATTAATACATTTTTAAATACCACAAAAAAAATACTAATAAGATTAGGAATTAGAAGGAAATGCATCTGACTAAAAGAGTGATGAATATAAATGTTGATGGATGGAGAGTGAGAGGAACGCCAAAGAAAAGATGGATGGATTGTGTGAGGAATGTTATGAAAGAAAAGAGAGTGAATGATAGCGCGAAGGTTCACAAGGGAGAGTAGAGGAAAACAATGGGGTGCGCCAACCCCACGTTTTATGGGACAAGGGGAGGAATAAGATGAGGACCATAAAAACTACTGAATGGATTAAAATCTTCCACTACGGTTACTCTGACGATATCAATAGTATACCTAAACAGGTCTAAAAGGTATCATTCATTCATGTGATACAAACTTGACTAACGAAAACCAACCATACTTAACTTCTTCTTTTCGTGTGGTTAGTGACTAACCAGGTGTTAGATTTTTAAAGCCGCCTCTTTTAGGGCCTCTAATTTGACTTCGCATGCCGTCGAGAAATATCTCTCATGCAGCTTTCCTCACGATGTTTTCATTCACCGTTTTAGCAGCAAGTGATAATTATACAAAACGCACATAAATCCGAAAAGTCAGAGGTGCCTTGGGTTCGAATTCGCACTCGAGACCTATGACTTAAACGCACCTTCATAACGTCGAATCAACCCAATTTTATTTGGGTCGTTGCTGCGTATACTTTATCTTCGTCATACGCTGGCCAGAATCTGGCTCTAAATTGCATTATTTCACAGTTTGTGTTGCGAACCTATTTGGAGGATTGTGTCCTCCCTTTTTTATACAATCTTTATACAACAACCTTCATTACCAAACCTCTTTACAGCGCCACAAAAACTGTCTTTATCAAACAATGGACCTGAGGTCCGAGTGGGCGTTACACAGTCATAAAAACTACAGTCTACCGCACCTGTAAAGTTACAAATTGTCTTTGACAGTGCCTTTAATTCGTAGCAATAAGGGCCTTTTTTGTTGTTCAATTGGCATGCGGTTGAGAGTACATAACATAACAAATATTATTCCATTTTGTTCAATGCCTGCCAACGACCTTCCATCAATGTCGTTATGATACAAATCTCACGATTAATCTCATTTTCGACAATGCTTAGTTAAAATCCTTTAGGAATTCACTCGGTTATAAATGAATTATGTTTATGGCAATTAAAAGAACTTATGTATGTGTTCATTGTTTGGTTTTCTTGGGATTTGGGGCCCTTTATTTATTAAGGTAAATTCGAGGTCGATTGCAATACAAGTAGGTACATTTGGATCATTAACATTAGTTATTGTAACATGGTGTTATGAATGACTAGGTCTGCTTACGTCATATCCTTTTCAGGGTGTGAAAATTGCTCGCAATCTCTCAGATATAAGTTTTGTTATCATCGGTTAGAAGTAGATCTATTATATTGTAGACCACAGAATCTTGGTAAACCTTCAATTCGTTTTATGCATCATTGACAACTCATTCTACCACAAACAACAGTTTTATCACGAGTCTCAAGTTTCTCATAAAAAAAATCTAATAAAAATATCAAATTCCAATTTTCTGTAGGTACATCTCAAATTCCATTCACATAATATGACCTTTAATTAACATTTATTCGTTATTCAAGACCCACTGTTTAAAAATAAAATTACAAAAAAAAAACGTATTAATGACAACTTGAAACGTCATAAAATTACCTTGACACGAAAGGCAGAAACAGACGTACACAGACAGCCAGACATAATGGACAAGCCATTGACAACCATAATTAATCATTTTGAGGAACATACGACCTGCAAAGTCACATAACACAAAGGCTAAAATGCATACCTACATGTGATTAAAAACTTCATACATCAAATGTGTAACAACAATTTACAATAATTCAGAAAAGACTTGGACAGACATACAATTACAAGAGAAGACAATATTTTAAACGAAACTGACCTGAAAACCCGTAAAATATTGTAGTGTATTGTGGCGTTTTGTCACAAAGTAGTGCCTGTCATTAGGGCATTGCCTGGAATTAAGGAAGTGTCTAGAAATTGTTACTATGGCGTAAAATCTGCTGTCCCATACAGGTGTCAACAAAGCCCTTAATCACTACGAAAATGTGTAAGTAAATTGCAGCAAAATTTAATTTAATATCATTGGCAAAATTAGTTTTGGTCGTACGGAATTTAACACATTGTTTTCGAAAGACTTACCTAAACTATACATACAAATAGACAGTTCAATTTCTGTTTATAGTGTCAAAATAACAGCTTTTTAGTAAATGCATGTAAATAAAAGTATATACGGTACTAATAACAAAACCACATTTTTTAAAATTGTTGTCTTCCTGTGTGTCTGTTTGTTCCACCTAATCTCCGGAACGGCAGCACCGGTTTTAACAGCAGATAACTGATTTATAAGGAGTTAAGTTAGGCTACTTTTAATTTAAAAAAGAATCCACGAGGGAGAAACCGCAGGCACCAGCTAGTTATATAAAAAGATAAATTACAGACAAAGCTATAAATAAAATAATAAACCAATACAGTTTTATCTGCATAACCTGCCTTACATCATCATCGTCCTGCTCTTTCCCTTTTCCCAATGAATAAGGGAATGAGCAGGACGATAATGATGTACAGAATGTCTCTTTCTTCCATACATTTTTTATTAGCTATCATCTCAGTATAAACTTTCCTTACTAGCCATATCATTTGTTATACAACCATCCATCGTATCTTTGGTCAAACCTCCTTTCCATCCGCACACGCAAATAAACATTCATTACTTCATACTCATTCTGAAATAGTCTGATATTGATCATGAAGAAGATCGTAGGAACTAACGAGCGATATCCTATGGATGCTCATATTTCATCCTGTTTCAGACTAAGACTATGAATCAAACGGAGCATCCACGTTACCGGCACTTGCACAATGCGATAAGTGGCCTTCCTACGTCCGTAATATCGCTATCTATTCGTACATCTTAGAGCATATGGGTTTAGAATTTTCCTTTCTAAGTAGAAATACTAGATATTTTTTGTAGCCACCAACCTTTGTGCTATAATCACCCTATAACGTTCCCACTCCTGGAACTCTCCTCCTCTCTTCGAGCAGGCTGTATGTAATCTACCACGCGAGCCCAGTGCGGGTTGGTAGATGTCACATGTCTTCCAACGTTTGGTTCTAGGTTATGCCGGTTTCCTCACGATCGCGATGTTGTCCTTCACCGTTTTGAGAGCAGTGGTGATGAAATTATTTACACAAACTAAAGCGTCTGTCTGGTTTCGAACTCAGGACCTACAACTCGTAAGTTAGGGCCACCACTGCTCCTTGAAACAGTCACGCATTGGTGATTGCAGAACTATTATATTTGTATAGTTTGAAGATTTATTCCAATTTTAATTAAACAAAGCAATGGCTGTCAAACAATTACGAAAATCATAAATATATAATGATAAGTTAGTTTATGTATGACGACATGCGACTCACGACAAATCGTGTCTACCGTACACCCCGCGGCTGCGTATGCGCAGATCTTAAGTAAACATTAAAATGACGCTTCAAAAACTCTTACAAAACGTAACAATTAGCCTTTTGATAGATTAATCATATGACAGACAAAAGGTTAGAACAGAGTCTTAATTACGTATATAAATAGCCATGGTAAGTGACGTGTAGATAGCCATAACCTTCGCATTTCATTTCGTAATAACTCATAAATAATGGCGAATGCTTGACATTAAGAGAATTCTATTCGTACATTTTGTAACCACGCCTTTGCACTGTTTGAAGTTGATTAGTTTCTGATAAATAAGATATTTCTTGGAAATATCACAGTGACAACCAGTGACAAATTGACTATAAAAAAAACTATATAAATGAAATAATTACATACATCAATGTAGAAAAGAATTCAACAACAATGGCTGAAACTCAGATAAAGATTTTTAACAATGCTATACAATCTAATTATAGGCTTAAAAATTTATGAAGATAATGAATTTAATCATTCTGACCATCCTCTAATGGACAACGATGCATATAGTTTATACAAATCCCAAATCAGGGGCGAATGATACATAGGTACAAGTGTTTTTAATCAACCCACGACATTTGAAAACCCAGAGAGAATGAAATGCATTTTCCTGGTTCCGTAAAATGGATTTCTAATTTGCATACTACTACTTAACTTTCACAAAATCCTCCTATCATAACTAACTTATAAGTAATTATGATTATTCCCATTTCCCATACAACACGTAAACTCAAGGAACTTCCTATCACAGAAAGCATTGCAGCGCAACGAATGGCTACTCTAAAAAGTAAATAACCACTAATTGTAGGCAAACACGCGATTTGCGTACTAACCTGTTTCTATTGTAACCAAATAAGATAGTAATTAACGTAATTGCTATTTAGAATCACGCTTTTGACCGTCAGCAGGTTCAGTGGTCACCGAAGCATTACTTGAAATTAAGCCTCGCAAGGTAAGATGGAATTCCTTACAAAACCATGTATTATGTAGAAACATCTATATCATAATATATCATTATTAAGCGTAATATTTCTTGCAGACATCCTATAAAAATCATCAGCATTTCCATCTTATATAGGTTTTCTGCAAGAAATCCCACCACGCTCACAAGATATAGAAAAGTTATAGATATGAAGATACAAAACCCTTCTCACACTTCAAGTGTCTCCATTTTCGTTCAGACTGAGATTACATGAAAAAATTAAACAAGTAAGAAAAACTAAGCTTGGGAAGGGACCAAGACTAGAACAAAAACTAAAGAGAAGGTTCCAGATATCACTTTGATAATAACACAGATGCTACAAAACCTACACCAACAGGAAAAACCAACAACAAAACACAAAGAAAAATAACTAATCAAGATACTAATAAAGCCAATTACACGTCAACAATCTGCCAAGACAACATCGAAGAGTAATCGTCGCCAATGAATCATTGGAACTTTGGGACATGTTCAATGGACAAGTTGCGACATGTCCTGACGACAGGTCACGTTCAACCAGTGCAGCAGAATTGTCACGTATTGAAGATGACAGGGGTGACGTTGGCAAGTTTGCTGTGTTAGCTAATAGATAAATGTGGAGTTACATAGACTGAGACAATAGTTCTAATCATCACATGTAATATACAACACAATAAGCGAGTGACGAGAGAATTCTAATGTTGAAAATAGCTTGCTTATATGGACACTGGTTGAGAAGGAATTGATTTTGATGTGTCAATTCATTGTCATGTGGGAGTCAGGTCAAGTGTCCAAAGTGGGAGTAAATATCAACTGACATTCATCAGGTGCAGAAGCGTCACCTTTGGAAAAAGATCTTTTATAGATCTTTATCAGAATTTGCTGTAACACAATATTATAACACCAAATGATTTCCATAGATTCGTTCTGTCGGATCCAAATGAAAATTTTGCAAAAAATATTACACGTAAAATGAAGAATCATTTTACGTGTAATATTTTTTGCAAAATTTTCATTTTCATTAATGATGTCATCTAAAGAATGTTCTACTGTTGGAAATGAAGGAAAATAACTGAACGCAACAGCAATTCTTTTCCCTTGAGTGTTTCAAGACGTGATTACATCTTCATTTCAATTTTATCCTTGTTATACTTTATGCACCTTGAAATAAAAAACTAAGATATTAATCAAGCGGCCAGTAATTCTTTAAGTAGCTAATAATTAACATTAACAGCTATAATCATCTTCATCTCGATGATTAACAAAATGTAGAACAAATAAGTAAGAATCTATCTTAATTCAGTCTTCATGATACAGAATTGGCTTTAAAGATTTAAGTGACAGTAACGATGGACCATAACTTAGTTGGGCATCAAAGTCAACATTAATTTCATTCATTGAACGAGAATGATTTAGGATTTATGCTAAGGCTCTAAGATGTAATGTGATTTTATACCGACTATAAATCCATCAATATAAAGATGGTCAAGCACATGAATTCGAACAAAGTGTTAGCATATTCTGAAGTGGCAATTAAAAGAAAAGTGGCTATAGAGAAATGAGGAACAGGTTAAAAAGTTCCTTTTCAAATGTTCCTATATTGAAAAGGGAAGAACCGCCACCAGACGGGTGTGGTGACTGGTCGGCTACTGTGACGATGTATATGCTAGTCGCGCATGCAACTTTGGTTGAGCGATGCAGAATTTTGTGTATCGTCACCGTCAGTGTGATCCATAGTTCGCATTTGGCGTTGTAGATCATACGGTTGATGACTATATCGTGATAATCATTACACTAAAGTCTATTTCTCATTTTGAAAGACACCAATTACTTGAGATTAACTTGAAAAATCCTTACGTAACTCTTCAGCTATCAATACCGTTATTGATGCCTAGACAGTTGCATAAACAATTCTCGTGACCGTTATAAAGTGAGCTAATCCGTTTCTGGCCGATCTCGCTTTGTCTCATAATTAACTTCATTTGTCTCACTTACGCAAGTCTGGCTGGAAATTAGTTTCATTTTATGATTCACTTTTGTTTTTGTTGTATGCTAAAGTTGCGTTTGTGGTACTGGAAGGTGGAGTTTAGTTAAATGGCATAATATAGCGCCAGTATTCCCCGAGGGGTTAGGCAAAAGTTATGATCCAGCCCTAAGTAGATACTATCCCATAGTTACCATTTATAACAGTAGATTTCGCTAACTGACTGCCTCGTTGGTTTTGTGGTGGCAAGCGCAAACTGTTAACCATGAGTTCCTTGGTTCGATTTCCAGATCAGGCAAAGTGTTTTTGGGTTTTTCTATTTCTCAGTGGCGCCCCGGAGTCTGGATTTGTGCCCTGTTGATGGCAAAAGGATCGCCCCTATTACATGGGACTTAAACATCACTTGCGAAATGTGGTTGTATACCTCTGCCCGACCCTTCGGGGAATTACAGGCGAGATGTTATATTAGGTGTATAACACAATCTACACTTGCGTCTACACTTGGCTCACATTTCTTATTTAACACAATGCAGTATAACAAATCAATGCATCTGTAATACATGAGTAAACCACAATGATCTCACGATTGCACAATATAGTGTCAGTTCTTTGTCTTGGTGGCAATTATCTCACATTGTGACGTCTTTATTACCTTTATGCATAATCATGCATCATAATCAGCCTATACTGTTCCCACAGCTGGAACACAAGACTATTCTCGATGAGAGGCAGCGGGCCTTAATCCACCACGTGGGTCGAGTGCAGGTTGGTAGATGTCACATGTCTTCGAATTTTTGGTTCTAGGACATGTCGGTTTCTTCACGATGTTTTCCTTCACCGTTTTGAGAGCAGTGGTGATGAAATAAGTTACACAAAGTAAAGCGTCTGAATGTCGATGGCTATAAGAGTAGGGGAAGACCAAATAAACGATGGATGGACTGTCTGAAAGATGATATGGCTAGAAAGAGGGTGACTACCGAGATGACGACTAATAGAGAAGTATGGAAGAAAGGGACATGTTGCGCCGACCACAAATAAATTGGGATAAGGGCAGCAGAATGATGATGAGAGCGCCTGTCCGGTTTTGAACCTATCACCACAGTAATAAATACAACTCTTAAGTCGCGGCTGTTACCACTGGGCCACCACTGCTAGCATATTACTTATATGCGAATGAAAATATCACTTTTATTGTTTAGAAACGATTCTATTTTAGTATTTGACTACGACTAAGATAAAAAAGAAAGGAGAGACACTGACTTGAGTTTTGGTGCAGCCTGTCCAGGTAAGTTTCCATAAAAGGCAAAGTTAAAAAGTATATTGGCAATATATATGCAATTTCATATTGCTCATGCTTTGCTTTTTAGGCAAAGCTGTTCCGAATTAGTCACTTAAAACAGTTTGGCATATTGGTAATTTATTCATGATCCTACGCTAGCTACCGCAATTCTTTTCTATTTAATTATTTTTTTGCAATTTGCACGTCAATATCAGCTTCTATGGTAATAAAGAGTTAGACGTCGAGCTTTTAAAATTTGAATTAGGTACGGCTTCACTAATGATTTCGTCATGAACATAATTAAGAGATTTTAAATGTAATGTTATACCTAAACTCTTTTGTATGTCATCATCATAACTGACATAATCATCAAATTCTAATTACCTACATAATAATATTTTCCAAGACGTTGATTATCTAGAGTACTCACTGTTTAGTCATAGACTTGACAGCACATTCTTATAGTCAGGTGGTTGTGCAAGGTCGCTGAGAATCTATTACGATGCAGATCCTATACAAACAATGAATCATCTTAGACATTAAACACACACATTTAAGGCCTCGTCCAGAGCGAACGCGGCAGCGAGAGCGATTGGGATGTCATAATGAATTGCAAATTTTTGTAGCGGTTAGATGTGTTTTGTCTTTTCGCTTGTGTGATAGGATAGGATAGCCGCAAGTTGCTGTTAGGAACCCCGTCATTTGTATACTTCATGATGGGATCTATACCCGCCCCCCAATTATGCAATGCACGATCAATTTTAAATTGAAACCAATTGAAAAAGATTGCCAGTCCATGGCTTCATAAGTTCGACAAAATCTTAAGTCGAGCTTATGAAGCAATGGACTGGCAATCTTTTTCAATTGGTTTCAATTTAAAATTGATCGTGCATTACGTAATTAGGGTGCTGGGCATATTTTATAAAATCGGAGTTACTCATAGTTTTAAACAGCACCTGTCGTAAAAATGTGACAGCTATCTTTTTTAATTTCTATTTTTATTAATCATATTTTTAATTTGTTTGACAAAATATGTTCTATTTAATAGGATCCGAGTGGTCTGTCCGGTTGCATAAGCATACATGACAACATAAGACAATTCAGTTTCAACGATTTCCTTCGTCGTCAGCCATCGTCTAGACCGGCGTAGTAGAACAATAATGAGACCGTAATACATGTATAGAATGGTAAACACGGTACGTCAAAGCAGACGGAAGGAAGAACTGACCATGTGACATAACTTAATATGAGTAACTAAAAACTGTTTGTCATAGTCGCGCCCGCCTCAGAATCGCTAAAGCCTATCACTCTAGACGAGCCCGTAGATACATGTACCACGTAAATTGTCTAACCAAGATGCAATATAATTAGTTGAGCACAATAACTCACATTTATCGAGACATGATTAAATTTTATGACCCTGTTGACAACAGTACTACGATATAAATTAGATACAGTTAGATAGATTGTTTAGTTGCGTCCATAATTAATTATTATACATATATATTATTATTGTCTTAATTAATAAATTGCACATGTTTTGTTAATACGTGCAATGGAAGTTTTCTAGAAGAAAATCAAGAAAGGTAGAGGTGGAGAAATCAATACAAAATTGTTTGAGCAATTTTTGAGACATTAAAACGGTTGGAGATATTTACATCTATAAACGATTTTACTACCTACTGAATAGGTTCTCATGAAAATGATAAATATAGAAAATTCTGGATATATCGTAAAACATGATTAATAGACAAGAGCGTCTACTTCAGAATTTATCAAAGTACAAAGTACTTATTAACACATCCTGAAGTGATAGTAATATTGTAGATATGCATAATTATGGCGCAATTACACTCCTTGTTCATTCACGATGTCGAGTACCTACCTAATAAGTGCGTCTTCGGAAAAGTTCGGCTAGCTTCGTCTTCCAATTTCTAAGGCATCCGAAGTCGACCAAACTACCAGTGGAGTTCAAACCTGAAGGCCAATAAGTACTCAAAAAACGTTCACAATGTCATCTCATTGACAATAAAAGTTAAAATCTTGTCAAAAATTTATGCAAATTGGAGCTATTTTTGACAGACTTAGAATGCGAACGTTCTTAAAAATACGGGAATTGTCTCTTTTTGTCCTCTGAATGCGGGCTAACGACCAACTGTAATATACCATGTAAGGTGTCTTGTACTTCCACATTTAACAACCTGATGGTACAACAATTTCCTAAGCAGTAGAAGTGAAAGAAAATCATAGCATGTTAGAGTTAGCAGTAGATTATTATTTCACATTAGTTGTAAAGGAAACGGCATGTTTACTTCGAATGCTTGTAAGGAAATTACCATGATTAAAGAGAACTCGTTACGGCTGTAAATATAACAGTGAACTTGCGGGATACAGATTATTAAGTGTTAGAATTAAACTTGTTAGAAAGGATAATGATATCAGCTGTGAAGGAAAGAAAAGAGAGAAAATATATATTTTAAATCACGAAGAGACACACATAACAGCAAGGACACATGGGAAATAATAAAGGATACGACCTCTACTACGACCGGTCATAAAGGACAAGAAACACACATGGCAAATGGAATGCTTATCATAACAGCAAAGCAAAGAAATCAACACGTTCATGCCAGAATGCGTCAAGGATGTTATTGTACACAAAATCAATATGCATAAACATCCACGGTTAAATTGCAGATGTAAAGATCAAACCAATATTTGGCTTAGAGTGGGAAGCAGGACCTAAGACAAAACCCAAACTACGTCATCTATCAAATAACCTTCATAAACTCAGACTCAAAGCATAATTATATTTCAATTAAACCATTTACAGGCACTTTTGAATAGTCAAGGACAGTCAGAAAGATGAAGCTAGTTGTCCATTCCAAAGAATAGTAGTATCTATATTAATGGAGATGATGTAGAACGATGTCCGACTGAACAGAACAAAGGCATTAATGTTTTAGATTAAAATAAAACTATAACAGAATAGGAGCAAAAGAAATTACCTCAGGACTATCAAACTATACCAAACAAAAAGAAAAAGAAAGTGCCTCAGGTAGCACAACCTATCAACTTAAAAACAGTCTCGAAAGAGTTGGCCGTCTATCCTTTTCTCAACCACAAGGCTAAAATAAAAAATAATATGGCCGAAATTGGACCACAATGGTTAGAATACAAAGATAATCTTCGACAAGGTCACGTTTTTAAAGAAAAAAAGTAAACTGCGTGACGCTGGTTGGTAGAGGTAGTAGAGGTACAGATTTCAATTTCATTTTGCGGTTATCAATGATATCTGGGTCGTTTTGGTCTTATTTGAAGTGAGATTGGTCGAGTTTGATGTTCTTTGAGTGGGATGTAAAGAGGATCTGATTATTTGAAGGCAATTTTGGATCGTTACTTGCAAAATTTGAAAGGTGCAACTGAGTTTAGTGGTCGTGTGCTTGCAATATGGTATATGGCCGTCATCATCTTATCCTTATTTATTTTCAGTTATCACAAAATGTATCTTTTAAGAAATGTTCTAGTGTCCAACAGCAGTTATGTAAGTATTTTCATTTTTCTGCAGTGATAGCCTAGTGGTGGTGACCATTACTGACAAGTCATAGGTCTCGAATTCGAACCCAAGGCACGCAGCGGGTAGTCCCAAGGGTTGCGGGTAGTCCCAAGGGGAAACCGTGGCCCCTGGCATGGCAAGGGAAGGAACACGGGTGGGTTTTAGTCAGTAAAAGTCTGACACGCCCTTCCGCTCCGCCCAGAGCGGGAGAAACCATTGGATGATTTCCCACCCAAAAAAAAAAAAAAAAAAGGCACGCACCTCTGACTTTTCGGATTCACGTCCGTATTGTATAACACTTACTTCAAAAACGGTGAAGGAAAGCATTGTGAGGAAACCGGCATGCCTGAGAGATATTTCTCGACGGCATGTGAAGCCCAGTCCGAGGCCTAAAACTCTGACACCAGGTTAGTCACTAACCACACGAAAAGAAAAAGAAAGAAATATTTTTCACATAATCCATCTCTCGTTTCCGCGCAACGTACCTACGGCTCGCGTTTCTCCGGGGCAACAAAAATACAGTTGGTACTCTCGGGCGTCCGCGTAACGTACATTTTAGCGCACACGAAACGCCTGTAATATTTTTGTATCTAAATATAGCGTTAGCTATTTATAGAAGTGAAGTATCTGTCTTAATCTGTGCTTAAACACCTTTCTGCTAACATGCTTGCCAGTACCTACACAGTGATTTTATATTCAAGTAACCTCGCCACTTCGCTAGTCATAAAACCCCGGCATTACTCACATTCTACAAACAGAAGCCTTACACAGGGTACAGTGGCCTTACACAGGGTACAGTGGCCGGTATTTAGCGCGGCCGTACAAAGGCGCAAGTAGGGCACGCCCCAAGTCATAGCCGGCCGGTGTTAGATGAGGCCAGCATGACTAAGAGTAAGGCTAGTTTGAAACTTTGAAAGATTTGCAGGGGTAGATAACTTTTGGTCCTTTTTTCCTAAAAGGTTTTCTAAATGACTTAAAGAGAAATAACGCTCCTTTTATGAGTTCACAATAACCGTCCACAATACAAAATTCTCTTGAGTTTATTCTACTTTACGTCTGCGTTTATTAACTCAGGAGAATTTTGTGCTCATCATCAACATAGGACAAAGAGGATTATGGTAAAAAAGCAGTGTAGGTTTGAGTAAATTGTGGCGACGATCCACTTCCTTTCTCATTACATTTCTCTTGCTATCTGAGAGCAAACCACCTCTAATCACAACACACTTGGCGTGGCTCGTGTACTGTGTAGAATGTTTAGATTAACACAAGGTTAGTGAACTTTTAACATGGATCCACAGGTCTTAAAAACCATACGTGCTGTCTAGGTCAATATTTCAGACTGTTTAGATCTGATAAAATGCATATTCTAAGATTTATTAGTTATGTAACAATGT
Source organism: Conistra vaccinii (assembly GCA_948150665.1). Taxonomy (NCBI): domain Eukaryota; kingdom Metazoa; phylum Arthropoda; class Insecta; order Lepidoptera; family Noctuidae; genus Conistra; species Conistra vaccinii. The sequence continues at coordinate 18,406,256 of OX411338.1, read as the reverse complement.
TTTTTTCTACAAACACTAGATTCATAAGTTTTGCTACCGTTAAAAATGGATTTTAAATAGGTAGTCTGAAATAAAAAGTATTTATTTTATTAATTGCTAACTAAAATGGGTGAAAACTGTTTAATTTTTTTCAGGTAGAGCTGGTAAGGATCCTTGAAAAATGTTGACGATCCCTGCCTAGCACATGTTAATATGGGGCGCGTGTCAGACCACTATAAAAGTTATGTACTCTTTCTACTTTAACGCCTTTTTATTCAAACTAGTACATGTTTATTTTATTACTTTTCGTGTACAATAACATTCTGAACGGTCTTTACATTCTTGCGTCGGAATATGTTGGGAAAAATAACATATTAGAGACCGCTTTAACATAGAAACATGGTTTCAAAAATTACTAGTAGACAACAAACAAACTACACTAGTAAACAAACTAAAAAAAAATACTACCTTATGCAAGAAATTCCGAGATAATTGGTAGTGTTAAAGATTTTTAATTTATAGATGCGTTAAAAAGCTTAACTCAACATTTAAAGTAAAATTTCTCTTGTGTGGAAAATGCCCTTTAATTAATGGAATGCATAGTATTTCCAAGGAACACTTTGCGCAAAGGATGTGTCTACTTCCATTATCAACAATTTCATCATTTCAAGTACCGAATTCCGACCAATTCAAGAACCCAGCCCGAAGGACCATATCCGCTCATTTTAACATTAATCGACAATCGATTGATAGTTCCTGGTATCGCACCGTCCCTTGATAGAGCTGACCGACGCTGTCTACACATCGATCGATACCGTTTACAAATCGATCAGTGAACTGTTCTATGTCGGTTCAATTTGGTCGGCGAATGTTGAATCATGCAGACTGATTACTATTACGTATTGATCGATATATGTAGAAATATGTGAGAGGTACAAGGAATTAAATTGCTTGTAATAATTCGATGATTGTTCTAGTTGCATTATTTAAAACGGTTGTTTTTCTGAAATATCAAAAGAAAGTAAAAAAAAGCTTAGTTATTTAAGCTGTTATACTGGACCAACAGTTTATATCTTTTCTCCCAATTTAACTGTTTAATATGGACTTTATAAAAACAAAACTGTAGGGCGACATTGATTCTTTTGCCAATAAAAAAGGAAAGTGGAAAGCGTGAAAGAAAACAGTCAAATTGAAAAGACACGAATTGTTCGCAAATATTTTAGTGTAGGTACTGTACAATGTTCTATTCGTGGCTATTATTCGTGATGGACTCATTCCTTCGTTCAATTCATTCATACTTAACTCATTCATAAAAATAATTACTTAATTTCGCCAATGGCCAATTTGAGCCTGTAACATGATCGTAATAATTATTAAATAGGGTTCATTCTTTGAATTATAATATTAATCTGGGCTGGTAAAGGCTACTTTTGATAACTGTAACGGTATGCATTATACGAATATTGTATTTCAATCACATATAACTCAAATACAATTATAAAATTCAGATCAATACATTTTCAAACGTGTTACTTCAAGTATAAGGTTCTAATTTGCATACCTCAACACACAATAAGCGTTTCATGAATGCAAATCTATATTGGATAATAATAGAGCTGCACTAAGGACCATTTTCGTATCGCAATAGTGGTACCAATACCGGTCCATTTTAAGGTCAAGTGCGACATTTCATTGTGACTTCCTGATCGATTCGGTATCGGTACCGGTCACCTGGTTTCGGTATCTCGGAGAGTGGCACGGAAATGATTGTTGTTTGTTATCTATTTAGCTTGTAAGGCTTTCACAATGTGTAATTAAAATGCCGGTTCTAGTTTGAGATAGACTTATTAAAATTAAGTGTTATAATTTAGGTATCGGTTAGTTCCTGACAGCCAAAGGAAATAGAGGAAAGACTGATTTCTGTTACTTACTTAATGTTGCTAGAGAAAATAACAAAGATACCTAGCATGAAAGGATTTAAATTAATGCTAATCAGAAACTGCCTCATTGCCCTGGTGCAATGACGGACTCGTTGACGGCAATAGGCTCGCCCCCTATTACATAGGACTTAAAAATAATTGGACAAATGTGTGTGTACTATAGGTAAACCTCTGCTGAACCCTTCGGGGATTACAGGCGTGATATTTCAGAAAATCGCATATATTTTGTTAAAATTTACTTATTTATTTAAAGGCTTACCAACTAAACACATACACAGCATTAACCCAAATTTTTGTTATAACATAGATCTCGCATGTATCTAAATTACAGGAAAGCACAACACTTACAATTAGCGTACTAGAACATTATACATTAAAACATTAAACAAATCGCTCAACGCGCCTAAAAAAAAAAAAATCTAATAATAATTTATAAACATCAAATAATAATAAAACAATTTAAAATAAATAATAATGTTGATTACTGTGTTGCGTTACAAATAAAAATGATAAAAACTGGGGTTTGTTATACTAACACTTTAAATTTTATTAAGTATATTTTTCTTAAATTTATGTCCAAATTACCATTAAATCACCACATTTAATTCTGCAATAAGCACCAATGTATCACTGTACCATCTTAATGTTCATACCATAATATTTCTCAATAAATAAATCGTGTATTATTAGCAATAATTTACTGAAGCCTAATATGCAATGATTTGTTACGCCCAACACTGGCAGGTAATAACTTCAAAAGGTTGCACCGGACGAGGTCGAATATCGTATTAGATTCGATCTGATAATAGGAAAAAAATAATAGGTTAGATAGATTTCGGTCTGAGAATTTTTGGGCTACTTACATAATTAAACATAGTTGGTATAACTGAACAGTTGTCAGGAGGCAGAAAGACAGGGCGTATACTACGCATTAGGGCGTAATCGACACTTTATTATTAAAGAAAATCTTGAGTCTATTCGCCCGTTTCGGGCTAGTAAATTCGGGCGAATAACCAATAAGATCACATTATGTCGGATCAAATGTGAACTGAGGACCAGTTTTTCGTTGGTCTTTTTGCCCCCAATCAAGCATTCGGTCTGCTCCTGTAAAACTTTTTTTCCATGCACGACATACTGCTAGCTACGTGGAAAAAACCTTTAAGCTTTGTGCAGATCAGCGAGACTTGTCGCGCGAAGCCATCGCCACACCGGTTATTGTTATACTGTGAAGTTTTCTTAGAAATTGAATTGTCCGTGTCGCGTCGCACGACAAGTCGCGCTGGTCTGCAAAAGCCTTTAAGATTTTTGCTTACTTCGTTACTGTCAATAAATATGATATTTTTCCAAAGTAATTTATCATCAAAATATCCGGTTGGATCCACATTCTCACGATTATGATAAAACTCACTAAATAGGCATAAAGATCCAAAAACAGCTGATTCTTTTCACTCTCAAATTAAAATTAGCATTGCAAATGTCTCTAAAATGACATATAAACAAAATTGGTACCTATTAACACACGCCTCTGACATGACGTGACACAAGACAACTTTCTTTCTGTCAAGTTGGTAAAACTAGTTAAGCCACGGTTATATTAGCTACATAATATATTATCGTAGTTATATGACTTTGAAAGTCTCTTCAAGGGCAATATGTGACGCCTGATATCGTCTTTCTCTTGCCATTATCTCAATTTATGTGGGGTCGGCGCAAAATATATTTTTCTTCCACACTTTTCTACGAGCCTTCATTTCGGTAGTCACCCCCTTTCTAGACATATCATCGTTCACAGCAGCTTTCTCATTTCTTTCTTTTTTTTGTGTGGTTATCACTAACCCAGTGTCAGAGTTTCTAAGCCGCTCATGAGCCTCTGTCTTGACTTCACATTTCGTCGAGAAATATCATTGAGACGTGCCGGTTTCCTCACGCAGCATTAAGGGAATGAGGAAACCGGGCACGTCTTAGAATAACAAACATTCTGATACCAAAGGTGATCATGGCAATTTCTTTACACTCGTTCAGTTTACGGATCAATGAGAGGGGTTCTTCAGCAGTGCTAAAAAACATGATATGATAAAATTATGGCTTTATAGCCTGAAGAAACTTGTAATCTTGGCTTTAATATCAAAGGCTGACGACTTTAAGAGTTCAGAAGCTGTTACTCTGAGTGCAGAATGACTTGATTCATCTGACACACACAGTCACATTTGATTGCACTAAGTTGATAATGCTGACAGTAAATTAGTCACCAAGTCAAATCCGAAATCAGCCTTGCATACAATGATACAATTCTTTTTAACAGTCGCGTGTGGGTGATATGCGATTACTTCGAACGACATATAATTAGAGAACCAATGAGGATGATTGCCAGTATTAATTTTACTGTCACGGAAGGTGGTATTACGTTCTTTTGTTTTAATGGTTAATTTAGTTCTTTTTAATTGGAATATGGTTACATGACATGCGCTTTGTCGCTTAGTGTGTAATTTTTTAGATCACGCACTGTGGAATTTGTGACTAGTGCTGCGTGTTTGTGCAAATTAATGAAAAGATCAAGGTCTGAAAGACCAACAATGTTTGTTTGTGGAAGGACCAAAGAAATTAAAGCTGGATTTTACTAAGACAGATGGTTTTATTAGCTACTGGGTTGTGGAGGTCAGATAGGCAGTCGCTCCATGTAAAATTGGTATTCAGCCGGTTAGACTGGAAGCCGATCCCAAAACAATTGGGAAAGCTTTTGTATTCTTATCTAACCGTCAACTATGATGATTAAAAAGCAGAAATGTTGGTTAAATTAATCTGTAATGAGGAACCCGCGGAGCTGTAGTGCTAAAGGGCATTAAAGAGTCTCAGGTATCTGAAGACGATGTCGAGGATAGAGCGAAGTGGTAGAGAAAGACCAGGAAGGTTGAACCCCACCACCATGTGTGATACTTAGCCATGAAGAGAGAGGGAGAGAATCATGAGGAAACCGTCTTTTATTAGAAATGGGCTTGTTTAACAGTGTTGTTCATAAGAGGCACTATTCTAGTACAACGAAACTATTTCTCAAGTGTATGATAGGATGCCATGATGGATTAACAATGTGGTAATGAGTTACCCTTGTACGGAACTTGTAGGAGTTAATTATACATGTATCGAGTCACCATCATGTTGCTAAAGGCAGATAATTACCGTTTTTCCACATCCAACTATACCTGTCACTTTAGCGGCACAGGAATGTAGGAAGGAAGGTCGTTACGTGTCTGCCTATCCCATAAGATCAAATTCGTGATAGCAGCATTATAGGCATATCATACTTTTGGTACCAATATGCCCCGAAGGTATACCAGATGGTTCCCAAGTCATGACCCTTAACATTTCCGAACGAATCGAACGAACGATACGTTTCGAAGGCCGACCGGTGCGCGGGCGCCGCTAAATGTCAGATGAGATAGGGCTGACCCATCATGGAACGTGAGATTGTGATGATTATTGAATGTTAATTCATCATGAATATTAAGTATTATTTAGGTTTGAAGGTAGATTTTGGCAGGCAAAATAATTGATGTAATTTTTATAATACGAGTAAGTAGTTCAATTATTATAGCAGTAGTAACTTTCCATTTAACCCCAGTTATTTTAATAATAAATAAATTAACTTCTTAGGGCTGATTTCACCAACGAAACTGAACGCGGTCGGCATTTCTAAAACGCGTTCAAGAGCTGTCAGTGGCAAAATTGTTATGGAATATTGTACACTGATAGCTCTTTCGGTTAGATTTGCTGAAAGCGTTCAATTTCATTGGTGAAATCCGCACCTAGTGTGCCTTTATGACTAATTAAAACACCTTCACAATAATATCGAACGTTCTCTCAGGTCAGAGATTACAGAAATTGATTAATAAACATAAATCTAATACGTCATTCCATAGAAATGTCAATATTATGAATTAATTACAGTTCTATGTAGAAATTAACTGCGTTTGAAATTAATAGTCACGTAGGAACATTCCTAACATAACATCACGCCAGTATTCCCCGATGGGTTAGGCAGATGGTGTACTATCGAAGAACCTTCGTATCTAAGCATTTTGAAAACAAAATCCTGTGAACATGATGACTACATCTGTTATCACCCCGGTTCTACAGCAGCCGAGCGCTGCAAGCAAAAATAGTCCTTACGTCGATGGTACACACGGCTACACATCAAGCATTACATTTCCAGTATAAGCTGACCTCGCATTGTACGAAAATCCTATACAATGCGAGATCAGCATAAACTAGCCGTGTGTACCTATAGTACACCCACATTTAGCCAGTTAAGTTTCATCATCATCATTAGCCCACAGCAGTCCATGGCTGGACATAGGCGTCTCCAACGGCACGTCATTCAGCTCGACTCTCAGCAACTCTCAACCAGCTGCCACCGTGCGAAATCGTCGCTCCACTTAGCCTGAGGGAGTCCTACCTTACGTTTGCCGATTCGCGGTCTCCACTCAAGTACTCGTCGGTCATCGGTTCTACGGCTAATATGGCCAGGCCATTGCCACTTCAGCTTGCTTATTCAGTGATTCAGAAGTCCCATGCAATATCCACCTACCTACACTTTATTTATTACTAAAATTAAATGATCACACTAAGTTTTCTGACAATGTTGTACCTTGCAATTATTTTTGTATGTGCCAAAATTCGGCCACGTGTTTGGCGCCATCACTAGCGTCCATCAGTTCCTATAACGTGCAGCTGACAGGACACGTCACTGAATGTCCCATCGTTTGTGGAACAGCACCACATTTACACTCCAAGCCGGAGTCTCTTTATAAATCTTCACCTGAACAGGTTTTCTTTGCTTCGGCCAACCTGGATCCGGTGTATGTTTAAAGACTTCCAGGTTACCCAAGGTAACTCATGTCCAGGTGGGGAGTAAGGTGGTAGCTATGCTGACTGCCAAAGGTGCCCAGACCGACAAGCTGTGTCACTTACTGTGTTTAGTGCCAAACTTATTTAAAACATCATTTGGTCTCTACCATCTTCAAACTTCTGACAGAAAAAGAACGGCGTTTTAAATTCGTTGAGAGTTAAAAACGCAAACGCACGCAGCGTTTGTGTGAACTTTATAGTATGAGATATACTCTAGTTATTTATCCTAATACCAAAAAGGTAAACAGAACACAAAAATTCTCTTTTTGAATGAGTTTTTTGACATTGACAGCCCTATTCTAGTCCGAGAGACAGGTGCACAAAAATAACAGATGCGTCTGCACATTCTGCTTCGGGCCGAGATTGGCCGTGAGGGCCCGGCGCAGTCCCTATACTATAGCAAGGGAGCTACCTGCTTCCTTCCATGAATGGGATTGGGATGCTGGCATAAGGAAAAATGCAACAGGTTGCGCTAAAGTTTTGCAGGGAGAATATTTTTGGCCTTATTTGGAAAGAAGTCCTGTTGTACGAAGACTTAGCCACACACATCACGTGGTATTTTAAAAGCGTTTTTATATTTGACATGCTACAGGATAATAAGCATTGTTTTGATCAGTAAACTACGATCAAACCAAGAGGCGATTGGAAGTTCAGTACCCTAATTACGAAAGTTGTTCGAAATTCGAAAAAAAAAATCTGCTCAATTTTTTTTTGGATGGAATGGACTAGCAATCTCTTTCAATTAATTTCAATTTATTATTGATCGTGCATTACGTAATTCTAATTAGGGTACCGGTCAAAAGTACCAACTTTTTGAAACAATACGGATCACAGCACTAATTCTTGGTTCCTATAAACAAAAACGAATCGTTTTCCTTACCAAATGGTAGCTTTATTGTAATGTCAAACATGGCATAAAAATAAAATAGATTCATAAGTAAATTTTCCCTGTGAGAGCTACTTCCATATCGGAGGGTCTACTATGCAAAGCTATGAGCTCTACTATGCTTCATTATCGGTAAAGATACAAGAGTCTTAATTTTAACAAATAACGGTCTGTAAACTTTATCAAGGCGTTTATTTATAAACGTTGCTTAAAGTTAAGTGACGTTCAAACGACAAAAAAATATGGTTAAACAGTCGCTAAACGTTTATACGTAAATAAACCCCTTACTGTCCTGTTAACGTATTCAAGGACACTGAACGAGACAATACAAGTTTTATGAGTGTTAAACGGGTGTGTTCGATAGGTACATTTTCAGAACTAATTCCCAATTATAATTGAATTGAAACCAAGCTTTCCATGCTAATTAATTGGTCTATTATTTTCCCACGGAGTCGGTATCAAACAGGTGTGGCTCTTAAATGTTGTTCAGCGAACGATCGAATAGAAATCTGTCACGACTTTACGACTGGGCGTTATAGTGAATCTATATGTCACCAAAGATTCGATTCTAAATAATATTCTATAATATAATATTCTTTAACAATCTTATACGCTAGTAGCATCTCCCACATGGTAATTTTAAGACTTCAAAGGAAAACATATATATTCCGGTGAATTTCTCAGTAGTAGCCCGAAGGCTTTGGTCTTTTGCTAGTCCTATAGCCTTCCACATTCCTGACGACATTTCCCTCATTTCTACTGAGAATTTCCCATTAGGTTTTAAAGTCAATAATGCTTCGCCCAATCTGGGAATCTAACCGAGGACCTCATTCTGTAGGAACTAATTTAATTAAGGTAACGTAGAAAAATACCTAGCCTTTTTTATGGTTAATTTTTGCACTCAATTGAAAATGGTAAAGACTTGAAACTTTCTTACGTTAAACTTACTAATGTATATAATAAGAGATTACCTTCACAAATGACTCAAACTCAAAGCATTTATTTCAAATAAACCAATTACAGGCAATTTTGAATTGTCAAGGGGTCGGTCAGTCAGAAAGATGAAGCTAGTTGCCCATTACAAAAGGTTCCTATGGAGAAGAACGGGCAAGAAACTCCACGGACACTCTTTTAAATCAATATACACACGTACACATAACATCACGCGTTGTTTCCCCGAAGGGTTTGGGCAGAGGTGTACCTGTAGCAGGTACACCCACATTTCGCCAGTTATGTTTTAAGTCCCATGTAATAGGGGGTGAGCCTATAGCCATCAACCGGGCACAAATCCAGACTCCGGGCTGGTACTGAGAAATTCCAGATAGAAAAACCCAATAACACGTTGCCCGACCCGGGGATCGAACCCAGGACCTCGTGCTCAGCGGTAGCGCTTGCAACCACTAGACCAGCGAGGCAGTCAAATCAATATAATGTTTAAATACAAAATATTAGTTAGTTGTGTAGGTCGACCTACAATACCTACATACCTTGGTAATCCACAAGACATGTAAATTACCATCGCCCTTGTTTATATAATATCACTCGCCTTGATACAGTATCAGTGTAATCAGTGATAATAGGACCGGTACATGCCCTTGCGCATAGAGAAAGGAGAGCTTTGAGTCGCGGTGACCTCTTCCAAAGATCTTGTCCTATTTCGGAGTTGTTTATTTGTTTTGGCAGTGGGAATTGGTACTGGGATTACCAATGGACTTGTAACACCATTTTGATCTGTTGTCCTATTCGAATGAATGGATGAATAAAATGCACCGACCCCAGCGTGGTTAAACCAGACTCGATAAATCGAATGAACCCCAAGATTTGCACAAGCCCCTGAAGCCTCATGCTTCATGGGGCTACAGAGGCCATTGCATATCCAGGAGTAGACGGGGGGGCGTGGTAATGGTAGGGAAGACGTGCTCTTAGGAAGCCCATAAGGAAAGATTTGCGAGCCGTACCGGATATGCATCCTAGAGTAGGCAATGGAATAGTGGAGAGACGGGAGATTTTTATCTATGCATGGGCATCTTTTTACGACGGCGTTGTTGGTTTAGATTCAGTTTCACGGAGTTTCACCGGTGTGTTGTCCTATTCTGTAAAAAAACTCGCCGTGAAAACTTAGGCGAAGAGAGTTTGAAGTGAGGTGATATTCCACCTGCTGATGCTAGGGATTGATTGCTAATCTGAGTTTTCACGTGGTGAGATTTTTACAGAATAGACTCACAGATAAGCGGATGTAGTACTTAGGCAGAGGCAGGGCAGGTCGCGCTACATACCTAAGTGCATTTTTTTATTGGTGTGGCGTCTCGTAGGTCAACCGAGGCAGTTGTCGGCTGCTTTACCGGACTTTCTGTGGGTGCCTTGATAAACGAGGTCCTCCAGCCAGGGCATAAAACTCATAAACTAAGCGACTACACGCTAAGGGCATCCCCTGTGGTGTACGAACCTTGGCTTAGCTCGTAGAGCAAGGGACAGGGTGGATCGTCTATCCACGAAAGTACACGAATTCATTTGTTTCTTGACGAAACACATTTTTTTTGGGTCAGTATTTCTGGTGGAACATAATATATTTTGGCCAACGAATTTAGGAAGAATAAGTCTTCTGACGTCGTTTTTCACGCTGATGATTTTAAATTAATAGTCTCTAAATGCACGTAACACATTGCTTTCAACGCTCAATAAATTATTATTTTTAGCGGGCATTATAATTATTAATTAATACATTTTGCATAATCAATTTCTACAAGCTCATTTCCTTTTCAACGTAATAATGACTTTATACGACGTAACTAATTAGCGTAAAATTACGATAAACACGACAATAAATCTATACATATAACACGCAGACAACAATGCATTGATTACCTACTTCTCTGTAAGGAATAATTCCATAAATATAAATTATAACATTCATACATTAAATTCAGTACTAGCTACCTACTTCAATAGAAATAACTTGCCATTCAAATATAAACCTCATTCACAAAGACATAAGATTAATTATAATTTACATGTACCCACCGTGGGAAATACAGGGGAGAGTAGAAAGACTATTAGTGATTGATCGAGAACATCCTCGGTACTCGATATAATTCGATGCGATGATACTACGATTATGAACAATTATCGATGTCATTCGATTCCTGTATCGAGAACCGGTGTGGTATTTTTGCAAGCAAATTAAGGTTGGTTACACGCTCTGTTGTGACACAGTGGCGCGATTTTGCCGGGTTTGTCGCGTGTATAATTTTATGGGGGAAACCAGTCAGCCCCCCAATTACGCAATGCACGATCAATTTTAAATTGAAACCAATTGAAAAAGATTGCCAGTCCATTGCTTCATAAGTTCGACAAAAAAAATTGGATGCATTACGTAATTAGGGTGCTGGTATGGACTAACTTTAGATGCACACAAATTTTCGTAACTACGAATTATAAGGAAATATCTGGAATTATTTAATTAATAACAAGATGTGGTTTTAAGATGTTGACGAAGTGAAAATGTTGACAATTATTGATTTTTTAAACAGTTTCCATGGAGTTTCTTGCCCGTTCTTCTCCATAGGAACCTAATACAATTTGGAATGGGCAACTACCTTCATCGTTCTGTCTGACCGACAAAAGTGCCAAGTGTAAATGGTTTCATTGAAATAAATGTTTCAAGTTTTCGAGTTCTCTGAAACCCAGACGCCCTGATCAGTGAACACAGAGGGTTTGATCAAAACAACAAAAAACCATCAATAGTTTGAAAACAGTTTAAAATACAATAATTTTGTCTTTTAGAAACCCGATCTTCACGTAAAAGCAGTTAGCAAATCGTCTAAGCACGTAAAACCAGTGTTACACTTCATAAGCAGTTATTCAAGTATCATTAGATTCATTAGGCTACGATAACATTTGCGTAAAATCTGGTTGTTAAACCACGCCTAATGTGCGACGACGCTATGTCGTCTTGCCTTACCGGGTGAGCTGAATACCGGGTTGTGTGGAGGGCCTATTAGTTACTAATAGTGAGATCTAATGTGAAAATTGTTATTGATTAGCAAGATATTATGAAGTGAGTCAAATTACCTATTATAAATTGACAAATAATAAACTGCCTCATAACTTCATAAGTCTAGTCGTCGCAATCGCTACTGCTGACCATCAGCAACACACGGCTACACATCAAGCTATACGTTTCCAGTTTATGCTGATCTCGCATCGTATAGAATTTTCGTTCTTAAGGCTTTTGCAGACCAGCGCGACTTGTCACGCGACGCGACACGAACAATACAATTCCTAAGAAAACTTCACGTTATATCAATAACCGGTGTCGGTAAGTCGCGCTGATCTGCACTAAAGTTTAAAATGTTTTCGGACCTTATAAAAAAGGCTTAATATTGGCTTTTGTAATACCATCCTTGCTTTACCAATGTCCGATATGGTAAGGACAGACGTGCTCATTACTAGTACGGAAGCATGCTTATATTGAGCAAGTGCTCATTAGCAGCACGTGTGTCGCATCATTGCTAGTAATGATCATGCTCAAAAATCCACCGACGTTTGATTTTCGAGCATGCTACCTGAGGACAAGAATGCTTATTGCTGGCAAATGTGAACAGTTGCAGAGCATGCTCATTTTAAGCAAGCTTATGAGCATGCTTTTTTTTGAGCACGTCTGTCAGTACCATTAAGGCTCAACAATTTTGTGTTTTCCTGCAATGGGCGATGTGGTCACTAAGCGATAAAGCCCTTTAAATAAAATAAACAAAACAAATAGTAGAAATATAATTTTATATGTAAACGATCCTAATCATATCAGACTCGGGCAGTACAATATACAGAAAACAATAATAATTGGGTGCGCCAAAGTTCACCTAAATTTTCAACTCCGATAATTGGAAATCCGAAAATGTTCTTCCTAACATTTTTCATCCTAACAATCACAATTCACTACTCTGTCTCTAATGTTCATAATTCCGAAGCATTCAACTTCATAATGTCAGTAGCAATAAACATCTATTATACTTTTATTTGTTTTCCTATATTTTCACTATTATTCAAAGTCATATCTTTTTTGTTTAGATTAGGATTAGGTTAGGTTAGGTTAGAACTGTGACCAACTACGCGCGAGCCGAGCGAGCGAAGCGAGCGGTGCCGCGGCAGCGGCCGGCGAGCGCTACCTCGAAATTGGTCGCGAAATTTTTCTAAGTATTTTTTTCATAGTGCCCCCAAGACGACACTTTGACCTGAATTTCATTCATTTAAGACAAAAATCTGTGAAACGACCTTTAATCATTCTAAACAGTTGGTTTTTAGACATCACAACACCAAAAATAAAATGGCTAAATGTAAAAACGTGAACAGTTGTTTTGTAATCACAAGAAATAGTTTAAAAACAAACCTTTTCCTTCAAAGCATCTGGTTCATGATTATATTCTCTCAGTAGCATAAAAGCGTTTAATGATAAAAAACAGTAGGAGTTTAAATATATTTACATTAATGATATTATTAATTACAATTTTCGGAAACATGAGTGTTATGAACATCGCCGGTAGCACTACAAATAGTATGAATGAAAACTTTAGGATGAAAAATTTTAGGGAGAGTGATCATTCGGATTACAAATCGTTAGGAAGAACAATTTCGGGTAAAGAACTTTAGGTGAGCCAATATGGACCCATAATATTACTGTACACGCATATAATAATTATAAACACAATTATAAAATGAATACCGAAATTATTTTACAATTAAATGCCATTTACACATTTGATAACGTTTTCCGCGTTTTCCTAGCCACGATGGACTGGAAAGTTATTTGTAATAATGGACAGTAGAATTAGTCATAAATTCAAATAGTGAGGGAAAAGTTTTTTTTTTTACTGTATAACTCATTAGGTTGAAACCTATTAACAATTAAAAGACTTTTTAAATTATTATTCGAGCTATAATAAATTATATTACTTATATATATTTATATTTCTATATATATATAAAAGCTATAGCTATAACTAGCTACGCCCCGCGGTTTCCCCCTCATAAGTCTTGACGCCGCGGGAATATTATTCATTATATTATAAATAAAATATCCTATGTCCTATCCTAACCCAGGTCATGGTCTACCATCTCAATCCGTTCAACAGTTTTAGCGTAAAAGCGTTACAAACAAACAAACATACAAAAAAATTTTTTTTTTTTTTTTTTTTATAATATTAGATTAGAAATTTAGATTAATCAGCTAGCATTATGTTCCCACTGCTGGACTAGGGCCTTTCTATACGACGATGGAGTGGTTAATGATTCACCTCGCGGGTCCAGTGCGAGTTAGTCCCTTGGCGGAGACTAGAAACAACTCCATCTCTATTAGCTGTCAATTCGACAGCTAACGACGAGCTTCAATGTGAGAGGGCAGATTTTAAAACGTTCGGTGCAATGAACTTTGCTAAACTGTCAAAAAACTCAAGAGTATTGCGATTATGTATGTGTTACGTAATTAAAACGCAAGTCATTCGCTTTCTAAAACACACATCTCTTTCCCTTGATAAAATCTTCAAGAATCAAAACATCAAGAAGGAAAAATATTTATGACAAAAATTTAATTTAAAAAAAGGGTGGCCATGATTTTTCACGAAGCGAGACATTCTCATAAATCGGTGTGAATTAAAAATGTTTTGCAATACACACAGTAAGTATTGCAAAATACATATTTTATTGACACCTGATGACCATTCGAACGCGATGTCGTAATCGGAATTTTACTTGTCATTGGTCATTCATTTTTCAAGGCTATTGTTTGTCTTCGACATTATTTTTGTATGGAAATTAATACAATCACTAATTCAACACATTCTTGACAGTAATTCGATCCATCGACTACAGTTATTGTCGCAATAAAAACAACTGCTCTAATTTTTTCGCAAATAAAATCCATAATTCGATTTTCAAAGCTCCAGAAAACGAATAAAAACCGGTTAAAAGCAAACGGTTACTGACCTCTAATAAAAAATTAAAAAAAAAAATCCGCACAGCAAAATACTATTGTATTATTCCACCGAATAGTGCGTAACAAGAGAGCGGATAACGGATTATTTTAAATAAAATAAAATAGGAAAAAATAACTAGTTATTCACGGCGAATAACGACAGTGAAAGTTATTCGTAACGCATCGCTGCCTGCTATTTACCTTCAGCTAAACGTTATTTTAAAATTAAATATTGGCTTACTTGGTCTACCGTTGCTAATCAATTGTCGATTGACAAAAAACTAAGTCGTAAGGCGCTGTTTAACTAAGAGAGTGTGATAATATGTATTTGTGGAAAATAACTTTTTGTCGCGATTTTTTCGTGTTTTGAATATAAAAGTGTGTGCAAAGTGTTTACTTTGGCATGAATTAATTGAGTGAAACTGGTTTCTTAGGCAATCGTTTTTTTTATTATGGTTTGCGATTTACTATTTTACTGACGTAAATTAATTTTAAAATACTTTCGACTTGGTGTCGTTGCATTGAAATTTTCAGAAGATTAGGCATTTGGACTTGTACAACCTGACAGCAATAATTGTTTAGGGGTATGAGGAACAGGGTGTAAAGTTCACTCATCCACCATAGAAAAGGGAGGATCCTCCAACCAGACGGGTATTATGTCTGGCGGGCAACTGCCCATATGTTGATTTCGGATAGTCTTATCTATGTTATTCGCTTAGTAAACTCTAACTGCGAGATGTAGGAATTGTGTGACGTCATGTCTTTTTGCTTCGTAGTTTGTATGTGGCGGTCTAACCGCTACATCACTCCCCTCCGGAGACCGGAGGTCGATAGTGGGCTGAGTCTTGGATCTTGCGATGCTTCACAGTGCCAGCTGTGGTTCCAGTGAGTCGGAACCGGGTGCCGCATAGTTCACGGTGAGTCGGAACTGTCTGCGGTGATTCCCCAGTGAGTCGGGGTGGCGGTGCGTCGTCATCCAGTGAGTCGGATGTGGTACAGCGCCGGGTTGTGGTTGAGGGTGATGACCAGGAATGCGCGTTCGCTGCATGCTGGTGGTCAGGATACCCGTTAAAGCCGTGGGTGCTGGCTGGCTGTGTGACTTGCCTCACGAAAGCTTGCGGGAGTGATGATGATGACGTCACGCTGAAGTTGTTGCACGAAGGCTGCGTTGACGTTCATACTCGGGGTCACCAATTTAGGGGTATGAGGAACAGGGTGTAAAGTTCACTCATCCACCATAGAAAAGGGAGGATCCTCCTACCAGACGGGTATTATGTCTGGCGGGCAACTGCCCATTATGTTGATTTCGGATAGTCTTATCTATGTTATTCGCTTAGTAAACTCTAACTGCGAGATGTAGGAATTGTGTGACGTCATGTCTTTTTGCTTCGTAGTTTGTATGTGGCGGTCTAACCGCTACAATTGCAACATGCTTTCATAGACTAAAGATTTTATACATAGTTTACCTTCCAATAATAGTTTTTTTACGGTCGTTATAGTTAGAACTCAGTGAATACAGCTTGATGTGATGAACTGATGATGCACGTATAGACAAGTAATAATAATTATGTGGTTAACAAATTCAAGGGAAAAATCTATGAATCAACACTAATTATTACTTAATAGGTCTCTATTAATGTGGCTTTACCCGAGACCAAATGACATGTAGCCGTGAAAAAACAAGGTATTTTTGTTTTTCTATTAAAAATGGCATCGAATGTTTGATTACACGGTGTTTACGAGTTTTATCAGTAATTACATGCGCTCTTATCAGACAAAACAATTCCTGGGTAACACAGTAGGTGCTAAATACATAAAATTAAGATACATACTTAGTAGGTAACAAACATACTTTCAAAATTACTGTTCCTTTGCTTAGGTGTCGGCATTTCATTTCCTGGGAGTTTCAAATGAACGTTTACATTAACATAAACTTTCATCAGATATAGGAAGTCAAGGCAAGAAAATCAATAAGTGTCTGTTTGCATTACACCTATCTCCTGAGCTGACATTTCCGTTTTGCCTAATAGAATACCAACTTTAACAAACTAATCTTGTGCAAATGATGTTAAAAATTAATCTTGCCTAAATAAAACATTTCTTAATTTGGAGTCGGCAAGTTAATTAAATAAAGAGGAAAAATATAGTGACAGCTAATCTTTCGGATCAAAAAATTAAACACGGTTTCACGGATTATGTATTAACATTTTGACCAGACGCAAAGCGACCTCGCGTTTTATAACACATTCGAGATTACGAGTACGAGTGTAGACTATTAAAATCTTGCATGTAATACAAAAGTATTGCACAAACGAGACTTTTGAAAGCCATTACAAAAGAACACGTGAGGCTATCCAAACATTTGTACAAAAAAAAAACTTACAGCTTTAGAATATCCGCTCCCGGCGCTTCCATCTGAAGAGTTGCTCAACCTTCTTTCACTGTTGGACGCAGGCGGCGACCACGCCGAACCACTGTCTGACGGCATCTTGACAACCACAACTGTCTCACATCATAGCTATCAACCACTATTAACTCGTTATTAACCGTTATTCACAACACTAGCACATCACTATCGGTGTTCCGCGGTCCATTTTACTTGTCCCGTTTACCTGCGGAAGAAAAAAAAATATTGTTGAGATTTTTTATGAACAATGTTTTGTAATTCACTATCTGTTGTAGAATATGCTGGATAGAACATAAAATCGGACAAGCGATAACAAAAAACATGTGTTAGATCTTTCTGTAGATAACACACATAAAAATAATCACAAGACCTCAAAATAACATGAGAAAAACTCACACAATAACTGGAAGTATAGTTCAAAATTCGTATAACATTAACAGCAGTAAGTTTACAATCGCTCGGTTATTTCGGAAATAACCGTTATTGGAAACAGACGTCCGTTCGGTCGCGCGCGCGGCGGAGTACTGGCGAGGCGAGCCCAGTTACACGACAACAGCAACACAGATAAATTATATTATTTCTTAACCTATAACCAGTTATTATTAAGTTTAAAACTATTTTATTTTGCACAACGTTATTAAAACTTTTTGTTGGATGATTAGTTTAATGCGTGAATGCATTAGTGCAATTAAAATAATAATGTCCATTGTATACTGTTGTATTCTTTACATAACAATGCGGGTATTACTAAATCGCGATTGCCATTGACCAATATTTTGCTTGGTTCTGAATTCGGGTTTTGATGTTACGCTCACAATTTTATAGTTTTTTTTGCACTTATGAAGTTACGAACTGAGACTGAGAGCCAGCTACAGTGTATTTTTTTACTTTTCAATTGTTAAATCTGTCGATGACTTTTATAATACCGTTTAAATGTCTTTTGTAAACGCCTGACCCAAGATACTTTTTCGGCAAAAAAAAAAATTGACACGAAATGCTTAAGAGACTTGAACTACATTTAAATATGCCCGTACAATATGGCCTGAATACCTCATATATCTGATCGGTACCTATTTGTTGACACGCGATCAATTACCCATTCAAATGACACGGTGCACACATGACGCGATATATCGCAGGCCAGCGCGGGCGCAGCGAAATGGGAGGCATTGTACTTGTGGGACGCCATGGTTTCGGGATTTAGCGGGGACAGTTCTTTTCTTTCTTTTTTCTCGGTTAATAGGCATTGGGATTAATTTGGAGCAGATACATAGTTTTTGAGTGTTTTATTTTGTGCCAGATTTGGTTTGGATTTTATAAATTATTAGCTGTAAATAATGCTAATGTATATTTGCTAAAAATGAGCAAGCAATAAAATATAATCTAGTCTTCCCACGAATGCTGAGGTCAGCTTCAAGACTTCTTGTCGTACAATCTTGCTTCCATTTGGAAATAAAAATTGGAATGCAGATTTTACGCCATTTAAATAATTAATAAAGATGATACGAAACCGAATAATTGAATAATAATTCGGACAAGCATTTAGTGTTGCAAAGTTACATATTTTATCATTCGACATTTTAAATGTTAAGGATATATTTTATTGTCTAAATGCCAAGGCATTTAGAGCAAAAACTTCGATGATCATATAAAATACAAGATTATCGATTAATATGCGAAGAAAAAAGCGGTCAAGTGCGAGTCGAACTCGTACAAAGGGCTTCGTACCACTGTACAATATTTACACACACTATCTTTTTTTTTTTAACGCTAATAAAACACGTTTCTTGTATGGTTACGTTAAAATATAAACAATAAAAAAATAAAAGGGAGTTCTATTTTTTTTATTGTTATATAGCGGCTATAGTAGTACACATTCTGCAAAAATTTCAAGTGTCTGCCTAGTACTGTACAAAAGATACAGCCCTGTGATAGTCGGAACTCGGACGTACAGCGGGTTCCCGTTGACATCCCTTGGGCACGGAACCTTAAAAAGCAGAAATCTGCGATGCATATTATAATAATACACCCACGGGCAGAGTTAAAAGCTTCTATCACCGCTGATTATCAAATGAGGAAAACCGCATCAAAATCGGTCCAGGAATTTACGAGGCTATCCTGCCAGACAGACTATTGTATATTTTTTTGCGCCAAATACACAGAGATTTCTGAATTAGTCGTAAATATGCTTCCTGTAGACTATAAAAAGTAGTTTTTACTTATTAAGATGCGGTAAAAACTTCATAACAGTATTGAACAATAGTCAGGCAGTGTATGTGATTCAGCATTGTATGATTTGTATGCATTTTAAATCATTAGCTATAATGATCTATCTCCGGTAACTAATTATACTTAATGGATTCATTTAATTATCCTGTGTATTATTGTCATGGCTTTGGTTTTTCAATCGTGTCTGTTCTCCTATATAAGAATTATTCTAGCTAAATAGAAAGAAATAATAATTAATTATTTTTTTGTGACATTAGTGAAGAAAAAACATCGTGAGAAAACCTGGACTTATAGTCAACATAAGTCAGAAATCACCAACCCGGCTAGAGCCAGCGTGGTGATCAATGCTCGTGCCTTCCCAAGAAGATGCCTTTGTCCCTACAATGCTGCAATGGACTGGATGGTATTATTATTATTAAAGTTTATATAAAAACATAAAAGCTAATAAAATGCTCAAGTCAATTTTGTGAATAAAATGCAAATATTTTCACGACAACATCGTTTTTTGTCAACTCCTAAATTTTGCTAAAAACAATTATCATCAGACTCCTAAAATGGCGCTAGCTAACGAACCGGTTTTCATAAAAAGGACATTTTTGCACCGTTGCGTCATCTCAGTGGCATCTCTGGCGGAGTGGTGATTCACTGTAGGTATAGATGTAATCATAGACAATTTTATTGGTGACCTTGACCTTTCGATGTCATGTTGATAGGTAGTAAAGTGATGTGATCTGACGGAACTAGTAATATTGACATTTGTCTTGATTGCGCAGTTTCTATTTAATTTTGTGCAATTTGAGAACATAAGCTAAGGTTGTTACTTGTTACATTAATATACAATAGGTGTTGAAAAAATAATTTTATCTTATTGAATTTTCTTCGAAAATACATAGTTTGTTCATACAGTACAATGAATAGACATGTACGGAGATTTAATGTCCGATGCATGACTTGTAAGAATTACAATAAACATAAGTTTTATGAAATTGTTCATTTCGTAGTGAAAACTAGTAAGAGTTAACAAGCATTGTCATGTGACAGTCATAACATTTTCACGTTTGACCAATTATTGCATTTTTTGTAAAAAAAAAAAACTGCTAGCAAAAAAAAAGTCAAACGCTGTCATTGGAATTTGGACTTTGAGAAGAACCCTTTTTTCTACCAATAATATTATAGTCTTATATTCATGTAAAAAATCAACTAATTCCTAATCCATGCAGAACGCATGGCCACCCTACCAATGGGACACTTTCTACGCTTACACACCGTGCGGAGATAACGGCGAAATTGTCTCGCTGAATACAATACACGGACACACCCTTATTCCTACACGCATAAGGTTCAAGTTCGCTATCAAAGGGCACTTTGGGTCATAGTAAGCATAGACAAAGGGCTAACAAGAGAAATCGGCCGGTTTGGCCTTATTCGTAGATTTATGTAATAGAGTATATTAACAGGGAGTTATGGGACTGGGTTGTCTTATGAAATATTCTACTGGCGTTTCTTGGTCAGCTCTGAATGCAGCCTGTTTAAATGTCCCTTGGCGAAGGTAATATTTTGGTTGTAATTAATACTTTATCAATGTATCGTGTTTAATTATTTGCACATTAAATGTGTAGATTTGTTGCGCTTGCGCTTACTTTCTTCGTCTATGACTTTCATTGGCTATCTATAAATGTCATGTAATACATATACATTTAATAATTTGTAACTATAAAAGAGTTTCCATGGAGTTTCTTGTCCGTTCTTCTCGATAGGATCCTACTACGCTTTGGGATGGGCAACTAGCTTCATCTTTATGACTGACAAACTCCTTGACAACTCAGAAGACCCTGTAATTGGTTTATTTTATTTTATTTTATTCTATTCGGGAAACTTACAGCTAACTTACACAGTGGTCTTAAACAATACAAAACTGAAGGCCATTTACAAGTTTCCACAGATAAACACTAACAATAAAAATTAAAAAAGAATAAGGTCGGTACTAACTACCTACCTATTAATATAATTATATAATATAAAGAATGATGGGCATTTTTCTATGAAGCCTGGCCTGATGACCAATAGAGTTCTAATGCATGTCATCTTATTGCTTATAGCCAGCAATTACTATAACAAAATATTTTATCTCTAAAAGCAACGGGGTTTGTACAGTCGAGGACAAAAAACGTTACAATTTTTTATGACGATTTCTTTGTGAAAAATAAATCTATATCATAATAGGTTTATGCTAGGTCTATGTGCTGCCTTTTTCGGCCAAAAATTATCATTTTGATATGTACCATTAGGTGGTCCGTGGTTAACACAATTTTGACATGGACTGCATCAAAATAAAACTTATTACAATTAAACATTTAGTAAGGTTATAACAGTCATCATATTAAAAGATGATAAAAATAACAACCGCCAACAACAACAACAACAACAGCCATATGAAGCTGTACAGGCGCGGGCGCAGGAACAGCGAAGGAAAGCAAGTGCCAGAGTATAAACGAGCCTCGGAACAGAACAGATCGCTGTTTTTTCTATAACTACGTGAATGGACCACGGCGGAGGATTCCTAAATGACTTAAAATACACATGCTTTGCGAGTATAGTTTATATGTGCCTGAAGTAGCCATAGTGTGACACACGGATATCGAATGGTGTGACAGCGGCATTTGGAAAGCAACGACTGGAATGAATGAATTAATAAAGTTCAAACCAACCAACAAGCCACCAGGTTTGATTTTGATATGATGACACACGTAGACGACGATGATTTATAGTTTTTAGTGGGTCTTAATTATGAGCAGTTTAATATGATATTAAATCAGACCACTATAACAGAAAGTAATCGTCCGAAGACGTCCTTGGTGTACCTATATTTAGCAAAACTTCGTACTGGTGAAAGTAATTCAGAACGCACAATTATGAGATTTTATTCAAACCTTTCATGATAGTATGTACTGACAGTTATATATTTGACGTTATTGGCCGTTTAGCTGCGACTACATCCGATGCAACAATCATGCAAGGGATTGTTCGTTATGCAAAATGAAAAATTACTATACCTAGATTACTTCGACAAATATTTTAATAGAACTCTCCCCGATATATTTCACGATTTTACAATCGGCGCAAGCTGTTAAATACTTTTCATACCATTTTTAAAGATCATAGGCTAGTTCTAGATATCATGAGTTTTATTAATGAAAACATGAATACTCCCAATCGTTTATATGATTACATCGAAATGAAAAACCTTAACAGACAACGTCGAAGTTTTACAAGAATGGAACCAAACCTCTGTTCTCGAGTGATTTTCCTTATCTGACTGTGACTGAAGACTAGAATATTGCACGTATAAGGCTGCCTGTCCACTGGAGCAGAGAAGAGAGGAGAGGAGTTGATCTGTGCGGATATTAATCAATAGAATCTAAAATCAGCTTAATTCCGCAACGGAGTTTAGATCCTCTCCTCTCTTCTTCACTCCAGTGGACAGGCAGCCTTACGGACATACCATAATTATGAAGCTAACAAAATCATTATGTCGCAGAATATTTTCGCGATAGCATTTATTTGATTGAAATGTTTAGGGATAACATCTACATTATTATGATTTAAAAGAATGCGATATTTTGCAAAATAATGTGTGGTTACTACGAGTGCAGATACAGTCGCGGCATGTGAGGGGCTCGCATATATTATTATTCCTATATTTTAATTGACAGAGATCAAATCGGCAGAAATGCAATAATTCAGCACTATTGTACTTGTATGATTGGTAGAAGAACAGTCGGGAGCTGTGCCCATATCGTTTCTGTATTATAGTATTTAGACTTAGGAAGGCATGAGCGATTTATTGCTCCAGCTTAACATTTATTAAACAATAATGACCACTGAGTACACGCTATGGCGTCTTGTCACTGGTCAGCGGTGGTTTTCATTTATTCTTCATCAACAATGATATCTTCTAAGTAAAATGCAAGAGACAATAAATACGTCATGACGTCCAATGCCTAAATACCATATTATTGAAATAATATGAGTACAAGTGCCGATTGTGCGTTGCACGGTCAGACATGTACAACAGTGATGCACTAAAGCATCTCTGTTATGTTGTTCTCCAGACCCTGGACACCACCTAGTGTAATATCACTTGTCAATACATAAGCAATACAGCACTTGTCAATACATAAACAAATAGTCCAAACACGATAGTGCTATCTTGTTTGGTTGAGGAGTTCCTATGGCCCCCTTGCGGCTCCAGCATCAGACCCTGGACACCATCTAGTGTAATAGCACTTGTCAATACATAAGCAATAAGTCCAAACACGATGGTGCTATCTTGTTTGGTTAAGGAGGTCCTATGGCCACCTTGCAGGTCCATCATCAGGCCCTGGACACTATCTAGTGTAATAGCACTTGTCAATACATAACCAATGAGTCCAAACACGATGGTGCTATCTCGTTTGATTGAGGAGTTCCTATGGAGAAATTCCAGTTCCACAATCAGGTCCTGGACACTAGTCCTGTTTTTATTTATTTATGTAACAGTATTATAATGTTATGAGTCTATAATAATTAATATTATTGAGAACTGCAGTGAACATTACCGTCATAAGCTACTCGTAATACGTTTACATGGTACTTGCAGGTCCGATATCTCTTTAACCCGGTATTTCACAGCCTTCTGCCCATAATGAAAATTGATGCATAAGATATAAGCTTTCATTTGAGGTATAAGTCGTTTTTATTGGTTCGCCGGCCAAAATTCTAAGATACATATTATTCTAACAATTACTACTTAACAATTAACTCCAATGACTACTTTAAGTCTTTGAGTACTGACCTTAGAAGTTACAACTTAGAGTTAACAGTGCTGATTATTTACTAAAACCCTATACCTGTCAAATGGATTGATGATACCAGTATTCTTACTTCAGTAGTCTCCATAACATTCAACATATTTAGTTGTCTATCTATGCAGAGAAGTGGTTTCATTTCGTCCCTTATCGATTCTCGCGGGATGATAGCGTCTGATCTAATCTTTGTTGATAAGAATGAAAGGTGCGATAAACATCTGATATTGTCTGTTGTTTTATCCTATATAGAAATCAATGATACGCGAGAGATGAAATCTAGAAGTATCCATTGTGTTACATTGTATTCTGCAGAGTTATTGTCCGGTTACACTTAGGTTCGCAAATAAACTGTTTACAGCTATTGATTCGACGAAGTTATCTACGTTCAGAAACGCAATTTATCAAGTTTCCGTATAGATGAACTTTGGTGAGAATATAATAGTTCTGGTTCAAGTTTCTGAGGTCTCAAAGTCACTCTAACCTCTCTGTAACTCATCAGTTTTACCATTAGCTGATTATCTTTGAATGATAAAACTCTGCGATAGCCGCCATCGTTTTGAGAGGACTGACTCTACTGTCAAAACTCTTTAGCAACACTGTCGTGGTGCATCTGCATCAGCTATGTTTATTTAGACAAGCCAAATACATTCTTCGTCCAATTCATTTACGACATACTTGCATTTGAGAGGCAGTAACCATTTGAGATTTGAAACTATATGTCAGTTTGTCGATCTCGCTACTGTTTTACATTTAATCGTTCTCATTACGTTTGTCGGAGTGTCCTCTGAAGTGCGTATAAACATTTCAACAACGTCGTAATTCCAGATGGAATTAATAACAATAATAAATATAATACATACTTGATGTAATGTCGCAATACGACATTTAACACTGTGCAGTACACTTGTTTATTGAACGTCACAGATTTAGATAGGGCTGGCAGTCTATGGACAACTGACTAATTTCAACAAACTTTTTTAACGATCATGAATATCTTTATGTTCTAAAATAAGTCCTTGTCTATCCACTAAAAGACTGAAACCTAAATATCCAATTTATAATTGGCCAGTAATGGCAATGGCAGTTTGTTGGGGAAACCAAGTAGCCTCGAGAAACAGCCAGAATTCAAAACTTCCTTTAGATCTTTGCATGAATTGTGTTGGAGATAATATGGCATGGAAGGAACTGAACAGTCATAAGGGTGTGATGGTAGTCCCCAAATTAATTTGGAATATGGACAGAAGGATGACAATGATGACGTTAGAGATAAAACAAAATCCGATGACAGGAATGATAAACATTCTTCTTCTTGTTTTCAAGTCGATGGTAAGTTGTTATGAGTTGAGCCCAGTAGCTAGCTACGCCAATTACGGCATCAGTGGCGTTTTTGAAGAAGAGGAAGGATAAGCCTTACCAACAAGAAAAAACCCAACGGAAATTCATAGCTGGCAATTGTTTTATTCAACAGAAAAGACATGAATAATGCGGAGGAGTGAGGCAAAGGTGGTGAGGAAAGTTTTGATTATAAATGTTGATGACTATAAGAGCAGTCCATAGCAAAGAAACGATGGATGGACTGTGTGAAAGATGATATGGCTGGAAAGGGGGTGACTACTGAGACGACGACTAATAGAGAAGTATGGAAGAAAGGGACATGTTGCGCCGACCACAAATAAATTGGTATAGCGGCAGGAGAGGGATGATGGACAGAAAAGACAACAAAATCACAGTCAATTTCTACCTCATCTTTGCCAGCCCTATTAGACGCAGTCATTACAGTGCATAGCAGATCAATTAATAATGGTTGGCATTTAAAAGAATCTTGACGTTGCAGGAAGGCCCGAGGTCGACCAGTAACATTAATAAGCTATCCCTTACACAAGGATATATACGGAACTCGAAACATACGCTCGCTCCCTAAATGGCTAGGCAGATCCTCAAGTGAAGGTTTGTAAGATTGATAGTTAATTCGAGAGGCATTGGTTGAATCAGTTAAATGGTTATGAATGGAGCAATGCATGGTTTAGGTTAGTATGCAAATATAAGTAAGCGGTGCTAAAGTATGGATAGGTCTATAAAGCTGTTGGGTATGTTAATTTCTAGTGGAGACTGAAGAGAAAAAGATCTCAGAAACAGCTGTCAAAATGTAAATGTCATTCGACATTTTAGCAGATTTTTTAATGGGGACTTAAGAACTTACTTTAGAAGATTCTTAGATAGAATTATTCTGAAATGTCATAGACAAGATTATGTAGTTATTCTGAAATGACCAGGGTACATGAAATTGAGGTAGTCGTATCATAAAGGTACGTGATCTTATTAAAGTATTGACAGACTAAGGAAAAAATATGTTCATTGGCCTTTTCAATACTACACGAAAAAATCCGATTCCTTAAACTGGACGTAAAAAACGTGAAGGCCTACATAGTGACACTGACCACAGTGAACATTCACAATCAGTCGCTCGGATGCGCAAACGCACCGTTACTACCGTTTTTGCGATCACACGTACAGCTATGTCTCTGTCTCGCTCTAACTTAACGTAATGTACGGCGATTGATGGACACTGGTCAGTTTTAGATTTGGATTGGTAAAGAAATATATACCTTTTTGATGACCATGAAAAGAGCTACATTTTCGTCAGCGTTATCGTTCTATGAAACTGGAAATTAATAGGACAGTTGGTATTTTAATAGTTACTGCAAAAAAAAACTAACTTACGGAAGGAACTCTCCTATTTATTTTCTGTCTGATATCAAAGCCAAGCATATTAGTGAAAATAACAACAACAAAGAGAAACGAAATACTATCTAGTAAAATTAGGGGCCCTAATTTTGCCTTTTCAAAAGGAAAACTTATTACCTTTACCTGCATTAGTACAAGAAATTCCACTAAAAGTGAAACAGGCCTTAAACCGTGACACCGAAGTTGTTTAGCTAATTAGCGACTAGCGATAATCATAGAAAATATATACTTTGCCTTTACAGAAAGGGAAATCAGGAGAAAATGTAATAAATTTAATAACAACTAATGATATTAAAATGTAGTTAGTTTTTAATTAAAGGGATTAATATTTAATGGCGATTACCGGTTACTTTTACATCGCCGGCGAAATGTGAGTATTACTATAGGTTCTCTTCTGCTTAACTCTGCCTGTCTTCTGGGGGAGCTCGTGGCTAAGTAATAAACTAATAACAGCCTCATGGATCGATCCATCAGGTTAAGTTACGTTTGCCGGGGTTGGTCCGTGGATAGGTGACCATATTTACATACCAAGTCTTCTCCGTGCCTCGGAAAGCACGTTTAGCCATTGGCTGTCAATCGTGGATATTTGACAGTCTTTACGAGGCGTCAGAGGCCCGTAAGTCTGACACCAGTCTTACCAAGGGTTATAGTATTACCCAGGTACTGGATTGTGGAGGTCAGATAGGCAGTCGCTCCATGTAAAATACTGGTCTTTAGCTGCATCCAGTTAGACTGGAAGCCGACCCCAACAACGTTGGGAAAAAGGCTAGGTAGATGCGCGTTGTATGACTCTTCTGCCTAACCTTTCGGTATTACTTGCAAACCTGATGGTATGTGTCTATGTGTGTTTTACATGTATGAAATATATTTTGTACATGACGGAACTTGTAGATGACTCAAACTGATGTTTAGTTGTGACCTTTTGCAACTGCAATACCTCCTAAGGTCATAAGTACTAACATAACATAACACCAACTTTGTACACTTAGTTCGCAATAAACGTTT
Source organism: Conistra vaccinii (assembly GCA_948150665.1). NCBI lineage: Eukaryota > Metazoa > Arthropoda > Insecta > Lepidoptera > Noctuidae > Conistra > Conistra vaccinii. Next base: position 18,378,349 of record OX411338.1, on the reverse strand, counting down.
TGACTTTGACTTTGACATGTCGTTAAGATTTTGCTTACGCTAATCGTATCATTGCATTGCGCTAATTATCCATAGATGAAGGGTCTATAATATGCCTTGTATGTACAGCCCTAGTGGAAGACAGCTGCTTCGTAAGATTATCAGAAAATCTCAAATATCAATCGTCACGATTCAGTGCATTCGACAATGTTCGGTTAGCCGAAGTTGTACAAAGATGGCGACACGGTTGTTCCTTTTTTAATTATGACGGTTTTTGTTAATGACGCAGATATTTTTTGGTCAGATAAAAATATGAGCATGTTTACCAAACTGCAGTAGGTAACATACGGAAATGTTTCCCCAATTTATGCGATTCGTAATAATATGTTAATTTAATAACCAAAAGGTTTTCGGGGCAGTATTAAAATGCGTAGCTGCATATATTTGTAAAGTTTGTCATGCGTACAGCGCCATATTGTGCAAGGATAAAATACGTCTGTTTTGCATACATGGGTCAAGAGAGACGTAACACAAAATACGACATTTTTATTCTTAGCACAAGAAAAAATCCGTTGATGAGACCTTGGTTTGGGTCACCTTTTGCCAACTGTTGTTTTAGAAGTGCAGTCTTTAACGGATATTCCCACATAATTTGAGAAGAAAAGTTAACAGGGGTGTGTGGTCTCCGTATTTTACTAGAATCAATTCTATCTATTTTCTTTTTTTTTGTAATTTTTGACGTTCAAAAGTGCCTTTTATGTGCCTAATTGAAATAAATTATTTGACTTTGACTTTCTCAGTCTATCAAAAATACCTCTAACTTTCTAACATTTTTGACATTGGACTGTCGCTGAGATAAGATTGTGAATTGTTTTTAATTACGGGAATTGGCCTTTAGAATAAAGTTCAACAGTCTATGAACGTCATCCAGTAAAACACGGATATAGAAAAAGCAGAAGTAAAAAAAAAATTAAGAGTGAATTTTTTTTTATTGTTTTTTTACAATATACAGTAAATAATGGCTTAATGTTTGTAATATACAAAGTTTGGGACTATCTGCATCCGAACTAGTGGTAAACCTCGGATTACATTTAATCCTCTTAATTAAATTGTGAATACATATTTAGTAGTCATGTTCATATTTGTATACATTATTATATTGCTATGTAAAAATGTATGTGGAAAGTATGCATAAAGTATGTGCTGTGAGTGTGTGCTTGCGTGTGAGAGTGTGTGTGAGTGTTTGTGTGTGTGATGTGAAAGGGATGATTGTTAAATATGTAGTAAATAAGTGTTTCAGTTACGACGCTGGTATTCTAGGTATGCACGTATGTGCGATTTCGTCTGCTAATTCGTGCACGTAACATGTGGGTAAGTGGGTAATTTTATTAATTAATTGTTAAATAATACGGTGAGAGTGATACGCATGGTAAATTCGCTGCCTGATTGTGTAAGTTATTCTTCTTTAGCATGTTGTAGGTTTTGTAGTTAATTTTTAGTTTGTAGTAGGTACCTTATGTTCATTGTGTTTTTTATTTATTTATCTACTTACACACAAAACACTTATTAGAGAAAAATACCTATATAAAGATAGAAAAAACTTTTACATTTTTTAAATGTTAATTTTGTTGTACTTAGTATTTTTTTAGGAACTCTGTCTTTTAAGACAAATCGTTCATCTATATTATATTCCATCTAATAAGGGTGCAAACCAGATCCCGATTGTCCTCATTTAACGAAGAAAAAATTCGGAGACAAAATGGCCGTATCCATCAATAGACGTAGTCAAGGGTGATCAAAGCATTACAGGGAGCCTCATGTTATAGAAAGAGAAATCAAAGGAGGGGAGTGATACAGGACGAAATAGCACTATCCCTTTTTTGGCTAAAGATTGACGATGCCCCGAAGGATTAGGCAAAGGTGTGGGTGTACCATAAGTAGAGTACAGTAGTCGCCAGTTATGTTTAAGTCCCATATAATAGGGGGCGAGAATATACCATCAACCAGGCACAACTCCAGACTCAGGGCTGCTATTGAGAAATTCCAGACGGGAAAATCGAATATCAGTTTCCCTGATCCGATAGTAGGAAGATGGCTTTAAAATAATACAGCCCCAGGATTACGCGAAAAGCCAAGATCGTAGAAGTCCCCCCATATAGGCTATTACAGACTAGAATACTACGCTGGTACATACATTCCGGTATTGTGCAATATAACAAATCAATACATCACTAGCTAATCGTCTAACGCAAGATATAAGACAAATTCTTTAGGAAATGAGATACAATCTTACAATGTTGCTATTCAATGTATTACGAATCTACGATTATGACACACACTTAACCTAAATGTGATTGCTGTCTTTGTGGTGCTTGACAAACGGTAAGTATCGACATTCTTTGCCGATAAATATTTTAAATCAATTCAATTCTTGAGGAAGTCAGATTTACGAATAAAATAAAATACCTTACAACATACGTTTTTCAGGTACAAATTACAATTCCGGCTTGAAACTGCGGTACCGATTTTCATCACTATTCTGTTTTTGACTGTCTTATTTAGTGCTCTAGTAGTTGCAAGCGCAACTCCTTTTATCAAGAGGCCCTAGACAATGTTACATTCTGTCACCGATAACGGTAACGGAAAAATTGAAAATATAAAAAATTGAAATAAATAATTGGATTGACATTCATCAATGAGCTACAGAAAAACATATGTCAATCCTATTGAAAATCGTTGTAGAAATACGAAACGCTTGGAAAGCGATTGCTACTTGTGACCTTCAGGATTCTATCCCGTTTTCTCAGCCCAGGGTATGAATTTTATACCCGGTGATTAGCCCTATTACGTTTTCTCATTAGCAGCCCAGGGTATGAATTTTATACCCGGTGACGCCCTATTACGTTTTCTCAGTAGCAGTTCAGGGTATGAGTTTTATGCCCGGTGATTAGCCCTATTACGTGGGTTTCAATAATAGCTGGTGTAATCTGCCTAGATAGAACTTCGGGGAAAACAGGCATGATGTCTGTGTTTTATCTTAAAGATCTTCTTCTTTGTGCCTTTTTTGCATCGTACGCTAGATTTAATGGTCTGCAGTGACAATCATCCGTCCATCTAGCTTTTTCCCAACTAGGTTTGGGTCGGCTTCCAGTCTGACCAAATACAGCTGAATATTATTAAATGCAGCGACCGATGCTGTCATGTGACCTTTTCCATTCAACTACATACTGGGTAATATCGATATTTATGTAGGAACAGAACTGGTCAGATTTTCAGGCTTTCTCAATGTAAATGTTTTCCAATAAGATGAAAGAACTTTATTCCACATTTTACATCTATGTCGGTGTCATTTAACTATCTAACAACAAATTAGAATATCCCATTTAATTACAGTTCTATCTCTCGTTAACTTAACCCACGCACTCATTAATTCATATTGAAATACTATCTAAAACAAAGTATTCGTTAATTTAATACGCCCATAACGCGATAACTTGGTTAACTTAATTACCAGAGGTTAGTTTTTATGAGGCTAGTAAAGATTATATTACCTAGTATGTACTTGCTTTTTACTATGGTTTGGAGATCGCATTGTTAGTCGTGTGAAAGAGATGGAGTTAGTGTTCTGATAGCGCTGTCTCCTTTTGTAGATCATTATCAGATATGAAGCATTGATAGTCTGTAGCTTAGAAATAAAGTTGATGTGTTATTTTTAAAATTGTCTTAATTATTTACAGCAGCATCTGTGGTATATGTTGATGTACTGTTGTCAAATTATGAATAGCATTAGGTACTCCTTGATATCTTGCCTTGGTGACAGGTTTGAGCAGTGTTGACCCAGTGGAAATGACCGCGACTTACGAGTTCCAGATTGTAGGTTTGGCACTTTACTTTGTGGAAATTATTTCATCACCACTGCTCTCAAAACGGTGAAGGAAAACATCTTGAAGAAACCGGCATGCATGACCTAGAACCAAAAATTCAAAGACATGTGACATCCATCAACCGGCCCGCGTGGTGGATTACCCGCTCCGTCTCAGAGATTCTATACAATAGTATTTTGCATACTTATTGTATAGAATCAAGTTTTTCTAACTCAACAGACAGCTGTGCCGCTGGGGAGTTTGTTGCGCCACTTCTTCTTCCCAGCTAAAGCACGAGGAAGTGATAAAGGGCGGGCGTTTTGGGGGACAGTTTTATGTAATTTTGACGTTCGAAAAGTGATTAATAAATGACTTTAGATGTTTTGATTTTGAGAGGAGGCCTGTGTGAGTTGTGTCCGAGCAGTAAGAACATTATAGGCTGATTATGCATGTTGACAGGCTCTCGGGCATCCAATGTCAGGAAGATTTTACAAACATTTGGTTACCAGCATAGTAACAGAATAAACCAAGAAACTCAAGCAACGTAAAATTACGCAGCATCATCGAAGAGGTAACTGTCTTCACTAACAGCTTGAAGAAACAGCCTGTCAACACACAATGTAGACGAAGTTACTGAAATTAGTTCACTGAAAAAACTGTCTAATATTACTTTTTCAGTAGCTATTTGTTACGGCTTAAGTTTTTATTCAAATGTACAGAGAGGTGACGCCTTGACGAGACGAATTTCGTACTACAATAGTTACTTCATAGGTATAAAGATAGACTGGCTGGAAACAAAAGCAAAGAAGTTTTGTCTCTTTTGAAAATTTCTTAAATGGTTAGAAGTTATTGCATAGTGGATATAAAAAAAAGTTAATATGCCTGTATTCTTTTGTTGCGTAACTAGTTAATATTCAACTTAGCATGGTCATAGAGTAGATTCGCAATTAGATAAGGGGTTGAGAAAGACAAAGAAGAAAGAATGTGATCATCATTTGTCGTTTGACAGGTATTAAATTGGCATCATGCCTGATGACAGCTGCAATCCTAACTCTTTTAACGATGATGCTGAGCCCTTCGGCATTTAGGCAAAAGGGCTGGCCAATAGAATATTGCAGAATGATTGACTACAAAACTACCTCAATAAAATTAAGCAGCTTTAATTACACAGAGCTAGCAACATACTGCAAGCATCCATCTCATTACCTTTGCATCTAAAAACACTAGCCGTGCCCACATTCCGGGGGGCTTGCAAAACAAACAAGTTGCATTTATGTTCCTTAAATGGCGTTAGCACATGTCCCCTCGTCCGGTGTAGTGGTGCTTGCAGAATTGCTCGATTTAGTTTAAGTATTTTGGTTATTGTCGCTTAATTACTGGTTGATTATGGGTTTTTCGCATGTTTTACTTTTGTTCTAGGGAGGGATCTAAGCCGGGAACTCCGACATCAATCTTAACTGCCACAGTTATGTAAGTTTAAACAGCAATTGTGGCCATTGGCTGTTGCTTCTTTAGAGTCAACTGTAGTGAATTCTAGATAGAAACTTTCATGTGTGGCCAAATATGTCGTTGTCCGCTTCAATTTAAGGCATTTCTCGTGAGATTTCAGCTCATTAAATTGACTAACTTTAGTAATACTTGATTTACAAAATGGAGCGAATCTGCAGGCTCTACAAGACACATGTCTGTCGAAACTAGAGCCTCGACAGATGGCCAGTTGTATAACAAGCCGGTGAGATTGTAAAACTGTAACTTTATGCGAACAAGCCGAGCGTGGAGGAATGAGGAAAGATTGTGGACTCTTTGGTGTAGAGTTTCTTTTGTGATAGTTGCTTGTTTACTTCCAGGGCGGGATTCCCGAACAATGGCAACTGAAGTATGTCGGTATGTGCAGGACGGTTCTTTGGTGTGACTTTAAACATGAAGTTAAAGAAAGAGAGCTACTTTTTGATAAAATGTGACTGTAAACATGAAATTAAAGAGAGCTACTTTGTGCCGCCATGTTTTAAACTTACGTGGCTGTTGAAATTAGTCCTTATTCGGACAGAGATTAAGATTCGTATTTAAGCAAAGTTGATTTAGAATTGAATACAAATAACATTTTCTCATTGTAATATGCAACTTCAAGTATCAAAATGAAGCATGGGCATGACGGTGATTTTACGAGTTTGGTAGACCGCTAAGAACGCTGTAAAATCACTTGAGTAACCTCAAACCATAGAAACAGTAGACGATACTAGCCCATCATCTACAACGTCTATAGAAGCCAATTTCCTTGAAATATCTAAAGTTTTGCATGTAGGTATTAGTATAATTTGTTCCAGTCTACAAATTAAGAAAGATTCGACGGAAGAAATTACACGATTCGTCTCAATGATGAAACTAACGGACATTAACCAAAGTTTGCAAAGACTTCACAAAGAGATTTCTAATAATTATGAAAGCATTACATTACAGGCAGACAAGAATTAAAAGAAAAATAACAGCACGGTGTATTCAAAACTAATACAGATACGATCAGAGAGATAGCCATCAAAACTAATTCAAATACAGTCGAGTTGTTGGGTACAGACATCACAACCTATCATTTAGAGGTCCAAACGAAAAAACTTTTGCAAAAACGAACACAACACATGGCCTGGACGACCTTTGAAATTCCATTAAAGACGACCCACCAAATGAAACTGAACCTTAAATTACTAAGCCTAAAGTTGAATTTACAGTAGATGGTGATGAGTTTTACGATGTTATGGTTTAGTAAGGAAGAAAGGTAGTACAAAAAGAGGAAGAGGATTGTGAAGCGGTACCCTAACGACCTTGGGTTACTGTAGGCCGCGTATCGGCTGTTGCTCCGACGGGTTCAGAGCCGGTTGCGTTTTTGTAGAACCACTTTTGGGTCGAGTTTGATCGATGGCTTTTTTGGGTTCTCGGTTTGAAGTGGTATTCAGTTTGTGTTTGGGATAGGGATCGTCTATAGCGAATGTGGTATTTCTTTTGCATGTTATGTTATTTTTTTTACTTTATTTGCTATAGATTGAAATGCTTTTAAGGATCATAATGCCTGTGTTGTTTTATATTACTTAGGTATACAGTAATTCACATTCAATTCAACGATGAATTTTGAAAATCCAAAAGACCAGTTCACTGGTAATTCGGTACACTATAATTGCAAGTAACACCAAATTCATATTGCTTCAAAGCTCGGTTTAACTTACGGTGTATATTCAAACCGTTGTACAATTTACGTTAGTACAACTCATGGTTGTACCGTTTGGAGGTCTACTTACCCCCTTAGAGATGAAGCATTAAACTACATGCATCTACTTTCATTCAAATTATGTCTTATAGCCATAAGATAGTCTGTGGCTGAACATTACTTGTTAATTAAAAAGCTATTAAGTTAGACCTGTATATTATAACCTTCAAGCTGGACAAGCTCCATAGCCATAGCCATATTGTCAGCGTTTCTACGGGTACAAGTTCATATTGTGCGTCATTTTATGTTTTATACTCATCGCTTTGTGCAGCTTTGCAAAAGATGGAACGGTGTCTTCCTATTCTATTACAACATTACCAAATTCTTTTGTTTCTCCAAAAGTTTAAACATCATCGAATAAATTAATTCGATTATACATTTTTACTCAAAAACTTTCGTTACCCACCAGTATTCGAGTCGGCACACTTACTTCTCTGCCCTGTACCACGCCTCGTTTGTCCACTCCGGCGCATCTATGCAATTATTAACTTTTACTTTCTTTGGTGATTTTTTCTTAAGTTTCGATGCAAATGCGGATAGAAAGTTCCGGGAAGGTACGCGGTGAAATTTGTTGCTTTGAGTTTTATTAGTATCTAATGTTAATGGTTTGTTTTTATTATGTTTTGGTCAATATGGCCCTTTCCAACAATATTACGAACGACCTTGATGTGATGATGGGCATCCGCAAAGTCACCTGTTTTAACATCCGAAGCTAAAGATTTAGGAGCCATTCTTAGGAATGGCTAAGTATTAGACAAAAAATTAAAACGGAGGGAAAGATGCACTGAAGCACATTACCTAGCTTCTACTATATTAAATCTGTTAACCTCGACAAAACAGCGATAGTAAAGGCCACATTAAACAGGGAATTAAATAAAGTAACAGATGCATTAGGAGTCAAGTTCAACACGAATAAGATGCATCGTGCATTTTTACTTTTATTTTCTGAAGGTCTAACAGATACAGATGATGACATTTTACGCTGTATTATCTACATTTAGTTTCCAATAAGAATATAGATTATGAATCTATATTGGGATATCCTAAAATGGAAAACGTTGAAGTAGCATTTTCGTCTGCTGCTATAGTTTTTCATTATTTAACAATAAGTTTTTTATATTCATACCCATATCTTCTATTTCCCGATACTTTATAGGAAAAGTCGATACTTTTCTGTCTCTGTCTTAATATGTCTCCTATATTTATAATTTTAACAACTCGAATTTCAGCTAGAAGTTGTATTCTTGCCTGTTGCTGTTCTGTATTCACTTATGTTCTTACAATGATCAATATGATGACAATCAGCACCTGATCATTAATTTCTTAACTTTTCTATAAAATATTCCGTCTTTATTCTTGTCTAAATCACCATCAACAAAACTACAGCTATATCTCGTCGGGTCAGTATTATAACCGTGAATCGCCACGTTCACCAAATTGTATAATTACACAATTAGAGCGTAAACGTTACCGGTGTTTGCATGTAACTGAATTGTAATTTTGATAATCATTACCTTTGTAGAAGGAAAATGTAATATTATAGCTACGTACGATAAGATGGCCGAGGTTAATGACTCCGTGTTGCATATTTTATACTTAACGATAATGTATTGTACTATCTATTTGAAGGTTTATTAATATTGTTTTAGAAAACCTACTTAAACTTAGGGCCACATCTTACTATTAAGTACCAGTCTAGTAGCAGTTTAGTAGCTAGTACTAAAGCTCTGGTACTACCAGAGCTTTAGTACTAGCTACTAAAGCTCTGATACTCTATTGAGTATCAGCTAGCTACATAGTAGTAGCAACACCATCAAGACTGATCGCGTTCTCGCGGATGCTGAACATATTAAAGATAAAACTGCAACACACAAAGACAGAAAACTACCTGCTGGCAAAATCGCCATAAAAAATTGTAAACACTGTAGTAGTAACATGAAAAGGGCGGACTGTTACTGGCAGAATGAAGAAGTTGAAGTGATAATGAATTAACAAGTGTTACTGTGTTTAGTTTTTACATCCACTTGAAAACTTGGAACATTTCTATTACCGTAGAAGCGAATGCTTAAATAACTTGGATAACGTGTTCCTTGGCAGTATTTGTCACTAAATAGAGTGTATATTATCTTAGCCATATAATATAACACTCTTCTCTAAACCAATATTATAGTTTCGATAACATATTTAACAAGCTTTAAAGTTGTCAATCTTCTCGATCAGAAAGTTGATCCCAGCTAACACTTGATAGTTACCCTTTTGAAATATTAATAGAAATCCTAAAACCAACACTCTTAAAACACACAATCATTTTAAGTGCAAACGTAGAACCGATGGACATGATAAGTAAAACCTTTAACACTATAAAAGGACACCATATGGATTTATTCAGAAGTTCTAGAGATGATATACACGGTGATAGAAATAAAAGAATGTCTAAAACACATGCCTTTGATAGACTGTCTATCAATCTAATCAAAATTAACAAGAGAATAGACAGCAACCATAGATGAGCATAACAAAATGGCTGACTGCCCGTATGATATAGGAACTGGGATTTCTGTCCTTTTGTTTTATGCGTCCCAGCGTAAATACTGGTATTCAGCTGCATCCGGTTAGACTGGAAGCCGACCCCAAGATAGTTGGGAAAAGGCTAGGAAGATTGATTGATTGATTTTTTGTTTTATGCGTCCCAGGTCCCAATTTAGCCCCAGCTGGTAGCAGTTTCTCACACAATAAAGGCAGTAAATACCAATAAACAATGTACTTTAATGAAGCGAAATGTCTTAAACATGCCACATTAGCCGCATTGATGCTTTGAGCGAAACCTTATGGGTTGTATAAATCGTTTAAGAAAGTGGCCCAGACTGCGAAAATGTTACTAAAGGTAAGAAAAAGATTTATTGGAAGAATTTACGATTATTTTCTCTTAGCTAAACAATGGGTTATTTGATACGGTTGAAATTTCAATCGGCTCAGGAAAAATATTGGATGGGATATTTTATTATAGTGCAGACACAGCAGCTGCTAAAATATGTAGCAAAAAAGGAAGTGCTTTCCATTAGAAACTAAATATCTAGCGTTTGAAGCAGCGAAATTATAAAATGGTCGAATACAGATTCTAATTTCAGGCTTACATAAAAATCAACTTTCTCACAAACCAACTAAAATCTGAAGAACTCTTTATATTCATATGTCTGATAAAACAAATAGAGATGATTAAACGTAGGTGTCAATTATTCACGCTTAATACCTTTAAGAGCATGTAAAGTCGCAAAAGGCAGTGACGTATTTATGTAAATTAAGTTTTAGGAGGAAATTGAAAGCTATACACTCCAAAATATTCTTTGTTATAAAGACAAAACTAATAATGACAAAGATGGGGCTATTTTAAGAGGTCCAAGTATCAAAATGTATTTTGAAGAGAAATTCTATACACGATTGGTTGATAAACTCATTTCTCCAATTGTACGCATAGAAATTAAATCTCCTCCAAGATAGGAAACTTACAACAACAACACATAAAACATCAATGTAAGGAGTCTAAAGATTGCAAAAGCACAAAGACGATAACATGCTAGGTTATCGTGGACAGACATCAGAATAATACATTTCCTTCAATCCAGAAACATGTTCAGAATGCTAAATAATTGACTGCAGCTGACACACAACCTCCTTCAGAACATGTCTCGTTACATTTTAAATAAACAAAACATGACGATTTCAAAAAAATCAAGTTTCTATTTCATGACTCAGATAAAATCATCGTGATACAAAGGGTTTAAAACCATTTTGTAACTGCTTGTCCCCTGGTATCTCGTGTTGCGTCAGTTGATACAGAAACGTAGCCTGAATACTAAGTGGAGCCTCCGCCATTGTTGAATATTTCATACAGAGCTTTTGTAAGTGATGCGAGAGCCTCTTATGCAACATTATTGAGATCATTCAGCTGAGAAAAAATAATTGGTTCGAACATATGGATATAATTACACCTATAGTCGAATTTTTCAAGTTTCCCAATGCTCAATTCTAGTGGCAATTATAGTTGATTCGTAAAAACAAATATTGCCTCAAGCTGTGCTAAATGGCAATCAAAAATAGATTGAATAATTAACAATTTTATTTAATAGAATCCGTGATAGCCATAAGGTTATCGGAGCAATAAAATACAAATTATGTGTATCAGACAGAATAAAACATTTATGTGTGTATTTTATCAGCCGTGTACTGACACAATTCTAGTTTGATACTGTTTTAAAAATAACTTCACAATCATAGAAAGAGAATCATTCAATATTGCAATAGTCAATTAACTATGAAATAACAAAGTTGAAATAACAAATGAAGGCTGGACAGCGAAAGGGAATGATGGTGTGAAATAATCATATCAGCATATACAGCCATGGAATAGCAACTGGCACAGTTCAGCCATTACGGTAGCATTTTGTAACGGTCCGCCAGTTTTTTTGTCAGATTAGAATTGTTCGTACAATGCATCGTGATTATGGCATGTCAGCCACTAAATTATGCCAGATAGCCGAGAACTGGTTCCACGAAATATTACTCTGTGTTGCACAGAAGCTGATGAAAAGTTACAACCGCCATAAGTCATTCGTATCAAATGATATAATGTATTAGAATGCAAATGGCTTACGTAAATGCAATCGATGGACAATACATCAAATGAAATTAATTCAATGGACCGAATATTTGACAATAGGAATCTGTCAGTGATGGTGGCACCGTGGCAGACAAATGAATATAGCAGACAACAGAAATGTAGACGAGATAAAGAACATAATAGGAGATCATTGACTGAACAATATTCAACGCAACTTTAAAAAGTTCAAGAGTATAAAGAAAACGCTCAGTAATTTGAAACTCATATTGGATCTACGCTAATGATGTTAAAATAACTATAGTGAATGTTAATTTTCGCCGTGTACGGTTGTACGAGTTCGTTGCCCTTCGTCCGCCATATTTGACCATAGACTATGGAGTAGTGTTGTCGGTTAACAGAGCATGACCATAAATTACAAAAGCCTCCTATTTGCTTGTTAGTCAGTTTTGTGACGCATCACCGAGTTTTTTGCATTCACTGATTTTGTTTTTGGTATTTGAAATTGGTTTGACGTGTTCGTTCTACAGTCTTCATACTTTTACCTTATGTAATGTACCGGTCGCCTTTTTTGGATGGAAAGTAACGGCAGCTAACGGTCAAGATAACCATTAACACTGCATTATACTGCGTTAAAAAACTGCGAGGTACTAATAAACAAAACCTCTACTGACTGATTCGACACAGTTTACTGAAAACACAAACAATAGAGCAAGGTTAAATATAATAATACCGTTCTCATAATTATGAAGTCTGCAAATTATTATGATAAAGTCGAAGTGATTGTTACTTACAACTTATTTCAAGCCACACCATAGCATTGCAATATTTATTGTGAAATATTTGTAGTAAAGCAACAAACGAGAGCTGTAACCGCAATATATCTTTTTTTTTACATTATTTACAAGAACTTTATAAGAAATAACACGTTAGGAAATAAGATCGTATCGGGGAACTGCAATCATAAGATTTCAATCTGGTTGATCGACAACTAGATACACAAAAGTCAATACTAGAGTTAAGAAATGCTGTAGAAGAGAATTAGTAAAACAGATATACATAATTATATTGAGGTGTTAAACGCAATCAATCTAATCGCAGTGTTAATAAAAAGTATCTTGATGAAATCGAATAATTGAGTCGATTTTATCTCTTTATAGCTTTGATTTTAATTTCTTGATCGTCTTTTAGCATTTATCTATCAATTTTCAAATTTAAAAAGCCCTAGCTCAACATTAATTAACAACGTATTTAAAACATAAATGATCAAGGTGATTATAAACTAGAATTCTGTCATTTGACCTCCAGATAACCCGGGAAGATAATGTCAAAGCAATTTCTCTGGAACTGTAACTGTAGCGTGTGATAAGAACCGGTCCCAAGATGGGACCTTGGAGAACGCCCGAGGCAAATTTTATCATATCCAATTTAATTTTTATGCAGCTTTGATGGACAGTTTTGTAATATTGTTTGAAGTTAAATAAGCGTCCATGTTCGAGGAACGTCAGTTTGTTTTAGACTTTTTTGGATACCGTATTAATGTTTTCTTTATCTTAAGTTAGCTTATCAAATTGTATGATATTTTTAAAACCGAGTTTTGCTGTTGCTTTCCTTTTTACACGATTGCCCAAAAAGGAGTGTAATGTGTTTTTAATAAACGACTTCGTCAAAAAGAAATAAAAAAAGTCATGACTCAACTATAAGGTAACATTCAAGTTCATTTCACACCTGGCGATATTAATAACATCCTACATCTTTCATAAAACATTTTGAGTGGAAACAATGAGACTTTCCACATGGTTGATAGCGTATCCTTTTCCGGTGTAAAAGGTGCTGCACTGAAACTTAACATAAATAATTCCCATGATACATTTCAAATAATTTTCAATATCAACGTCATTTTCTAAGCCAGTAAAAGAGAAGTAGTGCCCACAGTCACCATTGACGTCGTGGTAGGCGTGTTGGCAATTTAAATCTTCTAAGATCAACAAGTTTTCATCTAAACTTCGTTCGTTGTCCTTTACGACGCGAGAAGCTGTGCCAACAATAATTGCGTTAACATGACCGCACGCTATATTTAGCATCGATTAGGAACACGATCACGAGATTAGGCACACGATCTAAACAGTTAATAGATTCTGAAGACGAGATATGTTGGGGAGTCTATTTCTAATTCAGAAATCAACCCACGATCCTAGCGATACTTATTTTAAGGGATGAGATCCGATTAAGACTATTTGTCAATACAAATAATACAATCTTAATTAAGCTAAGATATAGATCACGATATATATCGAAGGTTCACTCACTTACTATCTCCACAATAATACCTCCATCTATTGCAAGTTACACGGGATTAGAAGCATTACCAATTACCATATCAAATGATTTCACTAGGTCACCGTCTGTACTGGCAACTATAAATCAAATTTGAGACGTCATTGCGCTACGGTCCACTTCTATTTTATGCCATTACTATGTTATTTCCATGAATATTAATTTGAGCTTACCAATAGAGATGTGAAGGCAGTAGGTAATGCTTTATTGGTTCTTTTGTCCGTATATCAGCTTTAATAGAAATGTTCATGCCACGATCTGTACATTCCACGGCCAAGCCTCTAATCTTGACTTCAATTGCGTCTTTGTGTTTTGAGATATAGAATTCTATTTTATAGATCAAAGAAACTTTATTGCTAGTTTTTGTTATTAATCTATCAGAATTGACGTCTACAGTAAGGTCTCTAATTAGTTTAGATTTAGTATGAATACTGCAAGAACTTGCCTCTATGTATGTATTTTTTGCTACAAGTCACGCAACGTGGGCTTGTGCATATCCTTTCTAGTCCTCAATTTACATACTATCAGGTAGATCTTAGATAGTACAATTATGTAGAAATGTAGCCATACTACCCATATTCGTAATAGATTCGAGATCGCTACACAACTTCCTAGCGATTGCACATTGTAAGATGCATTGGATGGATTCTACTGAACCGAATTACTTTAAAATACTTTGAAATATCATAAAAGGTATCCATAATGAAATGTGAGTGATTTCCCAGAATATTTCAAAATGAGGCAAGCACTAAACCAGCATTCTAAACCTGTGATTTACGGTTTAACGCTAAAATATTTAGATTTTATATGTTATGTATTTATTTGCAAATCGTTAACATAGCATAATATATAATTTACATGCAAAGACAACAAAATCCAAAGGTCGCATTCATACGACAGAAGGTAATGGCTTCATATATTATAATCATGCATATATGATGAAGTAAAGGCTGTTTGACATATTGTAAAGGAAGAGAGCGATGGTTCCCAACATTTGATGAATTAGTAGAGTTACTTTATGTTGCGCTAGAAACTAAAGGAAAAGAAATGAAAAGATTCGATTCACGAGATATACTAAGATAGAATATTGGTGGGAACGGAATATATACAATAATAACATAGGACTGGTCAAATAAATTGGTATAAGGGCAGGATAATTATGATCAATGTTGTAATAAAGTAGCCATAGTAATGATAATGTAGAATTAAAAATACAACAAAGATGAAGTTTTGCGAAATGATTCGGACACTTAATTTTAGTATCAATCACACTCCACAAGAAACGATACAATATTAAAGGTACCCCTAATCTTCCTTATGATGCAAACAGATACAAATCAATACCAACACCTTAAGGCTTAACCGATAAAATCTGCCAAACACATTGAGAACCGCTCGCATCATAATTAATCGGCAACGAAATCATAAGTGCGTTCCATTACTCGCCATGCACTAAGGCTTATTACCGAGGATGTATTATGAAAGGCAG
This sequence comes from Conistra vaccinii, assembly GCA_948150665.1. Lineage (NCBI taxonomy): Eukaryota > Metazoa > Arthropoda > Insecta > Lepidoptera > Noctuidae > Conistra > Conistra vaccinii. Next base: position 18,362,810 of record OX411338.1, on the reverse strand, counting down.
TGGGCGTTGCATTTGCTTATCTGTCCGTACACGGAGCTAATACAAACACCCACGGGTTGGTATGAAATATTGCTTTAGGTGTTTCATAGGTCAATGTAAGGTAAGTGTTTTTGTTTGGCTTGTGTTGATGTTTGAGCAATTAGTTTTAATTGTTGGCTATTTTCGTCATAGTTATATTAACATTAGGTCCAACAGTAACGTATTGCAAATTACTATAAGTTTTAATCAATATCGTGAAAATAATATCAAATTTTGGCAGAAGCTGATACAACTGTTTTTACTTTAAATATTGCCAAAAAGTACAGTTGTAATCCTCATTCATACACCACCATTACCATTAACCATTCACTCGAATTTAGAATTCGTTTTGAACTTTATACTAAAGAACTACAACATGAATTCTACTGCTTAGAAATACATGAGCAGCATCCTATTCAATATCAACTTTATTAAAGTCAACTTTCAATCTAAGATGCTGCAGAATATCAAAATTAGACTTTACGAGTAGGTTTCCTAAAAGAGATCTAAGAAAGCTATAAATTACTAGTTTTATCTTTACCTATCCTTCCACACATGATCTGAGTCACACAGTTGCTAATCTGCAACATTAGACCCGACCGTTATTCGGATACAAAAACAAAGATAACGCGACGGCGTAGGAAGGAAACTTATCTAATATGGAGATAAGTGTGAGATAAATAATCGTAAAATACTTGATATGGCTGCTAAAAATATACGAAAGTGTCTCTGTAGTTAATAAGATTCAGTTTTTAGAGATGGGTTACTTTGAAGCTACAAAAGAAGAAGAAAAGAGAGAGAGAGAGGAGACGAAATTAATCTGAAAGACGTATATTTTGGTCAAAAGTGTAGGGTAAGGTACTGGTACCGGTGTGTGGTAAGTATACGTAACAAAATCAATGATGCTACTGTTAAAAATTGTAAAATAGACAAGGAAAGATGAGGAATATTACAGAAGTTTCCTGTTCCAAATAAACCAACAAAAGTAACAACACCGATACCAAGAATACAGAAATAAATGCTACAATTCCAAAGAATTCAATAAACGCATAAGCAGTAAGTATTAATGCAAAAGCGATATTAAGTAAAACAATAACATTACCGCATAATATCGAGGTCGTTGTATAAACAGGTTCATGCGCCTTCACCTCATAAGAATATAAACGTTCTAATAGATAATATATTATCCTTATCTTGTATACGTATGACAATGTTTGAGAGACATCAAGGGTAAATAGTTTTTTTTACATCCATAATTGTTTAGGATTAAATTAAGTTCGGAAATATAATAAGTACAATTGTATTGGAGACAGAAACAAATCAAGTACAGAAAACTCCAGAAACAGACCAAGATAATGAAGAAGAGTAGGATTACTTTTATTTTAGTTCCTTTAATAGATTTTAATCCTTCAGTTGCCACTTCATAACCATAACAGTAGCCAATAAGAGTGTTTCAATAAATTGCGATAAGGATACTTAATGAGGATATTAAGATTTCCATTTTCAAAAAAAAACAGTGACGCGACCAGCTGGACAAAAGGAACGACCAAAGGCTCACATTAGCTCTAGATCACCAGCACTGGAAGTCGTGGGAGAGGCTTTTGCCCAGCTGTGGGATGATACAGGATACAGTAACAGTAAATAAAACACTTGGACTTCAGGAGTTCAGACAAATTACTCTACACAATGCTTATGCTTTTAAAGTTTTTCCAAATACACAAAATTCATTAGTCATTAATATAGCCTAATATTATTTTGTTTGTAGGTCAGTATGAGAAATGTAGTCAAACATGATGATAAAGTTTTATCACAATCGATACGCCACCGATTTGTAACAACAAGATTAGAAGCCTGCAATAATTGTGTTTATTGCGGAATAGATAGCAATGCTATAAATCTGGGAACGACCTTATATAAAATATAAATAACGAGGGAATATAATTGTAGGAATGTGAAGATAATGGCTTTGATCCATTAATTAAAATGCCATTGCCAATTACTTTGGTTTAGGATTAATAGACTAATAGAAGAGGATGTTGATGAGAATAGACAAGTAAGAAGCTAACTATTTCATGGAGACGTAAAAGTATATGAAGACAATTCTAATGATCTATACGATACTGTTGTATCACATAAAACAATAGATGTAGGGGCATTGAAAATGTAAATGGTAGAGATTTACAACAATAATAAGGACCGAATGAATCATAAATTCATAACCTAGTACAGAGATACATTTCATTTTCATATCCATAAGATATAGCCCTGTCTCAGGACGATCTTAAAAGTGGACATGATGACATAGGCAATCAATGGGTAGTTATTATTGAAGACTATTTGTTATTGAGTCTTTTCTACTGCACGTAACATAATATAACGCCTGAAAGCCCCAAAGGGCTAGGCAGAGCAATCCTACAAATCCAACTATACATGTGGAAGATTGACAAATGTTTGGATTTCTGTTACTCGATCACGAAAAAACTGCTGAACGGATCTTGCAAACAGATAGTTTATAACCTGGATTAACATTAAAGATACCCAGACGAAGTCGGGGTAGTCTATAATAAAATCTAAAACCTAGTAACACAAGAGCTCAGTGCTCGCGTAAAACTAGATGTTGCAGACATACTTATTACGACACACAAGTTCCTGCATATCTTAAATGATTGAGTAACTTTTTTCTTTTATGGTTCTATTAACGTTAGCTTAGGATTAAAGGTTGTATATATTAGCTTAAATTAATTGATTCGATTAAGCGCCACTGCTTTGTTTTAAGAAATTCTTGTTAAAATTATTGACGTTTGAAAGAATTTGGGCAGTCTTAGCATCCGATGGATTCCGAGAATTGATTTCTATTATTTTATTTGGAATCGTTTAGAGGTATTTCGCATTAGTCCTAACGAAAAACAGAATTCAATCATAAGAATAACGTAAAAGGAATTTAGGGCCATTAAACCCAACCTTAAATAAGAAATCTTATTCAGCTTATGCTTATAATCTGCAAACTTTAGTATGTAATGTCACAATAACATACGTTTAAACTTTTAATCCTTACACAATCAATTTCACAAAGTAACATCTTCACATTCATTGGCTTATGTTGCGTTTGCGCAACTGTCGCCAACAATTGCGACACGGTCGCGCGATTATTTATGTTTATTCATAAAACCGCAACATCCTTTTGTCTGGTGTAACTTTAACTAATGAGCATATTTTGATAGTGCTTCATTTGAATTTTGTAACGGATTACAGTTGATTAATAAAAAGATGAGGGATTGTGATTCTTGGCAAAAAAAGGAATGAAAATAATAATATGAACTATCTGTTCTTGCCGTAAAAAAGAAATAATTTAGTCAAAGTCAAATCATTTATTTCAAATAGATTATTATTTGGTACATTGGAACGTCAAAATTTAGAAAAATATTAATTGATTCTAGTCGCCCCTTTCAAAAGGTAGTTTTCGTATGGAGAAGAATAAGCAAGAAATTTATACTTAGTTACTAAATAAGGTAATCTAGTTCAAAGGTGAATGGCCATTTTGGTATATCATCATCATCATTAAAAAAGTGTTGCTGGCTATTGTGAGCAGATTTTCTGGCTATTGCTGTTTGAGTATATGTGCTATGCTCAAAAGGGGATGTTTACGAGCAAAAGTGATAATACTACAGAATACCAGTATACCACTCTAAGATACATGACTCTTCATGAGCATACAATGACACGTTTGCTTACCGCTTATTTTACGGGACAACATAATGATTATGAGAAGAATCAAAAGCCAATTAATGAAGATAACACCTCAAGCATTGATACATATTAGAATAAAATCACAAATTTAAAAACTCATAACAATATTTTAAGAAACAGCCATTTATCAGACTACAGCTATTTAACCGATCCCATAAGCTTATCGTAGCCATTATTATAATAAAATTTAAACATAATTTATGGATACAATATGCATTATATTATAATATCGATGACATTTTTATGCATTCAAATGTCAATTTCTTAAATAAATTATGACATTTCGAGTCACTGACAGATACATATACATGTTGTCAAGTAAAATATATTAAATTAATACTTTGCGAGTTACTTTTTCCCGTGTCCTTGTTTATTTAAGAGGTCAATGATCTTTTGGTGTATACATTTTTCATTAGATCGGGGAAAATATATTGGGAAAGACTGAGTTTTGAAATTGCATGAATGTCCAGATAAGGTTTGGCTTAACTCGATTCTCTAGAACTGTAGATAAATAAATTCGAACTGTCAATATGAAACATGAAATGTTGCGACTTAGAAATAAGATATTGGAACAGTTTTATAGGAGTCAATTAAAAGGAATTCGTATTTTGGATTAGTGGTTCGTACTTGGATTACTGTGATGCAGAGGAATTCAGAAAATGTCGTGAGGAAAGTTAAGTAAGTATATGAATTGAGATGGGTATAAGAATAGGGGAAGACCTAATAAACGATGGAAGGACTTTGTGAAAGATGATATGGCTAGAAAGGGAGTGACTACCGAGATGACGTCTAATAGAGAAGTATGTAAGAAAAAGTGTCTATGAATGTAAATGGCTATAAGAGTAGGGGAAGACCAAGAAAACGAGGGATGGACTGTGTGAAAGATGATACGACTAGAGAGGGAGTGACTACCGAGATGACGACTAATAGAGAAGTATGGAAGAACAATAAAGTTGCGCCGACCCTAAATAAATTGGGATAAGGGCAGGAGAATGATGATGATGACGATGATGGAAACAATGGCTACAAGAAAGATGGCAAATTGCTCAAAATATACAATAAGTACTGGTATTCCTTTAGATGAGCTTATTATGAGCCAATGATGACCATCATGATCATAGACATAATACCTATTATACATTGTAACAATGAATCAAGTTTCACGCATCCTACTTAAGACCTAGACCTAGATTTTTTGATATTCGTATAGCTCATGACCTGAAGAGGTGCCATAAAGAATATGAATAAAACATCAAAAAAATATATCTTAATATATATAAATCTCGTGTCACAATGTTTGTCCTCAATGGACTCCTAAACTACTTAACCGATTTCAATCAAATTTGCACACCGTGTACAGTTTGATCTAACTTAAAAGATAGGATAGCCTTCATCTCAATTTATAGCCGCAATATTATTTTATTGCAAATTAGCGCTACCCATGCGAAGCTGGGGCGGGCAACTAGTATGTTTAATATAAATACGTGTATTCTGGTTGGGAACAAAAGTTTATGGTTGAAATATGAATTAGATATAGTCGTAGATATGATATAGGTATATGTACTTTTATCTATTCTGCGGTTTAGTTATTTAAGGATATGGAGCAGATCATCTTTAACGACTGTTTAGTCAACATCATCTTTGGCAGCCTTGTTCCAACCACTGCTGAGTGTAGACCTCCTCCCTTTAGAGCTGACTGCCTCGTTGCGACGACTAGACAGTGGTCGCAAGCGCTACTGCTGATCATGATGTCCTGGGTTCGATTTCCAAGTCGGGAAAAATGTTATTGAGTTTTTCTCTCTGGAATATCTCAGTAGCAGCCCGGAGTCTGGCAACAGATTCACCCTTTATTACATGGGACTTTTGGCGAAATATGCTTGTGGTGCTATAGGTACACCTGTGCCTAACCCTTCGGGGAATACAGGGATTGTCATATGTGTAATTAATAAATAAAAACTTTTTACAAAAAAAGAACAACCGACTTCCAAAAAAGACACTACAAAGTCAAAAATAACTTTAATTTCGGAAGTCGGTGTATTTGGTTTTGAACTTTCGTTTTTTGCCACCGACTTCCGAAATTAAAGTTATTTTTGACTTTGTAGTGTCTTTTTTGGAAGTCGGTTGTTCTTTTTTTGTAAAAAGTTTTTATTTTGCACTTTTTAGTTGTGGTACCTACCCCATACAAATTCGAATACCACTAACCTGCTAAAATAACAGTGATTGGAAGTTATCATTATATCATCCATATAAACTAAGTGGGAAAAATACGTATTATTGAAGCTAACTCAAAAACTATCCAAGTAAAGTTAATAAAATTAATATGGGACCACCTCGGGAGCATACCCTTTCAAACAAAAAACAATTTTCAAAATCGGTCCATAATTGACGGAGAAATCGCGTAACAAACATACAAAAAACATACAGACGAATTGAGAACCTCCTCCTTTTGGAAGTCGGTTAAAAACTTTTAGTGTAGGTATGTCATCATCATAATTTCAGCCAACAGACATTCACTGCTGTACATATGCCTCCTCCAAGCACCGCCACTTAACCGATTCTGTGCTTCCCGCATCCAGTGGATTCCTGCGGCCTTCACAAGGTCGTCGGTCCATCTTGTGGGAGGCCTTCCAACGCTTCGTCTTCCGGTACGCGGTCGTCACTCCAGAACCTTTCGGGCCCATCAGCCCTTCAGCATCAGCATTGCTCGTAGAACAGATGTTCTACGAGCAATTTGGCAATTCTTCGAGCTATATCTAGGCATATATATTCATTCATAATCTTTATTTCAATCCCGCCTCGTTATCCTCCACGACTTTCGCATCATACCTGTTTGTCACGACTCAAGACACCGTCGCTCATCAAGCAGTGTGTCGTAACGTGACATTTTGTAGAATTATCAATTTGCAGTGTGACAAGTAAATGCATATTTAATGACCGGTTCCATTGCTAATTTTCAATGTACAACTTGTATCCGCATCCGAATAGATAATCTCAATTTGCTTGGATTTGATGGTGTTGCGTATGTGGAGTTTTATGTTGTTTTTGTTACGACTTTACTCTAATGTTTATGTAAGTAATGAAGATAATATATTACTTACATAGACAATGTGGAGAGCACAACACAACAATAAATGAAAATATTGGCACTAATAATGCATAAGAGTATTTTGGAACTGTCAAATAAATTCCTTCCTCCCACAGAGAGGAGGCCTGGGTCCCAGCAGTGGGAACATTAATAAGCTGATGATGATGAAATAAATCCTAGCATAGAAAATAGAAAAAATAATTTTTCAAACAAATTAAATAGTAGTGTATATGCCGTAGACCCTAAGCCTATAAATTCCGTTTATCCAACTAAACCTAGGGTGGATTCTCGGACATACGCGTCCGAATATTTAGTGTGGATTATTTTTGTATGGACGGGCTCGGGTTATTCCGTTTAGGAATAACCCGAGCCAACTATGGATTTTGCCGATCTTCTACTAGCTATAAGGACTAAACTATTGAATATATTGGATTGAATTGTTGTATGCAGAATGGGAACGTCATTACAGACACGCCTTTTAAGTAACAGGCCGACGTTATTGCCATCAACCGGGCACAAATCCAGACTCCGGGCTGCTACTGAGAAATTCTAGATGGAAAAACCCAATCACACTGCTCGGCCCGGGAATCGATCCCAGGACCTCTTGCTCAGCAATAGCGCTTGCGACCACTAGACCTAAGAGGCATTGTGAAGGTAATTTAATATGTTTTGCGTTCTGTGCATGATTTGTATGGTGTGTGATGTATGAAGATGTGTTGGTGGATGTAACAGCTGATTTTGTTGTTGCATAATAACATGCGTTATGTAAACCAAATTGAGATAACGGATGAATGGAAGATGATCTTGTCAGACTATGCTTAGAATATACCTACTGGGACTGCATGAATGAATGTATCTTTTTATTACACTTTTGAAGATTTCATTTATTGGAGCTGTGGTTAAAATAAAAGCATATAATAACTACCTAAGATGTGCTACTGTAGAGGGGCTGTCCGTGCCAGACGTAGGTACTTAAAAGTCGTCACTAGAGGCAATTTTATTTATAATTATTTATAAGTAGTAAGTTCTTCCCCGAACGAACTCTTTAACAAAGAACTTAACTTTTATCAACAATGAAGTATTCTATGGAATACCTTTTTATAAAGAGGCGTCTTTCACTAGAAAGTGCTTCCTCTTATAGATAAAATTAGATAGATATATATCTGTAAAAAAAGTATCTACAGATGTAAGTATCTAATTTTACCTACTGTACCTATTGTTATTTATCTTCTGAAGTTCTGACTACAACACGTCTGCGACATGTTATCAAGATATATTCATTTATGGATTAGAACCTTTGTTATTTTACAAAAAGCAAATGGTGTCGTTAAAAATATGACGCGTATTATATTGTTTCAAAAAAATATGACGCGTATTATATTGTTTCAAAATCCAAAAGTAATCAACCTTTCTGATCGTAGACACGGCCACACATCAAGCTATACATTTCCAGTTTATGCTGATCTCGCATCGTATAGGATTTTCGTACAATGCGAGCTCAGCTTATACTGGAAATGTATAGCTTGATGTATAGCCGTGCGTACTATTACACTCGTGTTAATTTCTATCATTCACTCAGTTCACTCTTCGTTCAGTACAATGACTAGCGCAGTTTCGACAACATGACGTAAGGATCGTGAGTCTTATAAGAACACTCTCGTTGCTCCGTGTGACATAATGTAGGTTCGGTGCTTGACCCGGAGTAGAAGCGATTAGCGGGACTTTGAGTACACATAATTATGGCGTCATATTATGGTATAAATTCCCAGTGTAAGCTGACCTCTCATAGTACGAAAAGCCTATACAACACGAGGTCAGTTTTACCTGGAAATGTAATAGCTTGATATGTTGACTTAAGTACGTTAGGAGTAAACGTGTGAATTGTTACAAATAGAGGATAATTAATTAGGTGTTTTGTAAGGATTCCGAGAAGCTATTAAACGGCGTGTTTTGTTTTTTAATAAGCGTGAGATAAATGTATTGGAAGGTGAGTCAGGATATTCAAAGGCACTAAATTACTATAGTCATTGTAGTGTTTTTCACCTTTAAGTACTTCTACTCTTTTCTAATCGTCTGGTGTCGTCGGCGTCGGCTCGCTAGTTATAGAAGAATTTTTCAACACCGCTGCCCAGAACTAGACTTCGATAAGGTATTTAGTTCACTATTTCTTAATCATTCTTTACCATGTTCGTACGAAAACTTTTGGAAAATATGTTAATTTTTTGTCACACACATACATTGCGCCTTATTTTCCAGAAGGGTTGGACAGAGGTGTACCTTATTACACCCACATATCTCCAGTTATGTGGGGGACGGAGGGGATAAGGGTTACGTTTTTATCCTTTGGCTACGGAACCCTAAAAAGGCATTCTCTAAAACATCTTTTCAAAAGAAAGTAACTTCTAACGCTGCATCTTCCAACTTGGACCACAGACCACTGCAATACTAACATGTGAGCGAAACTAGTTAACTTTCGTACATGTACCACTTGAACAACTCAATGGTTTATGTACACACATGTCAATGTGTGCGAGTATCAATTACATACGTGACGAAATGGAATACAAATAATTGAGATATCGAGAATCGAGATAGTTGGGATCGATTGAGAAAATGTCGATTTTATTATGCAATCGATTTTGTAAAGGTTGTTCAAAGACCTATAAGTTATAGTTCAGGCTAGTTATGGAGTCGGTAGCTAAATCAACTAGGTGTAGTAAATGACGGGTGATAATAATAATGTTTGTTATTATAGGGCTTATTAGATTTGAGTGTGATGGTGAAGTGTGAGAGAAATATTGCAATGCATTTAGTTAATAAGAAATAATTATGAGGTGCTTTTTATAAGACAAGAAATTGGAAAAGCAGAGAATTTGAATAAATTGGAAAAGGAGATAATCTGAAAAAAAAAATGAAAATGGGAGAACCTTAACAAACTGGAAAAGGACAGAATCTGAATAAATTGGAGAATAAGAGAATCTCAAAAAAAATTTAAGGAGAGAACCTTAGCAAACGGGAAAACCAGAATAAATTGGAAAACAAGAGAATCCTAACAAACTGGAAAAGGACAGAATTTGAATAAATAGGAAAAGGAGAGAATCTGAATAAAATTGAAAAGGAGATAACTTTAGCAAACGGGAAAATCTGGGCAAAGGAGAGAATTTGAATAAATTGGAAAAGGAGAGAATCTGGATAAATTGGAAAAGGAGAGAATCTTAATATAATGGAAAAGGATAAAATCTTAACAAATAGGTAGGTACCCAAGTTGGTATAAGTTTAAAAATACAAAAACAACTTGGTCTAAAAGTTTAATTTCATTACATTATGCAATTGACCATTTGTTATTATAATAATATCAATAATTTCTTTCACTCTATCTTTTATCAGTGATCGCATATAAATTACTTACGGCACCTTACGGTAAACTAAATAAATCACAAAGTATTATGTAGGACACACAGAATTGTTGATATTGAAAATATTTCGATCTTTTGTTGCAATCGACAATCGTATCTCTTATCTGTCTGCAGTATTATCAATTTATCAGGCTTCGTGTGACGTAATCAATCACCTGTCAAATGATTGTCAGATAATATAAAACATCAATAATAATACCAGCCTATTAGCCCAGGTACGCAGGGACGTGTTTTTATCGCGGCGATTTTTTTTCGTAGGGGAGACCGGGGCTACAATTAACAGAGGTAAGTATTAACAAGTGATTTTCTCCAAAAGTATAAACACTACAGAGGGTGCTTCAATATGCCGACCAGATCACGCCGCATGGCTCGGGGTTGGTCAGCTGCGATCTGCGCATCATCCGAATGTGTTATATACCGGACGACATTTTCACGCACGTAACGAACTTTTTTAACTTTCAAATTTTTTTATTTATTCTCGAAATATTCGGTGTAATGATTATGTTTTTTGTTTTCCTAGAAGCATATTTCATACTTAATAATGCTACATTGCTGTAATGATGTAATTATTAATCAATATTTTGTTATGTTACTTAATACTAAAAATGTACCTTTGGGGTTATAATTAACAAATCGGCGGGGTCAGTATTAACGTGTTAATACCGACCCCAGATGTGGTGATAGTGCAATTATCTTATGAACCGGTAGCTGAATCATCAGACAAGCAGAAAGATGCTAGTGATTTCTTGGTCCAAAACCATAAGACCTCTGCTAAAAGGTCTACCACGAGAACAGTAAAAACGTATAAACGCTCTAAAAATGTAGTATCTATATTATGTATTTCCCTGTGTGTACATATATAATAAAATACATCAATAAATATTTTTGTAATATTCATGTATATGACGTCTCCTGTAATAAAGATACATCGTGCTGACTGGATTCAATATACCTATCTCTTGCAATGACTGGGCCTAAGCTAGGTGTATCAAAGGCGACATCACATCATACACTTGCCTGAATTGTATTTGATATGTATTATAAATTAATAAGAAAATGTGTTCCACACAATTCTGTATTAATTTCACTTTTATTAATACCAAAAAATATTGTCATACATATATTTGTGTTCTTCTATATCAGTTGGCATAACATAATGTTAATTGTTGCCCCTTCTATTAATACTTACCTCAGAGCTGTTAATTCTAGCCCCGGAGATGAGGTAAGAATTAACAACTGACTTTTTATCGAAAAAGTGTTCTATTTAAGACATCATTTCTTTTATGTTTGATTTATGTTAATAACATGATACCTGAATAATTAAAGCATCATTTAACAAAAAAATCAAGTCTAAATGTTGAATCATTTCGAAGATACAACTAATAGTATTTTTATTGTTAATTGTGGCCCCGGTCTCCCCTACACTGGATTTTCAACTCTCGGTATTGAGCCGAGCATTGAGAATCCAACAGAGCGCATCCAGCGCGTGTCCCAGCGCGTCAAGAAAACACACTGATGAATATTCTACTCTCGGCGCTAAGTCGTAACGTCGAAAATCCAATACGCGAAAAGAAATCGCCGCGATTTATCCGTGCGAACGTGGGCTTACTGTCCCACTGCAGGGCAAAGACCTCTTCAGATAAAGCATGAGCATTTATCAGCAAGGTTGCTCAAGACGGGTTGGCGATTTCAGACTTATGAAGTCTAGCTTACTTCACGATGTTTTTCCTTCACCGATGTCAGAAGGTTCAAGATAATGAAGATCGGAGATAGTCGGATGATCCGAAGTTAACCGAATGCAAACAAATGAAAGTCAACTTACGACTGATGAGACATAAAATAATTAATTGTCATTATTGATAAATTGTGAGTAAATCAAGTGGAAACTGCAAACATACAATGGAGCAATAAATTAAGTAAGTATTAAATTAGTTGTATGATTATGTTCGATCAAAGGTCTTCTAATAAAATGTGAATTGTTATCACACTAATCAGGATAATTAATTAAATTTATAATAACATTAATCATGAATGTTTATCCATCATTAAAAGAGGTTAAGTTAGTTTGGTCACAGTGTAATTTGGTAACATAATTTTTTACATTCTACATTTACCCAGTAACTGATTTGTGGAGGTCAGATCAGGCAGTCGCTCCATGTGAAATACTGGTATTCAGCTGCATCCGGTTAGATTGGAAGCCGACAAAGTTGGGAAAAGGCTAGCCAGATTGTTTGACATTTACAGATCTAAGTTAATTGGTCACAAGCACCTTTTTCTTATTGACTGTAATTTTCGAAGATTTTTTACATTATTGAAGACCCCTTTTTCCCCTGCTTGACTTAAGTAAATAAACCTCTAATACTAAACAAAAAATACTACAACAACCAGCAGTAAATTAATAAAAACAAATTAAGAACAATGTGCACCTCTGTTATGAAATCAAAATACCAACACTTACTTACGACTATGTGTCTATTTCATACAAGGAGTTAACGTGGCAGAATCAATTGAGAGAAATGGGTCAGTCGGCACATAGGAGCATAGGTTGGCAATCCGTCAGTTTTAATAAACAGCTATGATTTAGATCAGAAACATGTAACTGTTGCGTGTCAATTTGAGTCCAGCTTGAATAATGTCGCAATTAGGGCATGATATTCGGATATCCGGATATCCGAATTATCCGGATATCCGTCGAAAATATTATCCGAATATAATTTGTTTTACTATCCGGATAATACGGATAGTTACTTTTGTTCCATTTTCCTTTTGATAATATAACATTTAACGTTGTGTTTTAAAATAATTGGTATTCGCAATCGTGACTATTCATGCTATATCTTCAAAAATCCATCTAATGACACAATTAGTATGTAGATTCATCAAATCATCATAGAGAAAATTTTAAAGTGCTTTTGCACAGACCTCGACTTCAGTTGACGACAGCGGTGGTGATGACGTAGCACTCAGTGGTTACAAGCAGCAGAAACTGAAATATCATCTACTTTAACAGAGAAAATAAGCAAAGAGATCGAAAGGACTCTGCAGGTGGACCATCAACAGTGAATGCTTTGACAAGCATGGCATTTTCTTTAAAGGCATTGGCAAGAATTATGACTTTGATTAGTAGTGTTGTTTTCTAGATTCATCTCGGTATTGTGTCTTGCTTGACGAGATCTTACAGAACCAAAATAGAGTTCCTGTTAAATGCAACATAAAGAAAAGGTTAGGCTTTGCTACACTTGAATAAGCTGTTTTGGTAACCAAGCCAAAATCAGATTGATATTGGAAGTAGGAATTTGGAGCAGAGGCCTCATCATGATTCTCTGCATTCATGATTTGCTTTCCTGCCTGGACCATAAAAACCCAATCCGGAAAGTCCTCTTTAGGAATATCCAAAATTTCACATATAAATGTCCAACGGAAGATAAGACTGCACAATCGCGATAACAAGAACTGACCCGAAACGCACAGAAGATAGTTCATATTCAGGGAATCGATGAAAGGACATGTCATTTGCGGCTACTAGTTTGTGCTGATCCAACTTATACATCAGATACTTTGACATCTAGCAATGTCAGTGGTGTGATTTTGACTCATTTATTACCAAGCACTACTTTGTAAGACTTCCAGTCTTCATCTAATGTGCTTTCAATTGTTCTAGCCATCTTAACAAAGATAGCATTTGACCAGCTCACGATCTATTATACCATTGGTAGATAACCCGTGGATGATAGCTTTTCTCGTATGTCAATGACAGATCGGACAGATTTTGCTTTTAGTGCTTAACTGAAGTACTTTAGTATACGATTGTTGGAGTTTTTGTAACAAAAATGTCGATTGTAAACTAATATAAGTTTGATTTACCTCTTTTACAGTGGTATCCAAAATATCCATATTATCCGGATATATTCGAATAGTTGTCTGGCATTATCCGAAATATCCGAATAGTAAAATGGGCGGATAATTGCATGCCCTAGTCGCAATTGAAACAATTATACAATGTTGAATTCAAAAGAAACTCAATACGAGCTAGTCTTTTCGAAAGTCGATTATGGTCAAATCAAGAGACTACTTCAATGTAGAGCAAATTTATGCAATATTTTTAAGTACTGTGGTCTTCATTGTCCAATTAACGATATTAACAAAGATGATTAATGATTTTTACATTACATAGCATGTTGCAATATTCTTCTCTTTAAATTGGCAGCATGACTTTTGACGCCAGTGGCGCTAATGACCGACCTACATTTGGCGAATATATTCAAGTATATTATAGATATAGTTATATTACTATCTCTTATCTAAAACACAGAGACAAAACACACAGTCTAATTAAATATAGTTAATCTAGATCTTGTGATGTTCCTAATTAGCTTAGTGATAATTTTCCTTTGTTTAGAGCTAGTTTCTAGAATGCAATACTTATCAAGTAGGTACCTAAGTATGAGTAGGCGTAGATTGTAGATTTAGGAGTATAAAACTAGCCGTAGATTCGAATCCTAATGTAAAGCGAAATTCATTGTACGAGCTTATTACTGTTACAGAGGTTAACTGGACTGAAAAAAAAATTAAAGCAGTCAGTCGCGAACTCGCGACGCAACGGCGCGACTCTGAAAACTTCACGGCAATTGTTCTACCGGTGTCGCGTCGCGTTTGTCTGCTGGGAGCCTTACACCCTCCTCCTACGTCGGTAAGCAGAAATGATAAAATAATGACAAAGACCTATGTCAGTACAATGATTTAGCTCCATCAAGCATATTCCGCTTATGAGACAGAAAAATTGGAACTTAGGAACCTGATTACACTATTTATCAGATACGATTGAAGAGCTATATTATACTTGTTTAATCAAGAAATTGTACAGCAATCACTACATAGATAATAATTAATTGTATTAAACAACGTCCCCCCAACGCGTCTGTCTGTCTGTCTGAACGCGATAAACTCAAAAACTACCGAACGAATTTTCATACGGTTTTCACCAAAAGACGGAGTGATCCATGACTCCCTCCTCAATGGCAGAAATATGATTTAGGGGTATGAGGAACAGGGTGTAAAGTTCACTCATCCACCATAGAAAAGGGAGGATCCTCCGGCCAGACGGGTGTTGTGTCTGGCGGGCAACTGCCCATATATGTTGATTTCGGATAGTCTTATCTATGTTATTCGCTCGGTAAACTCTAACTGCGCGATGCAGGAATTATGTGACGTCATGTCTTTGCTACGTAGTTCGTATGTCGCGGTGGAACGGCTACAATGACGAAATTGTTAAAGATATCGGAAAATATATGTTTTAAATTGTTTTACTTATGTTAAAAGAAAAAATTCTCGCGAACGCAGTCGCGGGCAGAAGCTAGTAAAATATAAAATCAATACGCATTAAATCATTGTTTGTTCAATTCATGGTAACACTTAGAAATCGAACTTAAAGCATTAACCACAACCGCATTATCGACCACTGAGCCAACTTTCTTCTCTTCCCTTAGAAACAAACCAAGATATATTACAAATTCAAAAGTAATAGGCAAATCATTTATTTCAATTGGCACATAAAAGGTACTTTTGAATGTCAAAATTTACAAGATAGAACATAACTGGTGAAATGTGAATTTCCTTACATATTATAAAACAAAGTCGCCCGCCGCGTCTGTCTGTCTGTCTGTCTGAACGCGATAAACTCAAAAACTGCCGAACGGATTTTCAAACGGTTTTCACCATTGGACGGAGTTATTCATGCGGAAGGTTTTAGTGTATAATTCATTAAAGTTTTGTGTAAATTGGCTGAAATATGACGATTATTGTTGAAGATGTCGGAAAAAATCATGCCGACTGGGAGCTTTACTGGCGTGCGCTGCGTAAGCCGTGAGAGATAAATCAAATTTATGTTCTAGAGTATTGTATATCTTAAAAATTGCAACAAAAAAGTCCGCGATGGCATATGTCTATCTTCTAAGGGTGACCCACAAAAACCATTTTTATCTTTCAAAATTGTATAAAATTTTCATTGTTATTTCCGAAGCTATTTTGACCGGTATATTATTAATCCTTATCCAATTAAATAGGTTATTTAAATTGGGCATTCAATTTCGATTAAAATATGCCTTAACATCACATCATTTAAATGAATAGTTTAAGAGATATCACAGTTTCAAAATTACGCGTAACAAAATAATTATGGTTGACAACGCGGGCGCTGTAGCCTACCACTGCGTCCGCTGAAAGTTAGTCAATGATCTTTTCCTCGGCTATTAGGTATGTATTCCCGGTAGAACGTTCCCGTGGGATATTTTGCGACATCCACGCGGGCGAAGCCGCGGGTAGAAGCTAGTGTAATATATTTTACATTACAAATTCAAAAGTAATAAGTAGTCAAATCATTTATTTCAAAGAGGCACATAGAAGGTAGTACTTTTGATTGTCTACAAAAAAATATAATTGATTCATAATCGAACCCTTAGGTACATAACTAAGCCGTATCTAGTCTAAGCCATCTTATGAACTAGGACATCCTGTCTGACAGGGGTCGAGTTTTATCCAGTTACATGGATCAACCATGTAACTGGAGAAACCTTGACCCCTGTCATACAGGATGTCCTAGTTCAGGGGTCGAGACCTCATTGATGTAACGTGTGCTGAAGTTTGGAAATAAATTACTATTACTATAACATAACATCACGCCAGTCTTCCCCGAAGGGTTAGGCAGAGGTGTACCTATAGTACACCCACATTTCGCCAGATATGTTTAAGTCCCATGTAATAGGGGGCGAACCTATTGCCATCAACCGGGCACAAATCCAGACTCCGGGCTACTACCGAGAAATTTCAGAAAGAAAAATTCAATAACATTTTACCCGACCCCGGAACTGAACCCAGCACCTCATGCTCAGCAGTAGCGCTTGCGACACCTAGACAAACTAGGTAGTCTTAGAAACCATTGCACTGATGAATATCAATCTTCCTACCCTTTTTCCCAACTATCTTGGGGTCGGCTTCCAGTCTTACCGGTTGCAGCTGAATACCAGTATTTTACATGGAGCGACTGCCTATCTGACCTCCACAACCCAGTTACTGGGTAATACGATACCCCTTGGTAAGACTGGTGTCAGACTTTCGGGCTTCTGACGACTCGTAACGACTGTCAAAGATCCACAAATGACAGCCGGGACCAACGGCTTAACGTGCTTTCCGAGGCACGGAGGAGTCTCGGTATGTGAAGATGGTCACCCATCCACTGACCAACCCTGGCTAGCGTAGCTTAACCTGATGGATCGATCCGTGCGGCTTGTTATTACTTAGCCACGAGCTCCTCATTGCACTGATGAATAAATATGTACATAATTAATATTATCCTCATATTTTAGTATGCCAGCAGTAAATAATAGTTCTATGTACAAAATGAATTACGATGCAATTATTCAGTTCGAGCCAATTTGTTTAGACATTTGTCATGTTTCTCTGTCTGAAGTCTGAACTAGCTTTAGTGTCAATTATTGTATAGTGTAATAACCTAATTAACATTGTAAACGTACAGCCTAAGTTTCTATATTGGTCCTTTGAGTCTAATAAAAAGTATAACGACCTAATTTCGTTTGTATGTGCTCTGTTGAAAGAGTCATGTTAGACATAACTGATATGCGTAAAGTGTCAGTTGTCCTCAAAATCTTCGCGGGTCTTGAGCGTGGAGACCTAATCCAGAAATTTCGTAACGAAACTACATAAGAAACAAAACACTCTTTGTGTTTTGTATTGAAAATTATGTTTTACTGTTTGACAACAAAGTTCAAATTTACTTATACGAATGATCAACGAGAGTGTTGTATTGAAAATTATGTTTTACTGTTTGACAACAAAGTTCAAATTTACTTAGACGAATGATACGAGAGTGTTGTATTGAAAATTATTTTTTGATGTCTCCCCAAAACACCTCCATCATCAAAAGTCCATCGAATAACCAAACAATCAAATTCAAAAAAAAATTACACTTAGCAAGCAATCTATCAAAGTAGGTACGTCAAAACTGCGTCAAAAGTTCAAAACGCACCATTGTAGCGCCATTACATAAAGATGGGCCATCAACAAACAATTCCGCGAAAAAGAAGTAAAAAGTTCAAAAAAAGAACTCAAAAACAAAGATGGCCGTTCATTAGTTTTGTAACGGTTGCGCAAGCAAGATGGCCGCGTTGACCTACGACATTTCCCGCCAAAATGCTACCGTGGCGTAACTTGACTGATGGCGACTTTTGGGGCTCAACACCTTTTGTTACCCAAATCCTTTTCTATTAACCAACCTCGTTAGGTCTTTGTTCTACTATTATGTCACATATTTGCTGCCGAAATGGTGGCACAGATCTTTATCAGGATAAGTAGATAGGAACTGTCGAACTCGCTGTTAATCTTGTTTATTTTAGATCAGAGGTGTTTAACGTTGCTAAAGCCGGAGGCTCTATGCAGCTGTTATCTATAATTAAGTCGAAAGTAGTTAACACAGCTTCTTAGCCAATAGAATTAGATAATACGGAAGCAAATAGTCATGCCTTGTCGAGCTAGCTATGCCGAAAGTCGTAAAGATTGGTCAAATCAAGTCCTCAAAGCGTCCCGTCAGCCTTTCAAATTCGTTTGCTGGCATTTAGTAACCATCTTCAAGTCATCAGCATCATTAAACCCTCATACAGACTGACGACACGACACCGGTAATAGTCCTACCGTGAATTTTTCTTAAAAATTGTTTTGTTAGAGTCGCGTCTCGCTGTCGCGTCGCGCCAGTTTGCTCGAGGCTTAAGGCGTATTCTTGATGACTGAAACTGAACTTAGTATTTATTTAATAGTGGTGCATTATGTTTCATTTAGTGTAAAATTGCTACCAAATGTATTATTGAGTAAAGGTTAACATAGTGCATAAGTGACAGGGGTGATTCAACAATTGTAGAGTACGTTGACCTTTTGAGACATTATAGTTTCTTATGTATTCTCAGACATTCATAATGCAACTAATTTTACGGGTCATTTCACGGTCTATTGCGCTTATTAAATGTGTTTTCAGTTATTTTACATTTTACTACGTCATTACAAGTATTATAGTTCATATCATCTGGATAAGGGCAGGCGGACGACGATGATATACAGGTGAATCACCGTGTAACTAACCTAGTATGAGCTGGTCTCTTCTTTTATTGAAACTTCGATTGAGAGCGTCCGGTCTGCACCAAGTGCAAAGGGCAACTGATAGAAATTCGACGACTGACGAAACACGAAGTTTGCCGAAGGACATTAAGAAAATAGTTGTACTGTACATTACTGATTATGGACTTCTAGACTGCTACTATTAGATAACTGTCACGGAAGCACGGTTTCAGAAATCAGGATCTATCTTTGCGGGATAATACGGGGTACAACCGAAGGTTTTAGAATGAAACAGCACATTTTGTCCGTGTTTCAGACGATAAATCTATATTTAATAATAATATTTAATAATTAATAATAATATTTAATAATTTAATATTAATAATAATATTTAATAATTTAATATTAATAATAATATTTAATAATTTAATATTAATAATGTTAATTGTATTTGTTTGTAAGTTTGTATGTAGGGGGTAATCTCCGGAACAACCAGTCAGACTTGAAAATTTATTTAATTTAATTTTTGAGGAAGGTTATAGGCTCGTGTACGAAGTGGCGGGCAGAAGCTAGTTAATTATAATAAGCTATTTAATAAAGCCTGATTTGTCCATGTGGTGGACATCTCGTTCGCCAGCCCTGCTCTGTCGCCGCGTGTCGTCGACTGGCGCGTCATGGAGGGGGTGGAGACGTATTCCGACCACCGGTACATCCGGTTTGACGTCTCCGCCCAGACCTCGAGCGCGCCGGTCCGACAGGCCCGGAGTGGTCCGCGATGGGCGCTGAAGCAGCTGGACCGGGAGCTCCTCCTGGAAGCCTCGATCGTGCAGGCCTGGGTGTCATCACCGGACAGGCCTGCCGACATCAACGATGAGGCAGAGTGGTTCCGGGAGGCCATGTCCGCAATTTGCGACGTGGCAATGCCCCGGGTCCAGCCCGGACGTGCTAGGCGCCAGGTGTACTGGTGGTCGCCAGAGCTGACGACTCTGCGCAAAGCGTGCGTTGCGGCGCGACGCCGGTACGCCAGGCACCGCAGGCTCCGTATCCGCCCTCCGGATACGGAGGCCATTCAGGCAGAGCTGTACGAGAGGTACAGAGAGGCGAAGAACGTCCTCCAAGCAGGGATCCTGCGGGCCAGGGGACTGGCTCGCGAGGAGTTTCTGGGGACTCTGGACGGGGACCCGTGGGGACGCCCATATAAGATGGTGCGGGAGAAACTCCGCCCATGGGCTCCCCCGCTGACACAGAGTCTCCGACCCGAGCTTGTTGAGGACGTGGTGAGCGCTCTGTTCCCCTCGAGAGGGGAACATCCCGCCCCGCCTATGGCTCCGCCTGCTGCGGTGCCCGATGCGGACCACACCGCCGACGACGACGACGATGCCCCAGAGGTGACCGAGGCAGAAATGAGAGTGGCGGTACGTAGGCTGAGTGCCAAGAATACCGCCCCAGGACCCGACGGCTTACCTGGGAAAGCCTGGGTCCTGGCCATGGAGGCTCTCGGGCCTCGACTAAGGGGGCTCCTGAGCGCATGCATGGAGAGGGGCCAGTTCCCACTTCGTTGGAAGACCGGGAAACTGGTCCTTATCAAGAAGCCGGGGCGCCCTGCGGACTCTCCGTCCGCTTACCGGCCCATCGTGCTGCTCGACGAGGTGGGCAAGCTCTTTGAAAGAGTAATTGCAAACCGCCTCGTCGGGCAGCTGGTGCGGGTGGGGCCGGATTTGGCGGATGGCCAGTTTGGCTTCCGCCAAGGGCGCTCTACGGTGGACGCCATCATGCGCGTGCGGGCCCTCACGACGGGGGATGCTGTTGCCCGGGGTCGGGTCGTCTTGGCGGTGTCTCTAGACATCGCCAACGCCTTCAACACCCTGCCCTGGAGTTGCATCAAGGAGGCACTCCGGTATCACCGGATGCCGACCTACCTCTGTCGTTTGGTCGAGGCCTATTTGACGGACAGGGCCGTCATCTACCCCGGTCACCAGGGGGAATGGAACCGGCGAGAGATGTCGTGCGGTGTCCCACAGGGATCGGTCCTGGGGCCATATCTGTGGGACATCGGATACGACTGGGTGCTGCGCGCCGACCTCCCTAGCGGCGTCAGCGTAGTGTGCTACGCTGACGACACGCTGGTCCTGGCGCAAGGGAGGTCGCACGAGGCGGCGGCCGAATTGGCGACACGCGGGGTTGCGACAATCGTCGACAGGATCCGGCAATTGGGACTCGAGGTGGCGCTGCACAAGTCCGAGGTCATGTGCTTTCATGGCCCTCGGAACGCGCCACCGTCGGGTTCCCAAATAACGGCAGGAGGGGTTCACATCGACGTCGAGGTGACGATGAGGTACCTGGGACTCGTCCTCGACAGTCGGTGGAACTTCGTGGAGCATTTCCGACGTTTGGCTCCCAAACTGGAGCGGGCCGGGGCTGCTTTGAAGCGGCTTCTGCCCAATCTAAGGGGTCCAAACGCCTCCTGCCGGAGGCTCTACGCGGGGGTCGTGCGGTCCATGGCCCTTTACGGGGCGCCGGTGTGGGCGCCAACCTTGAGGCTGCAGCCAACCCGCCGGTTGCACGCGGCCCAAAGGGTCATGGCCACCCGGATAGTGCGGGGATACCGCACGATCTCCGGCGAGGCAGCGAGCCTCCTTGCCGGAACGCCGCCATGGGATCTGGAGGCGAAAGTCCTCGCCCACATCTGGGAGTGGCGCGAGGAGATGAAGCGCCGGGGTGTAACTCCGCTGCCGCGACAAGTCACGGCACAGCGGACAGAGCTCCGGCAGGATCTCATGGCGGCTTGGAGAGTGCGATTGTCGCAACCCAGATCTGGGCACGCCACAATTGCGGCGATAAGTCCCCTCTTTGAGGAGTGGCTAGAGAGGCGCCACGGCGCCCTCACCTACCGCCTGACGCAGGTCCTCACCGGACACGGTAGTTTCGGGAGGTTCCTGTTTCAGATCAGGCAGGAGGAAACGCCCGGGTGTCACCACTGCGTGGATCGCCCGGAGGACACGGTGGAGCATACGGTGGAGGTCTGCCCGGCTTGGGTGGAGCACCGCCGTGTCCTCGTGCAGGCGAT
Organism: Conistra vaccinii; assembly: GCA_948150665.1. NCBI lineage: Eukaryota > Metazoa > Arthropoda > Insecta > Lepidoptera > Noctuidae > Conistra > Conistra vaccinii. The sequence goes on along the minus strand of OX411338.1, from coordinate 18,340,357 downwards.
CGGCGGCAGTGACCTCTCACGTCCGGCCCTGGTCCAGGCCATGGTGCGGAGTGAGAGGGCATGGCAGGCTGTCACCTCCTTCTGCGAAGCAGTAATGCTCGTAAAGGAGGAGGCGGGGCGCGAGAGGCAGAGACTAAGGTCGCTCCCTCGAGCCCCTAGCCGCCGCGGTAGTAGACGCCCCGGGCGTCGGGAATCGATCGCCGATTTCCGGCCACCGTAGGCGCGGGCTTGCGGACGGAGAGTGATGGGTAGCTCTCCGTCCGATCAGGACCAAGCCCGGGTCGACGGCGCGTAGTGTTCCACGCGCGCCTCAAAGAGTTGTCAGCGAAGCTGAAGGGGTCCGTCAGGGCCGATGCCTACCACCGGGGTTGCGGATAAGTCCTAAGGGGAAACCGTGGCCCTGGTCTAGGTAAGGGAAGGAACACGGGTGGGTTTTAGTCAGTAAAAGTCTGACACGCCCTTCCGCTCCGCCCAGAGCGGGAGAAGTCATTGGATGATTTCCCACCCCAAAAAAAAAAAAAAAAAAAAATTAAAAAAAAAAAAAAATAAAAAAAAAAAATAGAAAAGTAGGAACACTCAATAGACCAATCGGGCTTCAATAAAATACCTCATTATCCAAAAAGATATCTCATTAAACCGCTATCATTTTCGTAAACGATTCCGACTAATCTGTTTCATTTTGACAGTTCAACAATATTCATTGCGTTATTTACGTTGTCGAGCAGATATATTTTCGAACTTATGAAGCAATGGACTAGAAATCTGTGTCAAACCGATTCAAATTCTGATTGATTGTGTATTACGTAATTAGGGTGCCGATTTCTATCTTCAGATCAGCAAAGTCAAAGTCAAAGTCAAATCATTTATTTCAAATAGGCCCTTGAAGGCACTTTTGAACGTCAAAATTTACAAAATAAAGTATTGATTCTACCGCCCCTTCCAAAAGGTAGTTTTCGTATGGAGAAGAATGGGCAAGAAACTCCACCGTTACTCTTTTTAAAATGTTTTACAATATTTTGTATAGGTACATTATTTATATAATTATATGTGAAGACGATGCACCTAGAATAAAATTACTGTATAAAGTAAAAAGAATTTAAAGTCGAGCAAACGACAGATAAATTAATTATGTGGTAGATACATGGTGTTCACATATTCACAAACATTGTAAAAAATAGACGAATCTACTAAAAAATTACAATTAATAAGTCAGTGTGTGAGGAAGTAATCACAGGATGTACTCGTAAAATCAATGTCATATAATAAAAAACAAATACAATTAAGTAAGCAACCAGTTTGATTTTGTCTAGACTCTAAATTGTCCTATGGAGCAGGACCAGTATGTTTCCAAGCATTCTTATCTTGGATATAATCCTCTAATCTGTAATATGCTTGTTTACAAAGTGTACTTTTTACATGAGTTTTAAATTTTCTTTCATTTAATTGTAATATATCACAAGGTATTTTGTTGTAACATTTAACACAGTACCCCATAAAAGATGTATGTACTTTAGATAATCTGAAAAATGGTTGATCTAGTTTATCTTTATTTCTAGTATTAAAATTATGTCTATCACTTATTTTATTAAAAAGATGTAGATTTTTCCTTACATACATAATATTTTCATAAATGTATTGGCAAGGAACGGTCATAATATTAATCCTTTTAAATAGTTCCCTGAGAGATTCGCGACGACGGAGATCATAAATGGCTCTGACAGCTCTCTTTTGCAAAATAAAGATAGATTCAATGTCAGCAGCCCGACCCCACAGTAAAATGCCATACGACATAATGCTGTGGAAGTAGCTAAAATAGACCAAACGCGCGGTTTCTACATCTGTTAACTGTCTGATCTTTCTAACAGCATAAGCGGCCGAGCTTAGCCGCCCCGCAAGAGATGTTATATGAGGTCCCCATTGTAATTTATCGTCTAGCGTGATTCCCAGGAAAACCGTTTGATTAATAAATTCCAGTTTTTCTCCATTCAATATGATGTCACATTCGCTACTTCTAACATTAGGTAATTTAAATCTAATGCATTTGGTTTTATTTTTATTCAGTACTAAATTATTTACCGTAAACCAATCTTGGACCTGAAGAATAGAGCTATTCACGTCGTCAAGATTTTGCGATCGTCGGTTGATTTTAAAGATCAATGATGTGTCATCTGCAAATAACACCATCTTCGGTTGATTTTGAAGTAATTGGGGTAAATCATTAATATAAACTAAAAAGAGGAATGGACCCAATATCGAACCTTGAGGAACGCCCATTGCCATTTCAGACCCTAATGAGTTTATGCCGTTTACTTGAACTTTAACCTTTCTATCTTTCAGGTAAGATTTTAGTAAATCAACCTAAGACATAAATAAATTTCAGCAACCTAAGACATAAATATTATTATAATAACTTCCATACAGGTACCTAGACAGAGTACCAAAGGTCATGTTAGTTTATGGTAACACAGACAGAGCCGCGGGCGTGGAAAATATCGATGATTGCAACATTACAATTTGTAACGCCCTGCCAATGATTAATATTATTGCTTGGACTCTTATAATATTTGTTTGATATTATCGCGACATCAAGTGAAATTAATTTACAACTTTGACCCGGTTGCTATATCCATAACGAAGCGTTATTCCAATGGTAATCGCATTTCTAAATGTTCTTTCATATACTTGTAAAGTCCATTTTATTATCTTAAAACACAGATATTATGCCAGTGACCTTGAGTGTTTAGCTTGCGTGTTCTTTACTGAACTCACGCAATGTATCGCACGTCCAGCCATGTAATAGGACTCGCCCATCAAGGAGCGCTCTCCTAAATTAGACGCATTATTAAATTTATTATATATAAATCAAAAGGTATGTTAATAAAACACGTATACTAAAAGATTAATAATTATATTATCTTTAAAATGGTAAAGGGTTCGGAAAAATACTCCTGATAGTTTCTGCGTGATTCTCAGTTTTTTATTCGCGTTAGACATAACTTTACAAATTAATTTCACTATGTACCTAATACTCGTATAAAAATAATCTAAAATTTTCATTTATTAAGTTATTAAGAAAATGCTCTAAATTAACCCATATTTTTCCAAATCATTAACACTAGTCGTTTTACGTGATCTTCGGTATAAAATAATTAAAAGTCGGTAATCGTTGCCTTAAATTTTAATAATTATGTAAAGACATTATAATTATAAGAGAACGCACTATCGCATTAGATAATGAACCTATACCCTAATTGTGTAACACAATCTGAATGATTTTGAAGGATATCGCTTCATTATGTTCGAAAAATTTGTCTGCTTAAGGTGTATAGTAGGCTCACTGACCTTGTGCATGTGGGCGGAGCTAAACGCCCTACTCTCCAATACGTAAAACGTGCAACGGTGGCGCACTACACTAAAACGACGATCAAAGACTAGACAAAGGCGCAGACATGCGCACCTATGTCGCATTTTTTGCCTAAGATTCTTAGTCCTAAGAGAAGGAATCGTAGGCAAATCTGAAATTGTACGCCGACTACCTACCATATTTTGACCCGCATATTATTTTAAATACTTTGTTTGTTTTTTAAGAACATTCCTGGCAATAAATAAAATATCGGTGTGCGTGTGTTTGTAATTCTTCTTATGCTAAATGGCTTGACTGATTTAGATGTTTTTTTTTCAATTCTTTTTGTGTCACTTGGATGGTTCTTAGCTATAGTTGGACGCGCTGTTGGGAGGCGCTGTTGTCGCATGACAACGGGTCTGCTAGTTATATTTTGGTGCCGATTCTCTTGTCACAAATGCCTCTAAACTAGACTAAAAATAGATTGCACTGAGTTATTAGTTTAGTGAAAATGGCAATTTTGCTATTCTGAGTTTGACGTTTTTCACCTAAAAATTTGGTGTATCCAACTAAATCTGACTATTTTTAAACACGATTTAAAACGTGTGGAATAAAGTAAGTTGGCATGAACTAAAACCCCAACACTTCGACCTCAGTCCAAAAACAGTATTGTATTTTTTTTCTTTTGCTTATATCTCGAAAATGGTGTGTCCTATCGCAAAAATAATGAAATTTTCGACCCCCTTTAGGAAACCCTTAAACCCCTATATCCCAACATGTTGGTAATAATTTTTCATATTTTCCATACAAAAAGTGACAAATTCCATATAAAACACGTCGAGGCTGCCAACCCCTGCGCGCCTCCGGCTCTAAAAAAATTCACGGGGTAGAGCAAACAAGTACGTGGAGTCGTCACGCGATTGTCAAATTCGATTTTAGATGTGTCAAAAAATTTTTTTCATTTAGAGATTTTTTTTGTCAGAATGGCTTTAAGATTCTCATAGCCAAAAGTAAGGAATTTTAGTGATTGTAGTTAGTTTAGTTCGGTGTACAAGAGAATCGGCCTTTGACTGTAGAAATTTTTTGTAGGTATCATAGTTTTTTTTTTAGGAAAAACTTCTTTAAGCGCGTTGAGTGATATTTGGTAGGGGCAGCCCCGGATCTAGAACGGAACGGATCTTTCGAGGCGGGGCAAAACCTATCGCCTGACCCCGAATCGTTTTTTTTTTCTTAAAAAAAAAACCGTTTTTTTTTTAAATATACTTGTACGTGTCAGACATTTATTTTGATTAGCCTTATTCACTCTGCCTGAGATAAGTTGGATTTTTGCTTTAGGAGTTACTTTACTAGGTTGCAAGAGCGAGCGAAGCGAGCTCGAAAATTTAGGCATAATAAACATATTAATCAAAAATCGATCGAAAATGCGCCAATCCAACAGAGGCGCCAAAACTGTGGTAAAAGTTAAAGTAAGTCGTGTCACAGGCGTCGTCGGCGTTGAAGCAAGACGCCCGGCACCGCAAAACTTAAAAAAATAGACCACAGAAACGCTCATCGAGCTCCTGGTAGAATACAACTGCGCCCGCTCACAAGTACTCACAACCCGCTCAGACCGTTTGACGACCTAAACCTACGCGAATCAGTAATTTCCTCAGTGCACCACCCTCAGAGAAAGATTATAATTGTTGCGCGTCTCATTTGTTGCAAATAAAAATTAGTTGTCATGAACTAAACTTCACACCAACACTTCAGGTGCAAAAACAGTACTGTATCTTTTTTTTTATTTTGCTTATAACTCGAAAACGGTGCGTCCTATCACAAAAATAATGAAAATTTCGACCCCCTTTAACGGTGCGTCCTATCACAAAAATAATGAAAATTTCGACCCCTTAAACCCCTTTACCCCAACACAAAGGTAACAAATTTTCGTATTTTCCATACAAAAAGTTAATAATTCTATACAAAACACGTCGACGCTGCCCCCCTGCGCGCCTCTGGACCTAAAAAAATTCACAGAGTAGAGCAAACAAGTACCACGTGGAGTCGCGAGTTCGCGACGCAAATTCGATTTTAGATGTGTCAAAGTTATTTTTTAATTTAGAGATATTTTTTTGCAGAATCTCAGATTCTCATAGCCAAAAGCAAGTAATTTTAGTGATAGTTTAGTTTGGTGCACAAGAGAATCGGCACCAATCAAGATTTATTTCTTAACCTTCTTACCTACGTAACTTAAGAAAATATTTGGTGCCGATTCTCTTGTACACCGAACTAAACTAACTAAACTACGACTAAAATTCTTTACTTTTGGCTATGAGAATCTAAAAGCTATTCTGCGGAAAAATATCTCTAAATTAAAAAATAATTTTGACACATCTAAAATTGAATTTGACAGTCACGTCGCGACCGACGTGGTACTTGTTTGCTCTACCCCGTGAATTTTTTTAGAGACAGAGGCGCGCGGGGGGGGCAGCCTTGACGTGTTTTGTATGGAATTTTAAACTTTTTGTATAGAAAATATGATTAAATATTACCTATGAGTAGGGGCATGTGGGTTTACGGGTGGCAGAGGGGGTCGAAATTTCCATTATTTTTGCGCTAGGACGCACCGTTTTCGAGATATAAGCAAAATAAAAAAAAAGATACAGTTTTTGCAGCTGAAGTGTGTGAAGTGTGTGTTCATGCCAACTAATTTTATTCCACTCCTTTTTAATCGCGTTTAAAAATAGACTGATTTAGTTGGTTAATCTAAATTTTTAGGTGAAAAACGTCAAATTCAGAATAGCAAAATTGCCATTTTCACTAAACTAATAACTCAGTGCAATCTTAGTGCTGTCAAACTAAAATATAGTTAAGTTGTGTCACCTTAGTCTATTTCAGAATGGGAAATGCTCGTTTGACAGGCAGGACTAAACAAATTTTAGTGATTTAAAAAAAATTAACTTTAGAAACTTTAAGAGGTGCTTTAGACCATCAAACTGAATAACTTTTACTTTAACTTTGAAATCACGAAAAAAAAAACAGCTGTCCCATACAGTTTAGAACAGTAGGTATTAAACTTTACTATGGAACAACAGATTTTTTTTTTCGCGATATCAATGTATGTCCCAAAGTAAAAGTTATTCAGTTCGATGGTCTAAAACACCTCTTAAAGTTTCTAAAGTAAATTTTTTAACACCTTATATAGGTACACCTCTGCCTAACCCTTCGGGGAATACAGTCGTGATGTTATGTTATATTTTACATTTACATTTTTTTAGTTTATATTGTAAATTGTTAATTTGTATGTAATTGTCAATGTAAAAAAGTATTAATAATTGTACATCAAAGAACAACTCAACAATAAAGCGCCTACGCGCACAATCGATTTGGACTCTCTGCAGCAAGCTCGTCTATAAACGCACACTAATACAATAAGTTCATAAATATTCGCACTAACACATACGTATGCGCATACTCGGTCGATAGCCGGAGCGGACCAGCGAGCGACACAGCCATCCCGTCTCAATGCTCACGGGCGACTGCCGCCCGCGTCCCGCGCAGAGCCCCTCTGAACCTCTATCTCTAAATGGGGACATTTTGTTTAACAAATATTGATTGATTTACAAATGCAGTTTCAAATTTGTAGTACCTTTAATCAGCAATTTTTCTGTGTAATTTTTTTTCCAATCGTCAAAGTCGTTTAGAAGTAGTTACGAATATTAACCAAAAATAGCGTTATGGTAAATATTTTTTTAAGGCAAAAGTATTAGTCATACGAAAAAACCCGGTTTCAGATATGTTGTAGATGAATCTATAGCAAACATATATTTTTTTCAAATCATTTAACTAAGCCGTTAAGGAGAAGATAGCTTTTTAAAGTGACCGTTTTACGGTACTAAACGCGACTAAGGCCCTTAACAACGTAAATAACGCAATGAATGTTGTTGAACTGTCAGAATTAAAACCATTGCTACTGTGTGTTACAATCATAGATATAAGAAAGAAGTTATTTATATTTATATTTCTATGGTTACAATGCAATAAACCCGCTGTAATTATAATTATGTATAAAGTAATAAATAATAAAAATCTATAATCACTGAAAACGGTTATTACGATTCATTATAATGTAAAGATTGCTAATTATTATTTAAGTACAATTTAATTATAAATTTGATTGCAGATTGGTCCTTATGTACGCATTCGACTTTCTTATCAAATAATAATCTTTAATTCCCTCTTTTCCAAACACGTCCTTTATTTTTATACCAATTATTACTTTTATTATCTAAAGAGCGTAATCTAATTTATTAAGGACCAAACTAAATGAGCTTCGAATTACTAATAAAATCATGGAAATAGGCTGCCGTATAAAGAGGTATCAGTACTATCTGCTAAGTGAAGGACATTTAAGTCAATTAATATCATACTAACTTAACTGAAGTACTGCGAACAGTTATCATTAGCGTTTAATTGAGTAATTCAAGTACTCTACTCTGTTAAATAGGTTTATTTCCTGACATAAAGCTTGATACGGTGCACTTCGATATAAACGTTAAACCATAATAAAATATGTCAAGAGTTCTATGTTAACTTTAATACAGGTCCAGGCCTAGTTTGGGGGTCAGGATCAGATTCGTGGCAATACATTTGTGTGCTATATTATTACGACCTACTTGTTTGTAACATGTATTTTAAGAGTCAAATAAATGTTTTATTTTTTTTATTTTTTTTTATTAAAACTAAAATTTGGTTAAAAAAATCCATGAAATACACAAGAGGCACATGATGAAACAAAAAATACATAAATACTACAATATAAAGCAAATACAACGATTACGTTGCCCAAAAACCGAATTTATCAACAAAAAGTTAGATACACTTTAATTATAATATTTTGTCACCGACATGAGAAACGAGACAAAAACTGGTGACCTCCAGAACTCGTAACAATAGCATATCAAATTCGCGTCACAGTTGCTGGTTAGCGCGACTACCGTGCCGATTGACAATTGTTGGGCACCTCTGACCGCTTGTACTTTCGCTGCGCCGCGCGCGCGTCATACAATCACAGGACATCATGACGTCAAGAGGCCAGGTAGTGTCAACATTTTTTTAACGTTCACTTATCATATCATAGTTTACATACACTAAAGTGTTAGATTTCTCTTTAATTAATTAACTAATCCAATATTTGAAGAATTATGTAAACTTTAAGCAAATTAGATTTCTATTGATATGAGTATTCATAACTTCACATTAATAATGATCTTTATGGCTTAGTCTTAATCGCTTCTGACTAAACCAATTAACATATTTAATTAAGTATATACCCATATAATTAATATTTGTAAGAATTATTACAAAAATAATGTGCGGAATTCGTAACCCAAAACTATTGGGATCGTGTGACAGTCATTATTAAATTACCGGAAACCTTACAACAATATTATAAAGCCTTGGCACATAGGATTAGTGTCGCAAAATGCTAATTTTCAAGCGGAATTTCTTAACTGTTTTTTTACTAAAGGATGTTTAAATAATATCTGCACAGCACAGCTATTCACAACTATTCGACGGGTTGTCGAATCGAAAATGACACATTTTCAATTACTAATTCGCTTTGCCCCCGACATACAGCAGATAGCTGTCGGAAGAATGGCGGTCGTCAATTTTATATGAGTGACAAAATGTTCTGGTTTTGTATTTTTGAACAGTCTTTAGAAAATCTGCCTAGCCTTTTCGCAACTATGTTGGGGTCGGCTTCCAGTCTAACCGAATGCTGCTGAATACCAGTATTTTACATGGAGCGACTGCCTATCTGACCTCCACAACCCGTAACTAGGTAACACCGATACCCTTTGGTAAGACTGGTTGTCAGACTTTTGGGCTTCTGACGATCCGAAGTCAAAGATCCCACGATTGACAGCCGGTACCAACGGCGTAACGGGTTTTCCGAGGCACGGAGGAATCTCGGTATGTAAAGATGGTCACCCATCCACGGACCAACCCCGGTCAGCGTAGATTAACCTGATGGATAGACCGTGCGGCTGTTACTACTTAGCCACGAGCACAACAGTCTTTAGAGGATTCTTTTTATAACAATAGTTGATGTTCGATTCGGCACGGAAGCGTGTCGAACGGTTGTGAATAGTTATGCTGAACTGGATTACATACCTAAGGTCCTACGACGTTTTTTCTTTATTATTTACATAACTTGCCTTTTCCATAGACATCTGATCCGGTAAGAGATTTGTTAATTAATCGTTATTGTATGTATTTGGGTTAACCCATAAATTTATCGATTTTTCTAGGAAGTTTAGATGTGTTTATGATTATGTAAGTAGACGAAATCACGACGAAGACAATCTAGAAAACTATAGTCCTTGTCCTACAGAGAAGGACTATAGTGTTCTAGATTGATTTCCTCAGTTTCGTGTTGCAAAAGACCGCTTGGCCGTTACAGTGGACATCAGGTGGGCATAACAATTAAAATTCTATTGTGTCTCGTTAATGACAGCTGAAGGTTCTAAGTTTTTGTGACAGTAGACTCTTAAGTAGTTTGTTTTCCATTATTCCATTTTGTGCATGGATTGGCTTCATACATTCTTCTTTTTCGAGTTGTTAGTGACTTACCTGGATGTCAGAGTTTTTATGCCACCCATGGAACTCTGACTTGGCTTCAGATGCCGTCGAGAAATACCTCTCAGACTTTGCCGGTTTCCTCCGAGCGATGATTTGCTTCACCGTTTTTGAGCCAAGTGATAATTATTTAATACGCACATGGATCCGAAAAGTCAGAGGTGCGTGCTTTGAGTTCAAAGTCGAGACCTATGACTTAGCAGTCTGAGGGTCACACCACTCTCTCCAATAAAATACAGTTTTTGCTATTTTAATAATTAGGTAAGTATAGAAAACACGACTACGAATGAAATGAATGAAAGTGGATGGCTATAAGTGTATGGGAAGACCAAACAAACGATGGATGGACTGTGTTAAAGATGATATGGCTAGAAAGGGGGTGCCTACCGAGATAACGACTAATAGAGGAGTATGGAAGAAAAAGACATGTTCCGTCGACCCTAAATAAATTGAGATAAGGGCAGGAGAATGATGATAATGATGATAGAAATCACAACAATTCACAAGCACACTGTTAACTTTTCACTCAATTTTGTCAAGTGACCAGATGACAGCTGTCAATCTCTTGACATATTACTAAAAGACATGACTTTTTCAGTGTTTTATTTGACTAATGCTTACATTAGAAATTAAACAAAAAATTGTCAGTTACATAGATATCCATGACCAACCAGTAGATTGCAATAAATCATTAAGGCGACGATAACCGACTGTTTTATGATTTTGTACTAAAGATCACATCTAACGAGTAGTGTTAATGATTTGGAAAAAAATATATGTTAAATTAGAGCATTTTCTTAATAACTTAATATATATTATGAATATTATAGATTGTTGTATTACATAGTGAAATTAATCTGTAAAGCTATGTCTAACGCGGATAAAAACTGATTAATATTATATTTTTCAGAAACTTTCACCATTTTAAAGATAATTTAATTATTGATGTTTTACTAAACGTGCTAAACGCTTTCAGTACATTTGTGACAACCACAGTAAAAATCTACGGTCATCAAATAATCGCGTTCTTCATTGTCCCACTCACCGCACAGACTTCATTCATTCTTCCTTCTTCGTTCAGTCTATCTCTTTGTGGAATGCTCTTCCCCAGGAAATCAGGATGGCAACCAACCGATTATCCTTTAAAGTTAAAGTTCGCGAGCATATTCGTAAGAAGCTGGCAGTATCATCACAACGTTAATGTTTTCCCATTGTTTGTCTTATTTGTTTTAGTATATTCGTGTATTTATGTATATGTATTTATTTGTACTTATATTTATATATAATTAGGCATATATATTATGTTTATAGTTTGTAATAGGTATATGTGTTTCTTTATATTAACTTAAATAAAATAAAACATCCCCAATTTTTCGTAAATTGCACCTACCATTGTTTGTCTCTGCATCACCCTAAGGTTGACTGGTAGAAAATGCCTATGGCATTAAGTCCGCCTCTGTACATTCCTGTGCTTGAAGTATTAAATAAATAAATAAATAAATAAACGTGTTTTATTAAAATACCTTTTGTTTTATGTTTAATAAATTAATAATGCGTCTTATTTGGGACAGCGCTCCTTGATGAGCGAGTCCTATGGCTGGACGTACGACGCGTTGCGTGAGCTCAGTACAGAACACGCAAGACCACTCAAGGTCACTGGCATGTACCTGCGTCTTAATAGGCCCAGCTTTCATCAACCTACAGTACATGTTCCTTCAAGCATTTAACACAGAGAATTATTGCTCAGACCATTATTATTGAATAAGGAAGCCTAGCATAAGTGCCCATAATGTGTCGTTGCTGATTCACCTCCATGATTTATCATTCCATTTAATGTACGAAGCTTCTTAAGAATTATTATTAATTTCCCATAACGGTAAGCAGCACTTAAAGGTCTGAAGTTATTTCCTCTGTAATTATCTGTATCATTAAAGTCTAGTTAAATGGCAAACTGTTTCTGTTTGCAGAGAGCACATTGGAATTAATACGAATAAAATAATTATGTTAATAACTGTAATTGGTGTCATCATTCGTTCATAGATAAAGGCAGTGCTACTATAGTAATTTTAGGTACCATTTCATTAAGAACTCAGGTTTTATAGGTGCGACATAAGGCATAACTTCTCTCTGTTTTAAGATACGGGGTCAAATCAAATTAGCTAGCGAAACTGTAGATGGGTCATATAAGCACGATAAACCAAAAAATAAAAATTATTTGATGTTTTTTTGGCGTCAACGACCGCTGGTAGTTTTATTAAGATTTTTTGTTAAGTTTGAGTTGAGAAAATCTGTTTCCTTTAGATATATTTTTTAGATATCAAAACCCATCACAACTACGGAGTTTAGCTGGCTAATTTTATTTGACACTGTATATTAAAATACACAGAAGTTATGCTTTTATGTCGCACCTGTCTGCGGGAGGAGAGCCTCGGGAGGGCAAGCTAGCATAACTACTAGATAAATTATAGATCGTTTGTAATGTTTCTGGAATGCTTAAAATCTAGGACTTAATAAACGTCAGAACTTTGCCATGAGGGCAAGTTCCATAATAATTTGCAAGGTCTTCTCGTCCTTTTCATTTTAATAACAATAAAGTAGGTAAGATGGCAATCGATTTTACCTTATCAGCTATAGCTTATGTTCCGTGTGGTGCCGGTGTTCCGTGTGGTGCCGGACTTAAAGAATCGCACTACCCTATTTCTTCCCATGGGTGTCGTAAAAGGCGACTAAGGGACTTACTAGAGAATGGGCAGCAGCGTTCTCTATGCACTTTTAACACCATACTGCGATCGCCAACCCGCTTGCCAAGCGTGGCGATTATGGCAAACCCCCCCCAAAAATGACAAGCACCAGAAACAAACGGCCCCTAGTGCCCGGCGGCCTACCTACCCTTGGCTACGGTAGCGGTCAAGGTCACGGTGAGGCAAGGGGTGCGAAGAATCCCCGGAAGAGATCCGGCTACCAAAATCACCGGAAACTGGACCTGGCAACATTCAACACGCGTACACTCCGGACCGACGAGAAGATCATCGAACTCGAGGAAGAATTGAGCAGGTTACGATGGGGTATAGTAGGGTTATCTGAAGTCCGAAGAGAGGGGGAGGACTCGATAATCCTTAAATCCGGAAACTTGCTCTATTTCCGGGAGGGTGACCAGCAGTCCCAGGGTGGTGTCGGGTTTATCGTCCACAAGTCCCTTGTGAGCAACGTGGTGAAGATCGAGAGTGTGTCGACCAGGGTGGCCTACCTTATACTCAGAATATCCGCAAGATATTCGCTGAAGGTCGTACAGGTTTACGCCCCGACCTCGTCACACCCCGACGATGAGGTGGAGACCATGTATGAGGATATTTCAAGAGCCATGCATGGCTCTAAAACTCACTTCACCGTTGTCATGGGGGACTTCAACGCGAAACTGGGCAAGCGAAACGATGATGAACTGCGAGTGGGGCAATTTGGAGTTGGACGTCGGAACCACCGGGGTCACCTACTGGCCAGTTTTATGGAGAAGGAAGGCCTCTTTATGATGAACTCCTTCTTCAAAAAACGTGAGCACAGAAAGTGGACCTGGCAGAGCCCTGATGGTGCAACAAAAAATGAGATCGACTTCATTATGTCGACGAAGAAGCAGATATTCAATGATGTCTCTGTGATCAACGCGGTGAAAACCGGAAGCGATCACCGTATGGTAAGAGGCACATTGAACCTAAATATCAAGCTGGAAAGATCTCGACTGATGAAGTCTACGCTCCGCCCAGCACCGATCCAAGTCCAAAACCCCGAGAGCTTTCAGCTCGAACTTCGGAATCGTTTCGACTGCCTAGGGAGCTCCGTGGACGACTATAACGATGGGTTCGTGGAAACTGTTCATACGGTCGGGTCCAAGATCTTCAAGACCCGTCGTACAAACCAAAACAAAAGGCTCTCTGATGCTACTCTACAGCTCATGGAGGAGAGGTGCGAGATGATCCTGCAGTTTTCAGACGATGCACTCAATTACCGGCGGCTCAATAGACAGATCTCTAAGTCCTTGAAAAGCGACCTCCGCCATTATAATACAAACCGTATTAAGGACGCAATAGAGCGGAACAAGGGCTCCAAGGTTTTTGCAAGAGATCTGTCTATTGGGCAGAGCCAGCTTGCGAAACTGAAGACCGATGATGGCAGAATCGTATCCGCCAAACCTGAGCTGTTGAGGGAGATCGAGAGGTTCTATGGACAGTTATACACGTCAACCAGTAACCCCGTTACGAATCTGGCAAACGACCCAAGAGCTAGATTAACCCGACATTATACCGAAGATATCCCGGACGTCAGCTTGTACGAGATTAGGATGGCTCTAAAGCAGCTTAAAAACAACAAGGCGCCGGGTGATGACGGAATTACGGCCGAACTCCTAAAGGCCGGTGGGAAACCCGTTCTTAAGGCCCTTCAGAAGCTATTCGATTCCGTCATACTCGAGGGTAAAACGCCACAGGCATGGAACAGAGGTGTGGTGGTGCTTTTCTTTAAAAAGGGCGACAATGCCCTGCTTAAAAACTACAGGCCCATCACACTTCTGACCCATATCTACAAGCTGTTTTCAAGAGTCATCACGAACCGTCTCGCGCGCAGGTTTGACGACTTCCAGCCTCCCGAACAAGCCGGATTCCGTAAAGGCTTTAACACCGTGGACCACATACATACGCTGCGGCAGGTAATACAGAAGACCGAAGAGTATAATCTGCCTCTCTGCTTAGCGTTTGTGGATTACGAGAAAGCCTTCGATTCGATCGAGACATGGGCTGTACTGCAGTCTCTTCAACGGTGCCAGATTGACTATCGGTACATCGAGGTGTTAAAGTGTCTATACCAAAACGCCACTATGTCAGTCCGCCTCCACGACCAGACCTCAAAACTTATCCTTCTGCAGCGAGGTGTGAGACAAGGAGACGTTATCTCTCCGAAACTGTTCACCGCTGCACTGGAGGATGTCTTCAAGGTTCTGGACTGGAAAGGGCTAGGCATCAACATCAATGGCGAGTATGTCACTAACCTTCGGTTTGCCGACGACATAGTCATCATGGCTGAGACCATGGAGGACCTCAGTATAATGCTCGATGACCTCAGTAGAGCCTCCGAAAGAGTGGGTCTTAAAATGAACATGGACAAGACAAAGGTTATGTCAAACGCCCATGTAACACCCACTCTCATAAAGATCGGAGACGCTACGCTCGAAGTTGTAGACGAGTATGTTTACCTAGGACAAACTGTCCAGCTAGGTAGGTCCAATTTTGAGAAAGAGGTCAATCGTCGAATCCGACTCGGCTGGGCAGCGTTCGGGAAGCTACGCAATATCTTTTCGTCCCACATACCACAGTGTCTCAAGACGAAAGTCTTTGACCAGTGCGTGTTGCCAGTGATGACTTATGGCACTGAAACGTGGTCGCTCACAATGGGCCTTATTAGAAGGCTAAAAGTCACCCAAAGAGCAATGGAGAGGGCTATGCTTGGAGTTTCCCTACGTGATCGAATCAGAAATGAAGAGATCCGCAGGAGAACCAAGGTAACCGACATAGCCCGAAGAATTGCCAAACTTAAGTGGCAATGGGCAGGACACATTGCCCGCAGAACAGATGGCCGATGGGGCCAAAAGGTTCTGGAGTGGCGACCGCGTACCGGAAGACGTAGCGTTGGAAGGCTTCCCACAAGATGGACCGATGACCTTGTAAAGGCCGCAGGTATCCGCTGGATGCGGGAAGCACAGAATCGTGCTTGGGGGAGGCCTATGTCCAGCAGTGGACGTCTTTCGGCTGATATGATGAGCTATAAAAAACTAAAACCTAACTACGACAACAAAGCCAACTAAAAGTAGGGTGTAAAAAAGACAGTAATACAATAATATCAGTTTTTCATATAACCGGAGTCACACGTAATAACTAAATATTCTATGTAATTAAATCGTACCCTCCTTTGGCTTTGCCCTAGTAGGGTTAATAACGTTAGAAACATTATAAACGTGGCGGTCAACCTGCTCCAATTTCAAACTCAAATACATACTTCAAATCTGTGAATGTCACCTAGTTTTTGTATCTGGAATTTCTCAGTAGTAGCCAGGAGTCTGGATTAGTGCCTGATTAATGCCAATAGGCTCGCCCCCTATTGCATGGAACTTAAACATAACATGTACTGTAGGTACACCGCTGCCTAACCCTTTGAGGAAAACCGGCGTTAAGTTATGTAAGAAGTCACTATCATTCAAGAACATTACCAATACACATTCCAGGGAGCTTCCTTGCAAACATTCCGATACTTCAGTCTAGAGGCGTGTCTATCTATAAATTACGTTAATTTTATGTAAGACTTGCAATTAAAGAAATCGTGAGTTCAAACAGCTGGTTTGTATTAGTATCGTACTATCGTGGACAGATAAGACATCTCATTGAGTCTGTTAATTGATTTTATTATGTGGAGCCCGCAGGTGGAATTTTGATGATAGTTTTGATATTAAATTATTGCTGTAAATGGGCTTGTCAGATATTAGAAGAAGTGTCGAAGGTTCTGAGTTCTT
Source organism: Conistra vaccinii (assembly GCA_948150665.1). NCBI lineage: Eukaryota > Metazoa > Arthropoda > Insecta > Lepidoptera > Noctuidae > Conistra > Conistra vaccinii. The sequence goes on along the minus strand of OX411338.1, from coordinate 18,323,846 downwards.
GAAATGTTTTAGTTTATAGTTCAGTTGTATTTGATTGATATTGCTGTTGACAATGACACCCTTTTCTAAGTCAATTTGACGACTATTTGTATCGAAATCGATTCGATATAGAACGCAAAGATTTTTAATAATTAGAAGCATTTTTTATGTTATTTAACCTTTAACATAAAAAATGCTTCTAATTATCGCGTCTGGGTATCCCGCGAAATTCAAAATGTTCTTAATGTTGTTGTTAATGTTCAAAACGTTTTTTTTTAAATATGATTCGCGACCGTATCAAATAATTATTTATAGAAATAAAATCATAAAAATCATCCATATAACACTCTAAGTTCATATAATCCTATTGAATGACAATTTCATGAAATCATAACATTTTGGGATTATTCTAATATAAGGAGTTGTATTGCGGGTTTTAATGATTATAATTACGTAAAACCGTATTTTTTACGGTCGCGAATGATATTTTAATCAAAATAGAACCTGGCACCGAACTGCAAATTACAAAAAAGGTAAGAAAATTTGAATTTCCTGGGCTACCAAGGCGCATCCGAGCGGCGCAACTAGAGAACGCTAAACGAGCTTCAACTCTTCGAATATTGCATTATTATTTACATAAGACTATGTTCTTTCTATACCTAGGTATATAAAAAACCTAGATTTTTTTTACAATATCATCACTTATCACGTCGGTAGTTCCTTAATAAATTATCATGACAGGTCGACGTCGACTCATGAAGTCATGAGTATTCTCTTACGCACAGTAAACATTGTTTGATAAACGCTCTTATCTTAACCCAATTGTAGAGGTCAACGTACCTGCAACAAAAAGAAAATAAACATTAGAGATAAGTAATTACATAAATAAATATTATAATGAGTTAATATAGGGGCTTCTGTTTATAACAGCCGCGCTACGCTTGCCGCGGTTGGTGCGTGAATGGGTGGCCATAACCATCTTTACATACCGAGATTCCTCCGTGCCTCGGAAAGCACGTTAAGCCGTTGGTCCCGGCTGTCATTTGTAGATCTTTGTCAGTAGTTATGGCTAGTAAGAAGCCCAAAAGTCTGACAACCAGTGTTACCAAAGGGAATCGTGATAGCTCTTAGTAATTAGGTTCTGACCTCCACGTCAGATAGGCAGTCGCTTCATGTAAAATACTGGTATCCAGCTGCATCCGGTTAGACTGGAAGCCGACCCCAAAATAGTTGGGAAAAGGCTAGACAGATGAAGTAGTTTTTGTTTATAGAAGATGCGACAATCGCATTTTTATTTAGTTTCTCGGGAAACAGGACCTGGACAAAAAAAAATGAGAGAAAACTAATTTTCCCAGATATGAGACTTAGCCAGATCGATTTTTCGCCGATCGTAAACCCCTATATTGCAACTCTCATCGAAATCGTTAGAGCCGTTTTCGAGAACGGGATTCAAATATATACATATAAATAAATATTGCTAGTTTAATAGATTAGGTAATAATTTAGTACCTAATGATAACCTTTAATTTCTCATATTACAAAAAAAAAGTGCTGTACTAAACGTTACGTATCCTTCCCATGCTACATTTTCTCTGGTAATTTAGTTCTCATAATGACACCAACGAACATAATTGTTTATTAATAACACAATAAGAACAATAGAGTTATCAATGCTTGTTCAACGACATGTCAATATACCTAACTCAACACGAATGTGGGAAAGTAATAATTGGGACATGGTAACTATGCTGAACACACGTTATTATCTAAACTAATATTATAAAGAGGTTAAATTGTTTATTTGTTTGTAAGAGGTAACGTTTGGAAGATCTGATTTGATTACAAAAAACATCTGTCACTGATAAAAAGCTACACTATTGTGAGAGCCATAGGATATATTTAGGGTTCCTCAAAAGCAAAAACGGAACACTTATAGGATCACTTTGTTGTCCGACCGTCAGTCTGTCAAGACCCTTATTCTCAGGAACACGTGGAGGTATCAATTTGAAATTAATACCTAATACGTAGGACTATGGTCTCTTGGAGCTCTAAAAAATCAAGCTTCTAACCGTAATTCACCACGCGAACCTATTGCACGTTGGTAGATTTCACATGTCATGGAATTTTGGTTCTAAGACATGCCAATTTCTTCACGATGTTTTCCTTCACCGTTTTGAGAACAGTGGTGATGAAATAAAGTGCCTGGCTTGGTTCGCCGCTACGACCATCGCAACCGTTTCCACTGGGCCATCACTGGTTTTGCTCAGCTGAAATGATAGCCTTCATTTTTTGAAGTGAATACTTCTTTATCGGCGTTGTGCACTTTTTTTGGGATGGGTAAAAAATTTTAAACTCGCGTCAGAATGTGCTGTAAGATCCGTTGCCTAGCAACCGTCGAAGTAAATATTCAAACAAATAGTCTTCGACATTACGTAAAGATTGCGAGATAAGAAATGTTACCCATATTGATGGCTAAAAAAAAAGGCAGTCAAAACATACTTCATGAAAAGTGTTTAAATAAATTGTTTATTTTTGTTAGACTATATTTTCAAAATAAATAAATATACTACTACTAATGAATATTGTATTTAACCACATAAATTATAGTACTTTTATACTGATAAATAACGCAATTCGTGCGAAATTATTCCCTAACCATTTCAAAATATTCAAAAATGCACAACGATAATGTTCAAGTTTTCACTTCTGCCGGCACTCCCGGAGTGCAACCCGTTGTTTTTTTTTTAATGTAAAGCTAAACAACATCAAGTAGGTACCTACAAACCGTGTGAACTGCATCTTTTACCATAAATCATGTAATTACGACAACTGTACAGTTAACCGACAGTATAAAAGGCAAGTAATGATATTACCACACTTAATGACGCGAAGTAAGCATAATGGCTGTCTTTTAATGACTGAGATGTGATGTTACTCGAAATGCTTGTTTTAAAGGAGTTAATACTAAATAGGTATTTTTTTTCGTGGTACAGGTAAATGGTGGTTTTGATACCGCTACTGCAGGCGTAAGTATTATAATGATGCTTACTGTCATACTTATCATAGAAATAATGATCCATCGTTGTAAATATACATAGGCAGACATGACTAAAAGATAATATCAGTGGATGGGTGACCATCTTTACATACTGAGACTCCTCCGTACTTCGGGTCCCGGCTGTCATTCGTGGATCTTTGACAGCCGTTACTGGTCGTCAGAAGCCCCAGAGTCTGACAACCAGTCTTACCAAGGGGTATCGTGTTACCCAGTAACTGGGTTGTGGAGGTCAGCTACGCAGTCGCTCCATGTAAAATACTGGTATTCAGCTGCATCCGGTTAGACTGGAAGCCGATCCCAACATAAATTTGAGAAAAGGCTAGGCAGATTGATAGTTTGTGACTGTGGTGATGATGCTTTCAATATTAAATAATGAAAGCATCATCACCTATTATTCAACACTCTGTTTCTTAATCAGCCCTAGAACTATTATGACTGTTCCTTTAATATCACTAATTGACATTGTCACGATTTTATTAACTATTTGAGAATAACATAATTATTCTATTGAAGAGTTTAAATCCGCTTGACTGTCACTAATGACTATGAGACACAATAAAATAATTGTTATCGAGCTGCATCAGTCTTTGGGACAGTTGAGCATATAAAAAGGTCTCGGACTTTTTTATTTCGCAGTGCTCAAAGAAAACACGTGCTTACCATTTGTTTCTTGAGATATTACTTTAGATTATGCAGATTCATAAACCCAAAAAACCAGAAATGCAGTTGTCTTTATCAACTTACATAACCAACAACATTCACTGCAATAACGCAAAGAAAAGTAAAAACGCGTTGAGTACTAATATTGTCATATCGCTCGATATAATCGCGATATCATTTCTGTTTGTAACTGATACCGTGTGTCAACTTTCTATCTGGAACTTTCCATCTGGCGGTAGGGTTGTCCATGAAATATGATGCGGGGAAATGGTTTCATTTTCACAAAATGGAGGAATGATATTGGCAATATTGTAAACGTGGTTTAGACGTGGATAGTGTTATGATATGGCTGCAATGAAAGTTTTTATGACATTTTAATACACAATTTACGACTTATGCGACACAGAAACCCCACTACATGATATATCCTACCTCAATAACCTTTATAAACTAGAAGAGTGATGCGATATCTACGCACTGTCTGTTCAAAAAGTACCGGGAAAAGTATAAACAAACCAAGTTCAGGTTGAATTTTTACGCAATCACTTACTAAAAGGAATTAGTAACACATTCAGAGGGTTTCGACTTTATAATTCACGACGTACCTATTTCAAACAATTATTGTTTGAATAACTAACATTTTTACATGGTGATTGAAAAATAGTCTCCGAAAATTGAGGTTATAAAAGTAACCTCATTTGTCAAATTAAAAACATATTTAAGGTGATTTATTATTATTTAGATATTTGAATTTCGGGATTATTATTCAAATAATCAAATCGCAGCACTCAATTTGCTATTGGCATCCACAGGTACGGTTTCTGAGGCATCTGTTTACATTTTCGTGAGATACTTTTGGGACACACCATAGTAGAATGTACGCCACAGTGTCTCCACTCTTTTACCGTGATAAGCTAAGCATTGGCATGTTCCAGAGAAAACTAAGAAGTTTCCAACCCTTCCTTACATAAAATCGCTCGATCGTTACAGGTTAATGTTCAGGAAAATGCTGACTGTAATTTTATCTCAAATCTGTGAATGCAGATCAAAATGTCTCAATTAAAAAGTTAAGGACAGTCAGTCTCCTAAGTCTCCGAAGTCTCCTGCCCCATCTCAAAAATCCACCCTGTTATAGCAGGGCTCATTTCGAATAAAGTTTTCTCTAAAACAGACTTCCAAAAAAAATTTAATTCATAAGTAACACTCCTTCACGGGATGAAAATCCCCATCACAATGGCTGTCGCCAGACAGACGACAGACAGGGGTGGCGCGGATCGATAGCGGCCCTACGCATCCCTTCGTTCATTTTTTATCTCGCCAATTCACCGTGACATTTTCCCCCTGAAATCCTCGCTAAATGGCAGGATGATAACATCCCCCTTCGCTGAAGTTTGTTGGGGTAGGCTCCTTTTAATTTTCGTGGAGGGTGTGCCTGGAGCAATATCTGAGTCGAGAATCCACATTGAATAAAATAATGTTTCAGAAATGACATTTCATTGTTTTCTTTAGATAAAATGTCATTTCTTTTTAACCGACTTCCAAAAAGGAGGAGGTTCTATGTTCGACTTTATGTATGTTTTTTTTTTTTGTTTTTTTTTTTTATGTATGTTCACCGATATCTCCGCCAATTGTGGACCGATTTTGAAAATTATGTTTTTGTTTGAAAGGCTAAGCTCCCGAGGTGGTCCCATATAAATTTTATTGACTTTGCTTAGATAGTTTTTGAGTTAGCTTCAATAATACATATTTTTCCCACTTAGTTTATATGGACGATATGATGATAACTTCCTGTCACTGTTATTTATTGCAGTTAGTGGTATTGGATATTGTGTGGGGTAGGTACCACAACTAAAAAGTGAAAAATAAAAACTTTTTACAAAAAAAATTAAAACCGACTTCCAAAAAAAACCACTACAAAGTGAAAAATAACTTTAATTTCGGAAGTCGGTGGCAAAAAAACGAAAATTAAAAAACAAAGACACCGACTTCCGAAATTTAAGTTATTTTTCACTTTGTAGTGGTTTTTTTTGGAAGTCGGTTTTAATTTTTTTTGTAAAAAGTTTTTATATTATTGTGTGTTCGTTTTCTTTAAGTTGTCCCATTCCTAATACCGTCAGCGAGCCTATTGAGCTGCCAGTTATATTAAAACTGTATTTCCATGTCTATCTCCAATGGTATTATTGATTTATTGTACTCAAGTATTGTCTTCTGAAAACAATACACAATGCACCATAACAAGGTAAAACGCAGATTAAGCTGAAGTTGACTAGGACTGAACAGGAAGTCTCGACACTAACCATAAGTCATTTCCTCAAGAAGTTGGCTACAGAGTTGTTCAAGAAATAATAGACTAGGTACTAATCCTAGTAAGCTAAGCTCGGCTATAGCAAATTCCAACCCCAGAGGTTTACGTTTTCATAGTACCTACCTTGAGGCTCTGGCCTGTCTGACCAGACACTCTAAACTAAACACAATTTCCACGCAAGCTTCGCCCCCATGCACCTCGTCACTCCGATATTACACTAAACGCTAACACATCAGTAATAAAGTTGAATATCGCGTGCGCTCGTTGATCGTGTTCAAGGCTTGAGCACGAAAAATCTCATTGTTTATTTCGTTTATAACTAAAGTAATAATTGATGTATAGAAAAAATATGTTGTGGCTGGTTAAAATATACGTCGTCTATTGTAATTTTTTTTCTGTTTATAATATTATAAGTAAGGCAGTATAGATTTGTAACAGTTCTTAATAACTGTCGTGAAACAAGCTGAAAACCTATTCAATAACTAACGTAATTTACTCTCCACCCTGTCAACGCTCTGGAAGCCAGAAGCCTTACAACCCAAGGGCGTAATATAATGCTTTTACGTAAACCAAATCCGCTTTAGTAACTCTTATAAACGCTTATGGAAACTGGGACGAGTTTGTGCGTTAACTAATGTATGTTGTGGAGCAATGGCGGTTATGACTGTTTGGAAACTATCATGGAGAGCGGAAAACCGCATCGTGCGGTCGAAATAGGAAATATTATGACATTTCCTAAAGTGTAGTGTGTAATGGAGTTTGTTGCGTAGATCGTTCTATCTCTATGTTCTATGTTATCAACCATGTTATGTTATGGAATCATGCGCGTATTGTATAATTATCACTTGCTTTAAAAATGGTGAAAGAAAACATCGTGATGAAACAGTACCCTAATTACGTAATACATGATCAATCAGATTCTGAATCGTTTTGAAACAGATTGCTAATTCATTTGTTCATAAGTTGGAAAAAAATATTAGCTCAACAACGTAAATAACGCAATGAATGTTGTTGAACTGTCAAAATGAAACAGATTAGTCGGAACCGTTTACGAAGATGTGTTGCATAATTAGATAGCCGGCATGCCTGAGAGATATTTGTCGACGGCATGTGAAGCCAAGAGGCCCATGGGCGGCTTTAAAACTCTGACATTACTAAAACCACACGAAAATAAGATCTTATAGAGGAGAAGTCCAAGCTCAAGGTCTGCCAGCGAGCAATGGAGCGCAGTATACTAGGCGTTAAATTAACGGATCGTGTTCGAAACACAATACTGCGCTCCAAAACGAAAATAGCTGACGTGGCTCAAAAGGCTGCCCAACTTAAATGGGACTGGGCAGGACATGTCTGCCGCATGTCGGACAAACTGTGGGCCCAAATAACACAGAACTGGTGCCCCGAGACAGTGAGGCGGGGTCGCGGCAGACCACGTAGGAGATGGCGGGACGAGCTGGATAAGTTCCGTCAAAATTGGGAGGAGGACGCGCGGGCTCGCGAACGATGGAAGGAGTGGAGGGAGGCCTTTGCCCAGGAGTGGGACAGCACAGGCTAGTATAAAAAAAAGAGGATCTTTGATTTCCGCCCAGCACCCTAATTACGAAACGCAAACTCAATTTTAAATTGAAACCAATTGAAAAAGATTGTCAGTCCATTGCTTCATAAGTTCGACAAAAAGAATCTGCTTAATTTTTTTTGTCGAACTTATGAAGCAATGGACTAGCAATCTTTTTCAATTGGTTTCAATTTAAAATTGAGTTTGCGTTTCGTAATTAGGGTGCTGGTCCTTCAGGTGGACCATTGTGCATGAGCCATGGCGGCCGTCGGTGGTTATTCCCCAACCATCCCTGCTTATAACGTTTTTGCAGATTAGGAAGCGGTGGCGGGTTGATTTGGGCAATCTCTTATAATTTTTTTGTCGTATGAAAAGCAATCATTTTTGCACTTTTGAGTTTACGTACGGCGGTACAGTACGAAACAACTTAGATGTAGCATAGAAAATTTTCATTCATTCATTTAAATTTTACGAATGTATTTGGTTAGGAGACTTTACAAGTTATTGCGTTTTCGAGTTTCACCTGAAGCAGTAACAAAGATTGGTGATTTTGAAGGCGTACTCAGTTCGGATGGTGATCGGTTTTACGAATTTTGCCGATGCTACATCTAAGTTGTGTCGTGCTGTACAGGGGAGTAAATGGAAACGTGACTATGTTTATGACAATCTTAGCAATACATCTCTCTGGATACTGACGAGATACGCACTATGCAGATATACTTGACCGTTCAAGTGGACATCAGGTGGGCATAACAATTAAAATTATATTGTGTCTCGTTAATGACAGCTGAAGGTTTATGTATAAATTCGCGTGTGGATTGTTTTTAAGTTTTTATACTGTAACCACTCTGCGCCAGCGCGCTGCATCAACGGTGGCACGACTCATGGCCACCCCTAACAAGGTTCTGAAAATGATAGCTGCCACAGTGGACTGTTCTTATAAAATTCACTGCTGTCAGTTACATGTATTATCACGGTATTGTGTTGGACAATGTTAATAATGTAGCGGTTACACCGCCACATACGAACAACGCAGCAAAGACATGACGTCACACAAATCCTGCATCGCATAGTTAGAGTTTACCGCGAGAACTATATAAGACTATCCGATATCTTACGGGCAGTTGCCCGCCAGACACAACACCCGTCTGGTCGGAGAATCCTCCCTTTTCTAATGAGGATGAGTGAACTTTACACCCTGTTCCTCATACATCTAAACTATCACTGAATCTTCGATTGAATGAAAGATTTTGGATTTGAATAAAGAGGCTAAATATTCGATGAGCCTCAATGATTGGCGGTCTTAAGAGTTCATAAATGTCAATAGGAAACAGCAAAAACAACACTTTACGAATACAAAGTTCCATACAGCACTATCTAAATCATCGTTCTTTCGAAACCACGCGTAGGCCTCAACAACTCATTACTATCTACTTTATATTTGGCAGTAAGTTAATCCCTTCATGAATATAATCCACGTGTGGGTGAAATGAGGATAATCTTAACTGCCATCAGACTATTTGAATAGGAGTGATAAAACGTCAACAAAACAGAAGGTGTAACTAATTGGAGACATTAATGTGGAAATGAAATTGAGAATTGATTTCTTGAAGTTCGTTTTGAAGTGTGAGCGAGTATATATTATAACACCATTTAGGAACGTGAAAACTGGTCGAAAATCTACACACAAGATTTTTTTGCCACATCTAAACAGGTGCGTCTAGCACCCGCTTAGATGTGGCAAAAAGTATTATGTATATACATACATAATAAGCCTATTAATGTTCCCACTGCTGGGACACTGGCCTCTTCTCTGTGAGAGGGAGTGGGCCGTAATCTACCACGCGGGCCCAGTGCGGGTTGGTAGATGTCGCATGTCTTCGAATTTTTGGTACTAAGACATGCCGGTTTCCTCACGATGTTTTCCTTCACCGTTTTGAGAACAGTGGTGATGAAATTATTTGTACAAAATAAATCTCAAATATTTATTTATTTAAAGCGCCTGCTTAGGTTCGAACCCACGACCTACAGCTCGTAAGTCGCGGCCGATACAACTGGGCCCCACTGCTCTCCTCAACATGCAAAAAGTATTATATTATTTTTAATTATTGTGAATGTGAGGACTATGTGGATATTTTTTAATTTTTTTTACTCTTTAATTTTTTTCTTTCTTTCTCAGTTAGTTTAATGATGGTCTGGCAGTTTGAGTAGTTGATGCGGCCTACCCAAATGTCCTTTCTTTGGTATTGTTCGTCGAGTTGAGCTCCTAAGTTCTGAGTTGAGCTCCACGATTACTGACAAATGCTTGTACTGACTGGACAGGTCCACTCAAATCTGTGTGGTTCTTTCCTCAAAAGACCATTTCAGGCACTAATCTACATGGTCCTCATATGGCTTATGTTTGGACTTTAAAAGAGACTGTGACCTCTCGTCTGTTTCGGCCTTTCTTCTCAGAGTAGTCAGATAGGAAACGCCGAACTCATTTAGCTTATTTTTTTTAATATGACGTGTAAAGTGATTTCGATATCCTATTTACAGAATAAACAATTTCATTTCATTTCCTTTTCTTTTCTAAAATATTCCTCATCCCCATCTCAAAAAGACATCCTGTATAAGAAATGTCACACATGTCACATACACACAAGTAGGTACCTATGTATCAAGATCCTCTCGTTAATTACAAAGATGAAATTGATAACACAGCTTCCTTATTAACAACATTTAATTTGTGAAAGCTTAATAAAAAGTCATTTAATTCTGTGAGAAAGTGAACATAATTGCGATCAGTTTCGGTGCACTTGTCATCATTTTGGATTGGATTTTGTAAAATGTCCATTATACGGTACATTATGGTAATTTTCAGTGTTTAAACGATATTTAAGAGAATGTTCGTTATGGTTTCGATTGTCGACAACAAGATGTGTCAAGACAAAAACAAGTATTTTGATGAAATAACATAACATCCTGTCTCCGAAGGGTTAGGCAGAGGTGTACCTATAGACCCTATAGTACACTCACATTTCGCCAGTTATGTTTAAGTCCCATGTAATAGGGGGCGAGCCTATAGAAAATCCAGATGGGAAAACCTAATAACACTTTGTCCGACCCGGGAATCGAACATATTTCGATGAAATCTGCAATGCACATCTCACTCACTCTACACAAGTCACAGCCATATAAGTCGTTATGATGTAGTTAATCATGCCGGAGGTACCATCGTCGAGAAAATGGGCTGCTAATTCTGCATGCAAAGCTAAACTTTTCACGTCACCAAGGATTGATATAATTGCTGACTAATAGCATGTAGCAGCAGTTAAGTTTTAAATTAAAAAATAACAAGTGGCTGAAAAGCTTTAAAATATTTTACCAAAATCAATAGTCACTTTATACAACCTAGGCTCAAAATCAGCATCCCCAAAACGCTCGCCCTTCACGAGTTCCTAGTGCTTCAGCTGGGAAGAATAAGTAACGCAACAAATTCCCTAGCAGCACAGCTGTTTGTTCAGTTAAAAGCACTAGTTATTCCGCATTCCTAATGCAGAAGTTTCGAAGAACAATAAAACCTCTTTACACTTGCATAATCTTCTCTTTACATGCTTCTTAATATACCTTTTACCGTTACAATCGTCCAATCCAAATCCAGCTCTCTAATATTAACCTTCTCCACCACAAATATCTACACCAAAACAATATGCTCGCCCATTAAAGTATCGAGTTTATCGTTCACCGAACTGTACAATACTGTACATTTAGCAGACGAAATAACTCAAGGGCAACGCACCAACAGCTATATTTAATTACAACTACCAATGGCCGGTAGGCTTGGAGTAATAACAACAACACTGGAACTTGGGAAGCTGTTTATAGAAATTGAGAACGGAAATAATACTGAACTACCTGTATTCGTGTTTTTACTGAACTACCTGTATTTAGTTTGTGCAATGAAAAAGATACTATAATGCTCTTTTCCATGTATTAAAGCTAGTCAAAAGCTTTACCCAAATCCACCAAAGGAAAAGATACGCCACACTACAACAGTTAGAGAAACTTTCTTGCGCAATTAGTATGTTATCCATGATAGATAGGGTAAGAAATGGGAGAAAAGATTGGGATAAGATTGGAAAAGAAAAAGAATACGTTGTGACGACAACATTATGTGATATAGTGTCCATAACGCTACATACAGAAACAGTAAAGACCCTCATTATGACCAATACCTACAATTAGTAACTTGGTAAGCAAAGGAATGAAAAAATCCCCCTGATTTAAATGTAGTCTTTCTTCTAAACACATGACGGATCATACTATTGTATGTAGTGGTAATAGGTTGGTAGGTACATCACTTAATGACAGAGAAAATAAACGCTGCAGCCATGCGCCAGCGCATACATGTAAAATGTATGTTATTCTCGTACATCGCGTGTACTAATCACGGGTTTTTTTTACTGTTTTCCCATACTCTTACTTTGTCACATGATGTACTTGAAGATTTATCTTTTCGCACTTCTGCGGTGTTTAATCTTTTAAAACAACTTTATCTTTGCTCGACTTAATTAATTAATTTCTGTTGTGTTTTATACTACATGTAGGCAAAGGACTGAAAATTTTGGTGTGACTTGAAGGATTTGTCTAATAAATGATGTAACTAACATACTTAGGCATAATTGTTTTAAGAGCAGAGTCCATCAATCTACCTAGCCTTTTCCCAACTATGTTGGGGTCGGCTTCCAGTCTAACTGGATGCAGCTGAATACCAGTATTTTACATGGAGCGCCTGCCTATCTGACCTCCACAGTAATGGGTAATACGATACCCCTTGGTAAGGCTGGTTGTCAGAGTTTCGGGCTTCTGACGACCCGTAACGACTGTCAAAGATCCAAGATTGACAGCCGAAAGATGGTCACCCATCGACGGACCAATCTCGGCAAGCGTAGCGGCTGTTATTTCTTAGTTACGAGCTTCTCCATTTTAAAAGATGAGTAAACTGCTAAAAACAAACAGGTAGCTATAGGACGTATCAGCTGTTTGTCACTCAAAAGAATTCAAAGATTTTTTATTTTTTTTATTTTTTATTTATTTAAAGGGCTTTGTCGCTTAGCGACCACATCGCCCAGTGCACAAAGAATTTGAAAAAGAAAGAACAACTTGTCCACTCACAGATAACGCCAGACTCCAAAGTACCAACGCATTACACGCAAGTCATTTTCAACTTTCGACTCACGTTGAATCAATAAACAAAACCTCCTTAATTAAGATCTGCGATGACTCATCATCACTTCATTGATCTAGATAAAATTCTCAGGAAGCACAAACTGCCCAATTCACCTTAATTTATCAAAAAGTGTACCAACAAAATGGTAAGGAGTTCACTAAACTTCAGCGCTAAACATTTACACCACCCACGCGTTAATTCTAGTACAGAGGTTTGTTTCTTTAGGCGTTAAATGCTGTGTTTGCGTGAAGTACCGATATCGACTCATTAGCCTAGTGGCTTATTGGTCTTAGGTGTTAAAATGGCTCGGATTCAGCTCCGAAGTTACGAGGCCTGGATGTTCTGAAAGTCATCAGAAGAGTAGTCAATGATAATGAAGACGTGTTAGACGTCAAGCAAAGTGGAGAAGCTATTGATAAAGAAATTGAAAATACATTGGTTTAACCATAGGGAATAATGAATTTGTATTTTGTAAACCTAGTTTGTGCCGATCGGACAGCAGAAGTAAGAACTCTGTCCAGCCCTTCTTGCATAAGTAGTTTGATGAGAGAGTATTTAACCAATGAGATCTGGAAGTAAATAACTCGGTATCGGCAGTTTGTTCCAAAATCACTTAAACACGTCCTGTATTGAACGATTTTGGAAAGTGAAAGGAGTAATTTTGTGCTTCGAGAGAAATTATACATATTTGTAACAAGAGCAAGAGCTTTTCCTTTTAAGTAAACGAAGTAAAACATTATATTTAGGAAATATATTTTGGTAGAACCAGATTAATAGTTTCCGTTGAGGTAACATAAGTTGAAATGGCAAAAGAGCAGCATCATATTTTTAAGAATAACCTAAGATTCTGAGAGATTCTTGTACCAAATGTATACATACATTTGCACTGCTAGCTCCTAAGGCTGATAATACTGCACATGAGGAACTTGCTGATGACCATTATCCCCACAATAACAAGGACAGAGAGGAGTGACACTCTGACACATACGTAGCTGGGAATCAGAATGATGAAGCATTATTATTTCTAACTGCACTCCGACCTAATGGCAAATTAATTGTATATCGTCTACAAAGAGCAATTCTTAGAGTTGACTCCTTTAAGTAACAAGTAGCGTGGTAGGATTACTAAATTATCATACTCGTATAGTTTATAACTACAAACAGACCTTGTAATTAATCATGAATAAAACAGACATGCAATTAATGTCAGATTTGGAGTTGATAAATTATAAATATTAATATGAATTGATGAAGCAACAGTTTTAAGGAAAGGATCCTCAGACTCACGAATGAGGTCGTCAAAGGTTACTATCATCCAAATATATTTCGACTACTAAAATAGTACTTATTGTTATTTTCGAATTGACTTTTTGTCTGTCTTCATCAATGACTTATATTACAAACCGTAAGATCTTAAACCGATTTGGGAGATCTGCAAAAAGATGTCTTGTCGTCAGATTCAAATCTTTTCACTTTACCTAATGTCGGTTTTTGCTAATCACTACTCACAGTAAACATAGTAAAATTCACATTAAGACCTAACAAACTAATTCCAATTGTAAATCCTAGCACAGACAGTTAAACTCTCAATCAATCTTACGCAACATTAGTGCAATCAATCACTTCAACCATTGATTAAGTTGGCAACACTGCTAATGTATTTGAAAGGTTAGGTCTCATGTTTGGGGTGTCTTTTTGCTGAATCAATCATTTGTAACAACTGGTTGAGGGTAATGAGCGTTTGAAGGATAGTTGGTGATTAGAAATGGGAAAATAGATGATGGCTGAGTGGAGGAAAACTAACTATCGTTGGATTCGTTTTAATACTTTTTCAGGAAGGGCCGAAGACAGTGTAAGAATTGATGATAGCAACATGGTCATTGGTAATTGATTAATGATTGTGTTTGATGTAATGATAATTTATTGTAGAGGAACTCAACATAATATATTTTTTCAAAGATTATTTTCGTTCGTTAGGGTATCTTAAGCTTACCTGTTGCCGCGGTTGGTCCTTGGATGGGCGATCAGCTTTACATATCGAGACACCTCCATGCTTCGGAAAGCACACTAAGCCAATAAACTACGCTATTGGCTTTATATGAGTTTGGCAGATGTATTTTCATTCGTTAAGAGACTGAAGAGCACTATAGTCTATTAAGTCAATCTTTCTCTTTAGCTTAGCTAGCTTCTAAATATAAGGATGAGAAGAACAGTTACATAAAAGTAATCCTGATACTTCTGTCATTCCAAAGTCAACTAAAAATTATACATTCATTTCACAAATTGAATATAGACACAAGTGAAGGTATTATCACGTCGCATAATGAACTTGAACAGGCACAATCAGTGCCGTGGGCCTAATGATAAAAGTCACCAATAAATCTTCATTAATCAGGACTAGTTTAACCCAGATTGTGGAAACTGTAATCTTGTAGGAGCTCGTTTATCAATGACGTGGGGCCAAGAAATGAGAGGAATAATTGTGGTTAAGCAAATACGATTTATTCATGTCCAGTGCCATTTGTTTCCTGACTATATTGTTATGGTTAAGAGTTAGTTTCCAATTGTGTACTCTTGGAAATTGGCTTTATCTTCAGTCTGATAAATTACGTTGTTTCAATCTTCAATCTTCTTTACGTTGTTTATTTCTGAATTATCTGGTTTAGAGACAATATAATGTTTTGATTATTTCTCTCGGTCTGTAATATGAAAGATCTATCCATAGTTAAAACATTGTTTTTTGTCAGTAGCAACCCGGAGTCCGGTTTTTTGCCTGGTTGATGGCAACAGGCTAGCCACCAGTTACAAGGGACTTAACGTAACTGGCGAAATGTCAGTGTCCTATTAGGTATACCTCTACCTTACACTGCGAGGAAAACAGGCGTCATATGATGTTATGTTTGGATTTCAGAAATGACCGTTTTTTAGCCCAATGACAAATCTACTGATCATAAAACACGCAAAAACGAGTAGACCATGAGAACAACCCAACTTAACCGTCTAATAAATCCGCTGTTTCCATAGCCCAAAGCGTAACCGCGGTTGCATTACACAAATCATTGGATCTATGTAGATGAATGAGCAACAAAACCGACGGGACAGTTTTAAGACGGCCATTAGATAGCCCGGGGGTAGACGAGGCGTAAGACGCATGCGCTGTGCGTGCTACGGAGTACATGTTATTTGATTAGTACTGGAAGTATGGGTAAGTTTATGGTGGCAAAGGAAAGGAGGAAGATGTTTATGAATATGAATTGGCGCTTAAAGGTAATAAAATTTATATAGATGGATAATATTGATAAAGTAATCTTGCAATCTGTTAAATAAAGTTGCAGCGTTGAAAAAGAAAGCAAAACTCAAAAAAACTCAAAACTCAAAGCATTTATTTCAATTAAATCATATACAGGCACTTTTGAATTGTCAAGGAGTCAGTCAGTCAAAAATATGAAGCTAGTTGCCCATTCCAAAGCGTAGTAGGTACCTATGGAGAAGAACGGGCAAGAAACTCCACGGACACTCTTTTAAATAAACAATAAAAAATAAAATTAATAAAATTCAATAATGCAAAAAAAAAACAAGAAATGGATAGCTCATAAAACATGACACTTTTCGTAATCGATAGCAAAGGAGGGAAAAACTAAAAACATTAACACAATTTTTAAAGCATTCGTGGTAGCTACAGCAAACGTATATGCTATTATATTATTTCATCAATATCAGAGGACCTAACTAGAATAGATGTAAAAGATATCAGAAACAAGAAAACCTTCAACCAATGCTGTTAAGATAAAGATAAGGCGCCGAATGGTATCAGTGCAATGCGTATGCAAATCTGAGCAGTAAAGATTTCCATGGTAATACGAATGTTACAGCCCTCGTTAACACCTACAGAGTAAATAATGTTGGAACATTCTACTATTGAAACGTCTGGTAAGCTAGATTTCGAATAAATGTACTACGCGGACAATGGCGGTCAACCATTTTTTTACCCTTATGCGTTTAGTAATAAGGTTGAAAGTGGTACACAGTCAGTGTCGACGATGGTACGTACAGTCACTGAGTTAGAAAATTTATTAAGGAATGGAAAAATATGTATGGCAGATTTGTAAGAAATGCATGTGCCATGATGCATAAAATACATGCTGCACCATCTATTTTGAGATCACAATGATTTTATTGGCAGGTTCAACCTTTCTTTCTTTAAATTGATTATTGTTGTACAGAAAAGTTATTAGTTTACATTTTAAAGTTTACAAAACCAAAAACCACTTTTTACACACCCAAGCCCAACATAACTGATGAGATGACAACCAGACAGAAGTAGGACCAGAATCCAGACCACACGACAAAACTATGTCCACATAACATTAACACCATTAGTACTGGCAACAAAAGTGTTTTTCAATATGTCCTCAACGAGATATTAATTCTCGCGCTGGGCCATAAGGCTATAACTCAGGGTTCAATTAGGGCCACTGGAGACAGTTATTGAGGAAGTGGCCCTGCTGGACATAGACGCATCTGGGACATTGTTTGAAGATGAAGCTCTATGAATTGGTGTCTTTGTTGTTGGATGGTGAAGTGTAGCTTGGATTAGATGGTATTTGATTGAAACAATTTTTGGCAATAGTCGATATCTCTGTCGGTCAGAATGAAAAGGAAAAACTGGAGAAGGAGGTAAAGCAGAATATGAAAGTAAGATGACAGATTAAAATTACATGATTTTTGAAAAGAAAAATACTCAAGTGTTGAATATTAGAAAGAACGAGAAAGAAAAAATGTTTATTGTTAAATAAGACACTCATAACAATTAAGATGAAAGCAAACCATGACAACTGTCGGTTCTAATCCGTTTATTTTATGATTCTGACATTAACATAGTTAATTTGAACTATACAATGGCCGAGTGAGCAAGTGTGGTGATCTATTCTATGCGTGTTACCTCTCAAGATGAGAAAACGTTTTCCCTAAGTCAATTACTGTCTTATTCCACGTATTACGTTTTAGAAAATAATTGCCCACTTACAATGCCATAGCCCTTGGAATGCAGCTGTCACCAAGGCTGACCTGCCATAGCTAAGTATAACGGCACTTATATATTGCATATATGTGTTATATATTTCACCCGCAAGGTCGCAGTGTGCGTCCGTCACGCGTTCCTTACTTTTTTCTGTGGCTCAAGGTATAAGAAGGTCACTTGTTTCTCTTCAAGATTAATGAATGCTACTTGCTATAAGTTTCCTGCAGTTCTCTACATTATTTTATTCTGTGTTCTTATTAATAAGATTTTATGCTTTATACGCAGACGAGTCTTGAAAACCACGTAATGGCAAACCGTAGTGTGGGACAGCTCCCAGCTAGATGAGCTGATGACCTAAAGAAGGCGGCTGGGGATTGACGGAATTTGGGAGAGACCTACCAGCAGTGGAATGCGATAAGCTATATTGACCTTTCTTTGTAATTTATAGGCCCCGGTCTATTACCGACATGTTTGTTTCCTCATTTCTGTTTTGTTCCTGCATGAAGGATGACAGACGAATAACTTTGTTACCTTCAAAATTCTCCAGAATGTTCGTATTTTCTGGAGAATTTTCCGTATTTTGGTAAATATCTAATATCCATCTTCTTTCTTCTGTTAATATTTACTTAATCGCTTTAGCTTGTAACTTATCCCACAACGTTCCACTACATTATAATATTTATAACCGTGATAAATAGCAAAGAATAATGAATCGCAAATACGTTTAGTGTATTTGTAAGCATTGAGTGCTTGACCAATCAATGGTCCAGATATGGCTGTCATCCGGCCGCTGCTTTTTATGGCTTTTTCAACGCTATTAACGAGTTTGATAAGAATAAAATTGCTTTTGAGTGTAAGGTCGATTTCGGAATTGTCTTTTTTGTCGTCAGTATTATGATATTAGGTGGCATGGATCTCTAATGAATAAATAAGACTAAGCGTCATGACGTTAATTTTACAGGAGTGTGTCGTAAAGAATTTAAATATGAATTTTAAGTAAAGTGGATTCCGAAATCATTATAAAGGTGAATGGAAGAAGTCCTAGAGCAGTATTTGAGCTACTTGTAATACAATAACATTAAAGCCAACGTTCATACGTATGGCTTCAAGAAATGCTTCAAGGGCTTCTTATTATGTTATATTATGCTTTGTTTAATAGACGATAGTTACCATGTCAATGTTTCAGTGATCATTCACAGAAACACCGTCTGTTCTCATTCTCTATGTATTTCAGGATATAGTAAAGAATCTTTGGAAGAATCCTTCTCCTACTAAGAGCAATATTGGTTTGTCGTAATTCCCGGCTAAAACAAGTATCTTAACAGAGCCTTTCATTATAGCAGTCTTCCAGGTTCCAGACAAACCAGACTCAGGCCAAAACAATATCTCACCCACCCCCACCCAATTAACCAATCCCGATATCAGTACACAACTGGGCCACAATGGCCCAACCACAGAGCTAATTCCACAAAATTATCGAGTAGCCTCTCTAATTACTCACACTTGGCCGAACGCCGACCGTTATGGAGGCGGTGAGGCAAGTTCATTGTCACAGTTTAGACCAGCAATTGTGTATGCTTGGGTGGTTTGACCATTGGATTTTGCACTAGTGACTTATTTTTGTCCTATAGTAACAGTTACAAGGATTAACACATTATTTACGATGATATTTTCAAATATGAATTGAGAACTTCATTGTAAAATATGTGCTTGTGTTGTGCGTAATAGACGAACATTGGTATAATACCAATGTCCGTCTACTGACATGGAATAAGGGCAGGAGAATGATGATGCTTAGCTAATGAAAGCATCATCATTATGTCATTCTCCTGCCTGTATCCCAATTTATTTGTGGTCGGCGCAACATGTCCCTTTCTTCCATACTTCTCTATTAAATCGTCATCTCGGTAGTCACCCCATTCCTAGACACATCATCTTTCACATAGTCCATCCATCGATTCTTTGGTCTTCCCCTACCCTCATTCCTCCGCATCACATGTCTATTTACGCATAACTAAGGTATTAGCTAAGCATATGGAACATAATAAATACACCTGATTAAGGTTCTATTTGGGTCTTAGATAAGTTGCAACATGGAGGTAGATTTATAAGTGTAGAAATTTATTAGCACAAAAGAAAAACACACATGACTAAAGTAATATATTTATCATTCCTTACGCCCTGAACCACTTTTGTAGATAACCAAAAATTTACTTCATGATATCTACGAGGATAACTAAACACTTGGCAAATTAGTCATATCCCAATCGAAGCTTTCTCCAGGAGAATATGACACAATAATTCCAAAATAGACCAAAACAATAGATTTTCACCTCAATAGAATGGCGAAACTTCTAATCATTTCGGTCGATTTCTAGACATTTACATACAATTATTGAAATTATTTACTCCGGAGTAATCGTAGCGACCTTAGTCACGCGTTTGAATTAACTATACACATTGTTTATGGCATTGTAGAATGTTCCTTTCTCGAGACGTATTTGACTTTTGGAATAGACAATGATAGGAGAATTTCGTTTGTAACCTAAATTCAATTACGTTTCAAGGAATGCACATTCATAGTGGCTGGAATAGACAGCTTTAGAATGTGGACAAATGACAGAATGTTGCCCCCGGTAAAATATTATCATTAAGGCACATCTGGTTATAATGAAAGCTGACGAAGTTCTTCAGAAATGGCAGGAGACAAATTAAACAATGCATAGCAGCAGTATTGAATTATGGAAGCGTTTGGTCAAAAGTTATTTTTTTGAAGTTATGTTCTATTCTGCCAGTAAACTGTATTTGGTGAGGCAGTGTCTAGCTGACTAATCCTTTCACCACAATCGATAATTCGATCGTCTCTTCAAACTCTGCATATGTCTATCAGACGTCATCTCAGTATTTACTTCCTTTCCAGCAACCTCATCTATCACACAATCCAAAATGTTCGGTCTTTGAGTGGTATCATTAATAGTGTTACAGTACAGACCGTCGAGAGAATGCGTTCTTGACACTTGTCAGTTGGACAATTTCTATTAACAATAAGGATCAAATTCGCAAAACACATATTCGTTAGTATGAAACTGACAGCTGTCAAGAATGCATACTTACTCTCGACGGCCGGGCTGTAGTAGCCGTAATATTATTAAAAAAAGTCACGTGAATATTCAACACCAATCGGCATATCAAGATTCAAGTCCACGTGAGCGAGTTCAGGCTAATTTGATTAACTATGGACAATCCGACGCGCTCGCCATTCATTAATGTTTACTTGTTAGCAATTTTCAACGCTTCAGTGACGTGAGCATTAGCTAATGAAGAATACAAGGCATTGTTTTTAACAGGATTATCATCAGCTGTCAGCTGGTTATTCATTACAAAATAAGTAGTCACAGAATTTGAGATATTGAACATGTGAATGGGTAATTGACTGGAATTATGTAAGCGTAGATTAGTCAAAGGCTTTCGGTACACATAATAATTGATAAGCTCAAGGAAGAATCTTTTAGTGTCAAAGGAAATTGCAAGTCGCGGATTCTAACCAGAGGGCCTAGACAAATGACATTCGCTTCGGAGCGATTCTATTTCGACAATCGCTATCGCTTCAACGACATACCTACACTACGTTTCGCTATCGTCTGATCCATTGGTTTCTTCGATAAAAATTACATATTGTCTCTGGTCTTTCGTTAGCAAGTTATCGTTCGAGGCTGTATGAATGGAATGATGTTAAATATTGTCTAGCTAATTTCTATTCGTTGAGCTATGATCACGTGACGTTTCGATAGCTTTTGTCAATCCCATACATTTTTGACTTTTCTATTAGCGTTCTCGCTAATCGAATGTTACTTTGTCTAGGCCCTCTGGATCACCTGATTAGAATCTTTGACTTGTCATTTTGCTTTGGTTTGTTATAGCTTCAAGGACCAGTCCTTCTCATTAGTGTCAAAACGAGGTGAGGCTTCTAACTATACATTGTTTCCACTTTTAAATGTCACCATAAGATATTTATAATGACAGAAACATGAAGGACGATTTGTTTGACTTTTTCGCCAGAGTCTTCTTGTTCTTTTCGAGTCGATGGTACTCTTCTTCGTTGTTTTTTTTTTCTTATATGTTTTGAGCCCAGTAGGTGGTCACATTGATGATAAGTGGCATTATTTAGATCGTCCGCGGTGCAGGTGAACGGGCACTTAGGACACTCCAGCAAGTGAGACATGTTCGTAAAGCTCGCTACTACCAATGCCAATGAAATTTGTAGGCTCGACTATAGGTATCCTAAATGAGCGGATGTCTTCGGTTTTTTTCGAGCCCCCTCGTGCCCGTGACGCTTCTGTCAGATATTCGCATGACAGTCGGCTGGCTGTAGATCCGCGCTATAAAGGTCGACGCGCACCGCACGCACCGTTAGAGGCGGGTATTTAGGTCGGCGCACGCGCCCGCTACAGTATGCCACACTGGGTGACGGGGTGAGGGATAAGCGGCAGCGATTTGAATTTGTCACGCACAATGTTAGGATGGCGCATCGAAGTTAAAAAAGATATGAGTGACTAAAAGAACGGAAACGACACTCTTCAAATCCATATTTTTTTTAATAACATTTTCACAAAAAGTTTTTCGAGGACTTAGTGTTAAAAGTGTTGAAAATTACCAACTCTTTATGATTGTTAAAACTCCAATCGTTTAATATAATATATGACTCTAGAAAGAAGGTCTACTAGGATAACTGCTAATACAGATGTATGAAAGACGACATATTGTTCCGAAAAAAAAATTAGGGATGAATGCAAGAGTTACTTAAATACTTACGTATGACTCTAAAAAACTGCACAAGATTATAACAAACCTGACGTTAATTTTTAAATCTATTTAAAGCAGTAGCAATTTGTAATTCAATTAATTGATAAAAATAATCGTGCAGTAGTCATTTGCAATCTTAATTGGTAATAACTCTTTGAAATAAACAACTAATAACTTATTAATATGAAGCACAATTTGTCCTAATAAATTATAAAATCGAATAAAAATTCCTAACTTAATAGAGTAAGGTAATTTTTCATAGAAGTCAAGGTAGACAAGGCAAGTATGTGAAAAAATATGACCAATCATGCGCAGACATCAATAAATTAACCGCGGCCGGTAATTTTAGTTTAACATCGCCGTTTAAAAATGTATTAGCATAAATATTAACTGCAGTACATTAGGTCATTTGAATTTAAATACATCATTTTGACACTGACTGAAGACATAACGTAAAACAGAATACTCAATCATCCTAAATTAATATTTTATTTGTTCTGTTGTACTTTATCCCTGCTAAAACCTGGGAATCAGTCAACTCTTAACCTGTAAGTCTGTTTTGAACAATATTTATGAAGGAAATAAAAGTTGAAGCCTACTTTTTAACCGACTTCCAAAAATGAGGAGATTTTTTGTAACATGTTTTTCTCCGATTATATTTTGATTTTATAAATTTTGAGAGATTCAAAATACATTTGCGCCAGCTAGGACCAAAATCTATAAAATTATCATAGATGGCGCACAATTTTTTAAATCGCTTGTCCTCATAACTTGACCCACACTAGCAGAAACAGTAATCTAGGATGTTATGTGTTATGTACGTGACATGTCAACGTTTGTGACGGAATGTTACCGATTTTACAACATGTCCAGCCAAGGGGTACTTATGCTGAGCTGCCAGTCAATGTGTAACTGCTGACTCTTAAGGGGGAAATCTTAGGAGCAATTGCCACTCGGGCATTCTACTTAAATATTATTATATAGATAGTTTTAAGAGCGTGCATTCTGAAAGTGGGCAACGTCACAAATACTGTCAAATATTTTGCTGTTTTGATTTATTTGAATTTGGCAATATTACGGAAATATGAAATATGGCTAAGTACTCGTATTGATTATGAAATGCAATAATTAATAATGTAACACCGAATATTTTCACCGAGTTTTAGATGTAAAAAAGTATTTGGAAACTTTCCAAATGCCTTTTTTTTTCACCTAAAACGGTTACAACACCAAATTGTGTTATAAAAAAAAATCTTCGAGCAACTTGGAAGTAGAGCTAGCACACGCGGTTGGTCACAGTTCTAACCTAACCTATTTCAACAAAGTTGCTTGCAGAAATGTTTTCACAATTTTCTAATTATCCGTGTTTTCGCGAAAATTCGAATGATCAAATCACGACATATACACGGTTTCCAATCTTGTCTCAGTGTAATTCTAAGTATAGCTTGAATCAGCTTTTCATTCGGCGGCTCTCAAGATGAACATAAATAGTGACATGCACGATAAAGATCACGTTGTTTACATTGTTCGCAGAATCATCTGGCGCCCAGTACACGTATAGTTTCAATTTATTTCAGTACTAGTTATCTACAGTGACTTAATTTTGTAAATTACACAAATGTTCAGTAGCAGCCTGGACCTGGAGTCTGGACATTGTGCCCGGTTGATGGCAATAGGCTCGCCCCCCCTCCCTTACATGGGACTTCAACATAACTGGCGAAATGTAGGTGTGCTAATGGTAAACCTCTATACCTAACCTTTCGGGGAATGTAGGTAGGCGTGATGTTCAAATTCAAATTCAAAATATTTTATTTCACATAAACCAACAAGGGCATTTATGAAACGTCAGAAGCTAGTTGCACGGTTCCAAATGGTCGTTTCCTATGGAGAAGAGCCGGCAAGAAACTCCACGGTTACTCTTTTAAAAATAAATTGGTTTTTACAAAGGATTTTTTTAAATTACAGTGATAATAGGTATGAGAGGACAGTGTAGGCCTATCAAAAAGTAACAGATACTTAGCAAAATAGAAAATGGACCACAGATATACAGTCTGTTAAGCCTACAAGGTAATCCTACACCTACTACATAATGTTATGTTATGTAGTAGGTGTTTTAATTAGTATTTATTAAATATTTATGCTGTGTTAGTCTTTTATATTACTCATTTAACCTTATACCCATACAGTTATGGTCCTTTCAACATTTAAATTCGAGTAAGAAAGCAAATTCTAGTTCAGTAGGTACCTAATCGACCGAGTTCTGCTCGTGCTCGGGTGAAAATAGATAAACATATCGTCCATAACTCTTCTCCAGGAGAGCAGTAGGCCCACAAGTACAGTTCACAAAACACACCGACACAATTTCAGACCTCGCCGTAGAGGTCCGCGACCGCGACCCACCCGAGTAAATGATACTCCCCCCCGACCCTTGCTCGATAACGATGCGCCAGCCCGCGTTTTTGCTGAGCCTGTAGCTTTAAATTCCCCTGATAATAATAATGAACCATCCTTGATCCAGCCTGTCCCTCTTGCTGTCCTCCCGTCAGCGAACGCCCTAAGCCGAGGTTCGTACCCCACAGGGGGTGCCCTTAGCGAGCGTTCGCCTAGTTTTAATTAGCTTAGTTTGTATGCCCCTGGCTGGAGGCCTTTGAGTTCTTTTAGGAGCTTAAGGCAGCCACAGGAAAGTCCGGTTAAGCAGCGAATACCTTAGTGGTAACCTGCGAGATGCCCTAGTCAAAAAAAAAAAAAAAGGTACACCCACGTTGTATCACATTCCTGAGGCTGTGAAAATAGAGAAAACCAATTTTCCCAGATATGAGACCTAGGTAGACCGATTTTTCACCCCTGTAAACCCCAATACTGCAACTTTCACCGAAATCGTTAGAACCGTTTTGGAGAACGTGATTACATAAACATTATTATACAAAAATTGCTCATTCAAGTATAGGATATCATCATGCTGAGTTATAAGACTACAGTATAAATAGAAATAAGTTACAATAAGGAAAAAACATAAACATAAACAAGAGTTGATGACCTACCACATAAACATTATCCTTTGCCCCACCTAGCCTGACTAGGTCACTGGGGAGACCCCCCACTGCGCCTAACACAAACCAGCCACGTTTCGCTGCATTACTCATAATCTACTTGTTTACTCATTAATTAATGAAGTACTCGTTTATGTAACGTGTACTTGTCAGTCTAGTATGATGGCCGTGAAAATAATAGTTAAGTAGGTAATTAACACAATTGGCATTGAGTTTTATGAGGGCTATGTGTGAGAATTATCTAGTTAATTGACTCAGGCGTGACCTTGCGGAAATCCATCATAAAACACAATAGACGATGTATATCTAGTAACTTAATCCGCTTAACCGTTCTTAAAGAGTTAGAGAACCCTGTAAGAAATCAAGAAACCCCAAGATCCTGAGATCCTGTAAGAATTATCTAGTGCATGTTGTGTTGTGACTGTTTTGAGACACATTTTAACACCCTTATAAATTAATACAGTATTCTTCTTTTCGTGGTTAGTGACTAACCTGATGTCAGACTGTTTAAGCCGCCCATGGGCCTCTGACTTCACTTCACAAGCCGTCGAGAAATATCTCTCAGGCATGCCGGTTTCCTCACGATGTTTTCCATCACCGTTTTTGAAGTAAGTGATAATTATACAATACGCACATGAATTCGAAAAGTCAGAGGTGCGTGTTTTGGGTTCGAACTCGAGACGTGACTTGGCAGTTCGACGGTCACACCACTAGGGTATCACTCAGTCATTAACCGACTTCCAAAAAGGAGGAGGTTCTATGTTCGACTTTATGTATGTTTTTTTATTTTTTTTATGCATATTCATTTACTGGTTACTATAAGCCTCCGTTATCAGACTGTTGGGCTAAAGGCTCCACCCTCGACTTCCTGCTCTTTAGATCCATGGCTGATGTAGACCATTGCCATTGATCGTTTATTTATAGCTTGCCATATTCTACAAGGTCTACCACGAGCCCACGGCACTTTCTGGAATTCTGGGATTGTCAGGGCTCAGCATAGTGGCTCTTATCGTGGTCATTTGTAATTCATGGCTAAACCGATTTTGACGAAATTTGGTATGGGATATGCTTTGAACCCTAGGGAAAGACATGCCGCGGGTGGAAGCTAGTGTTTCATAAACAGCTAATAGCTTTAGTTTTAACAATAAAATGAATTATGAAACTTACCGCTAAAAAAATCTTCTCTAAACCTCAATGAAGGGGCTGACACATCTGCAAAAAAGAAAGAACACATTTACAAAAAACATCAAACAAAAATAGCTAAAGACACGTCAGAGAAAACAGATTAGATCATTGCTCTTATTGCGAAAATTATACCACTGCCATTGAAAATACAAATAGAGCAACCGGCAAGTAGGGTTACCATCTGTCTGGATTTTTCCGGACAAGTTCAGCTTTTTGGCGTCGCCGAACATGGCGTGTTGCCACGCCGAGCTCTGCGCCGTGCTCTACTCTGCTCTCTGCGTCTGGCGCTAGGCGTGGCAACACGCCGTGTTCGGGTACGCGAAAAGTCAATCGTCATCCGTATTCCTTGTTGAGAGATGAAACCCGTTTCGATTTTTTACGACTCTTTAGGAATACTTTACTAAAAGAAGCGGAATAGTTTACTAAATGTATCTATTGTATTTTATAATGGTTTCCGCAAGGAATCAATTAACTATCGTAGCTGAAAATTAAATTATCTATATTTTTTGCATTTGTTGGTCAGTGTCAGCTTGTTGATGATCCAAAATAATATTCGCGACCGTAACAATTTGTATATACAGAATAATTATTTATAATAATTTATATATATAAATATAAATAATTATAATGATAAAAATATTAATACAACTCTCTAAGTTAGATTTCATGAAATAATCATTCAATAATAAGTAAATTGAATTTTAGAGTGTATTATTGATGTGATATGTATGACACCGTAAATACATGTTCATTCACATTATGATCAACATACAATACAATACTGACCTACAAATTGGAAAAAACGTAAGAAAATTGGAATTTCGCGTGATACCCTGGCGCTTTCGCTTTCGCCTTCAGGGTTTATTTTTTTAATATAAAAATTTGGAAATGATTACTGAAAAAAGAAAGATTAAAAAGTTAGATGACTTTTTTTTATAAATGTCTGGTTTTTTTGTCAGGACTTTGCTTTCGAAATGGTAACCCTACCTGCAAGGCCGTTTGAGCAATGGCTGCGGAAATATGTTGTTAATCGAACATCGTTAATAAATAATAATGAATACCTCTGGCTATGGGCACTGGGCAGTCACGATTTATGAATCCATAATCTATAAGCTTTATTGAAGAAAATCCAATTAGAAAGCTTAGTTTCAGATGGTTTGGTAAAGATTTAGGACAGTTTCTAGTTTTAAACTATTTTGTTATCGGCAATAATGGGTGAAAATGGAACGATTATGGTGATAAAATAGGAACAAAACCAAATCATTTAAACTAGGCTCAGAGTCAGCATATTTTGAACGTGAAAATTATATTAGACAGTCCCCCAAAACGGCCGCCCTTCACCTTTCCTAGTGCTTTAGTTACATATCCCATAAGCTTATCACAAGCTTCACTTCTTGTTCATTTTTGTCTTTCACTCGAAGTGAAACGTCGCGGTCGGGACACAAAAGGAATCAAAAGTGTAAAATAAATTCCGATTTGAATTTGATTGAACCCAACGACGTTGCATTTCGGCACTCGCCTACCGAATGATCGAATAAAATGAGCAGATGAACATTCATCCCAATAGTGTGAACTTGGTATGAAATGAAAACGATCATATAATTCACTCGAATGAATCGTCTGATATCAGCTTTAATACCTAAAGCAGGTAAAATTAGAGTATCCCAATTTGGCCCGTTTTTAAAACTAGACCCATCCTAGAGATATTGCTAAACCCAAAGATTTGACAACGGTGAACATCAAACATTCCAAGAAAAAACGCCAGACTAATTACTTAACTAGGAAACAGAGACAAAAATGTAAATAGTCAAGCAAACAAAAAAGAATCCGGTATCCATGTCACCACCGTAGAAAAGATGGCCATGGGTCATGGCAAATATGAAAATAATGGGAAAATAATGATAGCCACATAATTATCCGACAATTTCAGAAAACAGAAAGTTAAACTGGAATTTAGCGATGATGGCCGACGGAAGGAATTTCAAACGATGGTTTTAGAAACAAGTGAAGTATTTACGATGATAATGTAGAAAGTACTTATGAGAGAAACGCAAAAAGATATGTATGAATCAATTGCTTTCAATGATAATACTTAAGAGTACTTGACAATACAAGTGTTTACATACGATAATCAAGAAAATGACATTACATAGTAATTGTAGATATAGGTATTGAAATCAAAACATCTTAAAAAAATTGTATAACACATAGTCGCTTTCCGACTCCGTGTCTGACCATTTGTTCTTTAAGTTCTTCAAAACTACTTCATGGATTTTGATGGGCGTTTCACCATAATTTAGATAATATATTCCGGAAGGTTTTTGTGTATATTACATTCATGTGTTAGATAAAGCACAGAAAGCCCCTTGGTTTGAATGTTGCCACAGCAGTAGATTGCACCCGTGTGAAGCAGAGACGAATAGTTAATAATCCGTATATGTGCAGTGCTGTAATGGCAATATCAAAAGCCACTAGTAAAACATAAAGTTTAGACATAAAGGAATTAAAATTACTAACAGCAGTAAAGAAATAAACCTACAATCACTAATTGTCCCTGGCATCAATCCAGATAATAAACAATACAATTCAGAAAACATAAAATCTGAATTCAGAGATGATTTAAGTCGCAAAGAATTTCAACCAATGAATTTGTTATTAGATACAATTGTTGAACCTGAACAATGCTCTAACAGGGGCGTTGTTCTAATGATTGAGCTAATGTCATTGAAATTGTTCGTTATGCCGACATCATTGTGGATTGTGCTTCAATCATAATTAAAATCTGTCAGCTGGGTGTTGGAGTACACGTAGAGACGGGTTCTGTAGCCATTGTGAATGTTAGACTGTTTGCAAACCGAGAAGTGGAGAGTAAAGAATTGAAGATGTTGGTAAGGAGAAGATTGAAGATGTTGGCTAGCGCTGTCGACGCTGCCTAATTCTTGTCGATTTTTATAATATATGCTTATACAATTATAGAAATGGAATCATAGAAACGATGAAGTAGAAGCAAGTACATGTAGCACAGACCCGATGTAGTTAAAAACTGGTAAGTACATCAAGATATAGCTGCTGCACCTGAACGATTTGTCAATATGGTTGACTGACAATGTTACGTAATCATTGTTGTGACAGACGACAGAAGTGACGGAAAGGTAAGGCTTCCTTATTTTGCTACAGAACCCTAAAAATCAGGATATTGGACTTTAACAGACTAATTTTTACGCATGATTTTAATTGAAATCGTTTTATGACCGAATATAAATGTTGTTGTTGCGTTAATGACTTTGTTTAAAACTTTAACTTTTAAAGTGATGACATTTGATTTAGTGCCACAAAAACTTCACCAAGTGTAGTTGATGATGATAATTATTTGTAATTTATTGACTTTGAACATTTGACTCTGAACTTAACGAATGATTTAATTTGTTCAGACTAGTCTAGCGATTTTAAATGTCTGTATGGCGAAATACATGTGAATATTAAAATAATATATTTGGGTATCAATTTCGAACTCTTCATAAATAACATTTATTTTTATTAGCCTATATTGTGTGATGTCCCACTGCTGTGCAAATGCTTCCCCGTTTTCCTTTAAAATTTCTCTGTTTAGTGCGATTTTAGGCCATGTTTGAGATTTGCGGGACCAGCAAACATGATTAGATCGTCACACCACCTCCGCTGCGGTCTACCAATAACTTACTTAACCACGACTCCACGAATTAAGAGTGCAGTCGGAACGTTCGGCGCGGACCGTTCCGTCGCGTGCTCATGAACCGACGTAACGTTCGGCTGATGTGTCATAGGTAACTTGAAAAACATTAGGAGCGTATTCAACCGAGCCTTCCGCGCCGAACGTTCGGCAGGTGTGGCGCGAGTCTCGCGCGACCCTAAATAATCTAAATTGTTTGCATTCTCCGATGATGGCCTTTTACTCTACTGGTTTAATTGATCTATAACAGGACCTTTCAGTACTAGCATAATTATTGTAATCACCACCTTGTTCCAACGATAACAGGCCTTTTCCCCTCCTCCAACCAAAAAAATCTTCATCATCTAACTAAATTATTATCAACAAACCCACAACTTAGATCCGGGAGTAGTTCCACTTACAGCTCGACGCGTTCCAAATCCGTGCGACAGCGACTATTAAACTAATTACGCGACAATCGCAAGGAAAACGCGACAGTCGCACGATATGAGCCACTGGGTTGAAGGTAAGAGTGATAGAAAAAATGTAGTGATGGAAGGTTCTCAGAAGATGTCGTTAAAGCAATGTAAGTGTTGACGGGCGCATGAACTATGGGAGCACACACGGTTACACATCAAGGTATACATTTCCAGTATAAGCTGACCTCGCATCGTACGGAAATCCTATACAATGCGAGATCAGCATAAACGGGAAATGTATAGCTTGATGTGTAGCCGTGTGTACAGACAGTTTGTGGATACGTTGCGTTTGAAACGCGAGAGGAAAAAGTTCATACAAGCTATAATATAAATGCTTATGCTTTTTTCTATGGGTCATTGGTTATGTTCAATGTTGGCCTATTGAAAAAGTGCTGTAAAAAAATTACTTGTTGTTAAATGCCAGTTCAACAGACCTATAAAACTTTTACAAGATCTTATATCAACATACAGAGATTTAATTGTTGTAGTTCTTCGCCTACAATTTTCTAAAATACTCAAGCAGTCGATCTTCCATTTAACAATCATCCATAAAAAGCCGCAAATAGTCAAGGATACGACGGAATATTGAACAATATAACAATAACTATAAAAAGTAAGTGTTTAAGCGCACGCGCCGACTGGGTCAATCCGCGTGACGAATCTAGTGACACGAGTGCCCCACAGGCCCGGTTACCGAAATGTAGGGGTTTGGTATGAGAGCTGAGCGAGGAAGCGGAGCTGAGCGAAGTTGGATAGGACTCAGGATTTAAAAACGGTTGGTAGTTCTTCCAACCATTTTGGTCCAAGAAAATCACAAGATGGTGCTTTTCACCATAAATCCAAGTTTTTTACTAATTGTTTTTTTATGCCACACTAATTGATAATTATATTCAGTAAGTAAATAGAAGATTGATGTAGATAATGTAGACATTAATGTCACTCTAGTTTGAAGAGAAATAATTACCTTTTTTGCCAAATGTGGAATAGTTCAAATGAATGGAAGATTAGTTTACAAGAATGCAGATTGACAAAGGCTGTGATTGATGATTTCGAATCTTGGCTGTCCTTCATTCTCCAGCATTTTGGGATAGTGCACTTCAAAGTAAGAAAAATCTTCTTCTAAATCGCTCCGCCTATAAGACCGCTGTGCCGCAAACTTTAGACCACAACCGACGTTCAAATCATTCAAATTCCATTAAGTATAACTGCGTATGACTGATGCAGAACTGTTATGCATTGCGGGGTTATGTCCGTCTGTCACGACAAGCAAACTGTTCTATTGGATTATAACATAACTGTTCTGTGATTGAGAGTTGTTATAAAAGTGGTCGAGATTTCTTTGTAGCAGTTTTGGGAAAAAGAACTGCTTTTTGTCTCGTGTGTATCACAGACTTTTAGTCATCGATATGAACCTGTTACTACACAAAATTTGGGTAATTAGAGTTTTCTGAATGTCATGTATACCAGAAGCAAAGGGAAACTCCGAAAGAACAATATAAGTATGTAACAAAAATTATGAATGGCGAAGATAATATTGATTTATTTAATACTAGCAACTCGCCCCGGCTTAGCTTAGCAGAGCATTTATCTAAGCCTACTTTTTTCTGTGTTATTGTCGTATCAGCCTGTTGCATCGAGCATGCAGTTAGATTAAAATGTAACTGCTGTTCATCCTACTTGGAGTATTGTACATCGTCATATTTCAGCCAATTTACACAAAACCTTAACGAATTATACACCTAAACCTTCCTCATGAACCACTCCGCCCATGGGTCAAAACCGTATAAAAATCCGTTCGGGAGTTTTTGAGTTTATCGCGTTCAAACAGACAGACGCGGCGGGGGGGGGGGCTTTGTTTTATAGTATTTAGTGTACTTAGTAGTACAGGTAGGCGAACTTAATGCCATACTGCTTTCCATCCTAACACAACGGATGGGTGGCCCAATTATCGCTATAGATCACACAGCTAAACGGTAAGATAATTTAAATACACTTACCAATGGAAATGAAGACTCGGTTACAATTCCAGGTTATCTACCAGTTAATTGCGATATATGGGAGACGGAAGCTAGAAACTATGTTTGGAGGCAATGTAGTTGGAAACTTGGAATAGTAAACTTATCATGGTTATGAACGATTACTGCCTTGTAGCAGAGTAACTGTAATGATATCGATATGTAAAGAGTTGGAAACTAAGGATATTGAGCCTGCAGTTACTTTCTAATTGTATTGTTTGATCAATCTGCCTAGCCTTTTCCCGACTAAGTTGGGGTCGGCTTCCAGTCTAACTGGATGCAGTTTAATACTTACCAGTATTTTACATGGAGCGACTGCCTATCTGACCTCCACAACCCAGTAACTGAGTAATACGATACTCGTTGGTAAGACAAACTGACTGACAACCAGTTGTCAGACTTTCGGGCTTCTGACGACCCGTAACGACTGTCAAAGATCCACGAATGAACACACATAACGTGCTTTCTGAGGCACGGAGGAGTCTCGGTATGTGAAGATGACCTCAGCAATCACGGACCAACTCCGGCAAGCATAGCTTAACCTGATGGATCGACCCGTGCGGCTGTTATTATTTAGCCACGAGCTCCTCATTTGTATTGTCTGATTTTGAGGATATTTAAATGATTGATATTCGCAATAATTTTTATGAATGAGATTTTTTTACATCTAAAACGCAATATTCGGTGTTACGATATTTCGTAATCAATATTTTAGTTCTTTAGTTAGCTATATTTCATATTTCCATACAGTAATATTGCCAAATTATTCAAAGCAGGGAAATATTTGGCATCTATTTGCGACGTTGCCAACTTTCAGAATAAACGCTGTTACTTGACAATATCTATAGACAAGATAGGTGGTGCCCTGAACATACAATAAAATACTTGAAACAAATTAAGTAGTCCACCATTAGGACACATTAAACAAATCCTACAGATCAGTCATCAGTTTTTTACCATCCATATCCGACCCAGTCACGATTCTTAATTAATAAGAAAACAGTTGTTTTTTGCCGCCGTGACATCAAGTCAATCGTGACTTGTTAGTGTTTACCGACTTGCAGAAAGTAAGGTAATGCGTTTGACATTTTCGTATCACGGATGATCACGAACTTTGATGTTCTCTTGAAGGTTAAGTTGAATTTGTTGGTGTGAATCAGTGTTTAAGCCAGAAAAGGTGCTAAAGGGATATTCAATACTTTCCGTGAAAAACGTGTCAATTTTGAATCTTGAACCTTGAACATAATATCTCGCCTTATTTCCCCGAAGGGTTGGGCAGAGGTGTACCTGTCAGGTACACCCACATTTCGCCAGTTCTGTTTAAGTCCCATGTAATAGGGGGCGAGCCTATTGCCATCAACCGGGGACAAATCAAAACTGCGGGCTGCTACTGAGATATTCCAGATAGAAAAACCCAATAACACTTTGCTCGACCCGGGAATCGAACCCAGGACCTCATGCTCAGCAGCAGCGCTTGCGACCACAAGACCAAAGAGGCAGTTATTTATCAATTGTTTTCTCATGATTTATTTTGGTTAAGGTGTTGAAGTTTGCAGGGGAAAAGTATGAAATCCACGCGGTCTAAGTCACGGGCGAAGTGTTTGTCGTGATGGCCCAATGGTTAAGGCATTGCATCTTATGCACGAGGTTGTGCATTCAAATCCAAATAAGTACCAAAGTGACTATTCATATTTACTTTCAAATTTTATCTTGGAGTCTGTGATGTCCATCGAAGGAAAATATCGTGAGGAAACCTGGATTGATATAATTAATATGAGTTTGAAATCTCCAATTTGCTCTGACCAATCGTGGTGATCAATCAAATGCTCATAATCATTTATTCATCAAATATATGCCAATTTTAATTCTTGCCTTCTCAATATGATAAGAGGTCTTTGCCCTGCAGTGGGACACCAATAGGCTGGTATTATTGTGTTTCTTCATAATTTAATATCGATACTTAAAGTAAGTAAGTAAGTTTCGCTAGTTAATTTACTTTGACCTTGTATCACTTTCATCAACACGTCATTTACCGCTCTAAATCAATAACTTCCTTGTATTAAGACGTAAAATAACATTCACTCAACAATATGCAAATCAAACTAACAAAGCGTCAATACTAGAGCGTGGGAGGATCTATCAACAAAGTTTTGCCATAGAACAAAAAATCTATAGAGAAGCGAAATTCTTTCTCGTACTTTCTTATGCACGTGCGCCATTGGCCGTTGAAATAATCACATATCCTAACTGTGTTAAACCTATCAAAACTATAGCTCTAATTAGTCACTGGTAGAGCAGTAAAGAGCAGTGGTGGGCCAGTGGAAACGGCCACAACTTACCGAGTAGGTCATAGGTTCGACCCCAGATAGGCATACTTTGTATAAATTATTTCATCACGACTGCGCTCAAAACTGTGAAGAAAAATATAGTGAGGAAATCGGCATGTCCTAGAACCGAAACTTCGAAGACATGGCCCTTCGTCTTATGCTGACTCTGTCTCTTTAACTGTGCGTTTGCACTGGCGGAACATCATCATCATCATTTCAGCCAAAAGACGTCCACTGCTGAACATAGGCCTCCCCCAAGCACCGCCACTTCGACCGATTCTGTGCTTCCCGCATCCAGCGAATCCCTGCGGCCTTCACAAAGTCATCGATCCACCTTGTACACAAACAGACACAAACACAACACTCACAATAAAACATGTTGAAATCTCTGTTCCATACAATGCTTGACAGGAACTAGATCTATCAACATGTTTTATTGTGGTGTTTCGCCAGTGCAAACGCACAGTGAGGTGTAGTGTATGGACAGATACACCCATGAGAACGACTTAAAGTTTGATTATTAGGAGGCCAGAATGCACATGTAGCGTCCACTCTACACATTTGTTATCCTATGGTCACCACCAGCAAAACTGACAAGCGTGCACCGTGAGATTAGAGCCTACGTGCTAAATAATGTTAATCTACTCAATGTCGGCCATGTCTTCAATCAGAGCGAGAATAATCGAGATGTGTCACAGTTTCTCTTGTAGTGTGAGGTGATGAAAAGATTAGTGCAGTGTGGATTCACAGAAACAAATGATATGGAAATTGGCGCGAAATTTATGGAGTTTGATTGGAGGAGAGGCCTTTGTCCAGGAGTGGACGACTTTCAAGCAGGTGATTATGGGTAATGTGATGTACAATCTGCGAAATGAATTGTTAATCAAATTGACACACTACGTCAGTTTGCCGTGTTAAGCCCGGGTCGACGGCGCGTAGTGTTCCACGCGCGCCTCAAAGAGTTGTCAGCGAAGCTGAAGGGGTCCGTTAGGGCCGATGCCTACCACTGGGGTTGCGGATACGTCCTAAGGGGAAACCGTGGCCCCGGTCTAGGCAAGGGAAGGAACCACGGGTTGCGGATAAGACCACTGGGGTTGCGGATAAGTCCTTAGGGGAAACCGTGGCCCCGGTCTAGGCAAGGGAAGGAACACGGGTGGGTTTTAGTCAGTAAAAGTCTGACACGCCCTTCCGCTCCGCCCAGAGCGGGAGAAAACATTAGATGATTTCCCACCCAAAAAAAAAAAAAAAAAAGGCAAGGGAAGGAACACGGGTGGGTTTTAGTCAGTAAAAGTCTGACACGCCCTTCCGCTCCGCCCAGAGCGGGAGAAGTCATTTGATGATTTCCCACCCAAAAAAAAAAAAAGCCCTATGACACACCTGTCACAGAATGACGGTTGTGGTTGGAATATACGGGCATGGAATTAGTACTTGTGTACTATACTAGTGTACTAGCGTATATTCCAATTCACTACCAACTTAAATTGCCTGTATACTAATACGGGCAATTTAAGTTGGTAATGAATTTGCTAAGCAATTAATTTCCCTGATATGATTTCATCATCATCATTTCAGCCAAAAGACGTCCACTGCTGAACATAGGCCTTCCCGAGGCCTATGTTCAGCAGTGCCATAATCCCCACGCTTGGCATGCGTTTGGCGATCGCAGTAAGTATGGTGTTAACAATGCATAGAGAACGCTGCTGCCCTTTCTCTAGTAATCCCTTAGTCGCCTTTTACGACACCCATGGAAAGAAATAGGGTAGTGCTATTCTTGTCCGACACTACACGGAATGTATGATTTACGTTACTATTTAAGAGGGTGCATCCTAAAAGTTGGCAACGTCGTAAATAGCTGTCAAATATTTAGCTGTTTCGATTAATTTGGAAATAATACTGTATGGAAATAAGAAATGTGGCTAACCAATTGACTAGATAATTAATAATGAATTGCAATTATAACATCGAATTTGATGTTGTACCCGTTTTAGGTGAAAAAAAGGCATTTGGAAAGTTTCCAAATACTTTTTATACATCTAAAACTAACTATTCGGTGTTACGATATTAAGTATTGCATTTCATAATCAATATTTTAGTTCGGTAGTTAGCCACATTTTTTATTTCCATACAGAAATATTATCAAATTAATCAAAACAGCGAAATATTTGACATCTATTTGCGACGTTGCCAACTTTCAGAATAAACACTCTTAAACCACGCCATAAATACCCGAATTCTAGAACGATGGTCAAGCATAAATCTTGGTCTGAATATAGATACATATATGCCTAGATTACTATGAACTAACAGTCTTATTCGGACCTTGATCCTAGGATTGGTTTCGCGAAACTGTTCAGTACGGTATTGTTATTACAAGAGACTGATTCAGTCGCACAACCGCGCTGTATGAAATCAATGATGACGCGGGGACTCTCAATAAAACAGTCTCAGTCAAAGTTGACGAAAATCGAATGAAATAGTAGATTGTTATACAAGGAGCTAAAATGACCCATTATAACGAGGTAGTTTTACTCCCGAGCTTTAGCGAGGGAGTAAACAGAAACCGAGGTATAATGGGTTTTTAGCGCCGTGTGTTACACTCTACTTTTCACTACGATTGCGAGAAAATAAAATAGTAGGTAAATAAAATAATAATTATTTATTAAAAATTATTTATTTTCCTTTCTCTTCCATCTGCAAATTAGGGTCTCCATTCTCACTAGATGATGACATTTTCACTGTTGTAAATTATATTAAGGTCACCAATGCAATTTATAATAATTGGAGAAAAATCATAAATATAAATCTATCCTATCTTACCTATCTTACCGGTCTATCTTACCTATCTTACCTATCTTATCTGTCTTACCTATCTCACCTATCTCACCTATCTCACCTATCTCACCTATCTCACCTATCTTACCTATCTCACCTATCTCACCTATCCTACCTATCCTACCTATCTCACCTATCTCACCTATCCTACCTATCCTACCTATCCTACATATCCTACCTATCTCACCTATCCTACCTATCCTACCTATCCTACCTAAGAACAAAGACTTTTTCGTCTTTGGGTGGTAGGCTCGTTGGAAACAGACAAAAATTTAAAAAAAAATACTTTAGCCCCTAGAGGATGAAATGCTATTTTATCTTCGCTCTGGTACGCTACAATGACGGATTTTTTGAGCAAGAGAAGTGAAAAAACATTTTGTTATAAGACAAAACTGTTATAATCTACATCACACTATCACAGACAAGCTGGTTTGACTCTAGTGTGCGTCCTGTCTAAGCTTAACATAACATACGAGTAACATCACGCATGTAAGCAGGGTTAAGCAGAGGTGTACCTATATCTCCATCAACCGGGCACAAATCCAGTCTCCGGGCTGCTACCGAGTCATTCCTGATGGCAAAATCCAATAATACTTTGCCCAACCTGGGTATCGAACCCAGAACCTCATTCCCAGCACTAGCGCTTGGAGCTGTATCTGTTTTAATACTTCTTACAAACAAATAATTTAATGACTAATATTAGCAGTCAGTTTGAAACTAATCCTGATGAGATTAGATCTAGACGTTTTGAGTTCAGTCTAGCCATAGATATTTATGAGAAACGAGTTCTACTATGGGAAGCATTTGTTGTATAAACACGTCTGTTTTTTTTTATATTCATATTAATGTATGCTACTGTTTTTATTCGGATTAGGGTGCCCGTTTTTAATTAATAACGCTATTTATATACAGGTTTTATCAACAAATTAGTTGGTATCTGGTTTAACTATGTGTTCTGTAGTCTTATTTATTACGAAACTTTTTCTTGAACATGTAATGAAATGAAATTGTTTATTCTGTAAATAGGATATCGGAATCACTTTTACACAAAATATTAAAAAAAAATATATGAGTTCGGTAAGTAATCGGAGATTTTATGTTAATTCTCACTAATCCACACCCTCACACGGAGAGGAGGCCTGTGTCCCAGCAGTGGGAACATAATAGGCTGATTATGTAGGGCGAAGACAAGAGATATAAACCACCAAATAAAAACATGCGACATGGGCATAGATTACTTTCTTTTTCAATCACTCAGAAAGTCCTAAGTGATATCCTAAATTCCGGTCAGCTCACAGACTTCCGATCCGATAACTCGTGACATTGACAGGCATGTTATCGTGCCACGTCCGAATGTTTGCCGACTTCTCAATAACTTCGCTGACAGCCTGTTTCAAATGACTGGACATATTGACAGATTGCTACTCGAATTATTTATGCATGAAGATCTTGTTTTGGCACAGTGAAAGTGGGCTGAACTAATTAAAATGACATTACTGAGTGGATTTAAAAGAGAGAAATGTGGGTGAGGTGGTGCAGTGGCGAATACTCCAAAGAACTCGATTCCCATCGGCTTCCCTTCGGACACAACCACTCTATCATCATTGAATAATCACACTATAAGTATTTGAATACAATTAAAACATTACAAAACGCCTACATTAAATATTTTGTCTTTATATCCCAACAACAAAACATTTCGCTCTAAAATAACTCGTAGGCGCATTCGGCTTATTGTGAGTTCAATTTCTATAGAAAATAAAATCCGTCTGACGTCACTCGGTCACGTGACTCCGTGCGTTTTATACCAAGATAGGAAGCCGGCTTGCAACGAGTTATAGTAGGTAAAGTAGGCGAAAACGCGCGCGTGGGAATGAGAAAGAGCTATTGCTCGCACTCGCATTTGATACTCGGTTCTTGTCGTAGAGTTTCGTAATGCATTCGGCTTGAACTTCGCTCATTCGGTCGGACCAGAAATCAAAACATTCATCTATAAATTGTAGTCTGTGATCAATCATTCCAATTTCCATTGACAATGTGAGATGTGTGGTCGATTTTTGTCGTAATCGCATTAGAACCATATACACACATCAAAAGTGTCTAGGGATCAAGCATTTTTATGCGGATTTCTTGAGATTGAGATGTGGCTTTGTAATAAATTTATGATTTTATAAATTTATATGGATCCTTTTTGGTGCATTTCATAATTTGAATCAGGAACTGTGAATCAAATTCGAGTAAAAGATGAAAATCAGCTGTCAATATTTTCCCTATAAAAACATACAACGCATTGAAGACATTATTAGTGCTACTGTTTCCCTACTACTGATTAAAACCAACGTTATTATGGAGCAGCGACGTCATTTAAGCAGGGAAGAAATGCTCAGAGCCGTGGGAATGATAGAAGCTGGTTCCCGGCAACGTACTGTGGCTTTAGCTCTGAATACAAGTCAGAGTGTTATCAGTCGACTTTGGACACGTTACCGAAGCACTGGTACCGTGGCTGAGCGCCATGGAGGACGGTATCGCTGCACCACACGGAGACAAGACCGATACATTCAAATCTTAGCTCGAAGAGCTCCAACAATAACCGCCATGAGGCTTCATCACTCTTCAGGGAACTTAATTAGCGACCAAACAGTCAGAAACCGCTTGCATGAAGTGAACCTTCATTCCCGAAGACCGCTACGGGTACCACCTATAGCAATGCACAATCGTAGGATTCGATATCAATGGGCTCTTGAACACAGAAATTGGGCAGAAGAACAATGGCGTTTCGTGTGCTTTTCTGATGAGTCTCGTTTTGGTATGAGACCGGATACAAGACGTATACGACACTGGAGAACCCCTGGACGCCAACAGCGATTAAAATCCTGCCAGGAAGTCCATCCTTATAGTGGTGGAACCATCATGGTATGGGCGGGTATTTGGATCGGCGGAAGAACTGAGTTGATTTGGATCAGAGGCAACCTCAACGCTCAAATTTATGCTGAGACGATTGTATCAGACGTCATCGTTCCTCTACAAGTGCAAATCGGTCCCTTATTTCAGTTAATGCATGATAATGCACGACCGCACACCGCAAGAGTTGTAAGACAGACTCTCGCCGCAGCTAACATCAATGTCCTGCCCTGGCCTGCTCAGTCGCCAGACTTGAACCCGATTGAGCATGCATGGGATATGCTACAGAGA
Organism: Conistra vaccinii; assembly: GCA_948150665.1. NCBI lineage: Eukaryota > Metazoa > Arthropoda > Insecta > Lepidoptera > Noctuidae > Conistra > Conistra vaccinii. Next base: position 18,282,489 of record OX411338.1, on the reverse strand, counting down.
AGAGCTCTGCCGAATATGGAGGGTATCCAGTCGCAAGAAGACCTTTTTTTGTTGTTGCAACGAACATGGGCGGCCATTCCACAGCGTGATTTGGATGAACTCATTTTGAGTATGCCAAACCGATGTTCTTGTGTTGTTAGTGTTCGCGGTAGAAACACGGATTATTAATTGTTTAAGTTACCCAATAAAATTTTAAAGAAAACTGTTATTTCAGTATTTTTTTCGAACTTTAATGTTAGTGGTTCAAATGTCAAAAATCCCTTTATTAGGAAAATGGCAAATTTCTTTATTAATGCAAAGGTGACTTGGTTTATCGTTACTGTGACAAACGAAAACACTTTATTTGATGAATCCTTAAAGAAAATTTTAATTAATATCAATCAGGAGAAAAGTTATTGCAAAAATATATGTTGATCCCTAGACACTTTTGATGTGTGTATTATAATTTGTTTACAATAAGTAGTTAATTTGCATTTTGTATTCATTAGTTTATCATTACTAGTACATTAGTTTTTTGTGTAGAACAGTGATTAAGATAGTGTTTGTGTTTTGAGTTTCGTGAAAGAGAAGTACGTTTTAATTAGGTATTTGGGGTAAGTAGATAGTATACTGGTAAGCCGGTATGCGCCGAGTTACGCTATGGACAGAGAAGTAGAAAACGCGCGGGAACGAGAAGCAGCTATTGCCACCTCGTTCACGCACACGCAGTTATTCGGTTGTTTCCGTTGAATTTCGTAATGCGTTCGGCGCGGAGTTCGGACATAATAATATTGACATTGAATTGATATAACATGTGGTTGTTTGTTTTTTGACGTAATCGTATTTTAAAAACAATTATTTGCATTTTGATAACTCATTTTTCAGTGAATTCATATGTTTCTCATTACTGATATTTGTTGTAGGTATAGAACAGTGATTAAGACAGTGTTTAAGTGTTTTGAGTTTAGTGAAAATAAAGTACGTTGTAATTAGATAAGTGGGGTAAGAATATAATTTATTATGTTGAAATTACTTGTATAAAGTAGATTTGAAAGTAATTAAAACGATCAGTAGGATTAGGATAGATTGTTGTTTGACGGATTATTAACTTTGTGAGGAAACATGCCTTTCAAGGTTAACTTTTGAAAATAAGAACCCAGATAATTATGACTATAAATTACAAACGACGTGATGGTTTTTTCAAATATTTTAATGTTTCCCTTTACGATAAATATCAATGATTGACTGGCAGTTATATCGGAGCTCGTGGCTAAGTAATAACAAGCCGCACGGGTCGATTCATCAGGTTAAGGTACGCTTGACGGGGTTGGTCAGTGGATGGGTGACCATTTTTACGTACCGAGACTCCTCCGTGCCTCGGAAAGCACGTTAAGCCGTTGGTCCCGGCTGTCATTCGTGGATCTTTGACAGTCCGTTCAGTTTCGTCACGTGCGGGCAAAACCTAGTAAAGCAAGTAAAATGTATTGTTTCCCGTGTTTACTTTTCTCAGATCAGATTGTAGTACCTAGTATATGGATTGTTTGGGTATGAGTTCGGGCCTGGTAGTATTTTTTTTTTTTTTTTTTTTTTTTTTTTTTTTTTTTTTTTTTTTTTTTTTTTGGCTCTGGCTTTCGGCTTACCCTCTTCGATTTCCCACGCCGCGCCACTGAGGTGGTGTTAGGTTTTGCAAGGCTACGTTCGTGGTTGGTTGGTTACCGGAATTGACACTTGAATGAATATTGTTTGTGAGGATATTAAAGGTGATCTGAAAACAAGGAGAGCCAAAGTCGTGGTGCGACATTTTGCGAACAGATTGGTTTTTCTATGTTATTATGTCAATGACATTACTGAATGTGGCCTTCAGATTAAGAGTGAGCCAAATGTGGCTGAGGTGGTGTTAATTTTTGAGGTGCTGAGTTCCTGGTATAGTTTTTGGAATAAACACTCGGGTGGTTTTTGTTTCTGATAATTAAGTCAGGTGATCTGACAGAATGAAAGTCATGGTGTAATTTTGCTTGCATCTGTAAAACTTTATTTTTCTATGAGACCGGCCAACCTGCACAATGGGGCGGGTGAAAAGACCACGTGTGTTTGGTCCTTCATGATTTTCTAGGCATCCTAGTTTTGGTCCTTTTGGTAGCACCGCTGCCTACCCCGAAGCCAACTACTACTAGGCAGAGGTGCCACCAACTATGCGTGAACTAAGCGTGATGCTATGTTACAATCGATTACACTCTTTAAGAAACTCGAAACATATACGATCATTTCGTGTCTGCAAAACAAGCTCCACATGTCGAAAGTCCTATTTACACTAATTAATTAACTATGTCACACAAGGTGAATCAAATTAAATTAGCAATAAATTTTGCCAACCCAATTGTTTTGACATGCTATTAGGACTAATATCGTTTTATAGACTAGTTTCTGAATATCTAGACAAAGATCCACTTCGGAAGACCTCGTAAGTTATCGTATTACTTCGTGAGACTTCGCACCTAAAGGTTATAAGGTGAAAGAAACCGTGATTGGCAATTAAATTCTTCAATTTATGTAATTTATTTTTAAATTGTGTTTATTTTTTAAATGGTGGGTGAAATTACGGTTGTATTTCAATCAAGAGTTTAGTTTATTTAATGACATAATTAGTTACATTTTACTAGAAGAACCACCTATCGTTTAATTTTTGGTCATCTACTCTAGTTTTTAATCTAGTATATGGATAAAAATAAACCGAAAAATAGGACCATGGTCAGATAAGATTTTCAAAAGCGTTTTTATATCGTACAGGTATTCATTCTTTAAATTTTTCCGTGTTAGAACTTTATCTGTTAAGTAAATTAAGTCATCATACAGTAGCTTCTACGACCTAGATTATATCTCCTAGTCATAAATCAAACAAAATGTAAATATTATGTTACTACATCAACGTCTTAAACCAATAACCATAACTTTAGCTCAGCCAATAACTGTGAGCCTCACCCTAGCTCATACAAAATGTCAGTAGATTTATTTAACGACGTTAAGCCCATATATTTACACCATTAATTTATTCATTAATGACATTAGGATGTGTATAGCATGTCGCGAAATCCGTTCTTAAAAAAAAACGGTTATGGGATCATTTAATTTTTTATGGTCTAATGTTGCCACTGCGGTATTTCATAGAGTTCCGTAATGTCTATGGATGTTGGGAGTTATGCTACATTCTTGCATAATTTAGGTTTTATAGTCAGTGGGTGCGTTAATTTACTTACGTGTTTAAGGATGTCACTAATTAACGGTACGCAGTTGCCACAGGCACGTCGACGACCAATCTAAAGTAGTTGTGACAGCCTTTGCTTAATAGAATTAAGACTAATATCTAAAATTTTTGCTAACAAATATTATGTATTTATTAGTTTTATTCAGAAAACTGAGTTTTCTTACTTAAATACAAAAATAAATTTTTGGTCCTTCGAGCCGGATAGGTGTCTTGCCCCCATCCATTTTAAATTGGTTCGTTATCCACATAAACATAACATAACATCACGCCTGTATTCCCCGAAGGGTTAGGCAGAGGTTTACCTATAGTACACACACATTTCGCCAGTTATGTTTAAGTCCCACGTAATAGGGGGCGAGCCTATTGTCAACAGGGCACATATCCAGACTTCGGATTGCTACTGTGGTTAGTCCCAATAACACTTTGTCCGACCTTTAAATCGAGCCCAGGACCTCGTGCTTGTGACCACTACACCAACAACACAGTTAGTTATCCAATCATAATGTAAAACCACAAACCAGGTCAAACTCAAGGCTTCAAGCGACAAGGTTACCCTGAATCTACTTTGATTCAAAATGACTTAATCCAACACAGACTCCATTTAATTATTTGTACTAGTTTGAACTTAAAGCCACTGAATGTAACGCGCTGTGGTCCCTTTGTGTCCTCCTTTGATAACATCTCAATGAGCTCTTCGAACCGTGACGGCGGCCATTTTGCATTCGTTTGTTAATAACTGTCAAATCAAGCCCATGCGTGTGGTTTATTTCTAAATGCGTGGGCGCTGTTTAAAATCGTAGAGAATGTCGCTTAATTGAATGAAATTCCTTAATTGGATAAATTGGTGCCAAAATGAATTAGGCGTCGTTTTCTGGTAATTCTGATTGGACGAAATGTTTATAAGTACTTTAATGGTTTTTATAAAAACAATGTAAGTAGGACGCTTGACATGAACTCAGTCACTGCTGGCACAGTGAACATATGGAATCTTAGATCACCAATAATCAGAACAGTAGCAAGGAAAACAAAAACAAGATTTTTATACGTATTAGACTTTTTTATTGTGACTAAATAACCTCTCAACTTGAAGGCAAACCTAAATATGTCACACCAAAAATATCCTCTCGCAAAAACTTCCGATAAATTCCTGAAAGCAATCCCATTGCGGAGGACCAAAAATAAAAACATGTTAACATGTCAATGTCCCACATTAACGTCGCAGGCGCATGCCAAAACAACGGCCTTGATGCGGCATTGAACCTGATTACCTGCTCACACAGTTTATTCTGAGTCGTAATAATATGTCATTGGTAATGAATTGATGTTTTAAGATTTTGTTCATAGTGGTTATAAAGTTGGCCTCAATTGAGGACTGGGCCAGCACTGTTAGGTTTTTAGGTCGTGTGTAAGTAAATTAAATAGGTGACCCCGTATCTTTAAGCGATCGGAAATCGGGAGATATTTTTGGAAATATTTAAGGTATCGATATTGCAGAGCTGTAAAGATCGTTGGCCAAACGTTAATTAGAGACAAATACAATTTTGATTTAATCTATCTTACGGAGTGACATTGGAACAATATCTTCGTTCATTCATCCGCAAACAGATCATAAGTTGGAAAATAGCCCAAGAAATTCATTCAGTGCAGCAGGAGTGGTAAAGTTTCGATGTTATGCATGAACTATACAGGGTGGCAGGGACATCGACGCGAAGCCGGTTACCATGGATTCAGTACATGATTCTGAACCCCCCTGCGTTGAAATTTTTCGTCGGTTATTTAAAAAAAAATCTGCTGTTCCATACATTTTGACCGAGTAGGTATTGCACTTTTCTATGAGACAGCTGATTTTTTTTTAAATAACCGACGAAAAATTTCAACGCAGGGGGGTTCAAAAGCTTGTACTGAATCCATAGTAACCGGCTTCGCGTCGATGTCCCTACCACCCCGTATACTAGGAAGACGTGCATTTATTACAAATGAAAGATTAGCTAGGTTGATCAAATTAAAAATGTACATAAAATTATGAATCATGAAAGAGTATTTCGAAATACTGTAACATTTAGACATTCCAGTTTCTCACATAACAAGTTCTATATTTCAATGAAAAGTATAATGTTGTCTTACCTAACAGTCCAGACATTACTTGTATGTATCAACTGGAATTGTGTAAACGTATCGAATTGAGCCGGTATCACTTGACACTGGTCTGACCGGTGCGATTTAGTTGGGTTAACAGGAATATTAGTAATGCTTATTAGTGATTCTTTGTAAAACTTGTGTTGTAACTGTGAGTTTACGTACGTTGGAAGGTTCATACTAGACAGAGGTGTACATACCTGGTACACCCACATTTCGCCAGTTATATTTGAGTCCCGTATAATAGGGGGCGAGCCTATTGTTATCTACCGAGCACAAAATAATGCGGACTGTGCTACTTCTAAAAACTTGATGGAAAAACCGAATAAACCTCTGCCCGACCTGGGAATCGAACTCAGAACCTCATTCTCAGCAGTAACACAAGACCGAGGAGGCAGTCAGCCAGTTCAGTTGTAATCCTACGTAAAATTTGCTTTTTAAGAAGCAGATTGCTTTTTTCGGTTGTAAAATACCGATTAATTAAAATTCTAATTAAAACTGTGTTTATAGACTTTTTCTCACTTTCTCCGCATAAAAAGGATTTTTGTGTAACTTTGTATCTCAGCGGAAACATCTATGACAATCTATGTGCCATAAAATTTGTTGCTATCTTTATAGCTTCCTGTGTGTAATCCTAAATGTCCTATGCTAATATTAAGTGCGAATTAATTTCTTGAACTTGTTTAAATCCCGTATTTATTACCAAACGTATATCTGATTCATTAGAAGGTACTGTACTGTACTTACTAAGTATGGCTTGTTTCACCACCACTGATGACTGTAAAACAGGTGATCATTAAAATTATAAGAAACGCGTCGAGATCACCAAGCAAGTTGGAATTTCAAGACACCAAGATTCTACTGCCCTCACCCAATTAATTTAGGTTCCACGCAGCATGTCTTTTTCTGAGGAGCTCGTGGCCAAGTAATAACAGCCGCACGGGTCGATCCATCAGGTTAAGCTACGCTTGCCGGGGTTGGTCAGTGGATGGGTGAACATCTTTAACCGATACTCCTCCGAGCCTCGGAAAGCACGCTAAGCCGTTGGTCCCAGCTGTCATTCACAGATCTTTGACAGTCGTTACGAGTCGTCAGAAGCCCGAAAGACTGACACCAGTCTTACCAAGGGGTATTGTATTACCCAGTAACTGGGTTTTGGAGGCAGTCGCTGTAAAATACTGGCATCCGATTACACTAGAAGCCAACCCCAACACAGTTGGGAAAAAGCTAGACAGATTTATTTTTGCAGCATGTATTCCTCTATCATTCTTCTCTATCAGTCGTCATCTCAGCAGTCATCCTCTTTGTAACCATATCATCTTTCATACAGTCCATTCATCGTTTCATTGCTCTTCCCCTTCTCTAATATCCATCCATATTCATACTCAAAACGTTTCCCATGACATGTTCATCATTCCTGCGCATCACATGCCAAACTGATTTCCACACAACTTTTTAATCACCTTGGCTTCTTTACCTCTTCAATTTATTTAACGTACGAGTATCTAATTATCCGTTCCTATTCGTCCAAGGCAGTATACCACTATTGCAAAAATCTAGTCCGGAAAAAACGATTCAACGATTAACAGGTCACCATACCTATTGACCGGCTATCCGGCGACAATTGACATGTCATGTCCAATTGACAATGTCCATTGTCTGCAACTGTGCCGGACAGTTACGAAACCATTTAATTCAATAAAGGAATTCGATCTGCTGCAAAATGAGGTGTAATATGCTGTGGAAATATTAATGTCTTCTAAGAATGGTCTTTTGTTGCTTACATAATGTTTTTGGCTCGAATATGAATTTGCATTTACCTCAAAGGGTCTTCTGTGCAACGGAATGCGTTGCTAACTTGCTTGTTTGTTTGTAATGCTGTTTGGAATCTGGTCCTTTGTACATTGCACGAATTTGTGTAAAAGGACCACGTACGTGTTATGGCGTCATCTGGATAGTATCCAGTTGAGTCAGAATTCGCAATACTTGTAAGAATAGCAAACATTATTTCATCACAAAGTTCGGGAAGTGTATTAGTAGCAACTATCTTAGTTATCTGTAATAAATAAGATTTGTTCGACTGTCCGAGAACGATGTCAAAGGATAATCTGTTCGTAGAAAACAGTGACTGGTCTCCATAAACACTTAAAGACAAGCGTTGAAGTGACAGCAACCTTTTACAAACGACCTTTAAGAATACTCGCAATAGAACTTCAGCGAACTATTCGCATATCTAAACGAATTTGTATTCAATAAGTAACACTATGAATCAGCGTTCCACAAATACCGAAAGCAGCTTCGATCACATTTCCCAACCATTGCGCCATTTCTTCGCGAGTATTGAAACAATCACGCCAAAAACCAGCAATGGCACATTCCAGGGCATTCCAATTCTCAGTATATTGTAGGAATTATTGCAGTTAGTTCTGAGGTACAATGTGGAACGGGTTTTATTTGAAAATCTGCCAATAGCCGTGCGTGTGACCGAAAAACGACAGTTGAAGGTTGTGGGAACTATTAAGTAATCGCTCAATATATTTGTGTGAAAACGCCGTTTTTAACAGATGACCTTGCTCGGGATTTGCAACACATTCGCCAGATTGATGAATGAAAGCGTTTACGTGTGCGTTCCAAATAAAACGTGTGAGTTCATCGAGGTTTTTAGTTCAATTTATTTATTGGCAACTGTTAAGATTTACTTTGGTTTGTAACTTTCCGTTTTCTTTCATAAAGTCAAAAAACTTTTGAAACGATGTGCCAAAATTGTATCAATGAAAAACATATGAAGTCATCATCGCCTGTTTTGAGTTAAAAACGTTCAAATAAACTGCTTGCTTTCTGAAATAGGCATGAGAAGAAGATAAATGAAAAATTAAATTATAATAATGATAGCACTCATGAAACTTAACGTATTCATGACACTGTAGCACTATTAGCCGACGAAAGGAATGGAAATGAATATAAAGGCTTTAGAACATGAATGCGCCAAAGATCATACACATGGAGATTAAGGTTTAAGTACAATTTATTTATCTAATGATGCACAAACTTACTTTCGCTTTTAACGAATAAAAACTCCTCTATACGACTCTTTAAGAGATTTTATCAAAAAATAAGAATCCAATCAAAAGCAATAAGTACAAGTGTAATAAAAACGATAGAAAATGGTGAAAGAGACAAAAAGGCGACACTAAAAATAAAAGCAATGAAGTATTCAATGCTAATGTTACACTAATAGAAGCAGCACATGCACGCTTGAGTAGACTAATTAACGCAGGCAAAGTAAGAATATATACCACAACGTAAATTAACACTATTGAATGTGAAACAGTGGATAATAAACATGTAGATCTACATATTCTACACGCCAGAGATTATGTTCATGATCTTTATCGGATTTAGGATTGCAATTTGTGCGAAAGTGCTAATAGAAAATATTATGACTGAAGTAGTTTTCGTGATGGAATCTGTATTTTATGTTTTTGCTCTACACTTCTATGCTGGTCCGGGTATGTAAGAAGCAGCAGAATATGAGCTATCTATCATAGAAGACTTGAACCTGGACTGGACAGGGAAACACAATTAAACAAATTTGAAAATCTTAAACACCGAACATATTAGAACTAGACTTTACAATAAAATTGGTTTATCAGATTCATGAAAAATACGTTATACAGCTACATTCAGATATTCTAAAGGTCGAACATGATAAAAATAAAGATTTCAACTTTTCAACAATGTTTGCAGTTAATTTCGTAATATGTAGTTTTACAAGTAGGACAACACAGCCTTGCTATTATCTAGATAACTGGTAATATTCTACGTCCGTCCGACATCTTTATTTTACAGAGTTGTAGACGCATTGAATACTTATTATGAGACATCTGCACCTGGCTTGTCTACTGATACATCTTTTGTATTCATCGTTCCATTGATATATGTAGAATCGAAGAAATGTAAACACTATCAGAACTTTCATAATGAACATTGAACACCCATATTTAAGACAATAGTACTATTTGTGAAAATAATAGTTACCGGAGAGAGCTCATCAAACTTATGACAGAAGAACAAAACCGAATTAGGGACAAGAAAAACGATTTGCATAGTTACTATTATCGAAAACAATAGTTTACTGTTCCAAGTAGAAAAGTTGGTGCTAAAACTCCACCAATTGAATTCCCATGTCCCATACTGACAGGCAGCCATTTCACAAGTTCGCAACACAAAATAAAACCCACAGACAGTCCGTTCAATATTCATAACGTCATCTGTGGCAAACACAAAAGGTATATAATAAGACGCATTCAGCACCACATTACCGATGCAGCACGCAGATCCATCATTATGCATTCCTCACGTTGCATGCTTTGAAAATGTCCTTGCGTACACCAACCTGAAATTACCGTACCGAAAGACCTACGTCAGAAAGCATAAGGACCAATTTCGAGATTCGTCTGGTCTTTCTAAACTTGCAGAATCTTTCTCGAGTCTCATGGTTCTGCATGACAAGGTGGAAATAATAACGGGGTTATTTTATCACAGAATATTTAGCACTTGTATTCATATAGTTGACAATTCTGAGTGATTTAACACTGATTGTCGTTGGTAAATGTTCTGGTAAGTCTAAGCTTTCTTGTCTTGATTATGATGCCGTTAGGACTTGTAGAATGTTTTGATCCACAAGATAATGTAACAGACGCGAATGTTGCTGTTATTTACTGCTTGACTTTGTCACGGAGAAAAGTAACTACTGGTGACCTCTCTAGACTTGCGGTTATGATAGAACTTACTCCAGCGCAATCTAGATTCTCGACACGAGCTATAACTTTACGACTTTTACAAAGGTCTTCAATTCTAAGTTTAGAAGCTCTTTAAAACTCTTTATTAGTGTGTTCAGAGCTGTTTCTACAACCAACGTAGGTACTTGCGATAACCATAATCAGAGTGACGAACCCGTCTGCCTGTCTGCACAATTGTCACTTTAATTCCAAACCCAGACACCTATCCTTTCCGGAAGGGTGCTTCCATTACTCATTCCAGTGTAAATTCAACCTTGATTCTTAAAGCTAAAGTTCACAATCCGTTGCCTAAACGCAGCAGCATAGTTTCTGGTAATTTGAGTCGTATGATTGAAAGGATACGGTTGGAAATGGTTTGTTTTTATCTAAATGAGAGGTGCTACGTGCCTAACAGCTGTTTTGTGTGACTAGGCCCTTTGTTTTACAATTTTTGACGACACCAAGGACGGACAAAGGACCTTTTGTGGGCTTTGTGAACAATGAGGTGGGTTGGAGACTGGAGTACTCTAAACAAGGAACAAAAACTATTGCGATGTTAGTGCCCCGTGTAATGATAGTAGGGATAAAAGAGGTAAGTAAGGTAAAGAGGGGTACATAAGGGTGAGGTTGGAGATAAGAGTTCTTCTGGATATTACTTTAGGAACGTTCTTGGAAGGAAGGAAATGTGTGTTCGTCTGTCTTAACTTTAGTAAGCAGATGTCGGTAGTTAGGTACACGTTAAATTGTAAGTAAATAAACCTCTGAATTTCTGATATTTTTGACATACATAAACTCACGCCTTCTTCCCATGGGGGTAGGCAGAAACTACAGAACGCCACCTGCTACGATCCTTACATACTCCTTTTGCCTCGTTTACATTCATACATCTGGTCATACACGCTCGCCGTTCGCCGCCTAGTACACACCTGTCCTTTCTGAAGAACAGAGAGATATTTTTGTAGTGACAAAATATTTTGGATATTTGCTAACATACATAAACTCACGCCTTCTTCCCATTGGGGTAGGTAGAAACTATAGAACGCCACTTGCTACGATCCTTACATACTCCTTTTGCCTCGTTTACGTTCATACATCAGGATATATGCTAAAACATTTTCTATTTTATTACAAAACAATCTGCATAGAAGGAAACGCAAAAATAGTGACAGCTAGTTGTCACATAGTGTTCTATATGTACTTATCACCTTAAGCTAATAAATTAGTAAATTTCCCTTTCAAAGAACTAAAACGCACAAAACACTTACGCAACAGCATGCAACAAGTTATCAAGGGGTTAATCTCGAATCGTTAATGTGAGAACGAAAAGACAATACGAGTAAAATCAGGAAGGCATGGCTCATCGGTCTAATGACCAGAGTTTCTGCCCTACCAGCTTATCAAGACCTCTTAGACTCCTCAAGAATACTCATATGACGTCTAGAGTTGAAGGACCAAAGAAGGGAGGGGGAGATCTTGAAATTCTGGTCCTGGGTTCCACGCGAGTCGGCCATTTCTCGTGCGTGATTACTTTTTAACCTGTGGGAACACTATAAATAGGATATGGTGTAATTTGTGATGGAAAATACGTATGGTGTTTGTAGCCATGGTGTTATTTAAGAGTTTGATGTGGTTTTAAAATTGGGTGTTTAACTTCGGTCTTTATTCATTTGTGACTCTACTTCTACCTGGATCTCTTTGCTCCCGCAATAAAACTTAGAAACCAATAATTACAACAGGCCAATGATAAAAATCGCAGTATTGTAAAAGTCGATACTATTAGAAACTTTTTACGTACGGTACCTACTTTATTACGCGCGAAATGCTGTTCAATACTCAACAAAAAAAAAACAACTAATAGGAAATAACTATTTGAGAACTGTTACCGATAAATTTTCGAATTCTTGTCAACAAATAAAATAACTCCATGTACCTACCATTGTAATAAATAATTGAATGGGCACGAATTGATATCATAGCTAACAATCAAATTCCGTTCTTGAATAGTACTTATGGCTAATAGTACTTATACTCAAGTACTCATAGCAGTAAAAAACTGTTAATTCTGACTTATTATAAGTTTTTGTAAAAACTTGTTGATCGAGAAATGGGTTGTCAATCAATGTTGTAAAAAATAACGGAAAATATGAAGTGATTGATACCTAATTATGAAAGAAAACTTTCAAAGATTTTTTTGTATTTAAACAAGTATTTTTATTAAAAACTGAATACTATGATAAAAGCCAGCCAACAGCAGGTAATGTAAAAAGCACGAAAATCTTGTCTGTTCGTAAAGAAGGACCAGTTTTCGATCCAAAATCAGCTTACACAATATTTTTTTAATTGTTTAACGTCTCGCAGTAATCTCAGCGCAAGACCTTAGCTGGAAATTGAACCATGCTCCCGTTTCGAAAACCCATAACCAAGACATACATTACCAAAATACTGTAACTACCGCACACACGAAAACTCATTGCTCAGAGCAATCAAATCACACATTAAAGCAATTACAAATAATTACGTACATTACGATTATGGCCAAGCAATCGTAGGGCGCGACAGGTTGGATAACTTACTGATGACGTAATCAACTTACCTAATAACTTAAATATACTTAGGTCTAGTTCCACTGGTTCAGATCTAGGCGTTAACTTAACTCCTAATGTAATGTTAAACGCCTGATAAAATCTTTATAGCAATTTACTGAAGTGTAAATTAAATGTCTTTGAAATGACTGTATCTAAGATTTTAAGACTGGCATTTAGATAATTGTTTTGAGTTTACATTTCTGTATTTATTTGATTAGTCTATTAATTTAACTTATTACTGTCGTCGATTGTAGATGTCGTTAAACCATCGTTAATTCTAGACAGACTAGAGCTAATTAAGCACTTTCTATACGTCAATCAATGAAAGATAGCTCCTGTTAATTACTGTAAGAGCTGCCTAGGGTTTTCAATCAAGAAACGACATACCTTCTTCTTTTCAAAAACATAAAACTGACAAACATTTTATTATCAATGTTTATCTAAAGAGAGGCCTTCAAGTGCGGAAAACTTCGATCTCAACAGGGCTTGTTGCACTCTCTTTAACTCACTGCAAGATCACCTATTTTCAATTTGAAACAATGCTACCCTCCACAGGCTTCAGTTATTCAGGATTGTAAGTCAGATTCTATACGGCCACCTGCCTGTTCTAGAACCATCTATCACCACATTCACCACTCATCAACTACTGAACCTTTCCAAACGATCTTGAACTTCCATAACCGAACATGTTTTGACGCTAATCCGCTGTGACGAAAATAAACCGGAAACTTGGATTAAAACAAGTTTACTTCGTGTACTCAAAGCTTTACACTTGAAGTACCAGGACGGCCTTGCGGTGTACCTCTCACTGCAGTACCATTTAAATGTCTACGGTATGTGATAAATACTTGGTATTGATACTGTTACTACTTGTGTATATAAATTTTGTACTTGTAAGATTGCACGTTTTGTAAATGTTACTGGTTTGGTACTCATTGGACAACGCCTTCTAAATTATGGGTATGGACAAAGAACTCTGGAGAAATACGCCTACACATGCCTATGTTTTTTTAGAAGGTATCCTTCCACGTCACTATGCTGAGGAATTCCAGCATTTATATGGATGAGCAGTGACGCTACATACTAAGTACTGGGGAACTGTACTTACACCTCGTTTCAGAATTGAGAACTTATCAAATTTTAGGATTACCTATGGTGAAAGCTCGCGAACCTCAAACTTTCTTTGATTCTTTTTACGAAATTTCGATTTCCCGGGCTATATTGTAGGAATTCTCAATTCAGAAATAGTGAAAGGGTCTTCGAATCAGGGTAAGCCAGACACGACACCCGTCTGGTCGGAGGATCCACCCTTTTCTATAGAGTATGCGTCAATTTTACACTCTGTTCTTCATACCTCTAAATTGGTGAACCGAACATGAACGTCAACGCAGCCTTCATGCAACTACTTCAGCGTGACGTCATCATCATCATCACTCCTGCGAGCTTTCGTGAGGCGAGTCACACAGCAAGCCAGCACCCAAGGCTTCAACGGGTATCCTTACCACCAGCATGCGGTCCAGCATACGACCGTCCTGCAAGTACTAAGGAAGGCTAAGGAGCCTTCCTAAGTAGGGGAGACCGTGGGCACGCCACAATTGCGGCGATAAGTCCCCTCTTTGAGGAGTGGCTAGAGAGGCGCCACGGCGCCCTCACCTACCGCCTGACGCAGGTCCTCACCGGACACGGTAGTTTCGGGAGGTTCCTGTTTCAGATCAGGCAGGAGGAAACGCCCGGGTGTCACCACTGCGTGGATCGCCCGGAGGACACGGTGGAGCATACGGTGGAGGTCTGCCCGGCTTGGGTGGAGCACCGCCGTGTCCTCGTGCAGGCGATCGGCGGCAGTGACCTCTCACGTCGGGCCCTGGTCCAGGCCATGGTGCGGAGTGAGAGGGCATGGCAGGCTGTCACCTCCTTCTGCGAAGCAGTAATGCTCGTAAAGGAGGAGGCGGGGCGCGAGAGGCAGAGACTAAGGTCGCTCCCTCGAGCCCCTAGCCGCCGCGGTAGTAGACGCCCCGGGCGTCGGGAATCGATCGCCGATTTCCGGCCACCGTAGGCGCGGGCTTGCGGACGGAGAGTGATGGGTAGCTCTCCGTCCGATCAGGACCAAGCCCGGGTCGACGGCGCGTAGTGTTCCACGCGCGCCTCAAAGAGTTGTCAGCGAAGCTGAAGGGGTCCGTCAGGGCCGATGCCTACCACCGGGGTTGCGGATAAGTCCTAAGGGGAAACCGTGGCCCTGGTCTAGGTAAGGGAAGGAACACGGGTGGGTTTTAGTCAGTAAAAGTCTGACACGCCCTTCCGCTCCGCCCAGAGCGGGAGAAGTCATTGGATGATTTCCCACCCAAAAAAAAAAAAAAAAAAAAAAAGTAGGGGAGACCGGGGCTACAATTAACAGAGGTAAGTATTAACAAGTGATTTTCTCCAAAACTATAAACACTACACCTACAGCGCGTGCTTCAATATGCCGACCAGATCACGCCGCATGGCTCGGGGTTGGTCAGCTGCAGTCTGCGCATCATCCGAATGTGTTATATACCGGACGACATTTTCACGCACGTAACGAACTTTTTTAACTTTTAAATTTTTTGATTTATTCTCGAAATATACGGTGTAATGATTATGTTTTTGGTTTTCCTAGAAGCATATTTCATACTTAATAATGCTACATTGCTGTATTGGTGTAATTATTTACCAATATTTACCCGACTGCCCCAGAAGGAGGGTAATGTTTTTCGAGAGTATGTATGTATGTATGTATGTATGTCTATTTCTTTGGCACGCTCTGTAGCCTAAACGGCTTGATGGATTTTAACATATGAGGTGTCGTTAGATTCGTCTTAATTTTAGAAGTGTCATAGGCTATATAATATTTATATATTGCATCTGCAAATACAAAAAAAGGGAGGGGAAGGTTTAAAAAAAAAAAAAACAATATTGGTATCAAATAAAAGCTAGTAACGAGACAATGTCAGATATATAAATAAAACTAAAAAGCTTGAAATAAAGAAAATTATTCAAAAAACAAAAAACCCGACTGCAAAAACACATAACTGAAAAGAGAAAAACAAGCTTTATAATCTATAGAATTTTGGTATCGCAGGCGGGGACAAACAAAACTTACACCATATATCCCGTTATTAGTTTGTCCCCGCCTGCGATACCAAAATTCTATAGATTATAAAGCTTGTTTTTCTCTTTTCAGTTATGTGTTTTTGCAGTCGGGTTTTTTGTTTTTTGAATAATTTTCTTTTTTGTTATGTTATTTAATACTAAAAATGTACCTTTGGGGTTATAATTAACAAATCGGCGGGGTCAGTATTAACGTGTTAATACCTACCCCAGATGTGGTGATAGCGCAAATATCTTATGAACCGGTAGCTGAATCATCAGAAATGCAGAAAGATTCTAGTGATTTCTTGGTCCAAAACCATAAGACCTCTGCTAAAAGCTCTACCACGAGCTCAGTAAAAACGTATAAACGCACTAAAAATGTAGTATCTGTATATATTTTACTGTGTGTACATAAATAATAAAATACATCAATAAATATTTTTGTATTTTTTAAGGCGTCTCCTGTAATAAAGATACATCGTGCTGACTAGATTTAATATACCTATCTCTTGCAATGACTGGGCCTAAGCTAGGTGTATCAAAGGCGACATCACATCATACATTTGCCTGAATTGTATTTGATATGTATTATAAATTAATAACAAAATGTGTTCCATACAATTCTGTATTAATTTCACTTTTATTAATACCAAAAAATATTCTCACATATATATTTTTTTCTTCTATATCAGTTGCCATTACATAATGTTAATTTTTGCCCCTTCTGTTAATACTTACCTCAGAGCTGTTAATTCTAGCCCCGAAGATGAGGTAAGAATTAACAACTGACTTTTTGGAGAAAAAGTGTTCTATTTAAGACATCATTCCTTTTATGTCGCTTTTATGTTAATAACATGATACCTGAATAATTAAAGCATCAATTAATAAAAAAATTAAGTCTAAATGTTGAATCATTTCGAAGATACAACTAAAAGTATTTTTTTTGTTAATTGTGGCCCCTGTCTCCCCTACTTGCAGGACGGTCGTTGCTATTTAACCCAGTCATTGCCTGCCTCCATGTTTCATATAGTATACAGTTCATATGAATCTCTTTAATCAGTAGATACTTAGCTAGTTCTTATATTTATGTAACATATGGCTACGATCACCCATATAATTAGCTAAGGTTTATCTGGAGACACATTTACGAGCACAATTACTTCGCAAATGACAGTGCTACATGCGTGCACTTTCTACGCCCAAAGATAGATAATACCTAGTATCTGGGAGAAAGTACTTATTAGAACACAATGAGACAGGGGCGAGACTAGGAGTTAGTACCCAGCCCAGCAGCATTGTCGACAGATACTGTGATTTTTAAAGCGGAGTATCTTATATTACTTGATTATGAAACAAAACTATTTAAGTCAGTAACGGAACAAGATGGAGGGAGATCGTGAGGCGAGCTACGACTACACCTGTGATTGGACACAATTCATCGTGAGCACGACAATTGTGTCCAGAATTCCAGAGCGAAGAGAGAAAGAAGAAGTCACGAACTGGGATAGACTAGATACCATGGAAGGCGAGGTACCGGGAATTGTGACGCTATTAGAAAGAGGGTATTCAGCAGAGGACTGCAATGGGCTTAGTTGTTTGATTGAATTCATGAACGGCACTTACAGAATTCGCAGACAGAACTATCCAAGCCCCTAAAACATTTGACTCTAATGCAAGTATTCAGACTTGCGACTCTAAGGACCAAAAAACGCTATAGCTCTTAAATTAATATTAGTCGTTAAACATAATTTCGCAATTTATCGATCTCAGAACCTCGAAAACGGTATCAGTCCAAAACGGTGCTTATTACTGCAATGCGGTTGTCGTTTATAAGTTTAATATACTTGTAGTTACTCTGACTGCAGGCATAACATTATTTCTGCTTGTTACCATTAAAATTCTAGTTCAACACTGATTGACAACGGTTAAAATTTACCATTGGCTCTGATTCGAAATTGCCAATGAGCTTTTAGGCTCAAATTATGATCCTTGGAGATTCTTGGAGGTCCATTCATCTGGGCACAAATTCTCGTAGGTACTTAAATACGTTTACATTCTAGTCACAATCTGTCAAACTTGTCAAAAATGTTGGTATATTGATTGTATTTTGACAGATTGCGGATGAGATGCGAATGTGAACGTTCTTAAAAATTACGGGAATTGCCCCTCTGATGTTTGCTAGAACATAGCAAAAATCTGATGAATGGACCTTTACGTTACATCAGACCAATCAATAAAACTTAATAATTATTCTACAATATTGAGAAGTCAAACAAACGTTTCTAGCTCTAGCTACTTTAAATAAACTACATATTCAAAAGAAAAAAGGGCCCACTAAGTTTTTTTACTTTATTTAAAACTATTAATAATTAAGTGGTTTTTATGGATATGAGATGCGAATGTGAACGTTCTTAAAAATTACGGGAATTGCCCCTCTGATGTTTGCTAGAACATAGCAAAAATCTGATGAATGGACCTTTACGTTACATCAGACCAATTAATAAAACTTAATAATTATTCTACAATATTGAGAAGTCAAACAAACGTTTCTAGCTCTAGCTACTTTAAATAAACTACATATTCAAAAGAAAAAAGGGCCCACTAAGTTTTTTTACTTTATTTAAAACTATTAATAATTAAGTGGTTTTTATGGATAGATGTATTTGGAGGAGGGTTATAAAAATTGTTTAAACTTAGTCAATGGTAAAGTTTGTCTATTTTAATAGATTTACACAAACAAATCACTTTTTAAGGAAATAAACTCAAATTAACTTGAAATAAAACTTAGTCTGTCGCCCATTTCCTGTAACCATTTGATGAAAAATGTTATGCTTAGTAGCGAGTGGGGCTTGCTCTGCTTTAGTGCTTTACTTCACAAATGCCTACCTAATGATTGATTCTTAGACAAAATTGTAAATCAACTTAGGGTGGGCCCTATTTTGTTTTGAGTAGTTTAAGGGATCGGCGGTAGTAAACTGGCGTCAAGTTGTGAATTTCTACATTATATTGTCTGTAAAAGAAAGACTGAAGATACAAGAAACTAGCATTAGATCACAGAGCAACTCACAACAAACAAGTAATCACCATTTTAAAACCCAACACTAAAATAAAAGCCCGTCACACGATCCAAAGCAAACATAAACTAAATAATAAAATCTAAACTTGCAGACGCAGGATGTTCACAGTAACGCGTGTTTATGCGCGTGCGCAGGGCGATCTAAATCTGGCAACACCTGGTTTGGATGTAAACACAGCGGTGAATGGACGAAATATTTTGGTTAAAGATGGATTTTTGGACGAGAATAATAAGCTTTCTTTCCGGTGCAAGTGTTCCGGTAATCGTTTAAAGTTTTAGATAAAAAATACCACGTGGTTCAGTTGTAGGAGTTGTAATTAGGTATATCGACGTCGACGAGGACTCGTGTTCATTTATGAAAGGAGAAGATGTTCTTCATCATTTCATTATCGTTTCTAATAAATATTTAATTAAAAGCAGCAATAAAATTTATAACGCCATCATTTCCACTAACAAGGACATTATTTCCCTCATAATTAATACAAATACGACATTCACATCCTGAATGAATCAGACTTCGACTTTCAACTCATACTCATAAGGTATCCAGGACCCCTTCGCAAATATTCATTACATCCGGGACCAGGATATCATGTTTGCTCAGAACCAGTCTTACTTATTGAACATAAATATCGTCTTCATACATTGCTGCGGAGTTTTTGCATCAACATCCGGGTTTCCATGGTTATTAATATTGTGGAATATACTGTTGATGTTAAGGACGCTTAAAGGATTATGTGGAGCTGGAGGAATGGCGACTGGTTTTGCATTCATGCTGTCATCAAAAATCTCATAAAAAATACAATACACGACGTTTATTTAGTAACCTAACAGAGCTCTGCGCTCGGCGCTTGGCGTGGCAACACGTCGTGTCAGGGGAGGATACCTCGTTGAGAGGTGAAACACGTGTCGATTTCTTACAGGGTTCTTTATGACTCTTAAACTAAGAACAGTTAAGCGGATTAGATTACTAAATATACGTCGTCTATTGTATTTTACACGCCTGAGTAACGCCTAAATTTTGGGCTTTATTTCGCTTTTGACCGTGGAAATTATCCCACGAGAAGGTACTATCGAGATAAAAGGTCGTAGTCTACCTGTGTGCCATCGAAATCCGTTCAGAATTTTAGAGGTGAAAGGGGAACATACAGACAGACAGAGTGACTTAATAATATTGTTATGGAAAAATGGTAAAGTTAGGCATGGTCGATAGCCAAGATAACAAGCGATTACAGGATTTAGCGTATAGTCGAATTGAGAACCTCCGTTTTGAAGTCGGTTTAAAAGGAACAAAGTGCTCCGCGGAGACAAGGCAATCATAAAACTAAAGAGATTATGTCTCAAGGGAACGGATCACCACTAATTACTATTGACACACAGAAATTAGACCTCGGCCCACAGACGACGGTACCAGGGTCCCAGGTTTGCGAGGAACAAACAGCCGGACAAACAAAGCGCCCACCCCTTCCGGCTTTATGTATGCGTGTGCGCAGGCCGCGCATTATGGCCTGATTGTCGGATGATAAAATGCTTGGGAGTGACATGTGGCGTTTACAATTATTTAGGGTAATTAATGGGTATTGCAGAGTCGTTTTGTTTTTGTTTCTATTTCAAGTTCAATTCTATGTTGCAGATAATGTAGACTATGTTGAAGAGAGAAAGAATCTTTAGCACTAAGGTGGTGATAAAAATAATTGACAGTTACGTTTCATTAATATTAATCACTAGCTCCCGTGCGCGCGCGCATTTGAATGGATCGTCGTTTTAAATCGATTTTTCTGTAACCGGATAAGTAGGTACTTCCAGAGATTAAAAACAATTTATTGTTACAATATTATGTTATTAAACAAACAATTTTACCTCTTTATTAAATTAAGTATAGATTTAGATGGCCGGTTGATGGACTGATCATGATGAACTTTGTAAAAGCTGTCATGTCAAGTTAACTTCAGAATTAAAATACAACCTTACTCAAAATTAAAGTGGTTGTAGTGACAGAAGCAGTTAGTTCATCACTTAATCCTGTTTCTCTCAGTGGCTGAGTCATAAGACTTTTTCCTGAGACTTTGTCCACAATTCGCATGCGTAGGCGGCGCTAAGATCAAAAGGAACATTTCCAAACGTCACATAAACAATTTGGGCAATTTGTCCAGTCATATAATATTTTTATAGGCCTTAAAGAAAGCCACGGTTTTAGTGACGTTTTTATTGGATTATATTAAAGTCTGAACACTATCAAACAAACGAATGATAACCCTCACATCTTGTCGCAAATTAATGGCATTAATACCAAAGTGAAACATAAAAATTATATTTATCGGTTCTTTGGCGCTAAATGTTTATAGGCTGTGCGGTCATTAGCCAGCACAGTACCGCCATTTTGTTTTGATGCAAAAGAAAGCATTATGAGGCCAGTTTTCATAGAGGCGGGGTTAACTTTAAACACGTTGCAAGCACACCATAGTTTTCCTTAAATTCCAAAATTATTATGGAAATAATCAAAATTAATTTCAGGTGATAAAATACCGGTAGCAATAAAGTATAAGGGACAGACACAATTTTTATGGTAGCTTCTTTAAAATTAATCCGGACATGAGCCGATCGTAAAAGCTGGACTAATAAAGAATTATATTAATTTCTGACCATCAATGCACCCAATAAGTTTACTTTTACGGGCTTTTAAGCAGGAGATATTTCTCTATTATAACAGGTTCCCCGGGTTATTTCTAAAGTTCAATATACTCAGATCAACTGGCAGTATTCTAACTTCCAACCTAGTGCTTTTATAACCATTGTACGACAAGCATTGTACCATTGTAGGAACAGTGGTGGCCCAGTGGCACAGTGTTCCATTGGACCAAAAAACATAGCCTCTGCTGTTTATGGTATTTACAGATCAAGGGATGCATTTACAATGCACGAGTAAAACACCCACGTGTCGATTTCAAATACTTTTTGTTTTTTTTCAATGACGAAGTTTACGTGATCTTTTCATTAAAAAAATTAAAATAAATTCTGAAAACGTAACTGTCCAAGATATTTATTTTATTTAAATATACTCTGATAGAGCATTTTTCCTCCCCAGCTAAAGCACTATGAAGCGGTGAAGGGCGTTTTGGGGGACCGTCTACTGTAATTATGACGTTCAATAATTGCTGATTCTCAGCCTAGTTTGAATAAATGACTTTTTTTTTCTTTTTTTTTTACCCTCAACGGGGAAGCTCTTGGCCTGCATCTCACCTGATGGTAAGTGATGATCAGGCCGAAAGTGGAAGCGAGCTTCACCCGGAATCCTCAACCACAGAGGAACTGGCTATCTTATCTCTAACTGCTGTTAACATTATTGTTATGGCGACTTCTGATTATGATAAGCAATAATAAGCATGTAGATGGCAGTAAGTAAGCCTATGCAACGATATTAGAAGATTTCAAATTGGTTCATTTATAGATCAACAAAATAAAATACCTCTAGTATTTACTCAATAACTAAACCCATAGGAATCTTCAAAGTAAACTATAACAACAACACTAAAAGAGGCTATAAAATAATGGAAGCTTTTGCCATCCAATTCACAACTCGTCGATTACAAACAAAAAATCAAGCCACACTTTGCTCAATCCACATAGTCCGAGGCGGCGACTTACAAAACTAACATAATGCCCCACAATTATGGCGGTGTGGCGAAACAGATACCACCACAGTTCCCACCACGTAACAGACATACGAACAATGCTGATACACTTACGTCATTGTTCAGTCGAGGCTGTAAAGTAACACTAATGTACTGTGAAGATACTTTGGTGAAGAAGTAATGGAAGGTACAAGGTGGGATTGGTAATCAAGAGGATAAGTAAGATAAAGGGCTCAAATCTGGTACTTATGATGATTTGAAAGATTCAGTCCACGAAGACAGTGTTAAACATTACATCTTAGCAACAAGTAAATATTCTCTACTAAAGATGAATCTTTTAAACTATGAAAAAAAGATGAACAATCATGAAGGATTTTTTCTTCGTAATCGCGATGTATGATGATGTGATCATGTGACCGGGGAATGAAGCACTAGAGATAACTAAACTACTGAAAGTTTACCAAGAAAATCAAGAAAAAAATTAAGATATAGCTGTGACCTATAATCAAATTCCCTTAAACAGACAAATAAATGTTTTACGAGGACATCAATCTGAGCAGTTCCGGAAAATATACGAAGACACACCGTTATTCACAAATCAAGAGAGAATAAAAACGATCTTGTTAAGAATAAAACCTTCTTCTTAAGTGGAATCGTCGTTAACACAGAAACTCAAGTTATGGGTAAAATATTGATGCCTTTCTTATTGGCTGGGCAGATCTGTATAGTCGTTATTGGCAGTGATTGTAATGGTGAAGGTGTACAACGGAATTTATCTTGTTAAGGTCAGTTGTATCATTGAACTACTAAGAAAAAGTTGGCCGAACTTTTACATGGCTTTTTTCCTAGCCATGAACATATGAAAATATCACATACAAGCTTAGATATGAACTTATAAGGAATCGTTAGTGACAGAACGTCCTAGGTACAGTGAAGAGACAAAAACGAATATTTATTTATTATATTAATGACTTTAACTCTATAAAAGTGAGTACCTATATGGGTACTCTGCTTAACCCTACGGATAATACAGGCGTGCCGCGTGATGCTATAAATGTTATTCGAAAAACATGGTTTTAAAAAGCCTCGCCATCCAAATCCAAACCGACCACGCTACCGAATTTTGCTGTCAGAGAAATATTAGACTCCTTAAAAGTATTGTAATTCTTTAAAGCTGATACCTAATAAGCACGTGTTGCCAGACCTCCCATTAGTCCTTGTCCAGATACTCTCGCAGCCTCGCCTCTGATGCATCAGCCTGTAATCATGACTAAGAGTACCGTACAAGACAATATGCCACGAAATTGGACCAAGTCGATATTTTACACCGATTGGGATCCGTGGGCGTCACCTTGACACGGGTTAAGCTCGAAAGAGGTCGACGAAAGGAGGCGTACCTTCCAAATTTATTTCTGATCATATAGAACATCTGGCTGAAAATGGTATCATGCTCATTGATAAAGGATCTGACGCTTTCCACTCGTATTTGGGTGGTAACATCAAAAATATAGGCAAAGCATTGGATCAAAAGGACATGGTTGATTGCATTAACGAGGATTTTGGCTAAGCAATAAATTTTTTTGGATGGATACAGCACAAAATATTAACTTTTCATAGACGTATGACTTATTTGTCACAGTTTTTCTGCCTGTGCTTCTGACACCTACATTCAGGAGGACCTAATGAATGATGAAAGCGCTTTTTAAGTGACACTGACAACGCAACAGGGACGAAAAATAAATAATCGTGCCATCGAAACGACAGAAGAAAAGAATTTGACTTTCATTAAAAGTGTATAAATTCCACATACGTAAATGGTAATTTCTCTGCGGTATCCAAACACGTCTTTTGTATTGTTTCCAATATACACAATTAATATTCTTTCTCCGTCTTCATACGGACGTCAATAAAAAGTAGTAACTGATGACAGAATAGCAATTATTTCTAAATGTTCAAACAACCACCGATTGCGTTCAGACGATGAAGATAGTGTTAAATATTT
Organism: Conistra vaccinii; assembly: GCA_948150665.1. NCBI lineage: Eukaryota > Metazoa > Arthropoda > Insecta > Lepidoptera > Noctuidae > Conistra > Conistra vaccinii. The sequence goes on along the minus strand of OX411338.1, from coordinate 18,257,928 downwards.
TCTAGTTCTATTGAATATTCACAACGCAACGGAACGAGGACTGCAAATTAAAAGTTTCTTAGAACGATGGAGATGCGTTTAGAAAAGAATATGCCTCATGATCAAGACAATAGGCAGTACTTTCGTTTGAAACTCACAGACCATGATATCGACACAATTCCATAAGTGATTTATTGTGCTACCGTAGGCAATCTGTCTCCGTAAGATAATCTAGAACCAGTATCCGTTTATAAAGAAAGTGTTAAAAATATCATGGCTAATGATTAATGTGTAAGTGAAAGCAGTAAGATATTGTATGCAAAAATAGTCGACGATATGTAGGACTGGAGATTAAAGATTAATTTCTGTATGTTAAATAGCTTATGATCGTGTATGGATTCTGTCCATGCAATTATAAACAATGTCACTTCGAAATAAAGACTATAATTGCGTGCATTTAAGTGGTCTGCACTTATCAGAGCCGTCAACCCCTTTCTCTTGGAATTGCATCAAAGAAAAAGTAAGTCCATTTGAAAAGATTGACCCAAATACTTGGACAGGTTTAGTAACAGTATCACATGAGCTTGTAATCTGTGGATAATTGAAATTCAGTCGATATCGAGAGGAATTAAGGACGTCTGCGAAACCTGTAGTCAGATTGATTTAGAAGATTGGACCCCGAAATAAGATCAACTGTTTTTTATGAAGTTACTAAGTGGGAATTATAATTCGGAACAAATTATGATCTGCATGCTGGTTCCTTAAGTATCACACACATCGGACAAGGTTTTAATGAAAATTGGAGAGAACATGAGTCACATATTGAAGTTCAACAGAATTCTCTCAAGACAACGACTGACCCAGCAGTACAACAATTAAGCAATCAACTCAAGTAACAATTAAGTGAAAACAAAACAACAAGTTTATCTACCATTGACATTGGAAAAATAGCCCCACCCAATATGGGCAATATTTTTGCTATAAACACCGGGTATGGTCACAACTACTCGTTACGGAAAGAAACATCGAGGTACATTTGCATTTAATCGTTGTCGTGGCATTTGTTGGTGAAAGCATTGTAATTTCATAGGAAACGTTTCATATGAATGGCGATAAATAAAGTATGAGCGATACATTCTGGTGGTGTAATGAAGAGTTGAAAGTTATTGTAGGATACTGGGTTATTTATGAGCGGGAATAATGTATGTCTTATATGCTCGTTCGCACGTTGTATAAGGTATTAGCTGAAGGTGACAAGTAAACACTGATATAAGTGGAATTTATCTCATGATTGTCTTAAAATAAGAATATAAACAGCAAGGAGAATTGCTGTGAGATATTAAAGAGATGGATACATGGACTCTAAATGCCTAAATATAATACTGTATCACGTATTTACTGTCGAAGTGTTGGCACACTATAATCAGAAATGTGGTTTTCTTACAGCGAATTCCATAAGCGTTATGGAATCCGCATAATAATATCCGATATCAATTTATAACGCCAGGAAATTCCAAGAAAGCTAAATATAGCTTAGAAATCTTATGAAGGAAGTAAGTCCAGTTGTAACAGATTTTATGATTAAACAAAAAGTAGTTCTTATTACCGCATTAATCTAGAATACCGTACGACCTAAAGATAAGAATTAGCCCTACTTCCTTTGGATGGTAATGTAAGAGCTGAACAAGAAGACGCGAGCAGCGTTAATAGAAACTCGGTAGGTATGTCAAGATAATGAATTAGGATATAATACCAGTTTTGAAGACTAAAGGCGACCAAATATTAAAGAATAATCAATCAGACAACTGAGTTTATACTTGAGCCGGACAATAATATTATTGAAGTGTATTGTAGTAAACGTTTGAGAAGTATGGAAGAAAAAGACATGTTGGGCCGACCTAAAATATAAGGGCAGGAGAATGAAGATCGTAGTAACCATTTTATTATTAGAAGAAACACAGAAACTGATATACGACATTCTTATAGAAGCACTAACCCTGCTGAACACTAAAAGATTAATCCACGACATAGCTCAGATTATCTCTTAACCAAACACGAGTTTGATAACTACTGAAACAACACAAGTCAAGAATGTTCGTTCTTGACTTGCACACAAGGTCACAAGCAAAACAGTAGGATACAATATGGCACAAAAACTAAGGCTGAACAAGATCGAGAGATAGGGTTACATGGTAATATTATCACAATGTGCGACGTTGAATTTGTAATGCTATACCTACGTGAATAAGTTTTTCAATTCACTTGTGAATGTGAGAAAAAGTTGGGTGATATGCGAAAGATGATGGAATGTGTAATATACAATATTCCTTGGAAAAGACTAGAAAGTTTCAATGGCACAGGAGCTTGGAGATTGTCACAGCCAAAGAGACGGGCAGGGCAGTAGTGAGTGAAGTTAGGGATGATGATGGTCATGTTCCAACGGTAAATTGAAAATATACTCGTGGCAGATTGAACGCAAGTAGCTGTATCATCTCAAACAAAATGCGTACAAAATACCAGAACATTCCAAAAGTCTAATTAAGAACAGCGTAACATCAAAGTTAAGGAGCTCCAAAGAGATAAGGAGACTAAAATAACGAGATCATAAACTCTGATTGGCAAACGAGCCGTAAAATAATGATTGTCAAGCCAATAAAAATTATATTGAAGTTGATTAATAAATAAATTATCGGCCTTAACCTGACCAAATGGGCATACATAAAATATTAAAATTTAGCACAAACCTCGACGCCAAAAGAAACGCATTCTTTGCTTTAATTTAAACAAGCGTAAGTACGGAGTTATAATTAAAAATGTTTTCCTTGTACTCGTAAACAGCAAAAATTGACATGCATTTGTTTTTGAGCATGTGTAAGTAACTTCAAGCCGGCTGGCGCGCGGTGCGGCCATTGGTTCATTGTCTCTGATGAAATATTTGGATGATTTAATTGAGGATTCAAGATTATCCATCCTAGATCCTACCTTTGATCTATATAGATCCATCGTTAGCATGATTGGATTTAGCGTTCCAACTTCCAAAGGTGAAGCAAAAACCCTGCTGGCAGACGTTTTTGATCATGGAATTTGTAATTAGTAAGCACGGGGCAATATCTTTGCCAAATTGAACTTAGCTATCAATAATATAATTATTAGCAGGCTTCAAAACTATAGCAACTCCTACACCAAAGCAACCAGAGCCACAGTACAAATTACCTTATTCACCTTGAATAAATCATTTAAATCGTTTACTTGGACATTGTCTTATGGCTGTGTCACTGATCACTTTCAAGCCGTAACTCCGTAAGTCATTAATTCATTATTCATTAGTATCCGGATCATGAACTAGCAAGCCAATCCGACTTTGTTTATTGGATTTTTCGGGAGTGACACTTTCAAGCTGTGTTCCCTTGCCTCATATTTTGTTCTAATCTAAGCCAAAGCTCCAATCTATTCCAGGAGTGGCCCAGGTCTCTAAGCAATTTCTCTTATTCCCGAGGGCCTAGACAAATGACATTCGCTTCGGAGCGATTCTATTTCGACAATCGCTATCGCTTCAACGACATACCTACACTACGTTTCGCTATCGTCTGATCCATTGGTTTCTTCGATAAAAATTACATATTGTCTCTGGTCTTTCGTTAGCAAGTTATCGTTCGAGGCTGTATGAATGGAATGATGTTAAATATTGTCTAGCTAATTTCTATTCGTTGAGCTATGATCACGTGACGTTTCGATAGCTTTTGTCAATCCCATACATTTTTTACTTTTCTACTAGCGTTGTCGCTAATCGAATGTTACTTTGTCTAGGCCCTCTGAATAAGGTTCGTGAAATGCCTAGAAATAGAAACCTACAGTGGCATGATTGTCGGTTAGTGAATTTTCATCTTATGTGACTTGATGCAGTTAATGACAGAACTAACTAACTGCGTTAGAACATCATGCCTGATGGTCATATTAAGTAAGATATTGTAGCTATATCACACAAAACAGAATAAGGTTATCTCTGTATCTGTAACCTTTTTAAAATTGTTATTTGATTTATTTCAATTTTAATTACAGTATCAGAGCACAAGTATTGATTTATGATTTCATTGTTTTGTTGTAAAGTCTGTTTGCAAGGTTTATAGTAGACTCGCTCAATACTTGGAGCGTGATATTTTTATAAATTATAGCCTATGTTACTCAGTGATAATATAGCATTCTACTGGTGAATAAATTTTTAAAATCGGTCCGGTTTTTTTTGAGTTTATTCATTACAAACAAACATACAAAAAAAAAACAAATATTTTCTCTTTATAATATTAGTTTAGATGCAGGTGTGAGGTGCACCTAAATTGACGGGATCCGCTAGCGCCGATGCCTGCTGGAAGGTTGCGGGAAAGTTCTAAAGGGATACCGTGGCCCCTGCCAACGCTCAGGCAACTGAAAGAACACAGGTGAGTTTTAGTCAGTAAGAGTCTGACACACCCTCTCGCTCCGTAGTAAACTGCTGGACATGGGCCTCTCCCAGGCTGCGCCATAACAACCTGTTCTTCGCCTTCCGCATCCACCCTGTCCCAGCTACCTTGTTAAGTAGTCGTTTGTCCATCTAGCTTGGGGGCGTCATACACTACGCTTGCCGATGCTCGGTCTCCACTCCAAGACTCGTCTGGTACGCTGGCCATCAGTCCTTCGACAGACATGGCCAGCCCACTGCTACTCCAGCTTGCTTACTCTGGAAGCTATGTCGGTAGCTCTGGTTTTTAACCAGATTTTTTTTTCGGCATCTTTAAGCGTGATTCTTTGTTTCATTGTAAAATACACAGGTGATAAGTAGTTAGGCATTAACAATTGGCTCAAGGCCTCGTTTACTTACATACAATTAGATTTGTCACGATTTACCCTCGATTAAAGTTTAATTACTGAACACTGCCAAGTATTGCCACGTGTTTAGCATATTATTATGCCCATTTCGTAATATGCTATGCATTTATTCAACTTGGAATTACCGAAACTGCAGCAGGGAACCACGAGTTGAATGTTTGATCACATGAACTCGTGGCAACTTGGCAAGGCAATTGTTCCTGACTGAATAATATGAAGAAATGTTACATAGACCAGTCATTGAGCTCCGTCAACTGTGAATCCATGAACTAGTGACCCATTGAGAATGACTGTGATCGGCAGAAAGCTTTTGCACTGATACAAGTAACGAGAGTAGCACACATTTTGCCAATAAGCTTGCAAATAGCTTGCCAATTAAGATGGCTGACAGGACCAATAACAAAAACTTAATTTCGTAATAAGGAAGAACATTAGAACCAATAAATTATGCAGTATTCTGTCTGTAAGTTATAATAAATTACAATCATGATTCTGCCATTCTTGTTCTTGATATCAATCAATAAAATAATAAATTTGAGAGAGTAATTATCGCCCAATAACATTGATCCCAATTCTATCCAAAATCTTTGAGAAGGTTATGTGCATTAAAATAGAGAACTTTTTATCAGCATGTGATATTCTTAAAAAAGAACAATTCGGTTTTAGGAAGGGCAGATCCACTGCTTTAGCATGTTTTACGCTAATAAAATACATAACTGAAGGTCTGAATCAAAAATCGAAGATAAGTTGTGTGTTCCTAGATATGACAAAAGCTTTTGATTTTGTTTGCCATAAAACACTACTCTCAAAGCTTGAGCATTATGGAATCCGGGGTAAGGCCAACGACTGGATCAAAAGTTATCTTTCTGAAAGAGTACAATGCGTGGAAATAACAAAAACTTGTCAAAATGAAAAAAAAACCCATAGGTCAAAATACAAACAAAATAACTATGGCACGCCACAGGGGGGTATCGTATCCCCACTACTTTTTCTAGCTTACATCAACGACATTCCAGAGGCGATAGGCAAAGATTGCATATTATTCGCTGATGACACTACAATAATGATTAAGAGTGACAATAACAATAATTTAGAAAATGAAATCGTCCAAGCTCTTGATAATGCAATCGACTGGCTGGAAAAAAATAACTTAAAAATAAATATGACTAAAACGAACATAATACAATTTCAGACATACAATTCAAACATAAATAATATAGACATTCATTATAAAGATTCTCACTTGACCACTGTCGATAATTGTGTATTCTTGGGTATAACGGTCGACAAAAATTGCAACTGGAAGGCACACATAGATAAAATTCTTACAAAAATTGATCGTTTTATATATGTCTTGAAAAGAATTCGGCAAACAGTAAACTGTGATACTGCAATGCTGGCTTACCATGGTTATGTATCATCCGTACTTAGATACGGCATTGTAATATGGGGCAACTCAGTAGATTTTGACAGAGTATTTAAGGCTCAAAAAAAATGTATTCGAGCAATTTGTGGAGCTCACTTTTTAGACAGCTGTAAGCCACTATTTCAAAAACTTAAAATTCTACCTCTGCCATGTTTATATATTTTTGAAATATGTATTTTTGTTAAGAGCAACTACAATTTATTTTTAACTAACACTGACAGGCCAAATAGCCGAACACGGCATAAAGATAGACTTCGGCTACCACCGATAAAACTAAAATTATTTAAGAAAAATGTATACTGCATGTCGATTATTATTTACAATCATTTACCAAATAGGTTTCAAGACTTACCGCTGACAATGTTTAAAAAAATACTTTTCAAACTATTATTATTTAAAAGATATTATACTATTAAGGACTATTTAGAAGACAGATCAATAGAATCTATAAATTATAATTTAGATTGAGTGACATAGATGATTGTGAATATATTTGCACGCCAGGTTGTGGCAGGATATGCTGAAACAAACTACTGTAACACCTTATTATGTACCATATTCTTGCAAATAAATATTTTGATTGATTGATTGATTGAGAAAGGAAGCCTTGAATACAGTTGCAGTTATTAAATCACACGAAATCGATATATTTGTGACAGCCGATACATTAGTTTGGCGGTCGTGAAGATAGTAAAACGACGCATAAGGTAACGAGAGGTAATAATTTAAAATGTCAGAGAATTTATCAAGAATAATATGCAAAACAGCAGCTATTATTTAGAAGATGAATTTCGTAAATAAAACAAAGCAATTACCTATACGCAATTTTGAAGTCATATATAGAAACTTTAAACACGTAATATTGCTTAAAAATAGAGAATTCTGTACAGTGTTAAGTAGAGGTGAAGGATAGCTGACATTAGAAATAATGGATTTCGAAAAGTAATTTAACATTACAGAATATAACCGTTTCAGTTTTTGGGTGTCTAAAGCCGGCCAACATATTGCATTAGATTGCTAAATTTTCGCCTTTTTGAGTTGCCTTAGTCATGTTACTTTAATCTAGATTACAGTCTAGGTTTTGATGCTGTATTCCCACGATTTATCACGTAAATCAATAAAAATAAAAAGATTTTCGCTAAAAGACTTACATTATTTTTGCCGTCCTACAAATACCATGTAAGGCCTTGCAATGTTTCCTCATCTCCCAAATGAACCTGGCTCTAACATAATTACAATTCTAAATCGGTATCAAAAGAGCCAGGTCCCGACCATGTGGCTCCGTTTATTTTTAAACCCACTGCTACTCTGACAGTGCTGTTTACCCCTAGCTATTTTAGGAGATGCATCCAACACGTGTATTTACCTTACGAAAGACGTAGTTTGAACTTCGGAATGTACATTTGTAGGTTTTTAACAAAGAGAGGAAATTCTTTACGTTTTGTATTGGTAGGAATATCGTCAACATCATTATCGCTTTCGAGGTGAAGAATTATAAACAAATAACTGGTAGGTATCTTATTTGAATAATGAATCTTTAATCATCGAGCCCTCTAAGGATATTTTGTTTTTTCCCTTCATGTTTACCAAAATAATTCTGCCTCTCGTTAAGAGTCCTATTATATTTTTTTACAGAAGGAAATTCATGAATTTTGACGGTGTAATTTCCAGCAGCAGTAAGATATTTTAATAATTTTAATATATTAACGATAGTGCCATTCTCTTTATTGTAAGTTTGAGTTACACATTATTTTCGTGTAATTTGGTTAATTGATGCGGAATATTTAGTGCTTTAATTTTATTAATTAAGTACTTGTAATTTCGTCATATTATAATTATTGAGTAACGAAAACTAATTAAACGTATTCATTGTAGATAGAAGTTTTATATCATATTACTTAATTTATTTGATTCCCCCCCCCCCCTCTTTTTTAAACTTGCACATATTATTAATATTATTTTAAGTCTGTTAGTTTTTAAATCATGTAAATACAGTTACAATTTTGTTTTTATTAAATTAATGTTTATTTGGAATATTATGGGCGCTGAATCAAGACATTTATTGCTTTTCTTTATAATTTTTTCCGAAATTCTTGAACTCCAATAAACAAGTAAAACATTCAACTTATATGTAATACCTATATATTTTAGTAATTTTAGCTTTTATTAGAATTGAATGTAACAATGTAAATTTGAGCATCAAAGTTCCATCGCCGACGGTTTTTCTTGTAAACTGAGATCGTAAAATAATTATTGTTAATTACACGAAAAGAAAAATTTTAATGTGTAACTCCAACTTACAAGAAAGAGAATGGAACTATCGTTATTCATAACCAAAAGTTTTTTCAAATAAGCAAAAGTTTTTCGATCGCAGAGCACTCTGTAATGCTTCGCACGCTTCGCATTATGACTCGTGCAATATGCAGAAAATAACAACGTCAAAAATCTTGAAAACAATTATGTAAAAAATGTAAGGACTCTTAAAAGCGGATATTATGTTTGACTGCAGGAGATAAACAAAAACAATCAGTCAAATGACAGAGAGATTGCAAACAAATGAGAAAAAAACAACATTATTAGAAAACAAAATTTCTTTGATTATGCGAATAATTACCGGAAATAATCAAAAGATGACACTTACATCACAGACTAGACGACGTCATAAAACAGTGAAACCAAATTATTTACAGCCAATTTAAATCCTAAAATGGTAGCAGAAATTAACATTGCAAATGATTACAAAATGGCGGCTACCAATTTAGGCGGGATAGTTAACGCTATGTCAAGGCGATTTTAGAATAGTTTTTGCACATTGCAAGAATTTCGCAAATAAATGTCGTCGGAAAAAAGATTCTATTAACTTCAAACGGTGTAGTTTTGTTGTGATTTCTATTCGGATAACGGCAACACCTAGCTAGAAACGATTTTTTTTTAAAGAAATCCATTCTTCTTTAACGAAGTGTCTCATTATTTGAAGACTTTTGTTTTTTTTTTTGCGACTTTTTTCTCCATGGTCTAATCTGCTTTACGGATAGAGGAAACAGTTAGATTCTGGAATGGCCGTCATTTAGATTTATTTGAGCGATAGGTACCTACCTCCTACAACCTACCTTGTACTAATTTATGTTTTAGCGTTTTATCAAAACGGTTGGCAACATTCCGGAGTGAGTAACCAACAGTGTTGCCAGTTTATAAAATTAGTGGGATTTCCTAAGCAATGAAAGTGAGCGAGTAGGCATTGAGATTATCTACAGTTCAATGACCTGCAGGCTTGAGATTCCGGTGTTAGCTACCTACCTAGCCTTGTGCCTTTTGTTTTTAAAGTTTCTTACGCCAGAATGGAAGAATGAAAAATGATTCTTATTATTTCTTATGTTGCAAAATACCTACCTACCTACTAAGAAATGCGACATTTGACCGGTTTCATAATTCGTGGAATGTCATTTCCATACATTTCATTAATGTGGTGAACATTCTTTCATAATTTGAGACTGTATAATCGTGTCTTGAAAGATGAGAATAGTTTTTGTAGAGGGACTATACACTTGGTAGGTATGTACCTACTTGCGATGTGGTTATAGGTACAAGTTCATCGCTGTTGGTCTCTCGATCCAAATTCCGTCATGCATAATATGAAGATTGGTTGGTACGTATGTAGGTACCCACCTACCTAACAAATTCCAGGGAAAAGATTACCCCTCGATACATTGATACTGTGGTACATACTTATCGGAATATCTGCGAGGTATTCAACTGCGAATTGAGATTATGCACACATACAAACACAATACAGCCATGTTTATAGGTGGATAAAGTGTATCACAATAGGATGCGAATTTCGGCATGCCTTGCATTGTGCGACTGTTGGGATGCAGTCACAATAATAGCGATGCAGAACCCCTGGATCGGAATGTGTGACATCACTATTGTTACCATAGACATCGTGTTAAGTACGTACATCAAACATTATCTGAAGAAACAGGCACGGCACTATCTTCAAATAAAATTCATAGTCGAAAAAGTAATTTTTATCGCCATCATTTGAGGTTTGTAATAGGGTAGCCGACCACTTTTTACCTGCCAACCGAAGCCACGGTAGCAAAGACAGACGACGCTCTGCCACAAAATCTCACTAAACTGGCAAAACAGGGGACAAAAACCTCCAAATATCTATAATTAGCGAAAAAACTGACGCCTTTGACCACTAAAATGCAAATTCCACACCCAACCGGTTTGAAACGCAATGTTTTTTTAAGAACCAATGTTTAGAACAGCCGTCGTCTAAATTCAGCCAGGTAATAGATCGGTATACGACCTACTTCGAGTTCTAGATACAGATTACAGATTATACAATAGCAGTCAGTGATACGAACGAGATATTTTTTTCCGCGAATGGCTGTATCTATGCCTCAGCAAGAGCAAAGCATGGAAAGTACAGTTAAAATAACTAAAATACTCACGAGACTCCGGACAGCACACGGCGAGATGCTTAGAAAGATTACGTTTTTTCAAACGGTTTAGGCACTGTAAATTATGACACACAGATTGTTCAGTTCACTATTTTGGTGCACTAAATGTTTTTATTTGTATGTTTAACGTTTTATTTGTGTTTATTCACAGCTGAGTTCTTTATGCGGTTCACGGTATGGGTCGGCGAGGAGCGACAATCGGCCTACGTGCGTGGGTACGACGCGGCGCGGCGCGGCGAACTGACGGGGAGCGAAACGAAACGTCATCATTGCGCGCGATCTCCCACTCTCCCGTACGTTCCGAATTATGGTCAGATGGTTTGTGTTATTTTCAAAATATTTTTGTTTTGAAGTTCATGTTTATAGAAAAGAAAAGAATTGTAACATTTACAGCACTTTTGATAAGAAACAGCAACACAGATGTACCACGTTTGGGAACTGTTTAATTTGGCAATTAAGCGCTTGACTAGATTTAGCAACAGAAAGAATTTGACAGGTTGGTTCTAAAAGCTTGTTGAAATTGTTGACTGAATGTCTGGCTGTCCCGTTTGACTGAAAAATATCTAGACTGGTCTTTTATTTTTTGTTTGTTTTGTTTTGTTGTTGTGCAGGTTGTGATGTCACTTTTGCATAAAGGCGGGTCCCGCAAACAGGCGCGACGTGGCTCTGGTGGAATTTCTATGAAAATTTCACGGAAATTGTTCTACCGCCGCGCTGTCGCGTCGTCGCGCCTTAAGGGTCGAGCAGACCAGCGCGACGCGATCTTTTACCCATCCCAAAAAAAGTGTACCTACAACGCCGCTATTGAAGTTTTCACTTCAAATAATTCTAAGAAAACTTCACGGTAGAACAATTACCGGTGTCGCGTCGCGTCGCGCCAGTCTGCATGAGGCTTCACACGGGACACCAAAATTAATGCCAAAATACAAGCGCGCTGCTGGATTGTGAACGCTCGCATGGCTCGGCTCTACGTCGAAAGTTGAAAGTCGTTTTTCATTTCTATCTGTGTGGCTGAGTTCTTCTCAATTCTCATAGATATCCGTGGTTCTTCTTCTAAACTACGCAACGGATTGTATTGCGGATTACACTATAATTTAGAGAATTTATTCCGGAAGGTTATGTATATATTATGGATAAAGGTGTCAAGTCAAAAACCTGTGCATAGCAGGTAGCGTTGCCAGAAAATTGCGGGACTGGGACTGGGACGAATACATCGGAACATAGGAAAAAATCATATAAAGATAGGGTAACAATCCTTTAATTCAAAACCAGAATTCAATGAGATCAAACAACTTAAGATTTTACTACCTACTTATATAACATAACATAAACATAACATCACGCCTTGTTTCCCCTAAGGGTTGGGCAGAGGTGTAGGTACCTGTAGCAGGTACACCCACAATTCGCCAGTTATGTTTAAGTCCCATGTAATAGGGGGCGAGCCTATTGCCATCAACCGGGCACAAATCCAGACTCCGGGCTGCTACTGAGAAATTCCAGATAGAAAAACCCAACAACACTTTGCCCGACCCGGGGATCGAACCCAGGACCTACTTATAAATATAAACAGATAATGATTAAATTTAACAAAAATATATGTAAGTATTATTATTTCAAAAGGAATTTGCAATAAGAAATCAACGATATTAAGTACTTAAAATTACATATTCTAAGATTGATGATCTATAGAACACATATTTTGAGTTTGATTTTGCTACTTTTTTAACTGTTTTTTTTTCTTTTAGGACAAATCTATAAAACATCAAGCCAATGGGCTCCTATGAATAAGCGGGATTTTGGGCGTTCGCTCAGGGTGTTCGCGGGACGCATGACACTGACAGGGCTAAAAAACGAGATGTCCCGCCAAAAGCGGGACATCTGCCCACTAGTGTTGCCAGTGGGCTAGTTATATTTACACCTACTGAAGTCACTAAATAAATACATGTATCTATCATGGACCCTAGAAATAATTCTGACTGACCCTGAGCAATCGTAGGTAGGTATGTAAAATTATTCAGTGACAGGATAATTTGGGCCTTATCAAATCAATACTACCCACGAATCTACCTTGCACCATTTGCACTCAAGATCCGGAGGAATATGTTAAATTATATTTATTTTGTAACCAAAGTATGTTTCACTTCACCAGTAACTTCACACATTATGGTACAGGCTACTGTAAATACGAGTCTTTGTTTATAATCTGCCATTCTGCCTAATGTCAACCAATTTTTCTTTGAAAGCGCTTAAACTTTCCTTCGTCAAAGTGTTCAAAAGACTAACTGAATTTTGCGTTTTAAGGAGACTAGTTGCGATTTGCGAGAAATATGCAGCTGAACATTATCTCACCTATAATGTTAAGAAATCGGAAGTTATGATATTTAAATACAGTAAAGGTCCTGATCATATTTTACCGATCCATCTGTGTGGAACTGCCCTAAACATTGTAAGGAGGTTTAAGTATCTTGGTCACATAATTAAAGATGATTTAGCAGATGATGCTGATCTGGAACGACAGAGGCGCAGTATCGCATGTCGAGGCAACATGTTGGCTAGACGCTTTTCTCACTGCTCCAACCAAGTTAAAATAACTCTGTTCAAGGCGTACTGTCAGTCGTTCTACACCACCACCAACTCTGGTACAGGTATACGAAGAGTACTTATAACACTCTTCGTGTACAATATAATAACGCCTTTAGAGCTATATTAAAGCTGCCTTGGCGGTGTAGTGCGACTGGCATGTTCGTTGAGAACAGAGTTACTGATTTTTACGGGCTCTTGAGGAGACTCAAGGCATCTTTCCTGACACGATTATGTGCATGTAATAATGATATAGTGTCTATAATATTTCACCGTGTGTACCTGTTAAGACGCTAATATGATAATAATATTATTATAATGATTTAATCTTGTACTTTTAATTTAATTTTTAATAATGTAATTAAATTTAATGTTATTTAATTTAATGTTATTTAATTTTAATTGTAATTTAATTTAATTTATTATAATGTAATATTTTAATAACAATGCATTGTAATAATTATTGCTATGGGTTAATACCTGAGAATAAACGATAATTTATTTTATTTATTTATTTATTTTTATTTATTAAGCTGTTTTCAGACCAGCGCGATTTGTCGCGCGACGCGACACGAACAATACAAAACTTCACGGTATAACAATAGCCGGTGTCGCGTCGCGCGACAAATCGCGCTGGTCTGAAAACAGCTTTAGGGACTTCCCCTATAGACCTATAGTAGTGTTGCCAATCCCCAAATTTGAAACCAGGTTTAGAAGATGAAAATACTAGGACATTTCGGATTAAAAACAGGACGCAGTAATACAAGAGCAGCTCAGTAGTAGTTAATAGCAACACACAATGAAAACAGGTTCAACGAAACTCAATTTTCGTGCACTAGAGCTCTACTCGTATCTTACCCTTAGATAGAGAGAACTCTAAGGCGCAGGCTACATACCAAGTGCATAGAAATAAAGCACAATTTAGGATACACGGAATGTCGTGGCTCGGGCGTGGATATGACGCATTCCGTGTATCCTAAATTGCGCTTTATTTCTATGCATTTGGTATGAAAATTTAATGGAACAGGAAGCCGCCCGCGCCATGTCCTCGCCCGACGCCATTTATGTGTGGCCTGCGCCTAATGCTCTAAAATAGTTGAAAGAGACAAGTAGAGCGCACGATAAACGTAAAGTTGAAGGCGCGAAATTTAAAAAACAGGACTTTACCAGGATGCTTTAAAAACCCAGAACGTTACTTAAAAACTATCCAGGGCACTCCAGAAAACCGGACGGTTCACAACCCTACCCTATAGGCACTAAGGCTCTCGGTTTGAATGGGACCTAGTTTATGGTGAGCAGTTTGAAGATCATCATAAAACGTATACAAAAAAACATATTATTATTTATACCAGCATTCAATTAATTCATTCCAAAGAAATCAATAATAATCTAATTAAAAAAGTTTCAAACACAAACTCTCAACAAGCAGCGCCCCTAGCGGCCAATTCACAAACTAAACTCGCAATGCTCTTTGCCTCCAAACTATTCGTTTTGTCTTACATCGAGACGAGATTTTGACGTAAAATAATACCGACTATGTAAATACGTTGATTACCTTGTAGAGGGAACGGAATAAAATGCCTACGCCTCGATAATAAGAGGATATATTCAGATATTCCGAACTGCATCGCATTGGCACGATAATTTTGTATTAGTTATGCAACTCGGGGCTTATATAAGTTATGTAAGTAAAATGCTTGATTACTTATGTAAGCACTAACCCCTTTATTATTTAGGCGTTATCGAAGGTAAGGTAGATAGTCGTAAAGGTCTACTGAGTTTGGAGTCAAAGGCATGCTAAATGCTGGCACAATCACTGAGTAAGTATTTGAATGTCTTCTTTTGTTTTTTGTTTTCAGTGTGGTTTATGTCACAGAAGAGACCGTCGCAACTCGTGGGCAATGTAAGAGGAAACTAAATATCAAGATCATTTAAGAGGGTTTACGTCGTACGGCTTTTCATACAATCTTTCAAGCCCTTATTTTTCGAAATGACTGAACCGATTTTAATGAAACTTCATACGCTTAAGCAGGATACAAAGGTCTAAAAACTTAGAAACATTTTCGAAAAATAGTGTTACTTACAGCCAAATTAGACCGGTTTTTTAATTTTACATAGAAACAGAGATTTCCACTTATCTGTTTTTAAATAAGACATTTCGAAAATGTTCTTAACTAAGTTTTGAAACCTTTGTATCCTGCATATGCGTATGAAGTTTCATTAAAATCGGTTAAGAGGGTTTATTCTGAAAGTTGGCAACGTCGTAAATAGCTGTCAAATATTTCGTTATTTTGATTAATTTGATAATATTTCTGTATGGAAATAAAAAATGTGGCTAACTAGCGAACTAGAATATTGATTATGAAATGCAACAATTAATATCGTAACACCCAATTGTTAGTTTTAGATGTAAAAAAAGTATTTGGAAACTTTCCAAATGCCTTTTTTACACATAAAACAGGTACAAAATTAAATTCAATGGTATAATTGCAATTCATTATTAATTTTCTACTTAGTTAGTTAGCGACATTTTTTATTTCCATACAGAAATATTATCAAATTAATCAAAACAGCGAAATATTTGACAGTTATTTACGACGTTGCCAACTTTTAGGATGCACCCTCTTAAGTCATTTCGAAAAACAAGGGCTTGAAAGTTTGTATGAAATGCCGTACGAAATACCCTAAACCCGGTGATGGTGATAGAAAACCTGCTCAAGAATTTTATGAACAAATAGCTAAGCCAATAGAGGGGAGGGGGAGAGGGGCTCGTGACGGAACGATCGATCAAGTTAAGCTACGCTTGCAACGGTCGGGCCGTGGATGGGTGACCACTTTTCATACCGAGACTCCTCCGTGCCTCAGAAAGCACGGTAAGCCGTTGGTCCCGGCTGTCATTCGTAGATCTTTGACAGTCGTTACAGGTCGTCAGAAGCCCGAAAGTTTGACAACCAGTCTTACCAAGGGGTATGGTATTACTCAGTTACTGGGTTGTGAAGGTCAGTTAAGCAGTCACTCCATGCAAAATAATGGTATTCCTAAAATTACTTGGATTTATATGAGTTTGAGAACCGATTTTTAATAGGCTTTTGTACGGTACTGGTGTAAATTATGCAGTATCTACGTACTTATTACGTAAGTTACGTTTATCAAGTCAAAATTCAGAAATAGTCTCCTCGCACGACCAGATCACAAGGAAGCATTGAATATAAACTATTTAATGTTTTACGAGCCGATATTAAAAATACATTAATATGATTTATGGTTCTGTTTACGCCGGTACCCGCATACGATACTATTGTAACTATAGATTATAACTTTGTTATAGACGGAAACTAGGTAGGTATATGGTTTTTTTATGTATTTATGCATTACAATTATTTATTCAAAAACACATATTTGGAACTAAAATCGCGAACGCAGGATAGTCGTATCATTAAAAAATTCATTATAATCGCTGTGTATAAATTTTAGGATGTATATGAGTTTTAGGATGTGATATGAGGCAATCTTTTGCCAGATGCATATCACATCCTAAAACTCTTTATAAAAAAAACAACAGGTTGCACTCCGGGAGTACGGTAGAAGTGAAATCTTGAACATTAACGTTGTGCATTTCTACTCTCCCTCCGTCATACGAATTTTCGATCAGGTCACGTGTCCTGACACGGTGTCCTGATGCGAGTTTAACATTTTTTACCCATGCTAAAAAAAGTGTACAACGCTGCTAAAGAAGTTTTCACTTCAAAAAAAGACATCACAACTCTATAGATTTTTGCTAAATAAAATAAAACTGCCCTTCTTCCATACACTAACAACTGCATGAACAGTTACCTCCACGAGTAGCACAGTTACCACAGGACAAGTAAATAATCGCGGTAATCGAGTGGACACGCCATTTCCTTTATATTCGTTTGGATACAGATTGCTCGGATTGGCTTGTAAGATGCCGTGTTTTCCGCTCCGTACGACATCAATATTGGACTATAAAACACTGATAGGAAATATAAGCAGTGAACTTAGATATCGAATCAGAGTCAGAATTTATTTATTCACTTCTTCCAAGAGACTTCCAAAAAGGAGGAAATGAAATGAAATTGTTTATTCTGTAAATAGGATACTGGAATCACTTTTACACGTCATGTAAAAAATTACTAAAAATTTGCTAGATGAGTTCAGTGTTTCCTATCTGACTACTCTGAGAAGAAAGGCCGAAACAAACTCAGAGGTCACAGTCTCTTTTAAAGTCCAGACAATCTTGGTCAAGCCATGAGGACCATGTAGACTAGTGTCTGTAATGGTCTTTTGAGGAGATTATAAATGTTCGACTTTAGTTAGTTAAGTTATTTTTTAATTTTAGATAAGTTATTTTTCACTTTGCAGTTTTTTTTTGTTTTTGTAAAACTTTTTTACATAGTAAGGTGTCAATTTTTTTTTTAGTTCTATACTTTCAACCACAGCATATGGTGAACACAGGTATATTAAATTGTCATTAACGCATTACAATAAAAATAATTTTTGACTTGTGACAAGACAACCACTGCTCTCTTGACAAGAGAGCAGTGGTGGCCCAGTGGTAACGGCCCCGACTTACGAGTTGTAGGTCGTGGGTTCGAACCCAAGCAGGCGCTTTACTTTGTGTAAATAATTTCATCACCACTGCTCTCAAAACGGTGAAGGAAAACATCGTGAGGAAACCGGCATGTCATGTGACATCTACCAACCCGCACTGGGCCCGCGTGGTAGATTACGGCCCACTCCCTATCACAGAGAGGAGGCCTGTGTCCCAGCAGTGGGAACATTAATAGGCTGATGATGATGATGATGATGATGACAAGACAAGCTTCTGTCGATAATTGAGGTGACAGAGAAAAGTATGGCAAGGGCGTTGATGGTCTGATTTTGGTTGATTCATTACAACCCACATCATCGTCTTCACTGCTGAATATTTAGTTATTTAAAACCAACTTATAGAACGTTACAGTTTTGCACTACAATACAAGTTACTGTAGAATACAAGTAAACATATTGGTACACCGTAACACCCTATGTATCTGCCTAGCCTTTTCCCAACTATGTTGGGGTCGGCTTCCAGTCTAATCGCATGCAGCTGAATACCAGTATTTTACATGGAGCGACTGCCTGTCTGACCTCCGAAACCCAGTTACTGGGTAATACCGAATACGATACCTTTGGTAAGACTGATTAAAGTTTTATGCATACTGGGCGAGGGGCCCCCACTTGGTTTGCCGGGCCCCCGATAATACTTTTTTCATAAATCTATACTCTTTATTTACTCTCTCTGAAATCAAAAATACTTTATTTCTTCAGAAAAAAGTTGGCAACCCTAACCTCCCCCTGAAATGAATTCCTGGCTACGGTCCGGCCCTGAGTGTTATGGCTCCTACACACAGTGACGGCGGCATGGCCGCCACGCTTTTGCCGCGCGGCACGTGCCTCCGGCTTTTGCGCCTTCATTTTGTTTGTGTTTCTTTCTGCGGCTTTGTGCGGCATGGCTGGCGGGCAGTGCCGGCGGCCATGCCGGCGGCACTGTGTGTAACAGCCATTAGCCATACCCACATCGTATCGGTCAGTGATGTGGCCCTTTCCGTTATGTATGTTACGCTTTCGTATGTCATACTAGAATACTGCTTTACCTCATATCCATCATACCAAATCATGATGTTTTCTCCATTAAAGACTATTTATTAAATAAACACCATCTTTTGCCCGTACATCCGTAACCATTGGAAAATAACCCAAGAATTTTCACGTCTACATCTGATCGGACGGCACCACCCAGAGAGTCGTATCTATCTATATTAATATTCAGCACTAACATGGCTTCCGATACAGGCTTAACGGGAAAATTATGACCGAGGCTGTCACAATGTTGGCTGTCTTAATATGTATGACTGTGGAGCAGCTGAATGCCTAATGAAGTAACTGGTGTAAGTTAATGGTTCTGTAGATTTTTCTGCTCGTTATTGAAAACGGCACTCGATTTACTCTGTTGATGGTTGCTTCCTTCAACTATTAAAAATTAAAATAAAACTATACAGAGCAGCGACGAGTGCAAGAGTTAAGGTGGAACTAGTCGGGGCTCGAACTCAATGGTGGGCATGGCCAAAAACCACGCTATCTCACCTGGCATCGTGTCCGACAGAAATAGTATCAGTGATGAGCAGTTAGAAGCTGGTCTACAGGGTCAACGTATAGTTCGCACGCACAGAAACACCGTACCGAACGATTTTAGTAAAAAGAGCGCGTAAAAAATTACGAACAGTCCTTTGGAAAATGGAGTTTTTATGAAAAAAACAACTGCATGAATCAATTAGAAATAAAATTGATTGAAATTTTCGATAATTTTGCTGTGTCGGTACGGATTTTGTTTTCGAGATTTCACACTTCTTGTATTACTTATTTACGCCCAAAGTTGTGCTATAATTAGCAAGAAAAACGAATCTTTGTTGGCTTTATAACTTTTTAATGGCTTTTTATTTTACTATTCTGCTTCCATACAGACAAAATTACTAATGAGACCTAACGATATCATGTTAAACTTTGAATGTACGATATCAAACAGTGGAGTAAAACCGCTCCGATGGAAAAAATATCAAATTGTTTCACCTTAAGCCACATCACCACATGATCATTATTTTATACGGGAAGGAAATTTTTTTGAACCTCACCTGGAGAAAGTACTTTAAATACTGGGTAAACATTCCTTTATTTTTAAAAAGAAACATCTGCATTCAAAGATTTTCGAAAATTCGCTTGCCACACTTGGGAATCGAACTGGCAAAAATCCGAAAAGATAACATCCTGTATTTTTATGACATATATCGATAGGGTCTATAAGGATCAAATCTCTCTAACAAACATGATCATGATAAATTAAATTAAAGGAAAACCATAAAATCTCAAATTATTTTAATTTAACGAAAAAA
The DNA here is from genome assembly GCA_948150665.1 of Conistra vaccinii. Classification (NCBI taxonomy): domain Eukaryota; kingdom Metazoa; phylum Arthropoda; class Insecta; order Lepidoptera; family Noctuidae; genus Conistra; species Conistra vaccinii. The sequence continues at coordinate 18,237,661 of OX411338.1, read as the reverse complement.
ATTGGATAAACTAACAAATTAAAGCTTTTGCAGACCAGCGCGACTTGTCGCGCTACGCCACACGAACAATGCAATTTCTATACAAAAATGGTCAAAGTAAAGCCATACTCGCATGCCATTATAATTTTGCAGAAGACAGGCATGCGACTACGGATTTACTTTTTATTTATTTATTTAGGATCTCCAACAAAAGATGTACACAATACATGACACAATTAAAGGGTAACATCGGGTATTAAGTCGGTGTACTCCTTCACTTACAGGAGACCACAGCTTTGACCATTTTTGTACCTATGTCTTGATTTCTGTCCGAAATATTTTCTTGTTTCATACTTTTAAGAGCGTGATTTTTGAGTAGTCGGGTTTTAGTTTTTAAACTTACTTTTTTGGTTCTTAACACTCAACCTGCCTAGCCTTTTCCCAACTGTGTTGGGGTCGGCTTCCAGTCTAACCAGATGCAGCTGAGTACCAGTATTTTACATGGAGCGACTGCCTAGCTGACATCCACAACCTAGTACCTAACTGGGTAATACGATACCCCTTGGTAAGACTGGTTGTCAGACTTTCGGGCTTCTGACGACTCCTCCTAACGACGGTCAAAAATCGACGTATGACAGCCGGGACCAACTTAACGTGCTTTCCGAGGCACGGAGGAGTCTCGGTATGTAAAGATGGTCACCCATCCACGGACCAACCCCGGCAAGCTTAACCTGATTGATTGACCCTTGCGGCTGTTATTACTTAGCCACGAGCCATATTCCCATTTAAAAAAATCTAACGGTAATTGTTATTTAGGTAAGTACCTATTAACATAAGTAATCTGCCTTTGAGTAGAAGTACCTACTTTATATGTATTGTTCCATTGAATTTATAAGTCAAGATTTTATGGTTTTCCTTTCATTTAATTTATCATTGACATAGGCACAAGTTGTATAATAATGCGTTACACATACATATTACAGAATGACAAATTCCTGTCATTTCGACAACAACACAAAATTAAACGCTTCATGTTTCAAAAAACTGTTTGGCAAAAGAACGCAATAAATTAAATGGAATATCGTTCTGAGCGTGTTACGATCCTGAATTCTCATATCGAGACGAACCCATTACCCATCACTCACAGAATAATAGCCATAACTTCTACACCAAAGAACACATTACAAGATTCATGTCAGTACCTAAAGAAAAGGGGGCTGACCCAACAGTCCCAAGGTCACACCACACATAAACACAACACAATGATCCCATAACTTTAATTAATGTAATAATTACTTAAGAATCCCAGATTGCGCGCGTTGCTGACGAGTTACAAGATTCTAGTCAAAGTCTTCCCACGATGCAATCATGACACGGTCGTAATTAAACGAAGTCTGCCACAAGTATTTCGTAGATCTTGGAATTGATAAGTGTTTAATACTGTTAATTAATAATTTTGTTGTCTTTGTTGGTGGTTATTAATATTTGGGAGATGGAACGGTATGGTATGGGGCATGGTTGAAATAGTTCTGTATGGTTAGTAAAATTTTTGGGATGCTTTGAATTTCTGTTCCGTCACCTAATTCATTGCGTTTGTGCACTACCTTGTTTTCGGTTCGTATTCGTGATTCGTGAAAATGCGATTCCAAATAGCCTTTATACTAAATTAATGGTTGTTTGTGCACTGCTTCGTTTTCGTGTTTTTATATTCGATTTCTCACATTGAGTTATTTTTTACGGATTGAAGTAGTTAGAAGGTAACTGATTGCATTGGTATGGACATGGAAGCAATTAATAAACTTTTAATTTTAGCGAGCAAATAAAAGCTGCGATTAACTTAAAATACACAAGAGGGTTTTACATTATTCATACACAAATGACTAAGTATCGGAAGGCCACAGCACAGTTGACAAATCAAAGCACCTGCATATATGCGCACACGCACGACAAAAGTGAACGTGCGACAATGACCTTGACGTCACAACTGATGTGGGCGGTACGATCACTTATCTTAACGCTCTACTTGTTATGGGGTAGGTACAAAGCTGTAAATCTGAATATTTTAAACAATCAATTGAAATCGTATAAACGTATTAAATTATTTGCTATAAGACAGATTTTTAGGCGACCTTGCAGCATTTATCATTTCTGGTTGTAATGCTTTACAAAAAATTACTACATTAATGACATCATTCGACGAGCTCTTGTCACCGTCGGCGTTCCAACTGTATTAGATTAGAACCCAATGGCTTGGCACGCGACGATGGCAAGAGACCGAACGGTATGTCTTTATTTCCATGGAAGGTGGGTAGGCCTTTAGTGTGGGACGCAACGTGTGTCGATACTCTTGCGCCATCCCATCTTCCTGGCTGGAAAACCTCAAATGGCGAAAATATAATAACCTTAAAGGTATAAATATTTTTAAGCCGTTTGGGGTTGAAACCCTAGGGCAGTGGGGTCCAAGTGCTCATGGTTTGATCAACGAAATCTCTAAACGACTGGTTGAAACTTCCCGTGACCCAAGGGCTGGCTTTTACCTTGACCATAGGCTAAGCATTGCCATCAAACGTGGCATTGGCGACAGACTCTTGGGTAGGTCCCTACATCACCACAGCGATGCGGAGGAATTTTTCGACGCCATATTTTATAGTTTTAGTTAGGTTTGGATATTAAGTATATTTTAGTTTTATTAATGTATGTTATATCAAAAAAAAGAGAGTGTACTACGTGAGTTCTACAATCGGAAGTGCGATTAACGCTTGTGCGACAAAACTGTAATGCAACTCACTGTAGTTCGAATGCACGCTAGTGCGACACACTGAACCCCGACATGACTCTAGTGCTCTTTTTGACGTTCGAAAAGTGCTGATTCTCAGCCTAGTTTGAATAAATGACTTTTGAATTTGAATTTGAATTTTGAGTGCGACAACGACGAACCCGTAATGTGTTACTTCTTCTGTTAAATATTTCTGGCGAACAGAATGGTCAGAAAACAAAATGATTCTATGATCAAACTGTTCAATTATTTAAATTACGACATCAAAGCTTTATTAATCCGGTAGCCTTGACACTGAGAATTGGAACGCACTCCAATTACAAAGACAATAATTACATGCCATCTGACTTATCCTATTAGTTTCGCTTAGTTTCCATCTGTATGATCTGTTTAAAAAGTATGTGATGAAAGTGTAAACAAAATCTGCCCAGGTTAAATTTTTACGCAATTACTCACTATAGGGAAGTAGTTATTCATAGCTGTTGTATTTAGAACTTTTCAACTTTATATCGCTTCACTTTTTCGAACAATTTATCTATAGTTTGAATAACATTCATAATTGTAATTGAAAAATCATCGACGAAAGGTTATAAAATTAGCCTCAATTGTCCAATGAAAAACATCAGATCTATTCCCATAATTTTGAAGTACGTGCGCATTCTAATCTTATTTGCAATCTGTCAAAAATACAATCAATTTACCACCATTTTTGACAATCTTGACGGATTGTAATTTGAATGTGAACGTTTTTTAAGTACGACAATTGGCTTTCTGGAAGGTGATTTTTATATTACGGGTATTTAAATAATCAAATTAAAGCACTTAATTTATAAGTGGCACTACATTCCATTTGTGTACGTTTTCATCATTATAATTTGGAACAGACTTTACTAACTCCGCTCTTCAATTGCCTGACGATTGTTAATTGAATCGCTCTCTTATTCAGCTCCTTAATTGAACTAAATAGTTTGATTAATATAAACCTCTAGGCTCCATCCGAGCTACCGATATTTAAGTCGATATTTGCCGCAGGCGATCTAATTGCGATATAGTTAAATAGCGATTAGTATGTCAATCTTGTATATAGCTGTTGTTAGTATAATATTCACATTGACATTCTAATTGTCTGACATTATCTTAGATTTAGTATAATCAAATGCCCATGTTGGTCTGACAACTACTAGGAAACGAATATTATGCGGTTGGCTTATATTGCAGACTTAGCTGTTGGATAGTAAGTTATGGTAAAACCTACTTAAAATGCACTTAAAGTGGATTAAATACATACATAAGACCTAAGAGTAGGAGGAGGTGCTAAGTGGGATGTGTGGTGGATAGAATAAGAAATGAGTACATAAGAGGAAGTCTGAAAGTGGCACCGGTGACTGAAAAGTTGTGCGGAAATCGATTGTCATGGTATGGGCATGTGATGCGGAGGAATGAGGAAAATGACGAGAGGAAAGTTCTGAGTATGAATATCGATAGCTATATGAACTCAAACTCAACTCAAAGCATTTATTTCAATTAAACCATTTACAGGCACTTTTGAATTGTCAAAGAGTCGGTCAGTTAGTCAGAAAGTTGAAGCTAGTCGCCCATTCCAAAAAGTAGATCTCTGTGGAGAAGAACGGGCAAGAAACTCCCAGGACACTCTTTTAAATAAAGACATTACAAAATCCTGGGTACATTATTCTTGTTGCTTCTATATGTGAGAACAATGTGAAAAAAAGAAATAGAGACAATTCAAAGTATAAGATTTAAAATAAGCCTTGGCAGAAAAGAGATGACCAGTCTCAACCGACGGCGCCCGTTCACGAACATGACGCGTGGATCAGCACCATCCAGCTGAACCATTTTGTAGGGAACCGAATGATCCAACACACTCGCCACCATCGGCGAGACATTTAAGTAAGCATGACAAAGTCTCAACTGCCATGCTCTTTCACTACTATGCTCTATAACTGCCATGCTCTTTCACACTATGAGTAGGGGAAGACCAAAAACGATGGATTGACTGTGTGAAAGATGATATGGATAGAAAGGAGGTGACTACTGAGATGATGACTAATAGAGAAGTATGGAAGAAAGGGACATGTTGCGCCGACCCCAAATAAATTGGGATAAGGGGAGGAGAATGATGAGATGATGACACACATACATAAATTCACGCCTTCCCATACGGGTAGGCAGAAACTACAGAACGCCACCTGCTACGTAAGGATCCTTACAAATTACAAACAAAATAAACGTGGATCTAAAACCCAGCACCTCAGTTGCGATACCCGTTCTCCTTCTTAGTTGAATAATAGATTTGACGATGGCAATGCCTTCAAGTAAATACAAGTCGAAACGAGGACGATTATTTCTGTGACGGATAAAATCAGGAAGTAATTTATCCGAAAAAGAACCGGAGTTACTTAAAGAGTAAGCAAACTGAAGTGGCAGTGGGCTGGCCATGTTTGTCGAAGGACTGTTGGCCGGTGGAGCAGACGAGTAATGGAGTGGAGACCGCACATGGGCAAGCGTAGTGTGGGACACCCCCCAGCTAGATGGACCGATGACCTTAAGGAGGCGGTTGGGACAGAGTGGATGCGGGAGGCGGAGGACAGGAAGCTGTGGCGCAGTCTGGGAGGGGCCTGTGTCCAGCAGTAGACTGCGATAGTCTGAGATGATAGATTGAAGTACATTTACATAGTTACTGTGTACTAATGCATTACTTACTGCTTATTCAATATTCTTGTTTACCTCAGCCAATAAACGAGAAAAAAAATCCCATCGCATCTTCATCATCAAATGTTGAATTAATTTACCATCGTTTTTATTAAGAAATCAATTAATTTTGCCTTCAAAAGCCCGGTGGTATGATTACTAGGGAGTGCGAGACGAATCAGCGATCATACGGTAGCCGACGCGTATTTGTATGTAAATTATTTTAACGAGAACTGCAAACAAAAAGTAAAAGTCCTTTTTGAACAGTGAGTTAGGTGAGGATGGAGAGGGACGATATTGAAACGATGTAAAATGTGAGGTCTTGATTTAAATTCTTGAAGAAAATCTACTCTAGCATACAAAAACATTTATTTATTTATTTAACCATTTATGCACACCCATATATGTGAAAAACAGACAAGAAGAAAGGAACAGAAAAATAAGTACGTACAAAAGCAATGCTTATTTCTAAATCTCTTCCATTCCAGCATATTTGTGATAGGTTTATTAAACCATTTATGCACACATATGAACAGACAAGAAGACAGGGACATAAAATACATACAAATGTGATGTTTATTTCTAAAGAATACCTGCGATAGGAAAGTAGATAAAAAGAGATATAGACAACGCAACGTGTGTAACAGTAGAAGAGAAAACAAAACACATAAATCAAAGAAAAAAACAAGTCACTAATTTAAATATTAACCCCCTTACTAATAAACGTTATAAAGCGTCTTTAACATAGTTACACAACGCTTTGTCTTTTTTTTTCAAATGTCAAATTACTAACGACTGAAAGAGAGAAATCGGTGTGTAACTATACAGGCGATATACAACGTTTATTAGTAAGGGGGTTAATATTTAAATTAGTGACTTGTTTTTTTCTTTGATTTATGTGTTTTGTTTTCTCTATATTTATTTATTCTCTATATATTTTCATACATACTTCTAAAATAAATATCACTATATACAGCATGCTAACTAACACAGGATGTTCCCGTTATTAGTAGAGCCACAGATTATTACAGATGGGACTCTCCGCAAAATCATTTAAATAAAAAGCGATTCTTGCTACGGCACAATAAAGTGCGATTCAGGTCGCACAACGCTAATTACCTACAGTTATATTCACCTACAAGTTGCCTCTCTGTCTATCGCGTAACTCTTATACCTTCTGACCACGTCAGGGTTGTCATCATTGAAATAATAATTAGATAATTAAGTAGGTATCAGCTCTTGGTCTATTATATTTTTAAATGTACCACCAATCCGTAACCGACCGCAGGCGACTTCATAAAAATGCGATTCGATTTCTTAAAAAATACAACAGACACCAGAGTTTCGCGGTGGCGTCACGTTACCTGCTGCTGTCGCCTGCGGTAAATGGAGACTAAACAAATTAAAGTACGTCGGTACTTTAATTTGTTTAGTTTCCATTATTTATTAATATGTACCTACGTAACTGGGCAAATAAAAAAGTATGTACGAATACCCTGTTGTATAAATAATAAAAAATTTACTAAGTACATAATATTTAGTTATGGTTACACTACCAAACAAAATATTATTTAATTATGTACTTTTCTACCTATATTTATCGAAGCCTGAACCTGACCTTGTAAGTACCTAACTATACTAAGTATAATAATAATAATAATGGATATTTAAGAACTACGTAAATACGTGTGCCTTATATAAGATTAACAATTAATGTAAGTAAACGTTTGGTACCTATACTACCTACGAAACGTTAACATTAATTGTTATTCATAGGTCATTAGTAAACGTGCATTTCTTTACCTTTTCGTGTCCTTTGGAAGTGAGAAAAACGTGAGGTTCGGATCCTTATTATTATATAAGCAGCCAAATGGGATGCCATAAACTGCTGCCTTCATTTTAGTATTATTAGTTTTAATATCTTGCGACAAACGGCGCGCGGCAGCCCTACTGAATAGGCACAGTGAGACGAGCCCGCCGGGTACTTGTAGCTTTATACCTAAACTGCGGAGTGTCCCATCTGTATTAATCTGTGGTAGAGCGGCGTCCAAAAAAAAAAAAATGTAAGTAGTTATAGTGTTTCTTTTACGTATCAATTTAATTTTTTTCGTGAAAATTTTATTAATCAAAAATAATTAAAAAACTTTTCCTTTTTCGATGTAATTTTTTTTTTGCATATATGGACGCTATAATAATACGAGTTAACGAGAACGCCCTCTGTTAGTTAACATACTGTATATAATTATTATGATGTAATTTAAAATAACATGTAGTAATATCGCATAATAGATGATCCAATTATTGATTGTTCTATTGTCTACTTGTTTTGTGAGTTGAGATTGTCAGAAGTTAGACCATACATGTCATAAGATGAATTATAATATAGTCATAGAGTCACAGTTGTATTTTAGCCAAAGGAGCTATGTTAAAAACCTTGAAGTTTTGCTAGTTATTAGGCCTACCGTGCACGGAGGCGTAGTTTAGAAGACGTGTATTCCTCATTCTACGCTTGGCATACGCCTTCTTCCTGTTAACATACAAAACTACGGAATAACCCCGCAGTCTGCTCTTTGCAACCACGTCTCCAGTGCCACTTGACCATGAGCAGTGGTGGCCCAGTGGTAACGGCCCCGACATACGAGTTTATAGGTCGTGGGTTCGAACCCAGGCAGGTCTGCTTTACTTTGTGTAAATAATTTCGTCACCACTGCTCTTAAAACGGTAAAGGAAAACATCGTGAGGAAACTGGATGTCTTAGAACCGAAATTTCATCATCAACCCGCACTGGCCCGAGTGGTATATTACAGCCCACCCTCTCTCGAAGAGAGGAGGAATGTGTCCCTGCAGTGGGAACACTAGGCTGAGGGCCTAGTGTGAGTTTCATTTTACCATCTCGATCAAACGCATCGACCGCGTTTGGCGTTCCGATTGGCAGCCGGCCGGCCTTCACCGGTGAAGGGCCAATCGGAACGCCGAACGCGCTCGATGCGTTTGATCGAGATGGTAAAATAAAACACACTAGGCCCTCAGATTATGATTATGCTCCAACCTTTGTTCTCGCAAAACTTAATCTTACAAATCTTTTATCGTTTCCCAAAATAACCTCTTTATTAATTAAGCAGGTTCAGCCCGGGGCGACGGGCCGTGATTTTAACTTAATTCCCGTCCCTTCTGATGTGGCGTGTCTACAGCAGTTTTATGTGCTGTCCGGTTAATCAATTTTAGTAAGTATACCTTAGCGTAGAAATTCGATTCGTGCGAATCGTCATAAGAAAAACTATTTTTTATTAAAATGGTCTATTCGCCCGGATTCGGGCGAGTCACCACAATAACCCGTAGCTAAGCGACATTTTGCTGCTCGCTTTTGTATGAACGTAAACGAGGCAAAAGGAGTAAATATGAAATACATGTTAGTCGTACATAAAACACCGCACTCTACTGAGCAACCCATGTGTGGACAGTAAACGAACTTATTCGGTTTAGAGTGTTCGTGTATTTGCGTATTCGTCTTATTCGTAAAAAATAGGCATATATAGGCGAATAGAGTAGACCACAGACATATAAAGAGTACTCTTTATATGTCTGTGGAGTAGACTCACATCGTCGTATTCGGGCAAATGAGACAAATACGCGAACACGACGCTATTCGTGAAGTGCCACCATAAGGATCGGTAGCAGGTGGCGTTCTGTAGTTCCTGCCTACCTCCTGGGAAGAAAGCGTGAATTTATTTATGATCTACCATAGGTGTTATGATTTTTGTGTAAGTTGAATTCAACTGCTTTCTGATGTAGGCATATGATTGTAGCCTATTATAAATATTTTACCTATACATGAATGAAAAACCTATTTAGGGCTCTACAAATAAGATCAAATGTCGGATAGATAAAAACCTTATAATACTTTGCTCAACACGGGAATCAAACCCAGGACCTCATGCTCAGCAGTAGCGCTTGCGACCACTAGACCTACGAGGAAGTCTAAAACCATATTTTCAACAATTTATGACCCACAGGATCATCATGAACGATGAGTAGTTTATAAGTAATGGAATATTACAGTTTATTGCACTTTGATGACTGGCACGGTTGTTAGTTCAGACTAGGTTATCTGCGACAAATTGCCTGAGTTTAGATCTAGGCAGACCTAAATACCTAGGGTAAAGTTAATCGCAGATAATTTTGTATGAATTTTCATACGTTATGTGAATCAGGAATTTCTCAGTAGCCAATTTACGGTCTGGATTTGTGCCCAGTTAATTACAATAAGGTTCTAGATGTAGGACTAGGGTTCTAGATGTAGGTTTAGGGTAATTATTATTTTTTAAACTAATTGCTAATTACAGAAATTACCTTGAGTTTTCGAATGCAACCAGAGTTATTTTTGTACTGGCCTGAGTACATAATCAGCCTTATTCAGCCTATAATGTTCCCACTGCTGGGACACAGGTTTCTTCTCGGTGAGAATGAGTGGGCCGTAATCCACCACGCGGGCCCAGTGCGGGTTGGTAGCCCAAGTAACATTTTTACGAAGCCAAAGTTTTGAAATATGCTTCTAAGTCCTAAAATAGTAATTTTCTGGTTTCTGATTTTACTTCAGGTCTTATTTTAGTTTTTTTTATCGCTAACAGCTCTTAGGTCTGAATAGTAATTTGAAAAACCAAATGGGCTTGCAGAGGAGGTTAAAATAACGTTACGTTTACCTATTATAATTACTAAATTGTTCTGAGAGCTTCAGGTTCTAAAAAGTTGCTGTATAGGTTTTATTTTGGCACTCCATAGGCTAAAGCTTGGCCAGTTGGTCGTACATGCAACCCAAGCAGGGCCTATTCAGAAACACATTTCGCTAAAACTTATGAGGATAATTCAAAACCTTTGCAGGGCTATTAGGTTTTCGCGCTAACCAATCTCAGCCCTTTTGGCATAAAATGAGACTAATTTGAATTTTCATATTCTTTTTGATATTTATAAAGATAGTTTCTAGTCCTAAGGTATACGGAAGAGCATTGTAAGACTTTTTTAATGCTTTTTGATTTTTTGTTAACCTTTTCGCAACCTTGTCGGCTTCGCGTTTGCCTAATTAAAACTCCAACAATATCCATCAAAACTATACAGGATGTCCTGGCACAAAATGGGCAACAGTGGCAATCTGAAACGGAAAGTGTTTTTTTTTTTTTGAGAAAATCATAAAAGAATATATATGCACATTCCAATATATTTTTAGGCTAATAACATTGTGTTGTGTAATATGCACAATTTTTCTAACATGAATAATCTTATCATTTAGATACTTATTTAAAATGAAGATCCTTACAGAAATGTCCCCAAATACCCAAGAACCTTTTTGTCTACTCCAGCGAAAATAACACACACGACATTTCATTTGATTTTTCATTATTTTTTATTTCATTTTTTCATTTATTCATTTCATGTCATTAACGACATACCTATCAGGGGGCAATATTGGCATCAAATGTATCGAAGATGTTTTTACTGTGACACAAAAACGAATTAAGATATTTCGATAAATATTAATATCCATGGATTGCCAAAAGTAAACAGCCTGTATGCAGAAATAAATCACTCACAATTTTATTTCTCACTGGTTTCAGCAAGCTTTAGGTACTGGTTAGATTGTCTACAGAAACTTCTTCATTGGGCCAATATAGCCCTCAAGTATACCAATAGCTCCTAGTTTAGCATAATGAAAGTCCTTTTGGTAATTTTCAAGTGCAAAAGGATTTAAGCCATGGCTTCTTTATCATAAATTAGTTAAATCCCAAACTTTTAAGTTCTAGTATCAAGTCGGCCATTTTATGATATAAGAATCAAATTTTTTAAGTAAATTTACTAATATTTCTACAATATGACAAGGTTTGAATTACATTTCAGTGTTATACGTAGATAATATGTAATATTCCAAGCATTACAACCTTTTCCGGAAAAAAATATTTTTATTTTATTATTTTTTTTTATTAATGTTATACTTAAATCATATAAAATCATGTATTTTAAAGGGCCCGTGAGTTTTACAGAATTATCGGGACCTATTTCATCAACAAAGAAACAGTCGCAATAGAACTGACAAATACTTTTAGTAATAACAGCACCTCAATAACTACCTGAAATAAATATCATTACGAAACATAAATCGCCATTATTTATTTATTCCATTGTCATTGAAAGCTTATTCAATCAGAGACATCTTAGAAAACCTAAATATAACTTTAAGAACCCCAAAATATCCTAATTTAGATTTTCGTAATCCTTTATGAACTCAGAATGGCCTATATTCAGAACTTGAATCTGATTAGCAAGACTTTTTCTATGCCAAATCCAGTCTAATTCAGGGCTTGCATGTAAGTTCTAATTTAGACTTAGCAAGGCCTATCAGGTCTTGAGAAGGTTAAGTTTCGGTTCTGGGATTTACTATTTCATCTTGACAACTTAAAGCTAAAACGTTATGCGGAGGTTCTGTAGGTCGGGCCCTTTTGGGATACAGAACGCAATAATAAGGTTATTTTAGCGTTGTGAAAACTAATCACCCAGAACCTTGAGTAATTCTAGAAAGGTTCTAGAACCTTTGGTAAACCATTTCAGAACCTAAAATGTTACTTGGGAGATGTCACATGTCTTTAAATTTTTGGTTCTATTCTAAGACATGCCGGCTTCGTCACGATGTTTTTCTTCACCGTTTTGAGAGCAGCGGTAAATGAGCAATGAGCAATTTACACAAAGTATAGTGCCTGTCTGGATTCGAACTCGACCTACAAGTAAGTCGCGACCGTTACCACTAGGCCACCACCCCTGCAGTGCTCTGGCCTGAGTAAGGTCGCCTTTTGCAGACAACCTTTACAGTACAGATGTATTATCGCAGATGCACTTATGGATTACGAGGTTGCGGGTAAGACGGTAAGTAACTGCAACTGTATCTCACATGCACAGCCATTATTTTATAAGCAAGATTATAAACTCCTAGCGGATGAGCTGGACACCGTGTCGTATTAAAGTAGTTTTATACAGTGTGCAACTGATTATAGCATTTGTTTTTGTATGGTGCAAGCTGTAAGTGGGAGCGTTTTTTTTTTGGGTTTCCGACCTTATAAGGTGAGGTGTAGTATTTTGTAATGGTAAGTAATTTTAGAGGTATGAGGAACAGGGTGTAAAGTTCACTCATCCTCTATTGAAAATGGAGGATCCTCCGACCAGACGGATGTCGTGTCTGGCGGGCAACTGCCCGATGGTTGATGTCGGATAGTTTTATGTCGTTCGAGCGGTAAACTCTAAATGCGCGATCCAGAAATGTGTGACGTCAGAACTTTGATGCGTAGTTCGCATGCATTGTAGATACCGCCACCTAATAAATAAATAAATAAATGTAGTCGTCTTAACAGAGTTGACTTAACGAACCATTTTGTCTACTCAAAGTATGTAAGGTGTTTGAGAGTAATAAATATCGGTAACAATATCAAATAGGTAAACGTATATTTTAAAGAATGGTCAAAAATATGTCAAAAATGCATAATTTTTCTAGATTGGGTTATTATACTGTAATTCCTTTCCACATTGGAGGAACTAAACATCGGCACCAAGCGGCAGAGCACCGGTGAGATGGTCAGACGTGATCAAGAAGGCTGTTGGATGCCTCCAACAGCCTTCTTGATCACGTCTGACCATCTCACCGGTGGCGGTGCTCTTAGCATTTACCAAGCGGTCCGCACTGCAGAAGACCACAATCCACATAGCTTGGAGATGCGTCGCATGTGGTTGCATTGAGGGAACGATGAAGAAGTATCCCTCTACGAACTATCCCGTACCAATATACCAATGCGTATACCAATTCGTTATATTTTTTTATCTGACACAAATTTATTTTATTTAAGTATGCTTACACACTACATTATACCCCTAATTACGTAATACACATAACTGATTCACATCCGTTACATCACATCACACTCAGGTCCAGTTGAAAACCAGCGTCAGGCACTTATAGTGTCTGGCATTTTTTGCTGAATTGGACCTTTTTAGCGCAGCCGTGAGGCACACTCCCGTGCTAATTTCAATTGCATTTTACACTTTTGTTAGATTTTATTTTTATCTTTATTGTTTGATTTATTTTTATCTTTATTGTTTGTTTTTTTTTTATCTGCTGAACTTATAAATTGTGTGCTTTTTGGTCTGTGTTAAATAAATTTATTTTCTTTCTTTCATACGGGACATCGACGCGAAGCCTGATACCATGGATTCAGTACATGATTCTGAACCCCCGTGCGTTGAAATTTTTCGTCGGTTATTTAAAAAAAAATCAGCTGCTCCATACATTTTGACCGCGTAGGTTTGCACTTTTCTATGAAACAGCTGATTTTTTTTTTAATAACCGACGAAAAATTTCATCGCAGGGGGGTTCAGGACCATGTACTGAATCCATGGTAACCGGCTTCGCGTCGATGTCCCTGCCACCCTGTATATATGGGCTATATGGCACACACTTATGCGCCGGGCGCCACATCAATCTGTCAGCTAGACACCTCTCATCGGATTAGCCCTTACGGCTGCTTAATAAATTCTTGATGTATGTCAAGAACGTGCACAGAAAGCTATTTACACATAGCTTGCTGAGCCCGTCTGTCATTGTTCCGTTACCATCTTCGTGAAGAATATTTTTTGACGAGCATTGACTAGAGCGTTCGCTAGAATGATCGTGAAAATGTACGTAGCTATGTTTGGCTCTATGCTTGGCTGTTCGATGTTCAGTTCGACAAATTTAGAAACGGCGAATGCTCGATGTTCTGGTACAAGTTAATGATCAAGTCTATAAGCACCTTTAGGGACCAAATTCAAAAAGGCACTAATCAAAAACCATTATTTTTGACAACCTCCCATAACCTGCACCACACAGGATATAATGTAAGCCAGCACAGCTGACACGGAGGATGTAGATACGTCAGGAATGTCCCGATAGATGCGCAGGAACAGGATCACAGCTGATACCTGATAAGGCCTGCCTTAAGTCTGTCCGAGATGGCGCTAGATGGCGCTAGTGAGACTTTTGACTCGCGACTGGTTGCAGCAGGATGATTATACAGATCGGTTTAATGAATCTTAAGCTCTCGTGTAAGATAAGTTTTGACAACTTTAGAGATAGTAATTTGATTTGAAAATCAAGGAAATGTTAGTTACAAGCTTAGATGAGATATCGTTACGTTTTTGACAGCATATTAATCGCAGTGCAGGTAGAGTGAGTAAAATTCTGCATATAAGATAAGGGATCATTTTGTAGAAATTCCTTCAAAAGAGTGTGGCGCCATCTACAACGCCACATACGAACTACGCATCACACTGACGTCACGCGAAATCCTGCATCGCGCAAGCAGAGTTTACCGCGCGATCAGCATATATATTTTCCCGACATCAATCGTCGGGCAGTTGCCCACCAGACACGACACCCGTCTGGTCAGGTCGGAGGATCCTCCCTTTTCTATAGAGGACGAGTAAACTTTTTATCTCATAATCAACACAACACTATACACAACAAAACTATAGTAACACCTTTTAAGCTTAATATAATAGGAAATATTTAATTAATCCTCTTAAAACTTTTGGATCTCCTAAAGATGATCGCTTTTTTAAATAAATTAACCTCTTTTTTTTGGTGAAAACCCACCCGTGTTCCGTTGTCTGTACGTTGCTAGGGGCCACGGTATCCCTTTTGGACTCTCCCGCGACCCTGGCAGGCATCGGCCCTAGCGGACCCCGTCAGTTGTGCTGACATCTCTTTGAGGCGCCCGTAGAACACAACGCGCCGTCGACCCGGGCCTGGTCCTTATCGGATAGCTACCCATTGCTCTCCGTCCGCAAGCCCGCGCCTACGATAAAAAAAAGTGTCTATACTTAATCGTTTTATTTATGTACCTACTGCTGTATACTAACAAATTATCGCAACATACGGGACAGCGAACAAACATACAAACAGGCGACAAGCTATCAACATTTCAGCATTGAATGCATCTCTATATGAGCGGCCGACTGCATACCGCCGCCATGTTCGTTAATAACTTACATCATGTAGTTGTTAACTACAATATGTAGCTATGGTGATTAGTACAAAATTAGAAATATCTCACAAATTCCCCACTCCTGGTTGTATGTACTATAGCGCTTTAATAAGTTGCTAATATGGGGAAACTAACACCCAGCTGAATTGAACCTTTGAAGTCGAGAAGAAGTTGTCAAACTCTAGTTTTTTTTTTAATACTTACTAGAATAAGCCAGTAATTTTTTCCTATCCAATGTCCCAACCTAACAAATACTGTAAATAACATATAACCTCAACAAACTCAACACGGTGTTAAACTCAACAGACATCCAAAGGTAAATAATTTATATTGACAAATAATAATTGGCGCTAATCCAGTCCGTCAGATAAGATACAACAATGGTAAGGCGTGCCCTCCGCGTCTCTTGGGCAATGCGCACGCGCCCTTATTGTTGCAACAACCTAGGGCTGCTAGGAGAAAGTATGAGATATTTTATTTTATTATTTATTTTTGGACTTTTGCTTTCACATTTTTTGCAAGTAGATTTTGGTGAGGAATGTAAGAAAACGCAGCACGTGTAGACCATTTAGTATCTCTATTCTACGAAGAATAGACAATATTGCCTCTAACCAATCAAAAGTGACATCTTTCCTTCATGTTTGACATCGCGTCGTAGAAATCTTTCTACCATTTGTCTTTTGTTCTTTCGTTTCTTTGGTGGGTACTAGCTGGGTACCTACGCATGCAGGAGTTTATTTTTGGCAAGATTTTACCAATTCAGTTCTCCAATATTTTTAAATAATAACGTGTTGTATTTATTGATCCAGAAAAAACAGCGATAATATATGTATTTCCTTTTCATCTTGTAACTCCAACTAAACAAATACGAATTAAGTAAGTACCTACCTATGTTTACCACCTACCTACCTATGTTTAACTACGTGTTTATTTATGGGTACCTATGTTTTACAAATAAATAATTCTAATTTCTGATTTATAAAAATAGGTACATATTTCATTAAGCGTCAGCCCTGAAAATTACCTAAGGGGCATTGCTAACTATTCGCACAGCTGTCTAGAGCTAACCGTGAATGATTTACAGTGTGTACAGAGCCTTAGGCAGATATCTAGCCAGAGCTGGAATTAATGACTGTTAGCCGTTATCTAACGTTTTGAGCTAGTTTGCGCACTAAATTATATCTAAGTCTTCACATTGCCAGTCAGCCTATAATGTTCCCACTGTTGGGACACAGGCCTCCTCTTTTCGAGAGGGAGTGGGCTGTAATCTACCACGCGGTCCCAGTGCGGGTTGGTGGATGTCACATATCTTCGAATTTTTGGTTCTAGTGCATGAACTTTCCTCACGATGTTTTCCTTCACCGTTTTGAGAGCAGCGTGATTAAACTATTTACAGAAAGTAAAGCGCCTGCCTGAATTTGAACCCACGACGGCCGTTACTACTGGGCCAACACTGCTCTCCACTGGGCTATACTGCTAAGACTGAATGTTACTACTGCACGTCATAAAACGACAAGGTACTATTGTATATGGGACAGTTAGTTAATTATAAAAAAAACTTTTTAATTCAGATTTAAAAAATCCATAGAATGTTAGTACAGTACAACTTATAAAACTAGTGTTAGTAGGTAGTTAAAAAAACTAAATACTTATTTTCTAATAGGTATTAACCCAGTGCTGGACGTAACTCGTGTCCAGTCTATCCGCAATAACAGCCAGGATGCTGTTGGTGCTGGCGCGCTACCTGCCGAGCGCCGCGGCGCATCGCTTGCGGAGCACGGCGTGGAAGCCGAACAAACCGTTATACTCGTATGAACGAAGTTTCTATTTACTAGCTATTGTTGACAATTAAGAGATAAAGATGACCGAAAGCTTTAGTTTCCTAGAAAAGCGGTTCCGTCATATTAAAGGTCATAGCACACATATCAACTCGGAAAGGGATCGTCACCGTATCGCCGTGGTTCGTGAGCTTGTCCCGAGGCGAGGCGATTACGTTACAATTCCGATTAGTGTGCGTTGCAGTAGGGAGTTTCATACAAAGAATACTGAATGGCTCGAGTTGATACGGTGACGATCCCTTTCCGAGTTAAAGATTTCCTTATAAGGGCCGTCATGAAAATCTGTAATTTTCACCAGTATTTTTGTCATAAAGGTTTCGAAAAACGCTCTATATTTGGACAACCGTTATTGTGTGATCCTTTGGTGTGACCATTCACCGCTTTCTAACGAAACCAGAGTTTAAGCTGACGGAAGCCTGTTACCATGGATTCAGAACATGATTCAGGAAGCCCACTGCGTAAAAAAATTTCGTCGGTTATTAAAAAAAAATCTGATGTTTCATAGAAAAGTGCAATACCTACGCGATCAAAATGTATGGAACAGCTGTTTTTTTTTTTTAAATATGCGACGAGAAATTACAACGCAGGGGTGTTCAGAATCATGTACTGAATCCATGGTAACAGGCTTCGCGTCGATGTCCCTGACACACTGTACACGGAGAGAGTGGGTACTTAATCTGTTAAATGACTTCACAAATATTAATAAAAATGGTGAATGATTTCAATTAGCCTTTCTAACTTAATTTTTGTAATACAAAATCACTGTACGGCCCACGTGGTCATGCTTTAAAACCGTTTTAAAACAATTTAAGACGGGTTTTAAACCACGGAGTTTGGTTTAAAACTTATTTACAACTTAGTATGTCAGTATTTCAGCACGTACCACAGATAAAAAAAAACAGTTTTAGAATGTTAATGTTAATACGTAGGTAGTCGAACATACTTTTCTGTAGGTGGCATAACATTTATACGATAGTACTTAATAAATTAACACGCTAATTAAAATTTTAATTAACGAGTTTTCGGATATCTTCGTAATAACTCAAAAAATTGCTATTTCGTTTTTAATTTCCTATGTTTTACCGTGAGGAACACACGGCTTATTATAATTATGTTAATATTGAGTTTATTTGTTTTGCGAGGTAAGTTAACCATCTTAGTTTAGAATCAAGTTCTTCTAACTTAACAGACTGATTAGTTCCTGGGGAGTTTGTTGCTCCACTTCTTCCTCCCGGTCCCCAAAAACGGCGGGCGTTTTGGGGGACTGTCTTATGTAATTTTGGCGTTTAAAAAGAGCTGACACTCAGCCTAATTTGAATAAATCAATTTTGATTTTGATAATCAATTTATTCGTTTGGCTACAGTGTGATAAAAGGCCAATCAAGTACATAATTGTTCTTATTTTAATACCTTTATTTCTAGCACTATCTGGTTGTTTCTGCTTTGACATAGAGCTGGAAGGAAACTTGAAAATAGGAAAACAGTTTATGAATTCATTGAGGGAACCCTCAGAATTAGTTGTTTTATTACGAAAGTATTTATCTGCAAACATCGAGGGCAAAGGTAAACTGCCAAGAGTCTTAGAGCCCATGACAATGGTAATGAGAGCCAACAATAAAACAAGCACGGGAAAGATTGGAATTAATAGAAGGAATAAAGCAGGTCCACTTGAACAACTTGTGAATCATCTCCAGGATAAAGGAAAAACGTCCCTCAACAACATAGGCAAAAAAATTATTACAGATCTGAATATAAAAAGGAATATCACTCCCATACTTGAAATTATTACCAATCATTATGTAGTTCTGATGCAAAATTACTACGATTTCGTCAAAAAAAACCAATATGATTCTGACAGGGAATTACTATATCTAGATGTGGTAGAAACATCGTCCAAGTTGCTATATAACGAAGCAAAGAAGCTATTGAACGACATTATTATGCATGAAAACCATACTGCTCAAACTGGCAGCTTTCAAACTATGACTGATAAACTTTTACAAATGAACTATAAAGACAAAAAGGAAGCAATGAAATATATTTGCGATAGTTATAGTATTTGTAGACAGTACCCTGCTTTTACTGATTTCATTGCCAGCCTAATGAGCGAAGTATTAACACTCGACGACAATGAATTTCATGCGATTCTTGACACACTGACTAAAATTTTAAAACAAAATGAAAAAATCTTTGCAAGGATCTCGGAAAAAGAAGACAGAGAATTAATCATAGAAAAACTACAAAATTTTTCTACCGGATTGTTTGAAGCGAGAGATTTTTTTGTTCGGGTGAGGTCAATATTAACACTAAGATTTAAAACTGTTTTAAGCGATGATGCAGAACTTAAAATGAGGTCTAAAGCAACGAGGATTATTCTGGATATCGTAGATAAAGCATTTAGTAGGGAGGACGACATCCTTGCCATAGATTTTGATAATACTGTGCATGTTATTAGGAATTGGTCAGTTCTTGGAAGAAATGAAATTGATAGACATCTCATGGAGTTTGCGAAAAGTTTATTAAAAAATTTGCAACATAATTTGACAAAAAATGCAAGAGAAGAAATAAAAGTTTTAATTCAAACTATAATGAGGGGAAAACCGGAAGATAACGAGCTTTTTAAGCGTTTGTTTAAGTATGGCTCACTATATGTTAAAAACGAAGATTTTCATTCAGATGTAGAGTTTTTTTGAGTTTAATGACACAAACAAATGTAATTTTGTTAATAAAAACATTTTGAAATAATACATATTTCACTGTTGACCGATGGCAGGTACTTGACATTGAATACATTAGTGGCATAAGACAAAATTCAACAATTTGAGAAAACGGACCATAAACATTCGGAGACAAAAGCGCGCGCACAAATTAGCTCTTACTGACTGGACTTATTGGAATACTAGCTTCTGCCCGCGGCTTCGCCCGCGTGGATGTCGGAAATTATCCCACAGGAACGTGTAACATGTCCTAAATCAGCGGGGTAACTGCGTAGCACTTACAATAGCAATGGGTTTCATTTTGACAGTTCAACAATTAATTGCGTTATATACGTTATTTCTCGAACATAATTATTAAGCAATAGCTTCCACTTGGCGCTCTGGCGCGCCCCTCCACCCTCGTTCTGTGCGCCGTCGACTCAATATCGCAGGTCATTCTTATCGTTCTAATTTTTAAACTATTTGTCCAAATTACTTAGTGTAAAAGACAAACTTTATCTACATTAAATACCAAAAATGATGAAGGTATTTATTTTGATAAGAATTAACTAAATAAGTACTCTAAAATATGCAATGTAAAAAAAGTATTCAATTTAACTGTATTTATTGCTCACTATTTTGGTTATAAAGGCTTCCACATAAAAGGTAGATAGATGCTGTCGCGGACTTTTATTTAGAACTCTTTAAGACAAACAATCCCACAATACATTTTCTTCATGTAACTCTAACGGTTTAGGCAGCGCACGCAGCATACGGTGGAGGTCTGCCCGGCTTGGGTGGACCATCGCCGTGTCCTCGTGGAGGCGATCGGTGGCGGTGGCCTCTCGCGTACGGCCCTGGTTCAGGCCATGGTGCGGAGCGAGAGGGCATGGCAAGCCGTCACCTCCTTCTGCAAAGCAGTAATGCTCGCGAAGGAGAAGGTGGAGCGCGCGAGGGAGTGGCAAAGGCCACGCCCTACCAGCCCTAGCCGCCGCTGCCGTAGGAGACGTCCCGGGCGTCGGGAATTGATAGCCGATTTCCGGCCACCGTAGGCGCGGGCCTGCAGCTCGCCGTCCGATAAGGACCAGGCCCGGGTCGACGGCGCATCGTGTTCCACGCGCGCCTCAAAGAGATATCAAGGATCGAAGGAACACGTGTGGGTTTTAGTCAGTAAGAGTCTGACACGCCCTTCCGCTCCGCCCAGAGCGGGAGAAGTCATTGGATGATTAACCACCAAAAAAAAAAAAAAAGGCAGCGCACGCAAAGATAGATCAGATCTCAGAGGGCAGGAATTTTTCCGACTTACTTGATACTTATCGTTATATTATGGCCAAATCACATAAAATCTTTATAAATTGTAGCCTATGTGTTATTCTAATGTATAAGCTACATTATTGGAAAGTTTCATCAAAATCGGTTCAGTAGTTTTTGTGTGAAAGAGTAACAAACATCCATCCATCCATCCTCACAAACTTTCGCATTTATAATATTAGTAGGATTACTGTAGGGCAGTGTTTTTCAACCTTTTTCATGACTCGACCCCCTTAGTATGAAAAAAATTTTCGCGACCTCGACCATTCGAGAACGATTTGAACTCAGTCGAGATTCCCGCTGAGTCGAAGTTTCTGCAGCATGAAACCTAGCCGGATGTTCCCGAGTTGCAGAGAGCCTTGCCTCACGACCTTCCTCAGATTCCTGTGATCGAACTAATCTCATCCTTTTAGCATTTCTGCTACATTGGGAGAGGTTGGATCTTCTTCGAGGCATTCTTACAATAAAATAGTACTTACTACATAACACACAGTTATTATTTAGTAAACACGTACTATCGTAAACAATTAAATTATAAATACTTACAGATTATTATACAGTCTAAAATTATCACAGTTTAAGTAATAAGTGTTAAGACGTGTAAACCAAACGTACTAACTTTATAAAACAAAAGAATTGCTAGAAAAATTAATTACTAACCTGAGCTAATAAACTTATACTTACTTAATAAAGAAAATCAAGAAAAGAAATGTCTAACCTATACCAAATACTTATAATATTTATATACAAACCCTAAATAAAAATTAAGATAAGTATACCGAAAATCAAGGAAACCTATAACAAATGTTCGATGTGATTCTTTAAATTGACATAACTTTTTTATTTATGAACCGATTGACATGAAATAAACACTAAATGTTAAGTGAAGCTTACTACAATATATTAGTGAAAACCGCATCTAAATCGAATAAGCCGTTTCTGATATTAGCGTGCACAACACACAGACAAACAGACAAAAAAAAAATTAATTACAATTTCGGGTTCAGCATCGATATAATAACAACCCCTGCTACTTTTTTTTCATATATTTCCATTGTACAGACACCACTTTTCTACAATTTTATTATATGTATATGTTACGGGCAACATGATTAACTGGGCATTATTAATAAGAACCGGCCATTATTAATAATGCCCAAGAGCGATGGGCAAAGTGATTAATTTATCACTTTGACCGGCCATTATTAATAATGCCCGACGGCCCGTGGTCCATGTAATAAGTCAGTGTTTGAGATAGCTTGAATTTATCACTTGGACCGGGCAGTATGAATAATTCCCTACTTGTAGCCGGGCAATGTGATAAATTGGACCGCGGCCGTGCCTTGCAACATGCGAGGGGCGCGTACGTGCGGGGGGAGAGCCGCGCGCGCACGCAGCGACGTGTTAGTTCGCAGTAATACTTCGGAACGAGAACACGTGAGTGCATTGGGAGGGCCGCGCGCGCACGCAGCGACGTATTAGTTCACAGTAATACTTCGGAACGAGAACACGTGAGTGCATTGAGTACGTTTATCTCACAAAATGGCGACATCCATGGATATGATGGATATGAAAAGACGTTTTAACGAAGAAATTCATAAATTAAAATTAACGAAGGGGAAAAACACTCAGTTATTTTCTCGCGATGAGTATTATTCATTTTTAACCAAAGTGCAAGTGACAAAAGACAAGATTGCAGGCAAAACTCCAGAGGAATATCAGCGCTTGTCGAGGTATGACATAGTGAAGATCGGAACAGTTCAAAAATTAATCGTACCAGTGAAAAATGACAGAGAACCAATTCAATATTACTGTTATTTGGAAGAAACATTTGATATTATTCACGAAACTCACATTTCTATCGGGCATGGAGGTAGAAATAGGATGATGAAAGAGCTCAAACCGAAGTACAAAAATATTACTAAAGAGTTTGTGGCGTTGTATTTGGCTTTGTGTGAACCATGTCAAAAAAAAATAAGTGTTCCAAAAAAAGGGCTAGTGGTTAAGCCTATAAAAAGCAGCACAAGCAGACAATGATTTTAAGTTCATCATGGTGTATCAAGACCACCTCACCAAGTTTGTGATTCTTAGACCATTAAAAACAAAACGAGCCGAAGAAGTCGCATATCATTTGCTGGATATCTTCACAATATTTGGAGCTCCATGCATTTTGCACAGTGATAATGGCAGGGAATTCGTAAATAAAGTTATTGTGGAACTATGCCAAATGTGGGAAGAAGTCAAAATTGTACACGGCAAACCCCGTCATAGCCAATCTCAAGGGTCAGTAGAAAGAGCAAATCAGGATATAGAAAAGATGGTATTTACATGGTTGGAGACAAATGAAACCACAAAATGGTCGGAAGGGTTAAGATTCGTACAGTTCATGAAAAATAGAGCTTACCACTCCGGCATCGATCGCAGTCCTTACGAAGCTATGTTTGGCTGCAAACCCAAAGTAGGTTTAAAATCAGTCTTGCCATCATTTGACGGGTTAACGGAGATAGTAAGTGAAGATGACCTTGAGGCAATGTTAAAAGATGGTGATTCCGGTGAAGGTCAAAACGTAATTGTGGACAGAGTGGATGATACCGTAAACGAAGACAGCGATAACATAGATGAAAACTCAGCCGCTGTTACTGGTTCTATTTCTGTTACGATTGAACCTGCACCCCGTTCCAAACTGGAACAACAATCTGCCGATATTCAACTAGGAAATCAGCAATCTACTGTCGACATAATAAATGTAAACCCTCGACCAAACGATCAACAGCCTTCTTCTGAACTGGAACAATATTCTGCCGATAGTCTACCAGAAAATCAGCAACCCACTGTGAGTGTGGACATAATAAATGGAAACCCGCGAGCAGTCGATCAACAGCCTTCTGCCGATATGAGCAATGAAAAGGAAAATTCTGATAATGAAAAGGCTGCATCTTTACTCAACGCAAAATCAAACGAAATTCGGAAGGCTCGTAACGCAGCTAAAGTATCACTTGATAAGCAAGCCGAAAAAATGTTAGCGCGTTCAAATGCAAAATTTCCTATTGCAGAAATAGGCCAAAGCGTTCGAGTAAGGATACCAGATGTAGATCGAGCCAAGACGGATAGTCGTAATATAATTGCTATTATTATATCTGTCGAAAAAGAAAAACTTTACAAACAAACTTGGAACTAAACACGGTATTTTAAACCAACTGTACTCCAGAAATGAGTTTACTGTTTGTAAAGAAAAGGTCATTTCGATCGACGATGTTCCAAAAGTTGATATTACTCTTCGAGAATGTGCTCGAAGAGACTCTAATTTTGATGGACAAGGCTTCCAGCATTGTAACTGTAGTGGTGACTGCAATTCAAAACGTTGTAAATGCAAGAAATCAAACATTCTTTGCAATTCCAAATGTCACAAAAGCTCATCTTGCAAGAATAAATAATTCTAAACGTAATAACTTTCTTGCACAGTCCTTAATTATTAGATATTTCTGTTGATTTTTCTCAGTTTACTAATTTTTTAACTATTGTTCTTAAGTAATATTTTTATCAAAATAAAAGTAGGTAACTAATGATGTTATTACATTTTTAACTGTTTATTTTTAACTACTATGTTCAATAGTTTATTTTTTGTTAAGTTTTCATGAAAATTTTGTAAGTTTAATTTCATTTAATAAACAATAACACTACAGTTCACTTATTTTATTACTTTGCCCAAGATAGGGTGGGCGTTATTCATAATGGCCGGAAAAGTGATTAATCATGCTGTTTTAATCACATTGCCCAATTGAGTCGGGCATTATGAATACAGACCGGCCATTATTAATAGTGCCCGGACTTATCAAATTGCCCGTAACATATAGATATTATAGTTCATGTTTGTTTTTTTTACATCTACGTTATAGCTTCAGTTGCCGGCAGTAATAGTTTTGAAATAGTTTTTGTTATTTTGAGATTATTAAGAGGTTCAGAAGATTGCCACTTCGAGTTGTGCCAGTATTGCATTTTTTTTAATGCCAGAAATTATCTTATAAAAGTTAAACAAATGAGAATACAATTTCACGAAAAACTAGCTAAATAGAATATTAAAAAAAGTGCTTATAGGTGTTTAGCATGTGATGTTCTATGCCTTTCCTGTTCTTTCCCCTACACTCTGTGAAAGTTAGAGCAGGAACCGTATAGTTTCCACAGGCAATTTAAGCCATTCTTTCCGACCAGAAATAGTGGACTGCACGAGTCCAGTACCAGACGCGCGATTTTTGAAAGTGGACTCGTGAAGGCCTCGTAACGGCCGAGGGGTCTGTAGAATAGTTAAATCATAAATAAAACTACCATAAATGTTTAGTAACTTAATAGTTATTAGCATACTTTCGAGTCTGTGATTTCCTAATATTGAGAATTATCGTCATCATTTCAGTCGAAAGACGTCCACTGCTTTACATAGGCCTCCCCTAAGCACCGCCACTACGACCAGTTCTGTGCTTCGAACATCCTGTCCTGTGGCTTCCTGCGGCCTGCACAAGTTCAACGGTCCACCTTGTGGGAGGCATTCCAACGCTACGTCTTTCGTTACGCGGTTGCCACTCCAGAACCTTTCAGCCCCATCGGCTATCTGTTCTGCGTGCACTGTTCCCTGCCCATTGCCACTTAAGTTTGGCAATTCTATGGGCTATGTCGGTTACCTTCGTTCTCCTACGGATCTCTTCATTTCTGATTCAATCACGTAGAGAAACTCCAAGCATAGCCCTCTCCATTGCCCTTTAGGTGACTTTTAGCCTTCTAATAAAGCCCATTGTGAGCGACCACGTTTCAGTGCCTTGTTGATAGATATTTTGATAGATTGTGAGCCACGGTACAATTTTGATAGATGGTGAGCCACGGTACAATTTCTAATGCTGGCTGAGAACTGACTGATGAATCCTATTGCAAATTGCAAAGAATTGGGAATCTAGAACGTACTTTTCAAAGCATGATTAAATGAATAGAAAAAATAACGTAAAAAGAGAAGCGTATTCACTAAACAGTCTATTGTCTCACTTATTTAAATATTTTCCCAAGCAGATCAGTTTCTCTAGAACGTTTTACGTAAGAATTTCGCTTTTACAACAATTAACGTGATAGTGTGACGAGATTTTATCGTGAAGTTACTGACTAGCTCTACCATGAGTTGCCATCAAAAATTTACTCGCTAGCGTTAAACTCGCTAGCGTAATAACGTTAATCAAATACATTTCGATAATGTCAAAACTTGCTAGCGTCCCCGTAAATGATTTATATGAAAAGATATTGTACAGCGCCCCTAGCGGTCACAGAAAGAATTAAAATTTGTTCCAAGAGCACTATAGTTTTCGATAGGTAAGAAACCTAACGTAATCTATTCGATAGTCGCTAACGTTTTTCAGCTGTCACCATACAAAACGGCACCATGAGTCACTAAATCGACAGACGCTATCGAAAAATACGCTTGCGATAGTAGTTACGTTGCTCACTACCATTTTGACGTGTGAAACATGTTTACATTCAAATTATATACGTTTTTAGGTCTATTAAAGGCAAAATAATGTCTGGAAGAGATTATTTAGCATGGAATATGTTAGTGGCCCCAAAATTTGGAGGCCAACGACTGGAAGAACGTAAATTTCAAGAAACTATCTTATTTAGTTCTCTTACAAAATATTCTATTTGCCAGCGACGCCGACGGGACCGATTTGTTCTAAAAGTTTTAACTACATAAGTTAATTAATTGTATAGTGTTTTATACGAATAATCTACAAAGATTGTAAGAAATTCTAATAAGAAATAAATAAATGCACAATTCCAAGAATTCGGCTTGCACCACAATATCCTAACGGATTTACTTACTATAAAAGGCGTAGGTACCATTTTGTGGGCAATTCAGTCGCAGTTCAGCCCTAGATAATACACTTAAATACGGAGCTCAGCCACCAAAGAAGAAACATACCAAGAAAAGCCGAATTCTCCGGAATCATTCAAGATAGTAAATCAGTGTTTTATTTCGCTGCCTCAAGATAGTCCTCATCGTGGTCACTGTGGGTTATGGTACCCAACCTAGGTACGTATTCAGGGGTCCGTGGTGGTTGTGCAGCCAGCGGATTCACCGAGGGTCAGTTAGCAGGGAGCGCACATCAAATATCAGTGGGAGATCGTCCCAGGTTGCCTGCGGTACTGTAGGTACCTCTGCCGTCCGCAACACTATTATTGTAACCATAGTTCATTTTAAATTTAAATAAATAACGCCGCGAATCACACATTGTCAACAAAATTACAAATTGAATAGAGGTAAATAATTATTACCTATAAGGAATAAAAATTCAACAACCCCTAAATACCATAAAAAGGTGCACTAACTGCCAACCTTTCTATTTAGTCGGATTGTTTCATGAGACTTATTGACTGTCATAACATTGTTACCATAGCGATACCTTATGTGTAGTGATGGGCAATTCTCGAGAATATTCTCCTTGCGAGAACTTTGCTGTTAAATTCTCGAGAACATTCTTTTGGTAGGGAACTTATGAGAATTTAAAAATTGGATGACTATTGAATCGGTATTTTTTTTAGACTAATAGTTTTTAGTGCATTTGAACGTTTTACGAAGTTTGAGTTTAAAATAAACTACACCTCAACTTAAATTCTCAGTAAATTCTCCTGAGCCAGAACATTCCCGAGAATATTTTCGAGAAAATTCTCATAAATTCTCTTAAATTTCCTAAGGTAGTAATGTTAAAGTATGATTTCTGTATTAAAACGAACTTTATGGGTTTAAAATAATCAGCATTAATAAAATGAATAAGAAAACAACATTATAAGAAAGGTTTATGGTGCAAATAATTAAAAACAAAATAACAATCAAAAATAATTTTGACGCAACTAATATCGAATTTGATAATCGCGACTCCATGTGGTACTTGTTTGCCCTACCTTGGGAATTTTTTTTAGAGCCGGAGGCGCGCAGGGGGGCAGCGTCGACGTGTTTTGATATGGAAGTTTTCACTTTTTGTATGGAAAATATAAAAAAATATTACCTACATGTTGAGTTTTGGGGGTTTTTTCCGATGTGTTTTATATGAAATTTTTCACTTTTTGTATGGAAAATATGAAAAATATCAAGGAAAATTTAAAAAATTATTACCTGCATGTTGAGTTTAAGGGTTTATGGGTTTTAAAAATCACACCAACACCTTGACTTCGGATGCAAAAACAGTACTGTCTTTTTTTTCTTTTCTTTTGCTAATATTTCGAAAAAAGTGTGCCCTATCGCAGAATAATGAAAATTTCGACCCCCTTTATGAAACTCATAAACCCTTAAAACTCATCATGTAAGCAAACATTTTTCATATTTTCCATACAAAAAGTGAAAACTTACGTATAAAACACGTCGAGAGTGCCCCTTCCAACTCTAAAAAAAATCACGGGGTAGGACAAATAAGTACCACGTGGAGTCGCTATTGGTGCCGATTTTCTTGTCACAAATGCCTCTAAACTAGACTAAAAATCACCAAAATTTAGTTTAGTCCTGTCAAACGAGGATTTCCCATTCTGAAATAGAATAAAGTGACACAAGTGTGTCATAGTGTTTAGTGATAGTTTAGTTCGGTGTACAAGAGAATCGGCGCCATTTCCAGTCCGAAACATAATACAGTAACGTTTTTTCGAGTAAAGTATAAATAACAACAATAGAAGTTTACTTTAGACCTTGAAATCGAAACTTATTGTTTTAAAATTTAGCAATTTTACTTCCATTTTTAAATTCTCGTATGTTCTCCGTCGAAAAGAATATTCGAGAATATTGCAGAACATTCTCGATCCGAGAATATTCTCCGTGTGAGAATATTCTCCCGACACATCACTACTTATGTGACGTTTTGATCATATGAGCCGTTCCCTCTTCTTATTACTGAGAAAGATAGAAACAAAACATAAGAATGAAGTTAGCTAGACGACCAGTGTGGAAGATTTCTACCATTTTGGCAGATTTCGCTCCAAAATGTTGTCTGTGGCAGATCCTGCTGACGATTTACAAAAGTGGCAGATTTTGGCAGATTTAAAAGACTTCAAGGAAATTCACATAACCTTATTAGAATTTTCCTTTTTTTATTATTATTAGGTATACTAATGCATAAGAAAATTGTTAAATATTTTTGTTGATTAATGATATTTCATTGAATTTGTGTCTATTTTTTCCGTTTCCATGAAGGCATATTTTTGGCATTTTTGGCGCCAAGTGTGGCAGATTTTGGCAGTTTTTTTGCCCAGTCTGTGGCAGATTCGCCATTTATGAAATGGTCACACTGTAGGTGACACGATCTATCGAGCTTACCTTAGCGCCTGCATGAGACTCCGTAAAACTCATGGTGCGAGCATTATCGAAATCAGTTTGATCTACGTCAACACTTCCAACTCCACCCGCTTTTCATAGAGCTCATACGTCATGCCGCCATACATATTGGAAGTAAACCCTCCGGGAGGGTCACCGGCATTTCGTTTGCGCTAAAGTTAACCATCGCTGACGGTCTACGGCATTAGGTTTAAAACCGTATTATAAACCACTGTAAAACGAAGTTAATTTGTGTGAATATTTGTAACAGTGAGCAATTTTTTTATTGATACGAGTAATTAAATTATAAATTATAATATCAGATTTTACTATCACAGTTTATAATGCCAGCTGTATTCGCTAAGAAAAAACAACATTTAAAATGAGCCCACCGCGAGGGCTCCCGGTATTCCATATGCGACTAGGTGAACCCTCCCGGCACTGAACGGGTTAATACGCTAGCGCTAGCGAGTAAATTTCGATGGCAACTCATGGTAGAGGTATTATTAATAATAGCTACGTCGTGTCTTTCTTTACATTTTTTTTTAAGGATATTACAATGTGCGAAGGAAACCTTTGTAAGGTTACTTTGTTTTCAATGGCAATGATAACCAACGAAGAGTAGAGCCGTAGTTATAATCATCAATCATATTTTCATATACTGCATTCCTTATAGAACTGACTTTCCGAAGATTCTTCAGGATATTCTTCATAAATTTTAATAAGATACCAAATTGCTAATTTGATTTTACTTTTCCTTTACTCCTTTTCCCAACACGCGCCATATAAACATAATTTATTTATTTCTGGCTTTAGTTAGTTACTTAGTTAGGTATTTACTAAAATTCTATTGGTGTTCTTTGCGGTGACGGTGAGAGGTCTCGGAGAGTTGTTAAGAGTGTGTGAGTCCTATGCTAGTGCACATGGCCTTGTATACAATGTCCAGAAAACAGAGTATATGGTCTTCAGGGCCGCCGGTGGATGCCCCGAGTATTCACATAATATTACCTTGAATGGCTTGTGCATAAATCGTGTCACGAAATTTAAATACCTGGGGCATGTCATTACCGAAGGTCTTGAAGACGACCAGGATATTGAGAGGGAGCGTAGGGCTTTAGCGGTTAGAGGTAACATGCTGGCCCGCAGATTCTCACGCTGCTCTAAACAAGTGAAGGTAACGTTGTTTAAGGCGTATTGTCAAAGCTTTTATACGGGAAATCTGTGGGTTAGCTACACCAAAAGATCGCTGGATGTCCTGCGCGTCCAGTATAATAACATCTTCAGGATGATGTTGGGGCTGCCTCGCTTCTGTAGTGCATCGGGGATGTTTGCGCAGTATCATACTGATGGCTTTCATGCCGTCATTCGCAAGAAAACTGTATCCCTGATCTGCAGAATGCGTGGCAGCTGCAACGGAATTCTGAAGACTGTAGCTGATAGAATATCTTCCCCGTTATGGAGATCCTTTGTTAAGAGGGTTATCTAACTAAATATTATTTTATTTTATCTTATTTTATTTTTATTATTTTTTATTTATTATTTTTATTTTAATGTTAATGTTGAATCGAATTGAATTGTATGGATTGAGTTATCTGAATTAAATGAATTTTATTTTATTTTATTTTTTATTTTTTTTTTATTTTTGCAAAGTTATCCCTCTGACATCGGCCGGTCCTCATATTGCCTGACCAAGATTATGTCTGGTCTATAAAAAAGCTGTGACCCCTGAGTTTGTTTCGGCCTTTCTTCTCATAGTAGTCAGATCCCGAACTCATCATAGGCTAGATGAGTTCGTTTTTTAATATGACGCGTACATAAGTGATATCCTACATAGGTATTTACATAATGCATAATTTCATTTCATTTCTTGAAGTGGACTGTCAAACATAACCTAACTTAACGTAATATAACCTAACCAGTGTGGCTACCATGAGTTTCATTTAACCATCTCGATCAAACGCATCGAGCGCGTTCGGCGTTCCGATTGGCCCTTCACCGGTGAAGGCTGGCCGGCTGCCAATCGGAGTGCCAAACGCGGTCGATGTGTTTGATCGAGATGGTCAAATGAAACTCATGGTAGCCACACTGATTTAGCATCAGTTTAGGTTATGTTAGGCTATGATTCACGCGGCCTGCGAACGGTAATCAAGTAGGGATAAGGACCAGGCGCGGGTCGACGGCGTGTTGTGTTCTACGCACGCCTCAAAGAGATGTCAACACAACTGACGGGGTCCGCTAGGGCCGATGCCTGCCAGGGTCGCGGGAAAGTCTGAACGGGATACGACACGGACACGATGGCCCCTGGCAACACACCGGCAACTGAAGGAACACGGGTGGGTTTTAGTCAGTAAGACGCCCTCTCGCTCCGCCGAGAACGGGAGAAGTTATTCGATAATTTCCCAAACAAAAAAAATATACTGGTATGATTGACAGCTCACTTCAAAATCACTTCACCTAACTTTTTTTTACAAAATAGCACCGCAGAATATTTTTGTGTTCCGGAATATCAAACATTGATCATGAATTCATGACCAATACACCTACGTACGTTTGCATCACTTCATTTTGTTGTTGTATTACTACTTTTGAACAATTAATTACAATTTTGTTTGAAATGTAATATATGAGCTTTGGAAGAAGGCCAATGGACTACGTCATTAGGTGGATAGTGCATCTAGATTTGAATAGTATTGAACAAGACTCGTTAGCTCAGTAGGTTAGAGCACCGATATATAAATTCACTTGACCATCGGAGGGCGGAGGTTCAAATCCTTCACGAGTCAAACTTTTGGACATTTTTATAATCTTATGAGGAGTTTCAGGAGAACATTGTAATCAAAATTGTTTGCCGTTACTGCAGGCTGATACTCACCATATTGTTATTGCAAGAACAATAAGCTTGATTAAAATTACAAAACTCTAATTTTCATTTTGTAATTAAATAATGCAAACTTTGCATTGCATTTAAACAATGTAAACTTTGCATTGCATTTAAACAATGTAAACAATGCATTGTATTTAAACAATGCAAACATTGACTAAAAATAACTGAAATCTGACAAAAATATAACAGAGCTTCCAAAAAGTCTTCTTCTTTTCGTGTGGCTACGTATTTACCCTAGGGCCAAAAGGGCCATGGCCCAGGGCGGTAGGCTGCGAGGGGCGGAGCAGCCTAACCGGTCCGAGTCAGGCCCCAAGTCCCAAGCTCGCTTCGCTCGCTCTTGCATCCAAAGTTTTCTTAGTAACATTGCCTTTTGTCCATACACAAAAAGTTTTATTGCGCTAACACTCAACCAAAACACCAAATGGCAATGCAATTTTTTTTTTACAACTTCTGCTCTGGGCGGCGCTGGAGGGCGCGTCAGACTCTTACTGACTAAAACCCACCCGTGTTCCTTCAGTTGCCTGTGTGTTGCCAGTGGCCATGCCTTTCGGACTTTTCCGCGACCCTGGCCCTAGCGGACTCCGTCAGTTGTGCTGACATTTCTTTAAGGCGCGTGTTGAACAAAACACGCCTTCGAGCCGGGCCTGTCCCTTATCGGCAGCGAGCATTGCTCACCGTCCGTAAGCCCGCGCCTACGGTGGCCGGAAATCGGCTATGGATTCCCGACGCCCAGGGCGTCTCGCGGTGAGCGGCATGAAGGCGCCTAATTTGCCTCTCCCTTGACTCCCATGTCCTCTCGCGCCGTACCATTACCATGGCCTGGACCAGGGCCGGACGCGAGAGGTCACCGTTACCAATCGCCTCCACGAGGACACGGCAGTGCTCCGCCCTGGCCGAGCAGGCCTCCACCGTATGCTCCACCGTGTCCTCCGGGCGATCCACACAATGGTGAGTTGGGCGCCTTATTTGGAACAGGAACCTCCCAGCCCCAGCCCGCTCCAGTCTGGGAGCCAAACGTCGGAATTCGGAAATGCTCCACGAAGTTCCACCGGTTGTCGAGGACAAGTCCCAAGTACTTCATCGTCAACTCGACGCCGATGAACGATAACGGTAGGAGGGACCCGTTATTTGGGAAACCGACGGTGGCGTGTTCCGGAATGGCCTCGGACATGTGCAGGGCTACCTCACGTCTCAATTGCCAGATCCTATCGACGATTGTCGCTACCCTGCGTGACGCTAGTTCGGCCTCCACCTGGTGCGACCTCCCCTGCGCCAGGACCAACGTGTCCTCAGCGTAGCAAACCACGCTGACGCCGCTAGCAGGTCGGCGCGACAGTCAGTCGTATTCGACATCCCACAGATGCGGCCCCAGGACCGATCCCTGTGGGACATCGCAAGACATCTTTCGCCGGTTCCATTCTTCCTAATGACTGGGGTACATGACAGCCTTGTCGGTCAAATAGGCCTCAACCACACGACAGAGGTAGGTCGGCATCGGTGTTACCGGAGTGCCTCCCTGATGCAACTCCATGGCAGGGTATTGAAGGTATTGGCGATGTCTAGAGATACAGGCAAGACGACCCCACGTCGGGCCACAGCATTCCCTGTCTGCCGCGGCGCCTACGGTAGACCTCCTCCTGCGGAAACCAAACTGGCTCTCCTCCAAATTCGGTCCCTCCCGCACTAGTCGTCCGACGAGACGGTCTGCAATGACTCTTTCAAAGAGCTTGCCCACCTCGTACAATGCAAAGTTACGGCACTATAAACGACACCCTAATTACGTAACGCAAACTCGACAAAAAAAATTGAACAGATTTTTTTGTCGACCTTATGAAGCAATGGACTGGCAATCTTTTTCAATTGGTTTCAATTTAAAATTGAGTTTGCGTTACGTAATTAGGGTGCTGGTCTAGGTAGCGCCACTGCTGTGGCACTTTATCCGATAGTGAGGAGTGTTGCTAGAATGTAGCTAGCCTAGTTATACATATACACTTTCTAACAAACATGTATTACAGAATCAGAATCGTTAGAATCATTATAACTCTTATACTTATATTTGTTCTTCAATGTCATGATTTCATGAAAATGGGGTTTAATATTAATATTAAAACTTTTTGCTTTTTTTCGTTAATTTATGGGGCGGCAAACCTTACAGGCCCAGGGCGCTGAATCTTAAAATACGCCACTGTGTGGCTAGTGAGTAACCTGGTGTCAGAAAACCGCCCATGGGCTGACTAACCGGAAGGCGGACCAGTAGGTATCGCTAACGAGCGCGACAGCGATATAGCTGTTATCTCCTTTATACATACGATTTGGTTAGATTACTGGAATCTGACGTGGCTGTTGGAAAAAGGCCAAAGGTATACGTCATTTAGTGGATAGTGCATCTAGATTTGAATAGTACTGAACAAGACTCGTTAGCTCAGTAGGTTAGAGCACCGATATATAAATTCACTTGACCATCGGAGGGCGGAGGTTCAAATCCTTCACGAGTCAAAGTTTTAATCCATATTTTTTTTCGTTTATTCATTTTACTGGATATAATTTAGTACTTTTTGAAAAACAATCATAAACTCATTTTTTTACTAACAGTCAAAAAGTAATATCATGCTAAAGACACTTTAGTGTTAGAACGTGCGGATTATAGAGATCAAAATTAATGATTCTTTCCTTACTTTGAAGCTTATTATCTTGACAAGGATTTTAACAAAAATCCATGAATTAATGTCTATGACTGTCTTATGCAGTGCCAAAGCTTTCATGACGAAGATATTTAGTAAATCAGAAAAATTACGTGGATGTTGGAAAGAAGCCAAAGGAATACGTCATTTTGTGGATAGTGCATGATCTAGATTTGAATAGTACTGAACAAGACTCGTTAGCTCAGTAGGTTAGAGCACCGATATATAAATTCACTTGACCATCGGAGGGCGGAGGTTCAAATCCTTCACGAGTCAAACTTTTTGGACATTTACAAAATCAGCCTTAGTGTTCCCATTGCTGGGAGCCAGACCTCTTGGCTGTCAGTGAGATGAGACCCTTTATAGTCATGTTTTATACAAGAACATGAACACTGGGTGGGACTATCTTTTGGTTGTAGCTCTACTCTTTATTCTTTAAAATGTAAATATATTAATATAAAAAACGAAGTGTATAGAGTGCCACGAGTTTCTTGTGGCACTCTAGTGTCACTGCCTCGGCCCGGCTAGGGTGCCGTGAGCGTTGCATTGTCACTGTCACTTGTTATTTAGGTTAGGTTAGGTTAGAACTGTGACCACACAACGCACGAGCCGAGCGAGCGTAGCGAGCGGTGCCGCGGTAGCGGCCGGCGAAGTGCCAGGGTCCGTTTAGGCATAAGAGAATGTAATGTTTTGGGAATATGGTGTTTTACAGCGATCTAACCTTGACAATCAAACAAAATACCAAGTGACGTGACTTAGTGACAGTGACAATGACAATCCAATGCTTGCGGCACTTTAGCCGGGCCGAGGCGGTGTTACTAGGGTGCCTGTAGTGGCACTTTATCCGATAGGGATAGACTGCCAATGGTGGCACTCTATACACTGCCAATATAAAAAACAGACCGTTCATTTTGTTAGTTTATGGAGGTTTATGTCAAACTATCTACTCATATTAAACGCCGCAGTCTTTCAACTAACACGTCGATAGACAAGACTGAAATATGACTGAAATATGATAAAATTATCAAAGAGCTTTCCACTGTTCAAACCAAACTAATTATGATTAATATACATGATAACTATAAGTTTGTAAAATTTTTGGAATCTGACGTGGCTGTTGGAAAAAGGCCAAATGTATACGTCATCTAGTGGATAGTGTATCTAGATTTGAATAGTACTGAACAAGACTCGTTAGCTCAGTAGGTTAGAGCACCGATATATAAATTCACTTGACCATCGGAGGGCGGAGGTTCAAATCCTTCACGAGTCAAACTTTTGGTCCTTAATTCTTTTTTATACATTTTGCTAGATATAATTTAGCACTTCTTGTAAAGCAATCTTATGCTTTTTTATCATAAACAATGAAAAAGTAAAACCATGCAAATGACGCTGTAGTGTTAGAACGTGCGGATTATAGAGATCAAAATTAATGATTCTTTCCTTAGTTTGAAGCTTATTATCTTGACAATTTAATGGACTTTAACAAAAATCCATGAATTAGGCGGTTCACACACGGCACCGCGCTCCGCCGCGGAGGGCGGTGGTGGCAAAGGGATTAGCACCGCTCGACCGCGCGGTCGGGCGCTGTACGTGTGTTAGACATCAACGGATTTATTAGAGGCCAATGCGACATGAGATCTGCTTCACCGCCTGCCGCGGCGGTGCGCGGTGCCGTGTGTAAACCGCCTTATGCAGTGCCAAAGCTTTCATGACGAAGATATTTAGTAAATCAGAAATATGACGTGGATGTTGGAAAGAAGCCAAAGGTATACGTCATTTAGTGGATAGTGCATCTAGATTTGAATAGTACTGAACAAGACTCGTTAGCTCAGTAGGTTAGAGCACCGATATATAAATTCACTTGACCATCGGAGGGCGGAGGTTCAAATCCTTCACGAGTCAAACTTTTGGATTTAAGTACTAGTTTTTTTTTATATTTTCGTTTTTATATTTTTCTTCTTTTCTTTGTGTTTGTAGTCTTTCGTTGCATCTTGTTTACCTCAAATTAACGTATTTTATTTCTTTTTTCTTTTATCCTAACCTGAAGTTTTTATGTCTTTCTTTTTGTGTTCTCTGGGTTAGAAATCTTATAGCTACTACTAGCTGAACTAGCGTGAGTAAACCACTGAAATGGCTTCCTAAGCCAATCAAAACATCCTTTACTGATCACGGTACCGGTAGTGTCTACAAAATTGTCAACAGACATTCTTAATGGCTCAGTTCACGTTGTTAAACCTTGCCTTTCTACCAATGTTATCAAGGATAATGTTTCTTCCTATGTCAAGAAGCAGAAGAATCGAGCTCTCTATGTGTTTTAGACGCTTTTCAGATAGATTCAAGGGTTCCTTTTAGATAAGTTATCAAGACTGCGCTTTAGGGCGAATTTCATTAATGAAACCGCGTTCAAGAGCTGTCAGTGTTGTCATTGTTATGGAAAATTGGGACTGACAGCTGTTGAACGTGCGTGGTTAATTGGTTATGTTTCAATCATGTTTAATACAAGAACATGAATACTGCGACTATGTGTTGGTTGTAGCTCTAGTCTTTACGATGCTATTGAATATGTATAAAAAGAAAAAAAAAAGTCAGTTTATGAAGGTTAATGTCAACCTGTCTAGATTCGTAAAAATGGCGTAGTTTTTGCAACTAAAACAACACTTAAATTCAGTTGATAGACAAGATAGAATATTTTCATTTAAACAATATGTAAACATGGTCATGGTAAAATGACTGAAATCTGATAAATAAAATCTAAACGCGCTTTCCACTGTTCAAACCTGGTTGTTTGTGTATGTGAGTTTAAATGTTTGTAAACGCATCCACGATGCAGCAGAAATTCCTAGAGTGGGGCAACGTATAAAAAAAAAAAAAAAAACAAACTAATCATTTGTATATTATTCAAGATTACGTAGATAGTAACATTTTTGAAATCTGACGTGGCTGTTGGAAAAAGGCCAAATGTATACGTCATTTAGTGGATAGTGCATCTAGATTTGAATAGTACTGAACAAGACTCGTTAGCTCAGTAGGTTAGAGCACCGATATATAAATTCACTTGACCATCGGAGGGCGGAGGTTCAAATCCTTCACGAGTCAAACTTTTTGTTCTTTTTTTCGTCGTTATTCATTTTGCTGGATATAATTTAGCCCTTCTAAATATAAACAATGCGAACATTGGTATAATTATCAAAGAGCTTTCCACTGTTATATGGACACAAAGTGTGCGATAAATACATTAAGGAGCCCGGATTCCACCAAAGCGGAGACGAGACGAGAGGAGAGGAGATGAGATGAGTTTTAAACAACCAATAGAATTTCGTTATTCACGGGTCGATCTCCAGAGGCATTTTTTTTCGTGTCGGGCTGGATAAACCCATTTTAAAATCGAAAAACGTTTTCAAAATATTTTTTTATATACAGTTCGGTGCCTAATCTACGTGAAACAAGGCTAGTATTATGGATAAGTTTATTTTAAATATTTAAAAAAAATTCTTAAACCCTTCAATCCTGATCGCTCTGGGTTGACCCAACTCCCGATTGAATGAAAAAAATATTTTTTTACTTTTTAATGAGAAGGTTCTTAAGAAACAATTTATTTAGATTACATAATAAATAGTTAATCTTCATAGTAATAAAATATGTTTTGTTATATTAACAATACTTTTGCCACAATTTGAATTTAAAATCGTGACCGGGCATTTTATCTCATCGCTCTGCGCTGAGGTAAAACATCGCGCTCATCCCTAGTTACGCGTTATAGACACTCTATTCCCCTCCCGCGGGGGAACCCCAGTAGGGGTCTAACCGCCGAGGAGAATACCTGTGTGCCAAGTACCCTCAGTCCAACATTACGAAGGTAAGTTTATGATTGCTCTGGATTTGGTTCTCGAATTTTATGATTGCTATGGCACGTTATTTAAATTAAATAGTAAGCTTGTGAATGTGTTTGTTATGTGAATTAAGTGATCGTTATGATGTTTTATATGAGAAGTAATCACAACTTTCTACTGCTTTTAAATTCGGCTATATTTATGATTTTGTGACTTTTTCTGATCGCTATGGCTGTGATTGCTCTGTCCAAAAAGACCAGAGCGATGATATTTTGCATTAATTGTACGTTATAAATCTATTTTAAGTAGTAGTACCGGACTGCAACAATAACAAACGATGAACTATGCATATAATTTTTAATGTATAACCTTTCCTGGGTTTCTTTGGATAACCTAAACCCATAAACAGATTTTGACGTATTTTACCTTGATGATATTATTATATTGGCATTTAGCTAACCACAACTGTAAACCTTTCTTCTCTAAAATTTAATGGCAACTATTGTTTCAGATTGAAATAATGCCTCGAAATAAATTATCTAGTGAAGAAAAACGTCTTAGGAAGAAATTGGCTGAGCGTCGTAGAATGGCCAAAATAAAAAATGATCCAGCTCCCTAATTACGTAATGCACGATCAATTTTAAATTGAAACCAATTGAAAAAGATTGGCAGTCCATTGCTTCATAAGTTCGACAAAAAAAATTGAGGAGATTCTTTTTGTCGAACTTATGAAGCAATGGACTGGCAATCTTTTTCAATTGGTTTCAATTTAAAATTGATCGTGCATTGCGTGATTGGGGGGCAGATCTATACGCACAATGGCTTGTAAAGTCAAGAGAGAGAGTTACCAAAGGAAAAAAGCTCGGGGCACAGTACTACCAATAAGTGATTTGATGTGATCATGTTACACGTACACTGAATATGACTGAAAATGGCTAAATAAATAATATTTTATCAATATATTTTTTTTTGTTGCACTGATTTCACCATTTATGATCGCTCTGGCACCAATTATGATTGCTCTGGTCGCGAAATTTTTTGAACTTAAATATTTCCATAACTGTTTGTGTAAATTGAAGGCCAATAGTAAAAATGTACTATTTGAATATCCTTCTTTTTAATGAGATACATAATTACCATTAAATATCAATATCTGAAAAGCACCAGAGCGATCACACGAATACGCCCGTTTTGGAGATTGATCCTCACACATTTCGTCTTCACTCAGCTTCAGTGGAGACCACTGAGCGGAAATGTATCCTGTTTGTATGACGCGATCGAAGCGGAAATGAGAGCTGTGTCTCGCCGACAGCTCACATCTGCGCTTCGATCGCGTCCAACATCCACGTAATTTTTCAGACTTGCTGAATATTACTTCGTCATGAAAGCTTTGCCACTGCTTATGACAAGTCATAGACATCAATTCATAGAATGTTGTTAGGGTCCATTTAATTGTTATGTTATTAAGCTTCAGACTATGGAAAATATCAATTCAATTCAATTCATTCATTTCTTTGCAAACATGGGTATAGTACATAGGTGTTTTTATAATAAAGTTCTCCATATTTTACCGTCACGTGGGCATGCAAAGGTTTACAATTCCAAATAATAAAAAAACAAAAATAAGCTGCAGGTCATTGGAAATTACATAAAAAAAAAAAAAAAAAAATTTAAAATGTTAGTGTGGTCACAGCAATAAAAAATATAATATAAAATAATAATGTCAAATGGAAACAAAAGGTAAGTGAACCTGGATCACAATAATTATGTCAATAATTATATCATAAATCTTAATCTCTGTAATCCACAAGTTCTAACACTAATGCGTATTTCGCATGAAATTACTTTTTCATTGTTTAAAAATAAATAAGCTTATGATTGCTTTTCGAGAAGTGCTAAATTATATCCAGCAAAATGAATAACGAAGAAAAATATGGACGAAAACTTTGACTCGTGAAGGATTTGAACCTCCGCCCTCCGATGGTCAAGTGAATTTATATATCGGTGCTCTAACCTACTGAGCTAACGAGTCTTGTTCAGTACTATTGTAGCGGTTAGACCGCCACATACAAAAACTACGAAACAAAAAGACATGACGTCACACAATTCCTACATCTCGCAGTTAGAGTTTACTGAGCGAATAACATAGATAAGACTATCCGAAATCAACATATGGGCAGTTGCCCGCCAGACATAACAACCCGTCTGGTTGGAGGATCCTCCCTTTTCTATGGTGGATGAGTGAACTTTACACCCTGTTCCTCATACCCCTAAATTGGTGACCCCAAGAATGAACGTCAACGCAGCCTTCGTGCAACTACTTCAGCGTGACGTCATCATCACCACTCCCGCAAGCTTTCGTGAGGCGAGTCACACAGCCAGCCAGCACCCACGGCTTCAACGGGTATCCTGACCACCAGCATGCAGCGAACGCGCATTCCTGGTCATCACCCTCAGCCACATCACCCCGACTCACTGGGGAATCACCGCAATCACCGCAATCACCGCAATCACCTCAATCACCGCAATCACCTCAATCACCGCAATCACCTCAATCACCGCAATCACCACAATCGCCGCAATCACCGCAAACAGTTCCGACCCACCGTGAACTGTGCGGCACCCGGTTCCGACTCACTGGAACCACAATCACCATCGCCGCAATCACTGCAGACAGTTCCGACCCACTGTGAACTGAGCGGCACCCGGTTCCGACTCACTGGAACCACAGCTGGCACTGTGAAGCATCGCAAGATCCAAGACTCAGCCCACTATCGACCTCCGGTCTCCGGAGGGGAGTGATGTAGCGGTTAGACCGCCACATACAAAAACTACGAAACAAAAAGACATGACGTCACACAATTCCTACATCTCGCAGTTAGAGTTTACTGAGCGAATAACATAGATAAGACTATCCGAAATCAACATATGGGCAGTTGCCCGCCAGACATAACAACCCGTCTGGTTGGAGGATCCTCCCTTTTCTATGGTGGATGAGTGAACTTTACACCCTGTTCCTCATGCCCCTAAACTATTTAAATCTAGATGCACTATCCACAAAATGACGTATTTCTTTGGCTTCTTTACAACATCCACGTAATTTTTCTGACTTGCTGAATATTACTTCGTCGTGAAAGCTTTGCCACTGCATAAAACGGTCATATAGATCAATTGATAGATCTTTGTTAGGGTCCATTTAATTGTCAAGATATCAAGCTTCAAACTAAGGAAAGTATAATTAATTCTGATCTTTATAATCCACAAGATCTAATACTAAAGTGTCTTTCACATGATATTACTTTTGACTGTTAATGAAACAAAAATTTATAAGATTGCCTTACGATGAGGTGCTAAATTAAATAATTTAGCACCTCATCGTAAGGCAATCTTATAAATTTTTGTTAGAAAAATTAATAACGAAGAAAAATATAATAATAACATTTTTAAATAAATATTTATTCCACAATTTTCGTTACTGCTCCAACCACTGTCTTTGTCTCTGCATTACCCAAAGGTTGACTGTTAGAAAATGCCTATCGCATCTGTACATTTGTGTACTTGAAGTATTAAATAAATAAATAAATA
This sequence comes from Conistra vaccinii, assembly GCA_948150665.1. Classification (NCBI taxonomy): domain Eukaryota; kingdom Metazoa; phylum Arthropoda; class Insecta; order Lepidoptera; family Noctuidae; genus Conistra; species Conistra vaccinii. The sequence continues at coordinate 18,194,988 of OX411338.1, read as the reverse complement.
CATATCGCTAATGAGCGCGACAGCGATATAGCTTGTATCTGAATAGTCCTTTATACACGATAAATTTGTTAGAATTTGGAATCTGACGTGGCTGTTGGAAAAAGGCCAAATGTATACGTCATTTAGTGGATAGTGCATCTAGATTTGAATAGTACTGAACAAGACTCGTTAGCTCAGTAGGTTAGAGCACCGATATATAAATTCACTTGACCATCGGAGGGCGGAGGTTCAAATCCTTCACGAGTCAAACTTTTGGAGATGATTTTTACTAGATTTTTGTTATATTTTCTTTTTCATATTTTTCCTCTTTTTTTGTGTTTGTAGTCTTTCTTTGCATGTTTTCGTGTTCTCTGGGTTAGAAATCTTATAGCTAAATAACTAACGTGAGTAAACCACTGAAATGGTTTCCTAAGCCAATTAAAACATCCTTTATTGATTACGGTACTGGTAGTGTCTACAAAATTGTCAACATACCTACATTCTTAATGGCTCAGTTCCGGTTGTTAAACCTTGCCTTTCTCAATGTTCTCAAGGATAAGTTTTCTTCCTACTTATATGAAGAAGAAGAACAAAGGAACTCTCTGCGTGTTTCAGACGCTTTTCAGATAGATTCAAGGGTGCACTTAGATAAGTTATCAAGACTGCGCTTTAGGGCGAGTTTCACTAATGAAACCGCGTTCAAGAGCTGTCAGTGTCATCATTGATGGAAAATTGAGATTGACAGCTGTTGAACGTGTGTGGTTACGTTTCAATGATGTTTTATACAAGAACATGAACACTGGGACTATCTGTTGGTTGTAGCTCTTGTGTTTACAATGCTTTTGAATAATATGTATTAAAAAATAACATTTTGTCAGTTTATGGAGGTTAATGTCAACCTGTCTATTTGTAAAAACGCCGTAGTTTTTTCATTAAACAAACACTTAAATTCTGTTGATAGATAGACAAGATTGAATATTAACATTTAAAACAATGTAAACATTGGGAAAAATGACTGAAATCTGATAAAAACATCAAAGAGCTTTCCAGTGTTCAAACCAAACTAATCATGATTAATATACATGATATCTATAAGTTTGTAAAATTTTTGGAATCTGACGTGGCTGTTGGAAAAAGGCCAAATGTATACGTCATCTAGTGGATAGTGCATCTGGATTTGAATAGGACTGAACAAGACTCGTTAGCTCAGTAGGTTAGAGCACCGATATATAAATTCACTTGACCATCGGAGGGCGGAGGTTCAAATCCTTCACGAGTCAAACTTTTGGAGATGATTTTTACTAGTTTTTTGTTATATTTTCTTTTTCATATTTTTCCTCTTTTTTTGTGTTTCTAGTCTTTCTTTGCATGTTCTCGTGTTCTCTGGGTTAGAAGTCTTATAGCTAAATAACTAACGTGAGTAAACCACTGAAATGGTTTCCTAAGCCAATTAAAACATCCTTTATTGATTACGGTGCCGGTAGTGTCTACAAAATTGTCAACAGACATTCTTAATGGCTCAGTTCCCGTTGTTTAAACCTTGCCTTTCTAGCAATGTTCTCAAGGATAATGTTTCTTCCTATGTGAAGAAGCAGAAGAAACGAACTCTCTGCGTGTTTCAGAGTTTCAGACGCTTTTCAGATAGATTTAAGGTTCCACTTCGATAAGTTATCAAAATTGTGCTTTAGGGCGAATTTCACAAATGAAACCGTGTTCAAGAGCTGTCAGTGTCATCATTGCTATGGAAAATTGAGACTGACAGCTGTTGAACGTGCGTGGTTATGTTCTGATCGCATTCAGTTTCATTGGTGAAATTCGTCCTTAGTGTTGGTGGCCAAGTTAAGAATGTCTTTGATCTGAGATTCTAACTAATATATTAAAAATGAGGTATATTTGCTTTTAGGACGTTTTGATACGGAGGGCAGCAGTTATTTTGATGACTTTATAAGTCAGGCAAAGATATAGTGATTACCCATTTTTTGTAACACTATTCAGGTGACAAATTGCCCCTATTATCTTATTATTTGCAACCCACCAATAAAATGGACACATGAAATGATTGCAGACTTTTTGTCGCCAAAACAAGCACTAGTTTGCATTAAGTGTACATATTTTAGGCTATCCATACTTATTATAAAATGCGACATCTATCTGTTTGTCTATCCGTTAGAGGGCTTACATCTCGAGACCGACTTAGAATACACTTATGATAATCATGCACGAAAAAAAAAATCAGCTGTTCCCTACATTTAGGTATGTTCGCAAAACTCGTCAAAATGTATGAAACAGCAGATTTTTTTTTTCGCTATTTCGGTTTGGTGATATTTTGGTCCCATGTGAAAAGTTAATGATGAGTCAAGTCCCGTATTTAAGTATCGGTAACTAATTACCAGTCACCCTATACAGGCTTATTTGTAAACACCAGCAACCAACCTCAAACCTCCGCAAACCTCTTAAGGGGTCATTATACTCATCATTATGAACAACTTCTACTATGGGACCAAACTTGAAATCGCGAAAAAAAAATCAGATGTTCCCTACATTTTGACGAGATAATGCTAACACAAATATGTAGGGAACAACTGATTTTTTTTCGCGAGTCCAGCTTTGGTCCAATAGTGATTTTTTTTCATAATGATGAGTACAATGACCCCTTAAGAGGTTTAGTATAAACAAAAAATAATGTTGTATATCTAAATAATTTTAAGGTGAATCAGATGACAGCTGATAGACATGTGTGGAAGAATGTATAATTAGTATAATGGTAGAATTATGATGAATGTTGACAAATACGTTTGTTTTTCTTATTACCAACTATCCGTAAGTCCGCATTGTTTCTCCGACTTCACATATAAGTAAACAATGGTTAGTATCGACATATAGCAAGCTGAGACCGGTACTGTAGCCGACATTCTGACATTACACAGTGATTAACAGCTGTTCATCTCCGCAGTCGGATTTGTTTCCGATTACGACGAAATATGAATCACTTGCTGTATAGCTTCACACTTGTCTTGTGTGTAAAATTTTCGATCTTCGCGATGTATTCTTCAAATCAAGCTTGATCAAGTCGAAAAGGAGATAAGCTTTGTGCAGACCAGCGCGACTCGATACCGGTGATTGTTATACCATACCGTGAAGTTTTCTGAGAAATTGTATTGTTCCTGTCGCGTCGCGCGACATGTCGCGCTGGTCTGCAAAAGCCTTTAATGACACTGATGAATATATCAATAACCGATAAAATCAAAACATAAGCTATGATTTTTTCTAACTTATTAGTAACGTATATAAACTTAGTAAAAGCTAGTCTCCCTTTATTTTTTTCAACTCTTTTCGATCTTGAGGTACCTATTGTTGTGAGAACCAATCCTGTCTGTATCATCCTCATCTCTTATTAACACGTTAATTTAAATTTTATGGCCATCACTTCTCTTTGCCGTTTAGCTGCCCGGCAAAATAACCGGTTCAGTACAATGGAAATGACACCTTATAAATACCCGAATGTTCACACTTCTTTAGCGTAAAAAAAAGTGTAATCAACTCAATTCACAAACTTATAATTATATTATTATATTTATATTAAATTAAGAGCAGGTATCTCAAATGTCACTTGTTGAGACAAAATGTCATGCAGCGTCTTGTGAGTCATGGATATGAATATAATTTCAATACTTTTTGCATTCCAACCTTGATCGAGCGAATGCAAACGACTTTTTTGCTAAAGTAAATATAAAACGTCAATAATTGAAAGTGAATTCGGAAATTTCCATTGACGTGAGAAACCAAAAATGTACCTTCAAGTTTTTAGGGGTAATTGACCACTGACCATTATCTAGAGTCCGCGCCACCACTGAAGTCCGGCGGATTTTTTTATTTTTATTTAAGGGTTCCGTACCTCAAAAGGAAAAATTGAACCCATATAGTATCACTTCGTTGTCCATTCGTCAGTCTGTCAAGACCACATAACATTTTTTTTTAACCTACTTCCAAAAGGAGGAGGTTCTCAATTCGTCTGTTTGTTTTTTTTTTTATATATTTGTTACGCGATTTCTCCGTCAATTGTGGGCGGATTTTGAAAATAGTTTTTTTTTTTGAAAGGGTTATGCTCCCGAGGTGGTCCCATATAAATTTTATTAACTTTACTTGGATAGTTTTTGAGTTAGCTTCAATAATACGTATTTTTCCCACTTAGTATATATGGATGATATAATGATAACTTCCAATCACTGTTATTTACATAGCAGGTTAGTGGTATTCGAATTTGTATGGGGTAGGTACCACAACTAAAAAGTACAAAATAAAAACTTTTTACAAAAAAAGAACAACCGACTTCCGAAAAACTACAAAGTCAAAAATAACTTTAATTTAGGAAGTCGGTGGCAAAAAACAAAATTTCAAAACCAAATACACCGACTTCCGAAATTAAAGTTATTTTGACTTTGTAGTGTCTTTTTCGGAACTCGGTTGTTCTTTTTTTGTAAAAAGTTTTTTTGCGGTTACAAACTTATGACCGTGACGTATGGGAGAACATGTCTCTCTGTCTCTACTAAGTTTGTTCTTGGGATAAATTCATCCCAACTACGGAATCCTTCGTTGTACGTGGTCCGACACGCACTTGGCCGATTTTATTTTAAATACAATTTTATGCAATGGCATAGACATAGCGCTGCGTCAAAAGGACTTCAGTGGTGTACAGGAATGAATGAATGAATATGAAATAACTATTTATTCGTTAGAATATGAATTATTACTTGGTACTGCGAATTTATCGGATCTAGGGTGTTTGCTTTACTACCGACGTTGATAGGGAAAACATTGCTAGTTATGCTAAGTTTTTTTCATTGGTCATTCTGTATCTTTTGAGAATATTTGAGATACAAACTGTGCTGCTTTGACACACCAAAGCAAAGCCGACCGCCCCTGCCAAGCCCAAAAACGGAACGCCCGCGCCACCGCGCCGGATTCGTTTAAAAAAAAAAGTTGTCGGCCTTGCAACGTTATGAAGAATAACCCTAACTAAACCTAAACCTAAGGTTAACCCACCGGCTAACCTCCGGCACCTGGCTTTGGTATGTAAACACCACAGATATAGATAGGTAAACACCTTAACAAATACTTTCAGTCCCTTTTTCCAGGTTCTATGTTATTGTGAACAAAAATCTCTTCTTTATGGTCTAATGAAGTTTCCTTTCAAAATCTGGAGATTAATCATATTTATCAAAGAATTTTATCTCTGACATAACCAAGCATGTCTTCCATATGATGATAAAAATAATGCTCCTACAATAAAAATACCGATACCATGTAATGTGAATACCAGACGCCCACACTGGTCTGGAGTGACCCCATATGAATCATGCAACCATCATACGACCATCTCTTGTTTTTAACCCGGAATTCATTAATATTTCTGTCTCATTTCGTATTGCATGTACCTAACTAACAAATAATTTAAATAAAATACGAATGATATATGTAGGTACATTATATCATTCGTATTTTATTTAAATTATTTGTTAGTAGGTATATCTAAACTAGTCCATAAGACGCAGATATACTCAGTGACTTTGAGTGGTAGCCGTTGGTCCCGACTGTCATTCGAGGATCTTTGACAGTCGTTACTAGTCGTCAGAAGCCCGAAAGTCTGTCACCGATCTTACCAAGGGGTATCGTATTACCCAGTTACGTTTGTGGAGGTCAGATAGGCAGTCGCTCCATGTTAAATACTGGTATTCGAGTAAAAGATGACCAATGAAGGACAAAAATGATCAAAAATTAAAGCGTCTGAAAATTGCTGTAATATAGGTACGCCATAACTGGGTGGGAGTTTGGGAGCAAGAGATGCGAAGGAACACGAAGATGATGTCCATAGCTCATTTACATGGAATACAGTTGCATGCAGCTCGTTTGATGGTTACTATAATAGCTAGAAACATGCAATGTCATGAATAAGGAACGATTGCAAATGAGCGTATAATTAGTACCTTGAAGCTAAGCGGATATTTGCAAAGCACCCGAACTAGTAAATTGTTTCAAAATCAAGGGTAACTTCTACAAGGTTACATCAACGAGAATATCTTTATACATAATATTATAAATTAAAGTAGGTTTTTGTGTAGGTATGTCTGTGTGACCGTGTCTTCTAAACTATGCAACAGATTTTGAAGCGATTTTCACCATCCTTTAGAGAATTTGTTCCAGAAGGTGTATTTAATAATACATTAATATTAAACTTACATCTATACACATTATAAAACAAAGTCGCTTTTTGTGTATGCCTGTGTGACCGCGTTATTCTTTAAACTACGCAACGGTTTTTGAAGCGATTTTTACCATCATTTAGATAATTTGTTCCGGAAGTTGTATTAAACTTGCACATCTATTAAAGAAATCTGGGTGTTTTGTCACTAGTACTGAACTATAAAAGAATATTTTTTGTTTCATTTTGTGATTTTTTTGGTTCTATAGTACACAACCATACCAGCAGGGTCTGGGTGTTGAAGCTGCTATGAAAGCCGAAGCCAGTAATAAACGGGACGACTGTTATTGAGTGGCACGTGCGAGTAACAATGGTGCTTTACGACCTACAATCTTCGCGTATATACGTAAATAACTAAATGGGTATTCGTCATAGTGCTGAAACTACAGTAGAGCAACCGCTGTGTTGAAGCTGGGTTCGGAAGGACTATTCAAGATAATGCAGCACACTAAAGGTGTCTGTATAGAACCCGCCTTTATACATCGCGGCTCAGTAACGAGCAGTCTTCATCCACTAATACTACGACTGTAAAAGCTGAAGCTGAAAGCGCGTGTCCGATATGGAAGTCTAGAGCTAAGTACTATATTATTAATCAGTGAAGAAATAGTCCTAAAGGCCGTGGATATAATAGTATATACCGATAATATGTATTTATATAGGGTACATAAAACGCTGTAGGTATATTTACGTACTAAATTCAAACAAACATTGATCTACCTGTGAAGGGCGGGCGTTTTGGGGGACTGTCTTATGTAATTTTGACGTTCGAAAAGTGTTGATTCTCAGCCTAGTTTGAATAAATGATTTTTGAATTTGTGTGTATAAGCAATACTACCTAATGAATTCAAACAATAACTGTCATCTGTGTAGAGACAAAATTGAGGAAGATTTATTCTATGTTAGAAATAGAAATAGTATCTAAACATACACTTACCTCCAGAGGGGTTTACTACCATTTACATTTGTCAAGTGGACTTCTATTTCTCTCGATGATATGAATTAATCATAGTTCATTGTTTGAAAATGGATGAAATGATAAATGAGCTCGCGGCTAAGTAATAACAACCGCACGGGTCAATCCACCAGGTTAATCTACTCTTGCCAGGGTTGGTCCGTGGATGGGTAACCACCTTTACATACCGAGAGTCCTCCGTGCCTCGGACAGCACGTTTTAGGCACGTTTTAGCTGGGACCAACGTCCCGGCTGTCATACGTGGATCTTTGACAGTCGTTACGGGTCGTGAAAACCCCGAAAGTCTGACAACCTGTCTTAGCAAGGGGTATCGTGTTACCCAGTAGCTGGGTTGTGGAGGTCAGATAGGCAGTCGCTCCATGTAAAATACTGGTATTCAACTGCATCCGGTTAGACTGGAAGTCGACCCCAACATAGTTGGGAAAAGGCTAGGAAGATTGTTTTTTTGTTTGAAAATGGGTGTACAAAATAGTTCATTTTCCTATGAAAAATTTACTTAATCATGGAGCTATCTGTGTGGGATACGTTGTCCGCCCTAAAAACCGTCTCTTGCACAGTTTGTATTGCAAAAATATTGAATTAAGTACTCGTACATTTCCTGGTTCTTCAATTTTTCGGTTTTCACTGCCTCTCTCTGTCTCCACTTTAAACAGTACTTACGGCATAGAACGCCGAATCATTTATCAACAAAAAATGGTATACAACTGCCAAAGGCTAATTTCAAGAACGTCTCACAGTCGACATACTTATTCTACCTGTACTTGGCAATAAGTTTATTTCGAGACAAAGCCTAGGTATGGAATGTAAGGATTTGATTGCAAGTCGGTTTACAGTCAATTGTTTGTTTTTCGACATCGATTCGGTCGGCCGAAGCTTGTAGTTGTGTTTTGCTCCATATAAGGACTTATTTTTGTAAAATACAATACGTTATTGTAATCGGTATTGGTATATTCCCGTAAATTTTTCAAATTCGCAAACAACTAAACGTCCTTTTTCTATGGGAATATGTTTATTGAAATTTTGACAGGACGTCTGTTGGGTCAGCTGCTGCTAGTTTACTAGAAGATATGATAGTATGATGATTAGGACAAAAAAAAATATTAGCAAAATTATAGCACTTTAGATTATGGATAAAAAAGTTAGGTAATACAATAGAGAACCACTCTGAAACACTGTAATAAGCTTTATTTATCAAAACCATTTTTTTTCTTTTTAACCTATTCGGTGATGGATGTATAGCAGCCATGAAAAACTGATGCACTCTTATTTTTAATGAAATGAGGCACCAACCGACGATTATAAGCAAGTGTACCAAAGGACAACCCCCGGTTGGTGCAGGACTATTGCTGAATATGGAAACAAAGATATTCATTAGACTATGGGTTCGGGTTGCTAAAGTGGACTGGTTACTAGGACTATGGAAGGCCTACCTGACTGGACTGGACCCTGCCTGACCAATGTTTATTATATACACGGATAAAATGGCAGGGGTGACTTGCACACTCAATAATGGGCCCCCGGAAACTGTCGCTAGCACATAGTGACGTAGTGACAAGGGGGCAACACTTCCTGAGTTGCTTGAGGAGTGGAGAGGTTTTCCACGGCTATCACAATTCTGTACCAGCATCTTACTGGAATAAATCTTACTGGAATACTTCCTTCCTCCGAGCACGCTTGGTTTATTTCTTTATTTAGTTTATTATTTAAATTATTTGTGTTTTGTTTTTATATTTTGAAAAAAGAATAGTGGCACTCTTATTTTTGCGAAAAGCGACTATGAAGTCTGAAAACAAAAACTTCTTATTCGCTTTTTTCACTCCGTTATTGATGCTATTCAGAAGGCCCTAACCACTGGACCATCACGACGTACCTTCTATAAGACAGTCGAACTCCTAAGGCCATGTTTTTTTTTCTTTTTCCATAATTAATAACATCTTGCGATCGGCCCTTAGCAGATTTGTTGTGCGAGTTTATTGACTGGAAAGAACTGTTCCTCCAGTGAGGAAACTGTCTCTTAGGGTTTGTTAGTGAACAAGGTCCCATATGTGTTGTCTTTTGAGCCTTCTGTCTTTTATTGGTTCACATAGCGCTGTTGCTAGTGTGTTAGTATGGGCTTTTATACGGTCTTTGTATGCTTTTACTCTCGTGTTCGACTTCCTCTTTAACTGTTTTCATTTCAGTGTACTCATGCAATTCATTGGTTCTGATAAATAGAGGTGCATTAATTATTATTTTGAGTGCTTTATTCTTTAACCGTTGTAGAATCTCCACATTCGAGTTTTTTGCTGATCCCCATAACTCTATGCCATATGTATAAACCATGATTTAAAGCCATAGGATTTGTTCTATGGGAATATTTTAATACGTAGGTCTTTCTAGAGTAGCCTTAATCAATCTATCAATTTGCCCAGTAGCCAACAGCTTGCTTTACACACATTCCTACTAAGAATACAAGTTTTTCAAATAGAAAAAAATCCAATTACACTTTAGCTCCACTTTTGAATCTAGATCAAAATATCGATAGAGTCAGTTACCTACATCAAGTGAAAATTACAAGGCACGCTAACTGCGGAGTTAGTTGCGTACTATGTATTAATAGTTATTCATTCAGATTTAAATTACGATACCATACATCTTAACGTTAGGCTCATAATAAATGCAAAAAACGACATCCCGTGTCAAATGATGTCGGTTCAGTGAGAGCTAGGCTAAACTATGCTATACAGGGTGTCAGGGACATCCACGCGAAGCCTGTTACCATGGATTCCACAGCGTTGAACATTTTCGTCGGTTATAAAAAAAAAATCTCATAGAAAATGTTTCATAGAAAAGTACAATACCTACGTGGTCAAAATGTATGAAATGAAATGAAATGAAAATGAAACCTGACGAAAAATTTCAACGCAGGCTTCGCGTCGATGTCCCTGCCACCCTGTATACAATGCGAAGACAACAATCTACATCTATATAAACAGGGTTGCTAATTAGAAAGTACACAACTTTGAATTAAGTTTATTTTTATTAGAAACGAAAATTAACCGAATATTTTTCGATAACTAATTAAATCAGGCTTGGTTTTATGCGATGAATAAGATTTGCCTAATTTGCTCCTGTTTTACTCTTAAAAATGCGATCTTTATTAGGTATCCCACTAACAAAGTCACAAATATTCTACTTTTCGTCAAGCTTGACCACGACACGTCCCTTTAGATAACTCCGCAAAAAAAAGTCAGGACGTCTCTCGAAATCCTCAGTGATCAAAATGGTATTATTACTCTTTATGATCTTATTAAAAAATTGGGTCGATTTTAAATTCGTTTTAAAACTTCAGGTCATTTCTGACTTCCATTCAGTAATATTGCCAATTTAATCAAAACTGCGAAAGATTTGACATCTATTTGCGAAGTCGCCCACTTTCAGAATTAACGCTCTTATGGACGCCGTCAAAACTATATTTCTTCCTTCTTTCTAGTTGTTTGGCATTTTTGCTGTAGGTACTAGGCCTATTTCGCGCAGCCGCGAGGCACACATTCCTGCTAATAGCTTACAGTCAAACTATGTATTTTATTTGTTTCTTTAATCACCTTATTGTTAATTTGTAAAGCATGTGAAGCGCCTGTAGTTATTTTAGCCATTCAAGTCTCTTACCCGCGTTGATATGCCTTGCATTTTTGCCTGCCAGAGATAACAGCTTTTAGATGTCATGTAGCCAGGTCATTAACTTACTACGAAAGAAAGGCCTCCAAATTGCAATTTGATCGCTCTTTGAAATATTGCAGTGTTTTCTAAAGCCTGCAGCACATAATTATTATGGTCAATTCCTGTAACTTACGGACCGTTACTGGTTGATATTAAGACTCTTGTATCTTTACCAATAATGAAGCCAAGACCTTCTAGCTTTGCATAGTAGATCCTCTCATATGTAAGTAGCTATCACAGGCATTCATTCAGACATTAAAATTAGCTCACTAATCTATTATACTTATGGCCAGTTTGGCAATAAAAAGAGATGTATTTATAATAGCACATTAAAGTGTAACAGCTATAAAATTTTATATCAGGTCTTTAAAATAATACCTAATACATCAGTCTATAATTTAATATTATCACTTTAACAAACATGAACCAAACTGCGAACAATTTGGAAGTAATGCTCGCCGGTCGCTGCCGCGGCACCGCTCGCTTCGCTCGCTCGGCTCGCGAGCGGTTGCTTACAGTTCTAACCTAACCAACCTATGTCACCCAGTTCAAAATGACGAATCATACAATTTGCCTGCGACTAGACATTATAGTGGAAACCATTATTTTTGTAGTTCATTCAATTAATTTTAAAGCTAAACATTTTAAAGTGTGAAATATTATTTGTAAGTGCGTTTATATATTCCCCTAAAAAGCCTTTGGTATGCGAAATGATTCGTTTTTGTTTATCGGAACCGAGCACTAGCCGAGCCCGAAAATACTACCGGACTTCGATTTCCCTTGAGCATCGCTAAACACTGAACTGAACTAAACTTCCAACATCCATACTAAAGCTATACATAGCTCGTTACTATTCTATCACTAGCTTACATTGGAACACCTGTATTATTCAGTCTATAACCAGTCGTTTATCGACCTGGTTAATTAAAATCTGCAGCAGATGGTGCAGTTCAGCCATTTATCAGCAAGATAGGGACTGATTGACGGTACTGTGGTGTTGCTTGTGTAGTGTACGATTGTGTGAGAAATCTATGCATAGAGAAGTTAATTTTTTTCATTAGAAGATTTTTTTTATTCTTGGGTCCCTTTATATAGATAAAGGGACCCAAGACCTATATAGTAAAATTACCTCTTACTTACATGTTTATTCTCTAAACAGGACTCAGTATAAGAATAATCGTACCAGAGTGACCAGGTTTCCTTTAAGCAAAAATATATTTTAAACAGCTTTTTACTACCATCTCAACGTATACTATCCCACACACACACATATACACTCATCCCCACACACCCACATACACACTTCCACACACACCGACTAACTCACTCCGGTCCACACTCCACAACTCATTTAAGTTTGAAGAGAGATTGAGAAACAAGAAACACCCAACATGAACTAGAAGAGAGCAGTGGTGAATTGAGAGCAGTGGCCCAGTGGTAACGGTCCCGACTTACGAGTTGTAGGTCGTGTTCGAACCCAAGCAGGCGCTATACTTTGCGTAAATTATTTCATCACTAGGTACTGCTCTCAAAACGGTGAAAGAAAACATCGTGACGAAACGGGCAGTCGGGCATGTCCTAGAACCAAACAAATTCGAAGACATGTAACATCTACCAACCTGCACTGGGCCCGCGTGGTGGATTACAGCCCTCTTCCTCTCGAAGAGAGGAGGCCTGTGTCCCAGTAGTGGGAACATTAGAGGCTGATTATGCTAATTAGACGATATTTACCGTACAGTATAGGTAAATACAGCTTAGATGAGCCAATCAATGCATTATCCACGAAACTCCTTAGCACATTACATTATGCTCCCTACAAACATATCAACATATAGCTATACCTTTATCGCCAGAATTAATATAAACAGAGTTTATTTCTGACCGACTGCGAGGTGGTCAGCATCCTAACCTTAGAGCATTGAACTTAACCGACTGCGTCAAATGGAGTGATGTGTTTGTTTGGAAGCACATGTAATTTATGGTTCTATAAATATAAAGGTTTGGGGATGAGTAATTAGTGTTTTCGGTTTGCCAGGTGTGAAGATGTAAGATGAAATATCTCTCTTTTTTATTTATGTGACTTGTTGGTAAACAAGCCGATCCATCTGGTTAAGTTACGCTTGATGGGGTTGGTCCGTGGATGGGTGACCATCTTTACATACCGAGACTCCTCCATGCCTCGGAAAGCACGTTAAGCCTTTGGTCCCGGATGTCAGTCGTGGATCTTTGACAGTCGTTACGGGTCGTCAGAAGTCAGTCTGACAACCAGTCTTACTAAGGGGTAGCGTATTCTTCAATGTCTAACTCACCGCAGCCTTCATTCACTCTTCCTTCTTCATTCAGTCTATCTCTCTGTGGAATGCGCTTCCCCAAGAAATCAGGATGGCGACATTCGCAAGAAGCTCACAGTATCATCACAACGGTAATGTTTTCTCATTGTTGGTCTAATGTGTTTTAGTATATTTATGTGTATTTATTTGTGCATATATTGATTTATAATTAGGTGTATTTACTATATTTATAGTTTTTAATAGGTATATGCATATGGCCGCCTCTGTACATTTGTGTGCTTGAAGTATTAAATAAGTAATATAATAATAATCATTTTAGGGGTATGAGGAACAAGGTGTAAAGTTCACTCATCCACCATGGAAAAGGGAGGATCCTCCAACCAGACGTGTGTTATATCTGGCGGGCAACTGCCCGTAGGTAAGTTGATTTCGGACAGTCTTATGTATGTTTTTCGCTTGGTAAACTCTAACTGCGCGATGCAGGAATTGTGTGACATCATGTCTTTGCTGCGTAGTTCATATGTGGCGGCGTAACCGCTACATCATGAAACAGCAGAAAAAAAAACATAATGATATAGACATCATCTCAGGAGAGAGATAGAGTTCCATCTCAGTGTAACTTTGTATTTTAATTATTTAGCTACACTAGGTATAATCAGGTATATATGTACATATACCTATGTATATTTACTGTGTCTATAATGAATATATTAAAATAAATGATTAATCTTAAGTTCTATGGCACTGTGGGCTTGGTCTAAATGTCATAACAGCCAGCGGACAAGGCCAAACTGCATTTCTATTAGAATTCCACATTATGCTATAAATCTGGGTCTAGATTCTAGACTCGTTTCAATTGTTACCTAACAACTAGTTTGCTAATGTCACTGTGAATAAATAGTTATATTATTATGTACAGTCAGATACGTTAAGTTTATTCTATTAATTTTTTTTTTTCAATGTGTTGGACCAAAGAACGACAGGGCGAAGGTGTTTCTTTTATAAGGCGTTTTTCCAGCATTGTTGTCACAAGCATATATAATTAATACGAAGGAAAGTCTTAGCAAAATTCATGAGTGATTTTCTCCTGTAAAATGAATTTTGTTTTAATTTTTGTTATGGTTTTGTTACGGTCAGAGTAATAAATGTATAGTGAATATAATTACTAGTTAGTATTGATAATAACAGCAACATTTAGTAGGTACTTAACTTTAATAATTTCTTACCATATTTGGTTAAAGAGATAAAATATCGTAAATTGGTATGAAATATTAGGTACATTAAAAATATTTGCTTCAAGAAATATACTATTTCAAAAATAAATCGTAGAGATTCCTTAAATACAGCGGCTTAGCTTTTCAAGCTATTGTTTTCAACAGAAGTAACAAAATCTATTATTTTTAACATTCTAACTGGATGGATGAAGACCTATTTTATAAAAGAAGGTACAAGGGTCCAAAAAGATCCATAGTCTTATAAAATACTGGGTCCAAAAGGACCCATACTTTTATAAAATAGGTCTTATCTCAAAGTTACAATGGGCAGTATTTTCACAAGAAAAATAGGTTTTGAATTTGGTTAAGTGTACATGTATTGATGCTGGTAACTGTACTACAAGAGCAGTTGGCACATACTTATATACATTTTTTTGAATAAATATTAAAAAGTTGGTGATTTTATTGAACTCAGGGTTAACTTTCCCATTCAAATTCACTCGGCCTTCTTGGGTCATCGGTCTGATTTGATAAATCGGGCATATTATTTTATTCGGAAAAACAGTTTTGAATAAACATAAATTACTGGTGACAGACAGACATAAAGTAAGAACAAACGAATGCTTATGACACAAAATGTGTTTTCTGTAATAATATTTGTGTTATTGCAAAAATATAACATAAGGGGTAACTGAATAGTCGGTCTCATTTGGCAATACTTCTCTCTTCAGTGGAAAAATTATTTATATAGGTATTGAAGACGTTTAAGCATTGTTTTTCTGGATTACTGGCATATATATACCTATATGTTTTTTTGGTACTAAATTCCTTGACATGATTTGCGGTTGGAGTTGACTAGTAGAAGTCGTCACACAAGAAAAAGGGTTATGCCTCCTCCATGCGACTTTCTCTCTCTCTCCGTCTCTTTCTATTATATACGTACGAGTGTGTGTGTCCGTGCGAGTTTCGAGTAAGGAAGTTCCTGATGGGGGTCCGAACCGCACTCGTTTTTTCTTTTTATTTAATCTGGAAGCTGACCAAGCTGTGCTGAGCTGGAGTTGAGCTGAATAGCAGGAAAAAAACCAACTACTGTCTCTAAAAAAACTTCAATATTAAAAATAATCAGTCGGTACCTACTCGACCCAAATATAAGGGACATTTGGGTCGAGTATGTACCGACTGATAATTTTTTCGCAATTACGATGTTGGTCCCATGGAGAAAATTGTTCAAGTTGATGGTTTGTAGACTTTGTACCATACCCTTTTTTACCACACGTTTTTGATACGCTGTATATTTTTTCATTCTTTCTTTCCTTCTTGCTTTCATATTGAAGAAAGGCTTTTATTATACCTACTAAGTAAAATACGTGTCGGTTCATGCACTAGTACTATACTTGGGCACAAAAAGTTCACTGTGTCAACAACTCCTTTAAATATAACTTCCCAAACAGTTATTTTAAAAACCTTATTTACAACTGCACTGACGCATCAACCAATCACTTTTTCATTCACAATTTAATTTACAGAAAATTGTAAACAAATGCGCGTATGATTCCGTTCATAATATTATTTTGTAAAACCGCAGGAAGCAGACTCGGCGGGGCGTGTCAATTCTTGACAGTAAGAGTAAATAACATGGTATTGGCGGCGATTCAACAAGGTTTGTTTTTGTTTTTTTTATCGTGTTTTTCATCAGGATAGAGGTCAAGAGTTAACTTATTGAAAACCTGGCTTATTTCATGTTAAACAGTGGTTTGTCAAACCTTTGTCCAAAACTTTTCAAGTTTATTACGGTGTTTTTTTTTTCAGAAAAGAATTATAACTTGGCAGGTACTTAACATCTACCTTTAGCTAATTCTTCTAGATGGATCACCAACTTCCGGAAGAAGGTGTCTGGGACAGACTGGATACGGAGGACAGGGTGTTGTAGAGTGTCAATTTTCTTAACAATTAATTTTCCTGACGGTACCTAACGCCCGGCGCCAACAAAAAATATTTATAAGGCGTCATCTCCACGGGCGAAAATCGCGACGATAGTCAAGCCGTCCCATCAAATTATCGTCGCGAATGCGCGATGATATAGCCGTGTGGAGATTGGTTCATAGAGTTTTAATTGAATTTGGTGGCACGGCGATATTATCGCCGCGATTCTCTCGCCCGTGGAGATGGCGCCTAATTGTTTAAACAAAAAAGACCAAACACAACACTAAGAAAACAAACTACAAACTTATTACCTCATAAAATAGGAATGTTTAGAGGACAGTTACGAGACAACCAAGTAGGCTAGTATGCAAATACATTATCAGAAATAATTTGTATAAATTCTAATGTGCATTAAAAGATAAAATGGAAGCAGTTACATTCACCGACGATCATCGCCATTTTGTATGTTATTGCCATCATTAAAACGTTTAATAGACACGTTTATACAAAATACTTTTGATTATCTGTAGTGTAGAATGTTAAGGCGAAAGCGCTAGGGTAGCCAGCGAGAGTACATTTTTCCTATTTGCAGCGTAGTATTAGCGGGGAATTGCGCTTCTTCTTCCCAACTAAAGCACTAGGAAGTGGTGAAGAGCGGGCGTTTTGGGAGACTGTCTTATGTAATTTTGACGTTCGAAAAGTGTTGATTCTCAGCCTAGATTGAATAAGTAAATGACTTTGTATTTTTCAAACAAATGAAGCCATGGATTACTATTTTCTTTCAAAATCCTTCAAATTGTGGAAATAACTGTGTTACACAAGTGTGTAGGTTCGGTAATATCAAAATTATAAGACGCGCCTGTAACAAATATGAATTTACTTAAGTATAATCATTAAAATCACCAATATAATTATCTAACTTCAAATTGCCCGATTGAATGACAAATATTTCAATTTTTTTAATTAACATACAACCTGATACTGACCTCATATTGCAAGAAAAGTATGATTTTCGGAATTTCGCGAGCTATCTTATCGCATCCCCCTTAAAGAGATGAAATGTTATTGATGTACACATATATGGACGCGCCTTAAGTCTTTTTCGTTTTGTACAAACAGAGTTTATGTAATGCCATTGGTATTTCTTAGCTATGTTGTTCTTTTAATTTGTATTTTAATCAACTGGAATCAAGTTTGTAATATTAAGTAGATATATTATATTGCATGGAATGTCAGATATAATTATAGTTTTTTTTTCTTGTTCTGTAATGTGACATTCATTTACATATTTTTGCAAAAAATAAAAAACTTATTTAGTATTTCTATCATCCAGAGAGCCTAGAGAAGTGGAAATCGTAATCAAAGCGTTTCGTATTTTAACAACTTTCAACAGGATTAAAGCTTTTTGGTAGCTTTCTATCCCCTCAATCGATATACATAATACGTTTTTGACGTTTCCAAAGTCAAAGTCAAATCATTTACGAAGTGTATAGAGTGCCGCGAGTAGGTATTCTGTGGCACTCTAGTGTCGCTGCCTCGGGCCGGCTAGGGTGCCGTGAGCGTTGCATTGTCACTGTCACTTGTTATGTAGGTTAGGTTAGGTTAGAACTGTGACCACACAACGCACGAGCCGAGCGAGCGTAGCGAGCGGTGCCGCGGTAGCTGCCGGTGAAGTGCCACGGTCCGTTTAGGCACAAGAGAATGTAATGTTTTGGGAATGTGGTGTTTTACAGCGATCTAACCTCGACAATCAAACAAAATAGGTACCAAGTGACGTGACTTAGTGACAGTGATAATGACAATCCAATGCTTGCGGCACTTTGGCCGGGCCGAGGCGGTGTTACTAGGGTGCCTGTAGTGGCACTTTATCCGATAAGGATAGAGTGCCACCGGTGGTATTTTTAATTTGATTTCCACCATCGTTACTGCTGATAAAATATCAGTTTTATAAATACGTACCTACGTAGGCGTAGGTACAGTCGATCAAATGGTACTGTTGACAGATTATTCTAATTAGACAAGCCATTTTATTACCTGCATCTGAACCAAGAGTGCTGACCAATAAATAAATACTTTTCGACGGCAAATAACAAGATAACACAAATAGCTCTTATCTATTCAAGATCACCGCCTAATCGCCGCGCTAATCGCACATCACACTCTAATAACCGATACAGCAATATCAAATATCACCTTAACGGTGCGCCAGCGCAGTGCCGTCACTTCGGGGCACTTCGGGGCCGGTTGGGTCCGCTCGGGTGACCCGTCCGATTAATTGTCACTGATCAGGTGATAAATAGTGAGACTCTAATTATGTGAACTTGAATTTGATGTATAAGACATAGAGTAGATTATAAAAGGCAGATAACATAACATGGCATCACGCCTGTAATCGCCAAAGGGTTAGGCAGAGGTGTCGCTATAGTACACCCACATTTTGCCAGTTATATCTAAGTCTCATGTAATAGGGGGCGAGCCTATTGCCATCAATCGGGCACAAATCCAGACTCCAGGCTGCTACTGAGAAATTTCTGATGGAAAACCCCAATAACACTTTGCCCGACCTGAGGATCAAACCCAGGACCTGATGCTCAGCTGTAGCGCTTGCGACCACTAGACCAAAGAGGCAGTCGGTGCAAGGCAGTACATGAGTGTCTGCGATTTTTGATGTTGTTATTGACTGGGTTAAAACGCTTATAAGACCGCGGCGACCCTTGAATTGTCCATACAAACGTAATACCTAAATCATTTGCAATTTGAGCATATTTCCATCATATTATGTTAATATTCGGATTAAGACAGTATTTATCTAGGCTTGTACATCTTTTTTTTTCCAAAAAACTTACTAAAATAAAGTTTAAGCGAATTGAATTTCGCACAATTTTTACAGCTAAATGACATGTTTTCATACTGTTTTTTCTGTATTATAAACAACAATATTTGGAATATTCTTTCGGCATAAGCATAGCTTATATTATCAAGTTACAAAATATAGAAAAAATTATGAAAGAATATTAAGTTTTCATTCATAATTTTTGGTATTACGGAACACATCCAAATTTATCATAAATTGCGATAACTAGTAACAACGCTAACAACACTCAACACACATAACACACAACAGACACAGACAACAACAACAACACAAAATCACAACAGAACAGAGATAACAACATTCCAAACGCATTTTCCTCCCATCTCGACTTGCAGTTGCGAGCCGTGTTCGCCGGACCCTTACGTTATTTTGTCAATTACCGTGTATAAAAAGACCAAGGCACTTTGCATCTAGCTGCAAGCCTAAATAACCTAAAACGGAACGTTATTCAGCTCTAAACCGGTTATTGGATCTATCCAAATACAGTGCAACAATTGACCAGCACCAAACTCCAGCTTTCACCATGGAACTCAGGGAACACAGCCGGTATTATGTCGGAGTACTATCAAGGTACACTAAATAGTTCGGCCAAGTAAGTAGGTACATAAAATTCAATGTCCTGTAATAATCATTGTTTGTATTAGGCCACTACTTACATTATTTTAATCTATATTATTTCATTATCAAAGTTACGTAGAAAGTCGAATCTGTTTACACTCTACGACTTAAAATTTTTGAAGTGAGAACTTCTATAGGCGCGTTGAGCACTTTTTGAGGAACAAAAATCATGAAACTCGCGTCATCGTCACCGAAAGCGCGTTGAGCACTTTTTTTAATGAAGCTACTGCTTTCGTTCTAGTACTGACAGCAAGCCACATAAATTCCTAAAATACAATAGACGACGTATATTGAGTAACTGTTCTTAAAGAGTCATAAAGAACCCTGTAAGAAATCGACACGTGTTTCACCTCTCAACAAGGCATCCTCAGGATGACGATTGACTTCGATTGAAAAAAAAATTTGACGGTTGGTGATGAATTCATCACTCAAAATAGGGAAACCGTCAAAAATATTATTTTGTTCGTCTTGGACACGCATGTTTTGTTTTTTTACGTAATCAAAAGATTACGGTAATACGTTGTGTTAAAATGTGGCATGACGTCACTCCCCGGTAGATTTTATACTGACTTGTGACGTAGCGAGCCCCCACTCCCCAACTTAAATCCGTTTTATCTTACCTATTTTTTATTTATATAATAAATAAAAAAATACGTGTCTAATATTTTTTATTATGTGACTGACGGACTAAACAGTTTTTTTTCCCCGGTCAACACCCCTATTGTATGACAGTAACCAAATTAAATGAAAATAGGTAAAAAAAAAAAAATGTGCGGAAAAGTTAGCGCCATTGGTATTTACTTTGGCTTCGTCCAGGCCTAAATTAGGGCACATTTTGCTTCGTCGACCCCATTTAGTAGAGCCATGAGTTTGATTTAAATAGAAGATCCTACAGGCAGTTCTGCCTATCAGACAAATTCTATACATTCCACTGGTAACTTCTAGAAACTAACACATTGGCTTCGACGACACGACCACAATGCGACCACGACTAGTCGTCACCACTAAACAACACCCAAAACTAGTTAAAACTCACTGGCCCGTTCGCAGACAAGCTACGATTATTGACGTGCTTTAATAAAGTGAAATAAACCAGGATTAAGTATAGATAATGATGCCGTAAATACCTTTATGGTAAGCCTTCTTGGTAGGTAGGTAGACGTATTGAGGCGACCTGCGAAACGAGGGAATATCCAATAGATTATGTGCTTAGTTGTAACTGATATGGCGCTGTGATGTTTCAGCTTTCTAAGTCCTTGTCAGTTTAGCATCGGTAGCGGCTTATTATGTCCATTTATGTGCGATTAGGTGGATATAGATTGGAGAAACAATACCTACTAGATTGGATATTTAGAACATTATGATGATAAAGCAATAGAATAGGTTTGTCATCGTTTTGATTCTAATTAAGGCGACGGCAACCTAATTTTAATGATTTTATACTGAAGATTACGTCTAAACGGATAGTAATAATGATATGGAAAAAATATATGTTAAATTAGAGCATTTTCTTAATAACTTAATCTGTGAATATTTTATTATGTGTTTATTACATAGTGTAAAGTTATGTCTACTGAGAACTGAGAATCGCGCAAAATCTATCAAGCGTATTTTTCTGAAACCTTCACCATTTTAAAGATAATTATTAATCTTTTATTAAAATATTTTTTGTTTTATGTATAATAAATTAATAATGCGTCTAATTTGGGACAGCGCTCCTTGATGGGCGAGTCCTATTACTGGCTGGACATAGGACGCGTTGCGTGAGCTCAGTACAGAACACGCAAGCTAAGCACTCAAGGTCACTGGCATATGTCGGCGTCTTAAGTAGTCTAGAAGCTTCCATTGATAAACATGGGAGATTATCTACTTAGTACCTTTATTAAACACTAGCTTCCGCCAGCGGCTTCGCCCGCGTTATACCTTGATAAATTGAAGCATATGTTACTCAGTGAACATATAGCATTCTACTGTTGAAAGATTTTTTTAAACCGATTCAGTCGTTTTTGGGCTTATTCTGTAGTATTACAAACAAAAATACAAAGTTTTTCTCTATGAAATCCTTGTATCTATGTATCACATCTCACTCCTTTTATCTAATTATTATATACTTCTTTAAGGAAGCAACACACACACCCACACACTGCCCACACAAACACACCCATACTCCTCTACACATACTTATATACTCGGTGCTGTTGGAGAGGTGGATGCACTTGCATACCCCATATAGCACTTTTCGGTCACAGAATCTTAAAAGCAGTAACAAGTTGTCACAGTTTCGTAACTGCTACGAAACATGGCGACTGTGTGGGGTTTGGTCTCTAAGTGTGGTAACAGTTCGCACACAATTTGACCGGAAAGCAATTCAGTAACTATATGTAGTGTTTGTGATTACACGTTATGTAATTATTTGTGTAGACTTATTTTTAAACACTTTGTGTACATTTTGTAACATGCGTACAATCGAGCAAAAACTGTGTAGTAGCGGTGTGGTCACCATCATGTTACTAGAATAATAACTTAAAATTTATATTAAACGACGTTACGTCATTGTTACTGAACAATTAATTGCTAAAATGTGTATAAAAAGTCATCATAAGATAAAAGATAGATTCTACTATTGCATAGTACAAATAAGTTTCTTTCAAACAATATATACAGTGCAAAGTGCTATTGTTTTTTGAGAAATAGAAAGAAAGAAAGAAAGAAAAAAAAAAAAATGTCTTTGACATATCTCGGGACCCTAGGGTCCCGGACCTTTGGAAGGCGTACGAGGGGCCCAAGCCAACTCGCAGAGGCCCCTTAGAAATTTTTAAGTATTGGAGCACCATTATTATTATGAGATATATTAACTCTTCTGGAGGGTTCCTTTCCAATATGTATGGCGGCATGGCGTATGAGTTCTATGAAAAGTGGGGAGACCCATTGCTACTGCGCCCAGATCCGCTTCAGTAGAAACGCACCCTCAATTATCACGCTACTTTGCCATTATTATAAGTTGGAGTACCTAAGTAAGTAATACATCTCGTACTGAAATACGTGGCCGAGGCAAGCAAGCAACCTTTCTTTTTTTGTCGGTCTCAGAAAGTGTGATATAAGTATCTATTTTTGTTTCGTCCTTGTAGATCTTCTTTTTAACCAGCACCTACAGCAACAGGCGTTGGTAACCTAGAGTCCTTGACTGACTTTAATATTCTATATTTTCCTAGCATGTCTCAATCAGCATAGAAAGTGATATGAAACATGTAAACAGCGCAAAGTCGTGAAATAATTGACACACCGCCATGATTCTGGCGCGTGATAACACATGACGTTAAGGACGTTACATATGTGACGTAGGTTCACGCACGATTGATCGTGTAATTGACATGTTGTCATACTGTATTATATAACAAGTGACAATACAATTTTATGTTTATTGTAAGCACTTGTTACACATAATTTCGAGGCTTTGACTTTTCGCGGGACCCAAGGCTCCCGGACCTTTGGAAGACGTATGAACCGCAGGAAGCCAACTCGCAGAGGCCTGTTAGACGTTTTTTTAATGAGGCATCAACCGACGATTATCCCTGTATGGACTATGCAAGTGCATCCTAGGACACCCCCGGTTGGTGCAGGACTATTGCAGGATATGGAAACAAAACATATTAAGCTATGCTATTGTTTAAGGCAAATAAAGACTTATCTTATCTTATCTTATCTTATGGGTTTGGGAGGCTATAGTGGATTGGTTATTTTTTTACCTCTTAATTTTTTTGTGTTGTCATATAATAAAAAAAGTTTGTACAGTCTCTTTATTACGGGGGGACACTGGCTCCTGCAGCACAGTATTGTAACTAGCGCAGGAGTCAGAGAATTCTATCTTTGGCAGTAAAAATTGTTTTATGTCAATAATATATAAAAAACTTGATTCTTCTAGCATCAAGTAAAACGATAGCTCACTTCATGTAAGTTTTCAAGGTGCAATTTTTTCAAAATAGGTTGGTTAGTAAAGCTTAAATCTACCGTTTACTCTCATCGTGATGTTCAGGAAACTAAATAGCCGGATAAATGTGAAGTACCCCTAACATCCAAGATAAAACAAAGGTAGCAAAGATCCGTGTGACAAATATTTGCGCGCGCGCAGTATCGCAACACGAGGTTGATGTACTGTCAACTGTCATAGTTCTCAGTAATGTGGAAAATGAGATCTATTGTCATTCATAATGCACGATTTTCCTTAGTGCTTGAGAAAATTTAGACACCTTAATTTTGATAAAGAGTATGAATATGAAATGATATACCTAAAATGAAATTTTTATTTCTGTAAATAGGATACCTGTCGGAATCATTAGTTCCCCACCACGCACAATGAAGGGTTCCGTAGTTGGTATGAATTTATCCTAAAAACAAACTTAACATTGTAGTTGAAGAATATATTCTCCGATACATCGATATGCGTCACGGTCAATTTTCCAACTGCAAATGTAAGTTTTAAATAGCAAAAAAAAAAATGTTCTCGCAGTATTACAAACTCAAACTCAAACTCAAACTCAAAGCATTTATTTCAAATAAACCAATTACAGGCACTTTTGAATTGTCAAGGGGTCGGTCAGTCAGAAAAGATGAAGCTAGATGCCCATTCCAAAGCGTAGTAGGTACCTATGGAGAAGAACGGGCAAGAAACTCCACGGACACTCTTTTAAATAAAAATTTGGTTACAAAATATTGGTTACATCATTCATGTTGAACTTATACATGTGAGAACGATGCAAAACGTTAAAAGCGTCCGTAATAAAAGATAAAAACAAAAATAAAACAATTAAAAAATTAAATCAAATTAAAATAAGCCATGGCAGCTATGAGATGACCAGTCACAACTGACGGCGCCCGTTCACGAACATGACGCATGGATTAGCACCATTCAGCTCAACCATTTTGAAGGGAGCTAAATGATCCAACACACACGCCACCGTCAGCGTGACATTAGAGTGAGCATGACATACTCTCAGCCGCCAGGGCACATTCAAGTCAATGAAAGACATACCCAGTACCTAAATGGTAGCTTTATAGTCTGTACATAGTACTCACACATGTGCTATGCAATTATACAATGCTAAGAGATTGAATTTATACAATGCAAAGATAGTTTTTAAAATCTTCCGCAGCTCCAACAGTATTTTCAGATGCTATACAATTAGTTTATGTGCCCTTGTGGAGCAGGACCAGCGTTGAGCCAAGCATTTTTATCAGCGATGTAATCCCCCAACTTATAATATGCCTGACTGCATAGTGTGCGTTTAATATAAGATTTAAATTTCGTTTCATTCAGCTGAAGTATGTGGGGAGGTATTTTATTGTAGCATTTTAAACAGTACCCCATGAATGATGAGTCTACTTTAGCCAGCCTGAAACCCGGTTGAACTAATTGGTCCCTATTCCTAGTGATATAATTGTGTCTTGAACCTCTTTTACTAAAAAGATGTAGATTTTTCCTTACGTACATAATGTTTTCATAGATATATTGACAAGGTACCGTCATGATGTTAATATCTTTAAACAGTTCCCTTAGAGAGTCGCGCCTGCGGAGGCCATATATCGCTCTGATGGCTCTTTTCTGCAGAATAAAAATAGACTCGATGTCTGCAGCCCGTCCCCATAGTAGAATACCGTACGACATAATACTATGAAAGTAACTAAAATAGACTAGCCTCGCGGTATCTACATCCGTAAATTGACGGATTTTTCTCACAGCATATGCTGCCGAACTTAGTCGTCCTGAAAGGGATGTTAAATGAGGACCCCATTGAAGCCTAGAGTCGAGCGTGATCCCCAGGAAAACAGTTTGATCGACGAATTCTAGTTTCTCTTGATTTAATACTATCTCACAATTACTACTTTTGACATTTGGTAAAGAAAATCTTATGCACTTAGTTTTTTTCTCATTTAATACTAAATTATTAGCAGTGAACCAATTTTGGACCTGCTGCAGGGCGTTATTTACGTCGTCAAGATTTGATGCACGTCTATTCATTTTAAAAATTAATGAAGTATCATCAGCAAATAACACCATTTGTGGTTGAGTTTTTAACAAATGGGGTAGATCATTAATATATACTAAAAAGAGAAAAGGACCCAATATTGATCCTTGTGGTACACCCATTTTTACTTTTAAACCGAGTGAATTGACACCATTTATTTGAACTTGCTGTTGTCTATCATTTAAATAAGATTTAACTAAACTGAGCGCAAGTTTTCCAAGTCCGTAATGCTCAAGTTTCAAGATTAAGGTTTCATGGTCGACGCAGTCAAAAGCCTTGGAGAGGTCACAGAAAATTCCTATGGCGTCTTGGGCCTCTTCCCACGCCGTAAATATGTGTTTTAATAAGGTGACACCGGCGTCAGTCGTACAACGTCCCTTGGTGAAGCCATACTGTTGATCATGTAAGATTTTATTGGTATTAAAATGATTGAGCATTTGATTAAGCATAACCTTTTCAAACACCTTGCTTAATACTGGCAACACGGACACGGGTCTATAATTATTGGTATCTTTACTGTCCCCGGATTTGAAAAGTGGTATTACCTTACTATATTTCATTAGATCAGGGAAGGCTCCTTGATCCACACACAAATTAAATATTAAGGCTAAGTACGGCGCTATAGTCTCAATGATGGAGGTACAAACTTTGATTGACATTCCCCATAGATCTTCGGTTAATTTGATCTTAATTTGCTTGAAAGCTTTTAATACTGTTATGGGGTCTATATGCTTGAATTTAAATTCAATCGGGCAGGATGAAACGTTGGCTCTTAATAAATCAATTGAACGCGAGGGCGAGGAATTTAAGGTTTCAGTAGTTTTAAGTGGGATACTGGTAAAGAAATTTACAAATTCTTGAGCAACTTCTTTGTTAGTGCTTATGACACCACGTGAAGTTTCTAGTGTGAAATCCTTGTTATGTCTTTTATTCCTATTTGTTTCGTCATTGATAATTTTCCAAACCGTCTTTATTTTATTATCGGCTGATTTGATCTTGTTGCTAAGGTACAAGGCTTTAGCTACCTTGCAGGTATTTTTAAAAGTTTTAGAGTGTACTGTTTCTTGCGGAAAAAAACTTACATAAGTATTACAAATTAAAAAAACTGAAATATATTTTTTCGTGTTATCTTTGCCATTGACACGCTAAGAAAAAAAATTACGTGATATTTGCAGAGATCCCCCATAGGCCCACGTGAGATTGGGTGCTCAGCCCCCTCCTCTACCTAAACGCCTCATGTAATAAATGAACGACTCCACGACGACCATCACGTCTGCGGAGTTTTGCTCGCTAATTTAATTAGGGAAATGGCTGGGCAGAAGAAGATTCAGTTCGATAAAAAAATCATTTCCCCGATTCTACATACAACTATTACTACTGATACAAATGATAAGAAAGGCTGAAAACTACTTCCGTAATATAGCACAAAAAAAAAAATTACCGTCTGGGCAAAGTCTGGAAGCATGATTTTATAATTTACTAGCTTTTACCTGCGGCTTCGCCCGCGTGGATGTCGCGAAATATCCAAAATATCCCGCGGGAACGTACTACCGGGGATACATACCTAATAGCCGAGGAAAAGGTCATTGACTAACTTTCAGCGGACGCCGTGGTAGGCTACTTACTGCGCCCGCGTAGCCGTCAACCATAATTATTTTGTTACACGTAATTTTGAAACTGTGTTATCTCTTAAACTATTCATTTAAATGATATGATGTTAAGGCATATTTCAATCAAAAATGAATGCCCAATTTAAATAACATATTTAATTGAATAAGGATTAATGTGATACCGGTCAAAATAGCTTCGGAAATAACAATGAAATTTTTATCAAATTCTGAGAGATAAAAATGGTTAGGTACTGTGGGTCATCCTTGGAAAATAGACGTATGCCATCGCGGACTTTTTTGTTGAACTTTTTAAGATGAACCTTTCTTTAGAACATAATTTTTATGTATCTTTTAGGGATTACGCGGCGCACGCTAGTAAAGCTCCCAGTCGGCAGGCCTTTTTCGACATCTTTAACAATAATCGTCATATTTCAGCCAATTTACAGAAAACCCTAATGAATTATATACTACCTTCCCATTAGTGAAAACCGTTTGAAAATTCTTTCGGTAGTTTTTGAGTTTATCGCGTTCAGACAGACAGACAGACGCGGCGGCGGACTTTGTTTTATAATATGTAAGGATCCGTGTCACACACATGCGTTAAGGGTTTCGTACCCGAAGGTAACGGAACCCTATTAATAAGCCTCTGCTGTCCGTACGTCCGTCTGTCAGCGGGCTGTATCTCATGAACCATAATACGTAGACAGTTGAAATTTTCACAGATTGTGTACTTCTATTACCGCTGTAAAAACAAGTAGTAAAAATAAAATCAAGTTAGTAATTAAAGGGACTCTTAATTACTAACTTTATTTTATTTTTACCATCGAAACATGTTTTTTTTTTCGAAAATGTCATCATAAGATGTAGTGTTAAATATTGAATGATGGTACAGAACCCTTTGTGTGCCAGTCCGACTCGAACTTGGTCGGTTTTTGTATTACAGGAAACTTATATAAAAAGTAATGACGTAAATCTGCAAGCCATATTAACGGAACAAATGGCTTTAAGCCTAAAAGCCTGAAAAAATAAGATAGTTGTCACATTCACGTGTTTTAACTTTATATAAAGATAAAATTATTTAAGATGAATGTCAAATAAAGACGAGATTTTTCACCTGCTTAGGAAAACAAGAATACTTTGAATACTCCTGACTTTTCTTCAGGTGAGACTGTATATTATTTTACCAATTGACCATAATGTCTACAGCTAATTAATTGAATCAGGCGTGTCTTTGCGGAAATCCATTATAAAACACAACCTAATCCGCAAGCGCCGAACACAAAGTTTGCGTTCGGCGCTTGTCGTGGCAGCACGTCGTGTCCGGGTTTGCAATAAGTCAATCGTCATCCTGAGGATGCCTCGATGAGAGGTGAAACACGTGTCGATTTCTTACAGGGTTCTTTATATTTTTTTAAGAACAGTTTAGCGGATTAGGTTTCTAAATATACATCGTCTATTGTATTTCACCATGTCTACGGTGTAATAGAAGTGCCAAAGCTGTAAGAGGAATAATGAGGCACAGCTTTATATACTTAGTAGGTACTGTAGCAATAAAAATTGAAATATACTGAATATCGTATTGTAGCTATAAATGGCTACAGTACGATATTCGCCGGTAGATGTTTACCTGAAAAAAAAATTGTGGGGCAGAAAATAAAGAACACACGAATGGTCAGCTTTGAGAAGAAAATTCAGTATTACGATGAGGTATACTATTATTTTGTTCCTATTTACCTGCTTTTGTATTTCTACACAAAAATAGAGTAATATAGTGACTCTTCCGACAACAGTAGAGATAGTCACTAAAAATAAAGTGTCGCATAATCTCCACAATCAGAAAAACCGAGTGCGAGTTGAACTCGCGTGGTGAGAGTTCCGTACGATAAATATGTTATCTACCATTTTTCATCCCAAGAACAAACTTTACATTGTAGTTAAAAAACATGTTCTCCCATACATTCCTACTGCAAATGTTAGTTTGTACACACAATGTAAGAGATTTACTCTTATTTTTTTAAGAATATGTTCGCCTGTAATCTATATGTAAAGTATTTTTTTCAACATTTTTGGTTCAGTACCTGGGACCTAATCTAATGGTCAATTTTTATTTATTTTCTTAAATATCTTTAAAAGTATTTATTTTAAAATTATATAAATAATATATTTGAGATCCTCACAAGAAGCCCTTTCATATGATTTGTCACACGGTAAAGTTTGCAAATAATTGGCCCCCGAAAATTGAATCCCATATTCAAAATTCAATGTATTTTTACGAGGAACCCTAAAAACATTTGTCTTTTCCGCTAAGAATACCAACTTATGTAGCTCTTGCAGTATACTTCTAAACGTTCCCACAAAAACACGCAAAGAAAATAATCTCAATATTTAATTGCGCGTCGTAATAAAAATAGCTTCATAAATCATAATGTCAAGCACATCTCACTGAGTCTGAGCTCTGAAACAACATGGGCGATAAGATAAGACCCGCGTCGGTATTCAGTCACGCTCAGGCTATGGATAACTTCGGGTACCGCGAGATGGGGTGGCCTTCTCCTCTTCAGACACCCTCCCCCACCACACCCTCGCCCCTAAGAAATCGCTACCGAGCAGGGAGCGTCAGATCCAGAGCACCCAGAGAACCTGAAGAGTTTCCACTAAATTCCACCTACAACAAAAATGTCCGGAACATCGATCTTTTGGAGTCGGCCCGCGAACCTGGCAAAGCAAAAGAATACCTCTTCGTGGGTCCATCGCCACCTGCTGATGATGCTCCTAATATGTACCACAGTTTCGATGTCCTCGCTCCAGACCCTGAAGCCAGATTGACAGAAGAAGCTGCCAGAAGAAGTTTGTGCGAAAAGGCGTTGTCGCTAGGAGCTGCAAGATTTTTCGATGATGTTGAGTGTGGTTTGATAACTACGGATAATATTGAGGAGCACATCAGCTCTGCGCCGGAAGTGGTTGTGAACTTAACATTACTGTGGGCTGCATTACTTGCAAGAGATGAACTACTACCAGCAATTTTAGAAGCAGGTGCTGACATTCACTACTCGGAACCAGCAGGACTGACAGCGTTGCATCTAGCGTCATTTAGTGGCGCAGGAAGAGCAGCTGTCTTTTTACTCTCTCGTGGTGCTGATGTTGATTTTGCTCCAAAATACTTCGCACCTCTCCATTGTGCTGCATTCGGTAATTCATTAGAAGTGGCTGAAGTATTAATAGCTAACGGTGCTTCGTTACATGCTGTTGTACAAAGAGCTGGATGTGAAGATAACCTAGTGCATTGTTCAGTGAGAGCTGATGCTGTGGAGTGCATGGAACTCTTCATAGAAAGAGGTGTAGACCCTGCATATGTTACATCAGGAGGATTGAATGCGTTACATTTGGCTGCTGAACTTGGTGCTCAAAGATGTCTAACATTTCTACTAAAAGAGACAAAGATAAGTTGTAATGGTGTGACCAAACAAAGAGATAAGGAATGCACGGCAATACACTTGGCGGCGGCTAGAGGTTACTCTGAATGTATAGAGCTTTTGTTATCAGAAGGTGCAAAAGCAAATACGAAGAATTACAGAGGTTTCACTGCATTACATCTTGCTGCTAGATGTTCAAGTATTGAATGTGTTGAAGTGCTTCTAAGAGATGGTAATGCTGACCCGAATGTCGAAGACTACGATAAAAGGACACCATTACATGCAGCCATTGGTCGAGCAGAGCGTGCATGTGACATAATTGACATGCTTGTAAGTTGGGGAGCTCAAGTAAACAAGAAAGACGAATACGGATATTCACCGTTACATTTGGCTGCAATGGATAACTTGACGCAATGTGTGGAGACTCTTATTTTCCTTGGTGCTGATGTAACTTCGAAATCCAAGAAAGGTCATACAGCTTTAAGTGTTATTGCTAGGAAAACTCCAAAATCACTAGCAATATTGAAACATAATCTAGATTGTGGCATTTCTCTGAATCAACCAAGTGAAGCTAATGAAGAAGTCCAAATTGAGTTTGATTTTGGCAGAATGCTTAAATTTTCTTATCCCCGTGAGATCACATATTTAAACAGTTTGATAGATGAAGGTCAGAAAGACATATTACTACATCCGCTGTGCTCCGCCTTTTTGTTTATGAAATGGAGGAAGATAAGGAAATTTTATTTGGCAAGACTCATATTTTGTTTTCTCTTTGTGACGTTTTTATCTACTTACGTGTTGACTGCTGTCGTGAAGACTTGTAAAGGCAAATACGCTGAGAAGTATGGTGTCCTAAATGAGCTTTGTCAGAAACAATCGTTATTAGGTGGCATTCTCACCAACAATCCTATAGAGTTTGAAAGATGGGTTCTGATGGCCATCACAGCATTTGAGATTCTTCGAAAATTGACAGGCATAACTGGTTACTCTAGTTTCTATCAATACTTTACAACTTTTGAGAATTTAATGGAATGGTTTGTATTGCTGTCTGTGTTTTCTCTTTACAAAATCGATAATGATTACAGTTGGCAGAACCATGTTGGGGGTTATGCAGTCCTAGGCGCTTGGACCAATTTAATGTTAATGATGGGCCAACTTCCAATGTTTGGTGATTATGTGGCCATGTATCAAAAGGTGTTAACAGAATTTTTAAAATTATTGTTGGCCTACATGTGCCTTCTTCTAGGGTTCACAATCTGCTTCTGCGTTGTGTTTCCAAATGAGGAGATGTTTTCAAATCCTTTGATGGGATTTATAAGTACTTTGTCAATGATGGTCGGAGAGTTGAACCTGAATATCTTGATCAACGACCCAACGAGAGACGACCCGCCTTTAATATTCGAGCTTTCCTCTCAAATTATATTCATTCTATTCCTTATGTTTGTCACTATTATTCTAATGAACTTACTGGTCGGTATCGCTGTCCACGATATCCAAGGCTTGCGGAAAACTGCAGGTCTATCTAAATTAGTTAGACAGACGAAGTTAATTTTGTTTGTTGAAATGGGTATGTTCAGTGCTTGGCTTCCAAAATGTCTTCACAAATATGTTTATCGAACCGCATTGGTATCCCCAGAAGCTGGGAAAGTAATTTTGAGTGTAAAACCTCTAAATCCTCGGGAGAAAAGATTGCCAACTGACATTATGATGGCAGCGTATGAACTAGCGCAGCTGAATAAGGTGAAATCTGGCCAGTCTATCAAAGAGATTCTTTATAAAAACAAATACACATCAAAGCTAAAGAATGAGGGTCAATTTGCGCAAGATCATAACTTCAGTTTAGAGATAAGAGGAATGCAGGAGAAGATAGATCAGGCAACATTCAATATGAAGAAGATTGATCAAGAAATAAGGCATTTGAATACCCTTTTGATGGATCAGCAGCAGCTTCTCCATAACTTCTTCAAGTATACTGATCTGATACCGTATAGAGCTCCTCACATTTCAACGCCAGCGTATGCACCGGAGTCTCCAATATTCTTTTCCAGTAATACAAGTCAGAGTCAGTATTCTGAAACTACAAACAAGTGATTATAGAAGAGTTTGGAGTGAATAAAGGAATTTATACTTTGCTTAAAAAGTTTTTAAGTATTGATACAGCATGTTTCTTTGTGACTGATGCAATGAAAGAAATTCGTCGAACACATAATTGTCAAGTAGGACTGTATAACGTTAAAAATTGATTTAAAAAAACACTAAATATTTTTGTAAAGCTAACATTTTTACTCATGGACATGATTGAACCCATTTATCAATTTGTGAAGCAAGATTGATAAAAAACAAAACGATTTTCAATGCATTTTTGAAAAAATGTAGATGATTAAGTCAGGGTATTATTGTGATAGATTTAAGTTTATTTTTCCTCGTTTGATTATAAAATCAGTATTATTTAATATTAACTTATTTTTATTTTTATGTCAGCGGAAATTAAAAACCTTGATTTTTTTTCGAAAACACTGTTTTAAAATTCTGTGTTACAGATAGAGACGATAGCAAAAACCATCAAATATTTAGTATAATTATTGCAAGATTTTTTGATAAAAAATATAATGTATGTTTTGGCATTCAGTTTCCTGCCGAACTTAACTATTATCTCTCCAAGGTGAAAAATATTTTGTTAACACTATATAACATGCCTTAAAAATTAAGTAATTTGTTTGATTAATTATTTCTTGTGATAGCATGATGTCTTACAGTAAATAATGTCTTATGTACAAGCCGTCAGTGGTTGATGTGTGATAACGCAACGTTCTATTATCATTATCACAGTGTCATTTAAATAAATCTTTTTTTTTATAGATGTAATTGTGTCTCATTTAAACCTGTAATGCTATACTATAAACGAGCAAACTTTGTATTTTTTTTAAACGACTGTAACGATTTCGATGATTTGTTCTTGTGTAAGTGTTTGAACACTTTCACCCAGCGACGGTTTCTGAAAACCGGCAAATTTTGCGTCCCCAGGTTTTTTTCGGGGACCCGGGACGAAGAACCAAAAAAGGGACGGTCCCGTTCTAGACGGGACGTAATGTATGTTCACGTTAGTCATCACCCACCGCCCGGTCGTGTAAGCCACTTGAAATATCAGTTTTATGTTTTGTAAACTTCACAGACGTAATGGGACATAATATTATAATCACAAAATAAAAATATAAAAATATTCTTAGTTTATCATGTTTAGATATCATCCAGGTATAAAACCAGGGAATCATTTCAACGCCATAGTAGTTATCTGCCTGGATGTAAAATACTAGTATTCAGCTACATCCGGTTAGACTGGAAGCCGACCCCAAGATAATTGGGAAACAGGCTAGGAAGATTGAGTAGGTAGTTATCTGCCACACTCAATCTCTTTAATTATAAGAAACTAAAATAATTCTTAAATAAACAACAATGACATGCATGGTTTAATGTCATTTGTACGCCTGACTACATTGTGACATTAATTGCAATTGATTTAAGTGAATAATTCATTAATAATTTAAATATCCTATTAGCTAACTTTCGAATATCCTTGCCTTTGAAATGTGTCGTATAACTTTATGTATTGTTTTTTCCGGGTACCTACTTCTTACATGGTAGGTATATTTATAAACTTATAGATGTTTTTCTAGTTAGCTCCTGGTTGTCCTTAGTTCCCTTTTTTGCTGAAACCCAAAACTACTCCGCTGGCGTCAAGGGCGGATCCAGCCTTCGAGTCAGGGGGGGGTCACATAGTCGGGGTCCAGTCAGAACAGGCCCAATCCGTGGAGGACCAAGTCTGTCAGGGCCCCGGAGTGACAAAATAAAATGAGACCCCCTGTCTTCTGTTTATTTAGGTATTATTAGTAAAATTTTGCAAAAAAAACGAGTATATCGTGCGTAATTTATAATCCACCTACACCATGGACGTCACAGGTTTTTTTTTGAGGGAGTTGCAGTTTCATCTCCTCGACGAAAAGAAGAATATAGGGGAGCGAGCAACGCGAGGTCGACATTTTTTTGCACCTCGTCTCTGAATTCTCGGTTAGGCTTGTATTGAACAACAAACAGGAGAGTTACTTTGTCGACTTAAGCAGAAAAGTTTGAGAGTTAGAAGAATATAGAGTTCAAAAGCGAGCGAAGCAAGCTCGAAAATTTTAGCACACCACCGTGTAGCGAAGGTTTTTTTTTGAAAAGTCATACAGAAATAGGACACGTCTCTTCTCTTCGTCTTTGTTGTCTTTTGTCCACATATACATAAAGTCCGAGGTTGTAGCGAGCGAAGCGAGCTCGAAAATGGTCATCCTCAGCCTCCAACTTTAAACTGCTTCTTACCCGACGTTCGCAGGAACGTGTTTTTATCGCGGTGATTTTTTTTCGTACACTGGATTTACAACCCTCGGTATTGAGCTAAGCATTGAGAATCCAACAGCGTGCATTCACCGCGTATCTCAGCGCGGCAAGAAAACACACTGTTGGATATTCAACTCTCGGCGCTAAGCGGAGCGTCGAAAATCCAATAAGTACGCGAAAAAAAATCGCCGTAATTTTTAAGGATCTAAGGGGCCGTCAGGACCGTGGGCTTGGTGCGGTTTGTCTTGATACTATTCTGGGGTATTTAATTTCTACGTCTAGTTGCTAGTTTTAAATAAACCTACTACTACTACTACTACCTACTATGGGCACTTATGAAACGTCAGAAGCTTAGGAGCACGGTTTCATTTGGTCATTTCCTATAGAGAAGAGCCGGCAGAAAACTCCACGGTCCATCAGCATAATTATAATAACAGGACAATAAGTCTTATTATGCGTGTCGTTCACTCATAATCATAAGTCATAATGTGGCAAACACATCCTACGCGGCAACATCATACAGTATTTATTTGATAAAATTTTTCATTGAGATTAGAAAAAATATCCGTGGTCGACCTAGACATAGTCCAGGGGGGGGGTCATGACCCCATGACCCCCCCCCTGGATCCGCCACTGGCTGGCGTTCCTAACATGCAAGGCATTCCATTTCGGCGTGTGATTTATTGTAATCATTGTGAAAGTTTGTATGCATCTGAGAAAAGAGTGGCTTATACCCGGTACCCGAATCAGTTTAGCGTGCGGTCATTGACACATCAAAATTTCCTAGCATTATTTTTCAAAAACTGAGTCCTGATTCAGGACGGTCTAATGGACATTCCATTAGCGTTCTGATTCGATATCTATCTATGAACAACATTGTCAAAGTTTTATTGGTTGAATACTAGGTGTGTATTTGAAGCAAGTGATAATTATACAACACGCACATGAATCCGAAAAGTCAGAGGTGCGTGCCTTGGGTATGAACTCGAAACCTATGACTTGGTAGTCCGACGGACACACTAGGCTGTCACTGCTCTCAACAGCTCCTGTTAAATCCTGCGAGAAAGTAAGAGATTTCCTTATGTACCTACCTATTAAGCGCAGGCCACACTGTGAACGAAACAAAGATCGTTTAGCTTCGCTCATGTAGGCACCTTGTCTTTTATCATCATAATTTCAGCCGAAAGAAGTCCACTGTTGGACATAGGCCTCCCCCAAGCACCGACCGATTCTGTGTCTCAGTCTGCCTTTTTATACTTCGGTTCAATAGTTCGCGGTGTGTCAGCCGCCAAGTCTACTAATTTACAAACGTCACAATGGTCTCTCGATGGTAAGTTTTTGACAGATTTTGTATGGCAAATCTGTCAAAAACTAACAATGGAGAGACCATTGTGACGTTGTAAATTAGTAGACTTGGCCCCCCGGTATGAAAACACACGGTAGCTAATGTGGTCTAGGTGGTAAGTGTGGCCTGCGCTTTAGATTTGTCTCATTACGGTAAGCTTAAAGGTTTTCCGTATCGACGTGATTTTATACCTACATACATAGTATCGAAAGAATCTCAGCAATATTGAGTACTGCTCGCTAAGTAAACCGGGCCGCACTAAGGGTCAACTCATATGAGCGACTTTTTGTACTGCGACTGGCGACTACTTGCAGCAAATTATCTTAGACTTTGAATTTATTTATAAATTTTCTTCAGAGAAAGTCTTATTTTCCTAGGTTATAATATGAATTATGTAATGTTTTATAGTATTCTTTGATCACGTTATCTAATTAGTGATCATATTGTAAACTGAGACCAAATAAAAAAATTTTTAAGGTAGATAGATATTTTTTCAAGTAAAATAATTTGAATATTTATATTTAAAACCTCGAGAAGAGAGGCCGTTACCACAGGGCCATCACGACGAATAAACCCAAGCAATTGAAAAATATTCAGTCGTGTAAATTCAACGTCTCGTGTGCACAGGACCTAAGTCGATAACAATTAAAACGCAATGCAGTCGCCGCCACGCCGACCTTGCGCGTGCGCCGTACTGTTGTGCACACAAGCGATAACTTATTAGTTTTAGATATTTATATTAAAATATTGATAATAGAAGAGATAGTGCTAGACAATTCGATTTACGATGCTAGACTTAATGGCCTATTTTATTTATTACGTATGAGTACTCTGATAACCAATCCAGTGGACAAATTATAATTTTCTGGTTAATAAGGTCTAAAATACTAAGGTATTTCCGATGTACCTAAACTGTGAAGCTGCTACCTTGTGGATTTGAAAGTTACAGTTCGGGTAATACGATAGTATTGCATGCGTTAATGTAAAACTAGCTTTCGCCCGCGGATTCACCCGCGTGGAGGTTGAAAATTATCCCACGGGAACCTACTACCGGGATAAAAAGTATCCTATATGCTAATTCATGTTATAAACTACCTGTGTGCCAAATTTAATTCAAATCCGTTCAGCCGTTTTTGCATGATTGAGTAACAAACATCCAAACATACAAACATTCACATCTATATTATTTGTAGAATTGTAGAATTGTAGTTATTACAAGTAACCGTCAAATACTCAAATGTCATTATGCTTTTTAGTAAAATGTTGTGAAAATATTTAGTTTTTATTCTGCAAAACATAGATCTAGACTTGAACGTAGAATATAGCACCGTTCGCAAAAATATGCACATGCAGAAGGTGGGTATTTACAATGATAGAGTTAGAATACTTTAGCATAACATTTTACTTCAAAGAATTCCGCCTAATGAACTTATTATGCTTCTCATCAGACGAACGTCGATGACTTGACTAACCCTTCGGAACATTAAAAGACGTATATAACCATTTTTCGTATAAATCAATTTGCCAACCCCCCCTTTGCCATCTGCCCCAGACTGTACCATTTACCATGGCTCACATACACGCGGCTTTCATTCTAAATGTTTTTATTAGCCACTTCAAAGACCGACCGACGCATAACCTATGGCTACCTACATTTGCTTGGTCTAAATAATAACTGTTTGAACTAAACTGCTGCTCTGTAATTAACTAACTATTTAATTGAACTGGTAAAGCTGTTAAGGTGATGTCTCAGCTCTATTTTTATGCAACTAGAGTTTTGTGGTGGTCCTTGTAAAAGAGAGTGGTGGTTCTTGTAAAAGAGAGTGGTGGTACCTGTAAAAGAGAGTGGTGGTACCTGTAAAAGAGAGTGGTGGTTTTTGTAAAAGAGAGTGGTGGTACCTGTAAAAGAGAGTGGTGCTCCTTGTAAAAGAGTTTGTAATATTTTGTTTGTTGGTAGGTGCTTTTTTATTTGCTCGCGGTTTCCCCAGCGTGGATGTCAGAAAATATCGCACGGGAACGTACTCGCAGGATTAAAAGTACTCTCCCTATGTGTTAAAGTAGGTAAATTATGTATTAATTTCGTGATACATTGTTTTCATATTGGTTTATACGGCGCACGTCAGTAAAGCGGGAGTCAGCATGATTTATCGACATCTTCAACAATCTTTGTCATATTTCAGCAAATTTACACAAAACCATAATGAATTATACACCTATATATTCCTCATGAATCACTCTGTCTACTGGTGAAAACCGTATGAAAATCCGTTTGTTAGTTTTTGAGTTTATCGTGTTCAGACAGCCAGACAGACGCGGCGGGGGGGCATTTTTTTCCAATATGTAGTGAAACCCGTCGATAGAGTCCTCACGTATTTTAAAATCCATCAACCCGTTTGGACACTTTGAGGGTATAAAGAGTCCCACATATCTACAAAAATACGAACAACAAACATAGCCCTGTCTACTTTCGCGAAGTCGGGTAAATACGAATATTATTTTGTATCAAATCCGAAAAGAGTGTCCCCTTAAATTATTACATACAATAATCTCAGAATACTTTGTGAAATACTATGTGCTCTCTATGTCGAGTGGGAATTAGCCACTATTGCCATTTTAGTAGGCAACTTGTTTATTAATGCTAGTAAAACGTTCATTTATTTGTATCCACTAACAGTTACCATATTCGCTGATGAGTTGCCTTCCTCTTCTTTCTTTTATTTGTTTCTTTTTCGTGTAGTTAGTGAGTGACTAACTTAGTTTCAGAGTTTTAAAGCCGCCCATCGGCCTCTGACTTGGCTTCAAATGCCAACGAGAATTATTTTTCAGGCATGCCGGTTTCCTCACGATGTTTTCCTTCACCGTTTTTGAAGCAAGTGATAATTATACAATACGCACATGAATCCGAAAAGTCAGAGGTGCGTGCCTTGGGTTCGAACTCCAGACCTATGACTAGGCAGTCCACTAGGCTATCATTGCTATCACCTTCCATTTAATTGGTCACTCAACCAATATCTGATTCTTCTAAAAAATAAACTGCTATGACCATTGGCGATCCTAAATAACGACACTAATTAAAGTGAAACCCAAATAAACAAAGCAATAATTGAAAGTTCCCATACCGTTCCAGGTCGGGATATAGTTTATGAAGTCGTCACGGTGATTAAATTAGGCATTCGTTTGATTAACTCGCATGCCAAAGTGCGGCGCAAATAGATTGGCGCCGAGTTAAATACCGGAGTTATGCCGGTTATATATAATAGATAATAATTATAATTATCATACTTTATGATATTGATATTTTTTTTACGTAGATCTTCAAAAATATCTTCTAAATGATTAATAAAAAATATTAATTAAAAATATATGGCATGGCTGATTGGTTATCAGTTGAGGACTGATTTTTATTTAAAATGTTTTACCACAGAAAGCAGTTTGTGAAATAAATTAGATAGAAATACAGCCTTTTGAAAAAAACAGGTATCAGTTTGGTTTGTGTTGTGAGTTCTGAATTAAAATTAATCATTTCATGGTTATAATTAATTTAGACAAGACAGAAAAATTTAAAAGGAATTGTTTGTCTTGGCATGAGATGAGGAGACAAGAAACGCACGTAACTAAAAGAATGATGATATTGATGGATGGAGAGGGAGATAAAGGCCACTTACGCCAATAAGATGCAACTTGGGTCCAATAGAGTTTGTACTATGAAATAAATAGTAGAGGGCCATTCATAATCAGCATATCATGTTCCCACTGCTAGAGTGGAACACAAGCCTCCTCTCTGTAAGAGGGAGTAGGTAGGCAGTAATCCACCGCGCGGGCGCAGTGCGGGTTGGTAGATGTCACATGTCTTCGAAGTTTTGGTTCTTTATACTTCCAGGAAAAACCCTTTCATTGCATAACTGATCATTACTATAAAGACAGGAAAGTTCTAGTAACCTTATTAGTGTTTTATGATATCCGTCGGCGACAGATAGTGGTGATAATAATGCAAAAATGATATGTACGAAAGGAGGATTTTAATGTAGGTACTGTAAGGTTTTATGCTATTAAGAACTTTATGTTGTACTGGCTAGTATAAATATATCATTCGAACGGTCTGTCATATTCTTATTTCAGAATAGGAACGTGCTATTTGTTTTACTTATATAAAAAAATAGACAGACGGGTAGCCGTCACTTGGTAGGCGCGCATTCATGTTGTAATATATTTTGACTTTAAATAACTAATTAAATACATATTATAAATATAACATATCACTGTGTTATTGAAGAGAATCCACACTACACATTCAGCTACGAATAACATATCTGTCCCACACTAAGAGCGTCTCGACGCCCCACACGAACACGAACCCCCTACAGTACCTACACCGATACTAACCATTATCATATTCTTTAACACCTTTTGACTCCTTTACAGTTTTCCCAAAGGTTGACAGTTTTTAATGTGCTTTTTAAACATACAATTAAATGATATGACTTACGAGCTGTAGATCGTATTTTTATCACCACTGCTCTCAAAACGGTGAAGGAAAACATCGTGAGGAAACCAGCATGTCCTAGAACCAAAAATTCGAAGACATGTGACATCTATCAACCCGTGATCAACCCGCACTGGGCCCGCGTGGTGGATTACGGCCCACTCCCTCTCACCGAGAGGAGGCCTGTGTCCCAGCTGTGGGAACGTTATAGGCTGATTATGTAAGCACTTGAGTAACCGAAAACTAGAATAAAAAATTGACGCCACACGTCAGGGCAAAGACCTTTTCTCATTATAGAGAACTCCATTGACCACCATGCTTGCTCAAGACGGGTTGGTGATTTCAGACTAACAATAAAAACTATCAGTCCAAGTTTCCCTACGATTTCTTCACTGATGTCCTATGTCCTAGATAATGTCAGAAAGTACATATGAATTGAAAACGACACATTGGTACTTGCTCGGATTTGAACACATAACCTGCTTTTCATACATTATAATTTCTGAAATTTTTTTTTTTTTTTTTTCAAAAAAATACACAACGACACCTTAATTCGCAAACCAGGTATCTCCATATGAGCAAGTTTTTCAGGAGACACTTAAAATTGTATAATATTTTTTGTAGACTACATAAGAAAAAAATGCTGATTTTCGAATATCGAGATATGGAAAGAATTGTGACTTTCACGGAGTTGTCGTTTTTGCAAATCACCCCAAATTACTGTTGCGTACAATCTAAACCAAAAAAATATTTTTGACGAAATGTGGAGTTGGCTGGTTTGCCAATTAAGGTATCGACAAGTGGGTATTTCACAAATATTCTGCCAAACTGCAGGAAAGTTTATCGGCAGGTTTAATGATCACCTGTTAGGGTTAATGGTTGGACACTAAAGGAAAGACTGTTCTAAGGATTTTTATAACACGTTTATTATCATTTTCTTTATAATGTATGGGAAGGTGTGTTTTACTACTATACTTCTTTAATGAAATTATTAGTTACCGACATAGCTTGCAGAGTAAGCAAACTGAAGTGGCAGTGGGCTGGCCTATGTTAATCGATGGACCGATGGCCGGTGGAGCAGACGAGTCCTAGAGTGGAGACCGCGTATCGGCAAGCGTAGCGTGGGTAAAAAGAATTACCAGTATAAAACGAATCGAGAGACGTTCTATTATTATTTAAACACAAGCTAAACCCGTTCATCCACGTCTACCATTCGAGCTCTCTTGAACTATTCCACACTGAAGATATCGTCAAAAATACCACCAACCTATAACTAATTACTGCCATATTTCTGTCTGACCGTCAATAAGACATTCCAGCTGAGTCCCGACTATTTATGTACTAACTAATGGGACAGGTAACACATAGCTGCTGCTAATACACCATACATCACACGGGAATGTTTTTGAAGATATTACTGGACATTCTTCACATTTTCACCAGGTTATAAGGTCATCGCGGAAATATGTGTGTCGGAAACCGCAACACTGAGTTTTTTTTTTGAGTTGCAACACTGAGCTGTCAAATTGATTGTTGGTGGAACGTCATTTGTTTTCGAGCCGCCGAAGAAGTCGGATCGATGCATCGATTCTATTATTATTGATTGTGTGACAATTTAGTCAGATAGAATAAAACAAATAAACACACACATTTTATATTATTTCAGAAAGTGACGTGTGAATACATAAATTGATCCCTTCTTTGTTTGATAATATAACAATTAGCAGAACCACTACAAAATGTTAGAAACAAATAAACAGAGTACAGTTATATCTATATTTAGTTAAATT
Source organism: Conistra vaccinii (assembly GCA_948150665.1). Taxonomy (NCBI): domain Eukaryota; kingdom Metazoa; phylum Arthropoda; class Insecta; order Lepidoptera; family Noctuidae; genus Conistra; species Conistra vaccinii. The sequence goes on along the minus strand of OX411338.1, from coordinate 18,152,119 downwards.
AGTTACGACGCACAATTTACCAAGAATACATTGTTGTCTTGACGAGCAAGATTACAACTAAATTAATGACAGTTAAGTAGTAATTTGTTGTGATCATAAATCGGCCAGTACATATGCGGTGCGTCTAATTATAAAGCGCGGTGTACACTGATTCAGTGCGCACAAATAGATGCGCGTACGCACCCGGCTCACGCGCCAATTTTAGTGTCCCTAACTCGTAACCGATTGACGATACGTTTATAAATTGAATGCACTTGGTTAAATATGGTGTGGAATGAACGAAAACATTATACATGAAGTTTTTGCGTTGTAAAGTGTTAAGAATTTCTTTGTTAATGGGCCTCGTCCTTTATGTTTCTGAACCAGCTATTTAATAACAGGTTAGCTGTTCAAAACCTAGCATTTACCTATTACTATCATAGAAGAATAGAGTTTTATAAATTGTACTTATTCTGGTGAAATAAAGCCGGAAATAGGTACCTCCCGGAACTAATATTAATGAATTTTTTAGATTATTCGGTGACACCGTAAGTTGAACTGATCTTACTTAAATTCTAACGATTGTAAAATTGATAATCGTCGTTTCGTACATAGATATAACTTTCTAATTTTAAATTTATTTGAATATCTATGAGTGATACTAATTATCCTTGTGAGTTTTTTTGTAATTGGATTTTTTTAGTTGTCTTATATATAAATAAATTGTAATTATTATTACAAGGGATTTTGAGGAGGCCTTTGCAGTGAAGGATAACTTAAAAACAAAATTCCATAGGATAGTTGTATTTTCGATTCAAAAATCGTTCGAATTTACGTAACGTTCTGAATCCTGTCATATTCTGAAATCGGCAACACGCAGCGTGTCAGCGTCAGCGGCAATGAGTCAATCGAAAACCTTATAAATATCAGAAATGAAGTCTTACTGATATTCTTCATTAATCATATCTTATTAATCTATTAATTTAAATATTATTTCATTTATTTATTTAAATCAGACACAGTGCTCCCTATTTTATTTTATGTTAGTATTCCTATATAATTTTAATAATTAAAAAAAAATATTACTTTCGTTATATTTTTTTCAATAATGATAATACCTAATCCTATAACACAACGACATTCAATGCGCTATTAACGTTGTTGAGACCTTTCGAAAAATTTGGCTACTCAACACCGTAAATGAAGCAATTTTAATTCAAAAGTCATTTATTCAAACTAGGCTGAGAATCAGCACTTTTTGAATGTCAAAATTAAATAAGACTGCCCCCCAAAACGCCCACCCTTCACCACTTCCTAGTGCTTTAGCTAGGAAGAAGAAGTGGCGCAACAAACTTCCCAGCAGCACAGCTGTCTGTTCAGTTATATAGAACCAAAAAAATCTAAAAAATTGTATGCAAAATAATTTAGATACATTAGGCAATACAAAACATAAATCAAATTACTAGCCGTATATCTATGTATATATACGCCAATATACCAATGTAATAGCAATGTCCTTCAAAATCATTCAGATTGTGATTGAAACTGTGTTACGCAATAGGGAAGATGACAAAAAAAAAATATATCCGTAAGGTAGATTATTAAAAAATTTCGGACAAGTATTTTTTTCTTTTTTCAGGTAATCAAAAGATTACGGCAATACATTGAGTTAAAATGTGGCATGACGTCACTCCGCGGTAGATTTTATATTGACTTGTGACGTAGCGAGCCCCCGCTCCCCAACTTTAATGCGTTTTATCTAAATATTTTTTTATTAATATGATAAAGCAAAAAAAATCCGTGTCTAATATTTTTTATTATCTGACTGACGGAGCAAATATAGGGTGCCGGACATCTAAGTATCGCTCAGCAATCTAGACCAACGAATAAGATCGAAGGCAGTATAAATAAATAAATGCTTTTCCTTATATCTACGAAAACCACGTTAGTTTTTATACTTGGGGAAACACGGGGTCGTAAATAATCATTAATGAATGATTACGCACTACCTAATATTATTATTTATTATCAGTATGATTAACAATATTCGGGTTTTTCTCTTCTATGCAAATGTATTTTGGCAGGCCTGAAGGGTTTGGTGAATTCCGTACTAATTATTTTATTTTCTACTAGCTTCCGCCAGCGGCTTCGCCCGCGTGAGAAATTTATAAATTTTAGCTTACTATATTATACATATAAACCTTCCTCTTGAATCACACAAAAACCGTAGTGCGTAGTTTTAAAGATCTAAGCATACATAGGGACAGACAGCGGGATGCGACTTTGTTTTATAATATGTAGTGATAGCAGGGGCGGATCCAGGATTTTATTTTGGGGGGGGCCATTCTGACAAGGCTCGGAGCTAGGGTTAAAATCACAAAAACAAAAAAAAAGTTTTCTGCTTTTTTTTAAATTCAACCTTAGAGTTTTATCTTCATTTACGAGGAGGGTTACTTGCTAGTGATCCTAAGTATGTGCATGCTTGTTATATGTTATATCTTTGTATACACCTCAGGGCCGTAGCCAGGAATACATTTCAGGGGGGGGGGGGGGGGGGGGTTGCGGCTGCCAACTTTTTTTAGAAGATAAAAAGTAGGTATTTCTGATTTCAAAAACGGTAAATAAAGAGTAGGTACTTTATTAAAAACTAATTATTGTTTTTTTTAACTGCATATCTAGTTTTCTTTCAATAAATAAAGTCCTGATTTTCTCTTCCCGCCACTTTGCAATCGTGTCCAAAATAGAGAAGGTCACTTTAGGAGAATATAATGTAGTATGCAAGAGCGAGCGGGGCGAGCTCGAAATTTTTTGCATGTCGCTTCGAATACGTTAGGTTTTCTTTATCTTTGACCATTCATACAGAAATAGAAGTCAATTTATCGACTTATCAGATTTATGTAGAATATTTAGATAATTAAGAGAATGTAGGATAAGAAATTTTAGCACCCCGCCTGGAATAGATTAGACTCTCTCAGACAATGCCGAAGTTGCTGGAAGTCATTCAAAACAAAGTCATAGTCGATCGTACTATTACTGCTTTTGTAGATTTTAAAGTACACTTATCTTTGACCATTCATACAGAAATATAAGTAACAAACGGGAATACACGAATTGATCGACTTATCAAATTCATGTAGATAATTATGAATGTCGAAAATTTTTGCACCCCGCCTGGAATACGTTAGACGGTTAGACTCTCTCAGAGAATACTGAAGTCAATCAAAACAAAGTCATAGTCGATAAAAATACCAATATTTAAGCGTACTCTTACTGCTTTTGTAGATTATAAAGTACGCCTTTGCGAAATAGATTACAATTATATTAGAGTACGGAGGTACCCTAGGCGGGGTTGGTTGGCCCCCCTGCCTACGGCCCTGATACTCCTGTTGTAAAGAATATATTTCTGATTCCTGATTTACCTACCTACGAGTATCTATGGTGTGTAAAAGTAAGTGCACCTGAATTAAATCGAAAGTATAGAATTCCTCGGTCGTTTGGGGGGGGCCATGGCCCCCATGGCCCCCCCCCCTGTATGCGCCAATGAGTGATAGTGTTATTGATGCTATCAAGAGCAAGGGGTTTGTAGAGAAAATCTGATTTGTCTCTAGGCTTATTATATTTAAAATAATATTAATTCAATTCAATTGTTTAAGTATAATAATATTCGTTTTCAAAATTTTGCATGCCGTTTGAATGTATCGGGACTGTTTATAAAAAACAATGTTATCTGTAGGTACACCTACATTTCTATTTCTAATTCTATTTCCAATTTCCGGGATTATTTTGTAACGTTTTCGCGAGGAACCCTAAAACTAAGCGTTAACAGAGAAAATCTTATCATTAATCCAGGTCAGTTACAGAGTACTGCCTAAAAAACCCGCTGGTTTATATAAATATGACGGACTTGGTGAAACATCATTTTGAAATCCAACATGGCCGTGTTAGCCCTTCTGACCATCGTCCTGTTCGCAGGTAATTATATCGTTCAACTCAACTCAAAGCATTAATTTCAATTAAACCATTTACAGGCACTTTTGAATTGTCAAAGAGTCGGTCAGTTAGTCAGAAAGTTCAAACATTCATAACGTTCGACATCGTCTTCACATACAATTTTATATCATACAAACTTAGTAATTAGGCTGCCTGTCAACCGGAGCTGAGAGGAGAGGAGAGGAGCGGAGATGTGTCAATATTAACCAAAAGAATCAAAACTCCGCTCTAGATGTGCGATTCTATTGGTTATTTTTGGCACATCTCCGCTCCTCTCCTCTCCTCTCCGCTCCAGTGGACAGGCAGCCTAACTGTATCCAACATATAATAAGACATGGAATTTCTTGCCCATTGTCTCCATTAAAATTTTCTTTTGGAGGGGGACAACTAGAATAAAATCTAATCTCTTGTCGAGTGAGTGAGTGACGTTCAAAAGAGACTTACGGCCGAACCCAATAACTTATCTACCTATCACCAGTTTCGGCATTGGCATACTGGAGATAGGAAAACCTATCTCTAGTCCGTCACTATCGGCACTATGAACCCAATAGCCTATTTTCATTAAAATACAGATTGATTGAAGAGCTATTGATGGTAGATATAATTATAACAATAATAATTCTATCTGTCTTTGAATGTCATTCCGTAAGATTCCTTATTCTCTGACAGATTATTGGGACATTAAAACCATAGATATATAGATAGGTTTTCCTACCTCTAGAATGCCAAAAGTCACCACTTTTATAGATAAGTTATTGGGTTCGGCCGTAAGGGTCTTTTGAACGTCAAAATATTTACAAGAGATTAGATTTTATTCTAGTTGTCCCCCTTCTGGTTCCACGCTCCGGTCCCCGGTTTTGTAAGAATTTTTAAACTAATTCGCAAATCCCTGTCCACTGAAGCGGACCGAAGATTTTATGCAATTCCATTGGTTAACATTGGCACAGCTCCGCTCCGTTCCACTCCACTCCGCTCCGCTCCAGTGGACAGTCAGCCGTAGAATGTGCCACGGGGTGACTCCCACGACGTGACTTGCAGAACGACGGATGGCAACTGCTGACACGCGCGCATGGCGCATCGCCCGAGGCCGTGAAACCCTAAATTGGTCATCTATTAATTTAGTAGATGACCAATTGACCGTCTTCAAACATTTGACAGTCGCTATAACCTTGAAAAAAATCTTGTCTGTTTTGCAGGCTCAGCCTATTCTACGCCTTCTCGTATCGTGGGAGGGACGGAGACTTCCAGTGATAAATATCCATCCATAGTGGCATCAGAGCACTATGATATATGGTCAGGCACGTGGAGTCAATCCTGTGCTGCCAATATTCTGTCCACCAGATATTTGTTGTCGGCTGCTCACTGCTTTACTGGCTTGTAAGTACATTCCATACCTATCGAAATCATACTCCATAATCTTCTTATTAAAAATCTTAAATTCATTCACTCTCAGAAAACGCACGGCGTTAACCCCTAAAGCATGAAATTTTGCATAAAGAAAGAAAGAAAGAAAGAAAGAAAGAAAGAAAGAAAGAAAGAAAGAAAGAAAGAAAAATATTTTATTTGGGACACGCACAGGAAATACAACAATAAAATAAAAGAAATAAAAGTAAAAAAGAACATTATAGCTAACAAAATCGTGAAACACAAATACAATAAAAAGAAGACCTGTGCGAGGCCAAAAAGGCTCCTATCTCAGCATAAGAGTTCCATATAAAACGAAAGTGGTATGTAGGATGTAGTTTAAAAGTATAACCTATTTATAAAAGATTGTATGGAAGTTCGCAATTTGCGATGTTTAATGGAGAAAAAGGCTTCATTTGCGTGGGTTGGATACTTTTTGTGGCGAAATACTCGGATCTGAACATAAACCGATAATTACTACTTCAATCGTACGAAACAACGACGGCGATCGTAACAGATACCGATAAATCCCTAACATTTTTCCCACAATGTTCTATCAAAAACCGATATACTTATCCATTTTCTTTTTTTTATAACTCAACAGGTAGGTACCACAGTCACGAATGCAAAATTTTGGTTTACAAACAGTGATGATAACACCAATAAATTGATAGATTTCGTTTAAAGGCTGTTGCAGACCAGCGCGACATGAACAATACAAGCTTAACTCTAAATTAGAAAACCGTGAACTTGGCCATATTTTTAAATTTTTCCACAAAAACAAAAATGTGATTTATTGGTTTTTGTTCTGACGCTCCTCAAATGCAAAAGTTTCAATGAATAGAGTTAAAAGAGTTCTTTACATGGCCTTTATACATATAAAGGCCATGTGATATTTTTCATCTTTTACAACCTTTATACATGTGTATAACGGTCGTAAAAGACGAAAAATATCATTAAAAAATCGGCGAAATTCATGAAAAAGTACCAACAGTCATTTTATTAACCACTTCTCGTTTTCAGATTTTTCAACATAAGTTTCCGTCGATTCAGAGCTGGTTCCAGCTATCGTAACACCGGAGGCGTCGTTTCCTACGCAGCCGCAAATTTCAATCATCCCAGTTATGGTCAGCTTGGTAATGACGGTGACATCGCTGTCATTCGACTCCAGACCCCGTTTGTATACAGCCCTGTTATCCAGCAAGGCTCCATCGTCGCACAGGGTTTCCAGATCCCTGATAACCTGCCCGTAGTTCATGCAGGATGGGGCCATACTACGGTAAGCATTTTTATCATTTTCTTTATGGCTTTTGGCTTTTATTATACTTGTTATTATGTCATTGATCAAACAGTCACTGAACTAAGTTATACTTTTGAGTTCATGTTCCATATGTACAATGTACGGTATGACTTCTACACCAAGTGACGAAATCTGTTCAGGCTGTAACTTGGATTGACTAGAATTATTGTACGCGTGTCCGAAGTCGGCGTTACACTATTTCTAGCTTAAATAGGTATTAAGTAGTAAATTGCCATGCATTTGTACCGGCCATCATCAGTGGTTGAAATTATCCGGAAAAGAACCGGAGCTACCGACATAGCTTGCAGAGCAAACTGTAGCGGCAGTGAGCTGGCCTTGTCTGTCGAAGGACCGATGGCCGGTGGAGCAGATGAGTCCTAGAGTGGAGACCGCGTATCGGCAAGCGTAGTGTGGGACGCCCAGCTAGATGGACCGATGACCTTAAGAAAGTGGCCGGGACAGACTGGATGCGGAAGGCGGAGGACAGGGTGTTGTGGCGCAGCTTGGTAGAGGCCTATGTCCAGCAGTGGATAGGCTGTGTTGATTGATTGATCATCAGTTGTTTGTAATCACTTTTTTAAACATAAAAATTATCTTACAGTTCCAAGGCCAGTCTTCTGAAGTGCTGCTGGAGACCCAAATCTACACCATCAACCACGAGCTCTGTGCTGCTCGCTACCTTACCCGCCCAATACCATCGGTTGTTACACAGAACATGATCTGTGCTGGTATCCTGGATGTCGGTGGCAAGGATGCGTGCCAGGGTGACTCTGGTGGTCCCCTTTACTACCAAGATATCATCGTAGGTGTTGTTGCCTGGGGCCACCAATGCGCTAATGATACTTTCCCTGGTGTCAGTACTGCTGTCTCCTCCTATACTGACTGGATCGTCTCTACAGCAGTGTAAATAAATATAAGGTTATTTTATTTTAATTAAGTCTATAATTAAAACTTTGACAGAAAAATGGATGGATCGTATGATTGATAAGATCTAGCAATATGTACAAAATTAAATAATAACATTTTTATGCATAAGCATATTCGCGTAGCTATATTAGCCCATCCTCCCAAAGCCCATTAATTAATTCCCGAAAAATAATATATGATTATAGAGAACTAAAATTAACGATCTTAAGGACGGCATTTGGTACCCATTACCTTTTAGAGAAACCAAATTATATACAAAATATAGATATTGAAAATGCACTCCAAAAGGCAATAAGAAATCTGCTTGGAACACAGCATACATGAGTATTCATTTCTTTATTACCCGACTACGGCATAGCCAAAAGGAAGGGTTATGATTACAAAACTACCTAGTGTTTTTATTTACTTAATGAAATATACTTAAATTCATTATATACAAGATAACACGAAAAAAAGGATTATAAAACATTAGTATTCATATTAAATCTGAACACTCGCTTAAGATGTTCAGATTCTGTCGTTACATTAAGTGCCTGGTGGTTCCGTAGGGCTCTATACAATGTCTCTTTTCTTTTGGCTGGCATTTTATTAATAGAACCCAAAACCTAATACAAATCTAAGACAAGCAATAATTAGAATAATTTTACTGCAGACTGATACATTTTTTATATGAATACTAGCGAACCTGGCAGACGTTTTCCTGCCCAAACAGCGCCACCTATCGAGTCCAATTGTATTTTCAAACCATCCAGGGACCCACTTAAATATACAAACAAAATTTCATCCAAACCGGTAAAGCCGTTTAGGAGGAGTTAGGTGACAAACACACGTGTGGAAGAATTATATATATAGATAATTATATAAAGATGTCGCAGGCGAATTGTATGATTCGTCATTTTAAAAATGGCGCTGTCCGTTTACAAACGCTGGCGGTTTTGCAAAATGCCTAAGGCAAATTGGCAATTGCCTAGTGATTTTATAATATGTCACAATATTTGATGGACAATTCGAACGCCGATTACAAAATGCCGCGGCAAATTGAAGTTTTTAGTTATCCGGCGCGTGAAAAACGCAAGGTGTCCATGAAGTCTGGTGCTCGGAGGACTCCTGCGGAAATTATTGGTACAAAATTGTCCAAAATTTTGGCAAGTCACAAAAAAATTACAATTTAACGTATTAGTTTTTGATAGTTAATAATCGAACGGAAATAATACCGCCAAATTGAGAACTGGTATTAAAGTTGCGTGCGACGTAATGCACCTTGCGCTAATACTCTATACTTGGAAGTAGCGCGGTTGATCACAGTGCTAACCTAACCTATTTCACCCAATTTTTCGATTGTTTATAAACTAACGGAAGTAATACGCATAACTTATAAACTAACAGTTCTTAAAATTTTAAGGTAACATAATAGGTATGGAATAAAGTATGATTTGTCCAACCTGTCTGATGGTCACCCTACAATAACAATCAATGTCGAAATTGTAGCAATTGAACGAATTGCCAAATTGCCTTAGGCATTTTGCAAAACCGCTAGCGTTTGTAAACGGACGGTGGCGTTTGTAAAATAACGAATCATACAATTTGTCTGCGACATATACATTAAGTACGGTAACCAGTGAGAAGCCATAAGAGTAGAAAGAAGTGAATTACTACAACCTTTTGACAGGAGAGACAGACAAAATTATTTAAACTTTACTTTAACTAAGTAAGTACATAAATATCAAAAAGCAAATTTTAATCAGACAAGAAGCAAATCTTATCGTAAATCTAAAGCTTCAAAGTGCGGTAGTTACAGGCGGATTTGTTAATCTAAATCGTTTTTACAATGGATTTGTTCGGCTTAATATAAAAATGCGTGAGGATTAGGAACCTCGCAGTCGTTTCAAACACAAACATGGCGATACTTGCACTCCTGACTATCGCCCTTCTTGCAGGTAATTATATTTTTCCTTAATTAAGTGTTTGGCTAGCTAATGATGGATGAAAAAATGCCTAAGGTAAATCAAATTACGAAGACAAATCAAAACCTGTGATATTTTAGACTTTTTCAATGTTTCATGCTCTCCTTGATAAATTATTTAAGACACCACTGGTTTACGGTGCAGGAGAACATCATGAAGAACATCAAGCGTGCTTGTATTTTCCTTGTAACAGAATAAGCGGTCTTGCAGTGATTCAAACATAGACTTCATTTTTTTTTATTCTCTGTAGGCTCATCTGTGGCCTTGCCGACCAGGATCGTGGGAGGCACTGAGACCTCCATTGATAAGTTCCCTGGCATTGTTGCGTTGGAGTTCTATAGCGTCTGGACTGGAACCTGGGGTCAGTCTTGTGCTGCCAATATTTTGACAGCCCGCTCTGTCGTGACTGCTGCTCATTGCGTGGCCGGAGCGTGAGTATTGATCACCAGAGCTTGATTATCATCATCATCATCATGTCAGCCGGAGTCATCCAGTGTTGGGTTTAGGCCTGCCATTCTTTTTGCCATACTTCTTGATTCCGTGCGCAATTATTTAACAGAAAACAAACATTCAACTTCTGATGAATAATAATGAAGGGCTCATAGAGTAAATAAGTAGAAAATAAAGATTTATCAACCAAAGTAAGGGTGCTGTGTGCGATTGAAGTCAAAATTTGTCAGATGTTCTGATTTTAGACAAGTGTTAGTTTTGTTTTTCTGATCTTTGGTTTAACGTTGAATGTACGTTAATTTATAAATCTTACATTAATTTGCAGCTTGTTCAATATTGATTACCGCCGAGTCAGGGCCGGTTCTTCCTTCCGTAACACTGGAGGCATTGTGTCCAACGCAGAAGCCAACTACAACCATCCCAGCTATGGCCTGAATGGTTTCGACGGCGACATCAGTGTGATCCGCCTCATCAATCCGTTGGTGTACAGTCCTGTGGTTCAACAGGTCACCATCATTGCCCAAGATGCCACCATCCCTGATAACCTACCCGTTGTTCACGCTGGATGGGGCACGACTTCGGTAAGCAAGATTTTTCTATGCACACTAGCTTTTGAAAGAAAGAAATTTGACACATAGCATAAATACCCACAATATAAAAAAGATATTAAAAAGTGTCTATTGTATAAAATAATGTCCTAACCCAGGTGAACGTATTTCAACGAAATACGTTCAGCCATAAGGCATGAAAAGGTAACAGACAGACAGACAGACAGAGCTTATACTTTCGCATTTATCGACGGCGGTCGAACGCTGCGCAAAGCGAGGGAGCAAAAGGTGGTGGTTGGGTTCAAGACCCGGGAAGAAATGACCAAGGTAACCGAGACGATCAGGAAAGCGGGTACTCTAGTAGTAGAGGTTAAGAACAATGGTATTGTCACTACCGGGAACCCACTCCATGCAAACACCCTGGCTGACTAGCAAATTGTTAGGGATTCGCCAGCGCTGTATTTCAATTTCTCTTATATCTATCTTTTTATTGACAACCATATGTTTGGTTTTATATCTAATTAATTTTATTCATACCTAAAATCCAATATTATTTGCAGCAAGGAGGTCAGTTATCTTCGGTACTCCAAGAGGTTACAATCTACACGATTAACAACCAACTCTGCGCCGGTCGCTACCTGTCCCTCCCCAACCCTCAGGTGGTTACTGAGAACATGATCTGTGCTGGTCTTCTTGACATCGGCGGAAGGGACGCTTGCCAGGGAGATTCCGGTGGCCCTCTTTACTACGGCAATATCCTCGTCGGCGTTGTGTCCTGGGGTCATGGGTGTGCCAATGCGACCTACCCGGGCGTCAGCACCGCTGTCAGCCCCTACACTAATTGGATAGTCTCTATTGCAGTGTAAATTTCAATATTTAGATTAAATAATCTTTTTATTTGTCGCTTCCATCAGCTAAACGCTTCGCATTCGTTTTCCTCCTCAGTAAATTAAGTGTTGGCTATATGAGAAATGTTTGATTTTGCGTGTAGTGCAATAAAAAATACGATTGTAAAATATTATTTTGATACTCAATTTTAAGCAAACAAAAACTGAAATTCAAGAAACAATTTCAACAGTCTACAAAATGTAGATTGTTTCCTTAAAAATATTTTTTTACAAAATATTGTTTATCCTGAATACTTTTAAATGAACTTGGTTTTCCACAAGGCTCAATACTAGGTCTCTTGATTTCACTGTTTCTGATAGTGGAAAATCATGATAATCATTTACTATGATGTAATTAATTAGACTCGAGCAATTACAGAAAAAAAGCACTCTTGAGTGTGCTATGGGTTCCCGAAACGATCAATTGCAACTGTAAATTTTTACGTGATCGATACATATTGATGCGCAAATTGATCGTGTACCAAATGCAATTGAAGCGATTGACAATATTACTACAATACAAATTGATGGCAATTGATCAATTACAATTGATTAAATTACAGAATTAAATTGATTACAATTGATTGTTCTCCCCGAAACAATCAATTGTAATCAATTTAATTCTTCAAAATAATTCCTTTAATGATTATAAATCTGAATTCTGAATACCTTCAATAGTAAAACTAAAGCCATATTTCTCTTTTACTGTTGATAAATAATGCATGAAAAACAATCCTATAAAACAATCCCAATTTAGGAGCTACAGATTTTGTATAGCTAGAGATGGTCGTCGACACTGAAAATAATATAGAATATAACTAGTTTAGGGGTATGAGGAACAGGGTGTAAAGTTCACTCATCCACCATAGAAGAGGGCGGATCCTCCAACCAGACGGATTGTTATGTCTGGCGGGCAACTGCCCGTAAGTTGATTTCGGATAGTCTTATCTATGTTTTTCGCTCGGTAAACTCTAACTGCGCGATGCAGGAATTGTGTGACGTCATGTCTTTTGTTGCGTAGTTCGTATGTGGCGGCGTAACCGCTACACTAGTAACCGCCGAGGGCTGCAAGCAGAAATTGTCCTTACCATGAGTATGAACGAACTGAATGAACTTTTTCGATGGTACCACTAAATTTATTTAAAACAACATATTTACCATGACAAAAACAAAGTTGCACTTCGTTCAGAGCCAATCTCAGCATTTGCTGCAGGCATATCCTATACCTATCGCCAAATTGTAAGCATAGGTCAACATCGAAATATTCGAAATTACACGACAGCAGTTTGTAGCCGTCGTCGCAGCGAAACAATGTTACTTTGGGTACTCAAAATAGTTAGAAAATTAACTGAAGCTACCGCGCTTAGCCAAAAAATTCGTGGCAAGTGGCAAGACGATAATTAAACAGAAATGAAGTAAACCACAACTAACCAACCTCTGCTCTGTGTATCTGCTAAACACGACTATACTTTTGAAGCTACTTTACACCTCACAATACTTTAGTCACACAACATGTTCGACGGGACCTAACCATTTGGCAAGAAAAACGACAGCGCGATCTAGCGGTGCACAGTAGCGCCATCTAGTGCCCTTATTGTAAAACTAGCACTAACGTTGGTTAAAAAGTAAAGTCTGAAAATTATTTTCAGGATTCTGTAGTTTTGTGATGAGAATGTGTTCCATCAATTCCAACGATTTTTTTGTTCGGAAGGCGCCCTCTGTTGCCTCGACCACACGTTCAGGCAAACTACTTTCATAAGGTGCATGGATTCAGTTACACATTCTAAACGTAGGATTCAGTAAATAAGAAAGAAACAAATATTATTTTGTCACTTAAAAACGTGCTTAAAAAAATACTTAAGTAAACCTTATTCCTACCTACTTAAATAGAACGAAAAAATCAAAATAAAATGTGTTACAAAAACCATGTTCGATCCAAAAAGGACACATAGTACTGCAATCATCATCATCAGCCTATTAATGTTCCCACTGCTGGGACACAGGCCTCCTCTCTGTGAGAGGGAGTGGGCTGTAATCTACCACGCGGGCCCAATGCGGGTTGGTAGATGTCACATGTCTTCGAATACTAGGTACTGCAATAAACTTACCAAAAAGTAATAAAAAACTAATTAAGTATTATTGAAAATAAAAAGTTATTGCTATTTGGTTTCGTAATGATCTTAGCACGGAAAGTGCGATTCTCGGCCTCAAACATACGGTGCAATACTACACAAAACGTCGAACACCCGTGTATGCTTGCTTTTTAGATCTCTCCCGTGCCTTTGACCTTGTATCTTACGAGGTTATGTGGGAAAAGCTGCGGGAGAGAAAAGTGCCAGCGGAGCTGTTGCGTATCTTCCAGTATTGGTATTACAACCAAACGAACTGTGTGAGATGGGCCGATGGGCTGTCTGTGCCGTACGGGCTAGAGTGCGGGGTGAGATAAGGAGGGATAACATCACCAAAATTGTTTAACCTTTACATTAACGATCTAATCGTTGAGCTCAGCAGCAAGAAAATCGGATGTCGCATTGATGACGTTAGTGTCAACAACACATCAGCTACGCTGACGATATGGTGCTGCTGAGCCTTACGGTTTGGGCACTGAGGGAGCTGCTTAATTTTTGTGAGCGCTATGCTCGAGAGCATGGCCTTGTATATAATGTCAAGAAAAGCGAGTTCTTGGTCTTTAAGGCTGACGGTGCTAAATGTCCTGAGTATGTGCCCCCGATTAGACTGAATGGGAATGACATATTGCGAGTGTATAATTTCAAGTACTTCGGGCATTATGTAACCGACGACCTTAATGACCAAGCGGATATTGAGAGGGAATGTAGGGCGCTGGCAGTCCGATGTAACATGTTGGCTCGCCGGTTTGCACGCTGTAGTAGGGCAGTGAAGATAACGCTTTTTAAAGCTTATTGCCAAGTGTTTTACACGTGCAGCCTGTGGACCAACTATACTCAGCGGGCTATCAGCGCTCTACGGGTCCAATATATATAATAATGGGTTCAGAATGTTGATGGGGCTCCCCCGTTTCTGCAGTGCATCAGGTATGTTTGCACAAGCACACGTCGATGGCTTCCACGCCATCGTCAGACAGAAATCTGCCTCTTTGCTCTCCAGAGTGCGGGGGAGCTCCAACTCCATCCTGAAGACCATAGCGGGGAGGTACGACTCTCCTTTGTTAGGTGATGTTGTTCAAAGATGTATTTCGAACAACAATCTTGTTTCTAAATAGATATAAGTTTACTAACATAGATATAAGTTATCCAAGTCTGGTAATGTATTCAGTACCTGTCTATTTGTCATCTATACCTTTTTTAATAAATAGAATGACTTGGCAATCGCACACGGCAATATAATCTATATTTCACATATAACAAAGTCTACCTAATATTCTATGGTTCCAATTGAATGTAATTTGGGAAGATACCTAGTAATACTAAGCCCTTTTGATCACTGAAAATTCAGGCTTCTTAAGGCTGCCTGTCCACTGGAGCGGAGAGTAGAAAAGAGGAGCGGAGATGTGTCAATATTAAACAATAAACTCTCAAACTCAAACTCAAAGCATTTATTTCAAATAAACCAATTACAGGCACTTTTGAATTGTCAAGGGGTCGGTCAGTCAGAAAAAATGAAGCTAGATGCCCATTCCAAAGCGTAGTAGGTACCTATGGAGAAGAACGGGCAAGAAACTCCACGGACACTCTTTTAAATAAAAATTTGGTTACAAAATATTGGTTACATCATTCATGTTGAACTTATACATGTGAGAACGATGCAAAACGTTAAAAGCGTCCGTAATAAAAGATAAAAACAAAAATAAAACAATTAAAAAATTAAATCAAATTAAAATAAGCCATGGCAGCTATGAGATGACCAGTCACAACTAACGGCGCCTGTTCACGAACATGACGCATGGATTAGCACCATTCAGCTCAACCATTTTGAAGGGAGCTAAATGATCCAACACACACGCCACCGTCAGCGTGACATTAGAGTGAGCATGACATACTCTCAGCCGCCAGGGCACATTCAAGTCAATGAAAGACATACCCAGTACCTAAATGGTAGCTTTATAGTCTGTACATAGTACTCACACATGTGCTATGCAATTATACAATGCTAAGAGATTGAATTTATACAATGCAAAGATAGTTTTTAAAATCTTCCGCAGCTCCAACAGTATTTTCAGATGCTATACAATTAGTTTATGTGCCCTTGTGGAGCAGGACCAGCGTTGACCCAAGCATTTTTATCAGCGATGTAATCCCCCAACTTATAATATGCCTGACTGCATAGTGTGCGTTTAATATAAGATTTAAATTTCGTTTCATTCAGCTGAAGTATGTGGGGAGGTATTTTATTGTAGCATTTTAAACAGTACCCCATGAATGATGAGTCTACTTTAGCCAGCCTGAAACCCGGTTGAACTAATTGGTCCCTATTCCTAGTGATATAATTGTGTCTTGAACCTCTTTTACTAAAAAGATGTAGATTTTTCCTTACGTACATAATGTTTTCATAGATATATTGACAAGGTACCGTCATGATGTTAATATCTTTAAACAGTTCCCTTAGAGAGTCGCGCCTGCGGAGGCCATATATCGCTCTGATGGCTCTTTTCTGCAGAATAAAAATAGACTCGATGTCTGCAGCCCGTCCCCATAGTAGAATACCGTACGACATAATACTATGAAAGTAACTAAAATAGACTAGCCTCGCGGTATCTACATCCGTAAATTGACGGATTTTTCTCACAGCATATGCTGCCGAACTTAGTCGTCCTGAAAGGGATGTTAAATGAGGACCCCATTGAAGCCTAGAGTCGAGCGTGATCCCCAGGAAAACAGTTTGATCGACGAATTCTAGTTTCTCTTGATTTAATACTATCTCACAATTACTACTTTTGACATTTGGTAAAGAAAATCTTATGCACTTAGTTTTTTTCTCATTTAATACTAAATTATTAGCAGTGAACCAATTTTGGACCTGCTGCAGGGCGTTATTTACGTCATCAAGATTTGATGCACGTCTATTCATTTAAAAAATTAATGAAGTATCATCAGCAAAAAACACCATTTGTGGTTGAGTTTTTAACAAATGGGGTAGATCATCATTAATATATACTAAAAAGAGAAAAGGACCCAATATTGATCCTTGTGGTACACCCATTTTTACTTTTAAACCGAGTGAATTGACACCATTTATTTGAACTTGCTGTTGTCTATCATTTAAATAAGATTTAACTAAACTGAGCGCAAGTTTTCCAAGTCCGTAATGCTCAAGTTTCAAGATTAAGGTTTCATGGTCGACGCAGTCAAAAGCCTTGGAGAGGTCACAGAAAATTCCTATGGCGTCTTGGGCCTCTTCCCACGCCGTAAATATGTGTTTTAATAAGGTGACACCGGCGTCAGTCGTACAACGTCCCTTGGTGAAGCCATACTGTTGATCATGTAAGATTTTATTGGTATTAAAATGATTGAGCATTTGATTAAGCATTACCTTTTCAAACACCTTGCTTAATACTGGCAACACGGACACGGGTCTATAATTATTGGTATCTTTACTGTCCCCGGATTTGAAAAGTGGTATTACCTTACTATATTTCATTAGATCAGGGAAGACTCCTTGATCCACACACAAATTAAATATTAAGGCTAAGTACGGCGCTATAGTCTCAATAATGGAGGTACAAACTTTGATTGACATTCCCCATAGATCTTCGGTTAATTTGATCTTAATTTGCTTGAAAGCTTTTAATACTGTTATGGGGTTTATATGCTTGAATTTAAATTCAATCGGGCAGGATGAAACGTTGGCTCTTAATAAATCAATAGAACGCGAGGGCGAGGAATTTAAGGTTTCAGTAGTTTTAAGTGGGATACTGGTAAAGAAATTTACAAATTCTTGAGCAACTTCTTTGTTAGTGCTTATGACACCACGTGAAGTTTCTAGTGTGAAATCACTG
The DNA here is from genome assembly GCA_948150665.1 of Conistra vaccinii. Lineage (NCBI taxonomy): Eukaryota > Metazoa > Arthropoda > Insecta > Lepidoptera > Noctuidae > Conistra > Conistra vaccinii. The sequence goes on along the minus strand of OX411338.1, from coordinate 18,134,696 downwards.
TTATGTCTTTTATTCCTATTTGTTTCGTCATTGATAATTTTCCAAACCGTTTTTATTTTATTATCGGCTGATTTGATCTTGTTGCTAAGGTACAAGGCTTTAGCTACCTTGCAGGTATTTTTAAAAGTTTTAGAGTAAGTAGCAACGTATTTATTAAAAGTGTCAGAGTTAATAAAAGGCTTAAGGCCATACAGCTCAAACAATGTTTCCCTACTTTTCCTAATACCCTTAGTACCAATAAGTATACTTATTAGTACTAAAATACCCTTATACCAATAGAATCTTGACTCCGCCCCTGAGTTTAGATCAGTGATCCTAAGTCAAGATTCTATTGGTTAATATTGGCACATCTCCGCTCCTCTTTTCTCCTCTCCGCTCCAGTGGACAGGCAGCCTAAATGGCTTCGAGAAAAGATGGTACGACTGTGCCTTTGTGTTTGTTTTGCTCGACTTGGCTGGCACTGCCATGCCCCCGATAAACTGCATATCAGCGTAAGAGATGGCGCCACCGGGCTGGTTTTAAGATTTATTTATACTTTTGCTGCTGATCCATAATTTTAAATAAGTAATTTAGTTTATTTCCGCGGGAGCCGATATCATTTATAGTGCACTTAAAGTGCAATAATTATTAGCATCTAGATAAACATAAGTCTAATAGACACTTTTTATTGTTTTAAGGTCCCGTAACAACGGCTTTGCTAATATCTTTATAATTTTACGAGTACAATGTGTTTATCAGGTATTAAAATTGTGTGGTGACTGCTGATGCCACAGTTGAATTGAACATGGCAACGCTGACCCTCCTTGCTCTGGCCCTCTTTGCAGGTATTTATAATCCTAAATATAAACTTTAATAAAATGATGACATAGAGTTTGCAAGAACGTATGTCAACAGCAAAGAATTAGATTACTGGAGTGGAATTGGGGAGAGCATTTGTATAGACTGGAAAGTACTAGATGAACAGAGAGGCTAACAGAATGGATCCCATTAGAAGGTAAAAGAAAGAAAGGGAGGCAAAGAAAGAGATGGCGAGACAATTTACTCAACGTTGTGTACTGGACTGGATGCAAGAGGCGCGCGATAGAAGTATGTGGAGCAATTTAGAAACCACATACAATCTACGCAGCAAAGACATGACGTCACATAAATCCTGAATCTCGCAGTTAGAGTTTACCGCGCGAACGATATATATAAGACTATCCGAAATCAACTTACGGGCCCCCCGACCCTTGTTCGACAACGATACTGGCGCATCACGTTGCTGCTGAGCCTGTAGCTTTAAATTCCCCTGTGAATAATAATGATATATCCTTGATCCAGCCTCTGGCTGTCCTCCCCTCAGCGAACGCCCTAAGCCGAGATTCATACCCCACAGGAACCCCTTAGCGAGCGTTCGCCTAGTTTTCATTAAGAATAGTTTATGCCCCTGGCTGGAGGCTTTTACACGCTAAAGGCAGCCACAGGAAAGTCCGGTTAAGCAGCCAGGACCTTAGTGGTCAGCTGGAAGACGCTCTTATAAAAAAAAAAAAAAAAACTTACGGGCAGTTGCCCGCCAGACACAACACCCGTCTGGTCGGAGGATCCTCCCTTTTCTAATGAGGATGAGTGAACCTTTTGATCTGTTCCTCATACTACTAAAGGAACAAGCGTTACAAGAAATAAGTGTACTTACTGTTTTGTTCTTTTTTTGTTACTACCTTTATTATCTATTCTTTCATCTTTTCCAGGTCTTGCCTGTTCGACGCCGGCTTCCCGTATCGCGGGAGGTACCCCGACCAAGGCTGAGAAGTATCCTTCTATCGTCCAGGTGGAGTCGATGGGCACGTCCGCCAGAACCTGGACGCAAATTTGTGGAGGCAACATCCTGACTGCCAGATATGTGCTGTCAGCAGCACATTGCTTCCATGGAATGTGAGTAGTTTACTTGAAATGTCCATCGTCTTCAAAATAGTTTATAATTTAACTTAAACATACTTACATGAAATACAATAGACGACTTATATTTAGTAACCTAATTCGCTTAAAGAGTCATAAATAGTAAAAAATTTATACATAACCAATGAGTCCAAACACGATGGTGCTATCTTGTTTTATTGAGAAGTACCAATGACCAACTTCCGACTCCATTATCAGACCAGGTCCATGGTATCATTTTTTCAAAATGTCTCGGTAGTTGTATAAGTATGCCAAGTTTTAGCTCAATCGGACTATCGGATGCCAGAAAGTGCTAGAAAAATGGATGACAATTGGAGTAACTAGAAACACATATGGCCACCTTCCCTTCCGGCCCCATCATCAGACCCTGATCACCGCCTAGTGTGAAAGCACTTGTTAATACATAGCCAATGAGTCCAAACCTGATGGTGCTACGTTGTTTGATTGAGGAGTTCCTATGGCCAACTTCCGGCTCCATCATCAGATCAGCTCCGTGATATATTTTTTCAAAATGTCTCGGTAGTTATATAAGTATGCCAAGTTGCAGCTCAATCTCAATTGTCAGGAAGGGCTTGAAAAATTGATGACAATTGGAGTAACCGGAAACACATACGAACAGAGCAAGCAAAAAAATTTTCAAATTAACTTCTTCATCACTCATTAGAAAATCTATTGCACAAAATTTTCATCATTTAACAAATTGTAGTTTAAAATCATTTGTGATTTGAAATCATTTCAAAATAATGTGCTTGCGAATCTAACGTCAAATAGGTTATCATGAGGGCCAAAACAATCACCTGACAAACGCTTTGAAAGCGGTTGCCACGCTTTCAAACCGTTTCGTATCTCTACAACGACTTTCAACAGGATTAACTTAAATAAACTTTTCGGTAGCTTATTAAATATCAATCCAATACATTTTTATTACTTTTTCCTCATCATTATCACTGATAGAATATCGGTTGTCCTGGCTATTATGAATCTGTATGGAACGACTGATTTACTCTGTATTTCCAGAGACTATGAACCCAAGAACCGCCGCATCAGGGCTGGTTCCTACCTCTGGAGCTATGGCGGCGAGATCTCCTACGTGGACGTGGAGATCAACCACCCAACCTATGGCTCCAACGACATGGATGGCGACATCTCTTTAGTGCGTCTCTCGACTCCCCTGAGTTATAGTGACATCATCCAACAGGGTTCCATCATTGCGCATGGTTTCCAAATGCCTACAGGCACATCTGTGGATATAGTTGGTTGGGGCGCTGATAGGGTTAGTTTATTTAACAATATTTATCAAATAGATATTCTTTATAGGTCTTTGACATATCTCGGGATCCTGGGGTCCCGACCCTTTGGAAGGCGTACGAGGGGCCGAAGCCAACTCGCAGAGGCCCCTTAGACATAAGCTTTCGGTACCGAGTATAGCGAGCATACCGATCCCGCATCGCTGTCGTACCGACCAGTGAGGACCCGCTCCACTTCCCCGTTCCGCTTCCCCGTTCCCTTTCCCCGCTCCGCTTCCCGGTTTTGTATGAATTTTTAAACTAATTCGCAAATCCCTCACCACTGAAGCGGAGAGGAGATTTTATGCAATTCCATTGGTTAATATTGGCATAGCTCCTCTCCTCTCCGTTCTAGTGGACGGGCAGCCTAACTCCGGATTTTTAATTTGTCTCTCTGTGATATTTATCCATTTTTAGTTGGCATTTTTGTCGTAGTCGGGTTTTAGTTTTTCTAACCTATATTTTTTAATCTTACTGTACAAGAACAACTTACTGTAATCTGTACTAACATAAAACTATCTAAACACCAAACTAATTCTTAACTTTCATTAACAGATCGGAGGCTTAGCTTCTAACGTAATTCGGGAGGCCACCGTCTTCATTGTCGACAGGAAGACCTGTGCTGAACGTTACAGCGCTCTGACCGTTCCTCGCACCGTCACTGAGAACATGATCTGTGCCAACGTCCTAGACGTTGGCGGCAAGGATGCCTGCACCGGCGACCTTGGAGGTCCCCTTTACTACGGGGAAATCCTCGTCGGCATCCTATCTTGGGGCGAGGGTTGTGCGAACAAGACTTTACCTGGAGTCAGTACTGCTGTGTCTTCGTATACAAATTGGATTATTTCTGCCGCTGTTTAGGAGACTTCTTTGTTCCCTTGCCCCTCCGATTAATGTAGATGAGTTATCAAGTTATTCTCATGTTTATAATATCATAGTTCATTCTCCTTCGTATACGTGAATAACGCTAGGTGTATGCTGATGTACATTTGATACAGTATTGTGACAACACAGCAATCCAGTGACATTGAATTGGCCATTGGCTGTGTAGCGGCTGCTCTATTTAAAACTAGTGCTGGATACTGGATGCTGGACTGAATTGAAAAGTGCCATTGGTGAAATAATATCATTTCACTGTCACTAGATTGGGAATTTGGGAATTTACATTGCCTCAGTATCATATTCCAGCGTTGAACGCTGGAATATGATACTGAGGCAATGTAAATTCCTGGAAAAGTTTCGGCCCTGAATAATGGCTACAATTTTATTAAATGTATATCTTCCATTCTCTCACTCACACCAATATTTAATTCGGTACCTACCGGAACAGCTTTATTAACTCTTATAAATAAATAAATGACTATTTATGAATTATTGTTGTTTTATTTATTTCATCATCATCATCATCAGCCTATTAATGTTCCCACTGCTGGGACACAGGCCTCCTCTCGGTGAGAGGGAGTGGGCCGCAATCCACCACGCGGGCCCAGTGCGGGTTGGTAGATGTCACATGTCTTCGAATTTTTGGTTCTAAGACATGCCGGTTTCCTCACGATGTTTTCCTTCACCGTTTTTGAGAGCAGTGTTGATGAAATTATTTACACAAAGTAAAGCGCCTGCCTGGGTTCGAACCCACGACCTACAACTCGTAAGTCGGGGCCGATACCACTGGACCACCACTTTATTTAGTTATGCCATGTTTATTGCTGTTTTATCTCTGATAAGGTAGTTCAAGATCATCGGTAATTGACTAGATCATGATTACTATCGATAATATTAAAGTTAGTTTATTTGTTGACGACCACAGCACCATCTTCTGGCAACATACAACACAATCGATGAGACGAAGGCGGCGCAGAGGGGATGGGCAGACACCACGGCGCGACACTAGCGACGCGCGCGGATTTTTCACTGTCTTGGTGACACGCCAACGAACTCACGCGAATTCAAACTGTTAAACTATTAAATTGTGAAAAATCCATCCAAATTGTAAAACACGATATTACACGCTATCATTAAGGAGCCTTGTGTCTGATTTAAAATCCACGACGCTGACACGACGACGACCTGACGCAGAAACCCCAACATATTTGGACCTTCGATCCGAACGTTCATCCGAAGCAGCAAGCACCACTTTCACAAACGGTCAGGTGAATCCACCCAATTTCCTTCCAACGTCCTGTGCTCAGTTTGTGCTAATATCGTCATTTTTCGCAATAATTCCAATGTTCAACTACGGTGCAAATTGTGCGTCTACCTACATCGCGCGGGCGCACCCCGGTCAACTGTAAGTACTTGATCTTTCTCTCTTCCAAGCCACCAAAATTACTAACAAGAGGCATTCAATTGTAGAAATAGAAAGTAGTAAAGATATCATCCGCGATTTAGTTAAGAATAGGGGTACCGTTAAGCGAAAATTAACTTTGTTTTCTAAATATGCGCAGTCATTAGATTTTTCGCAAATAACGGACGCTCAGAAAGCAGAGTTAGAGGAGCGTTTTCAAGCCTTTAAATTGCTAATCGAACAATTTTCTATTATACAAGATGAATTAGATTCCATTGTGTCAGATAGTCAGTTAGATGGGGAACTGCAAGAGAGAGAAACGTTTCAAAATCAGTTTTATGCTATTGTGGGCAAGGTTAAATGTATTTTGAAAGATACTTCCACTCAAAATGTAGGCGGTCAAAGTCGCACTTTTAATTGCATGAAGTTACCCACAATTTCATTACCGAAATTCGACGGTTCATACGATCAATGGCTCGAGTTTCGCGATACTTACTTATCAATGATACACAATAGTGACAATCTAGATAATGGTCAGAAGTTCCACTACTTACGTTCAGTTCTTACAGGTGATGCACTACAAGTAGTTAAGGCATTAGAGTTTTGTTCCGACAACTATTTAGTTACTTGGAGTCTCTTAGAGAATAGATATAACAATGATAATTTGCTAGTTAGTAATCACGTTAACGCTTTATTCTATGCTCAATCAATGAATAAAGAATCAGCTTCTCAAATTCGCACATTAATAGATACAGTTTTAAGAAACATTCGGGCGCTAAAAACGTTAGAGGAACCTACAGAAACGTGGGATACTTTAATTATCCACATAGTAACATCCAAGCTAGATTCCTCGACCGATCGCGAGTGGGAAAGTTACAAAAGTACCCTCCCGAAAGTAGGAAAATTAAAGTTGTCTGAATTAATGAAATTCCTCAAAAATCGTGCTGATTTTTTAGAATCGATTAGGCCTCATAGCAAACAATCAGTAGACGTTAACACAAAGAAACAGTCGGTCACCAAATCACACAGTCATGTTATTACACGCAAAGATAACAATAAAAAATCATCAAATTCACCACGTTACAAATGCGCTCAGTGCGGTTCCAATCACCCGGTTTACTCGTGTGAAAATTTCCTTAATTTATCTCAAACTTCATTGAGGAGAAAAAGTTATGTCGTAATTGCCTACGATCAGATCACGCAGTAAACGAGTGTTGGTATGGGCCGTGCAGACATTGTAACAAAAAACACAACACGTTAATTCACACAGAGGGTGTTGTAGACGCTCGCGCATCATCAGCTGTTGCTCAAATCACGCAAAGAGTGCCACAGTCTGAATCAAATGATGCTAGTGCGTTACACATACAGATGCCGCTCACTATTTCTCACAAGTCTCACACAATATACAAGGAAGATAATAATACCAAAGCGCAATGTTTTTTAAATCCGGTATTATTATCGACCGCATTAGTGGAAATAGCGGACGAACATCATAAATATCACACAACGCGAGCTCTCCTCGATAATGGGAGCCAACATTGCTTCATATCTGAATCGCTTTGTAAAAAACTTAATCTTCAATTGATACAGTCCACCGTTCAAGTTATACGGGTAGGTAATACTATTTCCCAATCCACGCAATCATGTCGTGTTCAGATGCGATCCAAAAGGAACACATATAGCACGCAGTTTAGCTGTTTAGTTTTGCCTCGTATTACGGCACAATTACCATCACTAGGAGGTAACTATCACATAGAAATACCAAGCAATATTCAACTTGCCGATCCAGAATTCTATCTGTCTGGCGAAATTTATTTATTGTTAGGGGCAGATAAGTTCTGGGACCTGCTTAGTACTCAATACTCAATACTCAATATCTTTATTGCTTTACCATAATGTGTACTTAGGTGGTAACTATATAATTTAGATCATTATGGACCCTCTATCTAGTGAAGGTCTGATACGGTTACCGAATGATATTTACAAAACACACAACTTGGTTGGGTCATATCGGGACCTGTTCATCAAAAGGTTTCACGCGTCAACCTTATTCATTGCAATTTCACGCAAACATTACATTCAGAACTCAAACGATTTTGGAAACTGGAAGAAATATCTTCAACGCATAACAATCTCACTAAAGATGAAAGTGCATGCGAAAATTTAGTCAAAGATACGACTTTACGCGTCGATAAAGGTCGTTTTTCTGTGCGCATTCCACTCAGTCAATCAGCTGATGTTTTACACGACACATTTTCTATAGCAAAAAACAGGTTTCTTGCACTCGAACGCAAACTAATTAGGAGTGCGCCGAGCTATAGAAAAATGTATAACGATTTTATGAGTGAATACTTAGGCCTGGGACACACGAGTCACACAGAATACTCGTCACGCATTCCACGTTATGTTATTGGAGAAAACACACACATTCTTAAATTACATGTGTTTTGTGACGCCTGGCAAGACGCATACGGCGCCTGCGCATATATACGCAGCTATACAGATGCACAGGTGATATCAGTCACGTTGTTATGTGCGAAAAGTAAGGTCGCTCCCGTTATACCAGTTACCGTTACCGTGCCGCGCTTAGAACTGTGTGGCGCGCTAGTAGCAGCAAAGTTGTTTACGAAAATTAGTAACTCATTAAGATTATCTTTCAATAACGTCTACTTTTGGTCAGACTCGTTCTCATATGACAAGAAACATCCTTTGTTGTTGTGTGGTACGAGTAAACACACATTGACTCGCCTCATATTTGAGCATCAACATACATCACTGTTACACGCAGGGTCTCAGTTATTACTGGCCACAATTCGTGATACTTGGTGGCCTATTAGAGGGCGTAACTTGGATAAACAAGTGGTGCACACCTGTATGAGATGCAAGCGTATGCGACCTAACCCATTAAACATACAAATGGGTAACTTACCTACCGAACGACTGGAGCCAGGGTATCCATTCATACGTAGTGGCGTGGATTATGCTGGGCCATTGTTAATGCTGAACTGTGCCGGAAGGGGGGCAAAGTTAACGAAATGCTATATATGTCTCTTTGTATGTTTTACTACGCGCGCAATACATTTAGAATTGGTCACAAGTCTCACTACTAAAGCATATTTGCTGGCGTTGAAACGTTTCATCTCTCGACGTGGTAAACCATTATAGGTATGGGCGTTATTTCACGTCACTAGTTACAATAACTGGCTACAGGGCATGTAGCCGAATAACTAGTTTCGAATCACACATAAACACGTGATTTTTGTAACTAGTTACATTACAATGCAGTGATCGAATCAAAAACGAGAAACGAAACAAAAGTCTGTACGATGCCATTGCGAGCGCAAAAGTAGCTACAAAAACTTCTCCGTTCAAAAAACTTAAAGCTAATTTGTAACGTATTACATATGTAACCATTTATATTTTCGTTTCGCAAATAACTGTAATACTTCGATATAATCACCATGTTGAATCACCGAATAGAATTTAAAAAATAACTAGTTACTAAAATCACTAGTTTTCAAAACAGGTGACGCACTCGAAGTCACTAGTTACGTTACGTTTCGCGAAAATCACGTAACGACCCATACCTAAACCATTACAGATTTATTCTGACAATGGCACTACTTTTGTAGGAGCATTAAAAGAATTTTCAAAATTTTTAGATTCTTAAAAAACTGATATCATAGATTTTACAACGAATAACTCCATAGAATTCAGATTTATTCCGCCGTATTCGCCTCACTTTGGTGGTTTGTGGGAGGCAGGGGTCAAGTCCTGTAAATTTAATTTATGTCGCATTATAGGCAATGCACATTTAACTTACGAAGAGTTGAGTACGGTATTGGCACAAATTGAAGCTGTCCTCAACTCCCGACCTATGCACCCAATGTCCACAGACCCGAACGACCTGCTTCCTTTATGTCCTGCTCATTTCCTGATTGGCCGACCGCTCACCGCACCCGCCAGTCGGGACCTCACTGCAACGGCTACGCAGCGCCTGCCACGATACGATCACGTGGAACAAATGAGACAGAACTTCTGGCAACGCTGGTCAACCGAGTACATCTCTGAGCTCCAGAAGAGGACGAAGTGGCAACTCAATCAGGACACACTTGCCCCTGACACCCTTGTCCTAATCAAAGAGGACCACCTACCACCTTTGAAGTGGCGCCTCGGACGAGTGCTGCACATATTCACCGGCAAAGATGGCATCTCACGCGTGGCAACCATCAAAACAGCGACGGGCGTTATTCGACGATCCTATCCAAGAATTTGCCCGCTCCTGCATCCGGATGACAATCGAACGAGCAGCATCTCAGCTTCATTGGAACCTGATGTTTCCAAGGCCGCGGGCATGTTGACGACCACAGCACCATCTTCTGGCAACATACAACACAATCGATGAGACGAAGGCGGCGCAGAGGGGATGGGCAGACACCACGGCGCGACACTAGCGACGCGCGCGGATTTTTCACTGTCTTGGTGACACGCCAACGAACTCACGCGAATTCAAACTGTTAAACTATTAAATTGTGAAAAATCCATCCAAATTGTAAAACACGATATTACACGCTATCATTAAGGAGCCTTGTGTCTGATTTAAAATCCACGACGCTGTCACGACGACGACCTGACGCAGAAACCCCAACAATTTATACACTTAGATAAGTACAGATAGCCGCGCGTCCATAGTAACATATTCGGGAGTGCCTCCGCTGCCGGCGGCGGTACCCAAAAATAGCGCCGTTGGGAACCGACAGTACATTACTGCCAGCAGCTGAGATTAAAAACATCGGCTGCCGGCGCCGCCACCCGCCGGCTCCCATAATGTTTACCAGCGGTGTTTATGGAAAACCTTCTAGTATTCAGAACCTCAACTTACCATCTAACTCAACCAAAAAAGATTTTTTTCTATACAGGGTGACTTGTAATTTGACGTATTCCTTCCAGGACATGATAGGTTGACCCATTGGCAACAATTAAGCACTCCATGAAGCCTAGGTGAAAATACATGGGCCTCGAGTAAATCCAATAGTTATATATGTTGTATATAATATGTTTTTTTTTTATTTACCAGAAATCGTCTAAATATCACTTTTCTCCAAACTGTCAAATGGGATTTCCTTTATTGCTATTCCAATGGATACCTAATACTTTTACAAACCTTTCCTTGTAACCAAATTTTCTAAATCATCAAACAAAGTAAAATGATGAAGTTTACTAACCATTTTCAAAAATGATCTACATACATGAACTTTGACACCAGTTATCTCAACATTTTTGTAAAGCGTTAAGCGTACAAATTACGGCGAAGATATCTTTGTTTAATCAGCTATCTAAAGAAGTACAAAAGTAATAAAAATATTCAAAGGTGCCGATGAAAATTCGACCTTTGCCAGCATAAGGCTGCCTGTCCACTGGAGCGGAGAGGAGAGGAGAGGAGCGGAGATGTGCTAATTTTAACCAATAGAATCTTGACTCCGCCCCTGACTTTAGATTTGATTGGTTAATAATGGTAAATCTCCGCTCCTCTTTTCTCCTCTCCGCTCCAGTGGGCAGGCAGCCTTATGCACTGTGCATAATGCTGGCAAAGGTCGAATTTGCAAAATATTAAAAAATAAATTTTAAATTGTGTAATAATCGAATTAATTAACTGATTTATGCCATTCCACTAGTTTCTAACCCACCCACAATCCGTTGCACATTAGGCACCCAAGTCGTCATGACCAGGTCAAAGTCGCGAACCGGCTTTTGAGTTTTTAACATGACTCACGGTCTACTCGCTGGTCACGGTTCACTTGTCGCATAGTATGCGTGTTTTTTAAATATAGCGCATATACATACGTCTGCCTTAAGTAGAAGTACTATGGCAAATAATAATACATGCAGCGGAATATAATTATTATTTGAACTAATTTCACTTCAAGCGCTACCAAGACAGAAGTAAAAGGATAGCCCTTACTCTTCTTCTAACTTCTAAAGGTTTTGTTTTAAAAGAGCTCCTCTGTCTCAGCACCCACCTTCACAGAGGTGCCCATTTTCAACCAAACTTATAATGTAACCAACCGTAAGAGCTGCTTAAGCTCTACGCAGACCATCTAGGACAAAACACCTAATGAGATAAGCAAATTGTGGGAAGACCAGCATTCACCACCTCGGCTGGACGTCGTAAAACCCCAGGAGTATTTGCCTCCCGTGCGTGGTCTACAGTTGTCTATGTGGAAAGCTCTGAATCGATTGCGTACCCCAGTCGGCCGCTTCAGGCACAATTTGTCGAAGTGGGGGATCACTGATCCATCCAACACCCAGTGCAAGTGCGGTGCTTCAAATCAGACCATGCCCCACTTGCTGGAGTGTCCTCTAAGTGCACCTCGGATGAACGAAAGAATGCCACTGATGCCGCAATCAAGTTCAATCAACATGCCCACCTGTTAGGCTCCATTCCCAAATTAGACACATTAAATTCTTTATATATAAAACAAAAGGTATTTTATAATAAAACACGTTATCAATAATTAAATTATCTTTAAAATGGGGAAAGTTTCAGCCGTGATTGTCAGTTTTTTATCCGCGTTCACTATGTAATATAAACTTAATCTAAAATATTCATAAATTAAGTTATATTAGAACGAAGTTCCCTTTCGCGCGTTGCGAAAGGGGGCTAGACGGAAAAAATTAAGACCAAAATTTGTAACGACACTTTTTATTTTTTTATTATAACGCCATCTTTGAGCGACCACAGGTACTAATTAGTGGCATGCCTTTGTGAGGTTCATTCCATAACTTCGTTCCAACCGAGTGTCCTTTGACACCTCTCAGTTTTTTTTATTCGCTCCAAAACAAATCGCCGACGTCACCCAAAAGGCGATCAAGCTTAAGTGGGACTGGGCCGGACACGTCTGCCGTATGTCAAATGAATCATGGGCCAAATCTACCACCATGTGGGTCCCAGAAAACGTCCGTCGACATCGAGGCAGACCCAGAAGAAGATGGCGAGACGAGCTTGACGCCTACAGACAGGACTGGTCCACACTGGCTCAAAACAGAGAGGAGTGGAAAGAAGAAAGGGAGGCTAATGCCCTGCAGTGGGACACAGGCTAAAAATAAAAAATAATAAATAAAATCTTTTATTCTTTAATCGTTAGGATGGCGCTCCGTGGGTCCTTTTAATTAAAACACTGAGATTCTGCTACACTGAATTTATTTAAACTTGCACATCAAAATTACAATTAGTCGGAAAAGATGTTAATCGGATAGAATTTTGTAGGTTGACTGCGCCGCTATGCATTGCGAGCAGTTTTATATAGTACATTAAATGTAAAGTCAGCAGTAATTGCTGTACGGTAAAATTATGTATAACATCTCCCCCCTTAAGACGGAGCTTTATATTTTACAAAATAAAGCGCAGAAAAAAATTAAAATAAGTACTACTACAACACAAAAAGGAAAGAGAACAAAATATCATACATATGAGAAAATGTGCTTTACAGACAGAAAAGTATGTTACTAACATTAACATAAATAATCGGGCAAATAATAAGTAGAGATAAAATAAAAAAATACAATGTAAAGTATACCTAATAGTATGTTTTACATGTTTTATAATAGTACATGAGTAAAGAAACAATGGTGTTCATATTTTGTCAACGTGATACATTTTTAGCTAAGTACAAGATAAAAAGTGTTCAGCGACGCTCAATGTAAGTAATCGGAGAGAGCATAATATGATAACTGTTGATTATTTTACAATAATAATTTTAAGTTTAAGTATAAAAAAAAAAATACAATGTTAATAAAAAAATAGAACAATTACAAAAATCTGTTTTAAGATTATTATTCAACGATTTAAATCAATCTTATTAATAGTGTGGCAAACAAAAATCTTAAACGCATAAAATATGGTAGGAAAGTGTAGGTAATACAATAATTTGAAATATGCAGTCTATGATAACATTATTATGAATAAAGTAGTACATTGTTTAGGCTTAGACTAAATGTAAACAAATCATACATAATGAGGGTTTTTGATGTAACTTTGAAATCACATCATTTAAAAGTAGGATTGTTAATCATAAACATAAAATAAAAGTTAATACAATACAAATATTGCATACCACTTAGAATTAATCGCAAATCTAGCATCCGTTACAGCCATGTAAAACACAGTAGAATGAATAAGAACATGAGGTAATAAAGATAAATTGAAATTATTTTAACGCAAACTAGTTTAGTAAATGTATCTAAAAAATATAACTCTTTGATTTCTTTCTTATAAATATTAAAATAAATGAATTGATTGCGATTATATATATTTATAAAAATAAATGATAAACTACTAATTTTGTTAAAGTTTTTCTTATAATTATGAACCTTAACAAGAAAGAGAAAGAATATTTTATAATTTGAGTCAACGAACTGTTCAGTTTCAAGTTCGCGTTCAGCTGATTGCAACTCAGCGGAATTTGGTATCATTGACAGCTGTTTGAAGTGTAGTGAAACTGGACACGAAATTAATTGTTGCTTGGATAAATGTAAACTTGAATTATTTAAATTGGAATTGATAGTTGCATTTAATAAATTAGGAGATAAGTAATTTGAATTATAAATATCAGAAAAATGAGACTCAATTGATATAAGATCAGGCTCAAGAACTGATTGGTTTAAAAACCAAGGAAACACAGTAGAAATCGTAGAACCAGTGTCAAGTAAAAATCGTAAAACTTTATCATTAAAATTAGGTTTTAAGTAAACGTGAAGTAGATTAATATTGTTGGTAATATTCTCACGTGAGCAATCCCTAGGAAAAGAACTCTGATTTTCACGAGATGAGGAATTGCGTTTAAAAATATTTGACTTTTCTGAACCTTGTGTTTTAAATAATTTAGGAACACGGCCTTTATATAATTTACTAGAAGACTTTGTGTGTGCACTGAGTTGTGTTGGAGAAAATTTAGAAACACAGTTTGAAAGACACATAGTATCTTTAGTTGCACTAACCTGTGTTGAAAATAATTTAGGAACACAGTTTGAAGGACTTTTAGTAACTTTATTTGCGCTAACCTGTGTTGAAGAAAATGTAAGAACACAGTTTGAAGGACTTGTAATACCTTTACTTGCGCTAACCTGTGTTGAAGAAAATGTAGGAACACAGTTTGAAGGACTTTTAATACCTTTACTTGCGCTAACCTGTGTTAAAGAAAATGTAGGAACACAGGATTTAGAAGAACTTTTTGTGTCATTTAAATGAATAACAAGAGGTTTCGGCAGACACGGAACCGGAACCCTATTTAGTTTAAATGACTGCTTACTTCATTATCATTTAAAGTGTCAACAACATGCACATTAAAATGAATATCATTTGCAGAGCTATGAGTTTTTGGTGCATGTGTACTGGATAGTGTCGCGTTGCGAGAATCATTTTTAAACTTAAGCTTGCGACATTCGCCTAATGTATGACCTCGTTTTTTACAGTATGCGCACATTTTATTATTGTTGAAAAAGGAATGATTATTTTTTAAATTATGATCTTCTGAATTAACTTGATGAATATTAGATGTAGAATAATTTTTATGATAACAATCGGAAGCGATATGGCCAAAGTTTTGACAAATTGTGCATTGTTTGAATGATCTTTGAGACATTTGAGAAAGATTATAGATCTTTTCTTCTTCAATTGCATGAGAAATAGCGTCGGACAATGTTTTAGGATTCCGACATCGCACAATGTGTGAAATGTTTGAATTTAAACCTAACAAAAATGTATTTAGGGCCAAATCTTCCATAGCAGCTAATCTACCTATAAGTTCTTTGTCATCCTCACAGCTGTAATGAACGTCAGATAGAATGCGTGTGAGACATGATTCAAGTCGAATTGAATATTGCGTCACATCCTCAGAAGGCAATTGCTTGCAGTTTTGTAAATCTACAAGTAAATGGGTCGAGTGTTTTTTCTCCCCGAAAGTGGATTTTAAAAATTGTTTTATTTCAGACCACGTGTTTAGTCTTTTTAAGCAAATTGCTAATTGTGCTTTGCCTTCGAGTTGTGAAATAATATATTTACACATAAAATTCTGTTGGTCTGTACTGGCTAGCGAAATTGCATTTTCGCAATTCGTCAAAAATGCGGGCAATGTCTCGCGATCCCCGTTGTAGGTTTTAATAAATTTGGTTAACACTGAAAGTGTGATTTTGTCAGACATTTTATGAACCTTACTAAAAACGTTAAATAATTAAAGCAGTACAGATCATCAGAAACGCACTTAAAATGAAAATAGATTTATAAAACATGCAAAATAAAGCTAGAAATTACGAAAAATCACTTTCACCAAAATTCACTTTGTAAACATTGAAATAAAAACTCACATTAAGAAAATCAGCACTCACTAAAATTTTGGAGACTTCCGAAAACTAAAAGTAGAGCAACACGTGGCTAGAAGTGCAGCGATGACGTCAACTTCGGTGATTCGTCAACTCAGGGAGTACGACTCCCTGAGTTTACACGTTACAAGGTTACACGGTACCTTGAAGTCTCGTTGCGATGCTCGTGAAAACTTGTCACATGGAAGGTCTACGTGAGCTGGTGATGATGGCGAGTCAACCGTCCGATAGTGGTGATAAAAGGACTTTGGACTGATGATGGATTTGATGTACAGGCGGAGGTCGTCAGCGAGACCTCTCTTGTGATGCGGGCTCGCACTCGAAAGTGGAGACTGACCGTCGACCACAGGGTAGCAGGAGGTGTTCCGGGGTGACGCGGGCTCACGCTCAACAGCGGAGGCTGATCGTCGATCACGTGGAATGCAGTAGCGCGGGCTTAGGCTTTTGAGGAACCCAAGGCTTATCGTCGACCACTTACCGAAAGGACTACTAGGCCACGGAGCCAACAAATACTATGGTGCAGACGAGTGGAAACGAATTCGCGACGCCTACACCTATAGATCCCAGTACTTAACGATTTTTCCTGGGAGCCCACTTCTGACACCAATTTGTTAGGATGGCGCTCCGTGGGTCCTTTTAATTAAAACACTGAGATTCTGCTACACTGAATTTATTTAAACTTGCACATCAAAATTACAATTAGTCGGAAAAGATGTTAATCGGATAGAATTTTGTAGGTTGACTGCGCCGCTATGCATTGCGAGCAGTTTTATATAGTACATTAAATGTAAAGTCAGCAGTAATTGCTGTACGGTAAAATTATGTATAACAACTCGTTTAGACGTGATCTTCAGTAAATCATAAAAGTCGGTGATCATCGCCTCGGAAACTTTAATAAGCTGCATATCAGCGTGAGAGATGGCGCCACCGGGCTAGTTTTTATTTACTTAGATTTATTTCTCCGTTTGCAATTGATCCATATTTGAAATAAATAAGTCACCTTCAGTTCACTTTCGCGGGAGCCGATATCATTTATAGTGCAATAACGATTAGTGTCTAGATAAACATAAATAGTCACTTTTTATCGTTTTAAGGTCCCGTAACAACGGCTTTGTTAATATCTTTATAATTTTACAATGTGTTTATCAGGTATTAAAATTGTGTGGTGACTTCTGATGCCACAGTTGAATTGAACATGGCAACGCTGACCCTCCTTGCTCTGGCCCTCTTTGCAGGTATTTATAATCCTAAATATGTATAAACTTTAATAAAATGATGACATAGAGTTTGCAAGTACGGATGTCAACAGAGTTTGAGATAAAGATGATTGGTATAGGAAGTAGTAAGTGTTAGTCTGCGTCCTGAACACTGCTAGACTTCCCCCTATGACTTCCAGTTCTTGCGATCCAGGGCTAAATTGGACCAATGGCCGTAGTTCTGTCCAGCTCGTCCCGACATCTTATGCGGGGTCTGCCGCAAAGTCTTCTGGCTGTGTTGGGCTCAAAACTATGGTTAATTTAGCCCACAGCATATGGTAGACCGGAGACGTGGCCAGCTCAGTTCCACTTCAGCTTAGCAACTTGAGCAATGTCAGTAATATTAACAAAATAATTTATGAGATAAAAAGTGTAGTGAACAAGATATATCACAGAGCAAATAATCTAGTCAAGATGACGCTTTTTTTTTTTTTTTTTGGGTGGGAAATCATCAAATGACTTCTCCCGCTCTGGGCGGAGCGGAAGGGCGTGTCAGACTTTTACTGACTAAAACCCACCCGTGTTCCTTCCCTTGCCTAGACCAGGGCCACGGTTTCCCCTAAGGACTTATCCGCAACCCCAGTAGTCAAGATGACGCTAGGAATGCTCCCCGAAAACTCTTTACAAGATAACGATTATAAATAAAACTATGTCTTTCTTTTATCTTTCACTAACTTAACAATTTCGTTATGTAAGTACGTAATCATCATTATGAATAAGTATGTTTCAACAAGTAATCCAACATTTCTTCTACATTATTTGAGTAGAAACAGAGAAGCTCGTGGCTAAGTGAGGAGCTCGTGGCTAAGTAATAACAAGCCGCACGGGTCGATCCATCAGGTTAAGCTACGTTTGCCGGGGTTGGTCAGTGGATGGGTGACCATCTTTACATACCGAAACTCCTCCGTGCCTCGGAAAGCACGTTAAGCACGTCGGTCCTGGCTGTAATTCGTGGATCTTTGACAGTCTTTACGAGTCGTCAGAAGCCCGAAAGTCTGACACCAGTCTTACCAAGGGGTATCGTATTAGCCAGTTACTGGGTTGTGGAGGTCAGATAGGCAATCGTTCCATGTAAAATACTGGTATTCAGCTGCATCCGGTTAGACTGGAAGCCAACCCCAAGATAGTTGGGAAAAGGCTAAGAAGATTGATTTTATTTGAGTAGGAACAAGCGTTACAAGAAATAACTGCCTAGCACCACCTATATAGCAGTACTATTTTAATATTTCTTTCAGTGGGGGAAAGAAATGGAGCTATACGTCCTGTAGAGTTTCATCTCTTTCCCACACTAAAGTAAAGCTTTAGAGGTGCTGGTAGGCCCCCAGTACCCACTGTTGTATGACTACCTTTATCTGAATCTGTTCTTCCATCTTTTTCCAGGTCTTGCCTGTTCGACGCCGGCTTCCCGTATCGCGGGAGGTACCCCGACCACCGTCGCGCAGTATCCTTCCATCGTTCAGGTGGAGGCGCTGGGCACGTCCTCCGGCATCTGGTCGCAAACTTGTGGAGGCAACATTCTGACTGCCAGATATGTGCTGTCAGCAGCACATTGCTTCCATGGAATGTGAGTAATTTAGAAGTCCGTCGTATACAATGTTTTTTTTCTGCTTAATCCTACTACTTTCACAAACACTAATTAATGCCTAATAAAATGTCTGAAGACAAATGCGAAAACTCAAAACAGTGTTATAATAACTTGCCCGAAAATAAAAAAATATTATTAAAAAATGTGAATAAAGTGAGCGAGCAGTGGTGGCCCAGTGGTAACGGACCTGATTTACAAGGTGTAGGTCATGGGTTCGAACCCAGGCAGGCGGTTTACTTTGTGTAAAATAATTTCTACATATAATATTATAGAAATGTTTGTCGTGCTTTAGTTTGTCGAGTGAAAATTGTGTCGCGCTATCGTTCGTCGATCAAAAGTTTCGTCGTCCCCTCGATGGTAGAGAAGACAATCAGTCGCACTAACGTTTGTCGATCAAAAGTTTCGTCGTGCCATCGTTTGTCGTGAAAACAATCTGTCGCACTAACGCTCGACGAGCTGATGTGCTGTCGCACCGCTGATGGTCGACCTATCGTACTGTCGCCCTAGCATTTGTCGTGCATTTGTTTGTCGCAACTATGATACGGAGTCCATTTTTGTGGTTTGAAAACATTTTTCTAAATGATGTGCCTGAGAATCTAAGTAACGTCAATTAGGTTATAAATCACGATCTGAGGGCCAAGACAATCAGTGCAATCGCATACAAAGCGTTTGGTATTTCTACAACGACATTCAACACAATTACAATAATTGACATAAACTTTTCGGTAGCATATGTCAATAATCCAATACATTTTTGACATCATCTTTAGCGCTGATAGAATGTAATTGTGTCCTGATCCTTAGGAAACTGTATAGACTGATTGACGTCTGTAATTCCAGATACTATGAACCCAAGAACCGTCGCATCAGGGCTGGTTCCTCCATCCGGAGTTACAGCGGCCAGGTTTCTTACGTAGACGTGGAGATGAACCATCCAACCTATGGCTTAAACGACATGGATGGTGACTTCTCTTTAGTGCGACTCTTGACTCCCCTGACCTATGGTGCCAACATCCAACAGGGTTCCATCATTGCGCAGGGTTTCGAAATGCCTGCAGACATACCTGTCGATATAGTTGGTTGGGGCGCTACTGAGGTTAGTATAGTTAACAATACTTCTCTCTTTACAATATCAAATGGATTTTGATATTATTAATTTATTATGTAGTCTTGAACTGTTATAGAAAGTATTAGCTACAGTCAGCGAAATCTGTATGCACTTGAAGAGGCACTTTTAATGGATTACGAATCCATTAAAAGTGCCTCCTCTCTATGGACTGCGAATAATACTTTCTGCCAATAGAAAGGCATTCACAAGTGGTTGCCCTTACATTGGTCGTGTTCCATAGGTATTGTTTGCATATATATTATCCTTGTATATTTTAATCCTTGTTGTCTGGGCGATATGGTTGTTGTTGGGTCATTGTCATAACCCAAAAAAAAACTGTTCATACGAATTATTTATGACACTTTTAATAACTGCGTCTTAATTTTACATCATAATAGTAAAGTAAACGAAACGTACTAGACCATACTGTAACAGATATGTATAAATTTATTTATTTTTTACTATTTACCACCACCATTTAACCGAATTGTCCACTTCGGTGGACTGTTCGCATTCTACCTTTCAATAGAATGTAGCTTATAATAAATACGTGCTTTTTATTAGTTTACAAAAATTATATATTTTCCTAATCTACGTATGTTTTCCATTTAACGTTAAAAGTATTTAAAAAAATGATAGAAATAAAACACACTTTTTGCATAATTTAATCTTGTCACAAAATTTTTTGTCTTTCCGGTGGACATTACTTTCGATACTGTCTAAAATGAAGTAAATGTCAAATGATGGAACGGAAAGTAAAATTGAACGCAGCCAATATCGTACTATCCCTATCAGAGACCATTTTGCCGTGACTCGTAAGCAGAAAACGTTGTTGTTCCGCTAAGAAAAATATTTAGTGATGTCAAAGTTGAGTTGTCTTTCCGGTTACTGCTGTAGTTTGGTAAATAAATCACTATAAATTCATCAAACATTCTTAACAACTAGTTAAACAATGAAACTTTATGAATATATCTTGGCTTTTGACATAACCTATAAACGGCGCAAGGTGTGAATGATTTTGCGAGAAATGTCCATTCGGTGGACATCTTTTTGGTGGAACTTTTGTCCACCGAAATGACAGATGTCCACCGAGTGGTTATTGGTGGGTTATTTAGTTATTATAACTTATAAAACTGCTTCTGATTACTGGTGTTTTTATCAGTTAAGGACTAATGACCTATTTTTGTTTCATTTTCGCTTTATTTTTATGAGTAAATATGATTTAAACCACCACTTCCCTCACACCTTTCTACGCCATGTCGACTTGTAGTTATCCATTGCTATATACTCTAAGTTAACAATGATTGGTACCTGTAATGTATTTCTAAGGGCATGGGAAATAATATTTTTTCATAAGCACGGTTTTTTCCCCTATGCATAATTTTTTACTAACAAAATCTCCTGCTCTACCTTGCACAGCTTTACTTTCTTTTCATTTGTGTGCATTGCTTGTTATGCTTTTGAAAAAAAAAACGAAGCCGTAAGCAAAAAACATTGAGTATGAGGAAGGCGCGTGAAAAACTTATCCAGAAGCCTTGGAAGAAAACTGAAGAAAGGACAGAGAATATTACTATCGGAAGAAAGCTGAAGAAATGATGCTTGAGTTTTGTAGGTTGTGTTGTATGAAATGTACCTAGTTCAGAAAATACTTGTATACATAACGGTTTAGACAGCAAAAAACTTGACATAGCACTATGTCCCAGACTTCTCCAAAATAATGTCCCAAATCTATAAAGTCCAGTCCTGAGTTCCTGACGACTCCTCTGCAAAGTCCTACTCGGAATGACACACCAGCTCCCGCGGAACGGATGAATTTACCGAATCCAACCTTGACTCCTTTGCACAGTCTAGTAGCCGACGGTCCAGGCCAATTGCGAGTGGCTCGATGCAGCAACCATTGAAAATTGACGAGCGCAGTCCATCACTGGTGATTGGAGGTAATGTCCATAAGCGCATACAATTTTCGGACGTATATTCTGACGGCTCAGATACGTCAACGGCAAAACCAGAGAATTCACTAATTCACCTTTCTCTGGCTGAACGGATTGAACGCTTCTGGTCTTTTGACGACGAAGACATATTTTGACCACCGAAATGAATTGTCTTTTCGGTAGACAGACACAAAACATTTTTTTATTTACTTTTTGAATGCTTTTAAGCGACTGATTTGTTTGTGATTATGTGAGGATAGCATTAACGTTATGTTTGTTCAAGATATTAATCACTTTTTGTTTTGTTTTTTTTCAATAATTAACATTTTAGTCCACTCGGTGGACATACTAGTCTTTTCGGTGGAACCGAAATATTGTTATTTCCTTATAAATCGCCTTTTTCGTAATATTGATCTCAGACTGATACTCACTTTTGTTGTAACGTTAAGTAAGAGTCATAATATACCTTTGATTTTTATAAATCACGTGTTTCTTTTTTTCGCAAAAAAAAACCCTAAGCTTGACAATGACCCAAATAGTCAAAAATTAATACATAACCAATGAGTCCAAACACGATAGTGCTGTCTTGTTTGATTGAGGAGTTCCTATGGCCACCTTCCAGCTTCATCATCAGACCCTGAACACCAGCCAAAGCCAAACACGATGGTGCTATCTTGTTTTATTGAGAAGTACCAATGACCAACTTCCGACTCCATCATCAGACCAGGTCCATGGTATCATTTTTTCAAAATGTCTCGGTAGTTGTATAAGTATGCCAAGTTTTAGCTCAATCGGATTATCAGATGCCAGAAAGTGCTAGAAAAATAGATGACAATTGGAGTAACTAGAAACACATATGGCCACCTTCCCTTCCGGCCCCATCATCAGACCCTGATCACCACCTAGTGTCAAAGCACTTGTTAATACATAGCCAATGAGTCCAAACCCGATGGTGCTACGTTGTTTGATTGAGGAGTTCCTATGGCCAACTTCCGGCTCCATCATCAGATCAGCTCCGTGATATATTTTTTCAAAATGTCTCGGTAGTTATATAAGTATGCCAAGTTGCAGCTCAATCGGATGTCAGGAAGGGCTTAAAAAATTGATGACAATTGGAGTAACCGGAAACACATACGAACAGAGCAAGCAAAAAAATTTTCAAATTAACTTCTTCATCACTCATTAGAAAATCTATTGCACAAAATTGTCATCATTTAACAAATTGTAGTTTAAAATCATTTGTGATTTGAAATCATTTCAAAATAATGTGCTTGCGAATCTAACGTCAAATAGGTTATCATGAGGGCCAAAACAATCACCTGACAAACGCTTTGAAAGCGGTTGCCACGCTTTCAAACCGTTTCGTATCTCTACAACGACTTTCAACAGGATTAACTTAAATAAACTTTTCGGTAGCTTATTAAATATCAATCCAATACATTTTTATTACTTTTTCCTCATCATTATCACTGATAGAATATCGGTTGTCCTGGCTATTATGAATCTGTATGGAACGACTGATTTACTCTGTATTTCCAGAGACTATGAACCCAAGAACCGCCGCATCAGGGCTGGTTCCTACCTCTGGAGCTATGGCGGTGAGATCTCCTACGTGGACGTAGAGATCAACCACCCAAGCTATGGCTCCAACGACATGGATGGCGACATCTCTTTAGTACGACTCTCGACTCCCCTGAGCTATAGTGACATCATCCAACAGGGTTCCATCATTGCGCATGGTTTCCAAATGCCTACAGGCACACCTGTCGACATAGTTGGTTGGGGCGCTGACAGGGTTAGTTTATTTAACAATATTTATCAAATAGATTTTCTTTAAAGGTCTTTGACATATCTCGGGACCCTGATGGCGTCCCGGACCTTTGGAAGGCGTACGAGGGGCTGAAGTCAACTCGCAGAGGCCTCTTAGACATAAGCTTTCGGTACCGAGTATAGCGAGCATACCGATCCCGCATCGCTGACGTACGGACCAGTGAGGAAAGGGCCTCAGGCTGCCTGTCCACTAGAACGGAAAGGAGAGGAGCTGTGCCAATATTAACCAATGGAATTGCATAAAATCTCTGCTCCGATTCAGTAGTGAGGGATTTGCGAATTAGTTAAAAAAATCATACAAAACCGAGAAGCGGAGCGGGGAAACGGAACGGGGAAGCGGATCGGGGAAGTGCAGCGGGGAAGCGGAGCGGGGATGCGGAGTGGGGAAGCGGAGCGGGGAAGCGGAGCGGGGAAGCGGAAAAAACTGGCCGCGAGGTATTGCAGCCGGCTCAAATAACTCGTCGCGTGAACTCGGCCTAGCTTCACACAGTCCGCAAGTCCGCTCCGCTACCTCACTCTGCTACCTCGGTCCGCACAGTCCGTAATTACGTACCGCTTCAATGGACAGGCAGCCTAACTCCGGATTTTTTATTTGTCTCTCTGTGATATTTATCCATTTTTAGTTGGCATTTTTGTCGTAGTTGGGTTTAAGTTTTTCTAACAGATATTTTTTAATCTTATTGTACAAGAATAACTTAGTGTATGTACTAACATAATACTATCTAAACACCAAAATAATCTTTAACTTTCATTAACAGATCGGAGGCTTAGCTTCTAACGTAATTCGGGAGGCCACCGTCTTCATTGTCGACAGGAAGACCTGCGCTGAACGTTACAGCGCTCTGACCGTTCCCCGCACCGTCACTGAGAACATGATCTGTGCCAACGTCCTAGACGTTGGCGGCAAGGATGCCTGCACCGGCGACCTTGGAGGTCCCCTTTACTACGGTGAAATCCTCGTCGGCATTCTATCTTGGGGCGAGGGTTGTGCGAACAAGACTTTACCTGGAGTCAGTACTGCTGTGTCCTCGTATACTAATTGGATTATTTCTGCTGCTGTTTAGGAGAATTCTTTGTTTCCTGACCCTCCGATTAATGTAGACTAGCAATCAGTTCAGTCTCCTTCGTATATGTGAATAACGCTAGGTGTATGCTGATGTACATTTGATACAGTATTGTGACAACACTGCAATCCAAATCCATTGGCCATTGGCTGCGTAGCGGCTGCTCTATTTAAAACTAGTGCTGGATACTGGATGCTGGACTGAAATGAAAAGTGCCATTGGTGAAATAATATCATTTCACTGTCAGTAGATTGGGAATTTGGGAATTTACATTGCCGGAAAAGTTTCGGCCCTGAATAATGGCTACAATTTTATTAAATGTACATCTTCCATTCTCTCACTCACACCAATATTTAATTCGGTACCTACCGGAACAGCTTTATTAACTCTTATAAATAAATAAATGACTAAGAATTATTGTTGTTTTATTTAGTTCATCATCATCATCATCATCAGCCTATTACATATGTTCCCACTGCTGGGACACAGGCCTCCTCTCGGTGAGAGGGAGTGGGCCGCAATCCACCACGCGGGCCCAGTGCGGGTTGGTAGATGTCACATATCTTCGAATTTTTGGTTCTAAGACATGCCGGTTTCCTCACGATGTTTACCTTCACCGTTTTTGAGAGCAGTGTTGATGAAATTATTTACACAAAGTAAAGCGCCTACCTGGGTTCGAACCCACGACCTACAACTCGTAAGTCGGGGCCGATACCACTGGACCACCACTTTATTTAGTTATGCCATGTTTATTGCTGTTTTATCTCTGATAAGGTAGTTCAAGATCATCGGTAATTGACTAGATCATGATTACTATCGATAATATTATAGTTAGCTTATTTTTATACACTTAGATAAGTACAGATAACCGCGCGTCCATGGTAACATATTCGGGAGTGCCTCCGCTGCCGGCGGCGGTACCCAAAAATAGCGCCGTTGGGAACCGACAGTACATTACTGCCAGCAGCTGAGATTAAAAACATCGGCTGCCGGCGCCGCCACCCGCCGGCTCCCATAATGTTTACCGGCGGTGGTGGAGCGGTGTTTATGGAAAACCTTCTAGTATTCTTGACGTATTCCTTCCAGGACATGATAGTGTGACCCATTGGCAACAATTAAGCACTCCATGAAGCCTAGGTGAAAATACATGGGCCTCGAGTAAATCCAATAGTTATGATTTTTTTTTAATTTACCAGAAATCGTCACTTAATATCACTTTTCTCCAAACTGTCAAATGGGATTTCCTTCATTGCTATTCCAATGGATACCTAATTAATAAACCTAACACTTTTACAAACCTTTCCATGTAACCAAATTTTCTAAATCATCAAACAAAGTAAAATGATGAAGTTTACTAACCATTTTCAAAAATTATCTACATACATGAACTTTGACACCAGTTATCTCAACATTTTTGTAAAGCGTTAAGCGTACAAATTACGGCGAAGATATCTTTGTTTAATCAGCTATCTAAAGAAGTACAAAAGTAATAAAAATATTCATAGGTGCCGATGAAACAGTGCATAATGCTGGCAAAGGTCGAATTTGCAAAATATTAAAAAATAAATTTTAAATTGTGTAATAATCGAATTAATTAACTGATTTATGCCATTCCACTAGTTTCTAACCTACCCACAATCCATTGCACATTAATCCATTGCTTCATAAGTTCGTAAAAAAGATCTGCTCAATAACATAAATAATGCAATGAATGTTGTTGAACTGTCAAAATGAAACAGATTGGTCGGAATCGTTTACGAAAATGTGTTGCGTAATAGCTGGTCAAAGTCGTGAAGCGGCTTTTGAGTTTTTGACATGACTCACGGTCTACTCGCTGGTCACGGTTCACTTGTCGCTTAGTTTGCGTGTTTTTTTAAATATAGCGCATATACATACGTCTGCCTTAAGTAGAAGTACTATGGCAAATAATAAGACATGCAGCGGAATATAATTATTATTAGAACTAATTTCACTTCAAGAGCTACCAAGACAGAAGTAAAAGGAGATAGCCCTTACTCTTCTTCTAACTTCTAAAGGTTTTGTTTTAAAAGTTTTCCTTTAAAATTCCCTAAGACTTTTTGTAAAAATAAACATTAATAGTTTGACAGCTAAATGCATCGCAGATTCGCCGGTGCGCCCGCGTCCCTTCGCTTGTCACCACAGATAAGTAATAGCCTATACCATAGACAAGCGATGTTGGAACGTCGGTCGGGCGTGAGTAGCTCATAATCATTTTCTTTCTCAATTCATTTATTTATGGTTCATAGTCTCGGTTATTATTTATACTTGTTTACTATCTATATTGCTATCCCATAGCGGGATTTATCTAAAGTCCGTAGGTTTGTCCGTGACATCACAGTGGGCCCTATCAGAATACCAGCGTTGCGGTATTTATTTCTTTTTTAAATATCGCAGCATATGCTGAGATAGGGACCTTTTTGGCCTCGCACAGGTCGTTATGTTTTGAATTTTTTGTTCTTTTGTTAATGCTCTCTTATGTTTTTATTTTTTATTTTAAATTATTATGTTTTACTATTACTGTTTGTATTTCCTGTGCGCGTCCCAAATAAAATATTTTTCTTTCTTTCTTTCTTTCTTTCTTTAAAAGAGCTCCTCTGTCTCAGCACCCATCTTCACAGAGGTGCCCATTTTAAACCAAACCTTTAAGTAACCAACCGTAAGAGCTGCTCTACGCAGACCATCTAGGACAAAACACCTAATAAGAGAAGCAAATTGTGGGAAGAGCAGCATTCACCACCTCGGCTGAACTTCGTAAAACCCCAGGAGTATTTGCCTCCCGTGTGTGGTCTACAGTTGTCTATGTGGAAAGATTGCGTACCCCAGTCGGCCGCTTCAGGCACAATTTGTCGAAGTGGGTCATCACTGATCCATCCAACACCCAGTGCAAGTGCGGTGCTTCTGATCAGACCATGCCCCACTTGCTGGAGTGTCCTCTAAGTGCACCTCGGATGAACTAAAGAATGCCACTGATGCTGCAATCAACATGGCCACCTGTTAGGCTCGATTCCCAAATTAGACTTAAATACCAGGAATAAACACAACCTTGCTGTACATCGCACTCGTCTCCACAGAGTAGGCAACTCGTTCATGGGTCAATGTATACGCTTTTACAACAAACTTCCCATTGACATTCGAAACTTACCCATTAAACGATTTAGAAGCTGTAGGTATTAAAACCAAACTTTGTAAAAAATGGTACTATAAAATTTCTGATTATTTAGAAGATAAAAAAGCTTGGGATTCAGCTGCTCGCTCTGCTAAGCCTTGTGATAAAACTTGACATTTTAATTATTACTTATGTAAAATTATCAAAATAAACCAGTTTTATATCACATTAATATTGTTTAAAATTATACAACAAAATGACATGATTACTTTGTAAAGTATTATATTATTTTAATTATTGTAAATGTG
This sequence comes from Conistra vaccinii, assembly GCA_948150665.1. Lineage (NCBI taxonomy): Eukaryota > Metazoa > Arthropoda > Insecta > Lepidoptera > Noctuidae > Conistra > Conistra vaccinii. The sequence continues at coordinate 18,106,605 of OX411338.1, read as the reverse complement.
AGGACTATGTGGGTTATATTTTTAATTTTTTTAATTTTTATTTCTCTGTTGTTTTAATGATGGTCTGGCAGTTTTGAGTAGTTGATGCGGCCTACCCAAATGTCTTTTCTTTGGTATTGATCATCGAGTTGAGCTCCTTAAGGTCTGAGTTGAGCTCCACGATTGTTGACAAATGCTTGCACTGACTGGACAGGTCCACTCAAACCTGTGTGGTTCTTTCCTCAAAAGACCATTTCAGACACTAATCTACATGGTTCTCATAAGGCTTGACCAAGATTATGTCATGGACTTTAAAAGAGACTGCGACCGAAAGACACACAGATACACAGAAAGGCCGAAACAAACTCAAAGAGTTTGTTTCGGCCTTTCTTCTCAGAGTAGTCAGTTAGGACACGCCGACCTCATCTAGCATATTTTAATTTTTTTTCGTGTAAAAGTAATTCCGATATCCTATTTACAGAATAAACAATTTCATTTCAGACGCATTAAATTCTTTATACATAAAACAAAAGGTATTTTATAAAAAAACACGTATACTAAACGTTCAATAATTAAATTATCTTTAAAATGGTGAAGGTTTTAGGCGTGATTCTCAGATTTTTATCTGCGTTCACTATGTAATATAAACATAATCTAAAATATTCATAAATTAAGTTATTAAGAAAATGCTCTAATTAAGATTTTTTTTTTTTTCAAATCATTTACACTACTCGTTTAGTCGTGATCTTCAGTGTATAATCATCGGTCATCGTCGCCTTAGAAACTATAATAAGCTGCGTATCAGAGTAAAAGATGGCGCCACCGGGCTGGTTTTTATTTACTTAGATTTATTTTTCCGTTTGCAGTTGATCCATATTTGAAATAATTAAGTCACCTTCACTTCACTTTTGCGGGAGCCGATATCATATATAGTGCAATAACGATTAGTGTCTAGATAAACATAAATAGTCACTTTTTATCGTTTTAAGGTCCCTTAACAACGGCTTTGTTAATATCTTTATAATTTTACAATGTGTTTATCAGGTATTAAAATTGTGTGGTGACTGGTGATGCCACAGTTGAATTGAACATGGCAACGCTGACCCTTCTTGCTCTGGCCCTCTTTGCAGGTATTTATAATCCTAAATATAAACTTTAATAAAATGATGACATAGAGTTTGCAAGTACGGATGTCAACAGAGTTTGAGATAAAGATGTCGAAGTAGTTAGTGTTAGTCTGCGTCCTGAACACTGCTAGGCTTCTCCCTATGACTTCCAGTTCTTGCGATCCAGGGCTAAATTGGACCAATGGCCGTAGTTCTGTCCAGCTCGTCCCGCCATCTTATGCGGGGTCTGTCGCAAAGCCTTCTGGCTGTGTTGGGCTCAAAACTATGGTTAATTTAGCCCACAGCATATGGTAGACGGGAGACGTGGTCAGCTCAGTTCCACTTCAGATTAGCAACTTTTTAAGCAATGTCAGTAATATTAACAAAATAATTTATGAGATAATAAGTGAACAAGAAAGATCACACAACAAATAATCTAGTCAAGATGACGCTAGGAATGCTCCCCGAAAACTCTTTACAAGATAACGATTATAAATAAAACTATGTCTTTCTTTTATCTTTCACTAACTTAACAATTTCGTTATGTAAGTACGTAATCATCATCTATACATATAATAAAATTGTAGAAAAGTGGTGTCTGTACAATGGAAATATATGAAAAAAAAATAGCAGGGGTTGTTATTATATCGATGCTGAACCCGAGATTGTAATTAAATTTTTTTTTGTCTGTTTGTCTGTTTGTCTGTTTGTCTGTTTGTCGGTTTGTCTGTTTGTCTGTGTGTTTGTGCACGCTAATATCAGAAACGGCTTATTCGATTTAGATGCGGTTTTCACTAATATATTGTAGTAAGCTTCACTTAACATTTAGTGTTTATTTCATGTCAATCGGTTCATAAATAAAAAAGTTATGTCAATTTAAAGAATCACATCGAACATTTGTTATAGGTTAGGCATTTCTTTCCTTGATTTTCGGTATACTTATCTTAATTTTTATTTAGGGTTTGTATATAAATATTATAAGTATTTATTATAGGTTAGGCATTTCTTTTCTTGATTTTCTTTATTAAGTATAAGTTTATTAGCTCAGGTTAGTAATTAATTTTTCTAGCAATTCTTTTGTTTTATAAAGTTAGTAAGTACCTACGTTTGGTTTACACGTCTTAACACTTATTACTTAAACTGTGACAATTTTAGACTGTATAATAATCTGTAAGTATTTATAATTTAATTGTTTACGATAGTACGTGTTTACTAAATAACTGTGTGTTAAGTAGTAAGTACTATTTTATTGTAAGAATGCCTCGAAGAAGATCCAACCTCTCCCAATGTAGCAGAAATGCTAAAACGATGAGATAAGTTCGATCACAGGAATCTGAGGAAGGTCGTGAGGCAAGGCTCTCTGCAACTCGGGAATATCAGGCTAGGTTTCGTGCTGCAGAAACTTCGACTCAGCGGGAATCTCGACTGAGTTCAAATCGTTCTCGAATGGTCGAGGTTGCGAAATTTTTTTTTCATACTAATGGGGTCAAGTCATGAAAAAGGTTGAAAAACACTGCCCTACATTAATCCTACTATCCTACTAATATTATAAATGCGAAAGTTTGTGAGGATGGATGGATGGATGGATGGATGGATGGATGTTTGTTACTCTTTCACACAAAAACTACTGAACGGATTTTGATGAAACTTTACAATAATGTAGCTTATACATTAGAATAACACATAGGCTACAATTTATAAAGATTTTATGTGATTTGGCCATAATATAACGATAAGTATCAAGTAAGTCGGAAAAATTCCTGCCCTCTGAGATCTATCTTTGCGTGCGCTGCCTTTTTTTTTTTTGGGCGGTTAATCATCCAATGACTTCTCCCGCTCTGGGCGGAGCGGAAGGGCGTGTCAGACTCTTACTGACTAAAACCCACACGTGTTCCTTCGATCCTTGATATCTCTTTGAGGCGCGTGTGGAACACGATGCGCCGTCGATGCCCGTTGCTCTCCGTCCGCAGGCCTGCGCCTACGGTGGCCGGAAATCGGCTATCAATTCCCGACGCCCGGGACGTCTCCTACGGCGGCGGCGGCTAGGGCTGGTAGGGCGCGGCCTTTGCCACTCCCTCGCGCGCTCCACCTTCTCCTTCGCGAGCATTACTGCTTTGCAGAAGGAGGTGACGGCTTGCCATGCCCTGTCGCTCCGCACCATGGCCTGAACCAGGGCCGTACGCGAGAGGTCACCGCCGCCGATCGCCTCCACGAGGACACGGCGGTGGTCCACCCAAGCCGGGCAGACCTCCACCGTATCCTGCGTGCGCTGCCTAAACCGTTAGAGTTACATGAAGAAAATGTATTGTGGGATTGTTTGTCTTAAAAAGTTCTAAATTAAAGTCCGCGACAGCATCTACCTTTTATGTGGAAGCCTTTATAACCAAAATAGTGAGCAATAAATACAGTTAAATTGAATACTTTTTTTACATTGCATATTTTAGAGTATTTAGTTAATTCTTATCAAAATAAATACCTTCATCGCTTTTGGTATTTAATGTAGATAAAGTTTGTCTTTTACACTAAGTAATTTGGACAAATAGTTTAAAAGTTAGAACGATAAGAATGACCTGCGATATTGAGTCGACGGCGCACAGAACGAGGGTGGAGGGGCGGGCCAGCCAGGGGATGACGCGCCAGAGCGCCAAGTTAATAATTATGTTCGAGAAATAACGCAATTAATTGTTGAACTGTCAAAATGAAACCCATTGCTATTGTAAGTGCTACGCAATTACCCCGCTGATTTAGGACATGTTACACGTTCCTGTGGGATAATTTCCGACATCCACGCGGGCGAAGCCGCGGGCAGAAGCTAGTTATGAATAAGTATGTTTCAACAAGTAATCCAACATTTCTTCTACATTATTTGAGTAGAAACAGAGAAGCTCGTGGCTAAGTGAGGAGCTCGTGGCTAAGTAATAACAAGCCGCACGGGTCGATCCATCAGGTTAAGCTACGTTTGCCGGGGTTGGTCAGTGGATGGGTGACCATCTTTACATACCGAAACTCCTCCGTGCCTCGGAAAGCACGTTAAGCCGTCGGTCCTGGCTGTCATTCGTGGATCTTTGACAGTCTTTACGAGTCGTCAGAAGCCCGAAAGTCTGACACCAGTCTTACCAAGGGGTATCGTATTAGCCAGTTACTGGGTTGTGGAGGTCAGAAAGGCAATCGTTCCATGTAAAGTACTGGTATTCAGCTGCATCCGGTTAGACTGGAAGACAACCCCAAGATAGTTGGGAAAAGGCTAAGAAGATTGATTTTATTTGAGTAGGAACAAGCGTTACAAGAAATAACTGGGGGCCTAGCACCACCTATATAGCAGTACTATTTTAATCTTTCTTTCAGTGGGGGAAAGAAATGGAGCTATACGTCCTGTAGAGTTTCATCTCTTTCCCACACTAAAGTAAAGCTTTAGAGGTGCTGGTAGGCCCCCAGTACCCACTGTTGTATGACTACCTTTATCTGAATCTGTTCTTCCATCTTTTTCCAGGTCTTGCCTGTTCGACGCCGGCCTCCCGTATCGCGGGAGGTACCCCGACCACCGTCGCGCAGTATCCTTCCATCGTCCAGGTGGAGGCGCTGGGCACCTCCTCCGGTATCTGGTCGCAGACTTGTGGAGGCAACATTCTGACTGCCAGATATGTGCTGTCAGCAGCACATTGCTTCCATGGAATGTGAGTAATTTAGAAGTCCGTCGTATACAATGTTTTTTTTTCTGCTTAATACCTACTACTTTCACAAACACTAATGCCTAATAAAATGTCTGAAGACAAATGCGAAAACTCAAAACAGTGTTATAATAACTTGCCCGAAAATAAAAAAATATTATTAAAAAATGTGAATAAAGTGAGCGAGCAGTGGTGGCCCAGTGGTAACGGACCTGATTTACAAGGTGTAGGTCATGGGTTCGAACCCAGGCAGGCGCTTTACTTTGTGTAAAATAATTTCTATATATAATTTATAGAAATGTTTGTCGTGCTTTAGTTTGTCGAGTGAAAATTGTGTCGCGCTATCGTTCGTCGATCAAAAGTTTCGTCGTCCCCTCGATGGTAGAGAAGACAATCAGTCCCACTAATGTTTGTCGATCAAAAGTTTCGTCATGCCATCGTTTGTCGTGAAAACAATCTGTCGCACTAACGTTCGTCGGGCTAATGTGCTGTCGCAGCGCTGATGGTCGACCTATCGTACTGTCGCCCTAGCATTTGTCGTGCATTTGTTTGTCGCAACTATGATACGGAGTCCATTTTTGTGGTTTGAAAACATTTTTCTAAATGATGTGCCTGAGAATCTAAGGTTAGGTCACTCACGTCAATTAGGTTATAAATCACGATCTGAGGGCCAAGACAATCAGTGCAATCGCATACAAAACGTTTCGTATTTCTACAACGATATGCAACACAATCACAATTGACATAAACTCTTCGGTAGCATTATGTCAATAATCCAATACATTTTTGACATCATCTTTAGCGCTGATAGAATGTAATTTTGTCCTGGTCCTTAGGAAACTGTATAGACTGATTGACTTCTGTAATTCCAGATACTATGAACCCAAGAACCGTCGCATCAGGGCTGGTTCCTCCATCCGGAGCTACAGCGGCCAGGTTTCTTACGTAGACGTGGAGATGAACCATCCAACCTATGGCTTAAACGACATGGATGGTGACATCTCTTTAGTGCGACTCTTGACTCCCCTGACCTATGGTGCCAACATCCAACAGGGTTCCATCATTGCGCAGGGTTTCGAAATGCCTGCAGACATACCTGTCGATATAGTTGGTTGGGGCGCTACTGAGGTTAGTATAGTTAACAATCTCTATTTACAATATCAAATGGATTTTAATATTATTAATTTATTATGTAGTCTTGAACTGTTATAGAAATTATTAGCTACAGTCAGCGAAATCTATATGCACTTGAAGAGGCACTTTTAATGGATTACGAATCCATTAAAAGTGCCTCCTCTCTATGGACTGCGAATAATACTTTCTGCCAATAGAAAGGCATTCACAAGTGGTTGCCCTTACATTGGTTGTGTTCCATAGGTATTGTTTGCATATATATTATCCTTGTATATTTTAATCCTTGTTGTCTGGGCGATATGGTTGTTGTTTCATGTTTACAATTATTTTTAGGTTCGTTTTTATGTTTTTATCACACTTGTATAGTGGGTGATAGACATGCGAAATTAAAGTCTGCGGTTTTTAAGTTCGCCAACTTACTCGGCTCGCCGTTTTCGGTGACACACGTGAAGCTTGCTCACACTCTGTCGCAATGTTGGCGAATTTTTGACCCAAACTAACATTCATTACACGAATGTCACAACAAAATGGCGGCTCGCGACTTGCGGCGATGATAGACGTACGAAACTAGGAACCAAGGCGGGCTACGAGCAAAATTTCAAACCAGTTGGATCACTGACGAACTTACTCGGTGGTTTAGAAGTGCGCGTACTTAGTATGACACACGGGTGAGTACGGTCGCCGAGCCATAAGACCGTGTACTTGCTCGCACGTCTATCACCCCTTTTTGACTATCTTACAAAATAGTAATCTATACTAACATAAAACTATATAAACACAAAAAATATGTAATCCTTAACTTTTCTTGTCAGATCGGAGGCTTACCTTCCAACGATCTTCGGGACGCCACCGTCTACATTGTCGATAGGAAGGTCTGCGCTGAACGTTACAGCGCTCTGAGTATTCCTCGCACCGTCACTGAGAACATGATCTGTGCCAGCATCCTAGACGTTGGCGGCAAGGATGCCTGCAATGGTGACCTTGGAGGTCCCCTTTACTACGGTCAAATCCTCATCGGCGTCCTATCCTGGGGCGAGGGTTGTGCGAACAAGACTTTACCCGGAGTCAGTACCGCTGTGTCTTCGTATACTAATTGGATTACTGAGTCCGCTGTTTAGGAGTCTTCTTTGTTATCTGTCTCTCTGATTTATGAAGATTAGCAATCAGTTCAGTCTTCCATGGTAATAAATAACGCTAGGTCCAGTGACGTTGAATCGGTCATAACTCATTAGCGGCTTCTCTATTCGAATCCAACGCTGGATTGAAAAGATCGACAACGATCTTGTTCTAGATTAAAAAGTCTCATTTCACATTTGTCAAATAATATCGATCCACCGTCACTGGATTTCAACACTGGGTTATAAAACTGGGCCAATATAAATACCCTGAAAATGTTCAACGTTGCTTCTCCATTCTTCCCTCATATTAATTCGGTACGTACCCGAACAGCTTTGAGGCTCATAAATAAATAAATTACTACTTAAGAATTATTGTTGTTTTATTTAGTTGTGCCATTTTTATTGCTGTTTTATCTTTGTTAAGGTACTTATAAGATCATCGGTAATTGAATTAGGTCGTGACTACGTAATAAGAGCCGCACGGATCTATCCATCAGGTTAAGCTACGCTTGGTTGGTCCGTGGACGGGTGACCATCTTTATATACTGAGACTTCTCCGTGCCTCAAAAAGCACGTTAAAGGTAAGGCTTTCCGAGGCGAGGCGATTACGTTACGATTCCGATTAGTGTGCGTTGCAGGCGTTGCAGCCTACTGCAACGCACACTAAATCCCCTAGGGTTTTATACAAAGAATACTGAATGGCTCGAGTTGATACAGTGACGATCCCTTTCCGAGTTGATATGTGTTCTCTTTCCAACGGCTAAACCGTTGGTTCCGGCTGTCATTCATGGGTCTGTCACAGTCGTTACGGGTCGTCAGAAGCCCGAAAGTCTGACGACCAGTCTTACCAAGGGGTATCGTAATACTCAGTTACTGGGTTGTGGAAGTCAGATAGGCAGTCGGTCAATGTAAAATACTGGTATTCAGCTGCATCCAGTTAGACTGGAAACATACCTCAATATAGTTGGCAAAAGGCTAGGCAGATTGATTGAATAAGGTATCTGATCGACTAGAAAAACGCTGTTTGCCGGCTGAAATAGGTAACTATGGTGGCAGTACTTCCCCTGGACGAGCTCTTTCACAAAGACCTCTACTCAAACTCAAAGTTTTATATAAATTAAACCATTTCATAGAAGCTAAAATCTCAAACAAAAACTTTTGACACTTGAACCTTGATACTGACAATTTCGGGTAACACGCTGACGATTTTTACGGAGCAGTGGTGGCCCAGTGGTAATGGCCTCGACATACGACTTATAGGTCGTGAGTTCGAACCCAGGCAGGCGTTTTACTTTGTGTAAAATAATTTCATCACCACTGCTCACAAAACGGTGAAGGAAAACATCATGAGGAAACCGGCATGTTCTAGAACAAAAAATTCGAAAAAATGTGATATCCACCTACCCGCACTGGGCCCGCGTTGTGTATTACGGCCCACTCCCTCTCACAGAGATGAGGCCTGTGTCCCAGCAGTGGGAACATTAATAGGCTGATTATGATTGTATGTTATGTAAACCATTTACTGGTACCTTTGAATTGTCAATAAGAACTGTCAAGGAGTCGGTCAGTTGTAGCATCTCTTCCATATTAAAATGCACTGAGTACTTCTGTAATCTTTTACTGAAGAAGCTCTTTGTTAAAGAGAGTATTACCTAAAGTAAACGAAAGTAATGTCCTACCATTAATTCTATAAAATATATACAACTAGCTGCGTCCCGAAGAAACACGCATAAGTCGTGGGAATATCTGGATAAATGGCCTTTTTCCAGTTCATGTGCAGGTCTACCCATGTGCCAAATTCCATCCAAATCCGTTCAGCCGTTTAAGCGTATAATAATATATATGATAATAATATTCGTTAGGATTAAGTAAGTCCAGCACAGAGACCCATGTAAAAGTAGGTCCAGGTAGAAAACACCCGTCTGCTAGTGCCAGAATGGCACCTCTTGTATTAAACAAAATTTTGTTATTTAAAGAAGCGCCATCTAGGCTTTATCGGTTGAACTTTTATTGTTACAGTTGCTTCTCCAAAAGTTCGAGCTAAAACTTACAGATAGCGCTGATTTCAAAGTCACACAAACTCTCAAGGCAGGCGAGGTGGCTAGTAAAGTAACACCTCTGGCTGCTTTTTGTCAATAAAAACAAAAACTATAGTGCGTTAACAAACACGAGTTATAGGAAAAACAACTGTAGGCACCCGTACGGCTATTATTACTTAGCCACGAGCTCCTCAAAGTACCATTGAGTAATAGGTATATTAATTAGTACTGGTAGGTTCTTTACGTTTCCCCCGTTCACATTACCAAAACATGAGATTACGAAAAAAAAAATTTATAGGTACCTATACCTTCACCAGAGTTTTCTGCGAATGTTCATTTAATGTCTCAGTAAAAAAAGAAAAAGATTCGATTACATTTCAATGGATGAATACCTACCCACCTAAGTGTTTACCTTCTTTACCTACCTACTTTATCTTTACAACTTTAATGAAGGAAATAGCCGACGTATCTTTATAGCCAATGATCCCTAAATAAACAATACAATTCTGATAATAAATTCGACTCAGTAGCGAACTATGACGAATTACATATTGATTGATCCTCATCGTTGTTTTAAAGCTACGAGTCCCAGAAAAATAAGGACCAATTCTTAGATTCTAAGGACCAATTATTATAATTAATATTTGACGGAGGAGGTTATTTCTCTCTATAGTTATTATCAGCCATATTTTAACTACAGTGGGCGTATGCGTATACCTAGAAAAACCGTTTACAGTTCAAATAAAATTATAATTTACACATAACACACATAACATCACGCCTTGTTTTCCCGAAGGGTGGGGCAGAGGTGTACCTGTAGCAGGTACACCCACATTTCGCCAGTTATGTTTAAGTGTTGTTATGTTTCGTGTTGTGTTGTTGTGTTGTGTTTTGTTTAATTATAGTTTACTATCAAATTAATCTCACTAGCAACACAACGACACAAGTTTTGGAATGTGCGACAGTTTCTAAACGTGTTCACTGCTTGACCGCCACCGATGAACTCTGCTTAGCTCCGGCCGGTCCGAGCGTTATATTGTAGACTGTATCGTGACGTCAGCGCCAGCTAGGTGGCGCTGGTGTCTCTATTAGTAGAATCGGTAACGTATTTCCGACATATTCATAAAATTATAGATTATATATTATTTAAAAAAATATGCGAGGTTGTCTTTGGGGACTGCCGATAGAAGTGAAAACTAAGTAACGCCATCTAACGAAAATGTCAGGAATTTATGTGGCTTACTGTCTGTACAAGACCGAAAATTGTAGCTCCATTAAATAAAATCCTAAAAAATAAAACAGAGTGCGCTGTCAACAAAAAAGTGCTCAACGCGCCTTCGGTGACGATGACGCGAGTTCCATGATTTTTATTCACCCAAAAATTGCTGAACGCGTCTAAAGAAGTTTTCACTTCAAAAATGATAAATGTAATAGGTACCTTCTGTAAGTAGGTTTGTACAAACACTTTTAAACGACAAACATATTTATTTGAAACTAGATGAGGTCGGTGTTTCTAATCCAGTTGAATTGGAACTCTGGCAAGAAACACAGAAACTAACTCAGAGGTCACAGTCTCTTTTAAAGTCCAGACAATCTTGATCAGATCATGGGAGGACCTGCTGAGGAGCAGTGCCTTTATGGTCTGCAAACAGTCACCTATCCACGTTCCTACTTCATCGCAGATCCTCATAGATATATCCGTACAAAAATAGAGACTAAACAAGACGTTTGTTGAGAGTGTCACGCCCTAATCAGGTACAGGTTACCTATAAATACATGTAGCTGATTAGGTAGTCGTTTCGTCACAATTGGTTATCAGTGCAAGCCCCCAGTGCATGATAATCATCAATCATAAAAGTGGGCAATTGTTATAAGCAGTTATCAAAGTTCGAATTATTTTAGAGATCCGTCTTATCATAGAGAATAAAGAATTATTGTGAGTGTAACTGCGCAATTTCGCTCTCGTCAAAGAACCTTTTATGACACAAGTCTTTTTTTGCTGAAAAACTACAAAAAGCCGCCACGCAGAGAGACCATCGCAGAAAAATAATGTTTTTGAAATGAACACTTTTTGGGTGAACAAAAATCATGAAACTCGCGTCATCGTCACCGAAGACGCGCTGAGCACTTTTTTGTTTACAGCGCACTCTGTTTTATTTTTTTTTATAGAGCTACAGCTTTCATTCTTGTACTGACAGCAAGACACACAAATTTCTGACATTTTCGTTAGATGGCGTTTTTTTCATTTGGTACCTAGAGGAAACTTGCGCCGTGTTCCCTTATAATTTTTTATCTTCCTCTGTTAAATAATTGAAATCACGAGGTTTTCAATGCACGGTGACGTTAGGAGTATAATAATTATCTGCTAAAAACACGTGAAAAGGAAAATACAATATCTACCATTTTACTTTATTCCCATAAAAAAAATGAAACGAACCCAAATTGGTACTCAACCGTTTACTACTGAAATAAGTTTTGTAAATAATAGAGATGTTGACAAAAAAAAAAAAATTGTCCGTCAGGTAGATTATTAAAAAATATTGGAAACGTATTTTTTCTTTTTTTACGTAATCAAAAGATTACGGCAATACATTGAGTTAAAATGTGGCATGACGTCACTCCCCGGTGACTGACTGTCACTGACTTGTGACGTAGCGAGCCCCCACTCCAAACTTTAATGCGTTTTATCTAAGCCATTTTTTATTAATATGCTAAAGCAAAAAATACGTGTCTAATATTTTTTTATTATCTGACTGACGGACTAAATAGTTTTTTTTCCCCAGTCAACATCTCTATTCTATGTAACCTACATAAAATATTCACATTCAATTTTCCCGTAGCCACAATGCTAAAATTAGCTCCAAATGTGTTGGAACATTCTGTTTTCAGGGAATTATTAATACATTAATTAGGTACACAGTGACCTTATGATTAGGCAGTCGTACCTATATTACTAACTAACCTTCATCCTGGTAATTAGCAGCATAGCATGTGAGGTCTATAGCGTAATTACATAAATAAAAAATTAGTTAATAAGGGATTTCTCCGTTATTTATTTTTTACGCTTTTGTGTGTGTTGCCATGTTGTGTTGCCAAGGTAGCCCTCGAAATTAAATTTTTATTACGTTTTTTTGCAATTTGCAGGTCAATTTTAGGTTGTATCTTGATTAAAATATGATTTGCGATCGTAACAAATGTTTATTTATAGATTTATAATCATAAAAATTATCAATACAACTCTCTAAGTTCATGTAATCACAATGAATGACTATTTCATGAAATCATGTCATTTTTGGATTATGCTAACTTAAGGAGTTGTATTGCTGATTCTAATGATTATGAATCTGTAAAGCCATATTTGTTACGGTCCCAAATCATATTTTAATCAAGATACAACCTGACACTGACGTGCAAATTGCAAAAAACGTAAGAAAATGAATTTCGCGGGCTACCTTGACGCATCCTCCTTATCCTGCGGTCTTTCAGGAATTCACATTGTAATAATACCATTTACTGTCCCATTGCAGGGCAGGGGCCTGTTCTCATACAAAGAAGGCGAGAGCATTGGTCACCATGCTTGCTCAAAGGACGGGTTGGCGATTTCTTAGTTGCACCCCGCGGTTTGCGGGAATATCGGGATTAAAAGTATCCTATATCCTAATCCAGGTTATGGTCTACCAATGTGCCATATTTCATCCAAATCTGTGCAGCTGTTTTAGCGTGAGAGCGTAACAAAAAAACAAACTCATATTCGCATTTATAATATTAGTTAGGATAAGTCCAGGTTTGCTGACCATGTTTTTCCTTCATCGATGTCAGTATTGTCTATGATAAACTCAGAGAGTACATATAAATTGAAAAAGTTACATTGGTACTTGTCCGGATTTGAACCCTTAGGCTCGTGCATGATGACGAGGCCTTAACCACTGAGCCAACACGACAACCACAGTTACATTTTACATTGTAACTTCTGAAAAACATAACTCTGTCTTTGCTTCCGCGCAGTCGGGTAAAAAGAGTCATTGGAGTTTCGCGTAACTTCTCAAAGAATAAAAAAAGTGTCCTTGGGACCCGTGCCCAATTCCATCCTGATTTCCTGATTACGATTCCCATACTTAAAAAAAAATAATAAACGGGCCCCAATAACCAAATACAAAATTATCAAACACTTACAGGTAATTAATCATTATATTATACAACCGAGATAAACTAATACTTCATGTACTTAAACGATAAGTCGTTAATATAAAGTGAATTAACTAAAGATTACTTTACATTCGTGGTAATAGGCAATATGGCGCTACTGTGCTGGGCTCTTGTTCTGCTAGCAGGTAAATTATTTAATTCCTAAGTTTCTGTAAGTTCCATCAAGTCTTTGATCAGTAAATCTACTGTAAAATTTTACTTCTAACGGTTGTGATTGGTTGGACGATACCCGTATAACAGCCAATCACAAAAGTTAACAATTTGAGCGTACATTGTACAATGTACGCTTAGAAAGATAGCCAATTGGTAATTTTGTATTTTCGGAAAACTTGGGCTTTGTAGGGTGTCTTGCCTGTCACCTCCTGTGTGGCAAATTTCTCTTTCGAAAACTCGATGCGTCACCCGGGCACTGTACCTACCTGTTTCATAATAAAATACTACTGAAAAATGCAATATACGTTTATATAATTAGTATTACCTATTCTGCTTAATTATTCCTAAAGAGACATAAAAAAACCCTTTTCCTTTTCTTCTCTGCGTCCGGCGCTCGGCTTGGCAACACGCCGTGTTCGGGTTCGCGACAAGTCAATCGTCATCTTGAGGACGCCTCGTTGAGAGGTGAAACACGTGTCGATATCTTACAGGGCTTTTTATGATTCTTTAGGAATAGGATCTACATCTATTGTATTTTATAATGGATTTCCGTAACGTCACGCCTGAATTCATTAACTTTACCTACTGAACGTTTCCCGTCAATGTTGCCAGGTCATCATTTTAACTAATTAACTTATTTCCAGGTGTCGCCTGCTCATCCGCCGAGCTGGGCAGCCAAACTTCCGTCGAGGAGTACCCCAGCATCGTGCAGGTGGAGTCTCGCGCTGCCGTGCTGTGGCTGCAGTACTGTACTGCTAGCGTGCTCACCTCCTACCACGTTTTGTCCACGGCTCAATGCTTCTCTGGGGCGTAAGTATTTTCTTTAGATAATTATAAATTAACTTGCGACCCGCCCCGGCTTCGCACGACTTGACGGTCGGGGAAGCTATACAGGATTATAGGGAAAGTTATTATTAAAGGACGTTATTATTCAGGTCATTTCTGATGGATTTGAGTCTATAATAAGGTGTCCGTTATGATAAATACGAGTAAGACCCTTAAAAAAAAAACAACGGGTTGCACTCCGGGAGTGCCAGCAAAAGTAAAAACTTGTACATTGAAGTATTTTTTGACTGCTTTTTTTACCCATCAATATGGGTAAAATTCCTTACCTCGCAATCTTTACGCAATGTCAAAGACTATTTATTTTGATATTTACTTTGTCGGTTGCTAGGCAACGGATCTTACGGTCACGTCCTGACTCGAGTTTAACATTTTTTACTCATCCCAAATAAAAAAAAGTGCACAACGCCGCTAAAGAAGTTTTCACTTCAAAAATGGTCTTCATGATTTTATTTTACCAGTTTGTCGGAGTGGTTAATATTATTACAAGTTTTTTTTTTCAAACCTTGCCCCACTTTAGAAATTTCTCCTGTATTGTGGATGCGTTTACAAACATTTAAACACACATACACAAACAGCCAGACCCGGAACAACTACTTGTAGATCATACAAATATTTGTTCTGTGCCATTGAACCCGCGACACGCAGCGCAGAAGTCAAGCGTCAATCGTGCCGTCTAATATGTAATATACCCATGCTAAATTACAGCTTTCTAGTACTAAGAGTCTCTGAGCTAAGCCGACAGACAGACAGACGGACATGGCAAAACTATAAGGGTTCCTTGTTGACTACGGAACCTTAAAAACGTAAGAAAAAGAGAATTTTGCGGGCTACCTAAGCGCATCCTCTTAACGTTCTGAAGTGTCTCCGAATCTCAGATCATATTTTACATCGTTTTTTTATACCGTTTAAGCTTCTCATTCATCTTCTATTCTCATTCCAGCAACTTCTCCGAGCGCACCCGGCGCATCAGAGCTGGCACCTCCTACCGCGGAACAGAAGGCATCGTCCGTGAAGTATACCGGGTCTACATTCACCCCAGCTTCGGACAGCTGCAAAACGATGGAGACATCGCTGTGGTCCGTCTGCAGGATGCTTTGACCCTGGGAGATACTATCAGGCAGGCGCTGATTCTTGGCGAGGGTATCTACTTGCCTACTGGTCTGCCGTTGACGCTTGTCAGTTGGGGTACCACCTCTGTAAGTATTTTACTTCATAATTTTATAGGCTCGCGTTTGATGACTATCTCTCCTGGTCATAAGCGATGATGCGTGGACGATGGAGTACCTATTCACTCTCGAGCCTCAACATAAACCCCTAAGGTATCAGGAATAACCGACTCCTGCGAGTATTCTACTCGTCTTGCCACTGCTGAGTATAGACCTGCTGCCATTTTTGTCATGCTTCCCTGGTGAAATGTTTTAGGTGTATATTAAATTAACCATCTGTTAAACTTGTAGCGGTTTGTTTATACGAATAAAATATACAAGGTGGAGACGACAATACAACAAAAAATTAAACGGCGTGTCCGTAATGACGTTCCCATTCTGTATACAAAAATTCAATTGAATATATTCAATAGTTTAGTCATTATAGCTCGGCAAAATCGATAGTCGGCTCGGGCTATTCCGTTTATCCACCTCAAAAATCCACCCTAAAGTGGATATTCTGAAATGTACGCCCGAGAATTCACCCAAGGCCTAGTTGGATAAACGGAATTTATAGGCTTAGGGTGGATCCAGCATACATTACATTTAATTTGTTTGAAAAACTCATTTTTTTATTTCGAAGGTAGGATTTATTTGACATTTCCAAAATACTCTTAAGCATTAGTAGTGCCAGTATTTAAATTTTTTGTTGTATGGTCGTCTCCACATTGTATACATACGAATAACGCCGCAAAGACATGAGGTCACACAAATCCTGCGTCGCGCTATTAGAGTTTACCGTGCGAACGACATGTATAGACTATCCGAAATCAACTTACGGGCAGTTGCCCGCCAGACACAACACTCGTCTGGTCGGAGGATCGTCCATTTTCTAATAAGGACGAGTGATCTTTACACACTGCTTCTCATACTTTTAAAAACTTAATCCTGATATTCCATATAACAATGCACTAAGGAAAGATAGTTAATTGACTCAGGCGTGACCTTGCGGAAATCCATCATAAAACACAATAGACGATGTATATCTAGTAACTTAATCCGCTTAACCGTTCTTAAAGAGTTAGAGAACCCTGTAAGAAATCGACACGTGTTTCGCCTCTCAACGAGGCAACCTCAGTACTTTGCGTTCGGCTCGCGTTGATAACACTTCGTGTCCGAGTTCGCAACAGGTCAATCGTCGTCCTGAGGATGCCTCGTTGAGAGGCGAAACACGTGTCGATTTCTTACAGGGTTCTCTAACTCTTTAAGAACGGTTAAGCGGATTAAGTTACTAGATATACATCGTCTATTGTGTTTCACTAAGGAAAGAGTTCGTATATCACAGCATGTCATTGTTGACTAAAAAAAGGGCCATATATAGTCGCGTGCTTAGACACTTTATACGTCGTAGGGTCACTAAGAGACAGAGGATTGTGTTAGAACCGCAGCCTGATAATAACACATTAAGATGCAGACAGATAGTGCTCCGAGATACCCATAGTTTCTACCTTAGAACCAAAGTAAAGCTATAAACAATTCTATTAAGAACCATTTTCTCCACAGGAGGGCGGCAATACCGGCAACAACAACCTCTACGAGCTGAACCTCTACACAGTCAACGATGATGAGTGCTTAGAGACCTACTTTGGACTCCAGGACTTCCCCAATAATATCATCACAGAGAACATGTTCTGTGCTGGTCTCGGGAACCCCCGGGGTCGGGATATGGACTCTAGGGATGTAGGAGCTCCCCTGTTCTACTCTGGAGTCACTGTTGGTTTTGTGTCCTTTGGAGTTTCTGATGGTGAAGACAGCTACCCCGTTGTCAGCACCGCCATTGCATCTTACTCGAACTGGATTGTGGAAACGGCGACGTACTAGAAACGAATTAGATTTAGATTATGTATAAGGTTCTAATTGTAAGCGAGTCTTAATATAATAAAATTTTTGTACAAATACCTATAGTTTTATTTTAATCTCCTGACTTTGTTAATTCGACCAACGCGCTTATAAAAATAAGTCAACCTGCCTAGCCTTTTCCCAGCTTTGTTAAGGTTGTCTTCCAGTCTAACCGGATGCAGCTGAATACCAGTACTTTACATGGAGCGACTGCCTATCTGACCTCCACAACCCAGTAACTGGGTAATACGATACCCCTTGGTAAGACTGGTGTCAGACTTTCGGGCTTCTGACGACTCGTTACTTTCGTCAAAGATCTACGAATGACAGCCGGGAACAACGGCTTAACGTGCTTTCCCAGGCAAGGTGTGTCGGTATGTAAAGATAGTCACCCATCCACTGACCAACCCCGGCAAGCGAAGCTTTACCTGATGGATCGACTCGTGCGGCTGTTACTTAGCCACGAGCTCCTATAATAATAAAAATAAGTAAATGGAAGAAATAATAATTTTTTGTAAAGAGCTGAAGTTTTTCTTTTTATTCCTTTTATATCAATTTTTATTCGTTTTTCCAATGATATTTTAAGTAAAAAGAGAGATAGGTTACTTACCCAACATCCGATCTTTAAAAACGGCGCAATGTCATACTATTAAATGACACGAGGAAGTAGGACGGTGTGTCGTAATTATTGGAAGCGAAAAAGAGACAACACGAAGTAAACTTGGCTAATTAGCCAAGCTCTGACGTGTCACTTGCGGAGCGCAGTGGTGGCCAACTAAGCGCAGTGGAGGTAACGAGGTGTAGGTCGCGGGTTCGAACCCAGGCTGGCACTTTCTATCTAATTAGCCTGTATTGTCTCACTGCAGGGCAAAGACCGCCCTCTCCCTTTATCACACAATTCTGTCTATGGTTAATGTCGGCCAGTTATTTCGGTAGGAGGCAGACGCTTCACTTTGTGTTAATAATTTCATCACCACTGCTCTCAAAACGTTGAAGGAAAACATCGTGAGGAAACCGGCATAACCTGGAACCAAAAATTCAAAGACATGTGACATCTACCAACCCGCACTGGGCCTGCATGGTGGATTACAGCCCACTCCCTCTCGAAGGGAGGAGGCCTGTGTCCCAGCAGTGGGAACATTATAGGCTGATTATGCTTGTGCTTGCGGAGCGCATATATCTGCCACTTTTTACTGACGTATAAGTATCTGATCGAGCGAGCTCTGCACTGGTGAAAATAGAAAATGTTCATTTAATACAATACAATACAAGTCGTACACCAGCTCCTACGACCATCAGTGAGCTAAAAACAGTACCTGTTGAGAAGTGCGAGAACCTTCCCAAAAGCGACATCCAATACATAATGAACGGGCTTTCAAAACAGTTGCAAGAGGTCATTAGGGACAAAGGAGGAAATACACATTATTAATCCGACAATTTAGAGCTCACTTTTTTTCAAATTAACATTTTGCTCATTTTAATTTTTGTACGAAAACTGCATATTCTCATTAATTGATTTTTTGTCATAATTAAACCATTTCACACCTTACACATATCTAATTTTATTTCGTAAAGGTTCATCCAATGTAATATTATAACAAAATTAATTAAATTATGATAGAATTTTGAAGAAATTGACAAAATGTGTGCGGCCGGTTAAATGTTTATTTATTTATTATTTATTTATTTATTTATTTCACATGTTTTCTTTGCCATTACAGATAATAATCTAATGCGACAAAGTAACTTAAACTATACTTAACTACTTATACCTTACATGCTACACAGTACGTGGCCCTTGTGAACTCACCCAGTGTACAGGCGAATAAGTCTGTGGCATCCGCCACCGTGTTGAGAGTGCGCAGCGCACACAATGTGCCTCTGAGTGTAGTATAGGATAGTTCATACTAATTCCATGCTGCCATGTCATTGTTCTAAGGTATGTAGCCATCTTGTTCTAAACTTTGGGCAACCGAGCAGAAGCTCTGCTCAGGTGAAAATATGGAGAAAACGATTTTTTCCAGATATGAGAGCTAGCTACTCTCGTAGATCGATTATGCGCCCCCGTAAACCCCTATATTGCAACTTTCTTCGAAATGGTTAGCGCCGTTTTCGAGAACGTGATTGCAAAAACACATATACAACGTTATTTTTTGTGTATACTAAACCTCTTAAGGGGTCAATGTACTTTTCATTATGGGAGCAGAGCAGATATCGCGAAAAAAAATCATCTGTTCCCTACATTTTGACGAGATAGGAGAACATAAATGAACAGCAGATTATTTTTGCGCGATATCTGCTCTGCTCCCATAGTGAAAGTTGTTTATAATGATGAGTACAATGACTCCAAGAGGTATAAACAAAAAATAATGTTGTCAAATATCGCTCGTTTAATAGTATAGTACGAAATCCTAATGGATTTTCTTTTAAACGCACCGTAACGTCACTTTACTAGACACGACCTTTATAATATTCCTCGAAAGATTTAAGATAGACGTGTATTTTAAGTACTTACTACACGCACATTTTGCCAGTGTAGTAGAAAACAAATCTAGCAACTGAGAAACATCTATGGGGAAAACCTATAACTCTTTGCCTGACTCAGGGACAGGAAACCAAGACCCCAAGCTCATCCCATCCAGGAGTCAACGACGCAATCTGATGTGTAACTACAACTTGTTGCTATTATAAATTCAGTAGTAGGTAATAGGCCGCATGCCAGTAGTAAAAAACCGGCCAAGTGCGTGTCCAACCACGCACAATGAAAGGTTCCGTAAACTTTAGCATCTTATTATTTGATTGCACAAATATGTAGTACGTAGTAAGTAGAAGAATTAAAAAATATGAGGCAGACCCTGGGATTTACTTAAATTACGTCTGTCTAATGAAGGGTTTTGAAGTAAAAACTTCATTAGGCGAATTGAGCACTTTTTTGTTGACAGTGCACTCTGTTTTTTTTTTTGTATTTTTTTTTTTCGTTCTTGTACTGACAGCAAGCCACATAAATTCCTGACATTTTCGTTAGATGGCGTTCCTTAGTTTTCATTTCTATCGGCAATCCCCAAAGACTGACACGCCTGTTTTTTTTTTAACAAGTGTCACCACACGGCCCAGTTTTTAGCCAGGGTCCATCTCAGCTGCCGCAGTGACGCACAGTGTTCCATTGGACCAAAAAAAATTCCCATGTCATTGCAACGTGACTTTTTTATCATTGATAGGCTTTGTTACGAGCAATATTTCTGTACTAGTGTCAAGTCGCACTTTTGTGTTTTTAGGGAGAAAAAAATAAAAACGAAAATCGGAAAAAACAATATTACTCTGTCCGGAGGTGATTTTCCATAAATAAAAACTGGAAAATATACGCCCAAAGATGCTTCTTTGGGCGTATATTTTCCAGTTTTTATTTGATGGAGCACCATCAGATTATATTTAGATAAAATAAATATCTTGGACAGTTACGTTTTCAGAATTTATTTTAATTTTTTTTATGAAAAGATCACCTAAAGTTCATCATTGAAAAAAACAAAAAGTATTTGAAATCGACACGTGGGTGTTTTACTCGTGCATTGTAAATGCATCCCTTGATCGATTAATACCATAAACAGCAAAGGGATTTTTTTTTGGTCCAATGGAACACTGTGTGACGACGTTTAGTCTTAAAAACAGTTGGTGATAGTACCCCAGAAGAAAAACTAAAAAAACAACCGCTTTATCCACTAAAATAGACTCTGATTGGTTGATAAACTCGCACCATACTTGAAAACCCCGCCTTACTACTTTCAATGCCTGTATTCAATGAATTCAATTCGTGATTGGTTCAAGATAACGTTATCACATCGATTGGGTAGCGTTTGTGAATGAAATAGTAACTGCTAAGAGTGATTGGAAAGTAATACTTTGGGGAACATACTAGCTTTTGCCTATGGCTTCGTTAGGTCGGAAATTATGACATTGGAATGTTCTACCGGGATAAAACAGATTTTCCTTTGTCCTAACCTAGGTCTGGTCATGGTTATGGCGTATCCATGTGCCTTTGGGGTCGTTCATTAATCACGTGATGTTTTTTTAGCAACTTTTTAACCCCCCTCTCTCCCCTGGAGATACGTGGTGCGGTTTTAGGCCGTTTCCTCATTGGTCGATATGGTAATGCTACCTCATTAGTCGGTAACCACTCTGTACCGAAACGGTACCGCACCGCTTTTAGACTAACCTAAAATACACGTGATTTTGGGTAGAAGGGAGGCTTCTACCCAAAATCACGTGTATTTTATTGGTGCAGTGTTTTAAAAAATTACAGAATATTTTATCTTTAAATAGAAATATAGAAAGAAAAATATTTTATATGAGGTGCCGCTTTTGGCTTAGAAATACACGTGACATCTCACTACGCCTTTGTGTTTTATCATGATTTTTTCCGAACCCCTCCCCCCTTTCGAACCTCACATGATTTATGAACGACACCTTTCATCAGGTATGTGCCAGCACCCCTGGAGTTGCTAAGGCCGCTTGCCCATTGGTCGGTATTTTACCGCGCAGTACTGTACAGTACTGCGCGGTACTGCTTATGTTTGCTCACTGGTCGGTAAGCACTCTGTACCGAATCGGTACTGCACACAAATATAGATATACCTAGATAGCGCAAGAGCATCTACTTCGCGTGCCCGAACGTGGCTCAGTGTGTCTCATTTTATATAATATAGTCTATGGTCTGCGCCTGTCCGCCGCGCTAGTCGGACATAAATAATAAAATAGAAAATGCCTATATTCGTAATACTTTACAGCTTTTTACTAGGAACGGTTGATGTGACGTTGAGTGTTAATAGGTTATGACTATCGAAACAAGTGATACTATCGTATTTCGCTTCAGTTTCATGGTATAGGCGCTTTGATCATTTTTTTTAAATGCCACGCATGGTAATCATACAGATTGTGATACTTGCCTTATCTAGGTATTATTATATATCTATATCTGTGTACTGCACTGCTTTCATCTAGAATTCCAAATTCAAATGAATTCAATTAGTACGAGAGCGCATGACCAACATTTTTGCCTTATCGTTTTACGAACAAAATCGTATAAAAACGATAGATTTGGTTATTCTTAAATTCAAAAATCCTATTTTCAGAAATTTTCCACGTCACATCTTCTGACCTGACCGCATTTTTAAATATGTCGCTAATTCTTTTTTGTCATGTTTAAAAATGATAGATTTTACATAAGTACCGAAAACACCATTTTCAGAAACCAGTAGCTTCGAGTACGTACCCAAGAGACCATTTGAGAAAATTAAATATGAGGCAAACAATAAAACCCGTATTCAATCCATCTGAAAATGTTTTCTGGTGAACATTGGTCAGTTGATTCGAATACGTCATTTTTGGAAATGTGCTCAGGCCACATTTGACACGCAAAGTGACGCAAATGAAATATCTGAAAACAAACTTTTTAGTAATCAAATTACGAAATCTTTGTATATTTTTATTATCAGACATATTGTGATGAAACCGTCTGCCAATTTTTTTTGACATAGCAGAAATAGGCTCCCATAAAACTGTAACGTTTCTGACCGGTACTGTACTGCCCACCGAGTCGGGTTCAGAATCATCAAAACGTAAAGATTTTTTTACAATTATTCCAGTAAAACGATGTGACATGGTTTTGGTCATGGGCTCTCGTACTATATAATTCACTTGTTTTTTGTTTTTCCCCAGTTTGAATGAATTATCTCTAAATTTCCCTAAAAATCTTCAAATTTCCTTGGTTTAGGGAGCATGATTATAAATAATAAGGTAATGGCACAATTAACATGGTAAATTTGATGAATTGCATTCATTATGAGTTTGAGTTGAGGGAATAAATCGGTGGTGGAATAAATCGAATCCTTTAATAAATCGGTGGTGCCATAGAGTCAAGTCATATATTGGGTGCTGCCTACTATAAACAATAAGGTTACCAACTTAAATTCATATTAACCCCAAAATTCCCCAAATCCCTGTCAAAATAAAATATCCCTAAACCAAACTTAGTATTGGTATTTTTTCCCTAAAACAGGGAGAAATCCCTAAAAGTGGAAACACTGCGCGGTAAGCATCCAGTACCGATGCAGTAAAATGCGTGACGTCACGCAGTACTGAAACGATATCGCCCCGCACACTTACCGACCAGTGGGCAAGCGGCCTAACTGGACATTCGGGTGCCCGGCAAGGCAACAGCCCCACTGAATTGCACCTTATCAATTGATAAAGAATATAGTGCCATATTTTATCAGGCATTGATGAACCTCAATTATGATAATTGAAGACTCTAGAACAGGAAATGATCTAATAAAGGTATTTAGATACAGGTGTTGTTTTCGTCTACAGCTGCGGAAAATGGATTACAGAATCATGATAGTACGTATCGCTACCTAGGTGGGAAATATACGATAGGGTTTTAATTTGATTATATTAGTTAGCGTCACTCCAAGAGATTATGCAATATTTTTTATTTATAATCTTTGATTGTTTTATGTGTACTCTAAAACTTTCTATAAGTGGGGTAAATACGGTTGTAAATTATTGCAATGTCATCTGGAGGGCAGCAACAGTTTAGAGATGAAATTATATATTTTATAATTATACAATGTGGAGACTACAATACAACAATAAATGAAAATAGTTTGGAAATTCCAAAAGTGCTCGCCTCGTATCACACATTCTTAAACGAAAAAAAAAACAAAACATAGTTTCTAACAAAAATTAACAATTTAAGTATCACTTTTCATGAAGTATGTTTTGACTGCTGTTTTATATCAATATGGGTAAATTTCTAACCTCGCAATCCTTACGTAATGTCAAAGACTATTCATTAAGATATTTACGTTGTGGGTTACTAGGCAACACGTTAAGTCAAGGTTGGAAATATTTAGATAAAGATATTATATTTTAGTTAGTATTTTATTAATTATAATTAAACTACTTTAAATAAAAGAGCCATTTTCAATAGGGTTCCTTCTATGGCCGAAACCAATGTATTAAAAAAAAAAATATAAAATGAGTTTTTCAAACAAATTAAATGTAGTGATCCACCCTAAGCCTATAAATTCCGTTTATCCAACTAGGTGTATTCTCGGGCATACGTTTCCGAATATCCACCTTAGGGTGGATTTTTGTGGTGGATAAACGGAATAACCCGAGCCGTCTATGGATTTTGCCGAGCTATATTGGCGAGACTTTTGAATATATTCAATTGAATTTTTGTATGCAGAATGGGAACGTCATTAGGGACACGCCGTTTATTTTATTTTTTGTTGTATTGCGTCTCCAACTATATTTTTTCTACCTAACACAACCTAATACCTACAAAATCTACTAATGATGAAACAAAAGACGGTCTATTCTGAAAAAATCTCACCGTGACTTTCGTTTCAAAGCGAAAAAGAGGGCTTTGCTCTGCAGTGGGTCAGCTATTCTTCTTTCTTCTTATCAATCGCTCTCTCACTACTGAGAATCGGTCAGCTATAATCAGCCTATATTGTTCCCACTGTTGGGTCACAGCGTTCCTCTCTGTGAGAGGGGGTGGGCCATAAACCACTACGCGAGCCCAGCACCCGTAGCTTGACCACGTGACCGAAGAATAGACAAAATGACAGATCCACAATCACAATCTGTCATCTTGTTTATTCTTCTGTTGACAAAACCCGTTTCTACGCTCGGTCATACGGGGTTAGTCGATGCCGAATGTAATGTTTTTTTCTAGTTCTAGGGCGTGCAGGTTTCCTTACGAGATTTTCCTTCACCATTTTGAGAGCAGTGGTGATGAAATTAAACACACAAAATAAACTACCAGCCTGGGTTCGAACTCACGACCTACAACTCGTAAGTCGGGGCCGATACCACTGTGCCGCCACTGCTCAGCTCGGGTCAGCTATAGACTAAACTAATTAGGAGTTAGTAGATTAAGCAGGTTTTATATACTTCGCTACTGTTATAACAGAGCTATTTGTTAAGTTTATTGCAGATTACATGGCAAGTAAAGCGGTTTACTAAGGTTTCACGAGGCGTAACTACTTTCTAACGTTCAACACTATCTTCTATTTAGCAGTTACACACTTATTAAAAACGTAACGTACGTAGACCACCGGGGCAGCCCGTTGGTCTCGTGGTCGAAAGCACGACTGTTGAGCGTGAGGGAGGACCCCACGCTCAACAGTCGTTCGATTCCTGGGTCGGGCAGTGTTATTGGGCTTATCCAGAATTTCTTAGTAACAGCCCGGAGTTTGGAAGTTGGCGGTGTGATACCCTCGTGCCTCGGGAAGTACGTTAAGCCGTCGGTCCTGCGCCTGATTTCTCTCCGGTCGTGTCGGATTGCCGTCCCATCGGACTATGAGAGTAAGGGAAGAGAGAGTGCACCTGTGTCTGCGCACACACTTGTGCTCTATGTACAATATCTCCCGCGCCGAACGCTGGTCTCCGTTGAGATTGGCCGCCGTGGCCGTTATACGGTCTGGAGGACTATATTAAAAACGTCAGCAATGTAGAGTAGGAACTTTAAAACGTTTGCATTAGCATATTGACAAAAAAGTTTTACCGGGGTCAATAACCTGAAAAAGTAGTCATCATCATCATCATATCAGCCGAAAGACGTCCACTGCTGGACATAGGCCTCCCCCAAGCACCGCCACTTCGACCGATTCTGTGCTTCCCGCATCCAGCGGATTCCTCCGGCCTTTACAAGGTCATCGGTCCATCTTGTGGGAGGCCTTCCAACGCTACGTCTTCTGGTACGCGGTCGCCACTCCAGAACCCTCCAGAACCGGGCCATCTGTTCTGCGGGCAATGTGTGAAAAAGTAGTGTAAGTACTCTATACCCATCATTTTGCCACCGTCTGCATTTATTTAAAACAAATTTCAGCCGAAAGACGTCCACAGCTGGACATAGACCTCGCCCAAGCGTCGCCACATCCACCGGTTCTGTGCTTCTCGCATGTCGTGGCCTCCTGCAGCTTTCACAAAGTCATCGGTCCACCATGTGAACCTTCCAACGCTACGCAAATCAAACTCAACTCATTGTAACTTCGCAACCACAAAAATTCACATTCATTTTTAAAGGAACTTCTAATATAAAGGTATCTGTATATATCTGTAGCCAACGGCAGACGACAACTGCAGGCGACGTGACGCGACAGGCACGGCCTTCCGTAGCAGTGGTGGCTCAGTAATAACGGCACCGACTTACGAGTTGTAGGTCGAGGGTTCGAACCCAAGCAGGCGCTTTACTTTGGGTAAATAATTTCATAACCACTGCTTTCAAAACGGTGAAGAAAAACATCGTGAGGAAACTGGCATGTCCTAGAACCCAAAAATACAAGACATGTGACATCTACCAACCCGCACTGGGCCCTCGTGGTAGATTACAGCCCACTCCCTCTCACAGAGAGGAGGCCTGTGTCCCAGCAGTGGGAACATTAATAGGCTGATTATGTTAAGTTTGAGTTATACCTTCCGTAGCGACACGTCGCCATCATAGAAATACAAAAGAGTACATTGAAACCAGTTATGTCGCAGCGGCATGTCGCCTGCAGTTGCCGCCTGCGGTTGGGTACTGTATTTAATTTTATTTTACAAAGTGTATAGAGTGCCGCGAGTTTCTTGTGGCACTCTAGTGTCACTGCCTTGGCCCGGCTAGGGTGCCGTGAGCGTTGCATTGTCACTGTCACTTGTTATTTAGGTTAGGTTAGGTTAGAACTGTGACCACACAACGCACGAGCCGAGCGATCGTAGCGAACGGTGCCGCGGTAGCGGCCGGCGAAGTGCCAGGGTCCGTTTAGGCACAAGAGAATGTAATGTTTTGGGAATGTGGTGTTTTACAGCGATTTAACCTCGACAATCAAACAAAATACCAAGTGACGTGACTTAGTGACAGTGACAATGACAATCCAATGATTGCGGCACTTTGGCCGGGCCGAGGCGGTGTGCCTAGGGTGCCTGTAGTGGCACTTTATCCGATAGGGATAGAGTGCCACTGGTGGCACTCTATACACTGCCTTTATTTTATTAAATAGGAACAACAAACAGCTACATTATGCAATATTCCACACAGAAAAACATAAATAACTTAAGTAATAATGTAGCCCACAGCGCTGTTCACAGATTACCATGAATAAATAAATCCTTAAGTCACTAGGAGGTGAACAGTTCATGCATGGCAGTAACACAAATATTATAAGAATAGAAAAAAAAAAGTATTTTAAAAACAACAACAAACAATAATTTGAGTGTTCAAGCGTTTCATACAAAAGGCTACGAAACCTTTTCAAAGAGCATGTAAATATGTCTATGTGTTCGAATGCTTCATTGTAGGTTGCTGCCATTCGCCGAACTGGTGAACGTAGACCAGTGTTAGATCGGCAGGTACTTACTCCAAAGAGTTGGCCTGCATGCACCTGCCGTCTATGGACAGTTCTGGGGACTGCATAGCACAATACATTATTTAAATGTATACAGTCAAATTTGCCATTAACAATGTTATACAATGTCATTGCTTCTAATTGGTTACGTCTAGAGCTGAGCGTCAAAAGCTTGTATTTACTGAGCAACTAGTGCATTGCACGAAGAAATCTACGTTGGACATTTTCGGTATTGAACCTTAAAGAATTTTTCCCATAGTAAATGTTGATTGTAATAAGGTTCACTTTACTGTGTATAGGATTTTAGAAATAAAAGACGTGTGTCTAACTACAAGTGTATTGAGCGACTAGTTTCGTTTGAAGACATGCCTATTAAATATATCTATATGACATATACATTAACATAGCTATTCCTAAGTACGTATGACCGTTGAACGCAATACGTCGCAACATACCGCCCACCAAAAGACCTGTAGGTCTTTTAAGACACAATGATTTTAAAATGTTACATAATTAAGAGATTATCACTAAACAACGTTATATAAATCTGTAGGTGGGGGTCTGTGATATTAATATTTAGCATGCAACAAAATGAATACTGCATGTCTAAAGAGAACATTTTAAACAGTGTAAATCAGCAAACAATAATGTTAATTAACCTTTTTAACATTTAAGTACATATTAGGTTCCATTGAGAGGCAATGGACATAATTTTGTGACTGTTCTTTTTGTTACGGAACTACCACTTTTGACACTATACACCCTGGTTAGACCGTCCGGACCAGGGTGCTTATCGACGATTCGTCCCAAGGACCATTTTCCAGGTGGCAAGTTATCAGTTTTTATCAAGACGACATCTCCGATCTTAAATTCTTCTTCTTTTTTGTGCCACTTAGGACGCTGTTGCAATCTGGATAAATACTCATCCTGCCATCGCCGCCAGAAGTCATGAACAAGTTTCTGTGTGTGTTGCCAGCGAGACAAGCTGGACATTCTTATGTCTTTCATATCGGGTGATGGGACAACAATAGGTACCTCTCCAATTAAGAAATGTCCTGGCGTGAGTGGGTCCGTGTTGTCTGGATCAGTGTCGTTCATGGGACACAATGGACGAGAATTCAAGCAGGCTTCCACTTGGCAGAGTATCGTCGTCATCTCTTCGTATGTCAGGTGAGTTGTTACAATTCTTTTCAGGTGGTATTTTATAGATTTAACACCGGCCTCCCATAATCCACCGAAAGAGGGACTGTAAGCGGGAATGAAATGCCATTGAGTACCCTCTGTGGCTAGTGTTTCTGCAATTTCTCCAGTAAACTGTAAGCTTGCTTCGTTCCAGGCATCTCGGAGCTCTTTGTCAGCTCCCACGAAGTTACGCCCTTGATCACTCCACATGTGATTACATTTGCCTCTCCTGGCAACAAAACGTTTAAAAGCGCCGATAAACGCTTCTGAAGTTAGATCACTTACGAGTTCAATATGGATTGCCTTCGTGGACATACAGATGAATATAGACACGTAAGCTTTTGTTGTCTTGTTTCCTCGGCCCTTAGATAACAAAATCTGAAAGGGCCCCGCGAAGTCTACACCACTATTTAAGAAAGGTCTGGATGGAGTCACTCTCTCATCGGGTAAATTTCCCATAATTTGAGCTCTAGTAGTAGCATTAAGTCTAGCGCAAATGAGGCATTTGTGAACATGTTTCTTAGCTATTGATTTTGCTTTTAAAATCCAGTATTTTGAACGTAGATAACATAAAATCAGTTGAACTCCTCCGTGAAGTGTCTTAATGTGTGCGTCGGCTATTATCAGAGGCGTCAAGGTGTTTTTATTTCCAAGAATAATTGGATGTTTTCTTTCATCAGGTAAGTTTGCGTGTCTGAGGCGACCGCCTACCCTGAGGATTTGTTTATCATCAAGATAAGGGTTGAGGGATCGCAGCGGACTTCTCCTTTTCACTTGTTTATTTATCTTTAATCTTTCTATTTCCTCCGTGTATTCTTCTTCTTGAACTCTTTTTATAGAAATTGTCAGTGCCTCATCTAATTCTTGTGTTGTTATTTGTTTATTTATGTTTACATTGACTCTGTAGTTCAAGAATCTTTTGCAGTAACAAACAACTTTGAGTAACTCTGGTAAGTTGTTAAAATTCTCAAATTGTGTAGTTATAGATTTCTCTTGTTCTTCTGTGCTGAGGTGAGTAATAACCTTTTTTGTTTTAATTTCCATGTCTGTTGTCATAACTTCCTGTTTACTAATTTTTATTTCTTTTTCAGATAACCAACCTGGGCCTCTCCACCACAAGTCACATTTCTTCAGTTCGGATAGCAACATTCCTCGAGAGGCTAAGTCTGCGGGATTATCACTCGACTGTACATGATACCAGTGCTTGTTATTGACGTTTTCTACAATTTCAACGACGCGGTTGGCAACAAACGTTTTCCATCGGTTGGGATCACCACATAGCCACGCTATAACAATAGAGGAATCTGTCCATGCATACATATCTGAAGTTGGAATTTTCATTGCTAGCCCAATTTGTTTCATAAGCTTGGAGAGAAGCAAAGCACCACACAATTCTAATCTTGGTAAGGATATTGTTTTCAGGGGTGCTACTCTTGTTTTAGCAGCAATTAGTTTTATTTCAACCTTGTCATTTGTTTCAGTTCTTATGTATACTGCTGCAGCGTAAGCTCGTATCGAAGCGTCACTGAATCCGTGTATTTGGATATTTGTTCTGTTTGTTTCCGTTGTACCAAGCCATCTGTTTACTTGTATATCGTTCACACTAGCAAAATCTGACCTTATCTGATTCCATTCTTCACGTAACGATTCACTTACGTTCTGATCCCAATTCACCTTTTCGAGCCATAGTTTCTGTAACAGTATTTTTGCCATTACTGTACTCGGTGCAATCCAACCAAGTGGATCGAAAAGCCTTTGTATGTCAGATAAAATACTTCGTTTTGTTACATAAGTACTTTCAGATGTTGGTAATGTCAGATTGTATTGAAATGTGTCTGTTTTCAGGTTCCACACAATGCCCAATGCCTTTATTGTTCCATCAAGATTCATGTCTATATGCGCGTTGGTTGATCTTTTTTCTTCATCTATAGATTTCATAAAATTAATATCGTTTGATGACCATTTCGTGAGTTGAAAACCGCCCTTTTGTAGTATGTTTGTGACAGTTTTGGCTAGATAAAGTGCAGTTTGGGTTTCATCAGCGCCATCAAGCCAGTCATCCATGTAAAAATTACCCTTGATTGATTGCACAGCGAGTGGTTGATCTCTTCCTTCATCATCTGCTGTTTGGTGGAGTGTTCTAACAGCCAAATAGGGTGCAGATGCTGTACCGAATGTGACCCTCAGCAAACGGTATTCGTGTAAATCATTATCCTCATCGGATCTCCAGATAACTCGCTGTAAGTCTGCGTCTTCAGGAGTCACCAATATTTGGCGATACATTTGTTTGATATCGGCCATGAAGCAAACACGCTTCATTCTCCATTTCATAAGAAGGTTTCTTAAATCATCTTGCAGTTGCGGACCTACCAATAATTCTTCATTTAGTGAAATGTTATTTGTGCCTTTACATGAAGCATCGAAGACAACGCGTGTTCGAGAGGTCTCCTTATCAGTACGAACTACCGCGTGGTGAGGTAAGTACACTGATATTGTTTCTTTTTCTCTTTCAGGTATCTTCTCCATGTGTCCTTGTTCTATGTAATCATCTATGACTTTTGTGTATTCCTTTTTCAGGTCTGATGACTTCTTAAACTTCCGCTCAAGTTGCAAGAATCTCTGTTTCGCTATCTCCTTAGTGTTTCCTTTAGGCGTTTGTAACTTTGTACTCGTGCTCATTTCATTTAGTTGTGGACTGTAAGTTTTGAAAGGTAATTTGACTATGTACCTTCCTTCCTCATTTCTAGTTGTTGTTTTCTCGTAGATATCTTCACAAATCTTGTCTTCCTTTGTTAAATGTCTGTCCTTGTCCATCTCTATTTCCCATATCGATTTCAATATTTCGTCTACGTCAACTTGGTGATGCATTACAAGGTAGGTATCATCTTGTGATTTATCGTAGATATCTCCGAAAATAATCCAACCCAGGTTTGTTTTTTGTGCAGTTGGAGTACCTGGTGGACCTTTTATTAAATCTGGCTGTATAATCTGTGCGTATTCCTTGACTCCTAATAGCAGATCTACAGAACCAGGTGTTAAGTAACTCGGATCAGCCAAGTTAAGCCCGTCGATGTGAGGCCATGATTGATATAAAATTGTTTTTGTGGGTATCTTAGTGGTCAGTTGTTTCGACATCACGTAGGCTTGGATCGGTAAACTATAGTTGTGGTCCCACTGTGATCTTATATTAAGCTGTACCACGTGTTTGATCTCTGTTCTCGAAGATCCCACTCCTACAACACTTCCCTTGAATGGTTGTCGCTTCAGTTTCAATAGTTGAGTCGCTTTCTCGCTTATGAATGTAGCTTGAGAACCCTGATCTATCAGCGCGCGTAGTGAAATGATTTGACCTTCTGTATTTATTGCTTCCACTAAAGCAGTCGCTAACAGTGCCATTCCTTGTCTAGTTGTATGATGCGACGCGATCACTGTGTTCACTTGAACTGCTTCCTTCTCTTCTGCTACATGCTGTGAAGCCAACGGTTGTGAGGTGCTCGGTGTAGCCGTTGGTTCTGTGTTCTTAGTCTCATGTAGTAAAGAATGATGACGTCGGTGACATTTCTGACAGGACACTCGTAGTTTGCATCTCTTTACAGAGTGTCCAAGTGCTAGACAGTTAAAACATAAATGGTTGTTCTTGACATATTCGGTTCGCTCATCTATTTTCAAATCAATAAATTTCTTGCAGTGACACAACGTGTGGTTTTCTTTGCACATGATACATGTTTTCTCTGTACTTGGTGTGGCAACATGATAAGACC
This sequence comes from Conistra vaccinii, assembly GCA_948150665.1. NCBI lineage: Eukaryota > Metazoa > Arthropoda > Insecta > Lepidoptera > Noctuidae > Conistra > Conistra vaccinii. Next base: position 18,073,981 of record OX411338.1, on the reverse strand, counting down.
GTTCCTTAACTTGTTTCTCTCTTGTATTATTGTTAGCTGTAAAGCCTGTAACTAACTCCAAGGTGCGGAACTTGGACTCCATGAAAGTCTTTAATTCACTCCAAGTAGGCAATGCTTCGCTGTCTTCCTTATAGGCATACTCTTCCCAGCCTTTATGTGTCTCTGGGTCAAACTTCTGAACGAGCAGAAATATTATTACATGATCCCAAGAGTCCGTAGTTATTTTTAAATTTTCCATGTTATTTAGGCATTCTGTAGTAGTATCTAACAAGCCTTTTAATTGGACGGCTGATTGCGAAGTCATTTTCTTCTGGTTAAATAATCTTTTCATGATGCAGTTTAATATTATACGTCTGTTACCATACCTCTTATTCAAAACATTCCATGCAGTTGCGTAATTACTGGATGTCACTTGTATATGGGTCAATAACGCCTCAGCTTCTCCACTCACACTTGTTTTCAAATAATGTAATCTCTGTACATCACTGAGGTTATTATTTTCGTGCACCAAAGAAGTAAACAAATCTTTGAAAGTCGGCCATCCTTCATAATTTCCATTAAACTTAGGTAATTCTATTTTAGGTAAATGCACTATATTTTGCGATGCATAAGTTACGTTCATACTTGAATTTCTCGAATCCATCGATATTGATCCCGCTAACGACGTAAGCATATCTTTCAAATCACCTTGTAATGAGCTGTATAATTCTTCATAAATAAAGAATTCTTCGTTCAAAAAGTATGGCAAAATTCCCTTTTGTTCTTTGGGTGTTATCTTTACTAATCCGTCATGTGCGTTCTTGAATGACATCCAATACTCATCAATAATTTTCACACGTGCTTCTATATAACCTTTTGTCAGTCTTCCCTTCGGACACTTTTTTAAGTTTGTTTGCGTTTTTCGAAGTAAATTAGCACCATCCTCCAAGACAGCGAGATATTGCTGTTGTTCTTTCGTAGTACTCATTATTGTTTCACTTGATTTCACTTTAAACAAATGTTCAGTCTAATTGTTCGTAAAACTTGATAATCTTCCGTAGTAAGCGCTAATTACTTAGTTGCAAAAAATATTCATAACTATCCATTAGAACGAGGTGTTTTTTCTATAAATCCTTATCGCTGTGGAATGCGGTTCTTTTGTTCAGGCGTCCAGATGTTTACCGCTCCGTAGTTGCAACGTTCGGCTCGAATACGACCATATGTTGATTGTAATAAGGTTCACTTTACTGTGTATAGGATTTTAGAAATAAAAGACGTGTGTCTAACTACAAGTGTATTGAGCGACTAGTTTCGTTTGAAGACATGCCTATTAAATATATCTATATGACATATACATTAACATAGCTATTCCTAAGTACGTATGACCGTTGAACGCAATACGTCGCAACAGTAAATAATATTGCTTGCTAAAACGAAATTTATGAAACGTCAGCTGTTACTTAAAGCCCGAGGCAAACCAAAATGTGGTCATAAACATAATGCTAACATATTTCCACCGGGTATTACCTGAAAATAGACGAAAGGAAATGTAATAACATATTCATACGATATACAGACCTAAAGCTTAGTTAGGAGAAGGCTGTAAGATTAAATTATTAAACAAATAAATCATTCATACTTATATTAGGCGTTAACTGTGTATACATGAAAGAAATATTATGTTTCAGTCTGAAAATAAAGGTGAAATTCTGAAAATATTACTGCTGTAACAGCCCTTTCACACGGCAGTCCAGTTTTGCAGGATCGGCTTTTTACGGTATCCTGCTAAACTGGACGCTGTGTTCACATGGCAGTTCAGTTTTGCAGGATTCAGTAAAATGTCCAGCAGCAACAGTGTCCAGCAAAAAACCGCACGCAGGAAGCCGTGTGAACACTGCTATTGAAATATATGTGTGATTAAACGGGATCCCGCTTTTTACTGGACTTCGGATCCAGTTTCTAGTGACAAAACCGAACGGCACAATTCGACCGGATCGGTTTTTTGCAGGATCCCGCATGCGGGATGCTCGTGTGAACGCTAGCATATAAACACATTCGCCATCAAACGGGATCCTGCAGAAAACGGGATCCTGTTAAAAACTGGACTGCCGTGTGAAAGGGCTGTAAGAAGCCTCTGTGGTCTAGCGGTTAGACCACCTGTTTCTTACCCAAAGGTTCGATTCCCAGCGAGAGCAAAATTTTCAGAGCAGTGGTGGGCCCGTGGTAATGGCCCCGACTTACGAGTTGTAGTTCGTACTTTACTTTGTGTGAATAATTTATCACCACTGCTCTCAAAACGGTGAAGGAAAACATCGTGAGAAAACCAGCATGTCCTAGAACCGAAAATTCGAAGACATGTGAGATCTACCAACCCGCACTGGGCACGCGTGGTAGATTACAGCCCACTCCCTCTCACAGAGAGGAGACCTGTGTCCCAGCAGTGGGAACATAGGCTGAATACGGTGAAAATTTTACGAAATGGTAAAAATGATTTATTTTTTGACACAATACACGTGGGGTTTTTCCTAATAAAAACTGAGAATTAATTAAAAAAAATATTTGATGATCTTAAAACGGATCGCAGTAAAAAACATGTTTGTACTACGAATTGCTAATAATTTCATAAACTGTTATAGGTATGATGAAAGAGGAAGAAAAATATTCTTGTGTGTAAGTCAAAATATCTTACTAAGTATAAAGTTGAAAAAGAAACAAAAATTGAAGAAGCTAAACAATGGTCTTAATCAATTTATTTTTAATTCAATCCTATTATTAGCAGTAGCAACAGCATAGACTCATTCTCACAAAAAATCCATAGATACAATCTAAGCACAACACCTGCATCTATCTATAATATATCAGTCTATAAGCCCTGAAGATAAAACAAGACATAATGAATACAAACTATAGGTTATGATGTAAAAGATTATGATGATAACTGCAGCACTTTTGGTATAAATAATTGCTCTGAAGAGTCTTTGGCACAGTTCATTCGAGACATCGACTTGAAAATCAGAGACAGGAACCATGGTTTCTCTTGCTAGCTTCACTCTCCTGGTTGCAGGTAAACTATACAAATTATTATTAAGAAAACAAAATTTCTGTGACCTTGTAGATGTGCCAAGAAGTGCGGTAAGAGAAAGAAAAATCTTTCTCTCTCTCGAATGATCTTTGTGATCCACAAAGATTTGGGATTTCCCTAGTAGATTTTAAAATGTAGTTTTTGAAGTGAAAACTACTTTAGGCGCGTTGAGCACTTTTTGGGTAAACGAAAATCATGGAACTCGCGTCATCGTCACCCGAACGCGCGTTGAGCACTTTTTGGTTAAACGAAAATCATGGAACTCGCGTCATCGTCACCCGAACGCGCGTTGAGCACTTTTTGGGTGAACAAAAATCATGGAACTCGCGTCATCGTCACCCGAACGCGCGTTGAGCACTTTTTGGGTGAACGAAAATCATGGAACTCGCGTCATCGTCACCCAAAGGCGCGTTGAGCACTTTTCGGGTAAACGAAAATCATGGAACTCGCGTCATCGTCACCCGAACGCGCGTTGAGCACTTTTTGGGTAAACGAAAATCATGGAACTCGCGTCATCGTCACCCGAACGCGCGTTGAGCACTTTTTGGGTGAACAAAAATCATGGAACTCGCGTCATCGTCACCCGAACGCGCGTTGAGCACTTTTTGGGTGAACGAAAATCATGGAACTCGCGTCATCGTCACCCGAAGGCGCGTTGAGCACTTTTTTGTTGACAGCGCACTCTGTTTTTTTTTTTTAATGGAGCTTAATTTTTCGTTCTTGTACTGACAGCAAGCCATATAAATTCCTGACATTTTCGTTTTTTTTTTAAATTGATGTCAGTCCAGCTTTTCGGAACGTTGTTAGTTTGCTTAACTCACACGACATCTTGTTATAGAACTCCAGTAACCAGTTAACAAAAAATACAGCCATTTTGTTTTCTTTCTAAACTAGAAAGAAGTTAAGAAGAACGACTAGCCTTACCAAACCACATCCTACTTTGAATGATGATTTTTAACAAACATATTGTTATCTTATTGTTCACAATTTTTCCATGCAAACACTTTTAGTACAAGACCTTTATGCTAAATAAAGCATCATAAATATGCCAATATTATGATGCACCACCCTTCAGCTGCATCCAGTTAGACTGGAAGCCGACCCCAACATAGTTGGGAAAAGGCTAGGCAGATTGATTGATGATGCACCACCCTTAACGAGATTTGATAGCACACAACAAAAACATTTTTAACCGCTTATACAACACATATTTTCCAGGCTGTGCCACCGTGTTCGCCGCTTCCCCAGCTAACATCGAAGACTTTCCCAGCGTAGTCCAGGTGGAGACGGGCTACGGCCGGGTGTGGCTGCAGACCTGTGTTGGCACCGTCCTGACCTCTCGTCATGTCCTGACCGCTGCACACTGCCTTGTTGGAACGTAAGTAGATATTCCGAGGACAGCTGTTCTTTTTTTCATAGTTGTAAGAGAATAAATACATAATTCTCGCGCTTGCCAGTCTCCTGTATTACGTTCTACTGGGTTCTATCAGCATTTTCTCAGTAGCAGCCCGGCAGAAATGTAGGTTTACCACCCCTTTTTTCAAAGACACGTGTGAGAAACAATCTACTTTACATGTATTATGGGAAGCAACGAAAAACCAACAAGCCGGAGACGGAATACCAGAAAATTATGGTGTAAAATATAATCTTTATTTATCTTAGTTAATTGACTCAGGCGAGAATTTGCGGAAATCCATTATAAAACACAATAGACTACGCATATTTAGTAACTTATCCGCTTAACTGTTCTTAAAGAGTCATAAAGAACCCTGTAAGAAACCGATACGTGTTTCACCTCTCAACGAGGCATCCTCAGGATGACGATTGACTTGACGACAAGATTCGAACGCAAAGTCTTTGCGTTCGGCTCTTGTCCTGGCAACACGTCGTGTCTGGATTCGCAACAAGTCAATCGTCATCCTGAGGATGCCTCGTTGAGAGGTGAAACACGTGTCGATTTCTTACAGGGTTCTTTATGACTCTTTAAGAACAGTTATTAAGTTACTAAATATACGTCGTCTATTGTGTTTTATTTACCTTTTTTTTTTTTTTCTATTTACAGCGTTGTCGATCCCCGTATCAGTCGAGTCAGGGCAGGCGCCTCTGAGCGCGGTCGTGACGGTCAGATTTCGGCAGTCGAGAGCGCCGTCAGGCATCCCTCGTACACTTTCAGGAAGTTCGATGGCAACGTGGGCATCCTCCGCTTGCAGTCTTACCTGCTCTTCGGATCTACGATCCAGCAGGCTCCCATAACAGCCGGAGGAGTCGTCTTCCCCGCTAACGTTGCTGTGACTATTGCCGGGTGGGGCCGTACTGCTGTAAGTTGAATTTTTCATAAATTCTTCTTTTTATTACCATAGACCATGAAAACCCAAGATCAAAGGATTAAACAATCAGACTTCTTCTCCTCTTGTGTCGGCACAAGCAATGCAAAAATAATTATAGACTCATGTGCAGTATATTCATTTGTGTATATATTCAGTATCATTTGTGGAAGCTTGTAAATGGCAACCGTAAGCGCTATTGTATATACTAAATGGATATTAGACTGTAAGCTTTCCTAAGAATAACTAAATAAATATCAGGTTGATAGTTATATAGCGCCAGACAAACGCTTAGTATTGTCACTCGTGGGGGCTCGTTTATTACATCCAAATTAAACCATGATACATCAAAATATATTCTAATTTGTACATTAGCTTTTCGATTTGCGTTCGAGATGAGCGGAGCTCTCACTTTTTCAACCTTCTCTTTACTTACTCACTCTGCTCCTTCCACCATGCTTTGTGTCACTAATGAGCCATTCTTCTTTCAACAGCAAGACGTGATCTGGGCTGACCGCAATCTGTACAGTTCCCAGCTCTACACAAGTGACCACAGCGACTGCGTCACCAAATACAATGAGCTTCTCGTTCCCATCGAGATCACCAACAACATGATCTGTGCCATCATCCCCGGTACCAATGGGGCCAACTGGGGCATCAGAGATGGCGGCTCCCCGGTCTTCTACAACGGTGTCCTGGTCGGCTTCCTTTCTTTCGGTAGCCCCTACGGTAAAAACCAGCCCTTGGTCGCCACCGCCGTCTCTCCTTACTCCGACTGGATCGTCGCAAATGCTAACTAATTGTTGAATACGACTAAACTAACTAACTGATTTAATATATTTATTTTACTTTCTTAAGTTTTTGTTGTTATTTCCTTTGGGCTTATTTAATTTTTACTAACAGTACATACCTAAGGGCCGATACACACGAAACGTTGCGGCGACGGCGCGGCGCCCAGCATACAAAAATATCCATGGTATGTCACACAGTGCCTTCCGCCGTCGCACTGCATGTACGTTACACCAGACTTGCAACCGGCGTGACAATGCGGCGAAATCTTTGCGGTTCGGCACCGCATCGTATCGTATGAACAGGCTTTTTTTTATGTATCAAATAACTTCTCCAAGGGCGGAGCTGGAGGGCGTGTCAGACTCTTACTGACTAAAACCTACCCGTGTTCCTTCAGTTGCCTGTCGGCACCTTACCCCGGCAGGCATCAGCCCTAGCGGACCCCGTCAGTTGAGCTGACGTCTCTTTGAGGCGTGCGTGGAACACACCGCGCCGTCGACCCGGGCCTGGTCCTTATCGAACGGCGAGCTACCAATTGCTCACCGTCTGCAAGTGCGCGCGTTAAATTAGTTTAGGAGCTTAGTTACACTAAAAGGTTATTTTACGCTTTTCAGTTTTTTTTTTCGTCGGTTTTTTTTTTATTTTTCGCTTTTGAGTTACCATTTATTGTTTTTCTCAAGTTAAAAAATCCCTCAACAGCCTCCCGTCTTCATCGTCAGACCCTCAATGACAGTCATACTGAGCTAAGTTCTAAAGTTCTCATCAAGGTGAATGAAATATGCCCAAACATGATGTAGCTACTGTAAGCTGCTGAGGAACTCTCGCGACTGTCTTCCGTCTCCATCATCAGATCAACTCCGGATCCTTATTATGTGGTTGTGTCATCAGAACTACACGGACTACACACAACGGAATCGGCTCACAGTTGAAAATTCAGTAGGTGAAATAATCAATCAATCCCATTTTTTTACCATTCGGGGTCGATTTCAGTTTTCAATTTTAAATGGAACCAACTTCGAGGTATACCCTCCCCAAAAAAACAAGAATCGTTCAGATCGAACTACTCAGTAAAAAGTGATCAAATATGTGATCAAAAGTGATCGAATATTAAAAAATGTAAATAGGTACACGTGTCGAATTGAGAACCTCCTCTTTTTTTTCGTCGGTTAAAAATATGCTCTGCGTTACCGTTCGAGCAATACAAGCGATAAGTTTTGAGTAATTACTTACTACATATTGCTCAAAACATTTAAATAAATCGGTCAAGTGCGAGTTGGACTCGCACACGAAGGGTTCCATACCATGTCGTATAAGATTTAACACTATGAATATTTGTAAGGCTCGACCGAGATGGGTTTTTCGTTCTCGGCCGAGACCGAGACCGAGACCGAGAATAAAATAATATCTCGGCCGAGACCGAGAGCCGAGACCGAGAATAGACAATGCGTGAAAAAAAAAAAATGCTGTTAAATTTTTTATACAGTACTTTCTGCTTAACACAACTAACTGTTTTATTTAATAATCAAAGTTGAATAACATTATATTATAACATAAAAAAAGCAATTTTTCGGCATTTTCGCCTTTCAAAGAGTGTCGCCTCTCGTCGTATAATTGTCCTGCTTTGCGGCCAGCCGCAGTTCGCCATCCGGGACTTCAACCAATCACAATACATCTCTCTCACGCACTTACTTACACCAATCAACTTCGCGCTGGCGGAGCGTGGCCGCGCGCGGTAAAATTTGAATGCCATTTCGAACAAAGTTACAATCTCGGCCATGACCGAGAATCTCGGCTATTATTAGCCGAGAACCGAGACAGATTTCTCGGTCGGATTTATAGCCGAGAATGCCGAGACCGAGACCGAGACTGAGATCTCGGTCGAGCCTTAAATATTTGTAATTCTTTCGTAAAGGTAACAACAGAGGCGCTATAAAAAAACATAAAGATTTGTATAGAATTTGTCTAATTTTTATGAAAAAATTTTGTTGTGTTAAAATATAGGTGTAGAAATATATTTCATTTATTTTAAGAGAAAATATTAAGTTAAATTTATCCGGTAATATGCATTAACTAAAGTCAAAGTCAAAGTTATTTATTTGCTACTAACATAGTATTAGTAGGTATATAGGGTAGGTAAGCAGGTAGATATGTAGGGTTGGTAGGTAGGGTAGGGTAGGTAATTAGGTAGAAATAGGTAATTAGGAAAGGTAGGTGCGCCGTAGATAACCACTTAGTGCTAACCGTGCGAAGCCGGGCCGGGTTAAGCTAGTTATTTATAAATACAAGGATTTCTCTTGCTACATCAGACTATATTGTACAAAATAAAATGTAAGTAGTACGCCAAATTTTAATTACAACATTCCGTCAATACAGGTATTTATTTACGTTATTTTTGATAGTCATACAGAAATCTATTATTTCGTACTTATTATTTTTACACATCCCATCGGACTACGAGAGTGAGGGAAGAGAGAGAGTGCATTCGTGTCTGCGCACACACTTGTGTACTATAATATCTCCCGAGCCGAAGGTTAGTCTCCGTTGAGATTGGCCGCCGTGGCCGAATATTTTTACACAAATAAGTTTTCTGAATACGAAATTGTATCCACAACGGTTAAAGGTAACTAACTATATAGTAGGAATAGTACACCGTATGTGCCAGCATTCATTTCAATGTTACTGAATATATTGTCTATTGGAGTGTAACCCGTCCCGGTGGTGGTAACGTGAGGTACACACATCAACACCGTCTAGGGATACTTTGGAAAAGTCGATAAAGTTCTTAAACTCAAAAATACTGGCTGGTTTTAAAATCTTTTGAAGAAAGCTTATTTTGTAGACCTATTTGGATGATTCAAATTTGAAAAAATTTAAATTCCATGTATAATACATGCTGCCATGATAGTAGTTACTAATTCCATGTCATTACTCCGACTAGTAAATAGTTATCTGTGGAATTTGTATTGCATAATAATAGTATGAATTTCAAAATTATTTTTTTATATTGCAGAAAATCGCCCATTTTATTATAAAATACCTTATGAATCGGCGTTTTTAGTATTTGTTGATTATAAACAGTATTTATGTTACATGATATACAGGAGTTTTAAATTCCTAACTTGTTTAGTTGTTGAGATAGAGCTCGTACAAAAATGGTCTAAAACTGACAACTTCTACGGCCCCCTAATTCATCATTATTGAAGATAAAAACATTTAAAAATTACATTTGTTATTTACTTGATGAGCTCTAGACAATGATACCCCACATGCTAGGGTCAGATATATTTTTTTTCAAAATTTAATTTTATTGTGTGATGACCCTTTAATTTTTAATTTTATTATTTGTTGCTCTTGCGGAAATAGAAATGCACAATCTGTGAAATTTTCAACTGCTTACCTATTACGGTTCATGAGATAGAGCTCGCTGACAGACAGACGGACAGCGAAGGCTTATGAATAGGGTTCCGTTTGTCACCCTTCGGTTACGGAACCCTAAAAAGTAGAAACTGATCGCTCATGAATTCTTTTTATTTCCTCCGTAAGCGAAAAATTGCTTGTGTAGTAGAAACCCACTCTATTTAATAGACAATTTACTTTTCTAGAGCAAAATGTATTAAGAAGAGAAAAGATGTTTATCAGGTGAGGTAAATTGTTTTCGCTGTTAGAACTAGGAATAAAATAATCATGTCAATAATATAAATAACAACAGTAGTGTAGGGGTGGCACGTAACAAAATAATTTTGGCATTGCATCATTTCTGAAACCTTAGTAATTTAGTTTAGTTTATTTTATTCATAAACAATTTAAATTGTGTTGAATTTCATACAAATACAAAATACAAAAAATAGAACTATGAATACACAATTATGAATTATTATCCAGCTTTATTAACAGTTTCAAATGTGATGTCAAACAGTTTTAAATATAATGTCAAACAATTTTAAACATTATGATTATAGTTTTATTGAATGTCGGCAAATTATTCGAAAATTATATAACATCAGAAGCCACACTAATTTGTTTTTAACCAACTTCCAAAAAGGTTCTATGTTTTCGATTTTATGTATGTTTTTTTTAAATATATGTTCACCGATTTCTCCGTCAATTGTGAACCGATTTAGAAAACTACTTTTTTTGCTTGAAAGGGTTTACTTGCGAGGTGGTCCCATTGTCATTAGGTCAGGATCTGATGATGGGATCCTGGAGAAATCGAGGAACTCTTCAAAAATTATAGGCATAAAGGCCTATAGGGATTTAGGTATTTTTTATAATAACTCGTGCAGTTGCTCTCGGAAAGCACCATTTGGTGAAGTGGAATTGATGATGGAGACCACAGATTGCTACCGGAACTACTCAATAATAAGTATTTCACGGGTTTTATTTTATTTTATTTATTCAGGGACAATAAACAGCTACAATATGTGTTGGTGCAGAGAAAAATAACACAAAATATTAACAATATTGCAGCTGTTTATTGTTGCGGTTGGATTACTTTAATATAGTTGCCAAGCAATTTATGCTCGTCACAATGCTTAGGGAGAGGTGGAGCTGATCGTGAAGTACCAGGAGAACTCCTCAACGAATAACGTCCATGCATCGGGAAAAGCAATATTTTGTATAATGGTTCCTTCCTTGGCTTTTGCCTCGCGGCACATGAATCCGGCTTTGCTCCTTCATTTTGTTTGCGTTTGTTTCTGCGGCTTTGTGCGGCATGGCCGGGGGCCATGCCGCCGGCACTGTGTGTAGCAGCCATAAGGTAGTGAACAGTTGAAATGAGACTATTGTAACTTAGATAAATTACAAACTGAGCCACTAAAAGCGAGAAATAAAAACATTTTTACAAAAAATACAACCGACTTCCAAAAAAACCACTATAAAGTGAAAAATAACTTTATTTCGGAAGTCGGTGGCTAAAAACGGAAAATCAAAACCAAAGACAACGACTTCCGAAATTAAGTTATTTTTCACTTTCTTTGGTTTTATTTTTTGGAAGTCGGTTGTATTTTCATTAAAATAAATATAAAACTGTTGATATTAACTGTATAATAATATGTGAAAATACTTATATAAGTTTTTGTCAAGATTAAATTGTCAAGATTGTTGATTGACACATTCAATATTCATTTAAAAAAAAATGGCACGTAGATGTAGAAAGGTTCGCCATCATCATAGTTCGTCATAGCACTAGGCCAGGGGGTCAAGTCTACTAATTTACAAACGTCACAATGGTCTCTCGATGGCCAGTTTTTGACAGATTTGCCATACAAAATCTGTCAAAAACTCACCAGCGGGAGACCATTGTGACGTTTGTAAATTAGTAGACTTGGCCCCCAGGGATGGCGAATCTTTCTACATCGAGACGTATCACAGTGTTCCATGGGATCAAAAAAACAGCAATATGGCATGTAAACGTTTCCAGAATTTATTTAAATTTTTTAAATGAAAACATTACCTAAACATTATGATTAAAAAAAAAAACTTGAAAAGGACACGTGGGTGTTTTAGGCTGCCTGTCCTCTGGAGCGTAGAGGAGAGGAGAGGAGCGGAGATTTGCCAATATTAACCAATAGAATCGCACCTCTGAAGCGGAGGTTAGATTCTATTGGTTAATATTGGCACATCTCCGCTCCTCTCCTCTCCTCTCCGCTCCAGTGGACAGGCAGCCTTACTCGTGCATTATAAATGCATCCCTTGAGCGATAAAACCATAAATAGCAGAGGGTTTTTTTTTGGATCAAATGTGCGTAGCTCGTAGGCTCAGCAGTAGCGCTTGCGACCAGTAGACTAAAGAGGTAGTAAAATCAATAAAACCTACCTAATGAGCACGAGTCGATAATAATGACGCTATAATATAGCGTCACCTACTTATTTGTTTTGACATAGTTTCATAGATTAAAATTTTATCAACATTATATAATCAAAGACCAATATCAATACGGTAATCCTTAAACAATTGTATTTTTCCATTTGATACAAACAGGAACAGCTGTAAATGTAATCGGCAATACAATTTATATTAGATCCGTTCACATCTGGACTGGGGCGGAAAATACAGCCTCCCGGGGATTCGGACGCGAATTTAGTAACTATTCTACAGAAGAACAAAATAATGTTTTCCGCTTTGGTAGGTTGAGCTTGAAATACATTTAGTAATATATATTTAGTAACCTATTCCGCTCTAAAGAGTCGTAAAAAACCCTGTAAGGAATCGACACATGTTACACCTTTCAAAGAGGCATCCTCAGGATGACGATTGACTTGTCGCGAACAGTACACGGCGTGTTGCCACGCCGATTCCTAATAAGTCATAAAAAACCCTGTAAGAAATCGACACAATGTTACACCTCTCAAAGACGCATCCTCAGGATGACGATTGACTTGTCGCGAACCAGAACACGGCATGTTGCCACACCAAGCGCCGCGCCAGCTCCGCGTCCGGCGGCTTTAGGATAATCAATCTTCCTAGCCTTTTCCTAACTATGTTGGGGTCGGCTTCCAGTCTAACCGGATGCAACTGAATACCAGTATTTTACATGGAGCGACTGCCTATCTGACCTCCACAACCCAGTAACTGGGTAATACGATACCCCTTGGTAAGACTGGTGTCAGGCTTTCGGGCTTCTGACGAGTCGTAACGACTGTCAAAGATCCACTAATGACAGCCGGGACCAACGGTTTTACGTGCTTGGACGGTCCTAGGCATGGAAGAGTCTCGGTATGTAAAGATGTTCACCCATCCACTGACCAACCCCGGCAAGCATAGCTTAACCTAATGGATCGACCCGTGCGGCTTTTATTACTTTAGCCACGAGCTTGTCAGGCGGCTTTAGGATTAGTTAAGCGGAATACGTCTCTAAATATATCTACGTCGTTCATAGATCTTTGACGGTCATTACGGGTAGTCCGCCCGAAAGTCTAACAACCAGTCTTACCAAGGGGTGTCGTGTTACCCAGTAACTGGGTTGTGGAGGTCAGATAGGCAGTCGGTCGGGTTAGACTGGAAGTCGACCCCAACATAGTTGAATAAAGGCTAGGCAGACCACGTCGCTGCCACAACGCAATCGCCAGGGAGACTGCGTACTTGCAGCTGGCCATAATGCAAACACAACGATCTATCTGTCTGTAAACACTAGCCGCAACGTAACCGCATCGCAACTACTAGCGACAACAAAACCACAACGAAACTGCAAGAAGTTGCAGCGACACTATTCACACGTAACCACCCACGGCTTGCTCACATTGTTTCGCTGCGATGTGATGTGATTGTGATACCTACTTGTAAAGAGGCCGTGAATTTAGGTCATCTGAGGTCCTAGTACGAATGAATGACGTAAATCGAACGATTTTCTAAATCAATAAAAACTTTTAAAAAAAAACATCAGACTTCCAAAAAAACACTACAAATTGAAAAATAACTTTCATTTCGGAAGTTTATATTTTTAACTTTTTAGTTGTGGTACCTACCCCACACAAATTCGAATACCACTACCTGATATGCAAATAATTGTGACAGGAAGTTATCATCATAATAAAATTATCATCGATATAAACTAAGTGGGAAAAATACGTATTCTTGAAGCTAACTAAAAACCTATCCAAGCAAAGTTAATAAAATTTATATGGGACCAACTTGGGAGCATACCCTTTCAAACAAAAAACAATTGATATAGGTGGAAATAAATAAATAAAAAAACATAAGCGACGAACATAATAACCTCCTCCTTTTTGGAAATCGGTTAATAATACAACTAGGTATCTTATAAGCAGCATTTGGTTTAAGGCGACGATAACCGACTTTCAATTATTTAATACTGAAGATCACGACTAAACGAGTGGTGTTAATGATTTAGAAAAAATAATATAATCTGCAATAAAAAAATGCTCTAATTTAAATTAGAGCATTTTTTTAATAACTTAAAATATGAATATTTTACATTATGTTTACATTACATAGTGAAATTAATTTGTAAAGTTTTGTCTAACGCGGATTAAAAACTGAGAATCACGCAAAATCTATCAAGCGTATTAATCTGAAACCTTCACCATTTTAAAGATCTTGATCTTGATTGATCTCTAAGTATACGTGTATAAAATAAAAAAAATATGTAAATAAATTAATAATTTAATTTGTCTAATTCGGGACAGCGCTCCTTGATGGGCGAGTCCTATTACTGGCTGGACGTACGACGCGTTGCGTGAGCTCAGTACAGAACACGCAAGCTAACCACTCAAGGTCACTGGCATATCTGCGTATTAAATAAAAATAAGTATATCACACATAGATATGAATAAAGTCAAAATGCTACGATTCTAACATACTCCTTTTGCTTGGAGAGCAGTGGTGGCCCAGTGGTAACGGCCCCGAAATACGAGTTGTAGATGTAAAGCAGGCGCTTTACTTTGTGTAAATTATTTCATCACCACTGCTCTCAAAACGTTGAAGGAAAACATCGTGAGGAAACCGGCATGTCCTAGAACCGAAAATTCGAAGATATGTGAGATCTACCGCGTGGTAGATTACGGCCCACTCCTTCTCACAGAGAGCGAGGCCTGTGTCCCAGCAGTGGGAACATTAATAGGCTGATTATGTATGTATGTTATGTCCTTTTCTTTATTACCCATTTTCATAAACTGAAAATTACTTGTTTATTATCTACTGAATAACAAATGGATTATCTTTTCTAGTAATAAATTTATTAGCTTAAAACAAGTAGTAAGCCGCAAATCCAAGTAATAAATTTTATTATTTAGATACAAAGATTATCTAAATAAATGGAAACACGAGATTCAGAATACACTGTCGAGGTTCCGTAGAATAAGTATCCATAATAATTGAGATGGACATCGTAGTCACTCGTCATTGTCATGTGATGAGAAGCCCTGAAGATGGAAAGGAAAGGGATAGAGCTATACGACCAGTATAGCTCCATCTCTTTCGAACACTGAAGTAAGATTAAAGTAATACTGATATAACAGGTGATTGTAGGACCATTGAGCATTAATACCATCATCAACTACGATATGGAGCAAGCCCAAAACTACTACAGACTCGTAAACTATGCTAAGAATGACAAGGAGAGCCAGCGGCAAATGAAATGCCATAAGACTAGGCACAGAGAGGGAGAGGTGGAAATCATTCACTTTTCGGCTATACATAGAAATAAGCATAACTGTGGACGACTCAGTTTAAGGCGACGATAGGCTACTTTTAATGAGTTTATTTCGAAAATTATCTAAACGAGTAGTGTTAATGATTTGGAAAATTATTAAATTCCAGGTCCAGTTGAAAACCAGCGTCAGGCACTAGTTGTCTGGCATTTTTGCTGAACTGGGCCTATTTGGCACAGCCGCGAGGCACACATTAATGCTTTCACGAACTTTACACTTGTTATTTTATTTATTTTTGATTTTTTTTCTACTTGTAGTACAATATTTTGTGTTGTGTGCCTTATCTGTGCTAAATAAATGTATTTTCTTTATTTCTTTCTTTCTTAAATTAGAGCATTTTCTTAATAATTTAATATAAGTACGAATATTTTAGATAATGTTTACATTACATAGTGAAATTAATTTGTAAAGTTGTGTCTAACGCGGATAAAAAACTGAGAATTTCGCAAAAGCTATCAAGCGTATTTTTTTTAAACCTTCACCATTTATAATATTAATCTTTTAGTATACGTGTTTTATTAAAATAACTTTTTGTTTTATGTATAATAAATTAATAATGCGTCAAATTGGGGACAGCGCTCCTTGATGGGCGAGTCCTATTACTGGCTGGACGTACGACGCGTTGCGTGAGCTCAGTACAGAACACGCTAGGTAACCACTCAAGGTCACTGGTATATCTGCGTCTTAAATAATCGGGTCACGTTTAAAAAGGCAAGTCATCTATTACTCACTGGTCATCCTGAATCGCAATATTATTATATAAATAAGAATAGTAAATGAACACAAACAAAGTAAGTGCAGTATGGTTTTGCGCCAAAATGTTTACACTTGGTTGTGTATGACGAACTCAAAATGGTTTCATTTTTACCAACGGCGAACGGAGTGAGGGAACCCTAAAATCGGTTTAAAGTCATATAAAAACGAATTCACGTGAATGATTTCATTACGTTTATCACCAAGATGGCGAAGCTGGCTTGTGTACTCCTGTTGGTAGCAGGTTAGTTTAAATTAATAATTACAGTTTTTAAATTAATAACGGCACGGCCTTTCCTGCGGCAGGAGCGCTGGTCGTTTGGCATGGCACGCAAGCATTAATGACATTATCCGTCGGGCTCTTGTCACCGCCGGGGTGCCAGCTGTTTTAGAACCCAATGGCTTGGCACGCGACGATGGGAAGAGGCCAGACGGAATGACCATAATGCCTTGGAAGATGGGTAGGCCTTTGGTGTGGGATGCAACCTGTGTCGACACCCTCGCGCCATCCCATCTTCTCAGCACGGCGGGCTGTGCCGGGGCGGCTGCTTCTGGTGCAGAAAACCTCAAGCGGCGGAAATATAGCAACCTTATTGGTAGCTATATTTTTGAGCCGTTTGGGGTTGAAACACTGGGGCCGTGGGGTCCGAGTGCTCATCGAGTATTTCGGGACATCGCCAAGCGGCTGGTCGACTCCTCACGTGACCCGAGGGCTGGCCTATTCTTCGGCCAAAGAATCAGCATTGCCATACAACGTGGCAATGCTGCCAGCCTTTTGGGCACTTTTCCTGTTGACAGCGATGCGGACGAATTTTTTGATGCCCTATGACCGTTTCCCCCCCCTTTTTATATACTTGTACATATTACTATTATTATTTTAATTCTGTTAGATTTTAAATCATGTAAATATCTATGGTCACTATTATTAAAACCGTAACCGAGGAGTTTCTTGCCATAGGAAACGACCAATTGGCACCGTGTAACTGTCTTCTGACCTCAAATTAATAACTTAGTGCAGTGGTGGCCCAGTGGTAACAGCCACTTACGTAGGCTCGAAGTTACTGCAATGCTCTCAAAACGGTGAAGGAAAACATCGTGAGGAAACAGACATCTTCCAAACAGCACTGGGCCTGCGTGGTGGATTACGGCCCACTCCCTCTCACAGAGTGGAGGCCTGTGTCCCAGCAGTGGGAACATTATAGGCTGAATTTGCTTACCTATGCTAAATTAATAGCTTCTCTGTTTTTTGTTTTCCAAGATAACTTCTAGTACCTATAACTTCTCTATTAAATTATACCACGCTAAATTAAAGCAGAAATATATAGCCAGCCACTAAAACGAGTTTTTATTCCGCTAAGCGTATAAAAATCATAGATTTTTGTCATTCGTACGTTGGCTGTGAGTTGTGAGTGTTGTGACTGAGTTATTTTAAAAACGATCTTATTTGCTAAAAAAGAAATAAGCTCGTAGTTGCGAATGAGCACTGTTACTGTAGTCTGTAACATTTTATGAACTTTCTATGGTGCTTATTCACCATGTTTATAATGATTTACTAGAATAAAGACCCCCATTGCCAATTTTGCTAAAACCATCGTTACCACCATTTCAGCTGCAGCCTGCACAGCCCAAGCTAGCCGCATCGTGGGTGGAGACCCCACCACCATCGAAGCGTACCCTGCCATCGTCCAGGTTGAGTTCCGCACTGGAATCCTATGGGGACAATCATGCGCAGCTAATATTCTCACCAGCAGATACCTCGTATCTGCCGCACATTGCTTCGACGGATTGTGAGTATCATTATCATCATTATCTACCTAACCTTTTCAATAAAGTGGAGGTCAGCTTCCAATCTAACCGGATGCAGCTGAGTACCAGTTCTTTTACATGGAGCGACTGCATATCTGACCTCCACAATCCAGTGAAAACTCGATACCCCTTGGTAAAACTGGTTGTCAAACTTGACAGTACCGTTCCTGGATTTTGAAATAATGACGTTGGTCGAGTGGTTGTGACCGCGATTGCTGAGTTTAAGGCCCTTGGTTTATTATCTCCTGGATTTAAAGGTTTAACTCACGAAAAATTGTCCTAACGACTTATAGCAATTTTATAATGTTTATGACTTGGATTAGATTGCTTACGCGGATGGTACCGCGTAAGCAATCTAATCTTTTATCGACAAAATATTGTTTATAATCCGTTTATTTGAGGCACGAACGGCTTGTCCTAATCCCGTGTAAATTATATCTACACTAATATTTTACAGGGTCGAATGTTTGAACCTCATCTGGAGGAAAAGTACTCTAAATACTTGAGATAGCAAATTTTATTTAAAGGAAACATTCCTTTGTTTTTTAAAAGAAAAAAATCTGCATTCAAAGATTTTTGAAAATTCGTTTGCCACACTTGGGAATCGAACCGTCATCAATCACTAAAGGCTGCGGGTGTCAACCTCAGGACAAGCTGCTTCTCACACGGATAACTGTACGTCACTTGCTCCCGAGTCACCAGTCCTGACTCTCTGTATGTTTTGGATGCTGAAAACAAATCTACAAACCGGGAAGTTTTATAAAAATGTGGCTGTTAGTGTAGTACCTATATTGAGGTATCTTACGACTTCCACGCGAACGAAGTCGCGGGCAGAAGCTAGTCAATCATACGGATCAAATCTCTCAAACAAACATGATAAATAATGAAAAACCAAAAAATTTCATTAACTTATTCATAAGAATTGTTCGAAAAAAAGGGTAAACTAACTAATTAGATGCTCGAAATTATCTCCATTTTTTCGAATTTTTGCCGGTTCATGCATGATTCGCAAAAAAGTCGCACCACTGATGCGTAGAACGCGGGTCAGTGACAATAGCATCCTGAAAGCAGTGGTGGAGAGCCCTCACTTCCCTTTTCTGAGGCACTATGTGGGGAGAATGGTCAGGTAGCATATTCCATGCCTTATCGTTCTCTGCTCATCCTGCCGCAGTCACCAGCTATTTATTATCCTGGTTTTGTGTACTACTAACACTAGTGATAATGTATTTTACTAACAAATTGAACCGTATTGTTGTCCGAACTGAATGAATAAATTAAAAATGTAAATTAATATCCTTCTATTGACATTTCTTTTGACCACCGACACGTCATTATGACATTTGGAGATTACCAACTTAAAGCACAAAAGTGTTGACATAGTAAGGTTGTCATAATGACCAATTTGACAATAGCAGACTTGGCGCCATCATATACATACAGTTCTTCACAAAATCACCTCCATTTTCCAGATTCTTCAGCATTCGCAACCGTCGTATCCGCGCTGGCACGGACAGACGCTCTTCCGGTGGTGTCGTATACATAC
The DNA here is from genome assembly GCA_948150665.1 of Conistra vaccinii. Taxonomy (NCBI): domain Eukaryota; kingdom Metazoa; phylum Arthropoda; class Insecta; order Lepidoptera; family Noctuidae; genus Conistra; species Conistra vaccinii. Next base: position 18,054,538 of record OX411338.1, on the reverse strand, counting down.
AGTTCTTCACAAAATCACCTCCATTTTCCAGATTCTTCAGCATTCGCAACCGTCGTATCCGCGCTGGCACGGACAGACGCGCTTCCGGTGGTGTCGTCATCACCCTCAGCCGAGCCGTGAACCACCCATCCTATGGCCGCACTGGTATGGATGGAGACATCAGCGTGATCCAGCTGGACTCAGCTCTGGTGTACAGTGCCCAGATCCAGCCAGTTTCTATCCCGCCTCAAGATTTCCAGTTGCCAAGTGGTCTGCCTGTTGTTCATTCTGGATGGGGCACTACTTCGGTAAGTAACAGTTAAAACAAAACATGCGGGGCAGTCTTTGGGGACTGCCGATAGAAGTGAAAACTAAGTAACGCCATCTAATGAAAATGTCGGGAGTTTATGTGGCTTGCTGTCAGTACAAGAACGAAAGCTGTAGCTCCATTATAAAAAATCCAAAAAAATAAAACAGAGTGCATACATACATACATAATCAGCCTATTAATGTTCCCACTGCTGGGACACAGGCCTCCTCTCTGTGAGAGGGAGTGGGCTGTAATCCACCACGCGGGCCCAGTGCGGGTTGGTAGATGTCACATGTCTTCGAATTTTTCATGCCGGTTTCCTCACGATGTTTTCCTTCACCGAAGAGAGCAGTGGTGATGAAATTATTTACACGAAGTAAAGCGCCTGCTTGGGTTCGAACCCACGCCCTACAACTCGTAAGTCGGGGCCGTTACCACTGGGCCACCACTGCTCTAACAGAGTGCGCTGTCAACAAAAAAGTGCTCAACGCGCCTGCGATGCGAGGGGATGGAGGGGTCAAAGTAAACTACATGTTAGTTACTACTCCAAGAGTCGATTACTCTTCCACCTTTAATTGGTAACATTATATACATAGTTACGACGTGATGTTATGTCGATAATCTATAATCACGTATTCACATACTATCTACCTTAGCATATTATACTACGTGCTGTACGTGACGTGCTGATGTACGTGACATCACACCACATCACCCCCTTAAATTAAAAAAAAAAAAAAATTTTTACAAGGTTTTTTTTTTTCCACATTACAAACTATTACTCTAACTCTTACAATACAATTTTGTTCTATTCTTATGTACTATATCTATTTTATTTTTATACTTAATCACAACATTTGGTGACTCGTCTTTTACAACTTCAAAAGGTCCATTATAAATACATTCCAATTTATTGCCAGTTTCATTCTTAATCAAAACTAAATCACCTTCCTTATAGGTTACAGAATTAAGATTCTTATCATAACAATGTTTCCTAGCTAATTTACTCGCTATTAAATTCTCCCTTGCATCATTTTGTGCCCTTTGCAATCTGTACTTAAATTCTAAAGGATAATCATCAAAATTATACAATGGTTCAACACTTTCTCCTTGTAGACTACTTGGTAATCTGCATTTTCTCCCAAACACTAGCTCATAAGGTGTATATTTGGTAACAGTATTAACTGTCGTATTGTAAGAAAAACACCAAAATTGAATCCAAGAACTCCATGATGATGGGTTATTATCCGTCTGTATCCTCAAATATGCACCTAATGTTTTATGTACATTCTCCAAAGAACCTATACTCTCATGATGATATGACGTCGACATGACTTTATTGATGTTCATGATATCACATAGCTCTATCATTACTTTCGAAACGAATTCACTACCCCTATCCGTAGCTATTGTCTTCGGTATTCCATATCTCAAAACAAAATTCTCTGCCAAAGCTTTTGCTACCTCATTTGCGGATTTATTCTTTAACGGATAAGCCTCTACAAACTTCGTAAGTTCACATTGAAGAGTTAATATGTAAACATTGCCTCTTTCGTCTCTATCAAGGGGTCCTACTATGTCTAAATAAATCTTCTCAAACGATGTTGACGCCGTAGTCGTAATCGTCATGGGTTCCCTAGTATTCCTAGAATACTTTTGCTTACAACACTTATCACATTTACCAACGTACTCCACTACGTCTTTCTCTATAGAAGGCCAATAATAATACTTCTTTATATTATTCACCATCCTACGTATTCCTGCATGACCACTCGTGGGTAAAATATGGAAATCATTCAAAATAACCTTCTTCCCATCTTTCCCTTCTATTCTCCGTAAATCCTTCACTACACATAATTTTAAATCCCCACAAATCGAACTTCTATTTTCCTTTAAATATTTTGCCATTCTTGTAATAAAATCAACGTTATAACGATTCTTCATAATAATTACTTCTTTAATGCCTTCTTCAATACAAAAACTGACTATGTCTTTCGATAACTCGTCTCGCGAAATTCCCGATAAAGATTCATAGTTTACATAAATACTCGAGTTTTCTGGCATATACATTATTTTGCGCGACTTTGAAAATATTTTCCTACTAGTAGTGTTACGTAACATTTTCTCCCATTCACTGAAACATATTTCAATATCATTTCCTTGTTTCTTAAGAACTTCTACGATCCTAGGGTGATCAGTCCTAGACACCACAGAACTCACACATTCAACAACAACAAGAACAACATTTAACAACAACAACATTTAACAGCAACATCAACAACAACAATAAACATTTCCTCGACATTCAACAACAACAAGAACAACATTTAACAACAACAACATTTAACAGCAACATCAACAACAACAATAAACATTTCCTCGACATTCAACAACAACAACAATTTTTTTTCACATTCTCTTTTCTTTTAACCACTAGCCGCCTCCTCTATAATATTACTATCCAAAATCTCCTCAACTTGCTTATCAACTTCCCTCTTTTGTACATAAGGCATCCTGTACTGTTTCCTGTAAACTGGAGTAACGTTCTTTTTCAATCGTATCGACTGCTCATATACATTCGTAACAGCTAATCTATCACCCGGAAGACAAAAAACATCTGGATACTTAGCACATATTTGCTCAACCGACAACCGCTCTTCGGCCTTCAAATAGTCTAGCTTAAGCAAAGAAAATACTTCCTTAACCCGCTTAACGTTCACCTCTGACTCCGCAAAACTACAACAATCAAAATCACTTAATGGAAAAACCTCTACATCGGACATACTACAAACAACTTCCTCAGATGTCGTATTCAAAATCCTAATGGGCATCATCCCATTCTTAGATCTAGCTACCACATTGGCTAAGAATACCCCTTCACGCAATTCCTTCCTAAACACCACACAATCTTGCGCTCGGTTAACGGGAATATATTTAATCATCTCACAACGCGGAGAAATAGTTAACAAGTAATCATAGGATTTAAGTGGCATCGAAACCACCCGTCGTCCACGATCTCTAAGTGAAAACCTATTCGCCGAAAAATCTATAATACCACCATACTTCTGCAAAAAGTCCTGGCCTAATATACCTACCGAACTACATGGTAAATCGTCAAATATATAAAATCTATGCTCGAACAAACATCGCCCGCATTCTAACTTCAAATAAACATAACCTATAGCTCGTAAACTACCTCCTACACCATTAATCACTAATTCTGCCTTAACTACCTTACTGCACAAAACATTCCCCTTCAAGTAACTGCTTTTTATAGCTGATATTGACGCACCTGTATCTACTAACCATTCCGAATCTACATTATCTACTAGAAAATTAACCCAATTAACACTATTACACGCTAAAACATGTTTAACCACGAAAAAAACTGCGTCCCATTCACTTCCCCGTCATCATGCTTCCGTGACATTGACATTGTGCCTGAGTCAGCATCAGCCCGCACATGTTCTAAACATGCTACGCGCTGCTGACCTCGCTGAGTCTGCCGTCCACGATGCGCATTATTGCTACACCCGCGCATTCCACCATTATGCCAGACACGCTCATTTTTATACGTAATTTACCGTACCGTACCAATAGACTCTCTTAATGATTTAAGCTGAAGCAATAACGTTGCTAATTCTACTTCTATTCAAAACTATACAGTCTCTAAACAGGTAAACCATCACGATCACTTGTCGGCACACGTCACTACACTCGAGTTAAAATATCGCAGACACTTACTTCCGCTGTCCCACGCGCTCCTGGTTAGGCCATCTGCACAGCCTTCTGGACTTCCCGCCTTCCGACTCCTGGTCGGACACAGCCACAAACAGCAACACGGTCTTGATAACCGCCAGCTGCTCCTGCGTAGCCGTTGCGGTATTTGCACCACTCGTAGACGCCTGGGCAATAATCACCTCTTCCTTGGACGTCGTGCTCCCCATGGCCTGTGACACGACGCGACTGACGTGATACTCAATGAAGACAATCAAACCGCGAACCACGAACCGTGACTAGCTCCTGGTCGGACAACTATAACGCCGTCCAGCCGACTGGCAGGGTCGCCATGCGATGCGAGGGGATGGAGGGGTCAAAGTAAACTACATGTTAGTTACTACTCCAAGAGTCGATTACTCTTCCACCTTTAATTGGTAACATTATATACATAGTTACGACGTGATGTTATGTCGATAATCTATAATCACGTATTCACATACTATCTACCTTAGCATATTATACTACGTGCTGTACGTGACGTGCTGATGTACGTGACATCACACCACACGCCTTCGGTGACGATGACGCGAGTTCCATGATTTTCGTTCACCCGAAAAGTGCTCAAAGCGCCTAAAGAAAGACAAGAAAAAAAAAACACCAAAAACGCCAATCGCAAGTGTGGTGATATGCTCATGCCTTCTCTGTATGAGAAGAGATTTTGCCCAGCTGTGGGACAATAAAAGACTGAAGGCCAATTCCCGTACATAAAAAACGTTCACCTTCAAGTCGCAATCTGTCAAACTTGTCAAAAATGTTGGTAATTTGATTGTATTTTTGACAGTTTGCGAATGAGATGCGAATGCGAAGGTTCTTAAAACTTACGGGAATTGTCCCTCTGGTATTATATTAAACTTCGTGGCTTAGACAATTGAAGTCCGAACTATTTAAAGGGGATGCGCTAAGATAGCCCGCGAAATTCAAATTTTCATTAGATTTTTGCCTGATTGTTGATTAAAATATGATTCGCGACCGCAACTAATATGCTTTTCATAATTGTAATCATTACAATCAGCAATACAACTACTTAAGTTAACATAATACCAAAATGTTATGATTTCATGAAATAGTAATTCAATATTACATGATAACGACACGACGTGTTGCCACGACAAGACGAGAGTTGATTTGCGTTCGGCTCTTGTCGTGGCAACACGTCGTGTCCGGATTCGCAACAAGTCATTCGTCATCCTGAGGATGCCTCGTTGAGAGGTGAAACACGTGTCGATTTCTTACAGGGTTCTTTATAACTCTTTAAGAACAGTTAAGCGGATTAAGTTACTAAATATATCAGCTTCTGTGTTTTTTAAGCATCATTTGGTATATTATGCATTCCATTAAAATATTATTTTATCGTGCATGAAAAGTCTCACCATTAGTCCTTTTCTGCCAACAGGCAGGAGGCGTTGCTTCTGCCATCCTACGTGACGTGACGATTTTCACCATCGACCGTGACGTCTGCACCGCTCGCTACGCCAGCCTGTTCATTCCTCAAAGAGTCACAGAGAACATGATCTGCGCTGGTATCCTCGATGTAGGAGGCAAGGATGCCTGCCAGGGAGACTCTGGTGGTCCCCTGTACTACCAGAACATCCTTGTTGGAGTAGTATCCTGGGGCCGCGGCTGTGCTGACCCCGTATACCCTGGCGTGAGCACTCAGGTCTCTTCCTACACTGACTGGATTGTGGCTACTGCAAACTGAATCTGATTGTGTGTTTTGTTGTTATTTATTTGAAAGCTAAAATTATAAGAGATTAATTCGTGTTTTTTGTGTTTTTATTTATGAAAACTGTACATCTTATTCCCGTGAATCTTGTAAAAGCATGTTAAACAGTTTACAGCACCAATTCATTATCCTTATGACAACCAATTGCAATTATCTATCCATCTGCCAAGCATGGTTATAATTACAATTCAATAACCGTGTTGGTTTATAAATATTATTTACTAGTATTTGTCCGCCGCTTCGCGTGGAAGTCATAAATTATTCCTCGGGAACGTACTTCCGGGTTAAAAAGTATCCTTTATCCTAAAGATAATTTTCGTTCGGGGGCAAAATGTCTAATTCTCAAAATATCCAGCGGTGTCAAAATGTCCAAATCCTAAAATGTCCAATTGGCAAAATGTCCAATTGGCAAAATATCCAATTCTCAAAATGTCTAATTCCCAAAATGTCCAATCTTTGAGAATACAGTAGCAAACTAGTTCAATAACTCATCAAAGCATACTTTTTAATACTTAGGACAAACAATAAATACAAAATACTGAAAGAATCAAAATTATATGTTTTAGTTATAACTATAAGTAACAAATTAAGACCAAAGAAGACCACAACATACCCGAAATCACTACTTTTGTCATAATGTTATATAAAAAAAAACCTTGAAAAATTTAACTCAAAAAACTCAAACTCAAAGCATTTATTTCAATTAAACCATATACAGGCACTTTTGAATTGTCAAGGAGTCAGTCAGTCAGAAAAATATGAAGCTAGTTACCTATTCCAAAATCCTTAAACCGTTCCCTTAGAGAATCGCGCCTGCGCAGATAATATATGGCTCTGATCGCTCTTTTCTGCAGAATAAAAATAGAATCAATGTCTGCAGCCCGTCCCCACAGTAAAATACCGTAAGACATGATACTATGAAAATAGCTAAAATAGACTATCCTCGCGGTATCTACATCAGTATATTGACGGATTTTTCTAACAGCGTATGCTGCTGAACTTAGCCGTCCTGCAAGAGATGTTAAATGAGAACCCCATTGTAGCCTTGAGTCGAGAGTGATCCCCAGGAAAACAGTTTTGTCGACGAATTCTAGTTTCTCTTGGTTCAATACTATCTCACAATCTCTACTTTTGACATTTGGTAAAGAAAATTTTATGCACTTAGTTTTTTTTCCGTTTAATACTAAATTATTAGCAGTGAACCAATTTTGGACCTGCAGTATTTTTAGCACGTCTATCTACCTTTAAAATTAAGGAAGTATCGTCAGCAAATAACACCATTTGTGGTTGATTTTTTAATAAATGGAGAAGATCATGTACACTAATAAAAAGAGGAATGGACCTAGCCTTGTGGCACACCCATTTTTACTGTTAAACCTAAAGAATTGATACCGTTTATTTGGACTTACTGTTTTCTATCATTTAAATAAGATTTTACTAAATTTAGCGCAAGTTTTCCAAGTCCGTAATGCTTAAGTTTCAAGAGTAAGGTTTCGTGATCAACGCAATCAAATGCCTTAGAGAGGTCACAAAAGATCCCTATGGCGTCTTGGGCCTCTTCCCACGCGTTAAAAATGTGTCTTAATAAGGTTACACCGGCGTCGGTCGTACAACGTCCTTTGGTGAAACCATACTGTTGATCGTGAAGGATTTTATTTGTGTTAAAATGATTGAGCATTTGATTAGCATTACTTTTTCAAACACTTTGCTGAAAACCGGCAACACGGATACGGGTCTATAATTATTAGTGTCTTTACTGTCCCCGGATTTGAAAAGTGGTATTACTTTACTGTATTTCATTAAATCCGGGAAGACTCCTTGAACCACACAAAAATTAAATATTAAGGCTAAGTAAGGCGCTATGGTCTCAATTATGGAAGTACAAACTTTAATGGACATTCCCCAAAGATCTTCGGTCAATTTGATCTTGATTTGTTTAAAAGCTTTTATTACTGTTATGGGGTTAATATGCTTAAAGTTAAATTCAATCGGGCAGGCTGAAACGTTCGCCCTTACTAAATCAAAAGAGAGCGAGGGCGAGGAATTTAAGGTTTCAGTAGTTTTAAGTGGGATTACTGGTGAAGAAATCTACAAATTCTTGAGCAACTTTTTTGCTATCGCAAATAAGACCATCACATGAGGTGTAGGTAGTGTATAATCAGAATTATGCTTTTTGTTCATGTTCGTTTCATTATTGATAATTTTCCAAACCGTATGTATATTATTGTCTGCTGATTTAACTTTGTTGCTAATATATAAGGCTTTAGCTGCCTTACAAGTGTTTTTAAAAGTTCTAGAGTAAGTAGCAACATACTTATTAAAAGATTCCGTGTTAATATAAGGCTTAAGGCCATACAGCTCGAAAAGTCTTTCCCTGCTTTTTCTGAGTCCTTTAGTTGCCCAGTCACTAAATAAAAACTTAGGGCTGATAATTTTAGAATGATTATTGAACTCGGTTTGAACTACCGAAAAGAATTCATTATACAAAATATTAACATTATTTAATGTAAGGTGCTGATTGCTTAATTTACAAAGTAAAGTGCTATTCCTAATTTATTTAAATTGACAGCTGTTACTGGTCTGAATTGTATCTGCACTTTTTGTATTAGTATGTTGGACTCAAAAGTTACGGTTTGACCACTGTGATCAGAAGGGAGATAATTGACGATGGCTTTATCTAAATAGTCGCAGCAACAAAACACATTATCAATACATGTACCAGTAGTCGTAGTTATTCGGGTTGATTCTAAAAACACATTTGACAAATTGAATGATTTAAACTGGTATTTGAATTATTTTCTAAAATATTTATTTTAAAGTCACCACAGATAATCACTGATATATTACCAGTTGCAAGTTTTGCCAAAACATCTTCCATTACCAACTTAAATATAGAGTAGTTTTGATAATTTGGGGGTCTGTAAACGCACACTATAACATGCTTATCTAGCTCAACACAAGACAGTTCAATGCTATGTTCAACCGATAGTTCAACTATGTCAACGTATGTATTACCCACTCAACTTTAAACAATGAGATAGCTCCATTAGATACTAAAGATTAAATTCTTTATAAAAGTAGTTCTTTGTAACAGAGCCGAGTTTAAAATAATTGTTCAATGGAAGCTGATAGTGTTAAGTATAATCTTTCAAAGGGAAAATGTTGGAACGGGAGAGAATAAGCATGAAAATGGTATTAAAACTTTCGTTTTATTTTTATGGGAATGTATAAATTCCCGGGAGGAAAACAGGCCTCCAAAACGGTAACGGTTTCCTTACTATGTTTTCCTTCACCGTTTTGAGAGCAGTGGTAATGAAATTAAATACACAAAGTGGCTGCCTGGGCTTGAACTGACGACGTACAACTCGTGAGTCGGGGTCGATACCACTGGGCCACCACTGCACTTCTAATCATCATCATCAGCCTATTAATGTTCCCACTGCTGGGACACAGGCCTCCTCTATGTGTGTAGGAGCGGGCCATAATCCACGCGGACCCAGTGCGGGTTGGTGGATGTCACATGTCTTCGAATTTTTTGATTCTAGAACATGCCGATTTTCGCACGATGTTTTCCTTCATAATGTAATGTTGGGGTTCCTAAGAGGTGGTTTCAAAGGAAACAACCATATCTGTTAAGTACTATTTATTGAATGAATCCATAATTAATAGAATAAACGCATAAGAGGTATAGTGCAAACTCAGCATACATGCTCAGTTATAAAGGAGTGTACTTACTTAATAAAGTAAAGGACCATACATATTATATTATTACACTTCACCTCCCGCGGACAGCGAAAAAAAAAAAAATGGTAACTTTTTTTTTTTTTTCTTCATCTTTCTAAATTATTAATAGTTACCTATTTTAAAATATTATCTTTCAAATTATTAGTGTTTTACTTATATATATAGTTGCTTATTACGAATATGGGTACCTATTTATCCTTATCATTATACATTGCAATGTTATCTAAAATTAAATCTTACATTACATCAAGTCTATTGACAAAATGGCCTAGTCCTATTTTTATGTACTAATTCTATTTTATTCTTTTTAATTATTTTTACGTTACAACCTAAATCTTCCACAACTGTATAGGGACCTTCAAATAGCACATCTAATTTACTACGTGCTTCATTTTTTACTAAAACCAAATCATCTTTCTCATATGTTGTAGAATTGACAGATCTGTCATGTATTTCCTTACGTTTATGTTTATTTAACAACAAATTATTCTTTGCATCGGCATTAGCTAACTGTAACCTGTATTTTAATTGTAATGGATAATTATCTATATTGTACAATGGATCTACGGTATCGCAAATGCTATCAGGTATTCGACAAAGTTTACCAAAAACAAGTTCATATGGCGTATATTTTGTTTCTGAATGGACTGTGTTGTTAAAACTGAAACACCAAAATGGTAACCAATAGCTCCATGTATCCGTATGATTGCCACACTGGATCCTTAAAAATGAACCCAAAGTTTTGTGAGCATTTTCAAGAGCTCCAATGGACTGATGATGATAGGCTGTAGAAGATAATTTTTCAATATTAAGAATTTTACAAACCTGTTCCATAGTTGCAGAAATAAATTCTGTTCCTCGATCTGTAGCTATTGTTTCCGGAATACCAAATCTTAATATGAACTGTCTAACAAATGCATCTGCAATGGACATCGTTTCTTTGTTTTGCAAAGGAATAGCTTGGACAAATTTTGTTAACTCGCACTGCATAGTCAATATATAACAATTACCATTTTCATCTCTATCTAAAGGACCCACAACATCTAAATAAATCTTTTCAAATGCCGAGGAAGCCGTTGTGGTAATTTCCATTGGTTCTTTAATGTAACGAAAATGTTTTGATTTTTGACATTTTGTACATTTTTTGACATATTCTTGTACATCTTTGTCGATACTTGGCCAATAGTATCGTCTTTTGATAGTATTTACCATTCTGCGCACTCCAGCATGACCACTGGATGGCAGTAAATGAAAGTCATTTATAATTATAGTCTTTTCATTGTCATCAATTATTCTTTTTACGCCTCGTAATATACATATTCGTGGTCCGGACTTTTGATAAATTCTATGTTATCATTACTTTTAATTATACAAACTTCATTGATACGTATCTTTTCACAAAAATAGCTTAATTTCTGCACAAATTCGGCTCGCGAGAAATGCGCCTTGAAGTCAAGATTAATGTATAATATCTTTTTATTCTCTACAAATGCTAAGCATTCAAATTCTTCAGTTATCATGTCTTTATCTCTTAATCTTTTTAATTTATTGCCTTCAATCAAACTCATTTCTACTGAATCACACGGTTTTCTTAATATATCCACAACTCTTGGTTGATCAGTCCTGTTGTTAATGGATTTATTAAGAGCCTTCTTTTCATCTTCATTCTTACTCTTACATATCTCATTCATCTTTTTCTTTTGCGCCCTGGTCGTTACAGCCATTACTTGCTCATTCATACTCTTAAGTTCATCAGACGTTATACAAACTCTAGATAAAGCATCTGCCACAACATTGTCTCTCCCTTTCACATATACTATTTTAAAGTTATATTCTTCTAAAATCAACCGAAATTTAAGTAATCTACTTGATGGATCTTTCATACCAAAAAGATATATCAAAGGTTTGTGATCCGTCATTATGGTGAATTTGTTTCCATACAAATATGGTCTGAAATACTTAACAGACCATACTATTGCCAATAGTTCTTTTTGAATGGTGGGATAGTTTTTTTCTGCTTTATTCAGGGGTCTACTCGCATATGCAACTGGTCTATGATCTTTATTACATAATACAGAACCAATAGCAGTACCCGAAGCATCTGTCTGTAAAATAAATTCATGATTCTTGGAAAAATCGGGATACTGTAGAATAGGTGACGTAATTAATGCATTTTTTAAAAATTCGAAAGCTTGTTCACATTCATTAGACCAAATAAATGGTTCATTTTTCCTACTTAACTTATTCAAAGGCATCGCTATTTCCGAAAAATTTCTTATAAATTTACGGTAATAGTTACAGAAAGCTACGAAACGTTTTACTTCGTCTGCATTTTTGGGAGTAGGATAATTTTGTAATACTTTTGTTTTGCCTGGATCAGGTAAAATGCCTTTTTCTGATACCAAATGCCCCAAGTACAGAATTTCTTTCTTTAAAAATTCACATTTTTGTGGATTTAGTTTTAAATTTACTTTTCTCAATCTTTCCATTACACTTATTAAATTTCGATTATGGCTAGATAGATTTCTTCCGAAAACAATTAGATCATCTTGATACACTAAACATTTATCGGAAGTTAAGCCAGACATTGCTACAGACATCATACGACTAAAAGCATTAGGACTGATCTTTAAACCCATTGGTAAACGTTTCATGCAATATTGGCCAGTATTTGTAGTGAAAGCTGTTAATTTACGACTACTTGGCTCTAAACTTACTTGATAATAGCCTTGGTGAAGGTCAAGGTGAGTAAAATAAATGGCTCCAGTAAGCGTATCTAAAATTTCATTAATGTTTGGTAAAGGAAATTTATCGTCACAAATAACTTCGTTCAATTTTCTATAATCTACAACTAAACGCCATTTTTTCTCATTACTTTTGCTACTTTTCTTGGGTACTAATAAAATCGGACTGGACCATTCACTATTTGACTCTTCTATAATATCATTTTCTAACATATTATTAACTTGCTTAGCTATTTCTGGTTTTAGTGCCTGAGGTAACCTATATGGCTTGACGTAGACTGGAGTAGAGTTTTGTTTTACAACTATAGACTGCTCATAAATATTCGTTGTTGTTAACTTATCTCCCGCTAATTGAAAAACGTCAGAATACTTTGCACATATTGCTTCAATTGATTGTTTCTCTTCTCCGTCTAAATAATTTAGATTTAATTCAGACAACAAAGTTTTAACCCTAGTTACGTCGATATTAGTCTTATTAAATTGACAAATATTATAGTCTCCCAAATTTTTCAATTCTGGTGTAAAAGATGGCAAACTTACTTCCTTGTCACTAACATTAAGTATCTTGACCGGAATTCTATTATTATTAACCTTTACAATTGCGTTTGCTATAAACACGTCCTTCGCTAACTCTCTACTGCACACTACAACTTCTCCATTTATATTTTCATTCACAAAAATAAAATGTATTGATTCCGAACGTGCCGGAATAATTATAGCATTTTTCATCCTATCATGTTCATCAACAAAATGTAGATAATGTGGTTTATTATTGTTATACAGTGTTAAATTATTTGAATGTATATCAATGTTTGCTCGATATTTTTCTAAAAAGTCTAAGCCTACGATTCCGTCAGCTCTTAGTGGTAGCGAATTAAAAACAAGAAAGTTATGCTGAAACGTGACGTTGTCATGCTTTAATAATATATCTACAAAACCTTGTGAACGTCGCTGACCACCTATTCCAGTTATTAAAGTATTATCTCTATGAACAACGATATCTTTTGGTAGAATTTCATTTTTAATAATTGATAATGTTGCACCCGTATCAATAAGCCAATAGTATTTAATGTTATTAATATAAAAAGTCACATACTTTGCATTTCCTTGGAATGATAATATAAAATGCTTAAGATCGAAAAAACTGGTTTGACGTACCCGCATTATCATCGTTATTGCCTTGATGCGTGTCATCTACTTGCTCTACTGGAAACGTATTTTGGCCTCGTCCACGGTTCCTAATATATCTCGAACCTCTATTACCTCGCTGATTATTAAATGACGAGCGATGGTTTTCTCTAAATTTACCACGATAACCTTGTAGTCCTCGGTTGTAACTTTCGTTAGATTGGTGTCCCCATGGGTAATTGTTACCATATTGACTCTTAAAAGTACCTCTTAGATAACTTTGCGAGCGCCCAATATTTTGTGAAAGTCGTCCATTTTTAGATAGATGTAAAATATTACCTGCTGGTTGGAAAGACGTGCACTCTTCGTCTTTCGCTGCTTGTATGGCATCTTTCAAGCTGCTGAAGCCGCGCGCCGAGATGATGGTGCCCAGCTTCGAGCTGCGCAGGCCATCTGAAAATCGTTTTATAGCCATGCTTTCATTGATCGGTTTTAAAATTGAAAATGTTTCCGATTTTCCATCTGCCTGGGTAATTGTCAGCTCTGTAAATAACTTTTCTACCTCAGAACCATAATCCTCAATGGACCTGGAACCCTGTTGAATATTTTGAAGCTGCGTCTGTATGGCAATAAATGATTTTTTGGGTAAAAGATATTTCCTCAAATCATCAATTAATTGTTGAATACTTTGGTATGAGCCTGGAATTCTCAACTTTGCATTCTCATTCAGCCTACTTTTTAGAACGAAAGTAATTAATAATGCTTTACCTGGGCTATCCAGCATGCCAGCATACATGTCCACGGAGTCTATTAGGCGCTTGGTGGTGGCCTCAACACCGTCCATTACTGGAATCAAACTACACGCCACCTTAAGGTCAAAATCCATTTTTCCTAAATCTACTGTAACGGGAAAAATACACAATTGATCTATTTCCTCGTATTTTTGTTTTATTTTCTCATAAAGATCTATAGCCGATGCCAATTTAATAAATTCCTTACTTTTTCCTAATAGTAAAATTATTTCACCACATTTTTCGTAAGTGCTTTTTGCTTGTCCTAACTTTGTTGAAATAACATTACCTTTATATCTAGATTGTCCCTTTTTTACTAAATAATTACGTATTTCTACTAAAAAGACATAATTTTGTTCTAAAATATCTATCATATTCTTAATCTAATAAAGTAATTATAAAATTGCATAAATGTAACGCATTCTACGTAAATGCGACGTTGCAAAAAAAAAGTCCGACGTTGCACTTTGTTTCCGTTTGGTGTCTTATGGCTGAATGTCCCGCATGATTTTTAAGTTTTTGCGTTATGAAATATGATACCGCGTAGCTACTTCACTCACTGATATTTTTACGAAAAGATGAAAAATACACAACACTTTCATTATTCACAGAATTATTACTGATTCTCGGTACCTTCTGTGCGCCCTCTGATGGATGATCTAATTCTCTGCATGGTACTCATCCCAATTTCCTGCTGAATCCATGTGCGGTGGCAGCTCCTGTACATCCGCAGGCCAACATAAACTGCTATGATTCCAATGATGGCCAGAACAATGTAGGTCAGAATGCTAAGCCGTTCCACGTGGTGTCCGATTTCTTTCAACGTGGCGTCATTGTTGCCTCCAGCCGCGTTTTGGCTGAGGAAAACCTCTTCCTTCTCTACAGTTGACCGACACATTACTATATACTATAGGTAGTTGCTGATATTTAATGCTGAAAAACTGAAACTCTAATCAAACTACTAACAATCCCCTTGGCAGAGTCCCGAGGCAGGGTCGCCATGTAATGTTGGGGTTCCTAAGAGGTGGTTTCAAAGGAAACAACCATATCTGTTAAGTACTATTTATTGAATGAATCCATAATTAATAGAATAAACGCATAAGAGGTATAGTGCAAACTCAGCATACATGCTCAGTTATAAAGGAGTGTACTTACTTAATAAAGTAAAGGACCATACATATTATATTATTACACTTCAATAAAATGAGATGAAATTATATACACAAAGTACCTGCCTGGGCTCGAACTCACGACCTACAACTCGTGAGTCGGGGCCGATACCGATACCACCGATACCACTGCACTTCTAATATTTGTATTATATTCCTCATTATATCCCTTTTCCCTTTACTAGCTATTGATAAAATTACTAAGATTGGCTGAACAGAAAGGGGCTCGTGGCTAAATAATAACAGCCACATGGGTCGTTCGAAGGTTAAGCTACGCTTGCTGCGGTCAATTCGTGGATGGGTGACCGTCTATTACATATCGAGACCCGTTAGTCCTGGCAGTCTTTCGTAGATCTTTGACAGTCGTGATGGGTAGTCAGAAGCCTTAGTCTGACAACCAACCAAGGAGTATCGTGTTACCCAGTAACTGGGTTGTGGAGGTTAGGTAGTCGCTCAATGAAAATACTGGTATCACCACCACTGCATCCACCAATTGCTTGATTTGCTGCTGGTACTGCATCCAGTTAGACCACACAAGGCTGGGCAGATTGATTGGCATATGGACATACTAATAAATGCATTGATTTGTTGTTAGAACAGCCGAGTTAACTGCTGTAGTAACAATTCGTTTCAACAAAATCTGTTCGACAAGAACGTAGATATTATTCTTTTATCAGCCCAAATTGCCCCACTGTTGAACAAAAAGGTTTCCCACGCAGTTTTTTGGTTCACTAATGTTCCACCAAAACTCCATTGAACAATTTTTATTTTATAACCAACGTTTTTAATAACGACGTTACAACAACGTTTTAAAAAATAAATGTTAAGTCAATTATTTGGCAAACTTGTTGTTGTATAATGCTGAAATAACTTATCATGGTTTTGCCAAATGTTACTTGTCAAGTGAATTTTTTTGGTGTAATGAATAGACACCCAGTTTTTTGCTTTTATGGTTCAATCTTTCAAGAACCGATTGAGTGCACATACAACCCGTCTAACTGAATGTCTAACTATAAAATTATGAAATGAATAACATGTCTTTGGGCCAACCACTTTTTACCTACAACACATTCAACAAAAATAAATCCTGTAACAAAATTTATTTTAAATCTGAATAGTGTAGGTAAAGCTTGCAATACAAATATTTTCAAACAAAGGCTCTCAAATCTAGACTCAAACTCCAGGTAAGTCTCCCAGGCACACGATCAATAATTCCCGCCTATCCCGACCAGACTACGCATGCGCGGCCGCCATTTTAGCTCCCTTAAACAAGTCAGAAAATCGGGATAGATTGCAACAGTCAAAACAAAACATAGACTCAGTGCGTGCAAAATATTTAACAAAATGGGCAAAGGTAACTCAGACAGGGATCCTGAAGGTAAGAAATTAACTTTATTAAGTTTAAATCTGTAGATTTATTTGTATTTGTGTTTAAAACAGTATTTTTTTTGTGTTTTTGAGTGAAAAGAGTCATCTTTGTGTGCAAAGGACGTGTTTCTATTATTAACCTAGTACTTTTTGCTACATTTTTGTTTTATTCGTATAGTTATTAGTCTTTATGAATCTAAAGAGATTTATCCGTTTGCCTTAGTGTTAAAACATCTTAATAATTATAACTTTAGGGTTGTTAACCTGTAGCTTGCGAATAGAAGTGGATGAAGTTGGTCTAACGTGGACCATTGTGTACATGAGAGTGAATTAGCTTAAGATTTTTCGTTCAATCCTTTATTTATGCTTTTTTTTTGTTTATCATGTTCCATTATTTTAAAATGATGAATAAAGGCAGCTTAATCGTTGATTGTTTGTTTGGCGCTAAATGAGTAACTTAAACTTTAGTAAGACTTACTAACGGGTTCATTTTAGTTTTTCACTTCAGTTAATTTTTTTTGGCGTTTTTTTTTTAGTTTGGTATCTTATTAGCAACTTTTTTTTTTTTTTTTTTTTTTTTATAGCTCATTTTTCCACATCAGTGGTCCCCAAGGGTATAAGCCTCCTCCATCTTTTTCCATTTTTCCTTATCTGTAGCAATAATTGTCCAGTTTATTCCTGCTGATTTTATAATGTCGTCAACCCATCTCTTTCTTTGTCTTCCAACACTTCTTTTTCCTGCTGGGCCACGCCATTTGGTTACTTGAAAGGTCCACCTTTTGTCCTTATACCTCGCTATATGACCTGCCCATCTCCACTTCTGTTTCAGGCTAAACTGGAGAGCATCTGTAATTTTCGTTCTTTTTCGAATGTCTGTGTTTCTTGTTTTTTGTATTCTTCTTAACTTTAAGATGCTTCTCTCCATTGCATGCTGGCAGGATAAGATTTTGTTTTTAATTTTTTCCGGATAGGTCCATGTCTGGCATGCATATGTTAAGCTTGGGAGGATGCAGGAATCCATTATTACCTTTTTCAGGTTAAGGTTGTAGTCCCCTTTAAAGATTTCTTTTTGGGCCCAATATTTTTTCCATGTGGTGTTTATTCTCCTGTCAACTTCATTTTCCCTGCTGTTTGCTTCGAAAGAGACCAATTTGCCTAGGTACACATAGCCATCCACATATTCTACGGGGTTTTCTTCTATTTTAATTACTCTTCTGCTGTGATTTGACATGATCTTAGTTTTAGTTGCATTCATGTGTAGGCCAATTTTCTTACTTTCAGAGTCCAGTTCTTGTAGCATTTTTTCCAGGTCACTGGCCGATTCGCTGAAAAGGGCTATATCGTCTGCGAATCGTAAGTGTGTCAGTCTTTTGTTCGTTATCCATATACCCTTATGGCTCCACTCGACGTTTTTGAAGATATCGTTAAGTACTGCTATGAAAAGTTTTGGAGAGAGTGGGTCTCCTTGTCTCACTCCTCTCCCAATTGTGAACTTTTCACCCAGTCTCTCCAGTTTGACTCTGCTTACACTCTTAGAATAAATGTTTTTTATAATGTTTATGTATGTGCTGTTGATGTCATTGTTGGCCAACGCATGCAGAATAGAGGAATGTGATATACTATCGAACGCTTTGGAGTAGTCCACAAAAGCTATGTAGAGTGGCCTGTTAAATTCTTTGTATTTTTCAATTATCTGTTCTATTGTGTGGATGTGGTCGATTGTAGAATAATGTGGTCTGAACCCTGCCTGTTCTATTGGTTGATGTTTCTCTATTTCTGTTGCTATTCTACTCAAAATAATAGATGAGAAGAGTTTATAAATTGTGGATAATAAGCTAATAGGTCTATAGTTGCCAATGTCAAGTGGGTTGCCTTTCTTGTAGAGCAGTATTATATTAGATTCGCACCATTGTTTTGGTACTACTTGCTTTTCCAGAACCAGGTTAAAGATTTTCGTTAGATATGGGACTAGAATAGGCGCTCCAACTTTTATGGCTTCATTCGTAATGTTGTCTGAGCCTGGGCTCTTTTCAGGTTTCAATTTTTGGATAAGTTTTATAACCTCATATACTGTTATCTGGTCTGGTTTTGTTTTTTCTGAAATGTTTTCCTTACTCATGATGTTTTCTTCCTCCTGTGCTACTTCTTCTGGCGGTTTCTTGTAAAGGTCGGTGTAAAATAGTGTTGCACTTCTCACTATGTCCTTTCTTTCCCTAATTTCACCTTTTCCATCATTTAGAGATTGTATCCACTTTTTATGGGTTGTGAGTTCTTTGAAGGCTCTCTTTGAACTTCGGAACTTTGTTACGTTTCTTTCGATAACTGCTCTTCTGTGATTGTCGTAATCTTTCCTGATTGCTCTGTTAGTTTGCTTGAATGACTCCTTTAGTGCTTCTCTAATAACTCCGGTTTTGTGCTTCATAGTCAACATTTCAGTTCGTCTAGATATTAGGCTTAGTGTCTCATTGCTAAGGATTTTATGTTGGTTAGCATTTCTTGCCTTATCATATCTAAGACTTTCTGTAATCACTACTTCCAGTTTATCGCTCAAGGACTGAACATCTTCCAAATTAATCATTGAGTCATGCGATATTGTCACGTTCTTCTTCAGATTTTGTATAAAGCTGTTTCTTTCCTCAGTGGTCTTCAAATTGTTCGTTAGAGTATTGAATGCCCTTCGACTGATTTTAGGTTTTTTAATTTTCAGAGTGCATCTTACTAATCTGTGGTCAGACGGAAAGCTTACTTTGTTTAGCACCTCAACGTTATTCACCAGATTAGGATTGGGGCTCAGGATGTAGTCAATCTCATTCTTCGTTTTATGGTCCGGTGATACCCATGTCCATTTTCTTGATGTTTTCTTCTTAAAGAATGTATTCATAATAGATAGCTTGTTCTCGTACGCATATTGTATTAGACGTTCACCCCTTTCATTTCGTTCTCCATATCCATACTTTCCCATTATCAAGTTTTCGTGAGGTTTCGGGTGTCCAATTTTTGCGTTGAAGTCACCAATAACGAGCATGTTTTTATCGGCCAATTTCTGTGCTTTTGCTATGTCCTTATAGAACTTTGTAATGTCCTCTTCACTTGAACTCTCAGTTGGGGAATAAACCTGTATAATGGATAGTGGTCCTCCTTCAAGAGTCATTCTTAGCAATGCAACCCTCTCTGATATTCCCAGAAAACTTATAACATTGTTCTTTAATGATTTCTTAATAATGAAACCCACTCCATGTAGGCCCACTGTTTCACCGATGTAACAAAGTATATATTTTCCATGTTCTTCTATAGCACTTCCCATTTTTTTAACTTCTGCAAGCCCTATAACGTCCCATTCGATTTTTCCAATTGCTTGGTTTAGTTCTAGCATTCTTTCTTTTGTTGAGAGCGATCGTACATTGTATGTGCACACTTTTAGGCATTGACTTTTTTTCAGTTTTGTTTCCTCTTCTGTATTGTTTAAACTGATTTCGTTGCTAATTTTGTTTCTTCCTTTTGTATTTGTTATTTTGTTTGATGGAGGGTAGCAGTCTTCTTCCCCCACGGTGACTAGCCGGGTTGGGGTGCATTTTTCAAAAGTTGAGTTGGTTATTGTTGTTGCGTCTGGTTTGTCTCGGTTCCGGGTATCGTTGTTATTCATATTATGTGTTGGGGCAGCTATTAGTTTTTTGAGGTTTCCGATGTTGAAGCCGATCTTCCTCGGGGTATATAGTTAAGTATATTTGGTTTGATCACATCTTTAGGCATTGATGTATTTGGTTT
Source organism: Conistra vaccinii (assembly GCA_948150665.1). Classification (NCBI taxonomy): domain Eukaryota; kingdom Metazoa; phylum Arthropoda; class Insecta; order Lepidoptera; family Noctuidae; genus Conistra; species Conistra vaccinii. The sequence goes on along the minus strand of OX411338.1, from coordinate 18,034,037 downwards.
TTTAGTTGGTTGTTTGCTTGGAGTGGCTATTGTGTTTGTTTTATTTTGTATTGACCCTTTGGGAGATGTGGTATTCTCTCTTTTTCTTTTTTGTGTTGTGTCATTTGGTTTCCTCACTATTAATTTATCACCCTTTATAAATGCTATATTCCCTTTTGATCTTTCTTCCTCTAGCTTTGGTTGTAGTTGTTTTCGTGCCTCAAGTATTTCTTTTGTGTAGTCTTCTTTCACATAGATCCCTGTTTCTAGTTGGGATTTGTTCTTCAAAATGAGATGTTTTTTCCATAAAGTAGTAATCGAAATCACCAAGGGACGGTTTTTGTCCGAGGGGGCCCCGATTCTGTAAATATTACTAATTTCTTGGCTGTTTAAATGTGTTCCCGCCTCCTCGATAATATCTTTCATGTAATCAACAAGTTCACATTCTCTTTTCCCTATTTCCTGTATCCCGAAGAATACGAGATTGTATTTTCGTTTTTCTTTATCCATGTTCTTCAACTTTTTTTCGAGGAGAGTAACTTGATTTTTTAGATTACGATTTTCCACTGTCAAATTTTCAATCTTCTCATTTATGGCCTCTGTAATGTTTTTCGTTACTGCGGCAGTTATTATTAATGTTTGTTGTTCTAATTTCTGATCTAGTTTTGCTAACAGTAGCTCCATGTTTTGATCCATTCGGGTTCTTTTTTATTTTATTATTTAGTGATGAAGGTAGTTTAATTTATTGGCAACACTTTTTAGATGTTACTAATTATGCGTTACAAGCACTACTACGTTTGCGTGAAACGGAATGTAGTCTATGATATCCGCTGTTTTTATGTTGGCACTCCTAGTGATGACAGATGAGTTGCACTTTTAGGTTATGTCTGTTTGATATTGAGTATGGTTTATTCACTGTAATATCTCATTGATTCACTGTTATAACTGTTTATTAACACTTTTCCACTGCTTAACTTGTGAAAGAGTACTTTTTGAACAATTATTATACGGTTTTGCACTGTATTTATAGTAATTTTTCGCGGAGCTCACTGACGTGCGACTTAACGTTTAGGCAACCGGAACCGGAAAAAACTATTAGCAACTTAGTATAAAAATAATAGTGGTAAGGCTAAGTTAGTGTTTAGTTCAGCTGCCTAGACTAGGATATGCCAAAACTTGAAAGCACAACAAAACCAACAAGATTGTCTACGATCATTGTTTTTATTTTGCGTAGATAACGGAGACATTACGTACTTATTATTTTCTTACAATTAAATATTTGCATTATACATAAATTATATAAACTTTGTATACAAGTATAACTGACTATTATAAATGTTATGTAAAGAATGTAAAGGAAAAAAAAATGGAAATAACTTATTAGGCTTCATAAAATTCATTCACATCGATATCAGCGGGAAAAGTGCCCAAAAGCTGGCCGCGTTGCCACGTTGGATGGCAATGCTGATTCATTGGCCTAACAATTGAAATATAAATATAAATAATAAAATATTATTGAAATAAATTGTAAATATTTTAATAAAATATAAAAGATTTTCATATTATTATTAAGTTGTCCAACAAAATATCTAATTTCGATACATAAACAGTTACATATTTCATATAGGTACTAACCACGTTCGTTAGAGAACTAATCCTAACTTCAATAAATCAGAAAGTTCAACTCACAGCTCGTATTGGGTTAGCTCTATATTGGTTTTAGTTAAACTAAACAGTGCACGTCTGCACTGTTTAGTTTTCAGTCTATGTGTATTGGCTGAATGGGATTGAAATATTAAAACTGATTATACCTACATAACTTTCGGAATGTTCAGCACTCTAATTGCGTAATATACGATCAATCACAACCTGAATCATTTTGAAACAGATTGCTAATCCATTGCTTCGAAAGTTCGAAAAAAAAACTGCTCTACAACGTAAATAACGCAATGAATGTAGTTGAACTGTCAAAATGAAACAGATTAATCATATTCATGTGTTACGCAATTAGATAGTTGATTTAGAAAAACTTTAGAGTATTGTGGCTACGTGGTCCTTGTTAAGACATAGCCAGTGACCTTGAGTGGGTAATTAGTTTGCGTGTTCGAGCTCAAGCAACGCGTCGTATGTCCAGTCAGTAATAGGACTTGCCCATCAAGGAGCGCTGTCCCAAATTAGACGCATTATTAATTTATTGTGTGAGTGTGCCCGACTGATAACAAAAGGCTCGCCCCCTATTACATGGGACTTAAAAACATAACTGGCGAAATGTGGGTGTACTTAGTTTCACATAACACTCCAAGGAAAGAAGGCGTAATGTATGCTATGTTAATTAGATCATAATTTGCAAAATTATCATTTAAGAAAAACCACCGACTTTTGCGACCACCTAATGAAAATAGAATTAATTCTGTTGCTGAATGCTCTCAATGTATTTATTCCAACTTAATAAAAAAAATATTGAAATAAGCACTTATGTCTTTTTGTAGACAGTCGAGAGGTATATGAATGAAGTCTTAAAACTAAGTAAATATTATGTGCGAATCAAGTATTTTAAATATTGAAAATACACCCACTGATTAAAAAGTCTAATTACTGAGAAAATAAAAAGACAATGCTAAAATTTCATTTTCTAAAGTTTCAGAAGACATGGTGGAATCGATAGACGAGCTGAAAGAACGGCTGTCAGTCATGAAAAAGATGATGGAGGAGCGGAAGGCGCAGGGTTCTAACCCCAAAGAGCTGTTCCAAGGCCAGGCTTCCAGTCTCCAGGGAACCACAATGATTGATGGAAACTTCCTCAGTTTCGTTTTCGGAGGATCACTATTCGTGATCATCAGTGTGTCAGTATACGCCTTCTATAACCTATACCACGCAGTCCTCAAGAAATTCCCCTCGACCCACACGGAGTTGTAAATTGAACTCTATTGAAACACTACAAGGTTTATTTGTGATTGGTATTAATGTGTGAAAACGGACAATATTGTTTTCTTTTCGGAATGATTAAAGTATGATGTAACTTTTTGAGTTGTGTTTTATTATTCTGCTCATAATCTATGTGTTTATAGTATTCATCATTCGAATTTTTGCAAAAGCCCTAGGGATATTGCGAAAACACGGATAATTAGACAATGGTGAAAATATTTCTGCGAGTAACTAGGAAGTAGCGCGCGGTTGGTCACAGTTCTAACCTAACCTAACCTATTTCACCCAGTTCAAGATGACGAATCATACATACAATATGCCGCAGATTGTATGATTTTTCATATAGAACTGGCTGAAATAGGTTAGGTTAGAACTGTGACCAACAGCGCGCGAGCCGAGCGAGCGAAGCGACCGGTGCTACGGCAGCGGCCAGCGAGCGCTACTTCGAAATTACTCGCACAAATGTTGTCACCATTGTCTAATTATCCGTGTTTTCGCAATATCCCTAGGGTTTTCGCGAAAATTCGAATTATAAAATCATCCTGCTACATAATATACAATATTAAGGGCGAATTGCACCAATGAAACTGAACGCGGTCAGGACATCTAAACCGCGCTCAAGAGCTGTCAGTGTCAAAATTGTTATGGAATATTCACACTGACAGCTGTTGTACCCGCAAGGCTATTACCTATCTTGCAGAAGCAATGCGATTATTGCGCAAATACGTCTACTGATTGCCTGGTAATCGCAAATATATCGTATAGTTTTTGAGAGCAGAGCGACAGCGATCGTCGAGCAAATTTGGCTGTCAAATGCGGTTTAGTAATGCTGACCAAGTTCAGTTTCATTGATAAAATCCGCACTAAAATGGTTGTCATACCTACTTGAGAAGTCACTTCTGATAATAAATATTGTTCTGGATCGTTACAAATGATACACACATAAACTCACGCCTTCTTCTCATGGGGGTAGGCAGAAATTACAGAACACCACCTGCTACGATCCTTACATTCTCTTTATACTTGGTTTACGTTCATACATCTCATGCACGTACGCCAGTTGCGAGTACTACGCACCTGATCTTTCTGAAGAACACAAATTATAATAAGATCTCAATCTCAATGCGTGGTAAACGGAATGGCATGGTGTTCTGTAAACGGATTGGTGAAAGCAGTATGTTGGTGTGGTAGGTACATTAAAAGACTGAAGTTACTGGCTGGCTTATCTATTTATTATCACTTTAAACAGATAAGCCAGTCAGTTCATATCATGATTATTGCAATATACATCGTGTCACGGCGGGTGAAGAAGAAGTAAGTATCGTCTAAGAATAAAATTCTTTTAATTCACTGACAGACAACGCACAGCCTAAACTGCTGGGTCTGAAGTATGAAGTTTAGCACAGGAGCTCCTTGTATAATGAATAAAGAAGACGAGCCGATGAAGGATTTAAAAAAAATCACAAGTTGATATGGCTAGAAAGGGAGTGACTACTAAGATGACGATTATGTATGAGGAACAGGGTGTAAAGTTCACTCATCCTCTATAGAAAAGGGAGGATCCTCCAACTAGACGGGTGTCGTGTCTGGCGGGCAACTGCCCAACGATTGATGTCGGATAGTTGTACATATGTCGTTCGCGCGGTAAACTCTAGTAGCGCGATGCAGGATTTGTGTGACGTCAGGACTTTGTGTGACCTCAGGTCTTTGATGCGTAGTTCGCATCTGGCGATGTAGATGGCGTCACAACAACTAAGCCCACGTTCGCACGGACGTATAAATATCACGGCGGGGTTTTAACGCGCACATTCCCCCCCGACCCTTGCCCGTTGATGCGCCAGCCCGCGTCGACGCTGAGCCTGTAGCTTTAAATCCCCATGATAATAATAATGATCCGTTATTGATCCAGCCTGTCCCATCTTGCTGTCCTCCTCCCAGCGAAGCCCTAAGCCGAGGTTCGTACCCCACAGGGGGTGCCCTTAGCGAGCGCTCGATTAGTTTTTAACTTATAGAATAGTTTTGCCCCTGGTTGGAGGCTTTGTGTGTAGAAGTTTAACCTCTAAGGCTACGCGGCGCGAGTTCGCGACAACCCGCCAAGCCGCGCGGCACGCCCGCGGCGCGTCAGAGATAAGAGCTCGCTAACATAAACAAAAACTGAGAGCTTCTTGTTACGTAAATAGTCTTATCGTTAATGGTTTTGGGTTCCTGATTAGACAAAGGATTTTTTATAATACTTAGAATCTTTGTAAGCGAACGCTAGTATTGATAAATAAACATTCTTATAAGATTCTTATAAGAAATTCCGTTGTTCATTGTTTTGATTATTTATAATAAAACTACTGGTTCGATTCACATGAAATTTCGCAGGATACATTATGAATACATATACTATCGGTCAAAACCATTATTTACGCATAAACACAATAAATAAAAACACATATAATCAAAAAAGTTCAATAAATAGATAACCGTATCATTACGTAACATTATTTAGTTGACAAAAAAATATTGAACTCTTTTTTTTCTGTATTATGCATTTTTATTATTAATTAGTTATTCAATAATATAAAATAAATGACTTACCAGCGATTACATGCACAAAACACACACAAAACAACAAATTCCACATCAACACGTTTTTTCACTAACGAGTTTGTTTACATTTTTTGATGGGTCCGTAATAGGTAATTACGATGTTATTTAGTGCAAGTATTAACTATATACGATGACGACACTACTTAATTATTGAATTATCACCATTTCCCGTCGATTAACACTTAAAAAACAATAGAAAACAAATAAATACGACGCGTAGTGCAGCGCGCTGAACGCATGCGCAGTCGCCATTTTGCCGTGCCAAAATGTCCAATTTTTACTTTTTTCTAGAATTGTTTCTGCATATTTTGACGTTTTAGTCGATGTATTTGATAAGTATATTACCAAATCCATAGAATAAAATTAACTGTAGACCATATTAGCCCCTATGCATAGTACAAATACAGTTTGAATCAGCGTGAACGTACTGTCGCTAATCGTCGACAGCCCGGCTTGACGGTATTGGAAATTATTGTCCCTAATTTTCGACGGCCCGGACTTAGAGGAGGCAGCCACAGGATTTTATCTCTCTACTCTCTCGCTCTGGATTTTAACTCTCGGTGTTGAGCTGAACATTAAGAATCCAACAGAGCGCCTCCCAGCGCGTCGGAAAAAATCACCGCTGGAAAAAATCGCTCGTGCGTACCTACTTGGGTTAATAGAGAATTATGGAAGAAAAGGACATATTGTGCCGACCTCAAATAAATTGGGATAAGGGCAGGAGAATGATGATGATGATCCCATAACGGGGATAAAAGGAAAAAAATTGATGGAGGATGAAAGTTAGTATACAGTATGTTCGTATTTTTTGCCGATTGAGGAATGTGATATTGTATTGCAACGGACGGCTCCTATCGTTGACATAAAATCGTGATAGTGTTCAGGACCTTTATACAATGTACAATGTTAATATTTTGTACCTGTTGCCTGCGGCGTCTGCCCAGTGGCCCTTAATTTTCTTTTGTTTTTTTTCAAAATAAACGTGATCGATTGACTCCGTCGACTGAAGAATATCTTGTGGACTATACCTAGCTGATTGATAGTATTAAGCAGAGCTGGGCAAAATACATGCTTTGCTTTAATTAAAATACAAATTACAAAATACTATCTCGCACTTATTTAAAATACAAATTACAAAATATTTTTAAGTCTTGTATTTGAAATATAAAATACAAAATACAGTATTTTGACTATTTTTATTTAAAATACAAAATACAGTCTGGTGTTAGGTTAGGTATATAAATAGAATAGAACTAATCCAGCCCAGCCTAAGGCAAAGGGAATATATTCTTACCATCATATTTTACAAAATGGCGACCGCTAAATATGTCACAGCATTCACAGGATTCACTCCATCGCCGAATGAAAATTACAATTGACAAGTAATTGACAATTTGACGTAATGTACCTGCAGTACAGAATAGAGTACAGTTTAAGTGCAGTGTTGCCAACTTTAAAGATATTACATATTTAGCGGTCGCCATTTTGCTTACGAAAGCTATCGAGCGCTATTTTCTGCAGATCGCACCCATTCATAAGATCGCTAAATGTATTTATGTTCAAATGTATTTTGGAGCCATAAGTATTTGAAATACTAACTACAAAATACCTCAGCGTCAGGTATTTGAAATACTAATTACAAATTACATTTATAAGAAGTAATTGAATTACAAATACCAATTACGTATTTGTATTTCAATTACGTATTTCAATTACAAGTAATTCAAATACTGCCCAACCCTGGTATTAAGGCTGTTTTCCTACTCGTTGACAAACCGTGAAAACGGTTTTGTGGGGCATAGTTTTAATTATGACTGTTGTAATTTATTTACCCGACTACGGCGACGCAAAAAGGAGAGTTCTACCGGTATGTATCTACACAGAACCCTAAAAAGGAGCTAAATTCTTCAAAACCAGAAGATTTTAATTTATCTTTCTCCTTTAACGTGATTTATTTTTGTTACTAAACGTATCTAATTTATTTTTGTTACTATAGGTAAATCACCGCAGTCATTTTCGACATGCTCCAATTACAACGAACATGAGTATGAGGCATACTAAGAACAAACTTAGTTTCCATATTCATTTGCAAACGAGTTTGTAATAACTGAACAGCGAATAAAACCCCATTTGGACTCTGAAGTAAAACACGTTTCAAACCCCCTAAAACATCATTAGCCCCCGCCACAATGCAGGGTAAATTCAACTCTAGTTGTAGGAAATATAGTTGAAAATTTCTTAGTGAAATTCGTATTGGGGGGTGAAATAGGGTGGTCAAATAGATGCATTATGCATTTTGCAAATTCGCCTAATTTTCAGCGTGATGTAGATGCTGATGGTAATTTTTGAATTCGCTTTTAATTTTAGTAGTTGGGGGTGAAATTGTTGAAAGCTTCAGTTGAAAGGGTTGAATTGTGATTTAACTAGTTTTGGTAATCAAAGAAGCTTCAAAGCAGTTTTGTTTTTAATATGTAGAGGGAATAGAAACGAATTGGAATCTGAAGTCTGAATTGTACACACAACGTGTTGTTGCAAATAACGTAAAAATAATGGACGAAGCTCTTTATATGGTAGTTGAACCGAAGAAGCGCATTTAAGGCTCGCGTAGACTAACGACGCGTATGAAAACTTTATGGAAATTCATCGTCGCGTCGCGTCGCGGTTTTTTTACAATTCGTTTTAAATCTTCTTTATCTGTCCATCTTCTATTCTATTATTTTTTACATTATTTATATAGATTTATGTACACAGACAGACACGAAAAGCGATTTTTATACGTATTATAAATAAATCAAAATCAAAACTCACAGCACTTTTCCAACGTCAAAATTACATAAGACAGTCCCCCAAAAACGCCCGCCCTTCACCACTTCCTAGTGCTTTAGTTGGGAAGAAGAAGTGGCGCAACAAACTCCCCAGCAGCACAGCTGTCTGTTTAGTTAGAAAAACTTGATTCGTTACAATAGAGTAGTGATAGCCTAGTGGTGTAAAATAATTTACATTACACAACACAAAACATTAAATTATTTGCCATTATATCAGCTAACGTGGACACTGACAGTTGGACTGATGCACAAATTCAAAGTCGCTCAGCGCGCAATGGAGCGGGCTATGCTCGGAGTTTCTTTGAAGTATAAAATCAGAAATGAAATTATCGAAATCGAAATTGTCGAAGGACCGATGGCCAGGTGGAGCAGGCGAGTCCTAGAGTGGAGACCGCGTATCGGCAAGCGTAACGTGGGACACCTCCCAGCTAGATGGACCGATGACCTTAAGAAAGTGGCCGGGACAGACTGGATGCGGAAGGCGGAGGACAGGGTGTTGTGGCGCAGCTTGGGAGAGGACTATTTCCAGTTGTGGACTGCGATAGGCTGAGTTGATTGATGTCATATTCATATTCATTTATTTTCTTTCCATATTGAAGAAAAGATGTTACATAATGCCTAAAGTTGGTACAAAATATGGACCCTGTAAGGGCACAGCATGAGGATAAAATTAAAATTACAAAAAAAATACTAAATCAATATAACACTAATACAAAACAATAAAAAAAATCTTAGTAATTAAATTAGTATAACAATAAAATAAGTATAAAACATGTCAATTAAAAGGTCTGCTAGCGCACGCCAGTAAGTATACCATACACGTAAGTATTATTAAAACTGGCGTTACATCTACGCATTACACCGACAAATTAAAGTTGCTTTTCATGTATGTCTGTGTGACAGCGTTTTTCTTCTTAACTGAATAACGGATTATGATGCGGTTTTCATCAGCATTTAGAGAATTTATTCCGAAACGTTTATGTGTAGATTATAGGTAGGTACTACTTAACATGACATGACATTGTCCCCACACAGGACACACCCGTACCTTATATAGGTACACCATCATCAACATCTAACCTCATCAGACCAACCCTTTGGGGAAGCAAGGCGAGATGTTATGATTGTGTGTGTGATATCTAAACTAATAATATTATAATGTTTTTTTTTTGTATATTTGTTTGTTACGCTTTCACTCTAAAACGGCGGAACGGATTTGGGTGAAATTTGGCATAACGCGAACGGTAGCCCATGACCTGGGTTAGGACATAAAATACTTTTTATCCCGATATTCCCACGGGATCGAAACCTATGCGGGTGAAACCGCGGGGCGCAGCTAGTACTGACATATAATAAAAGAAATCACAATGTTTTATCAAGTCGTAAAACCTGTTTTGCCAAGTCCTTTAAAAGTTTACCTCCTATCCCTGACGAAGGTTTTGCGGTTCCATCACATCATCACATTACCTGAGCAGCCATTGGTATGAACAGTTCGGAAACCTTACAAATTACTTCTAGTAAGTTGTGAAGTTTCAAAGTTCAGTGTGGGCTTTCTAAGATATAATTAACTCGCTAAGCTTAATTTAATAAGTTATCCCAAGGCTTGATCCCTTTGCTAGTAAGTTGGCAGTGCTTGAAACTTTAAGGTACCTATAGTCTGTTCCGAAATTATCTAATTCAAAATTCAAAATTCAAAAGTCATTTATTCAAATTAGGCTGAGAATCAGCACTTTTCGAACGTCAAAATTACATAAGACAGTCCCCCAAAAACGCCCGCCCTTCACCACTTCCTAGTGCTTTTGCTGGAGAGAAGAAGTGGCGCAACAAACTCCCCAGCAGCACAGCTGTCTGTTCAGTTAGAAAAAAAAAACTTGATTCTATACAATAGTATGCAAATAATTTACATTACTCAACACAAAACATTCAATAAAATATATGCCATAATGACAGCTAGCACGCGCCAATGTACCAACAAAAAAAAATATCGAAATCTAAACTCAAGCAAAAATAAAAACTAAAAACGTAAACAGAACTTAATACCCGAATTATAAAGCCTCCAGGCATAAAGGGCGTGCCCGCTTACATATAGCTAATAAAGCTGTAACTCGAAGTCACATAATTAGATATGATAAACTAGGACCATTGAAGTAAAAATAAATCAAAAATAGATCAACAGTTAGGCAAGAATAATATATAATCTACTGTCGAGGTCGCTAGCTAATCACATATTGCAATACAACTCATAGAAAACATTGTAATGAGTAGATCATGTCAACAATAAATGAAAATAAAATAAATTGTATAATAAAGTCAAATAAATTAAACATTCTATAAACTCATATAACCTGTCAGTAGGTAAGCTAATTCTGGAGAAAGAACATAAACATTGTCTTGAGTTAATCACAGCGACCAACTATTTTTATCGCTTAAGAAGTCATTGATAGAATAGTATGCCTTTGAACAAAGGTTGGATTTTACTTTAGCTTTAAACGCATTAAAAGGCAAATCTAGCAGAGAAGTGGGTAGCTTGTTATAAAAGGTTATACCAAGCCCAACAAATGAGTTATGAACCTTATGAAGCCGGTGAAAAGGAGCTCGTAATTTGTCTTTATTTCTGGTGTTAATATTGTGGATATCACTGTTTTTAGTGTATACGTGTATATTTTGCCTAATATATAAGATATTGGCGAAGATGAATTGTGATGCCACTGTAAGAATACCAATATCTTTAAAAAAATCTCTCAGAGAGACTCTGGTACCTAGTTGGTAAATTGCTCGAACAGCTCGTTTTTGAAGAACAAATATATTTTCATATCTCATGCTCGGAAAGTAGTGTTTGTTTGATCCGAGTAGCGGGTGGGAGACGCTGCTTCCCGCTCTAGGGCGGGAAAGACTCATAGTAATTGCTTCCCGCCCTAGGGCGGGAATGAATTTTAAAAATAGAACTTATGGTTAGGTAGTCGGCTACGAACACAGATATAAATCTAACTACACACATCAAAAGTGTCTAGGGATCAACATATATTTTTGCAATAACTTTTCTCCTGATTGATATTAATTAAAATTTTCTTTAAGGATTCATCAAATAAAGTGTTTTCGTTTGTCACAGTAACGATAAACCAAGTCACCTTTGCATTAATAAAGAAATTTGCCATTTTCCTAATAAAGGGATTTTTGACATTTGAACCACTAACATTAAAGTTCGAAAAAAAGACTGAAATAACAGTTTTCTTTAAAATTTTATTGGGTAACTTAAACAATTAATAATCCGTGTTTCTACCGCGAACACTAACAACACAAGAACATCGGTTTGGCATACTCAAAATGAGTTCATCCAAATCACGCTGTGGAATGGCCGCCCATGTTCGTTGCAACAACAAAAAAAGGTCTTCTTGCGACTGGATACCCTCCATATTCGGCAGAGCTCTTCTCTGTAGCATATCCCATGCATGCTCAATCGGGTTCAAGTCTGGCGACTGAGCAGGCCAGGGCAGGACATTGATGTTAGCTGCGGCGAGAGTCTGTCTTACAACTCTTGCGGTGTGCGGTCGTGCATTATCATGCATTAACTGAAATAAGGGACCGATTTGCACTTGTAGAGGAACGATGACGTCTGATACAATCGTCTCAGCATAAATTTGAGCGTTGAGGTTGCCTCTAATCCAAATCAACTCAGTTCTTCCGCCGATCCAAATACCCGCCCATACCATGATGGTTCCACCACTATAAGGATGGACTTCCTGGCAGGATTTTAATCGCTGTTGGCGTCCAGGGGTTCTCCAGTGTCGTATACGTCTTGTATCCGGTCTCATACCAAAACGAGACTCATCAGAAAAGCACACGAAACGCCATTGTTCTTCTGCCCAATTTCTGTGTTCAAGAGCCCATTGATATCGAATCCTACGATTGTGCATTGCTATAGGTGGTACCCGTAGCGGTCTTCGGGAATGAAGGTTCACTTCATGCAAGCGGTTTCTGACTGTTTGGTCGCTAATTAAGTTCCCTGAAGAGTGATGAAGCCTCACGGCTAACATCATGGCGGTTATTGTTGGAGCTCTTCGAGCTAAGATTTGAATGTATCGGTCTTGTCTCCGTGTGGTGCAGCGATACCGTCCTCCATGGCGCTCAGCCACGGTACCAGTGCTTCGGTAACGTGTCCAAAGTCGACTGATAACACTCTGACTTGTATTCAGAGCTAAAGCCACAGTACGTTGCCGGGAACCAGCTTCTATCATTCCCACGGCTCTGAGCATTTCTTCCCTGCTTAAATGACGTCGCTGCTCCATAATAACGTTGGTTTTAATCAGTAGTAGGGAAACAGTAGCACTAATAATGTCTTCAATGCGTTGTATGTTTTTATAGGGAAAATATTGACAGCTGATTTTCATCTTTTACTCGAATTTGATTCACAGTTCCTGATTCAAATTATGAAATGCACCAAAAAGAATCCATATAAATTTATAAAATCATAAATTTATTACAAAGCCACATCTCAATCTCAAGAAATCCGCATAAAAATGCTTGATCCCTAGACACTTTTGATGTGTGTAGATATCGCAAGTCCCTCCATCTTTATGAAAACCAAGCGTGCCACTTTTTAAATTTTTCTATACAGCTCAATATGGCTTAAACAGACATTTTTCTAGATTTTGGTGGATTTCCGGTGCCGATAATGCTAAATGAAAATCTCAGATTACGATCATTGATCGTAATTTTACTCCGTTTATTGACACGCGAAGTACATACTTACGTACAATCGCATCATCTAGTTAGATTAATATCTGTGGGTACGAAACTTTTTAAGAAAAATATCGAATAGAATAAAAATAAAAGCTGCGGCAGTGTTTCCACTTACGTTTTTGGTTTTCCCCAGTTTCTTAATGAATTATCCCTAAAATTCCCTAAAAATATAAAAATTCCTTGGTTTAGGGAATTTTTAATTTTTATGTCATTAAATACCTAGAAAACATTTATTATTAATCGAGACAAACGAAACAAACCAACTGTAGGTTTAATGCGACTTATTTCTGATGTCGTCTTTAGCCATAGAAATAGTACTATTAACAATAACATGGTAAACTAAAATTAGACGTATTACAATTATTACAAGTTCCAGGGAATCCCCCTTTATTCAATCGGTGCTGCCATAGAGTAAAGTAGTACATCGGGTGCTGCCTAGTATAAACAATAGGGCTACCAACTCAAGTTCAATTTTTCCTTAAAATTCCCTAAATCCCTGCCAAAATAAAATATTCCTAAACCATGCTTATTATTGGCAATTTTTCCCAAAAAAAAGGGAAAATCCCTAAAAGTGGAAACACTGGGCTCCGGTCTTGTGAGGTATTTTTTTTTAATTCACACTGGCTGTTTATATAAAACAGCCAGTGTGAATTAAAAAAAATACATTAATGCGCGGGACGGCCCGCAGCGGTGACGCCGTGCGTTCCATATTTAAAAAAACACAAATTGTTCTAACTTCTCAGTTCATTTTGAATAGGCACTAGTCATGTTATTTAATATCAATAACTATTTTAAACATTATGTTTTACTTTCCTTATATTCGAAATGAAAAGTAGAGTGTTTAACACGGGTGAAAGACATCAATTCCTACTCGGACTATAGCCGCCCTCGCTACGCTCGGGCGTCTAAATACCTCGTATGGGAATTGATTTCTTTCGACCCTTGTATAACAATCTACTATTTGAATGTCAGCGGCTTTGCCCCACAGCAGAATACCATAGGACATAACGCTATGGAAATAACTAAAATAGACTAATCGAGCTGTATCAACGTCAGTGTATTGAAAATAAATAAAATAATGAAAATGTAAACAGATGGATCAGAAAAACCGACACGAAGGGTAATAAGATCGAGCAAATTATGCCGAAAAACACACGTTTATTATAAGGGGAGTCCTTTGATTATAATTTTTTTATATATTTTTTGTTAAAGCTTCAATATAAATACACAATCTGTGAACATTTTAACTGTCTACCTTAATAGGTACCGTACCGTAATCGGTTCTTGCGATACAGCCCGCTGACAGACGGACTGACGGACAGCGGAGGCTTAGTAATACGGTAATAGGTTTCTGTTTGGCACCTTTCGAGTACGAAAACTGTGGATGCCTATTTGTAGTACTAGTTACAAATTCAGTGCAGTTGAAATCACCTCAAAGATGTATTTTATTTGGCAATTGAGGTTAGTTTTATACCCTCAATTTTTGTCGATGATTTTTCAATTACAATTTACTTATTAAAATTATTCAAACAAATAATTGTTGTTAAAAGCGGTGAGATATAGTTGAAACCTTCTAAATACCAATGATGTGTTACTAACTCCCTTTAGTGAGTGATTCCGTAAGAATTTAACATGAGCAGGGTTTGTTTACATTTTATTTTATTCTTTTGGAACAAACCATATTATTATTTTTTACTAGCCTACACTGTCTCACTGCGCAGCAAAGGCCTCCCCCAAATCCTTCCAAGTTTCCTTTTCCAGGGCCATCTCGATACAACACTTGCGGTACGCGTCTAGGTGGTTTCTCCATCTCTTTCTGGGCCGGCCACGGCGGCGCCGTCCATCCTCAGCTACCACCATGTGGAGACGGTTGCCCAACAGTCACTATGCATGCTGCTAACATGACCTATTCTAGCTTGGCAGCCTTCATGCCTACGTCTAGTATCCTCGTTTTGGAGCGTAACGTGGTGTTTCGTATTCTGTCAGTTTGTTTTACGACCAGAATGCTGCGCTCCATTGCTCTTTGGCACACCCCAAGGCGGAACTTTTGCGACTCGGTGAGCGACCAGACCATAATTATGGATCAGTTTTTTTTTATTTTTGGTCAATTTCTTTGCTTAAAGTTCCCGAGTGCATAAAAAATTGCTTAAACGTTAAAAACAAAATTTAAAAAAAAATTATATCACGCGTATAAATATTTACGTATTGATTTTTATTCATACATTTTTATTGTTTGTATTTACAAACATGCAATTTATTAAATATTCATGGCAGAACCTGGAAACTACTTGTAACTTTAAAGTTAAAGTTCCTCTGATATGAAAATCATGTGCCCAAGTTAGAAGCAGTAGAACTAATCTAACAGTTGTAAAATTACCAAAACATGAGCACTTTGTTACCAACTTGTAGATACGACTAACTGTTTTATTATTAGGATTGTGTCTAGAGTTTTCAGTTTGCATTTGTGGTTCCTGAGCGTGCATTCTGAAAGTGGTCGTCGCAAAATAGCTGTCACATATTTCGCTGTTTTGATTAATTTGGCAATATTACTGTATGGAAATAAGAAATGTGGCTAACTAGCGAACTAAAATATTAATGAATTGCAATTGTAACATTGAATTTGATGTTATACCCGTTGTAGGTGTAAAAAAAGCGTTACGTACGGTACCAAATACTTTTTTTTACATCTATAACGAAATATTCGTTGTTAAGATATTAATTATTGCATTTCATAATCAGTATTCTATATATAATAAAAACCATTAACGAAGGCAATTGACAAACCATCTCACAATTTTTAATCTTTTTTTTGTTGTTTTATATCATCAAACTCTTTTTTTTTCCTTTAATATTTAAACTTAACTATAAGTACTATAACGTAAAATTACTCATTTAAATTTATAGATATATTTTTAAGTAGGTAGTCCGTTCGCATGTTTATTTAATCCTAGTTATACAGGGAAACCTATTATTAGCTATACTGTACTGTAATACACATACTCTGTAACATACTATATGTATCGCCGTTGGTTGCCTAAATAAAGAAAATAAATAAAAATAAACTCTACTTAGCCACATTTCTTATTTCCATACAGTATTATTTCCAAATTAATCAAAACAGGTAACACAGTATATTGTGGGTGACGGGTAATTAGTGACCGATACTTAAACACGTGACTTTACTCATCATTATGAACAACATTTACTATGGGACCAAACCTGAAATCGCGAAATTATAGATTATTCTGTAAATTCCTATTTACAGAATAAACAATCGGAATCACTTTTACACGTCATACTTAAGAAATATTATAAATAAGCTAGATGAGGTTGGCATTTCCTATCTGACTACTCTCACTACTCTGAGAAGAAAGGTCGAAACAAACTCAGAAGTCACATGCAGTCTCTTTTAAAGTCCAGACATAATCTTGGTCAAGCTATATGAGAACCATGTAGACTAGTGTCTGAAATGGTCTTTTGAGGAAAGAACCATACAGATTTGAACACTATTCGTTGTAGCAGAGATTGATAAAATGCATAAAAGCCCAGGTTTAGACAACATCACGAACGGATTATTACAAGCTGAAAATAGTATTATGACTTATTAAACATAAACAAGAGGATTTTGGACACATAATTATGTTCTTTAAGTAAACCTCGAAACTTTAAATTCAATGCTTAATTAGAACACCTTGTTAGAACAGAAATTGTTCAGAGTCTACACGAGCGGAACCAGCTGAAACAATCCAGTGCTCTGGTTATTAAACTTTTTAGTAGGGTCACTGTTGGAAGTGTTAAGCGTGGGATATTTTGACAATATCGTGAACAATATATTTTAGATATAGCCGTTCGAGAATTGTATTTTTTTTTTTTATATAGGCGTCCGGGGATTGAAAATTTATTTTAGATAGTTCCGTTCGGGGACTGAAATTAATATATATATATAAATATTAATAGTTCCACCTTTATATACAACATGTAACGTAATTAACGCACACCCTCAAACACCCCAATTAGAATATTATGTTATAATCATAATACATACACTGAATTTTTAATTTAACATGTATATGCATTGTTATTTACTAAATTAGGTTCTTGGAATAAGGTTTATTTTTCTTTATTTTGTATTGAATGATGGAATTTGTATGAATACAAATAAAACTGCGATTTTAAAAGTCTTATTACTTTGACTTACGGTCCATTTCAATTTGTTTTGACTGTACAGCGTTAATATGACAATAATTTCCGTAGTTTTAATTATTTTTGGGATAAAAAATTACCTATATTAAAAATTAAATAAATCGATTCAGTAAACGATTCTGAACAAACTATTTTCAGGATGTGCGTTAATTAAGTTACATGTTGTATATAAATAGTTCCACCGAACCGCACTTATCAAAATTTTGGTTCAGCGCGGTTTTGCAGCTGCTCAGGTGCGGTTCAGACAACTGCTCTTGAAATCAGTGCTCTGGGTGGAATACCTCTTATTTTATATTTCTGTTCCTCAAAATGGTTAGAAATATCGTGTGTGTTATTTTATTTTGTTTTATATCTTAAGCGACGATCAAAATTCAAAATATTTTATTTCACATAAACCTACATGGACACTTATGAAACGTCAGAAGCTACGCACGGTTCCAATTGGTCGTTTCCTATGGAGAAGAGCCGGCAAGAAACTCCACGGTTACTCTTTTAAAAATAATTGCGTTTAACAGTACTTTCTAAAAAAAAAAACTGATAATAGGTATGCGAGGACAGTGTAGGTCTTTCAACAAGTACCAAGTACTTAACTAAATAGAAGATGGTCCAACAAGTCTACAGTCCACTAAGCCTACAGCGTTCTCACATTCACAATCTTCTTATTTACTCCAAGAAGCTGCGATCTTCTGCCCTAGAGGTTTATAATATCTACTGTGCTGATATTATGTGTGTTGTTTCTACTCGTTACTTATTACGGCTGCGAAGCAGGATTTTTTTCCTTTTATCTAATTGCGGTGGTCATTAGAACACCCACCTTCAGGTTTTTTGTAAAGATACGTGATTGTTATGTTCATTCATAAACCGTAGAAATTACATGAAGTGATAAAGCAGTGCTTCGTCGTTTTTAGAAAGAAAGAAGGAAGGAAAGAAAAAAAAATCTCTATATTAATTCTTTTCTCTATAAAATATTAGTATAGATAAGAAGTGTCTCATAAAATCGATGCAAAACCAGTACATACCTAAGCTCATGAAACTGCATCGTAGGTATTAATAACAGTTTGTACGTACTGTAGCTTTTCGTTAGCATGGCTATTTCCGGCTAACATCCAGGTTCGCAGCCGGTTTAATATCCTCAACACTATCCGGCCTTCAAAATGCATGATACATAGATAACCTCCTATGATAGGTACAGTTATAGTAAAAATATGTTCGTCAACGTAAGGGCTATTTTTGTCTGCTCAGTATACGATAGAATCTGGTTTAGCAACTCAGTGTTATTAAATTATTGCGTCGTAATGTCAATACCGCAAAATGACATTCAGCCATCTTCTTTATGTCAGACTGAATAAAAAATGTGGCACTGACAGACGCAGACATTTTTATATATGTAGGATCAGGAGGGCCGAGAGGTATATCGTCAGGGTTTGGAGTTCCCATTTTACTGGGATAAACAAGACGGTATAAACAATTACAAAGTTTTTATTATAATAGGTACAGGTACAGGTAAAACAAGTAAACCAAGACACAACTCGGTTAAACGAACAGACTTTTAGAGGTCTCTAAGCTCGTATAGTGGCCAAGCCACCCAACGACAAAGTGTATCGCTATCAGCAAGACAATACAGCTATGTCAATATACAGCAGCGCTGTACCAGGTAAACCGACAGTTTTGTCGGGAGCAGGGGCTCTTTATTGAGTCGAATCCGAAGACCGACTGACGAACAAACCGAGTGCTCGCTCTTTTATAAGACGATGCCCCCACCGTACAATCCCTCCACAACAACTCTGTCCGATGACGTACCGAAGTACGACATCGTGTTTACTTGATACAAAACACTAAAATGTACTAAATCTAATAAGACTTACATTATAAAGTAATCAAATAATACAAGAATAATTGTCGTAAATAAACAATAGTGAATTCACAGAGTAAATCATTTTAAAATTAAAATAACATGTCATCAATTGTTTTGAACAAAACCAACGGTTACAATTATCGAAATAAGTTGCCAAAAATCAATTAGTGCGTACTCTGAGTACTTAATAAATTATGTTTTGATTTATTAGACAATAATTGATAGTGAAAAATCACTTAACTTAATAATAAGATAAACAAATCATACCAAACTCTGTTAACTACCCACAATTGTTGTTGACAACCAACTCCGACACGGCCAGAACTGACGTTCTACACGACCTCGTGTGATCCTGAAAAAAACATTCTCTTTGTGAATATCGATCGGCCTTTCTGACAAACAATAACAAAAGGTAACAAAAGGTAACAAAAGGTAACAAAAGGTAACAAAAGGTAACAAAAGGTATCAAAAGGTAACAAAAGGTAACAAAAGGTATCAAAAGGTAACAAAAGATAACAAAAGGTAACAAAAGTTATGTTGAAAAGAAAAATCCTGAATTAGTCAAACAAAATTATTATCAATAGCAGTTGCATTGCAACCATTCAAAATGATCATACTGCAGACAATACATAGCTCAACTAAAGTAGAGACATAGTCTCCCAGCCGAAATCACACCATGGGATTCGACAAGTAATCTGGAGTCGAATAGACAACCCGCATAGGCGTCAACATAGACAACCCGCATAAGCGTCAAGTTCAACGTCCAAATCCAGGAGTCAACATAGACATCCGATTAAGAGTCAAGATAAACAAGAGTCATCATAAACATCTTGTCAATTCAGCTATACTATGTCAGCAGCAGAGGAATCATCATCAGAGTCAACATTGACATCATCACTAACATTAACTGGACATTCAGGCATTTTTCGTACACGATCATGGGCATATTTGTAAATTCTATTGGAACTTAAAGATTTTAACAAATATCTATCACCATCCAATAGTTCTAAAATTCTATAGGGACCTTTAAATTTAGGATCTAATTTAGTTTGGTTTCGTTCCTCATTAGCAATAAGTACAAAGTCTCCAACTTGGAACTTTTTCAAAATAGCTTTAGTCTTATCATATCGGGCTTTATCGTATTCAGCATTTCTAGTTATACCCAAGGCTGCTTGTTCTCTTACACGGGACAGATTTACTTCTATTTCCTCACTGTCAACAGTCATCAAACCTAGAGGTCTAGCAACTCGTCCAATCAATAAGTCTAAAGGACTCGATTTAGTAACCCGATTAATTGTGCAATTAAGAGCAATTTGAACGTCTTCAATGGCATCTTGCCATGATCGCTCACTAGTTTCAACGGCGGTAAGCATACTTTTTAATGTTCTCATTATGCGTTCTACCTGCCCATTAGCCCTACATGCACCGGTAGCTATTAAATGCAAAGCAATATTATGGGAATCACAAAAATCTTTAAAGTTTTTGCTAGCAAAACAACGACCTTGGTCAGCAATTACCCGAGATGGTGCTCCAAATAAAGATACACTGGACTTAAGAGCTTTAATGCAATTTGATGCGTCAATCTGGGTAGTGTGATACAGTAAAACATACTTTGTAAAGGAATCAATCATAACGATGATGTATTCCTTGAGATCACTCTTTCCACTAAGTTTTCCCGTAACATCTATATGCACTGTATGCCAAGGTATACTGACTTTAGGTATAGGGTGTAACTCTGCTTGAATTTTACCCGAGTTAGATTTCGAGATTTTACACGTGATACAGCTATCTACAAATTTTCTAACATATCTGGCCATTTTATCAAACCAGTAATGCTCATAAACCTTTTCAAGTGTTTTATCCCAACCTAAATGCATGATTGCTTCATGAATGTGGTTTATAACAGACCATCTAAAAGCTCGTGGGACAATAGGTAAACAACGAGTTTGTCCATTGCGTTGTATTTTACGGTACAAGGTTCCCGATCGTAATTCATAACTTTGGGCAACATTAGGGGGTAGAGAATTATTTTTCAGATTACAAACGATTGCTAAAATCTCAGAATCACGCTGTTGTTCAGCTAAAAGCCAACTACTAGACAGAGTTGTGATATCAACACGTTTCTGTTCTACTTTATCGATTGATTGTGGAAGGGGGTTTCTTGAAAGAAAGTCTACGTGGTTCATATATCTGCCTTCTCTATACATAATGTCAAAATCATAAGCCTGCAGAAAAGCCCACCATCTATGTACTCGGGGAGTTAAATCAGCCTTACTGCGCGAGGCTTTAAGGGAATTGCAGTCAGTTATAACGGTAAATTTATGTCCTTGCAGATAATGGTGAAAATGCTTAACTGCGTTAACAACGGCCAAAGTTTCCAATTCATAGGAATGATATTTACTTTCAGTTGCAGTCGTTCTTTTACTATAATATTCTACAACATGCATTTTTTTTTCAACCTTTTGAAAAAGAATGGCACCGTAACCATCAGCACTGGCGTCAGTATGTAATTCGATGGGATATTCAGGGTTATAAATCATTAAAACTGGCTCATTAGTAAGAATTGAAATTACTTTTTGCCTAATTTTCTCATGTTCATCAGTCCACTTAAAACTCGGTTTACTAGTAGTTAAAAAGAACAAAGGTTTCATAATCTTCGAAAAGTTCTCCACAAATTTTCTAAAATATGACGCAAGTCCAATGAACTGTCTTAATTGGTGAATGGTTTTGGGAGACTTTAAGCTAATTAAGGCTTCTATTTTTCGAGGATTAGGGCGAAGTTCCCCAGAAGTGATTTCGTACCCAAGATATTCTACTCTACGCTTTAGAAAAGAGCACTTGCTAAGATTTAAAGAAAATCCTGCTTTGGACAATGATTCAAGGACTTCTTGTAGTCGATGTAAACCTTCACAGGGGTCTCTACTGGGCACCATGATGTCATCGATGTAGATAATCACGTAAGAATAGACTAACTTGCCTAATGCATTAGTAACAGCACGTTGGAAAACACTAGGAGCATTTCGTAAGCCGAATGGCATAGCCAAATATTCAAATTGGCCATCGGGTGTTACAAAGGCAGTGGCCTCAATACTATCAGGATGAATAGGTATCTGATGGAACCCAGAAGTACAGTCAAGGCAAGTGTAATAGTTAGCACCGCATAATCTTGCGATTTGGTCAGCTATAAGGGGTAGTGGAAACCTATCTGCTACAGTATTACTATTGAGCTCACGGTAGTCTACGCACATTCGATCAGATCCATCGCGCTTCTTTATCAATAAAATAGGACTTGCAAACGGAGAGCAACTAGGTCTAACTATTTGAGCGTCTATCAGATCATTAATTTTGGAACGAACTAACTGCCTTTCGTCTGGTGTAAGTCTATATGGCCGGCGATGGACCGTCTTATGTGGATCAATGAGGCGTATTTTAAGTTCACCCGATGTGACTCGAGTACCTGGCAATCCTTTTACAAAAGCATGAGAATATTTTTGAAGGAGTTCAATCAACTGTGGTTTATATTCGGATGGAATATCAGTATCAATATCGTGAAAGTTCGGAATCTCAGGAATAGAGCACTGATCAATAATCTTAACTTTAGTAATGGTAAGACTTTTTTCGGTCATATTAACAGCAAAACCTAATTTCAATATCTCACGGCCTATCATGATACTATGACTTATGTAGGCATCTGGTATCACATGAAAGAGTATCTCTAAATGGTAACCATCTATTTCTACTTCACTTAGAATTTTTTCGGTACATATTATGTTAGAATTTCCTATTCCCATTATATTGACCACACAAGAAATACGTTTGCCAGACAACTTTTCAGCAAATGTTTCAGCAATAAGAGAACATTCAGCCCCAGAGTCATAACAAAATGCAAGCGACTCACCAGATTGCTGTAGAACTCCAGTGACAGGTCGTACATCACAAGCTTCAACTCGTTTCACGGATGGTTGGCTGCTCGAAGGCCGACTCCCGGCATCTTCACTGGAACCTCCCGGCCGCCTTCCGGTCGCGTTTGGGCAGCGAGGAGCGACGTGTCCCGACTCCCCACAGCGGTAACAAACGATCTTCTTTTGTGTCGCCTTATGTGACGAGCTGGCTGGTCCAGGATGTTTGGATTTCTCGGCCTTCTTGCGACAGTTTGTAGATTTATGCCCCAATATACCACAAAAGTGACATACTATTGTACCTGGTTTGAATCTCTTAGGTTGAGAAGAATCGGGCTGGTCAGTGGAAATCTGGGACTTTCTCTTAAGATGAGACAAGACACTCAGTTCTTGCTGAAGTTTATTCCTAGTATGTACTTCGGTAGTAAATGCTAGTCGATGAGCACGGGAATCAAATTTGGAGACATGGGCCAGTACAGTAGAAACAGCAATGTGTTCGACACTCAAGCTATTCCATTTAGATGTCAGTGAAGTGATCTGTCGACTGGCATATGCGGCTAAAGATTCTCCTTCTTTTGGTTGAGTATTATGAAGGTTAATGAGGGTAGCGGCAACAGTTTCCGAAACGTCATAACGAGAGAGGAATAGACTCTTAAAGTCTGTCCAGGTCATGCCTGCATACGAGACTTGGGAAAGCCATGCGTTAGCACTGCCCTTTAAGGCTTTAGTGAGGGCAATAATAAGACTGCCACCTTGAAGAGGCTTTTCCGATAGGCAAATATCAACGGTTGTACTCCAAGATTGAGCATTGGAATCAGGTAGGTCTGGGTCAAAATCTGGCAAGCGAATTACTGTAGACGGAGCGGATTGCGTCTTAATCGCTTCAATTAACTGAGCCATATTTTGGTTCTGAAGCTCTAACATAACTCGCCATGGATCACCAACACCTTGCGATTCCTGGGCTAAACCTAATCCCACTTCTGATGTAGGATCAGGAGGGCCGAGAGGTATATCGTCAGGGTTTGGAGTTCCCATTTTACTGGGATAAACAAGACGGTATAAACAATTACAAAGTTTTTATTATAATAGGTACAGGTACAGGTAAAACAAGTAAACCAAGACACAACTCGGTTAAACGAACAGACTTTTAGAGGTCTCTAAGCTCGTATAGTGGCCAAGCCACCCAACGACAAAGTGTATCGCTATCAGCAAGACAATACAGCTATGTCAATATACAGCAGCGCTGTACCAGGTAAACCGACAGTTTTGTCGGGAGCAGGGGCTCTTTATTGAGTCGAATCCGAAGACCGACTGACGAACAAACCGAGTGCTCGCTCTTTTATAAGACGATGCCCCCACCGTACAATCCCTCCACAACAACTCTGTCCGATGACGTACCGAAGTACGACATCGTGTTTACTTGATACAAAACACTAAAATGTACTAAATCTAATAAGACTTACATTATAAAGTAATCAAATAATACAAGAATAATTGTCGTAAATAAACAATAGTGAATTCACAGAGTAAATCATTTTAAAATTAAAATAACATGTCATCAATTGTTTTGAACAAAACCAACGGTTACAATTATCGAAATAAGTTGCCAAAAATCAATTAGTGCGTACTCTGAGTACTTAATAAATTATGTTTTGATTTATTAGACAATAATTGATAGTGAAAAATCACTTAACTTAATAATAAGATAAACAAATCATACCAAACTCTGTTAACTACCCACAATTGTTGTTGACAACCAACTCCGACATATATTTATTTTTATATCAAACTTGGTTCTGCCAGCGCAGCGGCTTCACCCGCGTATTATCTTAAGAAATTGTAGCCTATGTTCCTCTGTGAAAGAGGGAGAGGGAGGCCTTTGCCCTGCCGTGCGATAATACAGGTTATACAGGTTAATTAGTTAAGTTTAGTTTAGTTACTCAGTGATAATAAAGCCTTAACAATTAGCTGGTACGTGTCTCAAAACAAAATCACAAGCCATTTATTCAAATTAGGCTGAGATCTGCACTTTTTGTATATCAAATTTACATAAGACATTTCCCAAAATGCCCGCTTTTTAAAGGAAGAAATTTTTAAGTTTCATTTTCCTGAAAACTAATAAATTTCTAAATTCAGAACAGCGATAAAGCTCTGAATTTAATTGAAAAGAACACAATGTATGAATCTATGTAGGATGAATTTATAGCAGCCCAAACAAATGGTAACCCTACATACAAGTTAGGCTTTTGAGAATGGCTTTTCTTAAAACAGTTCTAATAACGAAGAAGCTTTACAAAATGTAGAATATATTGAAATAAAGTTCTCGAACAAATACGAACGTAGTTTGCAAAGATATTTCTTATCTTTATTGCTAGTGTTTACATTGAGACAAATTTACAGTGAAATAAAGATACGTAGATACTTTGAAAATGTGTTGAAGATGAAAATGTTAGTTTGTAAGCAAAAAGAAAAAAAGAATGACTATGATGCTCTTAAGAAAGCCTAAAAAACTGTGGCCATAGCGAGAGCAAAAGCGCTGGACAAGCTTTATGATTGGATAGTACAGCAGGCAAAAAAAATCTATAGCTTGGTAGAGCTAGAGAGAGACAGGCGAGGAATATTTGTCAGATAAAATGTATATGGAATGCAACTGGAATAGTTCTCTCGCATGATGAGAAAATCAAGGATAGGTGGAACGGCTATTTTGAAAGATTGATGAATGAGGAGAATTACTGGAGTGGTGTGCTTGAGAATAAATCAGTAAATGGGGGGTTAGTGAGAATAATTAGTATGAATGAAGTGACGATAGCAGTAAATGGAAAGAATAATGGTAAAGCAAGAGGTCCGGACGGATAACCAGTTGGAGTGTTGAAGTTATTACTGGTAGATGGATGGACGTGTTAGCTTTATTCTTTACTAAGTTGTTGCTGAAAAAAGCCATACCTGACGAATGGTGTGAACAGTTCGCTGGTGCCCATATTTAAAAACAAAGGTGATGTGCTTGAGTTCAACAACTATAGAGGAATGAAGCTAATGTCAGATAGTATGAAAGTTTAGGAGGTAACTATGCAAAAGCGACTAAGAGAAGAGAGTGAAATTTCGCAAAACGGTTATAGGCTGCTCGGAGAACAACGGATGTCATCTTTGCCTATCATGCGCCAGCTGTACGAGAAATACAGAGGTGCGCATAAAAACTTGCACATGGTATTTGTTGACCTCAAAAAGGCATATGACCGACTGAAGTGTTTCGTGAAGTTTTGTGGTGGGCCTTTAAGAATAAATGTGTGCCAGGGAAGTATGTGCAGTTGATTCGAGTGATGTACGCTATACAGTCAATGCGTTACCCAAGTCCGGTCTACAGAGAGTACTACTGGCAGCTTCAATGTGACTGTCGGCTTGCACCAAGGGTCGGTACTCAGCCCTTACCTGTTCCTGGTGATAATGGACGCTATTACGTCGCACATTCAGGAAGGGGCTCCCTGGTGTATGCTGTTGGCTGATGATATTGTGTTAGTTACTGAAAGCTGCCTTGAGGTCCAGATCAGAATGGATGTGTGGCGGAAAAGACTGGAACGTTGATCTGAGAGTAAGTCGGACCAAAACCAAGTACGTTTGTGATAGTTTGAGTTATTTTAGTTCTATGATCACCACGTTTGGAAGACTCAAACTCAAAGTATTTATTTCAAATAAACCGATTACAGGTACTTTTGAATTGTCAAGGGGTCAGTCAGTCAGAAAGATGAAGCTAGTTGCCCTTTCCAAAGCGTAGTAGGTTCCTATGGAGAAGAACGGGCAAGAAACTCCACGGACACTCTTTTAAATCAGAATATTGTTACAAAATATTGGTTACATCATTCATGTTCAAATTACATGTGAGAACAATGTAGAAAGACGTGCACATTAAAAGCGTCCGTAATAAAAATTAAAAACCAAAATAATTCTAAAATTAAAATAAGCCGTGGCGGCTAAGAGATGACCAGTCCCCACTGACGGCGCCCGTTCACGAACATGACGCATGGATCAGCATCATTTAGCTTTCAACCATTTTGAAGGGAACTTAATGATCCAACACACACGCCACCACCAGCGAGACATTTGAGCGGAGACGGAGCGATGATTTTCATTATTATAAGTTATAATTATGAAAATCATCGCTTTTGGTTTTGACGCGGGGTTATAATTTATAACCCCGCGTCAAAACCAAAAGCGATCGGGTGTCACGAATAAACGATCGTCGTTTCATTCAATTGTTTGGAAAACCGGAATGGGTCCGTGGCTTAGGCCCCCAGTGGTCGAGGCACCTGTGGCCGACTCCCCCGATTCGATTTATTTAATTCAAAGCAATTTTTGTCGGCGTAACCACGCATTCGTTCGAAAGGAAAATGCTGCTGCCATAATTCCAAAGTGGTCTCTTTTTGTGGAGAACTATACGGCCAAAGGCTTTCCTAGTTTCAAACATAAAGATTGATCTTGGAAAATATTAAAGGGAATGCGTTAAGGTAGCCCGCGTAATTCAATATTGTTCTTTCGTTTTTTTTGCAATTTGCAGGTCAGGTTATGTGTTGATTAAAATATGATTCGCAACCGTAACAAATATGGCATTACAGAATTATAATCATTGGAATCAGCAATACAACAAATGTCATGATTTCATGAAATAGTCATTCATAGGATTACATGAACTCAGAGAGTTGTATTCTTGTATTGATGATTTTTATGATTGTAATTCTATAAATAAACATTTGATTCGGCAGTGAATCATATTTAGATCAACATACAACTTATACTGACCTGCAAATTGCAAGAAACGTAACAAAATTTGAATTTCTCATGCTACCCTGACGCTTTCGCCTTAAATTAAATATAATATTAAATATTTCAGTGAGTAGGTGTCCCATTAAAATATTGAACTGTTTGTACAGCAATGCAGCCCTTTTCCTTGAATTTTTAGAACTAACAGCTTTTGTTTTTCTAAGAATACGTGGGAGCGCTGCGGAGGCGAGCGTGGGAGGAATAGAAATCTGAATTAAATTCATAAACTTTTAGCGGTTATTTTTCGTGTTACTAGCAAGTTTTTTTAAAGCAGACCTCATTTAAAAGCTCGGTTTCCGAACGCTTGTTGGTAAACTAACCCATCGCAATTTTTTACGATTTAAGATTTAAGAATTTTTTACGATTTAAGATTTAAGAATTTTTTACGATTAAATCTGGCAGTAACATTAAACACTTCTTAGTAAATAATGTTACAAGCATCTCAAATAATCATAATGTTTGAGATGCTTGTAACATTTATATCATAATATAAGAAACAATAATTAACTAACAGACAACTCGCACTCTAAGCCACTGAATCTAGAAGCATGGGAATTTTGCACAAGAGTTTCAAAGTATCTTTTATTATAGCGGCACGTTTCCAACGGCAGCGACAACTGCAGCCGTCGACTCGTCGGCGGCAGTCGTCGACTGCAACGTGCAGCTCCTGTATATGAACACAAAGTTAGCAATACGGAATGATTTCTGAAAATTCATCCCCTTAAGGGGTTAAATGTGGAATGAAAAATTGTATGGAAGTTCGTAATTTTTTGCGATCCCATTGGGCACATGGCTGTAAACCTATAAAAAATATAAGTTTAATATTATAACTAGTAACTACTGGTTAACTATAGTAGGTAACTGGCGACATCGACGTTTACTTCCTTCACTGATCATTAAACCTAAATAAAACCAGCACCTAAATCGCGTAACACACGATCAATCAGAATCTGAATCATTTCGAACGATATTGCTAATCCATTGTTATTCATTTATATTCGAATTTGTCTTCTCAACAACGTAAATAACGCAATGATTGTTGTTGAACTGTCAAAATTAAACAGGTTATGATTGATAGTGTGGTACGCAATTAGGGTGCTGAAAAGTATTTCATTATCATAAATAAGCATGTTAAAAAATTTCCGATCACCTTTTCCATATTACTATAGTTACACCTCTACCCAACCCATCGGGGAATATAGGAGTAAAGTTATGTTTTTTCATAGCCTAACTGTCTATTCTACAAAATTCCAGTCAATTTCAATCAAAAACTCCTTCGTAATAAAACAGTGCTCCACAGAAAAAAACTAAATTGAATTACCCAAAAAATTAAGCATAACATTTTTCCTACAACTGTAGCAATTAGCAAAACAGCGAAAAATTACGTTCGTACACGCTTAGTATAATAAAATCTGTCACGATCTAAGGTTGGCGTTGTTCCCGCACTGGAGGCGTTATACTTGTGTAATTAACTAATCTGACGTTCATAAAGAGGAAACTGTTATACCCGCCCTGTCGAATCGACATGTGCCTGAAGAGGACTAGGGTTGCAACTTTTAGAAAAAAAAAAACGTTACCATATAAGTAAGCACTTTTTTTTTTTTGTGGATTTAAAAACCAACTCATTCTGATATAAACACCTAAAAAAAGTCATGTGATTTTTCCATCAATTTCAGCTAACTGCAATTTAAATGCACGATTTTCTCTGTCGTTCTACTAGTTCAGAAAAAACAGCAAATTGAAATCATTATTATAAATATTATAACATTATTTTTTCTAGAAATATAACGACAAATCAATATGATTAATATCCACAAATTCTCAGATAATATCAAGTAGGTCTAAGTATATTTTAAATATTCAATGTCACACAATAAATAACAATCCCAAAATCGCGTTCGCAAAGTAAACGGAAACGCGTGGGTAGGAAAATACGAAAACCTGAACTTCCTGGTAATACCCAAATCCCACAGGCAAACAAGTAAAAACATAATATTTAATTCAATCCACGACAGGTACTTACAAAACTTTAATATAATTTGGAAACCAGACACGAGGCGACGGAAAAGCCAGCGCGTATCAGCCCTAACAAGACCTGACTCACGCTCCCGGCTGTTAACGACAACATTAATGAACTATACCCATCTCTTTCCCTCCCATTAAAGCTTAGTTCCGTGGTACTGCGCCAGAAAGGGATAGCAATAGGCTAAATTATGTTATAGGGTGGGAAAATGTGACGTGAACGGAATAAAAATATGGCCAAGGCAGCATACGGCGTACAATGACGGAATCGAGGAATTAATGAAAACGTTACGATGTTTCGTAAGTATTTCGAAACTGTTATTTTATTACTTTACGTGTCTTTTGTAATTAAAAGTATCTAATTCTTACCATGAAATGTTATTTATCCCTAATACGTGAAAATTATAAGGTGTTCGCGATTGTTTTGTGCAACTTTGTTTTCCTTTCAGCGTGATTTAAATAACTCCTGTCAGCCATAATTTATTCCTTTCATTGAACCGTTATAATTAAAGTAAAATAACTCAAAATAAAAAGAATACCATTTACATCCACAATATTATGTAGTTTATACCAATTACAGGCACTTTTGAATTTTAAAGGAATTGGTCAGTCAGATAGATGAAGCTAGTTGCCCTTTCCTAAGCGTTATCCAATCTAAAAAAATAGGCATGAAACACAATGGACACTCTTATAAATTAAACTATTATTATTAGTGTTTGATTTTAAGAGGTTAACCACATATTTCAGTTCCGGATAAAAATAACAGTTACCTTGCATGAACGTTCCCATCCCTAGGCCGCCCCTAGCATGTAACAGGTAAAGGTACTAGCAACTGTAGTCAGTCTGTCTTTGCAGTTACGCTCCAACAGCCCACAGGCACGGTCGCGCGTTCGGGAGATAAATATTACAAAAATATTTTTTGTCTTTGAAGGTTTTAAAAATAACATTGTGTACGATAGCGGTCCGTGCGAGTTTTGGTACCTGAATTTTTAAGGTAAGTTTTAGAATTACTTTTCTTTATTTTTATTGAATTTCTTTATTTTTATTACGTGGATAAAAGGCTTATTTTTATAGATTGCCTTATTTTCCTACGGACCCACACATGTATTTTGTGATATTTTAACGTTAGGTGCGTGCTTATTCACAGCAATTTTTCCAATCAACAACGTATTTCTCAAAAATTTCTTTTCTTTGTTTTTTTTTTCAAGGATAAACAAAAGAAAATCTTAAACAAAACACTGAACACTTTTACAAATAAACCACAGAAAAAATGAACGAAGAAAAAGACGTTCTTTCGTTGACGAATAACAAAGGAACTGGGCACCTAATAAAACTGTTGCGCGATAATCAACAAGTAGGGAAAGCTTCGGGATTTTGTCCAAAAAACACGTATTTTATTACACTGTGCAGAAGAAAATACTCTTTATCTTACCTTCTGATTGTTCTTTATGTTATTTTGCGGTCTGTGAAGCTGAAACAAAAAGTATTTGAAGGTTTTCAAGAAGAATGGCTCGCGACGGCGTTGCCGCCCTGCGCGGGTTATTGAAAGGAATTTTGTACACTGTTCACAGGGGAATGGAAGCATTGTTTTGGGTTTATTTTTATATTTTTTATAAGTAACTAATAAATGTGTGCTTGATAAAAGTATTGCAGGTAAAAGGTAAGGAATTACGGGCTTCAATTGAAGGTGATTTAGTCACTCCTTTCAGATTTGAAGCACATTCACTGAAAATTTGAATCGACACAGAATCATTAAATACTCGTCAAAATTATCATAATTAAAAATAAATTAAGAGAAGTCAAATATTAAAGTCGATAGTTCTGGGTTGACAACCCTGACCTAGAATAAGGGTGTACTTCACCACCGTTTGATCGGCTACATATTTACCTAATCTTTTAAAATAAGTAACCCAAAAAAAATCTCCCCCAATCCCATTCCATAATATTTTATGTTTTTTTTATTTTTTTTGAGAACGGCTTGCTTTTTGACAATTTTTTTGTTTTTAAATTATCGTCATAATCCGAATCAGGTTCTTACGGACTTCTTTAAAAATTAGAAAAGCTTCCCGTAACATTTTCCGATTCGGGAACAACTGAAATGTGCCTGTTTTTGAAATATTTAGTGTTTTAATTAATTTGGCAATATGGAAATAAGAAATATGGCTAACTAGTTAACTAGAATATTTATAATTAATTTTAATTATAACACTGAATTTGATGTTGTAACCGTTTTAGGTGTAAAAAAGGCATTTGGAAAGTTTCCAAATAAGTACTTTTAACATCTAAAACGAAATAGTCGATGTTACGATATTAATAATTTTCATTTCATAATCAATATTTTAGTTCAATAGTTAGCCACATTTCTTATTTCCCTACAGTAATATTGCCAAATTGATCAAAACAGGTAAATATTATTTTGACAGCTATTGGCAATGTTGCCAATTTTTTGGATACTACAAGCGCTTTTAAGAAACCGGGTCCATCAAATATACTACATTCCGAAGGTATCCATTTAATGCTCCCGATTTATCTTCAGAGGTAATAAAAACACCGCGGAAGCTAAAAAAGATAATAATAATAAGATATTTTTACCTCGTAAATGGTTCTCAGCCACCCAAATCACTTTATCACTTGGTGAAGCTGCCAGAAGGTGCGATTAAGGAAATTTATTAAGTAGAGGGGCTAGAGTACCCACTTGTTTATCACGATTTCTTTTTTACGAAGTAATTTCGAAGTAGTGAAGCCTCATTTACTTTGATTCATTGGCCTTCTCTCAAAACGGTGAAGGAAAACATCGTGAGGAAACCGGCATGTGCTAGAACCAAAATTTGAAGAGATGTGACATCTACCAACCCGCACTGGGCCCGCGTGGTGGATTACGGCCCACTCTCTGTGTCCCAGCAGTGGGAACATTATAGGCTGATTATGTTATGGGCCTTTAGCAAAAAGACTGCCTCCACTAGACATTGAATGTACAAAGCAATGTTTTACATAGTCATTCTAGAAAGTCTTGACTTTAAAAGAGTTTGCCGCTCTTCACAAGTTACGGTAATATTTATTACCGGGGTTGCGGGAAGTTCTAAGGGGAAATCGTGGAACCTGGCACAGGCAAGGGAAGGAACACTGGTGGGTTTTAGTCAGTAAGAGTCTGACACGCCCTTCCGCTCCGCACATAGCGGGAGAAGTCATTCGATGATTTACCAACCAAAAAAAAAAGAAAAGATTTTTATTTATAAATCTTTGAAGAAAGACAGTTTTGGACTAATCTATCTCCAATAAATAAAAATGTCATGCTGTTCGTTGGTAAACACATCACTTCAGAAGGGCTAGAGGGATTTGGCAATTTTTGTTTTTTTTAAATATTCTTAATAGTCCGAATTAAGTTTGATGGAAAGAAAAATTGGATACGTTACCCGGTTTTTTTTTCCAAATTCACGAAAAACTGATCGTTAAAGAACGTTCAGTTTTTTCAATGGGATTCTATGCAATTTTTGTATGAACTACTTATTGTTTGGACAAGATAATCTATCGGGTCTAGCTGACCCGGTAGACGTTATCCTGTTCAGAACAATTGGATCTTTTTGCGTGATTTACAAATTGTTTTATTCATTTTTGTTGTTCTTTCGGAATCAGTCCGTCGACTCCATTGTCAGTATTCAGTAACTATTAATAGAATTACCTAACTTTAACTTAATAAGGCACCTGATCGATAGAGAGGATGCAGAACGCCCAGAACTGGGTGTTGTGGCTCAACTTGGCAAAGGCCTATGGGCTATGACCAGCAGTAAATATATGCGGAGTTGAAATCATGCATGCATTTATTACTCCTGAAACTTCAGAAGTTAGGTGCACGGTTCCAATTTGTCGTTTTCTATAGAGAAGAGTCGGCAATGGAACTCCATGAATACTCTTAAAAAAAAATGGCTTTACTATATTTTCAAATTACACTGTTAATATATATGAAAGGACAGTGCAAGCCTGTCAACAAGTAGAGAATGTCCTGTCAACTTAACAAAATAGAGAATTGAAATGCTCAATCTTTTCCCAATTATGTTGCGCACCATACATGGAGCGCCTGCCTACCTGACCTCCACAACTCAGTTACTGGGTAAGACGCCACTCCTTGGTAAGACTGTGTCCTGGGAGTTTCTTGCCCGTTCTTCTCCACAGAGATCTACTTTTTGGAATGGGCGACTAGCTTCAATTTTCTGACTAACTGACCGACTCTTTGACAATTCAAAAGTGCCTGTAAATGGTTTAATTGAAATAAATGCTTTGAGTTTGAGTTTCAGTTTGACTGGTTGTCAGACGTTTGGGCTTCTGACTACCCATAACGACTGTCAAAGATCTTTGAATGACAGCCGGGACCAACGGCTTAACGTGCTTTCGGAGGCAACGAGGGGTCTAGATATGATGGAGAATGGTCAACATAAAAATTGAAATAACAAAGCAGCAATTTTCAGGCGATATTTTGCTGGAATTTGACTTATTACACTAATGCCAGCAATATTTCTTTACATAAATTATATCATGTTGTGGCCATATTTCACGGTTGTCAGTATAAAATATTTAGCGTCGTAATTTAAATTGTATGGCGGGCTATTATGGCCCGACCCGACACGCTAGGCTTAAATTATAAACTTCATGGGGAGGTATTATAGAGGTTGTATTCAGTCATGGGGTAGACAGAAGTTTTGGTGACATAGTGAAGCTTGTATTTTTAATTTGGTTTGTTATGGTGTTAGAGGAACTAATTAGCGGAAAGTATCGCCTTTTGAAAGTGTATGGGGGTTTTCATACGTACTTTGCAGAAGTTAGATTAACACTACCTGTGTCATTCATTTAGCAATTCCAAAGCAGTATTTTTAGCAATTATTGTCATAATGCTGAAAGTATTTACAGTAGTACGTGTGCATGAAGCATTTACGGGTGAAATTTTGTCGCTTAATAAGCTGTGCGACCGGGGTCAGCTCTGTTGAAAATAGAGAATGCTCATTTAATAGTATAGGATAGTTCATACTAATTCCATGCTGCCTTGATAGTACGTACTTACAAATTTCATGCTGCCATGATAGTAGGCACTTACTAATTCCATGCTGCCATGATAGTGGGTACTTACTAATTTCATGCTGCCATGATAGTAGGCACTTACTAATTTCATGCTGCCATGATAGTAGGCACTTACTAATTCCATGCTGCCATGTCATTAAGGTAGCCATCTTGGTCTAAACTTTGGGTGACATATTGATATTAGGTTGCATATCTGAGAAAACGAATTTTCTCAGTTTTGCAACCTAGCTAGGTGGATGTTTCGCCCCGTACACCCCTGTATTGCAACTTTCATCGAAACCGTTAGAGCCTTTTTCGAGGACGTGGTTACAAATATATATGTACAAATACAGGGTGTTTGGCAGAACGTTGAACATACGAAAATGGTGGATAGGTGGGGTCATCTGCTACTTACTCAGCCCTAATTTATTTGACCCTGGGCCCCGGATATTTAAAAAAAAAAACATTTTTTGCTTTGTTCCTTTTTCACCACTTTAAAGTGTAATTTTTATTAAAAATGTTTTGATTTTTAATCTTTAATGTTGGCAGATTCTTATAAAATTATTGCTTTATTCAGATGTTAGCTAGAAACTCTCTAAAACGCTCAAACTTACAGAAAGATGTAAAAAATACTTAAATTAATTTCAACTTATTTAAAAAAAAAACAAACCAGGGGCAGTTAAATTAGGGCTGAGTAAGTAGCAGATGATCCCACCTATCCACCATTTTCGTATGTTCAACGTTCTGCCAAACACCCTGTATATATGTAGAAATATTGCTCGTATAGGATGTATAAATAAATAAATAAAAATAAAAAAGCCTTTTATTTCTTGTGGATTACACAGTTTCTTTTCCTTTAACAATATCTACTAATAAATCTCTATTGTCTATCTTACTAATCTAATATAATAGTAGCAGTATCTTTATCTTTACCTATTTCAAGGTAACATTTTGTATAAAACATTTTCTTATTTCTATTATTAGTATTCTTATTTTAGTTATGTTAGTTTTACATTTCATTTAAGTATTAGTTAGTAGGTATTAGTTTATGTAAGTTATTATTAAATATTAATTATAATAGTTTTGCCTAATCTACAAGAACCCCGGGACGGGTGAAGGCCTCCTCCAAAGATCTCCATGCATCTCTGTCCTGTGCTACTTGTCTCCAAAGTGGACCGGCTGTTCTCTTAATTTCGTCTTCCCAGCGTGTTAAAGGTCTCCCTCTACTCCTTTTGCCTTGTGGGCCGCGCCACTCAGTCGTTCTCACTGTCCACCTCTGGTCTGTGAGTCTCGCAACATGGCCTGCCCATTTCCACTTCAGTTTTTGTGCATAACTCAGAGCATTTGTTGCTTTGGTTATCTTTCTTATTTTGGCGTGTCGTATTTTATCCATTTTCTTGACTTTGAGTATACTTCGCTCTATTCCTCGTTGGCAGGTATTAATTTTATTTTTTGCTTTTGTGGTAAATTTCCATGTCTGGCACCCATATGTCAAGCACGGTAATAGACTTGCGTTCATTACTTTTGTTTTTATAGCTATTGGCATATTACTTTTGAAAATTTCTTTCAAACTCCAGTATTTATTCCATGTATTTTGTACCCTTCTTTCTATTTCTAATTCATTGTGTTTTCTATCAAAACTAATTTTCTTCCCTAGATAGATGTAATCTTCGGCATACTCCAGTAGTTTGTCATTAAGTCTTATTGGTATTTTTAAGCTATTAGTCATTGTCATCGTCTTAGTAAGATTCATTTCCAGGCCTACTTTTACACTAGCTGCACTCAAGCCTTCAATCATGAGCTGCAGCTGGGCACTTGTCTCTGATAGGAGCACCAGGTCGTCCGCAAATCTGAGATGGCTTAGGTACGCGCCTTGTATATTTAGTCCAGATTTGCTCCAATCTAGTTTGCCAATGATGGATTCAAGGATGGCTATAAATATTTTTGGAGATAGCGGGTCGCCCTGCCTTACTCCCCTTTCTATGGGAAAACTTGGGCCTAGGGTTTCTAGCTTAACTCTACCCATGTTATTATGGTATATACTTTTGATGGCTTTTGTGTATGTTTCTTCCACCCCTTGTTCTTGTAGGCTTTCCCATATACTTGTATGTGATACTGTATCAAATGCTTTTTGATAGTCAATGAAAGCAATATACAGGGGTCTCTGTTGCTCTTGGTACTTTTCTATAATCAGTTCTAGGGTGTGGATATGGTCAATTGTACAAAAGCCCTTCCTAAAGCCTGCTTGCTCTATGGGTTGTTTCGCTTCCAGCGTAATACTGATTCTCTTGTTTACAATAGAGGAGAAGAGTTTGTAGAGACTCGGTAGCAAACTTATTGGTCTATAGTTGCCAATATCCTTTGGGTCGCCCTTTTTATAGATAAGAATGATATTTGATTCAGACCATTGTGAGGGTGTTTCAGACTTTTCTAGTATCATATTAAATAGTTCAGCTAACGGTATAGCCAAAGCTGTGTGTCCTATTTTCAGTGCTTCGTTTGTGATGTTATCGGATCCCGGGCTCTTTTCTAGTTTTAATCTCTTTATCGCCTCAATGATTTCTAATTCATTTACTGGGTTAATGTAGCTTTCACGGTCAGGTCTATTGTTACTATTTAAAATGGTGGTCGTATCGGTTTTGTTGCTATATAGATTTCTATAGAATTCGGTTGCCGCAGCGCTGATATCGTTTCGTTGATATAGGTCTTTGTTTATCTTTGTCAATCCTTCTATCCAAGTTTTGTTTGTTCTGAGTTCTTTGTAGGCTTTCTTTGTACTTCCCTTATTATGTAAATGCCTTTTTATAGTATCTTGTCTATACTTTGCATAATCTTTTCTTATATATTTATTAGCTAGTTTGTACAGTGCGGAGAGTTCATTTCTCATGGAGCGGGTTTTGTTTTTAGTTTTCTGCAGTTCTTTTCTTCTTTGTAATAATGTTGCTGTACGTTCTGATAATATTTTGTGAGTTTTATGTTCTTTCTTTTTACAGGTGTTTTTTAGGCTTTGGGTGATAGCGTTTATTATTTTATCATAGTAGGTTTGTACTGAGGTGTTTGCCTGGTGAACAAGTGGGCCAGATAGTCTGGATGTTAGATTTTCATTGTACTTAATTCTTTCGTATTCGCTTTTTAGCGGGGATACTTGATTGCTTGTGAATTTGACTCTACTTATCTTGTATTCGGTAAGTTTTATTGTTGCTCTAATTGGTCTATGGTCAGACGGGTAGTTGAGATTCAAGGTTTCGATGTTTTGAAAAATTCTTGGCTGGTTTGATAGGATATAGTCAATCTCGTTTTTGTGTTGCCCATTTGGGGATCTCCATGTCCATCTTCGGTTTAGTTTTTTCTTAAAGCAAGTATTTATGATTGTTAGTTTGTGTTCGAGTGCGAAGTCTATGAGTCTTTGTCCTCTATCGTTCCTTATACCGTATCCATGTTGTTTCATAACCAAGTATTCTTTTTGTTTGGGGATTCCAACTTTCGCGTTAAAGTCTCCCATTAATATGATGTTTTTATGAGTTGTTTCCATTAGTTTGCTAATTATTGAATATAATTCATCTATTTCGTTTTCACTTGCTGTTTCTGTTGGGAAGTATACTTGTATTATGGATATCATGTAACCTTGAAAATTCATATTTAGTAATGCGATACGCTCTGTTATTCCAGTGAAACT
Source organism: Conistra vaccinii (assembly GCA_948150665.1). Lineage (NCBI taxonomy): Eukaryota > Metazoa > Arthropoda > Insecta > Lepidoptera > Noctuidae > Conistra > Conistra vaccinii. The sequence continues at coordinate 17,995,457 of OX411338.1, read as the reverse complement.
CTCGATGTTGTTTTTCAGGGACTTGTTTATTATGAAGCCAACACCATATTTGCCTGGTGTATCTCCTATATGACAAATTATAAAGTTTTCGTATTCTTCTATTTTGTTGCCAAGTCGTCTCATTTCTGAAACACCTATAATATCGTATTTTATTTCACTTATGGCTTCTTCTAGTTCTAATAGGCGGTCATATGACGATAGGGTTCTAACATTATATGTTGCAATATATAATTGATAAGCTTGTTTTGTTTGATTGCTCTTTATTAGTGTAGTGTTCTTCGGAGGGTTGTGGTCATAATCTTCCACGGTGACCAGCCGGGTTGGAAGATGTTTTAAGTTGCTTGTTTGATTTTGTTTGTTTATGAGATCCTTGTGAGAGAGGGAAGCTAGTTGCTATTTACTCTTCTCGTCTTGGTTTTCCTGACTATTGCTTGAATTTGTTCCAGTTTTCTTTACTATATAATTTAATATGCCGGGTTTTATAACTCCTTCTGAGATACTATTTGACCTCTGAACCGATGAATGAGATTTTTGTGTTTTATTCTTTTTATTGGCTTGTGAATTGTTGTTGGTATGTGAATTATTCTTGGCTTGTGGTAGATTATTTTCAGGTGATGTCGGGAGTGTTCTTTTATTGTTGTTTCTGGTTACAAACAATTTGTCGTACTTGATTGTAGCCTTATTGCCCCTTTCTCTCTCCATTTTCAGTTGCTCTTGTAATTCTTTCCTCTTTTCTAACACATATTGTGGATAGTCCTCTTTCATGTAGCAATGAGTGTCTTTTAACAGATTCTTTTGCTTAAAAATTCTGATTTTTATGCCTTGAGTTAAGAATGTTACTACAATTGGCCGAGGTCTTTCTCCCTTCTTCCCTATTCTTTTGATCTCCTGTATATCAGTGTAGGTTAGTTTGATAGAGAGATGATCTTCTATCCACCTGATGAAGTTGTTTTCCAAAGCTCCATATGATGATTCTCCCTCTTCTATACCAAAAAATACTATATTCCTCTGCCTTGCCTGTTTTTCCAAGAAATAAATTCTTTTTTCCTGATTATCCACAATTTGTTTCAGTTTTTCATGTTTTTCTTCCCATATATAAAATTTTTCTTCAAGCAATTTGTTAATATTTTGTGTAACTTGATCCGTGACATTTATGGGTACATAAATAAGGATGTCGTTGTTAAGTGATTGATTAGTTCGCTTGTGGTTTCAAATGGGATTAAATTATTTGCGTGCAGCGCTAAGTTATGTATACTCGTACAGTTTAATCTTGTGATTAGTTTATGAATATTCTTAAGGCACCTATTGCCATCAACCGGGCTCAAATCCAAACTCCTGACAGCTACTGAGAAATTCATGAAAATGTATTAAAATCTTGGAAACTGAAATTCGTACCATGTTTAATGCAATCACGTATATTCTATTCTATTCTATTCTATTCTATTCTGTATGACTCAATTAACAAAAATGGTATGATCAAATAACTATTTTCTGCTTACTTAGTGGATGGCTAAGGGCGTAAATCAATTATAAGTTTCCAAACCCTGAATAAATACCCTTTCAAACATTAATTCCTAGCCTCAATCTAGGTCCACTTTTAATCTTACTAGTCTAGATTTTGTTATCCCTCAGCGGTCTAGGCTTACAGAATAGAAATAGTCTATTGATCGTTCTAAATACAGTGTGCCTTGAATACTGACAAGTTTTGGTCAGGCGTAAATAGTAACTTGGGTTTGTTGAAACAGAAATTTTAGATTTTGTTTGCATCTTATTATATCAGCAATTTGAAGTCTCTAGTTGTAGACGTTGGGTTCCAAATAGTCTAAAAGGAATTGCTATAATAATTATTTGTAATTGTAAAAGATTTAATTTAATCTTGTGCTGCCAGTATCTTTAGTACATTACCAGTCGACAGCGATGCGAAGGAATTTTTGACGCCATATTTTAGTTTATTAAAATATTTTAATAGTCTGTTAATTAATTTAGAATAAGAAGTTTATCCAGTGTATATATTTTTTCAACGCGTGTGTTTACAATGATCTTTTAGCAGAACATAGTTTCATTTGGACCTAACAGCAGCCATGGTGTATAGGACATTTTTTTGGAACGAAGTTCCTATAATATCGCACGTTATACTCTGCACTTACTTGACGAATGAGACTCGACCGAAAAAGTGTAACATTTTAACCGACACGACTCTTTTCTTACGTTACAAAGTTGTCGTGATGATCGTCGAACGGTCAAAATGCGACAGTTTTTCTTTCTTTCACAACTTTCCATTGACTTGAATATTAAAAGGAACGTCTAATGTTACTTTGTCACCTCTGTGGCGTAATGTAAATATAATTCAGACAGAGGGACCCAATTCGGGCGGGCAGTGGGACCCTGGGGCCCAGCCGGGTCAGTGGGCCATAAAAATACGAAAATAACACAGAGAAATTGAAAGAGGCGACCCTTTTCGGTTAGCAGTTTAGATATTTTACGAAAAAACTATGATTTTTTCGCGATAAAATCAGTTTTGTTCAAGTATTTCGTTTGGATTCTGTAGACGAGTTTGGCAAAGTATTGCTGGATGTAGGCAAGCTTTGAGAGCTTAAATATAACCAACACTGAAAAGAAATGCTTGAAACTAACAAAGTTCAAAGTCAATCACAACGATAAAAATTATAATTTTGATTTGAAACAACTGTCTCGTATCAAAAACTAACACAGGTTGACAACTTTCTTTTTCGGTTGAATTTTATAACTTTTGCCTGAACAACTGAATTGAAAATACCTACATTTAAAAATTAAGTAAGTACCGTATTTAGTTTCAACTTTCAAATAATAAAGAACATAGCTACAACTACATAGCCTGAGGCCCTAGCACATAGGGTTGTCGTAAGTATATTCAGCCTATAATATTCCCACTGCTCGGACACAGGCTTCCTCTCTTCGATAGAGTGGGCTGTAATCTACCACTCGGGTTCAGTGCGGGTTGGTAGATGTCACATGACTTCGAATTTTTTATTCTAGGCCGTGCTGGTTTCCTTACGATGTTTTCCTTCATCGTTTTGAGAGCAGTGGTGATGAAATTATTTACAAAGTAAAGCGCCTACTTGAGTTCGTACCCAAGACCTACAACTCTCACTAAGTCCACCATTACCACTGGGCCGGCGTGAAGTAAAAATAACATAAATTCGACCGATTTTTGAATCGAAACTACATCTAACCGAGAGCATTTTTATTGATTTTTTTGCAACAAGCACAATATGTATCTCCCGTAGATAGAATAAAGATTTAAAACTAACTAATAAATATGTGTGAACAAGTATTTTCAATTTTAAAATCGTGCAAAACGTAATGTTTACTCCGCGTGTTCGAGCTAGGAGCCCACTCTGAAATAACCTGGCATTTTGACAGTATACTATGTCTTAGCAAGTTCATTTTAGGAAGCGTTGTAATACACTTCAATATTCCTAGACATGACATATACATATTTTATGAAGATGGCCCGTAACCAATACATAAGTCGTAGGTACATAAGTTATTTCTATTTGCGTGTCACGAGCCAAAATAGATTGTCGACTTATGAAAGATTGATGTCAAGACATTATTATTTATTTATGCCTTTAGTTTTCAAAGAGAGACAAATTTGCTTGCTTAGACGCTTGGAGCTGAGTAATAAAAACCGCACGGGACGAGCGATCAGGTTAAGCTATGCTTGCCGCGGTTGGTCCGTGGATGGGTGACCATACTGACCATGTTTACATACCAAGACCCCTCCGTGCCTCGGAAAGTACGTTAAGCCAGGTATGTCATTACGGGTCGTCTGAAGCTCGAAAGTCTGACAACCAGTCTTACCGGACATCGTATTACCCAGTGACTGGATTGTGGAGGTCAGATAGTCAGTCGCTCCATATAAAATACTGGTGGTGGTCTTAGATATCCTACGAATATTATAATATTATAAACGCGAAAATTTGTGAGGTTGAATGGATGTTTGTTACTCTTTCACGCAAAAACTACTGAACAGATTTGGATGAAATTTGGCACACAGCTAGTTTATAACCTGAATTAATACATAATATACTTTTTATTCCGATATGCCCACGGAATTGAGACTAATACGGGTGAAACCGCGGTGCGCTACTAGTAGCACATAAATCTCATCTCGATGTTCTGACATGTCGCCAGCGTCACTAGTAAATGATAAAAAGGGGTAGTCTTTTATTTTTATTACTATTGTCTATGGCGTGTAAAATATTTCAATTTCAGTGTTAATAGGGTACTTACCTAAAATTTTCTCTCTACTAAGGCATCATATCATACTGAAATGGGACTAATAATATTATTCTGAACACCCACTACGTATTGACGATTTGTAAACATTTCAAGACGAGTTTTTCTCACGTTTTCCATCACACATCTTCTAATTTCCATTCAGAATAACGTTTGTAAACAATAAAAATGTAAATATAATACAAATGAAAGCCACTGCTAAAAATGGGTACTAAAATTCCGGGCTACAACATAAACCATACCGAAATGATTACCAATAACAGCCATCTTGAAATAGACAAATAAAACCAGCCAGTTCTTTCCTTATTCAAAACACTTCCTATTCATAGATAGAGCTCCCGGCAAACGCTAAAATATTCATCCTAGGTGCTCTCGAGCCAGCCACTCTAGCTCTTACGGACACTTGTAAAAAGAACACTTTGAAAAAATAATCTTTTGTTTTAAGCACTCACTGACAAGAACTAACCTTCTTTCTGACGTCATTGAGGTTATTTGCGGTCAAGTTACATAGAAAAATAGATTTAGGAAAAACTTGCTTGAATTATAGTTTTTTATATGTTACAGCTTAGTGTATATAAGTAGGTTATTATTATTCATGAATGTCTTAATAGTATGCACGTCACCTTATTTAATTATTAATTTAATCATGGAAAGCTAGCATGCATATTTCACTGCTGGGAAAATGCCTCTCTTCATAAAGAGAATAGAGACAAAGAAAACAACGCAATTGCTTGTTTTTCTTTACCATAAGTTATCCAACGCATCCCACAAGTTCTTTTCCATATTCAAATCAGAATCAGAATCAGAATCAGAATCAGAATCTGATTCTGATTCTGATTCAAATCAGAACTGTCAAACAATGACAGTTGTTATTTGATTATACGAACAATTTAAGTTGATAGCCAATTTCCCTGACTTTATCTAAATGATGCTACAGGAAAATTTAAATCCTAATTGGAAACAAAATTTACCTTAGTCCTTGAAAAATCAAAGACTACGACACAAAGATTTAAACAATTCTAGCAAAGCCCAAAAAAATATAACAAGAGATATTCCACTACGGCACAAAATAATACGATCGTGAAAGTAACTCCACTTAACCGTAGACACATCGTCCCCTCGCATAAAACTCAACCCTCAAAATGTCTATCGATTGTTAATTTTGACAATGGCCCACAACGCCTGCCCTTGGCCCACTGCCCGACTACCACGGTATTGGAAAGTTTGCATTACTTAATTTAATGAGATGTAGGCTGAGTAACTGCAACGATTACTTACCTTGACAGGTTTATTTTGATCAACTGCATTATAATATATTAATATTATTTATTTATTTCAGACAATTTTAGTCCATTGATTTACACATTTTACACTCATACAATCCAATTATAAACTATTTTAAATTTCGTATACAGTAAAAACCCAAAAATAAAATTATGAATAATTAAATATAAAAATTAAACAACGCATCAATATAATTAAAATTGTCAAAAAATCATAAAAAATGACAGAATCATTTATAAAATAAATAAAATGTCAGATTTAAAATATAAAAAATGTAAAATGATATAAAAATGTCAAAATAATACTAAAAAAATCTATTTTTTTTTTTATAAATTGCAAATAAATGCAATTTGCAATGCATTGTTAGGGTTGACTATAAAATAGAGTTGGAGGGTTAAGTGTAAAATAGGGTAGGTAAGGTTAAATATGAAATAGGGTTGTTAAAGCTTAAAAATTGTTTCCTCGAGTTTTGTAACGTGAGGTGAACTATGTTGCTCTTTCCGGTGCAGCGGTATTGTAACATTATGCTATGCAATTTACCGTTAGGTTTTTATGTTTCTTTTTAAGGGCTTATACACACGAGCGGCACGCGTGAACGGTATAGGCAACTACAGTCGCCGACGACGCGTCGACTGCCTTCGCCGACGCGTCGAAGGCTGTCGACGTGTATCGACGGCTGCCTCTGCCGCTCGTGTGTATGAGCACTTACACATTCATATTTGATGATGATGAAGTACCGGAAAGTTTTTCACGAACACCTAAGAAGTGGTACTCTCTGACGGGGTATATTACCAGGGAGATCTGATATCAGTCAGAGTCGGATGAAGTCATTTGATGTTTCAGCACCATAAAAAAGAAAAAAGTTTTTTTTTTTTAATAAATTCATGTTTTTCTTTTTTATTTGCATGCTTGATGCATTTTATCATTAACGCATTAAGTAATTTTATTGTACCTATCAAATTTTAAGCAGACATTGCATTCATTTTATAATAATAAATACGTGGAAAAGGTCGTGAGTTATTTACTTACTACGTAGCTCAAATGTTGTGTAATACTGTAATGTGTAACTGTTTATTTTCCTAAATAAATAATATAAAATAAATATAATTATATACTGCCATAATTAACACTCGCTTTGGGTAAGTATTGTGGTTGGGAAGGTAAAATAAAATGTTTTTATTTGAAATTTTATTAATTATGTAAATTCTTTAGCTACTAACATAGTTATAAGCTCCTGTTGTTACTAACCATAATGGATCATGTTATCTAACAAATAAATAAATAATAATAAACTGTAAGCCAGGTTCGCACGGGCGTATTTTATCGCGGCGTTTTTTCTCGCATTATTACATATTCGACGCTCTGCTTAGCGCGGAGAGTTGAATATCCAACAGTGAGTTTTCTTGACGCGCTGAAATACGTGCTGGATGCGTTCTGTTGGATTCTCAATGCTCGGCTCAATACCGAGAGTTGAAAATCCAGTGTACGAAAAAAAAATCCAACTGGGCTAACCAACTACATATTTTGCCAGTCATTATTACTCTTCCTTTGCAACGGAATAAGACCAAGTTCTACGTTGCGCGAGTGCATACTCAAATTAACACATGAATGGACGGCCGTCTTAACTTCGTCGTGTGTAGAGTATCTAAGTTAGATCTTAGATTATATCTCAATGTTACCTCTTGAGATAAACACGAGAAAATGAGCAAGTTTTTTAGGGACCCGTACCCGAAGGATGCCAAACGGAACCATATTACTAAGCCTCCGCTGTCCGTCCGTCCGTCTGTCTGTCAGCGGGCTGTATCTCATGAATCGTAATAGGTATAGACAGTTGACATTTTCACAGATAAGTAGTGTACGATTTTTATTGCCGCTATAAAAAAAAGTGAAAAATTAAAGGGAATCCGCATACAAGAAGCGTTTTTTGATAAATATTGTACGGCGGTAGTGGTACGGAACCTTTTGTGTGCGACTCGCACATGGCCGGTTTTTTCTATAAGTCCATTTTTAGGTTTACCTATTATTGAGTCCTCGCTATTTTTTTATTTAGTGGTGCCTAATAGGTCAGCGTCTGTGCCGTTCATTAGATCCTTAATTTATAATGTGGTGTATGGACACTTGGGACATTTCAGCAAGTGGAATTAGAAAAAAAAAAAAGACGTGTGGCACTCGGGGACTGCCGCGGTAAAGCTATTGCATAGCATTTTTTATCAACTTATGCAATTATAATTATTTATTTATTTTATTTGTGCAGTATTTTTTTTCCTTTGTTTTTTTTTTTCTTTGATATTAATTCAAGTTACACTTTTTGAGCGTGGTGACCGATAAGAAAACATTTTTTTTTTCGTTTAATTAAATAAATGAGAAGTTAATATTGTTCAAAATATTTTTAATGTCTTACAATAGATGTAGGTTATTCAGGAATATTTATCATTGAAACTATAGGTTTATGGTAACTGAAATAAGAAACATAAGTTTAAGACTAGATATCTTCTAAAAATATCTGGAAAATACCGCGTCAATGGTGGTCCCATATTTTGTTGTGGATTCTTGTGGATCATTATTCATTTTCAAATTCAATATTTTCGAAAGAAAAGTTGTCAACCGCTCTGATTTTTTATCAGCGAAGTTGATGTTGAAATCGCCAGCCAAGATAAGTGGAAATTTATTACCATTTGTACCAAGTATTTTCGACCCTTCTTTAGTGTACTCCAGTAAAGTGCGATGAATAAAATGCTCTACCTCGTCTAATTTTGGATTCGGTGAAATGTAAATTGCTACCATGACTATGTGTAGGCCATTTCTAAGTTTGCATAAGCACGCACAAATATCTCCAACAAATGAGCTCCTAACATTAACATCGCTAACGTGTGCAATATTTATTTGATTGAAGTACCTTGTCCAACATGCTTTAACGCAACGTTGACACATTTACTAACTCGCAACCTCATAATTTTAGCAGCGATGTATAAAAGTTGTTTTCAGTAGCACGTCTATCAGTACGCCGAAGTTCGCTGGTAGCTTGCATAAATGGAGTAACAATAACACCATCTCTGTATATTCGAAAATGACCGCCGTAGATTGTCGGAAAAGATAGTTCTTCCGCATGTTCATCCATTAAAATACTGACTGGCCTGTTATATTCACCGGGTGCTAGACTCAAAAAATAATCATCATTCCACAAAAGAGTTTGCTGCTGCGCAACTAAATTGTCTTCAATTGGCACATGTTCACTTATTTCATCCATATTCAATTGCGAAGTACGTTCATTGCCGGTAAAAAAAGATTCATCAATTTTAATATGATTTTAATTTCTCGGCATTGTAAAATATTAACCCGAATACAAATAGCAATGGTGACATTGACAGGAACTGTTATTCACACTTATAGTTTTTAAAACTTGACACAACGTAATGGCCGGGAACATCAAACTAATAAAAAGGTTTTAATTTAACTATTAATAGTCAAGGATCATTCGTCTCAGTAAATTTGAACTTTATTGTCAAACAGTTAAACATAATTTTCAATACAACACTCTCGTATCATTCGTCTAAGTAAATTTGAACTTTGTTGTCAAACAGTAAAACATAATTTTCAATACAACACTCTCGTTGATCATTGGTCTAAGTAAATTTGAACTTTGTTGTCAAACAGTAAAACATAATTTTCAATAGGTACAAAACACAAAGAGTGTTTTGTTTCTTATGTATTTTCGTTACGAAATTTCTGGATTAGGTATCCACGCTCAAGGCCCGCGATAGAAGCTATGCAATAGCTTAAAACTTCCTATCCTAAAATTGTAAATCCTAAAATAGATTCAAAACAGTTTTGTCTATCGTTGTTAGAACACTGTTTGGGAGTCTATCAAAACAGTTTTATTTAGTATTAGATTCAGGCTGTTTAAAGAACAAAACCTAAATCCAACACAAAGTTAGAATACCAAGAAATCTTTATATTCATAACTTGTAAAACTTGCAAAGGTGATATAAAGTTAGACAATAAAGCAACAGATAAAAGTTAAATCGTAAAAGGGAGGTATTTTGTACGAAGCTACTTTCATAGTACTATGTAAGATATGGAAGTCTACGCTCGCGGCAAATAACAGGGTTGTCACTGTTATGGTAAGGAAAGGTTTGTTGGTGATTTAGGTAAGTAGGTGACATTTTTTGGAAAATCATTTAGTCACCGGCACGCGCACAGTCACGAGACAGCTCTAGCTCCGCTTGCTCTGTCTTGTGAGTTAACCCGCTTGCGCTGTCTCGTGAGTGAAGCCACTTGCGTTGTCTCATGAGAGGGTCAAAAAAAATATGTCACCAACTTACCTTTATCACCAACAAACCTTTCCTTATTATATATATATCTATTGTAATAAACACTACCCTGACTCTAAAATAACTATTATCTCAAAATAGATAGTAATCCTCAAATGAATCATAAATTCGTTAGCCCAAAAGCGTAGTCTAAAACTTAATTTGTAGACACAGCACGTTGTGCTATCACGAGCGCTCAACCCAGAAGGCCGTTGTTCCGCCATTTTGACATATCGAATCTTTCGATGTTGCCAGTACAAATCCAACAATTATGTATTAATAAATTGAAACCTAACACTATGTTATTGCGTTTCGTGTCTGCAGTGTCGAATTAAGGCTGTTCCCGGACTCGGGGCGGCAAAACACTTATTTTGTTTCATCTCCGATCTTCTCAGTTCATGTAGGTATTTCTAGTAAAATTTTGCAAAAGAAAAATAATTATAAAAAATTCAAGGTTTATTGTGCGTAATTAAATTAAATTATACTCTATGTACGCCATGGACCTCGAACCCCGCAGGATTTTATCTTCACATTCATTATGCTTATTCAAGGATGAAGCGGTTGTTACATTTTTCATCGAAAAGCAAAAATGTAGGATGCAAGAGCGAGGCCCGAGGTGACATATAACTATCTCGGATTTCGCGTTTAGGTATCTTTTGACCATTCATATTGAAATAGGAGCTGCTTTATGGACTTTTAGCACTCCGCCTTTTGTAGGTTAGGTTCTATTTTGACAATTTCCATACTTATATAAAAAGGAATTACTTTATACGCCTGGACAGAAACTGGACGGGGACCATCACGGGACACTGCTCGCTAAACAAACACTTCCACACAAACCCTCGGGTCACCCAGATCTTTCACAGACGTTCTAAACAGGCCGCCATGGCCCACGCACAATGGTCCACTTGAAGGACTAAGTGCGGTAACCAAACCCTTTAACATAGAACATAGGAATTACTTTGTCGACTGTCGACTTATACAAAAAAGTGTGACAGTAAAAAAATGTTGACAAGAGCGAGCATAGCGAGCTCGTAAATTAAAGAACTCCGCCTCGTAGGCTTAAGAAAGGCTTTTGACCATTCGTACAGAAATAGGAGTTACTTTGTCGACTTATTTATGAAAAAAAGTTTGAGTAAGAAAAATAATAAGAGAATGGAAGATTTAAGAGCAAGCGCAGCGAGATTGAGGTTTTCTGCTATTACTGCTTCTTACTGAACATTTTGACCTTTTTAAGGATTTGATTCAAAGGTACTTCTCAGGATTTGGGGGCTTCCTTTGTCCGCTAGTGCGTGTCTGTCTATGTAACCGCATCAATTGTTCTTTTAAACTCCGCGGATTTTGATGCAGTTTTCTCCGTTATTTCATAGAATATTTTCCGGAAGGTTTATGTGTTTAATACATTAATATTAATCTTAACTATAAAAACGAAATCTATATGTTTTGTTAAGTCGTAAAAACGGTCTGAAGCAGGAGCAGATCGCTAGTTTTTAAATAAAAAGCTCTAGAAATCTTTTATGTCAAAAGACATTTTGAAAATTAGGAAATGAGGCAGCTGAAAAATTTGCCATGCTCTATAAAAAGCTCTTTGCAAAAAATATGAATTAACATTATTTCGTCCTTATTTCTGTAGGACACAGTCTTAACTTTTGGATTAAATGAATAAATAAGTTTCATTTTAAAACACTGTTTGTTTCTTTACATGTACAAAATAAACATCGAAAAAAAATCCTACCTTATTTATGACATGTTAGACAACCCTGTCAAGCTTTTCATTTAGGCATTTCCCACGATTGTTGCCCATTATTATAGAAATAAAACTCGCTGCTAAAGTACCTACGTCAGGATACTCGCTAGGGTTGGCACATTCATCTTGCACGAACGAAATGATTCAATTTATATTCTGAATCGATTGAACCGTCTATAAGGCGTTGTGTCTACAAATCTATAGGTATTTTCCTTAGCAGCTGTTTCCATTGAATGATATTATAATAGCGAGAAAGCAATTTTACTGTGCAAATAGAGGTTTAGGTGGGAATTCAGTTGAAATGCGGCACTATTGACAACGAAGAGAACGTATAGAGACTTTAAAAGATGAATGTTAAAAGAATTTGGCACTGAATCATCGTCTAGTTTATATACTAGCAGCGCCCCGCGGTTTTACACGCATAAGTCTCGATTCTGTGGGAATATCGGGATAAAAAGTATCCTTTGTCCTAACCTAGGTCATGGTTTATCCATGTGCCAAACTTCATCCAAATCCGTTCAGCCGTTTTAGCGTGAAAGCGTAACAAACTCACGTTCGCATTTATAATATTAGTTAGGATAAACCTACATCGGCAATTATGAAACGTCAGAAGCTAGGTGCAAGGTTCCAATTGGTCGTTTCCTATGGAGAAGAGCCGGCAAGAAACTCCACAGTTACTCTTTTGAAAATAAATATATTTTACATTTCATGAAAATTATGAAAATTAATAAAGCGCTCTTCCTCTCTCAACCTATTTATAAATTTGCTGTGCCCGACAGGGTCCATAATTGTTTCTATAATTTTTTTATCTACCACCTGTAATTGTACATTATGGTTTGCAATAAACGATTTGATTTGATACAATATTTTAAAATTACAGTGTTAATAGGTAAGGGAGGACAGAGTAGGCCTGTCCACAAATACCAGGTACTTAACAAAATGGAAAATGATCTACAAATCTAGAGTCCGTTATGCCTACAAGCAACGTTCTCAAATTCACAAAATATGAAATGATCTATAAATCATTTGATATGAACATTTGCAGTGCCCTTACAGGGTGCATGTCTTAATACTGTGTCATGAAATAATGCATGCCTACTATCGACTGTTTTACGTGTTAGCAAATAAATAAATAACATAACATAACATCACGCCTCGTTTCCCCGAAGGGTTGGGCAGAGGTGTACCTGTAGCAGGTACACCCACATTTCGCCAGTTATACAGGATGGATGGGTAAACACTGTTGTCACTCAAACTATGGGTAGTTGGCTTAAATATAAACATAAAAAACCGAGTAAAAAAAAATTACGTTATTTTCTTTAACAATATTAAAAAGGTTATTGTCCGACACCGTCCGCAAATTCATGGATATGCGCCCGCCCGAGTGACGTAATCGATCGCCGCCCGTCCTACCTACCTACACAACACATGAATAAATACAATACAACCTTTTCCTGGCTTAAGACAGGCAAAAATACCTACCTTAGGAATTGCGTGAAGATTCTAAATGTACATAAATGTTAAAAAAAAAAGTTGTGATATTCCATTGAATTTATGTTCTATAAACGAAACCAAACCACTGGTTTGAAGGATAACGGTGTTTACCCTAACACACAGGGTGTTAGGGTAAACACCGTATTAAAAAAAAAACAAATGTTATGTTATAAATAAATAAATAAAGTAAAAAACTATAATTTAAACCAAATAAAATGATTGCCATTACAACTGTAACAAATCTGACTTAATAAGTGACATACGACATAAATACAAAATATGTTGAAAACAAAGTAATGACAAATAGTGAACAATTCTGCGAACCTCGGCTCTAAAAGCCAGAGTTCAGCCTACTCTACCCCGTCACTTTGATTTACTGCTAGCTCTTAGCCTACAGACTTGTTGGTACTAAACAAAATTCCGATTAGAAATATTTACGGCCTCAGGCAGGCCACAGTTTAGAAAGCCAAGTATTGTGTTATCTCGGTTGGGTGCGAAATTGTAGGAGCTTAAGTAGATTTTAAGACATCCTAATATAAACTAGCTTTTAACTGATTGGTATTTGATAATGACTTTGAGAGAAATTCGGTATTTCAATTTCAATTTCAAATAGCCTTTATTAGCAATCTTTAAACCTAGTTTTACAATTTATTAACCGACTTCCAAAAGAAGGAGGTTATTTAAATTAAAGGTTTAGACATCAGAATTCTCCAGAATGCTTTGATCTTTAGGCCTCCCTCTGGCTTTTCCGTAGCTCACGGTCGTCAGTTTTACTCCTCTATATCCAACAGTTGTTCTCAAATCGTCTTCCCATCTTGGAAATGGTCTTCCTTTTTTCGTCTTTCCTTCTCTGGGTTAACATTCTGTTGCTTCCCTGGCCCATCTTTCGTTTTTTACCCCTGATGACATTACCACTTTCATTTTAGTTATTTAATTGTGTAAGTCACGTCTGCTACGTTTGTTTTTCTTCTTATAAGATTGAAACATGTCAACAGCTGGGAAACAAGGCGAGATGTTACATTATGTTAAGTTTCAATCAGAAATAAAATTAAAATAATTACAAATAATAATAAATAATTATTTTTAGTTTTTGTCAAAAATGGTTACGCAACAGCGAGGCCTGTGTCAGCGAGGTATGTGTTCTACCATAAAATCAAAGTTCGAAGAACTACCATAATTCATTATTAACTCACCAATACTTCAGCCCCAGCACTACAAGTTCCACTCTCCAAAGGAACCGGCCTAATGTTACTCTGTGTAACATTTGTTTTCCTTCCTACAGTCCCAGGAGACCCCGCCTTGTATTTACGCGTATTTTCATCTTCATTTCGTGGGAACCTAAGGGGATCGTGTACTGTGGTACAAACATGTATTTTTTTGTGTGTATTTGTGTACCTACTTTTGTATGTTCCTGGTAAATATGGTATAATCATGTTTTGGCTTTTAATTTGTAATAAATTGTTGTGATTGTTTGAGGAACCTTTTTTCGGGAACTCTTGTGGGAGTTGTTTTAGTATCGTTATTAATAAAAACATAACATCACGGCTGAAATCCCCAAATTCAAAATTCAAATTCAGAGTCATTATTCAAACTAGGCTGAAAAGCAGCACTTTTCGAACGTCAAAACTACATAAGACAGTCCCCCAAAAACGCCCGCCCTTCACCACTGCCTAGTGCTTTAGCTGGAAAGAAGTGGCGAGGCTATTGTTTAGTCCCATTTTACTGTCGACCTTAAAAACAACTTGAAATATAAAAACTTTTTACAAAAAAAAACGGACTTCAAAAAAAAACACTACAAAGTGAAAAATAATTTTAATTTTGGAAGTCGGTGGCAGAAAACGAAAATTCAAAACCCGATACCGGATTCCGAAATTAAAGGTAAGGCACTTTGTAGTATTTTTCAAGTCAATTTTTATTTTTAGTAAAAAGTTTTTATTTTTCACTTTTTAGTTGTGGTACCTACCCCATACAAAATTCAATACCACTACCTGCTGTGCAAATAATAGTGGCTAGTTATCATCATATTATCCATATAAACTAAGTGGGAAAAATATGTATTATTGAAGCTAACTCAAAAACCATCCAAGCAAAGCTACTAAAATTTATAAGTATGTGAAAACCTCGGGAACTTACCCTTTCATACAAAAAACATTTTTTTAAATCGGTCCACAATTGGCGGAGAAATCGGTGAACATACATAAAAAAAACATACATAAAGTCGAACATAGAACCTCCTCCGTTTTGGAAGTCGGTTAAAAACAGCTTTAAATAGAATTCCAATCTACAAAGCTACCTTTACCTAATCAGACTCACAAAGTTGGCAAAAATAGAATAAAATGATAAAAACCTCGGGATTCAATTGAATTAATTACAGGAGGAGAGCTGCTGATCAGTATTCATTAGTTGTGTGACATACATTCTTATTGGCTTCTTAATTTTGAGTGAGGTAGAGCAGAATTACAGGATTTATTTTATATAATGAGTTTTGTTTATTTAGGCTCATGGCTAAGTAAAAACGTCCGCATGGGTCGATCAATCTGCTTAAGGTGGTACCCCGACCAAGCAACCTTGAGCATTCGTTCCCTCTTTGCCGCACCCCACCTCTACAATACTTCGTAAAACATTACTAGCGCCATCAGGCGAACAACTTACGAATACAAGTAAAAATCACTGACCTTAGAATTCACAGACATCACACACATTCATAAAAAGTACTCTGTGCACACATTCGAAAAATATTTTTTTGGAACGAAGTTATAATGCGCTGTTTGTGGTAGCTAGTAAAAATCGTCACGCAAAAAAGCGTTGATACTTATGCTCCATGCGACTTTCTTCTTTCGAATTCACATTGTGAACTTCGTCAAAATGTAAATCCAAGATGGCGGCTCCGAAAATTTTCTCATTTTTCGTCTTGGGTGTCGTTTTATTAGTTTTCAGGGGTTCTAAAGCCGATAGTAAGGTCAAAATGGAAATCCAAGATGGCGGTACCGAAAATTTTGTCATTTTTCGTCATGGGAGTCGTTTTATTAGTTTTCAGGGGTTCTAAAGCCGATAGTGAGGTCAAAATGGAAATCCAAGATGGCGGCTCCGAAAAATTTCTCATTTTTCGTCACGGGTGTCGTTTTCGTACTTTTCGATGGTTCTAAAGCCGATAGTGAGGTCAAAATGGAAATCCAAGATGGCGGCTCCGAAAAATTTCTCATTTTTCGTCACGGGTGTCGTTTTCGTACTTTTCGATGGTTCTAAAGCCGATAGTGAGGTCAAAATGGAAATCCAAGATGGCGCCAGCGAAAATTTTCTAATTTTTCGTCATGGGTGTCGTTTTCGTAGTATTTGAGGGTTGTAAAGCCGATAGTGAGGTCAAAATTTAAATTCAAGATGGCGGCAGCGAACATTTTCTTATTTTTCGTCATGGGTGTCGTTTTCGTAATATCTGAGGGTTCTAAAGCCGATAGTGATATCAAAATGTAAATCCAAGATGGCGGCTGTGAATATTTTAAACTCGCGTCAGAAATTTTACCTATATTGATGGGTGATGGATGGATAAATTGTTTATTTTTGTTAGACTATATTTTTAAAATAAATAAATATACTACTAATGAATATTGTATTTAACCACATAAACTATAGTACTTTTATACTGATAAATAAAGCAATTCATGCAAAATTATTCCCTAACCATTCCAAAATATTCAAAGATGCACAACGTTAATGTTCAAGTTTTCACTTCTGTCGGCACTCCCGGAGTGCAACCCGTTGTTTTTTTAAATTTTAAGTACAAGTATATATACGGTATATAAAACTGTACCTATTGGTATAAAATAAATTAAATTAGGTGTCGGCAACAACTTTTTGAAAAAGGAAATAGGGGATGAAAGTTTGCTTTAGAATCTGTAATTTTTGAAATGTTAAACTCGCGTCAGGACGTGACCGTAAGATCCGTTGCCTAGCAACCGACAAAATATCAAAATAAATAGTCTTTGACATTACGTAAAGATTGCGAGGTAAGAAATTTTACCCATATTGATGGGTGGATAAATTGTTTATTTTTGTTAGACTATATTCTGAAAATAAATAAATATACTACTACTACTACTAATGAATACCTATTGTATTTAACCACATAAATGATGTACTTTTATACTGATAAATAAAAGTTGGAATCATTTTCGTAGTTTTAGTTAGATGGTTCTAAAGCTGATAGTGAGGTCAAAATGGAAATCCAAGATAACGGCTGCAATTTTTTTTTCATTTTTCGTCGTGGTTGTCGTTTTCGTAGTATTTGAGGGTTCTAAAGCCGATAGTGAGATCAAAATGTAAATCCAAGATAGCGGCTGTGAAATTTTTCTCATTTTTTGTCATTGGTATCGTTTTCGTAGTTTTTTTTTCACCCATAACGAAAAATGAGAAAATTTTCGTAGCTGTCATCTTGGATTTACATTTTGACCTCACTATCGGATTTAGAACCATCGAAACCTACGAAAACGACACCCATGACGAAATAAGAGAAAATTTTCACAGCCGCCATCTTGGATTTACATTTTGACATCACTATCGGCTTTAGAACCATCGAAACCTACGAAAATGACACCGATGACGAAATAAGAGAAAAATTTTACAGCCGCCATCTTGGATTTACATTTTGACATCACTATCGGCTTTAGAACCATCGAAACCTACGAAAATGACACCGATGACGAAATTAGAGAAAAAATTTACAGCCGCCATCTTGGATTTACATTTTGACCTTACTATCGGCTTTAGAACCCTCAAATACTACGAAAACGACACCCATGACGAAAAATTAGAAAATGTTCATAGCCGCCATCTTGGATTTACATTTTGACCTTACTATCGGCTTTAGAACCCTCAAATACTACGAAAACGACACCCATGACGAAAAATTAGAAAATGTTCATAGCCGCCATCTTGGATTTACATTTTGACCTCACTATCGGCTTTAGAACCATCGAAACCTACGAAAACGACACCCATGACGAAATAAGAGAAAATTTTCACAGCCGCCATCTTGGATTTACATTTTGACCTTACTATCGGCTTTAGAACCCTCAAATACTACGAAAACGACACCCATGACGAAAAATTAGAAAATGTTCATAGCCGCCATCTTGGATTTACATTTTGACCTCACTATCGGCTTTAGAACCCTCAAATACTACGAAAACGTCGCCCATGACGAAAAATTAGAAAATTTTCACAGACGCCATCTTGGATTTACATTTTGACCTCATTATCAACTTTAGATCCGCTGAAAACTAATAAAACGATACCAATGACGAAAAATGCAGCCGCCATCTTGGATTTTGGTTTTGACCAAATTCATTCAACTTTCTTGTACTTTCGCATTTTGTGTGTTTACAGTTTACCTACACAATAGTAGCATCTTTTCGCAAAACTCAATAGTATAAATACAAATATTATCTACTGAATCGACTGATAATGTGACGATGTGTGTGTGTGTGCTCGATCACGTGACCGACGCGGTGACAAGCGATACGTGTTTCCCCTCGAGACCTTGCGGCGCACTGAATCCCGGTATGGGGCGCATGAATTACAGTAGTGAATACGCCCAGATTTTGGAATAAAATCTTTATAAAATCAAAATTTGGTCTTTTGAAAAAAAAAAACGTTGCAAATGTTCGTTATTAAATTGTCTATCCATTAGTGTCAGTAGCAAAGTTAAATAATGTTTACTTTACGAGTAGATTCATATTATAAATCATTATTTCTAATTTTTAAGGTTTCGTTGGAAGGAGATTAATTAAACTTATACATATTTAAAAAAAAAAAAAAAACGATCCGTTTGGACTCAAGATTATGTAGAAATTTAATGTATTTTTATTAGTTGATATTTCTTTTTAAATAAGAAGTAGTTCGCTCCTAAAAACTGTACAAAAAACGGCTAGCGCGGCGTTTTGGTCAGGGAGCCGCCTTAAGCTCTTAAGTCGGTCCGTAGATGGGTGAACATCTTTACATAATGAGACTACTAAGTGCCTCGGAAAGCACGTTAAACCGTTGGTCCCGGCTGTCATTTGTGGATCCTTGACAGTCGTTACTGGTCGTCAGAATCCCGAAAGTCTGACAACCAGTCTTACCAAGGGCTAGACTGAAGCCGAAACTTACAAAGGCCTATAAGGATTTTTGAAGTGAAAACTTCAACTCAGGACACGTGGCCTGATCGAAAATTCGTAAGACGTTCATGTTTTTGTTGACTGCGCACTCTTTTTAATTTTTTGGACTTTTTCTTAATGGAGCTACAGCTTTCGTTTTTATACTGACAGCAAGCCACATACATTCCTGACATTTTCGTTTGATGGCATTACTTCGTTTTCACTTCAATTAGCAGTCGCAGACTGCCTCGTTTTTTTTCCTCAGTATGTAGGTAAGATCAGAACACGTACCTGTGAATGCTAATTTGTATTTCCAAACAAATTGAGTACTTTGATTTGAATTATTGAATATTCGAACCCGAAATTCCAATTTTAAATCACCTTGAAGATGTTTCACAATTGACATTAATTTTATAACCTCAAATTGTCGTCGATGATTTTCAATTACCATTTAATCATGTTCTTCGAACAATAATAAATTGTTGGATAAAGCCGTGAGATTTAGAGCTCATTTCCTTTAGTGAGTGATTGCGTAATAATTTAATCTGAACAGGGTTTGTTTACAATTTTACTAGATACTTTTGTAACGGAGATTAGTTACGCTTTCATCCTTTTCCCAACTACGTTCGGGTCGGCTTCCAGTCTATTGATGCAGCTGAATACCAGTATTTTACATGGTGCGGCTGACCTTCTCGACCCAGTAACTGGGTAATACGATACCCCTTGGTAAGACCGGTCGTCAGACTTTCGGGCTTCTGACGACCCGTAATGATTGTCAAAGATCCACTAATAACAACCGGGACCAATGGCTTAACATGCTTTCAGAGGCACGGAGGAGTCTCGGTATCTAAAGAGGATCACCCAACCACAGACCAACTCCGGCAAGCGTAGTTTAACCTGATGGATCGGCCAGTACGGCTGTTATTACTTAGTCACGAGCTCTTCAGTTACGCGAGTGAGTTCAGAGACATTTCATCCCGAAAAACAAATACTTTACAAAGGAGCATAACCGCAAGCATAACAACGCTATCTTAAAACAACTTCCCTGTAAACAATATCTCAAGCATTTTTCATCTGGACATCCCCTGTCGTCAGCATCTTATCTTTGCTTACCCCCTGCCCCTATATCACAATTGTGTCACAAACATTCCATGTCTATAGTCAATTTAATGTAAACAAAACCTTTTTTATGGGATTTGTAAAGCCCCTGGCATTTCACACTGTTTTCTGTAGATTTCTCGAAGAGATTGCTGTTTTTTTTCGGTCTAATATGTAAATGTTTTGTGTTTAGCTAAAGAACGAGAGATGGAAAATATTTATCAGTATGGGAAAATAATATGAATTGAAAAGTTCCCATTATGTCACCCTATGTAAAATTTCTAAAGGACAACGATCCAAAACGATCATGTACAAAAGCTACACTAGGTGCATTTAAAAGCACAAATTAGACCTAGATTTTGAAAGAATTCCTTTATTTTTAAATTTAATGTCCAGTTTATTTGTATATTTCGCAACAAAAAAAAAAAAACTTTTCCTGCCACACAGCTCATTCGTTACTTAAAAAAAAAACAATTGATTGCTAATCATTTTCTGTCAGGCGTTTTTATACACAATTAGTTCAGTATCGAATTTTGAATGTCTGTAAGTTTTATGATGTACATAATAAAGAGAATTCTAATGATAGTTTGATCATTGTTTGAACGTAAAGTAATTGTAAGCATAAACCGCATTCAGGTATTCAGCTGCGTCCAGTAAGACTGGAAGCCGACCCCAACATAATTGGGAATAGGCTAGGCAGATGAAGAAGCATGTGTCAACTATATATATATAGTTAAAAATAACTCTTGTCTCTTTCTCTCTCTCGGAGGTGTTGTTCTTACCATAATTATATAAAGTTCATAGATCTCTGGTAGGACATGCCGCATAAGGCATACATATGCATAATAGAGCCGGGAGTGATGTAGAGAAAAAATCTCACTTCTATCAAACAGCGTTTTTCAACACATTAGTGTGGAAAAAAATAATAGTAGTATATTATGCAACTAATGAATAAAGGACGGATTTAAAGCGAGGGCCATAGATGAATCACGATCAAGTGAAGGATTCTAACGACTGAATCACGACCGTAGGGAGTGATTCATGATCAAGTGTTAGAATCCTGAGCGACGCGAGTGATTCATGGCCCTCGATATAAATTCGTTTTATTCAAGAGTTGCATACTATACTTTATACCATGAGTACGAGAAAAGCGAAAATAGACATTTAATAAAAGGTTAACACGTTCAGTGTCGGGAGCCCTCCTGGAGGATTCACCTACTTGGATATGGGATGCCGGGAGCCCTCGCGGAGGGCTCATTTTAAATGTAGACGTTCAGTGTCGGGAACCCTCCTGGAGGGTTCACCTACTTGGATATGGGATGCCGGGAGCCCTCGCGGAGGGCTCATTTTAAATGTAGACGTTCAGTGTCGGGAGCCCTCCTGGAGGGTTCACCTAGTCGCATATGGATGGCGGGAGCCCTCGCCGAAGGCTCATTTTAAATGAAGGTTTTTCATAGGGAATACAGGTTATAAACCGTGAAAATAAAATCTGATGTATATTTTAACAAAACGTAATGCCGGCAACCCTCCCGGAGGTTTCACTTCCAACTACGAATAATAAAAGTCGTAGACTTCCAATATGTATGGCGGCATGGCGTATGAATTCTATGAAAATGGGTGGAGTCGAAAGAGTTAAGGAGGTTGTATAGCATTGAAATAGCGGTCGAATATATTGACGTGTTCTAAATTCAAACACCAAAATAGTGATTAAAAGAGCTTTTTATTCACTGTTTTCAGTGAATAAAATAAGCTTTTTAGAGGGGGAATGGTATAAATAAACATTTCGCGTTGCATGGCAATATAAGGTCAAAAGTACACTTGAGTATAAAATAAAGTCAACAATGAATTGACGATTGACTAAGCTGCTATTTTATAATTCATGCCTCTTTAATTTTATAAAGAGAAAAGATTTACATTTTTCTTTGTAAACTCAAACATTAATTTACCAATAACAAAAAAATTAACCAGTAGAATACTTTAATAAAATAAAAATATAATATCCGACCCTAACTAAAACTAATAACAAACTAAAATATAGCGTCGAAAAATTCCTCGACAGAAATAAATTACCACTTGAATTACTATTTCATGAAATAATAAAATATAAAAAGTAGAATAATATATCACTGAGTAACATAGGCTATAATTTATAAACATATCACGCGGGCCAACCCGCTGGTGAAAGCTAGTTAATGATAAAAGACTTCATCAAAAGCATTCATTCTTAATAAGTAAATTGCCTCACTCGTGCTATGAATAATTTCCCAGAAGTTAACATTTTGGAAGGAAAATGTACGCATTGTGACAGAAAAAAGGAGCAACCTTAATGCCTCCATTGAGTGAAAATTTAATGTACAGAGAGTCCTTTTATGGATATGTAAGACCCGAATGGGGAATTTCACCATTGTGTTCACGACACGAACGTTGAACGAATGTTGCCTGGAGGTATGATTGTATTGTTTGCCACAAGTAAATGAGAGAGAAAAGTTTTATAAAATACTGGAAGATCACATTAATATGCATATTCCATGGGGTTCATTGTTTTAGAAAAGATTTTTATATATTTACCCTGCAAGAATGTGAAGAGTTTGAGGAAAGTTTTTTTTTTTTCATTTCTGTATTCAAATATGAATTTTTGGGAGTATATTATTTTTCCGAAGACTGCTCTTTTATTATTTTATTTTATATTTTTTTGAAAACTAACAGTTCTGTTATGCATGTGAATTTGTTAATTACACGATTAAGGCCAACAAAGTCTAAGCCGACGTTCATTTATCCAACAGTAGGGTTCAGTAATGTTAGCGCGGGGAGCAATGAAAGAATGGACTGTATAAAATAGGCAATGGTTTATTTTTGTGATCTTTACCAATTATAAAATTTCCCAGACAAACAGTAAATGATTAAATTAGAGAGGAGAATCGTCTGACGAAGTGGAGTCCGTGGAAGCGAGTGATAATTAGAAATCAAAGCAGTTTAACACAATTTTCTATCAAACCCTGTCTTATAGTGCACCACAAAAGTCAAACCTAGTCCAAAGTAGGTGCCCTAGAGCAGACTAATCTTAGTCTGCTAGCTACTTTTCCAAATCCTCGTCCAGCTATCATAATATTTCAATTCAGTAGTTTAGCCGTGAAAAGTACCAGACAGAGGGCACTGCGTTCGGCGCTTGACATGGCAACACGTCGTATCCGGGTTCGCAAAGTCAATCGTCATCCTGAGGATGCCTCGTTGACAGGTGAAACACGTGTCGATTTCTTACAGGCTTCTTTGTGAACAGTTAAGCGGATTAGGTTACTAAATATACGTCGTCTATTGTATTGCAGACAGAGAGACACAATGGCATATAATATTAGTTTAGGTAGTCTAAACGCTGAAAGCATTTAATTCAACGCGTGTTGAACCGCTTTAGAGCCGCTTTTCTATGAATATTTTACCGACTTGGCGAGTCTAGAGCTACACATGATTACACTGGAGGTCGGCTTAGTAAAGTGTGTGGGTAGGTTTTTGTTCAGCAGGCAGAAAAAACAGTTGGGCGAAGCGGTCGATCTTTATTATATTTATAGGCATGATAAACGCTAAACAAACACTTCCATACAATAGGCATAACGGACAGAACTCTGTGCTAGCGTGCCCATGCACGCTAGCACAGAGTTCTGTAACGGTCTCCTCAGCCCCCATGGGCTGAGGAGACCGTTGCGCACGTGCTCTTTGAATGTAGCACTAGCACAGAAACCCTCGGGTCACACATATGTTCTGAACAGACCAGCAGACTTAACTATCTTCTGGAGAGAGGCGGGCTGGTTGCAAAAACCACCAAATGACCTCTATGGCCCACGCACAATGGTCCACCTGACGAACTAAGAGCGGAAACCAAACCATTTAACATAGAACAACATAGGCATGATAAGAGATCATCCATGAATACCTGTGCCATGAGTTACGAGTATAATAATTATGTACCTACAGTGGGTAGGCAGGCTGTCAATATGGCACAAGACTTTTTGAAAAAGTTTGTTAAGCGTCGCGTCGCTTTTGTTACCAATGCATGATAGCCTATTCTACAGCTGCAATGACTCATTTAATTTTCACTAAGTACTACAGACAAATACATTTTCTCCGCCTGGCTAGCTACTACCATCCTATCTAAGTCTGTCGCCATAGCAAAAATGTTAACAGCATTGTTGAGTTTCGGCAGTTAAGAGGTAAGATTGCCAGGTCTTCTGTGGTTGAGGATTCCGGTTGAAGCTCGCTTAAATCTTCGGCCTGATCATCACTTACCGTTAGGTGAGATGCAGGCTTAGAGCTTCTCCGCTGAGGTTGAAAATAAAACGGATCCATTACATATGGGGACCTTTCCGTGCCTCGGAAGGCACGTTAAGCCGTTGGTCCCGGCTGTCATTCGTAGATCTTTGACAGTCGTTACGAGTAGTCAGAAGCCCGAATGCCTGACAACCTGTCTTACGAAGGGCTATCGTGTTACCCAGGAACTGGGTCGTGGAGATCAGATAGGCAGTCGCTTCTTGTAAAATACTGGTATTCAGCTGCATGCGGTTAGACCGAACGCCGACCCCAACATAGTTAGAAGGCTGGGCAGATTGATTTTGTACTATAGATATTCCGTTCATTATTTCATCAAATAGACCCATTGTCAGGTGTTCCTAAACCAATATTTGAGGTGTCTAAGCCGACCTTACTAGAATTGTCTCTGATCAGTATTCTATATAAATTCAGTTAGATTTGAGGTCTGAAATAGGTTTTGACCCAAACGCTAGCATACGTATGCAGATTTCTTGCTTACACCTGCTAGTCCCATTTTTTATCGTTTTTCTTCAAAACGATCAGAATATAAATTCAACCTTTGTCTAGTTTTTGTACCCTGAATTTTAAATTAAGTGGTTGAAAAAATGCTGATGTGGTCATCAAACTGTTTGTCTTATATGATTGTACACCAACACTGGAACACACCCCATAAACGTCTGTAGGTTTAATATGTAGAGGTATGTCCCGCGTTTCCTGGACAGCCAACCCGGATACCATACTGATGATTAGATCTTAGAACTTAGATATAGAACTTTTCCACGGCGTGAGCTATTATTATAATAGCAATTTGACAGCTACTTTGTCAGCCCTTTAAACCCTCTGCCTAACCTTTTTCCAACAATGTTAGGGTCGACTTCCAGTCTAACCGGATGCAGTAGAATACCAATACCTATTTTACAACGAGCAACCGCCTATCTGACCTCCACAACCCAATTATTGGGTAGGTAATACGATAGCCCTTGGTGAGACTGGTTGTCAGACTTGGGTTTCTGAAGACCTGGTACGACTAACAACGATTCAAAAATGGCAGCCAGGACCAACGGCTTAACGTGCTTTCCGAGACACGAAGGCGTCTCGGAAAGCAAATATTTTCCCTATATTCCGTATCCCGTAGGAATTCCAAAAATCCAAATTCCTTGTCTACATCATTAAGGGGACCTCTGTGCAGAATTTCAGCTCTTTAGGTCCAAGGGCTGAGCAATTTATATGTATTGATTTTGTAGCCATACCAGCCGATGTATTGAGTAAAAATCTCACCATGAAAAATAAGGTGAAGAAAACTGTCATTAGTATCAATTTCTAGCATCAGCAGGTCTACTCCCTAAGCACCAAATCCGTAGTTCCTGCAGATGTTACGGGTGATTCCAACTACGTATCATTTACGGACATAAGATTCGTTCGGAGCCAGAACTAAGATTGAATGACTTCACGATTTCACAGCTGTCTTTGTGTTCCTGCTCGCGATGTGTTTTTGCCCGGAGGAAAAATTGAATTTTTCACTTGGTTTGACGGATCAACTACTTTCGGACGGATTCGTATCTTCGTTGATGGACTTAGACCCCCAGATGACAGCCCACTTCTCCTGAGCTTTCAAGGCGCGATTTTTACAGAATAGATAGGCAAATAAGAATAAAAAAGTCACTAGAAAACGGGTCTAAAAAGCTATATAAAATAGTCTTTAATAAAAATTTAAGATTTTCCAATCCACGACCTTATAAAACATTTCAGCCAGACATTTCAGCGCTATGTAATATTCTCAGAGCGCCTCACTGAACCCGCTTCCGATTGGCTCGTTACGCCATGTCCGGTCCAATCGGCTTTGATCGCTGACCGGAAACCGTCGTACCACGACAATAATAACCTAGTCAGCTTCGGAAGGTTGGAGTCAGCTTTTGTGCTTATAATATTTATTGTAGTGAGTTTTAAGTGGGGCCTCGAAGTTTACGGAGCGTAAGGGTCCAAATGTTGGTATCTAACAATTGGGCTGTTTTTACGCCATGTTTTGGAGAAGGAAAACATCATGATTCTATCAATGAACTCAGTCCACTGCTGGACATACCATTTGCCTACCGCATCGGCCAATACAGGCGTGGTGATTAGTGCTTATTAGAGGCCTCCAATGGGACAATTAGAGAATTATGTAATTACTAGCTTCTGCCCGCGACTTCGTCCGCGACCCTTCCTCAAGAATTGGGCTATCCATTGCAGAAATATTTTTTCTAATCCGACTGGTAGTTTCAGAGATTACCTTCTACATACAAACTTACAAACAAACCAAGTTATAATATTATTAGTATATACTAACCGTATTCTTGTTAGTGACCTAATGATATGATAATACTTTTTACTGAAATAATTTTCTTGTGTTTTAAAAACATGTTCTTTTATGAAATCTAAATTATTAGTCTCATTAATCTAAGTTAGTTTTTCAGTCGGACGGATTAATGATTTGAATTAAGTACATTTTGCTTTAATTCTTCTTTATTCTTTCAGTGAATAGGCCTTATTTTAAATTGTCTCTAAACTCTAGAGACAACCAGAAGCACAATGTTTACGTTTACATGCGTTACGTTGCGTACTACCTTAAACAGCGAATTAGAACACCTAAATTAAAAGTCTTTTCCCAGTCATTATTTTTGCACAAAATTACTTAGTTTGATGTCCAGAATGCGTAGACGACGGTTTCGCGAAGGTTCTTGTATGTCAACCTAACAAACAACACAATCACATCGACCAGCTGACTAAACCACAGCAGGGTAAAAAGTAGGGTACCGTTTATTATTCCAACCTCGCCCGACCGCAAGCTTTAACTGGATGGGAAGTTGGCACAAAACATTATTCTTTGCACGGATGCTGGATTTCTAAGAGGTTATAATGTGAGCTTTTGAAATTATATTGAAGGTGTGGATAAGTTGTTGGTAGTTTTAGTTACCTACTATTTGGTTAGTTGGTATTAAGGTTAACACAGTAAAACGTTCACAACTTATCGGCTATCAATAATAGCTCCAGGAGATTCTCTAATCATAGGTTTGGCGGATGAGTTGTCTATCGTAGTTAAGAAATCGGTGGTTCACAATGGGCGACATTAGAAGCCTGAAAGGCAGTGGGCAATGGAGAGGGCTATGCTTGGAGTTTCCCTGACGACGTGATCGAATCAGAAATGAAGAGATCTGTAGGAGAAACAAGATAATCGACATAGACTGAACAATTGCCAAACTTAGTTGCAGTGGGCAGGGCACATTGCTCGCAGAACAGATAGCCGACGGGGTCGAAAGGTTCTGGAGTGGCGACCGTCTGGTGAAGGCTGCAGGAATCCGCTGGATGAGAGAAGCATAGAGCCGGTCGAAGTGGCGGTGCTTGGGGGAGGCTTATATCCAGCTGTGGACGTCTTTCGGCTGAAATGATGATGAATGAGTCAAGTTATTGTTAAGTGTCAAGTTATTGTTAACATAGGTCTCAAATAGCAAAATCTAAAAACATCGTACCAATCTTTTTTGACATGGGTAATGGGACTTATTTTCATTCGTGATTATCTTGTATTACATTGTTTAATCCCATGTTGCATAGATATGTACTGAGATTTTTTGCAAAAAAAACATTTGACCTCTTACTCAAGTTCATGACCTCTCGACTTATGTACCTAGCTGTTAAAACTTTAATAGGTAACTGAAAATTAAATAAATTTCCAGACATCACAAAGAACACGTTTTAACAACAAAAATATATCAGTTTTAAAATATTATAAATTCTGTGTCTGTAACTGAAAGTTTTATCAAAGCTTTTCAGCACAGACAATGGGAATAATAAATAGGTACATGTACATTTTAATAAAATAAAATACATTGGCATTTTCACCAAACCACATGAACTCATTGTATACAAAAGAGATTGAACAGTAGGTACAGTACTTTTAAAAGGCAATATTTAATATTTCAAAAGAATTATGAGCTGTCACTAAAAAATCACATTTCAAATGCACAACCTCCTTTGTAGCATATTATGTAAAGGAAGAATAGTCCACATAAACTTTCGTTTTGAAATTCAGTATTGTATAACGTTATGATAGACAAGCCCTTTCACAAAGAATTCTAAATATCATCATGGGCCTCCTCTCTTCGAGAGGGACTGGGATGTAATCTACCACGCGAGCCCAGCGCGGGTTGGTAGATGTCACATGTCTTCGAATTTTTGGTTCTAGGACATGTCGGTTTCCTCACGATGTATTTCTTCACCGTTTTGAGAGCAGTGGTGATGAACTTATTTACACAAAGTAAAGCGCCTAACTGGGTTCGAACCCACGACCTACACAACTCATATGTGGCCATCACAGATCTCTAAGAACTCTAGGTACTAATTAACATCTCGAAATGACTTAAACAAACAGTGAATTTGAGTAAAATAACAAACGTATAATTTATTATTAGACTACTAGAATCAGATTTTGACGTCCAAGAGTTTCCAGTTCCACTTAAGTTCATAAAACTGTCCAGAGCACCCAGTTTGTCCAACCACTGTAAGAAATGATAACGAGCAACATAAATACCAAGTTTTCTTTACAAAAGATAAACTTCTTTTAACTAGCTCAAAGTTGCCAGCACTTCTTATCATGAACTTTGACATAACAACCAGTGTTGCCATAATTTGTGTTTTACTTATAACTTGGAAAGCTGTGCTTTTCTTGAGATTTGACACAACGAAGTCTGTTTGAAGTTTGAAAGAGTATTTTGATATAACTTGAAGAAAATTATCATTTCTTTGAATTTTAATTACCTACTTATTTAACACTAGCCATTGCCCGCGGTTTCGCGCGCGTGGAGGTCGGAAATAATCCGACGGGAAAATACTACCGGGATAAAAAGTATCATATATTTTATGTCCTAACCCAGATCATGGTATAACCATGTGCCTGTCTGCAGGAACCTTATCACTATTTCGATTGTCGTCAAACGCAAGCTTATCAATTATTCAAATAAAGTATCGTGAAGATTTAACGACATTTCGACTTACTTATTCATTTATTTATAAAGGTTTGCTTCTGTATACAATATATCTTAAGTATAGGGTATAATTATCCTTGAACCTAAACAGTCGCCAAAGACAGGTTAACTTTTTAGCATACTCAAACATAAGAGAAAAAACAAAATTACTAACAATATTGCAATTTTGCCTAATTGACTTATGTAAAATATTAACAGACATACAACTCTCAAACAGCGAATCAACTTACCTACTTAAGAAACATACTTAAGTGATGAATGAGGACAGAACTAAGTAAGCTAAGTTACTACGGAACCCTAATCAGCATCCTACGAGTCCGTAGAGCGTAAAATTTGATAAATTAGGGTCCAACATGACGTAATCCATTCCCTTTTTGGACCAATTTAGTTGTACACGAGCAATTGAGTTAGTTATGAAGATTTATTAATGTTTTACTAAATATTTGTAGAATTGCATCTATCGTTTCTTTGGTCTCCCCCTACTCTTATAGCTATCGACATTCATTTCATTTCTTCATGACGTTTTCTTCATTCCTCCGCATCACATGCCCATATCATGACAATGTTCCGCACAACTTTTCAGTCACCGGTGCCACTTTCAGACTTCCACTTATGTACTTGAAGGGACGAATAGAATTAATTGAATTTTTCGTAATTTTTGTAGTTCAAAAGTGCCTAATTAAAATAAATTATTTGTCTTTGACTTTACTCATTTCATACGCTATCCACTTGTGTAACACCACACGTCCTCGCATACTCATCTCAGCAGCATGCATTTACCTTTCAGTCATCCCTTTTGGAGCCAATAATATCATGTTGTCAATGTCAATAGTTGGTAGGTTTTCGGTAGTATTCAATTACCCGGTAAAACTCGACTATATCCATTTGGATAGCAAACTAACCTACAAGCTCGGCCGTATCCATTGGGATACGCGCGTCTCGGCATAGACCTTTGGACACAGTGGGGCTGGACGGATATTCCGTTTGGTCTGTGGGTTGTTTCTCTCTATGGCCTGAGGTATATGGTATATTATTGCCGATTAGAAGTAAAATTGTCAAAAAATGTCAGAAGTGACGTAATGGGGCGGGTCAGTGTCAAACCGCGGGGCTTGAACGTTAAAACGTGTATTTACGTCTGTACATGACCGGTCCGTAATCAA
The DNA here is from genome assembly GCA_948150665.1 of Conistra vaccinii. Classification (NCBI taxonomy): domain Eukaryota; kingdom Metazoa; phylum Arthropoda; class Insecta; order Lepidoptera; family Noctuidae; genus Conistra; species Conistra vaccinii. The sequence continues at coordinate 17,964,635 of OX411338.1, read as the reverse complement.
AGTACTCGTTGTCATGCTACGCGAACAGGTGCTGACAAGTGCTTTGAACCAGTACCGGAACCGAAGTTGGAATAGGATAACCAGTGCATTTTTTGGAACAATAATAAGTTTTATTATTAAGTTATACCTAGAACGTCGTGTGTGGATAGAACAAGCTTCTCATTACAGTCTAATTATTTTTAATAATAACAAGGCTTTCAATAAAAACGAGCGAGCCTGACAGTAGTCGCTAAAATATCTGACATCTTGGCTGACGTATAATTATAATGATATAAAAAATATTTATCATCAAAAAATACAATAGACGATGTATACATATTTAGTAACTTAATCCGCTTAACTGTTCTTAAAGAGTTACAGAACCCTGTAAGAAATCGACACGTGTTTCGCCTCTCAATGAGGCATCCTCATGATGACGATTGACTTGTTGCGAACTCGGACACGAAGTGTTGGCACGACAAGAGCCGAATGCAAAGTCGCGAGTTCGCAACGTGCTCATTGGTCAAATCAAATACTTAGCTCTCGTTTTCCCGGCTTCCTGTTACACACTTCCGTCCCTTTTCACAAAATCATCCCACAGATTGCGGGAAAGCAAGAGGAAAGATGTTACACATCAAAAAGAGGCCTAGTTATATATTTATTTAGATACCTATACATTTCTTTTTTTTTCCAAACAAATATAAAATACGAGCACCTACACAAATTCTAAGGTGCCAACCCTAGTGGGGCAGAATCCACAAGATTTTAAAACTAGTCGAACTACTGGGGCAAATTCCACTGCAAAATTTTAGGCATTCCATTTTGCCCCACCAGTGGGGTGACTTGGTGGGGCAAAGTGGAAGTACTCTCAAAAAGTACATCTTATGTATCTGTCGTTATTACTTATGTTTATAGGAGTATCATTCGATATTACACTACTGTAAGTAATTGTTTTACAACATTAATGCCAACGCATTACAATAATGAAATAAACATATAGACATTTACTCAACAGATGTAAACGTATTTGCTGATTACTGAGCACGTGCAATCAGCAAAATTGTGCCTTTGTTTATTATTCAGATTCTGTTTCGAGTTGTGTGGTAACATGTGTTTGTTCGTATGAATTTATTTGGGGACTACACATTTGGCTGGAAAGGTGCCATTCCATTTCTGTTTAAACAAGGCGCGAGGGGCTCGTGGCTAAGTAATACCAGCCGCACGGGCCGATCGATCAGGTTAAGCTACGCTTGCCGCGTTCCGTCCGTGGAAGGGTGACCATGTTAACATACCGAGACCCACAACATAACGTGCTTTCCATGCCTCCGAAAGCACGTTAAGCCGTTAGTCCTGGCTGTCATTCTTGAATCTTTGATAGTTGTTATGGGTCGTCAGAAGTCAGACAACCAGTCTTACCAAGGGGTATCTTATTACCCACTTACTGGTTTGTGGAGGTCAGATAGGCAGTCGCTCCACGTAAAATACTTGTATTCAGCTGCGCGGACGGCGAGGCGCCGGCGAGAGGGCTCCTCGCTTGAAGTGTGCTGTCGGCGTGCCGTGAGACGGCTCCTTTAACAGTTTGACATTTTATTTGAATATTACGAAACCATGAAGAAATTTGCACTTGCTTAAAAAATGGAATATCTATTTATTATAAAGTTGAAAACTGTTTAAAAAACATATCGACACTATACAACTTTAATTCTTCATTCCAAATATTTTATGTCTCATTCCTACCTTAGCTGCCGACCTCTTCTACATAAATCACACGGCACACAGACGTATGCTCGACAAGTTTCATGGACATTGGACATCCAGTGTACGCCCATTTAACTGTACCGGTCGTAAATCAAACTAGTCGATTTAATGGATGGCAGTTCCGGTAATAATGACAGTTTTTGATTGAAGATTGTACGCACAGTCATTAAATAAAGTCACGTCACGTACATAATACGAGTAATAGGGTTTGTATTACAGTGATCCAAGACGATTTTATTGAAACCTATATCTCTAAGGACTTTCCGAAATTATACCCCAATTTATGTTCAGAGATTATTTATAGTTTAGAAGAAAACTTAGCTGAAATCTTAGCTCAACAAAACCGAATTTCTTCAAACAAAATGTTTTCTACTTTTTGTTCGAATTAATTCGTTCCAGATTTTCGGTCCACAATTTTTTTTAAAGGGTATTAGTATTTTCAAACGGGGTGTGTTTGAAAATATGGAACGAATGTATGTTTAAAATTTAATACAACAAAGCTGATCGAATATGTAAATCCAAGAAGGTGGCTGCGAAAATTTTCAAATTGTTCGTCATGGGAGTCGTTTTCATAATTTTCGAGGGTGCTAAAGACGCAGTAGTTTAAAAAAACTCTTATGGACCACTGTAAACGGGCCATACTGTATAAACAAGCTACATAACTTCGATATTTGTTCAAAAGCATACATATTTCAGTTCGCACAAATTCAAATACAGACACAACATTATTCTAAGCTACGATCATGTTATTTCAAGTCAGGAACATCGCTGTATCCCCGACATCTTTACCGACATGAATTTCAAACAGTTCCTTGAGAAATGTTTATATTCAAGTACTTATAATTCAGTCACGAGCAAAGATTTAAATCGTTGATATGCCCTCACCGTACTAACGGGTCCATACTGAGAAGAGTGAACTCGCACAATAATAATGGCGTTTCAGGCTGATTGTCGCCGTCTAGTCTCCGCGACATACATATTGTGTGTCAGAGATGTCAAAACGAAAGAGAAACGCGACCATCTTGTGCAGTACCAATCTACGATTTAAATCTTTGGTCACGAATAACCCTTTCATTTACGCAAGATTCAACAGCGATTTACTCGCAAAGTATTGATAGATATTTTTTGGTGTTCGTTACATTGTGTTATCAAAACCATACTACTGTGAAAAAGGTCTTTTATGTTGCTATATTATTTCACGAGTGAAACCCTTTTGAACCTTTCTGGGGAGTTTGTTGCGCCACTTCTTCTTCCCAGCTAAAGCACTAGGAAGAGGTGAAGCGCGGGCGTTTTGGGGGACTGTCTTATGTAATTTTAACGTTCAACAAGTGCTGATTCTCATCCTAGTTTGAAAAAAAATACTTTTGATCTTGATTTTTTCGAACAAGTTTTTATGTAAAACTTAGGTATTTATGATTGTGACTGTACATAGCAAGTAGGAATTACCAGACGTGAAATGTCACGTGAATACGTTATCACGTTATTTGCATATACGTGATACTTTTGAAATCATAGATTTCTCTCAAATTGGCGTTGGAACTTGTGGATGAGATACACATGTTTATTGTATTTAATGTACGATCGACAAAACAGACCAGTATCATATATACAGTCGCGGAATAAAAGGTTAAGCACTTTTGTGCTCAACAATGCTTAATTATTTTTTTTCACAAGTGTAAATTTTTCTGTAAAAGGACTGGAAAGTCCCATCATCTACCTAGCCTTTTCCCAACTATGTTGAGGTCAGCTTCTAGTCTAACCGAATGCAGCTGAGTACCAGTATTGTACGGCAACGGATCTTAACACGATGTGGGTAACACGATGTGACGGCATCTACATCGCCACCTGCGACCTACATATCAAAGAACTGACGTCACACAAAATATATACGACTTCCCGACATCGATCGTCGGGCAGTTGCCCGCCAGACACGACACCTACGACACGACTCAACTTTATAACGATACCCCTTGGCAAGAGTGATTGTCAGTTTTTCGGGCTTCTGACTACCCGTGACCACATTAATAAAAAAATGCGGGGCAGTCTTTGGGGACTACCGATAGAAGTGAAAACTAAGTAACGCCATCAAAAGAAAATGTGCTCCATTAAAAAAAATCCAAATAAATAAAACAGAGTGCGCCGTCAACTAAAAAGTGCTCAACGTGCCTTCGGTGACGATGACGAAAAACCTTTGGTGAGTATTAGACTTCTGGCTATTTGTGGAGATAAAATCTGTCAAAATCAAACACACATTTAGCAATGAATAAGAAATGAACTTAAATAAAAACACTAAACAAAAACACGAAAGCATTATGACGTGAGTAAGTTGGACGACACGAAATAAATTAGATTATGAACCACTCAATGTAATGGCGGGAACATTTTTCATTAAACGGAGTGTTTCATCCAGTTAGGGATAGGTCCCACTGCGCGCTGAGCGATCAGAGATAAGGCGTCGTCACTGAGCCTGTTCCGCTAATTTATTGGCCTCTTTTTTTGACATATGGGTTTGGCGATGAAAGGTATATCTTGCCTAGTCATCTATACTAATCTATCTTCTTTATTATAAATAAAAATGAACTGCTGTTCGTGATAAGCCGGAGTGCTAATTGTAAGTCACAATAAGTTTTTAAAAGAAGAAATAAATACAGAAAGGATAAAAAAGGTTTGAGAAGTGGAGCTTCAGATCGGTTTCAGCTTCGTTCAGCTCAGGACGCTTGGGACAGGAACAAAGAACAGGATCAAGAGGCAGTAGTAGAGCAAGAACGAGGAGCTATAGCGTCACTGCTCTCATTTTATGCCAAAGAATTAAATAAATAATCTAAACTAGAAAGCCATAAGCACTTAAATCATAGTTTTTTTTTTAATTTGACTTAAGTGCTGATGGCTTCCAAGTCTAGAAATTACCCTGACAGTTCATTGTTTTATGATGACCACCATCAGTTACTCATTCCTTACAAATTGGAACACATCAATTCAGTTTTGATGTTCGGCTAACAAGCAAAACTTAGGTAAGATTACAAACGTACCCTCAAAAAATGGTTATAACAACATAAGTGTAGTCCAAACCGTTGTTACGGACCATCTGACATTCCAATTATAACCACATACAAAAGATTTTTTCAGTTTTCCAATTATTTCTGCCAATTAGGTCGGATTCTCGCTAACAATTTGACCGTGTATGTTGTCAGTTTTGCTATATTTTCCTTCAATTTTCGTTGCGAACAGCTTGTGCGCTGTCATCGCCATACCGAAAACTTTTACAATTTTATTTGTAGGTAATGCCGGAAAATTGGGATTTTTCGACGAAATGTAGGTAGTAGGTAGTAGAACACTTTTTAATAAATATCAGGATTTCTCTTGGGATTTTCTACTCGTTGTTTGTAGGCGGGAACGAAATTATTTTTGTGTTTATGTTATTTCTTTTGGCGTGTAAAGTTTTTACGTTTGTCTTAAAATACTGTATACTTATTTAAATATGTTTGTTTGTTGTTGTGTGATTGTATACTTGGAGGAGCTCGTGGCTAAGTAATAACAAGCCGCATGGGTCGATCCATCAGGTTAAGCTACGCTTGCCGGGGTTGGTCAGTGGATGGGTGACCATCTTTACATACAGAGACTCCTCCGAGCCTCGGAAAGCTCGTTAAGCCGTTGGTCCCATCTGTCATTCGTGGATCTTTGACTGTCATTACGAATCGTCAGAAGCCCGAAAGTCTGACACCAGTCTTACCAAGGGGTATCGTATTACCCAGTTACTGGGTTGTGGAGTTCAGATAGGCAGTCGCTCCATGTAAAATACTGGTATTCAGCTGCATCTGGTTAAACTGGAAGCCGACCCCAAGATAGTTGGGATAAGGCTAGGAAGATTTTTTTTGTTGTAAGTATACTTAAAGTAAAAAATATATTTTAATGTCCTCATTATGTCCTATTAATCAATTAAAACACGCAGTCAGAAGCTGCAAACTTGGTTTTACTCTATGGTATATATCCTAACAACAACCCAAAAAATCGGTAAAATGCAATTTTTCGCGACCCAATGTCATTTTTGTGTCTACGGTGACTGGTCTATAGAGCAATTTCTTCCAAACAAAATAATCATTGGACGTATGACGAAGAAAAGTATAAAGAAAAAAGAAAGAAATTAAATTTATTTAGCACAGACACAGACAAAGGCATACAACAAAACATATTGTACTACAAGTAAAAGATATTAAAAAAAAAACAAATAAATAGTGCGTTGAAAGTTTTGGCAGGAATGTGTGCCTCGCGGCTGCGCCAAATAGGCCCAGTTCAGCAAAAATGCCAGACAACTAGTGCCTGACGCTGGTTTTCAACTGGACCTGAGGGCCTAGACAAAGTAACATTCGATTAGCGACAACGCTAGTAGAAAAGTCAAAAATGTATGGGATTGACAAAGGGTGCGTCTCATATCATATAAAGTTATTTGGTATATTTTCAGTTCAATAACGTTCACAAGATATAATAAACGTGAGATATACCAACTGTTCATATAATTTCTTTACATATAACATTTATATACTCTAAAACTTATTTCGTATAACGTTATTGGATATAACGTTTATTTAATCGAAAATCATTAGGTCTATCGTTTAAAATATTTACTGATACCATCATTATGGTTAACACACCGATTCAAAGCAAACCGACTCTGATAGGTTAGGTTAGAAGGCTAAAGGCTTTTGCAGACTAGCGCGACTTGTCGCGCTACGCGACACGAACAATACAATTTCTAAGAAAACTTCATGGTATAAAAATATCCGGTGTCGCGCTGGTCCGCACAAAGCTATTGTTGATAATATCATTTGGGTTAGGTTTGGTTAGAACAGTGACCATTAACGCGCGAAGGCGAGCGACCGTAGAGAGCGTGCCGAGGCAGCGGCCGCCGAGTGCCAGATCACCTCTCTTGTTGGTGAACCATTTGGGTTAGGTTAGGTTAGAACAGTGACCATTAACGCGCGAAAGCGAGCGACCATAGGGAGCGTGCCGCGGCAGCGGCCGCCGAGTGCCAGATCCCCTCTCTTGTTGGTGAACCATTTGGGTTAGGTTAGGTTAGAATAGTGACCATTAACGCGCGAAGGCGAGCGACCGTAGAGAGCGTGCTGAGGCAGCGGCCGCCGAGTGCCAGATCCCCTCTCTTGTTGGTGAACCATTTGGGTTAGGTTAGGTTAGAACAGTAACAATTAACGCGCGAAGGCGAGCGAGCGTAGCGAGTGACCATCTTGGCAAGTGGTAATTAGTTAGGTATATCTACAGTATCTACTCAGGTTACTAACTGTGATAGAAATAACATCGTCTCAATAACAACGTCTTATGTCTTTTGAGTGGTATATCAAACGATTTTATATTAAATGTATGTTATGATTATAAAAATTCGTTATTTTAAAATTATATCAATCGTTTAGTATATTAACTGATGGTTATATCAAATAAAATTATAGATTCAGTTGTTATATCTTGTAAATATTAGTCATTTTGTAATTATACCATATATTACTTACCCATTGACAAAAGCTATCGAAACGTCACGTAATCATAGCTCAACGAATAGAAATTAGCCAGACAATATTTAACATCATTCCATTCATACAGCCTCGAACGATAACTTGCTAACGAAAGACCAGAGACAATATGTAATTTTTATCGAAGAAACCAATGGATCAGACGATAGCGAAACGTAGTGTAGGTATGTCGTTGAAGCGATAGCGATTGTCGAAATAGAATCGCTCCGAAGCGAATGTCATTTGTCTAGGCCCTCTGTTTAAGGAACTGTTCGATTCTTACTAAAGTTCGCCTTCGATTCCTTTTGGTAAAGTGCTACAATATATTACAGGCAGGTATCATGAAATATATAATTCCTAGACCTATTAATAATTGACCGATACCTCGAACGAACATGTATCATGACTAGACCAGCCTTGACATTAACGATCGTACGTCAAATAATTTATAACCACCTAAATTGTAAAGGGCATAGCTATTATCTATATTTTTCTGATAGTCATGTTTTACTGTGTCAATTTTGTAATGATAGTGACGATGGTATCTAATGATAGGTTCTTGGCGTTGAAACTGATACATTTTTGATGTATTTTATTAAATTTTTCATTTTATTGCTTTATAATGTTATTTGATAGCTAAATTAACTGGCTAAAAGCGTGTCGGACCACGCACAATGAAGAGTTCCGTAGTTGGGATTATATTGTATTGGGGTATATAATTTATCCCACAACATTAAAGATTATGATCGCAAAAAAATGTGATAAAACTACAAATTGTCAATTTTTGAAGTTTTTCCTTGCTTCTTTCCAAATATCATGATTCTAGTTCAGTTTTTCTTTTTCTTTTGAGGTACGGAACTTAAAAAAAGGCGGCCCAATTGACGATAAGTGTTCACCAACGCTTTTCATCTGCAAAATCAAAAGCATTGCAGTAGAGATCATAATACCTGAAACATTATTTAATGTGCCTGTTAGTTGTAGTAATTACAAAAAAACTAATATCGATTCCCTAAAGACCAACATCAGCATCAGCATCGCTTGGCGGCAGGTATGAAGGTGGTACTTCCCCAGATGAACTTGTTTACGAAGCCACCAAAAAATGCTTGGATTGAGGGTGCCGGCAACGCATATACTACTGTGGCATCTACATCGCCACATGCAAACTACGCATCAAAAACCTGACGTCACAAAATCCTGACGTCACACAAATCCTGCATCGCGCAATTAGAGTTTACCGCGCGAACGACATATATAAGACTATCCGACGTCAACCATTGGGCAATTGCCCATCAGACACGACACCCGTCTGGTCGGAGGTTCCTCCCTTTTCAATAGAGGATGAGTGAACTTTACACCTAGTTCCTCATACCTCTAAATCTAAACTACTACCTAAGTTTGCTGTTGTAGACGTCTCTTGTCGGCTAACAAAATCAATCATATACGCCGTCCCCCTGTTTGCAAACCTAACGAACATAATAATTTATGTATTCGTATATAAACCCAAAAAAATATTTGAACAGAAAAGCGATTTGAATTTCAAATAAAACAGTCTGTGAATATTTCAAGTTAATTGCTTGGTGACAATTATACGATAACAATCGGAATAAGCGGGATCAGTTTTGGTTTTAAACGTTAAAAATCGAAGCTTTATTGTTTTATTGTTCAAAACATCGATACGGTATTTATTTGGTTGTTATTTTTTACGGTTTTTATTCATGTTCGATTTTCAATCAGTCTGTCTAGCCTTTTCCAAACTATATTGAGCTCGACTTCCAGTCTAACCGGATTCAGCTTGCCGTGTGAATTACGTAATTAAGTTGAATACATCACTACACTGAATCATCACCACACTTTTCAACCGTTTCCCGCCCTTCGTGGTGAACTGACAGTTGACATTAGTGACAGCGACCTCACTGCTGACGGCTGACGTGCATGAGATAGTGTTTACATATCTATAAAATAGATACACTACAAAGCTGAATACCAGTTTTCAGCAGTATTCAGTACCAGTTCAGTGCACTTCCAGTTTTATTTATGTTTGGTATTAGTACACATAACTTGGACATTTCGGATTTTAGCCAAAAATATATTTTTAAGAGTTGTAAATGCAATCTTAGTTAATTTGGGTTAAACCTGAGGGGCAATTTCAGTATTTTTTACTGAGATAAGAACTTTCGCATTATCTCAGTCTCAATCTGTTAAAAATGCCTGTATTTTCCCTACATTTTTTGACGTCGCTAAGATAAGACTGCTAGTATATTTTTAACGTTTTTAATTATTAGACTGATTGTTATGCTTAATTAAAACAACCGCTCTGTAGGTAACGAGTATGTAACTATAGGTTTTCTTCAGAAAGTAGATAGGAATCCTAACTATAATAATAATAATATTATAAATGTGAACGGTTGAACGGATTTGGATGAAATTTAGCACAGGGGTAGACCATCGGGAATTGATAGCCGATTTCCGGCCACCATAGGCGCGGGCCTGCGGACGGAGAGCAGAGGGCAGCTCGCCGTCCGATAAGGACCAGGCCCGGGTCGACGGCGCGTCGTGTTCCACGCGCGCCTCAAAGAGATATCAGCAAAACTGACGGGGTCCGTTAGGGCCGATGCCTGCCGGGGTTGCGGGTAGTCCCAAGGGGAAACCGTGGCCCCTGGCATGGCAAGAGAAGGAACACGGGTGGGTTTTAGTCAGTAAAAGTCTGACACGCCCTTCCGCTCCGCCCAGAGCGGGAGAAGTCATTGGATGATTTCCCACCCAAAAAAAAAAAAAAAGGGGTAGACCATGACCTCAGTTAGGACAGGATACTTTTAATCCAGATATTCGCTCGGCATCGAGACTTATGAGGGTGAAACCGCTGGGCGCAGCTAGTTCTAAATAAAATACAAAAGATATCGTTAAAAGATAGAACTCCGAACTTTACATAATTTATCCCTAGTTGGGATACCGTGTAATTCTACAGAATACTTAAACACGGCTATTGTTCTAGTTTCCAAGAAAAAGGTCATGTTGAAACAAAGGGCGCAAATGAGACATTTGAATATAAAAGGAGGTAACACGTTCGTTTAGGAAATTACTAGCTTTTGCTCGCAGCTGTCGGAAATGATCCCACGGAAACGTACTACCGGGAAACAAAGTATTTTATGTCCTAAGTCAGGTTATGGTCTACCGATGTGTCAAATTTCATCCAATTCCGTTCAGCCGTTTCAGCGTGAAACCGTAACAAACAAGCAAACTCACTTTCGCATTTATAATACATACATACTAACATAAACTCACGCCTTCTTCCCATGGGCGTAGGCAGAAACTACAGAACGCCACTTGCTACGATCCTTACATACTCTTTTTGCCTCGTTTACGTTCATACATCTGGGTCATACACGCTCGCCGGTTGCGAGTACTACGCACCTGTCCTTTCTGAAGAACATCACCAATAAGGTCAGTATATGTCCTCCTAGGGCGTCCCCTCCCGGCGTTTCCAGTCACATCTGCCTTGTAAATACATTTTGTTAGTCGCCTTTCATTCATCCTCTCAACATGACCAAACCATCTCAGCATACCCTTTAATACTACTATAATAGCTCATTAATAATAATATCTACCTCAACATTATCATCTTCCTAGCCTTTTCCCAACTTTGTTGAGGTCGCCTTGCAGTCTATCTGGATGCAGCTGAATACCAGTTTTTTACATGGAGTGACTGCCTATATGACCCCCACTACCCAGTTACTGGGTAACGCAATACCCCCTGGTAAGACTGGTTGTCAGACTTTTGGGCTTGTGACTAACAGTAACGACTGTCAAGGATCTACTAATGACAGCCGGGACCAACAGCTTAACGTGTTTTCTGAGGCACGGAGGGCTCTCGAATTCTCGATATGTAATAGATGCGTATCCTGTTTAACTGTTATTATTAAGCCACTTTACTTGATAAATACTGAATGAATACATTAATCTATTACTTGCAAAATACTCACTAGTTACTTGATGAATAGTAAATTAATACATGAACCTATTTCAAGCAAAACCATGTAACATTCGGATACCTTTAGAAATGGACTACGCAATTTGCTAAGAATTGTGGCTACGAACTCTAAAGTGCTACGAAGAGGCCTACGCGCTACGCTCGTAGCCGTCGTAGCAACTCATTTGTAGTGCCGAAAAACATCAGGAATGAAACAAAAATGTGCCCCAATGGACACGTTCCGGGCGACATTCGCGACACGTGTAAACCCACAGATATAAATCTAACTAGATGACGCGAATTATGTACGTAGCGTGTCAAAAAACGGAGTAAAATAATGATCAATGATCGTAATCTGAGCTTTTCATTTAGCATTATCGGCACCGAATCAACCGAAATCTAGAAAAATGACTTTTTATGCCTTATTGAGCTGTAAAGACTGTATAGAAAATTTTGGCCGAGGCATTGGAAATGTTTTGGTAAGTAAATATGTTTTTATATTCTATGTGAAAAAGTGGCACGCTTGGTTTTCATACAGATGGAGGGACTTGCGTTATCTAGTTAGATTTATATCTGTGTGTAAGCCCCTTCTCGCACATTCTGGTTGCCGGATAGTGGCGTCGGGAATCCGGTAGTGAATTGTATAAGTAAGTATGAAAGCTTTCACTCAGCTTAATTATACATTCGCTGACGTACCCACCCGGCACGAAAATGAACGCGCAGAGGGTTTCTAGCCTGTTTTTCTAACCCTACAACATTATACATGAAACTTCCAACACCACCGGATTCACAATTAGAACACAGCAGACATCGTCGAAGAATCGATAATTATTACATCCATATTAATGAACCCATGTGTTATTGTTCGTTCGCGAGGGAAACACGCTTCACTTTGATGTATTTATTAATTATAACCGTGCGATAATTACTGTTTTATACCGTATGTGTAAACTTGGTATGTTCAATGTCATGGATTCAGCGATCATTTTGCCGATAGTCGTATCAGCCAATGGCTTCATGCCAAGATCCAAGGCTGCTCTCGTTGAGCAGCTGGATCAAGGGCTTGATTCAGAAAGCGGTACTCATGGACCCGGCTCGCATTGTCAGGAGGTTCCTCTCTCTGGAGCCCTGACCCGCGGCGTAGCTTGAACCCTGTTCCCAATACCGGTGGGCTACAATTTTTTATATTTTTAATGTTTTTATCATTTTTATTATAATATTTAAATATAATTTATATGTATATAGTGAAATAAATGAACTAGCTTTTGCCCACAGCCTCGCCCGCGTGGATGTTGGGAAAATATCTCACGGGGTCATAGTACCGGGATTCAAATAAATAAAGTATGATATTATGTCTTAATCCAAGTTATAAACTACCTGTGTGCCAAATTTCATCCAAATCCGTTCAACCGTTAGTTGCGTAATCGAGTAACAAACACACAAACTTTAATATTTATAATATTATGTAGGATATTCTTTTTAGTTTGGTCGAAGGCACTTTTTGAGAAATAAACTAAAACATATGGCAGCATACATAATAATATAACATAAACTCATGCTGTCGTCCCACTTGGATAGGCAAAAATACAGAACGGCATGTGGTACAATCCTGACATATTCCGTTGTCTTCATTCACTACGGACCCACATTCACATCACACACACACTCACATCACACAAACACACACACACACACTTCCACATTCATTCACATTCCATGTGATAGTCGTTGAAACTTATGTATCGTTTCGTTATTAGAGGAAATTAAAAAATATGCATTCATCGGTTTAGGTAAATATAAAGCAGGAAAAGAAATTACTCATTGATATACAAAGGTCTAAGAATTGAACAAATAAAACAATTTTTCATCAAAAATCAAAACTTTTAATTACAAGAAACAAGAACAAACATAGTCAAATTCTTTGGAAACCTTTTTTGTAATATCAGAAGCAAATGAAAATCAATTACGAAATCATAAATACAAAAATCAATTGCCATCCGTTAGTCTCGTAAAAACTCCAAAATGGCTTGACCGATTTTTGGTGTTTTACTGAAATGTCTAAATTACGGCCTCACTCATAAAAGTTAATCACCTACTCGTATTTCCAATCTAAAACTATGACTCTTCAGTAACATGAAATAATTCACTGTCTTCTTTCAAATAACATAGTTTGCTGAAATCTGTGACGATATTGAAACATATTACTTTTACTCATACCAATTGTAACACTTTTGAATTGTCAAGGAGTCGGTCAGTCAGAAAGGTGGAGTTAGTAGCCCATTCTAAAGCGTAGTAGGTACTTACTACGCTTTAGAATGGGCTTGGTTGGTTTGGTGTGGTATGGTGGTATGGTTTCTTGACCGTCGTGACTCCATCATATATAACATTACATAACGCCTGTAATTCTCGAAGGGTCAGGCAGAGTAGTACCTATAGTACAACCACTTTTCACCAGTTATGTTTAAGTCCCAGGTAACTGGGGCGAGCCTGTTGCCATCAACCGGGCACAAATCCAGACTCCAGGCTGCTACTGAGAAATTCTAGATGCAAAATCCCAATAACATACATCTTTTAATATTCCCATACAGGGTGGACCAAAAATTAACGTCATAAAAAAAATTATAGATTCCTCATATCTAGGGGTATTCGAAAATACCCTATGTATGTTCCGCGATTTTTTGTAGTTTTCGAGTTATTATTTTTTTTGTAATTTTTTCTAGTTTTCTTGCCGATGGAGCTTCAAAAACTCATATATTTTTTTGTAGTGAGTATTTTGCAGTTTTTTTTTTTGCGACGTCTTGAATGTTACTTTCATACATAAAATAATAAACATGCTAACATTCCTGCAAGTTACTCAAAAAAGTATCGATAACATAGATGAATTTCTGTATATATTTTCATTTTATCTTTGATTTTTATTATAAATTAAATAAACTTTATTATTAACGAGTACTTAGTACTACTTAGTACTATTTGTTTTTTCAATTAAATAGTCACAAAAAAGTAAGGGCAAATTGAGGTTGAACTTCAAATTTGAAATAGAGAACTTTTATCGGGTCTGACATTATGTTGACATTTGAATTTATAATAGTATGCTTGCCACAAGTTTATTATCCCTTTTCAGCCCAACTTTTAAAGTTAAAATATTATTTTAGAATACAGACCCACAATGTTGATTTTCAGACTACTGACTTGTCATTTCAGTTTATTTAACTGAAAGCTACTAGCTAGGTATTTTATGTAATGGTCGTTTTAGATACTGACTACTAATAAGGGTAATGTAGTTTAGGGATCGATTTTATTGAGTTGTAAGAGAGAATAGAAATATTAAAAGAAAGTTAAGTTGTAATATCAAAAATACCAGTTTTGGTATTTTCGATAAATGTTTTGCTTTAGTATTTTACATCGATAAATAAAAAGTTTCATGTTAGATTATTTACTTTTTTATAACTTACTTATACTTACTTTTCAGTGACATAACATAACATCGCGCCTGTATTCCCAGAAGGGTTGGGCAGAAGTGTCCTTACCTATAATTAAACCTACAATTCGCCAGTTCAGTTTCCAGTACAGAACCTGAAATAACCTGTAATCGTAACAGAGGGCAAGGGCTTACAAATAAGAACAAGCACAGATTTTACAATTATAAAATAGTAGTTAGTTGAGTGACTTTAACCACACCAGCTCGTTTCCAATCACACAGTAGTTAAATAAAGCCTAACACTAAACACAATATCACAACATAGTCTAAATCGTTAAAGTGAAGCTCTAAACCTCTGTAAACCGAGTATTAAAACTTTATAACCAAGTGATAAAGTTTATAACACCCATTACAAATTGTTAGCACTTGTAGACCAAGCTTTATTGAGTATTAGGAAACTATGCTTGTAATTTCGCTACGTGATCGAATTGAAGAGATCCGCAGGAGAACCAAGGCAACCGATAAAACCTGAAGAATTGCTAGACATAAGTGGCAGTGATCAGGGTACATTGCTCGCAGAACAGATGGCCGCGATGAGGCCGAACGGTTCTGGAGTGGCGATCGCGTACTGGATGACGAAGCGTTAGAAGGCCTCAAGGTGGACCGATGACCTTGTGAAGGCCGCATGAATCCGCTGGATGCGGGAAGCACAGAACCGGATAAGTGGCGGTACTTGGGGGATAAGCCTCCTCCACTTGGGGGAGGCTTATGCCCAGCACTGGAAGTCTTTCGGCTAAAATGATGATGAGGTAACTAAGACCTATACATACATACATAAACTCACTCCTTCTTGCCATTGGAGTAGGCAGAAACTACAGACCGCCACCTGCTACGATCCCTACATACTCCTTTTGCCTCGTTTACGTTCATACATCTGGTCATACACGCACGCCGGTTGCGAGTACTACGCACCTGAACTTTCTGAAGAACAGCACCAATAATGATCTATAGTTCCAAGTATATAACTAGTTGTAGTCATAGATACCTACTACTCTTTGGAATGGGCCACTCACTAGCTTCATATTTCTGACTGACCGACTCCTTGATAATTCAAAACTACCTGAAAAGGTTTGATTGAAATAAATGCTTTGAGTTTAAGTTTTGAAGATTTCGAGTTCAAAGGGATTCTGAGAACTTCGTTTTAGCACGTGTAAAGGCTCTATTTATACCTAAATACTAAGAAAATGATCAGGTATAATATAATGTATGTAATAGCTGAAACATAATATGTTTCAGTCCTGGTACTGATGAAAATTTAATTTTGCATCTCGTGGTTTAGTGCCGAAGGCTTTGTGGTGTTGGGCCAAAGAATCTGTATTGCCATGCAACGTAGCAATGGTGCCACCATTTGGGGCACTTTACCAATACACAACGATGCGGACGTATTGTTCATTCCCAATGAGGTCTTCCCTTTTTTATATACTTGTACATAATATCATTATCATATTTTAGTGTTAGTTTATTTCATTGAAAAGCATGAAACATCAAAAACTAATTACTATCGCGGCCTCACAGGCCCGGTCCTAGAGGAACCGTAAAAGCAAAATTAAATGTTTACAGGAAAATTGGCAATACCCGCCGACAAAGTCAGTGACCTATTCATAGCCCGGGACAATGGGCCAGTATTGCCTATAAAACCCGTCAACATCAATTACCTGCTTACACCGTAGCAAAGAGCAAGAAACCAATAAAAAAACGAGCGAGTCTTACATATATATTATGATTGTAACATCTGACATCTTGGCTGACTGTACCAACCACTCGGAAAATGGGTTGGTACCATCTGACGGCCAACTCTAGCACCGCACGCGCTCATTGGTCAAATCAAATAGCGCGCACTTCCCCGGCTTCCTGTTACACACTTCCGTCCCTTTTTACGAAACCACTCCCACAGATTACAGGAAAGCGAGAGCCAAATTGTTACACATAAAAAAAAAACAAGTCTTTAGTCCTTTTTACATTCTTTTTGTCGCGAGGAATAAAATCACATAGTAAAACATAATTTTATGTATATCATACATTTTTACGGTCTTCAGAAACGTTCGCACATGTGTAGGTACTTACTCGAAAAACGTGTTAATATGAGGATTTTTTTCTGTTGTTTTTTACAACCTAATAGCTGAAAGGGTGTAAATTTTTATGATGTTGAGAATTGACGTTTTTGTATACGTTGTATAGACACCTAATCTTTTGCCTGGTACTCCTGATAGACGCACCTGTCCCGTCGCCGACGGGGAACCGACTATCAACGATTTTCTAGTTAAAAAAACGTACAAAATATTTTCTTCTTTTCGTGTGGTTATAGTGACAAACCTGGTGTCAGTGCTAGTTCACGGCGGTGTTTGTCGCAGCGACAAGAGCAATCAAAGAGTGTACTTGTTCAGCGACACTTGCTTGGCTGACATTACACTCGCTGAGAGACTCAGGCTTGGTACGTCGTATAAATACTCATACCATTAATCGCGCTCATACTTCGCGGACTCGCAGCACGTTGCTCGCAAACTCGTTTATAGTTGCAAGGTTTACTCGCTTCTTGTTAATCTTCAGCGGTGGGACTAGTGTCAGAAGGTGTTCTAATAAAAAGACACCCGGCCAAATTGTTTTAGATATTCTTTACGAAAAACAAATATTTAAAAAAGCCGACAGAAAAGTTTTGAGACCGTTTTGAGCTGCCAAGCTTATCGTGTTTAATTTGACAGCTAGAACTGTCAAAACTTCAACGGTTTTAGGCAGTTTTTTCAAGTGTCATTTAAACTTGTATGAAAGTTTCAGATATCTTAACCATTTCAGATATTATATCATATTCTCAACCAAGGATATTTTTTATTCTTTTTTTGTTTTATTTACGCTTGTTTAGGTTTAGTGAGGTAGGTTGATAAAAATTTGGCTGTCCCAATAACAATTTTGTGCAAAAAAAATATGTTTTAATACGGCGGCCATGTTGTGTTTCTTCTGTAATTAATGTAAATAAAGTGAGAAAAATCGTAATAACGTTGGAATTTTATGAGGTCACCTAGTTAAAAGTCAAATACCTCGAAAAAAACGTTTTTAATTTCGTTTTTAATGAAAAGTTTATAAACTACTAAAACAGCCTCACGACCTACAAAAAAGTAATACCCGAAAAAATACTCAAACGTGAATTTTCTCTTGAAACCTTTTTTTCCTGAATAAAGGTTTCTTAAAATATTCAAAGTTGATCAAGGCACCTCGATTACGATTCGTCGATACAAAATAAGTACCCTCTTAGGACTTCAAAAGAACCTAGTTGATGTTCCATTTAAATATTCAATTTGTTTTTTTAATTTAGCAATTGTAGACTCCGTATTCTTACAGAGTCTAGTAATAGTTTAAATATGAAAATTAACTATCATTCTAGTTCATGGCTTTTGAAAATAAGGTTTCAGAAATAATAGGCACTTGATCATGTACTTACATATTGTATTCCTCCATCCAACACACAAAATCAGATATACCTCACAATCAACACTAGGTATCTTTAAAACACAGCACGAGCCTAAGTACTCGTATCTCGACGTCTTATCCACGACTGAGCTCGCCGGACTGGCACGACAAACAAGATGGCGTTTTCCCCCACCATTATACCTCCGTTCCAAGTAATGCGCCGTGATTGGTTAGTCGTGCCATCCACGAACTCAGTCGGTACTACAATAGTCAAAACAATACTTTTAGTATTAAAATCAGGATTAATTTAACATAGCTTATTGACTAAAATGTTGTATAATTTACTATTGATAACAGTCGGCCATCCAAGGTACATTACAAGTCCTCGTGTAAAATTCGTGAACACAAACAACTTCAATATACCTAGCCAAAATATTATCGACGACAATTAATTATCGACCAAATTAATACATCCAAATAGTACGGTAATTATTTTATGCACACGTATCACATTATACAGCATATCAACTGTTATATTAAGTGCCAAGAAAACAACTGATCGAATTATTATAGGTACAACTGTTATTTTATAAACATTTGATTATTATTTTATTTACAAATTACAAATCACAATTTTGAGCAGTATTTCATGGCCCACTATAATTAGAAACAAGCATTATTTCACGGCTCGATGTACATATATACGGGCATTATTTCATGGCCCACGAGCATTATTTCATGGCTCGATGTAGATATACGGGCATTATTTCATGGCCCACGAGCATTATTTCATGGCTCGATGTAGATATACGGGCATTATTTCATGGCCCACGAGCATTATTTCATGGCTCGATGTACATATACGGGCATTATTTCATGGCCTAGAAACATGAAGGGTAAACCTGTAAGTAAAACTGAAACAGATAAAAGTTTGTTAATTTATACTTCTATTATAAGAAGGAAAGATTTTTTTGTTTGTTTGTTTGTTTGTTTGTACCGAATAGGCTCCGAAACTACTGGTCCGATTTGAAGAATTTTTTCAGTGGTAGTTAGCTCATTTATCGAGTAAGGCTGTAGGCTATATATCATCACGCTAGGACCAATAGGAGCGGAGTACCAATGAAGGATGTTTCAAAAGCGGGGTTTTTTTAGCGTTAGTCCAAAGTAACTATTCCACGCGGACGAAGTCGCGAGCAGAAGCTCTAGTCACAAATATGTATATACGGGCTGTATTTCAAGCCCACTATAATTAGAAACGAGCATTATTTCATGGCTCGGAGTACATATACGGGCATTATTTCATGGCCCACGAGCATTATTTCATGGCTCGATGTATATATTATACGGGCATTATTTCATGTCCCAAAAACTTGAAATGTAATTTTGTAAGTAAAACTGAAACAGATAAAGGTTCGTTAATCACAAATATGTATACACGGGCATTATTTCATGGCCCAGAAAATTTAAAGGTAAACCTGTAAATAAAACTGTAACAGGTAAAGGTTTTTAATCACAAATTGAATAATAATATTGACATTTGCTGTAAGAACACCTAATTAGGTTATTCGCTGTCATTGCCAGACGAAATGTCATGTGTTGTATTAAAATTGAACCACGCCTCAATTTTGTCACTTGAAACAAACTGTCGAGTAAGACCAGTTAGATTTTCATGTTCGGGCAATATCCTCAATTTGACATGGGGTAAAATTTGTAATTTGTGATAAGCCTGTCTGATAAGCTTCTAACAGCTTATAAGTAAAAGTAGGTTTAAAAGACCAGATAAGTCGTCTGACAGGTCGGAAACACTTCTAGTCACTTGGACCCGATAGTCTAATGCCGAATAGAGCCTCTATGGTGTTCGATTTATGCTACTATGCATACTGAACATCAGCTAGATGATCATTGCATTTTAATTTCAAGCAGCCAACACACTTCATTATTCTTCAACATATAATTTGAGTACGTCATCAAACCGAGGACCCCTTAGGTTAGAATAGAAAAGTATTTACCTGTAAACCATCACAGATATAAATGTAGAAATAACAATAAATGTTAATGTCGTTTCTATGTTAATATGTAGAATTCTAACTATTCTTTGAATCTCACTATCTGCGCCTTGAGCTGTAAACTGAGTTAACTAATCGTAATCACTACCCAAGTAACAAATGCTTCTATAATCAAAGCGTTTAATCATCAGACAGTGATATAGTACGCCCATAATAGTACCTATTGTGACTGCTTGCACTATAAAGGGTTTTAACAGAGCGTTTTGGTCCTAAAAGATTAAAGAGCTTTTAAGTTCCATAATTAAGCTTTTAAAACGCTTACAAATCCATACAAAGGAATCTTTAAAGTGTTGCACTGTAATAGATATGCAAAAAGCGATTATGGTACCATTAAGACTTCTACACGACCTTACTGACACATTAATGTACTCATCTGTTTTGCATTAATAATGCGTCAAAATAATTTCTACAGCACGAGTATTGTAGCGGTATCGAAAACGCAATTACAGGATCAATCTGCACTACTAAAGTACCTTGCACAACCATTACGTAACCTTTTAGCTCCCTCAACATCGCTATGGGGCCAGTTCTGTAAAAGTAATGAAAACTCTTCCATAGTACTAAATAGTGCCATAGTATTAAATTGTTAACAGCTCTATTCAGTGAGTTTGTGTCATCGCTAAGACCAAAGCGTAACACAAAAGCACTAAAATTTATAAGTAATGGACTAATTAGATCTAAACTAAAACTATATTTTCAGTATCAATTTTAACAGTAGTATTTTTTTATATTTTATTACGACCTAATCCCAAAGTATGCCCCAGGGTGCATTTAATGCAACTATACAAATAAATTTATTTTGAGTACACTATTTTATATTTAATCAGTGAACCCTGTTTCATTTTTAGTGAAAATATGGCTGCTGTTTTCTGCCATGATAGTACATTAGCACCATGGCTGGAGCCAATGTGTACTATAGCAGCCATAGTCGGAACAAGTCCTTATTTTATTAATTTACTTTTAATTAAAACACGAAAATTAAGAAGGGCGAATTGTCAAATTTGAAATTAGCATATTGATTTTATCGATACAATAATTTAAGTGCAAGTTATGACAGAGTTACAGTCCATGAATATTTTGTAGCATGTCCCTTTTATTTTACTTTAAGGAACAATGGCAAATGTCATATAGAATAATTATCCGATATATTTTGTGTTCTATGACACTTACAAATATGATAAAAAGATCACTGGCATCGTTTATGTCGCATAATAGCACCACAACCATGTTTTGTTTACTTTTATAATGTAAATTCGCGACACGAACGTCGCAGACAGCACCATCTTAGCACCAAAAAGCGTTTTTCGACACTTTTACATTTCAACTATAGAGCTGATTTATCACCGTGACGGCCTTGATGTCATGTTTATAGAACAAATGAGTGATCAAACTAGGGCCGCTTTGGCGTTCTGCAAACTTTTACAAAACCATTACAGTACTAATCATTAATACTAATTAGCACGTTCTAAAACGTTCTCAGGACCTTATAGTACCAAACTTTGTTACTTGAGTAACGACATCACGACCCTGATGCAGCCCCATTCCTACCAGCTAACTCTACTTATGTTTATTTAATTCTTCTTTCAGGAATTAAATCCCTCATAAGATAAGAAAACATCCCAAAAATGCACACCTATAGAGTCTATCCTAAATCGCAATAGTTTTTTTTGGTTTTTTAAATAAGAATTCAGAGGAGAACAGTGCCACTATGCCACTGGCATGGTGGGTCAGATCAATCGGGGTTTCCGCACTCCCTACGGCGCGGGGCGAGCCCTTCTCGAGCAAATTGTTACCGGGAGAAAAATGCGTAGGCGAGAATGAGATTGAATGAGGTGTTGTTGAATTTCGTAGATTTGCAAATATTTTATTGTGTCAACGTGTTGATAGATAAATTAACTGTAATTTTATTTTCTTTTGCATTTGTGTAGTAGCAACTTATAACATACTTTTTGAATTTAAATATTTGTAATAGACTGTTTTTCAGCAACAATACTACGACCAAAAATACCTATTATAGTTCTATTTCTGCAAAACATTGATAATTTAGTTTGTATAGCGATAGCTCTTTGGGTCTACTACTTGATCTTAAGATATATGGCGTTTATGTAAGAAAAGTAAAGAGATAACTTTAATTTTGAGGTATCACCAGTCTTACCAAGGGGTATCGTATTAAGTACCCAGTTACTGGGTTATGGAGGTCAGATAGGCAGTCTCTCCATACAAAACACTGGCACTCAGTCGCATCCGGCCAGACCGGAAGCCAACCCCAAGACAGTTGGGAAAAGGCTAAGAAGATTGAAGATTGATTGGCTCTAATGAAAGTTGTAGCTTCGCTAGTGTAGTACTACGAGTATATAACTCAAACGGAAAGTGATTGGCACTAAAACTCGAACTTTCATTTCGAAATGCTGACAAGCTAAATATTGAGCATTAACTCCCAAAATCTATAAACGTTATGCAAAAGCCGGGTTTCGACACCGGGTGGTTATTTCTACCTCATGACCTATTCTATTGCATGGACTACACTTCTTAACGGGACGAGTGCACTGAAATGTGACATGACCCTCCTTTATGCAATTTGAACAACGTGTAGGCCGCCTAGGGTTTGAGCTATTTTGGTATTTTTAAGGTTGACCGGTAGCTATATAGTTTATGCTCGTTGTTGAATTTAGTATTTCGAGCATTATGCAAATACGAAAGGAGTTTTATTTTAGGGTCGAAAAATTGAGCTACCTCAGCACCTAATCTAACCGACCGGTCGTCGATGCCATGCAAAGTGCATTCGACTGCCCTTTTCCCAATTACACCATATCTATTGATTAGGGACGGTTTGTCATAATAATACTTTTCTAAGGAGTCCGTGAACTTAGCCCGCTCGGCCAACATAATTATTGCTCAGCATTTGGCCATAATTTTCATGTGATGGAAAAGTAGCCAAAAGTTTCTCCTGCCATTCAGCCCAAGTAAACAGGACTGACGGAGGGCCCCTTGTACCATCTTTGGGCAATACCCTTTAGTTTTGGTAATGTAAAATGAATTGCTTGCTTCTCCGACCACATATAAATGGTTGCGCACTCGTTGACTTTATGAAGCCACATAGTCATTGTCTGTTCCCGTTTACTTGGGTCATATTCCGGAATCGAGATGTTCAGGGAACCTAATGTGTCGGCACCATTATTAGCCATAGATTTTAAAACATTGACAACTTCCGAAAAAATAGATAATCCAAATGGAGAAGTCAACTCACCTGTGGTCTGCGGCTAGCAAGTCTCTCACCACGCTAGCTTGCGGCTGCCTTATTGAGCTACGCGAACGGCAGCTCTTACAGCTTCTTGGCGAGTTGCAGCTTGCACGGCCAGGAGAGAGTTGTCCTGATGCTCGGCGGTCCAGCCTGCTCGATGCTCGGCGGTCCAGCCTGCTCGATGCTCGGCGGTCCAGCCGGCTCGATGCTCGGCGGTCTAGCCGGCTCGATACTCGGCGGTCTAGCCGGCTCGATGCTCGGCGGTCCAGCCGGCTCGATGCTCGGCGGTCCAGCCGGCTCGATGCTCGGCGGTCCTCCCGGCTCGATGCTCGGCGGTCCAGCCGGCTCGATGCTCGGCGGTCCAGCCGGCTCGATGCTCGGCGGTCCAGCCGGCTCGATGCTCGGCGGTCCAGCCGGCTCGATGCTCGGCGGTCCAGCCTGCTCGATGCTCGGCGGTCCAGCCTGCTCGATGCTCGGCGGTCCAGCCGGCTTGATGCACGGCGGTCCAGCCGGCTCGATGCACGGCGGTCCAGCCGGCTCGATGTTCGGCGGTCCAGCCGGCTCGATGTTCGGCGGTCCAGCCGGCTCGATGTTCGGCGGTCCAGCCGGCTCGATGCTCGGCGGTCCGCCAGCCTCGATGCTCGGAGGTCCGCTCGGCTCGATGCTCGGCGGTCCGCCCGGCTCGATGCTCGGCGGTCCGCCAGCCTCGATGCTCGGAGGTCCGCCCGGCTCGATGCTCGGCGGTCCGCCCGGCTCGATCCACGATGTTTTATTACATAAAACAATAAAATTATATTAAAAGAAATCAAATTTGTATGTAGGTCTATACGAGTATTAATCAGTTGAAGGGCACTGAACGAGACAATAGAATTTTTATTGTTATTACATCTGGGGTCTGGGGTGTTTAGTGTCCCTCAAAGTGTTAAGCAAATTTTTTAAAAAAGCGTAGCTAGGTCGTGTTTCATTACAACACAATAAAACAAAACGTTAATTTTTGTTTTTACTTTAAATAAGAATATCAATGTAATTTGAACAGTCAAGAACCAAAACAAATTGATAACGTAGAAGAAATATAACAACAAATTAGGAGGAAAAATAAAATAAACCCACATATAAATAATTAAGGGTAGAAAAATATTTAACTAGCCAAAACAGGAATCTTTACCCACTTCTGAGATGTAGACTCCGTATTCTTACAGAGTCTAGTAATAGTTTAAATATGAAAATTAACTATCATTCTAGTTCATGGCTTTTGAAAATAAGGTTTCAGAAATAATAGGCACTTGATCATGTACTTACATATTGTATTCCTCCATCCAACACACAAAATCAGATATACCTCACAATCAACACTAGGTATCTTTAAAACACAGCACGAGCCTAAGTACTCGTATCTCGACGTCTTATCCACGACTGAGCTCGCCGGACTGGCACGACAAACAAGATGGCGTTTTCCCCCACCATTATACCTCCGTTCCAAGTAATGCGCCGTGATTGGTTAGTCGTGCCATCCACGAACTCAGTCGGTACTACAATAGTCAAAACAATACTTTTAGTATTAAAATCAGGATTAATTTAACATAGCTTATTGACTAAAATGTTGTATAATTTACTATTGATAACACAATTTTAGCTAACCGACCGCGCTGTATCGCTAGGGACAGTTTTTGTTATGCTGGACATACTCTAATATGATCTTTTGGGCCTACCTTCGTTTAATTTAAGTACAAGAGTACGTCTTCTTTTTTGTCCCTGTCACCTCCCCACACTTAACTTTTTTGCTAGAAAAATAAATAGGAGCCGAGAATAACGAAAACAGCCGAAACTGTGGAAAAAATATCAGCAAAGTAAAGTAACTTGTATATGAAATAAATTATTTAACATCATGGGACTACGCTGGCGTCAATGAGACTGCTTAAGAGCGTTTATGCGAAAGTCGGCAACGTCGCAATTAGATGATTATCTCACTGTTTTGATGAATTTGGCAATTTGGTATGCAAATATGAAATATGGCTAACTTATGAACTAAAATATTGAAGAAATGTGATAATTAATATCGTAACGCCGAATATTTAGTTTCAGATGTAAAAAAAAGTAGGTTGGAAACTTTCCAAATGCCTTTTTTACACCTAAAAAATATTATAACACTGAATTTGATGTTATACATCAAATTCAGTGTTATAATATTGCAATTCATTATTAATATTCTAGTTCGCTAGTTAGTAATATTGCCAAATTAATCAAAACAGGTAAAATATTTGACAGCTATTTGCGACGTTGCAAACTTTTAGAATTTCCTGCAAAAACTCCTTTAAATTAACCGTCAAAAAACAAAACAGGGACAATATATTTCGCCTACCGTTATATAAATAAAACTTAGAAAATGAATACCACCACAAAATTGATTGGCAAAGCAGAAGAATTCGCACCACTTCCCACTTCTCTAGTTGTATGGAAGTGAATTGACCATAACGGTCGAATGACCCGTGCTAACAAGGTGGCTTTAGGGATTCGATATCCATATATCGAATCAAAACTATCGATACCTACTGTTACCAATGAGAACAGTAAAGTACAGTAACAGTAAACTTTGACATTGACAGCTTTATGTATCAATTAGGGTGATTTTCATTTCGTTTGCGAGTGGTACCAATGTGCGGTTCACCGTACATGAAGGTTTAATTAGTACCTATCAGCCCAATATTATTCTACCCAATATACGTTTTTGCAAGCGAGTTTTGTCCAGTCAATCTGCCAAGTATTTTCCCAACTATATTGGGGTCGGCGTCTAGTCTAACCGGATGCAGCTGAATACCGGGTATTTTACATGCTGCATAACTGACCTCCTTAACCAAGTAACTGGGTAATACGATATACTTTGGTTGGACTGGTTGTCAGACTTTCTGGCTTCTGAGCTCCTTAAGTTCTGAGTTGAGCTCCACGATTACTGACATATGCTTGCACTGACTGGACAGGTCCACTCTAATCTCTGTGGTTCTTTCCTCAAAAACCATTACAGACACTAACCTACATGGTCCTCATATGACCTGACCAAGATTATGTCTGGACTTTAAAAGAAACTGTGACCTCTGAGTTTGTTTCGGCCTTTCTTCTCAGAGTAGTCAGATAGGAAACGCCGAACACATCTAGCTAATTTTTTTTTTAATATGACATTTTAGGAGTATGAGGAACAGGGTGTAAAGTTCACTCATCCACCATAGAAAAGGGAGGATCCTCCAACCAGACGGGTTGTTATGTCTGGCGGGCAACTGCCCATATGTTGATTTTCGGATAGTCTTATCTATGTTATTCGCTCAGTAAACTTTAACTGCGAGATGTAGGAATTGTGTGACGTCATGTCTTTTTGTTTCGTAGTTTTTGTATGTGGCGGTCTAACCGCTACAACATCAACAGTGATTCCGATATCTCTATTCTATAACATATATATATCTGTAGCGGTGACACCGCCACATACGAACTTCGCAACAAAGACATGACGTCACACAATTCCTGCATCGCGCAGTTAGAGTTTACCGAGCGAAAAACATAGATAAGACGATCCGAAATCAACTAATGGGCAGTTGCCCGCCAGACATAACACCCGTCTGGTTGGAGGATCCTCCCTTTTCTATGGTGGATGAGTGAACTTTACACCCTGTTCCTCATGCCCCTAAATATCTATTAACAGAATAACAATTTACCTTGATTTCTTTTCTGATCCACGAATGATAGCCGAGACTCAACGGTTTAACGTGCTTTCCGAGGCACGGAGGAGTCTCGGTATGTAAAGATGGTTACCCATGCACGGACCAACACAGGCAAACGCAGGTTAACCTGATGGATCGACCCGTGCGGCTATTATCATTTAGCCACGAGTATATGGTAGCAAAAATACCTACCGATACTACTAAAAACATCGATACATTTTTTCGACACCCTACTACAAAGGTAATTAAACTAGCGAGCCACAGACTGAACTTGCCACATGTATTGATTTTAGTTAACTGTGTACTGACGTCGTTCGGCCCATCGGTTTTGTTTAGCTATGTCGGATGGGCGTAGAATAATTAATTAGTAGGTACGTAGTACTTACTGATTAGTTGAAAGTTTATTGGGAGGTTTTGTTAGTGTTACTGGGCTTTAAGGGTACGTTAGTCAGTCAATCTTCCTTACAAACTTAGTATGGTGATTACTCGTCTGTTTGATGGTGTACGTTCAAAATTATAAATTATATCAATTTTTATTGTAGTTTTTTTTTTCTAAAAATAATATTGCTTTGAAGAAGTTATGAGCGTCGAAACTTCCATTTTTCAACACTAAGTTTAACTCGTCTTTGGGCGTAAATAAATAACATATGTGGTAAGAAAGTGGCAAAAAGAAACGGTACAGGGATAGATATTATTCAATAATTCGTCGACAGAATAAGTCGAAGACATATTGTGACATCTCCCAACGCGCACTGGGCCCGCGTGGTATACGGCCCACTCCCTCTCACAGAGAGGAGGCCTGAGTCCCGTCAGTGGGAACATTAAGCTGATTATAATTGCTGTTGTTGTTAGGCAGAGTGTACGTATAATACAGCCACATTTCGCCAGTTATGTTTAAGTGGCATTTAATAGGAGGCACGCCTCTTGCCATCACGATAGTTTAAGTATATGTCTAAACAGCAATTATTTCAAATAAGTAGAGTTTTCTTTTTCTTTTCTTTCTTAGTGCAGTATATCTCTTGGCTAAGTAATAAAAGCCGCACGGGTCAATCCATCAGGTTAAGCTACGCTTGCCGGGTTTGGTCCATGGATGGGTCTTGACATACCGAGACTCCTCCGTGCCTCGGAAAGCACGGTCCCGGCTGTCATTCGTGGATCTTTGACAATCGTTACGGGTCGTCAGAAGCCCGAAAGTCTGACAAACAGTCTTACCAAGGGGTATCGTATTACCCAGTGACTGGGTTGTGGAGGTCAGATATGTAGCCGCTCCATGTAAAATACTGGTATTCAGACTCATTCAATTAGACTGGAAGCCGACCCAACATAATTGAGAAAAGGCTAATAAGATGATGATGAGCATATCACTTGAATATTCGCCGTCAATTTTGAACAAAATAAGAACTCAATTTCATATAAACATCCAATTTAAAGTCTAAAAGTACTTTCTTTTAAATTTCCTCTCTACAACGTTACTTTCAAAACTACTCAACAACTTATACTTTTCAACGTCGTTCGTATAACTTTGATCTCAATGTAGAAGTAACGAAATGGAATAAGTTTGTAACCTGGGGCGGCCATTTTAACCAGTCTTTGGACTAACGATGACCTGATTAGATAGTTATGTTAATGTTATTATGTTAACTCTGTAAGTATTAGTCTGAAAATGTAGACAAGTGGATTTAAAAGAGAGATACCGTTTTTCATGAGATTTGTTTGTGTCCCTGGTGTATTCGAAACCACAAATCCCATTATACAGAAACGCCCAAACCTATTTATTTTATATAATAATATTATAGTTAATAAATAAGTAATTTAATAGTACTAAATAGGTTAAAAAAAACAGTTTTATACGTAAAAAAATTGCTATTCGACTTTCCGAGAAAAACATACCGAGACAAACTCAGAGATCTTTTAATGCTGCAGTCTTTTTATAATACTGAGGACCATGCTGATCAGAGTCTAAGATGATCTTTTGAGGAAAGATCCACACATAAATAAGACAAATATTATATTTGTCGCCTCTGGGGACTCTTTGCAATATGGAAATCAGTCCCCCATTATGAAATGTCAACCGTGCATTACTTGTTCACAGCGCAATCATGTATTCATCCTGAAATGACATGTCATGTTGATTGAGCGATTGTTCTCTGATTCCGATAAACTTTGAATAATCAAGTTGTTACAGCATTTCAAGTACGTAGACCATTTTCAGTGTACCTACTGGTAACAGTGTTAGGAAAGAAAATGGCCCATGTTTATAAAGAAGTTATTAGGAGAATATTCCCTCGGATAAAGGAATAGGTGGAGAGCTTTATTTCCTAGATAGGTTGAAGAACAGGCCTGTATGACGTTAATCACCATTTTTCACCCTCGGATTTGCTGATGCTTTAAGCTTTCAGACGCTTTAATAATGTGAATGCATTTTTGTTTCATTCTAACACGATATCTACAAAATAACATAGAAATGAACGTTCATCTGCTAATTTCATTTAGTTTTACTTCATTCTGAGCGCCAGTGAAAAATGCCAAAGTTGCTGGAATTCAGACTATATACATAACATCACGCCTCGTTTCCCCGAAGGGTTGGGCAGAGGTGTACCTGTAGCAGATACACCCACATTTCGCCAGTTATGTTTTAAGTCCCATGTAATAGGGGGCGAGCCTGTTGCCATCAACCGGGCACAAATCCAGACTCCGGGCTGGTACTGAGAAATTCCAGATAGAAAAACCCAATAACACTTTGCCCGACCGGGGATCGAACCCAGGACCTCATGCACAGCGGTAGCGCTTGCTAATTCGAATTCAGACTAATTAATTCATTTTCACTTTAGGTACATTCTGAGTAAAAATCATTTTGAGTAAAAGTCATTTTGAGTAAAAAGTGCCGAATGAAAGACATAAATGAACAAAAAGTGAAGCGTCAGTTGTACCAACATTAGCTAGAGGCATATACTATATTTGAAATAAAATTAGACATTTAATCAAACTTTTTTAAAGTCCAATCAACCGATTCTGAATTCTATACCGTAGGCATAAGGATGGCATTAAAAGCGAAAAAAGTGGTTACAATACCAACTGTTTACTGCAGCTGCCTTTTGTCATGCCACTAACGCAATAGAAGTCAAAATCGGTTGAACGGACTGTAAAAAAGGTTTAGTTAAATGTCTAATTTAATTTCAAATGGAGTTATAGTTAAAATATCTCCTGTGCCTACAATTTCTCATGTACCTACTTATTATCATCATCAGCCTATTAATGTTCCCACTGCTGGGACACAAGCCTCCTCTCTGTGAGAGGGAGTGGGCTGTAATCTACCACGCGGGCCCAGTGCGGGTTGGTAGATGTCACATGTCTTCGAATTTTTGGTTCTAAGACATGCCGGTTTCCTCACGATGTTTTCCTTCACCGTTTTGAGAGCAGTGGTGATGAAATTATTTACACAAAGTAATGCGCCTGCTTGGGTTCAAACTCACGACCTACAACTCGTAAGTCGGGGCCGTTACTACTGGGCCACCACTGCTCTTAATACCTACTTTCAAATCGACTTAGCCACAATTAAGCCGACTCTTAACGTCATAAGCTACAACTTAAAAAGACTTTCATACTAGAAAATTGAAGACATATCTCACACAACGACTTTTATTCATGTTTAAAGCCATACATATACCTTTCATTCCATACAAAAGACGATGTATGATATCTTGGTGTAATCCTAGACCTATTGTGGTTGGTCTATTGTGTCGTGTAGGTAGGTTATAACATTGTTACGTAGGACATAATATGGTTGTAGCAAGGACGCGGGTGAAGGGTTGGGTTAGATGTACATGTATATTTTGTGGTATGAATTTGTTAGGGATAATTTGCATGTTTTTGATTGATATTGTGAGTTTATATTGGATATTACTGTCATTGTTGAAGGAAAATCATTGTGAGGAAACCTAGACTTATATACATACATACATATATAAACTCACGCCTTCTTCCCATGGGGGTAGGCAGAAACTACAGAACGCCATCTGCGCCACCCACGCTTCGTTTACGTTCATAAACGCACGCCGGTAGCGAGAACTACGCACCTGTCCTATCTGAAGAATATCACCAATAAGGTAAGTACTTACATGTCCTCCTAGGGCGTCCGCTCCCGGCGTAGACTTGTTATTAATATTAGTTTTTTTTTGTTGATGACCCTTATGCCTTCTCTTCTTGTTTACAGAGACGTGGGGCGGACGCGACTATTTTTCACGCCACGCCGCACGCCCCGCTCCACGCCCCGCGTTTCCATAAACAACATCGTATATTGCTATAATATGTTTGTGTTTGCGCGTGTGATGACGCGGGCCGCTGTACGCGCCGCTGCACGCTCCGCCTGTCTGTAAACAGAAAAACGTCCGACGCACCGCCGAACGCCACGCCGCACGCCACACTCAACGTCCCGCGTCTCTGTAAACAAGCACACTGACGCCACGCAAAATCCTGCATCGCACAAGCAGAGTTTACCGCACGACTAGCATATATAAAACTTCCCAACATCAATCGTCAAGCAGTAGCACACCAGAGAAAACACCCGTCTGGTCGGAGCATCCTCCCTTTTCTATAGAGAATGGGTGAACATTATACCTTCATATTCATATATTTGCATTCCACAAGGTAAAACAAGATGTTAACAAAAAGGGTTTGAGCTAAGAGCCGTTGTAGACCCTGTCAGGGCACAGCAAAAAATATTGTTAGATACATTACTTACAAGTTAAAAGTCGTACATGAAAACTGAACCTAGACCTGACCTGACCTGACCTTATTCCTTATACATCTATATGTGAATTGAAAGTAGGTACCTTAATTTGACTAAAAGCTTGTTTTATTGGGTTCGAATAGGCGGATGGATTAAAAATAGAACAGAATTTGAATAAAATTCTGCTTGTTAAGGTGCAACTAGTCGCGGGCTCGAACTCAATGGTGGGCATCGCCAAAAACCACACTGTCTCACCTGGCATCGTGTCCGACAGAGATAGTATCAGTGATGAGCAGTTAGAAGCTGATCTACATGGACAACGTATAGTTCGCACGCACAGAAACACCGTACCGACCAATTTTAGTAAAACGAGCGCGTCGAAAATTACGAAAAGGCCTTTGGAAAAAAGGTTTTTCTGAAATAACCACTGCATAAATCAATTACAAATAAAATTTATTGAAATCTTCGTAAATTTTTCTGTGTCGGTACGGATTTTGTTTTCGAGATTTCACACTTCTTGTATTACTTATTTACGCCCAAAGTTGCGATAAAATTAGCAAGAAAAACGAATCTTTGTTGGCTCATAACTTTTTAATGGCTTTTTATTTTACTATTCTGCTTCCGTACAGACAATTTTAATAATGAGACCTAACGATATCATGTTTAACTTTGAATGTACGATGTCAAATAGTGGAGTAAAACCCCTCCGAAGTTTGTATGGAAAAAATATCAAATTGTTTCACCTTAAGTTAACCAGTGCATATGTATCTTGAATTTGTGAAACCGACCAGTGTGAGGTTCTTTGTTCGATGTTTGGTTTAAGAATTGATTGGATCTTTAATAATGAAAGTGCCTCAAGGATTTTAGTGCCATTTTTCGACTGAAATACCGAACAGATTTTTATGCAGAAAAGTAAATAAAAGACGCCACTTTTGATTTTCATTTCTGAAAATTGAAAATTTTACAGGAGACCGAAGCGTGGTTTGAAACGAATTTAAAATATGTACGAAATATGGCGGATGGAAAAATGGGTTTGCAAAAATGAATTGGGTTTTGATAAATATTGGACAGGAACCAGAAATATAGATACGAGTACAACTGTGATGTACAATATTCTCCGTTCTGTTAATTCAATAGCTGTTTTCCTAAAAGCGATTTTACAAGAATTTTCTCTTAACCAGGCAATAAGGAACACTTTTCTTGTATAACACAATAAAGCTACTAAGAATTCCGCTCGCCTCGCAACAAAACGATATAAAACATTAAGAATCTGAAACACAAACAGTTTAAGAAACTCTTCAAGAAATCGGCAAAATAAAACTGGGACAAACTTCTTAATATATACCAAAGTTATAAAACTTTTATATTTTAGTTTGTGAAAGTCGCATTTAGGAGGTACAGTGAGTGATAACACTTGCACTACGAAAATCGCCCTTACTGCAATGACATAAAGGTGTTGACACAGGCCTCCTCTATGCGAGAGGGAGTGGGCTGTAATAATCTACCACGAGGGCCCAGTGCGGGTTGGTAGATGTCACATGCCTTCGAATTTTTGGTTCTAGGACATGCCGGTTTCCTCACGGTGTTTTCCTTCACCATTTTGAGAGCAGTGGTGATGAAATTATTTACACAAAGTACTCGTAAGTCGGGGCCGATACCACTGGGCCACCACTGCTCTCGAGTCGAACCGGGTGCTGTTAAATACCATTTTACATGGAGCGACTGCCTATCTGACCTCCACAACTCAGTTACTGAGTAACACGATACCTTTGGTAAGACTCTTTGTCAGACTTTTGGGCTTCTCGACTACCCGTAATGAAGTCAAAGATCTACGAATGACAGCCGGGACTAATGGCTTAACGTGCTTTACGAAGCACGGCGCACGGAAGGGTTTGGATATATAATGGATGGTCACCCATCCGCGAAACGACCGTGGCAAGAGTAGCTTAACCTTCCATGGACCCGTACGGCCTTCTATAATTTAGCCACGAGCCCATCGTCAATTGTTATTATTTATGTGCGGTTGAAATGCCAAAATGGTTATACTTATCGGTGTGCGGTGGACTGTACACGTGTGGTATCTAAAGTCGGTTTGAGAAGCACAAGTACCGTTTTATGTTAGTGGCATTTTGGTAGAATATCTTTTCTATTGTCAAAAGCCTACTAACTTTTACTGTGCTGGTACTGTTGGTAACCAGTTCGTTAGTAGCTTTCAGATACTAAGCATTTTCTTTGGAATAGATAAGTATCCTCATTGTTCTTGTAATCCTATTAAACGATAACGAAATGTGAATCTATCTTTATCTTTAAAGGGAATTTTAATGTAGAAACTTGCTAAGCTGAACAAAGCCTGAAAATCATTCACCTACAAGAACCAATTATATTAATCTTGAGAACCAACTTGGTGGAAAAGACAACACAAAAACAGATTTAAAGATAGCCTTTTGCCTTGCTTTGAAACAGTCTATAAGGTTAAAATAAAGGTGAACTAGTAGGCATAGACAACCTCGTTGGTCTAATGGTCGTAAGAGCTAGCTGACCATGAGGTCCTGGGTTCGATTCCCGGGACAGGCAAAGTGATGTTAGATTTTTCACCAGAAACTTCTCAGTATCAGCCCGGAGTCCCCGGTTGATGGCAATAAACTCGCCCCCTATTACATGGGACTTAAACATAATTGGCGAAATGTTGGTAAAGGTACTGTAGGTACCGCTACTGCCTAACCCTTCGGGGAAGCAAGGTGTGATATTATGTAGTAGGCAAAGCAAATACCTACGTATAAGTTTCCATATAATATTTCCAAACAAATAAACATCTACTGAAAAAAATCATGACTATAAACTTATAAAACTTAGCGTTTGTTGAATTTCGCACGTAAAGCCCCAACTGTTAAGTTCTAACTTAAAAAGTTTAGTTTTAACTTTATCCTTTCTTGTATCTGCAATGCGGCTAGACTAGTCCAAACAACTCAGGTACTACAATAGTTTAGGTAATGTGTTACTGACTTACAAAATGGAGTAAGGCAAAAGATAATTACAAGGGTAACACTGAAAGTTTTTAGAACGGACTGGTTAGAAACAAATTCAATGAAAAATTTATTTAAATTTCGAATTTAGAACGCTTTGGTAACATGATGATGTTTATTGAACTCATCTGTCATTTATTCCTATAAATTGGCGGCAATTTGTAACTAAAAATTTCGTTTAGCGCGTCAGACGAATTTAACGCGAGAAAATTTTCGCTCTATGATTTATTACAACTTTCGTTGTCAACAGTCAAAAACCAAGTTATGATAGACTACAATTAGCCTAACATGATGAAACCCCATCACGTGCCACTGTTTACTGGTTACTGGTTACGTGCCACTGATTAGAAATCTTACTGATGACCTGCGTGAGGGACGTCCTGCAACGGCGACAACTGTCGATAACATCATTGCTGTGCGGCGCATGATTGAAGCTGATAAAAGAGTGACCTCCCAACTAATTCCGGAAAACTTAGGCATTAGTATGAGTCAGGTGCAAAAAATCTTACTTGAGCATTTAAGCGTGTAGGAAACTATGTACTAGATCATAGGTTCCGAACTTGGGGGTAAATACCCCCGCGGGGGTAAATCAGCTATTCTGTGGGGGTAACAAAGAACCTAATAATTAAGACCTAATCTAATAAAATACCTAGCTCTTCGTTGTGGATTTCCAGCAATGGTGAAAATCTGGTACAGCTAACAGAGCTTTAAAAATGCTTATATCCTTTGCCACCACCAATTTTAACGTATTTTATATAAATAATGATATTAAATCATGTTCCATATTGAGACGGTTTCTGATGGCCTTTGTTTTTAGTGTAACCTAAGTTGAAAAACCACTCTCTCATATAATATATGAGAGAGTGGTTTTTCATCGCAATCGCATCGCATATGATACCCTTAATAAATGTATTTATTAAAGGTACGCTGACCACACAGTATACACGTGTACAGTTCACCTCCTAGTGACTTTAAGGTTTTAAACTTAAAGTCACTAGGAGGTGAACTGTTTATGCATGACAGTCACACTAATGTTATAAAACATTTAAAAAAATAAGTATTTTAAAAACAACAACAAACTATATTAGTCTGAGTATTCAAGTGTCTCATACAAAACGCTACGAAACCTTTTCAATGAGCATGTAAATATGTGTTTCGAATGCTTTATTGTAGGCTACTGTCATACGCCGAAATGATGAATGTAGACCGGTGTTAGATCAGCAGATAGGTACGTACTGGTGAACGTAGACCAGGGTTAGATAGGCAGGTACCTACTACAACGAGTTACGGTACTGTTTATAAATAAACGTATATGGACTTATAAAGGTTAAAGGTCTAAGTAAATGACGCAATAATCAATAGTGGTAATAATTATCATAATTTATAATTATCATTTTTTATTTTTTTATCCGTTGTTGCTAAATGTACCTTTTTTTTGTGTAAAGAGGAGAGGAGTGCTCCTCTCCTCGTCGTTTATATTAACCAATAGAATTGCATAAAATATACGCTCGCTTCAGTGGATAGGGATTTGCGAACTAGTTTAAAAAGTCATACAAAACCGGAAAGCGAACTGAAACAGCGGAGCGAATAAGCGGAAAAAACCGACTGCGGTTATAGGCAGCCCACTCAAATGACACGTCGCGTGAACTCGGCCTAGCTCCGCGCAGTCCGCAACTCGCAACTCCGCTCCGCATCAATGAACAGAGACAGTCCGCCACTCCGCTCCGCATTACTCCCTTGCTCCGCTCCGCTGCCTCGCTCCTCGTCAATAGACAAGCAGCGTGAACCTGGAAACCTGCACTTAGCAACCCGCTAGGGGAATTAACATTAAGCATAATGCTAACGCTTAAACCTTTTGCTTCTAGTATTATAGTTTTGTGTATGTAGGTACCACTACTCTAGCTGTAATACTGAAGACAATAAAAGTTATTAACCGACTTCTTTTATTTTTCTATTCCATTACGCCAGTGTTGTAGGTACCTATTTACTTTAAGTAAGTTTTCAAACATTTTGACCCCGTAAAAATAAATTAATAAAGTATTTATTATGCAAAACACAAAGGGTCCATAATTGATCCCTTTTGTACCTCAGAAATATAGAATTTCCCAGAAATGATATTTATCCTTCCAACCGGAAACGTTTGATCCGTTTTGATAAATAATTCAGACCTTAATAAAAATATATTTAATGGTTTCGGAAGACGAATCTTTTTTTCGTTTATGGTTCTAACAGAAGTTGATAAATAAAAAAAGACAACGGGTTGCACTCCGGGAGTGCCGGCAGAAGTGATAAGTTGAACATTAACGTTGTGCATTTTTGAATATTTTGTAATGGTTCGGAAATACCTAATTTCGGACGATTTGCTTTATTTATCAGTATAAAAGTACTATAATTTATGTGGTTAAATACAATATTCATTAGTAGTAGTAGTATATTAATTTATTTTCAAAATATGGTCTAACAAAAATAACCAATTTATTTAAACACTTTTCATGAAGTATGTTTTAACTGATTTTTTTTACCCATCAATATGGGTAACATTTCTTACCTCGCAATCTTTACGTAATGTCAAAGACTACTTATTTTGATATTTACTTTGACGGTTGCTAGGCAACGGATCTTACGGCACGTTTTGACGCGAGTTTAACATTTTTTACCCATCCCAAAAAAAGTGCACAACGCCGCTCAAGAAGTTTTCACTTAAAAAAATAATTTAAGTAACTCAACTCATATACAAAAAAAATATTGGGGGTTGGTCCGTGGATGGGTGAGCATCTTTGCATACCGAGCCTCCGTGTCTCGGAAAGCACGTTAAGCCATTGGTCCCGGCTGTCATTCGTGGATCATTCGGACAGTCATTACAGATCGTCAGAAGCCCGAAAGTCTTACCAAGGAGTATCGTATTACCTAGTTACTAGGTTGTGAAGGTCAGATAGGCAGTCGCTTCATGAAAAATATTGGTATTCAGCTACATCCGGTTAGACTGGAAGCCGACCCCAACATAGTTGGAAAAAAGCTAGGTAGACAAACTGATATCAGTTAATCTATCTTAAACCAAGTAACACCACTTGGTGAATTCTTTTAAGCTACATATTATTATATTGGATTCAATATAATAATATGTAGCTTAAAAGAAGAAAGAATGTAGGTAGTTGGTGAAGGTGTGCGGATCACGTGATTACGTGATCCGCACACCTTCACCAACTACCTACTAACATAACAAAACCACAATAAAGTTAACATCAAAGCATCTACTCGGCACCCATCACCTACGTACTAACCTAAGACACAGAGCTTACACAAGGAAAACCTTGGAACTAATCACATGAAATCCTCATGTCTAACCCGGCGGGAGATGTCCACGGAACCCTAAGGCCTCGTCTAGTGTGACTGGGGCGGTAGCGGGCGCGGTGGCGGGCGCGTCACGAGTTGTTGTAACAGGCAGTAGTATTTCAACAATCTGCTCCTGTTCAGATTAAATTCTTACGCAATCACTTAATAAAAGGAATTAGTTACACATTCATTTGTATTTTTAAGGTTTCAACTATTATTTTATTTTATTATTTTGTAATTGAAAATTAGAATTTCGGGTTTAACTATTCACATAAATCTAATGAACAAGCCTTCGCAAGCTCAATTTTTTTTGTGGCACAACATATTGGTTTCCACAGGTACGTTTTGCTGATCCTTGTGTCATATTCATCAAATACTTTTGAAACAGACCATAGGTTCCTCTTGGATGGCGTCGCAACGTGAGGCGAATCACCGCTGTCCAAAATCTCACTGCAACGTGATGACCACCGACAAATAAGATACGTTCCTCATTCCCGTCGCACTAAGCGCCTTATTTGTCACCTCAGTATAAACGCAAACAGCGGTTTCATATCTTTTATAGTTCACGTCCGTTTCAGCACCCGCATAAGTTCCTCACCCTGGACGTACCCTAACACAGCGTCGCTAATTCCCGCTAGCATATTAATGAGGATAGCGAATTAGAAAGGGATCGGTTTAGCCGATAA
The DNA here is from genome assembly GCA_948150665.1 of Conistra vaccinii. Classification (NCBI taxonomy): domain Eukaryota; kingdom Metazoa; phylum Arthropoda; class Insecta; order Lepidoptera; family Noctuidae; genus Conistra; species Conistra vaccinii. The sequence continues at coordinate 17,925,744 of OX411338.1, read as the reverse complement.
TCTGTTTTAATACAAGAGAAAACTGTGAGACTGCATAATTTATAAGAATGTATGTAGTTTAATGATTAGTTGAGGAAATAAAAGGTATTTTGCTTTTACAGTGCAGGTTTTTAACGAGTACTTCCACTTTGCCCCACCAAGCCGCCCCACTGGTGGGGCAAAATAAAATGCCTAAAATTCTGGAATGGAATCTGCCCCACTGGTTCGACTTAGTGGGGCAGATTCCACTAGTTTTAAATTTTGTGGATTCTGCCCCACTAGGGTTTGGCATCTTAGAATTAGTGTAGGTGCTCGTTTTTTTATATTTATTTGGAAAAGAAAGAAATGTATACCTAGCTAAGTAAATATGTAACTAGGACTGGTACCATATATATATACAGGGTGTTAGGGTAAACACCGTTATCCTTCAAACCAGTGGTTTGGTTTCGTTTATAGAACATAAATTCAATGGAAAATCACAACTTTTTTTTTTAAAGATGTACATTTAGAATCGTCACGCAATTCCTAAGTTAGGTATTTTTGCCTGTCTTAAGCCAGGAAAAGGTTGTATTGTATTTATTCATGTGCTGTGTAGGTAGGACGGGCGGCGATCGATTACGTCACTCGGGCGGGCGCATATCCATGAATTTGCGGACGGTGTCGGACAATAACCTTTTTAATATTTGTTAAAGAAAATAACGTAATTTTTTTTTTACTCGGTTTTTTATATTTATATTTAAGCCAACTACCCATAGTTTGAGTGACAACGGTGTTTACCCTTCCATCCTGTATACAAGAATGCTCGTTTAAAGGTATTAGATACACCTGATCAAGTGTCATTAGGTACGTATGCGTTATAAAACTTATTCTATTCAAATTCTTTGAAATTCTCAGACGATAGATTGACCTCTTTTCTCTCATATGAAATAAATCTAGAATAGGTTAACTTTTGTTGTTATGGAGATTGTTATCTTTACTTTCACGGTGAGAAGAAACGACAGAGAATAGCTTATTGAGGGTCAGATGTCGTTTTACCCAAAAAAAAACCTACTAGGAACCTATTAAAGTGTCGACCTTTCGGTTTGAATTGGCGCTTGTATCAAGTTCCCCATGACGTAATCTTATCCTTTGACCTAAAAGCTCCAATAAACACGTGTAGAAAGTTTACAGTTCATTTCGTGAAGTTTATAACTCTCATTTACTGTGTGCAACCAATTTGCTACAGAACTTTTGAACTTATGACGTAAGGGTGAGCAGTAACTTTCGGGGCGGTTTGAGCAATATTTCTATACACATTTACCTACTTATATTCAATGATAAGGCAAGTTACTTCCTCATCTTGTCTCTTTTTCGCTCCTAATACGAAATGCCGTCCTACTACAACGTGTCTTCTAATAATGTGACATTGTGCTGGATAGGTAACCTATATACCTCTTTTTATTTTATAATATCATTTATGTATACAACTCAATTCAACATACACCTTGCCTGTGTCCCAGAAGTGGGAACATGGGTGTTCAAAATAAGGAACGAGAGAAAATTGTGTGTTAATACATAGTATGAAAATATTGACAGAATCCTATTGTTCTTTAAAAATTGGCAATAGCAGAGATTTGGTTAACAAATTACATAAAACCAATCAGTATGTAAATCAAATTTGCAATCGACTTTTTTCAGTATTTTTTTACCCCTGCAGAATAAAAGCATCACTTTGCCTTTTTCACTACTCTGCTGGTGATATTTTTAGTAACTTGCCGTTGCCCGCGACTTCGTCTGCGATCCAGAATAAAAAGTTCCTTATGTCCTTCTCTATGTCATGGCTACCCATGTGCCAAATTTCATCCAAATCCGTTCAGCCGTTTTAGCGTGAAAGCGTAATGCTGGGGCCGTATCTGCGTCTATCGTGACGAAGCTTCGCACAGTGATACAAGCAGATATATGTGACCAACCATTATCGGCTGTCGTCGCGATAGTTCTGGCTGCGTAGCACTTATCACCCTGACTACGACGGCTGACTAGTATTGTTAATTTTGACTGTTGTTTCCGAACTATGTAGACGAGTATTCTTATTAGTTTTCAATAAGCTCATGAAGTAATAATTAACACAGTAATGAAAGTCGTCAAAACAACACAGTGATTATGACCTCTCTGGTCAAATGCCGTCTGGAACGGCCATCTTGGATTAATGCACGATAATTCGTTAAAATTATGATGTCGCTAATGTAACCACCGCATTAGCGTGATAACTTTAAACAAACATACGAAGGTTCGTTACGCATTGCTTCGTCACGATAGACGCAGATGCGGCCCCAGCATAACAAACAAACTCACTTTCGCATTTATAATATTAGTTAGAATAGTAAGGATAATTTATTACTTATATACACGGTCATTAAAATACCTACAGCCTTCACAAATGAGCTCCAACAAACATAATCTTAACAACTCCGTAAGTTATAACTCACGTTAAGCCCTTCAAGCTTTTAGTCCTAATTAGTGAACGTTCGCACATACGAGAACACTTTGCAACTACTTTGTACAGCACTGTATGTAATTAGTAGCGGCACTAAAAACAATACACTCATTAACTTAAATGCAATACAGACACAAACTTAAATACAATACAGGAATTAAATTTTAGAGAGTTGTGTTATTGAATTAGTTATTTGAACTGTTTAGATAATATTGATTAGTGGTAAAATTATTTATTTATCTTACTTACAACTACCATTACAGATCTGCGATCCAATGCGATAGAGTGGCCTTACATGCTAATTCTTAATCTACATCTTATAAAATAACATACCATATCCTAAATCTGAACCTACATCTAAATAACAAATTATAATTAAAGTAATTTTTGCGAATTCACTCAAGTTGCACCACAATACAGCCACCCTCTCGTGAACCTCGTTCACCACACGCATGGCTCTAGTGAGAGGAGTTCTTGCCAGTAGGTTAGTCTAAATTATTAATGTTAAGTGTAGCATATTGATCGAAAGTATTAGAATAATCGCCAAATCAGAATATATAAGGTAGGAAGTCAACGAACTAGGTGAAGCGACGATTTTTGCAGTGTAACTTAGTTGTGTGTTATTGAATTAGTTATTTAAACTGTTTAAATAATATTCATTAGTGGTAAAATTATATAGCTATTGATCTAATTCTAATTCTAATTCTAATTCTGATTAGTGGTAAAAGTATTACAATAATCGCCAAATACGTAAGGAGCTCGGCCTAGGTGGAGCCACGAGTTTCGCAGTGTAACTTGACAACTTTCATCTGAGAGTAACTGAGAATCGAGCTGTCTGGCGTGAGATTGGAGACGCCTATGTCCAGCAGTAGTCTACTGTAGGCTAATGATGAAGATGGTTACAATAATTATCCTAACTTTAAAATTTTTAATATTAATATTATAAATGTGAAAGTTAGTTTGTTTGTTGGTTTGTTACGCTTTCACGCTAAAACGGCTGAACGGATTTCAATGAAATTTGGCACATGGGTAGACTATGACATGGAAAAGGACATCAGATACTTTTTATCTCGATACTCCCAAGAGATCGAAACTTATGAGAGTGAAACCGCGGGGCGCAGCAAGTATTTAACGAAAATAATCTATTTATATTATTGTTATTCCATATAAACTCTGAAGGAGGATTATATATCTTATAGAGACTGGCTGGCCTTTACACACAAATTAAACTCCTTGAGTAAGTCTGGAACTAAGTTATGCATGAGAGCATTAATTGCTCACCGCAAGATAATTATTATGGTACATACGTGAGTGAGTACCTAATTTCTAGACTAGGCTTTGAGCAATTAGTCTCTCTAATTACCTTGCTGACTAGCTCCTCTTAACACTAAAGCACGCATGATGAAGGAGCGAGCCTAACGCAAAATTGAAAGCTTTTTTTTACTTTGCCTATATTGTCCCACTACTGGACAAAGGCCTCCCCCAATTCCTTCCTAGAACTCTTTTCCCGCACCACCTCACGGTACGCGTCCTGGTCCTCATCCCGCCACCTCTTTCTGGGCGGCTTCGGCAGCGTCATCCTAGGTACCCATTGTGTAGAGAGTTTTGCCCAGCGGTCATCGTGAATGTGGCTAATGTGTCCCGCCAAGACTTACAAAATAAAAATAATAATAAGTAACTACACGATATTTCCAAGCATTTCATGGACCAGACACATAAAATGATTTTTCTCGATGGAAAAACATTACGAACTTACCCCTAGTTTCCATGCATTTTCGATGTTAATATGCCAAAGACTAATAGGATAAAGAATTAATAATTATTACTATTAATATACGATAACAATAATGTGTAGGCATTTTAAGAAATTTCTTTTTTTGAGGATTAATTACGATAAAACGCCTTCAGCGCTTATTTCGTTCTTATTTCGAGGAAAGTTATCTTCCGTCGCATGTTGCGAGAATTACAAGTATATGTTTATTTGACAAATCGGGGGAGTGCGAAGGTGAGAAATTATTCTGTCTCTTAAAATCAAATCAATATGCCTAGTCTTTTGGGCAAAAATATTTATTTTAGTTCTACTCAATGAGTAGATCTAGTGCCAATGCAATGTGATAATTTTATAAAGATGGTCCGATTGATAGAACCACCGAAAAGAAAAATACCCTTGGTCCTACTAGTAGAACTACGCGGTCGAACCACGGGCAATAAACGAAATTTTCCGACTTTTGAGCTTCTGACTACCGTAAATGTCAAACAAAATGACTGTCATTTCTAGTGAAATGACAGTCTTTTAAAATACAGTAGGATAAAAATATAGAACAAAAGCCAAGTTAATCCAAATATTCAAATGAAAATTCCTTTTCTTGAATAAACCCACAATCATTTCCCTCTAGCTTCCGCTGTAATAGTTTTATTGTCTTACTGAAAGTTCTCAGTACGTTTCCCGGGAAACTACGTGCTTCTATCCCCCGGGGTTATGTGAAAATATTTTCGTGGGAATCATAATCCACTTACAAAACTTAGACTGCTGAAATAAGCTTTTGATAATGTGTTCAGAAGATTGTGTATTTTTTTAAAGAGATTTTTATAACAAATAGGTCTTGAATACTTAAATTGTTCTTAGAACAAAGAATATTTTCATTATGTTCACTTAAACCTACATCTTTCAAATTATTATTTTAAGCAAAAATTACAACATAATTTTCTTTCAAAGAAAATATTTTCAGTCTCAATTCAGTGGTTCTTAATAAGATCTATTTGTAAAACCATTTTCTTGGATCTTAGAAATAAATTCCTATTTAATAACTAGCGTGGGAATATTGCCACTTGAGATATTATTTATCTTTCATTTTAGAGATCCTGTTCAAGACTACTAATTAAGGCTCAAACTAAATGCTAATACAATAAGTAAAAATATAATTTTAATATAACAATATTTGTATTGCTTAAAGTAAACTCAACATATTCTAGAGCAAATTTAATCTCGTAGCAGCGTACCCTCGTAGCACTCGTAGCGTCTGTTTGTGTATCTCTCGTAGCAAAGTGCTACGTATCTCGTAGCGTTGTTTATTTTTATGTATTGCTCTAGAATGGATGGCGTATCAGATTATGGATGTTTTACGGTTATGGCGGTAAAATACGGTTCTTAATCGAAAAGTTATGTTCTGTTTAGTTGGGTTGTATTTTATCCTGTTTTAGTAACCGGAGAAAAGTAAAAGTATTTTTAGTGTATTATGATAAGTACAAAATAAATAGTATTTATGCTTGCTAATAACTTCTACAAATAACAAAATCATATGCCAACATCAGTTTTCCAAATACAGCAACCCAACTTTAGTTTTCAATCAAAGGAATGTTTAAACTGAAACTAAATAACTTCAGCATTCAATATTCAATTTGTTGAAACATGCACCACTATTACATTTAATTGAAAACAAACGGAATATTTACTCAATAAATCAGAACACAGGAATATCAGTCGCTTGTTTGAAAAACAATTTGTATGCAAATGAAAGCGTGGGTGTCATACCAGCTGGATTAATTGAGAGCGCTGGGGTGTGTATTGTGTTGTGTACTCTGGGTATTATTATGTGTTGTGTATAATGACTTTAGTGCGAGTTTTTATACCTATTCGATCACGTTAACGTTTACTTACGTTTACTTGTCAGTTTCGGTAAAAAGTTAACTTTATTAAGAGTGTTTATTCTGAAAGTAGGCAACGTCGCAAATAGATGTCAAATAGATGTCAATTCGCTGTTTTGATTAACTTGGCAATATTACTGGTTAATTTTAACTGGTTAAAATTACGTATGGACATATGAAATGTGGCTAACTAGCGAATTAGAATATTAATAATGAATTGCAGTTATAACACTGAATTTGATGTTGTAACCGTTTTAGGTGTATAAAAGGCATTTGGAAAGTTTCCAAAGTTTCATAGGTAAGTCCTTTCAATTCAAACCAGTTTTAGTTCAAAATACCAAAGAAAACTGTAACATTTTCATTCTTCTCGTAAATATTGATTATGTACATACAAAAAGCCCGTTCAACATAACATTGCCTGCATAAGCCAGGGCTTTGCTTCAAAATTGGCGAGTGGGTGTCGAAATTCCTGTTCATATGAGATTGGAACACTGTGTTTTGTTTGTGTAACATTTGTGTATTTTACCGTGGGTGGAGTGTGTTTGGTGACTGAGAATATGTGATGCAGTTTAGTCAGGTCAGTCCATAAATGTAGTATGGGGCAAAGAAGTGCGATTTTGGGAACTTAGTTCAATGTACGCAGCACTTTAGCTGCTACTGTTTTTTTGACTATTTTCAGTACTTTTTTTTTTTTTTTTGGGTGGGAAATCATCAAATGACTTCTCCCGCTCTGGGCGGAGCGGAAGGGCGTGTCAGACTTTTACTGACTAAAACCCACCCGTGTTCCTTCCCTTGCCTAGACCGGAGCCACGGATTAACGATTTTATTATGGTGACAGGCGGGTTCAAAAAATATTTAATTAAACTCGTATCAACACAACAGTTAGATGGCACAAATGACAGCACGAATGACAGCCAAGGCCAACGGCAATGGCTTAACGTGCTTTCCGAGGCACGGAGGAGTCTCGGTATGTAAAGATGGTCACCCATCCACGGACTGACCCCGGCAAGCGTAGCTTATCCTGATACATCGACCCGTGCGGCTGTTACTTCTTAGCCACGAGCTCCTCACCTGTCATTCACCTTCCTTTCTCCTTTTCATTTAAATTCACTGGTACCAAATAAAAACCTTTTTTATCATTTTCATAAAATATGAAGATAAAAAACAGTGACATAAATATTTACTTTGTAAAATATTACTTTATTTTATTTATTGTGAATGTGAAGTCTATGTGGGTCATTGTTCTTTTTTCTCAGTTCATTTTAATCATGGTCTGGCAGTTTGAGTAATTTATGCGGCCTACAGAAATAAAATATTTATCATATAATAATCACAAATGTAAACTAAAGCTACTATTAATAAACAATAAAACAAAATCCTATAATAAAACAAATCCTACCAACGATAACAGTAAGTACCACTTCAATACTAACAACAATACAAACAAAAACCTAATAAAACATACCGTTACGAGTAGACTTGTATCGCCAATTACGTAGTAGAACAAGCAGAAGTAATAACAAGCTGTTCTCGGAACTAAACAATAATATTGTTCAAGTAGGCGTGCACACATAGGAATCTGTGCACAGACGACCGATCAGTTTCGCCGACCTTTTTTTTTTCTTCTTTGGTGGGAAATTTTCAAATGAGTTCTCCCGCTCTGGGCGGAGCGGAATGGCGTGTCAGGCGCGCGTGGAACACAACGCGCCGTCGACTCGGGCCCGGAGGCCGGATCGGATGGCGAGCTACCCATTGCTCTCCGTCTGCAAGTCCGCACCTATGGTGGCTGGAAATTGGCTACCGATTCCCGACGCCCAGGGCGTTTCCGATGCCTAGGAGCGTGAGGGCGCGAAGGAGAAAGGAGGAGGCGGAGCGCGTAAGGAAGAGTAAAAAACTCTCCCTTACGCGCTCCGCCTCCTCCTTTGCGAGCATTACTGCTTCGCAGAAGGAGGTGACGGCTTGCCATGACCTCTCGCTCCGTACCATGGCCTGAACCAGGGCCGAACGCGAAAGGTCACTGCCGCCGATCGCCTCCACGAGGACACGGTGGTGCTCCGCCCAAGCTGGGAGTTTCACCGACCATAGTCAGTGTATTCTATAAAATCGCACCGTAAATACATTCGTGAAGTGATTGTCATTCCATATGTTGCTAGGGATTGAAACTGTACGAGCTCGTGGCTAAGTAGCCATATTTCATATTTCCATGCAGTACCATTGCCAAATAAATCAAAACAGATAGATTTTTGACAGCTATTTGCGACGTTGCCAACTTTTGACAGCTATTTGCGACGTTGCCAACTTTTAGAATGAACGCTCTTAAATAAATCATCAAAAATGGCACTCCAAAAGACATTGCGCCTTTTTACTTACTATGGAAAAGCATAAAACATTAGAGTCTGGCTAACGAAAGTTGGCCCCAGAATATTGGCGGCAAATTTAAAAAATACATGCATGACAACACTAAATACACCAGAGATACCGAACGACAACCTTGTCAAATTGACGTTCACGTTCATACAGAGTTGCTATATAAAAAGTTCGCAAATAATTCCAGGGCCAACTTTCGTTAGCCAGACTCTATCATCAATTCACACTCGGTTTCTAGAAAGAAAATTATTGAGGCATCAAAATTAAAGGCAAGTCCAGTGATTAGCTGTGATAATTCATTCAACCAATCAAAACAGCTGCCATGATTGGTACATATTTGTTAGCTAACTTTTGTGTTGATTTTCGTTCCAGAAACCGAGCATTAGTCTCTTGGAATGTCGGACAGAAAAAATCGCTAGCGCTTAGCCCTTATCAACTCAATACTACGCACATTCTGACTCCCACTCAAACGATTTGTTTCCTAGTATCAAGTAACATTGTACCGTTTTCCAGTTACATACGTTTGTACATAATGACGTCATTATGTCACAATCGGGTTCGTTATGATGCTATCACAATTCCCGGAGGAATGATTTTGCACAATTTCTATAGTAATTGGACGGTAGTTTGAGTTTTGTTTGTTAGCTCAATATTGAACGTTTGTTCGGAGGTTTTCCGGTCTGATTATTGCAAAAGTAGGAAGCAGAAATTTCAATGTTTTTGTTATTAGAAACGTTACTGAAAGTATTACTTTTATTATTTATTTTATTAACTAAAAGTATACGTACGAAGGGATAGAGTAAGAAATTAGTACATAAGAGGAAGTCTGAAAGTGGCACCGGTGACCGAAAAGTTGTGCGGAAATCGGTTGTCATGGTATGGGCATGTGATGCGGAGGAATGAGGAAAATGTCGTGAAGAAAGTTTTGATTATGAATGTCGATGGCTATAAGAGTAGGGGGAGACCAAAGAAACGATGGATGGACTGTATGAAAGATGATATGGCTAGAAAGGGGGTAACTACTGAGATGACGACTAATAGAGAAGTATGGAAAAAGGGACATGTTGCGCCGACCCCAAATAAAATTGGGATAAGGGCAGGAGAATGATGATGATTAACTAAAAGTATACTAAAATTCATGTATATTCAGAGTAGTAAAAATAATTATGAATATGGGAACAACCAACAATAAGAGAACACAATCAATCAGATCTGATTGAAGAGAACACAAAGACGACAAAAGAAGGGGGCAGGATTTAGTCTATTGGTTGCAAGTGCTACTGCAGAGCATGAGGACTTGGGTTCGATGTTCGGGTCGGGCAGTGTTATAAAAAAATTATATCTGTAATTTCTCAGTAGCAGCCCGGAGTCTGGATTTGTGCCCGGTTGATGGCAATATGTTCGCCCCCTATTACATGGGGCTTATAGTACTCCTCTGCCTAACCCTTTGTGGAATACAAGCGTGATTATGTGTTATGTTTAATTTAAAAACAAAGATTTAAACATATAACTATGTTTTGCAAATCTTTACACAACCATATTTAATATAAAAACTAAAACAAACATTGTAATTATGAAATAATGCAAGAAAGCGTTAGCTTACGAATCCTAGACTTTACTTTACTAGACAATCGCTTTTGTACTAATTAGTAGAGCTAATTGGCATGTGACTGTTAACCTTTTTTTAATTACCCGACTGTCCCAATAGGAGGGTAATGTTTTTCGATTGGATGTATGCCTATTTCTTTAGTACGCCCTGGGGGCCTACCACCACCTCTAAAAGCAGTATTATTTTAATATTACTTTAGTGTGGGAAAGAGATGAAGCTCTACAGGACGTATAGCACCATCTCTTTCCCCCACTGAAGTAAGATTAAAATAATACTGCTTTTAGTGGTTGTGGTAGGCCCCCTGTAGCCTAAATGGCTTAATGGATTTTAACATATGGAGGTGTCGTTAGATTCGTCTTAATTGTGGGAGTGACATAGGCTATATAATATTTATCTATTGCATCTGCAAATACAAAAAAAGGGAGAGAAAGGTTTAAAAAAATTAATATTACAACTATATTGGTATCAAATAAAAGCTAGTAATGAGTGAACCCGTTAGTACTTAAACAATGACAATATACTCGCCCCCTATAAATTATGGGACTTAATCACAACTGGCGAAATGTCGCTTTACTATAGGTACTAGGTACACCTCTGCGTAACCCTTTGAGGGATTTTGATGTTATGTTATGACGCAATAATGACCGGGTTAGATCTTTTAGTGGTCGTTGTTTTCATTCACATTGTAGCGGTTACACCGCCACATACGAACTACGCAACAAAGACATGACGTCACACAAATCCTGCATCGCGCAAAACATAGATAAGACTATCCGAAATCAACTTACGGGCAGTTGCCCGCTAGACATAACACCAGTCTGGCCGGAGGATCCTCCCTTTTTTAATGACGTTGAGTAAACTTTACACCCTATTCCTCATGCCTCTAAAACATTTTATTACGATTAAGTACACTTGAAAACTACATGAGTGTGTGTAAGCAAAGCAGCGGTCAAAAGCTTTGGCCATTTTTTATATACAAAATATGAAGGCTGGCCATTCGTTGTTAAACTAATGAGTTCTGCGTAACACCCACGGGTATGACGGGTACTTTAGTAAGTTACCCTTTACCCACGCGTAGTTATAAGGTAAAGTCTGCTATTTCGTTGTACGTATTGCCATTATGAAGACATGTGATTTTTTTTCTCTTAATGGTTTGTAGTCTGAAATGGTACTGAAGTAGTTAATGAAAATTACCCTTTCAAAGTAGCGGTAGTTAACGGAAATTACCCTTGGTTTAAACATTATTTTTATAAAGTTAGTGTAGGTGTAGGTTAAGAAATCACGTAGTAATATAGTGTAAAAATCTTCAAATACTTAATTATAAAAATCTATCCCTGTTCCCAATACCGGTGAGCTACTATTTTACATTTTTAATTTTCGTTTTTATAGCTTTTATAAAAATATTTTAAAATGTAAATTATATGAATGTACATTAAAAAAAACAACTAGCATTAAAAAAAAACATGTTAACTAAACTGTACAAGAATATACGTATTCTATTTACATAATATATATGTATAATAATTAAGTAATTATAATGATTACTTTTCAGCGCGTTTTTTTTGCATCGTTCGCCACTGAGTGAAAAGTAAATTCTAAAACGGTATTTTTACAGTTAGATTCCAGTTTTTCACTGAAACTGCGAAGCCCTTTTAAACAGCTGAATAAAAGTGCACAAAGGCTTTGTAATAGCTATTCCCAAAGCTCTACGGGCGGTCTTTATTTTAGGGATGACGTGTTGATAAAACTTTTTCTACAAAACCCCTTTTCGCTAAACGTTAATTTTCATCATTATGTAGGCGTACTTTGGCTATAAATCTTTGCAATCTTAAAAAGAAACAAGAAAAATTCTTAGGTTTTCATCTCATTCTTATCAACTCGACCCGCTCCTGCTTCGCACGCGTGCAATAATACTATTACTGTGCTCTTTCTAAGTTAAATATGATTGTTTTAAACACATAAACTTTTCAACGTTTTTGGAAAAAAAAACAATGGGTTGCGCTCCGGGAGTGCCGGCAGTAGTGAAAACTTGAACATTAACGTTTTACATTTTTGAATATTTTGGAATGGTTATATAAAGCAATTCGCACGAATTGCTTTATATATCAGTATAAAAGTACTATAATTTATGTGGTTAAATACAATATTCATTATTAGTAGTTATATTTATTTATTTTCAAAATATAGTCCAACAAAAATAAACAATTTATTTAAACACTTTTCATGAAGTATGTTTTGACTCTTTTTTTTTACCCATCAATACCTATGTATGGGTAAAATTTCTTACCTCGCAATCTTTACGTTATATCAAAGAGTATTTATTTTGATATTTACTTTGTCGGTTGCTAGGCAACGGATCTTACGGTCACGTCCTGACGCGAGTTTAACATTTTTTACCCATCCCAAAGGATCTTACGGTCACGTCCTGACGCGAGTTTAACATTTTTTACCCATCCCAAAGGATCTTACGGTCACGTCCTGACGCGAGTTTAACATTTTTTACCCATCCCAAAGGATCTTACGGTCACGTCCTGACGCGAGTTTAAAATTTTTTACCCATCCCAAAAAAAGTTCACAACGCCGGCCGCTAAGTGACTTTGTTTTATGCTATACATATTATATGAATATAGATATGTATCGTACTACTAAATTTTCTTTATCATCATCATCATCATCATAATTTCAGCCAAAAGACGTCCACTGCTGAACATAGACCTCCCCCAAGCACCGCCACTTCGACCGATTCTGTGGTTCCCGCGATCAACATCAACTTCAACTTTTCTTTAAAATTTTAAATTCCATTTCTACAGCCATTTCTTGGTTTTCATTCTCGGCTCTAAAAATGTCACCCCTTAAGAGTGTCACGTATAAATAGCGGTAGATATAACTTCATATAATTCTAGTCACGTCCCAGACCATCGTGTATCAGCGTAAAATAAATAGAATTCGTCCCATTCGGAGGTGACGACTTTCGTGCCACGGAGGTGACGACTTGGGCGTGGAGTGACTAATATTTTATGATTTAGTTTTAACGCTACCAGTGTGAAACGATCTTCAAGAATAATCTTATGTGTTCCTTATTTTAGAGATGTAACTATTTCATGTTGAATAAGAAGGTTTTTTCGTTACCTTTTTCATGGCACCTAACTGGGATCCAAATCAAAATACAACATCCTTTTAGAGGCATGAGGAACAGGGTGGAAAGTTCCTCATCCTCAATAGAAAAGGGAACATCCTCCGACCAGACGGGTGTTGTGTCTGGTGGGCTAGGTTGGGTTTCTTTTTACTTATAGTATTATATATGAATAATAATAGGTTATTATATGTATTTCGTGGATGGATGGCGCCACAGTACAGTGGACATCGCCATCTAACGATTTGATTCGTAAACGAATAATCATGTGATCGGAAACGCAAGCGAGCACTACCGCTTGGACACGATCGTCGGTAGAGGGGATGCAGCGATGACTGGCGGGGAGACCGAGTGTGGCGACAGTCTACAGTGGACAGTCGAGCTCGGACTGTCTCGGCAAACGCTCAGTACCAACGCACGTGTTTGTTTTCGACGCACGTGTTTATTTCGTTCGCTATAGTTTGTTAAAGTTATTTTAAGTCCGAATTATCGTTTCGTTCGAGTACCCACTACAGTGCCCACACCTAAACTATGTCCGGTTGTGAAGAAGATCCGATGTTTCGCATCTCGGCCACCCAGTGTTCCGACATGTATATGAATAACAACAACACGATCTACATTTTGGTCAACTGTATCAATCGAAGAATTTAATTTGTTTTAAGCATTTTTTATATTAAAACAAAATATCATGCACTCTTGTTTTTCCAACTCACTTTAAACATTGGCAGATTAGTCGACATCGGCTTCGCTTGCCATTTGTTAAAAATATAATAGAATTACCGGTGTCGCATCGCGCCGTCACGTCGCGCTAGTATGCACGAGGCTTAAGTCACGTTCCAGACATTTCACATACAATACCTACAACCCACATTGCAGTTATACTAAAACCGAACCAATATACTAACAAACTACAAACCACAGACAAACAACAAAATAAATTCTTTTTATAAAAATCATTTTGTTATTTTTCGCTTAAAACTTTGAAGGGCCTTTTTACTTGTAACATTTAGAAAATATTTCTTTATGTAACAACGGCTACAAAGGGTGAGCTTACATAAAACACAAAATAAGATTTATTTTTTGTTTTGTTTAAACAAAGTCTTTTTGTAAGTCAACAGGGAGTAAAAACAGAAATGGAAGTTTTTATTTGTCCATCCTATTTGCATGGAAATTATTTCTGTCCAGGTTAAGTATTTCGTTTCCATTATTTTAATAGACCAGGGTAAAGTTTGAATTCATGTTTTTTGGATCGTGTTTTGTTAAAGGATTGATCGAAACCATTCTTAATTACTCCAGAACAATGCAGGCTTTTTTTCTGGAATAATGCTGGCTGGAAATAGCATTACCTTTATTCTCCTAATAAGTAGTTTTTCAGCTGTTTTTTGTGTCTTCGTATGTTTATGCTACCGCCTCAAAAATATGATATAAGTACATCGACAAGAATTAATTTAATTGTCTATAATTTGATTTGATGTATTGTATTTGATCTTATTTGGTTTTACCTGATGATTTCTATTATATTTTTTAAGTTTGGCAATGGGTGTTCTTTTTATCCATAATATCGTTTCAAACCCACAAAAAAAACCTATTACAATACTAGTTTTTGTCCGCGGCTTCGCCCGCATGGAGGTTGGAAATAATCCAACAATAACTTACTACCGGGATAAAACCACTTGTTTTAGGACTTTTTGTATGTATTATTTTTACTTATATCAGAGACCTTACAGTTATGAGGCAAAAAGAACACATATAATCTTCTAGAAATTATTGCCAAAAACTACTTGTTCATAACACTTCAGTTTCCATTCAGTTTCAACGGTAGGTAAATGTGGCAGATTTTGACCAAGTTTTCACTTTGTCACTACTCAGCTTCATCTCTTTTTCTAAGTTTTTTTACTCAACTTTTATAGCCTGTCTGATAGAGCTATTTCAAGTATAGATGGAGGTAATCATCGTTTATTTTTACTGTCGATTGGATCGGGCTGAGTTTTCAGTCTCAGGTGACAAAATCTAGCACGTTCTCTATAAAATATTTTTGCTGAAGACATTACAATAGATAGGACTGGTAATAAAAATTGATAATCCAAAACGTTTGCGGTAAGCAGTTTTAAAATCAATTTTTAAAGTCAAAATACGTGTTTTATTATGAAATGCGATCTAATGAGCTTATTCTTTTAACGCGAAAATAACTGTGCAACTAAGTAAAACATTTAACTACACAAAATCCACGTCTTTCCTACAAACACTAATTGCCACGACCTCAAGCGCTCTAATGCGCTTCAGAAACTCCTTAATGAAGCGCTTGCTAAACGCGTTCAAAGTTGCGATGCAAATTGAAAATAATACGAAGTGACGAGAACATGCTGTAATTTAGATTAATTTTAGTGTAGAAGCTGGTGATTAGGTTTTCATTATATTTTAGTCTTAGTTGAAAGGTGACTGCGGTTAGTGAATAGATTTTAGCTTTTGAAGTGACAGCGGGGCTATTAACATAATGATATTAATTTGTCTAAATTAAAATAGATTTACGATGACTTTACTCTATTTTTAGTGTTATAGTTTCTAAATCGTTAAGGAGCTTGTGGCTTAGTAATAACAGCCGTATGGGTCGATAGATTAGGTTAAGCTACGCTTGCCGTAGTTGGTCCGTGGATGGGTGATCATCAGTGATCGGAATAGGCTGAATATATTTGCCTAAACTTCGGAGAATAGAGACAGAAAGTGGAGACTTCCTTACGACTATTTTTTTTTTCCCGGGTTTCGGGAAAAATCTTCAGTAAGTTGAAAATAAGCTTTATTTAAGATGTGTAAAGGCTATTTTTAACTAAACTTGCAATTAATCTTAGGAATTTTCACTAAAACTAATCTAACTTAAATCATGTAATAAAATTATCCTTAAACTGACCGTTGTTGCATCAAATCTTTCAATACATAACATTTGTCAACGTGTAACACCAAAGTAAAACTAATTTCTAATTGCATTAAAGGTTCTTCGATATGTGTTTCAAACGTAGTACTATAGATTTACGAAAATTCTTCCGGGATCTTAAGATCGCGGCGACCCTTGAATTGTCCATACAAACGTAATACCTAAATCATTTGCAATTTGAGGAGGAAGTCTCCACTTTCTGTCTCTGTTCTCCGAAGTTTAGGCAAATATATTCAGTCTATTCCGATCACTGGTGATCATCTTTACATACCAAGAACGCTCCGACCCTCGGAAAGCACGTTAGGCCGCTGGTACCGGCTTTCATGTGTGGATCTGTGAAAGTCTGAGAACCATCAGTCTTAAGGGGTACCTATCGTTTTATCCAGTTACTGGGTTGTGGAGATCAGATAGGCAGTCGCTCCATGTAAAATACTAGTATCCAGCTGCATCGGGTCAGACTGGAAGCCGACCCTAACATAGTTGGAAAAAGGCTAACCAGACTGAATTTCATGTTCAGCTTTTTTATTCATTTTCGGAGACTTTTCAAATTACTTTTTTATACAAACATAATGTACCTATACATAACATACATACATAATCAGCCTATTAATGTTCCCACTGCTGGGACACAGGCCTCCTCTCTATGAGAGGGAGTGGGCCGTAATCCACCACGCGGGCCCAGTGCGGGTTGGTAGACGTCGCATGTCCTCGATTTTTTTATTCTATGACATCGCGGTTTCCTCACGATGTTTTCCTTAACCGTTTTGAGAGCAGTGGTGATGAAAGCATAAATTTACACAAAGTAAAGGGCCTCCCTGGGATCGAATCTACGACCTATAACTCGTAAGTCACGGCCGCTACCACTGGGCCACCACTGTTCTTCACTTACATAAAACATATACTAAAAATAAATTATATATATATAATCCCGGCCAACTTAAGCATCAATAAGGCATCTAAGTATTACTACAGCTATCCAATCAGTGTGTTTACCAATGAACCACAAATGGACTCACGAAATCCAATCAGAACTCATTACAGACATCCCTATACAACATGAGGATCACGTAATACAGACTCTAACGCCTCATTACGACTTTTGTAGACCTCATGAGTAGGGATGCCAAAAATAGTATCGATATTTCTATTAAATACTTTAGATTATGTTATTAGACTCTCGGTGGTGGTAGATTCCATACCTATTGCAGAATAGGTTGATTGTTTTTTTTTTTCTTCAGTTTTTAATAAACTAGAGCATTTGTTATTTTATATTGTATCAATTTAAAACTTAATACCTTGCATCACTATTATAGCTATAGGACAAACTCAAAAAATGTTGTAAAAAGCCCATAAAAAAAACATTCACGTATGTATCTATCATGTCAATCAAATGAACCTGAAATTCAAGCTATCCTGAAATAGAAACCTATAGGTACATACAGTCCAGCCGTAGATAGATTACGTTCCTATATATGTATATATTTATTTATATTTATACACATAATTCGTTGTATAGTTGTATTGTATTCTAAGTACTGTGTATTTTATTTTGTTACCTATTTATTATTTATAAATGACTGAACCTGACCTGATTTCCGTATATCTTTTTCGGGTGACCACTGAAAATGTGGGTCCCCCACAGCATTATGCTGAGTGGAAGCCTTCTTGTCACAGTCATGAAGTGCAGCTGCCGGCTATTTTTGTTCTCTATTTTGTTTACTCTTGTCTTTTTACCCGACTGCCCCAGAAGGAGGGTAATGTTTTTCGAGAGTATGTATGTATGTATGTATGTATGTATGTATGTATGTCTATTTCTTTGGCACGCTCTGAAGCCTAAACGGCTTGATGGATTTTAACATATGAGGTGTCGCTAGATTCGTCTTAATTGTAGAAGTGTCATAGGCTATATAATATTTATATATTGAATCTGCAAATACAAAAAAAAGGAGGGGAAGGTTTTTTTTTTAAATAAATTTTAACAATATTGGTATCAAATAAAAGCTATTAACGAGTCAATGCCAAATTAAGATATATTAATAAAACTAAAAAGCTTGAAATAAAGAAAATTATTCAAAAAACAAAAAACCCGACTGCTAAAACGCATAAAAACAAGCATTATAAATTAATCTATAGAATTTTGGTATCGCAGGCGGGGACAAACTAATAACCGGATATAATTATGGTGTAAGTTTTGTTTGTCCCCGCCTGCGATACCAAAATTCTATAGATTAATTTATAATGCTTGTTTTTCTCTTTTCAGTTATGCGTTTTTGCAGTCGGGTTTTTTGTTTTTTGAATAATTTTCTTTTTATAGGCACGTGTTTCTGTGACAAATAAACCTATATTTCTTGCTTTCTTTCCTGACACCTGAAGGTGGACAATTTCTAGTAGCAATAAGGATCAAATTCGCAAAACTTCGTTAATATGAAACTGACAGCTCTCAAGAAAGTATTTTCCCGACGGCCGGACTCTATATGGATTGGCTCGTCGCTAAATAATAAAAGCCGCACGGGTCGAGCGAAACTTAAACTTGTTGCGGTCGGTTCATGGATGGGTGATAATTTATATAAAAATCAATGCCACTTTTCGTTGTAATTTTATAACTCGAGAACGGCTGGTCCGATTTGGCTGATTTTGGTCTTGAAATGTTTGTCGTAGTCCAGGGAAGGTTTAAGGGTAGGTAGGGTAAGTAGGGTAGGGTAGGTTATACACCCGTGCGAAGCCAGGACGGGCAGCTAGTTTATTATAATTCTAACAACCAGTCTTACCAAGGGGCTTGGTGTTACCCAGTATTTTTTTTGCGGATTGAGGAGGTCAGATTGGCAGTCGCTTCATGTAAAATACCGCTTTAAACAGCTGCATCCGGTTAGACTGGAAGCCAATCCCAACATAGTTGGGAAAAGACTAAGCAGATTGACAAAGTGTAGGGATGTGACCTATAGGGATTTCATTTATTAAATTAATAATGGATTAGTAAGAATTCTACTAACTAGGAGCTAAACGCGAACTAAAAACTAAAAGCAGTGGTTGCCCAGAACTTACGATTTGTAGGTCGTAGGTTCGAACCCTGACAGGCGCTTTACTTTGTGTAAATTATGTCGTCACCACTGCTCTCAAAACGATGCAGGAAAACATCGTGAGGAAACCGCCATGTCCTAGAACCAAAAATTCGAAAACATGTGACATCTACCAACCCGCACTGGGCCTGCGTGGTGGATTGCGACCCACTCCCTCTCACTGAGAGGAGCCCTGTGTGCCAGCAGTGGGAACATTAAATCGATACCTAAGTATCGATACTATTTACTCTATCCCGTGCCCCTCACTTATGAAAACCAAAAGAAAAAGTCAAACATATCAATACTATCACCGTCTCACTCGTCTAAATAGATCGTTTAAATGCATCAAATGAAGATCGGAAAAGGTTTTAAGCTGGGTCTTGAATTGACTTTAAGTGAGTGTAAGTTTGTGATAAAAGCCTTTATGTTGATGTTTCACCATTCTTCTTAACGTTTTTATTTTCTCAGCGTTTTAAAGGCAAAGTAATTATTGCATAGTAATCACTATTGACAACTTTATTTCGAACTATATTAAGGTGAAAGCGTCAAGGTAGCCCGCGAAATTCAAATTTTCTTACGTTTTTTGCAATTTGCAGGTCAGTATCAGGTTGTATGTTGATCTAAATATGATTTGCGACCGTATCAAATGTTTATTTATAAAATTATAATCATAGAAATCATCAATACAACTCTATAAGTTCATGTAATCCCGTTGAATGACTATTTCATGAAATCATGACATTTGGGGATTATGCTAACCTAAGGAGTTGTATTGCTGATTCTAATGATTATAATTCTGTAAAACCATATTGGTTACGCTCGCGAATCAGATTTTAATCAAGATACAACCTGACACTGACCTGCAAATTGCAAAAAACCTAAGAAAATTTGAATTTCGCGGACTACCTTGGCGCATCCCCCTTAAGTTGATTCCAGAATGACTAGTAGGTACTATTGAAAACGTCTTCAAAATTATGAAGTGTTTGACGCTGGGTTTTTTTAAGTTTTTCGTAATTTACATGTTTAGAAACTAAATTGTGAATTAAGTAGGTATAGATTATTAAGACGCAGATACATGCCAGTGACCTTGAGTGGTTAGCTTGCGTGTTCTGTACTGAGCTCACGCAACGCGTCGTACGTCCAGCCAGTAATAGGACTCGCCCATCAAAGAGCGCCATCACCAATTTGACGCATTATTAATTTATTATACATAAAACACGTATACTAAAAGATTAATATTTTAATTATCCTTAAAACTGTGATGGTTTCAGAAAAATACGCTTGATAGCTTTTGCGTAATTCTTGGTTTTTATCCGCATTAGACATCATTTTACAAATTAATTTCACTATGTAATAAAAACATAATCTAAGATATTTGTAATTATTAAGTTATAAAAAAATGCTCTTGTTTATATTTTTCCAAATCATTAACACTACTCGTTTAGGCGTAATTTTCAGTATAAAATGATTTAAAGTCGGTTAACGTCACCTTAACACATGGAACGATTAACACTATCGGTTTTTGCGCTACGAATTGCGAGCTCGATTTACGCATGGAACAAAATATTTATATGGTCTTTAAGTAATTGTTTCGGACATTAGTTAAGAGGGTTTACGTCGTACGGCATTTCATACAAACTTTCAAGCCCTTATTTTTCGAAATGACTGAACCGATTTTAATTAAACTTCATACGCTTAAGCAGGATACAAAGGTCTAAAAACTTAGTTAAGAACATTTTCGAAATGTCTTATTTAAAAGCAGATAACTGGAAATCTCTGTTTCTATGGAAAATTTAAAATCGGTCTAATTTGGCTGTAACACTATTTTTCGAAAATGTTCTTAACTAAGTTTTTAGACCTTTGTATCTTGCATATGCGTATGAAGTTTCATTAAAATCGGTCCAGTCATTTCGAAAAACAAGGGCTTGGAAGTGTGTATGAAATGCCGTACGACGTAAACCCTTTTAATTCTGGTTTAACGGGAAATGACAGCTGTCAAAACTTCACAACCAACAATGTCTGTATATAATGTTTGTGATTTTGCTCATGTATTTTTTTTTCAATTATGTATTTTCAAATAGGTGAACAAAACCGTAAACATTATAAATATGAAATGTGTCATGAAAGTTATATCGAAATTTGTGTTTAGACTATGAAAATAATATCCACGTTTATCTCAATTAAGTTGGTACGTGAACTAAATACAAAGTTTGGACATTAATTTAAATGGTAACACT
Organism: Conistra vaccinii; assembly: GCA_948150665.1. Lineage (NCBI taxonomy): Eukaryota > Metazoa > Arthropoda > Insecta > Lepidoptera > Noctuidae > Conistra > Conistra vaccinii. Next base: position 17,904,316 of record OX411338.1, on the reverse strand, counting down.
TAAACAGTACTAATCAAATAATTTAAAACTGCGGCAGATAAAATTTTAATTCTCATTAATATTATTATCTAAAACTTTTAGTACTTAGGTAACTTAGAGTGCCTAGATTATAGTTTATTGCAAACATCTCGTACATAATGAGTATCGGTATAATTTTAATGTATATTTTGTGTTGAAAAGTTAAGGTACACAGTCACGATTTTAAAATTACAAAACTTTTCATAAAGATATTATTAGATTGAAAGTTTTTAATTATTTAGTCGTTCATTAAGTAGAAGCTTCTGCCCGTGAATTCGTCCGCGAGCCTAAAACATTCCTCAAGAATTGCGCTATTAATGCATAAAAAATATTAATATTTCAAAAAACGAATACCATATCTATTGAACAGTCTGCCAGCAGACATAAGGAGTGAAGTGAACAAAAATAGTTTTAAAAATAAATTTAAAAAAATTATTTAGATATTATGTTAAGTGCCTATAAATAATAATTACCTAATTTTAAGTACAAAGTTTATTGAGTGTCTAGACTCACCGACCAGTCACATTACTATGGTTTGGTTGTGAGGCTTAGTATATTAGTTAAACTTATCTTACTAAGTGAATATAGATAATAATAAAAATTAAAAAAATAATGTCCTACTGGTAGTTCCGTAGATTACCTACCCCCTACATACAACCTTACAAACAAATTTTACCTCTTTATAATATTAAATATAAATTGTAACTTTCACCAAACCGAAAATACACCTCAAATCAAATTGTTTATAATTAGTTGCTCTAATAATGAAATTCTATGAACAAAACTAATTTTAAAACGTAAAATTAGCTGCCTTTCATCATCACTACGCCAAACGTTACAATTTTCTTAACAACGTAAACTTTGTAGCTGAAACGAGAGTACGTGAAGTCGGGTAAATTAATTTGGTGGGACTACGCGCCATAGAGGAGATAATAAATGGATAACTACTGGCCATCAGCTGACTCAGTCTCACAATGTTTAATATTAATTAAATTTAGTTTAGTTCGGAAAGCTGCATACACATGTTACACTCACATGTTAGTTTATATAAGAATTTATTTGAAGTACCAAAACATTGTCATTTTTCACTTTGGCTTTTAACTCTAAGAAAATAGAATACAATCTGTAAAATTACCGGAGACCTGTAAAAAAAAATAGGTTGTGAATCCTCAATACACACTTCAAACTGGGAATTCGGGCATTTTATGTGACGATCGCCAATTATTAAGTCATGCAGTAGTAAACCCATCGACCGACTGAACAGGCAAACGTGTCAGAATTATTCTTTCTACTGTATTTGGCTCAAAACTTCTGTTCTGCTAACCCAACTAGTTTTTCCCGGTTTAACGACACATTTATCTCTTTCTATTCATTACAATAATCTAAAATAGGGAAAATAACATTACCGGTTCCGCCTCTAAGGCCACTTCAGCATTGGACAGAATTACTCTTCTGTAGTCGAGCACTCCATTTCTGCCATACTCCATGATTTTCTAGTGTCTCTCGTTGACTACGCAGTCTTGTGCTCGTCGTGTTGATTAATTAATGTTATTCTGTTGAGAGAATAGCCTGCGAGAGCGTGAAGTGGGTGAAAATTAAATCTTCAAGCTGCTGCGTTATAGGCTGAATAGAATTACTTGTGTTGAGGGACTACTGTCTGGTTTTAAACGCTTATTTTCTACATGTATGGAGCTAGTGTTAAGCAGTTTGTATCATAAAATAAAATAGTCCATTCGCCTCTGAATGGAAGCTATCTATATTTAACTTTTTGTAGTATCTACAGGGTAAAAAATAGGAGAATATACAAGGCACCGTTAAAATAGATGGACAAATTTTAACACAGCGTTCAGTACGTCTAACCAAAGATATCCAAGCAAAAAAAAAACTGATTAAAGTGATTTTATTTTGACCTAAAATAATAAATGGCATTGGGTTACCAACATTTTCTTAATTTTTAACCAATGTCCTTATTTTAGTAGTCTGAATGATTTCTAAAAGTTTTTCCATCTATTTTAACGGAACCTTATATACAGGGTGTATCAGAAAGGTGTCGTCATATTTAATGGTGTGGTGCAGACCATCAAACTGAACAACTTTCTCCTTGGGACTAACATCGAAATCACGAAAAAATTATCAATTGCCCCCCACACAAAACTACAATGCCTACTCGACCGAAATGTATGGGACAGTAGATCATTTTTCGCGATTTCTATGTTAGTCCCCATTGAGAAAGTTATTCAGTTTGAGGGTTTGTACCACACCTATACATTTTACCACATTTTTCTGATACACCCTGTATGCAGGGTGGCAGAGATATCGACGCGAAAACTGTTACCATGGATTCAGTACATGATTCTGAAACCCCTGCGTTGAAATTTTCGTCGGTTTTTTTTTTTTAATCAGCTATTCCATACATTTTGACCTCGAAGGTATTGCATTTTTCTATGAAACAGCAGATGTTTTTTTTTATAACCGACATAAAAAATTTCAACGCAGTCAATGTCACCCTGTATATTCTCCTATTTTTTTTTCGTTTCCTTGAATAAATAATAGGACTATGTAAATGAATATAACAGAGTCTGTAACCATGAAAATAAATAGACAACCTTATAATCTTGGCACTATTATTTACTACATGAAGCTCGTCGGCGTCGTGTACATTATTATATATCTTGTGTAATTTAACACAAGATACATATTTATGTACTCGATTTATTTTATTATACAACGTGTTCTTTAGAGGTTTATATGCTATCAAAAAATCCTAGAACAAGTGTTCCAAAAATACATAGTTTCGAAGATAGCTTAACACTAGACTCTCGATATGTGTATCTAAGTTTCATTGATAAGTACGAGTAAATCATTTTTATTCAAACCAATCATTTTATATTTAAAGCTAAGAAAATGCGACGTTGTCATACTTTTTTTTATGCACAAAAATCTGTTTTTTTTTTTAATTAATATTTCACGTAAGGGGGCTTTTACATAAATAATCAAGACTTTGTCGAATTATATAGAAAGATAGAGAATATAGAATTCATAATATGCCAGTTGATTCTTCGACATGGTCTCATTAATACCCTTGAGTTATAGGATATCAAAAGGAACACCTTGTATAGCTTCAATTACAAAAGAGACACGTATCCTATAAAAATAGCATCACTAAATACGGCCTGTGGATCATGACCGGTCTGAACCTTGCACGGATGGCTGCACAATAAAAAAAAAACATCGGGCAGTCTTTGGAGACTGCCGATAAAAGAGAAAACTAAGTAACTTTTTAATACAACGTAACGCCATCTAACTAAAATGTCAGGAATTTATGTGGCTTGCTGTCAGTACAAGAACGAAAGCTGTAGCTCCATCAAAAAATCCAAAAAAAAAAATAAAGAAAGAAAAGAAAAGAAAGAAAAATAGGTTTATTTGTCACAGAAACACGTGCATATAAAGAGACAATATTCAACTAAATAAAGAACAGAAATAGTCGGCAGCTGCACGTTATGACTGTGACAAGAAGGCTTCCACTCAGCATAATGTTGTGCTAACAGAGTGCGCTGTCAACACCATTTCTACTCTCCTTCCGTCTTACGAATTTTTGATCAGGTCACGTGTCTTGACGCGAGTTTAAATTTTTTTACCCATCCCAAAAAAAATGCATAACGCTGCTAAAGAAGTTTTCACTTCAAAATTAAGAACTAAATTGATTAAAAACAAAAAAAAGGAAAGGGAGAACTTTGCCCTGCAGTGGGAAAATATGGGCTAGGACCAAATGGTGTCAAAGAGACGAGTGTGAGTGAGAGAACAATAATTGTACGAAAGTTCGGAAAGTCTATATTCAGACCGGCCATGATTCATCGAATCATCGGCCATTATAAAAAGGCCGCTACGTAATTTCATTCCCTTCATCGATACACCTTTTTGAATAAATAATAAGCGTAAATTAATCTTTTGTGAAACATTGCTATCAATTTCACAATTTTTATCGCTAACCGTTAAATAAAATGAAACGAATACAATTCTGTCTGACTTTTTTTATGACAGCAATTTCGTTACATAAATAATTTAATCAAGTTAATTTATCCGCAATATTCAGTTAATTAAAACGGCTAACGCTTTAATGGGTTAATTATAATTTATTTATAATTCCGTTTAAAAAAGTAATTAGGTAATGTATTTAAATGAATTTTCTAATTTCATAAGTGGGCTGGACGTTTTAACATGATGACTGGCAATAATTCGGACTTTGAACTCGGAGGTTTTAACCGAATACTCGTATAGCTACTTTTGTCTTCAAAATAAGGACGTAAATCACTTTAGATTACTTTAAACAGGGTAGGCAGATAGAGATGAGATACAAACCTGAATAGATCAACGTACTAATCTGACTGTTTCGCAGTCATGTTATACAGGGTGGCGATTTAGTGACCTGCGTTCGTCAAGGGTGTAATTCTACCTGTCAGTCAACTTTCGCTTCGATATGGTGTTTTTCAATGTTGCTAAAATTATAACAACAACAATAAATTTTATTATTAGCGAAATTTTTATACACGCACTTAAGTAAATTATTATATTGAAATTAAAACAAAAATCTGACATTAATAGAATCTGACATTTGTAGAATCTGGCTTTCATAGAATCTGGCGTTTTAAACTGGTCTGACAGTTCTAGAATCTGACATAAGTCGACAAATCCCCAAAATATTACCACTGCAAATACGCCTAAAAATGGACACCCATTTTATTTTTAGGTTTGAAGGGACATTTCCCCAACACAAAGAAAAACTTGATTCTATTTTTCTTTTTGTGCCCTCACACAATTTGTCAGACGGACAAAGGAGCATGTTTTTATGGTCAAAGAAACCGACACAATATTTTGTGTAAGCGAAATGGTCTAATGAATACCTAACAGTTGGGTGGCGGCATAATTAAGTCAGCTGAAAGTGAGTCAGTTAAGTTCATGTTACATAAATTCAATATGACGGTTTGGGCTCAAAGATTTAGATCGTTAGATTCGCCCTACCTCGTCAAAAGGTCGCGTTTGTGTTTTGTTTGACACTTCTGACCCACATAACTTCGCATGCTGCCATGGAATTGGCATATGCGGGATGTGTTAGCTCACTCTTCTCATTATTGACACTTTTCACGTGACATAAGTACGGTAAAGGCAAATCTAACGATTTAAATCTTTGTTTGGGCCGCACTTAGCCGATTCGAATTCAAGAAGCACGAAACTTATTTTAATCAATGCAAATTATGCGCTTGAACCTATTCTATGTCATGAAAAATCACAAGTCAAAAAGTATTTTTACTATAAAATTACTAACAATCTTTTTGACGTCAAAAGTCTTACTTTTTTGGGATAAAAACAGGCTTCCTTCAGAATAAAAGTTACAAAGGACATCGACATCGACATTGGTTTCAAAGTTATTTAGTCCGAGGTTCCGATAAACTACATCAGTGCTCTGGGACCGAAATATCGTATACTTGGAGTTTCTGTTTGCAGAACTGTGATGTCTGTAAGTGTATTAGCAATAGAGGAAACTTAGTCACGGAATGTATTGGCTTCGTGATCTATTCCAATTGCGTTCGGTGCACTAAAATTAGTTTTCACGAATACATATAGTTGAGTGTGACCGCTAAGGCTAGTTTTTCTAACTGAACAGACAGCTGTGCTGCTGGGGAGTTTGTTGCGCCACTTCTTCTTCCCAGCTAAAGCACTAGGAAGTGGTGAAGGGTGGGTGTTTTTGGGGAACTGTCATATGTAATTTTGACGTTCGAAAAGTGCTGATTCTCAGCCTAATTTGAATAAATGACTTTTGAATTTGAATAACACTTTGCTGACTGAATTATCTTAACCACGGCTATTACAAAACTGTCTTTCTTTCAGAAGAAGATCATAACATAGCGCTCGAGCCTGAACTATAATTAAAATTCCAAAATTCAATTCACAAGGGCACTTATGAAACGGCAGAAGCTAAAGGTGCACGGTTCCAATTGGTCGTTTCCTATAGAGAAGAGCCGGCAAGAAACTCCACGGTTAATCTTTTTACAATGTTTTCAAATTACAATGTTAATAGGTACGTATGAAGAAGGCCTATGAAGAAGTACAAGGTACCTAACAAAATAGAAAATAGTCAACATCATTATCGGTAGGCACTACCATCTAAAATTCATCTAAAGAAGCCAATGGGTATGGATACATACAATTAGACGTACGTTCTCTCTTATTGTCATCGATTTTGGGTATTTTATTTCAAATGTAACCTTTGATGTAAGTTTCGAATATCAAACAATAATGGAAACTAGAGAATATTCAATTTTCTTTTTAATAACATTATTTTTGAGAGGGTTTTATAAAAAATATCCTATTTCCAAAAGCATTTTAGTGTTAACAAAATCTAGAAACAATATCGTTGTATTCGCATAATGCTGCGGCCACATCTGCGTCTATCGTGTTAAAGCAATGCGTGCCGAAGCTTCGTATGATTTGCTCGCTAAAAAGTTACGATGGTCACATTAGCACGTTTATTATGTACCGCCACCCAGGCGATAAGTACTACGCAGCCCGAACTATCGCGACGGTAATCGATAATGGTTGGTAATATCTGCGTGTATCGTATCACTGTGCGAAGCTTCGTCAGGAAAGATGCAGATGTGGCCGCAGCATTATACAATTTTTTTAATAATTCAAAGTTTTTATCTGTTTAACAACAGCTGTGCCCATAGATCGGTCTGTCTATGGGGTTAAACTATTCTTGAAGTGGTTTGAACAAGGACAGGTGACCATTCCTCCGAATACAACGTGCCTACTCCTTCCGAGCCTTACAAAGTTAAAACGGACCCCAGGATTTAGATAAAAATAGACCAAGTTGACCTTAATTAACACAATACTTTTAAGCTTACCTAGGCTACCTGAAATAATTCCCTGAGAATGCAAACCCAACTGAATATTTTACAAGTTTTAATTAACACAACCAGGGCGTCTTTTCGGCGTACTTTTAAAACAAACGTACACGTATCCGCCCACACTACGCCACAGAATTTATTTAGGCCACGTACACACTCGGCGCTAACCCACGCGATTCTGCGGTGTAGACACGGCCTTTTGTCTTGTTGGGATTACTGTAAAGCCAGGCGAAGACAATGTACTATAAGTGTGGTTTGAACTGGATTGTGACATGAATATTAATGCTTTTACTATGCAATTCTAATGCCTAATAAATATTGCATCGCTACAACAATATTTTGTGAGAACTGAACAACTAAGTGCGGATTTCAACAATGAAACTGAACGCGATCAGCATTTTTAAAACGCGTTCAAGAGCTGTTAGTGTCAAAATTGTTATGGAATATTGTACACTGACAGCTCTTGAACGCGTTAAGATGTGCTGAACACGTTCAATTTCATCGGTGAAATCCACACTTAGAATGCTTCCATTTTTGTACCATTTTTTAGTTTGTTAAGAACCTAATAGTACTTGTTGACTGGTCTACACTTTACTATACATATTATTAATAACAGGTGTAATTTGAAAATATTGTAAAAGCCAATTATATATTTAAATAAAAGAGTAACCATGAGTTTCCTCCCGACTCTTCTCCATAGGCAACAACCTTTTTTAACAGTGCACTTAGCTTCTGACGTTATTTAGAAATTGAATTTGACTTAATAAATTAATAAGAATAGTGCCCAAAGCTAGTATGTGCAGCTTATTTAAATACCTAAAATCTTTCAGTTACATTGCGACAGGAATTTTGTCAGAGGTGGTTGATTGATAGAAAATTCTACAACTTCTGACAACATTGTTATATGTAAGATGGCGGTACGGCTCGGGAACATTATTGCCGATATTAGATTACCAACTACTAATAAAGTTCTAACGCCATTGCCCTTAGCTAATGAGTTAAAAAAAGTTAAGAAGATACTTATTTTCCTTGTAACACACACATCTCGCCTATATAATCCCCAAGGGTGAGGCAGAAGTCTATCTATTATAGTACACCCACATTTCGCCAGTTATGTTTAAGTCCCATTGCCATCGCTGGCGAGCCTTATGCTAACAACCGGGCACAAATCCAGATAACGAGCCGCTACTGAAATTCCAGATGGAAAAACTCAATAACACTTTGCCCGATCCGGGAATCGGACCCACGACCTCGTGCTCAGTATCGCTTGCAACCACTAAAGTCTAGTCTAGTATAGTGAGTAGACCAAAGAGGCAGTGTTTTCCGATCATCTGTCGATTGGCCTTTAGAAGACCACAACAATTAAACATTCTATTGTGTCTCGTTAATGACAGTCGAAGGTATAATATAAATGAATGAAAATAAACACCTGAGTTCTTGTTTACGGAGACGCGGCGTCGTTGGGTGTGGCACGCGGCGGGGCGGCCCGCACAAAATTCAAACAATATGGCGTTGTATGAGAGCGTTTACGGAGAAGCGATTTAACACGCGTTTGCTTGAAATGCAGGCGGAGCCCGCGGATGGCAACGCCGCGCGTCGCACGCGGCGGGGACCGCGGCGGGGCCCGCGGCGTCGTACGTTCCTAAACGAACATCGGCGATATCCGCCACTGCGCCCGAAACGGCGCTCGCGGCGGTACTTTCCGCCAGTCTTGCACAGAGTACCTTTTATCAGTCTTGTTTAGAAATCGCACAATATTTATTATGTCGGACGCGCTTGAATATCAGCCGATGCACGCCGCGCGCGCCGCCGCGTGCACCGCCGCGGGCACCTTCACGCCACGCCGCACGCCCCGCTCCACGCCCCGCGTTTCCATAAACAACATCGTAAATTGCCATATTGTTGGTGTTTGCGCGTGTGATGACACGGGCCGCAGCCCGCCCCGCCTGTCAGAAAAAAACGTCCGACGCACCGCCGAACGGCACGCTGCATGCCACGCTCAACGCCCCGCGTCTCCGTAAACAAGCACTAAGCAAGAGGTGTCAATCATGCCCCAAGCTCAATGAATGTTGTATACACAAGATTAATCTCGCGTCACAACAGCTTGCGTGTTCCCATTACCGTCTCTATCTACCCTAATTATGATGCTACTGTAATTCAATCAGTCAGTTTAAATTGTTCCTCAGACATGAAACAATTTATTTTTTATCTTTCATAATAAAACTTTTCTACAGAATATAATTTAACACGAAAAAAGATATTTACTTTCAATTTGTAAAAGGCCGGGCAGCTAATATTACGGATTATAATTTAATTAAATTCGTGACCAAAGTACCTCGCAATATAAAAATAAAACTGATCAATTGTAATCCTGTGAAAATTGTAGATAATCTTATTGGCCTTTACACGTTCTGTGCCGGGAGCCCTCCTGGAGAGTTCACATAGTCGCATATGGCACGCCAGGAGCCCTCGAGGAGAGCTCATTTTAAATGTAGGTTTTTCTTACCGTAATTATAAACCGTGAAAATAAAATCTGTTGTATTTTTTAACAAGGTTTATTAGTATATGTGTTGGTTTTAAAATCAAAGATTATTTTTAAATTTTTTCTTCATTTTTAAAATAGGTATACACAAAAAATGTAACAGGTTAGAAACTACGTATAGCGACAAGACCCATCGAAAACACTATTTCACTTCGTTGTACAGTGCTTTATAACACGGTTTTAAACCTAATGCCGTTGACCGTCCGTGATGGTTAACTTTAGCACAAACGTAATGCCGGGAACCCTCCCGGAGGGTCCACATGCAGAATGTATGGCGGCATGGCGTATGAGCTTGAGGTCAAATGGGTGGAGTCGAAAATATTAAAATGGCGGACGTATTTTTTTCGGATTCCGAATTAATAGGTTACCTAACACAACCAGGGAGGTTTCACACCGCTAGTGAATAGGTTACTTCTATACTGCGTTCAAGATTTAGTTTCTAAACATGTAAACAAATTAGGAAAACCACTTTAAATATCGACGCGTAAAGTTCAATTTCCGCTGCAACTTCAAAAAAAATTATGACTTTTTCAATAGTACGAGCCATTCTGAAATCAACTTAATTTACATTACAAGTATTGTAAAGTTGATATTCATTTAAAAGAGAATAACAACAATTGGAAAAAAAGATCTTTTTAGACTTTAGGTAAGCATCTAATTCTAAAGTCTATTCCAAAAGTAACGAATGAAAGTGTATACAAACCCTGTTCAGGTCAAATTCTTACGCAATCACGCACTGAAGGGATACGAGCTCACGACCAATCTAAAAAAGCCACTTGCAAAGTGCAGCATGCTGGACCCCACTTACCGAGATTGTTGGCTTTGCTGTTTAACCTTTGTCTAAGCCATTCATATTTGCCTGAAGAGATGATTAAAACCGTTGTTATACCTATCGTTAAAAATAAGACAGCTGATCTATCAGATAGGAACAACTACAGGCCTATCTCTCTTGCCACAGTGGTATCGAAGGTATTTGACAGCATGTTGAACTCACAGCTGACCAAACACATTGAACTTCATGACAATCAGTTCGGCTTCCGGGGCGGACTCTCCACTGAAAGTGCAGTTTTGTGTGTTAAGCATGCTGTCAAATACTACACAAAACGTCAAACGTCAGTTCACGCATGCTTTCTTGATCTTTCGAGGGCCTTTGACCTGGTTTCCTATGATATTCTATGGGAAAAGCTAGAACACACTAATCTACCAATAGAACTCATCAACATCTGCAAGTACTGGTACGGGAACCAGGTCAATGGCGTACGATGGTCGGGAACCATGTCGCAGTCCTACAGGTTTTTTTTTTTTTTTTTTTTTGGGTGGGAAATCATCCAATGACTTCTCCCGCTCTGGGCGGAGCGGGAGGGCGTGTCAGACTTTTACTGACTAAAACCCACCCGTGTTCCTTCCCTTACCTAGACCAGGGCCACGGTTTCCCCTTAGGACTTATCCGCAACCCCGGTGGTAGGCATCGGCCCTGACGGACCCCTTCAGCTTCGCTGACAACTCTTTGAGGCGCGCGTGGAACACTACGCGCCGTCGACCCGGGCTTGGTCCTGATCGGACGGAGAGCTACCCATCACTCTCCGTCCGCAAGCCCGCGCCTACGGTGGCCGGAAATCGGCGATCGATTCCCGACGCCCGGGGCGTCTACTACCGCGGCGGCTAGGGGCTCGAGGGAGCGACCTTAGTCTCTGCCTCTCGCGCCCCGCCTCCTCCTTCACGAGCATTACTGCTTCGCAGAAGGAGGTGACAGCCTGCCATGCCCTCTCGCTCCGCACCATGGCATGAACCAGGGCCGGACGCGAGAGGTCATTGCCGCCGATCGCCTGCACGAGGACACGGCGGTGCTCCGCCCAAGCCGGGCAGACCTCCACCGTATGCTCCACCGTGTCCTCCGGGCGATCCTCGCAGTGGTGACACCCGGGCGTTTCCTCCTGCCTGATCTGGAACAGGAACCTCCCGAAACTACCGTGTCCGGTGAGGACCTGCGTCAGGCGGTAGGTGAGGGCGCCGTGGCGCCTCTCTAGCCACTCCTCAAAGAGGGGACTTATCGCCGCAATTGTGGCGTGCCCAAGTCCTACAGGTTGGAGTGCGGGGTGAGGCAGGGGGGTTTATCCTCCCCAACCCTATTTAACCTGTATATGAACGATCTGATTGTGGCACTCAGTAGCACCCGGGCAGGCTGTCACATAGACGGAATTAATGTAAACAACATAAGCTATGCTAATGACATGGTGTTACTGAGTGCTTCGGTATGTGGCATAAAGAAACTGCTTACCATCTGTGAAGCATATGCCGAGCAACACGGGTTAAAATATAATCCACTCAAGAGTGAAGTCATGGTCTTTGAGGCCAGAGGAAACAGTACAGGTAACGTGTTTCCCAGCATTATGCTTAATGGTACAGCTTTGCGTAGTGTCTAAATTTAAATACTTAGGACATATGCTGACCTCTGACCTCAAGGACAATGATGACATCGAGAGGGAACGGAGGGCGCTGGCAGTGCGGGCGAACATGATAGCTCGCAGGTTTGCACGTTGTTCGACAGAAGTCAAAATTACTCTTTTTAGGTCTTATTGTACATCATTCTACACGTGCAGCCTGTGGGCCGACTATACTCAAAAGTCTTACAGTGCCCTCCGAGTCCAATTTAATAATGCGTTCAGGGTGCTGATGCGGCTGCGGCGATTCTGTAGTGCATCAGGGATGTTTGCTGAACATCGCGTAGACTGCTTTTACGCTACGATGCGTAAAAGATGCGCATCCCTGGTGCGTAGAGTACGTGGCAGCGCCAACAGCATTCTTAACATGATCGCCAGTCGGCTGGACTGTGCTTACATCAGTCATTGCTGCGTCATTTCTCATGGAATGGCGCAGTAGTGATTGTTGAGTTTTCTTTTATGTTTTATTTAATTTTAAGTATTACTAACACTAGTCTATAAGAACATTGTTACTAACAAAATGGACACCATGGTCTGAAATAAAGTATTTAAAGTTAAAAGTGAAAAAATCCAATTTTCTCCTCCACACAAGTTAGCTACAAGATGTAAAAAAATCTGTTTTTTATGCACAATTAAATACACTCGAATGTTGCTTTTTACTTCAAGAAGCTATCTTACGTGATTTCGGAAATTTTTCATGACAAGTTCGTCAGTGTATATTTAGAAGGTTTCAAATTTAAATCTCACATTTACAAACAATTATTGTTTGAATAATATTCAGTAGTAATTGACGAAAATTGAGTTTATAAAATAACCTCAATTTTAAAACATCTTTGAAGCGATTTCAAATTTCAGGTTTAAGTATTTAAATAGTCAAATCAAAGCACTTATCTGTAAGTGGCATCCACAAGAACGTTTTCTGATCTATTTGTTTACACATTCATGAGGTATTTTTGGAACAGATTATACCTACCATCATCAACGAAAAAAACTTGGAATTTAAGACTCTGGTCAAAGGCAAGCCTAAGTAATTTTAAAACGAATATTTCATGCCTCACAACGACAACGTCGTGTCGTTCGGTTGGAACGTAACAAAACGTCAACTGTCAGTTGCATGCGATACATGCTGCCACTGAATGACATTTGAAAAGCCGTTGTGATAAACTCGGTTGTTGTAAAAAGAATAATAATATGGCGATGCTTTTTTTTGTAAACTTAATAATATAATCCATACTAATTCTTAATATTATAAATATGAAAGTAACTCTAGATAGGCAGGCGTCTGTCTGTCCTGTTCACGCCCTTAAAGACAGAACGGATTCGGATGAAATGTGGAACACGGATAGAGCATGACCATCCGGTAGTACCTACGTTCCCGTGAATCCCATGGGATAGTTTTCTACCTCCACTCGGGCAAAGCCGCGGGCTAAAGCTAGTGTGTAAATAAGGCATTAACAGTAATAAAATTTATTTTCAAGCAAGAGTGGGTCATCATCAATCAATAGGTGTCATTTGTTTTCATAAACCATATTTGCTAGATAAAACAGTATTTTATTAAACCAGTTTTTTTTATATATATTTTTATTAATAATACTTTTAATTTGGCCCTGGGGTGAGATTACCTATAAAATACCCTATATTTTCAGCTTTTATTCTCAACATTTTAAAATAGTATTTTACAAGCAAAAACAATGTTATTTTTAAATATCCAAGTCACCGTACAAAAAAGCCTACATACAAACTATAACTCATACCTTTTTCTGCGTAAAAATAAACTCAAGAACACACAATCTGACAGCTCGTTATTTGTGTGAAGAAAAACAATGAAAATACAAAACAAAACACACGCTGTGTTTTACCGCACCAGCGTTGTTTTTCTGAGAAATATGGTCTTGTTATTGCAGTATACCATTACGAGCTAGAAAATATACAGAGTGCAGAAGAAAAATATGTGAGGTTGACTTTCATGTTTTTATATTCGAGAAAAGTTTTGATTCTATTAACTGAATGACCTTCGGCGTTTTTGTGGAAGAAGGGTTTGATTCCTGTGTCCGAATACCATAGACTTGAAAATATTTCTGTAGGTATCATCATCATCATCATCTTAACAGCTGGAAGACGTCCACTGCTGGTCATAAGCCTCCCCCAAGCGCCGCCATCCAGCGGATTCCTGCGGCCTTCACAAGGTCATCGGTCCACCTTGTGGCAGGCCTTCCAAAGCTACGTCTTCCGGTACGCAGTCACCACTCCAGAACCTTTCGGCCCCATCGGTCATCTGTTCTGCGAGCAATGCGCCCTGCCCACTGCCACTTAAGTTTGGCAATTCTTCGGGCTATATCGGTTACCTTGGTGTGTAGATATAAATAAATCAGAAATCTGCTTAGCCAGTGACTTCCAGTAGAGGAAAGATTCTTTACAACAACTCTACATCTCAGCGTCATCTCCCTAGCATTTTCCCAATTATATTGGGGTTGGCTTCCACTCTACCCGATGCAGCTGAATGAATACCAGTATTTTATATGGAGTGACTGCCTACCTGACCTCCACAACCCAGTTACTGGGTAATTTATACTCCTTGGTAAGACTGGTTGTCAGACTTTCGGGCTTCTGACGACCCGTAACGACGGTAAAGGATCTACGAATGACAGCCGGGACCAACGGCTTAACGTGCTTTCCGAGGCATGGAGGAGTCACGGTATGTCAACATGGTCACCCATCGACGAACCAACCCCGGCGAGCGCAGCTTAGCCTGATGGATTGACCCGTGCGGCTAAAATTACTTAGCCACGAACACCTTCCGAAAAAAAAAACAGAATTATAACATTGAAATTAAAATATTTCAGTAAATTTAATTATTACAGAAATTCGAAAAAAAAAACTCACGAATGTCTCCCAAATTCGTCATTACTTATTTATATTTTTTTCGTGTGTAGTAACTAACCTGGATTATTTATTAAAATAGCAATTACTGAATTGACTACATTTGTGTTTAAAATTCACAAAGATTTTAGAACTAGCCAAGTACAAAAAGCACTTTACTCAAACCAGAGACATGTAAATACACAGTCAAAGAACTGACTTCTACATAAAAACCACCACATAAATAAATCTCTCGTAGATACGAGAAACTTAATGGCATCCAGGGACAAACTTGTCACATAAGAACAACTTCACCTTAAAATATTACAGGAATCAAACTAAGTCTCAAGCCAAGGCCCCTGGGCCCCTGGGGCTCTGGAGCCCAAGTTCGGGGGTCACAAGCCCACTCAAATAAATTATATGTCAGACGGAATTGTAAAAAATGTGTGAGCAGAGAAATGTACCGCCCGAACCACTTAATATTTCAAATGAATGTGCCTTTGCCTGTCTTATCAAGTTTAGCGAGAATATTATAAAGATAAAAGTATATACGTACCATTTCTTAAAGGGAGCTGATCGGCTAGACGGATGCTAATTTATTATTTCTGCACGATAAAAATGTTGGCAGCCCCTGAATATAATTATCTAGGTACCATTCACTATAACTTTGCCGACATGTCGGCAGCATTGTTCGTCAAACTTAGTTTCAATACTAATGGAGTTCAAAATGGCATCTGATAGAGCAGTCCTACTAATTGAGTCACGGGAGAAGTTATGTATATTATTATGTATAATGAACGCTTTACAGTAATGAATGTCGCAGGATACGCATTTTTTGATCGTTCATAAATCTTGAAAAGTCTATTATTTTTTTAAGTGAAAACTTCTTTACGGCGTTGTGCATTTTGAGATGGGTAAAAAAATTTAAACTCCCGTCAGGATACGTGACCATAAGATCCGTTGCCTAGCAACCAGCAAAGTAAATATCAAAATAAATAGTCTTTGATAATGTCATTAGTGTCATTACGTAAAGATTGCGAGCTAAGAAATTTTACCCATATTGACTTCAAAACATACTTCATAAAAAGTGTTTAAATAAATTGTTTAATTTTGTTTGACTATATTTTGAAAATAAACAAATATACTACTACTATTAATGAATATTGTATTTAAGCACATAAATACTTTCATACTGCAATTCGTGCGAAATTATTCCCTAACCATTCCAAAATATTCAAAAAAGCACAACGTTAATGTTCAAGTTTTCACTTCTGCCGGCACTCCCGAAGTGCACCCGTTGTTTTTTTTTTAATATTTGACCACTTATATCTATTCATAGGTATGTATGGATCAATCGTTCTTTGCGTGTTACTGTTATTTGACTTTTAATTGTTTTTTTTACAACTACAATTACTTCCTAGGTCCTCATACATAGTATCGAATAAAATGAAAGCACATAAACTGATCGTACATACTTTTTCAACCGTAATATATTCAACATTTTATTTATAATAGAATTTTGTGCACATAATGTTTGACAAAATACGTTTTCTCTGACACTTGAAAAATAGTTCGATTTATTTTCAACAATTTCAGGAATTACAAGTGTAATTTACGTAAATAGCTTGATATTATACATGCACATTTTTACGGGATGTTATAAAACGATGTTATCGGAAGTTTTTGATTAACCTGCCAGAAACATATGTTGAACACAATTTTCTTTTAACGTTTTCAGATTACTTCCTGACCTAAATAAATCTACAGGTATTTATTTTCAATTATACTTACTTATTAAATAATGTATGTACTCGCAAATATTATGTACTATGGATTGAAGGTTTTAAGTCTTCTCCTTTTCGTGTGGTTAGTGGTGTCGAGAGTTTTAAAGGCGCCCATGGGCATCGAGAAAAATCTCTCAGTCATACCGGTTTCCTCACGATTTTTTTGAAGCAAGTGATAATTAAACAATACGCACATGAATCCAAAAATCAGAGAAAGAGCCTTGGGTTTGAACTTGAGACCTATGACTTGGCAGTCTTACGGTCATCATCATCATCATCATCATCAGCCTATTAATGTTCCCACTGCTGGGACACAGGCCTCCTCTCTGTGAGAGGGAGTGGGCCGTAATCTACCACACGGGCCCAGTGCGGGTTGGTAGATGTCACATCTCTTCGAATTTTTGGTTCTAAGACATGCCGGTTTCCTCACGAGTTTTCCTTCACCGTTTTGAGAGCAGTGGTGATGAAATTATTTACACAAAGTAAAGCGCCTACTTGGGTTCGAACCCACGACCTACAAGTTGTGAGTCACGGCCGTTACCACTGGGCTAACACTGCTCTTACGGTCACAAAAAAGGTATTCTGCTAAACCAAAAAACTAAGTTAAACGTGACGTTTTGTACGATAAGATTGCGACTAGGATGAAAATAAGAAATGATCTAAAACGGTATTCTGCAAAAGTTTTGACTTGACAAAGAAAATAATATTGGTATTCCCGTCAATATAAGAACGTCAAAACTGACGTAAGCATGGGATTATATGGGCCTCGAGAAATATCTCTCAGTCATGCCGGTTTCCTCACAATGTTTTTGAAGCAAGTGATAATTAAACAATACGCACATAAATCCAAAAAATCAGAGAAAGAGCCTTGGGTTTGAACTTGAGACCTATGACTTGACTCTTACTTTCACACCACTAGGCTATCACTGCTCGAACCGGTTTAAAGTAGGCAACAGATTTTTTAAATTAGCTTACTCTTCCAACAAAAAAACTCGCCGAATGCATAACGTCCTCCTTTTTTAAATCGGTTCAAAAGAACCGAGCAGTCTTTTAAACTAAACCTCTAACGCTTAATTACCTCTCGTTGCAAGTTACTCACAGTAACAAATACGTAGTTTGGGGAGCTCCTAAATCCAGCAGACGGCCGATCGATTGAAACTGCGCCGCAGTAGTGCATTAGTTCCCGACCGACTGGAAATTGCATTTGAGGAACTAACTGTGAATTTCTGGGAACTTTGCAAGATTGGTTCCTTGTGAATGATATGTGTTGAACTTTGCATGTTTTGTAGGTAAATATTTAATCAAAGTGAATTTTTAATGTACTTACCGTGTGTTACGCGGTTTACCTACCTTGCGGATAGGGTTGCCAGGATAGGGTTGCCAGGTGTCGATTTTGGTTGGATTTTACTTCTGTTCCGATTTTAATTAAATGTTGAATAATTAAGATATAAAAACGGAAGTGGTAATAATAATAATAAAATAATAATAAAATTTATTCAAAAATAAAATTGGTAAAATATAGTATAAATCTTAGAAAATAATGTAGGTAATACAAAAGTATGATGCCTGTACTAGGATAAACCTGTATCACAGGCGTAATAGAGTTTATTTGCTGACAGGACATAACAAACAAGTCACAAAACACTTTTGTTTTGGTGCACAAGTGGTCATCGGTCATCGTATTACTCTTATCATTTCCATCCGTTTTAAAAGCCTTGATAATGGCAATACACCCCAACACATAATTTGTCTTCAAAAGGGTAATAGCTAAGACAAAATCTTAAGTAAGTTACAATCCGATAGCAAACGTGTCTGACTCGACAGTTCCACACTAATCTGTGTGGTTCTTTCCTCAAAACACCATTTCAGACACTAATAGAAAGAAAGAAAGAAAAATAGGTTTATTCATCCCAGAAACACGTGCATATAAAAAGACATGAGTAAACAAAATAGAGAACAGAAATAGTGCACGTCATGACTTGTGTTATGACTGTCTTATGAAGGCTTCCTCTCAGCATAATGCTGTGCTAATCTACATGGTCCTCATATAGTCTAACCAAGTTAACCTTATAATATATAATCTGGACTTCTGAGTTTTGCTACGACAGAGCGAGGCCCTACGTCGTAGAGAGCAGCTACGAGTGCTACGACAGAGCGAGCCGCTACGACGCGGTGACGTAGAGAGCAGCTACAAGAGCTATAATTATTATTAATTTGATGACGGATGCACATCTTTCTTTAAAGTTTCTTCTCAGAGTAGGTGGATAGGACAGATCGACCTCATCAAGTTTTTAAAATATTATTGACGTTTATAACTTGTGTTTGTATAAACCTACATACTTAGCGAAATAAGTATCATTTAAGTGCTCATCATGCTAAAAACTTAGGTAGGTAAGTACTGTAATTATTTACATTCTGTTATATCATAAAAACTCAGTAAAAAAGGCCTTAAACGTAAAACTTCAAACAACATCTCATAACTTTTTAACATAAAAATCACTCGAGTAACTCCAATTAAGTACCAAACATCCATCTCCTCATCTCCTCTCTTCGCAGCATCGCGAAGGGAGTGCAACAACTTATAATTACTTTGTGAAGCTACTGTAATGAACGAGAGCTGTTGGATATTTATGGTGCAGCGTCTTTTGTTTGTATTTTGAAAGAGACTGTGTTTTGTTTCTTAACACGTACCAAAATGTTCCATGTATTTGAAGAAACTTCCATGTTAAGAATAGCGGGACAAATAATATGCTAAGAAATTTTAACAGCTTTACAGTGTTTGAAATCGGGATTTTCCAACAATTTTCGAACTTTACTGAAGCTCTTCGTCCTGATTTGAAACAGAAACTGACAGACGCCAAAATATTTTCCTCACTAATTATATGAAAGCAATATTCATTCTTGACAACGACGTATGTAGGTACAGCTCTGTTAAATTCCCTCAAGCTTAAAATATTTCATGAAAATACCTCTCGACACCTATTACTTACACTTATGGCTAACATATTCCCATATTCACAAAACAGAAAACGTATATCATTACATTACAAGTATACGTAATCATTAATAACTAATTTGAATAAGCTCACTACTAAATCGCGGATAAGGATAAGCAGACAGCGAGCTAACGACATGCAAAAGTTGAGAAGCATTCTCATGATTACATGAATACTAGATTGTATATTTTAAAAGATACATTTTCTTGAGAAAATACGTAATTAGGAAGCAAGGAATGTCTGATACTGACAACCATATTCACTACCGTCAAACGTCAAATATTATACTACAATGAGGAGACTAAAATACAACAATAAATGAAAATACTGGCACTAATTATAATGCCTAAGAGTATTTTGGAACTGTCAAATAAATCCTAGCACCTAAATAAAAAAATGAGTTTTAAACAAATTATATGTAGTGTACCACACTATGCCTATAAATTCCGTTTATCCAACTAGGCCTAGGGTGGATACGTTTCCGAATATCCACCTTAAGGTGGATTTTTGGGGCGGATAAACCGAATAACCCGCGCCGACTATGGATTTTCATTCGGGACACGCCGTTTATTTTTTTGTTGTATTGTCGTCTCCACCTTGTATTTAGTAAACTAAAATTAAGAAATGTTTACGTATAAAGGAACATAAATACCTTCCTAATTTATTACATAGTTAAGATATCTGTCAATCAGAAAATGAATTAGCCAGAAAGAAAGAGCTGCCTTGATACCACTAATTACACTACTTATTCTTATACTTCGATCAGTAAAGAAAGGAAAAAGAAAAGAAAAAGTATTTACTGACATAAAACAATTTTCGAAGTGTATAGAGTGCCGCGATTATTCTTGTGGCACTGTAGTGTCGCTGCCTCGGCCCGGCTAGGGTGCCGTGAGCGTTGCATTGTCACTGTCACTTGTTATTTAGGTTAGGTTAGGTTAGAACTGTGACCACACAACGCACGAGCCGAGCGAGCGTAGCGAGCGGTGCCACAGTAGCGGCCGGCGAAGTACCAGGGTCCGTTTAGGCACAAGAGAATGTAATGTTTTGGGAATGTGGTGTTTTACAGCGACACTCGACTAACTTCGACAATCAAACAAAATACCAAGTGACGTGACTTAGTGACAGTGACAATGACAATCCAATGCTTGCGGCACTTTGCTCGGGCCGAGGCGGTGTTACTAGGGTGCCTGTAGTGGCACTTTATCCGATAGGGATAGAGTGCCACTGGTGATACTCTATACACTTTAAAGGCAAGGATAAGAATTCTCTGACTCCTGCGCTAGTAATAAATGTGTTGCAGGAGTCAGTGTCCTCCCGTAATAAAAAGACACAATAGTTGTTTCATGACAATAAAAAGAGGCTTTTCACTTTCAACGAAGAATTATACAAAAAATAATAATAAAAAACTAAATTAAGTTAAAAGAACATAAACAAAAAAAGAAAATATAACATAACACAGTATTATGATGATATTACGCGAAAGTATGATTGCTAGTGTAAGTGTGTGTGTGTTTGTGAATGAGTTTGCATGTCCGAATTGTTTGTAGGTTTCTGTACATAACCTTTTAAAGGGGTGAAGGGGGCGTTGAATTTAAAACAAAAATCACGCGAACGAAGTCGCGGGCAAAGTGCTAGTTATTACTAATTATGTGATTCAAGTTACCACTTTTAGTAGACTTTCTACCATTTCGTAGTCAACGACTATTGTTGCTCAAATTACGTATAGAATTAATTTTATTGCCTTTGTTTTAAACATAGGGGACAATGAAGTTAAAGTGTTTTTATCCAAAAGCTGTTCTTTGGCGAGGAACCGGATGAAGTTTAACACGCTTACGTTTTAAAAAAAAAACAGGTAGGGTGGGCACATAGTTTTTGTGGTATCTAAGTAAGATTTCATCCACAAATATATTTCTCACAGTGAGTACACCAGCCTTTTCGTAAACAGTGTGTGTTGAATGCCTGAACGGGAAATGTATTAGCACTTTTAAGACCACTCGCTGTGCCCGTTCTGCTTGTATAACAAATGACTTGTTTGAAACGCCCCAAGCGCAAATGCAGTACCTAACTATACTTTCACACAATGCTTGATACGTACGAAGTAAGAGCGATTTTTCTGCAACATAGCTTTTGAAAATAAATAAAAAAAAAAGAAATGCCTAAACGAAAAGAAAGAAGCTCTAATAAAGACGGACAACTAACAAAATAATTAATACTTAATGAACCCCTTTCTTTCAGCCTTAATTCAAGACATGATTAACCTTTTAGCTAACAAAATCCTTCGTGAAACTATATTTTGACGTAATACCTCCGCCATTTTATATGGACGACTTGTTACACGGCGAGTAGCGATTTGGCGCCATCGGTTAAGACTACTAACTTCTAACCGCGTCCTCGTTCACGTGGAAGTCGTAAGATACACAATAAACTAACATTATAAAACTCCATTATAATTTTTCAGATTTTTAAATCTGAAAAATTAAAAATAAAGTTATTTATTTACATTACATTACATTTATTCTTTTTTTTATTTATTTTTATTTAGTTTTTCTTTTTTTCTACTATATAAAAAATTTCATCATTCATTTATTTATTTACGTTACACGTCCGTGTTTGGGTCACAGAAATACATGTGTATTGTGTGTACCAATTTTCAACTTAATCGGTCCATTAGATTCGAAGCAAATTGGCTGTGACAGACGGACAGACAGACACACGAGTCATCCTATAAGGATTCCGTTTTTTTTTTTCCTTTTGAGTCTAACCCTAAAAACCTATAGTATAGATGATCCTACCATTATCCGAATATCATCCAAGCCTTATTATTAATTAATTAACTATGCCAACTTTTCCACAGAACCTCAAGTTTCTTAGACCAAGTTTCGTTGGCCAAGTAACAGGTTACAGCAAAGTTTTGAGATGGAGAGGTCTTAGTTCGATACTTAAAATAATTGGTTTATCTTGTTATACGGTTACCCTTTGTGAAGCTGAAATTGATATTTTGTTTGACGGTTTATTACGTAACCAGAACAATACGTAGGCATAAAATTCGTATGTGTTTTGAATAGAATTGAACATGCGTGGAATATGTGACGCAAAATACATTTGCTTACCAAATCAATGTGGTTTTTGGTCAAGGGGCGAATGCATTTGATATGTATGTTTATTTGGGTTACACATACACTCAATTATTTATTGGATCAGCCAAACACACGTCAGATGATACAATCAAAGCGTAGCCTTCTACGAAATCGTAGGTAGCCACGCCATCGTAGCGCGCTACGCCGTAGCAACGTGATAGCAACAGCAATTGCAGGCAATGATTTGTATTATTGATTTGCTAACGACCGCAATATACAGTAAAAAAAATATGGTGACACTATCTACACTAATTTCTTAACCACTGCTCACAAAACGGTGAAGGAAACCGGCATGTCTTAGAACCAAAAATTCCAAGACATGTGACATCTACCAACCCTCACTGAACCTGCGTGGTAGATTACAGCCCAGTCCTTCTCACGGAGGCGAGGCCTGTGTCCCTGCAGTGGGAACATTAATAGGCTGATTATGATGATGTACTGATCTACACTTAACATTTTAAAATTGTTTTTGATTCCAACAATTTTTTTATAGCTGTGGCCAAACTGAGTCGAATCCCGCGCGGTATACTGCGCCTGACGCGGCAGTCATGTGCGCTTGCCTTAGTTTTTTTGCAGAATGGTTTTATAATGATACCTACCTCACACAGTAAATTTTCATTGTTACAGCGATGTCGTCGTGCCGTGTCGCGGCATGCGTTGCTGCGCTTGCGGCAGTAAGCTGCGCGCTGCCGCACACCGTGCTAGCGCTGGACCTCAACAGGCTCTATGGACACCATACCAAGCGCTCCGGTGAGTACATCAACTCAGCCTATCGCAGTCCACTGCTGGACATAGGCCTCTCCCAAGCTGCGCCACAACACCCTGTCCTCCGCCTTCCGCATCCAGTCTGTCCCGGCCACTTTCTTGAGGTCATCGGTCCATCTAACTGGGGGGCGTCCCACACTACGCTTGCCGATACGCGGTCTCACTCTAGGACTCGTCTGCTCCACCGGCCATCGGTCCTTCGACAGACATGGCCAGCCCACTGCCACTTCAGTTTGCTTACTCTGCAAGCTATGTCGGTAACTCCGGTTCTTTTCCGGATAATTTCATTTCTGATTTTATCCTTCAAAGAAACTCCAAGCATAGCCCGCTCCATAGCGCGCTGAGCGACCTGTGAGTACGACTAACATCATTATCATTCAGTCGAAGGATATCTGCACCTGAACAATGCCTCCCCCAAGTATCGCCCCAACGACCGACTCTGTGCCTTTTACATTCAGCGATCAATTAATGTTAATGCAAGGTCAGACTGCAAGGTCATATTTATGCAGTACCGGTAACACTATAGCATAAAGCAGTTCAATAGGCTCCTAGCACGAACACACAGAGTGCATGCACGCATAAGGTGAACAATAAAAAAAATTAAAATACTCGTTTCGCGCATTTATGGGCGATACTAATTGTGCTTGGCAAGCCCAGCTGCCCAGCCCAAGCCGTTATTACTACTACTACCACGACTGTCAAAGATCTAGAGAGGTCTTGGTATGTAAAGATCGTTACCCATCCAAGGACATACTGCGGCAAGCGTAGCTTAACCTGATGGACCGACCCGTGCGGCTGTTGTTACTTAGCCACGAGCTCATGTACAAAACGAGTGAAATAAAATATGTAGTTCGAAGTTACGTTAAATGACATAAATAATAAATTAACGAATTAACAATTTCTGTAGTAAAAAACCGGTCAGGAGCGAGTCGGTCTCGCGCCCTGAGGGTTCCGTTTCATCATATATAACACTGAGGTTTAGAATATTGCAGTTTTAGGTCAACGCCATCTCTAGACCGATAGTGGAAATAATGTAATTTTTGTTGATGATTTCTGAAAAAAGGTGCTATTTAGTGACATCGTTTTATTTTTACTGTAAACTCTACATAAACTTCTATCACATAGAATAATTTCAGATTTTTCTCTATGCAAACTTGGGAGATAAAAAGTAAAAGAATGAATTGAATTTTGAATTTTGATAAGGGGGGGAACGGTATTTTTCGTCAAAAGTCGAAAACTATGCAGCTTTAAAAAAAAATGTTTGCGACTGTGCAAATAGCGCTCTTTCATATGATACCCTACATGCCCTAGTATAGCCCCACTTCGAACTTTTTAGACCAAATTCAGTCCCTGTTGCAAAAAAAAAAACATACATATTTTTATTTCTTTCTTATTTGCAAAATAGTTGGTTAAACGTCATCTAAAACTATTCCAAATTTCAAGTTGATAGCATTAATAGTTCTTGAGATATCCAGCTGTGACAGACAGACGGACAGACTGAGTCGAACCATAAGGGTTCCTTTTTACCATTTTGGTAAGGAACCCTAAAAAGACCACACACAGCACCCTAATTGCGTAAAGCGTTTTGAAGGATGTTTCTAATCACTAATCAATTGCTTCATAGGTTTCATAAATTCATCTGCTCAAAAACTATGCAAAGAAATTGCGATGAATTTTCATTTTATGTGAGTGACGCAAGACCTAATTAATACAGTGACCGATTAATTTGTCGAAACAAAAAATGGAATTTCTATTTAACACCTTCCTGAAAGCTTTCAGTGCCACGTACCCAATTAAAAAATAATTGAAAACTCGGAACAAGTCCGTTTTGTTTCAAATAATGTCAAAGAAGACAGGGGAACGGATTTTATTTGTTAGCCTCTTGTTAGCCTTTACAATTGTTCTCTTTTCTCATTTACTAATTAATTGTATTTTGAAGGGTTGTGATAACGTGTGTTATTTATTTGCATTCAATGAAACATTGAATGATGAAAATGGTTTAATTGGGACCTAGGTATACTTTTCATATTGATTTCGATTTATTCTAGTTTCCGAAAGATCATGGTTTTCGAAAAAGGATATTTTCAGCTCACTTAGAAAGAAAGAAAGAAAAGAAAATATGTTTATTTTCGGTAAACATGACGCAAAAAAGAAATAATTTACGAATAAAACACTTCACAGTTTATTTTAATAATAGCGATAATAAATTCGACCATATAAATATATTGATTAATACGTAGGCTAGCTAGATATCAGGATACTAACGTTTAAAAATACTACTCAACTTTTAATCAAATATCGAGCAAAAAGATGGCGCACATTCTGTCATCAAAAATTCGTTAAAAATCCACCCAATTCAAAACAAATACCATCACAATAAAATAGTGTCAAATGAATAACAAAACTACGCTAAAAAAAAACAACACCATTTTTAACAAAAACGACAACGTTCCACGGAAATAAATCCTAAACATATTTTATTTCGTCGCTCTATTCCACCACTCCATTTATTTTTCAAAGCGTTCCAATTTCAAAAAACAGCAGCCATGTTGTTTTGCCGCGAAGTGCGCTCGTTCATGTTTCAACAGCGTGATTGGTAATCAATGCGATCGATTGCTAAAAGCTCGTGTTTTGCGCGAATCAGTTTACCAATCACTTGGCTACCAATCAAATGGGAAAATTTGCGTTTAATTTTCGTTTTAAGCCGGGTTTAATAAGGTATAAGATTCGGAAATGCACCATTCAAAAGAAGCTTGTCTAAACATAGTATCATAGAGTCTATGGTATAGATAGATAGACTATAGACAACAATAGATTTTAGAGATTGTATTTTACATTATTTAATAAATGCTTTTATTGTCAGATTTTCATATCTCGTGTCTGAAATGTAAAAACAAAACAACGTTTTATAAACTAATGAAAATGTTGCTTATATTTAGAGCTTGCTAAAACATAAAGAAAATACGCAACCATTTAATCTGAGCCTTCAACACACTCCGAAACCACGGTGTTAATTTGTGAATCAGTTCGAGTCAAACCGAGATAACATAATATATTCAGAATACTGAATAGACTCATTTGGACGTTTTGAGACACTGAATAGATTATCCAGAAGGTTAACGAGATTTGTACACCGCACGGCTGCCATTCCAGTGACACCAGTGCCACCTACCTAAAGGTCGGGCCACACCTGTCGAACGTTCCGCGGCGGAACGTTCGGTTGACTACGCTCCTAATGTTTTTCAAGTTACCTATGACACATCAGCCGAACGTCACGTCCATAGAAATATGACGCGACGGAGCGTTCCGCCGCGGAACGTTCGGTAGGTGTGGGGCTAGGCTAAGTAGGTAGGTATGAAATGAAAAAAATTGTGAATCGCGGGGAGGTAAGCGGTGCTATGCTAAACAAAATAATTTTGTTCGTCATGCTTTCTAGACAATTCGATAAATCAATTTGCCTAGCCTTTACCCACCTATGTTGGGGTCGGCTTTCAGTCTAACCAGATGCAGGTGAATACCAGTATTTAACATGGAGCGGCTGCCTATCTGACCTCCACAACCCAGTAAGGGGTAATACGATACCCCTGCTAAGTCTGGTTGGCAGACATTCGAGCTTCTGACGACCCGTAACGACTGTCAAAGATCCACGAATGACAGCCAGGACGTGCTTTTCGATGCACGGAGGAGTCTCGATATGGTCATCTATC
Organism: Conistra vaccinii; assembly: GCA_948150665.1. NCBI lineage: Eukaryota > Metazoa > Arthropoda > Insecta > Lepidoptera > Noctuidae > Conistra > Conistra vaccinii. The sequence goes on along the minus strand of OX411338.1, from coordinate 17,877,162 downwards.
CACGGACCAACCCCGGCAAGCGGAGCTTAACCCAATGGATCGACCCGTGCGGCTGTTATTACTTAGCCACGAGCAATTCGCTAATATCCCCTCCCTTTTTATATACTTGCACATATTATTATAATTATTTTAAGTCTGATAATTTTTAAATTATGTAAATATGTGTGTGTAAATAATTCGATAGCTAATAATGTGGTTGTATAACAATTGTGCGTTGAACGAATAAATCACACGGTGACAGTATTTGATTAACATGTTTATCTTGGTAACCTATAAGTTTCATAAACTTGGTAGAGAATAGACCTCCAATTTTTTTGGGTGTTTTAAAGTTAATTTCGCTAAACTTAAGTTAGTTAATTTAAGTTATGACACTAGGACCGTCTGGTTGCATGGTGCTTCATTCCGACTGATAGTATACAGAATACCTTTAAGTCTCATATAGAAACGGATGCAGTTTTGGACCAATATCCCGTACTCCAATTTTATTAGCCTAATAGTTTCTTCTCTACATGCTATGCGCAGAATAGCGCATTACCCAAATCAGCAAGTTCAACAACAGGGCAGAATACCCAAGGTTTGCTGACCGTCACTCTGATAATTTAGTTTAGTGCATCACAAGTTACGACAAGAAAAACATAGAACTTGCTTTTCCAGAATTTCTAAGAAATAATAAAAAGTGATTAAGGAGTTAGACAGCTCAGACCCATTTCTTACAATTTAATCTTATAATCAGCGCGAGAAATAAAGCAGTTGGGATTCTGGGATTGAAAGAGAAACGATAACAAAAAGTTCTATTGTTTTATTTAATAGAAAGAAAAGATTCTTTAATCTTTCTTCTTACATAGAAAAGATCATTAATTACCGCCATTCCTGAGAAGTTTCATTATTTTGTTAAATACCTGTTTACCTGAAAAGTTTTGCAAAAATTACTTTTCTTCTGGAACTAAGATGAATGAGAGTTATTTCAAGGAAAAGATGGAAAGGTTAACATGACGGATGAAGGGTTAGCAAGAAAATAATAAATGGCAGACGAAAAGTTCAAAAGCTTTTCATATTTTTAGAAAAATAGAAACAGCCTTTATTTCGCTTCAATAAATTGAATTCATTCTCTTACGAGTATAAAATTTTGCGAAATGCGAGCTACATTTTTGTATCATATTTTTCTATCTTTTCCTTGGAACATTAATGCAGACAGACAGATTTATACTTTAAGGTGTATTCGCAAAGGTAGCTCGCGAAATTCAAGTATTCTTACGTCAGATTGTATGTTGATCAAAATATGATTCGCGACCATAACAGATATGTATTTACAGACAGAATTATAACCACAGAATTATAACGAGAGCACTGGTGGCCCAGTGGTAACGGCCCCGACTTACGAGTTGTAGGTCGTGGGTTCGAACCCAAGCAGGCGCTTTACTTTGTGTTGATAATTTCATCACCACTGCTCTCAAAATGGTGAAGGAAAACATCGTGAGGAAACCAGCATGTCTAAGAACCAAAAAATTCGAAGACATGTGACATCTACCAACCCGCACTGGGCCCGCGTGGTAAATTCCAGCCCACTCCCTCTCACAGAGAGGAGGCCTGTGTCCCAGCAGTGGGAACATTAATAGGCTGATGCTGATGATGATGATGATTATAATCACAATTCACATCTCTCCAAGTTAGATTTATTATCAAATATCACGGATTTCAAGGAAAAGTCATTCAATAGAACATTTTTTTTTTATATTGTCTTTCGTAGGCTAACCTTTGCGGATCTAAACATCAAAAGCAGCCACGAGAATTATTGGTTCTTATCTATTCTTCTTTGCTCGTATTGGCACTTCGTGAAGGCTTTAAAATCAGTACTCTCCACACCAGTTTCTTTCAGTATACCTACTACATATATACCTAAGTACTCTTAATGGGTATACTGTCTATCTTTGCCTAGCCTTTTCCCAACTACGTTGAGGTTCCCAAGGCTAACCAATTGCAGCTGAATACCAGTATTTTACATGAAGCGACTGCCTCTGTACCCTCCACAACCCAGTTACTGGGTAACACGATATACGCTAGTAAGACTGGTTGTCTTAATACTGGAACTCTAAAACTAAAACAGATTGAGGCGGGTCGCACCGCAATGCAACGCATTGCTAAAATTCTCCTTCATAACTTTCGTACATATTCTATGAACCAACACACAGTACAGGCGGGCCGCACCACAGTTTTTTGTAGTAAAATGAACAACCGCTGTAAACAATGGCTGTAATGTGTGATTGGCTTTGGTGTCTCATGAATCTAACCTTTTCCCACCTACGTTGGGCTCGGCTTCCTGTCCAACCGGATGCAACTGAATACCAGTATTTTAAGATAGTAAATTAATTCAGACGTGAATGGATTTCCGCAATCCATTATAAAACAATAGACGTAGATATAAATAGTAACCTATTCAGCTTAACTATTCCTAGAGTCAAAAACATCCCATCCCTCTCAACGAGGCATCCTGGGGATCACGATTGAGTTGTAGTGAACCCGAACACGGCGTGTTGCCATGCCGATCGCCGGACGCAGACCACTGCGTCCATATCCACGTCTTATTATATTTTACCGTATTTATATCTACGTCTATACTATTTTACTTTAAGCGATCTGACATACACATACATAGTGCTATTTTTTAATTTGTACCGTTTTCTAGAACAATAAAGGTTTTATTATTTATTTATTATTATACACAAGTTACTGGGTAACATGATATCCCTAGGTAACACTGGTTGTCTGATACTTTTAATGGTCACCCATTAGTAAATGTTTAGTTCCCAATAAGCACCATCATTTTCCTCTTAATAAAGGGACGCCTCTACAAACGAGACTTAAGCACTATCATTCCCCGACAGGAATAAAGTCCTTTGAGATTAGTAACATGATACATCGTTATGGTACCTTGAAACCTGTTTTGGACAACAAGCGTTTGAATAGGTTCGTTGGACATAATTTTATTTACAAAAAAAAAACCGACCCCCAAAAAAGACACTAAAAGGCAAAAATAACTTTAAATTCGGAAGTCGGTGGCAAAAAACAAAATACAACGACTTCCGAAGTGTCTTTTTTGGAAGTCGTTTTTTTTTTGTAAACAGTTTGAATTTTTCCCATTTTAGTTGCGATACCTACCCCACACAAATTCGAATATCACTACCATTTAGGTAAATAACAGTATAAATAATAACTTATCATGATATCATCCATATAAACTAAGTGGGAAAAATACGTATTATTGAAGCTCACTCAAAAACTATCTAAACAAAGTTAATCGGACCACCTCAGAAACATACCCTTTCAAACAAAAAACGAATTTTTAAAATCGGTCCACTATTCACGGAGAAGCCGCGTAAGAAAAATACAAAAAAAAAAAAACGTACAGACGAATTGAGAACCTCCTCCTTTTTGTGAAAATGGCGAAAATAACAACATAACTTAGCAACACGCCTGGTTTCTCCCAAGGGTTGGGCAGTACCTATAGTACACCCACATTGCGCCAGTTATGTTTAAGTCCCATGCAATAGGGAGCGAGCCTATTGCCACCATCGGGCACAAATTCCAGACCCCGGGCTGTTCTTGAGAAATTACAGATGGAAAAGCCACATAACATAAAAATAAAACATAATATAATGGCATTACAAACTGTAACTAAAATAAAATTAGATCGAGTCTCACTTGTTCGTCACAAATCACAATACTTATTGAAGACATCTCAACTTAAAAAAGACTCCAGTCGACGAAACGACACCTCTCTTTAAATAAAAAAGACACAGCAGATCCTTTTTTCTCTAAAATCCGAGAGAAAAGGTCTGAAATTCAAACAAAGTATATAAATTATAACGACACCCAAAGTAACAAGCGTAAATACCATGGCCGACGAACAATTACTCGGAACGAAAACTTATATTATTCGCAAAAAATCAAGAACAAATTCATTTCTCCACGGGATACTGTACAAAGTCCGCTATCATCCTTAACTCAAGGGAATAGGGTCTAAAATAGTTATAAAAAGTTAAAGAAACTCGGTGTCTCATTACTGACATCTCAAGGGGCTGTCCCCATTATCTTGCAAACTGTATCTGGAGTAATCTGTGTCTGTGGACTAAGTTAAAAGCGAAAACGAAAATATTTAGGGCTGATTTCACCAATGAAACTGAACGCGATCAGCATTTCTAAAACGCGTTCAAGAGCTTTCAGTGTCAAAATTGTTATGGAATATTGTACACTGACAGCTCTTGAACGCGTTTAGATGTGCTGAATGCGTTCAATTTCATTGGTGAATTCCGCACTTAGTTTCATAAGCATATTGGTTTAAGTTTGAATGCTTGTCTTATATTTTATGGAACCTACAACTACTAGGTTTTAATGTACAAGCTACGTGACATTTAATGTAAAGCTAAAGAGTGATGGATTTGGATAAGTAACGTGTTACACTTCTTTTGATGGCGTGATAACTCAGTGGTAAAGCCTGTCTCTCATGCACGAGGTGTTGTTGCATTCTTATGTGCTTTCTAAGAATATCTTTGACATCGGTTAAGGTAAACATCGTGAAAAAACCCGATTTTATCTAAACTAATATTATACGTAAAGAAAAAAAAATTTGATTTTTTGGATGTTTGTTTGTTACGCTTGTCACGTTAAAACGGCTGAACGGATTTGGATGAAATTTGGCACATAGGTAGACCATGACTTGGGTTAGGATAAAGGATACTTTTTGAAACCGCGGGGGACATCCACCAATCCGCCTTGAGCAGGCGTAGTGATCAGTGCTAGTAGTCTTCTTTGAATGAGACGAGGCTTTTACCCTACAGTGGGACAATAATATGTTGGTATTATTATTATTATATATTTATTTTTGTACTTAGTCCCTGTCCCAAAACTGAAAAAGTCCCGCTATTTGTTTTTTTTCAAAATGTTTCTATAACTAAAGACTATCTTTTATTTATCCATTTTGTTTTTATCCTAGGTCATGCGCTAAGTGGTGAGTACTCAACTTATTTCTAAAGCATTTAAAGCACGATAATGGTTTCATGCAAATCAGCCTCACATTAGCATTAATGAAGCCCTCCCAATCTACACTTATTGAATACAAATCTTTAAACTTCAAAGTTGGAAACTAAACTCATTAACATCACAGACTTTGTAAATAAATCCTATGAACAAAGTCCTTTTATTAGATGCCAGAACAATGAAAAAGGTGAGCTACTTTCACCTATTTAATATTCTGCTCACAGCCAATGCTTATCATTTTCAAGACCCTCCGCAAAGTTCAGCCTAGAAAAAAATTACTAAAAATAATTGCCGTAATTAACAACATGTGAATTAAGTTTCTTTTATAACTAAATCGAGGCCATGAAATGAAATTACTGTCCTCTAATTAATTAAATTAAGATGACTAGATTAAATTATGTTTGCAGTCAAAATAAATGCTTGGATACTGTTGAGAGGACGCCATTTCGTTTCCAAGGTATATTTTATCGTTAGCCCAGAAACTAGATAAAAAAGGACCCTTGTCCAATGAAAAGTGGAGTTTATTTTTATTTTAACTTTAGAAGATAATTTTGTGTTGATGTAATAAAATTAAGTGACCCTGCTCGAAGAAAAAGGTTTTAACCTTATTGTTGCTACTTAATTAGTTTGCAAACATCTGCATTTTTTTTAACTTTAATTTGTTTTTTCTAACTCTCTGAGTGGCATTTTAGTCATAAACACAATAATTATCGCAATCCACGTTTGTCACCACAACTTTTTGCACTACGAGATTTTAATGCACCTAAGACCAGTAGGACCACTCCATCACCGCATGCTAAGATGGAAGGTCTAGTAACTAAACCTTTCATGGTCATGGATCTTTTGGCGCGTTGGCAAAATTGAAACGAATGCCGCCGTCTTGTATTTTCAATTCATTTCACAAATTCAAATCTTATTCGCATATCTCATGTGTGTACAAGTTCTTCAATAATAGTTACAAACTTCACATGGACTCTGTCAGCTGCCGGGCACAACAATTTAAATAATTTAATACAATATGAAAAGTATAAATATTTTTTTTTATTTTTTTTATAAGCCTGTGTTGTCCCACTGCAGGGCAAAGGCCTCCCTTCCCTCTTTCCACTTTTCCCGGTCTACTGCGATTGTGGGCCAATCCTTTAAGAAGGAGTCCAGCTCATCCCGCCATCTCTTTCTGGGCCTGCCGCGTAGTCGTTTCCTGTTATTTGGGATCCACTGAGTGGTGATTTTTGCGTATTGCTGCTCCGACATGCGACAGATGTGGCCAGCCCAGTTCCACTTTAGTCCAGCAACTGTGAGGCCAACGTCCGCTATTTGTGTTTTGGAACGAAGTGTAGAGTTCCTAATGCAGTCTGTCAGTTTCACACCTAGTATGCTTCGTTCCATAGCCCGTTGGCAGACTCCAAGTGCGGACTTTTGACGCTTTGTAAGAGACCATGTTTGCGCTCCGTAGGTGAGGGTGGGAAGAATGCACATGTCCATGAGCTTTCGTTTTAGTGAAAGCGGGAGTGGTCCTTTCATGAGATGTTTCATCGACCAATAGTTCTTCCAGGCGTTTTCTGTGCGTCGAGCGACTTCTTTGTCCTGTCTCGCCTGGAAGGATACTATTTGGCCGAGATAAATATACTCATGGACATACTCAACCTCCACACCCCCAATTTCTACGTTGCGTTCGGTGCTGTTCGTCATCAGCTTTGTTTTTGACATGTTCATCTTAAGTCCGACTTGAAGACTGGCGTGGCTCAGTTGTTCGAGCATTTGGCCTAGTTCAACTACTGAGGAAAAAAAGAGGACGATGTCGTCGGCGAAACGTAGATTGGTCAATCTCCTTTCTCCGACAACAAAAAAATAAATAAAATGCTTTAAAATAATGAAGTAAATATAAATTAATTGTACGTAGGTACGTCATAATTTAAAAATAGGATATATTCAGTTCTCATTATAATTTTATACCATTAAACATTCATTTAACTTGAAGTAAATACATAACAATAATAGGTACCATTAAAAATACAATGCATATTTTAAAAAATGTCACAAATTAAAATAATATAAACAAAAAACAAAATGAAAAACACTCTTAACGTTGGGCATAGATATAAGTACTGTGAATTATCTGACACAATCACAAGAAAAATATATATAATTGCAATACCATCAAATTACTATTAATCGCTTGCTCGTTCCACTTGCACCATACACTTTATCTTGCAGCGCAATTGTTAGCTCCAACGTTCGCTAACAGGAATTACTAAATCAGTTGAACACAGATAATAATTGCCGCAGTTTCCTGAAATGTTTAAACCACACCTGCATATAGCGTATCCTACTTGAACTGGATCTGGTAAGATGGAGAATTAGTCCAATGGCTTACCTAGTAGTTACCAACCATCGTCTTGTGGTAGGAATTTATTTACCTACAACACCATAATTTTCATATGAAATCGTTTATTCTCTAAATAGGATATTGGAATCACTTTTACACGTCATATTAGAAAATTATTAAAATTAGCTAGATGAGTTCTGACTACTCTGAGAAGAATGGCCGAAACAAACTCAGAGGTCACAGTCTCTTTTAAAATCCAGACATAATCTTGGTCAGGTCATATGAGGACCAAGACCATGTAGATTAGTGTCTGAAATGGTCTTTTGAGAAAAGAACCACACAGATTTGAGTGGACCTGTCCTGAGTTACAGCAATGCTTCTTAGAGGTAGAAAGATATAGTTAACCTAAACAGAAAACATAGTACACTCACGAGCATGTCTTACGCAAGATTCACAAACTTTTTTTTTTAAATCAATCAATCAATCTGCCTAGTCTTTTCCCAACTATGTTGGGCTTGGCTTCCAGTCTAACCGGATGCAGCTGAATATCAGTATTTTACATGAAGCAACTGCCTATCTAATCTCCACAACCCAGTAACCGGGTAATACGATACCCCTTGGTAAGACTGGTGTCAGACTTTCGGGCTTCTGACGACCCGTAACGACTGTCAAAGATCGGCGAATGACGATGTTTAACGTGCTTTCCGAGGTACGGAGGAGTCTCGGTAAGTAAAGATGGCCACCCACGGACCAACCCCGGCAAGCGTAGCTTAACCTGATGTATTGACCCGTGCGGATGTTATTACTTAGCCACGAGCTCCTCCTCCTCGATTTTTTACTAAAGTATTGATAGGTATTTTAATTTATGATGTTAAGCTACGGTTTTGGAGAGGAGCGGTGGCCGTCACATAGCGTCTGCAATTTACGGGTGAATAACGTCACTCAAATGTTATTTATGTATGAGGGGGAAGGTAAGTTGCTGTGTTTTCCTAGAGAGCGTCGAGCGACAGCCGTCACTGCGGCGGTTTATTTATTTATATATACTTTATTGTACACCAGATACATTACAAAAAGAAAAAAGTTATACACGACAAAATATACAATGGGCGGCCTTATCGCTTACTGCGATCTCTTCCAGGCAACCTTGGAATGGACAGTGATTATCTGGACATAAAATGGGGCGGTCTTTGGTGCAAATAAAAAGTATATAAGGACAATATAATATAATAGATACACAGATAAATACATAGATACAATTATCAACGAAAATAAAATAAATGACGATTATTATTACAGGTAACGACGAGAAAAAAATCATAATGACAAGTAATGTTCTTTGACGAGTGTTTTAAACACTGGCAACGAATGCGCGCGCTTTATTGGAACTGGTAATGCATTCCATAAACGAGCAGCCTGGACAGTAAAGGATTTGTCAAGAAAAGTTGTGGAATGTATTCGCATTTTAAGTTTCAAGTTATCTGATGGCAATGCGGTTATAATAATATAATCGCTTTTGTAGTTTGCGTAGGTAACCATAAGGTATTTATGCTTGTGACTGTACCTCCAAGTAAAAAAGAATTACGTAAATCGGAAACAATGGTTGTCGAGTTATAAGTGCACTTACTTACTATGAACCTCTTTTTACTCGATTTGGTGAAACATACCAGAGGGTATTTATTGATGTTGCAGGAGAGAGCCCTTGCAACAACAATTTGGTAAAATTGATACTGTAACTAACGAAAGCAAAAGAAAAGGGTACCAAAATTCCTGAAACAACGTAGGAATTATGAAAACGTTGTCGAAAGGTTTTAGTAATAAAGCAGGAAGTATTGTTTGCAGAGGAAATGGATGGTCAGTTTTGTTATTTTTGTTACTTGTTAGCTTTCAATAGTTTAGTATTCATTTTCCATTAATATGCGTGCTTGCATCGTTCAGTATTGAAGTCTTTTACGGGTTTTGATTTATTAAAATACTTTTTGTAATGGGGTATTTTATACTAGCTATATATTTCATTTTTCTAGCTACAATTTCAAAAATTTTTCTATAACAACATAATTATATATGAATATAAAAAAAAACACGTAAATCAGATTAGTGGTTTTCTATTTACAAACGAAGTAATGGCAAAACAGACATTGCGTTTTACCATGTGTATTTAAGTATGAATAAGTACCCGATTTCCGCTAAAATCTAATTGGCAAGTACAATGTATAGTCGTCAGCACATTGCTTGGCAAGAATCTTTGATGCGCTGAATTCGTTTTCGCTTGTTTTTTTTAAGAGACGTGTTCAAAAATTGAAATGCAGTAAAAATGTGAATTTTCTGTTGCTTAGTGCAACAACAAACAAAAAATGCCGATAGAAGTGAAAACTAAGTAACTTGTGAATTGTATCGTATATACAGTATACAATGTCGCCCATGCGCATGTGACCGCCCGTAATTTTCTGAATATTCATGAAAAAATATCGAAAATAAACTTCAAAAGGGGGGGTCTATCTATAAAATTTTTCATGTTATTCAATTTTTAATTTTTTAAAGATTTGCTTTCCGTTTTTTGACACATCTCCGAAGTTTATGGGTCGATTTGGATTCTGTTTATTATTTCCAAAAGCTTATGAGTTATTTTAACAGGTTAATTAAAATTTTTACAAAAAATTATCGACTACGAAAGAAAAAACGGAATCGAAGTCATTTTTTCGGTAAAAAATTATCGACTACGAAAAAAAAACGGAATCGAAGTAATTTTTTCGGTAAAAAATTGTGTATTTTTTTTTTTTTAAACTAGTGAAAAATTTTATAGATAGACCTTTTGAAGTTTATTTTCGATATTTTTTCATGAATATTCAGAAAATTACGGGCGGTCACATGCGCATGGGCGACATTGTATAGCCCATGGGAAGCGTGCGGTGACGATAACGCGATTTTCACGCATTTTGTTCACCCAAAAAGTGCTCAACACGACTAAAGTTTTCACTTAAAAAATTTACACTTTTATTGCATGTGTGTACCTCGCAAACTTACTCCCAACACGCCAAAACTTTGCCAAGTTACGCGCAAGCGACTATACATCAAACTCGAAACTCAAACTCCAAAGCATCTATTTCAATTAACCCATTTACACTTTTGAATTGTCTAAGTAGTCGGTCATTCAGAAAACTGAAGCTAGTTGCCCATTCTAAAGAGTAGTATGTTCTCTGTGGAGAAGAACGGGGAAGAACCATCATATAATTCTACATAACATCACGCCTGTATTCCTCGAAGGGTTAGGCAGAGGTGTACCTATAGTACACCAACATTCCGCCAGTTATGTTTAAGTCCCATGTAATAGGGGGCGAGTCTATTGCCATCAACCGGGCACAAATCCAGACTCCGGACTGCTACTGAGAAATTCCTGATGGAAAAACACAATAACATTTTGCCCGACCCGGGAATCAAACCCAGGACCTCATGCTCAGCAGTAGCGCTTGCGACCACTACACCAAAGAGGTAGTCTATCATTCTATTGTTCTGTAAAAAGTCAAAATTCACCAATAAAAAATATAAAATGTACTCATGGACCAACCATCATTACACGTCAACACCATGAAATGTTTTGTCCTATATATAAATATACAAATATCGGCCGTTTGTTAAACCCCGTAGATGCGATAATCCTGTAATAGGAACGCATATGGGGTCCTTAATAATACCTGTGGGTAACGTGGGCCTTAATAAAGGGGAAAATACGCATGGATGAACATTATGACAGCAATTACTTATTTGAGACAGTTTAAGTAGGCCGTCTGTGCGTTGTTATATTCAGCAGTGTGTTTTTAGGGGCAAATTTTTATGAATATTGTAAAAAGTGTGTATATCTTGGAAATTTCAGTGGGTACATACCTTCTATTAAATTAGAACCAACTCTAATTTAATAGTCTTAAGCAATAGTATTGGCAACAAATAGATAGGTTTGAATTGAACTCACAAAGAAAACATATTAAAACCTTCGAAAAGCGAGAACATGCAGTCGTAGCACAGAGTCAGCTACGCCGTAACTCAGGGTTAGCTACGCCGTAGCACATGGTGAGCTACGCCGTAGCACATGGTGAGTTACGCCGTAGCACGTTGAAATTCGCAAGTGTAGAATCATGAATTTTCTATCTTATTTTAATTTATCAGTTCTAACTTGCGCAATGTCTTTCATACATACATACATACATAATCAGCCTATTAATGTTCCCACTGCTGGGACACAGGCCTCCTCCCTGTGAGAGGGAGTGGGCCGTAATCTACCACGCGGGCCCAGTGCGGGTTGGTAGATGTCACATTTCTTCGAATTTTTTGGTTCTAAGACATGCCGGTTTCCTCACGATGTTTTCCTTCACCGTTTTGAGAGCAGTGGAGATGAAATTATTTACACAAAGTAAAACGCCTGCCTGAATTCGAACCCACGACCATCATGTCAATGTCTTTCGTTCTCTTAGAAAAATATAGGTATCATGTAAGATTTTTCTAAAGAATTCGCAGTCAGAAATGTGTTTAATAATATGAAACAAACCTAATACCGTAACCTACATGTTTATAAAACAATAACCGTCTACACACGTGCCTCACCTCGGAAACACGAAACTCAAAAGGAGGAAGCGTGGAGAAATAGTTGGAGTGTAAAATTCAATATGATATGCAATATATTCTACGGATACGAAACGTTTCCTCATAGGAATATATTTATATATATAACAGTATATAATATAACTAGCGTTGAAAGATTTGCTCAGAGAATATGGCGAGCGGTTTTGTTACGAGGTAAGAATAAAAGGAAATTGGAGTTTGTGCTGCTTACGTTAATATTCATCACAGGAGAGTAGTGGTGGCCCAGTGGTATCGGCCCCGACTTACGAGTTGTAGGTCGTGGGTTCGAACCCAAGCAGGCGCTTTACTTTGTGTAAATAATTTCATCACCACTGCTCTCAAAAACGGTGAAGGAAAACATCGTGAGGAAACCGGTATGTCTTAGAACCAAAAATTCGAAGACATGTGACATCTACCAACCCGCACTGGGCCTGCGTGGTGGATTACAGCCCACTCCCTCTCACAGAGAGGAGGCCTGTGTCCCAGCAGTGGTAACATTAATAGGCTGATGATGATGATGATGATGATGATGATGATGATGATGATGATGACGTTAATATTTCAGACATTTGGTCTTTATTATGTTACTAGCTTCTGCCCGCGAGTTCGTTCGAATGGAAGTCGTAAGATACACATTGTATTAAAATATTAGACCCACCACGATACATCGCATCGTCCGCTCGCGCTATTATTTCGTTTTCGAACCGAACTCGACAAGCATAGCTTAACCATCGATTGACCGTGCGGCTGTTACTAAATAGCCACGAGCCCCTTTTTCCGCCAAACTATAATTTTGAATAATTAGGAAGACGATTGTGGAGGTGATCGAATCAGAAATGAAGAGATCCGCAGGAGAACCAAGGTAACCGACATAGCCCGAATAATTGCCAAACTTAAGTGGCAATGGGCAGGACACATTGCCCGCAGAACAGATGGCCGATGGGGCCGAAAGGTTCTGGAGTGGCGACCGCGTACCGGAAGACGTAGCGTTGGAAGGCCTCCCACAAGATGGACCGATGACCTTGTAAAGGCCGCAGGAATCCGCTGGATGCGGGAAGCACAGAATCGGTCGAAGTGGCGATGCTTGGGGGAGGCCTATGTCCAGCAGTGGACGTCTTTCGGCTGATATGATAATGATGATGATGAGGAAGACGATTTGAAAACTACTGCGAGAGAGAATATGCTGGAGAAAAACTCACGACCGTGAGCTATGGAAAAGCCTGGTGGAGGCCTATGCTAAAGAGCAAAGCAGTCTGGAGATCTCTGATGTCTAAACCTTTAATTTAAAATAAATTGTAAAACTAGTTTTAAGCATTGCTAATACCTAAAGGCTATTTCAAATTAAAATTGAAATTGGGTGCAGGACTTACAGGCACGTGAGACATATCAGTTTTGTCTCTGGGATAGCTACGCATCTGCAATTCCACTGAACTGCATATGTGATAGGCAGCTGGGACTACAGATATACAGTCGCTCTTAGCACTTGCATCATCATGATCATCATTCCAGCTGAAAGACGTCCACTGCTGGACAAAACCGCCACTTCGACCGCTTCTGTGCTTCCCGCATCCAGCATCCATCTTGTGGGAGGCCTTCCAATGCTACGTCTTCCGGTACGCGGTCGCCACTCCAGAACCATTCGGCCCCATCGGCCATCTGTTCTGCGAGCAATGTGCCCTGCCCATTGCCACTTAAGTTTGTCAATTCTTCGGGCTATGTCGGTTACCTTGGTCCTTGCGATCTCTTCATTTTTGATTCGATAACGTAGGGAAACTGCAAGCAAGCCCTCTCCGTTGCCCTTTGGATGACTTTTAGCCTTCTAATAAGGCCCATTGTGAGTGACCACGTTTCAGTGCCATACGTCATCACTGGCAACATGCGTGATTGGCCCTATTTGTTTCCAGAAGCTACGAGACATATATTAATCTTAAATGTCACTCCAATTACCTTAACAGTAGTGTTATATCAGATACCATATTCATTTGTCATGGTCCTATTACTCATGGTGTAAGTATGTCACTGCTAATAAATTGTAATGACACGACACTTTGCTCATCCTACGCTGTTTGTTACATGTCAGTGTTGGGACTTGCTCCAGTTTATTACGGAGGTCGAAGCTAATAGCTTATCGGTGTACCTGAGTTGAAGAAGCTTATTTATAGCACTCATAGGTACCTAATATAAATGCGAAAGCCAGTTGGTGATGTCTTAGGGCCTGTTTCACCACCTACGATTAAGTTCCTATTAACTTACTTGGCAGATAATTTCATACAAATTCTGTTTAATTTTTGTATTTATTCGGTAAGTAGTGGCTATTCGGACATCCTGAAATAGGCCCTTAGTAGTTTAATGAAATTGGATGAAAGATAGAGTAGTGAAAAAGGTATGTATGAATAGGTTAGGTATCAAATCGTTTACTTATCAAGGGATGTTGCTTCTAAGAAATAAAAAGCCTCCTAAAAGTGTGAATAAATTTATGTTCATAATCATCACTACAGTTGGCATAGGTACACATAATCATCATCTGCCCAGCCTTTTCTCAACAATGTTGGGGTCGGCTTCCAGTCTAACCGGATGCAGCTGAATACCAGTATTTTACATGGAGCGACCGTCAATCTGACCTCCACAACCCAAATACATGGGTAATTCGATACCCCTTGGTAAGACTGATTGTCAGACTTTCGGGCTTCTGCCGACCCGTAATATCTGCCAAAGATCCACGAATGACAGCCGGGAACAACGGCTTAACGTGCTTTTCGAGGCACGGAGGTGTCTTGGTATGCAAAGATGGTCACCCATCCACAGACCAACCGCGGCAAGCGTGGCTTAACCTGATCGATCGACCCGTGCGGCTGTTATTACTTAGCCACAAGCCCCATAGTATATTCGGATTAGCGTTTTCTTCTTATGAAGATATTTTAATTACATTAAACGTTATTAGTTACTGATTTATTTTTAATTTTCTAAAGTAGCATCTTGGAGCAACAACTGTAGAGCAGAGGTCATTTACCGGGGTCAAGGGTCATAACATCGCAAAATGAATGAAAATAAAATTAATAACGTGTAAAGAGAAGGCGAATTGAAGGAAAGCGAGAGCCATATGACGGCGAGCTTTAGAAAATTTAAATTATTTAAATTAGGGAATTATTATTTTTTATTATATTTTTATGATTACTTGCCACTAGCCCTACCTGTGTTTTAAATTAATGTCGCCATTGTACTGGCACGTTCTATATGGCATAAATGGTTGTATTTTCTTCTGATTAACAGCCAGACGCAAAATCGTAATCTGTTTATTACCTTTATGTAACTACGCCCAGGTGGGACATTATTCGGCAGGAACCAACCGAAACTCCATTTAATTTTTGCAACTTTCCAGGATAACAATCTTGGGAAATAAACTTCACACACACTTGGAAGTTTATGACCATAAAAGCTATGGCAGGTAAATTATGTACGGAATGCCACAGCCCAGTAATATAATAAGTGTAGGGAACTCATAAATCTTACAACAACACGTACATTCATGCATATTAAAAGAGCACAACATGAATTTCGCATGCTTGCTTTATGCCGTGGAATATCTACAATAAAGCTTCGTTCGTAGGTACATGTTACAGCACTTGTACGCAAAGGGCATCCAAGTACCTAAGTTTAAGTGAAGTGAGTGTACTTAGTTCAAGTAGTGCAAGTTCATGAACAAGTTGTACGTCATATGTAATTTTAATTTCAATCTTTAACTATCCCACTGGAGAGCAAAAGTAATTTTCATTTGATTACATGTTACAGCACTTGTATGTAAAGGGCATACAAGTGTCCAAGTTTAAGTGAAGTGAGTGTGAGTTTGGTGAGTGTACTTAGTTCAAGTAGTGCAAGTTCATGAACGTCACGTTTTGAATTGTACAAGATCTATGTCACATGTGTTTTTACCAGACTACGACGAAACAAAAAGGAGGGTTATGATTTTGACCGGTATGTATATGTATGTTCATCTGTTACCTCATAACTTCTAAACTACTGATCATCATTACATATTATAAAACAAAGTCGCTTCCCGCTGTCTGTCCCTATGTATGCTTAGATCTTTAAAACTGCACAACGGATTTTGATGCGCGTTTTTTTTATCAATAGAGTGATTCAAGAGGAAGGTTTACTATGTATAACACATACATATTATAGTACAGAAAAAAGTCCACTCGGGCGAAGCCGCTGGCAGCAGCTAGTTATTTAACAAATTAATGTAACTTGTAAGCGTCTTGAGAAGCAGTGGTGGCCCAGTGGTAACGGCCCCGACTTACCGAGTTGTAGGTCGTGGGTTCGAACCCAAGCAGGCGATTTACTTTGTGTAAATAATTTCATCACCACTGCTCTCAAAACGGTGAAGGCAAACATCGTGTGGAAACCGGCATGTCTTAGAACCAAAAATTCGAAGACATGTGACATCTACCAACCCGCACTGGGTCCGCGTGGTAGATTCCGGCCCACTCCCTCTCACAGAGAGGAGGCCTGTGTCCCAGCAGTGGGAACATTAATAGGCTGATGATGATGAAGCGTCTTGATCGTCCGCAGGTTAATAGGCTATGTTTAAAAATACACACATCAAAAGTGTCTAGGGATCAACATATATTTTTGCAATAACTTTTCTCCTGATTGATATTAATAAAATTTTCTTTAAGGATTCATCAAATAAAGTGTTTTCGTTTGTCACGGTAACGATAAACCAAGTCACCTTTGCATTAATAAAGAAATTTGCCATTTTCCTAATAAAGGGATTTTTGACATTTGAACCACTAACATTAAAGTTCGAAAAAAAGACTGAAATAACAGTTTTCTTTAAAATTTTATTGGGTAACTTAAACAATTAATAATCCGTGTTTCTACCGCGAACACTAACAACACAAGAACATCGGTTTGGCATACTCAAAATGAGTTCATCCAAATCACGCTGTGGAATGGCCGCCCATGTTCGTTGCAACAACAAAAAAGGTCTTCTTGCGACTGGATACCCTCCATATTCGGCAGAGCTCTTCTCTGTAGCATATCCCATGCATGCTCAATCGGGTTCAAGTCTGGCGACTGAGCAGGCCAGGGCAGGACATTGATGTTAGCTGCGGCGAGAGTCTGTCTTACAACTCTTGCGGTGTGCGGTCGTGCATTATCATGCATTAACTGAAATAAGGGACCGATTTGCACTTGTAGAGGAACGATGACGTCTGATACAATCGTCTCAGCATAAATTTGAGCGTTGAGGTTGCCTCTGATCCAAATCAACTCAGTTCTTCCGCCGATCCAAATACCCGCCCATACCATGATGGTTCCACCACTATAAGGATGGACTTCCTGGCAGGATTTTAATCGCTGTTGGCGTCCAGGGGTTCTCCAGTGTCGTATACGTCTTGTATCCGGTCTCATACCAAAACGAGACTCATCAGAAAAGCACACGAAACGCCATTGTTCTTCTGCCCAATTTCTGTGTTCAAGAGCCCATTGATATCGAATCCTACGATTGTGCATTGCTATAGGTGGTACCCGTAGCGGTCTTCGGGAATGAAGGTTCACTTCATGCAAGCGGTTTCTGACTGTTTGGTCGCTAATTAAGTTCCCTGAAGAGTGATGAAGCCTCACGGCTAACATCATGGCGGTTATTGTTGGAGCTCTTCGAGCTAAGATTTGAATGTATCGGTCTTGTCTCCGTGTGGTGCAGCGATACCGTCCTCCATGGCGCTCAGCCACGGTACCAGTGCTTCGGTAACGTGTCCAAAGTCGACTGATAACACTCTGACTTGTATTCAGAGCTAAAGCCACAGTACGTTGCCGGGAACCAGCTTCTATCATTCCCACGGCTCTGAGCATTTCTTCCCTGCTTAAATGACGTCGCTGCTCCATAATAACGTTGGTTTTAATCAGTAGTAGGGAAACAGTAGCACTAATAATGTCTTCAATGCGTTGTATGTTTTTATAGGGAAAATATTGACAGCTGATTTTCATCTTTTACTCGAATTTGATTCACAGTTCCTGATTCAAATTATGAAATGCACCAAAAAGGATCCATATAAATTTATAAAATCATAAATTTATTACAAAGCCACATCTCAATCTCAAGAAATCCGCATAAAAATGCTTGATCCCTAGACACTTTTGATGTGTGTATTTCAGAAGCGTGATTTTTCATTAGTCGGGTTTTAGTTTTTGAACTTCCTTTTTTATAATATCAATCTTTAACTATCCTACAGGAGAGCAAAAGTAATTTTACTGCTTGGCAATTGAATGATAATATTGATCTTTCCATTTTATTCGGAGAACGAACTCGCATTGATCACCGCGCATGCTCATTACATAACATCACGACTGTTTTACCCCGAAGGGTTAGGCAGAGGTGTACCTATAAGTAGAACCTATAAACTTACCCAAGTTCATCGTATGTTTTGATGTGTAACATCTTTCAAAAAATCAAATATTTTGGAATTATTTCATGAAACGGGACGGAAGTGAAACAGGAAGCCGGGAAAACGCGCGCTATTTGATTTGACCATAGAGCGCGCGCGATGCTATTGTTGGCCGTCAGAAACGACCTTGACGAGGCCCTCCCCTTTAGGCTGCCTGTCCACTGGAGCGGAGAGGAGAGGAGCGGAGCGGAGATGTGTCATTATTAACCAATCAAATCTAAACTCAGGGGTGGAGTCAAGTCGAGTCAAGATTCTATTGGTTAATATAGGCACATCTCCGCTCCTCTTTTCTCCTCTCCGCTCCAGTGGACAGGCAGCCTTAAAGTTGCTTATTGCCTTAAATGTTGAGTATTTACCAAGGTGAGATGTCAGACTTCACACATCGTATGCGACTAACCGCTTGTTTTTTTTTTAAACTTGGAAATAAAATCCCGGTTCCGAGAAATTCCAAACAACCTATTCGTTATCATGTCAGTAAAATTGACAAAGGATATTAGTTACAAGCTTATTGTATTACTTTAGACACCGAACACCTTTATACCCTGACGTGGGCGTATGATATTACTCACCCCTGACCTGACCTTTCAACGATCACAGGTGTTAATGTGGCATAAGGGGTGTTACTCACATGTTCGGGTCGGCACATTCACACACATTAAACAACAAAGCCTAGCCGACCCGAAGCAATTTTTTTGCAGTACTATAATATTTCAAAAATTCAAAAATCATTTATTTCAACCCATTTAGGGTCATATTAAGTTGTAGGTGCATTAGAGATAAATTAAAATTAAATAAAAGTAAATTAAATTTCAAATCATAATATAAAAATAATTAAATAAATAATATACATAATATTATTACAATTATAAAATTAAATTAGAATCATAAAATTTAATATAATAATTAAAATGATTACTAATACGCCTGCCTCTGAGTCATTTGTTTGTTTGTCATTACATTATTCATATAACAATGGTTAATATACTGGCAAACAAATCTGTCCACAAATATAATTAGTAACAATAATTTAATCATTTATTTTCTCACCACAATATACTTTCAAAATAGGTAATAACAAAAAACAATATTTTCCCGAAACCTAAAACTAGACAATAATTTCTATTCTACTTATAGCAGTGTTCGTGTGGAGTGTTTGGGTGTGTAAGTGTGTGGGTGTGTTAGTGTGTGAGTGTGTGTGTGTGTGAGTCTGAGTGATGAAGAAGTTGGTGCGTGTTAAACTGTTCGCTGAAATTTGACGGAATGCATTGACTATTTTGAGATAGAAAGTAGATTTTCGGTTGGCCAAGCATTAAGTTTTTTCTTGCACTGGTGTTTTGTGAGTGGGAAGATGTTGTGATTTTTATTAATTACTACACATATTCCGATCGTGACAATCGGCAAATTTCGTTCGGCATCAAAACTGGTTTAACCATGTTCGCGTCGACTTGGCACAGTTCGAGCTAAGCAGAGCGTTGTTTTGTGGACATACATCTACATAATTATATTCTACGACGATTTTGCACCCCCCCCCCCCCCCCCACTGTGTCGAATCATACCACCGATGTATGTAGTAACCTTTTTTTTGTGGGTGCAAAATCATCAAATAACTTCTCCTGCTCTGGGCGGATTCTTATGGCTGGGTTCTTATCAGACGGCGAGCTACCCATTGCTCTCCGTCCGCAAGCCCGCGCCTACGAGGCCGAAACTCGGCTCGGGATTCCCAACGCCCAGGGCGTCTCCTGCGGCGGCTAGGGGCGTGGGGGCGCGAAATTTGCCTGTATGTAGCACCCCTTAAATTACACACTGATATCATATAACTACAAGTAAGTAGGTCTTACATCTAAATCATGTCCTAATTTAATCAAGTTCGTACATTAACGGCGAGTCTGGGACCTGAAGTTAAACTTAACGCTATAATTAGCCTCGTCTACATTAGGCTACATAATTAATGAAGTCTTCTGTACCTTGACGGTATTAAACTCACACTAGGCTAGGCAGATTGATATCTACCTGCTAAACTGCCAACTGCCAATGCTTCGCAACTTTGTGGGGACCGGCTTCCTGTCTAATCGTATGCATCTGAATACCAGTATTTTACATGGAGCGACAGCCAACCTCCACAACCCATTTACTGGGTAATACGATACTCCTTGGTAAGACTGGTTGACTTTCAGGCTTCAGACAACCCGTAACGACTGTCAAAGATCCAAGAATGACAGCCGGGACCAAAAGCTTAACGTACTTTCCGAGGCATGGAGGGGTCTTGGTGTGTTGAGATGGTCACCCATCCACGGACTGACTGCGGCAAACGTAGCTTAACCAATCGACCCGTGCACCTGTTATTACTTAGCCACGATCTTCGCCCTCCTTTTTAAGTTATACGTATTCAAGTCAAAAGTTACATGAATTCTACTACTTATGCTCTTCCTGTGGGACATCTAAATGACTGCAATGACGAATGGGTAATATTACCATCTTGGTATTGTCCCATGTCAGAGCAACGGCCTCTTCTCACACAGAGAAGGCACAAACGTTAATCACCACGCTTGCTCAAGATTTCAAAGTTAAATTAACTATAAGTTCATGTTTCCTCACGATTTTTTTCCTTCACCATCATTCTCCTGCCCTTATCCCAATTTTATTTGGGGTCGGCGCAACATGTCCCTTTTTTCCATACTTCTCTATTAGTCGTCATTTCAGTAGTTACCCCCTTTCTAGCCATATCATCTTTCACACAGTCCATCCATCGTTTCTTTGGTCTTCCCCTACTCTTATAGCCATCGACATTCACACTCAAAACTTTCTTCACGACATTTTCCTCATTCCTCCGCATCACATGCCCATACCATGACAACCGATTACCGCACAACTTTTCGGTCACCGGTGCCACTTTCAGACTTCCTCTTATGTACTCATTTCTTACTCTATCCATTCGTGTAACACCACACATCCCTCTTAGCATTCTCATCTCAGCTGCATGCAATTGCCTTTCATTCATCCCTTTGGTGGCCCAACATTCTGATCCATACAAGACAGCAGGTCTAACCATTGTTTTATATATCTTCCCCTTAAGTTTAAGGGGAATGCGGGAGTCGCAGATTGTTCCCGTGACCTGCTGCCATTTCATCCATCCAGTGTTAATTCTGTGCTTAACCGCCCGATCTATTTCGCCATCGCTTTGCACGAATGAACCGAGATACCGAAAGTCGGAGCAGACTGGCAGAAGCGTGCCATCAAGCGCTATGGCTCCAGAACTAGAGAGACCGCCGAAATCGCAGAACATATGTTCAGTTTTGGTTCTGCTGATTTTCAAGCCAACACTCTCCAGATTTTTTTCCATCACCGATGTCAGTAATGTCTAAGATAAACTTAGAAAGTACCTATGACTTGAAAAAGTCACATTGGTACTTGCCCGGATTTTAACCCACAATTTCGTGTACAGTACGACACAACTTAGATGTAGCATAAATTTTATAATTTGCATTCTTTCATTGCAATTTTAATGTGTTTGGTATATAACTTAACAAGTTATTGCGTTTGCGTAAAGATCATTTTCACTTAAAGCCGTAATAAAGATTGGTAATTTTGTAGGCGCACTCAGTTCGGATGGTGATCGGTTTTACGAATTTTGCCGATGCTACATCTAAGTTGTGTCGTACTGTAACAGAGGCGAGGATTTACCCGCTGAGCCATCACGCCAATAAATACAAACAATAAATCCTAACTTAATATTATAAATGTGAAAGTGAGTTAGTTTGTTACGCTGTCACGCTAAGACGGTGGAACAGATTTGGATGAAATTTGGCACATGGGTAGACCATGACCTAGATTAGCACATAGTATCTATCATATAACTTTTATCTCGATATTTCCATGGTATCAAGACTTACGCGGGTAAAACCGCGGGCTGCAGCTAGTACAATCGTAAATAACAAATTATTTGTTTTGTACAAAGGCTTTTTTTAATTTCTCAAACCACTACCGTATCCCCAACAAATAATATAACCCACTGACATAAAATATTTTATCACCGACGCCCTTCAAACTTCATAAAACGGAATATTTAAAATATTCGCTGTAAAATGTCGTCGTATTTTAAGATGACATTTACCTACAAATTTTTCGCTCGCTTTAACCGGTCGTTTCGCAAAGTATTCGTTCGAGTAGACGAGTATGTAATCGTGTTAAGTCCTGAGTAACCTTTTAAAGTACCGTTTTAATAAGGCCTAGTGTTTCGGAAAATTTCTGAAGGGAAGTTTCGTCAAGACTCTTGAATATGCTAAGCTTTTTCTTGAATTTACCTTTTTACTTTGCGATTTTTTACTTTTATCTTAAGCGAATGATAGACGGAATCCTTTTAAGAATAGATACAAGTGGGTCTTTGAGTTTTATTGGTGAAGTAGTAGGTATCTGGTATTTATATTAGGGCTGTACTTAGATAGATACTTATTTATATATCTACATTTTCTTTCTCTGTTATTTACTGATCGTGTTGTCAATGATATACAAAATCTTTTACTGATAAATATTTGAGAGTAATTAAGACAACAATCCCGTTTGAATTAATCATGAGCAACAATAAATAACCGTTATACTTACAGCTGCACAAAGACAATCATAATTCCCCATTACGTAATGGATTTTAGTGGTACGAGGAACAGGGTGTAAAGATCACTCATCCACCATAGAAAATGGAGGATCCTCCGACCAGACGGGTGTTATGTCTGGCGGGTAAGTTGGTTTCGGATAGTTTTATTATCTATGTCGTTCGCGCGGTAAACTCTAACTGCGCGATGCAGGATTTGTGTGACGTCATGTCTTTGCTGCGTAGTTGGTATGTGGCAATCTAACCACTACAGGATCATTCACGCTAATGTTGTTCATTAATTTCATCAAAGAACCATCAAAATCGAGTTAATGTTGCTTTCTGCAACAAGTTAAAACAAGATTTAATTACAACTTTAAAAGTTAAAGTTCGTTTGTGCAACTGACTGTAGTACCTATATTATTATTCAACAAGAACTTACAAAACATTTAAAACACCTAACGTTTTCTGTATGGCCCCTAAAATTTTCAATAAACTCCCAAATAGTTGGAAGGAGCTTAATGTGCGTCAATTTAAAAATAAATCAAAGATACTACTAGAAGGAAAAGCATACTACAGTATTCTAGAAGTTCTTAATGACAATATCTAATATCGTGTAGTAACCAATATTATCAAAATACATCTTTGACATAATTTACATAAAGCAACATATTATTGCAATGATCATTTTCAATATTGACATTTACTATTTTGTTCATATGTAATCTAATGCTTTATCCAATAACTTTTATTACTGAAATTTAAATATTTGTGCGCCACTAAGGCCAAACATGACTGATCTAAACTATAATGTAATTTAATAACTGGAATGCTCTTTAAGTGTACTTATGTTTCCACAAATAAATAATCTTAAATCTTCACCTTTCAAAACGACTCAAAACTGTTTAAACAACATCAAATTCAAATTTAAACTCCATCCATAATCAGAACTTTTGCACAAAATCTTTCGCTATTGACCCACAGTCCAGTTTCCACTTGACCCAACAAACGGGCGCTTCACGTGATTACCAAGACGGGTAAACTTCAAATTAAGTTTTAGCACACCCGGTTGAAACTTAACGAGCGTGATGCGACGAATTTTATGGCTGTGTCGGTAAATTGTATCGTAATAAATGGGATACGGGCTCTTGTGTTCAGAGAATTCGGATAATAACCGGGTAAAATAATCTAGGATATTTGCTAGGAGGTTAATAGTGAGTTAGTGGGATTATATGTGAATATTGATGAAGAGGTTTTATGGTCTACATAACATCATGTCAGTATTCTCCGAAGGGTTAGGCATTTCGAACGTCATGTTTAAGTCCCATGTAATAGGGAGTGGTTCGAGCAGTGGTGGCCCAGTGGTAACGGCCCCAACTTACGAGTTGTAGGTCGTGAGTTCGAACCTACGCAGGCGCTTTACTTTGTGTAAATAATTTCATCACCACTGCTCTCAAAATGGTGAAGAAAAACATCGTGAGGAAACCGGCATGTCTTAGAACCAAAAATTCGAAGACGAACCCGCACTGGGCCCGCATGGTAGATCACGGCCCACTCCCTCTCACAGAGAGGAGACCTGTGTCCCAGCAGTGGGAACATTAATAGGCTGATGATGATGATGATGAATAGGGAGTGAGTCTATTGCCATTATTGCCAACAACCCGGTCCAGATTCCGTGCTACTACTGAGAAATTCCCGTTGGAAAAACCTAATAACACTTTTCCCGTACTGGGAATTGAACCCACCTCATCCTCAGCAGTAGCGCGTAGGTATCTCTCGCGCGCGTATTACTTGTAGTAACTTAGTGGCCAAACATGCTGTGAATGTGTGCGTGATGCTGGGTAGCGTCAGCACATAATACCCTGTAATGATAAATCTCAGTTGGAATATAAATAAATAACACACACAGACAAATTTCGCCTGTGTCTCGGAGGGTACCGAGAGCTCCTGCGCTTACAAACATTCACAGCGTGTTTGTTCATTTGGTAACCACAAGTAAAGCACGCGTCAGTTCATGAGATAAAAATACTGTAGTTAAGTATTAGGTAATGTAGGTATTACACACATAAACCGTCCCGAATAAAAGCGCTTACTATGTATAAGATGGCGAATAAAACGAACGCCCGAAAAGCGACTTTGTTATGTAATACAATGTGGACACAACAATACGACAATTAATGAAAACACCGGCAATACTAATGCATAAGAGTATTTTGGAACTATCAAATAAATACTAGCATCGATATTAATTAAGAGTTTTTTTTTCAAACAAACTTTAATAGTAGGTAGTGATGGCCCGACTATGGGTTTTGCCAATATTTGACTAGCTTTAGTGACTAAAGTATTGGATATATTAGATTGAATTTTCGTATGCAGACTAAGAACGTCATAAGATATACGCAGTTTACTTTATTGTCGTAATGTAGTCGCCACCTTGTATACTATTTAGAGATACCTACAAGTAGAATGTCTGGTATTACACAATACTTATCTTTTTGGCATAAAAATAGGCCCATTTATGTACATTACCCAAATAAATATCCACGCACATAAATAAGACAGACATCACAATATAATTTACGATATTAATGTTCCCAATATCTCATTCTGCCATCGTCTGGTAACCGTTACATCTGCCCTTCTGTTATGACACTAAACCGATTAGTTACATTAATATCGTTCTTAGCAGGCAACTTACCAAGTTTTGTTATTTCTTTATTTAGTTATTTCTTTCTTTGCGGCTTTCGGTGGACCGTGACTGGATAAAATTTTAGTTACTGATAAGATAATACTTTTGATGTTAGCTGAGTAATAACTCTGATGGTTTATATTTTTAACCCCCGACGGAAAACGAAGGGGGTGTTATAAGTTTAACGTGTATATCTGTGTGTCTGTGTCTGGGGCATCTGTCTGGGGCATCATAGCTCCCAAACGGTTCTACCGATTTAGTTTTTTTTTTGTTTTGTTTGAAAGGTGACTTGATCGGGAGTGTTTATTTATTTATTTATTGAATACTTCAAGCACAGAAATGTACAGAGGCGGACTTAATGCCATAGGCATTTTCTACCAGTCAACCTTAGGGTGATGCAGAGACAAACAGTGGTAGGTGCAATTTACGAAAAATTGAGGATGTTTTATTTTATTTAAGTTAATATAAAGAAACACATATACCTATTACAAACTATAAACATAATATATATGCCTAACCTATGAGTGTTCTTAGCTATGATTCAAGAAAATCTATTCAGCCGTTGGAATATTATTAGGTCTTTTCTAATCGATGAATCGATTTGAGCATCTTCTACAGGTCTGATTGAGTCTAAATTTAATAATCTGTTACTTCAATGGTATCAGAATAACATAGTAACCTTGAACTGATGCTGCAGCATCACCTAGTATTTGCAGCATACCCAACTCCTCAGCAACTTGCAGCAGTGGTATCGTGTTTGGGCTCATTGGAATGGTCTCAATGAATAGGTTATAGATAATTATATATTTATCAGGGTCTGATGATGGTAAAGCAAAAATAACACCTAGTTAATTGATTCAGGCGTGACCATGCCCAAATCCATTATTAGAACAAGAGATTTAGTAACCTCCTAAAGATTCATAAAAAACCCTGTAAGACATGTGTTTCACCTCTCAACGAGGTATCCTCAGGATGACGATTGACTTGTCGCGAACCCGAACACGGCTTTGGATAAAACAGTATGTAATGTAATGTGTAGTAGAGTAAGACAAGTTCTCAACTACAAATTCTCAATTCATAAACCAAGGCTCAAATTAAAGAACGCCATGTGCGCTGAACATGAACTGCCATCGCTCAGCGACCGGGTTTTGCTTGGAATATCTCTGAGGGATCAAATCCGGAACGAGGTTATCGTCGGCAGAGAACCTTTGTCGACATAGCTCACAGAATAAGAAGCCACCACTTCAGGCAATGAGGCGGCTATATTAGCCGTAGAACCGTTGTCCGTTGGGATAGACGTGTTCTTGAGTGGAGACCGCGAATCGGCAAACGTAAGGTAGGATGCCCCCAGGCTAGGTGGAGCGACGATCTTCGCAGGGTGACTGGTAGCAGCTGGATGAGAGTTGACGAGAATCGAGTTTGAGCTGAGGCTGATGATGATCTACTAAAGCAGCGGTGCACATACTTTTTCTTGAGGACATCGACCTAGCAAAAATTTATGACTAAGAGATCGACCTTTTAACCGTTTAGCCCACCAAATAATTAACAAGAAAATCAAATTGCATAACTTTAAGGCCGCGCACCCACGGCTACTTTTTTAGCGATGCAGTAGCGATGCTGTCGCGAATGTGTATCGATACAGCCGCGATGCTATAATTATTTATGAAGAATCCTGCGCGATAGTAGCGATGCAGTAGCGCGCTTACAAAACAGGCGACAGCATCGCTACTTACAAAAAGTCTATTAGTGATACAATATTAAAAATGAAAAATTATCGTGATGCTGATGTCGAAGCGTAACATTGATGGTCTTCCGAAAAATGTTCGTAGTTAGGAATATTCTCAGTTAAAGCAAGACGCAAGCAGGCTGTCAGGTGGTCATTTGTAAGACGAGTACGATATTTTGATTTTATTACTTTCATATGAAAAAATGCAGACTCGCACAGATATGTCGATGCAAAGAAGGCAGTTATTTGCAGTGCTTTTAGCAAAAAGCTGCAGTTTTACGGTCGAACACTGATAATTTTAGCTATCCTCAGCGAGCAACCTTAAAACCTGTCGCGATCGAACTTATGGTCACCTCTGTTTTAGAGGTAAACAGATTAGATCCTTCCTAAAAATATGACATTCATGCGAACTCCACATCCGTAGAAACATAAAAGTAAGGACTTATGTTACATTTTAATGAGGCTTCCACTCTCTGATTCACATACTTGTAATTTATGTAGGCACTTACGATAACACTTTTCCTACGCACATGTATAAAAATAATTTTAGTCAGATTAAAGCCTCTGGACGTTAAGAGATTATAAATTCATGGGTGGCGCGCCTAACGGGAAAAATGAGGTTAACTAATCTTTTTAATAAAAATTGTTTATATTTTTAAAGCGATAGGAGAAGCTCGTGGTTAAATAATAACAGCTACATGAGTCGATCGGAGGTTAAGCTACGCTTACCGCGGTCGCTTCGTGGATGGGTGACCATCCTTTAGAAACGAGACCACTCCGTGCCTCGGAAAGCACGTTTAGCTGTTGGCCCGTCAGAAGCCCAAGTCTTACAACCAGTCTTACCAAGGGGTATCGTGTTTGTTACCCGTAACTGGGTTGTGGAGGTCAGATAAACAGTCGCTCCATGTAAAATACTGGTATTCAGCTACATCCGGTTAGACTGAAGCCGACCCCAACGAAGTTGGATAAAGGCTAGGCAGATTGATTGATTGCTAGAAATTCACAGTATTATTTATTAGTCACGGTGAGATTTTTACACAACATATGGGCAGGACATTATTCAGGTAGTAGTTGTTACATAGATTGACCCATTCCTAAATATATCAGCAGTGTGAAATTACTCAAATTACACTGAAATGGGTCTAATAACATTAAACGATCTAATAGGCAGTGTTGCCATTAGAAATAATACCTACTCGCCCGAATGGAGCAATGCCTTCATTTCGTAAATGAGTAAATGCGAACATTACGGAGTCGGACATACTTAATTGCTGTTCTAGCTAATAGAATTTGCTTTTTACTGAAATCTGTAGGCCATTAGGATTCTGGGAGGCAATTGAAAAGTTTATTTAGGGGCCGTCTGTAAAGATTAGCCTCTGAAAGGTTCAAATTAGTTGTAATTGTTTTTAAGACTTTGTAAATGCGAGACTTTTTATTTAAGTGCTTTCTTTTGTATCATTCAGTACCGTAGTACAGTAGAATAAAAAATTAGAGGGATAAGTAGATATATAGCTACTTACTTATCCCTCATGTTAACTGAACTGTGTCCAAACAAACGTTATTCTTACTTTCTTTATTTTGTATGTTTTTTTTTATTTCTATTAATAAAGTCTATATTTTTAGATTTTGTTCCACACATGTGACATCTACCAACCCGCACTGGGCTCGCGTGGTGGATTACGGCCCCTCCCTCTCACCGAGAGGAGGCCTGTGTCCCAGGAGTGGGAACATTAATAGGCTGATTATATATGTTATGTATCTTCATCACTGGCAGCCTTGTTCCAGGCCTCCTCCCTTTTATACCATGCTTCCCTAATCTGTGTCATTAACCAAATTATTTTCCACCATTTTCCAGAATACTGCCACCCATACGAGCCGTTCAAGTGTCCTGTGGATGGCAACTGCATCTCCATCCAGTACTTGTGCGATGGAGCGCCGGACTGCATCGACGGCTACGACGAGGACTCCAAGCTCTGTACTGCTGGTGAGATATATTTTTTTTGGTACGAACGGTTTTCTGCCATCTGTAAACAGTAAGGGAACTGCGGTGGTATTACCTAATTAGGTACATAACACTTCCTTGAAATCTTCCTACTTACCTACTTCTTGTCTCAGCCTATCGATGGCAATCTAAATTGTATTGTTGTTGTCGGCAATTTTTAGTTGTCTGTGTTTTGGTAAATGCATCTTTATATCGTATTAATAATTAGGTGGACGTTTTTCCATGAAAACTATTCATTAGGAAGCTTTCATCAATCATTTATTATACGTTAGCATTACAGCTTAAAAAGGTTGACAGCGCGAAGAATTTTAAAACAAGATTTATGGCCGATTCCTATAATTTACGGACCGTTATTGTTCAAAATTTAGACTCTTGTATCTACTATGCAAAGACCTCATAGCTTTGCGAAGTACACCCGGCCCCACCCATATGGAAGCCTAGCTAATCTAGCTATCACAGGTAAAATAACAAATCTATATGTCCACAAGTAACAAAAACCAATTGTTAAACTAAGGCATTATAAAAACAGGCCGATTTCCGGCCACCATAGGCTCGGGCTTGCGGACGGAGAGCAATGGGTAGCTCGCCGTCCGATAGGGACCAGGACCAGGCCCGGGTCGACGGCGAGTTGTGTTCCACGCGCGCCTCGAAGAGATGTCAGCACAACTGACGGGGTCCGCTGGGGCGTATGCGTACCGAGGTTGCGGGAAAGTCCGAAAGGGATACCGTGGCCCCTGGCAACATACAGGCAACTTAAAGAACAGTAAGAGTCTGACACCGCTCCCGCTCCGCCCAGAGTGGGAGAAGTTATTTGATAATTTCCGAACCAAAAAAAGGGCGTTACAAAAACAGGCTTATAAAAAGCAAGTGTACCAAGGTGTACCTAGTGTTTTATATTACTATGAAGTATGAGATGAGTAGACACGAAACAAAACATTAACTTGATTAATCTTCAACTACCCGCTTGATGTAATAAGTTTCCTTATACGTGTCTGTCTTTTCGCACGCACTGCTGTCATTTCCAGAGAAGATAATTATGTTTCTGTGACAACACTTGGCGAAATAAACGAAAAGAAAGACGATGTTTGGTGGAGACCACATCAAACGTTATTATTTTCGTATAAGTATTTTTTTTTTGTTCATTGCGTTATCATAAATTTCAGTAATTAAGAGCGTGCGTCCTAAAAGTTGGCAACGTCGTAAATAGCTGTTAAATATTTACCTGTTTTAATTAATTTGGAAATAAGAAATGTGGCTAACTAACTAGAATATTAATAATGAATTGCAATAATTAATATCGTAACACCGAATATTTAGTTTTAGAACGAAAAGTATTTGGAAACTTTCCAAATGCCTTTTTTACACCTAAAACGGATACAATATCAAATTCAATTTTATAATTGCAATTCAATATTAATATTCTAGTTAGTTAGAACATTTCTTATTTCCATATAGTATTATTTCCAAATTAATCAAAACAGGTAAATGAGAATGCACGCTCAGACTTCATGTAAATATGAACGACTATTTTCCCTATGTAAAATTCAAGGAATTGATGCATTAAAAATCATTGAAATGTGGTATTTTCCTCAGTTAATGTGATATGAATTCTGTACTTACTGAATGATTCATGAACATTTTATATGCGAAGGTTAAAAAGATTTCTTTTGCACCTCAAGGTTTTTATAAATGAGTTTATGATGCGACTTTAATTTTATGGTTACTACCTAGGTACTTTTCAAACCGTTTATTAAACTTAGTTTGACTTTTATAATGCATGTAGCTTTGTTCAATTTGAATTGAGGCATTTATTTATCTTTGTACCTAAGTACTGCCACAGTAGAAACAAGTAACAGTATTATGTCTTCATAGAATTATACGGTCGAAACGACGCGCTTCGAAATGTCAGTGTATAGCTTGTCCACGTAAACGGTAATGCGGTAATATGGTAGTGGGGCGCGTCATTTAAGAATGAACATGCTTTATATCAGTACGCAACAATATCGAGTGTGCGGCAGTTACGCACGGACGCGGAAAGTTTATCTAGCGAGCGGCCGTAAGTCATTATTTCATGGTCACTGCCGAGACATATTACTGTTAACTTATTATACTGTGGTACTACCTAAGTTTCCCAAAGTAAAGTAAAGTTTATTTATTTGTATAGATTGTAGGTACATGAGATAAGGTACCTATTAAAAATAATGGTGATCCTTGTACAATCCACCTTAGATTAGGCATGCAAACATTAATGAATGAAGTGAACGATTAAGTGATCAAAACAATTAATAATAATAATAGTGTCAGCATACAAAAATTACGAATTACAGGTCAAAACTAGTACAATTAAATAAGTTGGTATGTCTTTAAATTGCATTAATTACTACAATATTATCAATTAGAAGTTTACATTAGGATAGATCAACCGCTACTTAGACAATGAGTCGATTCCAATTCTCTCTCCATAAAAATATAGGTAAGTAGGTACCTACATCCAAATAAAAAGAAAGAAAGGTACAAAATTGCAATACAAAATAAGTAGCCATTTGTATCTCCAAATTATTTCATATCGTCTAAAATAAGCACCTATTTGGGACACTTATAGGTAAAACGGTTATAAATATTTACCTCAAATAAACCTAACGTTTTATTACGGCCGAAATACCAATTTAGGCTGAACCGGACTCGTAAAGATAAATATTCATATGATTCTGAAAACCTACATATTTACTTTGTACCCGAAAGCTAAAATTAGGTCTAAAAATAAACGTTACCCTACAGTGGAAATGCTATTTCTGTTTCTACCGTTTTTATTAATTACAAGGTACAGCCTTATGAATGAGCCAACATTCTAAACGAGTATAAAACTTAAAATAAATGGTAGCCAGCTACATAGGCTTAAGTAACGAGCTTTTGTTTAAAACCTTGTTATTAAATATTATGCATAATAGAATCTTATGTAGCTACATGGTTATTATAAAGGTACCTTGTTCTAAAATAACATTTAAGCACTTTCAGTTTGAAAAAATAAAATGGAGGCTTCAAATAAATAAAAATTAAATGTCCTATTCATTGATAAACGTATCACTTGAGAACGGCTAAACCGATTTAGTATTTTTTTTGTTTTAAAATGTTCGTAATAGTATGAATAAATAGGTTTTACAGAAAGAAATTTGGAAAAGTTGCCCTCAAAATTGGATTAAGTACTAGGAAAAAACCTTTTATAGCTTTTAAAATTTTGACAGAATATCGTCTGTCGGGTCAGCTAGTGTCTAATATAATAGACACGTCATTACTTATACAGGACACGAAATAGCAGTTTCTTTACGACAATTCTATTTTAATTGTCTGCTCATTTGCTCAAAACGTGATGTGACGTTTCGAAGGTTTTCCAAACAATATCTAGTTTTCAAATATCAAATTTCGTTCTGACATTATTGATCGAAGCTTCTGACGCTTCCAATTTTTCGTTAACATTTCACCCCAGCCATATTTACTTCGATATCAATGTACCCAATGATATTTTTACTTGTATACCTAACAATGTAGGTAGGTTCCAATTCCAATGTTATGTTATTGAAAAAGGGAAACTCATGAGAATACGAATAAGGCTGATTTTAGGCAGTACTTAAACCTAACTGAATCATTAGATAGGACCCACTTATTAATTTATTTAGAATTTGCCGCAAAATATTTATATTCCGATACTTTTCCATGTTGATGACATAATCAGGGACATTAAAATTTAATAACTTTCGTAGAACATAACTTTGCTGCGCACATTTGTGGCATACATATTCTCTTTGAGACTCGCTTCAAACTTCAAATCAACGCGACGAGAGCTTGTTTCAAAAGGCTTCATTTGAAAACATCTGGGAACTTCCTCCGTTATAGAAGAGAGCATAAACAGGTTTTTTTTGTGGAATTTAATGAGTCTACGACCTTGTAGAATGCATAATGCCAAGTGAGTGTGGGTACATAAAGATAACCTAAGCTATACTGTTGTAGGAATGTGCGAGTTAAGAGTGTGCACCCTAAAAGTCACGTCTTCTTCCCATAGGGGTAGGCAGAAACTATAGAACGCCACCTGCTTCGCTCCTTACTAACTCCTTTTGCTTTGTGTTCATGCATCAGGCATTCAGGCGGGATAGGTAATCCCGTATTTTTATGAACGTTCACTTCCTAATCTCAGTCTGAATCTGTCAAAACAACTTCTACTTTTTGACAAGTTTTTTACATTGATTGTCGTTGAAATAAGATCGCGTCTAGATTTCGAACGTATTTAATTACAGGAATTGGCCTTCCGGTAATACACGCACGCCGGTTGCGATTAGGTAGATTCTACGCACCTGGACCTTTCCTTCGGATGGTAGACGTTTAAAAATGTTCTGTTCGAATTTAACTCTTATTATTTAAGTATAGTTAGTTAACTTTACGAAAATAGCAAACAATAAAACTAAATTGTTGATCGTAGTTGTAGGGAAGTACAGAACTTTAGTAGAAATAAAAGAAAAAGACCACTGCTCGCACATAAACTGTAAAAGTCTAAAGTATCTAGGTAGATACTTACTTAGTTTTACGAGGGTTAAACTTTCTATAAATAACCATTTGGTCAGACTGAGCTAAAGTAATGAAACATTATCGATTGCTACACTGTAGGTACTACGTTTCAATGACGTCATTTAGTCACTTCGCAGTGCTAATGTCCATAAAACATGACATTGTACATGAACAGGCGCAAATACACAGAAAAACTGTGTTAGACTCCACAGCTACACAGTTTAAATTAATAACATAGCAAACAAATATCTGAGTTAATACTTACCAAATAAAATGTCCTTCCAAAACAGATTACGGATCCACTTCACATTACGCGATCATAATCTATATCGTATCAATAAAATACCTACTTTCAATTCCACAGCTAAGAGGCCACCTGTTGAGGAGACGGCATCCTTTCTCCAATCGCTACTTGCTTCCCACGGGCCCAACTATCTGGAGAAATTGTTCGGCAGTAAGGCGCGGGACGCTCTAGAACCACTGGGCGGCGTCGAAAAGGTCGCCATTGCTCTCTCAGGTAATATATCTTCGTTTTACGACCGCCAAGGGCTCTTCAAAATATTTTTATAGTCAGAGATATATGTTTTCTGCTTCTTATCCTAAAAGGATGAATGTTTTTGGGACAATTTCATCTTACTTGAAATATTGATCGTAATTTATAAATGGCACCCAAATTGGGTCTCCGTAACACCTTTGTTGGGCGCCAATTCACAGTGATGTTAAATTCGTTGACTTCAGTCTCTGACTTCTTTAAAATAAAAAATATTTCCCCAGTACAATGAAGTTGGCTTGAGAAATATTTCCAGCCTGTGTCGGCTGTGTCCCAGCAGTGGGAACATTATAGGCTAATTATGCTGCATATGCAGTACAATGAAGTATCTAATGCTATTCAACTTCTCATTTCCAGAATCCCAAACCATTGAAGACTTCGGTGCCGCATTACATCTGATGAGGTCAGACCTCGAACACCTTCGCTCGGTATTCATGGCGGTGGAGAACGGTGACCTCGGCATGCTCAAATCTCTCGGCATCAAGGACTCGGAACTCGGCGATGTCAAGTTCTTCCTGGAGAAGCTGGTTAACACAGGATTCCTGGATTGAATAGGACCGGAGTCTGCCTCTGACTACTATCACGTCGTCCAATTTGCCCCGATAAGCTCATCTTTCTACAGTTACCTTCCTTACGACTCCATTAAATATAGGAGAAAGTAAACCTTTATCTTCTATCCCGTGAGATTGTTGAATGTTTGAAAATTATAAAAGCAAAAACCGATTCGAGAAATGATTTTGGAATTCAGAATTGACTTCTACAACCGGCCACGTAGACTTTTCTGACTTCATAAATCATTTCTTTTTTGGCTAACACTAGCTTGCAGAGAAACTTTAGGTAGAGAAAGAGGGTATTAATTTTCGAATAGGATAGGTATATTTTTATAAACATATGCTTCTCTAGGTTATAAACCAAAATCCTTTTTAGGTTAATATTCAAAGAGATTATCAGGGCCCAACACTCGCGTCTATCATTAAGTGTGAAATGAAAAGAGGCTAAGACTGGGACTTTAGTGAAATACTAGTCAAAGTTAAGCTAATTATCGCATTCCACTTCATGATGACCCTGATAACTATTACAGAATGTATGTGGTTTTTGAATGTCACCCCCCAAAATTTATCCTCCCTAACTTGGACTATTATCAGAGGTGACTCCATTGAAACGTCAAGCGTCCATTCTAAGCGAGATATAAAGCTAAAAGTTGGTTGATATGAAGATGTGTGTCCTTAGATTAATAAAAAGAATATAAGAATCGTTGAAAGAATGCATACGCTTTATATCTGGCTTTTGGAAAAATCCAGAATAGGACCATGGAAACATATCATTGTAAACTTAGATGTAGGTAAAAAATACATATCATAGATTATAATCTGTAGCGAATAAAGTACAATTATTTTAATATGATCGGTATTGTAGTGTACGACATTTTATAGACCCTTTTAGTATGTACTTTTTCGTCATTGAAAAGAAAACTATATAGCAAAATAAAAAGCATATCTAGATATAACGGTGCTGCACTTGAATCCAGATACATATCAAAATTAATGTGATTATTAAATAAATGTTAGATTTATTGTATGTTACTTATTCTAGAGTAAGACGTAGAAATGAATTAACATCGTAGTTATTAAAATTGAACCCATTAGAGTCCAAATACTATTGTCACTCATTTTTAACATCTTAAATCTACATATTGGTGTTGTAATGATAGAACTTTTGTCAAATGCGGGCTAATAAGACAACGAATTATTGATAATGTCTCATTTTCAATGAGAAAAGTAAGGTACACGATGTAATATTGGGAGTTTATTGACATAGAACACAATCAAAAGAATAATGTTTAAAAACAACGCTTGCTTTACTGACAAAAATAATAATTACGCACTTCAAAGATCAGTGTAATCACAGTATTGCTTTCAAGTTTAAACTAAAGCTCACAGTGTAAAGTCAAACAAATGGCGGGAATGGAAAAAAAGATGGCCGTTATAAATACGTAATGTTGCCAGATCTAATATTTATTATGCAGCCTGTATTTGCCAGAAGTTTATAAACTACAATAGATCTTCTAGTATTTCAATCGCCAAATCTTAGTCTCAATCACAATGTTTCAGTGTGTACCTATCAGTAGTAAATATATTCTCTCTCCGTTAGATCTAAAATTCATATAGTTAGCATAAGTGAATTTTTATGGATATCAATGGTTTTAGAAATATAGGTTATTAATTTTAACTTGCGTCGGATTCTCTTAAATATTCAACAAAATGGCGATCTTTGAACTATGTTAGATGATATTATGTGTTTTGAAGTAAGTATAAATGGCTTATTGTTCTTAAATAACAAACCAATAAATGAATCATCTTGAATTTGGGTTTTATTTAAAATATTTACAGTTTTTAATTTTAATTTTTGAATAAATCTCTGACATTCTAGTACGTAGTTTATGCTCGTCTCGCATCGTATAGGGTTTTCGTACAATGCAAAGTCAGCTTATACTGGCTTGATGTGCAGCCGTGTGTATAATCTTCTAGTTTGTAAAACTGCTAGGGAACCTGCAAATTCGCCTAGCCTATTCCCAACTAAGTATGTTGGAGTCGGCTTCCAGTCTAACCGGATGCAGCTGAATACTAGTATTTTACATGGAGCGACTGCATATCTGTCTGACCTCCACAACCCGAATGTATAGTTTGTAAATGTACTATCCAGGTATGTAAAACTAAGCCGCGACACGGACGCGTCCGATAATTTGTTCCCAGCTAAACAGTTTTGTGAAATGTATTCAAAGAACCAGATGGCTGCGTTAGTTCTGTTCGGAGTTAGTTAATTTCTTTATTATGTAAGTACCCTACATTTATATTACATTTAACTACAATAAAATTATTATTCTAGAACTGCACCCTAATTACGAAACGCAAACTCAATTTTAAATTGAAACCAATTGAAAAAGATTGTCAGTCCATTGCTTCATAAGTTCGACAAAAAGAATCTGCTTAATTTTTTTTGTCGAACTTATGAAGCAATGGACTGGCAATCTTTTTCAATTGGTTTCAATTTAAAATTGAGTTTGCGTTTCGTAATTAGGGTGCAGGCAGTTTGCAACACGTGGCCCGCGACAGTTTTGTAAATGAAAGTCTACCTAAGTAAATAATTACATTTTAATACAGCTACAAAATCAGTTAACTACAGATTTGGTGACGTGAAGCAGACTGAAGATTTTGCAAACCCTTTATCATGCGATATTGAGGATGTACCGAGGCATTTACAAAAATGAACGTGATGGCTCACCAATCTTATGGCACTCTCAAAAACGCTTTATGTGAAATCAATGATCTTGTTAAGTTATAAGGCAGCTTGCTATCTAATTTTGACGAAATAAAAAGGTTTGCTCAGCAGTTAATTACAATCTTTGGCAGTACGTAAGTACTTACTTATGCGAACAAACTTTTTCAATTCTCAATTAGGTACAGAAAAAAATTATATGTTTCTCATCTCACCATTTGAGAGCCATTCTATTTCAACTACAAACATGAAAGCAAATAGATAGATAGATACCTACATTGAGGTATTACTGTACTAACGTACGATACCTATTATCAAAATTATGAACAAGCAAATGCATCCCGCCTCTACCTACCATATCTTGCCCAATCTTGCCACTACAAGCCCCTTGCCTGCTAAAAGGTTGCCGACCGCTGTTCTAGAGAAAAATAAAAATAAAATGTTGCCGGGGATGTTATTTTTGCCGGTTATGAAATTATTGACGTTTGGAATTTGAGCAACGACGAATTCGGAATAAAAACAGTCATTTTAAAAAATCTGCGTGGTCTGGGTTTTATATGTTCAACCGTCGCGTCTGCCTAACACATTATAGATAGCAGCATTTTATCACTCTGTATTTTATTTGTTGATGGCAACTATGAAAATAGGAGATAAATTATCAAATATCACATGGTACGCATGGTACTGATTGACGGTAATGACAGTAACATGCGTCAATTTTGACAAGTTTACTATTTTTTGGGATGTGTTCACTGTTCACTATAAAAAGGTTTGTTCGTTTTAGGAGTAAATTCTCACTAAAATAAAACACGATTTTTCTCAAAATTGGAGGTATGATTTAAAGTTAGAACCACTAGTTTTTGGGATTTCTATCCAAGTATATTAAACTTATTAGAAAACAATTTTTGGACATGTCCACTAATATCTTTTTTTTCTTTTAGTTCAGATTTTGGCTTCGCGCCAAAGGAACCTTATAGCGTTAGTATGTTTGACTCATCATCATACACCCTATGGCTACTTACGTTACAAAGAGGCCCGTGTTAGTATCACATCTTGACGAGTGGCCAAATACACCGGGCACACTGTACGTAAGATTGTTGTCTCTGCGACGGCATAGAATGTCTTCCAATTGTCTATGAAAACATTTACTTGTTTCATTTATCCCTGGAGAAAATTTATAGGGTGACAGATAATGACGCGGAAACTGATACCATGGATCCCATGGATTCAGTACATGATTCTAAACCCCTGCGTTGAAATTTTTCGTTATATTATGTTTTCTTTATAGGGTGTCAGGGGACACCCTCTATAGAAAAAGAGATAGAATATTAGACTCGCTGACAGCTTAGTGACTTGCACGCGTAGCATGACGCTTTCTGTCTACGAAGAATAGACATAGCTCTCTAAACAAAGTGACATTTCCTTTCTTCATTTTTGACATCGCACCGTAGAAATCTTTCTACAATCTGTCATTTGTCTTTCGTTTCTAACTCTCTTTGTCTAGGTCATTTTTTTAATAGACTTTACTGTGCGTTTGCACTGGCGAAACATTCCCAACAAAACGTGTTGGGATCTCTATTTTCTGTCAATTTTCCATACAATGTTTGACAGTAACTAGAGATTTCAACATGTTTTGTCGTAATGTTTCGCCAGTGCAAATGAAGAAAGTTTTCTATCCCAAATTGTCAAAATCACACTGACATCTGACAGTTGTGTAAGATTGTGAAACTTTCTAGTCGTCGGTCACAAAATAGACATGGTTATCTGCAAAATCATGATTTTACAGAAGAGCGTTTCAAACGCAAAACTGTGATAACTTATTATATACAGTGTGTCCGGACATGGACTAGCGATATTCTAAATACTTTAAATAAAAACAATTACATAGCGATATTCTAAATACTTTAAATAAGCGATATTCTAGATATTCATTAGCGATATTCTAAATACTTTAAATAAGTACAATTACACATTTTTTTTTTTTTACAATTACACTCTAGGCTTGTAATAATTATTGGTTGAAAAATTGCATAATTTTTTTTTTTATTCGACTTTCGCATTTTTTTTCATAAGTTATGGAATTATGAACACATTGCTTTGTAATGCAGATGGTAGACAATATTATTGCTTTTCGAATAAGCCTATTTTTATCTCAGTATGACTAAAACTTTGAGATTTATGATATTTTTTGTAAAAAAAAACAAAATGGCTGCCACATAGCGGGGAAGTGTATTGGACCCAAGCCTAGAGTGTAATTGTACTTTAAAATAGTTTATATTTAAGTATTTAGAATATCGCTAGTCCATGTCCGGACACACTGTATAAGAACAAAGTTATCTTCTCCTATTTTACACCATTTAGTTAATATTACCAAGGAAATGGATAAGGCCAATATTTCTGTAATATGTTTTTGTTCCAAAACACGGTAGGTAGGTACCTACTTCGACTCTATGAAAAAAAAAAGTTGTAGTTGTGTTTATTTAGGTGACTTAATATCAGTAAGAGAGAATCAAACAGAAGGACATTCTATGACGAAACAAAGAATTCTGAGTAATTATGTAAAAGAGTGACTTTCGTAAAAAATGCAGTTGACTCTTTCTACTTTGCTGCCGTACTGTCTACACGTAACGTCATTTTTGTCTACTCTTCCGGCGACATACCGGTGCTCATATTGGTATGTATCAATTCTCTGTCAACGTGCAACGGGAGAAAAATATTTTGTGGCACTGGCGCCTGAATGACGTTGACAGGGGCAATGTTGGGAAACATTTTTGTGAAATGTTCACAGAAATTGTAATAAAAAATATGTATGTAGTACCAATTTTGGCGCCAAAAGATCCTTGTACAAATAAATGTACCTTGATGAAAAGTATGGGAAC
Source organism: Conistra vaccinii (assembly GCA_948150665.1). Classification (NCBI taxonomy): domain Eukaryota; kingdom Metazoa; phylum Arthropoda; class Insecta; order Lepidoptera; family Noctuidae; genus Conistra; species Conistra vaccinii. The sequence goes on along the minus strand of OX411338.1, from coordinate 17,836,481 downwards.
TGTTGTCTTATATACGAGACTTATCGGGCATAAATTATTACGTTACTCATAATGTACTCAAGCCAAAACATTTTCGAGAATAGAGCTGTCAATTCCGGACAAAGAGAGTAAAATTAATAGACGAAATAATAATCAATAAAATTTACTTAATGAATTATTTATTTGAAAGTAGGTAGGTACTTATATAATATTTACAATGGTTCATAAAACTATCATTATAAAAGTTACAACATTGTATAATTTCAGTATGGAATTATTATTATTTCGGCAGCACACATTTTTAATAAGAAAATAAAAAATCATTTTGATTTCCTTTACGCCCCACAAATTAAACTTTATATAATAATATAACTAATCCTTATCTCGTTTTCTGACACAACTGAGTGAGTTTCATTTTACCATCTCGATCAAACGCATCGACCGCGTTTGGCGCTCCGATTGGCAGCCGGCCGGCCTTCACCGGTGAAGGGCCAATCGGAACGCCGAACGCGCTCGATGCGTATGATCGAGAAGGTTAAATGAAACTCGCACTAGGCCCTCTGAATGGGCCCTCAATAAGGTAAAGTTTTGCTCCTCGTTAGCACAGTAGCTGCCCAACGTCAACAGTTTGCCGAATAGGATAGATAGGACTCCCACAACGTTCCAAGATCATGTATGCATTCCTAACTATGATGAAGATTGCGGACAGGATTTATTATCTATATCTATACATATTATTTAAAGAATATATAGTCTCTTTCGTGTCTGTCTGTGTCGGCGTTATTCTTTTGATGAAGTTTTCACCATCGTTTAGAGAATTTATTCCGGAAGGTTCATGTATTATTATGTTAATATTAAAGTTACGTTTACCCAAGAAATCTCGATGTTTTGTCAAGTCGTAAAAACCGTGCGTGGCAGGAGCGGGTCGCTAGTATTCTATAAAAAGAAAAAGCATTTTAGGAAACCAAATACCTATTCCCTAGTTACAATTTTCCTTTTCCAACCAGGTACCTATGTTGAGAATTTGAGATGGAACAGCCGCTGCATAATTTCACGTCTTCCCAGGGTTTAATAAGCTGTAGGTACGACACGAGGGATTTCTATAGAAAGTCACTATCATCAGATTGATGAAGTCATGTAGAGTCTGCACTTGCCCAAACTTATAAATTAGGTAGCGGTGCACAATTTTTACCACTCGCATTTTACTATGCCAAAACTATTTAAGTTTAATATTTTTGGGAACCAGTTAAGGTTGCACTACTCGACGACTCGAACTCGTTGGGCTTGGCATTGCATGCTATTTCGTTTATTTATTTAGTGAAATTGACGATGATTTATAACCAAAACGGGCGCGAAAAATTTCATAAACAGACCTTTGAGCGTAGGTGATATTATTATTAAATTACTGGGTGTAATGTGTAATTAGTGTAATTACTCAAAATAAATTATTATTTTCTCTCGCTTGGAAATTAGAACATTATTTTGACAACCTTTTTCGAGATAAATCGAAATTGCTGTACTGGTCAAAAACAAGCGAGCGCGCGGTCGGCAATCTTAGTATGAAAATCCATATCTGTCGTGTTAAGCGGCCAAATAAATTACTATAAAAACTCATAACCTGTCGTGTTATTTAAAAATGGAACTAAGTTTTTATTTCGACACAAGGCAACCAAGGAGGTAACTTATCAAAGATTTTATTTAAATTTCGAACAGGCTTAGCAAATGGAGCGGTTAGAAGAAGCAAATGAACATACGGGCGCGTGAAAAATTTGCTTTGTTCGACGTTGATTCTGGAATTTATAATTAATTTGCTTAGTTTGAATTTCCGCGCATTGTTTAAGAAAAGTACTATACAAGCCTTGGCCACAACCAGACATTGATGGACTCACGCCTCGCTTGTGCCTCGGCTTCGCCTCGGCCCACATTTTCGCGATCGTCCATCAATGCCCTAATTGCTGGCCTCGACAGTATTGTACTATTGAATCCTTGAACATACATTATCTATTTATTTACGGCCAAAGATGCGTTAAAATGAGTGTTGAAATATGGATGTTTCGACGCTCATGACTTCCAAATTATTTCTTTTTGAAGTGAAAACTTCTTTAGCGGCGTATTGAACTTTTTTCATTTCTGCCGGCACTTACGGAGTGCAACCCGTTGTTTTTACCCGACTGCCCCAGAAGGAGGGTAATGTTTTTCGAGAGTATGTATGTATGTATGTATGTCTATTTCTTTGGCACGCTCTGTAGCCTAAACGGCTTGATGGATTTTAACATATGAGGTGTCGTTAGATTCGTCTTAATCGTAGAAGTGACATAGGCTATATAATATTTATGTATTGCATCTGCAAATACAAAAAAAAGGGAGGGGAAGGTTTTTTTTAAAATAAATTACAACAATATTGGTATCAAATAAAAGCTGCTAATGAGTCAATTCCAAATTAAGATATATTATAAAACTAAAAAACTTGAAATAAAGAAAATTATTCAAAAAACAAAAAACCCGACTGCAAAAAAACGTAACTGAAAAGAGAAAAACAAGCATTATAATCTATAGAATTTTGGTATCGCAGGCGGGGACAATAATAATTATAACAATAATAACCGGAAATATGGTGTAACTTTTGTTTGTCCCCGCCTGCGATACCAAAATTCTATAGATTATAATGCTTGTTTTTCTCTTTTCAGTTACGTTTTTTTGCAGTCGGGTTTTTTGTTTTTTGAATATTTTTTTTTATAATTCTTTTTCAGTACTGGGGTAGATAATGAGAAAAGTATTTTTTATTTTTATTTTATGCAGTCTGTCAAACCATGGAGTAAACTCCATACGAAGCCGACGTTAGTATGGAAGAATGAAGGCGTAGAGTAAACGTGTAGACCTATTCTTAAATGTGTGAACATCATAATAATATTATTAATACGTAGGTATCGTGTTTCTAACGAATATTTTACTTTAACTTTTCTATGTATGGTTTATTTTAGAACCAACATTCACTTTTTAAATAGTAATAGAAGCACTAACCAATGTTGATATAAAACCTAGAAATAAAACAAAACGTAATACTTCGTATTAAGTAATGCTTGTGTTTAGCACAAGTTTTCAATTATATTTCACTTACTTATAACAATCAAACAAGATAAAATAAAAAAGTTAAAGTTTATAAGAAAAACATTTGTTACATTTTTTTGAAACAACTAACTTAAAGCGCGGAATTCAGTCATGGTTCTAGCAGGCTCCGGCAGGTGCGCTCGTCGTGTTTATTCGACAGTCTATGGTCTATATATGCCATGCGCGTCGGCAGGGGGTCTGTCTTTCTGACCATGACCATTATTTATGGTTTGGGCGCGAGTATGTCCGCATTTCAATGCAAGCGCAAGCCAAGCCACCAAGCAATCATATCCAACGTGATGTCGCACTGTGGATTGAAACTGTGGCTCTCGAAGGCAGGAGCTTAAAGCTTAAATTATAAAGTATTGTCTTTTTTCTTGAAATGGTTTCTAAAAGCCAATATTATGCATAAATATATCATAGGGTACAATCTGGTAGGCAAATTTGCAACTTCATATTTTTTTTTTTTTTTTTAATATGTATGGATCTAATGCTTATATCTCCGGAACGGAGAGAATAACCGTTAAATCTTTTGCATACGGTGATGTAACTATTTATTTATGATTTTTTTACCTACTGCATATAACGAGATTTAGTGCCAATTTTTTTAAAAAAAACTGCTCCTAATCTGAAAAAATCAAATATGTCACGCCCGCCAGGTATGTACATCTACCAGGCAAAACCGTGAGGGAATTCCATGCTTAAGTTGAACAAAATCATTATCAATTAATTTTCTTTTTGACAGATATGGACACATAGGTATCATTCTATTTATGGATAAAAATGAACAGTATGGAATGATACATCAGTAGGTATCTCAATAGAACATTTACAAAATAAACATGTTTTAGCTTCCAAACTAGCTTAATCTTAGAACAAGAAATATAAGGAGGCTATCCTACCATTCCTAGAATTATATTTTTAAGTAAATGCTTAAAAAAAACAATATAACACGTAAGTCCTCTCTAGAACATTCTAGGTGATTGTAACTAATGTTGAATTACAGGTTTTTTTTTATTTCAACCGCAGTTCATTTTGCGTTTGACAACACTAGATATTAAAAACCTTTGATAAACCTAAACGAACTAACTCCTAACCAAATAATGAAACAATAAAATGACGCGACCATTTACGCAGATAAGACACAAAAACATAATATTTCCTAACAACCTATTAGATACTATTTACACACTCTCTTAGCAACTCCTCCAAGTTTCAACCGAACCTTGGTAATTTTTTTTTTTTCAGTTCGGGTATTTCGTTAATTATGTGATATCGATGCAGATTTCCGTTCAACGTTCAACTTTATTGTGCTCAATCACTCTGAACATAAAACCATATTTCATCTCAACTTAATGCCCCACGTTATTACGTTACCTGACTGCAAAGAAGGGTTATGTTTTTACGAAGCCAATTTCTAGGCCGAATAAATTGATCTGCGGGAGACGATTCTCTGGCAAAGGCTTAAAGACACCTAAAAACTTCAGTTTGATCCATGAATAACGCTAATATTATTTTCTTCCTTTTTTCTTTGAAGTTTTTTCAGCCCTCAGCTGATCTTCTTCGTCCATCTTGCTGTAATGCGACTGTATATGAGACAACAGCTTTTTCTCCCTTGAGAAAGATTCTCCACACATGTTACACGGGTACTTGTCTTTCTCTTTAATTTCTTTGCTGCTTTCTGGGGCATTATGAATAGCCGCCGTAGACGTCGAAATTTGCGATTCTTGGATGATATTATCAGTAGGCAAAACATACGACGGCTGCAACAGTGGGTCTACATTGATGAATGTAAAGAAACCCGAGTCCTTCGGCTGGCCAACGTCCTCTAACGTGACTCGGAACGGCTCTTTAGCATCCAAATCCTCCTTCACTTCAGGCTTAGACTTTCTTTGGCGTTTTTTAGGCACTTCGGCAGGGGGAGCTATCGGTTTCGTTGATATTAGTAATTTGCTGGGATTTCCAGTTTGAACTATAGTGTAAGACTGTTTTTTCATGGCGGGCGTAGTGAATGGGGCTGGAGAAGCAGCAATTGGCGGCTCGTAAAGACGTGCGGAATGGGCAACGGTTTGAAATAATCCAACTGGGTATGGCTTGGATTGATTATCAATGTCTATTACTTCCGCAGCTTTTCCGAAAGATTTGTCATGAGAATCTTTCTTACGTTCTTTTGACTTTTCATATTCTGGTTCAGATTTGCGCTTTTTAGCTGTTTTTTGATTTTCTGTAACTGAAACTGGTGTTGTATCTTCCACTAAAGTGAATATATTATTTGGGCCTGGAACTAATTTGAAACGACCATTCAAGTTAGGGGCGGAAGGAATATGCACGGATGGTGACTGAGCATTCGATGACTCTGGTTGTTGGGAATCCGAAGAATTCTGAGATGGTACTGGAGCCGGATTATTTTCCGTACGTCTTGTTTTGCTAGCTGGTCCAGCTTTTGGCTTAGGTTTTACCGGTGGTGTAAATTGAATGCTGTCTTGCTTTTGATTGATATCTGTGATAGGACTGTCATCTTTATTTTTATTATTGTCTGTACTTGGTTTAGCGTTTTTACTATCAGTATTTGGACTGTTGTCATTATCAAACTTATAAGATTTCCATGAGTGTGGTTTTTTCATATTACCTTCAATTGTAATATATTTAACCGTGGAAACTTTAGGGGGTTCTGGGGTCGGTACTGCCTTAGGAATTGCTACTTTAGGTATTCCATTTTTAGCACAATTGTGAGATTCAACTACTTCTTTTTTGAGGAAGTTTCTGTTGCACAGCTTACACTGAAATAGTACACCCACTCCATTTACTTTTATCATACTGATATAATCCATGATGTTAAATGGTTTTTCATCAACCGTCTCTTTAATTTCACAATCATTATCACTAGATGATTTTTCTTCTGCATAATCAAAGCTAAAACTATTTAGCAGGGTATTGTTCATCACTTTGTTTTCACTTGGTTTTTTCTCATTTTGTGAATTTTTATTAATACTAAGCTGTGGTGGTTCAACATTGTTACTATTTTTAGAACTGTTACTACTATTAGAAGGGGTACTATTCTTAGACTTAGCTGGTTTAGTTGAGGGTACTTTTACATTATTCTTTTCCTGACTCAATTTTACTTCTTTAAGGTTATGTTCTTCATTATCATTGTCAATTGCTTCCTTTTTAATGGTTGGTTTTGAATCAGTTCTTCTTGTAACTCGTTTAGTTGGTGGGGGTGATTCTTCTTTTATAGGTAATGGTTTAAGAGGGATATCTTTAATACCTGCCATTGCTTTTTTTATCAAAGCATCACAGATATCATCATTACTCATATTTGTTTTATTTAATTTATCTTCCCAAGCTTTTCTAGTTTTAGTTTTAGCAATAAATGGGCCAGTCTTACCTACCGCCATTCGTAAATTTTCTTGTGTTTTGATACATTTGTTTATAAATTCGTAAAGTTCTTCCAATTTTGCTGAACAACGGAAGCATATTTTGTGTGGAAGGTCATCATTTTCCGCTATCTGTAAAGAAATAACATACTCTTAAAGCATTCATATGCAGTACTGCCAAAGCACAGATGCAACTAACTGTGGAAATTTTTAATCCAAGAGAGATGTTAAATATGTTGAGGGAGAAACGTGGCACTGAGTACTCCACCATTAAGCCTTTCATGAAACAAATCGCTTATGAGTTGACAACTGATCACAAAGAGAAGTCTGCAGAAAAAAATCGGTTTTCAAATAAGCGGGGAAGAAAGATGATTATGATGATTATTGTACGACAACTCGACCCGGACTACTCGACCCCAACAACTCGACCCCTCACCATTCGACTCCGACATGGGAATGGGATTAATAGTTATTTAAACCCCTTCCACCTACCGCTATCAGTTTCCTTGGAGGACAAAATGGAGGAAAAACATGGTGAGCGTAAGGTTCCCCTTTGTGGGAAACCACAAAGGGGAACCTTACGCTTACCATGTTTTGTACCGCCATCAGTGCCAGTGAAAACTGGCAGTCCTCCATGTAAACTGATGGCGGTATGTTAATGTTAGTACTTACTTACTATTTTTCCCATCCAGATGTCGAAGTCGATTGGTCATAGTCAAGTTGTAGGAGTCGAGTTGTTGGGTTGAGTTGTCGGGGTCGAGTAGTCGAGGTCATGTTGTCTCTGGGTCGAGTTGTCGTGATACTGTTTCAAACTACTACTGTTTAAGGTGGGTATTACACTAACATAATCTATAATCATAGATCTATCATCAAAAATATAATCAAATTGTAAAAACAGACATAATTATTGGTAATTTGTGAGCTTCGTAGCTATCTACGAATCATATCATAGATCGATACCTATGTATATGATATAATATGATAGTGTTATATCATACCCATAATATGTCTATTTTACAATTTCATTATGTCTTTGATCAAAATCATATATTAATAGTGTCCCCCTAAGTAGTTAACCACCAAAAACACAACAAATCACTAAAAATATTGTGATACCACTAATTAAAATCATTGTTTTATTTTTGTCAATCATTTGAAATTAAATGAAAGTGTATATTCTGTAAAAAGAAAGAAAGAAAAATGTTTATTCTGCACAAACAAAACGCACATTACAACTAAAATGACATAACATACACTCATACAAAGTAGCCAAAAGCCGAGTATTCAAGCAGTAGAAGTTTGTAGGATTTTCAATACGATATCGGAATCACTTTTACACGTCATATTAAAAAATATTAAAAATAAGCTAGATGAGTTCGCCGTTTCTTATCTGAACTACTCTGAGAAGAAAGGCCGACGAAACTCAGAGGTTGTCTCTTTTCAAATTCAGACATAATCTTGGTCAGGCCATATGAGGCCCATGTAGATTAGTGTCTGAAATGGTCTTTTGAGAAAAGAACCACACAGATTTGAGTGGACCTGTCCAGTCAATGCAAGTGCAAGCATTATGTTAAATAAATTTATTTTCTTTCTTCTTTCTTCTTCTTTATATGTCAGTAATCGTGGACCTCACCTCAGAACTTAAGGAGATAAACTCAACGAACAATAAAGAAAGGACATTTGGGTAGGCCGCATAAACTACTTAAACTGCCAGCAGTTAAAACTAACTGAGAAGGAAAAAAATTATGAAAGAAAAATAAAAATATACCACATAGTCCTCACATTCGCAATAATTAAAATAATATAATACTTTACAAAGTAATCATGTCATCACTACATAGTATATAAAAACTTTTTACAAAAAAATAAAAACCGACTTCCAAAAAAAACCACTACAGTGAAAAATAACTTTAATTTCGGAAGTCGGTGACTTTGTTTTTTAATTTTGGTTTTTTGCCACCGGTTCGTCGGTCAAGTCGGTTTTTATTTTTTTGTAAAAAGTTTTTATTTTGCACTGTTTAGTTGTGGTACCTACCCCACACAATATCGAATACCACTAACTGCAATAAATAACAGTAACAGGAAGTTATCATCATATCGTCCATATAAACTAAGTAGGAAAAATATGTATTATTGAAGCTAACTCAAAAACTATCTAAGCAAAGTTAATAAAATTTATATGGGACCACCTCGGGAGCTTATCCTTTAAAACAAAAAAAATAATTCTTAAAATCGGTCCACAATTTGGCGGAGATATCGGTGAACATACAATAAAATAAAAAAAAACATACATAAAGTCGAACATAGAACCTCCTCCTTTTAGGAAGTCGGTTAAAAACAAAGTCGCTTTCCGCTGTCTGTCCCTATGTATGCTTAGATCTTTAAAACTACGCAACGGATTTTGATGCGGTTTTTTTAATAGATACGAGTGAATCAAGAGGAAGGTTTTTGTGTATTATTCATTAAGGTTTTGTGTTAATTAGCTGAAATATGACGATTAATGTTGAAGATGTCGGAAAAAATTATACCAACTTTACTGGCGTGCGCCGCGTTAGCCATAAGAGATACATCAAATTTATGTTCTACAGAAGTGTACATCTTAAAAAGTTCAACAAAAAAGTCCGCGATGACATATATCTATCTTATAAGGATAACCCACAGTAACCATTTTTATCTTTCAGAATTTGATAAAAATTTCATTGTTATTTCCTAAGCTATTTTAACCGGTATTATATTTATCCTTATCCAATAAAATTTAAATTGGGCATTTAAATTAAATTAAAATATGCCTTGACATCATAATCATTAAAATGAATACTTTAAAAGATATTGCAGATTCAAAATAATTATGGTTGACGAAAACGCGGGCGCAGCGGTAGGATTCAATGACCTTTACCTCGGATATTCGGTGTCTAATCCCGGTAGTATGTACCCGTGGGATATTTTCATCCACGCGGGCGAAGCCGCGGGCAAAAGCTAGTTTTGTATATACAACAATGTCAATTTGTGTATATAAAACAGGTATTTTTTTTTTTATATGACGTGTTAAAGTGATTCCAATATCGTCGCTCTAGATGTGACACCTCGTAAATGCGAACCTGTAAATTTTCCAGGAGAAACAAAAAACTGTTTTAATAATATTGTGCGGATTTGCATATTGCATGGATTTTGTTATTTTATTGATTATTAAATAAAATACCGTATGTTTTCTTGTACGTAGGTAAAAATCACCTTGGCATGCTTGGTGTCTATTAATTTGTAGGTACATGGTATCACTATAATTTCTGTAAATATTTACTGTAACTTATGAGGTCTCACTCACTTTTTATATAGAAAAGTGATTCTTTCTTTTGATAAAAGTAAATAAAATAAAACATAGTTAACTGCGAACATAGTTATCATGGCTGAAACCATGGAGGACCTCAGTATAATGCTCGATGACCTCAGTAGAGCCTCCGAAAGAGGGGGTCTTAAAATGAACATGGGCAAAACAAAGGTCATGTTAAATGCCCCATTTAACACCCACTCTCATGAAGATCGGAGTATGTTTACCTAAGACATAAGACATTTCATTTCATTTCAACTTTCCAGCTAGGTAGGTCCAACTTCGAGAAAGAGGTCAATCATCGAATCCGACTCGACTAGGCAGCGTTCGGGAAGCTCCGCAATATCTTTTCGTCTATGGCTATGTTTGTAGTTTCCCTACGTGATCGAATCAGAAATGAAGAGATCCGCAGGAGAACCAAGGTAACCGACATAGCCCGAAGAATTTCTAAACTTAAGTGGCAATGGGCAGGACATATTGCTCGCAGAACAGATGGGGCTGAAAGGTTCTGGAGTGGCGACTGCGTACCGGAAGACGTAGCGTTGGAAGGCCTCCCACAAGATGGATCGATGATGACCTTATAAAGGCCGCAAGAATCCGCTGGATGCGGGAAGCACAAAATCGGTCGAAGTGGCGGTACTTTGGGGAGGCCTATGTCCAGCAGTAGACGTTTTTCGACTGATATGATGATGATGACCAATGCGGCAAATTATCATAAAAAGCATGACAGTCTTTCAAGATCACTGTTTTTAGCTCTTGTAAATTCAACCATTTCTGTTTTTTTATAGGGAGTCTTTGTTTATGCAACTGCGAGAAGGCGTCTAAGGATTTAACACCAGATCTCTTATCCCTTTTCTTGGGAAGGTCAAGAAATTCGTCACTAAAGCTAGTTTTAACCGAAATGACACCATCAGGAGTGTATTTGATAACCCTTATATATCTGTAACCTGTGGATCACCCGCATATTTTCCAGGTCTGATAAACTGGTACACCTTGTCAACTCCGTAATTTCGACAAAAAGTAAAATCAAGGCTGCATCATAATCGTATCGATAAGTTTTGCTAGAAGTCACTACTTGAACTTACGAGGTCCCACCTTACAAAGTGCTTTAGTACTTAGTTAGTAGCCTTACACCTTACAAAGTCTTGTTACAAGATGTCACTAAAAGTCAGTTCTTAGGTGAAGTAAACCTCCTGTACATAAAAGGTATCGCCAGAAAGATGAAAAACTGCGTGATGAACAATTTCGTATCAAAATGTGAAAGTGACCAAAATTGCAGTTACGGAGGTATCACGTCTAGAGCGACAATATCCTATTTACAGAATAAACAATTTCATTTCATTTTCAATAATAAAATTAATATCATAATAAAGCATATTTAGTTTGGATGTTAACAAAGTTTTTGGAAACTCTCCTAATGCCTTTTTTACACCTATAACAATTACAACATCAAATTCAGTGTTATAATTGATATTCATTACTAAAATTCTAGTTTGCTAGTTAGCCACATTTCATATTTCCATACAGTACCTAATTACCAAATAAATGAAACCAGCAAAATATTTGACATCTATTTGCGACATTGCCAACTTTCAGAATAAAGGCTTTAAGGTAAGATTGGTTTGTGTGTAATTCACACTTCCTAAATAATTACTGATTCAGTTGATTTTAGTAACTGTGCTTGAAAGTTATTTAAAATATTGCTATTAGAGTCATACACAATGTAATGTTGTTATACATTCGTTTTTTCAAAGATAATTCTTTGACTGATGATTCTTCGTAGTAGCTGATGCTGAACAAAGAATTGAAAAACATCAAAAAGGAACAATAAAAAAAAAATTAAATTGTAATTAAGAAGAATGAAAGATTGAAGACTGAAGATTGTGTTTGAATGTTGTGCTTAAGATGAAACGTTGTTGGCGGTTGTTGGCGTTCATTCCATACAAACACATCCCTATCTACCACTGCTATATCCCTATGATTTGATATTTGATATACGTACTTAAAAAAAAATATGAAAAAGACACCAAAGGTGTGAATATTGCCGTGGTAGATATACTTGCAGATTGTTCTGCAAAAAAATATTTGCTAGTTTCATTACCCAAGTAGAAAAACTATGTGTATGGACTGAAAGCTAATTACCATGGTTCTAAGTTTCCTGTTAATGAACATGTTTACAGATTAAATAATCAAATGTTATTTTTAACGGTCAGACATAATGATAATACATGGCTTCTCATGTGCTTGTGGCCTTTTAATGCTGGCAGTGTGTGCCTCGACAAAGTATGATAACATTGTTTTATTCTAAATGTGCGTAAATGCATAATCAGTATGCAATATTGCAATGAGGCTTCAGCAATTTGTAGGTGGAACGTCAAAGTAAAATAATTAATTTCTAATAGGGCACATAAAAAGCACTTTTGTATGTCAAAATTTACTTACTAGAAAACAGAATTGATTCTAGTAACCCCAGCAAAAGGTAGTAATTCGAGTTTATTTTAGGACACTTGTTTTTTATTATACAACTATGACTATACTGTATGTGGTGCAAACACTCAAGAAACAAATCAAAGAACTCAGTTATTGGTGACAGCAGGTTGCTCACCAATAACTGGGTTTCCAAAATAATTGAAAACTCTTGGTACCCCTACAAGCTAAACAGCCTTGAGTTATAAATGTGCAGTGTTATTACAGGTAGATAAATATTGAACAGGCTTATGGAGATCGTCTCGTAGGAAAAATTACATAAATAGGTAGGTATATAACAAATCTATCTTACCCCAAAAGGCATCAGTTCGTCGATCTTTTTCGCCGTAACTTTATCAGCATCGAAAATGTTGAGAAACGGTCCATCTTTACCTTCGCACAATCGACAAACTTTCATAAAAACTGGCGGAGTCACAGCACTGTACGCCTCGGCTATTACTTCTGAACTTATAGACTCAGCTATAGAAGGCTTAGGAGGTTGTTTCGCTTTAGATTTCACTTTTTTCTTGGCCATTTTGATGCAGTTTTTCTCTTTACGGACTCAATACGTTGTGATGTTCTAAGGTAAGAAACCCTCAATTGCACTTGACTTCCTTTCAGCACAGTTATTGAATTTCATTCAATAGTTTAATCATTTATTGAAGCATTTACTATAAGTCTCTATTAACAAATTACAAGATTTAGAACAACATGGCTGGCTGGAAGAAATGTCATTCAATAACCAGTCAAAATAGGACCATAGACAATAAACAATCGTATTTTTGATGACTTTATGACATTTTGGCACGCTTTTGAGTGTAAGGTCATTATTTTTAACGACCTTTGACATGCCTTTGACTAATATGCTAAAAGTCATTAAATGAAAAAAAAAATGGATAATTTTTCTCTTTACCTAACCTCCGAGCCTCCAACTGTCGCGTACCTAAAAATCCATAGAATCTTTTGATTTACGGTTGAACTATGGGCCTCATATAATTATGATACTATGAGGTCAAAGGCCAGCAGTATAAAAAGGAATTTTAGGGAAACTCATTGAGATCAAATTGATCTCAATGGGGAAACTAACCAACTTGTAGAAAGTGCCAAGTTACAATAAGCGAGTGTTGACGACATGGTGCAAGGAAACTAAAGCTCGGAGATCTTTAAACACTGCATGGGATCGGGATCAGCACAGAGCATACATGCATGCATGCATGTGTGCTTCAATAATAATTTAGCTTACCATAAATTAACGTAAAAGCCTGCTACACGGTTGCCAACTGCGTCCCCGACAGAGGTGACCTTGGTTAGCGACCGGCAAAGTTTTTCAACGTTTGGTCGTAAACCATCATCTACACGGTTTTTAAACCACCAAGTTCACCTCTGTCGGGAGTCGGGAACTCAGGATGCAGTTGGCGACCGTGTAGCAGGCGTTTAAGTTTATCTCTGTACCTATTCATAGCCTGAAGCTGGGAAGGGAACAAATTATCTGAATTTTATTCAGAAATTGCGAAAACATCGCAATACAGTGTGACAAAGCTTCACGTGTGTCACCTACGGCGAGCCGAGTGAGTTAGCGAGCTTAAAAACCGCAGTCTTTAAGTTCGCATGATGTGTCCACCCACACGTCTACGTCACGTGATAGACGTGTGGGTGTGAACTTAAAATACGCTATTCTTGAAGGTGCATTTTTTCTCGGATCACTCGCGTTATCAGCTGTTCTACCTAAGTACACTCAACGTTAGAAGTGACTGTGATGAGAAAAGAATCACACAGATTATAAATTAATATTTTGTGAAGCATGGTACACACGGCTACACATCAAGCTAATACATTTCCAGTTTATGCTGATCTCGCATTGCATAAGATTTCCGTACAATAACAATTCAGCTTATACTGGAAATGTATAGCTTGATAAGTAGCCGTGTGTACTAGTCGAGCAGATCAGCATACTTATTTCTTTTTGTCGCCAACACACACGCAATAATGTTGAAAATACTGTATGATTGGAAATATTATTGCGGCTTTAGACAGACTGTTCACCAATCGATAACAGGACAAAATGGTTGCTAAAGCTGATACATGCGTCATGTTCGTGAACGGGCGCCGTCAGTTGGGACTGGTCATCTCATGCCATGGCTTGTTTTAATTTATTTTAATCTTTGAATATTGTTTTTGTTTATCTTTTTATTACGGACGCTTTTAACGTGCATGTCTTTTTACATTGTTCTCACATGTATAATTTCAACATGAATGATGAAACCAATTTTATGTAACAGTTTTTTATTTAAAAGAGTGTCCGTGGAATTTCTTGCCCGTTCTTCTCCATAGGTACCTACTACGTTTTGGAATGGGCAATTAGCTTCATTTTTTCTGACTGACTTACTCCTTGACGTCAAAAGTGCCTGTGTATGGTTTAATTGAAATAAATGCTTTGAGTTTGGGTTTTAATTCGATTATCACACAATATTTTAATATTTCAACAATTTGCAATTTCGACCTTTGCCAGCATTATCGACTGTTTCATCGGCACCTCAAAATATTTTTTTAACTTTTGTAAGTATCTCGTTAGATTAAATGAAGATGTCTTCCCTGTAATTTGTACGCTTAATGCCTCAGTAAAATTTTGAGATAACTGGTGTCAAAGTTCATGTAAATTTTTGAAAATGGTTAATAAACTTCTTCCTCTAAGTTTTAAGTGTTTGATGTTTTAGAAAGTTTGGTTACATTGAAATGTTTGTTGAGGTTGAAGGCCATTCAATTTGAGAGATTGGAGAAAAATTATATTTAGTGACGAATTCTGGGAAATTTTCAAAAATTCTTAAGTTTGTATTTACTCAAACCCCATGTATTTTCGCCTATGCTTTATGGGGTGCTTAATTGTTGCAAATGGGTCACACTTTCACGTCCTGGGAACGAATACGTCTAATTACAAGTCACCCTGTATAATTTTGACGTTCGAAAAGTGCTGATTCACAGCCTAATATGGCAGTGCTTTAAAAACAATTCTGGAAAATGTTGGGTTTAGATACAAAAAAACCGACAAACGAAAAATTATGATAGAATTACATAATATGAGAAATTAATAAAATAAGCAACTGGGACAAAAATTGACAGTTACAAACTCTTATAATATAGCGATGTCTCGAGAATCGGTTTTGAAAGCAACCGTTTTTTTTTTTCCATCACTACACAAATTATTTTGTGTGTCAAATCGAACTTCTTTTATTCAAGGCAATGGCACGTAAAATTTTATCGGAGAGGCAACCGGATGGCGAGTGGTAATCTGGGTCTTGAAGTGATACCGAACCCCCCCGTACCGTCCGAATGAACCCCAAATGGGCGGGGGTGGAGATATGGGGGAGGGGGGGGGCAAAGCATAAAAAATTTTGGAGAGGCAACCGGATTACAATGCGGTAGCTTTGAAGTTTATACCCTATTTATATAGTAAAACTAGCTGCCCTCCCCGGCTTCGCACGGGTAGCAGTACGTACTTATCTACGGCGCACCTACCTATCTACCTACCCTGCCCTACCTACCCTACACTGCCCGTCCTACCTACCTACTCTGCCCTACCCTACACTACCCGACCTACCTACCTACCCTGCCTTACCTCCCTACCCTACCTACCTAGCTACCCTGCCCTACCTACCTACCCTACCTACCTATCTACCCTACCTACCTATCTACCATACGTACCTACCTTCACCTATCTTCCTATCTACCTACCCTGCCCTACCTAATTACCCTACCCTGCCCGACCTACCTACCTACCCTGCCCTACCTCCCTACCCTACCCTGACCGACCTACCTACCTACCTTCACCTATCTTCCTATCTACCTACCCTGCCCTACCTAATTACCCGACCCTGCCCGACCTACCTACCTACCCTGCCCTACCTAATTACCCTACCCTGCCCGACCTACCTACCTACCCTGCCCTACCTACCCTACCCTACCTACCTACCCTACACTGCTCGACCTACCTACCTACCTACCCTACCCTACCTACCTACCTACCTACCTACCCTACCTACCTACCTACCTACCCACCCTACCTACCTATCTACCCTATCTACACCGGTAGACGCCCGACGGGAATAACTGATCGAGTGGTAAATGATTTATCGACCGCCAAGAGTAGAAAATTATTAAAGTACTAATATCGTTATTAAAAAATAGGGGTTGGTGGTAGAAGGATGAAAATTTGAGGTTGTATGTATTTTTTAATGACGTATCATAAAATAATACAATAAAAAAAATTGACCAAAAAAGCAAAAATAAAATTTGGGGTGGACCACCCTTATCACTTAGGGGTACGAAAAATAGTTTACGTCCTATTCTCAAACCTACCAAATATGCACAAAAAATTTCATATAAATCGGTCAAGCCGTTTCGGAGGAGTTTGGCAACAAACACCGTGACACGAGAATTTTATATATGTTATTATGCCCACCCCGGCTTCGCACGGGTAGCAATAAGTACTTATCTACGGCGAACCTACCTATCTAACTACTCTGCCCTACCTACCTACCCTACACTGCCAGACCTACTTACCTACCCTGCCCTACCTACCTACCCTACACTGCCCGACCTACCTACCTACCCTACCTACCAACCTTCACCTATCTTCCTATCTACCTACCCTGCCCTATAATACCTTCCTACCCTACCCTGCCCGACCTACCTACCTACCCTACCCTACCTACCTACCCTACCCTACCTACCTATCTACCCTACCTACCTACATACCTACCTACCTACCTTATACGCTACCTTCACCTACATACCTACCTACCTACCTTATACGCTACCTTCACCTACCTATCCTTACAATAACGAAAAAAGAATTAGTGACATCGGTTCAGCCGTTCTCGCGTGTTCAAATAGGGATTCATTTTAGGCCCTAAACTTTTGTGAGTTAGAGAGAGAAAGCTTATTGTGTGAGAATGACAGGAGACCGGCTTCGTTCTCATCCCTACTCTGTGCTGTTTACGGGATGAGAAGTGACACCGGTAGACGGGAATAACTGATCGAGTGGTAACTGATCAATTTTATCGACCGCTAAGAGTAGAAAATTATTAAAGTACTAATATCGCTATAAAAAAATAGGGGTTGGTGGTAGAAGATCAAAATCATAAAAAAATTACAATAAAAAAAAAAACCAAAAAAAGAGAAAAAAAACTTGGGGTGGACCACCCTTATCACTTAGGGGTACGAAAAATTGTTTACGTCCTATTCTCATACCTACCGAATGTACCCAAAAAATTTAATAAAAATCGGTCAAGCCGTTTCGGAGGAGTTTGGCAACAAACACCGTGACACGAGAATTTTATATATTAGATAGCTGCCCTCCCCGGCTTCGCACGGGTAGCAGTAAGTACTTATCCACGGCGCACCTACCTATCTACCTACCTTGCCCTACCTACCTACCCTACACTGCCCGACCTACCTACATACCCTGCCCTACCTACCTACCCTACAATGCCCGACCTACCTACCTACCCTGCTCTACCTCCCTACCCTACCTACCTAGCTTCACCTATCTTTCTGTCTACCTACCTTGCCCTACTCTGCCCTACCTACCTACCCTACCCTGCCTGACCTACCTACCTACCCTACCTACCTATGTACCCTACCTACCTACCTTCACCTATCTTCCTATCTACCCACCCTGCCCTACCTAATTACCCTACCCTGCCCGACCTACCTACCTACCCTACCCTGACCGACCTACCTACCTACCTTCACCTATCTTCCTATTTACCTACCCTACCTAATTACCCTACCCTGCCCGACCTACCTACCTACCCTGCCCTACATAATTTCTCTACTCTGCCCGACCTACCTACCTACCCTGCCCTACCTACCTACCCTACCCTACCTACCTACCCTGCCCTACCTACCTACCCTACCCTACCCTACCTACCTACCCTGCCCTACCTACCTATCTACCCGATCTATACCGGTAGACGCCCGACGGGAATAACTGATCGAGTGGTAACTGATCAATTTATCAACCGCCAAGAGTAGAAAATTATTAAAGTACTAATATCGCTATTAAAAAATAGGGGTTGGTGGTAGAAAAATGAAAATTTAGGGTTGTATGTATTTTTTAATGCCAAATCATAAAAAAAATTCAATAAAAAAAGACCAAAAAAAGAAAAAATAAAATTTGGGTTGGACCACCCTTATCACTTAGGGGTACGAAAAATAGTTTACGTCCTATTCTCAAACCTACCTAATATACACAAAAAATTTCATAAAAATCGGTCAAGCCGTTTCGGAGGAGTTTGGCAACAAACACCGTGACACGAGAATTTTATATATTAGATTTTATTGCCATTCGAAACACGCGGGCCGTTTTAGCAACCACGAATTAAGAAAAAAGAAAAAAGTTATGAGGCAACCGCTTCAAAATTGTGTGTGTAGTGGTACCACTTTATGTTGTAAAAAAAAATCCATCCGATCCTGCTGGGCAGTTTCTGAGAAACAACCCTTTAAACTCGCTGAAAACACTTTATTCCCACATTTTAACCAAAATTTAAAAAAATTAGTAGGAATAGTTTAAATCGGATGGCATTCGAAAGTTAAGCTCTAATAATAGAGTATATATATGTTCTGTGTCTAATAAGTGCAAGGAATTGTGTGTATCAATGCCAACCGGTTTTGATAAGGTTCACCCCCATTTTCGCCATCTCAAACATCGTTATAATTGAAATACCTAATGTCTTTTCATGAAACTCCTTGCCAATGACTTATCACTGTAAATGGAGTAAATTTTATCGAAACCGGATGGTATTGATACACAGAATTCCTTGCACTTGTTAGACCTTAAGTTTCGAATGCCATCCGATTTAAACAATTTTTTACCGACTTTCCCAAAAGGAGGTTCTCGGTTCGGTTTCGGTTATTCGGTTGTATTTTTTTTATTTTTGTTACCTCAATACTCCGTCATTTATGAACCGATTTGGAAAATTCTTTTTTTATTTGAAAGGATATACTTCCCTATTGGTCCCATTTTTATCAAAATTCAGTTCTGATGATGGGATCCATGACAAATTGAGGGAACTCCTCAAATATTATAGGCATACCTACACATAGCGATTTCGGTATTTTCAGCAACCAGCTAAGCATTTGCATTCAGAAAGTATCATTTGGTAAAGTGGAACTGATGAAGAAGTCCACAGATGGCCACCGGAACTTCTCAATGATAAGTACCTATTTCACGGGTGGCGTCATTTATGAACCGATTTAGAAAATTATTTTCTTATTTGAAAGGTATACTTCCAGATTGGTCCTATTTTGATCAAAATTCAGTTCTGATGAAGAAATCCATGACGACTTGAGGGAACTCCTCAAAAAAAGGAGGAGGATTCTCAATTCTTATACTTTTTATACGTATAAAACTTTTTTGTTGGAAAGGAGATATCCCAAGGGTGGTACCATGATAAGGAAACCAGGATCTGCTGATGGCATCCCAGACAAATCGAGGGGAACCATCCAAAATCGTTGTGGCGACTAGTGTGTTTGTTATTTTTTTTCATTAAGCATTTTAAAGCACTACTATTTAATGAAGGTCTGGAGTCGATCTGATGATGGAGCCGAAAGACAGTCGAAGGAACTCCTCAACGACTTACAGCAATTACCTGGTGTGTGGGCTTGATTAATTTGTATTGATGAGAACTTTACACCTAGATGGGTTGTGCCTGTCATTAGAGGTTTGATGATGAAGACGAAGGATAATCAAGGAAACTCCTCAACGTTTTACAGTAGCTGTGTTTGGACCTTAGAATATTATTATTCTAAGGTTTGGACTTAATTCATTTTAAGGATGATACGATGATAACTTCCAGTCACTGTTAATTGCGTCGCTGGTAGTGTTATTCGAATTTGTGTGGGGTAGGTAGGTACCAAAACTAAAAAGTGAAAAATAAAAACTTTTAACAAAAAAAAAACACTACAAAGTGAAAAATAACTTTAATTTCTGAAGTCGGTGGCAAAAAAACGAAAATTCAAAATAAAAGACACCGAGTTCCGAAATTAAAGTTTTTTTTGGCAGTCGGTTGTTTTTTTTTGTTAAAAGTTTTTATAACAATTTTTTTTCGATTTTTGTTTAAAACTCGTAAAAAAGGGTTTTTTGGCGACTTTGAATCGTTGTTTCTCAGAAACTGCCCAGCAGAATTGGATGGCTTTTTTTTTACAACATGTAGTGGTACCAATAAATAGGCTCACCAATTTTGGAGCGGTTGCCGCACAACTTTTTTTTTTCTAAATTCGCTAGTGCGTAAACGGCTCGTGTGTTTCGGATGGCAAATTTTTTTTACTATATAAATAGGGTAAGTATAAACTTCAAAGCTATCGTATTTTCATCCGGTTGCCTCCCCAAAAATTTGGATGTTTCTCCCCCCCCCCCCCCTATATCTCCACCCCCACCCATTTGGGGTCCATTCGGATGGTACGGAGGGGTTCGGTATCACTTCAATACCGGTTGCCTCTCCGATAAAATTTTACGTGCTATTTGTCATGAGATTAGTTGGAATGGCTTTTGAATTTTGATATTACTTAAATGAGAAAATGAAACAAGACATATGCGTAGGTTTTTAAATATTTTAATGCATAAGTAAAACAATAAATTCTACATTTTAAATACTTTTCTACATTACTTAGAAGCTTCTTTTAAGTAGGCTACGACATCTGCGCGCTCTGATACTTTTTTCAAACCAGCGAACACCATTTTCGTGCCGGGAATGAATTTCTTCGGATTCTCGAGATATTCGTAAATTAATTCATCATTCCACACAATACCTTTGTTTCTATTGGCTTCTGAAAATGTATAACCGGTCGCCGTGCCAGCCTTCCGGCCGATTAAACCATATAGATTGGGACCAACTTTGTGTCTGCCTCCAGATTCAATAGAGTGGCATTGGGAACATCGCTGTAAGAAGATTTTCTTTCCTTGTTCAGCACTGCCAGGAGGTATCCCCATTTTCCATGTTTTTTATTTCACGAAATTAACGTGCTGTTTGCTCGCTACACAGACATCAACAGCATAGAATTTAGTTTTTTTTCAATGACGTGACTTTGTGAAGGTCTAGAAGTGCAAAGAGTTTTTTACTACTTTATCAGGCTTTTTGTAACAGGACAATGTTTCACACAAATAGGTAAGTTGTAGGTCTGTGTAATTAGGCAATCCCTCAGAGGGCAATCCTAAAAAATGTAAAAATGAAAAAATGAAATGAAAATGAAAAAATGTGCCTTCAAATTGTGATCTAAAATTGAAACAGTGACATCGCAAGCACTATGGATTCTGCAAGCGTTCACCGACAGTCGTTTCTCCTTTGGACTGTTCACCGACAGGACGTTTCGTTTTTGAGAGATTCGTCGATAGAACGTTTCACCTATGGATGTTTCGCCGACAGAATGGTTCGCATTTGTTTGTTTCGACGACAGGACTTTTCAACTATGGAATATTCCCCGTCAGATCGTTTTGTCTACGATTGTTTCGACATGGCTTTTTCACTATTTAACTAGAAACACATCAAAAAGCTACTAGTTTGCTATAAAGACATGAAGAAAGAAAATGTTTTAATGTAATACCGCCTTTACGTTTAATGAATGGTATTTATCTATTACCTACCCAAACGCATATTCTTCTATTTTGTTATTGCACACATTGGGGAAATACAAAACAAAAGATTAAAGAAGTGTTTTTATTTATTCATATTATAAAATGAGTTAATTACAACTGAGTACACATTTTTAAGCCAATTTTACTACATCTATAGTACACACTAAAGTTTCTCGAAATAACTTGCTTTTTGTAACATTGCTAGTAATCTTTGAGTATATATCACTGAAGCAGCATTATGAACACTCCCCCTCTGTATATGAACAACAACATAATGTTCGTGTACGTTCATATAAACTAATTTCAAAATGATTCACTTCGTAAATCGTTATAAGGGTGGGCGGAGCTCCGTGTGCTGTGCTATTAAATTCTGTAAAAAGCGTTCAAAAACGTCAAACTTACGTAAAGAACCGAATAACCTTCCATATGTATAATATTTACTCATGTCGAGGGTATTCTGGCAGAACCAAATAAGAGCAAAATTTAAAAAATAAATTGTTATTAAGTGGTATGAGGAACAGGGTGTAAAGTTCACTCATCCACCATATAAAAGGGAGGATCCTCCAACCAGACGGGTATTATGTTTGGCGGGCAACTGCCCGTAAGTTGATTTCGGATAGTGGAATGTTTTTCGCTCGGTAAACTCTAACTGCGCGATGCAGGAATTGTGTCACGTCATGTCTTCGCTGCGTAGTTCGTATGTGGTGGTGTAACCGCTACATCACTCCCCTCCGGAGACCAGAGGTCGATACTGTGCTGAATCTTGTATCTTGCGATGCTTCTTAGTGCTAGCTGAGGTTCCAGTGAGTCGGAACCGGGTGCCGCATAGTTAGTTGCCGCAGTGAGTCGGAACTGTCTGCGGTGATTCCCCCCCAGTGAGTCTGGGTGGAGCTGCGTCGTCAATAGTCATTCAGTGAGTCGGATGTCGTACAGCGCCGGGTTATGGCTGAGGATGATGACCAGGAACGCGCGTTCACTGCATGCTGGTGGTCACGGTCAGGATACTGGTTGAAGCCGTGGGTGCTGGCTGGCTGTGTGACCCGCCTCACGAAAACTTACGGGAGTGACGATGATGATGACGTCACGCGGAAGTAGTTGCATGAAGGCTGCGTTGACGTTCATACCCCAAGTGTCACCAATTTAGAGGTATGAGGAATAGGGTGTAAAGTTTACTCATCCTCTATTGCAAAGGGAGGACCCTCCGACCAGACGGGTGTTATGTCTGGCGGGCGGGCAACTGTCCGAAAGTTGATTTCGGATATTCTTATCTATTTCGTTCGCGCGGTAAACTGCGCGATGCAGGATTTGTGTGACATCATGTCTTTGATGCGTAGTTCGTATGTGGCGGTGTAACCGCTACATGTGTGCCAAATTTCATCCAAATCCTTTCAGTTGTTTTTGCGCCAATCCGGAACATACATCCAAACAAATAGACAAAAATTCTAAAATCCATATTTGCGACATCAGACTCGTACCTACCTCGTAGCGTAGCAAATAACCTTCTTTTTTTTTGGTAGCAAGGTGGAAATCCTCATCGATGTCCTCCGTCCGCCACAGGAAGGAGGACATCCATGAGGATTTCCACTGGGGTCTGTCAGACTTCTACTGACCAAAACCACCCGTGTGGCACACTTGCACCGACTTCCGAAATAGTTATTTTCACTTTTTAGTGTTTTTTTTTTTATAAAAAGTTTTTGTAAAAGTTGACGTTCAAAAGATCCTGTTTTTACCCGACTGCTCCAGAAGGAGGGTGATATTTTTCGAGACTGTGTATGTATCAGGGATGTTGCGAATATTCACATCCGCACAGTTCCTGTGCGTTTGCAACTTTGCACTGGCGAAACATCACGACAAAACATGTTGAAATCTCTAGTTCCTGTCAAACATTGTATGGAAAATTGACAGAAAATAGAGATTCCAACATGTTTTGTTGTGAATGTTTCGCCAGTGCAAACGCACAGTCAGTCAGTAAAGGCGTTGTTTAGGAAAAAAGAAAATTTTGGAAGAATCCAAAGACAGCCGAAAAATCGAAATTGTTGACAGACAACGTCTGACGGATCAGCTGTGCGTTTGCTGCACTGGCAAAGCACTGCTACGAGCTAACATAAATATGTACTAAAATACAAATAACTTGAATAACCACATAATTAATCTTTGCGAGTCATTTGCCTAATTTTTACCCAGCTGTATTGGGGTGGGTTTCCACTTCCGGTCTAACCGGATGCAGGTGAATACCAATGTTTTACGTGAACTGACTGACTGACTGACTGTGACTGCCTATCCGTATTCCACAGCCCAGTTACTAGAAATCACGATATCCTGTAAGCGATGAACATCAATTGAACTCTTAGTAATTGTGAAGGTACTACTCCAACGGTAGACGCTGATTAGCCTGGGATGGAATCCTCCATTTTTTTATCTAGGACGCTTTTTTGCACATAGCAACATTCCCAAATAAAGGTTATTTACTCTGTGGCAACTCCCATCCGCCATCTTGAATTTAGTATTGTGCCAGTCGGGGGGGCGGTGACATATTTTTACCCGTCATCGTCGTAATTTTGTGAATTTGTTGGAAAAACGCGAAATTAAGTGTCGTTACATCGTGTAAATAGTTTATGTCAGGACTGAACGTGAGGATGGCGGGTCAGACTATAAACGATAGGCTTTTGGCCGCCCGCCACAGCATCGCCGGGCAGGGTTTAGCTAAATCCGTTTGCAAAGCTACCACCGAAGAAATGATAGCACCCAAAAAGAAACATTTAGATTGTAAGTACTGTTACGGTATAAGGTATCTACTGGAGCGTCATTCTCAATGCACACAACTTTTTTTCGGTCAATAATCAGACGACGACGTCGTCGCCACTGCTACTCTGCCAATGGTCGATAACATTTCTATGATATTGAATGTAATCCGTGACGACCGCATTCAAGTTCATAGAACGCGTATTTTCTTTCAATAAAACAATAATAAGATAAAAACCAATTGAATTCACATTTAAATGTCGAAATATTTTTACATAATGTTGTTTCTCACGATTGTGTAGCTTGACATACATTACCTAAGTTATGTCATGTTACATTGGCTATAACGTGTTGGTTAACGAATTAAAAAAAACTGTCTACCTACTTATTGATTTTATATAAGAACCTATCTAACAAGTGAGGATCTGCTACTTTAGAGTTGTTACAACTGCATAATATTACCTCCTGGCGTAATTTACGGGCGATTTTTCCTTCGTTCGCAGTAGTTAAGCCCAAAAACGAGTCAGGGGGTCTCTCTCTGACGCCTAACATAGTTTCAGCATCATCCAAAAAGCCAACACATTCTGATTTCTTAGTTTATGTACAAAAGGAAAGATGTTTACTCATATTTTAGCTAAATAACAAAAGGGTTTTAACTAACTCTGCCACATCACTGCCAAGATAACAACCAAAACCTTCATAAAAAAATTAAGCTACCTCCTACCTACCATTATAAACTTTTTCCTAATGTGGGTATTACACTATCTACACTGAATCAGAGCCCTGAACTAAGGGAGCAGAACCTAATTAGGGACCCTTACTCTTATTACACCTCACTTATTAAAGGTTTAGGGACCCTGATTCAGTGTAATGTAACACACGCATTTGTGCTCCTTTAATTCAGGGCCCTGATTCAGTGTAGTGTACCTGTTTAACCTCGTAACATATTATGCTTCCACATGTTTCTACCAAATAAAAAATCCTTCTAAAATTATTTGGACAATATTGTCACAGTCAGTCTGATTGCTGAAATTAACTTATAAGTATAAATAAACATTACCTATGACTGATTATTTTATCAGTAAAAAAAAACTTTGTTATTATCAACTGTATGTACCAAAGAATACACAAGTATATTTAAAGATTAATTTAATATTTTAAGGATAGTAATTCTCCTTTTCTTTCCAATCAGTAGAATCTGTTAAAATGTTTGAGATTCTATTATTTTTATTTATGGAATAGTGGTATAATTTATTACAAAACTTCAATCAAAGTTAAAGATTGCAAGCTTATTACTATATTATCTCAGTTTGCTGAAGTTCTGCTCTTGGGATTTCTCGACCCTACCAATAATTGGAAAGCATACTTTAATAATCCTGGTACACCCAGATATCTTTGACAAACACTGCCCAATGCCTCTCAGAGACAAATATTTCTCAGAAATAATCATCATCATCTTTCTGCCCCTGTTCCATATTACTCAAGGTCGGACCAACATGTTTAATTTATCCATTCTCTTCATCCTGATGGATAATGTGACCATTATCTTCACTTCCTTCTCTTTCATATCATTCCTCGCACAATGCATCCAAATAACGTCCCTTATGATTCCTTTCAAATAACCAACCATGTATTGTCCAACAATAAGCCACAAAACAATTAAAAATCTCTTCTACATGGCACATACTACTCATTAAAACAATGTTCTATTAAAATATTCTTGCATTTGCATTTAATGTTAGTGATGCATGACTTATCTCTGAACAGTTTGTCTGTCTAAACGTCTGTCTTAAATTAATGGGACAGATGACTGCAGCAGATTAATTAATGCCTTGTTTTATGCATTGTTAGCGTGTCAACAACTTCAATAAAAAAAGGAAATGTGTGGTTGAACTTTTAATTTATCAAGGACTGTAGTTTAATCACCTTTTTAGTGTAATCCCCGTAGAGTTTGGCAGAGCTGTAACTGTTTAGTGGCTGTAACTATGTCATTCTAATTTTACTGTAGCAAATATTTTGCAGTGATAATAGTAATGGTGTCTTTTTAAAAATAAAAAATTATTGTCTTTTTCGTCCCTGTATTGTTTGATGCTGATATAAAAAGGCCCATGATAATAAATTAGAAATAATAGTCTTACATAAAACTGTCAATTTTAAAATTACTTACATCTATTTCTCTTGTGGCATCGTTTCTGTGAAAAAAGTCCCTCAAACACAAAACATTTTGTGTTAGAATGTAATTTTCCTTGCAATATTGCCTACAAAATTATCTTATCAGGACTTCAAAAAGGTACTTCAAGAAATTAAATGATTGTGAAATGTGTCCATTCCTACCAAAAGCAGACAATTCTAGTTGGAAACCAATTGAAGATTGTTGTTGCTGATGAAATTAATATAATTATAAAGAACTAAGTAAGAAGAAATTCTGAATAATGTTTCACTTTTTTCTTTTAGCTTAAAAATGACACTACAAATTAACATAAAATGAGTCAACAAAATAAATGGTAGTAGGCACTGCCCCAAACAGTAAACAATTCACAATAATTGTTCACACATGATTTACCAAACATACCTGCAAACTGACTTATTACTAATTGACTATTATTCATTATGATTATGTTGTATCTGTTATACTACATAAATAATAAAATAAAATAAATATTACATTAAAAAACATGT
This sequence comes from Conistra vaccinii, assembly GCA_948150665.1. Taxonomy (NCBI): domain Eukaryota; kingdom Metazoa; phylum Arthropoda; class Insecta; order Lepidoptera; family Noctuidae; genus Conistra; species Conistra vaccinii. The sequence goes on along the minus strand of OX411338.1, from coordinate 17,809,174 downwards.
GAATGTCAGGACTTTGCTAGAAATACTTTTAAGGAAAATCCCATTCACCCAATTATTTTAACAAGGATATCAACAAAACATTCCGAATACCTGTTATGACCAATAACAATAAGCAGGTCAGTGAAAGGATTACAATATCACGTCTACTTTATACATAGTTATAGTGGATCACTGCATCAATTGTTTGTGTTGAGTCCATGTCCAAATTTGTAAAACCAGACAAACGCACATTAAAAAAAGTTCAGATATTTTGAGTATGTACTTTTAAAGCTTTGCTTTAACTGTATTCATTTTACTTTTTTTTACTTACTAAAAGAAATCCCCTTAAGTCGTAAAGGCCGGACAGGGGTCGAATAGCCGGACATTTCCGGACAAATTCGGACGGATGGTAGGTAACCCTAGTTTTGAGTATGGGAGATGTGTAGCCTCTGCTTTTGTTACAGCGTGTACACCGGATAAGAATAGACAATGTTTTATGTGAGACTTGTTATAATTGACTGATGGAGTATTACATGTCAGACATCCACCATTCCAATTTTGTTGACTTTCTGATTACTTAGGAATGCTTGTTCGGTTCGGTACATTCGATTCGGCAGTACTTGTTGAACAATAAAGCCAAGAAAATTCCATAATGCCGACCCGAACAAGAGCGTAGCTCCAGCACCTTAAGATGCGTTTCTTTCCACCGAGACAAGTGGAGCGGAGAGAAGACATGCAGGAATTGACCAATTGGTTGAAATCCTCATCGCGTCTCTCATTTCGTGTGTGACGATTCCTGCATGTCTCTGCTCCGCGCGTCTCCGCCTCAATGAAAATGCACCCCTACCAATTTCAGGCAATACTATAAGTGCCTGCTACACGGTTGCTAACCGTGTCCCCGATAGAGCTGTCCTTGGTTGGTGACCGGCAAAATTGTTTCAACGTTTGCTCGTAAACCATCATCTACACGGTTGTAAACCACCAAGGTCATCTCTGTCGGGACGTGCTTGGAGACCGTGTAGCTGGCGTTGTAGTCTCGCGCAAACATCGGGGCGTCGTGCTTTGGACGATGGTATCGAAACACCGTTCTGACCTTCAGAGTTTATCCCTATGAGAATAAAGTACTCGAATTATTCCATGCCCTAAAAAGGGCAATTACCAACCTGTCCATCCATTCAACTGACATTTACCTATTGGGCTTAGGTACGTATATTTCCTTTTTTTCCTTTTAGGGAAATATATTCAATCATTTTCAATCTCATGACGCTACAGGGATTTGTAACAGAAACAAAATCTTTTTTTGCACGACCCAACAACCTAATCCAGGCTATCAAAAGATCAGCGATCCAATTTTATAACGAAATAGGTTTTTAAAGTGACGTTTTAGTATCGTAAGTGTTTATTTGTTTGGTAAACAAATAAAATGGCGGACTGCGGTTTCGATTTTCAGAAAATGTAGGTACATCTTTAATTTAAATGATGGAAATGCAGGCAGTCAGTTCTGAATGTAATCATACCGTGTAATGTGTTTCTTACAAAGATGGAAGACATGATTTCATCATAAGATTGTGATTGATGTTAAAACTCTTATTTGTTCACTAAAAAACTGTTCAATAAACTTTAATATTTGTATTAGTAATACTCTTTCTGTCACAATTGGATGCAGCAACACTGTACTCTATCTGTTCGGGTCGGGACGATAATTGGTGTGCATGATTGGAGTGAAATATGATAAACAGGACAGGCCCGTTTCCTGTCCAGCTATCATATCAAATTGTCGTCGTATTGTAGGTACTCTGGAAGCTTCGGAATTGGACAAAGTTTGTTGTTGTTTATTGTTTATAATATGCAGTTTGATATTAATCTGCCTTCCGAAGTTTTAATTACGTGAGACGCAACCGCAAAATTGTAATCACATAAAAAAAAAACTACAGAACTAAAAATATACTTATTGTTTTTTTTTTCGCAAAGAAACGTGTGAACGAAAAACTTCTTCTGCATGAAGTTCTTGCAAAAAGCTAAAGTAATTCTCCAATTACCTACCATTTCTTTTTGAAGCCAATGTTTTCCTAATGGATTTATTTCTCCAGGGATTACGCTGCGCCTGTTGTTTTACGCTTTTATAAGCATACATGTATAGGTAATGTTTTTTCTTAACCAGTTAACGATAATACTTTACTAACGAGTCGTTGTTACTTGATCGACCGAAACCTGCACTTGTAAAAATGCCTTGATTTTTTAAATGTCTGTATTCCTGTAATACAATTTTATTTTTCTTACGGGTAGTAAGTAGGTACGCGCCCCAAAATAATGCTTTGCATCATCATAATTTCTGCAGAAAGACGTCCTTTGCTGGACATCGGCATATCCTAGAACCTAAAATTCGAAGACATGTGACATCTACCAACCCGCACTGGGCCCGCGTGGTAAATTACAACTCATTCCCTCTTGCAGAGAGGAGGCCTGCGTTCCAGCAGTGGGAACATTATAGGCTGATTATGTTTACATAGCCCTCCAACTTCCCAAGAGTTACTACATATAACGACTGAAGCAATTGAATGAAAACATTGATCAGAAATGCAATTAGAGTCTAAAGTTTCAGATTCCATAACTTCAACTATGATTTATCTCGTTATAACCAAAGCCAGGATTGTACTCTACAATTATGCAACTCGGCCGATGATATTAGAATGTAAATCGTGGGAACTTCTGCTTCAGAATATCAGATGTGCTTATAGTAATTTAAATCTCCATATTAACGTTGTAATGCATATTTTTTATGTTAGAGGTCGCAGACTCACAGCTTGTGTTGAGGTGATGGGAAAACAGATTAAAGAACAGCCTGAGTTTTTATATCCCCAGCCATTTGCAGAAGCACACGGCATATCAATTTCCACTGACGAATTAGTTAAAGAAACCATTTTAAATAGTACACCGAAATCTTAGTCACAGTTTCACAAATTAAGAATGACCCATGCTGCTCAATTCTCTGAAATCCTAACATTATTAGACCACTTAGACGGAGTAATTAAAGCATTTATAGATGTGATCCAATTGTATAAAGCCACTGAACCCAAGAAAAGACTCGCTAACATAGGGTAAGGAGACAAACAGTATTATATTTCTCGAGTGGTGACAGAATCTATTGAGTACTCGTTAACTACTCGTTGAACTATCTCGGCTTCGTGCTATTTTTATTCCAATAAAGGTCAATTAGTTTGTTGTCTAGAATAGTCATTTTCACACTGTACCCGGGGCAGTTACTGGGTCAACTGATCGAATCGTTGTTATATTACCATATTGTTTGTTTTGTAGAGATTTCTAGAAAATACTGTTGTAAACTTGTAAGTTGTAACCTCTACCAATTCCGGAATCATGAACGAATAAACTGAAGGTCACACGCAGTCACGCAGAGGTGAAGCGTTATTATTGTCGAAAGGTCCAGAGAGAGTTATTGATTTTCTTAGCGGTAAATAAACCCGTAATCTTCAACCCAGAAAGGTCATTAAGCGGTCCATAATAGTATCTATATCTTTGAGATTAGCTCTCCTCCTGTACTGTTGTAATTGTAACGTCTTGACAAATGAGGTGTCTCGATCGATCCGTCTACGTCCGCACTAGGTCGCCGGAGCGCCAGACTGAATAGCCAACAACTTTAACCAATTCGGGAGTTAAATTCAGGATAGTCAATATAATAACTGGAATCACGTGCCAGCTTTTGGAATGGACCCGTCTCAAAGCGCCTTTAGCCAGCCTCCTTTTGTTGGCTCTGCGCTTATGGTGCATTTGGCCAAGCTTGACATCATACCTACTTCTTGGTACACATAATTACCAAAAAGAAGGCATTTTTGTTGATAAAAATTGTTGTAGACGGTCGTTTGTCATTTTTATGGGAGCGTCTTCCGTTTCATTTTAATTATTTATTCTTTCCCAGACAGAGGTTTTCGGCCCTAAGAAAGCTATTGTTTGTTACGTATTACTTCGTAATACAGCTCTCATTAAATTACGTGTCGATCTGATATGGGCCTAAAGAGTGAAACGTTATCGCATTCTTATTATATTTAATTGAGGAAAATAAATGTTATGAAACTAAATACACCTACGTAATCGAATCGAAACGTTATATTTTAAACAGTCATTAATTATTCATAGGTACCATACCACAGGTGTCGTCGCACTTGACGGCTAGCGTGTATGAATTGAATCACTAATCGAGCGTCAACCAAAACAAGGATAAGATGATCCGCGCGTCATCTGACGCTCCTACCATACCTGACCTGAATTTTATGACGTCACAAGCCACGCAATATTTCATGACAAAGTATCGTAAATTCACAACACTTGACAATTTGACATATTCGATTACAGTTTTCGTCCGCGAATTTCGTAACAAAATAATGGTTTATTATCAGGTCAAGTGCGGTAAATAATAATTTTGTTACGCTGTCCGACCCGGCCTTCGTGGCGCGTGGTAATTGTCTTTTTTTCTATGCCTGTTGTCTGTTGCTGAAATGCGAAAGTGTTTTTATTGTGTGCCATCACGCACGAGGTGACTAGATGGGATAACAATGACACGGTCATTTCATGACCTTTCTGTGGTGGGAACAACGCTTCTTCCTTATTATAAAATAAAATATCACTGAACCTACATCCTACAGGTATACCGCTTTGCTAAGGACTACGAAGGGAAGCGGAAACCGATTTGTTTTCCACCCCTCCTGTTTTCGCTACCGATTAATTTCGTTGCGAACTCCAAGACTGTCTAATGAGTTCCTTGGCAGACGCCAAACGTTTTTATTCTATTGATTTTACCTTGACTGTCTTCGTTTTGAACTGCGTCTGTTTTGGTCCGAATCCGCATACGACTTTTCCTTAGGGCATTTTTCTATTTTCTATACTGGGTGCTAATAACTCAATAGAAACCCGTATCTGTACTGCTGTTAAGAAGCTCTCAACTCCCATTTACATTTAGTATTCCAGAAATGTTTGTTTCCATTACACGCCGTAGTAATTTCGGCCACTTGATGTTCCTTGATTTAACGATATCTCATCAAATTCTCGAGTCGTTTACGCCCCCGGGAAATTGTAGTCTAATGAATTGTAGATTTCCAATATCAGTATTGATCATTACGAGCAGAATTGAACACGGTTTTGCGATGCGTCCATATTGCTTGATGGTCTGATTTCACCTTTTGAATGAAAGTGCGAATTGTAACACCATTAGCTGAATGAAAACACTGTTGATGGCAATCTACCTTGGTGTTGCTACACGGAATAATGTTTGTCCCTAGACAGTTTTATCATCGTGACAGTTTTCGCGGAGGACGAGATAAATAGAGGCGAAACTCAAAGTGGTTCGCGTACATAATAAACTTTTGTGTTGCTACAGCAGAAGTAGGTGGAGACAGGCGTATTCGCGTTGAAATTTAATCATTTAAATGGTCCCGGGAAATGTTCCGGTCCCTATTTTGGGCACGAAATTTACTTATTTGATTTTTATTCAAAATATTAGCTTTTACCTCTAAACCACGATTGAATTAGGTTAGTGAAGTCTTCACGGCCAGCTGCCCTTGAACTCCCCAAAAGTGCTGAAACATATCTGCCTTCAATACTCTTAAACAAATTCTAATATTCTCTTAACTTAGTTTGCCAAGTCCTTAAGGACCTCATCCAGGGACGCCGGGCAACGGCCTCAAACCGCGGATCAAATTATATCAGTCGAGATCCTTCTCTTAGATCGGATTACTTAGATAATTTGTAAACTCCACAAAAGAATTACCATGTCAAAGGTCGCCGCAAATGCCGAAATCTTGCTAATTGTTGGAGCTTTAAAGCCACTTTACGCGCTAAAACTTGTTTATTTTATGTTGTCTTGTCTCTAAGGTGATGTAATAGGGTTTTCGAATGTTTATAAATAACTTTGATATATTACTTCTTTTATTTAACACGCTTTTATAACCTTGACAGGCTTGACCTGTATTTATGTATGTAACGGAATCTTTCAACGTAATTTTCTTCAACTTCAGGACGTCTGATTAACTTGAAAATTTGCAGACGTGTCAAGGACCTATGACAATACAATAATTTCATAATTTTGTTTGGCCTTATATCCTCACCAGGATAATAAAATAAAATAAATATTTTTACAGGTTAAGCACATAATTACTATCCATAGGACGGTAAATATTCTTCTCTATCGACATGAAAAAGTTCTACAATAAATTGGGCTTGGTAACGAGGGTTTGATGATGGAGCCAAGTGGTGTATAGTGGAATTCTTCAGTGGCCAGGCATCGAGTTTGGGGTCATATGATTGGTTTTGATGAGTCCAATAGATTGCCCTTGGTAATAAGGGTCTGATGATGGAGCCAACACGTGGATAGAGGAATTCTTTAGTGGCTACTAGTAAACCGGTCGAGTTATAATTTTGATGACTTTAAACTTAGTAGCACTAAGGAGCCGGAACTCCTCGTTTCCTGATGCATCTATCAAAGAGCTATCCAAAAACATAAAATAGGAAAGACCAAAAAGTAAAAAAGATTATGTAGTTTAAAAAAACCTACCGGTCTCGAACATAGAGTGAGGACTTACCGCTCCTCGGTAATTATATCAAGTGAATGGGCAAAAGCCCCTACCTCGAAAATTGGATTAAGTGATCATCTCGATTTCCAGGAGCTTTTATAATGAAAATATTAACCAATGAAGACTTGAATGGGTTTCCCCTTAGATCAAGATTATTTTATTTACTTAGCTTTAGTCCTTTGATGAATATTTGATTGCTAGATATCCAGTTACTATGAAATATAATATTTAACTTTATCATCTTTTCTAAAGTTACCAAAGGTTTCAAGATTCATCAAATCGATAAAATTTTCACTGTTACTTCAGTTTGTTACCGCACAACGACATGGCGGCGGCGCTAATGGATATTAGTTAGAGCTTTAACTATGTGTACTTATAAGTTTGCTTTCCGCTCAACTATAAAGTGATATAATTAATTTATTCAACTCCGTGGATGTTTAGATGTGAACTCAAGCTTTAGATGGACCGTAACATTTTTGACGGATTTTGAAGGGATGTTGGAAAATTATGATGTTATGTCCTGTAACCCTGTAGGTTAAATTACTACGCATAGATTGGAGTATTGGTTATCGAAGTATTAAGGTATAAGAGAACCCAGGTGTTGGTTGGTCCATGTACTCCAAATATAATCTATCTGGGGTCTAACGATATTGTTTGAAGTTTGGAGTATGGTCACAGATCATTAATACAGATGGGACCCTCCACGGTTTAGGTATGAACAAGGCCGTCTTAGGGCAAGCCGGGGCCCCTGGGCAAACAAGAATTTGGGGCCCCCTTGAAAAGTAAAAAAACTAAATGCCAAAAAACATTTTATATTTATTATGGGTAAGACATTTAGGTAGGTACGTTATTAAATAAAATGCTGCAGGTATGAGTGGGATTCGAATTAACGATAATGGTTTCTTTCGGGATTTCTGTTCTGCAAAATCTTCTATTATACCTATCCTCTATTCTATTTACCTATCCTCAGTATTTTTTTAAAATGATATCACGTTTTGTGGACATAATTGACAAATTATTCGTTCTTGTAACAATGTCGTTCGTAATTTTTTAGTCCCTTTTTTGTGAAAATGAGCGCTCTCCTCTACAATTCACTGAATTGCACTTTATTGTGTCGTAGCAAGAGTCGCTTTTTATTTAAATGATTTTGCGGAGTGTCCCTTCTGCATTAATCTCTGGTATGGTGTTTCAGCGTAGTTGATAATGTTTGAAGTTGTTACCAAGTGGAATTATCGATGTATTACGCTCAGTGGTCAAGCGATATACATCCTTATTAATTACAAAAGCAGGTTAAATATTTAATGATACGAGCGGATATAATATGTGGAAAATTAATCCGCTGTTAATAAAATAATCATATAGACATGTCCAAATTGTGTCTGGAACTGCTATTGGACTCGCATTACATTAATTACATCTGTTTTATTTATCTCTGACCGATAGGCGAGGATATTGAGTTTACTATGTCTATTATTGAAATTATGATTAGCGACCTTGTTTTGGCGACAAAAACATTGTTTGGAATGATAGTAAAAACAATGACTGATAACACGACATTGCCGTACTGTCACTTTCCCGGCCATCTTTGTCCGCTTCACCACAAGTCACGGTTATTCGCGGTAAACTTCTCGCGGTTAGTCTCAGGCGTATTTCTGGATCATTTTTGTTCCATCTTTATAATATAAAATTAAAAACTAGCTGCGCCCCGCGGTTTCACCCGCATAACTCTCGAACCCGTGGGAATATCGGGATAAATAGTATTCTATGTTTTAACCCAGGTCATGGTCTACGCATGTGCCAAATTTTATCCAAATACGTTCAGCCGTTTTACGGTGAAAGCGTCACAAACAAACAAAAAAAGTCGCTTTCGCATTTATAATATTAGTTAGGAAGTTAGGATCAAATGCTGCTCGTTGATAAGCGCATCACTTCAGAACGGCTAAACCGATTTGGCAAATTTTTGTTTTAAAATCTTCGTAATAGTCCGAATCAGGTTCTTACCGAAAGCAAAATTTGGACGACGTGTGGCGGGTCCCCTAGTTCTTGATATTTGTGAGGTCATCGAATTTGTGCTGAGACTTTTTGCCGATACAAATGCGCCATTCGGAAGAACTTTAATGATAGAACCTAATTCTGCCAATCATGTCTGTCAAAATCTCACTGCTGTCTTTCCACTTGACACCTCACCTCGCTTAACGTACGTTTTTACGGTGGAAATTTTACAGATTGACCAGCTGTTCTTATACACTCAAGCTAAATATTAAGCCTCTTTCTTTCTCTTTCCAGATCTAGTCCACTGCACAAATGAGCCCAACGTGTCGATACCACAGCTTGCCAACTTGCTGGTAGAGCGCACACAAAACACCAATTGGGTGGTGGTGTATAAAGCTCTAATAACCGTACATCATCTACTAGCATATGGGAATGAGGTAAGAAGCTTTTGCTCTTTTATACTTCTGTATTTCTGATTTCACTACTCTGTGACAAGTCAGAAAGTTACACCGCCATACTTTATCGTTAAGCACCGGCACCGCTGCTGTGGTGCACAGAGGTTTAAACTTATTCATTAAGGTTGGTAACGCATCAGCAAACTCCTTAGTGTTGCGTTGATGGTAACCACACCAACCAGCTGGACTGTGGTCTTGTTCATCATTGTTTTGGCCTTATCCCAATTTATTTAGGGTCTTCTTCCAAGCTTCTCTATTAGTTTTCATCTCAGTAGTCACTCTTTCCAGCCATATCATCTTTCACACAGTCCATCCATCGTTTCTTTGGTCTTCCTCCTACCCTTAAAGCCAACCACATTATTACTAAAACTTTCTTTACCTAGTTTTTACTGTAGTCCTGTTGCCATAAAAAATATCAAGGTATTTGGTAACCAGTTCTGTAACTGCCTGTCACGCCATATGTCTCTCGTCAGCTAAAACGTGTGCACTGTTTCAAACGAAAACGTAACTCCAATGAAATTGTTCACTGGAGTTACGCCGAATTTCCGTCAGAGTGCACCTCAAACGGGTAGTTGTGTACAAAGCTGTGCTCCATCTATTAGCATATGGAAATTAGATTTAAGCATATTTGGTTTTTGTGGTAACAAGTTCAGAAATGTATTTTGAGCTTGAGGAAATGTTTAAACTGCATTTTCTGCCCAGTCTACAGCATGGTAATTATTATCGTATCGTGGGGAAGGGGTACAGACTACATACAGTCAAACCCCACATTTCCGATGGCAACATTAGGTCCTAATCAGATAGGGGCGTTTCACCCTTCGTGAGTCACAGTCCTAGTGCTCGAAGAACTGGAATTTTTTGAAATGGAAAAACCCAATTGCATTTTTGCCCGAATTGGTTTTAAATTCAAGGGCATAAGAACTTCCAATTGAGTCAATGAGAGGAAGGAATTATTTGGAAGATGAATGTCTCTCATGACAGGTAACTGGATGCAGTTCATAAACTGTTTACGTGTTCTTTTTAGTATCAACACGCGATTTCTCCAAAGAATTTCAAAGGCCTTTTATGGAGCCATCTGTTGATATGATGGAAACTGTACATTTTTATGGCTACGTAATTATTGGGCTTGGGATATGCACTGTTAAACTCGTAGAACTAAATGGTTTATATAGTCTGATAAACCTATGTTTGACAGGCAAATTGATGATGAGAAAATTGGACTATATTGGTGGCTCGTACTCGTCCATCAGAGATTTAATCTTGAGTTTCATTCGATGATGTTCGCACGAATGCAAGAGAGCTTTGGATTTGAATATCTCGATTTTGTTTGCGTTAGTATTATGGAACTACGTAAACTTCCCAACAATTCTATACTTAGGCATGTTACCAAGGATATGGAATTTCAAGGCTATAATTTCCGCTAAACGTGGATTATTATTCTGACGTAAACGCAGGTATTGTTTGATTGTTTGTCACTTAATTTATGTATTTATGCGTGTTTATTCCCACGTTGAACAGCTGTATGTACTTTGTGAAGAAAACCAGGTATTTATCAATGACTCACGATTTTACCAAAGCGTTTTTGTTTTAGACTTACTTAGGGCAGCACTTCTTTAGATGAAAAAAAAAACACAATTATTTCTATCTATCATAAAACTGTACCCTAATTACGTAATACACGATCAATGAATATTATTGAACTGTCAAAATGAAACAGATTAGTCGGAATCGTTTACGAAGATGTGTTGCGTAATTAGATAGATAGCTGGTCTTAGGCCAGAATTCTAGCAATATAAAGACGAGCGAGCCTTACTGCAGCAGTCGCATAATTATGTTTCTTGCACAGATTGCAGGAAAACGAGAGGAAAAACATCTTTCCTCTCGCATTTTACACATCAAAAATAACTGTTTTGATTAACATTCTTGGTCTCGGTATCCTTACAGAACCCTGAGTGTCTTGATATCGCTTCTGATTCGATTTATTCTTCCATTACCACAATTTACTTTGCTGTTACACACATTACATTATATTCGTACGCAAAGAAATATGCTCCCGTCTGCTTATTTAATTCTAATGTAATTCCATTCCATCTTCCCTTTACGACACTCGAGGGACGCCCTCCTCACATTTGCGGAGAAATATCTACGGTTTTCCAACAGAAAAAAGAACTGAAGTATTATTCCAATCAGCCCTGCACTTGACCTCAATACCTTAATGAAGATAATCAATACCTCGTCTAGAAGAGTAGATCAAAGCATAGGCCGTGAACTCAATATTGATTAATGTGAATCATTCAATTTCTCGCCTATCAAATCACAGATGGAGGTCAAGACGTTTATCACCAATTCGAGAATCAACGTGTTGTTTATAATTCAATAGAAACGGGGATTTTTTAACGTCATTTCATAGAACATAGTAAGTTCTATGAAATGTTCAACATACCAATGTTTTGCCCCCTTATCTCAATGTCACAAACCAGCTGGCAACAACAGCTGAATACTTTTAAGAAATCGCCGTCTGCGCATTCCATGAATCAAAACTGCTTATCTGACCCCGGATATCGTAAAATTTTAATCGTTTTTATGGATTGGCGGTTTTCATTCATTAAATTTGTTACTAAGGGAAATAAATTCTATTGATGAAGCCAGTGGACCGAGAAAGGCCGATATTAGTTCTTTCATTGAAAAGTAAACCGGCGGGAATCGATTCAGCTTACACTCATCATGCCCTATTTTTATGTGGGCAAAAAGGAGGCCATATTGGCTGCTAGGAGTCGTACATTTTTAACGAGCATACTTTCCTTGCCGTCTGAACTTTCTCATCCAACCACACTTCAATAGTTTGAGATGGGTATAAATAAATTCGAATACAACATTCAAGTCCTTGAGAAAAAATTGACACAGTTATAAAAGAGAACGTCTTTAATGATGTAGTATCTTCTCTCTATCAATCAGATGCCTCTCGTGACCCCGCCATATTAGGTACTTAATCAGCCAGACCGCAGACGTGTATTTCGTAATACAATGACAGGCGAGAGGCGGGGCTCTACGTAATATGCACCTCGACATCTTCACACAAAAAATAAGCGGACGTCAGAAGCACTGACAGTTAGTCGCAGTGTTGCCAAGTGCGAAAAAAAGTTAACGTGTTTCTGAAAGGATGAACACGTCACGCGAGAGTGTTTCTTTTTTTAAATTGTCAGAGATATGAAAAGCGGCGTTCTATTTTAACTTTTATTCGCGACTAGATAAACGAACTACCCACATAGAGCTTGTTTACGTGATAAAATATACGTAACTTGTTTATTGGAAGTATCTGTACTTTGTACCAGTTGAAGCTCTGTTTACTACACCGTATTATGTATTGATCACCTTCGTGATCGCATCGATTGCAAATAGAGTCTCTCTCTCTCTCTCTTCCTGGCTATGTATCCCACATGGTGGTGGGGTCAGCCTTCCTGGTCTTTCTCTTCCACTTCGCTCTATCCTCGACATCGTCTTCGGATACCTGACACTCTTTCATGTCCTTTAGCACTACAGCTTTCCACCTTGTTTTGGGTCTGCCTCTGGGTCTTGGACTGGGAAGGGTAAGTTGTAGCGCTAAGTTGCCTACATATTCAGGCGGCCTCCTTTTTACGTGACCATACCATCGCAGCCTACTCTCTTGCATCTTGTCAGCGATATCGCGAACGCCCAGGCTTCCTCGCACGTACTCGTTACGGATTTTATCAAGCCTGGTAACGCCGCACATCCACCTCAACATTTTCATTTCAGCAACTTGAATGGTATGCACGTTCTTTTGGGTAATGGCCCACGTTTCACTGCCATACATAAGGACTGGTCTTATGATGGTCTTATATATCATGCCCTTTAGTTTAACAGGCATTCTCTTATCACACGTAACACCAGTTACTTCTCGCCATTTTAGCCACGCTGCAGCTATTCGGTGCTGAATGTTGCATTCTACGTTCCCGGAATTGTGCATCATACTCCCCAGGTACTTATATTGATCGCACAAGGTGACCAATTGTCCATCGATGGGAATCGAACTGTTGTCGCTTGGATCTGGTTCGTTAAGACACATGAACTGGGTCTTTGCTACGCTCAGCACTAGGCCACCGGCCTGTAACTGGTGTTTCCACGATGAAAGTGCCTGCTGTAACTCAGCACGGCTCTCTGTGCAGATGGCTACATCGTCAGCGTATATAAAAGTCCACGTTGCCGAATTCTGCGCCAACCCAGTGAGTGAATCCAAAACACAGCAAAACAGGAAGGGACTCAGTACAGAGCCTTGATGTACGCCTTCTGTGACCGCTATTGGTTTTGTCTCACCCACAACTGTCCGAACCATTGATCTCGCACCCCTATACATGTCGGCAACGATGTTGATATATTGTTCGGGGACATTTTTCTTACGAAGGCTCCACCAGATCGTTTCTCTTGGGACCCTATCAAATGCCTTTTCCATGTCCAAGAATGCGACATACAATGGTCGGTTTTTGGCGCGATATTCTTCAGCAATCGTGTTCAGAGCAAACATCGGATCGGTGGTCGATAGGCCAGGTACAAAGCCATAGTGATTTTTTGACAGTGAACACTCGGATCTTAGACGACTGTCAATCACTCTCTCGTAGAGCTTCATAGTGTGGCTTAGAAGCTTGATTCCGCGATAGTTGTTACACTCGTGCTTGTTACCTTTTCCCTTGTATATTGGAACTATGGTGCTCAATCTCCATGCCTCTGGCATTTTAGAAGAGAACAACACACAGTTGAAGAGATTGGTGAGCAGTACAATTCCTTGTTCGCGTAAACATTTCCAAGCTTCTACAGGGATACCATCAGGGCCTATGGCTTTCTTGTTTGACATCTTCTGTAGGGCCTTTTTAACTTCACTTGGGTGTATTGGAGGTATAAGTCCTACATTCTTTTCCATTTCTGGGAGTTGTGTGGCAGCTTGTATTGGGTTTAATAGCTGTTCATAATACTGATGCCAGGCTGTTATGATATCTCTATCTTTGTACAACATTTCACCATTAGGACTTTTGATGGTTTTACACCTAGCAGGGTCCTTTGTGCTCCGACCGATCGATTGCAAATAGAGTAATTTTAAATATCATTTTATTCAACAACCGGTATTCATGACTATCACTACTTAAAATTATTCAAATATATTTACATGTAAACTAACGCCCCCGCCGCGTTTGTCTGTCAGAACGCGATAAACTCTAAAACTACTGAACGGATTTTCATACGGGTTTCACCAATGGACGGAGTGATTCATGAGGAATGTTTGGTTTATAATTCATTAAGGCTTTGTGTAAATTGGCTGAAATATGGCGATGATTGTTAAAAATGTCGATTGGAAACTGTACGCTGCTGGCGTGCGCCGTGTAAACATTGGATGAAATTCGGCAAACAGATAGTTTATGATAACACATAGGGTACTTTAAATTCCGGTAGTACGTTCCCATGGAATATTTTCCGACTTCCACGCGAGCAAACCTGCGGGCAAAAGCTAGTACTATTTAAGATAATGTCAACGGTAAATGTATTTTCATAGAACTTACACGAGCCAAACCAAAACATGTTGATAGAAATTATTTTCGCTGTTGTTACACAATTTTTTTTTTATCCGAACTCGTGCCTTATCAAATATTAATTTACCGCGTCACGCTACGGCTATTAATTTTCCGTACAAATAGCGGCGCAAGCGCAACGAAGTACATAATGCCATTATGTAATTTATTTCGGATGATATTTTAGCAAATTTTTGAGCATTCCTTCATCTCTCGACTTAATTCGTAATATCTTTTTTATTTAAAGAAATATGAAAATATCCTTGAAACGGTTCTCCTAGTGACCTGTTAGATCTTACGATGCCTTTGTTAGAACGCGGTCTCGAGATAACAACAGTCCATATTTAGATGTTCCAAAAATCGTTTTCGAACGACAATGCCTGAAATCCCGGATCATGCGCTTCACGGGGGTATTACAAAAGTCTAATGAAATGTTGCTACTTGATTATTTATCTGTACGAAAGGAGGAATCACCATAGATCATATACTCTTTCTTCATTTTTTTGGGGTCGGCACAGCTCGTCTTTTTCCTGCATACTTTGCTATCAGCCATCATCTAAGTGTTCACTTCCTTCCTAACCATATCATCTTTCAAACAATCCGCCCATCTTTTCTTTGGTCTGATCTTCCTTAAAATATCAGATTTAGTTCCCACGGTGCATTGACTGCCACTCACTTGTTGCATTGTGACAGATGCTCTAATTAAAGAGGTTATCAACCAGCCTCATCTGAGACTCCCACCTTGTTCCCAGTTATTAAAACATACACTTGCTTGTAACGAGCAGGGAGCTTTGGGACTTTACTTTGTGTAAATAATTTCACCACCACTGCTCTCAAAACGGTGAAGGAAAACATCGTGAGGAAACCGGTATTTGTCCTAGAACCAATAATTCGTTGACATGTGAGGTTCACCAAGCGCTCTGAGCTCGCGTGGTGGTTTACGGCCCAGTCCCTCTCAGGGAGAGGAGGCCTGTCCCCGAACAGGTGTTAAAGGATAGTCTTTATTGTACTCTATAACCAACTACGTCATAAAGCGGAAAACTGATGACCAAGTTACAGGCTGAAGTTAATTAAATGGCTCCTAATGTTCCTATCCTACGTAGTTATTGGTGATGTAATTCGACAACAAAGGAAATTAATTTGCTTGAAATGATAGGTATTAATGAATGGAATCGAGGAAATTGTAAGGTAGTCATACATCGTGGTTTGGATTTTGGGTTAAAAATAGCTATGATAAAAGTGGTTTAACATGTCCAACTGGGTACTGCACTAGGCCGAGTAATTGAATAATTGATTATGGTTCCAATTGCAGCTTTCGCACTACTTGTTACTCTATTAAACATGCTAGTGATCTAATAAGGCGGCACGCACTTTGGATGCGTTTTCGTACGAATTTCACATGGTTTGAATTGAGTGCGCACACTGGCATACGTTTTTCTCTGTCAAAAAGAAACAAATCCCAACAATTTCGGATTGTTTTCGGACGTCGGAACTATACGTATGACTAAGTCGCACCCAGTCTGCGCGCTCCCTTTGTACTTGGAAGGTCGGGATCGCGTGTTCGTACGTGTACGCACGAGTAAAATTTGTACGAATACGTGCGTGCGGCCATTATTGTGAATAAACTTCAAGACCGATGGCCGAGGTGCACCGATGACCTTGTGAAGGCCGCAGAAATCCTCTGGATGCGAGAAGCACAGAACCGATCGAAATGGACGTGCGTGGGAGAGGTCTATGTCCTGCAGTGGACGTCTTTCGGAGGAAATGATGATGAAGATGAAACTTGAAGACGATATCAGTCTGACTGTTTTCTGTATCAGAAGTTCAGACAAAGAAGAGATGCAGTTTCCAGAGACACAAATTTTCAAATTCGCAAGATACGAGTTCAGTTTACTATGAAGCTGTAATATTATTGCTAACAGCAACCTATCAGATATTTCACGAAAAAAATTCAAAGTCATTTATTCAATATACGCTGAGAATCAGCACTTTTCGAAAGTCAAAATTACATAAGACAGTTCCCTAAAACGCCCACCCTTCACCACTTCCTAGTGCTTTAGCTGGGAAGAAGAAGTGGCGCAACAAACTCCCCAGCAGAACTAGAAAATTGATTATCTCGCTGGTTATGAATTGACTAAAACAGACGTAATCAAATGACTGATACAAGTTTGTAGCACAGCGAAGTATCAAGTTTTGCTAGTAATCTTGTTATGATAGCGTTGCTATGGAACTTGGGGGCGTACAATGTTATTCGTTTATTAATGATTGTAATAAACTAACGTTTTAGAGCTGGGTTGTCCACGGAAACTGCTATTCTGGCGCTCAAGCATACGGTTAGGTACTATACCGACAGAAATACTCCGGTGTATGCTGCATTTCTGGACCTCTCCAGGGCGTTTGATCTGGTTGACTACAAGATCTTATGGTCAAAATTGCGGGAGAAAGCCGTGTCTCATGAGCTAGTTAACCTCCTCGAATATTGGTACGACCACCAGTTAAACCAGATCAGATGGTCAGGTGCATTATCTGGTGAGTATGGACTGGACTGTGGTGTGAGGCAGGGAGGTTTGACTTCCCCAGCGCTCTTCAGTTTATACATCAATCAGCTGGTTGAGGAGCTTGGTTGCACTGGTGTCGGATGCTCTATTGATGGTAAGACTATCAATAGTATAAGCTATGCTGATGACATGGTGCTGCTGAGTCCCTCGGTTGATGCGCTCAGACAGTTACTGGGAGTGTGTGAACGATTTGCCACGGCTCATGGTCTCTTGTATAATGTCAAGAAAAGTGAGGTTATGGTGTTTCGTGTGGGTGCCAGAAAACCGACGTCGGTTCCTCCCGTTTATTTGTATGGGGTGGCACTAAAGAGAGTGTCTCGTTTTAAATACCTTGGGCACATCTTGACTGAGAACCTTTTTGATGACGAGGATATACAGAGAGAGCGAAGGGCGTTGTCGGTTCGATGTAATATGCTGGCCCGCAGGTTTGCTAGGTGTACTAGAAGCGTGAAAATTACGCTGTTTAAGGCATACTGCCAGACGTTTTACACCTGCAGTCTGTGGGTTAGGTATACGCAGAGAGCCTACAGCGCCCTTCGTGTTCAGTACAATAATGCTTTTCGGGTGTTGCTGGGGCTTCCGCGGTTCTGTAGTGCGTCGGGCATGTTTGCCGAGGCTGGCATAGATAGTTTTGAGGCTATCATGCGCAAAAGAACGGCATCCCTAATGCGTAGGATACGTGGAAGCTCCAATAGTATCCTGAAGATTATTGTGGAGAGGCCAGACTGCCCTTTTCTGATGCACTGGTCTCGTAGACATAGCTGCGGGCCCGGTGCGGAGGAAAGATATATGAATTGACATTTTATGTAAAATTTAAGCTGTGGTCATTTAAAAATTTTATATTCATTTTTATTTAATTTTGACATCATTTTAATGTTAATGTTACCTATTTTAATAAATTCGATTTTAGTTTTATTTTGTTTTGATTGTAATTATTTAATGTTGTTATAATTTTAATTTAATTTGATTATAATGTTGATTTTAGTTTTGATTTTATTTTAATTATTTGGTTGTGATTGTAATATTGTTTTTTGATTTTATTTAATACTACTAACATATTTTTCTAAGTGCAAATACTAATACAATATGGATGTTTTTCCGAAATAAATGGTTGAATTGAATTGAATTGAATAACCATTCAAAGGAAAATTGTGTATGTGAGTTCGATAAAAAAGTTAACTTACTTATTAATATTTTCAATTTAATCATCTTATCACAAGGAAAAGACCGATGTAACACATTAACGTGCCAAATATTACAAACGTTGTACAAAATAATTCAGTTAGCAACTTGTAGCAAGATGGATTTACTGTAACTACTACTGCAAATAAAACGTTGACAATGTGGCCACTTGTGTCAATAAACGAAGACTATTTAAAGTGAAGTATACCTACATAACATGATATGCATTATACATACAGTGGTGCTAAGATTCATCGAAAACAAGTACATATTATTACTTATTTACTTATTCACAAACATCGCAATGGTCTCTCTATTGTCAGTTTTGACAGATTTGGCATACAAAATCTGTCAAAACTCACAATGGACCTTTGCAAAGTTTAAAGGTATGATTCCGAACCTCGCTGCATGCAACAGTGCTGCCTGCCGGGCTGATTCTGAGCAACTGCTGTTCGTGGTGTCTCACTGTTTTGTTGGCAATTTACTTGTCAACATTCACGTGTTATAGCTGTGATGAACAGCGCACTACTAATCTGCTGTGGCGGCAGGGCGACACTGCCGCACAGCAGTGCTGTCGCGAATTGCTGCCGTGGTTGGAATGTAATATCGTATAAACTTATCGCGTCACTGAAGACCTGTAGTGACGCGAAGAATAAGGTTGATATTCGTATGCAACAAAGTAAAGGCAAAGTACGATCTGTGAATCTTGCCCTAAGATTAGTCAAGATGACGTCTAGTTGCCAGGCAACTGAATGTCAAAGTCTTAGGATCGTTACGTCATCGTCAGTTATCAAGAGCAATTTCGCTTTCTTTGTGACAAAAATAGATCACTAAATCGATTTGGATCTTATAAATAGATTGTTATTTTAGAGCAATCAATATACCAAACAAAGCCCTAGTTATCAGAACAATATTTTGATTTATAGGAGTGTCTGTGGAGTTTCTTGCCCGATTTTTTCCATCTACGCTTAGGACTGGGCAACTAGCTTCATCTTTCTGACCGACCTCTTGAAAATTCAAAAGTGCGTGTTACTAATTTAATTAAAATTAGTGTTTTGAGTTTGAATTAGAAATATTGGTTCCTTTGACGATATTTTTCTAGTTAAAGAAGTTCCACTGCAAACCAATAGCAATGAGTATATTAATGCGTTGTATACGCTGTCACTCTTCGTTACAAAAATATAGTGGCAGTGACTACGCCAATTATTATGTACCTGTAACTTTTGTTGATGACTTAGTAATTGATTTATATTATTGAAGGAGATTGGAAAATTGGTGAGGCCCTTTCAAGGGATCTGTCCCTTGAAAGGGCCTCCGCAATTTTCCTGACAGAGGTTAATCATATTATTTTGGTACGAAAATATATCCGTTTCATGCCGAGCTCGGAATAAGCGACCCAATCTCTTTCGTGTTGTTGGAGGGATGATTATTTCGGGGATGGTACTGTTCGCCTACATGAAATATATTAACATTACAATAAAACATATTGCGTAGGTTTCAGAGTATTCATTGAATACACAGAAAATATCATTTTGGTGATCCCAGTATTCAACAACGTAACAATGAAGACCGCGTTTTCGGAAATATATTCAAGCAGATATCCTAAAAACTACGAATCAATAGAAAATAAACTTCTCTCAGGGCTCATTGCAAAGGAATTTCTCTAAACAAAGCTGGTAGACAAAGGAATGATTGACCAAAATTATGTCAGAGACTTTGGCCGCTTCGTTTCGTTGGTTTCGCCATTTCTTCTCTGGGGTAGGCAGGTAATAAATTTATTTATTTTATATACAGACCTGCACAACTTTTCTAGGACTTCGAGGTTTTGACGAGTGAATGGTCTGTCAGTGACGAAATCGACATAATTTAGGTAATAATAAAATCCAAAGTTTTAGAGCTAGACAAATGAAACTTTGTGTGTTTCATAAGGCTGCTAACTACATCCTATCCTGAGAATTTGAGCTCTCTAGCTCTGTCACATCAGTGAATAATTTAAGCTGAAACTAAGGATTCGAAAATAAGGTGTATTAAAAAAAAAAACGAAACGTTTTCATCGTATTTGTGCCCCTACTTTTTGGTTATGGGTCGTCTTAGCGGGGGCACTACCGTTCTCCCGGATTCCGATATCTTATTTAACAGACAAAAAAAATCATTAAATTACAATGACTCCACTAATTAAGTATTCAAAATTCCATTCTTATTCTACATTATCCATAAGATAGGACTTCAAACTTTAACACGAAATCTCCATTTCTCCAAGAGTAACTAGTTTTAAAGACATGTTGCATTTGACCTAAAAATGTTTCCGGAAAATAGGGCTGTTGATGAGCTAGTCTAAAAATAACATCGTTACATACGTTCTATGAACGTGTCGTGTTTTTGTTTATCACTGTATCTGTTGTTTATGGTACTGGACAGTTTATGGGAATCGCTTGTAGTCATAACTGGGTATTTTTGGAAGGTGTAGGTTCAAACGTTTATAGGAAACTAGCTGTTGCTCGCGAATTCGTCTGTGATCTAAGATGAAAAGCCTATCCTTCTCCAGGTGTGACAGACTGTGTGACAGAAATGTGCCAAATTTCATAAAGATCGGTTCAATTGTTTAGGTGTGAAAACGTAACAGACAGATAGACAGTCAAACATACTTTTACATTTGTAATATTAAGGATGAATTAGTATGACTGTCTTTATGACCAAGTATGTTATAGAAGTCTGTACGATTAATTTTGTCTGTAGCCTTTTTAAATTAATACACCGTTTGCGTATGGGTCATCCCAATGTGACTCACACCGTCTGAAGATTAATTTTGTCCTGTTTTATACGATTTAATATGTTTTTATAGAATGTTAATAACCTTGTACTAATACGTATTTTTCTCTATTTTCCAGAGATTCACACAATATTTAGCATCGAGTAATTCAACATTTCAACTTAGCAATTTTCTAGACAAAAGCGGAGTACAAGGTATGTTTTGTAGTTATTTAATTATTCCTCGTTAAAAACGTAATATTTAAAAGACTGCAAATGAAATGTTATCATTGTTATGTTATAGGCATTATAGGACTACAACAATAACATCATTGTTCGTTAATTAATAACCTAACCTATAAGATTTCTCAACTCTTCGACTATACGGAAACGGAAAGTGTAATATTGACCAGAAATAATTGGTCAAAATTAAAACAATGCCCACTATAGTTTTTACGCAATTTATTTCCTGTTGCCTCGTTGATCTAGTGGTTGCAAGCGGTTAGTTATAATAGTTATGCCTCTTATGCCACAGGTTATGCTCTCCGCGCTATGCTCTAGTCCCGCTATGCTCGACTCGAAAAATACCTACTAAAAAGTTTCGCTATACACGAAATTTTCCAATTCTACGTAAATAATGGAAGGAACAGTTTGAAAGAAAAGTGTTTGAACTAGAGCATAAGGGGACTAACCGGTTGCAAGCGCCTCTGTTGAGCATGAGGTCCTTGATACGATTTACAGGGGCCGTATTATGACGTGTTAAATCCATTATTGTTCCGCTGTGAAAATGAGATGGTGCTATTTATGCAGTATAGCTCCGTCTCTCTCTCACACTGGAACAATAATGGATTTAACACGTCATAATACGGCCCCAGGTCGGGTATTGTCATTGGTTTTTCCATCAGATATTTCTCATTAGCAGCCCGGAGTCTTGATTTGTGCCCGGTTGATGGCAATACGCTCGCCCCCCCTATTACATGGGACTTAAACATAACTGGCGAAATGTGGGTGTACTATAGGAACACCACTGCCTAACCCTTTTGTGATCACAGCCGTGTTGTTATGTTGTGTTGTATATTTCCAATAATCTCTATATTTGTATTCAAAAGGCCGTTTCTTATTAACCCAACAGCTGTGGCTGTGAGGGTCTAGTTTAGGTACAGCCGGTATAATATATCGACTGTTCGGCGCTGATCGCCTTTACGATTTGTTGGGCGCCAAAAAATATGTAAAAGAAAATTCCTATAAATTCCTATCACGTTTTCGGAAATCCTTCGTATTATTTGGGTTCCGTACCTCAAAAGGAAAAAAACGGTACTTACCCTTTTATAGGATCACTTCGTTGTTAGTCTGTCAAGACCCTTTTTCTCAGGAACGCGTGGAGGTATTTACTGTGTTTAGTTGAAATTGATATCAAATACCCTGAGGAAACCGGCATGTCTTAGAACCAAAAAATTCGAAGACATGTGACATCTACCAACCTGCACTGGGCCGGTCACATGCAGTGGGCCATACCACTCCCTCTCACAGAGAGGAGGCCTGTGTTCCAGCAGTGGGAACATTAATAGGCTGATGATGATGAATATCAAATACGTAGGTTTATGGTCCCTTGGAGCTCTAAAAAAAAAACAAACATAAGGTCAACGCCGTCAACGCAATAAAAAAAATACGGCCACGTATGCGACATATTTTGATACTCGCAAATAAATCAAAAGTACTTGCCGTTGACCTAGAATCATGAAATTTGGTAAAAAAGCAAGGTCCCACAGCACATAGGAAGTAAAATGTCCCAAAAATGTAATTTGTAGTCTTATCACATAAAAACATTACAAACGCGATGCGATTACAAACTTACATTTGCAATTGGAGAATTGACCGTGAGGTATATCGATATATGCGAGAACATGTTTTTCAACTATAATATTAAGTTTGTTTTTGGGATAAATTCTTCCCAACTACGGAACCCTTCATTGTGCGTAGTCAGATACGCACTTGACCGGTTTTATTAACCTCATATCTATATTTCTACAAAAACATTATAAGTTCTTGTTAACCCACACGCTGAAAGCAATAACCTTTTCCGTAAATGCTCTCCAAGATGTAATATCCAAAGTAAACTTCATTCGATATGTACGAAAATGATAGCTTAGGACATGTCGTAGATATTGGGAACGGATATGGGACTCAGTAGCCCCTATCATTTGACAAGTACTAGTAAATATCTCACCCCATATTTTAAGGGGTCTGAACACGCAATGTTGCCTTGCGACGGATCGTTGCGTGATGATAAAACTACAATAGTAGCATGTTTTAGAATAATAAATTTATTACCTACTACATTGTTTTCCTCTACTATTCATTTTGAAGTTTTGAATGAAATTGTTGCAACATTAATCATCGTCTAGTGTTGGTGCGAGCTTTACGAAAATCCTATAATGCGGTCAAAATATAAACTGATCAGCAAGATTAGTATCCTCGTTTGCGGAGGATCTTATACCTAATGCACCATATCCCTTACAATATTTATATCTTTTTCTTGATCATTTAAATAATCATTTCTTTAATGGTTAATACAAGCAACAGAAAAGTAGTTTCCTCTGCTTTAGTAGTTATATACTGCAAGTTCATATCGATCCATTTGTCAAAAAATCTTTTCAAAGCAGAACTTATCAAATCCCTTGTGGCGCTGTTCCACAAACAATGGGGCACTAAATATCGTGTCCAGCGTGTGTACAGGAACTGATGGACGCTAGTGAAGGTGTCAAACACGTAGCCAAATTCTAGTCTCACTCTATTTAAATTGCCATCGATACGCTAAGCAGAACGTGATCAGAAACGTCACTAACAGCTAATAAAATTCCCAACATCTCATTTCCAATCTAAACGCAACAGCCACTTCTCTTTGCAAGCGCAGATTCATACTCGAGAAACCATAGCAGTAATGTCGTCGTGGATAGCATTATGCAACGGATCCACAAACTGCCGAGTGGGGTGTATGTGTGTGTGTTGTGTTTCCACGTCATTATGTACGTTTGCCAGTGCCAAGTAATCTTGGCGCCCTAGTGACTTATATGGCGCAAAACTAGAATTAAACGTTCGTTGCTCTATATTAGGAAGTTTTGTGTCTGGCGTATGACTGGCGGTTTTTTTTGGTATCTGTGGTTTTAATTTGGTTTGTGTATTATGCTTCATAGATATTTGGGTATTAAGGTGTGTCCAAAAATTGAGCGGCAATCGTGCGCGGCGGCCGCGCTGTGATTGAACGACTTCCACGCGCGAACGCTTCTGTCTACCTGCCGCGCACAAACATTTTTAGGAAACATTCGTCACTAATTGTGTCTGGACGTATTTCTGCCGACGAATTAAAGGCTAGGCAGATTGATATTGCCAACTGAAGTGCGCGGCGTGTCTCGGATGTACCGCGCAGTACTGTCGCGCAAACGTTCGTGGGTTTGGTCCCAAAGTTCCTAACTAGAGCGCAGCAGAAATGTGTCCTGCAAACGCCGCGTGTTGCTGCCGCGTTCTTGCCGCTCAATGTTTGGACACACCATTAGAGTTTCACTCTTCTTCCTTTACTTGTATTTAGAAGAAAACATCTTCACTTCATCACCAGGCTCTGTCGCTTACTGTTAGGTCTGGCAGATTAGTTGGCTACGTATAAAATAAGGGAAGCAAGCCTATAATGTACTTCGAGGGCTTATTCTCTAGTATGAATTGGAGTAATGCTATCCCTTCGCTTCCTACCCGGAAATGCTCTAAGAAACCTTTGGGAATGATTCACGAAGACAAATCTCGCGATCACGGGTAAATCGAGTGTAATCGTATCGTGTACAGGATAATCCACTTGATACATCGTGTTCAGTGTCTCTAAGGATTACCTCTCCAGGATACTCCATTTTTTTGTTACTGCCTCGTAAATTATGTTTGTTGTATTATGGTCTTTCGTTAAGTAAATCTTAGTAGCAGCCCTCGGTCTGAATTTGTGCTCAGGTTGAGGGGCAAAATGTGAGCCTCTTTAGACACCTCTGACGTCCCCTTCGGGCGTTATGTTAGTCCTTTTACCCTCATCTAGCTCTTATACCAATTTATTTGGGGTCGGCGCAACATCTTCCTTTTTCATACTTCTCTATTAGTCGTCATCTCGGTAATCACTCCTTTTCTAGCCATATCATCTTTCACACAGTCCATCCATCGTTTCTTTGGTCTTCTCCCACTCTTGTACTTCATTTAACCTGTTGTCCCTTTCCATACCGATGCATATCTCGCCGTAACACTGGAATGCTACTATAACATATACGGAATGCTACACTTAGTTCGTGGGGCATACGTATCGGTTTCGTTCCGCCTAACGTATGAGCTTGTGGGTACTATACGTTGACCGGTGACCTTATAGGTCAATGACACCACGGCCTCGGTCAGCTGAGTAACTCTGATTTTTCCCTCGCAAAATATTTTTTTTAAATTCGAGCGTGTAGCCATTTTGTTTTTTTAGTGTTGTAACAGGCAGTATGAATCGAATGTTTTCTTGTACTGTTTTGAAAATAAAGTATTTCTTTGGGATAATAGAAGTGCATTAGTCTGTTTATGAAACGATTTATGTTGTGATAAAAATTATTTGCACAGTTTGATAGCTTTTATTGCGTAGAGACTTGAAAACAAATCTATTTATTTTTATTGAGGTCTGTTATCGTTTACATGTTTAATTTAAAATTGTTATTTACATAAAAATCTCGGGATTATTATGTCCTCTAATGAATAAAAATCCCAAGTCTTCCGTTTCTGGTCCTTATTCATTTTATCATAGTAACTAGTTGTTGCCCGCGACTTGCTGTGCGATCTATGATAGAAAGTAGCCTAATATGTCCTTCTTCAGGTCCCAGGTTACCAATCGATCAAACTTCAATATGACCGGTTCATTGGTTTAGTCGTAGAGAGATGACAGACAGAGTTATGCCCGTTTTCACCTTCACTAAGTGACATTTCAATGAATCCCTAAATAAAATAAAAAACAGTCTTGGATTTTCAACGCTAGGCTTAGGCGCTGAGAGTTGAAAATCCAACAGTGTACTTTTATTTAGGGATTAATTTAACTGTCATTTAGTGAAGGTGAAAACGGGCATTCCATTCGCATTTATAATATTAAAAGTTAGTATTAGTATAGTATGGATAATAATGATGCATGCTTGAACAATTTCCACATCCTTATTTAACATAATGTTCCTTCATGTCTGCTACATATTCTCAAGCCGACCTTTGGTCTTCCTCCACATTATCAAACGGTTTAATAATTCAGTCAATATTAATTTTATTTGCTAATACATTTTTTGCTTCCAATACTTATGGTTCAACAGTCTAACTCTGGGTCATCAAGAGGCATACATCTTAGCAACACAATTCTCAGTTTCAAACTATAACTTTAGAAATAAAAGGCGTAACGGACATAACTCAGATTCAAAGTAGAATGCTAAAGCTGTAAGGGACAAAGCAATAAAGGAGCTAATGCCCTTTTAAAATTCAAAGTTTCGAATTCCTAATTTTAAAACATTTTAGCTTTGTGTGTAGCTATGGTCTTTATACGGTCAGTTTAGTACTAAAATTTTACGGATGTTGTTCAGACTTTTAGTAGTAGGTAACCCATAACACAGACACGTTTAAAGATAACGCGGAATGAGGTTAAGAGGCGATTTAATTTTGGATAAGTGTCGCATAATGTGAAGATGTAAAAAAAAAATGCCAAAGGTCGAAGCGCAAAACTTAACTTGGTAGACTGTACTGCTTTTGCTCCTTTAGAGAATTAACTGTAGCGATTTTCTTAGCCATAAAATATAGGATAGAATGCATTTATCGCCCTATTGTTTCAGTGGCTGTTTAACTCAGGCTTTAAAGGGCTACATTACATACATTTGCATATAAGCAAAGTCACGATCTTCTCAAATTACCGATTACACACAGAAGTATTTGACCTCCACAAACCCTTTGGTGAGGCTGTAGATTTTCACACTAAGATAATGGTTTACAGGTGGATTCTATTACTCATTAACCTTCCTTAGTCACCTTATGAGTATGGACAGATGCAACATTGTTGTATAAATATTTATCAAATACAGTATGGATAGTTCACTATGAGCAGTGGTGGCCCAGTGGTAACGGCCCCGACTTACGAGTTGTAGGTCGTGGGTTCGAACCCAAACAGGCGCTTTACTTTGTGTAAATAATTTCATCACCACTGCTCTCAAAACGGTGAAGGAAAATATCGTGAGGAAACCGGCATGTCTTAGAACCAAAAACTCGAAGACATGACATGTGACCTCTACCAACCCGCACTGGGCCCGCGTGGTAGATTACGGCCCACTCCCTCTTACAGAGAGGAGGCCTGTGTCCCAGCAGTGGAAACATAAATAGGCTGATGATGAACGTAGTCAGTAGATCTAAGAGTTACGCGAAAGAAAGAGCTTCGCGAGAGAACTTCTAGGTAATAGGAATATAACTGTACTTAATTAGCGCTGTGCGTAGGGCATGATATTCGGATATCCGGATATCCGAATTATCCGGATATCCGTCGAAAATATTATTCGAATATAATTTGTTTTACTATCCGGATAAAACGGATAATACGGATAGTTACTTTTGTTCCACTTTCCTTTTGATAATATAACATTTAACGTTGTGTTTTAAAATAATTGGTATTCGCAATCGTGACTATTCATGCTATATCTTCAAAAATCCATCTAATGACACAATTAGTATGTAGATTCATCAAATCATCATAGAGAAAATTTTAAAGTGCTTTTGCACAGACCTCGACTTCAGTTGACGACAGCGGTGGTGATGACGTAGCACTCAGTGGTTACAAGCAGCAGAAACTGAAATATCATCTACTTTAACAGAGAAAATAAGCAAAGAGATCGAAAGGACTCTGCAGGTGGACCATCAACAGTGAATGCTTTGACAAGCATGGCATTTTCTTTAAAGGCATTGGCAAGAATGATGACTTTGATTAGTAGTGTTGTTTTCTAGATTCATCTCGGTATTGTGTCTTGTTTGACGAGATCTTACAGAACCAAAATAGAGTTCCTGTTAAATGCAACATAAAGAAAAGGTTAGGCTTTGCTACACTTGAATAAGCTGTTTTGGTAACCAAGCCAAAATCAGATTGATATGCGAAGTAGGAATTTGGAGCAGAGGCCTCATCATGATTCTCTGCATTCATGATTTGCTTTCCTGCCTGGACCATAAAAACCCAATCCGGAAAGTCCTCTTTAGGAATATCCAAAATTTCACATATAAATGTCCAACGGAAGATAGGACTGCACAATCGCGATAACGAGAACCTGACCCGAAACGCACAGAAGATAGTTCATATTCAGGGAATCGATGAAAGGACATGTCATTTGCGGCTACTAGTTTGTGCTGATCCAACTTATACATCAGATACTTTGACATCTAGCAATGTCAGTGGTGTGATTTTGACTCATTTATTACCAAGCACTACTTTGTAAGACTTCCAGTCTTCATCTAATGTGCTTTCAATTGTTCTAGCCATCTTAACAAAGATAGCATTTGACCAGCTCACGATCTATTATACCATTGGTAGATAACCCATGGATGATAGCTTTTCTCGTATGTCAATGACAAATCGGACAGATTTTGCTTTTAGTGTGAACTGAAGTACTTTAGTATACGATTGTTGGAGTTTTTGTAACAAAAATGTCGATTGTAAACTAATATAAGTTTGATTTACCTCTTTTACAGTGGTATCCAAAATATCCATATTATCCGGATATATTCGAATAGTTGTCTGGCATTATCCGAAATATCCGAATAGTAAAATGGGCGGATAATTGCATGCCCTAGCTGTGCGACCTGAATTGTACTTTATTGTGTCGTAGCAAGAGTAGCTTTTTATTTAAATGAATTTGCGGAGTGAACCATCTGTGGCTTTGGGCTTAGCTTGTGGGCACGAAAACAACGACGAAGAGCCGGTCGAGCGGGGAAGCAAAATTGTTCCGTCGCGCGTCGCCACGCTAGGCTGCTGTAGTGATGCCCTAGCTAAAGTAATCTTGTTACTTTGTACATCAGCAAACGTCGCACAGGTCGATCCATCAGGTTAAGCTACGCTTGCCGGGGTTGGTCAGTGAATGGATGACCGTCTTTACACCCGAGACTCCTCCGTGCCTTTGAAATCACGTTAAGCCGTTGGTCCTGGCTGTCATTCGTGGATCTTTGACAGTCGTTACGGGTCGTCAGAAGCCCGAAAGTCTGACAAGCAGTCTTACCAAGGGGTATCGTATTACCCAGTTACTTGGTTGTGGAGGTCAGATAGGCAGTCGCTCCATGTAAAATACTGGTATTCAGCTGCGTCCGGTTGGACTGGAAGCCGACCCCAATATAGTTGGAAAAAGGCTAGGCAGATTGAAAACATCTCGTGAGAAATCCTTTCATGGACGCGGTGATGGCACGTGACTGCAACAGCTTCTGCATAATGTTAATACATAGTATAATCTGTGCTATGCATGTTATGTACACATTAACAGTTAACACGTCTGTTCCCATAGACTTTATACAAGTATGACTAACGAAATACAATCTTCTATGACGCATAAGGAAGTCAGTGCCCTTAAAATCGTCTGCCTCTCAAACGTCCTTCGCGGCGACGAATTGTCCCGGCTCTACTATGTATGAACATAATAGTATTATTACAATTGGTTTCGTCTCTCCTTGCCTTATGTTTGTACAGTCACCCATACGTAGGGTTACGAATTCGAAATTTTAAAAGGCTGCTTGGTATGATTCGCACTAATTTACTGGCGAAACGGGCGAAACGACCCTTGTAAATATATTGTTTTTTCTTGAGGAGATCAGCACGAATTTGATTTATTTGTGGGCGAATCGACAACTACCGAAATACGCAATTGGCACATTTTGAATTTTATGCAGTAGTAAGTGTACTTTTTCTTTTCGTGCGATTGATTCGCAATTAGTGAGCCTTTAAAAAGAGCTAACAAATGGCAAAAAAAAAAATCCCCGAATTGAAAAAAAGTCCGCACATTAAACTTTTCAGCCTTTCTTGTTTTTGGTATTCCTTATACAATATTATTTTTTTTTTAAATATCCTTTTCTTTCTTGTTTTTGGTATTCCTTTAACAATTTTATTTTCTAATAATCTCCCTTTAACTCACCCCGGACAAAGCTCGAACGTAGGGGGTAATTCCATGGTAACAATTTGAGTTCGA
This sequence comes from Conistra vaccinii, assembly GCA_948150665.1. Taxonomy (NCBI): domain Eukaryota; kingdom Metazoa; phylum Arthropoda; class Insecta; order Lepidoptera; family Noctuidae; genus Conistra; species Conistra vaccinii. Next base: position 17,778,870 of record OX411338.1, on the reverse strand, counting down.
CTGCGTTTTGGTTCATGTCAGTAAAAGCGGTTTTCTTATTTCACATAATGTGGGGTTGACAGTACGTTGATATTAGGAGGAATATCTAGGTTTAGGAGCTAGGTTTCATTTGATTCTGGGTTAATGACAGTCTGGAATATTGTGTGGTTAGATTGTAGATAAACATGTACATAAGTAATAAGAAAATTTGGTGATTTGTCAACATTTGATGGGTCTTTTGAATTAATTACGTGTGACAGCAGGGCCATAGGGTTTGGCATTAGTTATACGGCTATCTTGCATGCCCGCAATGGGTTTAAAAGTTAACGGGGGGTTTTCCAAAAATTGCCTGTTTTAGAATCAATTTAAAATGGTCAAATTAGTGTATTAGGTCCTGAAAAAAATATATGTGATGGACACATCTTTGTTTGAGGGAAATTATTGGTTCAAAACACGATAAATTGTAATTCGCTCGATGAAAAAAAAATCCGAAACAGGGTCGATTTCAAAACCATTTTCGATCTCATTTCCTAATTACAGCACAAAATAATATGAAAATTGCATGTACGATGAGGTAATCGTATTTTGGAGGGAATTTATTGGTTGAATTTTTGAGTTTAATAAAAAAAAAATAAGTAAACTCAATATTTGTAAATCGGGCTAAATCGGCTCGCGCTCAGTGTCCTGCGGGACGTTGTCGAGGTTGGACCTGTGTCAATTTATTTTAAAAAATTAGTTCCCCACCGTCTTTAAAAAAATGGCAAATAAAAAGAACAAAAGGAAGAAAAACACATATACAAAATTGCGGAAGATCAGACAAAACATCGCGTAATTATATTATTGTTTTAATTCATTATTATTGTTTTCGAAAATGAAAATATTTCTATGCGTTGTGATGACTTTTTTTGACATCTGACTTTAGTGTTTTCATTTCAAATCTTTATCGATAAAATTATAGTCAAGTGTGAGTTATATATATCTTTGCGAGTAGTAAGTAGGTTGTTACATAAAGACGTTTTAGTAAAGCACATCTTTAATTCGTCTATTATTATTTATACCTTAAAAGTAAAAGAAACCCTATCCGATCCGAAAGGGGCTCATAGGTACTGCAATAATATTACCTAAAAGTAATAAAAAATCTTACTAATATTGAAAATTAAAAAGTTATTGCTATTTAAAAATCACATTTTTGGTAACAAAAATACCCCAAATCCAATAAAAAATTGCAAGTTTTCAACAGGCATCATTATAGTTATGACTTGTAGACACCCGCTATACGACGCGACGGCCGCCCGCGCTCCATGTCATAACCCGGTAAAAATCCCTATAAAAAAAAAATTGGATTTTTTTTTTTTTTTTTATAATTGCCACATAAATAGGCTCTCAGTACGATACCTAACAACACCCTCATGGATCAGACAGGGTTTTGTTTTACATGTTGTATACATGATAACAATTCATCCAAATCCATTATACAAGCTTAGTTTTTATTTACCCTAAACCTCTTAAGGGGTCATTGTATTCATCATTATGAACAACTTTCACTATGGGACCAAAAACTGGAACCGCGAAAAAAAATCAGCTGTTCCCTACATTTATGTTCGCATAATCTCGTCAAAATGTAGGGAACAGCAGATTTTTTTTGGGTTGTGTATTCACTCTCTGTCAAGCTGTCGTCGTCGCTGCTATAATCTCCTACATTAATTAGGTATACGGGATGGCAGGCACATTGACTCGCAAACTGTTACCATGAATTCAGCGCATGATGATAGAACCGCCCAGAGTAAAAATGTATAGTCGGTTATTTAAAAAAAAATTGCTGTTTCATTCAAAATTGCAATAGTTACTCGGTCAAAATGTATGGAACGGCAGTTTTTTTTTTGAGGATAATTAGAAAAAATGAAGCTTTGTAAAAATCCTAGGATATCAGTATATGAGCTGATGTCAGGATTTATGAAACAAAAACAGTCTGTTTAGGACGATTGGAAACATTTGTGCCGTTTTTAGGCACACGTCTGCCCAACCAGGCGTGAATTTATGTTATGTTATGTGCCATTTTTCTGGTGGTAAATAGTCTGAAGGAACGGCAAACCGAATTGACCAGGGATCAACAATTTTTTTTGTTTGTTTTGTCTTAGAACAAAGATTCGATAAATTATAGCCGTAGCAGTAGGTACGACACTATTGAAAATAAAGTACGGCAATTTTTTCTTCATACTAGCTACGAATATTTACGGATCTTCATGAGCGGGGGCAAACGTCAAAAAACAAAAGAATATGGTTACAGTATAAGCATAACAGTCCGACCACTTAGCTCATATAACTAATCTATATATCTATCTATATTATATAAAAATGAATCTCTATTTCCTTGGTCACGGTATCACGCGTGAACGGCTGGACTAATTTCGCTAATTCTTTTTTTGTTGTGTTTCTTATAGTATGGAGATGGTTCTTAGAATAGGTAGGTGAAGGTAGGGTAGGTAGGTAGGTATGCAAATAGGTAGGTATGTATGTTGGTAAAGTATGTATGTAGGTAGGGTAGGTAGGTAGGTGTAGGTAAGTAGGTAGGTAGTTAGGGTGCTTACCCGTGCGAAGCCAGGGCGGGCAGCTAGTATGTATAAATAAAAATCAATGGCCGCATGAATGAAAAATCATCACTTGAGAACGGTTCGAACACATCTGATCACTGTGGCCAGTTAGTCACTTTCCCTCAGAAAGCAGTCAGAGCTCAAAGAAAACTTGTGAGTTTTGTTCCTGTAAATAAAAGTCGATCAGGACAATTAAAAAATAATTATGGTCTGGCAGTTTGAGTAGTTTATGCGGCCTACCCAAATGTCCTTTCTTTGGTACTGTTCGTCGAGTTGAGCTCCTTAAGTTCAGAGTTGAGCTCCGCGATTACTGACAAATGCTTGCACTGACTGGACAGGTCCACTCAAAGCTGTATGGTTCTTTCCTCAAAAGACCATTTCAGACATTAGTCTACATGGTCCTCATATGGCCTGACCAAGATTATGTCTGGACTTTAAAAGAGACTGTGACCTCTGAGTTTGTTTCGGCCTTTCTTCTCAGAGTAGTCAGATAGGAAACGTCGAATTCATCTAGCTAATTTTTAACATACATTTTAATATGACGTGTAAAAGTGATTCCAATATCCTATTTACAGAATAAACAATTTCATTTCATTTCATCCAAAAACAAAACCTACGTAAATGTCAGTACCTACAAAGTTTATACGAAAGAAAACTTATGGAAAATCCACCAGAAAAAATCTTGGATTTACAATTTGACCAAAGTCACACTTTCTCTCTCTCTGTCTCTATCGAATTAGAAGGCGACAGTGGCAAGTATGAACGCTTTTTTACCGTGACGATTTCTGCCAGTTTACTCCTACCGCAAGCATTAAAGAACTTCGTTCCATAAAGCTGATTGATTCAGTAAATGGATCCAATAACACTGACTGTTTTGGATGGATTGGTAGTGGATTTTGTTGTTGTAAAATGTTTAATTCAGAAGTAATATTATTAGTTTTACAATTTTTTTACATAATGTAATCAAAATTTTCCTGTTGTGTATTTTGCCTCAGTTTTTATTATTTTTATTATTTCTATTTGTTTTTTTTTTTCCTTGATGTAGTCCTGGAAAATGTTTAATTTGAAAACACGATTCGAGAAAAAAAAAACGCTCTTAGGATTTAGTGCAGGGTTCTAACCTAATTTCCTCGGCCTACTATGTTTGTAGTTTTGGTCTCAGCAGCCAAAATATGAAGAGAGTCAGGAGTTCAGGACTGGTGTCGCGGAAGCAAGCGACGTACAGTTGTCCGTGTGAGAAGCAGCTCGTTCTGAGGTCTACACCCGCAGTCTACAGTAGCAATTTCCTATTGCTTGCTAAAATTTTCGTTTTTAGGGTTTCTTACCCGAAAGGGTGCCAAACGGGACCCTATTACTAAGCCTCCGCTATCCGTACATTTATCTGTCTGTCAGCGAGCTGTATCTCATGATCCGTAATAGGTAGACAATTGAAAATTTCACAGATTATGTATTTCTATTGCCGCTTTAGCAACAAAATAATAAAAAAATTATAAAGGTAAAAATTAAAAGGGGGTTCCCAACCAATAAAAAATTGATTTTGAAATCATTGTCTAGAACTCATCGAGAGAACAAATATGGTTTTTTTTTTCTTCTCTTCACTATGAGGAAATAGGGCGCCGCGTAAAGGTTGTCAAGAGTCTGACTCGCACTTGACCGGTTTTTTGTAAATTAATGAACTCCTGAGTTCCAGCAAATAGTACCTAATTGGCCAACCCCACACACTAACTGATTCTTACAGATTATTCCTGACGAAACCGGCTATCACAAAAAAAAAAGTTTAGAAAATCCAAAAGTGCACGCCTCATAACACTCATTCATAAACGAAAAAGAAATTCAAAACAAACTTTCTAACAAAAATTAACAATTTATCACTTCATGGAGTATGTTTTTTTGACTGCTTTTTTACCCATCAATATGGGTTAAATTTCTAACCTCGCAATCCATGTAATGTCAAAGACTATTTATTTAGATATTTACTTTGACGTAACTTACGGATGTCAAGTCAAGGTTGGAAATATTTAGATATAGATATTATATTTTAGTAAGTATTTTATTAATCATAATTAAACTACTTTGAATAAAAGAGCCATTTTCAATAGGGTTCCTTCTACGTCTGGAACGAATGTATTAAAAAAAATTGACTCAATTAATTGATTTTACCGCAAGCTACAATGTTTTCAGGTTTGATACATTGACGGACAGGATTTTTTTTTCAACTATTTTGAAGATTCTGTGTGCTAACAGGAGTGTAACAAACTCCTGTTAGCACACAGAATCTACTTAATTTATTTACCATTGTATAGTATAGATGATTAAATGGATATTAATACTGTACTTTTCAACAATTGTTTTAATGCAGCAGAAATGAAAAAAGCATCAAAATAGTTGAAAAAAAAATCCTGTTGCAGAAATGGGGCAAGAATTTTTTTTCGATCGTAGAGCACCCTCTAATGCTTCGCATTATGAGTCGTGCAATATAACAGTAGATTGTACACACGGGATTACAAACGAAACAATTTAACATTGTGTTGTTATTGTCAGCTATATCGTCGCAGACAGCGGGCGTTACCGATATCGGCACGATATCTACCGGGGAAGACACAATATGGGGTGAGAAATTAAATGAAATGAAATGAAATGAAATCTTTTATTTCCAGATATGACATCCACATATAAGTTTCAATGAGAGTAGGGGGCATTCTTTCAATTGAAAACACTTTTTAGCACTGCCGACTTCGACACGTTGTTTCTTAGTAGGTACCTACTGCGGAAGTTTGATGCGTCACGATGGTCATCGATATTCACCAATATCATCGGGCCGATAATAATTATATCGGTATGGAATTGATGTCGGTATAGCTGCCAGCATATCGGTATCGGGTTGGTGTCGTTAACTGATAATGTGAAAACGCCCATTAGGTACACAGGACATTTTAAAAATTATTTTAGTTCACTACACTGTAGGTACCATATAATGGAAACCTAAGGAAAAAAAAATAACTAAAAAACTAGTTCAGTTGGTCAACTGCAAATATTTTATGCTGTGGCATGGATTTTCCGCGAAATGTTTGACAACTTATCGTAAATATATACGTCGCTCTGCAATTGGGGGAGGCGGAGGTAGTGTTTCAAAGGCGTATAGGCCCGGAAAACCTAGCCTTAAAATGTAAATGTTAGCGTAATAATGAAAATATGACGCCAATATCGAAATTTGGCATCGGAATAGTTATTTGTATTATGAGGATTTTGCTTCCCAGGTTGTCTGATTTTAATGGTTACCAATAACCAAGCAGTGGTAGCCCAGTGATGGCGACCCAGACTTACGAGTTGTAAGGTCATAGGTTCGAACCTATGACCTTACAACTCGTAAGTCTACACAAAGTAAAGCACCAGCCTGGGTTCGAACTCAGGCTGGTGCTTGACTGGTGTATATAATTTCGTCACCACTGCTCTCAAAACGGTGAAAGAAAATGTGGTGAGGAAACCGGTATGTCCTGGAAGGAACCAAAAATTCGAAGACTTGTGACATCTACTAACCCGCCCACTCCCTCTCTCGAAGAGAGGAGGCCTGTGTCCCAGCAGTGGGAACATTATAGACTGATTATGCAATCCAAATAATTATTCAAAATTTTATAACAAATCCCTTGAGATAAAATCTTATTTAGAATACCAATTTACAAAACAGTATCTTGTTCGACATAACATAACCATTTCATTTAATTACTAAGATATGAAACTCTTAATACAAACGTTACGAATAACATTTCATTTGCAGTATTTTAATATCTAGTTAAGAATCTCCAATGCATGTAATTAAACCAGCATATTATAAATTCTGGTGTATGACACACATGACTAAACTATGTAGGTCTGGGTAAAACATAATTAATATCCTTATCTGAATAATTATTGTTATTGCTGCGAATTATTAATCAATGTAAAGCATCCATTGATAAAAACCTGCAGTTGACCGTGTATGGTGATAATTACAAATGTGTTAGGAAACCAGTTATTATACCTAGTTATTTTGTTTATTATTTTATCCTGTAATTGTATATGTTTTTTTTTTGTAAAGGCAATACTGCATGCTTTGCAAATTGATGGGGATGAACGACAATTTATTTAATCGACAGAGGATATTATTTGAGCTCTGAATAAAAATGTTACTATCTACTTGCAGATAATTTATATCTTTTGTAAATTATCTGCAAGTAGATGGCAATATTTTTAGAGCTGCAAGTAAATTTGAGCTGTGAAAGTGGACAACGTCGCAAATAGCTGTCCAATATTTCGCTGTTTTGATTAATTTGGCAATATTACTGTATGGAAATATGAAATATCGCTAACAAGTGAACTAAAATATTGATTTTGAATTGCAATTATTAATATCGTAACACCGAATATTTAGTTTTAGATGTTAAAGTTAGATGTAAATTTTTTTTGCACCTTAAACAGTTGCAACATCAAATTCAATTCATTAATTGTTATGTATTTTAGTCCATATTTCCATACAGTAATATTGCCAAATTAATTAACACAGGCAAATACTTGACAGCTATTTGCGACGTTGCCAATTAGAATGAACGCTCCTAAGGTGGAACTAAAACTTACAATAGGGTTGTCCGTTAGATGTCATTTAAAACATCCTGCTTAATTCGACAGCTAGAATTTATCCTCTTCTCTTTCTGGTTTAGTATGTTATTAGTAGAAGATAACATTTAGTTGTTTAGGCAGTTGTGTGTAGTCGGTGCAATAAAGCCTGGCAGAATAATTTTCCCCTGAAATAAGCATTCTCTCAAGGATATGACTATTGCATTATGTCCAAGAAGCTACAGAACGTATTGAATTAGGTGCACAGGTTTTGCAGTATAATGGACTTATTATAGACCAGGTGGATACATGTGATCAGGAATTGCATCTTTCGTCATATAAATGTTGTATGTTTCGAGCACATTGTCTATCGCATTTTGCATAGCACTTTTTGCAGTTTGCACTTACTGAATGATAACAGCATATCTCAAGAATCGATTATTTTTATACCAGGGTAGGTATAAAAATAATCGATTCTTGTAATCTGGTTTCCATACACGAAAATATCTAGTAATTCTAAATATAATGTAATTTATTTCGTAAAATTCTACTGTCTAACTGAATTTAATTTTCCCTAATGCTTGCAAAGGCGCGGCCGGTGCCCGGATTGGTGAGTTCAAAAACAAAATGGCGGCTTTTTTTGTAAATGTCTGTCCGTCTGTTCACGTGTAGCTGGTACACGCTTGGATGGGGTGCAATTTTTTTCGTTTTTTTTTTGTTCATTTTGCACTGTACCGCTGCTTGAGTTGAAGAGCTTGATTTGCAGCACCATTCTGTTAGGAATAGTTGATTTAGTCAAGCCCTGCCATTGAAACCAAAAAGACAGGTCCAGGGACTTGTAGGTACCATTAAAAACAACATAGTTTTTGTTTTTTTGTTCATAGGCATGTATGTGCTTGCTATTTCATTTCTCGGATACGGTATCACAAGAAAACACGATACCGACCAATTGGGTTAGACAAACTCATGTGTTTTATATTTTATCGTTCGTTTATTTTAGAATTATTTTTGAACAAATATAGATTAGCATACTTGTAACGATTAGGAACAATTCACGCTTTTGTAAATGTTAATGCACTGTGTATTGTCGTCACGAAAATCATTAATCTGGAGTTATTCCACTTTGCCAATAAACTCCCAGTTTTATTACCCAATATTTTTTCAAATAAATTAATATTGGGTAATAAAATATGGATATTAATACCACAAATCACTTTAGTAATAATAAATTCTCAGTCAATATCTATTTAATAGAGACTATTGTTAGTTGAATCAACTCATTCATGTATAGGTCATAGTATACAGATAATTTGTAATGATTGCACCTAAGTACATTCAATTCACGTTAGGGTGACATTCTTGGTATCTATTTGATTGGGCAATTATTTAAATGGCCACTGAGGATTAAGATAATCCTATTTTGTGTTATTGCAAATCCTTGGCCTCTACACAATAGGTCAATGGCCCATGAACATCATCGCATGTATGTCTAGGCTGCCGTCTTATATTACAAGACATAATTATGTCACATATTTCATATAACCTTTTATGCAATTACAGCCGTGACACGCTATAGGCTCAAATTAAAATAGCTAGCGAAACTTCAGCGACGGGATGTTATCGATACCTAAACACGATAAACATATTTATTTATTAATTTTGTTATGGGGAATGCGCCAACGAAGGCCGCTAAATTAAAATTTTCTTAATTTTTTTTGCAATTTGCAGGTTAGTGTCAGGTTATTTATCTTGATTAAAATATGATTTGCGACCGTAAAAAATATGGGTTTACAGATTTATAATCAATAAAATCTGCAATACAACTCCTTAAGTTAGCATAATCCTCAAATGTCGTGATTTCATGAAATGGTCATTAAATAGGATTACATGAACTTAAGAGAGTTGTATTGATGATTTTTATGATTATAACTCTAAAAATAAACATTTGATATGGTCGCAAATCATATTTTAATCAAGATACAACCTGACACTGACCTGCAAATTGCAAAAATTTAAGAAAAATTGAATTTCATGGATTATCTTGGCGCATCCTGAATGAAAATGAATAAATAAATTAATATATTTATCGTGTTTAGGTATCGATAAACATGCCGTTTCTGAAGTTTCGCTAGCTAATTTTATTTGACCTCTGCATAGTGGTTACTGAGAATGTCACCCTAAATTGCACATGCACTGTAAATCGTTGCATGGTTTTGATTGAATTTTGAAACGCTTAGCGTTGCATTTGCAGCCCATTTGATGTTAAGGCCCTAAAAAGCCTTATTGCCATGTTAGCTTTGTCTAAGTATTTGTTTATCGATTTCTCACTAAAAAGTAAGAGCCAAATGCTTTAAATTGTTTCCATGATGCATTTAATGCTCTATGGATTCAAATAACACTCAGTTTCTAGAAGCAAAATCAGTAAATCTGTTGTCAAATTTCATGATTTGTTAACAAAAACAATATCCAAGATCCATTTATTAACATGAAATTTAACAACTGATCATATTGAAAGGCTTTTAGAAATAGTGGAAAAGCATCCAGGCTTTGATACTAAATCCGATTTTGGCTTGTCTAACGAGCCTTAAACTACCTGCCATATTGAATCATGTCACTAAACATCACAATTCATGATCAACAAAAACCACACAGACAAGAGAAGTATGTGTGTAGTTACAATGAGTCTATTAAGCTATTCACCTACGTCGATTTATGACGGTTACTAAACTGTCATGGCGCAGTTTGGTAAACAAATTAAGGCGTCGTCCTAATTGGCTAACGATCGTACGAGCAAACGATGCTATTCCGTCGCGCGATGAAATTGATCGTGCGGTGGGCCAACAGGTGTTCTAATAGCTCGCGCGATTCGCATCATGCGATGCCGCCGCGTTGCTGTGTTCGTTCGCGCGATGACACGTGACCAATTAGGACACTCAAAAGAGATTTGTAGCTTTGATTGCAAGATCGCACGCTCAAACCCATCGTAAGATCGTTATTAAGCATTTCCTATGCTCGCTCGATGTCTTGCAAGCTTCAATTAGGACACTTTAAAGAAATGTGTGTTTAATCTTGACGTGCGACGAAATCGCATCGTTTGCTCGTACGATCGTAGCCAATTAGGACGACGCCTAATAGTTGTTAAAATTGCCCCTCGGGTTCTAAAAGACTGTTAAATTTTTGTCTATTGATTGACGCTATGCTGGTCAATTACAACTGCTTTCTTAAGATTTAAAGATAAGATATTTGACCAGGTTTTGGTAGAAGTGACTCACTGTAACTAACTACACATATGCCAACATCATGCATGCATGTATGCAACGCTACATCACTCTCACCTCTTCCAATCCCACCCCGAACACGTTTCATTTTGCTTCTATATGTCCAGGATATGACATGTCTCCGTTCATCCGGCGTTACGCCAAGTACCTCAATGAGAAGGCGCTTTCCTACAGGACTGTGGCCTTTGACTTCTGCAAGGTTAAGAGGGGGTAAGTAGAATAATGAGTTCTTTTTTTTTTTTGCTGAATACTTGTTATAATAAAGAAATTTGTATAATGGTCTTTGTTGTGTGTTGCTAGGGAAAAATTAAATGTTCTTTAAAGTTACACCCAATAAGTAAGCGTGGTGATCAATTTAAATGTTCTTCTGTAATATGAGAGGACGCCTCTGCTCATGCATTGGGCTAGTTACAGGTTTATATTGTAACCATAGTACTATAGTTCGACAGAGACCGCTGTTCGGCGTCTCAGGTATGTGCGTTGCGAGACAGGGGGACAGTGTCTCACCTGATGGTAAGTGATGATCAGGCCGAAGGTGGAAGCGAGCTTCACCCGGAATCCTCAACCACAGAGGAACTGGCTATCTTATCTCTAACTACCGAAACACAACAATGCTGTTAACATTGTTGTTATCGCGACAGACTTAGATAAGATGGTGGTAGCTAGCCAGGCGGACTTAGAATAAACCCTACCACCAATCAACTCATTCCAACCAGCTCATTCTTCAACGTCGCCTCGCCGCGTATTCTCTATATAGTCCCGGTCAAACCATAGGTAACGGAGCAGAGAAATGCTGAGATTAACAACACCAGGCAACCATACCAAATAAAACGTCAATATCCACGCGTCAACTACGATATGTATTAAAATGCTTCTTATTTCCTGTGTGATACTTATGAGAGCTCTTGTACCATCATGCATCTCCATGTACTTTCTATAGCATAGATGAAACTTTCATAAACAAACTTCTTTCTTTTTAATCCACAGTAAGGAAGAAGGCTCCCTCCGGATGATGAACGCAGAGAAACTCCTCAAGACACTACCAGTCTTGCAAGCGCAGTTGGATGGACTCCTGGAGTTCGACTGCACGGCCAATGATCTCACCAACGGCGTCATCAACATGTGCTTCATGCTGCTGTTCAGAGACCTCATCAGGTAACACGGATATCAAATACAAACTGCTCAAGACACCAGTCTTGCAGGCACAATTCGACGGAGAACTCTCCAACGGCATCATCAACATGTGCGTCATGCTGCTGTTCAGAGACCTCATCAGGTAACACGGACTTATCATATACAAACTGCTCAAGACACCAGTCTTGCAGGCACAATTCGACGGAGAACTCTCCAACGGCATCATCAACATGTGCTTCATGGTGCTGTTCAGAGACCTCATCAGGTAACACGGACTTATCATATACAAACTGCTCAAGACACCAGTCTTGCAGGCACAATTCGACGGAGAACTCTCCAACGGCATCATCAACATGTGCTTCCTGCTGCTGTTCAGAGACCTCATCAGGTAACATGGACTTATCATTTACAAACTGCTCAAGACACCAGTCTTGCAGGCACAATTCGACGGAGAACTCTCCAATGGCATCATCAACATGTGCTTCCTGCTGCTGTTCAGAGACCTCATCAGGTAACATGGACTTATCATATACAAACTGCTCAAGACACCAGTCTTGCAGGCACAATTCGACGGAGAACTCTCCAACGGCATCATCAACATGTGCGTCATACTGCTGTTCAGAGACCTCATCAGGTAACACGGACTTATCATATACAAACTGCTCAAGACACTACCAGTCTTGCAGGCACAATTCGACGGAGATCTCACCAACGGCATCATCAACATGTGCTTCGAGCTGCTGTACAGACACCTCATCAGGTAACACTTAAGTATCATTATATAAATCGCTCACGACACTACCAGTCAAGTACAGTTCGACGGAGATCTCACCAACGGTGTCATCAACATGTGCTGGACGCTGCTGACAGTGCGGACTTCGCTTACTAATTTAATTTGACCCAGTATAAATGTTGCTCAAAGATATGAGATATTTAAAAATATCAACGGCTAAGTCAAAGTTAATCATTACTTAACTTTAAGCAACTTTTATAAAAAACCCCGAGCGTCTGTTATACAATTTCATTAAAATTATCCAGGATGTATCGAGACATTTTGAAATAGGCTTTAAAGTTCACAATAAATCAAATCAAAATATTTTATTTCACATAAACCTACATGGGCACTTATGAAACGTCAGAAGCTAGGTGCACGGTTCCAATTGGTAGTTTTCTATGGAGAAGAGCCGGCAAGAAACTCCAGTTCCTCTTTTAAAAACATGTAAATGTCTTTTACGATGTTTTCAAATTACAGTGTTAATAGGTGTAGTGGTTACACCACCACATACGAACTACGCTGATAAGACTATCCGAAAACAACTTTCGGGCAGTTGCCCGCCAGATAGGTATAACACCCGTCTGGTCGGAGGATCCTCCCTTTTCTATGGTAGATGAGTGAACTTTCCACCCTGTTCCTCATACCACCAAATAGGTATGAGAGGACTGTGTGGGCCTGTCTACAAGTACCAGGTACTACAAATCCACAGTCTGTTAAGCCTACAACAATTAACACATATCATTCACATTCCAGATTATTCGCGTGCTACAACGACGGTATTATCAACCTGCTGGAGAAGTACTTCGACATGAACAAGAAGAACTGCCGCGAGGCTCTCGACCTCTATAAGAAATTCCTCATCAGGATGGATAGGGTCGGAGAGTTTCTGAAGGTAACCCATCGTTAACAAATGAATGATTATACACGCGGTTTCCCGAAGGCCAATTAATTCTATGATCTCTTAAGTTAGTTGCTGTATTTAACAGAAAGAAAATAAATGTATTTGACCCAGGTTAAGGCACATAATACATTTTGACCGCATAGGTTAGGTCTTGCACTTTTCTATGAAACAGCAAATTTCTTTTTTGATAACTGACGAAACATTTCGGCGCTAGGAGGTCATGTTCTGTATTCATGGTTACAGTTTGCGCGTCGCGCGTCGATCCACCCTGTATACACTCAAAAACATAACAGATAAAAGTAAGAAATTAGTTATAACAGTGTGCCGGATTGGTTGTCGTATACAACAAAGGTCAATTAAATAACTCGTCATGAGCTTTGACAACAATAAAACTGTAAATGTCATGTGAACATGTTTCCAAAATAGGCGGAATGCGCTAAGGTAGCACGCGAAATGTCATATTTTCTTAATTTTTTTTGCAATTTGCAGGTCAGTGTCAGGTTGTATGTTGATTCAAATATGATTCGCGACCGTAAAAAATATGGCTTTACAGAATTATAATCATTAGAATCAGCAATACAACTACTTAAGTTAGAATTGGCCTCAAATGTTATGATTTAATTAAAAATGGTCATTCAATTGGTTAATATGAACTTAGAGAGTTGTATGGATGATTTTTGTGATTATCTATCTATATCTATATATATATATATAAAAATGAATCCCTATTTCCTTGGTCACGGCAACACGCGTGAACGGCTGGACCAAATTCGCTAATTCTTTTTTTGTTGTGTTTGTTATAGTAAGGAGATGGTTCTTATGATAGGTAGGTAGGTAGGTATGTAGGTTTGTAAAGTGGATATGTAGGTAGGGTAGATAGGTATGTATGTAGGTAAGTAGGTAGGGTAAGGTAAGTAAGGTAGGTAGGGTAGATAGGTAGGTAGCTAGGTATGTATGTAGGTAGGTGTAGGTAAGTAGGTAGGTAGTTAGGGTAGGTAGGTGCGCGGTAGATAAGTGCTTACACGTGCGAAGCCGGGGCGGGCAGCTAGTATAAAATAAAAATGAATCCCTATTTTCCTTGGTCATGGCATCACGCGTGAACGGCTGGACCAATTTCGATAATTCTTTTTTTGTTGTGTTTGTTATTGTAAGAAGGTTCTTAGGATAGGTAGGTGAAGGTAGGGTAGGTAGGTATGTAGGTAGGATGGGTAGATAGATACGTAGGTAGGGTAGGTAGGTATGTAGGTAGGATGGGTAGATAGATACGTAGGTAGGGTAGGTAGGTAGGTAAGTAGGTAGGTAGGTAGGTAGGTGTAGGTAGGTAGATAGGTATGTAGGTAGGTAGTTAGGTGCGCCGTAGATAAGTACTTAGTGCTACCCGTGCGAAGCCGGGGCGGGCAGCTAGTAATTCAATAAATATTTGATACGACCGCCAATCATAATATATTTAGATCAACATACAATATGATACTGACCTGCAAATTGCAAAAAACGTAAGAATTTTTGAATTTGGCGGACAGCCCTGACGCTTTCGCCTTAAATTACTTTTATATTGGGAGCAACATACAATTTGAAACAAAAAATACAACAATTATGTTACTAAATTAACGTTGTATCCTGTTAACAAAAATGTTAATAAAAATAGAAAGTATTTTATTTGAAACAGCGGGTTTATTTTAAAACTCCTCGTCAATTGCGAAATTCTAACTTCGATATTATATTTCGCAACCCAATTACTTTGAAATAATTGGGTTGCAGAGCTCAGATGGTATTCGCTCCGTGAAAAGACGATTTCTACCGCATTGGGTGAGTCTAAATGCTACCCAAATACAGACACATTATCAATTAATCCTACTTCCTATCATACTAATAATATACATGTGCAAAGGTTTCATGTTTGTGTGTTTGTTAATCAATCATGCCATAAGAGGGTGCATCCTAATAGTTGGTAACGTCGGTAGCAAAGAGCTGTCAAATTATTCGCTGTTTTGATTAATTTGTCAATATTATTGAATTAAATTGTTTGGAAATTCCAAAAGTGCACGCCTCATAACACACATTCATAAACGAAAAAGAAATTCAAAACATAGTTTCTAACAAAAATTAACAATTTATCACTTTTCATGAAGTATGTTTTGACTGCTGTTTTACCCATCAATATGGGTAAATTTCTAACCTCGCAATCCTTACGTAATGTCAAAGACTATTTATTTAGATATTTACGTTGTGGGTTGCTAGGCAACACGATAGGTCAAGGTTGAAAATATTTAGATAAAGATATTATATTTTAGTTAGTATTTTATTAATTATAATTAAACTACTTTGAATAAAAGAGCCATTTTCAATAGGGTTTCTTTTATGGCCGAAACCAATGTATTAAAAAAAAATTGACTCAATTAATTGATTTTATCGCAAGCTACAATGTTTTCAAGCTTCATAAATTGACGGACAGGATTTTTTTTTCAACTATTTTGATGTTTTTTCATTTCTCTTGCATTAAATCAATTGGTAAAAAGTACAGTATTAATCTCCATTTAATCATCTATACAATGGTATATAAATTAAGTAGGTTCTGTGTACTAGCAGGAGTGTAACAATAATAACAGTTGCAGAAATGGGGCAAAAAATATTTTTCGATCGTAGAGCACACTCTAATGCTTCGCATTACGAGTCGTGCAAAAATTAAATTATGAAATATCACAATAATAATACTGAATTAGGTGTTGTAAGGAGGTGTGTGAGGAGCTCGTGGCTAAGTTATACTGTTATTACTTAGCGTGCGGCTGTGCGCACGGGACGATCCATCAGGTTAAGCTACGCTAGCCGGGGTTGGTCCGTGGATGGGTGACCATCATTAAATACCGAGATTCCTCCGTGCCTTCGTGAGAGCACGATAAGCCGTTTATCTCGGCTGCCATTCGTGGATCTTTGACAGGCGTTACTGCTCGTCAGAAGCCCGAAAGTCTGACAACCAGTGTTACGAAGGGGTATCGTAGTATAGATAGGCAGTCGCTCCATGTAAAATACTGGTATTCAGCTACATTACAGTAGCACGCGTAGCAAACGAGCGACGACAGAATAGACAAAATAACAGATTCTCAATAACAATCTGTCATTTTGTCTATTCTTCCGTCGACAAAACCCGTTTCTATGCTACGCGTGCAGAGCGATATTTCATCATTTTCATTGAATAATATTGACACATTAATCAACACAGCAAACTATTTGACAGCTATTTGCGACATTGCCAACTTAATACGGGCTCTTTACGACTGAATGGATTTGGATGTTTGGCACACGGGTAGACCATGCGCTGGGTTAATATATGCATATGGGATCCTGGTTTACCGACCTCCACGCGAACGAAGCCGTCGGCTATAACTAGTAGACACATAATATTACTAACTCATCTATCATTACATAAGCATAGTTTCTACCATGACCTTTAACATTTTCATGGTAATTACGCCCGAAACAAACATTACAAAAAAAAAAAAAATACGTTGAAGAGAGGTGGGGCGCCACGTAATTCTTATTCAACATATTTAGTACAGTATAAATTTAACTGTAATGACGTCAGACTTGTAATATGTTGCCAACTTTTGTTTTTGTAAAAAAATGTTTACACACATCGCGTAAAAAATCAAGTCAAGGTTACGGAAACTGTACTGAACTTGTGTACCTAAAAAACTCAAGTAATAGTGATAATTAGGATTTGCTTTTTCGGTATAACTCTTTAAATTCTGAGAAATTAGGAGACAGAAGTTAATATGCAAATTCACCTGGAGCATTGATGAGTAGGTTTTGTAGAATCTCTGTTCTAAAATTATTGAAGTAACTACTGCTATCCTGTACGACAGCCGTTTTAAAGGTATAAAGAAAGAATAACATTTATGATACCGAACAACGTCCCACGAGGCATTGCTGCGCGACATTGCCGTGATTGGAATGTAGTATCATATAAACCTATACAAAATGTATGGGGACCTGTAGTGACGCGGCAGCCAGGCCCGGCCTTATGATACCCAGGACCCCTAGGCACTTCGACATTTGAGGCCATTCCGAAGCCATATTTCCTTCATTCTTTGAATTGGTTTTTCCAGTCGTTGTACCCTTCAATAGTTGATGATTTTCCGAACATCTTACAAGGGGCGCAAAACACGGCACTCTTGCTCTTTTAAAACACGAGCCAAGGTCCAGGTCGCATTTTACCATTGCTCAATGTTCGGCTAAAAAGTGACAGATACTGTTGGGGTAGCTGGGTGGGTGGGCTCCTAGGCCAGTACCTTGTGTGCCTAGGCGTAAATTCGGAGCTGGCGGCAGCAATGGCGCGGATTGCTTTGTTCGGAATCATACCATAAAGGATTACGTCGGCATTTTCACTTAGCCCATTAGCCCATTCTAGTATATATTAAGTTAGGATAAGCATTTATCGCATTGGGTTATCATGTAATGGTAAATGTAAGATGATGATAAATAAATAAATAAATATTACCGCGTTCTAACTACGTACACAAATTCTGTAACAGTTAAAGAAGAACTCCACTCAAAAGTAACTCACCAAATAATTTATTAATAAATTACATTACTAAAATGGTGTTATTCTTCCTCTTTCGCTTCATAATTATCTTTCTACAGCACGAAATATATGGAAGATACAACCCCAAATAAATTGGCGCAATCCTTCTAATGTGTTGACAACCATACTCATCTTTATCGTCATTAAAATGGTGCAGGAAAATAGTCCTTATAATCATGATCATTGCTCCCCAGGTGGCAGAGAACGTGGGTATCGACAAGGGCGACATCCCCGACTTAACTAAAGCCCCCAGCAGTCTGCTAGATGCCTTGGAAGGTCATCTGGCTACCCTTGAAGGCAAGAAGGGTTCTGCTGCCAACACTCCCACACAGACGGCGAGGTAAGCATGGGGCTGATCGCCATAGACACAAAAATGTATCACGCACTTTACTAACCAAATTGAAGTGTATCTTTCTTCACAACAGTTTGGCAGACTTGATTTATGTTAGATGCAGATTTTGAATAAATAAGATAAAAAAATAAACAAGTCTTATTTGGTAAAGAAATACGTACGATGATCGATGTTTTTTAAATACTTATTTAACTGTTTCTGTACACACATTTAAACAGACAAGAAGAAAGAAAGTAAAAAGTACGTACAAAGGAAATCTTTCTTTGGCTTATTTCTAAAGAAATGAATGATTTTCTTACAAAAATCAAGATATTCAAACTTGTGTGCGAATGCTGTTAAAAGTCTCGATTTTCATACCGTGTTCGTTACCAAATAACCCATGTAAGGAAATATACACTAAACAAATGCTGTGCAATATTGTGCATCACACAAAACATTAATATCTAAACCCCGCTCTACACTCGCGGCGCGAACGCATGCGAAAGACGGGAAACTCGAGTGTGTATGGTTTCGCGCCTTCGCGTTCGCGCTTCGCGCCGTTCTCTGATCAGTGTCTGTTTTTTGTCCCGCGAGAAAAGGTTAACCCTTGGTTCACAACGTGCGAACGCGAATGCATCCACACTCGCGGCTTTCGCAGTCGGGAGTGGTCTTGCGTGATTTTTTAATAAGCATAGTATTTTTATAAGGATTTTCGTCATCCACCATCTTGTCTTTCTCCGTTTCTTTATTATTTGTTTGTTATTTTAAATACAAAGATAACTGTAGTACGCTACAAGACATAACGCCACAGCAGCACTGACCACATCGTCGTCCATTTTCTTTGTGATCGCGAACGAAACTGCGAAACCTTGCGAGTGTGGACGAACACATTTTTTCGCGATGTTCACGGCGCGAACCACGGCGTGAATTCACAGAAAGATTCGCGCGCGAGTGTAGAGAGGGCTGTACACCTATATTTGAATGTCAGTGCGCCAATAGAAGACGTACACTACTTTCCTGTAACATTTATTTACTTACCAAGTGTGTGATGCAACTCAAAATGTCTTGCAGAACACGTACTTAAGTGTCTGTGATGCGCCTTAACCAACTTGCAGGGTGTCATGCACACAGCAAAAGAGTGAAGTATGCAGGCAAACAGCAACTTGCAGGCATGTTTTATTTCTTAATCAATTTCGTGTTCAAATTAAAGCACTCTTAGGTCCTAAACCAGCTCTAGCATGGCGGTCACCCAAAGACATCGCTGAATAGTTTCATGTGCCTACAAGTTTTTGATAAAAAATGCTCTGAGAAAAAGGATGTGATGGTTTTTTTTTGCACTACGCAAACCTGCACCACAGGCTTTGCTAAAAAAGCCACTTGAGGCACGAACCCAGTTGAAAAATAAATTGAACACGCATTTTTCCCCCATAGACACAGATGAATACACACCGCCAAAATCATTTAAATAAAAAGCGACTCTTGCTACGACACGATAAAGAGCAATTCAGTTCGCACAGCGCTAATTATCTACAGTTATGTTCACCTAGAAGTTACCCCTCTTTCTATCGCGTAAAGGTCATCGCTCATTATAGCAGCACGCCTCCGACACGGCAAATTACTTGTCAATCAAGTTAGGACTTTAAGTCAAATGTGTTAAAGTCTATTTTACGATGGCTAAAAAAATAGTGGACGGCCTCACCCGTCGGGCCGACAGCGCGCTTCAAGCGAGGAGCCCGCTCGCCGGCGCCTCACCGTCCGCGGGGTGACGCCTCGCCGTAAGCGCGGTGACACCTCGCCGGCCGCACGGTGACGCCTTGCTTGTGAATAAACAATAAACTGTTACCTCGCCGGTGGTGTGCCGGCGGCTAGCGGTCGCCTTGCTTACGGCGCGTTAGCGACTAGCCGTCGCCTTGCTTCCGGCGCGTTGGCGACTAGCCGTCGCCTTGCTTCCGGCGCGTTGGCGACTAGCCGTCGCCTTGCTTCCGGCGCGTTGGCGACTAGCCGTCGCCTTGCTTCCGGCGCGTTGGCGACTAGCCGTCGCCTTGCTTCCGGCGCGTTGGCGACTAGCCGTCGCCTTGCTTCCGGCGCGTTGGCGACTAGCCGTAGCCTTGCTTATGGCGCGTTGACGACTAGATTTTTCGAGGCGGTGCCGGGGCGCTGCCGTGCTGGAGCGGTGCTGTTATAATGGGCGATGACCTTAACTCTTGCAACCGACAAGACGAGCCCGCCGGGTACTTGTAGCTTCATACCTAAAGTGTATTCATCTATGCCATAGGGCAAAAACTATAAAACGCAACCTGCTATGACTCTTTAACTACATACTTCTTTTGTTTCATCCACGTTCATACATCTGGGGCCATACTTTGACGTGTTAAAGCCAAGATTTTTCCACTATGTGAGAGGGAGATGAAGCTATACAAGACTAACAGCACTATTCCTTTTTCACATCTGACAATTATTGCACTTACACGTCAAAACACGACCCCTGGTCACACATCAGCATTGACATGGAGAATGAACGCGTTAGCCTCACAAAAGTGACCACTCTCTAGAAAGCGACAAAGCGACTGTGCACGGCTGCTCAGTTGTTTTGTCTCTCTCTCTCTCTCTTCTACCTGTCTCATTTTTTTACCGAATGTCAAAAAGAACCTGTTAGAGCAGAACGATACACTCTTGACCGCTAGTGACGTCGACAAATCTGAATTCTAGAAAGAGACAACTACTGACCGCACATTCTCTTTGTCTCTCTCGTAGTTTTCGGTTTGTATTCACTGCGCATCTGTACACGGAATGCTCAGTCTATTCTCTATGTCTATGCACATCAGCACACATAACATAACAACCATAGAAACGGGTCTAAAAAATACAATAGACGAAGTATATTTAGTAACCAACACGACGTGTTGCCACGCCTTGCGCCGAACGCAGAGAACGCGACACGCGCGTGCGGGTCGCTTATCATGGCAATACGTGGTGTCCGGGTTTGTAACAAGTCAATCGTCATCCTGAGGATACCTCGTGCAGAGGTAAAACACGTGTCGATTTCTTACAGGGTTCTTTAAGAACAGTTAAGCGGATTATGTTACTAAATATACGTCGTCTTTTGTATTTTATAATGGATTTCCGCAAAGTCACGCCTGAGTCAATTAACTATCTTGAAATGGGTTTTGTCGACGGAATGACTGTTGTGATTTTTTATCTGTCATTTTGTCTATGCTTTCGTCGACAAAACCCGTTTTTATTGTTGTAAATGTTATTTTGACAGCTCAAAAGTATTCATTGCGTTATTTATCCACTTTCCAGTGCCCAAAAGAACGTAGCGAGCGTGATGGGCGCCTTGTCCTCCACATCGTCTTCGTTCGGCAACGCGGCCGCCTCCACTCGGCTCGACAACCAACCGAATGGAGCTTCTCCACTGTTCATTGATGACACGCTCAGACAACAGGCTCTGGCCGAAGAGGAGGCTGCTATGAATCAGTATAAGGTAAGAGAGACAAGTATGTAGGGAAGTTTGGAAGATGGACAGAATTTAAAGCGTTTTTAGAGGATCGAGTCTCTGATCAGTAAATGGCTGACATGCTTGCATCACTTGCATGCATGTTTGCTGGTGTGATTATAGTAAAATAAAATAGCCCAACTTTCATAAAAAAAAGGCAAAAGTTTAAAATGGGACTTCAGAAAGGTTATTCCGTCTTTCCACCCCAAAAATCTTGATTCTTGGAAACGTATGTCCGAGAATCCACACTAAGCCTATAAATGCCGTTTATCCAATTAGGCCTAGTGTGGATTCTCGAACATACGTTTCCGAGTATCCAGCCTAATAAGCCCAATTAGCTTATAAATTCTGTTTATCCAACTAGGTCTAGGGTGGATTCTCGGACATACATTTCCGAGTATCTACTTTAGGGTAGATTTCTTGGGGTTGATATATGATATAAACGGAATAACTCCTTCAGAAACCAGTAAAAGGATGGTCAGAAGTATGATCAAATTAAACTTAACTTTCCAAAAGATCTAGTGTGTTCCATAAGCTAGCCTAGTTAGACTGGAAAATGGTGGGTACATATTCGCACTGAACCACAGATTCGTGATTGGCAACTGATAACATAAACTAACTCAAGTAAGCACTGCTTTTTAGACTAAATAATGTCTAATAGCATGCTACAAAATCGTAGCTGCCAACTTATTACCACAGAATAGTACATAAGGCTTCATAACTAAAATGCGGCGGGCTCGTATTGTCAGGCCAATTCAGTGAGCGTAACGTAGTCAGAAGTTATAAGAGTTACGTAATAAAAAGAGAGGCAACTTCTAGGTGAATATAACTGTAGGTAATTACGGCAGTGCAACCTGAATTGCACTTTATTACGTCGTAACAAGAGTCGCTTTTTATTTAAATGATTAATCTGTGCTATTATTTAACAAAGTAACATATATTACAGTGCTACATTACACTAAATAATTGTATTGTGTTTACTTAACGGTAATTTATAGGGTACTCGAGCTTGGACAACTAAAGGAATATTATCTAGAAGTAACATCCAATCTTCTAAAGTGAGTCTTTTCTGCCCTCTGTGATTAATATAAGGGTTGGTAACGATCACATTTCTACATTATTAACAAGAATAGTCTACATTTTAACATGTGTTCGATTTCATATCTACCCTCAAACTACGTAACCGGTGAGGGAATATTCTTCAGATTTATAATGTCACTATAGATTTAGGCCTTATGTCGTTTGTCCACCGCCACCGTCAACAGAACGTCAACGAGAGACGAGATTATTCGAACCGAACTTGACGTCCGGTGGACGCTGGACACGCGGCCATAGTAAAATGTATGTATCGCTACTGCGGCGCCGGCACCTCGTTCTCGTTGACGGTGCCGGTGGACAAACGACCTTACTGTCCCCGTTATGCGAATAAATGTAACATTACACATTTTTCTTATCTAACCTCGCCTTTAACGTTAGATATCTCTTTTCAAGACAAACAATTCGAAAAACACTTCTTTTTGTTGTCGGATTATAAATATTGGAAACAGAGTTGACAAGCAGTTCTCAAGCATAGTTACTTCTGAAAGCTCTTTCAGTGCAAATGCAACCAACTAAGGTGTAACTTGCAAATAATGCAAGGCAATTATTATTAAAAGAAGAAATACATCACCAACGATACAATTTCAGGTTCGCTTATACCAAGGTGAAGAATGGACAGGAGAAGAAGATATTAGTGAGATTTCTGAGATAGTAGTAAGATATATACCAGGGTACTATGTGTTGCTTAGGGTACAGCTTTGGGAGCAAGGAATATCGGTGTGTCATTCTTGCAGCAAATATCATAAGGTGTTTAGGCTTTGGTCTCCTATTTTATGCTATACTAGCTGCTGCCAGCGGTTTCACCCGCATGGACTCTTTTCACTACTATAATATGTACCTATGTATTATACATATAAACTAGGAATGCATCCGATACCGATACCGATATCGGCGATACTCGAAGTTTGCCGATATATCGGCATCGGCGATATTTTTATGGCCGATACAACGATACTTTTCAAAATTCGCGCTTTAAAAGTTTAATGTAAACGCGCGTGTTGTCTCGTCTATTTCGCTGCAAACGAGGCATGAACTAACTATGCTCGGGGAAACCCCGCGCTTTATTCAGTGTCTTGTTTCACCCGCCCACTTTGGCCTCGCACTCGCTTAACTATCCCATTTCGCTAGGTTGACTGTTGTCGTGCGTCTAATCTCAACCTGTCTAAGGTTTTGTTTAGTTTGTCCTGTTATTTATTCTTTTTATATCTTCTATAATATAAAAATGAGTCGCTGAATGTGTTGCTAAGCGCAAAACTCGAGAACGGTTGGACCGATTTCGCTAATTCTTTTTTTTAAATATTCCTTGAAGTACGAGGATGGTTCTTACGGAGAGAAAAATTCTAAAAAAAATAAAAATTAAGGAATCGACTGTTAGGCGATACGAAGTTGGGGGTCCAAACGCCTCCTGCCGGAGGCTCTACGCGGGGGTCGTGCGGTCCATGGCCCTTTACGGGGCACCGGTGTGGGCGCGAACCTTAAGGTTGCGGCCAGCCCGCCGGTTGCATGCAGCCCAAAGGGTCATGGCTATCCGGATGGTCCGGGGATACCGTACGGTCTCCGGCGAGGCGGCGAGCCTCCTTGCCGGAACGCCGCCATGGGATCTGGAGGCGAAGGTCCTCGCCCACATTTGGGAGTGGCGCGAGGAGATGAAGCGCCGGGGTGTAACTCCGCTGCCGCGAGAAATCACGGTACAGCGGACAGAGCTCCGGCGGGATCTCATGGCGGCTTGGAGTGTGCGATTGTCGCAACCCAGATTTGGGCACGCCACAATTACGGCGATAAGTCCCCTCTTTGAGGAGTGGCTTGAGAGGCGCCACGGCGTCCTCACCTTCCGCCTGACGCAGGTCCTCACCGGACACGGTTGTTTCGGGAGGTACCTGTTTCGCATAAGGCGGGAGGAAACGCCCGGGTGTCACCATTGTGTGGATCGTCCGGAGGACACGGTGGAGCATACGGTGGAGGTTTGCCCGGCTTGGGTGGACCACCGCCGTGTCCTCGTGGAGGCGATCGGCGGCAGTGACCTCTCGCGTCCGGCCCTGGTCCAGGCCATGGTGCGGAGCGAGAGGGCATGGCAAGCCGTCACCTCCTTCTGCGAAGCAGTAATGCTCGCGAAGGAGGAGGCGGAGCGCGCGAGGGAGTGGCAGAGGCCGCGCCCTACCAGCCCTAGCCGCCGCCGCCGTAGGAGACTTCCCGGGCGTCGGGAATTGATAGCCGATTTCCGGCCACCGTAGGCGCGGGCCTGCGGACGGAGAGCAGAGGGCAGCTCGCCGTCCGATAAGGACCAGGCCCGGGTCGACGGCGCGTCGTGTTCCACGCGCGCCTCAAAGAGATGTCAGCAAAACTGACGGGGTCCGTTAGGGCCGATGCCTGCCGGGGTTACGGGTAGTCCCAAGGGGAAACCGTGGCCCCTGGCATGGCAAGGGAAGGAACACGGGTGGGTTTTAGTCAGTAAAAGTCTGACACGCCCTTCCGCTCCGCCCAGAGCGGGAGAAGTCATTGGATGATTTCCCACCCAAAAAAAAAAAAAAAAAAAGGCGATACGAAGTTCGCCGGGTCAGCTAGTTAATTATAAAAAAATAACCTGACTTGTGTTTTATTTATTATAGCTTCATTTTTTATTTCAATAAGCGTATCGGTATCGCCGATATTTTTACAAGAGTATCGGTATCGGTATCGTATCGGTAAAAAGGCGTATCGAAGCATCCTTAATATAAACCTTCCTCACGAATCACTCTACCTATTTAAAAAAACCGCATCAAAATCCGTTGCGCAGTTTTAAAGATCTAAGCATACATAGGGACAGATAGCGGGAAGCGACTTTATTTTATACTATGTAGTGATAGTGATGCGACGTCTGACTTCAGCGTCAACATTCCGATCGATGTCTGAACGCTACGAGCGTTGGCGGTCGATACGTCCGCAGTGGACGATGACGCTTCAGTCGTTGCGTTGTGTCACTTGACACGAAGTGACGCTGCCATGGTTCGCCGCGTACGACATCAAGACGTTGATGTCGAAGTGTGAAAGATACCACAACAGTACATTTGTATAGTAAGTATCGTGACGCGGCATACGGCGTGACGCTGTAAGCGGCCGACGGCGTTTATAGGAGACCATAGCCTTATTATGAATATTTTGCTGTGTATAAGCAAAGTTCGAAAATTACCTCTGTTATTGTTATTCATGTGATAGTCTTATATCCGTGCTGTAAAGGGAATATTATATGCTGTATTTTATATTTATTTGTAAATGTCCAACCATTATTATGAAAATTATCACCATTTCTTGCTACGCGTCAGCAAAGGGTTATAGTATATTTGCTATAGTTTTTATGGAAAGATTTTCATCATATTTTGTGTTTGGGAGAGTCACACACACACAAATTCATACATTGCACAATTTAATTTGCCACACATTTGGTTGTATGTCATCATCACCACAGACTGAATTTATTTGTCAACATCTTTCTACAGCATAATATCATTGTAATCATAAATGATATAGGCTACACTTTTTCATCATTTTCGACAGACTGGCACACTAAGTGATGTCGCGCACTCGACGGCCACTACTCCAGTGTGGCCGTCTAGCGATATTGTATGGTCTGCGGCTAGTTGGCCGTTGCGACCAAGAGCGCGATTCGTATCGATTTCTTAGTTTACCAGGTCGCTGCGATCACTGGTCGTGGTCTCGTGGCCGTCTAGTGCGCGAGGTCCCTTAATGTAAAAGAAAAGAAAAACCATGTTGTTTTGTAAAAAAATCTCTGAAACATTTGTATACCATGCGATCAGAGAAAATGAGTGCATTTGGCCGAAAATACTCTGACACCGCTTAGGGCTTGCGCACATCTGGTGAGAAATAAATATCGACCTTGGAGCACTTGAAAAAAGTTGCCAAATAAATAAAATTTCATTCACTCGAGACCGTATCTAAGCGGAAAGAGGCGCGCGTGTCAGTTTATTTATTTTCAACTTTATTTTAAGGCACGTAATGTTGATATTTATTTGGCAGTAGCAACGACGCTGCGCTACGCCTCGCCAGATGTGTGCCAGCCCTTAGATTAGTCAGTCACACTATATAAAATTCAAAAAAATACTCAACTGAAGTCTGTTATACTGTGAATACGTCACATTATGCAGATCAGTCATTCTCATTCATTCTGGGGCCTTACTCCCGAAACCGATTCGATTTTGATTTGGATTTCGATTCGAACTCGATTCTGATACGAACTCGATTCAAAACCTTACTCCCGAACCAATTCGAATCGTAAACCAAGATCGGCATAAGTTCGAATGTTATCAGCGTCGTTAGGCGTATCCGGCGATTACGTCACCGTCAAGTCTTTGGTTAGTAACTTCTAAGTGGTTGAATGTTTTTACTTCTCTATCACTTTCCAACGTAAAAAATGATACCCTAGTGCTTTATTTACGATTAACAAACAAAACTTATAAAAAAAAACATATGATTTATTATTATTTTTGGGAATAAATAAAGTGAAACCGAACCACGACTTGTATTTAGATAGTCTGTGCCACGAGCTGTAGTGTCAAGTGTCCAATCGTATGCGAAGAGCGCTGTTGATCAAAAGTTTATTTGTGTGTCTGCTGCTATAATTTAATTTCAATTCATATTAATAATGAAAGTATAAGATAGATTTACTTTGGTACGTAAGTGTTTTAATGTAGGTATGGTAAATTTGCGCATGCGTATAGTACGTTTATAAGTTTGTGATTAATGTTTATGTACTCTTAGAATTCTTGTGTGACTTGATAATGTCTCTTCCATCATATGTACAAATGGAGAAGTTGTTGCAATTTTTAGAAGAAAATCTCGGCATTGCCAAAGGGCCTATACGTTCTGCACAAGCTCGCCAACAGACAAAACAAAATTGGGACAAGGTCACAATAAAGATAACTTAAATATTTATGCTATCCGAATGAATGGTAACCCGGTGTACGTCTACGTCTTGTTTGGTTAAAACATACGTTTATAATTTAAAATGTCACTTCGCCTGGTTGGTTTATTCATGAATGGTGTTAAATCTTCTACCTATTATATCAAACAACATCTTCGACAAACAATAATTTCTCCGAAATTCTTCCTTATCCATTTCCATAGCCCGGGTGTTATAACGACTAATCCTAAATCGTATGGAAATAAAAATAGAAAGAAAAAAAAAAAAATAAAAAAAAAATAGATAGAAATATGCAATATTTCTTCTTGCACAAATATCCATACGATTTGCTTCCTTAAGAACATTGAAAAACGATGCCAGGCGAGCCATAATAATAAAGAATTTGAAGAAATATTGCAGTAAATAACACTAAAAAACCTTACTCGATCTCAATAAAGTAGCTTCTTTGCTATCGTGTAATTTGACGTTTAGTTTCGATCCAACAACTCGATAATCAACTGTCAGATGTCGTGTGGAGTACGAACTTTTCGATCCTAACGAATCTCTCGATCGAAATTAGTTTCGCTTCGAACCACCGCACGATCGTGCGCTAGTGTCGGATTCAAGAGTATGAATCAGCATTGAATTCGAATAGAACTCGATTGATTCAGAACTCGAAGCTGTCGGGAGTAAGGCCCCAGATCGCATAGTACTGTCCTCATATCACTAGCTTAAGGTGGCGGCCAAGCCATCCCCCAACCACCCACTCAAAAACAACCCTTCTCACCCACAGAACAAAGTCCAATCTCCGACGAACGCGGCCAACAACCCGTTCCTCTCTTCAGCTCCTAGCAACCAGAACCAGTCTATAGTGGACTTGTTCGGACCTGCGCCCGCTGATATATCTAGTGCTACAAGCAAGGCGTCAGATGATCTGTTGTCGCTTGGCAATCCGTTTGCTGATAATATGTTTGGAGGTAAGTGAGGAGGGAATTAATAAAATGTTGGGTACAGATTGGGCCAATGTTTATTATCTCTTTTCTTTATTAGAGAAACCAAACAGCTGTATACCTATAAAAAAAGAGAAATGTCTTAAGCAAAGATAGCACGCGTAATTATTTTTTATGTTTTTGCAATTCGCAGGTCAGTGTCAGGTTGTATTTTGATTAAAATATGATTCTTGACCATAACAAATATTTATTTACAAAATTAGAATCATTAATACATCTCTCTAAGTTAGATTTGTTCTCAAATGTCATGATTTCATGAACAAGTCTAACTTAGAGAGATGTATTAATGATTCTAATTATGTAAATACATATATGTTATGGTCGCGAATCATATTTTGATCAAGATACAACCTGACACTGACCTGAATCTGCAAAAAACGTAAGAAAAATTGAATTTCACCCCAATAGCATACCTTCGCCGCGAAACCGTAGCAGCGAAACCGCAGTAGTTCAATTCAACTGGCTCGCGTCATGTTCCGCTACTCGAATTTTGCGTAGCGGAACATGACGCAAGCCAGTTGAATTGAACTACTGCGGTTTCGCGGCGGAGGTGTGCTATTAGCGTCAAGGGCTACTTTTGCGGATCCATCTTAAGATGTACCTTAATTACAATATACTACTTTTAATATGGTTAGGGAATGGAGTAGTAGAGATGTGTCGATTAGCAGCGCTAGTGATAACCAAGTGCCGTCAAACATTGGTCCATGTTATCTTTTTTCCAAATTCCAACAAAATACTACTCTGTGAATCGTTTAGTCTGTCGACTATCGATTCATTGCCTACAAACTCTTACTTAACTATTTCAAATAGATTAGTTTATTGGCCCAGTTTGTACCCACAATAAGAAAAAGTGAAACTGACACAATTAGCTGAACAGTAACGAGAAAAAAAAATTATATCTTTTATTCTGACGTACGTTTTAAAAGTTTACAATTAATTTGTAACACAGACAGACAAGAAAGACACTTAAATATTCTTAGATCCCATTCGATTTGATTATGAATTGGTCTAAAATCAATGTATATTTCGTGTAAAACTAATAAAAAAGTAACTAAATAAAATCTATGGAAACCTAACTGACTAAAATTATGGCTTACAGTACTAAAATATTTGTAATTGTTATTAATAATTAATTTTCCACTGACATAATAGTTTTTGTCGGACACATGATAATATTTACGAATTATATCAGAAAATAAAAACCGCTGTTTTTACATAATCGTCATACACAATATTATTTGGAAATGAAATCATCATGACAAGTTGTAAACAGAATTTTCGAGTCAAAACTGTAAAAAATTATACACTGTTGTAAATAATCTGGTGCTAGTAGAAATCTAGGAAAATTGGGAAAGCACTACACATAAACCCTTCACACTGTATTATATAGCACATCCCTTAGCCTAATGGGGATGGTTGAAGCACTGTACACTCTATTCACAAACACATAAGGTTCAAAGTGGTAAGTCGCCACAACAAACTGAATACCGATGCAGTACACAATACAATGAAAGAATACTCGAAACAAATTAGTTGAGGCATTTGTAACTGGTAAAGATTCAATAAATAATGTAATTATTATTTTGTATAAGATGGGTGGCACCTCTGCTTATCCCTTCGACGAATGCAAGCGTGATGTTATGTTTTCTTCGTATAAAATCGTCGTCAAAGAAAATACAGAAAAATAATATTACCAGCTACAAATAATTCCACAACACATACATTAAAAAACTACCATTTTAGTAGTACTGCATTGTTATTAAGTGCGGCAACACTTTTAGCGGCGCCTGCGACGGGCGCGCCGATGTGGCCACAACAACAACAACAACAGCCGAGCAACGGCTTCGCGGCCTTCCCGCCTCAGCAACAGAACAACTCCTTTGTGTCCGAGGCTAACTTCTCTAATGTTTTCGATAACACTGATTCGGCAGGTGAGCTTTCACTAGTAGTCATTGTGCTGGGGTTGCCGTGTTGTTTGGTGATTACTACTATTTTGGTAGAATAAAATAATTATTGTGAATTAAATATCCTGGAATTGTATACAAAATCACCAAAAAATATGTCATACGCGATGGAATTCAAAATGAGAATCAAGCTAAGTAATTGATTTCAGATACGACTACAAATATAACAGTATACAAAGATGACTGAAAACTGGAAGTCCATATCAAACAACACGGCAGCCCAACCCTTGCTTAAAATAAAAATCTATTTCTGGTGATGGTGTTTCTATGTAAATTCAATAATATGTATATTCTTTGTAAAATAAAATGTCAAAAATTTCTTGTGCAAGCTGCCGCGGCTAATCCGTTCATGGGTATGGGAGACCTCAGTCAGCCAATCTCCGCGTCACCGGCCCGTCCCCCTCCCCCCTCCATCCCCCCACAGCCTAAGTCAGCCTTCGACGACCTCGAAGACGTCATGCGCATGTCTCTGGGAGGCTCCCCAGCCAAATCCCAGCAGCCAATCACACAACAGCCTCAACCAATGGCAGCGCAGCCTTTCAGTGACGTCATGTCTATGCCGATGTCGCAGCCGATGATGTTCGGATCGCCGGCACGACAACCTATGATGCCGATGGGAGCGACCGGTTCGATATTCAAACATTTAAATGGACCGTTTTCATTGTTGTTTTTTTAATAGCTTGCAGAGTTGCCAGTAATCAACGTCGTGTGTGCTTTTTAATTTTTTCATTCACAGGACTTTTAGTTTTTAGTTGTTACCCTTTGCACAGGTTTTGTGTCGCATTAAATTGTAAATAAGCCAGTGTTTCTGTTTAGTTAATTTATTTTGTTTAATTGTTTATAATTTTTGTTTTATGTATTTGCTGTAACACGTCCATTATCGTAATCCTTAACTGAACCTTGATGATAGCATGAAAAAGTCACGTCATCTTCGTTAATTAAACCTCATCTATGTTCACTGCATAAGTAATGCTATGTTCAATTTAAATCGAAAGCATTAAACACCACATTTATAACTTAATAATATCTACATTCCGCTTTCTGGTTTATTATTATTTATCATCGAACACGGCTGAAAATCGTCATTAAAATCTCATAAGACATAAGTTTTGCTAGTAATCACTACTGCGAACAAATATGAGCCTTACCATGACTGACTAAGATGCGTTACAGGTCAGCAACCACAGCAACAGCAAGGCAAGGTGTTGACAGGTGACCTGGACTCTTCGCTTGCCCAACTGGCCAACAATCTTTCTATCAACAAGACAGCTACAGCGCAGAAGTAAGTGGAATACCCAGTGTTGAAAAAATACTTTTTTTATTCTTACACTCATTGTCATGTGCTAAAAGTAGTTTGGTCAAGTTTCAGTCAAAAGTTCTACATTCAAAACAATTCGAAATCGCTCGATCAATGCGCAAGCGACTTTATTTCTAATGCTTGTCACTACGCGCTTACTCAAGCATAAACACTAACGCCTATGCAAAAACACTGTACATTTAATTTACCTTGCTTCATTGCATACAAAAATCACAATAGATTAAACCCATATTTATAATAACAAAATTCTACTTCTACATAATACAAAAACTTTTTGACTGAAACTTAACGCGTTCAATCCGAGTGGCGTAAAGTGATTATAGCTAGTTCATTGCCATGATATCTCTTTGGAAATATCATGTCAAAAGCACCTGTTTATTTTCTTTTTAATTATAATTATACTATCATGAGACAAGCTGCCTTTTCATATTCATCAATCACTATATCTGTTGAAAGAATTTAACTTAGTAAATTTATAAAAAGGCAACTTGTAGTGAAAGCATTACTGTCATATTTACCGCCAAATTTCATAAAAGTGACAGTACTAATTCAGTTGCGATAACAAAAAAAAAACATCGCCGAAAAGTTGCGTTCAGAATATTCTTTTTTCGAATTTTCGACGTAATGCTTTCATACTTACCATGGTACGCATGTCCGTACTCACACCATTGTGGTGTCGACTAGACCGATGCAGTGGAATTCGCCGAAGAACGCGTCGAAACCTGGCCAGACGTGGACGCCGCAGCCCATGCAAGCGACTACGGGAGCCGGATACAGACCAATGGTAAGGAACACCGCTTTACACAAGTAGTTTTATAGTTGGCAGAATTGTACACGCCAAATTTTCGCTTTTAATAGAGTAAAAATTTAGTGAATTACCTAAATTATTTTTAAGTTAGTTCAAAATTATTATTTTCGGGGTCAAAATCAAGAAAGAAGTGTGGGTTTTTTTGTTGTGATGGACATTTTTTGATGAAATACTTAAAGCTAATATTATAACGGTCAACATCGGCATTGCCGTTTTAGTATTTATTATTTGGTTACCTTTGCTTTAATTAATAGTTATTTTGGCATCGCAAGCTCTATTAGATACACTCCCACATTTAGAAAGCGCGTTGGAGTGCACGATTCTGACAATATTACACCCTACGTCCATGGTTTCTCAATATTTAAAATTAGAAACAAATGAAAAAAAAACCTCATTTTATAATCTGGTAACACTAAGCTGCTGTGCCTAAAGAAAAGTAAAACGTCTTTTGAGAACCATAGGACCATGACGAAGTCACAAACAACAGGCAGCATTACAGCAACCGCTGCGCGATTCTGTTGCTTTAAATGTCGCATCATTTTATGCTAAAACCTTGTTTGCTTTTAAAGCTCGCTCTTTTATGTTCTTTCTTCCCGTAGCATGCCTTCCTTTTTGCGTTGCAGGGCCCAGGCATGACACTCCCAACAATGCCCCATACTATGCCCCATGCATATCACCCCCCGCATTATATTATGGTAAGTTAGCTACTTTTTTTGTTTCGTTTTTTGTTTCTTTTTCGCTTCGCGTAGTTTACACGCGTAGTTTAGTATTTTTTTCCCTTTTTTTGGCGAGACTTGTAAGTTGATTTTGACAACGCAATCTGCTTATCCTGTAATTGAGGATATTAGGTGTGAACCCACAAATAAACTATTCTTAAGTAGGACAATTTTTTTCAGTATTTCTATATTTTTTTCTAAATTAAGGTCTTGGTTCACTGAGTTGTAATTTAATGAGTAAAATTTTACATACGAAAACGAAACACAACAAAAAGTAATATTTTAACGTTCATAAAAGGCCCTCAACCCTCTGAGCCAAAACCTAATAAATCTAATCTGAAATAAGGTAATATTTTCTTCAGTTTGAAAGATTTCCCGCATGTATGGATGAACTTTTGTATGATTGTATGAAACGTTTGCATGAATAGTGTCCTCATGTCACCTCATACTTTTTCTGAGAATGTTAAGTGTTGTCATTCAGTGTGATTAATTTTGTATGAGCGCATTCTCTTGCTGTTTTCTTCTGATTTAGAGAAAATTGCAATGTCTTCTGGTCTACAATTTCGAACACAATTATTATTGAGTTTAGTAAGGTAAATTCTTCTAGAAGACTTCTTGAATTCTATACACTATCTCAACTTGTCCGGCAGCATTGCTGACAAGCCAGCAACCACATGATTTTCCGGTGTGCAAGAAATGTCATATTCTAGTTATCTTAACAAAAAGTTGAAATTCCTACCCACAGCAACAGCCAGGCATGGTAATGGGCATGCAAGGCGCGCCAATGATGCCAATGGGCATGGCCCAGCCCATGCGGCCCGCCGTGCCTCCGCAGCCCGCAACCAACCAATTCAGTTAAACACCACCTTTATAATTTGAGGTTTACGTTCATAAGGCGACCCGACTGCTTAGAGTATTGTACACCGGTATATGAACCTGGTTCAACGGCGATCCTACGTAACGTGTTAAGAAGAAACTTAAGACAAGAAAGACTCAAGTCTAAATATAAGATTATTTTGATGTAATAGCGAAAAGTATTCTATTTAGTCAAATTTTTGAAAGTATAGGATTTTTATGTAATAGGTTTTGTTGGAATTGAAATTATGATAGTTTTGTTTTTGAGCTCAATTTTTTTGAATTTATTTAACGAAGGAAATTACTAAACGTTAGTTTTAGGACTATTGTCACTATTCATGCTAATATTATATTTAAAATATTTATGTGAATCAAATCTTTTAATGTATTTCTGTCTTGAAATAAACTTCTTTTAACACTTCTTATACAAAATACTTGATTATCTCAAGTATGTTTGTAAAACGATCAAAAGCAGTCGGGTCATAAATGTCATCATTAGCTGACGTGTAATTGGTAGGTCACTTATCTTTTAAGTGCACCGTTTTGTTGCGATTTTTAAACGGAACATAATAATGTCAATAAAGATGCGTTCATTATGAATTTACGATTGCAAGTCGAAATAAAAACTAGTTATTTTTTTAAAGTTACCTGTATTTAATAGTTTGATGGGGAACGATTGAATGGATTTCTCGGCTTTGATTTTAATTATTTGTTTTCCATCCTATCAAAGTAATGACTTTGTTAGAAATACAGTAATGAGTTTTTTTTGTCTTGTATCACATTAATAATTGAGACAACATTTCAGTAATTTTTATAAGATTTTATTTGCCAATCCATATGATTATATTAAAAACATTATGAATAATTAGTTTCGATTGGAAACTATGATATGTATTTAAATTAATTTGTAATTATGTAATCAAATTTCGAGAATTTCTTTTTTCAATTAACTTTTCGTTATTTGACTTATGATAAATTATGAAATATTCTTATGAAAAAGGTGCGCAGTTTTTATTTTATTTTTCAAAATTATACACATCACATTCCATACTTGTACAAAGAGAAAAATAGTAAGTTATTATGAAGTGCTTGTTAACTTAGATTATTTCCTACCTTTGGCATAGTCAGTATTTATGAATTGGAATTGAAGTGAGTTCTAGTTTTTTTTTATAATTTTTTATCCAGTTTCGTGTAATCAGTGAGCTGAAAATGTAAGATTTATTTTCAGCATCATATACATAAATAAAGTTTAAAATCATAGTTATATCGGGTAGATGTCACATAGGTACCCTTAATAATACTATTCTATAACTTGAACTATTTACTAATTATATTATGTGTATAAAAATAAATACTTGCATATTTAGTCATATTTACTAAGCCTACGTGTTTTAAAAACGAATGTAATTTTTGCGCTAAAAGTAAGTCTGCTTTTGGGTAATAAATACAATCGGTAAAAAAAATACTTATTTCCATATCCTCCAGTTATCTTATGTAAAAACTGTATTTGTCATATAGAATATTATGTATAGAGGGTTACGCATTAGATTGTTATAAAATTAGATGTTACGGGTGTATATTATAAATGTATGGCTGTTGTGAATATATGAACTAGGTGCTTGCTCTATTAAAGGCCCATTTCCCGATGAAAATTCAGAATACAAAATTTACCGCAATATGAAAGATTATCCAAAGATCTTATGTGGATGGGACCCGAAAACTGCTATGAATATTCGTTTAACGCTCTGAAATCGTTTGGTGCGTTAAAAGTTGAAGTTTCTTAACAATACAAAAGTATGGACTTAATAAAAATACAGTTGGATATTGCCAAATATATTGGAACAGTAGTCTACGCCCTAACTTTATATAGTCTTAACAGTTAGTATCAATACTTTGTACAAACGTTATAGTTAAATAAAATAATACTGTTCGCTTCTTGTGATATTTCATTTCTAAAGGCTGTAATCATAATCAATATTTCGAAGTATTAAAAACTGCTTTATTTTTATGAATGTTTCTTAAATCTATCGTTTGGACAAAGTATTGTGTAATGTTGCCATCGTTAACGCGTTCATAATAAAATTACGATATAATTAAATCACCCGTGATTTTCGTATGGCAACACTGTCAATGTTGCTGCACTATAATCAATGTTACTTATAAAATATATATTAACAGGTCCATGTAGCTGTATAAACATGATTATTACTGTAGAATAGACGCAAGACATAATGTTTGAACAGCTCAGCCGTGTGGTTCAATGGTATATGTAAATATAGGTGTTGCATAGTACACAGTGCTACTTTTACCCTAATCTTTTACTCCATCTTATTCCACATTTTATAGGCCAATGACTGTCTATATTTCGTTATAATATCTACATTTTTGCTGTTCGGTCGTATTGCTAAAGTCAGGTAACTGCACCGATTGTAAACATGTCTTAAAATGTTTGATACTGTTCCTTATGCAGCTGATTTTAGCAGTATTTCACGGCTCTATCGCTGTTTTCATAGACGTGTTTTAGTGAGCAATGATAGTGCTAAATGTTAGGCTAATTTGATAATCCAAATTAATGATATATGATATCATTTGCAATATATGTTTGAGATCTGTTGATTATTTCATCAGTTGAAATGATTGCTAGTATTTTTGTGCAATATTTTTTTTTTGTAAATTTTTATTCTTGGCAACACTCATGTTGGTATAAATAATCTGTTGTCGTTGATGTGTGCTTCAATAAAAATTATCTGCAGATTACCTGCTGCCAGCACAATAACGACGGCATATCCATGTAGCTTTTGAAGTATTATAATTTCAATATAATTGATGGGCAAAGACCAGTGATTTGGTAGATGTTTTCAGTTGGCCATACTGTACTTCTTAGAGGGATGCTGTGATGTCAGGTGAATTCGACTGACTTATTTGAGGTGGGATTCGCTCTTAGTTAACTCTATAAGTTTCTTTTTATAAGAGAATACTAGTTAAACCACAATTTTTGAATTAGTTTTTAGTACTCATAGCGGCCTTTAAAATTTTTAAGTTGTAAATTTTATTCATTTATTCTTATTAATGTACCTACTGAGTTACGTTTTATGTAAATATCCCTTCTATGTTATTTACTAGCTGTCTTTAGATATTCAATTTAGTTTATTTATGAAATTAATAAATAAATCAATTAATATTATTTTTTCGTTTTTTATTTTGTTTACCCCTATGTTGCTTTTACCCATGGGTCCAGATCGAGCCTATCCAAAAAATGGAGATAATTATAAGTTCAAAAAGGAATAGAATTTTCTTTAAAAATAGAATAGTTGATCGGTTATCAATAGATCAAAGAATATATTTGTCTGTATACTAGAATATTGCTTGTCTGTTTACCTCTTATTCCTATGACAATACAATAAAATTATGTAACGGCCTGTTGTCTAAGAAAATTGTTGGTCTGTCCTAGAGAGTTATGCTTGAAGCTTTGTCACAGTTCGCGGTTGTTCACGTGTCCTAGGACAGTCCATAATGATGGCGAACCTAGTCGTATATTCAAGATCACAGTATTAAATAAAGTAGCACTTCATAGGCGTCTATCGGAAGTTATTGTATAGCTGTTAAAAGCAATTAGTTCGATAAATACTTTCAGGTTACTTTTTAGTTACTACATTCGTATTTTTGTGTAATATTAGCTAGTATGCCTTCTAAACATGAACATTGACAACGTACCTAGCTAATTTTAGTATTACACTTGGGTTTTTTTTACAACTATTCCCGATAGTTGAACAATACAAATACACCCTACGTTTATTGGAATAAAGATAATTTTGAAATAACGGGAATTCTTGCACAAATACTCCAAGCATATAACCAGTGAAATTACATATTGTAAATCAATCTAGAAAAAATAAAATAAAAATTATGTATTTAGTAACTAAAAGGTGACCTATCGTAAAATATATTTTTGTTAGAAGCCAAGTGTTCTCTCTACTCGTAAGCCAAGTGTTCTCTCTACTCATACGAACAATAATTTATTGTAACAATGTTTGTTCATTGGAACTACTTATAGCTTTTGAAAGTTGTGTACTTATCTTGTTGATTCTCAAATAGTGGGGCGATTGATCTATCTATAAACACAATAAATTAATAAAAGTTATCCACTGATGTTTTATTTCACGAAATCCTTATCCAACTGAAGAATATTATACTTACTGATTGCCACGTGCGTCTTGTGGTCACTAGCGAGAATGTTGAGTGTGGACAGGTGTGGTGTCCTGGGTTCGATTCTCGAGTCAAGCAAAAGAAGGTTTAAAAAAAAAGAGAATAACTCTGTAACAAAGCTCTCTCGTTTTATTAGCCCGCGAAATTCAAATTTTCTTACGTTTTTTGCAATTTGCAGGTTAGTATCAGTATGCATGTTGATCTAAATATTATTATGATTCGCGACCATCGATCACTCACAAAGAACATGGTTATAAACAGATAGTTTATAACCATAACTGCCATGACTGCATGTCTGCCTCATCCAAATCCTATAATGATTAAATACTATCGGGAATTCATGCAAGCCTAGTACTTTTTCTTAGGTTAGATACTGCTCAGAAATTGTACACGTCTAATGATTGCAATAGGTACTTACTATCTTAACTCATGCAAGCCTAGTAATTTTTATGGGAAGTTTCACTACGAGTATTTTTCTTACGACTGTACAAATAAAAATGGTTAGTAGACGTGGCGGTAACAAAATAGACTTTTTCAACGATTCGACGTGGCGGTAATAAAAGCGGAGAGTTTTCGGAGTTTTCAGAGTAGACGTGGCGGCGACTCGACGTGGCGGGAGTCGACATCAAGGGAATAAATCCTGCTATCATTTTCAGGATGCTGTGTGATTATAATTCTGTAAAGCCATGTTTGTTACATAAGAAAATTTGAATTTCGCGGGTGACCTTATTAGCGCATCCCCCATACGAGGGTGCATCCTAATAGTTGGCAACGTCGTAAATAGCTGTTAAATAGTTACCCGCCTGTTTTGATTAATTTGGAAATAATACCTACTGTATGAAAATACTAAATAACTAGAATATTAACCTAACTGCACTCACTTCAAGGCATCATTGGTAGGTCTGACTTTGATTGTGAAAATCTCCCTCAAAGTGTGGTCACTTTACTGACTTTGAATGCTGAAACCCAAAATAATGGAAGTAGGTAATGTATTTTTATCCTAACAGAAAGGGTGGATTTTGTAGTTCTAGTGTTGGTACAACTGGTATACTGATGTGGAGTTGACTGTACCTAGTGTACCTACCTACGAAAAAAAAAACTTTCATTGAACAACTAGGTATGTTGACTAGAAAACTATTATACGTAGGTACTGCTGACCCCTGCCCTGACCCTAATTATTTGTAAAAAATGTAATGGGACTCGGGGTGACAAATTAGTTAATTCTGTGAATGATGGATCGAATCTAGCGAAAGAAGTATGCACATACGAGACAATACGAGTTGGATTTGGAGCAAACTGATTTCGATGGCCATAGTAGTTTTGACAAAGGATTGGGTTCAAATAGGGTGAGGCTGAACATGATATAATATTATGCGAATCTATGGAAAAGGATGTCAGTAGTACTTAATAATTACTTGGATAAAATTCTAAGTTTGTATTGTGAAACAGAGAACATTTTGAACGCAGCGAAATTATGACATTTTTGGAGCTGGCAACACCAAATCAATCGATGACAGCGACGGATTTTCCCTATCGTCGCTGACGACATTTTGTCAATAAATTGTAAAATTGAAGAGAATTTAGTAAACTTTTCGTAGTGTATAGTGTTAAATAAGCCACGAAGATGGCAGACAATGAACAGAAAGCTATGCAGTTAATGGCCGAGGCGGAGAAGAAGCTGAGTTCTTCGAAAACTTTCTTTGGATCACTTTTCGGGTGAGGACAATGAGTTAATCATTATTTTGTTGATATTGCCCTAATTACGACTTAATTGATTTAATTACAACCTTCTTTTTAACTAAGGAAACAGTCGGTGCATAATTCATGCATGCATTCAACCTAATTGTTTAGAACATTTCGGAAATTGTAATTTCATTGTTGTACCACTTTTGCAGACAGAATACTCTGATTATTCTAATTGAAAGAACCGTGGTGCTGTGAATAATGTTCTCAATTAAGCACGGATATTATAACAATTTCGCGTTTGTATGTTGAGTTCTAACTATGAGTAATAGTGTTAACAAGTCTAGAATCCAATGTGAGCTATGATTCATGTACAAGGCATGACCTGCTATCAGGCAAAAATACTCATTTTATGTAATTTTAACATTATTCAAACAGGTTTTGAGTTACTGTAATTGTTATTTATTCTGTGTCACATGTTGAGATGATAAAAATTCAATTAAATCTTCAAGAAACACCACAAGATCAGCCGATGTGTGGATTAACTGTATAACTTTTATAGTACTAATAATCTATGTTAACAAGATTGCTTTAGATCCAATAATCTTAGAGGTTCATCACAGTAACCATGACTTATCATTTACCATAGATCTTAATAGTTTCACATTACACAATAATGTTGAACATAATAATGAGGAAATTTCCTGACCTACCACCACCTTATTAGGAAAAACCAAAATCTGAATTATTTAGCTACCAGAATCCTCAACATTAAAGAAACCTTGCGAGAAGTAAAAGAGAATGGTACAGTATGCACATTACTAACCGAAATGGCAAGTATAGAAATGATTGGATATGAAAAAAAAACCTTTAACAGTGGCTGATTGCTTCATTGTCTACCTTCAAGACATGTTTTTTTCTTTTTTAGCTTACTACAGAGTAAGCTTAAAAAGAAAAAAACACTTTGTCCAACCAAAGCCCTAAATTCTTCCATGTATTCTTATCTCAATCAATCTGCCCAGCCTTTTTCCAACTATGTTGGAGTCGGCTTCCAGTCTAAACGGATGCAGCTGAATACCAGTATTTTACATGGAGCGACTGCCTATCTGACCTCCACAACCCAGTTACTGGGTAACACTATACCCCTTGGTAAGACTGGTTTTCAGACTTTTGAGCTTCTGACAACCCATAACGACTGTCAAAGATAAATGAATGACATGATGATGAATGAGAGCCGGGAACAATGGCTTAACATGCTTTCTGAGGCATGAAGTATGGAGTAGTTGCAGTATGTTAAGATGGTCACCCTTCCATGGACTGACCGCAGCAAGCGTAGCTTAACCTGATCGATCCACCCGTGCAGTTGTTATTACTTACCCTAGAACCCCTCTGTGAATTCTTATCTATCTTTTATTTATTTATTTAAGAAAACATGCACAACATTACAGAACATTATTAAAATTTGTTGTTGTTGATGCATGTCTTCTTCCATACTTCAGTGGTGATCTCAGTATTGACTCCCTTTCTAGCTTTCACACAGCCACTTGCAGGTGATCAGGATCTTGCAATTTTCTATTTATCAATTCTTGAGTTCTGGAAAATTCAAATGTGTGTTATATTTATTAAAAACTAGCTTTGCAGACGTGGATCCTAATATTTTTTTTGTTACTCCTTATAATATCAGCTATCTACCAGTGACAGTTCTATCAAAATCGGTCTAGACTTTTCGGGGATTAGCCAGAACCAACGGACAGCTAGACAAAATTTTTTAAAATTGTTTTTTTTGTAATTTTCAATGAAGTTATATTAAATACAACAATTTCATTGAACATGTACTGAAGGTCTTGGCATAATAATTGATACATACTTAAACACTTTTTTTGTATCAACATAATAATGTACAATATAAGTATTCAGTACTTTGAAAACAAACAAACCTTGGGACTGAATTCAGTATGTAAATTTCTGCTTTGATAGTACCGTAGTTAGTAGAGTTAGTCTATTGCTTCTGAGAATCACACAGACATTTCTCTACAATACTGTTTCTTTTCAAATACCAGACTTATTACCGCACTACAGGACATAGAAGTACCTCTTGTCATACAACTAAAGGCTCCCACAAAAAGGTGCGAGTGCGACGCGCCAAAAACTCTTTCAGTGATAGGAGTCTACACTAATGCCAGGACCAGGACCAAATGCGCTCCTAAAATTAAATGGGGGGCCCGGCCCCCTCCCACTTTACTACTTGGTAAAGAAGGTTTAGAAAGAAAAGGTGTAGAAATATGTTTCTGTCGCCTTGTATGTTTACTTGTTGCCCCGTTGCGCTGTTATGCGAGTAACCTACGATGGCGCAACGGGGCGGTACCTACTATTTTGTGATTGGCTTTTTGTTTTGACGGAATTTATAGTAGATACTATGCCTATATTTTTGGAAGGGGGAAACCAAAGAAGTTTGCCCCCCCGTCATTGAGTACTACCGCGGTCCCTGATTACTAACACAGTTAAAAACTTTTTACATCACCACATAGAATGCGAGTGTTGTGTGAATGCCGCATGAGTGGTTGTAAAAGGCGATTAAAGGATTATATTACGAGAACTAGTTGCTAGAAAAACTTCTACAAGTGCCGGTTCTACGCACCTTGGGCAGTCAACCCCGCAAACATCTTGCTGACTGCTGCTAATATTACTACCAACTTACCAAGCCATGATCCATTCTGAGACAGTTTGTGCTGGTAATATGTAGATATAAAAACTATTACGCAAATACATAGTAGGATTATCTGCCATTGCCAATCCATTTGGCAAACGTGGAGAATTATAAAAAATTCGCAATACTGCAACTGTCTCAGTTTTTGGACATCTGCATCTTTGGCAGTAAACATCCTCATTGGTCTAATGTTCGCAAGCGCTACTGCCGAGGTATAAGTTCGATTCCCTGGTCGGGCAAAATGTTATTGGGTTTTTCCATCAAGAATTTCTCACGGATTTGTGCCCGGTTGATGGTAAAAGTTTCGCCCCCTATTACATGGGACTTTAAACATAACTGGCGAGATGCGGGAGTACTATAGGTACACCTCTGCCTAACCCTTCGGGGAAAAAAGACGTAATATTATGTATATTTACGAAAACTCGTGCTTCCTTGCAGTGGTTCATCGAAAGTTGAAGAAGCAGTAGACTGCTACCTTCGGGCGGCAAACCTATTCAAAATGGCGAAGAAATGGGCGCAAGCCGGTGCTGCGTTCTGCGCCGCTGCGAACCTGCATCTGAAGGCTGGTATCCGCCATGACGCTGCCACCAACTTCGTTGATGCTTCCAATTGTTACAAGAAGTGTGAGCCTAATGGTAAGTGGAAGTTTATTCATCAACATCAGCCTCCCGTCCATCCTTATCCCAATTTCTGCGGGGCCAGCGCGACATGTGTTCTTTTATACATATCTATTAGCGTCATCTCTGAGATGACGCTAATAGACTACTGAGGAGTCACACCTACAGTCCGGCCGTCGAAAGATTGCAATCCGTCAAAACAAGTTTCAAATTCTATTTTTCGAACGGGCAACTACAAATCGGGAGTACGGGACAACTGTCAAATCTTGTTGTCAGTCATTCTTAGTTCAGGCCCCGAACTATTCATATGTATGTAAGTGATACGGAAAAGAAAATGCCCATAACTTTGGCCGAAATAACGGATTTCGTGGTTAGGCAGTAGAACCCCTGACACCTGTTAGGTGGACAATGTCTAGTAGTAATAAGGATCAAATTCGCAAAACATTTCGTTAGTATGAAACTGACAGCTGTCAAGAACGCATTCTCTCGACGACGACTTTATGTATGGAAAGTGGAATTTTGATAAGACTTTCACTTTATAGCGAGCAAATGTAGGGTAAGTTAGCTAGGTAAGTAGACGCTAGATGGTGGTGCTAGCGACGATCTTCGAAGGGTGGCTGGTGGCAGCTGGATGAGA
This sequence comes from Conistra vaccinii, assembly GCA_948150665.1. NCBI lineage: Eukaryota > Metazoa > Arthropoda > Insecta > Lepidoptera > Noctuidae > Conistra > Conistra vaccinii. Next base: position 17,734,703 of record OX411338.1, on the reverse strand, counting down.
GTGGCTGAGCCTTGAGTTAGATGGGTTGGAATTGGAACAGCCTGTTTTATTGGTGGACTGCCATAGGCCGATGATGGTACAGACGCCAGCACATCAAGTTACTACAATCTATCAAATCTCGTTTTTCCGCGAAGAATGCTGTCAAAATTTTATTGTGGACTAGTTTTATACAGTTCTCTAGTAGATTTTTCTGTACCTGTATATCTCAGCAATGGGCACTTATCTACCCATGTGCCTCATCGAAATCTGTGAAAAGACAAAGTTACTTACGTATTTTTCGCATTAGTATGGATGCTTTATTGCATACCAAAATCAACTTCCGGTCTGGTTTCAGTACTAGTAATACCAAAATAGCTCTTGCTTGGCCAGTCAATCATCAATCTCTTGCCCTTATCCCAATTTGGGGTCGGCGCAATGTCCTTCTTCTCTATTAGTCGTCATCTCGGTAGTCAGTAGTCACCCTTTCTAGCCATATCATCTGTCACACAGTCCATCCATCGTTTTATTTGTCTTCGCCTATTCTTATAGCCATACCATGCACATTCATACTCAAAACTTTCCTCAAGACAATTTCCTCATTCCTCCGCATCACATGCCCATACCATGACAACCGATTTCCGCACAATTTTTCACCGTCACCGGTGCCACTTTCAGACCTCCTCTTATGTACTTACTCATTCCATAGTCTATCCATTCGCATCACACCACACATCCCTCTTAGTAATTATTATGGAAACAAAGCTATTTCTAATTTACCGACTTCTAAGGAGGAAGGAAGTTTGCAATTCGTCAAACAAACATACATTGTTTGTTTTTTAACTGTAAAATAATAAGGCAACCGGTGATTCATCGGATTTCTAGATGCAAAGGTAACGCCCACATCACAAGCTTATGCTTATATTTTTCACGTTACCGCGCGATGATAACAGGCCGATAAGGTCAGTATAATTCAATATTTAACTTAGTTTGGAGCGTATGTAAATAAATAGATTACTTTTAACAAAGGTTAAAAACGTGAAAGTTAATTTTATCGCTGACATAGATAAATAATTAGTTAGGGCTCTCTGGGTCATTGGCCGTTTAACTTTGATAAAAAAATAGTTTGGAAAATCCAAAAGTGCACGCCTCATACTTATCACTCATTCATAAACGAAAAAGAAATTCAAAACATAGTTTAAAAATGAACAATTTATCACTTTTCATGAAGTCGTAATGTCAACGACTGACAAAGATATTTACGTTGGCAGTTGCTAGGCAACGGCACCGGATCAAGGTTGAAAATATTTAGATATTGATATTATATTTTAGTTAGTATTTTATTAATTATAATTAAACTACTATGAATAAAAGAGCCATTTTCAATAGGGTTCCTTCTACGGCTGAAACGAATGTATAAAAAAAAAATAGACTCAATTAATTGATTTTATCGCAAGCTACAATGTTTTCAGGGATCATAAATTGACGGACAGGAATTTTTTTTCAACTATTTTGATGCTTTTTCCATTTCTGCTGCATTAAATCAATTGTTAAAAAATACAATATTAATCTCCATTTAATCATCTATACAATGGTATATAAATTAAGTAGGTTCTGTGTACTAGCAGGAGTGAAACAATAAAAACAGTTGCAGAAATGGGGCAAAAAATATTTTTCGATCGTAGAGCACACTCTAATGCGAAGCATTACGAGTCGTGCAAAAATTAAAAAAAATTGATATGCAAAAAAATGTTCGTACAAAAAATCATAGGTAAGTCGACCGTGTGTTGATGTCATAATTAGGGTTGCCATCTTTAAAATAATTTGCACGTTGATTTTGAATGTCATTTGAATGACGAACGTGACCGTGAATTAAGGTCAGAATCTAATTTGTCTTGGTTTTTTTTTGAAGTGATAAGTAACTTTTTATGGGAGGGTAAACCTCTTCGTAACATAACGCGTTAAGAGTAGACTGACAGACTGTCAGGTCTTTAAGTTCCCTACGATCACGTCAATATACGTCCGCGACTTACGACTTACGATGGTAAGTCGCGAACGTTAACTGCAGTTAACTGTCAGTTCGAATGTGAATTGACGTGATCGTAGGGAACTGACAGTTAACGTCCGCGGACGCGTCCGATAATTTGTTCTCCACTTTACGGCGCCAGTCTGTCTGGCTTCCCTTTCTCTCACGCATACGGCAGCAGTCCCCCGCCGCGTTATCACTTCCGTCGAGCGTCCCGAGACGCACAGGTTTTTTTTCTCTCTTTTTTCTCTTGTAACTTGTTCTTCCAAAGAATAATCGACATCGGCTTTGCTGGCCATTTATAAAAAAAATAGAAGAGAATTGAAGATATGGCAACCTGGCTGATTAGCTTCCGTTAGGTTTCGGTCCTAAGAGCCATTAATTTATCTTGCTTGTTAAGGTAGACTAGCCCGTGAGCTGGGTTAGCTCATACGGTAAGTACTTTTAACCAGTGACCTACGTTCCCGTGGGGTAATTTCCGATATCCACGCGGGGAATAGTTTGTATTATTTATTAAATTCTATCTATCTACCAGAGAAGTGACCTGACACTGTTGGCTGAATTTTCGCTCCGTCATAAATCCGTTTTTTTGTTTGTTTCTTTGTTTGAACGCGCTAGAGGTGCGGAGGAGCTCGTGGCTAAGTAATAACAGCCGCACGGTTCGATCCATCACGTTAAGCTACGCTTACCGGGGTTGGTCTGTGGGTGGGTCAGGGGCGTAGACTCCGTACAAGCCGATTCCTATCGGCTTCCCTTCGGTAATTCGGAACACAACCACTCTATCGTCATTGAATAATCACACTATAAGTATTTGAATACAATTAAAACATTACAAAACGCCTACATAAAATTTTTTGTCTTTATATCCCAACAACAAAACATTTCGCTCTAAAATAACTCGTAGGCGCGTACGGGTTATCGTGAATTTAATTTCTATAGAAAATATAGTCCGTCTTGACGTCACTCGGTCACGTGACACCGCCCTTTCTTAGCAGCCGAGTAAACCGGTTTGCAACGAGTTACTATAGGGACAGTAGGCGAAAACGCGCTCGTGTGAACGAGAAAGAACTATGTATTGCTATTACTCACTCGTTCTCGCATTTGATATTCGGTTGTTGTCGTTGAGTATCGTAATGCGTTCGGCTCGGTGTTCGGACATCAAAACATTATTTCATCATTCGATTGACAATGTGTTGGTTTTTGTCGTAATCGCAACCATATAATTTGTTTACAGTAGTTAATTTGCATTTTGTATTCATTGTATTCATTAGTTTATCATTACTAGTACGAGTAATATTTGTTTTCAGGTATAGAAAAGTGATTAAGATAGTGTTTGTGTTATGAGTTTAGTGAAAGAAACGTACGTTGATTGAACTACGTTGTAATTAGGTATTTGGGGTAAGTAGAAAGTTTAATAAGTTGAACTTACATCATTAGAGTAGATTTGAAAAATGATTAGTACTATCAGTAGGATTAGGATGGCGGCAAATAGTTTTGATTGTTGCTTGACGAATTATTTACTTTGTGAGGAAACATGCTTTTCAAGGTTTGAAAATAAGAAACACATAATTAATACTGAATTCTTTATTAATACCTACATTATGAAACAAATTCCATAATTAAAAATACTTTTTGTATTATAATTACATTTGATTTCACTCTTAGAGTAAAATCAGATGTGCTGTCATCTTGTGTTGAAACGCCAAACTAGCTTCACAAATCTCAAAATAGTATTTCTACTCGCCGACAGATGTCGTTAAACGAATCACAGAACAACTTGATTATTTTTCGCTAATTCGTATGAAGAAAAAATCGAAACCGATCGGAATCGATCGTATTAGAAAAGTAAATCGAAATAGGAATTTAAGAAACGGTTTATTGACACCATTATTTTGTTAGATACACAAGAAGTAGCTTTTCGCGGCCACGATGAAGGTCTGAATTCCAATAACCGCGGTAACTATATCAAAACTTTGTTATATCTGAGGAAATATGATCCGTAATGAACTCGCATTTAGAACATCTTCAGTTCAGAACCCCGTGTTTTCTGGTCTCTCTAGTGATATTCAAAATGATTTAATACATTGTATTGCATCCGTTTTACGAGACCACATTAGATTAGAGATAGATAAAGCTCAATTTCTGTCTGTAATGATTGACGAAACTCCAGATGTCAGTCATAGGGAGCAATTAACTGTAATTTTTCGATATTTATCAGAAACTGGAATTGAAGAACGATTCCTGGGTTTTTACAATGTTTGTTTTTGGACACGTAAATAGTATCATCTTATCATATAGTAAATAGTAACATCTGCCTGTACAAGACTGAAGAGCCAGAAAGCTAGCCACAAATTGTAAGTAACTGGACTTCACGCACGGCTGCAGCCCATGGTTTTTTTTTTTTTTTTTTTTTTTTTTTTTTTTTTTTTTTTTTTTTCCTTTTTTTTTGGCTCCGGCTTACCTTTTCTATTACGGCACCCTTCGCCACTGGGGTGACCATCTTAACATACCGAGACTTCTCCGGACCTCGAAAAGCACGTTTAGCCGTTGGTCCCGGCTATCATTCGTGGATCTTTGACAGTCGTTACGGGTTGTCAGAAGCCCGAAAGTTTGACAACCAGTCTTACCAAGGGGTATCGTACGTATTGCCCAGTTACTCGATTGTGGAGGTCAGATAGGCAGTCGCTCTAAGTAAAGTATTCAGCTGCATCCGGTTATACTGGAAGATGACCCCAATAAAGTTGGGAAAAGGCTAAGAAGATTGAAGATTGAATATCAACATAATCTAAAGTATTCATATATTAAGTTATTAAGAAAATACTCTAATTTAACATATAATTTTTCTAAATCATTAAAACTACTCGTTTAGACGTGATCTTCAGTATAAAATCATTAAAAGTCGGATAGCGTTGCTGGAAAAAGCTAGGAAAATTGATTTTTTGAACGCGCAAATAGGATTTGTAGAATTCTTTTTGCATTTGGTAGCCCAACTCTGGACGTAGACTATAAACTATTTATCTTATCTTATTTAACGTCACGCTGGAGCCTTAGCAACTGAGCAAAAAGAATTAAAAGTTTGAAAGAACGGAAGTAAGTAATAGCACGGGCAGGCGATGCGATGCGACGCGGTGGGTCGTGGGAACACGAAATTTCATGATGATAATAATCCATAATAATCAGCTTATAATGTTCCCACTGCTGGGACACAGGCCTCCTCTTGGTGAGAGAGAGTGGGCCGTAATCCACTTCGCGGGCCCACTGTGTGTTAGTAGATGTCACATGTCTTCGAATCAGTATTTGGTTCTAGGACATTCCGGTTTCCTCACGATGTCCTATTCCTTCACCGTTTTGAGAGTGATGAAACAATTTAAAATTCAAAATATTTTATTTCACATAAACCTACACAGGCACTTATGATACGTCAGAAGCTAGGGCACGGTTCCAATTGATCGTTTCCTATGGAGAAAAGCCGGCAAGAAATTCCACAAAGTAAAGCGCCTGCCTGGTTTCGAACCTACCACCTACAACTCTGATACCAATGGGCCACAACTGCTCTCAATAAGTATACAGCAGAAATTAATGGCTCTTTGGAACGAAACCTAACGAAAGCTAATAAATAGAGATTGAACGGAAAAGTTGGAATGGTTTGCGTTAGTGATTGATTGAGTGAGAGAGGGAGCGAGTGCATTGGTCTAATTGGCAACGTTGTGGACCGGTTGATAGCAGGGAACTGTTTGGCCTGTGTCAATGTACACTTTGCTGATCAATGCCAAACTGTATGTATGCCTATTGCATACTGTGAATTGAATGAGGTATTTGAGGAGGGAGGGTTCCGGAGGGAGCTGTGGATGTGAATCAGACAGACTCTGTGATTACGTGTGCATGTGTTTTCTGTTTAGTTTATGAGACTTGATTATTGCAGGATATTTTGGGTGGAAAGTCACAAGTTTTTAATGCATTTGCATATTCTTTATTTACATTCTACAATGTCGAGTTAGGTTAGGTTAGTAAGACCCTTTAACCCTTCAAGAGAAAGTCTCTAGTTGTCTTTTTCAGCTATAAATCAGTGGCAGTACCTACATAATGAGAGAAGTGGTGGCCCAGTGGTAAGGTTCGAAGCCACGCAGGCGCTTTACTTTGTGTAAATAATTTCATCACCACTGCTCTCAAAACGATGAAGGAAAATATCGTGCGGAAATCAGCATGTCCTAGAAACCAAATTTCGAAGATATGTGAATCTACCAACGTGGTAGACTAGCAGTGGGAACATTATAAGCTAATAATGATTTACCTACATAAAAAATATTTAAGTAAAGAAGTTTCCACTGTTATTCTTTGAGAGCCATTCTACCAATAAAATTCCAACCGTCAGACGTTGCTATTAGCGTAAAAAATTATCACACTCACTATAAACAAAATGTCGATTCAGACAAATTCGTGTAATGGAAAACCGATACACAAATTATCTTTTACATTGTTCGTTTGTCACCTGACAGAATTCAATATTCTTTCATACGATTTAAAAATGGATTGGTCGTTTTGTCACATTTCGCGTTTTGTAAGTATCCCTTTGATTATTTATGTCTAGATAGGGTTTCAGCTTGTAAGACGCCAACCTTGGTATGCTGGTGCGCTTGACACCTATGTCTTACACTGGCGCCACGTCATTGTGTACACCCTACATAAATGATATGGCCAAACGTCGACTGACAGATCATTAAACGTTGACGTTTAAGCGATATGGACAATTTTAGTTGGCCATTTCAGGAAACACAACCATTTCATGAAATGGTCGAACACTTCATGAAATGATCAATTCTAAGATCTGGCCACGACATATATACACAGTTTCAAATGACAATGTCTTGATAAGAAAGTTTCAAAAATAACTCCCGATTCAAACCTCGAATATTTCAATATAAGTTACCTCTCAGAAAAAGTAAGCCAAGTCATAAACAAAGAGAAGATACTTTTATCTTCGATAAATCAAATAGTTCCCCAAGGACAAACAATATCTTATTCAACAAAAGAGGAGAAAAAGCCATTTCGTAATATTCAGCGAGAAAGTTCAAGTGGACGGCGATAACAATATTATAATATTGCCATACAATATAACATCACGCCTTGTTTCCCCGAAGGGTTTGGCAGAGGTGTTTGGGATATCTATAGTACACCCACATTTCGCCAGTTATGTTTAAGTCCCATGTAATAGGGGGCGAGCCTATTGCCATCAATCGGGAAAAGATCCAGACTACTGAGAAATTCTAGATGGAAAAGCCAATAACACTTTGCCCGACCTAGGAATCGAACCCAGAATGCTCAGTAGTAGTGCTTGCCGCCACTAGACCAACGAGACCGTACTATACAAAATCAATAATAAGTGGGCGTTTTAGTCTAGACTCAAATTATAGACATTACCAATGCGCTAGGAATAAAGTATACAGTGAATGAGATTAGTAAGCTTAACGTTTAAAACAGTTGTTTATTTTATGAACGAATTATAAAGGTCGTGATCTGAGGTCACACTCACAATGGCGGGAGAATGAGAAGGTTGACAATTTAGACCTTTCTCGCCTGGGGGAGTAAATCAATCACAAGCTAAAGTCTAATTGGGAGTTGCGCAACGGTCTAAGTATTCGTAAACGCTGGGATAAATTTACTATGCTTCTATATGAGTATTCGTAGACTGGGATAAATGTACTATTTGCATATTATTCGTAGACTCTGAAATTAATTACTACTTACCTATGCATATACCTATGTGCAATTGTGCATATATGCACAACATTTCGGTGGTTTCGGTGGTGGTGGTTTCATTAAGGTCGGTGTTTTTGAGGTGAATCAAATGTTTATGTTGAACACTATTTATTAACTCAGTCAAAAACTGTTCTTAATGTTACTGTGTTATTAATGAAATGTTTCAATACAGGGTGGCTAACGCGGTAGACAAAAGTACGCTAAATTTCATGTAAAATGTATTCTTATAAGTAATAAAATTTGGTCAGCGCGTCATTCCGATATTGCAAACTATAAGGTGTTAGGTGAAAATACCGAATACACACAACAACATAATATGCATCTATATGCATAGTATAATTATATAACCCAGCATTTACGACTACTTACACCGTTGCGCAACTCCCAATGAAGCTTTAACTTTTGGTAGCTAGACTTCTGTTCCACTCGCAAACATACATCAATCTATCAAAACAGACTAAAATACGACCTTTCTTTGACTTCTTAAGTTCTTAGCAGGCCATTCACATCAGAAAATGATTGTACAACTATGGCTACATTTTGATGTCGTTGATTGTGTGGTTACTGTTACACAAGTTTGGTTTCCAATGTAAATATAAATTTAATAACAAGGAAGTTTCCAACAAACGAATAGCAAAACCCAAGCAATGAATATGAAAAATATAGGTATAGGTACTGTTTATACACGAATCTCACACTTAATTTGGCCGGAATATATTCTTTCGAAATACAACCATTACTACATAAATGAAACATGTCATTCTAGTTGATGCATTACATTTCGTCTAGCTTACGGACTTCCGCCGAACGAGCCAGCAAAGTAAAGCCTACATATCGTCTAGCCTAGACTATCGTGTATAGAGCTACAGACGATGTCGTGTTGGACGATCGCCAAACTGTCCTTTAGTTGTGGATTTAACTCTTTTTTTTTTACAGGCCTGGTATAGGTTTGTAGATCCCGGTTGAATCCGTCGTTTAATCAATGTTAAAGTTTGGCTCCCTTTAGTTTTTTTTTTTTTTTTTTTAAAAGAATACCAACAGCGTATACATTCAACAATTGTTATTTTTTTTGTTTATTAGTTCAAGTAAAGACTTCGTAGTTTAATCAATGTACAAATTTGGCTACTTTGAGTTTTAGTAATGATATCTAGACGTGGAAGGCTGGCGACTGTCGCGCAAATAACACCGATGAAGTTAAACAAATTATTTACTTTGAGGAAAGGTTTTACAGATGTGTGTCGGATAGAGTATCTGAAGGAAAAACTAAAGAGTACTTACGAATAAGAAGATAGATTCTTTTTCTTTGTAAAAGTCCGTTTACGAAGGAGTATAAAAAGTCATAGAGCGGTGAAAAGTAAGTTTAAAACAAGATAAGGATTCAGTCACTAGATTTTCAGTACGAATTGTGGTAATAAAATTAGGCCCACGAGTATCCCAGATACGTGCCAGTTGGCGGCCTACATTATTGTACTGGGTACTGGCATTAGCACAAACCATTTAAAAGGGTTTAAGTCATCAAACTACCGTTATATAATCCAAAAATTATATCCCTTTTTACAATTCCAGCATTTAAACATATACCCGGGGCAATATAAAGATTTTCTGCACACATAAAATCTCCAAGTGATTACTCCTGACATATTTTCCGATGCGTCTGCCAGTAGAGTGCCTGCCCCCTGGGTGGTGTTCCAATTACTTTTCTCCATCCAGCTGTTCTACAATTTCCGGTTTTCCATTCCCATTATTTATTAATAATGTTGTTTCCTTATCGTTGGAATCAAGGATTAACTGTGTGTGTTGTCTTAAGTTCTCGTTGTCGACCGCTAATATCTTATACATTAGTTAATATTAAATAATTCGCACATAACATTATGAGTGTAGCTTTTCAATTTGTAGAATTAAATAATAATTTTCGTTTGAAAACAGCAAGAGTTCTTTCTACACCATAGTGGTTTAAAATCAAAGCAATCATAGCATTGCTAGATTAGAACCATGCGACGAATGTGGAATCATCGTCCTTGACTAAATTATTAAGGTATCATTGAAGATGGTCCATCCGTCGTCGCAGATTTAGTAGTATGAGGAACAGGGTGTAAAGTTCACTCATCCACCATAGAAAAGGGAGGATACTCCGGCCAGACGGGTGTTGTTTCTGGCGGGCAACTGCCCGATTTCGGATAGTCTTATCTATGTTTTTCGCTCGGTAAACTCTAACTGCGCGATGCAGGAATTGTGTGACGTCATGTCATTGCTGCGTAGTTCGTATGTGGCGGTGTAACCGCTACACAGATTAGTGTAAAAAAATCTAATACGACATTTTGAATGTTGATCTACAACACTATCTATTCCGAACTATTACATCACTCTTTGCCCTGCTATCAGTGCGATTATCATTGATAAAGGATGATCATGCACCAAGGTCGGGGATATCGAGTGGTAGCTTATCCGTAATCTGTGTTTACTCGATTTTTACAACATAACACGAACGGGTCTCATTAGATATGCCGCGGATCTTGATAGTAGATTTTCTGCTACTTTGTGGAATACAGTCAATTTAACTGTATCTTATGAAACATTTGCTGAAAGAAAATGTGATTGAAACGGGGTGACTACCGAAATGACAACTAATAGAGAAGTAGGGAAGAAAGAGACATGTTGCGCCGACCCCAAATAAATTCCGATAGTGTCAGGAGAATGATGAATGCTTCTGAGGAAATCATATTATCTACATCATAATATTTTAATATTCAATGTTCCAAGAAGTGTGATATTATGGATGTAGGTATAGGTTGTCTACTCCGAAATAGAGTATGCCAAATAATGGTGTTAATCGATTTCCCTCAAGCATTCAACACGGTCAACATGACGTCATTAGCCGTTTGGACTCTCATATCAACGCCAGAAACATTTTTATGGCAATTTTCTAATTTTGTATGTATTAATAAACTGTTATGCACTCACTCTGAAATGCTACTTCGTCACTTCTCCCAAAACAATATATGGGTTCCACAAGGCGTTATCTTGGGCCCTCCATATGCTGTAATTGCAAACTTATCTTCTAAATTGAACCAGTATAAGAGTACACAAAGTTTTCCGGCTAATACTTATGTGGAACGTCATAATTATACAGGGTGGACCAAAAATAAGTCATATTTTTTTTTTTATTATATAATGTTCCGCGATTTTTTGTAGTTTTTGAGTTATTATTTTTTTTGAGTTTTCTTGCCGGTGGAGCCTCAAAAATTCATAATTATCTTTTTTATATTGAGTATTTTCCAGTTTTTTTATGGTGTCGCTATTCATAATTATCTTTTTTATATTGGGTATTTTCCAGTTTTTTTATGGTGTCGCTATTTAGACCACCTATTTTAAAGCTTAAAAGGATTTTTACCCTAACCTTCGAAGGCCGATTACAGTGAATTATTAGAAGGTTAAATACTTACTTTTTTATTTTTTTGCGTAGCTTAGGAACCTGCATAGTTTTTAAAGTCAGCTAGAATGGAACCTCATTTTGGTATTTTTAAAGAAGTTGAAAATTTCAGTCTTACCACTAAAAACTTAAATTCCTGCTGTCGATACTTTTTTGAGTAACTTGCAGGAATGCTAGCAAGTTTATTATTTTATGTATGAAAGTAACATTCAAGACGATACTGTCGCAAAAAAAAACAACTGGAAAATACTCACTACAAAAAAAAAAAAGAATTTTTGAAGCTCCACCGGCAAGAAAACTCCAAAAAATTACAAAAAAATATATAACTTGAAAACTACAAAAAATCGCGGAACATTCATGGGGTATTTTCGAATACCCCTAGACATGAGGAATCTATATTTTTTCTTATGACGTGTATTTTTGGTCCACCCTGTATAATATGAGAAGTTTTAACTCCCCAACTGTCAACTTCATTAAACTGAACGTCATGTATGTGACGTCATTATGAACTATTTTTAATTAGATACGTTTTGTTGCAGAGGCTGTCTCGTGTCTGCTGAAAGCGATTGAGATCTACACCGATATGGGACGATTCACTGTGGCTGCTAAACAGCATCAGGTAAATAATTTTAAATTAAATGGAACATAATTTTGACATTCAAATTAGTCTGAATACGAAATATGGAATACGACTTAAAAAAAAATGTTAATTTTATTAACATCGCCAAAATGGATTCAGCGTATGTGTTCTTGAACTTATGTCCTAGTAACATTGCATTATAGCCAAATGAAACGTGCATGTAACAATAAGAGACATCGTCTTCTGACTTAGTTTCTACATTCTTTGCAGAAGTAGTCGGATAGGGAAAATCCACTTCAACTAGCTTATTAAAAACTGAACTCCGAATGGATATGAATATCCAAGTTACAGAATAAATAATATCATTTCAGGGCTACTTAAGCCTACTGGCCCTTGCAAACTAGTGGTTTTTATGTCTAAACGGCTGAATTAAACGATGCGTATGTGACGCTGTTGTCAATGTTGCCATAGATGACTACTGTTTAAAAACTAACTATTGTGTAAAATAACTGTAGTTAATACTTTTACTGTTAAATGTAAACTATAAGAATGTTATTCATCCATGTACTATTTCATTATATTACTTACCTGAAAAATAAATACAGGGTGGCAGCGACATCGACGCGCGCAAACGCGGTTAAAATGTATTGAAAAGCTATTTTTTTTTTAACTTCAACGCAGAGATTCAGAATCATCTACTGAATTCATGGTAACACTCCCGTCCCTGCCATCCTGTATAATTCTGTTTGAGTGTCGTGACTCTTAAAAAAGATATTAACTGCAAGCCTTAGCTGTCAGTTCACGCTTTAAAAGAAACGAGTCCGCGTTGTTGGTATTGGAGGCCAGGGCCGTAGGCAGGGGGGGTTTTGGGGGTTCAAAGCCCCCCCGAAATGTGAGAAACCAGAATCTCAACCCAGAGATCGACCCTCCTAGGGTACCTCCGTACTGTAACACATCTGATAATTGTTTAATCTATTTCGCATAGGAGTACTTTATAATGTACAAAAAAGCACTACGTCTGTATTTTTATCGAGTCTGACTTTGTATTGAATGAATTCCTGCAAGTTCAGCATTCTCTGAGAGTCTAACCTATCCTAGGCGGGGTGCAAAAAATTTCGAGCTCGCTTCGCTCGCTCTTGCATCCTATATTCTCAAACTTTTCTACTAAACTTACTTCTATTCCTGTACAAACGATCAAAGACAAAGAAAACCTAAGTTATTCGAGTGGAATATCATGCAAAAAAATTCGACCTCGCTTCGCTCCCTCTTGCATCCTATATTCCCCATAGCGGATTAAGGGGAGGCGGCAGGTGCGGTCTGCGGGGGCCCCCTATGTATTCTAAATATAAATGTAGGATGCAAAAATTTCGAGCTCGCTTCGCTCGCTCATATATTCTACGATATTCTAGTTCTTTAAGTTTTCTGCATACGTGGGCCCCGGGTCCCCAATAATACAATTTTTTATAAATCTATACTATTTATATACCCTCTCGAAATCAGAAATACTTTATTTCTCCTAAAAAAAATCTCAACCCAAACCCCCCCCGAAATGAATTCTTGGCTATGGCCCTGTTGGAGGCTTTTATCTATATAGAATAATTGTGTTTTTGCAGAACATAGCTGAGTTGTACGAGACCGAATGCGTGGACCTCTCCCGAGCCATGCAGCACTACGAGCAAGCGGCCGACTACTTCCGCGGCGAGGAGTCCACCTCCTCGGCCAACAAGTGCATGCTGAAGCTGGCGCAGTATGCCGCCCAGCTCGAACACTACGACAAGGCCATACAGATCTATGAGCAGGTTCGTACAAAATAGTAACACCTGCTTAAACAGTTCTGGAAATTCCTTCTTTTTTTTAAATTAAAAGTTATGTCATGTCTGTTCCTCTAGTTAGTGTCTTGGGACGGATTTTATAGATATTTCTCACTAGAAGGAGTTAATTAACAGTCAATGAAATCCTTTTTTTTTTGGGTTTGGCATCTCGCGTGTCCTAGGAAGTTGTCGGGTGCTTTACCGGACTTTCCTATGGATGCCTTAATTTATTGAGGCTAAAAATATGAAGCTTCTAAGTCAATGCAATAAAAAAAGATGGCCATTTATGGGACATATTTTGATACTCGCAAATAAATCAAAACCTACAGGGTACTTCCAGTTAACCTAGAATCATGAAATTTGACGAGAGGCAGGGTCTCATAGTACAATTAAAGGAAAAGGTCAGAAAATTGGTAATTTGTAGATGCACCACGTAAAAAAACAAAAAAAATTGATTACAAACTTACATTTGCAGTTGAAGAATTTACGTATATAGAATCGTATTATGGGAGAACATGGTTTTCAACTACAATGTTACGTTTGTTTTTTGGGATAAATTCATCTCATTTATGAAACCCTTCATTGTGCGTGGTCCGACACGCTCTTGGCCGGTTTTTATTATATTAATAATGACAGTTGCATTGCATTTATGTGTTCCTGTAACATATTATGTCAATAAAGAATTATTTGATTTGATTTGATTTGATTTATAAAATGTTTACACACATCACATAAACTCACGCCTTTAACTGATTAATAGTTTTTAATAGTTCATATCTGAATACTTTGGCATTACATCTGCCATAACAACTTTAAGCCATCGCCTGAAACTACAGTATTTTTATCCTTTCTTCTTTCAGATTGCCAAATCGTCCCTAGACAACAGCCTCCTGAAATACAGCGCCAAGGAGTACATGTTCCGCGCCGCGCTGTGCCACCTTTGTGTGGACATACTGAACGCTCAGCATGCGCTGGAGAAGTACTGCGGACTGTACCCCGCCTTCGGCGACACCCGGGAGTGTAAGCTGATTAAAGTGAGTCAAATATATTTTCTTCCTTACATACATATTATAAAACAAAGTCCCCCGCCGCGTCTGCCTATCTGAACGCGATAAACTCAAAAACTACCGAACGGATTTTGAAACGGTTGTCACCAATGGACGGAGTGATTCATGCGGAAGGTTTTAGTATATAATTCATTAAGGTTTTGTGTAAATTGGCTGAAATATGACGATTATTGATGAAGATGTCGGAAAAAATTATGCCGACTGGGAGCTTTACTGGCGTGCGCCGGGTAAACCGTAAAAGATACATAAAAATTATGTTTTACAGAATGGTTTATTTAAAAAAAGTCCACGATGGCATACGTCTATCTTCTAAGGATGACCCACAGTAATCTTATTAATTTATATTTCAGAATTTGATAAAAAATTCATTGTTATTTCCGAAGCTATTATGACCGGTATTATATTAAACCTTATCCAATAAAATATGTTATTTAAATTGGGCATTTAATTAAGATGATGGCTTGACATCATATCATTTAAATGAATAGTTTAAAAGATATCACAGATTCAAAATTACACGTAACAAAATAATTATCGTTGACGGCAACGCGGGCGCAGCGGTAGTAGTCAATGACCTTTTCCTCGGCTATTAGGTATGTAATCCCGGTACGTTCCCGTGAGATATTTTGCGACATCCACGCGGGTGAAGCCGCGGGTAAAAGTTAGTATAATATAAATTAAAGTCGCTTCTTGTGTCTGTCTGTGTGAGCGTGTTGTTCCTCTAAACTACGCAACAAATTTTGATGCGGTTTTTGCCATAATTTAGAGAATTTATTTCGGAAACACCACAGTCGTAAAACCCGTGCGAAGCAGGGGCGCTAGGTCCTTTTAGTGGAAGTTCTTTAAACCCGAACATGGATGCATGCTTCTTCGTTGAATCTATAATTCCATACATTATTGAAGTATCGGGCTCCGTACTCAAAATACGCGCCTTGACGTGGAGTTGCGTATATCAGCCCGCATTACCTACCTACCGGAGTACGGGGCTAAAAATTAAAAAGATCTATGCTAAAGTTCGCTCAAATCTGTCTAAGTTTTGATCGAACATATTTATTTATTTATTTAAGTCGAACACAAATGATTCATATTATTGTTAATAGTTAGTATACTTATAAAACTATGTTAGTAAAATTTTTCATTAAAATAAATAAATTAAAATAAAACACTTACAACAGAAACAAAAATAAAACTAGTTCAAGAACCTATAACTATATCCGCTTCCCGCTGCACCAGAGCTGCAGCATATACAATGTGGAGACTACCATACAACAAAAAAATTAAATACTGGCACTACTAATGCTTTAGAGTATTTTGGAACTATCAAAAAAATTCTAGATTCAAAAAAAAAAAAGAGTTTTTCAAACGAATTAAATGTAATGTATGCCGAATTCACCCTAAGCCTATAAATTCCGTTTATTCAAAGTAGGCTTTGGGTGAATTCTCGGGCATACCTTTCAGAATATCCACCTTAGGGTGGATTTTTGGGGTGGATAAACGGAATAGCCTGAGCCGACTATGGATTTTGCCGGGCTATAATTACTAAACTATTGAATATATTCAATTGAATTTTTGTATACAGAATAATGGGAACGTCAATATAGACACGCCGTTATATGTTTTGTTGTATTGTCGTCTCCACCTTGTATAAACATATAAAAATGCTTCGTTACTGTTTTACGATGCGTTTATTATGTTTAATATGACCGCAACGATTAAAAGAGTTATAAATAACTAATATTCCATCGTTCTTATCCAATCTTTCCAGGAACTGATTGAACACTTGGAAGATCAGAACATTGACGCTTTTACCGAAGCCGTCAAAAACTACGACAGCATATCTCGACTGGATCAGTGGTATACAACGATGCTGGTGCGCATCAAGAAACAGATCAACGACAACCCCGACCTGCGTTGAGTGAGTCGCGCGTGCGTGCCCGCCGCAACCGTGTGCGTAGCGTGAGTGGCAAGCCTTATTTTCCTTTATTATTACCATATTCAAAAATAGAATCATTTACTTTCCATTGGCAATTTTTTCGAAGTCTTCTTTATTTTTGTTTTTGAAATCAGAATCTTCCACTTTTTGACAGTTGAGCTGAGCATGCGTTGCGGTTTTACCCGCTCGATAGTTATCGCAATAATAATAAATTAATAGACAAAGAATCGAATTCGTTTTTATGAGAATCGTAATGCAGCTGTTAATTTAGCTAACCTATCAATATTACTCGTTGTAAGTTCGTTTAAATGCAATTTTCAGTTAACAATGTTTAAAAATACTAAAAAATTATCAAAAATATTAAAAAAAAACACTGTTTAAAACGGCATGTCAAAATCAAAATGCGAATTGACATAAATCATGAAATGACTTTCGTAACGTTCCAGTCATGACATCTGCTGTCACTTTGACGTTGTCATGACCAAATTGTCTATAGACTATTATAGAGTATAATATAAATGGATGATC
This sequence comes from Conistra vaccinii, assembly GCA_948150665.1. Taxonomy (NCBI): domain Eukaryota; kingdom Metazoa; phylum Arthropoda; class Insecta; order Lepidoptera; family Noctuidae; genus Conistra; species Conistra vaccinii. The sequence goes on along the minus strand of OX411338.1, from coordinate 17,717,595 downwards.
GAAGCAATTGATGCTCAATGGATGCTTGCATAACGGTGAGCGGCGACGGGCGATATACTGTTTCCTTTTTTATCATAAACTCTGTAGAATATTTCATTATGCCTATTTCATTGTAACAAGTTAGGCAAACCGGTGTCTGTGTGACATTATTGGATGATTATAAAGTTATTTTTCCTTTGGTAGTGTAAATTGATGTAAAGGTTGACTGATAGCGGTTAAAGGAGGGTTTAGTAAGCTCTCGTGGTGGATAAGGGTCTCAGCAGTCATTATACTGCAAGCAATAATTATCAGTGATTTAGTCGCTTTTTGGTACGATTGGTATAGCGACTGAACGCTGTACTCCGCACACATTTGAATGCCAGTGTCACCGCTTTGGCAAGACTCTGGCATCTGCGGAGCACGCAGAAAACTGAGCAATTTTGACACCACGCTCAAACGCATCGAGCATCAAAATAATCGCTGAAATCGGTTAACTTTCGCTGCCAAATGCAGAGTGACAAATACGCGAATCAGCTTTAGCAAGTGTCAAAAACGCCGATGGTAAATGTCTGCTAAGACCCTAATTGGTAGTTGTAGTTACCAGAAACTTGAATGATGAGTGTTGATTCCAGAACGAAATAGGTAAGCAAAACTTGAAATGGCAATCTACTCTTCCCTTTCCTTTTTTTTAATGCTAGTTACCACCAAAATCGCGATCTAGGCCTAGATGAGCTCATGACTAGGAGATCCGTAAATCCGTGCGAGTTCGAGACTAGTCGGATACACCTACGAATCCGACGAACCTAATAAATACACACGGGAGTAGAAATCGTCGTTGCGTCTCACAAAAGGTACAGTATTTTTTTGTATTGTTAGCGCATTGCGGGACACATAACGGCCCCAGACTTATTAACAATACATTTAGAATCCAACCTTATTTAATCCAACCTAATTTCTTACCTCATTAGTTCTGACGTTTCTACCTGTCAAATAATGTCTCACAGACGCAATATTTAGTATTCAAGATTTAGTCGGTATAACTAGATTATAAGTCGGGAGTAAAATCATTATCGAAAAATGTTTTTTATCTGTACGTTAATACTGAGACGTTCCAATTAACGCAGTACACTTATTTGAGGATATACTCTTTATTTGTATTTATTTTTCTTGTATTGTGAAGCCGAAGTGGCGTTTATTGTATATATTTTTGTTTTTAAATAGCGGTAGAAGGAAGTCCCTGTACAATTTTGTTTGATTGAGTGGTATTGCCAGTTTGAAATATTCTGTTGATGTATTTTTGTTACTTGCAATACTTTTTTCTTAAAGGTTGGTAGATACAGAAGGTGACAAGTTAAGCAATGCATTTATGGTTTGTGTTGCGTTGCACTGTCTGTACCTACCTTGACGTTTCTCATTTGCTTTTCTTTATGATTACGTTATATTTCCTCGGATTTGTCGCTAATTATATTTTTGGTTACCACAAAATATACAGATTTGTGGCATTACCACTTGTCAATTTTGTTTCCCATGAGCGTTATATGTAATGGGGCCTATTCTCATTTAGATTTAATAATAATATTTATAACATTTATTTTGTTGTTGTAAATAATGTCTTGTTTCGTTAATAAATTTTATATTTTTAATTTCGATTTTATTTTTTTACCCTTGAGTTTATTTTTTCATTTTGGATAAGACTTAGTTATGTTGGACATGAAATTATGGTCCTTGACAGATGACAAACCTTTTGCGCAATTTAGTCTATGGTAGGGACACTCGAAGATTCATACTTTATCTACGTTGTGTATTTAATTTTCTTCAATATAATTCATATAAGAAACAGCTCAAAAAGCGCAAATTGTCTGTCGTCTGATTTGGACCTACCTTAAATGAACTTCATGTGATTGAAGCTCTGGTTGGGACTTTTCAAAACATCGAAGAAAAAACAGGAATCCAACATAACTAAACTCCATTTGAAATAAGATTAGATATTTAAACAAACCTTTTCTACATTCCGTTCAACTGATTCTGGTTTCTATACTGTTAGCATAAGGATAGCATTAAAAGCAGAAAAGTGGTTACAATACCAACTGTTTACTGCAGCTGCCATTTGTCATGCCACAAACGCAATAGAAGTCAAAATCGGATGAACGAACTGTAAAAACGGTTTAGTTAAATGTCTTATTTTAAATGGCGTATATGTCTTTGCAAACAGCTGTATTCACACTACGATCTAAATATAGCGATATAAGGACAGGCTTTTATTAACATTACTTAAAATGTGGACTAATGAATACGTTAACGATTTAATGATCAGTTGAGAAACAACTAAAGAATTTGTATAGTTACATTGGTACATTTCATGTGATTTTTGAGTTGGTTGGTTTGGTTGATTGCAATGAGGGTTTTCATGAAAATGTACGCCACTAGTTGGCGCCACTTTGTCAAGAGGTCTTGTATTTCGACATTGAATAAAAACATAATGATGACCTTCACCATTGTTTTCATTCATTCGTTCATCGTTCAGTTACGACTAAAGAAAATATAGGTTCTTTGACACTTGTAACAGGTGCCCAAACTTGACGCCTCAGTGCTGCCACCTACTAAACGTCATTTCAGAAAAACCTCATTAGAACTTTAAGGGTGCTGCACACATGTTTAGGCCGGCATGATTCGGCACATTCGGTCAATATATGTTCGGGAAAAAGCCGCTCGGCTTAGCTCAAATTATGAGTATAGCCGGGCCGACTCGAACATGATTAACACATCGCATGACACTAAACTCTGAGACGTAATAATAACAATAAAACTTCTATTGTGTCTCGTTCAACTGATTAATCGAGGGTAGATGCTGAACGAAAACACTGGCGAGTACTGGCGACCCGAATATGATTGTGTGTAGCAACCCTTATGTCAATGACAGAAAAGTCATGACACGCGCTCCTGATTTGAAAGAAAGAAGAAAGAAAATACGTTTATTTGCGGTAAACATGACGCAAGAAAAGAATAAAAAAGAACACGATAAATAACAAATTGGGGGAAAAATATGCGTCACATCCACGCAAAACGGCCATCGCTCAGCATAATGCTGCGACCCTATGCGAGACAGAGAGATTTGAGACGACCAATTTATTTGCCGATTTGTCGCAAAAGTAATCGTAGTGTGTATCCAGTTCCTTATTAATCGGCTTCCCAACTTCTTAGCTAAGGTAATAGACGCACTTGCGAGTTGTCGTAAGATGTAATTTTTTGAAAAAAAATCGTACGGTATTAAACAGTCGGTCTTTTTAATTACATATTATAAGAGGTTCACTGAATATGTCTAAAATTCGCCTTAATGTTAGGCTTACAGTTTTGGTAAATACTATAGAGTGTGCCACATCTATTAACAAAATATTCATTAAAATTAAGATTATAATCTACCCTCTTCCAAGCAATAGACAATATAGACTTTAGGCAAGCCTGTGATGTCATCAGTCTGTAGTAAAAAAAAGTTATTTCTTTCACAATTTAAGTTCATTTTTTTTTTTCAATAATATATCTTAGGTGTGGCATACTGAAATACAGTCTAGAGTTAAAGTTTCGCAATTATCCGTAACCATAGCAACGCCAGTTATGTATCGCATTGTATGGCACACTGATATTCGTTTAATGTAAAAATAAAGTGTTAATACAAAATTTGTTTTTGTATTTTATTTTGGTCCTCTCCCTAGAGTTAATGAAATTACGAACGCAGTATAGTTGTTACCATAGACACAGAGAATGTATTGAGCGTTCCGTATTTAGTTGTGCAGTGAATACAGACCAAAAAGTAAGAGAGAGACAAAGCGAATGTGCGGCCAGTATTTGTCTCTTTCTGTAACTCGATTTTTAATAGACTATTTAATTTTCATTTACAGGCTTGCAGAAAAGAGATAGGTATTGGCCGCACAGTCGCTTTGTCTCTTTCTAGATAGTGGTCACTTTTCTCTGTCTATAGTTGTTACATTTCACGTACGCGCGTTAAACATTGCATTTTATACTTTATCACAATGACATAAGCGTTACATGACGCTGTGAATTGCAAGGATTATATCCGGGAATTCATACAAAATAGTGAGATATACCATGGTCACGCTGCCAGCAAAATATACACAGCTTTATGATGGGTATCTCACCAGGCGTCAGATCGGCTGTGCACCAAACCATACATTTTTAGTGCGACCTTTGTTGCGCCGTCACTGGTGTCCTAGTGATTTTGGGCGCTTACAGTAACAATGGCTCTCATTTTGACAGTTCAACAACATTCATTGCGTTGTTGAGCAGATAGCTTGCCGAGCTAGCAAGCCGAAGTGGCAATGGGCCGGCCATTGTCGAAGGATCTGTGGCGGCACCTACATCGCCACATGCAAACTACGCACCTATACCTAACGTCACACAAATCTGCATCGCGCAATTAGAGTTTACCGCAAGAACAACATACAGGGTGGCAGGGACATCGACGCATTAACTTTTACCATGGATTCAGTACATGATTCTGAACCCCCTGCGTTGAAGTACCTCGTCGGTTATTAAAAAAAAAATCTGTTGTTTAATTGAAAAGTGCAATCTACGCGGTCAAAATGTATGGAACAAAAGATTTAAAAAAAATAACCGACTAAAAATTTCAACGCCCCATGCGTTGAAATTTTTGGGGCGTTGAAATTTTAGTCGGTTATTTTTTTTGACCATTTGGTTCACAATCATGTACAATGATCAGGAATCCAACAGTTTTCATGTCGATGTCCCTGCCACCCTGTATATACCTTCCCCGACATCAATCGTTGGGCAGTTGCCCGCCAGACACGACACTCGTCTGGTCGGAGGATCCTCCCCTTTCAATGGCGGATGAGTGTACTTTACACCCTGTTCCTCATACCTCTAAAAACCGATGGCCTTTGGAGTAGAGGCGTCCTCGGAGTGGAGAACGCATATCGGCAAGTGCAGTGTAGGACAATGGACATTTATTTATTTAATTTAATATATACGGGCAAACGTAACCAGTAACTTTAATTTAATAAAGGTAAGTAGTTCTTTATAGTAAGGTGAAAGATATTTTAAAATAACAGAGATGTACCCGTAGTACACCCACATTTCGAGCGTTTATTGTGTAAGTGGGTAACGTCGCAAATAGATGTCAAATATTTCGCTGTCTTAATTTTATTTTTTTCATTCATTTCAGCCAAAAGACGTCCACTGCTGGACATAGGCCTCCCCCAACCACCGCAATTTCGACCGATTCTGTGCTTCCCGCATCCAGCGGATTCTGTTTTATTTTAATTAATTTGACAATATTACTGTATGGAATTATGAAATGTGGGTAACTAGCGAACTAGAATTATAACACTGAATTTGATGTTGTAACCGTTTTAGGTGAAATAAAAGCATTGACTTTACTTTTTTTACATCTAAAACTAAACATTCGTTGTGACGATATTAATTATTGCATTTCATTATCAATATTTTAGATCACTAGTTAGCCACATTTCATATTTCCATACAGTACAGTATTATTGGTAAATATTTGACAGTGATTTGCGACGTTGCCAACTTTTAGGATAAGCGCTTGCAATAGAGAGCGAACCTATTGGCATTGCATGTGTAAGTATTTTAAAGTGTAGAAGTAAAAATAACAGGAAACTCGTTTTATGATAATAATTATGAAAATGTTTACTGCCTCTAGTATAGGTATAAAGGTTTTCCATTATACTGTAGGATATACCTACATCTTAGATAACGATCAGTTTGCGAGAAAAACATACGTTTTCTTATTAACATAACAAATACTTAAGGTTATCTGAGGATATCGCGAAGTAGACAATAAGTATGACGCGATAAAATAAAAAAAAATACTGTTTTTATAATTGGCTAACGTGGGGAAAATCTTCAATGCTTTTATACAATCTGTCTATTGTTTTAAGAAATCTGGCTTAATTACTCAATATTTTCTGTTTTGACCCAACTTCAGAGAAGCCCTAAAAGAGACCTACTGTTATATACAAGGTGGAGACGACAATACAACAAAAAATTAAACGGTGTGTCCATAATGACGTTCCCATTCTGTATACGAAAATTCAATTGAATATATTCAATAGTTTAGTCATTACAGCTCGGCAAAATCCATAGTCGGCTCGGGCTATTTCAGTTATCCACCCCAAAAATCCACCCTTAGGTGGATATTCTGAAATGTATGCCCGAGAATTTACCCAAGGCCTAGTTGGATAAACGGAATTTATAGGCTTAGGGTGGATCCGGCTTACATTACATTTAATATGTTTGAAAAACTCGTATTTTTTTTTCGAAGCTAGGATTTATTTGACAGTTCCAAAATACTCATAAGTATTAGTAGAGCCAGTATTTTAATTTTTTGTTGTATGGTAGTCTCCACATTGTATAACGAATATTCCCCTATGTCTTGTTGGTTTTATAATGAATACTTATAATTTAATAGGTTAGCTATAACTACCTATTAGGTTTCTTCCCTTCTTCCTTCTTTGGCCAAGCAAGAAGAAGAAAGCAAAGGATCAGATCGTGCATCATCATTAAAATAAAAAAATAAAAAATATTTATACACAAAAAAAAAAACTGAAACACACGTTCTCCTGCCCTTAACTCAATTTATTTGGGGTTGGCGCAGGAGTTCTTCTACCACATCTCTATTAGCCACCATCTTAGCACTCGACTTATTCAATTCATCCCTCCTTTATTTGGCCTGCTTATAGAGCCATTCATGATCATCATCATTTCAGCCAAAAGACGTCCACTGCTGAACATAGGCCTCCCCCAAGCACCGCCACTTCGACCGATTCTGTGCTTCCCGCATCCAGCGGATTCCTGCGGCCTTCACAAGGTCATCGGTCCATCTTGTGGGAGGCCTTCCAACGCTTCGTCTTCCGGAACGCGGTCGCCACGTCACTCCAGAACCTTTCGGCCCGATCATAGGCCACTTGTTCTACGAGCAATGTGCCCTGCCCATTGCCACTTAAGTTTGGCAATTCTTCGAGCTATGTCGGTTCTCCTACGGATCTCTTCATTTCTGATTCGATCACGTAGGGAAAGTCCAAGCATAGCCCTCTCAATGGAGAGGGCTATGCTTGGACTTTCCCTAAAAGTCACCCAAAGGGCAATGGCCCTTTGGTTGACTTTTAACCTTCTAATAAGGCCCATTGTGAGCGACCACGTTTCAGTGCCATAAGTCATCACTGGCAACACGCACTGGTCAAAGACTTTCGTCTTGAGACACTGCGGTATGTGGGACGAGAAGATATTGCGTAGCTTCCTGAACGCTGCCCAGCCAAGTCGGATTCGACGATTGACCTCTTTCTCAAAGTTGGACCTACCTAGCTGGACAGTTTGTCCTAGCCCTAGGTAAACATACCTACTCGTCCACAACTTCAAGCGTAGCGTCTCCGATCTTCATGAAGATGAGCCATTCACTCCGAGAAAAATAATTCATTTACATTAGATTAATTGCCGAATCTCCCTTTTTTATTTAATATTTCAAGCACACACATGTACAGACTGAGCATATCAAGTTACTACAATCTGTCAAATTTCTTTAATAGATTTTCAATTTTATCGCTAAAGAATAAGGTCCAATGTTGATTGGGAAAATTTGACAGATTGGAGTAGGTTGATGTGCTGGCGCCTGTACATAATCGGGTTTTCTACCAGTCAACCTTGGGATGAGACAGACAGTGGTAGGTGCAATAACGAAAATTGAGGAATAAATATTTAGATACAATAAAGATAAACATTATACCTACTAAAATACTATAAATATCTAAATAAATATAAATATAATAAAGAGTATTTATTTGTTTAATAAATACTCTTGCGCTGTCGCTCTTTCATGCATCTGCAATGCCTACAGTATTTAGGTAATTCCTTTTACAATAACAAAACAGTACAGCAGACACGTCTTTATTTCTCCATCTTTGATCTTAAATGAACATTATTTAAAGGTTCGCCATCATTGGCCTCTTTTTTTAACTTATGGTTCCCATATAGATGAACGTCAGACTGCTCATTTTGCACCATTTTATCCAAAACTGTCAAATCTTGCGGTTGCTCTTGTTCGTTATTATTTAGTATTTGATTGTTATATTCCTTTGGTATTTTATCGGAGTTGGCATCTTCTGAAGGTCCTAGCGCATCGATTGGAGTTACGTTCTTTATTAATACACCGAGTTCAGAGTATGTCTCTATAAATAACTTCGAGAGTTCCTTCCCCAACTCTACTTTACCTGAGATTCTGATGTTGTAAGCTTCGCTCAGTGACAGACCTGTGAAGTAACAAAAAAGTTTAATCATTATGCTTAGCCTTTTCCAAAATGTGTTGGGGTCGACTTCCAGTCTAACCGGATGCTGCTGAATACTATTTTACATGAAGCGACTGCCTATCTGACCTCCACAACTACTGTGTTGCTGTTACTGGGAAGCATGATAACCCTTGGTAAGACTGGTTGTCAGACTTTCGGGCTTCTGAGCCGTAACAACTGTCAAACTTCTACAAATGACAGATGGGACCAACGGCTTAACGTGCTTTCTGAGGTACGGAGGGGTCTCGGTATGTTGTGAATGGTCTCCCATCTATGGACCGACCTCGGCAAGTGTAGCTTAACCTTCCACCCGTGCGGCTGTTATTACTTAGCCACGAGCCCTTGAAGTAACAACAAAGATGGCTATCTCTTTCAGTGTTATGGCATGGCCCTTTATAGTGTTTTTCGGTACCATTTGCGCCAAAATAATAAATGCTGTCGAGCTAACTCATGCAATACCTATTCATAGGAATGCCAATAAAGGTGGTAGAAACAAGTCAATAGTGCAATAATAATATTAATGTCCATGATGGAAATGAATAATGTGAATAAATAATAGAAGTTTCTACTGTTACTTACCATAAAGTACGATAAAAAAATGGATCATTTTTCTTTCTCAAACTTACATAATGAATAAGAACTTGCAGAAACCTATTTCTTTTCTTAATCGCTTCAATCCAATTAACGAAAAAGTAATAAAGGATTAAGCAGTAAATGCACATTATTTTCTGGTAATAAAAATGCAATAATTATGATTTGATTAGGTCCGTATTGCTGCAAGAAATCTTTTAGAAATAAAACAACCAAAATATGGGTAGTTGTTTCTCCATAAAAAAATTTAAGGACGATAAACGTCCAATGCGTGTCGTGAGCACATAGGTACAATATGGCCGAAGAATCATGGCCGGTCTGAACATGCTTTCCGAACTTTTGCGCATGTTATAAAACAACCAAAATATTAATAGATGTTTCTCCATTAAATTTTTTAAGGACGTTATACGTCCCATGTCTTGTTGTGCAGTCATGAGGACAAAGGTACAATATGGCCGAAGAATCATGGCCAGTCCGAACATGCTTTCCGAACATTCGCGCATGTTCTCTTACCCACACTCGCCTTATGTCATCATTTGGTAGAAAAATGTTATTGCGCAGTCTTCTGCGCAAAGTTTGGAGTGGCCATGATTCATCGGCCGTATTGTACTCGTAGAATAATCAGGCTAAACGTTCCTACTGCTGGGACACAGGCCTCCTGTCTGTGACAGGGAGAGATACCGAAAAAGTGACGAATTACTTCTTTATGGACTAGTAGGTACCTATCTACTTGAAGTTCAAACAATCAGAATTGTCAGGTTATTTTAGGAATTGGTTTAATACACAGCATTGTAAGCAAAATTACACAAAACAATGAGGGAGTTGTTCCAATTGCAATACAAATTTTCTCAATGAAAAAGATCGTTCGGTTTATATTTTCTAACGTGACGATTATTATCGTGGACGTCCACATCGCGGCATCACCATAAGATATGGAAGTAAAATGGAAAGTGATGTGCCGACTAGTCGGCACATTACACGGCAATTATTAGTAGTCGGCGACTAGTCGGCTAAAACTAAAACCGCAGACGAGTCATTTTTTACTCGTATTGATAAGTCCAAATGTGTGCTTTCTTCTTCGACGTGACGCAAACAATTGCAATAAGGTAGTTCTAATTCTAATAAAATAATATACCTACACTGTGTTAGCTACGTTATTCAAGTTTGTTTTAAATTAAAACACCAAGAAACGCCGGCGTCGCACGTAAACAATGATAGAAAAAATGCAATGAAAACAAAAATATGTCCCGATAAGTCCGCCTTAAGGCTGCCTGTCCACTGGAGCGGAGAGGAGAAAAGAGGAGCGGAGATGTGCCAATATTAACCAATAGAATCTTGACTCAGGATCACTGATCTAAACTCAGGGGCGGAGTCAAGATTCTATTGGTTAATATTGACACATCTCCGCTCCAGTGGACAGGCAGCCTAACGCCGGGCACCGCGCGCCTTCACCTACAAGCTGAAAGCAAAGCGTAGTCACGAACATTGCCGATGTCACCCGCCTCAACCGAAAGAAATGGTCGGCCGGCCATTTTCCAGCCGACTAGTTGGCGAAAGTCATAGTCGGTCCATCTCTAATGGAAATATATGAAGCCGATAACGTTATAACGTGCACGAGGTACCTATATCCATACTTCTGCCGGGGTTGCGGGAAAGTCCGAAATGGGAAATGGTGGCCTCTGGCAAAGTGGCAACGTACAGGCAACTGAAGGAACACGGGTGGGTTTTAGTCAGTAAGAGTCTGACACGCCCTCCCGCTCCATTAGAAATTATAAAAGCGCACAATAGGTGATCACAACCTTTATACAGGGTGTTAAAGTAATTGCGTGCCATAGCTTAGGGGTAGGTTCAGTATCGATAAAGGAATATAGGAAAAAAAAAAAAAAACCAGAAAAATAATATAAAAAAAACCTTAAAAAAAATTGCAAGGTCAACCTAATTTAGTACCTACTAACTTAAAATAGCAATCAAATCAACTTAAAACATGAGTAAATAAGTTGATTTTTAATCTTTGTAAATACCTGATTCCAAACTAAATTAGGTTGACCTTACAACTGTTTTTTAATGATTTTTAGTTTTCTGGATTTATTTTTCATTTTTCCTAGTTTCCTTTATCGATACTGAACCTACCCCTAAGCTATGGCACGCAATTACTTTAACACCCTGTATATTTAGTAAAAACATTTCCTCTAGGTTCTGGATTAAACTATTATATAATAAGTGTACGATTTGATAATAGATTTGCAGTCCCTGGTGTGGCTAAGTCACGTGCAAATAGAGCGTGCGAGTTCAAGAGTCAATAATGTTTGAATATGCAGTTACATTTCGCACCTATATCTAGGTCCTACGTATTTATTAGTCCTACGTATAGCTTTAGCTCGCTAGCTTATGATTATATTTTCATCACACCTATTCGAAAAATAACTATTTTTACCAAAAGGTACCCTGATGGGTGGATCAACGTAGGATATGGGAATCCGGATGCGGGCAACGCAGCACCGGTCCAGCAGTACATGTCGACCGAGATAATGATGATGTAGAGCGATGGAGTTTTTAGTTCTATTTAGGCGCTGAACAGACGATGAAAACAAATCGTTCCCGACGATAGAACGTATGGCAATCTATGCAATAGGTAACGCACAACGGTAGGGTTATTACGTATCTTGCAGAAGCAATGCGATAGCGATCATTTGTTTCATTTTGACAGTTCAACAACATTCAAAGCGATAATTACGTTGCAGAGCAGAATTGAATTTCGAACTTATGAAGCAATGGATTAGTAATCTGTTTCAAAACGAATTGATTGTGTTTTACGTAATTAGGGTACCGATTTCCATTCGTTCCATAGCCGTGAACAAATTGTTCATCGTCTACGTTGTTGTTGTTCGTGCGCCGTCTAGGAAGACCACGAAACTTGGTCACTAAAGCACGACAAGATCGGCGGCCTGCGTAATCGTCACCTGACCTCAGTACAGGTCCAAGAACAGCTTCGACACTTTCATGGACGGATTGTTTTCGCTCGAACTGTTGAAAAGAAGGAGACTTGAAGAACGTGACCTGAAACCTCAATTAGCCAGCCGTGGTCACAAACCAACCATTGCCGGATTAAGCAAGCGCGGGGCCCATAGCAAATTTTATCGAGAGGCCCTTGATCTGCTATGCGTTCTTAAGTATAAAGTGGTAAAAAATAAGAACAACACTCAATACGTTTATTAGCCATCAACTTTTAGAAATAAGTACCTATGTTAAGTTTCACTCAAAAAATTACGCTCAGGTGGAGGTTTGGATACGCGGGGCCCGTAGCAATTGTTACTCTTGCTACGTGGTAAGTCTGGCACTGAAACTGACACGAGCTCATATAGCGGCGCGCCTACAAATTGCACGCGAACATTTTCGTTGGACTTAACGTCAATAGAGCCAGCTTCTTTTTACGGATGAAATCAAGATTATAATATGCTGTAGGTATGGCAATTGATGGACGTAGGACAGTCCACCGAAGACAGGGAGAACGTTTACAGCAATGATGCATTGAAGACGAGGTGAGTTATGGCCGTGGGTCATGGACAGCGATAAAGGTACGATTTATGGCATTTGAATAAGCATATTTTTATTATATTTGATATTTATTATTAAATAATCAGAAAGGAGCTAATGATCAAAGAGCTAGTGGCTAAGTAATAACAAGCCGCACGGGTCGTGCTCCTCCGTGCCTCGGAAAGCACGTTAAGCCGTTGGTCCCGGCTGTCATTCGTGGATCTTTGACAGTCGTTACAAGTCGTCAGAAGCCCGAAAGTCTGAGACCAGTCTTACCAAGGGGTATCGTATTACCCAGTTAGGTTAGGCTACTGGGTTGTGGAGGTCAGATAGGCAATCGCTCCATGTAAAATACTGGCATTCAGCTGCATCCGGTTAGACAGGAAGCCGACCCCAAGATAGTTGGGAAAAAGGCTAGGAAGATTAAATATTTATTATTACTTATTAAAACTTTTATTTTATATGTAACAGCTTTCATAACGCTTTCAAAATCAAAATCTAAAAAAAAAAACAAAAGACATTGCCTAATTTTGTATGGAAGTTGGACCAAGTGCTGCCTAGAATACTCACATAGTGCATTTTGTTCCTCAGACCATCACTAACCTGTATTTCAAAGCGCATATAAATCTATCCCAGGAGTCCAAAGAAAAACAGTCTCTTGTTTTGAATATTTTTATTGGAAAAAATTAACTTAGTAGCAACAAATGTACAAAATCAACTATTAAACAGTTATTGTGCATTCAATTATAATTGTAGTAATTGTATTTTGATGTTGTAGTTGGAGTTGGACGTCGGAACCACCGGGGTAACCTACTGGCCAGTTTTATGGAGAAGGAAGGCCTCTTTATGATGAATTCCTTCTTCAAAAAACGTGAGCACAGAAAGTGGACCTGGCAGAGCCCTGATGGGGCAACAAAAAATGAGATTGACTTCATTATGTCGACGAAGAAGCAAGTATTCAATGATGTCTCTGTGATCAACGTGGTGAAAACCGGAAGCGATCACCGCATGGTAAGAGGCACATTGAACTTAATTATCAAGCTGGAAAGATCTCGACTGATGAAGTCTACACTCCGTCCAGCACCAATCCAAGTCCAAAACCCCGAGAGCTTTCAGCTCGAACTTCAGAATCGTTTCGTGTGCCTAGGGAGCTCCGTGGACGATTTTAACGATGGGTTCGTGGAAACTGTCCATACGGTCGGGTCCGAGATCTTTAAGACCCGTCGTACAAATGGAAACAAGAAGCTCTCTGATCCTATTATTCAGCTCATGAAGGAGAGGCTCGAGATGATCCTCCAATCTTTAGACGATGCGGTCAAGTACCGGCAGCTCAATAGACGGATCTCTAAGTCCTTGAAAAGCGACCTTCACCGCTTTAGTGCAGACCGCATTAAGGATGCGATATTGGGCAGAGCCAGCTTGCAAAACTGAAGACCGATGATGGCAGGATCGTATCCGCCAAACTTGAACTATTGAGAGGTTCTATGGACAGTTATACACGTCAACCAGTAACCCCGTTACGAATGTGGCAAACGACCCAAGAGCTAGATTAACCCGACACTATACCGAAGATATCCCGGACGTCAGCTTGTACGAGATTAGGATGGCTCTAAAGCAGCTTAAAAACAACAAGGCGCCGGGTGATGACGGAATTACGGCGGAACTCCTAAAGGCCGGTGGGAAACCCGTTCTTAAGGCTCTCGAGAAGCTGTTTGATTCCGTCATACTCGGGGTAAAACACCACACGCATGGAACAGAGGTGTGGTAGTACTCTTCTTTAAAAAGGTGTGTGAGTATGTCAGTCCGACTCTACGACCAGACCTCGAAACCTATCCTTCTGCAGCGAGGTGTGAGACAAGGAGACGTTATCTCTCCGAAATTATTCACCGCTGCACTGGAGGATGTCTTCAAGGTTCTGGACTGGAAAGGGCTAGGCATCAACATCAATGGCGAGTATATCACTAACCTTCGGTTTGCCGACGACATAGTTATCATGGCTGAGGCCAAGGAGGACCTCAGTATAATGCTTGATGACCTCAGTAGAGCCTCCAAAAGAGTAGGTCTTAAAATGAACATGGAAAAGGCAAAGGTCATGTCAAATGCCCATGTTACACCCACTTTCATAAAGATCGGAAACGTTACGCTCGAAGTTGTAGACGAGTATGTTTACCTAGGACAAACTGTCCAGCTAGGTAGGTCCAACTTCGAGAAAGAGGTCAATCGTCGAATCCGACTCGGCTGGGCAGCGTTCGGGAAGCTACGCAATATCTTCTCGTCCCACATACCACAGTGTCTCAAGACGAAAGTCTTTGACCAGTGCGTGTTGCCAGTGATGACTTATGGCACTGAAACGTGGTCGCTCACAATGGGCCTTATCAGAAGGCTAAAAGTCACCCAAAGAGCAATGAAGAAGGCTATGGATCACCAAAATGGATCACAAGTGACGTAAGACAGCAAAAAGTAGTCGGTTTTTTTTTTATTCTGGCATTTCGCAGCTGACCACTAAGGTCCTGGCTGGTTAACCGAACTTTCCTGTGGCTGCCTTTAGCTACTACACTAAAAGTCTCCATTCAGGGGCATAAACTATTCTAAATTAAAATTAGGCGAACGCTCGCTAAAGGCACGGGAGGGGGGGGGGGGGCGCGGTTGCTGGGTCCATAAGGGAGTATAGGGGGGTATTTATAAATACATTTTTGAGAAAAAATATATCAAAAACGTTGTTTAATGCAAGATTAGTCATTATCACAAAAACTGGATTTATTTATTTTTCCTGGGACCAATTTTTTTTTTTAATTTTTTTATAGTTCATGTGTATGCTACAGTACCACTAGACCAACTCACATTCCTAGGCAGCACTTGGTCCAAACCTAGGCAATCTCCTTTGTGGGAGTGATTTCGTGAAAAGCGACGGAAGTGTACATCGCCTACATTAAATTTAGATCTTGCCCCGCCACTGGCTTTATACCGTACCTTTTTAGGCTGCCTGTCCACTGGAGCGGAGAGGAGAGGAGAGGAGCGGAGATGTGTCAATATTAACCAATAGAAACGCACCTCTGGAGCGGAGTTGAGATTCTATTAGTTAATATTGGCACATCTCCGCTCCTCTCCTCTCCTCTCCGCTTCAGTCGACAGGCAGCCTTATGGTGTTAGTAATTACCACAGGGTTTTCCAGACGACCAGTGATCTCGGACAGTTTTGCTGAAGCATAAAACCAATTCCGGACGGT
Organism: Conistra vaccinii; assembly: GCA_948150665.1. Lineage (NCBI taxonomy): Eukaryota > Metazoa > Arthropoda > Insecta > Lepidoptera > Noctuidae > Conistra > Conistra vaccinii. The sequence continues at coordinate 17,701,929 of OX411338.1, read as the reverse complement.
TAAAGATGACGCTTGAGGGGGAGAGTTCAAGGCCGGTCTCTTATTTTCTCTTGGTGTGGACACGTTCCGATTTTGTGTACCTAAGTACTACCTACCCTCATTTTTGGAGGCATTTATAACGAGATTTATATAACCTGAATATTTCCATTTACGAATATCAGCTTCAGAATCAACAGGAATCCCCGGGAAAGTCAGGAACGCAGAATGGAATGAGATCTTAGCCTAGCGCCACACCTGCCGAACGTTCCGCGGCGGAACGCTCCGTCGCGTCATATTTCTATGGACGTAACGTTCGGCTGATGTGTCATAGGTAACTTGAAAAACATTAGGAGCGTAGTCAACCGAACGTTCCGTCGCGGAACGTTCGGCAAGTGTGACCCGACCCTTAGGCAATTAATGTTTATGAGTTATTTGTTATCTTCTGAATAAATTGTAAGCACAGCGACCCCACGCAAGGCCTTGTTGTCGAAGCCTTGTGTTTTTACTCGTCTGCAGCGAAGCCAAAAAAGGAGGGTTATGTGTTTGACCTGTATGTATGTATGTCCGTCTCTATGTTCCCTCGTAACTACTAAACGGCTGAACCGAATTTTGATGAATGATTTATGTCGTTAGATTCGTCTTTATTGTGCGTCTGTCACTGGGTACCTACATTAAAATTTAAAAAAATCAAAATCGCGGATTTTTGACGCAAAAGCCTATGTTTTCGACAAAAAAATATCGTATCAAAATGAAGGTGATTAGCGGGAGGGGCAAACAAAACTTACACCATATTTCAGATTATTGGTTTGTCCCGCCTACTTAATAAAATTCAATTCTATACAACGTTATTTTTTGTTTATACTTAACCTCATAAGTTATTGTGCTCATCATTATGAATAACTTTCACTATGGGACCAACGATGAAATCGCGAATAACAAATCTGCTGTTCCCTACATTTTGACCAGATATGCGAATATAAAATGTAGAGAACAGCTGATTTTTTTTTCGCTATTTCAGCGTTGGTCCCATAGTGAAAGTTATGACTCCGTATCATAGTTGCAACGACAAAATAATGTCGAGCGGAACTTTTGTCGCGCTATCGTTCGTCGATCAAAATTCTATAGATTATAATGCTTGTTTTTATTCTCTGTCTCTGTCTAGTTACTTAAGTGTTTATGCAGTCGGGTATTTTAGATTTTAAAATTACTTTTTTTTAATATTTTATTTAATAATAACTCTTAAATTAAATAGTATCATTATAACAGAAATAACTTAATATAGCGACTTTAAAAAAAGTTTGAATTTATAACAATGAAATATTCACACAATGATTCATTTTTCAGTAGGTAATAAGTTAAGTATTAAGTAATACCTACAATTATTATTGAAGAAATTACGAAATAATTATTATCTACCTACGTACCTAACAACATAAATACTTGGTTGAATCATTTTGGAATACTAGTTTCTGCCTGCGACTTCATCCGAGTAATTTTTTTAGTTTTTACTTAAAATATAAAACTTATGACTCTTGGCAATACTGTAGCTAGCTTTTTTTTGGATGGGAATTCATCAAATAACTTCTCTCGCACTGGGCGACGCGTTCAACCGGCGGGCTGGCGGCAACCTCAAAGAACGCGACCACACCGGTGCCCCGTAAAGGGCCTTGGACCGCACAACCCCCGAGTAAAGCTTCCAGCAGGAGGCGTTCGGATCCCCTAGATTGGACAGGAGTCGCTTCAAGGTAGTTTGGCTCCCGAAGTTAATTTGGCTCTCCGACGTTTGGCTTCCAAACTGGAGCGTGCCGGGCCCGCTCCAGTTTGGGAGCCAAACGTCAGAAATTCTCCACAAAGTTCCACCGGCTGTCGAGGACAAGTCCCAGGTACTTCATCGTCAACTCGACTTTATATAGATACCTATAAGTTTATGCTTTATGTCTGTATGTATTTATTGTATATGTAAATGTGACACCACTGACTACCTGCAGTATTGTCTCTCCTTCTTACTCGAATCTATCCAAAGGTTGCCTTTAAAAGATCGCTTTTAGCGATAAGACCGCCCATTGGGTGAACCCTATGTAAAATTTATAAATCTATGTCCATAATTTTTATGGTGGGCATAAATAGAATACTCCTTATTCTATCTATCTGTCTATTTATCTCGACGCCGATGTGAAACCCGCCTACCGTTATTTGGGAACCCGGCGGTGGCGCGTTTCGAGGACCATGAATAAACACATGGCCTTGAACTTGCGCAGGACCACCACGAGTCCCAATTGTCGGATCCTGTGACGATTCTCGCAACCCCGCGTGTCGCTAGTTCGGACACCGCCTCGTGCGACCTCCCTTGCGCCAGGATCAGCTTGTCGTCAGCGTAGCAAACCACGCTGACGCCGCTAGGGAGGTCGGCGCGCAGCACCCAGTCGTATCCGATGTCCCACAGATGCGGCCCCAGGACCGATCCCTGTGACCCCGCACGACCCCGCACGTCGTATTAGGAACCGGGATTTTCAAAATCAAATCCCGGTTCCTTCGGTCATACTTTCGGGAAAGATACTTCGCGTTTAGAATATTTCTAATTTTATTGCCTAAGGTCGACCGCATAAAGCGTGGAATATACATGCTACCTAGTCGTATAAAAGCATGCTACTGCTGAGCCAATGCTACTTGGTAGCATTCAACTAGCATGTGTATACAAAAAGAGTATGAATATTTTACAGGAACAGAGAGCATGCTACCTAGTAACAAACAAGCATGCTTATTGGTAGGATGTGTATTGCAGGCTTAACTGAGACCGTTTCTGAGGTAACATCGCAAGGTGGGAGGGGCCGGTGGCGAAAAAAGTGCTCCAGATAAGCTTGAACACAGCTGACAGTCAAGTTCCTCAATGTGTCGAGTCTCCTTCAACATTGACAAATACTGAAACTATAGAAATAATACCAAATAAAAGGCAAAAATAACTGATTCTACGAATATGACGCTAATCCTTCCATGGAACTTATACTCAGAGGATTTATTACCTAAGTACGGCAGGTGCACAAGTGCTTGGCCAGACTGGCAGCGCAGGCGTGGGTCGGGCGCGGTGCGACGTACTCAAACATAAGAACTTCATATTATAATAATGTTTGAATACGTCGCACCGCGCCCGCCCCGCGCCCGCGCTGCCAGTCTGGCCGACCAGTACGCGTAGCATGAGAATGACCACCGTAGAAACGGGTGTTGTCGACGGAAGAATAGAACGGTAATAGAACGGAATGACAGATTGTGATTGTTTATCTGTCATTTTGTCTCTTCTTCCGTCGACAAAACCTGTTTCTACGATGCTCAAGCTACGTGTGCAGGCGCCTTGATTTTTATTTATTCTCAATATTGAAACAACATCGTCACACTGACATTATATACAGTGAAGACGTAGTGACTGCATTCGAAAGGGCGGTGGTAGAGAACCCAAGGTCACGATTCCCACCAGCCAAGATCGGAAAAATCTCCCTGTTCAGTGGATGAGTGGTACTACACCTTCTCTAAGCGACACGTCATTATTGTTTTCCGACATGCACGCGAACGAAGTCGCGGGCACAGCTAGTACTAAATAAAACTGATTTAGTGTCTATAAAACAAGAAATAAAACGTTTTATTTGATCTTTCTCCATTTTAACAGTTTTACTACTATCTTAATATCTTATAAAGGCTTACTTATAGTATCGAAAGTTCCGGGAATCCCGGTTCTTTAACAAGAAGGTCCCTTAAAAACGAAGGATCTTTAAAACAGAACAGGTTCTACATTCCCTAGTCTGGGCAGATATGTCTGTTGCATGCCGGACAAACTGTGGGCCCAAATAGCACAGAACTGGTGCCCTGAGACAGACAGGCGGGGTCACGGTAGACCACGTGGGAGACGGCGGGACGAGCTGGATAGGTTCCGTCAAAACTGGAAGGGGGACGCGCGGGCTCGCAAAATATGAAGGAGTGGAGGGAGGCTTTTGCCCAGGAGTGGGATAGCGCAGGCAAGTAAAAATACTACTTCAGTGATTTATTAAAATTAACAACGTGACGATTTTTACTGGGGCCCCATCTTATATATTTGCCACGGGCCTCAGATGTCATAGTTACGCCATGACTGCCCCTACATAAAGACATACAAATTTTACTTTATAATTTAATTTTAGTTTATAATATTAAAATACCTTTTAATTTGGTCAATTACTCTCGTGGAGTTTATGTAAATGACTAAGGTCTTATGTCAGATACTTGCACCGTTTGTTCTCATGAAACATTGAGATGGTTGATACCTGTATGTATGTAAATAGTTGATAGTTAGAATTGGTTTAGTGCGGTGTGAGTTCCTCTCGGTTGATATGCAGTCGACTGTTTCCAATGGTATTGCGATTGATGAAGAGACGGACTGGCTTGAAGGTAGGTTCCTATATTTTGGTATTGGTTAACATACAGGAGGAGTTTTCTCAACGGAATTTTGTGAATATTTCCTGTGGGCTCAATACTCAATACTTTATTTGCATTCCACAATGTGTACTTAGGTGGTAAGTTAAAATTATATGTGACCATTATGGACCCTGTCGGGCACAGCAAAATAGTAGGAGAGAGGAAGCTTTGAAAAAACTTAGATTATCATCAGTCTTTTGAACTAAATCTAATATTTGGTATTATATTAGGTTATTTTTAATTCTTTTTATTTTACATAAAAAGAATGCTGCTGCACTGTTGCGATTAGGGAATCCAATCCGCATCAAAATTCCAATCTTGCAGTTCCGCGGGATTTGCGGGACTTAAGTACCTAGTTAAAAATTATACTTTTTATTCATAATTATAATTAGTTAAACATAATGTTGTTTTTCTATTACATATGTGATTCTTTTTTATAGTATATTCCTATTTCATTTTTATTCTCTAACGACCTTAGAACATGTTTCTACCATACTACACTCGACCTCAAACCACTCTGGCACTCATTTTCCGCACAATAATACGCTCTAGATCTTCTTTCTTATATATGCTCTAGATACTAGTAAAACATTTTTTCACTTTCTCAAGCGTCACTTTCGCAAGTAATACACAAAATAATTTTGTTGTTTGTATTTCCGTTCATCCTCTATTGTACAAAATGATAAACAGTGCAACATCATTTACTTACTAAAGCATTTTGCTTCCGGTTCATCCTGAATATTCTAGCCGTAGTAATATGAGCCGTAGGTAGTACTCAGTATTAGGATCCCATATAATATCAAGAAATCTCCTAGTCAAATCTACTCTCAGATAAAATGTAATGCAATCAGCATCTCTGGGAGCTCATGTGTCATGTTCATGTCTACGAATTCAGATGTAGTTGGTCTTCGCCGCGAACCTTGCGTCAATAAAATTCTAGTAAGTATCCATCGACAACGAGGCTGACCCAGGAGAAGATGGCGAGACGAGCTTGATGCCTACAGAAAGGATTGGACCACACTAGCTCAAGATAGAGAGGAGTGGAAAGGAGAAAGGGAGGCCTTCGCCCTGCAGTTGGACAACACAGGCTAAAAATAAATAAGTAACTAACTAGGTACTGATAAACTCGATTTAAGACGCAGATAGATATGTATATGCCAGTGACTTGGAGTGGTTATATAGCTCGCGTGTTCTGTACTGAGCTCACGCAACGCGTCGTATGTCCAACCAGGAATAGGGCGCCCATCCAGGAGCGCTGTCCCAAATTAGACGCATTATATTAATTTATTATACATAAAACAAAAGGTATTTTAATAAAACACGTATACTTAAAGATGAATAATTAAAGTATTGCACGACTCATAATGCGAAGCATTAGAGTGTGCTCTACGATCGAAAAATTATTTTTGCCCCATTTCTGTAACTGTTTTTATTGTTACACTCCTGCTAGTACACAGAACCTACTTAATTTATATACCATTGTATAGATGATTAAATGGAGATTAATACTGTACTTTTTAACAATTGATTTAATGCAGCAGAAATGGAAAAAGCATAAAAATAGTTGAAAAAAAATTCCTGTCCGTCAATTTATGAACCCTGAAAACATTGTAGCTTGCGATAAAATCAATTAATTGAGTAAATTTTTTTTTTATACATTCGTTTCAGCCGTAGAAGGAACCCTATTGAAAATGGCTCTTTTATTCAAAGTAGTTTAATTATAATTAATAAAATACTAACTAAAATATTATATCTTTATCTAAATATTTCCAACCTTTGTCCGTAAGTTGCCTAGCAACCGCCAAGTAAATATCTTTGTCAGTCGTTGACATTACGACTTCATGAAAAGTGATAAATTGTTCATTTTTAAACTATGTTTTGAATTTCTTTTTCGTTTATGTATGAGTGATAAGTATGAGGCGTGCACTTTTGGATTTTCCAAACTATCTTTAAAATGGTGAAGGTTTCAGAAAAATACGCTTGGTAGATTTTGCGTGATTCTCAGTTTTTTATCCGCGTTAGACATAACTTTATAAATTAATTTCACTATGTAATATAAACGTAATCTAAAATATTCATATATTGAGTTATTAAGAAAATGCTCTTGTACATGTATTTTTTTCCAAATCATTAACACTGCTCGTTTCGACGTGATCTGCAGTCGGCTATCCATAGCTAGTATCCATAGTAGATAGGTAGTTCATTTAATTCATCATAAGTCATTGTGTAAGGATAGCCTTACACAGGGCACGCCACAATTGCGGCGATAAGTTCCCTCTTTGAGGAGTGGCTAGAGAGGCACCTCGGCGTCCTCACCTTCCGCCTGACGCAGGTCCTCACCGGACACGGTTGTTTCGGGAGGTTCCTGTTTCGCATAAGGCGGGAGGAAACGGCCGGGTATCACCATTGTGACCGCCTGGAGGACACGGTGGAGCATACGGTGGAGGTCTGCCCGGCTTGGGCGGAGCACCGCCGTGTCCTCGTGGAGGCGATTGGCGGCAGTGACCTCTCGCGTCCGGCCCTAGTCCAGCACATGGTGCGGAGCGAGAGGGCATGGCAAGCCGTCACCTCCTTCTGCGAAGGAGGAGGCGGGGCGCGCGAGGGAGAGACAAATGTCGCGTCCTCGCGCCCCTAGCCACCGCCGTAGGACACGCCGGGCGTCGGGAATTGGTAGCCAATTTCCTGTCACCGTAGGCGCGGGCTTGCGGACGGAGAGCAATGGGTAGCTCGCCGTCCGATAAGGACCAGGCCCTGGTCGACGGCGCGTCGTGTTCCACGCGCGCCTCAAAGAGATGGCATCAAAAAATTCGTTCGCATCGCTGTCAGTGGGAAAAGTGCCAAAAAGGCTGGCAGCGTTGCTGCGTTGGATGGCAAAGCTGATTCAGTGACCTAAAAATTGGTCAGCCCTCTGGCCACTTGAAGAGTCCACCAACTGCTTGGCGGTGTCTCGAAATACTTGATGAGCACTCGGACACCACGACCGGTTTCAACTTCAAACGACTGAAACATATAGCTACCAATAAGATTGTTATATTTGCGCCGTTTGAGGTTTTTTGCAACTGCAGCAGCCGTCCCAGCACAGCCCGCCGTGCTAGGAAGATAGGATGGCGCAAGGGTGTCGACACAGGTTGCATCCCACACCAAAGGCCTATCCAACTTCCAACGCAATACAATAAAAAATATGCACTCCGTCCGCAGTAGGTACTTAAATAGTTTTACATAAATAATGGCTGTTTTAATAAAAAGTGTTTAAGTATATCGTAATACGCAAAAGTCAAGTATGTCATTAATCGCTTATTTATCATCATTTACCTACATGTATGTCATTAATCGTCAATTTGTTAACTTTGCCATTGTGCGAATAAAAAACAAAACAGAAGTTAATTTAACCAAAAAAAAAATTACTTCCGTAGGTATACAAGTTCTTTTGTAACTGCTTTTTATGTGGTTTGAGTGTAACATCCCAGCTTAAGGCTGCCTGTCCACTGGAGCGGAGAGGAGAAAAGAGGAGCGGAGATGTGCCAATATTAACCAATAGAATCTTGACTTAGGATCACTGATCTAAACTCAGGGGCGGAGTCAAGATTCTATTGGTTAATATTGACACATCTCCGCTCCTCTTTTCTCCTCTCCGCTCCAGTGGACAGGCAGTCTAACACTACCTCATAAAGCAGTATTATATTTAATCTTATAAGAAATGAAGAGAACTTGAAAGAGATGGAGCTTCAGCTACACGTCCTGCACGCGTAGCATGACTACCGTAGAAACAAGTTTTGTCGACGGAAGAATAGAGAAAATGACAGTTAAACAATCACAATCTGTCAGTTTGTCTATTCTTCCGTAGACAAAATCCGTTTCTACGGTGGTCATGCTACGCGTGCAGTAAAGCTCCATCTCTTTCTCACACGGAAACCTTAATAAGAAAAGAAAGTAAATAAATTTATTTGACCCAGGTTAGGGCACAAAATATTCACACAAGAACAACAGTATTGTGTGCCTCACGGATTCGCCAAATAGGCCCATACCATACCATACCATAATCAGCCTATTAATGTTCCCACTGCTGGGACACAGGCCTTCTCTTTGTGAGAGGGAGTGGGCCGTAATCCACCACGCAGGCCCAGTGCGGGTTGGTAGATGTCACATGTCTTCGAATTTTTGGTACTAAAACATGCCGGTTTCCTCACGATGTTTTCCTTCACCGTTTTGAGAGCAGTGGCGATGAAATTATTTACACAAAGTAAAGCGCCTGCTTGGGTTCGAACCCACGACCTACAGCTCGTAAGTCGGACCGTTACCACTGGGCCATCACTGCTCTCCCAAATAGGCCCAGTTCAGCATAAATGCCAGACAACTAGTGACTGACGCTGGTTTTAAACTGAACCTTATGTTACGAGTACGTCTTATACGGATGTAAATCAGTTTTATAGTGTGTGTAAATAAATGGTAGGCCCCCAGGTTCCATAATTCCATATTCAAGCCCCTCCAGGACTAATCAGAGAGAGCAACCTTGCGGTTCATGCCTATTGTCACTGTCACGCCAAGAATCCAGCTTTTAGTATGATCAAGCTCCTGACCCATTATTATATGAGAAGCTACTAGATCATTAGCGGGCCCATGTCAACATCATCATCATCATCGCTTTATTTGGGATCGACGCTACGTGCCTTCTTTTTCCATAGCTCTGTGACGGCAATTACAACGCCACATGTGAACTACGCATCAAAGTCCTGACGTCACACAAATCCTGCATCGTGTAAGCAAGGTTTACCGTGCGATTAGCAGATACATAAGTTTCCGACATCAATCGTAGGGCTGTTATTCGTCATTTCACAAGGTCCATCTATCGTTTCTTTGGTCTTCCCCTACTCTTATAGTATAGCCATCAACATTTATACTCAAAACTTTCCACACTACATTTTTCTCATTCCTCCACATCACATGCCCATACCATGACAACCGATTTTTCACACAACTTTCAGTCACCGGTGCCACTTTCAAACTTCCTCTTATCGGGCTCAGATCAACAAAATCCTAAATATTTTGGATTTTAATTACGAAATGCTGAGTCAACATCCGAAATATCAACAAATCAAGTGCCACCCAATCAAAATTTTTTCCTGAAAAATTAAAAACAATAACTTGCATAAAATCCCCCGTTTTCCCACCATACAACCGAAACCTTAACCAATTCCTATTCAAGTTCTCTCAAAGCGATTTATTTTTTTATCGTGTTTAGAACGGGACTACGCCGTCACGGGCGGCTCACCTTTATTTAACAATTCAATAAGTTCAGAGGTCTTGCATTGAAATGCAAACACATACACATCGTGTTCGAACCTCTACAGTCGGCACCGTTCGCCAGTATCTTCCCAGTGTTTTCAAGGGAAAGACGAAACGCAACCCTGGTTTTCAGTTTTTTATTAATTCTTCAAAAATGTACCAAGACAATGAAGTTGGGGGCAAGTTGGAGAAGAATAAGTTCGAGTCTTCTATTAGTGAATTGAAGAAGAAGACGTTTGTTTCTGTTGCTGATATTGAAAGTTATGGTGAGTTTGATTTTTTTCAAAAGGAATTGTTGCGTCAACCATTTAAGCAGTAAGTACTTTGACAGTCTTTGTCGAGAGCAATGGTGGCCCAGTGGTAACGGCCTCGACTTACCGAGTTGTAGGTTTGGGTGCCAATCGAGGCAGGCGCTTTACTTCGTGTAAATAATTTCATCACTATTGCTCTCAAAACGGTGAAGGAAAACATCTTGGGGAAACCAGCATGTCTTAGAACCAAACATTCGAAGATATGTGACATTTACCAACCCGCGCTGGGTCCGTGTGGTTGATTGCAGCCCATTTCTTTTCGAAGAGAGGAGGTCTGTGTCCCAGCTGTGGGAACATTATGGCCTGATTAAGATGATGACTTAGACAGTAATGATACCTGCCGGGGTTGCGGGTAGTCCCAAGGGGAAACCGTGGCCCCTGGCATGGCAAGGGAAGGAACACGGGTGGGTTTTAGTCAGTAAAAGTCTGACACGCCCTTCCGCTCCGCCCAGAGCGGGAGAAGTCATTGGATGATTTCCCACCCAAAAAAAAAAAAAAAAATAAAGACAGTAATGATAAGATATATGTTGCCCTGAAAATTAAGTCAAGGAAGAGTTGATCAATCAACTCTTCCACACCCATCTTGAACACACCCATCCAACATCTCACCACACATATGTTACTCCTATTCAATTCTAAAACAGAATACCTGTCTTTAAATTTGTTTTGTTCTTAAAAATTTTGCGTTCATTTTAAATATATTATTTCAATTTTCTTTTAATTATTGTAAATATTAAGTATAAATTGTCTAGTCCAAGACTTTTCATGTTGATCCATGGGTCAACTCAACCAATTCTCCAGTTACATGTAACTGAAGAAACCTCGACCCCTGTCGTACAGGATGTTCTAGTTCAGGAGTCCTAGTTCAGGAGTCGAGACTCGAGATTGATTTAATGTGTACAGAAGATTGAAAATAAATTACTATTACTATTAGGGCCTGTTTCACCACCTACGAATCCTACGATTAAGTTCCTATTAATTAACTTACTTAGCATATAATTTCATACAAATTCTGTTCCATTTTTTAATTTATTCAGTAAGTAGTGGCTATTCGGACATCGTGAAATAGGCCCTTAATCTTTCGATAAATTTTTTCAATATTGTGAAATCGAACTTTACTGGAGACTCATTATGAATCACTATGAATAGGTAGGCCATTGTCCGCTTAATTTTGTTTTTATTAATTTGCATCTTGATTGTGGATTCAAACAGTAAATTCACAGTTCAATGGTGTTAGGCTAATAGATATGGCATAGAAATAAAAAAAATATGGGAATGGAAGGCGATTTTTCACACTTTCGACTCCACCCATTTTCGTCGAGCTCATACGCCATGCCGCCATACATATTGTAAGTGGACCCTCCGGGAGGGTTCCCGGCATTACGTTTGCGCTTAAGTTAACCATCGCGGACGGTCAACGGCTTTAGGTTTAAAACCGTGTTATAAAACACTGTAAAACGAAGTGAAATAGTGTTTTCTGGGGGGTCTTGTCGCTCCATGTAAAATACTGATATTAAGCTGCATCCGGTTAGACTGGAAGCCGACCCCAAGATAGTTGGGAAAAGGCTAGGAGGGGCGAGGATTGGGGGGTCTTGTCGCTATAAGCAGTTACAACCTTTTAAATTGTTAGTGAATATTTGTAACCGAGACCAAAAAATTTGAATATGATGAAATTCTTGTATTTTAAAACCATCGCATTTTAATAAATTTTGTTAAAATATACATCAGATTTTGTTTTCACGGTTTATAATGCTGTATTCGCTAAGAAAAACCTACATTTAAAATGAGCCCTCCGCGAGAGCTTCCAGCATCCCATGTGCGAATGAAGGATATACTCGTATGTCGTGAAGAAAGTTTTGAGACGGAAATACCTACGTCGACCGGATTGTAGACGGAAGATTCGATTGCGGGTAAGATGGTGCGCTTTGATGGTGATGCTGATGAGGAGATGAATACTGAGATGACTGTTGATAAAGATGAAGACATGCAGCGCCAATCTCTAACAAATCAGGATAAGCGGGAAGGAAGAAGCGGGAGGACGATGATCTTACGAATACTTAAGGATCCTGAGGGCCTAGACAAAGTAACATTCGATTAGCGACAACGCTAGTAGAAAAGTCAAAAATGTATGGGATTGACAAAAGCTATCGAAACGTCACGTGATCATAGCTCAACGAATAGAAATTAGCTAGATATTAACATCATTCCATTCATACAGCCTCGAACGATAACTTGCTAACGAAAGACCAGAGACAATATGTAATTTTTATCGAAGAAACCAATGGATCAGACGATAGCGAAACGTAGTGTAGGTATGTCGTTGAAGCGATAGCGATTGTCGAAATAGAATCGCTCCGAAGCGAATGTCATTTGTCTAGGCCCTCTGATCATGGCGCCCCTCTGCGTACCTAGTCACCTCAGTTTTCATTATTCTACCTTTATTACCTACTGATACGGATCAAACTATGGTTTTAAACTTATAGGTACCTATAGTCCGCGCGCTACTGCTTGTCACAGTTTATAGTGTTTTGTTTGAAAGACGGATGTTTATTTTTTTTTGAAAAAGTATTTTTTTGCTTTTTAGTTATGGTACCCCACCAAATGCCACCAATTCATATAATTATACCACTATTTGCTATGTTAACAACAGTGACATGAAGTACCTGTTATAGCATCATCGAGGTACACAAAGTGGATTAATACGTATTATCGAAGCTAACTCAAAAACGAACCAAGCAAAGTTAATACAATTTTTATGGGACCACCGCGCAAGCTTTCTCTACCAAATAAAAAAGAATTTTCAAAATCGGTCCACAACTGACGAAAATATCGATTAGCATACATAACAAAATAAGAAACACATACAGACGAACATAATTATAACCTCCTCCTTTTTTTAAAACGCATAACAATAAGCGGGGCAAAGGTCTAAAACAAATTGTATTGTTAAAAAAAGGAGAACATTTGCCTGTACAAATAATTATTTAAAGTAACAGCTATTTTGCACTTGAATGAGTTAATGTAAATCTTGATGTAATAGCTTAGGGCAGCATTGTCGCAACCCAGTGCACGCCACAATTGCGGCGATAAGTCCCCTCTTTGAAGAGTAGCGAGAGAGTCGTCACGGCATCCTCACCTTCCGCCTGACGCGGGTCCTCACCGGGCACGGTTGTTTCGGGAGGTTCCTGTTTCGCATAAGGCGGGAGGAAACGCCCTGGTGTCACCATTGTGTGGATCCCCCGGAGGACACGGTGGAGTATACGGTGGAGGTCCACCCGGCTTGGGCGGAGCACCGCCGTGTCCTCGTGGAGGCGATCGGCGGCGGTGACCTCTCGAGTCCGCCCTTGGTTCAGGCCATGGTACGGAGCGAGAGGGCATGGGAAGCCGTCACCTCCTTCTGCGAAGCAGTAATGCTCGCGAAGGAGGAGGCGGAGCGCGTGAGGGAGAGGCAAATTTCGGGTCCTCACTAGCCGCCGCAGGAGCCGCCCTGGGCATTGGGAATCCCGAGCCGATTTCCGGCCACCGTAGGCGCGGGCTTGCGGACGGAGAGGAATGGGTAGCTCGCCGTCCAATAAGGACCAGGCCCGGGTCGACGGCGCATTGTGTACCACGCGCGCCTCAAAGAGATGTCAGCACAATTGACGGGGTCCGCTACGGCCGATGCCTGCCGGGGTTGCGGGAAAGTCCTAAAGGGTTACCGTGGCCCATGATGGCAACGTACAGGCAACTGAAGGAACACGGGTGCGTTTTAGTGAGTAAGAGTCTGACACGCCCTCTCGCTCCGCCCAGAGCGAGGGAAGGTATTTGATGATTTCCCAGACACAAAAAAAAGAACGCACCTCTGACTTTTCAGATTCATGTGCGTATTGTATAATTATCACTTGCTTCAAAATCGTGAGGAACCTGACAGATATTTCTCGACGGTATGTGAAGCCAAGTCAAAGGCCCAAGGCCGGCTTTAAAACTCTGACACCAGGATAGTCACTAACCACACGAAAAGAAGAAGCTTATGAAGCATATTTTTTTTAAATAGGTTTACATGGATATTATTATATTATATTATATTTTAATTTGGATAGGATAGGGTTTCAAAAAAGTCATGAAATTATAGCATACTAGGTGCACCTCGCGGTTTTACCCGCATAGGTCTCGATCCCGTAGGTATATCGAAATAAAAGGTTTCCAATGTCCTTCATGGTCTACCCTTGTGCCAAAAATCCAAATCCAATCAGCCGTTTTAGCGGGAAAGCGTAGCAAACAAAACTCTTACGCATTTATAATATTAGTTACAGAATTGTCCCTTAATAATAATATGTTTTCCTATGTAGGTATCTTGGACGAGTGACATCACCCAGAGTCATAGGATGACAAGTAGTAAATAAGTTGAGCTTGATCGGTATGCTCAAGCTCAACTTATTTTAAAAGGGAATCGAAACTCTTCCCTATAGAATAGATGCACGGATTTGGATCACGCTAAAGCGTGACAGCGTAACAAACAAACTCACTTTCGCATTTATAATATAAGTTAGGATTAGGATTAGAATTATGCAAACAAATCTAATCAGAAGGCTAAAAGTCACCCAAAGAGCAATGGAGGGGGCTATGCTTGGAGTTTCCCTACGTGATCGAATCAGAAATGAAGAGATCCGCAGGAGAACCAAGGTAACCGACATAGCTCGAAGAATTGCCAAACTTAAGTAACAATGGGCAGGACACATTGCTCGCAGAACAGATGGCCGATGGGGCCGAAAGGTTCTGGAGTGGCGACCACGTACCGGAAGATGTAGCGTTGGAAGGCCTCCCACAAGATTGGCCGATGACCTTGTAAAGGCCGCAGGAATCCGCTGGATGCGGGAAGCACAGAATCGGTCGAAGTGGCGGTGCTTGGGGGAGGCCTATGTCCAGCAGTGGACGTCTTTCGGCTGATATGATGATGATGATGATAAAACAAATCTATGGCCTTGTCATAATTAATCCGAACAAAGAGATTTTTATTACGTTTGGTAAAAAAAAAAAAAAAGCAGCAAACATTTTAGCACTATTCAGTTAGATTTTATTTTGACGAAAAGATTTATGAATTAGGAGTTGCTAAGCTGCTAGAGCGACCGAAGTAAGCTCGAAAATGTATGTAGCAATTTAATAAGCAAATTTTATCGATCGATAGTGCGCCAAAACTGTGGGAAAAGAAATAATTGTAATTGACATGAAAATGTATTTGCACGCCATATCATGGCAGAATATGCTGAAACCAAAATGACTGTAATATCTATTGTATGTACCATATTTTAAGCTGTTAACCCTGACCGCTTGCAGATTACTGCAATAAGTATTGTAGAGTGTGTAGCTTACCTATCCTTCTGATTCAGAAGTTCTGAATGCAGCACTGACCATGTATGATATACCCGGGCATTAATTCATATTTTTACGTAAAATTTATACCAGAATAAACGTTGGATCATAGGAAATTAAAATTGCATACTTAAAAAACAAAAACTTTATTATATAACTCATAATAAGCATAATTACAACTGCCAAATTGCTACTTATGCGATGCATCGGGCGCTCGAAATGTCAAAACGCAATTTTGTGATAGCCCTCTTAATGCATCCTTGAAGGTAAGATTTAACTCCGTCATCGGTGTAAAGGGTCCCTGAAACGATCAATTGCAATTGTCAATTGTGTTTTTTTAAGTCATTGATACGTTGTTGATTGATTGATCGTCTACCAATTGAAATTGAAACGATTAACGATATAGATATTCCTACAATTTATGAGTTACTGTTGATCGTTTCGGGGATCATTGAGAGTCACGCTTGTTATAAACAACTGACACAAACGTTCATATTTCATCGGCTAATATTAAATTGTTAAGAAGACGAGACAAATTAATAGATTATGCTAATTTAATAACATATTACCTTATGTTGACACTTCTATTGAGATTTTGTTCTTGCGTCTTTGAGCATGCATCCTTGACGAAGGCTTAATGCTCAAGTACCTAAATATTCAGTTACGCCTCATTTCTTAAAATCTTTACCGTGTGAGTTCGTTCTTCAGGTTGCCTCGGTCCCATGTTATCCATTCTATGGAGAATCTTCTATTAGCTGACTGGGAAGAATTCGTCTGTGAGAATTGTCTCCTTTCAGCTGTTACGTTATCATTCACTCCCTTTTCTTTCCAAGCACCCTTTATTCAATTTCACAATTCATACAATTTTTGTTTTTTCTCTCTCTTCATCCATTTTTATTCATTTATATTCATTACTTTAGTCACATCACATGCGTTTCACCCCTCCTTGCAGTACCTCTCCATTAGTCTCCATGTTATCATATCTATGGTTTAATGAAACACTTTCTGTATGCCAATGTTTATTTCCCATCTAGGTGAGAGTAGTGTGACTCCAGAATACCAGGAGGCTTACCGACGCTCCATCAATGACCCTGAAGGCTTCTGGGGCGAGGTTGCCCAAGAGTTGGAATGGACTAAACCTTGGGATCAAGTACTGGACAACAGCAACCCGCCGTTCACGAAATGGTTAGTAGCAAGTTAGCAACATTTAGTAGCATAAGCATTTCGTCGGAAGGGGATGGTCCATCTGTTTCTGACGAAACGGTTATCCTCCTTTTATCCGGGGTGGAAGGACCAAAGATAATGTCGTGTCTTCAAGAACAGTTAAGAGCCAGAACATAGCAATATCATCTGAGACTTGGCTCTTATTCGCCCATAGTAAATCGTCTCCTTTTTACCCGACTTCGGCGAAGCAAAAAGGAGGGTTATGATTTTGACCGGTATGTATGTATGTATGTATGTATGTATGTATGTATATATGTATGTATGTATGTATGTATGTATGTATGTATGTATGTATGTATGTATGTATGTATGTTCATCTGTAACCTCATAACTTCTAAACCACTGATCATAATTTGACAAATGAGGTATCGTTAGAAGCGTCCTGATTGTCCGCTGGTTATAGGCTATGTGACGTTACATTAAATTCAATATGGCACCCTCTAGAGGACATAAAGTGACGAATGAAAAAAAAAAATTTTTTTAACCATACCATGTTTGGTATCAAATGAAAGGGCTTGACGAGCACATTACAAATATGTATATATATCATATTTTCAAAGTAAATAAATATGTTGAAATTGTTAAAAACATGCAAAAGTGAGACTGTGCTACGTACGGCGCGGCTGTAAAATTAATACCTGTTATACAATTAAACCTATACAAAAATAATAAAGCGGCTTTGCAAATCCTTTATTTACGAAATTATAACCCCAAAACAAATTAAATAAAAAGCAAGTTTAAAAACTAAAACCCGACTACTGAAAAATCACGCTCTAAAAAGTATAAAACAAGAAAATATTTCGGACAGAAATCAAGACATAGGTACAAAAATGGTCAAAGTAAAGCCGTAGTCGCATGCCTGTCAGCTACAAAATTATAATGACATGCGACTACGGCTTTACTTTGACCATTTTTGTATCTATGTCTTGATTTCTGTCCGAAATATTTTCTTGTTTTATACTTTTTAGAGCGTGATTTTTCAGTAGTCGGGTTTTAGTTTTTAAACTTGCTTTTTATTAACTTTCATTTGATCAGAACGACGAAGGTATAAACTTCGTCTACCACTTGGAAAGTTATTAACAATGAAACGGGTAAGTCGGTTAAACAGGATAAACAAAGCTGAAAACCTTTTGCTTAGTAGTGTGCGTAAATAAAGTAACCTACTTATTTAGCTCCGAACATGTAGTTGATGATGTAGTTTAATGTTTTTAACACACTTAAGTCTAAAATCACTGTTGATCACTGGGGCATCTCTATTGAACTGATACGTAATATATTGACCCCTATCAACCTGTTACTTTCAATAAATGTGTTGATTTAGAAACTTTTCCTGACCTCATAAAGAGTAGTAATCAAGTCATACCATTATTTAAATCAGGTTATAAAAATGACGCTGGCAGTTTCAGGCCAATTTCTAACTTACCAGCAATTATCAAAATATTTGAAAGTTAATACACAAGCAGTTGCTAAGACATTTTAATTGGAACAGCTTCCTTCATTATGAACAATATGGGTTGACTACAGATGTGGGTGTTGTTCTGCTAAAAAAAATATTTCACGCATGGGAGAACTCGCATAATGCTATTGGACTTTTCTGTGCTCTCTCCAAAGCCTTTGATCGCATGCACCATCAAGGGCGGATCCGGGGGGGGGGGGGGGCATGGGGGTCATGTGTGTCATATTCTCCATAGCGAAAATTTTGATTTCCGGGCCCCGGATAATATTTTTTTAATAAATCTATAGGTACTCTTTATTTACCCTCTCGAATTCAGAAATACTTTATTTCTTTTATAAAAAAATCTCAACCCAAACCCCCCCCGAAATGAATTCCTGGCTACGGCCCTGACGAGACGCTGTTATTAATAATGATGATGGGCCGTGAAGTTTTCTGCCAGTTCTTCTCCATAGGAATGACCAAATGAAACCGTGCTCCTAAGCCTCTGAGGTTCTGACGTTTTTTAAGAAGTGCCCAAGTAGGTTATCTGAACTACCTAGACGTAACAACTACCTAGACGTAGAAATTAAATACCCCAGAATAGTGTTAAAACAAACCGCCCCAGGCCCCCAGTCCTGGCGGCCCCCTAGATCTTAAGAAGTACTTTTTAATCATCTCCCAAACATAGTCAAAACATATTCAGTAAGAAGCAGTTTAGAGTTGGGGGCTGACGATGAGAATTTTCGAGCTCGCTTCGCTCGCTACAATCTACATTTTCGGCCTTTCTGCATAAGTCGACAAAAGAATTCCTACTTATAAAAAAAAAAGTTCCTTACACAAGGCGGTGTGCTAAAATTTGCGAGCTCGCTTCGCTCGCTTTTGAATTCTATATTCTTCTAACTCTCAAATTTTTCTGATAAGTGGACAAAGCAACTCCTATTTCCGTAAGTAAGTATGTTCAATAGAAACCTAACCGAGAATTCACAGACGAAGTGCGAAAAATTTTGAGCTCCTGTTGTTCGCTCCCCTACATTCTTCTTTTCGTAAATAACCTATTGAGGAAATGAAAATCCAACTCCCTCAAAAAAAAATCCTGCGGTTTGCGAGGTCCAATAGGTGGATTATAAATTACCTACGCATACGTACTTGTTTTTTTTGCTGTCATTGTATTTTTTTTGCATAATTTTACTAGTAATTCTTACATAAACTGAGAAGACCGGGGGGCCTCATTTTGTTTTTCCGCTCCGGGCCCCCGACAGACTTAGTCCTCCACTGATTGGGCCTGTTTTGACTGAACCCCGACTATGTGACCCCCCCTGACTCGAAGGCTGGATACGCCCTTGGCACCATGACACGCTTTTGCGTAAACTACATCAACGGTGGCCAAAATGAAATGGTGTCAAAGTAATAATTTCATATTATTAAAAAATATACACATAAACACTAAAACAGTGATATTCACAATATTAACACCAAAGATAAAGCCCAATTACGTGCTCCATTTCACCGGCTTTATAAAGTTCATAACTCATTTATTGGGCTAGTCCTTTTATAACAAGCTGCCCTCTTCTTTACTAGATTTGCCTTTTCATGCGTTTAAAGCTAGAGTAAAATCCAACCTTTGTTCGAAGGCATACTATTCTATCAACGACTACTTAAACGATAAAAATAGTTGGACGCTGTGATTAACTCAAGATAATGTTTATGGCCTTTCTCCAGAATTAGCTATTTAACTCAAGACAATGTATAAGTTCTTTCTCCAGAATTTGCAATTTAACTCAAGATAATGGTTTTACCCCAGGTTATATGAGTTAATTACGTTACCACAGCCAGAGGTTTGGAAAGAAAACCGAAATGAATAGCTATGTAAATAGTTAAACAATTCTTTATTTTATATGTCTGTAGGTATATAGAAGTCAATTTATTTTAATTTAATTTAATTTTCTTTCATTTATTATTAACAAAATCAACTCATTACAATGTTTTTTAATGAGTTGTATAATTGCAGTATGTGGTTAGCTAGCGACCTCGAAAATTGATCCTATTATTCTTGCCTGAGCAACCGGTAGCAAGTTCGTCATGAGCTACTGCTTGCGGTAGCGTCGGAGGTCGGGTTGCCTCGTTCTCACAAATATGGAATTAATGGTAATGGCTGATTTTTGCGTTATACTCGTGAACGGGTGCCGCTTGTGGTGACTGGTCGTCTTGCTGACCTTGTTTTTGTGGTGGCATCTACAACGCCACATGTGAACTACGCATCACACTGACGTCACGCAAAATCCTGCATCTCGCAACCAGAGTTTACCGCGCAAAGAGTACAACGTCCTGACATCAATCGTTGGGCAGTTGCCCACCAGACAAGACGCCCGTCTGGTCGGAGGATCCTCCCTTTTCTATAGAGCGAGTGAATGAGCTTTACACCCTGTTCCTCATGCCTCTAAGTCTAAAGTGTTGTTATTGTTATTAATAATTAACTGCATAGATAATTATTTATTTTACTTCGATGGTCCTAGTTTAGCATTTGTGACTTCGAGTCAGTCTATAGTATTCGATTTATAGCTATGGGCATGCCCTTTAATAAGTATTATAAGTTCTGTTTACGTTTAAATTTTTTATTTCTGCTTGAGTATAGTTTTCGATGTTTTTGTTGTTATATTGGCGTGTGCTATAAGCTGACTTTGGCAAATATTTTAATTTATTTATTTTGTAGCGTAATGTTCATTATTTTGCATACTATTGTATAGAATCAAGTTTTAATCGAACAGACAGCTGTTGCTGGGGAGTGTGTTGCGCCACTTCTTCTTCCCAGCTAAAGCACTAGGAAGTGGTGAAGGGCGTCGGCGTTTTGAGACACTCTTTTAGGGCCACAACAGACTAACTA
Source organism: Conistra vaccinii (assembly GCA_948150665.1). Taxonomy (NCBI): domain Eukaryota; kingdom Metazoa; phylum Arthropoda; class Insecta; order Lepidoptera; family Noctuidae; genus Conistra; species Conistra vaccinii. The sequence goes on along the minus strand of OX411338.1, from coordinate 17,681,027 downwards.
CTTTTAGCATCGGTGATCGGTGTTTAGCTTCTAATAAAGAAAATTATTTAAATAGACATACATACATACACACATACATACTGTCGAAAAACATTCCGTCCTCCTGGGGCAGTCGGGTAAAAAGCGGCTCAATCGCCGATCGCCGATGCTAAATGTACCTATGTAGATAGCTAGTCTGATGTGGCCCTTATGTAATTTTGACGTTTGAAAGTGCTGATGAAGATATAGTACGAAGGTTAAGGCACGTTTAAGTGGGTATAGTTTATAGCCATAAGGTATTTTTTTCTAGAACATCTTTTTGTGCATTCAGTTTTGATTGGGTGACAGTTTCATGGAATTTACAGACGTTATGTAAAGTCGCATTGCGTAAGATATGAAAATCTCTTGTTGTTAGTGGTAGTTGGGTATTACATGAACAACACTGATTAAGCGGCGCCAGTGCAGAGCGGGCCGTCGCGTCGGCGCGGGCCGTGCGGTAAGATAGTGCGCATTTTCCCGCGGCCAAAGTATAAATTAAAAGAAAATTCATCACACCGCACCAGTTGACGTCATAACGTCAACGCCGACAGTCACTGAAAATCAGCGCTGCGGCTCTATCTTGCATAGGGTCGCAGCATTATGCTGAGCGACGGCCGTTTTGCGTGTATGTTAAAGCCAACTCCCACGGTGCGCCATATCGCGGCCGCGCACCAGCCCGCACGAGGACGCACCGCCACGCACGCGTTCAACGCGCGTTTGCGCTAACACGCACGCTAGGTTTCCCACGGTGCGTCGTGCGCGTGCGTCCGCGATATGGCGCACCGTGGGAGGGCGGCTTACCGCATATTTTTCCCCAACTTGTTCTTTTTTGTTTTGACGGAAAACGAAGGGGTGTTATAAGTTTTAAGCTGTTTTCAGACCAGCGCGATTTGTCGCGCGACGCGACACCGGTTATTGTTATACCGTGAAGTTTTGTATTGTTCGTGTCGCGTCGCGCGACAAATCGCGCTGGTCTGAAAACAGCTTAACGCATGTATCTGTGTATCTTCTTTCTTTCTTTACCTACTCAAGATAAAAGACGATGTTAAAATCAACGGATTTTATTAATTATTTTAATGTGAGGTTTAAATGCGCTGGTTTTCCCCAAGACCATAAAAAGACCCGCCCCCCAATTACGCAAAGCACGATCAATTTTAAATTGAAACCAATTGAAAAAGATTACCAGTCGCAAACTGGCAATCTTTTTCAATTTGTTTCAATTTAAAATTGAAAATGCATTAATGTAATGTTAGTGTATATTATATGTACCAATTGTTTTTAATTTAATTTAATGTATTGTATGGATTATGAATCTGAAATAAATGAATTAATAATAATTACGTAATTAGGGTGCAGGACCCTAATTGCGTAACACACGATCAATCATTTTGAAGGATATTGCAAATCTATTGCTTCATAAGCTCAAAAAGTCTGCTCAACAACGTAAATAACGCAATTAATGTTGTTGAACTGTCAAAATGATGATGATTGTGATTGATCGTGTGCTGTTCTTCCACTCGGGGCCACTAAGAGAAATTAGTATCAAAATGCGTTAGTGACTTGACGATTGATATTCTAATTATCATTCTCTTGCCCATGTCATGTCCCAATACCATGAATCCTTTCATAGTTCTCTCACTAGTCTTATAGCCATTCACATTCATTCTTATTTTCATTGCTTACTATTTTTGCTAAGTATGCTAATAGTTACCAGATAAAGATATTATGTGATGGTTTCTGCGATTTCTTTATCTAAGATAAACATGCACAACATAACAGATTTGAATACCCCACAGCGTAGTACAGTAATATTTTTACAAAAAAAAAGAACACCAGATACTTCAAACTAGTAAAATTAACAAAACAAACTACCTAAAGATTTAAAAAAAAAACGTGTGTGGTCGGGAGACCCCCGTCAGGAACGAAATTTCTTCTCACGTTTTATTTAAAACAAAAGATTTTCACTGTCGACTTAAGCACCCTCGAAAACTATGGAAACGATACCCACGAGGATTTATTTTTTTAAATTTTCGCAGCCGCCATCTTGGATTTACATGGTGACCTCATGATCGGCTTTTGCACCCTCGAAACCTATGAAAACGAGACCCATGACGAAATGTGTGAAAATTTTTCCAGCCATCTTGGATATTCATTTTGCCCAAATTCACACTTCCTCTCTCACAGAAAGTGTGAAGAAGACAGTCGCAAGTATGAACGCTTTATCGCGTGATGATTTCTGCCAGTGTACTTCTACCGCAAGCCGCGTTAAAAAACTTCTTTCCAAAGACAATCTTTAAAACAGTACAATTATTTACCTACTCATCATTTATCTTTCATGATCAACTAACAGAATCTTAAACATTCACGACACAGTTCTATCCGTCTCCCGGAAAACAAGTCGCACTCCGGTGTTGATTGCAGAAGAGCATTTGAGCATCGTAAGCGCCCGAACCAGAGGCGTTAGCTCGTGACACTGAAGCTTGCGTGCTGATGGTACGGCCAATAACGGGTGTATTCTGGTACTGATAAAAGAAGACCGTGAAAGCCATTGTTAATCATTGTCTTTTCCTCAGGTGGGTAGGTGGGGAGATGTCAGTATGTCACAACGCAGTGGACCGACATGTTGCTGGTGGCAAGGGTGATCAGGTAGCGCTCGTGCACGACTCACCCTTGACTGACACCGTACGGAAGATCACATATTCGGAGATTAAACATCAGGTCAGTAGCTATTTCTTGCTTTGACATCTGTAATACTTACCTATACAGGGTGACTGGTAATTAGTCACCACTCATTTTTTACCCGACTTCGGCGAAGCAAAAAGGAGGGTTATGATTTTGACCGGTATGTATGTATGTATGTATGTATGTATGTATGTTCATCTGTAACCTCATAACTTCTAAACCACTGATCATAATTTGACAAATGAGGTATCGTTAGAAGCGTCCTGATTGTCCGCTGGTTATAGGCTATGTGACGTTACATTAAATTTAATATGGCACCCTCTAGAGGACATAAAGTGACGAATGAAAAAAAAAAATTTTTTTAACCATACCATGTTTGGTATCAAATGAAAGGGCTTGACGAGCACATTATAAATATGTATATATATCATATTTTCAAAGTAAATAAATATGTTGAAATTGTTAAAAACATGCAAAAGTGAGACTGTGCTACGTACGGCGCGGCTGTAAAATTAATACCTGTTATACAATTAAACCTATACAAAAAAAATAAAGCGGCTTTGCAAATCCTTTATTTACGAAATTATAACCCCAAAACAAATTAAATAAAAAGCAAGTTTAAAAACTAAAACCCGATGAAAAATCACGCTCTAAAAAGTATAAAACAAGAAAATATTTCGGACAGAAATCAAGACATAGGTACAAAAATGGTCAAAGTAAAGCCGTAGTCGCATGCCTGTCAGCTACAAAATTATAATGGCATGCGACTACGGCTTTACTTTGACCATTTTTGTACCTATGTCTTGATTTCTGTCCGAAATATTTTCTTGTTTTATACTTTTTAGAGCGTGATTTTTCAGTAGTCGGGTTTTAGTTTTTAAACTTGCTTTTTTAGGGTTCCGTACCCGAAGGGTGACAAACGGAACCCTATTCATAAGCCTCTGCTGTCCGTCTGTCTGTCAGCGAGCTCTATCTCATGAACCGTAATAGGTAGGCAGTTGAAAATTTCACGGATTGAGCATTTCTATTGCCGCAAGAGCAACAAATAATAAAATTAAAAAATAAAGGGGGGTCGCCATACAATAAAATTAAATTTTGAAAAAAAAATAATCTGTCCCTGGCATGTGGGGTATCATTGTTTAGAGCTCATCAAGTAGAAAATAAATATAATTTTTATTTGTTTTTATCTTCAAAAATGATGAATTAGGGGGCCGTAGAAGTTGTCTGTTTTAGACCATTTTTGTACGAGCTCTATCTCAACAACTAAACAAATTAGGAATTTGAAACTTGTGTGTATCATGTACCATATACTGTTTATAATCAACAAATACTAAAAACGCCGATTAATAACGTATTTTATATAATATGGGCGATTTACTGCAACTTAAAAATAATATTTTGTATTTCATGCTAATATTATGCGATAAAAATTCCACAGATAACTATTTACTAGTCGGAGTAATGACATGGAATTAGTAAGTACCTACTATCATGGCAGCATATACTATTTCGATCATTTAAATTTCGATCATCCAAAAAGGTCTACAAAATAAGTTCTCTTCAAAAGATTTTAAAACCGGCCAGTATTTTTTGAGTTTAAGAACTTTATCGACTTTTTTCAAAGTATCCCTAGACGGTCTTGATGTGTGTACTCGTACCTCATGTTAAAACTACACTCCAATAGACAATAATATTCAGTAACATTGAAATGAATGGTGGTACATACAGGGTACTATTCAGTTACCTTAAAACCGTTGTGGATACAATTTCATATTGAGAAAACTTATTTGTGTAAAAATATTCAGCCACGGCGGCCAATCTCAATGGAGACTAGCCTTCGGCGTGGGAGATATTATAGTGCACAAGTGTATGCGCAGACACGAGTGCACTCTCTCTTCCCTCACTCTCATAGTCCGATGGGATGTGTAAAAATAATTTTTATTTTCGCTTGAGTTTAGATTTCGATATTTTTTTTTGTTGGTACATGCCTGTGCTAGCTGTCATTATGGCAAATATATTTTATTTAATGTTTTGTGTTGAGTAATGTAAAATATTTGCATACTATTGTATAGAATCAAGTTTTTTTTTCGTAACTGAACAGACAGCTGCGCTGCTGGCGAGTTTGTTGCGCCACTTCTTCTTTCCAGCAAAAGCGCTAGGAAGTGGTGAAGGGCGGGCGTTTTTGGGGGACTATCAGTAATTTTGACGTTCGAAAAGTGCTGATTCTCAGCCTAGTTTGAATAAATGACTTTTGAATTTGAATTATGACTATCAAAAATAAAGTAATACCTGTATTGACGGAATGTTGTAATTAAAATTTGGCGTACTACTTACATTCTATTTTGTACAATATAGTCTGATGTAGCAAGAGAAATCCTTTTATTTAAAGTAACTAGCTTTACCCGGCCCGGCTTCGCACGGTTAGCACAAAGTAGGTACTTATCTACGGCGCACCTACCTTTCCTAATTACATATTTCTACCTAATTACCTACCCTACCTACCTAACCTAACCTACCTACCCTACATATCTACCTGCTTACCTACCACATATACCTATTTCAATCAATCAATCTTCCTAGCCTTTTTCCCAACTATCTTGGGGTCGGCTTCCAGTCTTACCGGTTGCAGCTGAATACCAGTATTTTACATGGAGCGACTGCCTATCTGACCTCCACAACCCAGTTACTGTTACAACACATATACCTATTTATACCTACTAATACTATGTTAGTAGCAAATAAATAACTTTGAATTCAGTTAATGCATGTTACTAAAATAAATGAAATAAACTTCTACACCTATAATTTAACACAACAACATTTTTTCATTAAAATTAGACAATTTCTTTACAAATCTTTATGTTTTTTTATAGCGCCTCTGTTGTTACCTTTACGAAAGTATTACAAAAATGCATAGTGTTAAATCTTGTACGACATGGTATGGAACCCTTCGTGTGCGAGTCCGACTCGCACTTGACCGATTTATTTACTTTACTCATCATTATAATTAACAACTTTTACTATGGGACCAAAGTACCAAAGCTGAAATCGCGAAAAAAAATCAGCTGTTCCCTACATTTGTGTTCGTATAGCTCGTCAAAATGTTCCCTACATTTTGACGAGCTATACGAACACAAAATGTAGCGATACCTTAATTGGCAAACCAGCTATCTCCATACGAGCAAATGTTTCAGGTAACACTTTAAAACTGTTTAATATTCATGTAGACTACTTACTTTAAAAAAATAGCTGATTTTCGAATAGCGAAATAAGGAAAGAATTGTGGCTTTAACGGAGTTGTCGTTTTTGCAAATCACGCCAAATTACTGTTGCGTATAATCTAAACCAAAAAAATATTTTGTTGAAATGTGGAGTTGGCTGGTTTGCCAATTTATTCAAATTCAAATTCAAATCATTTAATTCAAGTAACATATAGACTCATAATAACAATTGGTATAGGCATAACATAATAACATAACATTTTTACAGATTAAATTAAGATTAAAATTGAATTGAATTGAGATTAAAATTAAATTAAATTAGATTAAAATTAAATTAAATTAAATTAAATTAGATTAAAATTAAATTAAATTAGATTAAAATTAAATTAAATTAGATTAAAATTAAATTAGATTAAAATTAAATTAAATCAAGATTACAATCAGAATTCACATTAAAATTTAAAAACATAATTTTATTAAAATATATTGTTCGTCAAATCAAGAAAGAAAGTAAGTAAGCAAGTAATTAAGGTATCGCTGTTTCTTTTTTCGTGGTTTTAGGTTTGGTCCCATAGTAAAAGTTGTTCATAATGATGAGTAAAGTCACGTGTGTAAGTATCGGTCACTAATTACCAGTCACCCACCCTATGCAGCATGTTAACTAACAATTTAAAATTTTCTTACGTTTTTTGCAATTTGCAGGTCAGTATAAGGTTGTATGTTGATCTAAATATGATTCGGTCGTATCAAATGTTTATTTATAGAATTATATAAGCTTTCGGCTCTGAAACGATAGACGTAGATGCTGCAAACAAACAAACAAACAAACTCACTTTTGTATTTATAATATTAGTTATAACTTATAAGTTATAGGTAAGCAACAGGTAACAAAAAAACTCTGCTCCGAATCAGGTGTCCCGACTAGCCGGTAAGTTGGCGTCACTGGGTGTGACCCGAGGCTCCAGAGTGCTGATCTACATGCCTCTCATTCCTGAAGCCATCATCTCCATGCTGGCTACCAACAGGATAGGAGCTATTCACTCTGTTGTGTTTGGAGGTAAGATGTCTAATGATACGGTTACTATAAATTAAAGTTGTTATAGTTAACTAATTTGGATAGATGCTCCCATAGTTACTGAATAAAGTACCCGACTTGGTTTTACATTCATATTCATATTCATTTATTTACGTTCCACAAGGTAAAACAAGATGTTAACAACAGGCTTAGAGCTAAGAGCCGTTGTAGACCCTGTCAGGGACTCAGGGCACAGCATTTATTAGCTATTAGGTACTAACAAATTAAAAACCCAAGTCGTAGAAAACTAAAAATAATAAAAATTAAATTAAAATAAAACTGAATAATAACATTGGCATAAAAGGTCAATATATAATATAAATAATGACCCTGTTCCCGATACCGGTGGGCTACTATTTTTTATATTTTTAAATGTTTTTATAATTTTTATTTTAATATTTAAAAATGTAATTTATATGTTAAAAACTAAATAAAGGAATATAAATAATACCTACATTACCACAAAGTAGTAGTATTCTCACAAAGTTTTGTGGTAGAAGAACTGCGTTGCGAGACTTGAATTTTTTTATATGCTATGTTTTTGATGGGTGTCCATTTTCTAGCCAAATGGATATCAAGCGGGTAGTTTGATGAGGGCGAACAGAGAACATCGCAGTGTCCTAAGGTCAGCTCAGCGAGGACAGAAACCTCGCGTGGAGCAAATGACAAATGCTGGCTTTATTCAGATGTTCATGTATGCCCTAGGGCAGGGGTGGCGAACCTTTATGGATTAACGTGCCATTTTTCTAAAGAAACGTTTACTGAGGCGATAGACGTGCCGTCAAATAATTTTGACTTTGTGATTATTTGGAAAATAATAAATAAATACTATCAACTCAAAACTCTTAATTTACTAGGTAGTGTAGTATAAGAAGATCAGCTTCTGCCACTTGTTGAGATATGCTTGGTGAGAATCGAACTCACCTTTGCATTAGTCAAACTACGTATGAAGACAAAGAACAGGAAATATTGATTGGTATAATAGTATTACAAGTTTAAAATAAAAAAACAAACAATTTGATATAAAAAAAGCATAAAATTTTATATGTGAGTCGCCTATAACTATGGTTGGTTTTTTTTATTTACCGAACGGAGAATTATGCGGTTGAGAGTTACGTGTAAAATCGCACGCGGGTTAAATAAGTATAGGCCTTTACTAAGTTAATCCCGGAGACGCGAGGTAGAACAGAGCATTTAAACCAGCAATAAATCTGAGTTCAGCGCGGTCGATGGATTGCCTAGCTTAAGATTTGAAAATGAAGTTAAGACTAATCCGATGAAGATTTTAAGCCGATGAGTCCTGAACAACGAGCGCCGTCCTGCTGCGGTCTGGTACGATGCCGCCTCAGTTGCCGGAGAAGCCCGACGTGGTTGGGAGGTGTGGGTCTGCGTTGACGCAGACTGGGACTAGAGAACACCAGGATCCTGTCCACGCGACGGATCGGGATCCCAGGAAAGGCCTTGCGGCCTTGCTTTCTGTCAAGGTCCGAAAACGGGAAAGCTTTAGAAACGGCATAGGCTAAATTACGCGGGTAGTAGGACGCGAGAGTGTATAATTTGATAAATGAGAAATTGGTTGAATACTCACATGTTTGTACAGTAAATACTTCACCTATAATACTGGTCCTAGACGTTCACTAGACTGGAACGAACTATAGATTTAGCTTGAGGGCTAGACACCACCTCGAACTCGATATAATAATAACTGCGACCAGCTAGAACAACGATACTACCACGATTTGAATATAATTATAAATCTGGAGCGTTTGAAAACTGGCCGCTTGAAGCAGAAAAGAAAAATTATTTTATTGACATGTCGTTTTATCCAGCGCGACTCACAATTGAATGACTCAAGTCAAAAAAATTGTTTTTCTTCGAACGATATAGAATTCAAAATTTGAAAATGTGCTCAATTCAAAATTTTTTAAAAGAAATAATAGTTTATGAAACTTTTACAACTACAAAAGAGGCTTGAACGGTAGCGCAATGCTGCAGTAGGTACCAAAAAAAATACATTTTGCACTAGTAATAATTTAAATTAACATTAGTGTGACTTCTGTTGTTGCAGATTAGATGACAAATAACTTATATTAGGGTTGTAAGATGTTACAGCAGAATGCATGCCGAACTGGAGTGATCTGCCAAACTATTTCCAAGCGAGTCTTTGATGTTATTCATCTCTGAAAGTAATGCCTCGCAGGCATAGGTAGATGAAAATATGGTTAAAATAGCACGAGCCAGCTTCTTCAAACAGTTAAATCTGTCTGGAATCGAATTCTGTTTCTAAAATTTTCTTTCATTTCAATTATTTTATTCTTTCTATTTCAATCAATTACCTAAGTACAAATTTTTCCTTATTTCAATAGATTTTTGAATCCATATTAAACTACTTAGACTAGAAATCAAACAGCTGCATTTCAAGTTCTTCAACAACTAAAATGCAAACCGTTTCGATCGGTGACGTGCCCAAATTATTTTGTCGCGTGCCATTGGTTCGCCACCCCTGCCCTAGGGACTGCGAAGCACGGCCTTGTATTTTTGGAATTTGTTGCCTTTTTCTCCCCATGATTAAACACTGGAAAGTGGTGAGGAAAGGTCTTTTGGGGGCTATCTTTAGTGCTTTAGCCTTATGCTATAGGTATTATATGCTTTTCGTGCGACAATAGCATTAGCAGCCGCAGATTTGCAAACAGAAAACTGTAAAACGAGAGGAAAAACATTCAAGTCCGAGTTTAACTTCTGCCGGGTACCGCATCAAAAAGATTTATTTCTATCGGGTCATTACCCGGTAGGTATACTTAGGTAATTACGTGTAACGTGACGTCAATAAAAGCATTTTGAGAATTTTCCTGCAGCGTGTTATAATACTTATTGTTTAATTTTTTTTAACTTATTTAAAGTTATTTATAAAAATATAAGTTGACTATTTAGATAGACCGGTATCTGTTATCTAAATTTAGATTGTTCTTATGTTTTATTTAAATTTAAATTGTTTTTACATTTTATCTAAATTAATCTAAGTAAATAAGTACCGAATTCCGAGATTCATCTTAAATATTTTAAGATTTTTTGCGACGAAAAGATTTCTCAAAAGGAGCAAAATTTTCTTATTGAAGGAACAATTAATTTTTTGCTCAGGTTTCGCCGCCAGGGAGTTGAGGACAAGGATTGAGCATGCTGAACCAACAGTCATCATAGCTGCAAGTTGCGGTGTGGAGCCTAACAAAATTGTCAGGTAATATAATACTACTGTAGCTAAAACAGGCGCACGGGTCGATCTTCCAGGTTAAGCAACGTTTGCCGAGGATGGGTGACCATCCATTAGACAACAAGAACCCTCCGTGCCTCGGAAAGCCGTTGCTCCCGGCTGTCATTAATTTGTAGATCTTTGACAGTCGTTAGGGGTAGTCAGAAACCTGAAAGTCTGACAACCAGTCTTACCAAAAAGTATCGTGCTACACATTAACTGTGTGAATGTCCGATAGGCAGTCGCTCTATGTAAAATACTGGTATTCAGCTGCATCCGGTTAGACTGGCAGCTGACCCCAATAAGTTGGGAAAAGGCAAGGCAGATGATGATGATGATGATGATGATAAATATTATGTAGTATTTAAGTTTTTCTAAGGCTAGGGTACGGTTTAGGCCTCACCTCTCATGCAGGAGCAGTGGCGGACTGAGCCTGTCGGGGTCCCGGAGCGGCAAAACTAAATAGGGCCCCCTGCTCAGGAATGAATGTAGAAATATTTAGCACGCTGCCTCGAAAAGTTTAGGTTTTCTTTTGACTATTGATACAAAAATAGGAGATTCTTTGCTGACAACAGAATAGCTAGAGCAACAGACGAATAGAGGATGGCTTAAATTTTTGAACCCTTATTAGTTAATTTTTTTCTCAAATTTAGAACATTTATACAGAAATAGGTATTACTTTGATAGTCTATACCTACTGAGAAGTTTAAAAACGTAGGATACAAGAGCGAGCGAAGCGAGCTCGAAAATTTTTGCCCTCCACCACAGTTATGTATGGTTTTCTTTAGACCATTCGTAAATAAATAAGAGTTACTTTGTCGACTTACGCAGGGAAGTCTGAGAAAAAAGAGAATGGGCTAACAAAGCGAGCTCGAAAATTGTTGATCCCTACGTTTATATTTAGCATGCGTAGGGGTCCCCAACTACAAACTTCCTTAAATTACTTACTGAACATATTTAGGTCTTGCTTGGGATTTGATTAGAAATTATTTCTCAAACTTTCACATTTTATAATATTATATTACTAGCCTTTGCCAGCGGCTTCGCCCTCGTGGATTTGGAAATTATACCACGGGAACTTACATAGGTACCTACCGTGATAAAAAGGTATCCATAAACTATCTGTGTGCCAAATTTCATCGAAATCTGTTCAGTCGTTTTTGCGTGATTGGGTAACTAAAATCCAAACATACAAATTTTCACTATCATGTTGGTAGGATATACCTACATATAAAAGCCGTCACCTCCTGCGAAGCATTAATGCTCGCGAAGGAGGAGGCGGAGCGCGCGAGGGAGTGGCAAAGGCCGCGCCCTACCAGCCCTAGCCGCCGCCGCCATGAGACGCCCTGGAGTCGGGAATTGAGTCGAAGTCAAACAGATGTCACGTGTATATACGTTTTCCTAAGATACAACAGGCAACTCCGTGCATGAATCCAGACTCGAATCCTGACTGCTAGGTTATACTTGTATGCATTTCTTATTACTATTTAAGTACTATACATTTTATATCATCAACTTTAATTTCTTTAGATACAAGGACATCCTGGACGAAGCGCTATGCCAGTCAGACTTCCAGCCAAACAGATGCATCATCTTCCAACGCCGAAGAGTGCTGGAGTGTACCCTGGAACCCGGCAGGGATATCAACTGGGAGGAGGCTATGGAAGCAGACCCTGTGCCCTGCGTCTCTGTGGAGGCTAACGAGCCGCTGTATATTTTGTATACTTCAGGTAAGACATAAATATACTGAAAAATTTGTGAGTAGTAGTCTATCGGGCTACTGTCCGCAACTCCAGGTCCAAGCGCGTATTTTGTGCACTGATAAATTAATAGTTAAGTCATGTTATCAGTGGTTAAGTAGAAGCTTTAGTTATTCTAATCAAGGAACAATAAGTTTTTATTTAAAACTCAGAGGCCCATCCATGGGCGGCATAAAAACTCTGACACCAGGTTAGTCATTAACCACACGAAAAAGAAATACCTAAGATTTAAAATAAACAAATGTAAAATACCATAGACGATGTATATTAAGTAACTTAATCCGCTTAACTGTTCTTAAAGAGTCTTAGAGAACCCTGTAAGAAATCGACACGTGTTTCGCCTCTCTACGAGGCATCCTCAGGATGACGATTGACTTGTTGCGAACTCGGACACGAAGTGTTGCCACGACACGGGCCGAACGCAAAGTGAGCTTCAACCGCCCACACACTCGCCAACTCGGACACTTCGTATCCGAGTTCGCAACAAGTCAATCGTCATCGATTTAGAAAAGACATTCGGATTTTTAAATAAAGAAGATAAGACAGTACGGAGCAATCACATTACCAGTTTTGCAAATAAAATACTCGTAACATTACTAATAGTGAAGTGTGACTGGATTTCACATAACACTATGCCACCTACGCCAACATGATGCAACATGGAGTCCAAATAGTGTTTACACTATGAAATAAACAAGGCCGTGAAAAAACTCATATTTTATTTATTTATTTAACCACTTATGTACACATATTTAAAAACAGACAAGAAGAAAAGAACAGAAAAATACGTACAAAGGTGATGCTTATTTTCATTTTTATTGGAAAAAAATAGTCGTAACATTGCTATAGTGAAGTGTGACTTGATGTCACACTATGCCACTTACACCAACGTGACGTAACTTGAGTCCAGATAGTGCTTAAAGTATGAAATAGACAAGATAAGGGCATAAGAAGCATAAATATTTTCAGTTTTGTTAATAAAATACTAACGACATTATTACTTTGAAGTGTAACTTGATGTCACACTATGCCACTTACGCCAATAAGATGCAACTTGAGTTCATTAGAGTTTGTACTATGAAATAAATAGTATAGGACCATTAAAAAGTAATTAAATACGCGTTACAGATAAGGGCGAATAACTCGAGACGGATATACTTTAGAGCTAAGCTGTCATAGTAATTATTATTTGTATGGAAGTGCTCTATACATCTAACAAGGTGGCGTAAGTGTGCGATAAAAAAAAAAAAGGCACCAAAATTGGCATGGCCTTTTATGTACAGCACGTCAAGCTACTCCAATCTGTCAAATTTTCCTAATCAACATTGAACCTTATTCTTTAGTTTGACAGATTGTAGTAACTTGATGTGCTGGCGTCTGTACTAAAGGAACTTTTCCTTTTCTTAAAAAATTCAACAAGAAGTCCGCGATGGCGTTTATCTATCTTCTAAGAATGACCCACAGTAACCATTATTATTTTTCAGAATTTGATAAATATGTCATTGTTATTTCCTACGCTATTTTGACCGGTATTAGGTATATAAATCCTAATCCAATAAAATATGTAATTTAAATTGAGCATTAATTTAGATTAAAATATGCCTTGACATTATATCATTTAAATGAATAGTTAAAAAGATATCGCAGATTCAAAATTACGCGTAACAAAATAGTTATGGTTGACGTAAACGCGGGCGCAGCGGTAGGAATCAAGGAGCCTTTCCTCGGCTATTAGGTATGTAATCCCGGTAGTACGTTCCCGTGGGATTTTTGGCGACATCCACGCGGGCGAAGCAGCTGGCAAAAGCTAGTAGTTTATTGTTTGTGTGGTGTATTTCCTGCTGCGATGAAACTTTGCAAATTCATTCCACCGCGGTTAAAATTTGGCAGCTGATCCCACGATTTTTTTTACCTATTTCGATATTACCTACATTGAGCAAAATCTTTGAAACTTATATTTTAAAACAAATGTTAGGACATTTTCAGTCCACATAATTTACTTCATCTGAAACAGTTTGGTTTTTACAAAATGGTGTGGAATTACAGAAGAGCATATTCAAGGCGTGGGAGGATTCGGAAGATGCTCTTGCTATTTTCTGCAACTTGTCCAAGGCCTTTGATTGCGTCCATCATGATACACTCATCAGGAAACTGTACCACTTTGGTATGAGGGACAAGGCTCTCGACTTTCTTACTTCTTATCTGAACAACAGAATTCAGAGTGTCGATGGTAATGGCGAACAATCTTCAGGATCTGCGGTCACCATGGGCGTTCCGCAGGGTTCAATTCTAGGGCCGTTCTTGTGTCTAATTTATATAAATGACTTACCTCAACATAAGAGATCATCACAAGGTCGTATTATTCGCAGACGACACTTCCCTCATTGTTTAAATCAAACGTCAGTTAGTCAACATTGAACAAGTTAAAGTTGTGCATTGGTTTAAGGTGAATAAAGGGTTAGTAAAGGGGTAGGTTGGGTTAGTTGTAGCCGCGAAATTAAAATTTTCATACTATTGTTGCAATTTGCAGGTCAGTGTCAGGTTGTATCTTGATCAAAATATGATTCGTGACTATAACAGATATGTATTTATAGAATTATAATCACCTCCCTGCCTCGGAAAGCACGTTAAGCTTTGGTCCCGGCTGTCATTCGTGGATCTTTGACAGTCATTACGAGTGGTCAGAAACCCGAAAGTCTGACACCAGTCTTACCAAGGGGTATCGTGTTACCCAGTTACTGGGTTGTAGAGGTCAGATAGGTAGTCGCTACATGTAAAATACTGGTATTCAGTTGCATCCGATTAGACTGGAAGCCAACCCCAACACAGTTGGAAAATGCTAAGCAGATTGATATTTATCATTTGTATGTATCGTTACTTCGGTGCCGTCATTTCGCTCTCCTTGACGTCCTGTTTACGATGACGGTAGACAAATGCCTTAAAGATATCGTTGCCGTCACAATAAGTTTGTGTGTATGAAGTGATGCCGAAGCATCCCCTGCCGTGTCGTGCCGCCAGTGGGTGCAGGCCCTTAATCTAGTGGTGAGAAACCTGAATCACTATCTTAAACTGACCGAATAAAATTATTCTAACATAATGGATACCGTAAGTTCTAAATTTGTAAGTCTAGACTGATATTGACGGACATTGAACCTGAAATGACCTCATTCTAATTCAATCATTATTTAGAATTTTAATTTCAGTATTATCTGTAACAGTTAGTTTAGTTCACCCGGTGCATTTAAAATTCAAACTAATCACAGACACAAACAAAATAAAAATGAAATGCTGTTCATTGTAAGCGCATCACTTGAGAACGGGTGGACCGGTATAGCTATTTAGAACGGTTTACTAATGTTTGCCATAATTTAAAATGCCATAATTTTATTTGCCATAATTTCATTAGTAATAACGCTTCAGATGCCATAATCGTGAAATGACATAAAATCATTTTCACTAATTTCATTCTTCTGGTACTACTACAAAAAAACTACAAAAAATCGCGGAACATACATGGGGTATTTTCGAATACCCCTAGACATGAGGAATCTCTATATTTTTTTTATGACGTGTATTTTTGGTCCACCCTGTATATCAATAAAAATAAAGTATAGCGATAAAGCTATTTTTCTTTTTAAACATATTGGCAAATACAATCTGTATTTTGTCACTAAATATTTACTAACATAGGTACTTGTTTGTGTCAATGACATGATTTGATGTCAAATTATTTAAAACTATGTTTATTTTATGCCTAAAATAATTTACATACGTTTGCTATGGGGCCGTGTGACCACCGCACGCATGTGCGTCAACCCGAACCGAGTGCCGATCCCAGCCCCCGAATTTTCGATTTGTTCGGCGCGACCGCTAGATCTCGACCCGAGATTGTGACGGGCCGCCGCGTGCCGGCAACACAAAATAGGTACTTACGTTTGATATTCAAAAATTCAAAATTCATTTATTTAAACTAGGCTGAGAATCTGCACTCTTCGAATGTCAAAATTACATAAGACAGTCCCCCAAAACGCCCACCCTTCACCACTTCCTCCTAGTACTTTAGCTGGAAAATACGCAACAAACTCCACAGATACCCGTCGCACCGGGCGGCGGGCGGCGGGCGGCACCGCGCGCCGTTCACCCGGCTTTTGTTTTGTCTATCAAAACTTATCATACTGAACCGCCGAGTTCGGTCGCGATGGGCAAACGATCTTCGTCGCCGGGAGGACGTCACATTCGGTTCGAATAATCTCGTTTCTCGGTGACGAGCTGACGGTGGCGGTGAACAAACGGCCTTAGGCATGCCACGACGTCTATTAATAGGAATCATCATTGAAATTTCAATTTTATTTTCATACTATTAAGTTATATATTCTATATCGATTCGTTGCATAAAAATTCCTTGACGTGCCGTGGCGACAGTGAGCGCAAATTTATAAAACCTGAGCTTAAATCCTTAGGTTTAAAAACCAACGCTTAGACTAAATTAGTCTTGTTAAAATATACATCAGATTTTATTTTTACGGTTTATAATGCAGTTTATCAGTTAATTCGCTAAGAAAAACCTACATTTAACATGAACCCTCCGCGAGGGCTCCCGGCATTCCATATGCGACTAAGTGAACTCTCCAGTAGGGTTCCCAGTATATTATAAGGTGTATCTATTTATACCGGAAAACTCTTAAGGGGTCATTGTACTCATAATTATGAACAACTTACTATGGGACCAACGACGAAATCGCGAAAAAAAAATCTGCTGTTCCCTACATTTATATTCGCATATCTCGTCAAAATGTATGGAACCGCAGATTTTTTTTTCGCGATTGCAATGTTGGTCCCGTTGGTGGTTGGTTGGTTGGTGGTGAATAGATACACCTTATATACCTACAGAAAGTAGGCAACGTCGCAAATAGCTGTCAAATATTTCGCTGTTTTGATTAATTTGGCAATATTACTGTATGGAAGGGTTTTTAGTATATTAATGTATGGAAATATGAAATATGGCTAACTAGTAATCTAAAATATCGATTATGAAATTCGTTGGTTTTTAAATCCAAGCATTTTTTTTTGTTCCCGTTTACAAAAATTCAGGGAAAAAAAAAGGTTGGAAACTTTTTTACTCGTTTTACAGTGTTTTATAACACGGTTTTAACCTAATGCCGCTGATTGTCCGCGCTAACGTAATGCCGGCAACCCTCCCGGAGGGTTCACTTCCAATATGTACATAATACGGCGTATGAGTTCTATGAAAATAGGTGTAGTCGAAAATGTTAACCTATGTAGGTCTGAAATCGTCACCGCGCAGTGAGCAAACGTCATCAAAGCTCGTTCCTTCTCGATCTGAGAAGAGGCCTTTGTCCAGTTGAGCAGGTGACCTGCAGTATTATGGTCCTGCATGGCAAAAGGTCTTATCTATCTGTACGTACGTAGGTAGGTACATATTATAAATTAATTTCGGTCCCCTAGCGAGCGACTTTGAGCGTTCGACCCTTCTTTGTCCCGCCGCTCTGTCCACGTCTGTCCCGCTCACTGCGCACCATTCACGCAATTTTTGAAATTATGTTATTAAAAAAAAAAGAAAAGCGATCTTTGAAATAAAATAAAACGCGAATTATTTAGATTTTAAATTATTTATACCATTCCCCCTCTAAAAAGCTCCCCCTCTAAAAAGAGCTTTTTATTCACTGTTTTCAGTGAATAAAATAATCACTGAAAACAGTGAATTTTTTGGTGTTTGAATTTAGAACTCGTCAATAAAATATACATCAGATTTTATTTTCACGGTTTATAATCTGTATTCGCTAAAAAAAAAACAACATTTAAAATAAGCCCTCGGTGAGGGCTCCCGGCATCCCATATGCGGTGAACACTCCAGGAGGGCTTCCACCACTGAACGTGTTAACCTTCCTATTTTCTTCATTAAATGTCTATTTTCGCTTAAATCTTTCTTTTTCTCGTAGTCATGGTATAAAGTAAGTATAGTATGCAACTCATGAATAAAACGGATTTATATCGAGGGCCATGAATCACTCGCGTCGCTCAGGATTCTATGATTCAATCATCATGAATCTCGAGATTCATCAATGGCCCTCGCTTTAAATCCGTCCTTTATTCACTAATTCCATAATATACTATTATTTATATACTTTATTATATATACATACATAATATACTTTATTGTATGCCAGTTGCCCGATCATACATTCATCATCATCATCATCTTCAGCCAATTAATGTCCCACTGCTGGGACACAGGCCTCCTCTCGGTGAGAGGGAGTGGGCTGTAATCTACCACGCGGGCCCAGTGCGGGTTGGTAGATGTCACATGTCTTCGAATTTTTTGGTTCTAAGACATGCCGGTTTCGTCATGATATTTTCCTTCACCGTTTTGAGAGCAGTGGTGATGAAATTATTTAAACAAAGTAAAGCGCCTGCTTGGGTACTTCGAACCCACGACCTACAACTCGTAAGTCGGTAAACCACTGGGCCACCACTGCTCCTAGATTATACATTACAAAAAGAAGAAAAAAATGATATAATATAAATATAAACCTACCTACTAGCTGCGCCTCGCGGTGTCGGAATATCGGGGTAAAAAGTAAACTCATATTCGAAATACATATTGATGAAATAGTAAAGAAAGCGTCGAAGGCCCTAGGTTTCATTAACAGATCATCTACTTGCTGCAGCTCTCTAAAACCACTCAAAGTATTATACTGTTCATACGTACGCAGTCACCTTGAATATGCATCTCAAGTGTGGAACCCAAAATATGACATGTACAAGTCAAGAATAGAAAGCATTCAGAAAAAGTTTCTCAGATATTTAGATTTTAAGACAAAGCAATACTCAACGGATTATACGCATCGTTGTAAAAGATACCATTTTCTACCACTGGAAAACAGACGCCATGCTAATGATATTACTTTTCTGTTAAATATTGCCAATAGTTCCATCGATTGTTCCCAACTTCTCTCCAAAATATCACTCCGAACCAATCACGTTGGCTTCAGGCAGCGACCACTTCTTCACATTCCATTCGCATCAACAAACTACCGACAAAATGCCTTCTTCTTACGTACAGTGGCGGAACCAGGGGGGGGGGGGGGTGGTCATGGGGGTCATGACCCCCCCCTGGGCTGTGTCTAGGTCGACCACGGATATTTTTTCTAATCTCATTGATAAATTTTATCAAATAAATACTGTATGGTGTTGCCGTGTAGGATGTGTTTGCCACATTATGACTTATGGATATGAGTGAACGACACGCATAATAAGACTTATTGTCCTGTTATTATTATTTTTTTTTTTTTTAAAAACGTTGCCCCACACTAGGAATTGCTCCTGTATTGTGGGTGCGTTTACAAACATTTAAATTCACAAACACAAACAGCCAGACCCGGAACAACTACTTGCAGATCATACAAATATTTGTTCCGTGCGGGGATCGAACCCGCGACACGCAGCGCAGCAGTCAATCGCTTAACCACTGCGCCAATCGTGTCGTCATATAATTATGCTGATGGACCGTGGAGTTTTGCCGACTCTTCTATACAGGAAATGACCAAATGAAACCGTGCTCCTAAGCTTCTAACGTTTCATAAGTGCCCATGTAGGTTTATCTGAAACTAGCAACAAGACGTAGAAATTAAATACCCCAGAATAGTGTCAAGACAAGCCGCCCCAGGCCCACGGTCCTGGCGGCCCCTTAGATCTTAAGAAGTACTTTTTAATGATATCCCAAACATGGTCAAAATACGTATATTCAGTAAGCCGACGTTCGCACGGACGCGACGTGTGGAAAAAATCGCCGTGATAAAAATTACGGCGAATTTTTTTCGCGTACTTATTGTATTTTTAACGCTCCGCTTAGCGCCGAGAGTTGAATATCCAACAATGTGTTTTCTTGCCGCGCTGGGATACGCGGTGAATGCACGCTGTTGGATTCTCAATGCTCGGCTCAATACCGAGGGTTGTAAATCCAGTATACGAAAAAAAATCACCGCGATAAAAACACGTTCCTGCGAACGTCGGCTAAGAAGCAGTTTAAAGTTGGAGGCTGAGGATGAAAATTTTCAAGCTCGCTTCGCTCGCTACATCCTCGGTCTTTCTGCATATGTCGACAAAAGACAACAAAGACGAAGAGAAGAGACGTCCTATTTCTGTATGACTTTTAAAAAAAACCTTCCCTACACGGTGGTGTGCTAAAATTTTCGAGCTCGCTTCGCTCGCTTTTGAACTCTATATTCTTCTAACTCTCAAACTTTTCTACTTATGTCGACAAAGTAACTCCCTATTTCCTGTTTGTTGTTCAATACAATAGTGCAAAAAAATTCGACTCGCGTTGCTCGCTCCCCTACATTCTTCTTTTCGTTGAGGAGATGAAACTGCAACTCCCTCAAAAAAAAATCCTGCGGGTTGCGATGTCCATGGTGTAGGTGGATTATAAATTACGCACGATACTCGGGCCTGTTCTGACTAGACCCCGACTATGTGACCCCCCCCTGACTCGAAGGCTGGATCCGCCCTTGCTTACGTAGCGCAGCAAGCTTTAATAATCTGCCTTCTCACTTAGATGTTGATCTATTTAGTACCAGTCGGCGTATTTTAAAGAATACTTTGGTATAGACCGCAATGAGTAGCATTATTCATTCATAATTAAATATCATGTAACACGTCATGTGTAAATTTTCTTTCATTGTCTTTTTTTTTACTGTTTTTAGCACAATGAATAAAGTTGACACGATTACTAGATACCTACTACCTAATTATTATGATTCATAAATTTCAAGATTTTTATATCATAATTGTTTTACAGAATAATTTATTTTATTCTGTTTTCTTTTGTTTAAAGAAAAATTTGTAAAGTTAGATTAAGAGGGTTTATTCTGAAAGTTGGCAACGTCGCAAATAGATGTCAAATATTTCGCTGTTTTGATTAATTTGATAATATTTCTGTATGGAAATAAAAAATGTGGCTAACTAGCGAACTAGAATATTGATTATGAAATGCAAAAAATAATATCGTAACACCGAATAGTTAGTTTTAGATGTATAAAAAGCCTTTGGAATCTTTCCAAATGCTTTTTTTACACCTAAAACGGGTACAACATCAAATTCAATGTTATAATTGCAATTCATTATTATTATTCTAGTCAATTAGTTAGCCACATTTCTTATTTCCATACAGTATTATTTCCAAATTAATTAAAACAGGTAACTATTTGACAGCTATTTACGACGTTGCCAACTTTTAGGATGCACCCTCTTAAGAAGACTTTGTTTTTAATTTAATTTTTATTTTGTATGTTTCATTTCTTTCTTTTTTCTTTTAATTTTAGGTACATAGATTTTCATTTGTGGAAGCTTGTAAATGGCAACCGTAAGCGCTATTGTATATACTAAATGGATAGTTAACTTTCCTAAGAATAAATAAAATAAAAGTATCCTAATCCTAACCAAGGTCATGTAGACCATGGTCTACCCATGTGCCAAATTCCATCAAAATCCGTTCTGCCGTTTTAGCATGAAAGCGTAACAAAAAAAAACAAACACACTTTCGCATTTAATTTTATAATGTTTGTGAGTCTATCAACGACCTCTGGCCCTGACAGTAAACGACACGTACGAATGACATTCATTGCGTTCAGTTTATTGTGACTTAATTGGGCTTCAAACCTTTGTTCTTTTCATTATAATTGATAATCACTTTAACAGAGTATCCCATTGTTATTAAAGTGGGTCTTTTTAGCATATTATGTGAGACACGTGAGGGTAATGTGGTTATTTCTGTAACTGGAGTACCTATTGTTTTTGTGTAGAAAGTTTAATAACCGAGTTCCAGAAGGAGGAGGTTATCAATCCGGATTTTTGCATTTTTTTTTTCTATGTCCCTGCATCGGGAAAAGCAATTTTTTGTAAAAGATGATAAGTAGTTGACTTTAGGCTATTGTAACTTAGATACATTACAAACTGGCCCACTAAAAAGCGAGAAATAGATTATTTTTTTACTAAAAATAACAACCGTCTTCCAAAAAAACACTACTAAGTTAATAATAACTTGGAGTCGGTGGAAAATAACGAAAATACAAAACCAAAGACACCGACTTCCGAAATGTTAGTTTTCACTTAATAGTTAGTATTTAGTAGTATTATTGGAACATACTGAAGATCACGATAAATATTGATAGAGAACGACTTTGCTGCAGTTTTTGAAATAATGAATGCTAGAAAATGTAGGGGGGTCAATGACCGCTAATGCCACGCTAAAGCGATTCGGGTATAGTTGTCTCAATCTCAAGTTACAGCTGTAGACTGTAGTACCTAGTAGCAGCTGTTGTAGTTGTAGTTGTTTTTAGTTGTTGTTTTATAATACAATCATTTGTAACAGCATCCTGTAAACCTATGATCAACAAGTAAATGTATTCAAATTCTAAAGAGAAATAACCCTTTCCTGACGGTGAAGGAACACGTCGTGAGGAAACCGGCATCTAGAACCAAAAATTTGAAGTCATGTGACATCCACCAACCCGCACTGGGCCCGCGCTTTCGACTCCACCCATTTTCGTCGAGCTCATACGCCATGCCGTCATACATATTGTAAGTGGACACTCCGGGAGGGTTTCCTACATCACGTTTGCAAGCGCTAAAGTTAACCATCGTGGACGGTCAACGGCAATAAAACACTGTAAAACGAAGTGAAATTGCGTTTTCTGGGGGTCTTGTTAGTAATAAGCAGTTACAACCTTGTAATTTTTTTGTGAATATTTGTAACCGAAACAAAAGTTTGAAAAAAATTAAATTCTTGTATTTTAAAACCAACGCATAGACTAACAAATATTGCCGATGAACCACCGGCGCGCCCTTAAGAAATTAAAATATACATCAGATTTTGTTTTCACGGTTTATAATGCTGTATAAAATTTACTAAGAAAAACGTACATTTAAAATGAGCCGCGAGGGCTCTCGGCATCCCATATGCGACTAGGTGAACCCTCCAGGAGGGCTCCCGGCATTGAACAACAATATTTGATGTACCTAGTAACATCCAAACTTAAAAACTTACACTCTTTAACACGTAACGTGACGTTTAACATGACGTATGACGTTTAAGAGTGTAAGTTTGGATGTTACTATAACCAAACTTAAAAACTTACACTCTTTAACACGTCCAGAGATAGCCTACTGGTTATCTCTGGAAGTAGGTACTGACCCGTTTTGGCAGATACTCTATTGGCTAGTGCCATTGATTATGTATTCTCCCGCGCCAGTGAAGTCGGGGGCAGAAGCTAGTATTTCATAAAATAGCAAGGCAAGGTTTTAGGCTGATGTCTATTTTCATCTTTGTTATCAATTAATTATCTAAATATAGTTTTCCATGCTTGCAGACTCTTGAGTCTGCTTAGTGCCGTAGCTTCCTAAGGTATTTCGTGTCCCGAACTCCTGATTCGATAAAAGAAAGAATTTGAAAACTGACGAAGATACAAAAGAGTCCCGAGTACCTTCATAATTCAGCCATCAACATCATCAAATTCGTTATCTTATAATATGTATTTTTCCACACCAAGGCACAACAAGCGCCCCCAAAGGCGTCCAGCGTCCATGCGGCCACGCAGCCACGCTCTGCTGGACCGTGCGCACAGTCTACGGGCTGAAGAAGGGCGTGTGGTGGGCCGCATCAGACTTGGGATGGGTGGTCGGACACTCCTACATCTGCTACGGTCCCCTGCTGGCAGGCGTAACATCTGTGCTGTATGAGGGCAAGCCGGATAGGACTCCTGACCCTGGACAGTATTTTAGGTGAAAATTACTTGTATTAAATACAATAGACGACGTATATTTTGTAAGCTAATCCGCTTAACTGTTCTTAAAGATTCATAAAGAACCCTGTAAGAAATCGACACGTGTTTCACCTCTCAACGAGGCATCCTCAGGATGATGATTGACTTGTTGCGAACCCGGACACGACGTGTTACCACGACAAGCGCCGAACGCAAAGTGAGCTACACCGTCCGACACTTTCGTTACTTGTATTAATTTTTTTATAGTTACGTTATACTTTAATTGTAACTTTGAAAAATTAGCCCTTGATAGGTTATCTAATAGATTCTCCATACATTTGCTTATTATGGCTCGTACACACAGTGCCGGTGGCATGGCTGCCGGCTTTAGCCGCGCGGTACGTGCCTCCGGCTTTTGCTCCTTCATTTTCTTTGCATTTCTTTCTGCGGCTTTGTGCGGCATGGCCGGCGGCAGGGCCGGCGGGCAGTGCCGGCTGTGTAGCAGCCATTAGAAGGAACTATATTGGTTACAACTAAACTAATTCTGGGGATCAAAACACCGGAAAACATTTTCCCATTGATTACCATATAACTTGATTTGAATCAGATAGATACTTTTTCCACAGTTTTCATTAGCCGTTTGTTATTTTTTCATTTTGCTTCCAGAATCATTGAACAACACCGTGTGAACGCCCTCTTCACGATCCCCACGGCATTCCGAGTGCTGAAGCGAGCTGATCCCAACGCCAAGTACGCCAGGAGATACTGCAGCAAATCGTTAAAGACCGTGTTTATTGCTGGTGAACACTGTGATCAGGATACAAGGGTGCGTTTTGGTTTTTTTCTCTTGTTTCGTTCGTTTTAGACTGGAACTACTAGGTAACTAAGAAAGGGTCAGATTAAAAAAGCTGGCGAAACTTTAGAGAAGTTATTGGTATTGATATCTCAATCAATCAACTCAGCCTATCGCAGTCCACTGCTAGACATAGGCCTCTCCCAGGCTGCGCCACAACACCCTGTCCTCCGCCTTCCGCATCCTCGTCCCACGCTACGCTTGCCGATACGCGGTGTCCACTCTAGAATTCGTCTGCTCCACCGGCCGTCGGTCCTTCGATAAATATGGCCAGCCCACTGCTACTTCAGTTTACTTACTCTACGAAACGAACGAAACTATGTCGGTAACTCCGGTTCTTTTCCGGATAATTTCATTCCTATTTTTTTTTATCGATGTCTAAGACGATAAACAAAAAATAAACTCGTAATTTTTCTTTTCAATGAAATTCCTTAAATTATGAGTTGAGAATAATAATATCTAATACCTTTAAACGAGCAATTCTTGTACTTATATATATATGTATACACATAATCTGAATCTCGGAAACAGCTCCAACGATTTCAAATTTTCTTGAAAAATCGATCTAGCTATGTCTCAGATATGATTTCTCACTCCCGTAAACCCCTAAATTGCAATCTGATAAAACGTTGGTGTATCTGGATGATATGTTTATATTTTCACCCCAAGCAGAGCTTGGTAGACCAGATATTGTTTTATCTCCATTCGATATCTATTCCCCCCACGTCTGTGAAGTTTTAGGAGCAGTGGCGGACTTAAGAGTCGTAGGTCGTGAGTTCGAACCCAGGCAGGCGCTTTGTTTAGAAATAATGTCATCACCACTGCCACATATTAATCTGTGCCATTGCTTTCAAAATGGTGAACGAAAACATCGTGAGGAAAGACGAAAAAGAACTGTCCTAGAATCAAAAGTTCGAAGACATGTAACATCATCTCTACCAACCCGCACTGGGTCCGCGTGGTAGATTTCAGCCCTCTCACAGAGAGGAGGCCTATGTTTCAGCAGTGGAAATATTATAGGCTGATTATATGCTTATGCTGTGAACTATTGCCAGCTGATTTAATATGACCTTGTAGAGCCAACGTACAGCCAGAAAGTTTCTATAAAGCCAGGATA
Organism: Conistra vaccinii; assembly: GCA_948150665.1. NCBI lineage: Eukaryota > Metazoa > Arthropoda > Insecta > Lepidoptera > Noctuidae > Conistra > Conistra vaccinii. The sequence continues at coordinate 17,655,274 of OX411338.1, read as the reverse complement.
AAAGGACCGATAAATTCTCCAAGGGTTTTACCTGAAGTAGGTTTTAAGCTAAAACTCTTGGTCCTTTTGTCCCGAAATGGGACATCAACAAAGTTCACCTGTTTTAGGGCTTTTATATAAGTCTATGGCAATATACGAGTACCTGGGTAAGTCAGTACGTAGGAAAATTAACTAGACTTTCTATAATAATTCTCCTTGACACGCCACAATGTCATCGTATGCTATATCGTTTTTTAACGGAAAGCTAAAGTAAGTAAATTAATGCATTCATTGTCATGTCAGAACAATATTGACCTCCGAGCTCCGACTTAATGCACGCCGTTTACCTATGTACGCTGTCCCCGCAATGAAATGGAGAACGATTCAACTACCTATAAGTTATAATGCGCGCTAGGTATAGTAAAAAACTAAACTTGTCAGGCGATCTATCTGACTTTTTCTTAACAGAATATAGAGGACCAATAAGTAGTCCAGTGGTATGGCCGCGACTTACGAGTTTTTGTCGGCGAGCGGTCGTAGGTTCGAGAACCCAGAGAGACTTACGTGTGTGCTTTACGTGTAAATTATTTCATCACCACTGCTCTCAAAACCAAAATTTTGGTTTTGAGAGCAGTGGTGATGAAATAATTTATATTGATGAAGACATTTATGTGACATCTACCTACCAGTACCAACTTGCACTGGGCCCGCGTGGTGGATTACGGCCTAATGTCACCCCAACCCCTCTCCTCCTCTCGGCGAGAGGGATGGTGAGCCAGCAGTGGGAACAATAAAATAATGGGCTGATTATACTTATGCTTAATATTAGTTTAGAGGTATGAGGAACAGGGTGTAAAGTTCACTCATCTACCATAGAAAAGGGAGGATCCTCCAACCAGACGGGTGTTGTATCTTGGCGGACAACTGCCCGAAAGTTGATTTCGGATAGTCTTATCTATGTTATTTGCGCGGTAAACTCTAAATGCGCGATGCAGGCTTTTGTGTGACGTCATATCTTTGCTGCGTAGTTCTTATGAGGCGGTCTAACCGCTACATTAGTATTAGTAATTAGATAAGTAGTCAAAGAAGTACAGAGATCTGTGGAGTAAGAGACTAGATGGAAAAAAGAGCAAAATCCACTCAAAAACATCTCTAATAACAACTTTAGGTATTTGTCACCTTTAGGTACCACCGTCAGCGTCACCAATGCGGCTGGTCGTAATAAGCGCAAAACCGGTATAATGATTGTTTTGTAATCATTAAGCATACACGTCTTACAACAGCTACAATACAACTACTATTATCAGTTTTATTTCCAGTTGCTGGTACTCTGGTCTCCTCTTCGTGAGATGGGAGTGGGCCGTTTTACGCCATATGGGCTCAGTGCGAGTTGCTGTTACATTCTATCTTCCATTTTTTTATTTTGTTCTAGAACATTTTCTCACAAAGCTTTTCTTCCACATTTTACGTAGGTTTCTACCATAATTCCTTATGCTTGTTAATTGACTCAGGCGTGACTTTGTGGAAATCCATTATAAAATACAATAGACGACGTATATTTAGTAACCTAATCCACTTAACTGCACTACACGCTCACTCTGCGTTCGTCGCTTGGCGAGTTGGCGAGTGTCTGGGCGGTTGAAGCTCACTTTGCGTTCGGCCCGTGTCGTGGCAACACTTCGTGTCCGGGTTCACAACAAGTCAATCATCATCCTGAGGATGCTTCGTTGAGAGGTGAAACACGTGTCGATTTCTTACAGAATTCTTTATGACTCTTTAAGAACAGTTAAGCGGATTAGGTTACTTAATCTACGTCGTCTATTGTATTTTTTCTTATGCTTTTAATACAGCAATGGGCAGAGCGTATATTTGGCGTGCCAGTCCTGAACCACTGGTGGCAGACGGAGTCAGGGTCACCCATCACAGCCCCCTGTTTGGGGTATGGTGTGAAGGCTATACCACCACACTCGGCTGGATACCCGGTTCCTGGATATGATAGTGAGTATCTGACTACTCTGAAATTACTTCTCTATTTATATGTCGACAGTTCATGAAACATGAAACACCTACAAAAAAATATTGAAATGTTTGAAAAACGACAGTGTGTGCCACACGACTGCGCTAAAAAGGCAAGGAGGGCCTTTTTGGGCCATGACAAGTCATTTGTCAAAAATGTTCATGAACGGCTGTGGCTGACCCTTGATTATGAAAAACTCCTTTATTTGATTGGAGAAGTTCTTCCTATTATCAGCATACCTATAATAACAGTTCACTGCGTCTCATAGGCCTCACTAATCGCACTCGCCACCCTATAAAATTGTAGCTTCACCTGCCCTGATGACAAACCTTCCGTTTGTCGATTCGCTTACTAGAGCCGCCTCCCTAGTTAGCAGTTAATGTTTGAATTAAAATTATGTTATGTTATTTACAATATTTTCCAGTTCGTACCCTAAAAGAAGACGGTTCAGAATGTCAATCAGGTGAGGTTGGCAGGCTGGTGGCCAAGCTTCCTCTGCCTCCTGGCTTTGCTTCTACTCTGTGGCAAGCGGATAAGAGATTCAAGGAGACCTACTTTGAGACTTATCCGGTGAGTTTGTAATTTTCATTTTGCATCTAATATAAAAGTTACTTGAACTTTTGTAAACTGGTCACACTCTTAAGCCCCCACTACACTACTCGCGAAGTTGCTTCGACGAAGTACTTATCGAAGCAACTTCGCGAGTTGAAGTTGATCGAAGTCCGAAGTACGTGACTACACAATCGTGCGAAGAACTACAGGTCGCTTCGAGTCCTTTGACTCGGGCGCAAAAATCGACAACGATTGGAAGTCGCCCGAGGCGAGCGGAGGTTGCACGAAGTGCCCTTCTACACTTCGATCAACTTTGCGAGTAGTGTAGTGCAGGCTTTATAGCATGTACGGTGCTTTAATTAACTGCTGTAGCCTTAACTTGTCTGCCATCCAATTGATCATGATTGTTATGATAATGATTATAATGTAAATCAAGGGGCCTACGGCCCTGATTTGTTAATTTTGTTATTATAATAATAATATTATGCGATATTTATTATGCAAGGTCAGGAAACAATTTGCTTTTATAATTTCTTTAACAATGTAATACTTACCTATACCTAGACACCTACGTGTTGTATTATTTCCAGCAGGTTGATTGAATAGCAGGAATTAATTCGCTTTGGATAATAGACCAGCACCCTAATTACGTAATGCACGATCAATTTTAAATTGAAACCAATTGAAAAAGATTGCCAGTCCATTGCTTCATAAGTTCGACAAGAAAAATATGCTCAATTTTTTTTGTCGAACTTATGAAGCAATGGACTGGCAATCTTTTTCAATTGGTTTCAATTTAAAATTGATCGTGCATTGCGTAATTGGGGGGCAGGTACCATTAACTAACTGCCTAACATCTCACGTTAGTTTCTAAAAATTAAATGAGTGATATGGTTCCTTTACCTTTACAGGGCTACTATGATACACAAGACGCTGGCTGGATAAGCTCCGAAGGCGCCGTTTGGGTTGTAGCCCGAGCTGATGATGTCATCAATGTAGCAGGCCATCGTCTTTCCACTGCAGCTCTCGAAGATGTGGTCCTGCGACATGCCAGGGTCGCTGATGCTGTAGTTGTCGGAGCTCCAGACCCTACCAAGGGGGATGTTCCACTCTGCCTATATGTCATGAGGCCTCCCCAAGATGGTATGTGATTATTGATCTGATAAAATCCTTGCTTAAGATCTTTATAAACTAAACAGTTACTTTTCCTCTTTTTCATTGTTACTTTATTCAATTATTAGGATTTGATTTATCAAAGTATTATCTCAAGTATTGTCTAGAAAGTCAGTTTAATTATGACCCCCTTTTATAGTTTTTGAATCTAAATAACTGTTTTTCTTCACAGATGAAGAAATCGTAGCCGAGAGCACAGTGACTCAAGAGTTAATCGCGTTAGTTCGACATTTGATTGGTCCGATTGCAGCATTCAGGAAGGCAGTAGCCGTTCCTGCATTGCCCAGGACTAGGTCTGGAAAAGCACTCCGTGGAGCCATCGCCAAGCTGGCTAGGTCTCAACTAGTGAAATTACCGTCTACGATAGAAGACCCCACCGTATTTGGCGAAATCAAGATCGCTTTACAAAAATTCGGTTACGCAATTGACGCTCCTGATCCAGAAATGTAATTTGTCTAGAAAAATGTTTTATTAGTTCATACATTCATTCAGCATGGCGAAAAGTTTTCATTAACTACAGTTTTTTTCTTCCTGGCAACATATATCTTCCTGTCAGGCTCTTGGTACTGTGTGCTGTGTTTTTTATGAAATATTTTAGAATTCTTTTGTAGACTTTTAGCCAAGCTGTACTTTTTACTTACTACTTATTTATTTTTATTCCACTGTGATAGAAAGCTGAAGTTTTAGCTTTTTATTTTTTTAATGTACCTAGTTATTGTTGTAATACGCGTGTACCAAAAATCTGTTTTATTGTTACGAATATATGATTAGTTAAGAAATAGTTCAATAAAACATTTTGTCAGAAAACATTGTCATAAATGGCTGTTAAGCGCGTTTATTGTACGAATTTTATTAATTTCAAATACATAAAACATTTAAAAAAAAATTGTTAACTAGTAAAAATATAATAATATGATCTAGTCTAGGTGTACAATAATTATTAAGCTTAATTTAATGTTCCAGGCACATTTAAATTACTTGTTATTTAAGGGAGGATGTGTTTTCACCATACTACTTATGGTGAAAGCACATGCATGAACCTTATGTGCTTGCGTCTGGTTGCTCTAAATTGGCCACAACCACCCAAGGGCGGATCCAGCCTTCGAGTCAGGGGGGCGGTCACATAGTCGGGGGCCAGAGCGCCAAAACAAAATGAGGCCCCCCGGTCTTCTCAGTTTATGTAGGTATAAGGCTCGGCGCAAACGGGCCACCGACCACAGCCACTGGTGGCCAGCGACAGCGCTTTTTCATGTATTTTGAGTGGCCGCCACCGGCTACACGTGTGTGGTGCGTCTTTACAAAATAATATGAAAAAGTGTGTTAAGTCGCTGTCGCTGGCCACCAGTGGCTGCGGTCGGTGGCCTGTTTGCGCCGAGCCTTACTAGTAAAATTTTGCAAAAAAAAAAATTCGGCAGCAAAAAAAAACAAGTCTATCGTGTCTAATTTATAATCCACCTCCATGGACCTCGCTTTTTTTTCCCTCTTTTTTAAGGGAGTGGGGTTTTCATCTCCTCCAATAGGCTATTTAAGTAGGTATTTACGAAAAGAAAAAAGTAGATGAGCGAGCAAAGCGAGGTCGAATTATTTGGGCACGAAACCTATAATGGGCACTTATGATACGTCAGAGGCTTAGGAGCACGATTTCTTTTGGTGATTTCCTATGGAGAAGAGCCAGCAGAAAACTCCACGGCCCATCTTCATATAATTACAGCAAAAGTCTTATTATGCGTGTCGTTCGCGCATGTGTGGCAAACATATCCTACGCGGCAACATCATACAAAGTATTTATTTCATAAAATGTATCAATAAGATTAGAAAAAATGTCAGTGGTTGACCTAGACACAGCCCAGGGGGGGGGGTCATGACCCCCATGACCCCCCCCTGGATCCGCCCTTGCTGAACCACCCTATTTGCGTAACACACGATCAATCGTAAATTGCTTCATAATATATGTTAGAAAAATTTATATGCTCAACAACGTTAATAACGCAATAAATGTTGTTGAACTGTCAAAATGAAACCGATTGTGATTGATCGTGTGTTACGCAATTAGGGTGCAAGTTAAAAAATTTAACGTTCGAACGAACGAAAATAAACGTTAGAATCTTGCTAAAATATAAATAAATTACCAGCTTTATTTCATGTTAGTAATTTAGATGTGTCGTTACAATTTTATTGTAAAAAAATATTTTAAGTACATAATTAATTGATGAAGAATGATTTCGATGAACGATAAATGGATAGGGTACTAATACTAGTATTCTTTGGTTTTCTGTTTTATTACCTAACCTTTTCCCCATGGCTATGCTATGCTTGCCCTAAACATAACATGGATGGGTCAGCGGTCATTAGACATCCAAACTGAAATGCTGTCTGTTTTGATTGATGGACAAATAAACATCCCTGACAGACAGGTCCAACTATACAAAGATCCCTAGATAATCCTTATAATTTTAGCTACATCTGGTATCTAATAGTTGATAGCTAAAACCAACAGAGTTGCGACAAATGTTGGATATTAATTAAGAGGGTTTACGTCGTACGGCATTTCATACAAAATTTCAAGCCCTTGTGTTTCGAAATGACTGAACCGATTTTAATGAAACTTCATGCGCATATATGCAGGATACAAAGGTCTAAAAACTTAGTAAAGAACATTTTCGAAAAATAGTGTTAGTCACTGTGTTACAGCCAAATTATACCGATTTTAAATTTTCCATAGAAACAGAGATTTCCAGTTACCTATCTGTTTTTATATAAGACATTTCGAAAATGTTCTTAACTAAGTTAAATTAAAAAATACAAAGTTGAAAGTCTTTACCTTAGTAAATAATAACACTATGCGGGCGCAATGTTTAACATGTAGCGGTTAGACCGCCACATACAAACTACGAAGCAAAAAGACATGACGTCACACAATTCCTACATCGCGCAGTTAGAGTTTACCGAGCGAAAAACATAGATAAGACTATCCGAAATCAACATATGGGCAGTTGCCCGCCAGACATAACAACCCGTCTGGTTGGAGGATCCTCCCTTTTCTATGGTGGATGAGTGAACTTTACACCCTGTTCCTCATACCTCTAAATTGGTGACCCCGAGTATGAACGTCAACGCAGCCTTCGTGCAACTACTTCAGCGTGACGTCATCATCATCACTCCCGCAAGCTTTCGTGAGGCGAGTCACACAGCCAGCCAGCACCCACGGCTTCAACGGGTATCCTGACCACCAGCATGCAGCGAACGCGCATTCCTGGTCATCACCCTCAGCCTCATCAGCAACCTTGGCACAGCACCTGCACTTCCGGCCGGTCTCACAAGCAGAGCCTATTCTACCCTCTCCTGGTCGACGCAAGCAGTCAGCCAAAAACCCGGCGCTGTACCACATCCGACTCACCGGATGACGACGCAGCGCCACCCCGACTCACTGGGGAATCACCGCAGACAGTTCCGACTCACCGTGAACTATGCGGCACCCGGTTCCGACTCACTGGAACCACAGCTGGCACTGTGAAGCATCGCAAGATCCAAGACTCAGCCCACTATCGACCTCCGGTCTCCGGAGGGGAGTGATGTAGCGGTTAGACCGCCACATACAAACTACGAAGCAAAAAGACATGACGTCACATAATTCCTACATCGCGCAGTTAGAGTTTACCGAGCCAAAAACCTAGATAAGACTATCCGAAATCAACATATGGGCAGTTGCCCGCCAGACATAACAACCCGTCTGGTTGGAGGATCCATCCTTTTCTATGGTGGATGAGTGAACTTTACACCCTGTTCCTCATACCCCCAAAAACACTTTCGACTCCTCTCATTTTCGTCGAGCATACGCCATGCCGTCATACATATTGCAAGTGGAACCTCTGGGAGGGTTCCCGGCATTACGTTTGCGCTAAACTTAACCATCGCGGATGGTCAATGGCATTAGGTTTCAAACCGTGTTATAAAACACTGTAAAACGAAGTGAAATAGTGTTTTTTGGGGGTCTTGTCGCTATATGTACTTTCCAACCTTTTAAATTTTTGGTGAATATTTGTAAGTCGTGAACAAAAAAATAAAAAAAAGTCGAATACTTTGATTTGAAAACTAACGTATACTAATAAATCTTGTTAAAATATATATCTAATTTAATGTTCACGGTTTATAATGCTGTATTCGCTAAGAAAAACTTACACTTAAAATGAGCCCTCCGCGAGGGCTCCCGGCACTGAACGTGTTAAGCGAGCGAGCATTGATAAAAAAAAACTTTTAACAAAAAAAAAAACAACCGACTTCCAGGTGGCCATCTGTGGACTTCTTCATCAGTTCCACTTCACCAAATGATACTTTCTGAATGCAAATGCTTAATTGGTTGCTGAAAATACCGAAATCGCTATGTGTATGCCTATAATATTTGAGGAGTTCCCTCCCTCCATTTGTCATGGATTCCATCATCAGAACTGAATTTTGATGAAAATGGGACCAATCGGAAAGTATATCCTTTCAAATAAAAAAAGAATTTTCCAAATCGGTTCATAAATGACGGAGTAATGAGGTAACACACATAAAAAAAAAAAAAAAAAAATACAACCGAATTGAGAACCTCCTCCTTTTGGGGAAGTCGGTTAATGAAACACGTTTTAGTACAGCTACAAAAAAAAGGAAAGGGGGCCTCCCTTTCCTTTTTTTTGGCAGGCTGTTTGCCCTGTGCAGTGGGAGAATATGGGCTACCTAATTATTATTATTATATTACAAAATCAGTTAGCGACCGATTTAGTGACTTGATGCAAACTGAAGATTTTGCAAACCCTTTTTCATATGATATTGAAGATGTACCGAGTCATTTACAGACGAACGTGATTGCTCTCCAATCTAATGACAACCTCAAAAACTCTTTCTGTGAAATCAATGATCTTTTTAATTTGGCAGCTTGCCATCTGATTTTGACGAATTAAAAGGGTTTGCTCAGCAGTTATTTACAATTATTGGCAGTATGAGTACCTACCTATTTACTTATGCGAATAAACTTTTCAATTTTCAGTTACAGAAAGAAATTATACGCTTCGCGTCTCACAGATGAGCATTTGAGAACCATCCTAAGAATTTCAACTACAAACAAATAAATAAATAATAATAAAAAAAATCATTTTGCCACCATGTGCCTGTTAAAAGGTTGCCGACCCGTATGGATATGGATTGGTAACAAAGGCGTATAAATCGCTAGTTTTGATAACTTCACAAATCTTATCGTGTTTTCGACCAATTTTTTAAGAAAAATATATTCAAGAACTTGGTAAAGTATTTTTTTCAAACGCGTTTTTTTTTCTGTGATTTTTAATTATTATGCTTTCTTTTCATAGCTTTGCAACATTTTACATCTTGTCAAAAGTTGCTGATCTGAGATCTGGATGACAGCTGCTGGCTGTCAACGTCACGTCAAACAAACGTCAAATACGATTTACGAGTGACGCATCGCGGGGTATCGCCCTACTTGTTTCGCAAAATAAATCGAAATATTAACATTTGTCGGACTTTATTTAATGCCAATATCATAATTAAGCTTGCCCTAACGTACATCAGGTATTATCTTAGTAGTTGGAATGTCCATATCGTGTCAGTAAAGTGTGAAACTGTGTGTTTACGTGTAATTGAAAAACCGGCTTAAAAAAGGTAAGAAGTGGCTTTCTATTTCATACATTTTCTCTTAATAATAGCTAAACTAGACAGGGTTCAACTTACTTTGAGTCTATTGTAAAATTTATATTGAATAGAGAGCTCCAAAAAGTATTTTTGACAAGTGAAATAATGTACACAACATTGATTGGCATTGGCAGATAGTGCTAGCTTTTACGTTACGTCAAGATAATAATAGATAATGCGATAACTTCAGTTCTCTATAAGATAGCTAACTAGTATTCGTGCTAATCAATATTTTCATCATGGTAAGTGAGTCATTTCAAGTTAAATATTTTATTTTCCTCATTATAGGTCAATTAAATAAAAAGCAATTCAATGTGCATTGGCTATATCTAAACATGTCCCTTAATGATTCATTTCCATGTATTGAAAGTTTAAAATCATATGAATGAGGCAGTAACACAGGTTATTGTTTACATCAGATTATAAACCATCTATTCAATCTCTTTTGCTCTTGTTTATGCTCCTGAGTTCTATGAATGAATGTTTTTATTACAGAAATAATGGTCAGAGCCATCTTGGGCCTATTTCTCAAAGAAAGCAGTTATTTTACTATAGTATTTTGCTGGTAATGGTCCAGTATCTGATCAAATTAAATTGATAACATATGGGAAATGTGTGTAGGCAGTGTTTACCCCATTTTACGGCAAGCTAATGCATAACATTTCCTCACATAGCATTTTAACATTATATTTGTTCATTTGACGTCATTACTTTCACTTTTTAACCATGGTACAGTCAACTGTACATGGTAACAAATTGACTGTGACCTAGCGCTTATTTAGAACAAATAAGAGTGGTTTTGCTGGTCAAGTGTTGCAACTAACATATGGTTGACTGTTAATTATTATACAAAATAGTGACTTATATTATTACTTATATTATAGATGTGGAAAGCATCAACTAACGTGGCTCCGCCAGAGCTGCCAGAGGCGGACGACTGGGAGACTGATCCTGACTTTGTAAATGATGTCACGGAGCATGAACAGAGATGGGGACCGGGAGGACGGAATGTGGAGGCTATCGAGTGAGTACATGAGTTTGTTAATTTATTTAGGACTAAGATACACACTATACTAAAATAACAGCCACATTTTAATAAAATGCCCTCGGCCTCGGTCCTACCGCGTCGCATCGCATCGCCCGCCCCTGCTATTACTTCGATTTTTCGTTTAACATTCTTTCTGACTTTTTTTTCTTTGCTCGGCTCCCAAGGTTCGTAGCGTGATGCATGTTCAAACAAAAAAATACAAAAAAAAAAACAAATAAACTCTTCAGCTTTATTATATTATTATCCGCTTGACTGTCACTAATGGTACACAATTAAATTTTAATTGTTATCCAACTGCAGCCGTCTGTTGGACGGTTGTGCTCTTAAACTAGCTGCGTCCCACGGTTTTACCCGCGTAAAGTAGTTTTTTCTTTTAATCCCTATGTTCCCGTGGGAATATCAGAATAAAAAGTAGCCTATTTTACGACCAGTGGCCTCAGCTTTCTACTAGTGAAAGTCCCCTCCAAACCGGTTCAGCCGTTTCGGAGATTAGCCGGAACAAACAGGCAGACAGCCAGACAAAAAAAAATTACATGGTGTTTTTTTTGTATGGATCGTAAATACTTTCATACAACCCGCGGCGCATTAACTTGACACCTGGCTCGGACTAGACTCCCCCCTGCTACCCGCGCGGCGCCCCGCCGTCGCCGTGCGGGGTTGCGAGGGGAGTTATTAAACGTCATTCGAGCCAGGTGTCAAGTTATAGCACCCGGGTTTTATGCATTTAGTGAAAAGCTGTTATGTTGACATTACAAACAAACACTTCAATTTTATTTATTTGTAGTATGTAGTATAGATAGATTAGAGATAGATTGGACATCAAAAGCCTATTCAGTTGTTTTGTCAAATATACTGTTCTGATTAGTTTTATTGGCTCTTAATAATAATTCAAATGAGCGGTACTCCTGGACACGGCTCGCATTGTCAGGAGGTTCCTCTCTCTGGAGCCCTGACCGCCGCCGGTAGCTTGGAGCCTGTTCCCGATACCGGTGGGCTACTATTTTTTATATTTTTAAATCTTAATATATATAAATCTCGTGTCACAATGTTTGTCCTCAATGGACTCCTAAACCACTTAACCGATTATAATAAAATTCGCACACCATGTGCAGTTCGATGCAACTTGAGAGATAGGATAGTTTAAATCTCAATTTATAGCCGCAATTTTAATTTATTGCTAATTAGGGCTACCCATGCGAAGCTGGGACGGGCAGCTAGTGTTTTTATAATTTCTATTTTAATATTTAAAAATGTAATTTATATGTTAAAAACTAAATAAAGGAGAATATTCAAATGAATCAATCACACCAGCCTAAACTGGTATCATTATTATAAACAAAATATGGTATGAAAAATAACTGCACTAAATCTTGAAAATAAAAGGATTTCATCTTGACACAATAATTGTTTCACAATATGTGTGATACAATACAAAACACCGCAGCAGCTTGCAGGAAACCAAACCCGTTCTAGCATTACCAAAGAATCTTTTCCTTAATTTATACATTGGTATTGATTTTACATCTATAGGGAAAACTGTATGTATGTCAAACTATTTTTAGATTTTGTTATTGGGTAAAAACATTTAGTAAAGGGTTTTATTTATCTACTATTAAGACGGCGGCGACCCTTGAATTGTCCATACAAACGTAATACCTAAATCATTTGCAATTTGAGCATATTTCCATCATATTATGTTAATATTCGGATTTAGACAGTATTTATCTAGGCTTGTACATCTTTTTTTTTTCCAAAATCTTACCAAAAATGAAGTTTAAGCGAATTGAATTTCGCACATTTTTACAGCTAAATGACATGTTTTCATACTGTTTTTTCTGTATTATAAACAATAATATTTGGAATATTGTTTTGGCAGGAGCATAGCTTATAATAATATTATCAAGTTACAAAGTATAGAAAAAATTATGAAAGAATATTAAGTTTTCATTCATAATTTTTGGGGAAAACATCCAAATTTATCATAAATTCCGATAGCTCGTAACAACGCTAACAACATACAACACAAATAACACAAAACAGACACAGACAACAACAACAACACAACAGAACAGAGATAACAATATTCCAAACGCATTTTCCTCTCATCTCGACTTGCAGTTGCGAGCCGTGTTCGCCGGACCCTTAATCATCTAATCACTAGTACTTCTGTGAACAAAGGCAGTACTATGACGTGTTAAAGTCATAATTGTTCCAGTGTCAGAAAGAGATAGAGCTATACAGGACGAATAGAATTATCCCTTTTTCACAAAGGAACAATACAAAAAGCTTTAACACGTCATAGTATGGCCCCTGTATACTTCGCAAGTAAGAACTTTTTTGCAACACTTAATATAATATACCACTAAAAATTAATTAAATAAAAAAAATAAAAAAAAAACCGGGATTTAAATTTAACCGGGTAAATATTCCCGTATTAGAAACATAACAGGTGCTTCATCAATTCCTACCTAGTTGGGCGATTCCGGTAGAAATTTAAAAGTGAGCAAATTACTGCGATTTGAGGAGCTATTCTGCTCATCACGCCGAAGATCGCCATCAGATCTACACCAACTTAAAGTAATAACTTTTTAAATAAAAAAAGAACCATCTCTATCGGATAACATAAGGTGGAGATATCCAATAGCCCCCTTTTTGAAGGAAGTACCCCTTCAATCAAAAATCCCAAACGACAAAAGAAATCTATAAGACCCTTTGAAAAAAATTGCCGGATGTTGTTTCAGAATTGAATGTTTAGTATGGAACTGTCCCTTCAGTAATATTTCCGAAAGTATAGGATGTACCCAAAATTCTCTATTTCTTCTTCTTTTTCTGTACGTCATGTACAAAATAATACTTCGCGATCTCTGCACGATTTCCATAGCGTCTACGTCCCTACAGCTCTGCCGACAAAATGATCGAAGATGTGCGTCGTGTGCGTTGAGTCTGTGAAATATCCGCGACCGACTTTTTGCGCGCCATGCAGACTTTTTGTGCGCCGCAGACTCGATCGCACAAAAAGAGTGCCGTCTGCGCAGGGCCTTAGTCGTAAACCCTGCGTACCAAGTTTCGTTCAAATCGGTTGTAAAATACGACCTGTAGAGGAGTACCAACATACTGACAGAGGAAAACAAATTTTGCCAGACTTGAAGCAGAGACACATATTACAGAGATGCTTCGACCGCTTCGCTCGCTCGGTCAATTAAATGCAATATCTATGTAACCGACCATGACCTTTATAGGCTTTGAATTACTCATTCATTATAATAATCAATTAAAATTTAATGGTTATGGATTTAAACACAAAAAACAAGTCAAATAACAAAACATATCGTTTTCCGAATAAAAATAATAATTAACTCTAATAAAAAATAAAAAATAAACTTTTTAAATTAAATAGGCGTAACTAGTAAAGGCCGCGTCATATAAGTTTAGTCTTGTGTCTACATTGTGTTCAGCTTACTGCTTAGTCCTTAGATGCGAAAATTGAACCTGAAATATAGCTTTCACACGTTTATGCTGCCGCCGCAGTTGTGACACATGTAATTTGTCGTTATTTCCAAAATAAAAACCGTCTTCCAAAAAAAAAACACTACAAAGTGAAAAATAACATTGATTTCGGAAGCTTTAATTTCTTTGGTTTTGTATTGCTCGACTCGTAATGCGAAGCATTAGAGTGTGCTCTACGATCGAAAAATTTTTTTTGCCCCATTTCTGTTACTGTTTTTATTGTTACACTCCTGCTAGTACACAGAACTTACTTAATGTATATACCATTGTATAGATGATTAAATGGAGATTAATACTGTACTTTTTAACAATTGATTTAATGCAGCAGAAAAGGAAAAAGCATAAAAATAGTTGAAAAAAAATTCCTGTCCGTCAATTTATGAACCCTGAAAACATTGTAGCTTGCGATAAAATCAATTAATTGAGTCAATTTTTTTTTATACATTCGTTTCAGCCGTAGAAGGAACCCTATTGAAAATGGCTCTTTTATTCAAAGTAGTTTAATTATAAATAATAAAATACTAACTAAAATATAATATCTTTAACTAAATATTTCCAACCTTTGACTTGAGTTGCCTAGCAACCGCCAAGTAAATACCTTTGTCAGTCGTTGACATTACGACTTCATGAAAAGTGATAAATTGTTCATTTTTAAACTATGTTTTAAATTTCTTTTTCGTTTATGAATGAGTGTTAAGTATGAGGCGTGCACTTTTGGATTTTCCAAACTATTTTAATTTTTGCCACCGCTTCCGAAGTTAACTTATTTTTCACTTTGTATGGCTTTTTTTGGAAGTTGGTTTAATTTTTGAAGTGAAAACTTCTTTAGCGGCGTTGTGCACTTTTTTTAAGATGGGTAAAAAATTTAAACTCGCGTCAGGAAACGACCTGATCGAAAATTCGTAAGACGGCTTGTACTGACAGCAAGCCACATAAATTCCTGACATTTTCGTTAGATGGCGTTACTTAGTTTTCACTTCTATCGGCAGTAACCAACGACTGCCCCGCTTATTTTTTTTTACTTTTTTAGTTGTATTACCTATCCTACACAAATTAGAATACCTGCAAAGATCGGTCCAAAATTGACGAACACAGGATCGGCCCAAGTGGCGGTGCTCGGGGGAGGCCTATGTTCAGCAGTGGACGTCTTTTGGCTGAAATGATGATTATGATGATGACAGGAGAGGAGCTCGTGGCTAAGTAATAACAAGCCGCACGGATCGATCCATCAGGTTAAGCTACGCTTGCCAGGGTTGGTCAGTGGATGGGTGACCATCTTCACATACCGAGACTCCTCCGTGCCTCGGAAAGCACGTTAAGCCGTTGGTCCCGGCTGTCATTTGTGGATCTTTGACAGTCGTTACGAGACGTCAGAAGCCCGAAAGTCTGACACCAGTCTTACCAAGGGGTATCTTATTACCCAGTAACTGGGTTGTGGAGGTCAGATAGGCAGTCGCTCCATGTAAAATACTGGTATTCAGCTGCAATCGGTAAGACTGGAAGCCGACCCCAAGATAGATGGGAAAAAGGCTAGGAAGATTGATTGATGATGACAGGCGAACATAGAACCTTGTCCTTTTTTGAAGTCAGTTAAAAAGGTAAGGGGCTCGTGTCTAAATAATTACAACCAAAAAGGCCAATAGAAGGTTAAGCTACGCTTAGCAAGCTCGGTTCGTGGATAGGTGATCCATGCCCATAACTTATCAAAACCCCTCCGTGCCTCGGAAAGCACGTTACGCCGAGTCCCGGCTGTCACTCGTAGATCTTTGACAGTCGTTACGGGTAGTCAGAAGCCCGAAAGTCTGACAACCAGTCTTACCAAGGGTTATCGTGGCAGTCGCTCCATGTAAAATACTGGTATTCAGCTGCATCCGGTTAGACTGGAAACCGTCCTCAACAGGGTTGGAAAGAGGTTAGGTACATGATGGCTGACATAGGTACGCATTGGTTGCGCCGTGTGACTTAGCATAGGATGCAATCGCGCCGTCAGTGTGGTGCCAATGCCCTGCAGTATCGGCCAGACGGTTCTAATTATAATAAATTGATATATTAAACCAGTAAAAGGGAAGCGTGTGGGTGATATTTTCTTTTATAGAGTGAATCACGTTACAGGAAATAAAAGAACGTATTTTTATGAATGTAATTTCTTTCAACACTGCACAAGCTTAAGCTTATTCACCGAACGTTTAGGGATTATGTTTATCAAAGAGGAAAAAAATGTATATATGGTACCGGCCAAACCCGATTTTAGGATGAACTAGTTTCGCCTAGGCCTAACCAGCTCTCCGCGCACACGCACACGCGATAGGACAGACCAGTATAGCCTAGGCCAAACTCGTTCATTCTGTTACCGATAGGATAAACCAGTTTAGCCTAGTTCGAATCGGTTTATCCTAGTTAGAATTTACATGCTTTAGGATAAACTAGTACGTCCTACTGTGAACAAATTTTGCCTAGTCCGAACGCATGCCGCTGCCTATACAAACGGGGAATCCCCAATAATAATAACCATTCGTTATGTTAGAAGTCCTACTGTTCATACTTCATTGTTAGCACTGGTCCTTGTGACCATTCATAATCGTCCACACACACATTGGTTAATCGTCCTGTAATAGGCGAGCGCGATAATATAGCCGAGTGGGTAATGATCAAAGCACACGCGTTTCATACGACGTTTTTCAACACATTTGCGAGGAAAGAAACCGTCTTATTGTAAGAACTTATGCTACAATAACGTAACTTTAGAGAAATGATACATTTAGATTTATAAAGTTCAACTGACCTTTGTTGCCAGGTACTGACTATCCACTTCCTGTAAAAACGTTTCTACGTCGGTCACGAGGTGGAGACAAAATTTGAAACTTGAAAAAATTAGATTTCGCTGCTAATTATTACTAATTATTCTATATCGAGAGAGAGTGAGAGAGAAAGTGCGAATTTGGTCAAATAGAAAATACAGTATGGCGATTGTGAAAATTTTCTCATTTTTCGTCATGGGTGGCGTTTTCGTAATTTTCGATCATGCTAAAACCGATAGTGAGGTCAAAATGTTAATCCAAGATGGCGGCTGTGAAAATTTTCGTCATTGGTCTCGTTTTCGTAGTTTTCGATGGTTCTAAAGCTGATAGTGAGGTCAAAATCAAAATCTAAGATGGCGGCTGCGAAAGTTTTGTCATGTTGCATCATGGGTTTCGTTTTCGTAGTTTTTGATGGTTCTAAAGCCAACAGTGAGGTCAAAATGTAAATCCAAGATTGCGGCTGCAGATTTTTTTCTCATTTTTCGTCATGGGTGAGAAAAATGCGAAATGAGAAATTTTTGAGAAATGAAAAAAAAAAATTACAGCCGTCATCTTGGATTTACATTTTGACATCACTATCGGCTTTAGAACCATCGAAACCTACGAAAACGACACCCATGACGAAATATGAGAAAAATTTCACAGCCGCCATCTTTGATTTACATTTTGACATCACTATCGGCTTTAGAACCATCGAAAACTACGAAAAGACACCCATGAGGAATATGAGAAAATTTTTGCAGCCGCCATCTTGGATTTCCATTTTGACCTCACTATCGGCTTTAGAACCACCGAAACCTACGAAAACGACACCCATGACGAAAAATGAGAAAAATTTCGGAGCCGCCATCTTGGATTTCCATTTTGACCTCACTATCGGCTTTAGAACCATCGAAAACTACGAAAACGATACCCATGACGAAAAATTAGAAAATTTTCGCACCTGTTTACTTTGTCACACTATATTAAGTCGCAATAAGAATGACATGTCGTGCCTTGATAGTACTTACTAATTCCATACTGCCAGACTGCCATGTCATTACTCCGACTAGTAAATAGTTATCTATGACGCACATTACCGCACTAGTGCGATTATGTAAAGAAAAAAGCACGTGTCTATAATACACTGCATTATGAACCTAAAAGTGGTTAAATAAGAGTCACTTTACGAGCAACTGTGTTGAAAAATATATTATAGCAAAAAAATATATAAATATATTATTGATTTTATAGTATTTAGTGTACCTAAATACTATAATTATATAATTCTGAAGCCTGACTTCAGATTGTGTTTTTAATAGAGCTTAGTGTTGCTTTGTATTTTGTTTTTAGATTTTTAAGTATTATAGTGGGTGTAATAAATAAATAATATTTAGCAAGAGTTTGAATCATTTCTTCATTACAATAAATGATTAAAATGACTGATTCATTCCATTATTAGGAACTAGCTTCCGCCAGCGGTTTCGCCCGCGTGATAAATTTATAAATTATAGCTTACTATATTATGCATGTATCATACATATAAACCTTCCTCTTGAATCACTCTATTTATTAAAAACCCCGCATCAAAATCCGTTGCGTAGTTTTAAAGATCTAAGCATACATAGTGACAGACAGCGGGAAGCGACTTTTTTTGTAATATGTAGTGATAGTGATCTATAATTTAAAATGTCTGTTTATTTTCAGTATGGCGAAGCTAAGAGAAGAGGTATTTGAGGCAGATTCACAGTCGAAGAAGAAGCAATATGAAGCTGGACCTAAACCTTCATTCGGGTTCGTAATATTTCATAACATAAACATAACATCACGCCTTGTTTCCCCGAAGGGTTGGGCAGAGGTGTACCTGTAGTAGATACACACACATTTCGCCAGTTATGTTTAAGTCCCATGTAATAGGGGGCGAGCCTATTGCCATCAACCGGGCACAAATCCAGACTCCGGGCTGCTACTGAGAAATTCCAGATAGAAAAACCCAATAACACTTTGCCCGACCCGGGGATCGAACCCAAATATTATTTGTCGTATTTATTCATTAAACCACATCATGGCACATTAGATATTCAATAAGAATGTTTATATCTCAATAGTTATGGAGGCAAGTTCGGTGTGCAACAGGATCGCATGGACAAGTCAGCCGTCGGACACGACTATGTTGGCAAGACTGAGAAACACGTGTCGCAGAAAGATTATGCACAAGGTAACGTTAATTCTTCATATAATCATCATCAGCCTATTAATGTTCCCACTGCTGGGACACAGGCCTCCTCTCTGTGAGAGGGAGTAGGCCGTAATCCACCACGCGGGCCCAGTGCGGGTTGGTAGATGTCACATGTATCGAATTTTTGGTTCTAAGACATGCCGGTTTCCTCACGATGTTTTCCTTCACCGTTTTGAGAGCAGTGGTGATGAAATTATTTACACAAAGTAAAGCGCCTGCTTGGGTTCGAACCCACGACCCACAACTCGTAAGTCGGGGCTGTTACCACTGGGCCACCACTGCTCCACTGGTTCTTCATATCTGTTGATAAGAATTACAGTATGGTCACAACATATGAAAACGCTTCTGAAGTTGGCAACATTGCCGCCTGAAAACGTTTTCCCAGAATTACATATTTTAGTATGTATCTTTGAATTGCGATGGGTTTAACTTGCCGCTGCGGTTTGCGGTTGCGGTCCTAAATCTTAAAGCGAACAATTTCCTCGATTTCTTTACTAACCTTTATTACCATGCATTTATGACATAATTAATTTATCTGTCATTGCTTCATTCCGGTTCGACCGCACTGCGGTGTGGATGCGTCAAAAATCCCCAATACTGTAAAGTGAAAAGTGAAAAGTGCGGCTCAAGTAATTAATTATTTTTACGTATTGTGATGTCATTTTATTCTAGGCGCATCGTCTTCACATATGCTTTCATATAATTAATGTATACAAAATATTGTAAAACATTTTTAAAAGAGTAACGGTGGAGTTTCTTGCCCATTCTTCTCCATACGAAACTACCTCTTGGAAGGGGCGACTAGAATCAATTATATTTTTTTGAAGTGAAAAAATCTTTAGGCGCGTTGAGCACTTTTTGAGTGAACAAAAATCACGGAACTCGCGTCATCGTCACCGAACGTCATCGTCACCGCACTGACCGCACGCTTACCATTATAAATTTCGTGTTGACAGCGCACTCTGTTGGCGTTACGTTGTTATTTGTAAATTTTGACGTTCAAAAGTGACATTTCATGTGCCTATTTGAAATAAATGATTTGACTTTGACTTTCACCAACTACAATTTTTCCCCATCCAGGTTTCGGCGGCAAGTACGGCGTGCAGGCGGACCGCATGGACGCGTCGGCCGTGGGGCACGACTACGTGGCCGAGGTGCACAAGCACGTGTCGCAGACCGACTACGCGCAGGGCTTCGGCGGCAAGTACGGCGTGCAGACTGACCGGGTGGATAAGGTGAGGATATACACACATACACAGTACACACGCATATCGTGTGGCATGCCGAGCGACGATATACAAACACATTCATACACACATACATTTTTAAATATTTCTTAAAAAATATATAAACAACATGTAAAACTATAATGTTTATTTACTTTTATTTCCTTTGTTTCACTTCAAACATAATTATTAATTATATTTTTAAATATTGGAATCATAATTATAAAAACATTTAAAAATATAAAAAATAGTAGCCCACCGATGTCGGGAACAGGGTCCAAGATACCGGTGGTTAGGACTGCAGAGACAGGAACCTCCTCACAATGCGAGCCGTGTCGAGGAGCACTGTCTTCTGAATCAGGCCCTTGATCAAACCGTCTAACCAGAGCCTCGAGAGATGTTGGTCGAGGCTTTCGGCCATCAGACCGTGCGTTGGCTTTTACGACAATCGGCACAATGATAGCCGAGCTCACTTTCCACATGTAAAATCATCTGTGTTTTACCTGTTTAAACTTTGATTAACAGCGTGCATTCTAAAAGTTGGCAACGTCGTAAATAGCTGTCAAATATTTACCTGTTTTGATTAATTTGGAAATAATACTTTATGGAAATAAGAAATGTGGATAATTAACTAACTAGAATAATGAATTGCAATAATTAATATCGTAACACCGAATATTTAGTTTTAGGTGTAGAAAAGGCATTTGGAAAGTTTCCAAATACTTTTTTTACATCTAAATATTCGGTGTTACGATATATTGCAATTCATTATATTACCTTTCCTGTAATCTTTACATAAACTTCTGTCACTGAATAATTTCAGATTGTTCTGTATGCAAACTTCGGAGCTATGAGGGGGAATCGGTATTTTTTTAAACTGTTCGGCAAAAGTCGAAAACTACGCGGCCTAATGCCAGCCACACACGTAACGATTTGCTTGCGCAAATTTAGGCTTGCGCAAGCAAATCGTTACGTGTGTGGCTGGCATTAAAAAAAAGTTTTTTTTTTGAGAATGTGCAAATAGCGCTCTCGAAAACAAAATTTTACACAAAACTTTTTACTTTTCAACTTTAGTCTACTTTTTCATTCGCAGAGCGCAGCCGGTTGGGAGCACAAAGAACAAGTAGTGAAGCATTCCTCACAGAAAGATTACTCGCACGGCTTCGGAGGCAAGTTCGGAGTACAAGCCGACAGCCAAGATGCCTCCGCCGTGGGCTGGGACCATCGGGAAGACGCACAGCATCATCAGTCACAGAAAGGTGTGTGCTAATTACCTTTTATAACATAATCAGCCTATAATGTTCCCAGGGAGTGGGCTGTAATCTACCACGCGGGCCCAGTGCGGGTTGGTGGATGTCACATTGTATGTCTTTGAATTTTTGGTTCTAGGACATGGCGGTTTCCTCACGATGTTTTCCTTCACCGTTTGAATGCAGTGGTGATGAAATCTATACATATTACTAGCTGCCCGCCCCGGCGTCGCACGGGTAGCACTAAGTACTTATCTACCCTACCTACCGTTCGTACCCTACCTACCCCACCTACCCCACCTACCCCACCTACCCCACCTACCCACCATACCTATAAAAAATGGTTTACGACCTATTCATTTCGTATTCAATGAGTGCAGTTTCTTGCCGGCTCTTCTCCATAGGAAACGACCAATTGGAACCGTGCAACTAGCTTCTGACGTTTCATAAGAGCCCATGTAGGTTTATGTGAAATAAAATATTTTGATTTTGAGTCTTGATTTCGGGATTTCGGGATGGAAGTTGAGCCTGACTTATACTTGTTATTACATTATTTAATTGTATATTAGATTACGCCATCGGCTTCGGCGGCAAGTACGGCGTGCAGACAGACAGACAAGATGCGTCTGCGCTGGGGTGGGACCATCAGGAGAAGACACAGGCTCACGCTAGTCAAGTGGACCATAAGAAGGTATGCCTATAATATCGATGATTTAAAACTTTGTAACAAAAACGTTTTTATCTAGAATGGTTTGTCTATAAGGTTCATTTTATGATGGTGTGCGAGGTGCATCTAAAAATAACGGTTTAATCTTTTTTACCCGCCCGCTCCAGCACGCGTAGCATGAACACCGTAGAAACAGGTTTTGTCGACGGAAGAATAGACAAAATGACAGATAAACAATGATAATCTGTCATTTTGTCTATTCTTCCGTAGACAAAACCTGTTTCTACGGTGTTCATGCTACGCGTGCAGAAGGAGACAGACAAAAATATTAAAAATTGATTTTTTATTTTGCTATAAGTATCGTATACGTACACTTATCATTATATACTTTCTATGTATAGTCACAAATTAATACAGATGGGACACTCCCCAGTTTAGGTATGAAGTTACAAGTACCCGGCGCGCTCGTCTCACTGTGCCTATTCAGTAGGGCTGCCGCGCGCCGTTTGTCGCAAGATATTAAAACTAAAAATACTAAAATGAAGGCAGCAGTTTATTGCATCCCATTTGGCTGCTTATACTCGTATAATAATAAGGATCCGAACCTCACGTTTTTCTCACTTCCAAAGGACACGAAAAGGTAAAGAAATGCACGTCTACCTTTAATGACCTATGAATAGCAATTAATGTAAACGTTTGGTGGGTAGTATAGGTACCAAACGTTTACATTAATTGTTATTCTTATATAAGTCACACGTATTTACGTAGTCCTTAAATATTCATTATTATTATTATACTTAGTATAGTACTTAGGTACTTACAAGTTCTGTTTACAAGATCAGGTTCTGGCTTCGATAAGTATAGGTAGGAAAGTACATAATTAAATAATATTTTTGTTTGGTGGGATCCGTGGTAGGTACACCACGGACTAAGTGTAACCATAACCATATTTAAATATTATGTACTTAGTCATTTTTTTATTATGTAGACAACAGGGTATTCGTACATACTTTTTTATTTGCCCAGTTACATATGTACATAATATGAATATATAATGGAGACTAAACAAATTGAAGTACCGACGTATTTTAGTTTGTTTAGTCTCCATTTACCACAGGCGGCAGCAGCAGGAGACGTGACGCTACGCCGCCGCGACACTCTGGTTTCCATTGTATTTTTAAGAAATCGAATCGCATTTTTATGAAGTCGCCTGCGGTCGGTTACTTACGGATTGGTGGTACATTTAAAATATAATAGACCAAGAGCTGAAACCTATTTAATTATCTTTATTATTCTTTAAAAGATGACAACCCTGACGTGGTCAGAAAGTATAAGAGTTACGCGATAGAAAGAGAGGCAACTTGTAGGTGAATGTAACTGTAGGTAATTAGCGTTGTGCGACCTGAATTGCACTTTATTGTGTCATAGCAAGAACCGCTTTTTATTTAAATGATTTTGCAGAGAGTCCCATCTGTATTAATCTGTGGTATAGTTTCATTTGTAGTTAGTAAAAACTGTTATTTGCATTTAGTAATAAGTATTTGCTTTTTGTTGCGCGTCAACTGTTGTCTAGTGAATTCACGGTTTTAACACGTGACACTTGATTTTCCATGTCATTGGAACATATATTTTTTATGACTCACTCTTTCCTCCTCCACTCCACAGGGCTTCGGCGGCAAGTTCGGCGTGGAAACAGACCGGGTAGACAAGTCAGCTCATCGGTTCGACGAGGTGGGCAAGGTGGGCACGAACTACACCAAGCAGAAGCCGGACATAGGCGCTGCCAAGCCTTCCTCTATACGGGCCAAGTTCGAGAACATGGCTAAGGAGAAGGAACAAGTAAGTTTGTCATTTTGAAAAGTTGGCAACGTCGCAAATAGCTGTCAAACATTTCGCTGTTTTGATTAATTTGGCAATATTACTGCATTGAAATAAGAAATATGGCTAACTACTGGGACACTAGCGTCCTCTCTGTGAGAGAGAGTGGGCCATAATCCACCACGCCCGCCCAATGCGGGTTGGTAGATGCCACATATCTTGGGATTTTTCTAGGAAATGCCGCTTTCCTCCCGACATTTTCCTTCACCGTTTTGAGAGCAGTAAAGTTGTGATGAAATAATTTACACAAAGTAAACCGCCTGTCTAGGTTCGAACCCACGAACCAACAACTCATAAATCGGGGCCGTTACCACTGGGCCACCATTCCTCTCTTTTTATTTGATTTTCCAATATGTCATGTCTATTTTTATTTGACAGGAAGCGTTACAATCGGTTCAAAAGATAAGACAACAGAGAGACGCCATTGACAAAGACTTATCACAAAAGGTATGCTTTATTTATATTCTATTATCTTATTTCAATTTTCATATTGGTTGTAATTAGGGAGAGGCTGATAGCCGACTGGCCGCACACAGGGCCGGTTTAACAATTTACGATGACAATAATAAAGTGTAGGTTTTTATTTACTTTTCGCCTTGGTAATTATGTATTTTAAGTCTTACAAGGTATAGAGGAGCTCGTGGCTAAGTAATAACAAGCCGCACAGGTCGATCCATCAGGTTAAGCTACGCTTGCCGGGGTTGGTCAGTGAATGGGTGACCATCTTTACATACCGAGACTCCTCCATGGCTCGGAGAGCACGTTAAAAGGTATAAATAAAATTTTGGTATGGTACTATCAACAAAAAAAAGAACTAATAAAAAGAAAATAAGCTTTATTTAAAGTGTTATGTAAAAAGGTCCTTAAATTAGATTCTATGCTAGAAGCTAGCATATAATCTAATTTTAGAACCTTTTTACATAATCTGCTCATTACTGCTCATCGTCATTCACATAATTATCGAAATCTGCAGTATCTCTGTTTTCAACCTCTTCGCTACCTCGCTTCTTCTCCAAAGAAGTAGGTTGCTGTGAAGTTGATGATTGTATCTCCGGTAGCTTAAATTCTTCACAGAGCCAATTGGCATGCTTAGCTTTAAAATGGTCGAACATATTATATTTACATTCACGCCATTTAACTAAAAGCTTTGCCACAAACACTTTAACGACATGTTTTATTAAAGTCTCAGACGGGACGGGTCTCCACGGGTATGCTTAACTGGTTCATTATGTATTGTAATAATCGTTCATTACACTTGGATGACGAAAAACTAAAAAAACGTTCATCTTTTAACAATAAAGATAGTTCATTTCTATACAACCTCCTCTGCTGTGAAATGGCATCAACACAACTACCTAGAAATGAAGGGCTCTATTTATCAAAGGAGGCGATATGAGGACGAGTTATGTGCTTGTTTTGAATCCTCACGAGTCGTAGTTTCTAAGGAATTATAAAATATAATGGAACTATGTGGAACTTTTTTTAAATGTTTAATAAATTCATGTGAGTCTTAAAGATTTATGTAAAAAATTAGTATTCCACGTAAAGTTATATTACTGCTCGATTCATGAAAAAAAAACGACAAGTAAACAAAAGTAATTATAGTACACACCCTGACGCTTGTATCTCCATCTTAAAAACTCATAATTTTTAAACACTGCGGTATAAAACAAACGTGTTTACTACGCCAAGTTTTCGGGTGGAACTGACTCACGTTTGCCGTGCGAGAAAAAGCGCCACAAAGCGTGCTCACACAAGATTTTGTGTTACTTTAGTCAGTTTTTTTGTTTTATGATCCTATAGTTCGTTTATTGAAGAAGCTAAACAAAGTAGTTTTATACCATTCCCCCTCTAAAAAGCTTATTTTATTCACTGAAAACAGTGAATAAAAAGGTCTTTTAATCACTATTTTGGTGTTTGAATTTAGAACACGTCAATATATTCGACCGCCATGTCAATGCTATACAACCTCCTTAACACTTTCGACTCCACCCATTTTCATAGAACTCATACGCCATGCCGCCATACATATTGGAAGTCTAAGACTTTTATTATTCGTAGTTGGAAGTGAAACCTCCGGGAGGGTTGCCGGCATTACGTTTTGTTAAAGTATACATCAGACTTTATTTTTACGGTTTATAAATTGTATTCGCAAAAAAAACCTACATTTAAAATGAGCCTTCGGCGAGGGCTCTCTCTAGGTGAACCCTCCAGGAGGGCTCCCACCACTGAACGTTAACCTTCCTTTTTTTTCATTAAATGTCTATTTTCGCTTACATCTTTCTTTTTCTCGTAGTCATGGTATAAAGTATAGTATGCAACTCTTGAATAAAACGGATTTATATCGAGGGCCATGAATCACTCGCGTCGCTCAGGATTCTAACACTTGAATCACTCGCTGCGCTCGCGATTCAATCATCATGAATCACTCCCTACGGTCGTGATTCAGTCGTTAGAATCCTTCACTTGATCGTGATTCATCTATGGCCCTCGCTTTAAATCCGTTCTTTATTCATTAGTTGCATAATATACTATTGTTAAGTTTCTAGACATCGCAAAATTATATTTTTGGCATCGTAAATTGTAAAACCGGCCTTGTGTGGGCCGATCTCGACCATTTTTTTTTCGGATGAGTTCAGTTCAAAACAAAAATTGATTCTAAAATAAATAATAGGTCATGTACATTCAAAGTTGTAGGAGTTCTCGTTTAGTTTTTTTTGTATTTTTTTTATTGTTCAATTATTATTGATGAGCAAAAGAAGAGTTCGGAAGAGTGAGGAACTCTTCTTTTACAGGACATAAAAAATAAAATATTACGAAAAAAGTTAACGATTTCATTAAACTCTATTTAAAAAAAATAATCGGTTCGTTAATGACGGAGTTATAAGGTAACATACAATAAAAAAATCTGTCAAGTGCGAGTCGGACTCGCACACGAAGGGTTCCATACCATGTCGTACAAGATTTAACACTATGATTTTTTGTAATACTTTCGTAAAGGTAACAACAGAGGCGCTATAAAAAAACAAAGATTTGTAAAGAAATTGTCTAATTTTAATGAAAAAATGTTGTTGTGTTAAAATATAGGTGTAGGAGTAGGTATATTTCATTTATTTTAAGAGAAAAATATTAAGTTAACTTTATCCAGTAACATGCATTAACTAAAGTCAAAGTTATTTATTTGCTACTAACATAGTATTAGTAGGTATAAATAGGTATATAGGGTAGGTAAGCAGTTAGATATGTAGGGTAGGTAGGGTAGGTTAGGTACCTACCTACCCTGGTAAGAAGCGTAGGGTAGGTAGGTAGGGTAGGTAATTAGGAAAGGTAGATGCGCCGTAGATAAGTACTTAGTGCTAACCGTGCGAAGCCAGGCCTGGTAAAGCTAGTTACTTATAAATAAAAGGATTTCTCTTGCTACATCAGACTATATTGTACAAAATAGAATGTAAGTAGTACGCCAAATTTTAATTATAACTGTGCGTTTGCACTGGCGAAACATTCACAATAAAACATGTTGGAATCTCTATTTTCTGTAAATTTTTCATACAATGTTTGACAGTAACTAGAGATTTCAACATGTTTTTCGTGATGTTTCGCCAGTGCAAACGCACGGGTCAATACAGGTATTTATTTACGTTATGTTTGATAGTCATACAGAAATCTATTATTTCTTACTTATTATTTTTACACATCCCATCGGACTATGAGAGTGAGGGAAGAGAGAGTGCACTCGTGTCTGCGCACACACTTGTGCACTATAATATATCCCGCGCCGAAGGCCAGTCTCCGTTGAGATTGGCCGCCGTGACCGAATATTTTTACACCAATAATTTTTCTCAATATGAAATTGTATCCACAACGATTTAAGGTAACTGAATAGTACACTGTGTGTGCCAGCATTCATTTCAATGTTACTGAATATATTGTCTATTGGAGTGTAGTTTTATTTAACATGAGGTACACACACTAGCAGAAAAAAGTCGATAAAGTTCCTAAACTCAAAAAATACTGGCCGGTTTTAAAATCTTGTGAAGAAAGTTTATTTTGTAGACCTTTTTGGATGATCGAAATTTAAATGATTGAAATAGTATATGCTGCCATGATAGTAGGTACTTACTAATTCCATGTCATTACTCCAACTATTAAATAGTTATCTGTGGAATTTATATCGCATAATATTAGCATGAAATACAAAATTATTACTTTAAGTTGCAGAAAATCGCCCATATTATATAAAATACGTTGTGAATCGGCGTTTTTAGTATTTGTTGATTATAAACAGTATATATGTTACATGATAGACATAAGTTTCAAATTCCTAATTTGTTTAGTTGTTGAGATAGAGCTCGTACAAAAATGGTCTAAAACAGACAACTTCTACGGCCCCCTAATTCATCATTTTTAAAGATAAAAACAAATAAAAATTATATTTATTCTCTACTCGATGAGCTCTAGAAAATGATACCCCACATGCCAGGGTCAGATTATTTTTTTTTCAAAATTTAATTTTATTGTAATTTTTAATTTTATTATTTGTTGCTCTTGCGGCAATAGAAATGCTCAATCTGTGAAATTTTCAACTGCCTACCTATTACGGTTCATGAGATAGAGCTCGCTGACAGACAGACGGACAGCGGAGGCTTATGAATAGGGTTCCGTTTGTCACCCTTCGGGTACGGAACCCTAAAAATAAATAAAAACAACCGAATTGATAACCTCCTCCTTTTTGGGAAGTCGGTTAAAAATTTAAGAGTCGAATAGTCAACGCTTTTTGCCGACAGGTTGCCTACTAGTTGCCGACTAAAAGCCGACTAGTTGCCGACTAGAAGCCGACGAGTTACCGACTAGTGGTTGACTATAGCCAAACCGCTATAGTCGCAGACTATAAATATGACCGGATAGTCTGCGTCCCCGATTAGTCTGAACATTCTAGGAACTGTTGAACTAAATAAAGTGTAACATATTCTTCCACAGGAGAAAGTCCGCGTAGACAAAGAGAAGGCAGACCAGCCTGAGCCGGACGCCGAACCGGAAGCCCCTCGCAAGCTGCCCCCGGGCCGCCTCGCCAGCCGGCAGCCCGTGCAGCCGGCGCCGAGCGCGTCGCCCGTCACTTCGCCGCTCACGTCGCCTATTATGCACAAGGTTTGTCAAAATATCACTTCTGTAATGTACAGTGACCATAGAAACCTCACCTCCTAACAATATAATGGTGGCACTTCACATCGCTATTCGTGTTCGGGTATTATTAGTCTTATTTGCCCAAATACGACGATGTGAACTTACTCTATTTGCCTATATTCGTAGTTCGTCGCGTAGCTTCTGACGTTTCATAAGTGCCCATGTAGGTTTATGTGAAATAAAATATTTTGAATTTGAATTTATTTGGCTATTTTTCACGAATAAGACGAGTACGCAAATACACGAACACTCGTATCCGCCGGTTATCGGTTTTTGGTCACATATCAAAGGATTGCGAATATACCGAATAAGTTCGTTTACCGTCCACACATGGCTTGCTCAGCAGAGTGCGTGTTTTATGTACGCATAACATGTATTGGTAATTAACACACAGCACATAATAAGTCGCTCCTGCCGTCAAGACGTCCATCTATCTTTGCATTCAGATTAGCAAAAAGATAAAAATATTCTTAAATGTTCTTCTTATTCGCTGTTCATGACGATGTGTGGACGGTGTGTTCGAGTTATTTGAACTTCTATACTATATGAGCGAACAAAACACAATAAAATACGCGAATACCGAATAGCGATGTGAAGTGCCACCATAAAAAACGACCCTAAGACGACCCACTGACCAACAATGCAAGGGCGTGAAGTTCCTCTGGAGCCCATTGTTGTGAAGTTCCTCTGGAGTGGTGAAGTTCCTCTGGAGTCCATGAACCACGGATGTTGCGGATATCCGCATCCGCAACTGTGGAGCTTCTGCATCGATTTGGATATCTGAAAGAAAGAAAAGATAGAAAAATATTTTATTTGGGACCCGCACAGAAAATACAAACAGTAATAATAATAAATAAAAAGTCAAAAAGAATCATTTAAAAACTAACAAAATAATAACGACCTGTGCGAGGTCAAAAAGGCTCCTATCTTAGCAAAATGCGACGATATTAAAAAAAAAAAAACGCTGTATTTTTCTGATAGGGCGCACTGTGATCTTCACCCGCATTCGCAATACTGAATGCTGAATGCTGAATGATGTTCACGCGCGACAAGAAGGGAAATACGCGGCGACTGGGCCGCGACTGGCGCGAGCCGCACGCACGTGCGAATTGACGAACAGGAGCAAAGACTTCGTTCGGTGACAACATCCGACGCGTTTGTTATTGTGTATCATTTTGTTTCTCGTAAATCACTCATAACGTGTTTAGAAGCACTTACTGTATAAACATTTCAGTTTTCGAGTGTTATTGTAAAATTGTGAATATACAATGAGCATTGTGTGTTAGGGTCGCGAGACACTTGCCGAACGTACGGCGTTGAAGGTTCGGTTGAATACGCTCGTAGTGTTTTTCAAGTTACCTATCACACATCAGCCGAAAGTTACGTCGCGTAACGCGCTGAAGTAAACGCCGCCGACCGTTCGGCGCGTTTGGTGTGTCATGCCAACCGAATACTACGACCGATAATTCCGTCGCTGAAGTGTCGGCGCCGAACGTTCCGCAGGTTTGCCGCTACACTTAAGCGAGATTTCTGCAGTTGATAGATTATTTTAAAAGTGAATTTACACCGGCGCAAAGTGATATTTGGAACAAATATCTTAAGATGTTTCTGAATTCGAATGCCTAATGGCTAAAACAAAATAAATAAGATATGGCATTACTCGACACTTTCTCGAGATAAATAATAATTTTATTTTACTCAATAAAACTTACAGTGCCAATACATGGTTTAAAGTACTTACACGAGAATCGAAACATAACATCTTTTCTAGGTAATGCCTGATGTACCGCCGCCAGCCGAAGTAGTAAGATCTGCGCCCGCGCCGGCTGAAGTAGAGGAAGTGACGTCAGCGGTGGACAAACTGCCCAACTTGCCGGATGTCACGCTAGTCGGGGAGCCCAAGGAGGATAAGGAAGAGGTTTGTTGATTATTTATTAAGTTATTGTAGGTTTTGAGACCCGCTTTTCTTTGTGCGTTCAAAACCTGAAAGGTATCAAAAATGTGATATTGTAGCGGTTACACCGCCACATACAAATTACGCAGCAAAGACATGACGTCACACAAAGCCTGCATCGCGCAATTAGAGTTTACCGCGCGAATAACATAGATAAGACTATCCGAAATCAACTTACGGGCAGTTGCCCGCCAGATATAACACCCGTCTGGTCGCAGGATCCTCCCTTTTCTATGGTGGATGAGTAAACTTTACACCCTGTTCCTCAGACCTCTAAAATATAGTTTGTTCTTTAAATAAAACAAAAATAGTTTGTAATGTTGTAATGGCATACTGTTTTTTTAAATGGCTAATTTACATTAGGGACATTTCTCGCCTCGAATAGGAAATGAAATCGAAAGGAGATAAAAAGCCGACTCGGATGTGATACTTGCATGTCAAAAACTGAGTTTGGCTTCGCTTCTCAGAACAGAAAACTTCTTCGTTAACAAAAAATCGTATTTAACCGAATATAACCGCCTCTGTGGTCCAGTGGTTAGTCCACCTGTCTCAGATCCAGAAGTCCCAGGTTCAATTCCCAGTGGGGTCAAAATTTTCTGCTCGGTGTAGTTAGTGGTAGAACTTGTTCTAAGTCCGCCTGGCTAGCTACCACCATCTTATCGAAGTCTGTCGCTATAACAACAATGTTAACAGCATTGTGGTGTTTCGGCAGTTTAGAGATAAGATAGCCAGTTCCTCTGTGGTTGAGGATTCCGGGTGAAGCTCGCTTCCACCTTCGGCCTGATCATCACTTACCATCTTGTGGGATGTAGGCCAAGAGCTTCCCCGTGGAAAATAAAAAAAAAAGGGTTTTCAAATGTTCGAGAATATCTCCCTATCCGCCGTCTTGTGGTGGCATTTATATCGCCACATGCGAACTGCGCATCAAAGACCTGACGTCACCCAAATCCTACATCGCGCAATTAGAGTTTATTAAACGACGTATCCATAATGACGTTCCCATTCTGTATCATCCATCCATCATCATCATATCAGCCGAAAGACGTCCACTGCTGGACATAGGCCTCCCCCAAGCACCGCCACTTCGACCGATTCTGTGCTTCCCGCATCCACCGAACTCCTGCGGCCTTTACTAAGTCATCGGTCCATCTTGTGGGAGGCCTTCCGACGCTACGTCTTCCAGTACGTGGTCGCCACTCCAGAACCTTTCGGCCCCATCGGCCATCTGTATACAAAAATTCAATTGAATATATTCAATAGTTTAGTCATTATAGCTCGGCAAAATCCATAGTCGGCTCGGGCTATTCCGTTTATGCACCCCAAAAATACACCCTAAGGTGGATATTCTGAAATGTATGCTCGAGAATTCACCTAAGGCCTAGTTGGATAAACGGAATTTATAGGCTTAGGGTGGATCCGGATAGGATGATACATTACATTTAATTTGTTTGAAAAACTCTTTTTTTTATTTCGAAGCTGGGATTT
Organism: Conistra vaccinii; assembly: GCA_948150665.1. Lineage (NCBI taxonomy): Eukaryota > Metazoa > Arthropoda > Insecta > Lepidoptera > Noctuidae > Conistra > Conistra vaccinii. The sequence goes on along the minus strand of OX411338.1, from coordinate 17,622,656 downwards.
ATTTGACAGTTCCAAAATACTCTTAAGCATTAGTAGTGCCAGTATTTTAATTTTTGTTGTATGGTAGTCTCCACATATAACTCCCCCGTCATCAATCTTTGGGCAGTTGCCCGCCAGACATAACACCCGTCTGGTAGGAGGATCCTCCCTTTTCTATAGAGGATGAGTGAACTTTACACCCTGTTTCTCGCTTGAGTATCAACACGGTGCCCTATGAACTCGCATGGTTACTATCACCTTGCCACAGAGGAGAAACTCGCCGTGTGAATGCACCTGAAGTGCCGGTTGACGTCATCACATCAACGCCGGCTGTCGCTGAAAACCAGCGCTGGGGCTCTGTCTCGCATAGGGTCGCAGCATTATGCTCAGCGATGTCGGTTTACGCAAATTTTCCCCCAAATTGTTATTTTCGTGTTTTGTTTCTTTCTTTTCGTCATGTTTACTGCAAATAAACGTTTTTTCTTTAAGTAATTATGTGGTCTCAAAATATTTGATATTTTATTTTTCTCTGTCCCCAGCTCACTCGCCAGCCCACAATAGTGGTATCTCCCGTGGGGTGGGAGAGTGAAATGGCAGGAGAAGGTGAAATAGAGGGAGATGATGAAGATGGGTACAACGCCAGGGCACTCTACGATTACCAAGCGGCCGCCCCCGATGAGATATCCTTCGACCCTGATGATATCATCACCAATATCGTGATGGTAAGTACTGTGATATTATCATGTTTGTGATGAGGATGTTTTCGAAATTTTCGGTTAAGCTACGGTTTCTTAGAAGAGCGGTTCCGTCATTTCATAACGACCGTCATGAAAATCTGTATCTGCGGTAATCTGTATTTTCACCAGTGTTTGACATTTACTATCGAAGAACTTTGAAAACAAAGTCCTGTGAACACGATGAGAAAAAATTGGTTGAACCGAAGGTAACGAATTATTATGGGGAAAGAACTTCAAAATATCTAGTCCCAAAAGTATTTAATTAAATAGATCTGTTAAGACAAAACCCTAAAGTAAGTAAAGGTGTGTTAAAGTCCAAATTAAGGAGTTTCCGCTTGTACCGAGAAGTAAATTAACACTGTATAGTATCATTAAGTAATCTGTGATTCATACTAAGGGTCCGGTCGGGCCGGTGCGGGCGGTTCCAGACACGGACACCTCCAGACGGACACGTACTTACAAGCTATCAGTGTCCGCTGTCCGTGGCTCGTCCGCAATCTGTTCGTTCCGGTGTGATTGATCCTTTACTGAAATTAGTGCATAGTTGGTAGTTTTAAGGTTAATTTTATTACATTATGTAGCGGTTACACCGCTACCCTGTGTAGCGGTGTAACCGCTACATAATGTAATAAAATTTAAATAAAAAATAAAACTACGCAGCAAGGACATGACGTCACACAATTCCTGCATCGCGCAGTTAGAGTTTACCGAGCGAAAAACATAGATAAGACTATCCGAAATCAACTTACGGGCAGTTGCCCGCCAGACATAACACCCGTCTGGTCGGAGGATCTTCCCTTTTCAATAGAGGATAATTTGTGTAGTTCTGTTAACAATCGCTTCTCCTCATCCAACTGAAAAGTTTGGTGAGATATATTGTAAAGGCAACAAATAATGTACCTGGTTTGAAAATAATAATAAAAAAAACATCTGTTACCCGCCCTGGTTGTATGGCGGCCGACCGCTGCAAGCAAAAATTGTCCTTACGGTGTATAGATATGAACTTCTTCGATGGTATCACAAGACAGGACTATTGTGATTGTTTATCTGTCATTTTATCTATTCGTCCGTCTACAAAACCCGTTTCGATTGTGATCATGCTAAGCGTATTATTTCTCTTACTCAGATCGACGAAGGCTGGTGGCAAGGCCTCTGCAAGGGCGCCTACGGCCTGTTCCCAGCCAACTACGTGCAGTTGCAAGATAAGTGAAACATTCCCTACGTAGACCGCTAGATATAACACTAATATTAAAGAGTATGACTTGTCTGTACAATATTGGATTTCGTTAACATATTCAAGAATATGTCAGTTCTATACTTGAATACCAAATCTTAGATAATTTTCATGTATTGCCAGTTAATCAACTATCTACTTTAGCGTAGTGTACTCTAAGTTGATTTTTGATTAACCTTTTGGAATAAAAAGGTCCTAAATAAATTTCGGTTGCCTTTGTACAACAAATTGACTTTGTATTCCCAAAACTTGAGAATTATCTGAGATTCTGAATTCAAATATATAGCAAAATATCCGTGGCTCATGTCTTGTTACTGCTTTACTTTTGTAACCTGAATTTATTACTTCGTGTTTGAGTATGCATACTCAAAATATACGCTCAGATATTTTTAGGCTAACCTATAAATATTTGTCTCGAAGCGGGATTGAAACTTCGACGATGAACGCGGAAGGCGTATACAGACGTTCAAACTAAATGGCGACTCGGAACATGAGGCGAGTCGCTGCGCAGTAACAACTTCTTCACGTGTTAGCGGGGGGAGGGGGGGGGGGGGTACTGCGCAGCGAGTAGCGCACTTCAAAACCGTCATTAAGTTGAGTCGAACTGTACGTCACAACATTTTTCGAGACAACGCTATTGTATTAAAACGCACGATTCGATAGGCATTATATTCTTTATAAGAAATCTTTTCGGTATTTTAAGCAAAGGCTAGTTGAAAAAATATTAAATGTATAAAATGAATAAAAGTATGTAAACTAGTTATTATTGTTATGAAAGACTTTAATTTTGATAAATGAGTAATTTAATAATCATAATTATTATAATGTTGAAATGATAATATGGACAGTTTTAATCAATAAAATGATCTTAACAACTGACGTATGTATTAGCTAATATGACATTTAAAATCGGATTAACATTATATTCATTTGATTTTGAGAAACAGGGGATGTCCTGAAGGAATTATTCTAACATTTTATAACTGTCAATATTATTATAATCTTTGCAAAAACATCTTGTTAGCTTTGAAACTTAGCGCAAATAAAAATATTGAGCATGATCATAACTCAAATTGCGTTACGACGCAAAAAATATTATGTAGGTACGCCTTGCTCAAAGCGGACAAGATTTTTTTGCACTCAGCATAGAAATATAAAAGAGTGAGCATTCTTGTGAAGAAGAAGGAGTAACTGCTAATTCGTTTATTTTGAGCCGATAGTGATCAAAATAAACGACCAATGACAGCAACAAAATAAAAACTGAAAAATAAAATCTTCTCTATGCAGACAGATTTGTGCACTACAAACCATTTTTTTATGACGAATTTCACCAATGAAACTGAACGCGATGAAACTCAAACTCAAAGCATTTATTTCAAATAAACTAATTACTCTACTTGCTCATTCCAAAGCGTAGTAGGTACTATCGCGATCACGCATATCTAACCACTTTGAAAACAAAATACCGTGCACAGGATGACCATATCTGTCTACCGCACCTTTTTATTTTGGTGACCATCGCCCTTAGGTAACGGCCCCGACTTACGAGTTGTGGGTCGTGGGTTCGGACCCAAGCAGACGCTTTACTTCGTGTAAATAATTTCATCACCACTGCTCTCAAAACGGTGAAGGAAAACATCGTGAGGAAACCGGCATGTCTTAGAACCAAAAACTCGAAGACATGTGACATCTACCAACCCGCACTGGGCCCGCGTGGTAGATTACAGCCCACTCCCTTTCACAGAGAGGCGGTGTTAGTCCCAGCAGTGGGAACATTATAGGCTGATTATGAAGTTCTTAGTCCTTACTAAACGTTGCAAGTGTGCTCACTCTAGTTAATAGAATTTAAGTAACATTTAATAACGTACTTATGACATGAGATAACGCGAGAAACCTCACTACATTGACATAAGGTGGATTATAATTATTTTTTTGCGATCGCCTAATGCGTAGGTTTTCATTGGAGGTAGGACTAATAATGTAATAACATTACAACTCACTACGATTCATTTTGTGTCTTATAACATTGATATAAGATCCAAATTGTAATGGTAAAGCTATCATCGTAGAATGTCAATAGTAAAACAATTCACAATGATGCATTGCGTGACTTATGACGTGGACATTAGGTCTCAGTTAGGGTGTTATCATAGAAGGTAATAATAGAGCGTAATTTACGAAGTGTATGCTCGGTGAACGGTTGCTGTGGGCACGAAAAGGCTCAATCTAAACTTTGATATTGAACCTTATAGGGTGATCGGTGTCTGTAGCATCTACCAGGTTAATTCAAAATGGCGCAATTTTTTTATTAAACTCGCGACAATCTAAGAAGTTCGATTTGACAGCTATAAAATACTTTGTGTACCTATGAAATAAAAAAAACTGTTTGCTTTAAAAATTTATCAAAAGAGTTATTAATCGACGATTTATCTACAAATCTACATTGCTTAAAACTGATTCTCGAGGAATATCGTTTTATTATCTACACGTTCGAGTACGAAACGTCAAATCGGACTTCTCAGATTGTCGCGAGTGTAATTCGAAAATGGTACAGAATTTGCCTTAATTCAAAATGGAACAATATTTGAATATTTGCTAGACAAGTTAACTGTTTAAGGACTGATTTCACCAATGAAACTAAACGCGATCAGCATTTCAAAAACGCGTTCAAGAGCTGTCAGTCAGTCAGTGTCAAAATTGTTATGGAAAAAAAACACTGACAGATCTTGAACGCGTTTAGATGTGCTGAACGCGTTCAATTTCATTGGTGAAATCCGCACGCAGTTCAAGCACTTCAGCAAATATTACTCTTAAAGATATCAAATTAATGTTTAAGAGAGTAGATCGCACATTCGTTATTCAATAGAATAAGTTATATATTGTCTTCCAAAACCTACCTCTACACGCAATCGCATTTTATTTATAAATGCACCAGGTTTTGCACCTCTTTTATGTAAAAAGTAATAAACTTCGTTTAGAGGCGAAACTCATCTCGCTCTTTTCCAACTTTGTTGGGGTTGGCTTCCAGTCTCACCGGATGTAGCTGAATAACAGTATTTTGCATGAATCGACTGCCTATCTGAACGCCGACGAATGCATTTAAAGTTTTAGGGCAAATTATAATGAGCTTCGTTTCCTTACGAAGTTTTTTCCCTATTTCTGTGTATGTATTCAAAGAAATAAAGCATTTAATTTAATAAAAATAAATTATTTGTAAGCTTTTTTATTTTGATTAGAATTTAAACGAGTTGACTATTATTTTTAAGAAAAAAATGTATTACAATCATTAATTAAATTTTTATTTGTCACTTAGAATTTATCTTCAGTGTAATATTTGCCATTATATTTAATTGATGATAAAAAAAACTTATATCCCTTTCAATGTATCCAATGTTTAATTTGTCATAATTATATTCCATTATCAATAGGATAAAAACTATCAGGCTTTTATAGATAATAGATTAGATAGTAATATTAAATAGTCTCAAAATTATGAATGATTAAATTATATTTTTCTTTTTATGTAGGTGTATGAATTTGAATGAGTCTAACACCCGTTTTCTGAAAGGCTAAACAAGATAAAAAAATGCTACCAAAACTGTTAAGCTCAAGTCGAGTAATTTGTAAGCTTTTATAAATAATAATTATAATAATATATTATTAAAAAACAGTGCTACAGTTATTTTCCATCAGTTACGGATAAATAAAAACTGTGCAATACAATAGGTATTTAATTTTAGTAGAAAATATCCTCTGTACTAGTTGAAAAGCTGTATCACAGGTGGCTAGGCCATTAGTCAATTTTTGTTTTGCACTGTCATTTTTGAAAAGATAAGGCGACCACAGTCACTCATCTCGACACGGCACCCGCAACTGACAGCACCGCGACAATCGCTTGGAGTCTCGTCAATGAACGCGTCTGTGTGAGCGTGCCGTTTCGAACGTTTACGACGTAGTTTCTATACTGTCCATATTTATACTGTGACCGGGTGTTAGTAGCATGAATAATTGAGAATTAAATTTATAAGTTTTAATAACAAGTATTTTTAAGAAGACATTGACTAGGTGATGCCCGTTTTCATTACTCTAAATGCAACTTAATCTCGTATCGTATATAAACACTTCCCCAATCTGTTTACGTGAGGCAATATCGAGCTAAGCGCTCTTCAATTGATAATTTATAGTTCACCAAAAACGGGCATTCAACTTTAAAAAAAAAAAAGTAAATGATTTGTGAAGTTTTCTTTTTTATTCCAAAAAGTATTTTCCAATTAATTTGTATTTATAAAAATCATACACCAACTAAAATAATGGAGTTGTTTGCGAATGATTTTTAATATAATGTTGACAGTATCGTAATTTGAAACTGCACCACATGTTCACAAATATTGAAATGCAACATGGCGGTCGATTTTTGACGAAATGTCTAGTGAAGAATAGTTTTATTTATTAACAGACTCGCTCTGCTTTTTAACCCTAAAAGCTAATCGCTGATAATAATCGTTCTAGAACAGATTCACATAATCGAATATCATAGCTGGATATCGATTGCCAAATCGTATAGTAATCTGACTATAGACAAACCAGCCCTAATTCATATTTTTGTGACATGTGGGGTTGAATCAAAATAGCATATAAGTAGTATGTACAGGTATCTAATGCCGAACTATGTTTTATATAAAACAATTGATTGTTTAAAGATGACTAAATAAATATTTTATAGCTATTTCCACGTTTTATTTTTCGCTCAGTTCCTATTTTTTTTTTAATACAATGCCGCCCATGGGCATTGTGATGTGACCGCCAGTATTTTTCTGAATATTCATGAAAAATTATCGAAACTTTAAAGGTTGAAAGATTTAATTAAAAGTTTCTGTAATAAAAATTCTAGTTTCATTTACTAAACCACAAAACAATAAAGCAATTACTTTAAAATAATTAATAATTTCTCTTTAAATTATCTTAAGTCAAAATATCGGGTCGTAATGACCCACCCCGACGGCCGTGTAGTTATTTTCCACCCCCATGACGCCGGGTTTATCTTTAATATTTTTCAATTTTTTGTTTGTTGAGTAGCGTTTTTGATATCTCGGATGTTATTGGCTCGATTTGGATTAAAATTATTTTATGACGGGACACTAATAAACATGGTTCAAACATGTTAAATAGTGTCCCGTCATACAATAATTTCGACGAGTAAAGTTGTGAAAATGAAGGAAGAGGAGATGACCCACCTATCGACCGTCTGTCCATTTTCAATCTAATTCAACATTGCAATTTTTGCTTGCTGACTAGAGAGGCAACACTTTACACCGAGTTGCCTCTCTAGTGAATATAGATGGCGTTACCAGTCGTCTTAGTTACATGCAACATTAAAGATGTCGCTACTAGGTTCATCTTTGGCCTCAGTCTTTGGCTCAGGTCTTTGGCACTGTCATAGAGTAGAGGTACTCAATCATTTTACTTCCTTAATATTATTTTCATAGTTCTTTTTCAATGACAGCTATCCGAGCAGTACCCCAATAGCAACCTTAGCGCACCGAAAATATGTCGATGGCAAATATAACACATTATTATCTGCCTAGCATTTTCCCAACAGTGTTGGGGTCGGCTTCCAGTCTAACCGGATGCAGCTGTGTGGCTACCATGAGTTTCATTTTACCATCTCGATCAAACGCATCGAAAGCGTTTGGCGCTCCGATTGGCAGCCGGCCGGCCTTCACCGGTGAAGGGCCAATCGGAACACCGAACGCGCTCGATGCGTTTGATCGAGAAGGTTAAATGAAACTCATGGTAGCCACACTGAATATCAGTATTTTACATGAAGTGACTGCCTATGAGTGAGTAATGGCCTATCTGACATCCACAACCAAGTTACTGGGTAACACAATACCTACCCCGTGGTAAGACTGGTTGTCAGACTTTCGGGCTTCTGACGACCCGTAACAACTGTCAAAGATCTACAAATGACAGCCGGGACCAACGGCTTACTTAACGTGCTTTCTGAGGCACGGAGGGGTCTTGGTATGTAAAGATGGTCACTCATCCACGGACCAACCGCGGCAAGCGAAGCTTAAACCTAATCGATCGGCTGATTTCCATACAGTAATATTGCCAAAGAGACAGATAATATCTTTGTAATAACTAAAACGTGTGTTATCTAAATATTATATAAACCTTCAGCTGTAATCAAAACAACGAATTACAACGAATATATTTTCTTTCTTTCTTCTGTAAATATGTGACAGCTATTTGCGACGTTGCTCACATATAGATAGAATGCACGCTTTAAACCGTTGGTACACTGCGCGTCACGTAAAAAGAACGCTGAGCGACAGTGCAGGGGATGTGTCTGCGCATGGGTACAGTCATATCCTAAAGTAATAGGCTATTGGTTTTATAATATAAGTGTAACTGTTTTATTGTAGATTCATAATAGGTACTTTATTAGCTACTTAGTACTATGGAATAGGCTGGAATCGATAAATCGCTCAGTGCGCAGGTAAACGGCTAGCGTTCTTTTTACGTGACGCGCAGTGTATACCTGTCATTCATAAATCTTTGGCTATCGTTACGGGTAGTTTGAAGCCCGAAAGTTTTGGTACTCCATAAAAAAATGTCTTCGTTAGGCTCACTTTACATTGCGACGGAAAGGAAAGGAAGTGAATTTTTGTAACGGAATTGTACATAGTAGGTACTGTGGACTTTATTTCAATTGTGTAAACACTGTAAAGTACAAACTTGATAGTAGCCAAAAAAACAGGTCTCGCTTCTTCCGGATAATTCTCGCGCATTCTCGGGAATTCCCGCAGCTACCGTCGCGCGCCGGTGGCGGCGTCTAGCGGATCCGCGAAGGGCCCCAAAGGAAGGCACAGTGCGGCGTCAAGAGTCTAGTCTAGCGCGCCAACATCTGTTACAGCTTCACGGCCCAGTTGCGAGAATTCTAAAGTATTCTCGCGAATTCGCGCGCCTTCTCGCGTAACGTAGTGAAATTGACGCTTCTTTGAAGGTTTCATTTCGTTCCACAATTACAGTCAGATTGATTGACCCCAAATCCCCCAATTTTCACCTTATACAAAACCTTGTAAAAAGTCTCAATTACAAGAAAATAAGCCTGCAATAACGAAAAACAAAATCTTGACTATAAATTAAACATTAATTGCGTCCCTCTTGATAATAATAGGGTGTCAAGAGCTGGTCTTTGATTAAGACGATCTTTAACAATCATTTGTCTGAATTAGGGAGGAGAATGTTTGCACAGGCGGCAAAGATGGTCGGCCGGCGGCCGCGAGTTTGTTTGACCTGCTGGCCTGTAATTATTGGGCCCAATTGATTGTAAGGCTGGTATTAAGATTGATTTGAAAAGAGTGTAATGGTATCCTGAAAGATTTTGTGCGAGGAATATAACGTTGAAGTTGTTTGTAATTTAAAAAAAAAAATTTTTTTTTGGAATCACTTTCCTTTTGTAAAGTTTTGTAGGTAGGTATAATTTTGTTCTTTCTCTAAAATATTCTAGTCATCGCCACGCATTTTTTGATCGAAAAACCTACTTGGTTTTATTCAAGAACTTCAACCTAGGCATAGAGTTCTGTTGACAAAAAAACGTATTTTTGGCAATTGAACTCTCTCAATGTTGACGTATGCTCCCAGAATAAAATAAAATGACAAAACCCACTTTCAGTATGTTTTAAACGGTTTTAAAGTACTCTGTGACACCCACTCTCAAACCCAAGTTATACAGATCAACAAAAGTATTTCCATTTCATCCTGATTTCGGAAATGAACAAAATTACTGATGAACGTCCTCACAATTCTTACGATTTTCATTCAAACTGTAATATGTGAATATGATAGGCGTGTTATAACTACTCTAAAGTACTCCAAATACAGAGTAACACCCTTAGTTGTTAACGGTAGAGCTGCAGGAGAAGGGCAGTTCCCATTCCTAGTGTCACTCAAGGAAGCCATGCAAAATTTAGAGCCAGGAAAAATTGTATGGCAGAATCTTTGTGGTGGCAGCATTATTAGTAAGACAAAAGTGCTGTCGGCAGCGCATTGCTTCGAAGGTGACCAATTCTACTACGCGGAGCACCCGGGAGAGTTGCGGGCCGTGGCAGGCAACATGAAGACGGACCTCATACACAGCGGGCACACAGAAACCACAGCATACGCCCAGTGGAGACAAATAAAAAAAGCGATTTTACACAAGGACTTCAATTTCCCTGCATACGATATTGCCATTGCAGTGGTGGACCGGTCGTGGGTCTATAACAACAAAGTCAATCATGTGAGACTCGCGACGGAGGTGTTTGACTATCAGGGTCGATGTGCGACCGCTGGGTACGGAAGAGTCGGCCATGAGTCGAAGGACAAAGTCTCGCCAGTCATGCTTACGGCTGATATTGAACCCATTTCCAGGTGGAAGTGCTCCTTATTGTGGGAAATGAATATGAATTTGTTTATTTGCACGGTGACTGCGGTCACAGATGTTGCTATGGGTGACTCTGGTGGGCCGCTGGTGTGCAGGCGTACCGGGGACCCCGCAGAAATCGGAAATGAAGGGATCTTGGCCGGTGTTGTGAGCGGGAAGAATTTCGATAGGACCACTTTGTTTACTCGTGTCTCTGAGTACAGTGATTGGATTGCGGAAAATGGGGGGGGTGGGGTTGCTAATAAATTACGCGTAACTGTGATTTGTTTATCTATTATAGTGTTCTTTTTAATATATCTTGTGTTTTACTGTTTAGTTTCCTCGAGAACTATACAAAATACTTTGGTAAAGCTAGGAACTTGTTTTTGCCTCGTTGTTCTAGTGCTCGCAAACGCGACTGCTGAGCGTGAGGACCTGGATGCGATTTCCATGTCAGAGACAAAGTCTTTTTCCGTCAGGAATTTGGCATAGCAGTCCGGAGTTTGGATTTGTGTGCCCGGTTGATGGCAGAGCTTTGGCTTAGGGACTTAAACATAACTGACGAAATATCCTACCCACATTTCGCCAGTACCTACTAAAGGTCCTTCTCTGCCTGACCCATCGGGTAAAACAGGCATAATTTTATGTTATGAAACTCTTTCTCGATCTAGTATTTTTTACTTTACTCAACTCAAAGAAAATTTTCACAGTGTCAGACCAGCCCAGTAGTTTGCTTTATCTTCGTGCCTCGGAAAGCATGTTAAGCCGTTGGTCCTACGCCTGATCTCTCTCCGGTCGTGTCGGTTTGCCGTCCCATCGGACTATGAGAGTGCGGGAAGAGAGAGTGCACCTGTGTCTGCGCACACACTTGTGCACTACAATATCTCCCGCGCCGAAGGCTAGTCTCCGTTGAGATTGGTCGCCATGGCCGAAATTTGGTCTGGAGGACTATTATATCTTCGTTTTCTTCTTGGTGACATTACATTGCATTCCTCTAGTCAACGTCCTGTATTCTGCCCCGGAAATAGCGTGGGCCCTATATTGGAGGATAGAAAAATTTTACTACGGAGCAGGTAAATCAAGACTTGAGAGCAATATTAGGGGTTCATGCTCCTCCATATTCTACGGTTGCGCGTTGGTGTGCTGAGTTCAAGCGAGGAAGAACTTCCACTAACGACGACCCACGAACGGGACGCCCCATATCGGCAGTGACTGAACAAATGATTAAAAATGTTGAAAATATTGTCTTGGCGGATCGTCGTGTTACTGTTCGTTTTATAGCTGAAGAAGTAAAGATTTCGATAGGAAGTGTCCATAATATTATAAACGACCATTTGGGTATGAAAAAAGTGTCAGCGCGCTGGGTGCCCAGAATGCATTCTGACGCGCAGAAACAAACTCGACTGAGAATTTCACAAACCTGTTTGGATTTGTTACAACAAGATCCTGACCGATTTTTGTCTCGATTCATAACTATGGACGAAACATGGCTTCACCATTATGACCCGGAAACGAAACAACAGTCCATGACTTGGAAGCGACCGTCATCTCCAACTCCAAAGAAATTTAAGGCGATTCCATCCGCCGGAAAGATCATGGGCTCTCTTCTGGGACAGCCAAGGGGTGGTAATGATCGAATATCTTAATCATGGAGCCACTATTACGGGGACTATGTACGCAGGACAAGTAACAAAGTTGCGTGAGGAAATACGCAAGAAACGGGCGGCGTGGCAAACTCGCTAAAGTTGTTTTGTTTCACCAAGATAACGCCCCTGCGCACAAGTCCAGAGTTGCGATGGCTGCCAGTCAAGAAGCTGTTTCCATTCCTAGTGTCCCTCAAGGAAGCCATGCAAAATTTAGAGCCAGGAAAAATTGTATGGCAGAATCTTTGTGGTGGCAGCATTATTAGTAAGACAAAAGTGCTGTCGGCAGCGCATTGCTTCGAAGGTGACCAATTCTACTACGCGGAGCACCCGGGAGAGTTGCGGGCCGTGGCAGGCAACATGAAGACGGACCTCATACACAGCGGGCACACAGAAACCACAGCATACGCCCAGTGGAGACAAATAAAAAAAGCGATTTTACACAAGGACTTCAATTTCCCTGCATACGATATTGCCATTGCAGTGGTGGACCGGTCGTGGGTCTATAACAACAAAGTCAATCATGTGAGACTCGCGACGAAGGTGTTTGACTATCAGGGTAGATGTGCGACCGCTGGGTACGGAAGAGTCGGCTATGAGTCGAAGGACAAAGTCTCGCCAGTCATGCTTACGGCTGATATTGAACCCATTTCCAGGTGGAAGTGCTCCTTATTGTGGGAAATGAATATGAATTTGTTTATTTGCACGGTGACTGCGGTCACAGATGTTGCTATGGGTGACTCTGGTGGGCCGCTGGTGTGCAGGCGTACCGGGGACCCCGCAGAAATCGGAAATGAAGGGATCTTGGCCGGTGTTGTGAGCGGGAAGAATTTCGATAGGACCACTTTGTTTACTCGTGTCTCTGAGTACAGTGATTGGATTGCGGAAAATGGGGGGGGTGGGGTTGCTAATAAATTACGCGTAACTGTGATTTGTTTATCTATTATAGTGTTCTTTTTAATATATCTTGTGTTTTACTGTTTAGTTTCCTCGAGAACTATACAAAATACTTTGGTAAAGCTAGGAACTTGTTTTTGCCTCGTTGTTCTAGTGCTCGCAAACGCGACTGCTGAGCGTGAGGACCTGGGTGCGATTTCCATGTCAGAGACAAAGTCTTTTTCCGTCAGGAATTTGGCATAGCAGTCCGGAGTTTGGATTTGTGTGCCCGGTTGATGGCAGAGCTTTGGCTTAGGGACTTAAACATAACTGACGAAATATCCTACCCACATTTCGCCAGTACCTACTAAAGGTCCTTCTCTGCCTGACCCATCGGGTAAAACAGGCATAATTTTATGTTATGAAACTCTTTCTCGATCTAGTATTTTTTACTTTACTCAACTCAAAGAAAATTTTCACAGTGTCAGACCAGCCCAGTAGTTTGCTTTATCTTCGTGCCTCGGAAAGCATGTTAAGCCGTTGGTCCTACGCCTGATCTCTCTCCGGTCGTGTCGGTTTGCCGTCCCATCGGACTATGAGAGTGCGGGAAGAGAGAGTGCACCTGTGTCTGCGCACACACTTGTGCACTACAATATCTCCCGCGCCGAAGGCTAGTCTCCGTTGAGATTGGTCGCCATGGCCGAAATTTGGTCTGGAGGACTATTATATCTTCGTTTTCTTCTTGGTGACATTACATTGCATTCCTCTAGTCAACGTCCTGTATTCTGCCCCGGAAATAGCGTGGGCCCTATATTGGAGGATAGAAAAATTTTACTACGGAGCAGGTAAATCAAGACTTGAGAGCAATATTAGGGGTTCATGCTCCTCCATATTCTACGGTTGCGCGTTGGTGTGCTGAGTTCAAGCGAGGAAGAACTTCCACTAACGACGACCCACGAACGGGACGCCCCATATCGGCAGTGACTGAACAAATGATTAAAAATGTTGAAAATATTGTCTTGGCGGATCGTCGTGTTACTGTTCGTTTTATAGCTGAAGAAGTAAAGATTTCGATAGGAAGTGTCCATAATATTATAAACGACCATTTGGGTATGAAAAAAGTGTCAGCGCGCTGGGTGCCCAGAATGCATTCTGACGCGCAGAAACAAACTCGACTGAGAATTTCACAAACCTGTTTGGATTTGTTACAACAAGATCCTGACCGATTTTTGTCTCGATTCATAACTATGGACGAAACATGGCTTCACCATTATGACCCGGAAACGAAACAACAGTCCATGACTTGGAAGCGACCGTCATCTCCAACTCCAAAGAAATTTAAGGCGATTCCATCCGCCGGAAAGATCATGGGCTCTCTTCTGGGACAGCCAAGGGGTGGTAATGATCGAATATCTTAATCATGGAGCCACTATTACGGGGACTATGTACGCAGGACAAGTAACAAAGTTGCGTGAGGAAATACGCAAGAAACGGGCGGCGTGGCAAACTCGCTAAAGTTGTTTTGTTTCACCAAGATAACGCCCCTGCGCACAAGTCCAGAGTTGCGATGGCTGCCAGTCAAGAAGCTGTTTCCATTCCTAGTGTCCCTCAAGGAAGCCATGCAAAATTTAGAGCCAGGAAAAATTGTATGGCAGAATCTTTGTGGTGGCAGCATTATTAGTAAGACAAAAGTGCTGTCGGCAGCGCATTGCTTCGAAGGTGACCAATTCTACTACGCGGAGCACCCGGGAGAGTTGCGGGCCGTGGCAGGCAACATGAAGACGGACCTCATACACAGCGGGCACACAGAAACCACAGCATACGCCCAGTGGAGACAAATAAAAAAAGCGATTTTACACAAGGACTTCAATTTCCCTGCATACGATATTGCCATTGCAGTGGTGGACCGGTCGTGGGTCTATAACAACAAAGTCAATCATGTGAGACTCGCGACGAAGGTGTTTGACTATCAGGGTAGATGTGCGACCGCTGGGTACGGAAGAGTCGGCTATGAGTCGAAGGACAAAGTCTCGCCAGTCATGCTTACGGCTGATATTGAACCCATTTCCAGGTGGAAGTGCTCCTTATTGTGGGAAATGAATATGAATTTGTTTATTTGCACGGTGACTGCGGTCACAGATGTTGCTATGGGTGACTCTGGTGGGCCGCTGGTGTGCAGGCGTACCGGGGACCCCGCAGAAATCGGAAATGAAGGGATCTTGGCCGGTGTTGTGAGCGGGAAGAATTTCGATAGGACCACTTTGTTTACTCGTGTCTCTGAGTACAGTGATTGGATTGCGGAAAATGGGGGGGGTGGGGTTGCTAATAAATTACGCGTAACTGTGATTTGTTTATCTATTATAGTGTTCTTTTTAATATATCTTGTGTTTTACTGTTTAGTTTCCTCGAGAACTATACAAAATACTTTGGTAAAGCTAGGAACTTGTTTTTGCCTCGTTGTTCTAGTGCTCGCAAACGCGACTGCTGAGCGTGAGGACCTGGGTGCGATTTCCATGTCAGAGACAAAGTCTTTTTCCGTCAGGAATTTGGCATAGCAGTCCGGAGTTTGGATTTGTGTGCCCGGTTGATGGCAGAGCTTTGGCTTAGGGACTTAAACATAACTGACGAAATATCCTACCCACATTTCGCCAGTACCTACTAAAGGTCCTTCTCTGCCTGACCCATCGGGTAAAACAGGCATAATTTTATGTTATGAAACTCTTTCTCGATCTAGTATTTTTTACTTTACTCAACTCAAAGAAAATTTTCACAGTGTCAGACCAGCCCAGTAGTTTGCTTTATCTTCGTGCCTCGGAAAGCA
This sequence comes from Conistra vaccinii, assembly GCA_948150665.1. NCBI lineage: Eukaryota > Metazoa > Arthropoda > Insecta > Lepidoptera > Noctuidae > Conistra > Conistra vaccinii. The sequence continues at coordinate 17,606,956 of OX411338.1, read as the reverse complement.
TGTTAAGCCGTTGGTCCTACGCCTGATCTCTCTCCGGTCGTGTCGGTTTGCCGTCCCATCAGACTATGAGAGTGCGGGAAGAGAGAGTGCACCTGTGTCTGCGCACACACTTGTGCACTACAATATCTCCCGCGCCGAAGGCTAGTCTCCGTTGAGATTGGTCGCCATGGCCGAAATTTGGTCTGGAGGACTATTATATCTTCGTTTTCTTCTTGGTGACATTACATTGCATTCCTCTAGTCAACGTCCTGTATTCTGCCCCGGAAATAGCGTGGGCCCTATATTGGAGGATAGAAAAATTTTACTACGGAGCAGGTAAATCAAGACTTGAGAGCAACATTAGGGGTTCATGCTCCTCCATATTCTACGGTTGCGCGTTGGTGTGCTGAGTTCAAGCGAGGAAGAACTTCCACTAACGACGACCCACGAACGGGACGCCCCATATCGGCAGTGACTGAACAAATGATTAAAAATGTTGAAAATATTGTCTTGGCGGATCGTCGTGTTACTGTTCGTTTTATAGCTGAAGAAGTAAAGATTTCGATAGGAAGTGTCCATAATATTATAAACGACCATTTGGGTATGAAAAAAGTGTCAGCGCGCTGGGTGCCCAGAATGCATTCTGACGCGCAGAAACAAACTCGACTGAGAATTTCACAAACCTGTTTGGATTTGTTACAACAAGATCCTGACCGATTTTTGTCTCGATTCATAACTATGGACGAAACATGGCTTCACCATTATGACCCGGAAACGAAACAACAGTCCATGACTTGGAAGCGACCGTCATCTCCAACTCCAAAGAAATTTAAGGCGATTCCATCCGCCGGAAAGATCATGGGCTCTCTTCTGGGACAGCCAAGGGGTGGTAATGATCGAATATCTTAATCATGGAGCCACTATTACGGGGACTATGTACGCAGGACAAGTAACAAAGTTGCGTGAGGAAATACGCAAGAAACGGGCGGCGTGGCAAACTCGCTAAAGTTGTTTTGTTTCACCAAGATAACGCCCCTGCGCACAAGTCCAGAGTTGCGATGGCTGCCAGTCAAGAAGCTGTTTCCATTCCTAGTGTCCCTCAAGGAAGCCATGCAAAATTTAGAGCCAGGAAAAATTGTATGGCAGAATCTTTGTGGTGGCAGCATTATTAGTAAGACAAAAGTGCTGTCGGCAGCGCATTGCTTCGAAGGTGACCAATTCTACTACGCGGAGCACCCGGGAGAGTTGCGGGCCGTGGCAGGCAACATGAAGACGGACCTCATACACAGCGGGCACACAGAAACCACAGCATACGCCCAGTGGAGACAAATAAAAAAAGCGATTTTACACAAGGACTTCAATTTCCCTGCATACGATATTGCCATTGCAGTGGTGGACCGGTCGTGGGTCTATAACAACAAAGTCAATCATGTGAGACTCGCGACGAAGGTGTTTGACTATCAGGGTAGATGTGCGACCGCTGGGTACGGAAGAGTCGGCTATGAGTCGAAGGACAAAGTCTCGCCAGTCATGCTTACGGCTGATATTGAACCCATTTCCAGGTGGAAGTGCTCCTTATTGTGGGAAATGAATATGAATTTGTTTATTTGCACGGTGACTGCGGTCACAGATGTTGCTATGGGTGACTCTGGTGGGCCGCTGGTGTGCAGGCGTACCGGGGACCCCGCAGAAATCGGAAATGAAGGGATCTTGGCCGGTGTTGTGAGCGGGAAGAATTTCGATAGGACCACTTTGTTTACTCGTGTCTCTGAGTACAGTGATTGGATTGCGGAAAATGGGGGGGGTGGGGTTGCTAATAAATTACGCGTAACTGTGATTTGTTTATCTATTATAGTGTTCTTTTTAATATATCTTGTGTTTTACTGTTTAGTTTCCTCGAGAACTATACAAAATACTTTGGTAAAGCTAGGAACTTGTTTTTGCCTCGTTGTTCTAGTGCTCGCAAACGCGACTGCTGAGCGTGAGGACCTGGGTGCGATTTCCATGTCAGAGACAAAGTCTTTTTCCGTCAGGAATTTGGCATAGCAGTCCGGAGTTTGGATTTGTGTGCCCGGTTGATGGCAGAGCTTTGGCTTAGGGACTTAAACATAACTGACGAAATATCCTACCCACATTTCGCCAGTACCTACTAAAGGTCCTTCTCTGCCTGACCCATCGGGTAAAACAGGCATAATTTTATGTTATGAAACTCTTTCTCGATCTAGTATTTTTTACTTTACTCAACTCAAAGAAAATTTTCACAGTGTCAGACCAGCCCAGTAGTTTGCTTTATCTTCGTGCCTCGGAAAGCATGTTAAGCCGTTGGTCCTACGCCTGATCTCTCTCCGGTCGTGTCGGTTTGCCGTCCCATCAGACTATGAGAGTGCGGGAAGAGAGAGTGCACCTGTGTCTGCGCACACACTTGTGCACTACAATATCTCCCGCGCCGAAGGCTAGTCTCCGTTGAGATTGGTCGCCATGGCCGAAATTTGGTCTGGAGGACTATTATATCTTCGTTTTCTTCTTGGTGACATTACATTGCATTCCTCTAGTCAACGTCCTGTATTCTGCCCCGGAAATAGCGTGGGCCCTATATTGGAGGATAGAAAAATTTTACTACGGAGCAGGTAAATCAAGACTTGAGAGCAACATTAGGGGTTCATGCTCCTCCATATTCTACGGTTGCGCGTTGGTGTGCTGAGTTCAAGCGAGGAAGAACTTCCACTAACGACGACCCACGAACGGGACGCCCCATATCGGCAGTGACTGAACAAATGATTAAAAATGTTGAAAATATTGTCTTGGCGGATCGTCGTGTTACTGTTCGTTTTATAGCTGAAGAAGTAAAGATTTCGATAGGAAGTGTCCATAATATTATAAACGACCATTTGGGTATGAAAAAAGTGTCAGCGCGCTGGGTGCCCAGAATGCATTCTGACGCGCAGAAACAAACTCGACTGAGAATTTCACAAACCTGTTTGGATTTGTTACAACAAGATCCTGACCGATTTTTGTCTCGATTCATAACTATGGACGAAACATGGCTTCACCATTATGACCCGGAAACGAAACAACAGTCCATGACTTGGAAGCGACCGTCATCTCCAACTCCAAAGAAATTTAAGGCGATTCCATCCGCCGGAAAGATCATGGGCTCTCTTCTGGGACAGCCAAGGGGTGGTAATGATCGAATATCTTAATCATGGAGCCACTATTACGGGGACTATGTACGCAGGACAAGTAACAAAGTTGCGTGAGGAAATACGCAAGAAACGGGCGGCGTGGCAAACTCGCTAAAGTTGTTTTGTTTCACCAAGATAACGCCCCTGCGCACAAATCCAGAGTTGCGATGGCTGCCAGTCAAGAAGCTGTTTCCATTCCTAGTGTCCCTCAAGGAAGCCATGCAAAATTTAGAGCCAGGAAAAATTGTATGGCAGAATCTTTGTGGTGGCAGCATTATTAGTAAGACAAAAGTGCTGTCGGCAGCGCATTGCTTCGAAGGTGACCAATTCTACTACGCGGAGCACCCGGGAGAGTTGCGGGCCGTGGCAGGCAACATGAAGACGGACCTCATACACAGCGGGCACACAGAAACCACAGCATACGCCCAGTGGAGACAAATAAAAAAAGCGATTTTACACAAGGACTTCAATTTCCCTGCATACGATATTGCCATTGCAGTGGTGGACCGGTCGTGGGTCTATAACAACAAAGTCAATCATGTGAGACTCGCGACGAAGGTGTTTGACTATCAGGGTAGATGTGCGACCGCTGGGTACGGAAGAGTCGGCTATGAGTCGAAGGACAAAGTCTCGCCAGTCATGCTTACGGCTGATATTGAACCCATTTCCAGGTGGAAGTGCTCCTTATTGTGGGAAATGAATATGAATTTGTTTATTTGCACGGTGACTGCGGTCACAGATGTTGCTATGGGTGACTCTGGTGGGCCGCTGGTGTGCAGGCGTACCGGGGACCCCGCAGAAATCGGAAATGAAGGGATCTTGGCCGGTGTTGTGAGCGGGAAGAATTTCGATAGGACCACTTTGTTTACTCGTGTCTCTGAGTACAGTGATTGGATTGCGGAAAATGGGGGGGGTGGGGTTGCTAATAAATTACGCGTAACTGTGATTTGTTTATCTATTATAGTGTTCTTTTTAATATATCTTGTGTTTTACTGTTTAGTTTCCTCGAGAACTATACAAAATACTTTGGTAAAGCTAGGAACTTGTTTTTGCCTCGTTGTTCTAGTGCTCGCAAACGCGACTGCTGAGCGTGAGGACCTGGGTGCGATTTCCATGTCAGAGACAAAGTCTTTTTCCGTCAGGAATTTGGCATAGCAGTCCGGAGTTTGGATTTGTGTGCCCGATTGATGGCAGAGCTTTGGCTTAGGGACTTAAACATAACTGACGAAATATCCTACCCACATTTCGCCAGTACCTACTAAAGGTCCTTCTCTGCCTGACCCATCGGGTAAAACAGGCATAATTTTATGTTATGAAACTCTTTCTCGATCTAGTATTTTTTACTTTACTCAACTCAAAGAAAATTTTCACAGTGTCAGACCAGCCCAGTAGTTTGCTTTATCTTCGTGCCTCGGAAAGCATGTTAAGCCGTTGGTCCTACGCCTGATCTCTCTCCGGTCGTGTCGGTTTGCCGTCCCATCAGACTATGAGAGTGCGGGAAGAGAGAGTGCACCTGTGTCTGCGCACACACTTGTGCACTACAATATCTCCCGCGCCGAAAGCTAGTCTCCGTTGAGATTGGTCGCCATGGCCGAAATTTGGTCTGGAGGACTATTATATCTTCGTTTTCTTCTTGGTGACATTACATTGCATTCCTCTAGTCAACGTCCTGTATTCTGCCCCGGAAATAGCGTGGGCCCTATATTGTAGGATCTGTCTTCTGTTCTGGCTGTCCTTAGGTATTCTTAGCTACATAAAATATAATACATAATAAGCCTATTAATGTTCCCACTGCTGAGACACAGGCCTCCTCTCTGTGAGAGGGAGTGGGCTGTAATCTACCACGCGGGCCCAGTGCGTGTTCAGTGTTGGTAGATGCCACATGACTTCGAATTTTTGGTTCTAAGACATGCCGTTTCCTCACGATGTTTTCCTTCACCGTTTTGAGAGCAGTGGTGATGAAATTAATGACAAAGTAAAGCGCCTGCTTGGGTTCGAACCCACGACCTACAACTCGTCAGTCGGGGTTACCACTGGGCCACCACTGAACATTCTTAGCTAAGAAAGAGATCATTTTATTTCGCAGTAAATGAGCGAACTTTTTACTTATTCATTTTTTTGTTATGGATCGGGATAATAAGAGGAAAGAGAGCAGAAAGTATTTCTTCTTTTAACTAAACTAAGAATACACCTCACTAACTACCTAGCTTCTTTGACAAACCATAACTAAAAAACTAATAGCTAAGTTTTGCATAATAATGAGAGTCGGCTATTATTCTATGTAAAACAAGCTGGTTCCGCATTAAGGTTTTTGTAGACCAGCGCGACACGAACAATACAATTTCTAAGAAAACTTCACGGTTTAATGTTAATCGGTGTCGCATCGCACGACAAGTCGCGCTGGTCTGCACAAAGCTTTAGACTTGATCAAGTAATTTTTCATTGTAAAGCGTCGTCAGCTTGAATAAATATTGTAAAATGGCATTTTTAATTAATTTGCTGTTTTAGAATTAAAGGAAAACAGGGTCAGCTTGTTTGTTATCCCGCGAAATAATGGTCAAAAGATTTATTTTTAAATTTTGTGATGCTTTTGGAAAATCATGGCGGAAAATAGATAAGGAAAATGCAGGCCAATAATAATATTAGCCTTTATTCCACAACATGCATATGAAAGTAAACTGTTAAGTAAATAAAAGTAACTTATTAAAACTTATATAAGTATCCATTATTTGGAGGTAGTTATGCAAACTAGAACCAACGAATCAACTTTCATATACTCAAAATAGATTCAAGTTGCTTGAGACTGTTGTACTCATATTAATGTAAGCTGCTAAGGATCCCCTACCCCCCTAGGACACTAGGGTCAAAAATTTACTACATCTAGATATAGTAAATTTTTAAAGGTTAAACGGAACCATGTCGAGTGGTACTTGAAAATCCTGAAGATCTCTTCAGGATTTTCATTACGCAAAATAGAACCAAGCCACATGCTTCTCGTTAAACATAAATATTTTAAAGTTATTTAAAGTAATCTAGGTACCTACGTAAGTAGGTTCGTAAAACCTAAACATGTTGTAATAAAGAACCAACCCACAAAACGTAATTTTGCGTTATGGACCCATCAGGTTTTTGATCTAAAACAGATACTAGATCTAACAAAAATCCAAATAATCTAGTGGTCCTATATCGTCAATAATACTAACCTTAACGTTGTAAAGTTGTTTATCTCAAATAACTTACCTATTTATTTCTACACACTTTTGAAACAAAAATCTAATTATCTCAAAAGTTACTTTTTGTGGGTTGGTTCTAGTTTGCATAACTACGTCCATTTGACAACGGTATTAAGAAATGAAATGAAATTGTATATTCTGTAAATATGATTTCGGAAACACAGATGGAGTCGACTCCAATCTGACAACCCAAGGGTCATTAAATATCAAAAGTATCGTGTTACAAGATGCAAGGTAGCATCCGGGCTGGCCTTTGAGCAAAGAACCAGAAGCATTTTGAGTAAATCTGTCCCAACAGACGGCACGCGCTCATCAGCCATCGTGAGGTCAAACTTATCTTAGGGAGCAGAAAAATAGGCATATAAGTTACCCAAACCGCCCCGTGCCGAATAGTAAAGTATAAAAATAAATTAAATATTTGTTTGTTTATGGCAACTAGGCCCAATTGAGAGCAGTGGTGGCCCAGTGGTAAAGGCCCCGACTTACGAGTTGTGGGTCGTGGGTTCGAACCCAAGCAGGCGCTTTACTTTGTGTAAATAATTTTATCACCACTGCTCTCAAAACGGTGAAGGAAAACATCGTGAGGAAACCGGCATGTCTAAGAACCAAACATTCGAAGGCATGCGACATCTACCAACCCGCACTGGGCCACAGAGAGGCCTGTGTCCCAGCAGTGGGAACACTAATAGGCTGATTATGAGGCCCAATTGTTAGTTAAATTGTTCTTAAAAACTAATGTTAGTAAACAAACACGGAAACAAAAACAAAAAGAAAATTGTAAGGTTAGCTCTTCGCTGTGGGGTCTTCTGACCAGCACCTCCACAGCGTGCGACAACCAAGGTGCGTCGTACTTTTCTGTCAACATACTTAGGATGCCGTTAGAACTAAACCGCACTATTTTGTGAAAAGATCGTTTTTGCGCGTAAATATCATCGGTATGCGCAAAAGCGAACATACCGGACGCACTACAATAGCGGGGCCATGGGGTACCAATTCGAACAAATTATAATTAGTCTTGAAAAAATATCATAGATGGCAGCATAGGTAACAATTATGAAATTAACAGTCACTAAAAAGCGATAAACTGAAGATTTTGGCTGAAGTAAGATTAGTAAAAATCAAAACTTCCTAGTTTAATGCTGATTTATCCATTGCAACTCATAAATCTCGTATTTTCAACAAAAAAAGATAAAACCTTTTTGTTTAGGGCTCTTTGCAATAGATGGCGTTTTACATCACTGTACCACATTTACGCTGTAGCCAGACAATAGCCCGACTTAGGGAGGTGTCATTTCTTTGTATGGGATTGGGTATCTGTACGAAGTATATTATATTATCTGTGGCGGGGCAGTCCCAACAGCATCCTGAAGCAGTTATTATTTTGATTACGCAGGGCGTCTAGCGATCTCTTAGTATGCCCACACTTACCCACAGGCCGCTCGTGTAAAACGATTGGCAATACCTAAGTATAAAGGTTTTGGTAGTATTTTTAATCAGTGTTCGCAACAATATGTAATTAATAATTGTTTACCCGGTGCCAGTATTAGCCAATTAATTAACAATATTAAGTTGACAAAAATTAACCCCAGTTCCACTGTTATATTATTATACGGGGATAGTTTAACTGTTAGAAAAAAAGACATAATTGAATGTGTCCATTTGATGTTAGATCTCAATGAGTCCAATAATTGTAAATTTATTTTCTGTGCCTTGCCTTATTCTAAATATTTGTCTAACGAGGAAAATAGGCACATTTACAAATTAAATATGTTAATTTATAATAGGACTTGTCGCCACAGTGACTCTATTTTATATTTTGATTGTAATCAATTTATTAATGATTACAAACTGACAAATTATACCATGTACTTGCCACCTAGTTGTAGGAGACAAATTGCTAATCTTTTAGCATACAATATACACAGTGACACTGGTACTTGTAGTGTACCATCGATTACTGTTAGTAGTGGTACTAACACTACTATTGATACGCCTTGTAGTTTAAACTATTAGGTGTGACAACGGATAAGCCGCATATGTTCAATGTTGTACATCAAAATATGCAGGGTCTGTCCGGCAAAGAGCTAGAGTTAAGTTTATTTATGGAGCACTATGATGTTCAGGTGTTATGTTTGACTGAACACTGGTTGAAGGAACATGAAGTAGTGTTTATCAATGATGATAATTTTACAGTACAAAGTGCGTTTGTGAGAAAAAACGCCATTCGCGGTGGATCTTTAGTTCTTGTTTCAAACAAGTTGAAATGTAAACAACGTTTAGATTTAGTTAATCTTTCCATCGAGCGCACTATTGAGTTGTCTTGTGTTGAACTCGAGCGATACGTTATAATTTGCGTTTATCGACCCCCCTCTGGTGATTTTACTAGTTTTGAATCGGTAATGGAGGATTCACTCAATAGGTTAAAATCAAGTAATAAGAGTATAATTTTATGTGGAGATTTTAATATTAATGTTTTAGATGTTACTCCATTAAGTATTAGACTTCTTAATCTGTTTAAGTCTTATAATTTAATTAACTTGTTTTTTGAACCTACTAGGATCACGGCATCTTCGTCAACTTGTCTTGATAATATATTTAGTGATTGTGATGCCAAAAATAAATGTGTGTTAAGTGACTTAACTTCAGACCACTGTGGTTTATTAGCTAGCTTCCCCATGCCATTACATAAAAAGCCGCGTAAAATAGAATGCAGGCCCTATACAGTTAGTCGTTGCAATAAGTTTAAAAATAATATAGCTCATAGAATTACACCATCTATAGTAGAACACGAGTGTCCTAATGAAATCTATGGAGCCCTTTTTGATGTCGTGCAAAAAGAGTACCAATCTACTTTCAAGACCAAAACTCTTGAAATTAATGGCACCACCTTTGACTTTAACCAATGGGCCACTCCAGGTATTTATAAAAGTAGAGCGAGACTATACGAGTTATATGGTTTGAAAAAATACAGGTTTGATACTCCTTTCCTAGAGTATGTCAAAAATTATTCAAAATTATTTAAAAAGGTTAGTGTTTATGTTAAATCAAAATTTTTAAGCGATAAAATTAAAAATTCCAATAATAAAGTAAAAACCACTTGGAAAATTATTAACAATGAAACGGGTAAGTCGGTTAAACAAGATAAAGAACTTGAGATTATGGTCGACAATAAATTAGTTACTAAAGCAGCTGACGTAGCTGAGGCGTTTAATGAGTTTTTTGCCAACATACCTATAACTACGACTCGCTCCTTAAATTCGTCCCCGTCTAAAGCTGAAAACTTATTGCTTAGTAGTGTGTCTAAAAGTAGTCGTTTATTTAGCTTCGAACATGTAACGCCTCGTGATGTAATTAATGTTTTTAATACACTCAAATCCAAAAACACTGGTGATTACTGGGGCATCTCCATTAAACTTTAAGGTAATATAATAGACATCGTAGCCCCCTATCTAGCTGTTACTTTTAATAAATGTGTTGACTTAGGAACTTTTCCTGACCTCATGAAGAGTAGTAAAGTCATACCATTATTTAAATCCGGTAATAAAAATGATGTTGGTAATTTCAGGCCTATTTCTATCTTACCTGCATTTAGTAAAATATTTGAAAAGTTAATACTCAAGCAGTTGCTAAGACATTTTAATTCAAATAACCTCCTTCATAATGAACAATATGGCTTTACAAAAGGTCGTTCGACTACAGATGCGGGTGTTGCTCTGCTGAAACACATATTTAACGCATGGGAGAACTCGCAAAATGCTATTGGGGTTTTCTGTGATCTCTCCAAAGCTTTTGATTGCGTGCACCATGACACGCTTTTGCGTAAACTGCGTCATTACGGTGTGCAAAACGAAGCTCTCGATGTTTTTAATTCTTATTTACACAATAGGTCCCAATGTGTAGATGTTAATGGTGTGAAATCTTCCGGGTTACCAGTTCAGTTAGGTGTACCTCAAGGCTCAATACTGGGTCCATTCTTGTTCTTAGTGTATATCAATGACTTACCATTCTTTTTAAAGGGTATCTGTGAAGTTGTACTGTTTGCAGATGATACCTCTCTTATTTTTAAAGTAGACAGGAATAGACATGATTTTGACGATGTAAACAGTGCACTCTCAATGGTTACGGTTTGGTTTACAACAAATAACTTAGTTCTCAATTCCAAGAAAACGAAATGTATAAAATTCGCTTTACCCAATGTTAGAAATCTAGGACCCAACATCGTCTTAGATAATGAGGTGCTTGAAACTGTGGGCTCGGCAGTTTTTCTGGGCATAACAGTAGATGCTAAACTTCAGTGGGGCCCACATATTTCAAGTCTAGCGGGAAGGCTTAGCTCGGCCGCCTACGCTGTCAGGAAAGTAAGACAATACACTGACGTTGATACTGCTAGATTAGTCTATTTTAGTTATTTCCATAGCATTATGTCCTATGGCATTCTGCTGTGGGGCAAAGCCGCTGACATTCAAAATATATTTGTTCTTCAAAAACGAGCTGTTCGAGCAATTTACCAGCTAGGTGCCAGAGTTTCTCTAAGAGATTTTTTTAAGGATATTGGTATTCTCACAGTGGCGTCACAATTCATCTTCGCCAATATCCTATATATTAGGCAAAATATACACTTATACAACATGTAACGTAATTAACGCACACCCTCAAACACCCCAATTAGAATATTATGTTATAATCATAATACATACACTGAATTTTTAATTTAACATGTATATGCATTGTTATTTACTAAATTAGGTTCTTGGAATAAGGTTTATTTTTCTTTATTTTGTATTGAATGATGGAATTTGTATGAATACAAATAAAACTGCGATTTTAAAAGTCTTATTACTTTGACTTACGGTCCATTTCAATTTGTTTTGACTGTACAGCGTTAATATGACAATAATTTCCGTAGTTTTAATTATTTTTGGGATAAAAAATTACCTATATTAAAAATTATATAAATCGATTCAGTAAACGATTCTGAACAAACTATTTTCAGGATGTGCGTTAATTAAGTTACATGTTGTATACTAAGAACAGTGATATTCACAATATTAACACCAGAAATAAGGACAAATTACGAGCTCCTTTTCACCGGCTTCATAAGGTTCATAATTCATTTGTTGGGCTTGGTATAACCTTTTATAACAAGCTACCCACTTCTCTGCTAGATTTGCGTTTAAAGCTAAAGTAAAATCCAACCTTTGTTCAAAGGCATACTACTCTATCAACGACTACTTAAACGATAAAAATAGTTGGTCGCTGTGATTAACTCAAGACAATATTTATGTTCTTTCTCCAGAATTAGCTTACCTACTGACAGGTCATATGAGTTATATAATTGTTATTTTATTTGACTGTATAAGTAAATTTATTTTCATTTTATTTTCATTTATTATTGACATAATCGACTCATTACAATGTTTTTGTTTAATTAGTTGTATTGCAATATGTGGTTAGCTAGCGACCTCGACAGAAGATCATTATATTATTCTTGCCTAACTGTTGATTTATTTTTCTTCGATGGTCCTAGTTTATCATAATTATGTGACTTCGAGTTACAGTTTTATTAGCTATATGTAAGCGGGCACGCCCTTTATACCTGTGGGCTTTATAATTCGGGTATTAAGTTCTGTTTACGTTTTTAGTTTTTTTAGTATTCATTTTCGCTTGAGTTTAGCTTTCGATATTTTTTTTTTATTTTTTTATTTTTTTTTTTGGTACATTGGCGTGTGCTAGCTGTCATTATGGCAAATATTTTTTTTTATTTAATGATTTGTGTTGAGTAATGTAAATGATTTGCATACTATTGTATAGAATCAAGTTTTTTTCTAACTGAACAGACAGCTGTGCTGCTGGGGAGTTTGTTGCGCCACTTCTTCTCTCCAGCAAAAGCACTAGGAACTGGTGAAGGGCGGGCGTTTTTGGGGGACTGTCTTATGTAATTTTGACGTTCGAAAAGTGCTGATTCTCAGCCTAGTTTGAATAAATGACTTTTGAATTTTGAATTTTGAATTTTAAATTCTTCATGTTTAGGTACACTAACATTTACCGACCAAGTGTGTCGGACCACGCACAATGAAGAGTTCCGTAGTTGGGATGAATAATTTATCCCAACCACAAACTTAAACATTGTAGTTGAAAAACATCTCCCACATCGATATTTGCCCCGGTCAATTCTTCAACTAGAAATTTGTTTGTAATATGATAAAACTACTAATTAACGATTTTCGGACTTTTTCCTTTAGTTTGCTGTAAGACCTGAGATTGCGTGTTGCCAAATTTCATGATTTTAGGTCAAAAGGAAGTAGTCTACAGGTTCTGATTTATTTGCGAGTATCAAATTATGTCGCATAAGTGATCCTATGTAGGTTGCCTTTTTTCCTTTTGAGGTACAGAACCCAAAAAATGATGATTTATATCGAATCATCCATGTAAACCTATAACATCATATTTTTCAACATATTACAGGACGTGGGGTTTTCAAATCATATCATTAATTGGTTGGTTGAGGTGATACAATAAAAGTTTAGGTATTCTATTTATCATATCCTACCTAAATAGGTGTGCATTTAATTACATTAATTATTTGATGATTAAATAATTATAATCATTAACTTTGTTGTTACAAAGTTGTTGGCTTTATTGATAAGATAAATCTTAAATTTTTTTCAATCGCTACAATGGGTTTATTCACATCTTTTACAACAAATGAATTGGTGATCGCCGTTTTTTGGTATTAGGTAGATACAGAGGGAAGGACGCAGCTGCATTCTGTTGAAGTAATTCCTTAAAAAGTTGTCAATTTCACTTGAGAAAACGGTAAGGATACATTTAGAAAAGAAAATAAGACTTACCTATGATCTATTTCGTCACCTACAGGATTTTTTACAACGAGCTCTACATGGACTGTAAAACTGTGCGTCTACTATTTATAATCAGCCTATAATGCTCCCACTGCTGGGACACAGGACACAGGCCTCCTCTCTGTGAGAGGGAGTGGGCCGTAATCCACCACGCGGGCCCAGTGCTGGTTGGTACATGTCACATGTCTTCGAAATTTTGGTACTAAGACATGCCGGTTTCCTCACGATGTTTTTTCTTCCACCGTTTTGAGAGCAGTGGTGATGAAATAATTTACACAAAGTAAAGCGCCTGCCTGGGTGCGAATACGACTTACAACTCGTAGGTAGCGGCAGTTACCTTCGTTAACAAGTAAAGAAATCTTCTAATAAATACAGATGAATGTGTTATTAGTGTTTACGTAAGAATTTTAAGCGGGTCAATGTTTGTTTACACTTTTAACAGATACTTTTCGAACAAACTAGAGACTACTATAGATTTTAGCGCCTATTCTGATTCTGAAAACAGCCCCTAATTATACAGACTAGCAATTAGTCAAGTTAACCCAGTCGATAACAACATCAAACGTCGCAAACGCGTAAGTAACTACGATTTTTTTATATGTTGTTAGGTCCCCTGAGAGTAGCATACCCAAGTTTGCAACCCTAAAAACTTTGTACCTACTATTCCCATGGTGCCCGAAAAACTGCAAAATTCTGGCACTTGTTTCAGTTTCTTTGAAAAATGTACCTTTTGGACGCGTTTTTAAGTAAGGTTTGTTCTTTTAGGTTATACTTTTGTGAAGTAAGCTAAATTTTCTACAATCTGAGACCAACATAAGCCTGTTGGTTGCAAAGATACAGCTAGTCAAAGATGGTAATTTTTTTCCACAAAGTGAAATATTATCTTGTGGGTGTCCATCGTTAATCTAGCTACGTTTTCACCAAACTGGTTGAAAACATAGCTGAATATGCTGGTGAGATGATGAAGATGATGGCTTTACAGAAACTAATTAGAATCAACAATACAACTCCAGTTACTGACTTAAATGTCATGATTTTATAAAATAGTCATTGAATAGGGTAATATGAATTTAGAGAGCTGTATTGATGATTTTTATGATTATAATTCTATTAAACAAATAATTGATACGGCAGCGAATCATATTTAGATCAACATACAACCTAATACTGAGCTGCAAATTGCAAAAAACGTAAGAAAATTTGAAATTAAAAGAAAAAAAAGAAAGAAAGAAAAAAAATAAAAAAGACGTGTGGCACTCGGAGACTGCCGCGGTAAAGCTATTGCATAGCTGTTTTTATCAACTTATGCAATTATAATACAACCAATGCCACCTAGAGGCGAGTTGCTGAACTAAAGAGACAGGGGTGTTATGTTAGGTTATTTTCGTTACGGAATTTCTGGATTCGGTCTCCACGCTCAAGGCCTGCGATAGAAGCTATGCAATAGCTTAAAAAAAGAATCGCGACATACCCAGACGGTTTCGCCTACAATAATCTCCGATCTGTGTCAGTCGTACGCAGATGTGAATACACAATACAGGGTGATGTGCCGATTGTAATAAATCAAGTCATACACTTATTACTTAATAAGGAGCAGCGTTTCTCAAACTTTTTGCCAAGCGACGTTAAGAGCAGTTTAGGTTTAACTTAACCTATCATACCCGATATCATATTCCAATTTAATGATAAAAATCTAAGAAAACCTGATTAAACTTTTATTATCTTTACTGGTTTTTAGATGAATAAGTCTGAACAGTTTTTAAGTGGCTTGATGAAGTTCCGCATATTACAAAGACGAGACGAGAAAGACGAGAGATGATAAAATTACTTGTTCATAAATCTCACTTGCTTTGTTTATTTCGTCGGCACTATTCAAGCCAAACTAGGTATACTCCATTTGAAATAAAATTAGACATTTAAATAGGGGAGACCGGGGCTATAATTAACAGAGGTAAGTATTAACAAGTGATTTTCTCAAAAACTATAAACACTACACCTACAGCGCGTGCTTTAATATGTCGACTAGATCACGCCGCATGGCTCGGGGTTGGTCAGCTGTGGTCTGCGCGTCATGCGAATGTGTTATATACCGGACGACATTTTCACGCACGTAACGAACTTTTTGAACTTTTACATTTTTTGATTTATTTGCGAAATATACGGTGTAATGATTATATTTTTTGTTTTCCTAGAAGCATATTTCATACTTAATAATGCTACATTGCTGTATTGGTGTAATTATTAACCAATATTTTGTTATGTTATTTAATACTAAAAATGTACCTTTGGGGTTATAATTAACAAATCGGCGGGGTCAGTATTAACGTGTTAATACCTACCCCAGATGTGGTGGTAGCGCAAATATCTTATGAACCGGTAGCTGGATCATTAGGCATGTAGAATGATGCTAGTGATTTCTTGGTCCAAAACCATAACCTCTGCTAAAAGCTCTACCACGAACTCAGTAAAAACGTATAAACGTGCTAAAATTTTTGTATTTATATGTATTTTACTGTGTACAGTACATAAATAATAAAATACATCAATCACTATTTTTTAGGGTCTCCTGTAATAAAGATACATCGAGCTGACTGGATTCAATATACCTATCTCTCGCAATGACTGAGCCTAAGATAGGTGTATCAAAGGCGACATCACTTCATACACTTGCCTGAATTGTATTTGATATGTATTGTAAATTAATAAGAAAATGTGTTCCATACAATTCTGTATTAATTTCACTTTTATTAATACCAAAAAATATTGTCATACATGTATTTGTTTTCTTCTATATTAGTTGGCATAACATAATGTTAATTGTTGCCCCTTCTGTTAATACTTACCTCAGAGCTGTTAATTCTAGCCCCGAAGATGAGGTAAGAATTAACAACAGACTTTTTGGATAAAAAGTGTTCTATTTAAGACATCATTTCTTTTATGTTTGATTTATGTTAATAACATGATACCTGAATAATTAAAGCATCGTTTAACAAAAAAATCAAGTCTAAATGTTGAATCATTTCGAAGATACAACTAAAAATATTTTTTTTGTTAATTGTGGCCCCGGTCTCCCCTAAACCTTTTTAACAGTCCAAAGCAAAAAAGTGGTTACAATACCAACTGTTTACTGCAGCTGCCATTTGTCATGCCACCAACGCAATAGAACTCAAAATCAGTTGAACGGACTGTAAAAAAGTTTTTAATTAAATGTCTAATCTTATTTCAAATGGAGTATACATTGGTAAAACAAAACCACCTTATTTAGACACCACCAGAGAAATAGAAATACTTACTGCTACTTAGTTTCTCTGTATTTTTTTTTCTGTTTCTCTTTGCCTTCAACTTTGAGAGCTCCCGTATCCGAGTCATAGGCGGATTTAATGAAACCTTGTGAGAGGATATTTTTCCCTCAGCCCCATCGTTTGCATGGAGTAATTGTATGGTATGTATGCAGTCGCGTTTACATTTATATTGAACCATGAATACTTTGGTGGAAGTATTCACCCGAGATAATCGAAGTGAATGATCTTATGAAATGTGTTATTTTACATATCCATGGAGATAAGATATGGGAGTTTTTGAGTGGTGTTTAAGATTTTTGTAATTTTAAATCATATTGATGCATTTATTCTTCGGAGGAGCTCGTGGCTAAGTAATAACAGGCGCACGGGTCGATCCATCAGGTTGAGCTACGCTTGCCGGGGTTGGTCCGTGGATGGGCGACCATCTTCACATACCGAGACTCCTCCGTGCCTCGGAAAGCACGTTAAGCTGTTGGTCTCGGCTGTCATTCGTGGTCAAAGTCAAAGTCAAAGTCAAATCATTTATTTCAAATAGGCCTTTGTAAGGCACTTTTGAACGTGGATTTTTGACAGTCTTTACGGGATGTCAGAAGCCCGAAAGTCTGACAATCAGTCTTATCAAGGGGTATCGTATTACCCATTGCAGTTAAGTACCGGGTTGTGGAGGTCAGGTAGGTCGCTCCATATAAAATACTGGTATTCAGCTGCATCCGGTTAGACTGGAAACCAACCCCAACATATTTGGGAAAAGGCTAGGCAGATATCAGATTGAAGCATTTATTCTCAAGAATAATCCAGTTAAACTGAAAAAATGGATGGCTGCCATCGTCAAGCTGAAGGTGAGTAGGTAATGGGAGCTAATTGAATGAAAATAAATGTCGTTTATGATTAAAAACAATTTGTCTTCACAGATAGAAACTATACCAATCTTAGTTAAATGAGGTGTCATGTAAAACAAAAACTTTTTTAAATGATCTACTTGAAATACCTACTTAAGTATAGCTATTTATTAACAAACACCTTATCATAATCTGCCAACACGTATAATATTCCCACTGCTGGGACACAGGCCTCTTCTTGGTGAGAGGGAGTGGGTCGTAACTCGTAATCCACCACGCAGGCCGAGTGTGGGTTGGCAAATGTCACATGTCTTCGACATGCCGGTTTCCTCACGATGTTTTCCTTCACCGTTTTGAGAGCAGTGGTGATGAAATAAATTACACAAAGTAAAGCGCCTATCTGGTTCCGAACCTTAGCAACCAATATTGTAACATCTTTTTAAAAGTAAGTATTCTCCCTATCCTATTTTCGACAAGGATCCCTAACTTACAACGTATCAAATATCAAATTTTTCAGTTGCAAATAGGTCCCACCTACCTATCTCAGATGTTCAAAGAATTCTTAATAAAGTTACAAATCGAGGTATCGGCACGATATTAGAAACATATATTATGGGAATGATGCAAATCTTTACTCCGTAGTCGTGTATGGAAAAATATACATATTTTCTAATAAACCAAATAACTTTGAAGAAGTGCGAGGTATTTTATAATGTAATAATTTTCTAGTTATTGGCGTATATTTGATCTTGGAATTGAGAATTCGGTTACAGAAAAATATGTGTTAGGTACATTTTTCATTCGGTATTAGTATTTATTTTAGGCAATTTAGATTAGGTAAAAAAACCCTGAATTCTTAAAAAAAAATAACATACCTAAGTAACTTAGCTAGCAATTAGGTAATTTTGTCGCCTTGTGAGCACCGCTATTTATCGACGCTCCTAAGCAGATTTGCTGTGTTCCAATTTGAAGTGTTAGGGACCTACTTGTGAAACAACAGGCAAATGAAACATTTCAATGTTGTCTTTAAAGTTTACAGAATATAGGCCGGCTTAGGGTATACAAAGTGACATGGATGGAAAATTCAAAATGTATGAGACTGCGTCTATGCTACCGAAAAGCTTACATCAATTTTGAAGGATATTGACGACTATGTGGATAATTTTTCCTTTTCTCCAGTTAGTTTTAATGATGGTCTGGCAGTTTGAATAAGCGGCCTACCCAAATGTCCTTTCCTTGGTATTCTTCGTCGACTTCTTGCTCCTTAAGTTCAAATGCTTGCACTGACTGGACAGGTCTACTCAAATGTGTGTGGAAGAACCACACATATTTGAGTAGACCTGTCCAGTTCTCAAAAGACAATTTCAAACACCAATCTGACAAAGATTCATGTCTGGACTTTAAGTAGACTGACCTCTGAGTTTGTTTCCTTTCTTCTCAGAGTAGTCAAATAGTGAACGCGGACCTCATCTAGCTTTTTTTTAATATGACGTGTAAAAGTGATTCTGATATCCTATTTACAGAATAAACAATTTGATTGCATTGGAGGAATTCGTGGCTAAGTAATAACACACATGGGTCGATCCATCAGGTTAAGGTACAGTTGCCGGGATTAGTCCGTGGATGGGTGACCATCTTTACTTACAGAGACTCCTCCGTGCCTTGGAAAGTCGGAAAGCACGTTAGGCTTAACGTGCTTTTGGTCCCGGCTGTCATTCGTGGATCTTTGACAGTCGTTACGAGTCGTCAGAAGGCCAGTCTTGCCAAGGGGTATCGTATTACCCAGTTACTGGGTTTTGGAGGTCAGATACGCAGTCGCTCCATGTAAAATACTGGTATACAGCTGCATCCGGTGAGACTAGAAGCCGACCCCAACATAATTGGGAAAATGTTAGGCAGATTGATTTCATTTCATTGCTTAACCATTGTTTCATAGGTTTGAAAAAATCGTCTCATCAATAACGCAATAAACGTGGGTGAACTGTCAAAATGAAACCCATTGCGATCAATTGTCATTTTATGTACGAGTACCTACCTATGTTACGCATTACCCCGCTGTTCAAAGTCTTTGTCCCTTTGAAAGCGTGGCACTTGCCTAAGCCCTCTGGTGTTGTAGGTGTTTATTTTGCCATTCTTTAACTTAAAAGATCTACTTTCGTGTTGGAAATGCATCGAAGTTAACAAAGGAAACATGTTTATTTTTGTAATGTGATAATAATATGATCAGGGGCGTAGCTACCGCCGTTTCAGCCGTATCAATGATACAGGGCCCCCAAGCTACAGGGGTTTACATTGTACGAATTTTTGCTTACACACCTGGGGGAGGTGTGTAAGCAAAAATTCGTACAATATTATCCAAAACCTCAATTTTTATTGATGAGAAGCCCGTAATGAAAACATACCTAATGAAAACATGAAAATTAACTTAATTTGTTTATGGCTTACTGAGGCTTCAAGCTAAAGGCACGGTCCAACTCTCAAGCTCTTACATTCATTTAGTAAAATCATACAGAAAATATAAGCTATGAGTCAGACCGCTCCAATTTTCAAGCTTGCAACGCTCGCTCTTACATTCCAATGACAGCTTAACCTATCCGATTCAGGATTCTCCAAATTTATAGCTGGCTTGGCTCGCTCTTGCTTGCATTGTCTAGTAAAAGTCCAATGAAATCTTGCAACAATCTCGGTTCAGAATGTATGTATTTTATTTAGAGTTCGCTTCACTCGCTCTTCAACGAAAACTTAACGAGACTTAAGAGCGAGCGAGGCGAGCTAGAAAACTGACTCAGATGGATTCAGTTTTCTAGCTCGCCTCGCTCGCTCTTGGATTCTCTTAGTAAGGTCACAATGACACCCTCAGGTTGCTATTTAATTTTTTCCTTTGAGTTTCGCTATAGTGAGATAAAAAGGGCCCCTAATATATTTTGATACAGGTACAGGGCCCCTTTACTACTTGCTACGCCCCTGAATATGATGGCAAACAAGCAGGAAAGTGGTTTCATGTAACAACAAGGGGCTCTCAACCCTAGCAAAGCCTAAAGGTTACACACGCATGGGTGTTTTTCCTTTGTTTCGCTACTTATAAACATGACATGACGTAACATCATGCTTGTTACCGAACGGGAAGGCAGAGATGTCGCCCACACACCGTCAGTTGTGTTATAATTCCAAAGCTGGTAATAGTAGGGTACTAGTCTATTGCCTAGAGGTATGTTTGATGTTTGACGGTTGTGTGACTGACACTGGCATGGCCATCATCAACGATTTTAGTTTTGACAACACAAAAAAATGGTCGCTAATTAGTCGCCAAATATCAGCATTTTTCGGTGACTGGTTTATTTATTTATTTATTTAAACTTCTCGCACAATAACGTACAAAGGCGGACTTAATACCTTAGGCATTCTCTACCAGTCAACCAAGGTGGGTGGTGAAGAGATAGGATGACAGGTGCTCTGATTGACTACGTATTGAGTAGTTAATAATAATATAAAGTGCTTAATAAAAACATAACATAATTAATTGTAAATGAAATAGGTACACAAGTATATAAATAGATTACAAACTTATAATACACATACATACATATTCACTATAATAAATAGCTGGGGAGATGTTCCCCAGATAAAACCTATAAACCCTTATAACCTGGTTCAAAAGTTATAAGGGTTTATAGGTTTTATCTGGGGAACATCTCCCCAGCTAGCGCTATTTTAATCTCAAAAGATAGGGCACCTAGCGAAGATCTGTTTTCTCCCAAATTTTGTCGCTAAAGTGCAGTGTTATGCGCTTTGCAATCATGCTTTCAACGGATAAACCAACGAAGCTTAACTCAACACTTAGGTTATAGGGGACGAGCCTATTATACGAGTTTATTATTTTTTATTACTTATTACTTGTAACAACTAAATGTACACATGAATGCAATAAAGAGTTTGAGTTTGAGTTTATTCTGTTATTATGTTTTATGTTGACTTGAAAGAGCATGGCAGTTGAGAGTTTGTCATGCTCACTTAAGACCAGGCACTCCAAACACAATTTCCACGCAAGCACCACCCTCCCGCACCCCGCCACTCCGATATGTGCTAAACGCTAACGCATCAGTAATAAAGTTGTATATCGCGTGCGCTCTTTGACCATGTACGAGTTCGAAACTAAATGTCGTAAGTCTCAATTCTTATTTCGTTTATAATTAAAGTAATAATCGATCTAGAGAAAAAATATCTTATACTCATATTTGGATAGTAAACTATATTTTGTTACTGTAAATACTTATTTTAGACATAAAAGTCGAGTAATCTTGTTGTGGTTCTTAATAATCTTTAAAAAACACATGATTTTCGAATAAAAAATTAATCGAGCAAAGATATTCCAATTACGTATCTGTCTTATTTTTGGAAAGATAAAGATCCAATAAATCATATACTAAAATTCCATTTTGATTGTATACGCGACTGTTTCAGAATGTTTATGCAAATAACATACAATTTAGGGAGCCTCCTCTTAAATGTCTCGCAGATGGTGGCGAGTAGGTATGCTGGATCATTCGGTTCCCTACAAAATGGTTGAGCTGGATGGTGCTGATCCACGCGTCATGTTCGTGAACGGGCGCCGTCAGTTGAGACTGGTCATCTCTTTTCTGCCAAGGCTTATTTTAAATCTTATATTTTGAATTGCTTCAATTTTTTTTTTCACATTGTTCTCACATATAGAAGCAATATGAATAATGTGCCCAGGATTTTGTAATATCTTTATTTAAAAGAGTTTCCTGGCAGTTTCTTGCCCGTTCTTCTCCACAGAGATCTACTTTTTGGAATGGGTAACTAGCTTCAATTTTCTGACTAACTGACCGACTCTTTGACAATTCAAAAGTGCCTGTAAATGGTTTAATTGAAATAAATGCTTTGAGTTTGAGTTTGAGATTGCTATCAACCGGGCACAAATCCAGACTCCAGAACCAATTTAGCAGTAGTTCATAATCTATGTTTTACACGCATTAGGCCGTGTAAACATACTTTAATCATGTTTCTGTTATCATAACACTATTGACAGACTCTTCACTGGAGGGCAGTGAATTAAAAAACAGAGATAAAATAATTAGCTCTAATGGAAAGCTGACGTGTCGGATTATCGTGAAGCCGCATTTCCGTTGTGTGGAGCTATTTTTAGAGAATTCTAGAAAAATGTTAATACCTAGGCAGTAAACATTTATTTTGACATAAATTATTTTTTACTAGCTTTTGCCCGCGGCTTCGCCCGCGTAGTTTTCGGAAAATATCCCACGGGAACGTACCTACTACCGGGATTAGATACTTAACCGAGGAAAACGTCATCTTTCAAAGTATTCATTTTAATGATATGATGTCAAGGCATATTTTAATCTAAATTAAATTCCCGATTTAAATAACATATTTTATTGGATAAGGATTAATATAATACCAGTCATAATAGCTTCGGAAATAACAATGAAATTTTTATTAAATTCTGAAAGATACAAATGGTTTCTGTAGGTCATCCTTAGAAGATAGACATATGCTATTGCGGACTTTTTTGTTAAACTTTTTAAGGTGTACAATACTGTAGTACATCATTTTGATCTATCTCGTGGGGTTCAGCCAGCGTGTGCAATGAAAGCGCAAGAAAATGTGTTTACTTACGACATCACATTAGAAACCTCTAAATTTATCAGTGTTTCTCTACAATATTATGCATGTATTATACATATAAACCATCCTCTTGAATCACACAATCTATTAAAAAAACTGCTTCAAAATCCGTTGCGCAGTTTTAAAGATTTAAGCATACATAGGGACGGACAGACAGCCACAGCAACTTTGTTTTATACTATGTAGTGATAGTGATTACCCGTTGACATTTTTTAATTTGTTATTGTTTGCTAAATTCACTTAAAATAAATTATATTGGCTTGAAATTAATTATTAACAATCATATTACTATTCATATTTGCACGCCATAACCTACGGCAAACATTCTGAACCTGTTTTTTCTTTTCTTTTTGATATCCTGCATGCACGTTTTTATTCTTGTATGAAAATTAGGAAAATTAAATGCAGAAAGTTTTTGATGGTCCTAAATGAAATCAGTTCATGCAAAGTTTCTTACCTATATTGGGTCTCGTAAAGACCTCTAAAAATAAACAACACCACTGAAATTAGTGACCGCCATTTTGTTTTTATAAAAATTCAGAAGGACGCTAATTCCCCTTTTTATGAAAACTACAAATGAAGAAGCCGCTTATTTGCTGAGTATATACCACACAGGCATATAACATTTCACACATGGTTATGGAATATGGCGACTAATATCATCACATTAACCCTTCAGTTGCCTGCATTTCTTTTGAACACGTGAGTAACAGTGAACAACCACGAAGATCACCACAATTGGTAAATGGATTGCTGATCATTCGTTGGTTGTCCTAACTAACATTATAAATGCGAAATTGAAGTGGTTTGTTACGCTTTCACGTTAAAACGGCTAAACTGATTTGGATGAAATTTGGCACGTGGGTAGTTCATAACCTGGGTTAGGACATAGAGTACTTTTTATCCCGGTAGTACGTCTCCGTGGGATGATTTCCGCCAACCACGCGGGCGCAGCCGCGGGTTAAACATAGTTAGCTAATAAAAGGTTACTTCTGCCTACCCTGTTAACGCATATATGACACAAAAACGATAATATATAACATATAATTACCAGGGTATTATCACCAACCAGCAGCTATTCACAGTAGCTAGTTGTTGCATTTATATGCACAAGAACCCGTTCATTAAACTTATTTCAATGAATATTCATACCACTAGATATTCACTAGCGGCTAGGGGTGGTTTTGGTTTAAATTTAACTAAAATTTTGACTAAATTCAACAAAATTGCGACTTAATTTCATTAACATACCTTAATTAAGGACGCAGGTCGTGATAATTTAAGGAAGGTTTGACGTAAAAGCATAAAAATTGCCTTCGGTTTAGGTTCTAGCACATTCGACTCTACAAACTGGTTGATTTCTACCACGACATAAACTATTCTCGAAGAATTGAATTGAAAATTGAAGATGACTCATTAAAAAAAAAAAAGAATTTTTTTTTCGGTGGGAAATCTTCTAATAACTTCTCCCGCTCTGGGCGGATCGGAAGGGCGTGTCAGACTCTTACTGACTAAAACCCACCCGTGTTCCTTCAGTTGTCTGTACGTTGCCAGGGGCACAGTCTCCCCTTAGGACTTTCCCGCAACCCGGCAGGCATCGGCCCTGTCGGACCCCGTCAACTCGTGCCAATACTGACTTATTAATTGTAAAATTTTAGGATAATCGTCTACTTTTACCATGTTTGTAAATAAGTGCTCACTTATTTACAAACATGGTAAAAGTAGACGATATTTATGACATAATTAATTTATCTGTCGTTGCTTCATTTTTAATTCTTTTGACCTATTGTTGTTTAGTCATTTTATTCTAGGTACATAGTCTTCACATATAATTAATGTACATATATAAAATATTGTAAAACATTAAAAAAAAAGTAACGGTGGAGTTTCTTGCCCATTCGTCTCCATACGAAAACTACCTTTTTAAAGGGGCGACTAGAATCAATTCAATTTTTTTGTAAATTTTGATGTTCAAAACTGCCTTATCAGGGCCTATTTGACATTGACTTTGACTTTGAATACGAGAGACAAAAAATGGCATATATAGGTTAATATTAGACATCACTGGCTTTTGGGCCTGGTTGATGGCATAGGCTCGCCCCAGACATGCGACTTAAACTTAAAGAAATCTGGGTGTAGTATAGGTACCCTTCTGCCTAACCTTTCGGGGGTTACAGGTGCTGTTATATTATGTTTTCGACTGGCTGACGATAACGAAAAAGATTGAGAGGAGACCTGTGGGGTAATAGGGATGATAGATGATGATAGCATAGAAAAATTGTTTTTGTCCGTCTTGTATATTATAAAAAAATACTGGACACGATTTTTTTCTTTTTTTACGTAATCAAAAGATTACGGCAATACATTGAGTTAAAATGTGGCATGACGTCACTCTCCGGTAGATTTTATACTGACTTGTGACGTAGCGAGCCCCACTCCCCAACTTTAATGCGTTTTATCTAAATATTTTTAATTAAGACAAAACAAAAAATACATGTCTAGTATTTTTTTTATTATCTGACTGACGGACTAAAATAAATAGTTTTTATTTTTTCCCAGTCCACATCCCTATTACAATGCCTTTAATTTTGATAATTCACCAACATTCATTGCGTTACGTTAAATTGTCGAGCAGACACACTTTTCAAACTGATGAAACAATGGATTACGAATTTCCTTCAAAACCTTTTTAATTGTTACGAGAAAGGTTACTACGCAATTGGGGTACTGGATTTATTTTAGCGAGAAATCACCAACATGCCTAGCAAGTGGTGATTAGAGTGCTCTTTTCTCTTGCGAATGAGGAGGGCTTTTAAAACTGTAGTGGCACAAATTACAGGCAGGTATAGTGGCATAAAAAGGTAAAGCAAAATTCATGGTCCTCTTTACAAATTAATTATTACAATTGTGTCCTGCCTAGCGGTCAAGTACAAAGGAATGCTGTTCAACAAGTGGGTCCTTGTTTGTTTACCTTTAGGCTGCCTGTCCACTGGAGCGGAGAGGAGAAAAGAGGAGCGGAGATGTGCCAATATTAACCAATAGAATCTTGACTCAGGATCACTGATCTAAACTTAGGGGCGGAGTCAAGATTCTATTGGTTATAATAATATTGGCACATCTCCGCTCCTCTTTTCTCCTCTCCGCTCCAGTGGACAGGCAGCCTTAGTCTTCTGGTTTCATGAATAAAGTATAATCTGAAAACTACTGCTGTACTTAGGTTGCCGTAACGACGTTATTTTGCGAAATATCATGCAATGGGAAATTTATTTTTGCTATGTATTTTCTGGTGTACAATCAAGTACAACATGTAAAAATACCCTTTCCAATCGGTACTGAAAGTCTATTTATGTGGTAATATTCAGGTAAAAAGAAAAAAAAACACATTTTTCTTCAATGGGGAATTTTACTGGGTTTTGATATGGGGCGCGGACGGCCGTCGTTTAGCGGGTCATAACTTATGAGCCTTGTTGAAAATTTGCAAATTTTTAATGTATTTGGTAATTTGGTAATTTTCGTACTTACTAAAAATTCGATTTTTAAATAGCAGTAACTTTTTTCTGTGCTCTTTTCAGATCGGACAGGGTTTTTTTACATAATGTAAGAATACAACAAAAAAAAATGGGGCTTTTTCATAAAATATGTTTTATATATTTTGCCCAAGAAGCTATCTGTTAACATCATCAAATACCGAGCCTTTCCCAGTTATGTTAGGGTCGGTTGCCTGTCTAACCGGATGCAGCTGAAAAACAGTATATTACATGAAGCGACTGCCTATCTGACCTCCACAACGAAAAGAGCTATCTGTTATATCTGTAAAAATAACATAAATCTTATACACAACCCTGCAACAGACGGACATGCACTTAAAACAAACAGTTTTAAGTTAGTGAATTAGTTGAAAACTTTAATTATTATGAACTATTTAAATATTTATTAAAGTCACAACTAGTGGCATACGTAGTATGACTGCTGTCACTCGGTCCTAGTAAGAAAACAAAACTGCATTTTTATTGTAACTGTAATGTAATGTAATGTTGTATTTTAACTGCAATTTTGTTGGGTAAGTAATACGACACCACAAAGACTGGTTGTAAGACTTTCGGGCATCTGACGACCCGTAAAGACTGTCAAAGATTCACGAATAATTGTCTAAAATCATGAAACGCAAATTGCATTTACTTTCTGTAAAGGAAGAACATGCCCTATTCTATAAATAAACACACACCTTTTGTCAAATATTCCCAAAACGATATCAAAAACATTTTATAACTAAGTATCTTTCAAACAATTATAGCTCATTTTTAAATACAACATATAATCTAACACTTAAATATTACTAAGTCAAAGTTTATGTTTTCTGTTTTTTTTTTTTTATTTCGTCTATTGTTTTTTTTATTATTAAATACATTTTTAAATATTTTTATAAAGATAATTAAAAAAAATATATACAAAATAATAGCCCACCGGTATCGGGAACAGGGTCCAAGCTACTGGCGGTCAGGGCTCCAGAGAGAGGAACCTCCTAACAATGCGAGCCGTGTCCAGAACCGCTTTCTGAATCAAGCTCTTGATTATTATTATTGCTTATAATATTATGTAATGAAGGAAAAAAACGCATAACTGAAAAGAGAAAAACAAGCATTATAAATTAATCTATAGAATTTTGGTATCGCAGGCGGGGACAAAACTTACACCATATATCCGATTATTAGTTTGTCCCCGCCTGCGATACCAAAATTCTATAGATTAATTTATAATGCTTGTTTTTCTCTTTTCAGTTATGCGTTTTTGCAGTCGGGTTTTTTGTTTTTTGAATAATTTTCTTTATTTCAAGCTTTTTAGTTTTATTAATATATCTAAATTTGGCATTGACTCGTTTATAGCTTTTATTTGATACCAATATTATTATTATTTATTAAAAAAAAAACCTTCCCCTCCTTTTTTTTTGTATTTGCAGATGCAATATATAAATATTATATAGCCTATGACACTTCTACAATTAAGACGAATCTAACGACACCTCATATGTTAAAATCCATCAAGCCGTTTAGGCTACAGAGCGTGCCAAAGAAATAGACATACATACATACATACATACATACATACTCTCGAAAAACATTACCCTCCTTCTGGGGCAGTCGGGTAAAAAGGGGAAAGGGCTTATTGGACATCAAGAAATTCGTCCGCATCGCTGTCAGTGGGTGTGCCCAAAAAGTTGGCAGTGTAATGTTGGATGGCACAGCTGATTTTTTTGCCTAAAAATAGGCCAGAACTCTGGTCACGCTAAGAGTCGCCCAATCGCTTTTCGATGTCCCGAATTATTCGATGAAACTGTAAAAACTTAAATACAACATTGAACATTAAACACACCATCATAAAACCCATTAATTGGTAACAACGATACATTATCCAAGTATCGGTCGAAACTAACAAGTTAATAGCAATAATCTTAGTAGAAATAGCACCTTTTGATAGCACCCTGCTGTGTCGAGAGTGGTTCCTAAATGTTTTGGTGCTATTACATCAGTCTGTTAATCTGTTGTGGAAATAACCTTTTAACAAATGGTTTAACAATAATTATTTATGTTTATAGAATACTAGCTTCCGCCAGTGGCTTCGCCCACGTTATATATTTTTAAATTATAGCCTATGTTAGTTACTCAGTGATAATATAGCATTCTACTGGTGAAATATGTTTTTAAATCGGTCCAGTAACTTTTAAGTTTACAAACATCCAAAAAATCTATAATATTAGTTTAGATTTGATCTTAATATGTACCAGATATTTTTTTAGTTTTAATTTTTTGACGTATCGTCTTCTCTTTTTTTTGACGGCGAGAATACGTCATAAATCAAATCACGTATAATATTTTAAAAATCACGTTCGTCAAAAAACATGAAACGTTATTTTTTTGTGAGGGATCCGCAGAAGCGCTCGTCCAAGACTGATCTCTGAATCACGAATCAAGTGTGAACATCTATTCTGATATTTTGCCGAATCGCTAAAAAACTCGTTTCCGTATGCAATGTGGACGAGCATCCGTCATGACGAATGGTCAATGACGGGTTCCGTGTGAATGAGCCCTAAAATTAATTGTAAATCCATTATTGGCTATAAGACTTTTGTTTATTTGAGATTTCTTATTACTTAACTAATACATACATAATACTCACGCCTTCTTTCCATGGAGGTAGGTAGAAACTACAGAACGCCACCTGCTACGATCCTTACATACTCCTTTTGCCTCGTTTACATCTGGTCATATACGCACGCCGGTTGCGAGTACTACGCACCTGTCCTTTCTGAAGAACAGCACCAATAAAGTCAACTTAATTAATAATGAACACATATTTTTCAATTGGCTTTAAGGATTGAATATAAATGAAAAGCAAGGTAAACGAAAAAAAAGGAAGTAATCTTTAATTCGTTTGAACTCACAGTAATAAGGAACCATTCGTCATAAAGATATCATTTTATTTACTAGCCACCTAAACATACTAAGATCAAGAATCTTCCTAGCCTTTTCTCAACTATGTTGGGGACGGCTTCCAGTCTAACCGGATGCAGCTAAATACCAGTATTTTACATGGAGCGCCTGCCTATCTGACCTCCACAACCCAGTAACTGGGTAATACGATACCCCTGGTAAGACTGGTGACAGACTATCAGGCTTCGGGCTTCTGACGACTCGTAACGACTGTCAAAGATCCACGAATGACAGCCGAGACCAACGGCTTAAAGTGCTTTTCGAGGTACGGAGGAGTCTCGATAAGTAAAGATGGTCACCCATCCCCTGACCAACCCCGGCAAGCGTAGCTTAACCCGATGGATCGAAAAGTGCGGCTGTTATAACTTATCCACGAGCTCGTCTAATAGAAATAGACTAAGATCAATGAAAAATAATTTTGTATCATCTATAGTAATCCATCCAAATAAATGTCAATGTTACTCTGTCATTCTGTCTGTTACCTTTTCACGTCTAAGCTACCTCGATCGTTATGAAATTTCCCGAAATAATTTTCCTTCTCGTGATTTCAAAAGACCAAACGAAATGAAAAGAAATCAAATTGTTTATTCAATAAATAGGATATCTGAGTCACTGTTACACGTCATATAAAAAACTAAAATTAGTTAGATGTGTTCGGCGACTACT
Source organism: Conistra vaccinii (assembly GCA_948150665.1). NCBI lineage: Eukaryota > Metazoa > Arthropoda > Insecta > Lepidoptera > Noctuidae > Conistra > Conistra vaccinii. The sequence goes on along the minus strand of OX411338.1, from coordinate 17,576,743 downwards.
CTGAGAAGAAAGGCCGAAACAAATTCAGAGGTCACAGTCTCTTTTAAAGTCCAGACATAATGTTGGTCAGGCAAACAAAAAACTAACGAAATAATTTGAGTGCATAATATATTTAATATTATTAACAAGTCTATTATGAAAACTAATAAATCACTCACCAAGACTTGAACCCCAACAATATGGAACAAATCCTAACTCATTTCCCACACATAACGCAACAAAATCTACCGAAATTCCCCTTAATATTCTGTGTTTACCCTAAAAATAACAATTAATAAACTAAAAAGGAAGAACATCAAGTAACACATACGAGTCGAAAAAAATAAAAAAATCTTGTACGAAAATCTCCTAAGTCGTTTTCCCAACACGAGAAAACCCACATAAATTCCCTTAAATATTTACCTATGTGCGTTTCCTCTAAAAATAGAATACAAACAATATCAATTATTTCCGTAGTTTACACAAAAAATAACAATTAATTTCAATAAGAAGCAATATGTGTGCAAATGCAGTGGGCGGGGCGCGGGGAGGCGCTACGCGGCTACGACGGATATAAAGCCCGGACGCTGTGCTACGAACATCAGAAGCGTAGCAGCGTAGACCCGTAGACTCGTAGAACCGTCGTAGCAAATACACAGCAACAATGGCTTTGGGGTAAGTGACGCTGAAATTATATTATTTTATTTTTCGGATTTTATGTATTTTCCACTGTCTTTTGGGGGGTTAATAGGAATTTAAAAATGTTTTTTGGAACGAGGGGGCTAATGGTTTCTTTTTGGATTATAGGATCGGTTTTTTTTGGGTTTTTTAAAGTGATTTTTTATCAGGGCCTGTAAAGATAAAATATAAAAATTGCACAGAAAGTAAAATAGACATTTGCAACAGATTCCATTTACATGTTGGCAAAAATATTATGAAAAAAAACTGACTTATAACTTTTTAATGTTTTTTTGTTCGTTGCACAAAAACCGAATTTAAATCTACGAAAATACTTGAAAATTAACTTTTCCGTAACATTACTTTCCAAAAATATTGTTGGTCAAAAAATATTCAACAGTTACTGAATTACCTGAACAAAGTTTTTTAAAATTACTTAAAATGTTTAAAACTGTTGAAATCATTTTCTATTAAGTATTACGAAAAACAATTTAACGACAATTTTTTTTTACATAATCAATATTTTATAATTATTATCGGTATTATTTGGAGCTCATTCTGATGAATAAAAGTCAACGTAAATGAAGTTTTTTTTTTACTCTAATAAAAAAAAAATACAAAAAAGATATGTATGATACGTGTCGTTAAACCAAATCGTCTATAGAATCAACACTTTATTCAATATCTTAATCGTTCAGACCTATCTATATTTCGGATAAAATGATACGCGACCTTTGTTGTCCAAATCAAGTGGAAAATCTAAATTGAAGGTCATTTATTAGTTTCAAGTATAAACGTAGGTACCCGTTTAAAATTATATTTAAGCCAAAAAAATAACTACTAAATCTACTCGTGTATCAACCATTTTTACATATCCGATCCGCAATAAAAACTTCAAAAGAACAAAATCTTGTTCCACTTCCACAAAGTTAGCGAAAACTCTTCAACAAGGATAATCTTTCATAAATATGATTTGACAACTTACTTATCTTTAAGTTTCCTTTTATATTTTAGTAGATAAACGTTATAAAACGGGCTGACTTAATCCGGTGGTTTTTGCGGGAAATTATAGTTTTTTTTTTGAGAATAACAGTGATTCTGAATTAATGTTGGCTTCTTTTGGGTGCTATATTAGTAAAGCTCCTTATAGAAGCTAAAAAGCTGTATCGAGGCTATTATTTAATGCACTCTGCCTATTGCAGTCCATTGCTGGACATAGGTCTCCTGGGCATAGGAAGTATTATCCTAATACGTTTATTTCTGACCCCAAGCAGCATTGCTGGATTTAGGAATTATTATTCAATAGTCAGATGACTTTCATCTGAAAATTAAATGTGACAGTATGACATATTACATCTACAATAATTTTAACAAATATTATAAAGAAAAAAGATTTAATTTTTGGTATGTTTGTTTGTTGCTTTACGAGAAATTGATGAGTTTTTAAAATAACTGAATACAAAATCTTCCAACTGGGCCCGTGTGGTATCCACCACACGGGCCCAGTTGGATAAGAATTTACTTAGAAAAGAATGTGACAATCTTCCCTCACAAAATTACTTAAAAGCTAGTAATTTCTATGTAAATCTAGTCGGGGGAAGAAAAAGGTTAATTGGTATAGTTTGCCGTCGACGCGCGTAAAATGAGCTAACTATAGTAATCAGTAAGGGTCGCATTGCTTTTTAATTTAACATATTTTGTAAAGGAAGTTATGTTAGCCTGCTGGGGGCCTACCACCACCTCTAAAAGCAGTATTATTTTAAAATTACTTTAGTGTGGGAAAGAGATGAAGCTCTACAAGATGTAAAGCACCATCTCATTCCCCCATTGAAGTAAGATTAAAATAATACTGCTTTTAGTGGTTATGGTAGGCCCCCAGATCTTGTGATTTTTATTTAAGTCAGTATTCAGCTGAAACAGTATGGAAGTTTTTCGATATTGGTTTACACGAGGCGCTATTCCTTAACTTGAATAAGTCAAAATAACTGTAATCAGAGAACTATCGTCAATTTAGTACCTAATGGCCATTCTAAGGCTGCCTGTCCACTGGAGCGGAGAGGAGAAAAGAGGAGCGGAGATGTGCCAATATTAACCAATAGAATCTTGACTTAGGATCACTGATCTAAACTCAGGGGCGGAGTCAAGATTCTATTGGTTAATATTGACACATCTCCGCTCCTCTTTTCTCCTCTCCGCTCCAGTGGACAGGCAGCCTAACGTTCCTATTATTTGACCTCCGGAAAAAAACAACCTAAGAAGTTTTCTCTAATTAATAACAATAAAAATATCTCCCATTGTCAGGAAGTTCCTCTCTCTGGAACCCTGAACGCCGGTAGCTTGGACCCTGTTCCCGATACCGGTGGGCTACTATTTTTTATATTTTTAAATGTTTTATACTTTTTATTCTAATATTTAAAAATATAATTTATATGCTATTATACTAAAATAAAGGACAATAACAATAATCTTTATTGACATAATAATTATGAGGTTACAGATCATATGAAGCCTCTGGATCCCAAACTTAGTAAAAATCTGTATGTCAGGAACTCAGGAGTCAGCGCCTTCTCCCATTTTCATGACATTAAATTGTTATGCCAAAGCAAAAAATACATTTTTTATTTACTCTCAAATGAATAGATTTGCGGCAATTTATTTTCAAACTACAAAGACTTTGAATATTTTCCTTGTCTTGACACTGTTCTTATAGTTAAGATTTAGACTAGACCCAATAAGAAAACAATAAATCATACTAGCAATATTCATCCGACAAAAAACTATAATTTCAGACCTAGGAATCGAATCTAAAACCGGCCGGCCAAAACACTGACAGAATTGAATAAATTACATTTTGCACTACTTAGGCACCCTTTGTGAGCACTAGTTGCCCAGTGGTAATGGCCGCGTCTTACGAGTTTTAGGTTGTAGGTTCGAATCCTTACAGGCGCTTTACTTTGGGTAAAGTATTTCATTACCACTGCTCTCGAAACGGTGATCGAAAAACATCGAGAGGAAACCGGCATGTCCTAGAACCGAAAATTCGAAGATATGGGACATCTACCAACCCGCACTGGGCCCGCGTGGTGGATGCGTATCACATAGAGGAGGCCTGTGTCCCAGCATTGAGAACATTATGGGCCGATTATGTTATGTTTATTATGTACCCTTAAAAACGCAAAGTTTATCTACTTTCTTAATCGAATGTGGGCAAGCTCGTAACTTTTTTACAAGTGTCAAAGCATTACCATATAGCGTAACTAGAACAAACACTTATACAATAACAAATATAAATGATTGAATCAACAACCGAAGTGTACACACGTCCACGCAAGTTCGCAATTTTTCTCTTCGCTCGCAGTACAAACACCTGTTGCCTTGTCGCCCGCCGTACGCCCAAGCAACTTTTACTTATTATTTCTTACTCCCAGGCGACGTCGGGAAATAGGGGAAAAGTGCGGAAAAACGTTTCGATTAAAATGTTACTATAACGTTTGTAATGGCTTGTTGTGTGTCATTTTTGAGGAAATGAATTGGATACGTGTGTGGTGTGTAGGTTGTTTTTTTTTTAGTATACCGAGAAAATCATAAAAATCAGTTTTTTCTTGGCTCTGATTATGATATATTATGAAGTAAAGTACAAAAAAAATTTTTTTGGAACAACAACAAATTAACATAAATTACAATGGAAACGATGATAGCTACAAAAGTTTAAAAAAACTGTGTCGCAGCTATCAACGCCCGTCTCGAATTGAGAGGTACATGAACTTCACAGAATAAAAGTTATTCGCCTAAAACTTATAAAGTATAATTTAATAGACAAAATTAATGAAAAACCTAAAACTATAGTAATTTTAAATAGAGTTTTCTGGCCATAATAATGACAAAATTGAAAAGAAAAACTATGACACTTCACAAAAAAAAAAAAATACAAAAAGCAAAAAGTTACTCAAAAAAGATATTACTTTCAAGATTAGAACTTTTGAAACCGCTTTTCGGCTCAAACAAGGTGGAAATTGCGATTAGCGCGTGAAAGTTTACCGTCTGATATACATGGTGTAGAAATTTAAGCTGCTCTCCTTTGTGGTTAAAGTGGTCGTTACCGGCTACTTTAGGACACGCTGTATTATATTTTGAGATGTACTTTAATGTTATGTTGGTTTTCGTGGTCAAAATAATACTTAGTGAGGAGATTATAGTTTTCTTAACTAAGTTAGGTTTACTTATTAAATACTGATCTAGAATAAAAAGTAAATGTCTATCTTAAAGGCTGAAAACGGTGATACACATTTTACTCCTAGGTTATAGAAAATTCGTCATTTGGTAAATTTTGTTTGAGAACCCGTATTGAGAACTACGTTACTTTCTCCCATATAAAATTACTAAACTAAGTTTTCTCAGGCTCCACTGGAGTAGGTATAGAAAACTCTAAGAAGGATATTTTTTAAATAGTTATATGGAAAATCTCGTTTTTCTTCCGAGAACTTCTTCTTTTCCGAGAACAAACCTACGAGTAAAACAGTTACAAAAGAAATCAGCTCATAAGTATATATAATAGAGCTAATTTACAAATGTATGTTTTTTACAATTTATCTTATCTAATGATGATGTAAATAAACTATATAGAGAATACATTAAATAGAGCTAATTTACAAACATTGGTCTTTTGGCAAAGGCTTTTAAAAATTCTACAAGTTCCCTATCTAACTTTACAAAAAAAAAAACTTTACAAAATTAACATAGACAATTCCTATTATAGAAAAGGAAGGACGTATTATTCTTTAAAGGTTAACCCATAGATATACTTTAATATATAGCCTATTTAAAGTTAATCTCCTAGAAACCAGTAACTACTTCGACTAATGCTATCACACCCTGTGCACTGCAATAAATGCAAGAATAGTGCCTATTTAACTATCAACGCGAGGAAAGAAGCTATTGAAAGGAAACACTCCCTTTGATAGATTTAGTAAATTATTGTTACGTCCTCGTGTAAAAATAATTTACTAACCCCAGTAGCACACCTCCGCCGCGAAACCATAGCAGCGAAACCGCAGTAGTACAATTCAACTGGCTCGCGTCATGTTCCGCTACTCGAATTTCGCGTAGCGGAACATGACGCAAGCCAGTTGAATTGAAATACTGCGGTGTCGCTGCTACGGTTTCGCGACGGAGGTATGCTACCGGCGTAAATGTGGCGTTAGCGTCAACTATTCCGATTTCTATAAAGAATACACCAGATATTTAGATAGAGAAACCTTAATTACTAAATTCACAGTTCATGTTTTAATTTTAAAACGGAAAAAAAATAATCGGGACATTGAGACCGCTTTACAAATAAAAAAAATACAAAAATGACGATCATCTTCATTATCATCCCGTAAACGTCTGCTGCTCTAATCTAAAATTCTATACTTTTGCATAAGTATATTAAAATCCATGCGAGAACCGTACCCGCAAACGTCACCAAACAAGTTTCTTCGACCAACCATGATAAAATTAAAGTCCTTCTCAATCTTCCTCGCCTTTTCCCAACAATGTTGAGGTCGGCTTCCAGTCTAACCGGATGCAGCTGAATACCAGTATTTTACATGGAGCGCCTGCCTATCTGGCCTCCACAACCCAGTAGGGTAATACCTGTTGGTAAGACTGGAGTCAGACTTGCAGGCTTCTGACGACTCGTAACGACTGTCAAATATCCACGAATGACAGCCGGGACCAACGGCTTACGTGCTTTCCGAGGCACGAAAAGATACGGGCACGATAAAATTGAAGTCCTTCTAATATATTTTAATCTCAAACTACATAAGTAACCAAAGGCATCACAAAATAAATAGTCAACACCGACAATTCTTTCAGTCTTCATAACAATTTGAATTAATAACAAACCACCCTTGTACCTGCGTTGACACCGCATGTCATTTGCAAAAAACATGAAGCTAATGAGACAACAATATCACATACATAATATACTACACAGTCATGCAAGGATATGGGAAAATTTTATGTTTAAAATGATTGGGGACGGATTTGTTGACGGATATGTTTCGGCTAGTTCATTATAACATACATTACATAACATTGCGCCTATAATCCCCGAAGTGATTTGCAGAGCTGTATCTATGTTATGTTTAAGTCCCACGCGAGGCGAGCCTATTGCCATCAACCGGGCACAAATCCAGACTTCGGGCTACTACATACATTACACCATGCTTGTATACTCCGAAGGGATAGTCTATGGCGTAAATTTCGCCAGTTGTAAGTCCAATGAAATAGCTTGAGATTATTGCCACTAACAGAAATGGTGGTAACGGCCGCGACTTCCGAGTGGTAGATCACAGGTTCGAACTAAGGTAGGCATTCTACTTTATGTAAATTATTTCATCATCACTGCTCTCAAAACCGTGAAGGTAAACATCGTGAGGAAACCGGCATGTCCTAGAATCAAAAAAATCCAAGACATGTGACATCCACCAGCACGCATTAGGCCCGCGAGGTGGATTACGGCCCACTCCCTCTCACATAAAAAGGAGGCCTGTGTCCCAGCAGTGGGAACAATATAAGCTGATTATTAACCACTAACCGGGAACAAAATCAGAAAACACCCAGTAACACTTTCCCTTATCCGGGAATCGAATCTAGGAACCCAGACTCAGTGGTCGCGCTTGCGATCGCTTGATCAACAACACAGTTTATGGATAGATTCTGATAATTGACATACAAACCACTAAAGTTGGTCAGGACAAACTTCAGCGGTTTGTCTCTCTGTCAATTAATCCGTTACGAAACTGGCGAATAAGTAAGTACCTAAGAGATTACGAACATAATACACAGGTATTTAAACCTCATCTGAGTATAGATAATCTTGGAATCTTGGCGTAAAGCCAACAGAGATATAGAAAGACATTTTGATGTAATCTGATGGGTCTTTGTTGAGAGGCTTTGTTGACGAGAGCTGCGGTACCAGCCATGCAATAATAGAAGGGTAGTTGAAAGTAGTATAAACAAGTAATGGTAATAGGTTCTGAGTACTGGTACTTGTTCAAAGACCTACACTGTCTTCCCATACCTATTAACACTGTTATTTGAAAAAATTATTGTAAAAGCCAATTAATTTTAAAAGAGTAACCGTGGAGTTTCTTGCCGGCTCTTCTCCATTGGAACCGTGCACCTAGCTTCTGGCATTTCATAAGTGCCTATGTAGGTTTATGTGAACTAAAATATTTTGAATGTTGAATCTATCAAGGAGTAGTATTTTAGATAAACTTGTCAGATATTGTAAAAGCTATGCATATTATTTATTACTAATTATTATTACACGACTGCCCAAAAAGGAGTGTTTACACGACTACCCAAAAAGGAGTGTAATGTGTTCAGGGTTCATGTATGTATGTGAGTTTCTTTGTTCCACCATAACTTTTAAATGCCTGAACAGATTTGGATGTATGAGGTATCGTTAAAATCCTTACATCATCCCGAGTGACATAGGCTCTGACTAAACAGATAAATAAAATTGTTACTGCAGTCGGGGGACTGTTCCGTGGCACACTTTTTAATCTAAGAGGTCCCCCGACTGCAGTAACAATTTTATTTATCTGTTTAGTCAGAGAGTAAATGAGTGACTTCTCGCTTTATATACAGATTAACTAATACAGCTTGTTTTTTACTTTTTAGTTCGTTTTTGGCAGGGCAGTTGTGTTTTTTAATTTTTTAAATTATTATTTTTTTTTGTTTCGATATATTCTCAGATTAGAAGGTAAGGTTTTAAATATTTTCTTGGAGATCTCAACCTTGACGAAATTGGAGCTGATAGTTAATGCATTAGGTTCAGTCTTATTTACAAATAATATACCTTAGTGTAGAAATGTGATTGCCTCGTTGGTCTAGTGGTCGCAAGCGCTACTGCTGAGCATGCGGTCCTGTGTTTGATTCCCGGGTCGCGCATAGTGATATTGGGTTTTTCCATCTGGAATTTCTAAGTAGCAGCCTGGAGTCTGGATTTGCGCCCGGTTGATGGCAATTGGATCGCCCCTTGTTACATGGGACTTAAACATAACTGGGAAAATGTATTGGTGTACTATAGGTCTATAGGTACACCACTGGGTGCTTGGCATGCTTGCACCTACGTGACACCTTAAAATATAAGCTTTTGCTGAAAAAGCACGGAGTTTTCCGTTAAAGTAACGAATCTAGTGAGTTACTGAAGGTTTTATTAGATTAGGTAAATAATTCGAACAAAGTATTACATAAGCAAATCGATCAGTAAGTAGGTTCTCTTCAAGACAAAAATATTATGTCAAACTTTTTTACTGAAGTGGAAACGTCAAACTCTCGCGGGAATGTTCCGCCATTCCGTTGAAGTAACTTTAAAAACGTAATGTAAAATAATAATACCTACCTTTAGGTAAAAGTCATTTAAACGTGTTTGGATTGTGACCACAATCAAACCCGATATCCCAAAGGAAATACCGCTGTATTGAATCCAATATTGTTTCTTGAAATGTCTCATTTTTGTGGTAGGAAAAATGTATGAGCTTTTTTCATAATACGGATATTATTAAAGTTTTCTATTCGTTGTAGTTCAGTTTATAAAGGAGGTTAAAGCTAATTAGAGAATCCTTTGATCCGTGCATAGAACAATACCTATATGCTTATTAAAAATATGAACATGCTAGCAATTACTAAAAAAAATATATCAAAGAGTTTGCTATGCAATATCCATGTTACTCTCTAGAACATAATATGAAAGATGCAATTTCGAAACACAAAATTAATGAACCAGAAACTCCTTGTTTTTTTTTAACATTCAAGTCTGGTCCCAGCGTCCACCCACTTGGAAACTACAAACCGGTTTGTGACCATCATTTATATTGTAAAAGTAATTAGCGGAGATGTAATTAACAAGGCTGAACTCGCTCGTGCCGTTGCATAATGCCGGCCAACATGGCCGTTCGTCAACTGTCACTTTTTAGATAGCGCGTTGACTCCTAATCAGATTTTCGAACGCAGTACTGTAATTAACCCTGTGAATTCTAGTTTCGGGTTGATTCGGACAATCAAGTGGGTTAGTAGTGGACATTCTATTCACGTTGCAATTAAAAGTAACCCAGTGATGTCACGTGTCGGTCAATGACGTTTGACTTTACGGGATTACAACCGTTTGGTTGTTTTCATTCAACATTTTTGTTTTTCTTTATGACCAATATCTACTATTTTTAGACTCAACATGGGCCCCGCTTCAGGGGAAAACCCACATACTTACATGATCCTTAACATTTTTCCTTTTTCACGTTTCATAGCTTGTTACTAGGTATCCCTTTTTCAACTTTCTCAAAAATTAGATTTGCCAATAGACACATCTGTTTGCAAAACAAATTTTTGAGAAAGTGTATAATATTGTCCTGTTAAATAAAAAAAAGTATATAATATTATCCCGTTAAATCCAAAAAAGAAAATTCCTACATTTTAGCTTCCAATTAAAAATCAAATTACGGTTTCCTCGCATATCATAACACACAAAAAAAATTATAATTCAATTCTACAGAGGTTATTTAAAAAAAGGTTAAATTATGAATGTTAACGACCATGTTTCTAGTTGGTACTGGGCACTAATTGCGTGTGCCCAACTTATGGAGCTGCCCATTTACATTTCAAAGGGCACACGTGTAAGCACGTGTTTCGTGTGTATATTACCATGATTTGAGATTCATGACACCTGCTTTTAATGTTTTTTTTTCACCGAAAAAGTATTTCTTTTTTAGGTTGATGTGGTAGTTTCTTAAAAGAAACACTTTGAAATTAGAGCTTACAAAGTGGCCTTACATCTGTATTGAATTTTGAGAGCTACTTTCAAAGGTACCTAAGTCTACTCAGCAATGAATACTAACCGGTTTTCAAGTTGAAAAATGAATGTTAAAAGTTTTACACCAATGAACCAATTGGTTGTTATAATCATGGAAATTGGATTTATTTATTTACTAAGCAAGGCAGACCAACATCATATTTACAAGGATAGTAACAATAGGTAATCGTGAATCTCCAATATAGTACAAATAATAAATATATCATAGCGATGAAACATTCCTGTAAAAAGTGTTCCAAGCCGCAAAAATAAAGAGTCAATGCAACCGCTAACTCCAGTTAAACGTCAAAGCTGCTTTTCTACTTGTCTATCCTTTGATACCTACCTCTCTCCCTCTTTCCTTTGTCCTACTTAGTTAAACTAACCGCCCAACCCTCTTGACAGACTCTCCATTAGATTTAGAATGTCCTACATGTATGTCCTTGTTTGGGTACGGTCGGCAAATGCGGTTGGTAACAGTATGCACCTATGTGTAGTCAACATCATCTGTTTTCCAATAGAAATGTAGTTGATGTGTTTCAAACGGCAGACCATTACATAGTAACCAGTATTTTTTTAAGCTTCATGCAGACAAACGCGACTCGACACTGGCTTTTGTTATCCAGGAAGTTTTCTTCGAAATTGTATCAGTCAATCAGCTATTCCCTACATTTTGACGAGATATGCGAACATACTCGTAAATGTATGGAACAGCTAATTTTCTCCCATAGTGAAAGTTGTTCATAATGATGAGTACAATGACCCTTTAAGAGGTTTAGTGTAAACAAAAAATAACGTTGTATATTGAAATCAAAAAATGTGTTGTAGACGTAACGTAATTTAATTTCTAGGCTATCAATCACATTTCTTAAACATTTTTTTTAACAGTGCACAGTGGCACAGATGCGTTGCTTCCCTGCAAAACCATATTCTTTAGCCGTGTATTCTTCAACAGTAGTGTCACTTCTAAGTGTTAAACCGAGTGAATATTAATTTGTCCCGTGACGCGATTGGTCGAACTGTTCTGTCAGTCGCCATTTTGAACTTTATTAGTATTGACACTAAGCATAAGATGCCAAAATGACGGCAAGGGACTAGATATTTATAGTGAACAGTCTGTACTGCAAGCCTCGACGTTGCGCCGCGTTCACATCAAACTGACAGGTGTGCTCAAACACGGACGAGTCAGCTGAATAGCGTGTGTTTATTCCTATTTAAAGGATGGAATACTTTGTTGGAACATGGAACAGTATCGACTAAAAGTGAATCAAAGAATTTTGCTAAAAAGAAATGAATATGGCTTGGTTGAAGTGTGATACAGTAGGCCTGAAATTTAAGAGGCCGTGCACGAAATTTTGATCAATTTTGTTCATTGATTGTGAGAAAGGGAAAAATAATTTAAACAAAACTATTTGTGATTAGAAAAGACGTGTTTTCTGTATTGCATGTGGCTGAAAGAGATTTTTCAAATAAGTTAAGTATTCATGGAAAATCAGAATTATTCGCAACAAGTTTTCCGAAACGTGACTCGAGACTGACGCTGAACAGTTTTTTACAAGAAACTCGTTTTGATATTGAACATTTGAAAATATCATCGACATCGTTATATGGTCTACTTGCATGTTTCTGAACCACTTTTTGTCACTTCGATACAAAATATAGTAGAAAAATAATGTTGAAAATATATACATATATTTTTAAGCCCTGTCTGTAATGTATTTTTTCCTATTATGCAAACCATATCAAGAAATTTCAAAATCACACATTAGTCTTCAGCTATCCTTGAAATAAAATCAAAATTTTATTTTATGATTACTTATACAATATCTTCATTAAGTAAATCAGAGGCGAAATACCAACCATAACCATATTTCCGAGAGCGCAAAAGTAATGCAACTATTAACAGGTGCTGTAACTGACACGAATGGTTTAGCACCACGAAAACTGTACTTTTATAGTTACACAGACTTAATGTTTCAATTATTTCAAGCTTTCTTACAATTAGATAAGCTATTGAGGAAAAAGGGGATTTTTCGTGCACGGAGCCTTTACGCACTACTTTCATTTGTTTTTTGACTTGTAGAACAGTAAAATATACATAAAATACTATTTTATTGTTTTTTCGCTTACTTTTAGTCTTCAAATGTCGGTTTTAAAGGACCCATTGGGTCGTACTGAGCCTATTTCATCGGAAATAATACTTGTAAAGCGAATGTCACAGATCAATCACCTGGTAAGCCCTTTACCAACACCCACACGAAGAGATAGTGTTGTATGTCCGTATTCAGATGTTGAAGAATGTATTATGTAATATGTTTTCTATTATAGGAACGCAATAGTTACTTAGTATCCCACGCCCCTCCTCACTTATAGTAGTACACTTTTAAAATGCCAGATAGATTGTTGATTTATTCGCGACTTCGGCGGCGTGAAATTTCGGCCGTCCGGGGCCTAAATTCACCGCGTCGCATCTCATCAGCCCGCCCGCGGTATTATTTAGCATACTTTCTGATTGTTTGTTATTTTTGCTCGTCTCCTAAGGGTCATAGCGTGATGTTTTATAGCTTATAGCCTTCCTGAAGCATTGGACTATTCACTGCTTGAAGAGAGCAAGAAGCAAGAATTTTTCAAATCTGACTGGTAGTTCCGGAGATTACCACCAACATACAAAAAACTAATTTGACCTCTTTATAATATTAGTATAGATTGATATTTAAGAGAGCAGTGGTGGCCCAGTGGTAACGGCCCCGACTTACGAGTTGTAGGTCGTGTGCTCGAACCCAAGCAGGCGCTTTACTTTGTGTAAATAATTTCATCACCACTGCTCTCAAAACAGTGAAGGAAACCGGCATGTCTTAGAACCAAAAATTTCGAAAACTAGTGACATCCCGCACTGGGCCCGCGTGGTGGATGCCCACTCCCTCTCACAAAGAGGAGGCCTATGTCCCAGCAGTGGGAACATTAATAGGCTGATGATGATAGATTGATATAGATGTAATTCTACACAGAATAAAATTAGTATACTTACAAAGACTTTACAGTGTATACCTATATAGGAAACCTTTCAAATTGAAATGGTATGAAATGATAAAGCCTCCACTGGACTCATAATCATGAACATCATATCACCTATTTGGTGTTGGTAGAGTGTAGGTCTTGATATGCAAATTATACAATGCTCATATTTATATCACGGTATAAAGGTGAAATATACTAGAGCAAAAGCCGGCTAAAAGATGAGACAAATAGAGAGAGTAGAAGTACAAAGAGACAAAGGTAGACCGTTCAAAGTGCAAAAGCCAACACCTAAAATCACGTACGCAATAACGTCAAATCGTACCTACATCTTACGTCACACGTCTCTCCATCGGAAATTGCGGCGGTCCAGACAAATGGCCACCTGTCTCAGTTTATTTAGTTTATTTAGTCGAACTAATCTGTCGGACGACAAACGTCGATTTGTTACAATTATGCCGACGGGTGACTATTTAGTTTTCAATTTGCCGTGTCCCCAGATTATTGGGTTTTCCTACGTAGGGAGCGATTAGTATTGCTTTGTGGACGTATGGGGTGTTACAGGGATTTACTTTGTGCTTGAGTGTCATTTATTTCACTCTTTCTTTTAATATCTTTGAAAGAAAGTATCATTTTTGAATTTAGAATTAAAGCAACTTTCGTTTGTCAATCAATCATTATGAATTACCAAAGATTTAAATCGTTAGACTGCCTAGTTGGTCTAGTTGTCGCAAGCGCTACTGCTGAGCATAAGGTGATGGCAAAGTGTTATTGGATTTTTCCATCAGGAATTCCCCAGTAGCAGCCTGGAGTCTAGATTTCTGCCCGGTTGATGACAATAGGTTCGCCCCCTATTACATGGGACTTAAAAATAACTGGCGAAATGTGGATACCTACACCTCTGCTTTACCCTTGGGGGAATACGAGCTTGTTGTTGTGTAATCGTTAGATTCGCCCTACCGCGTCTAAAAATAATCGCATTTCTGTTGAGTTTTGACTCCTGTAATAAACAATGACTCAGTGACTTGACTTTGATTGTTATAGAAACGCTATTTCATAATGTGGGAGATCACTCTTCTCAATATGGACACTTTTTCGCGTGACTAAGTACGGTGATGGCAAATCTAGCGATTTAAATCTTTGGTAACCGTGGAAGCGGTAATTGGCGCACCTATTAATATTCTATGTCGACAGCCACAGTACGGCTGTGAATACAATTTAACATAATGTCCAAAAGGTCTAATGAAGCTTTTGACTGATTTATAAAACATGACTTTAAATAGAATATAATTGTTGGGGTCTGAAATGATAATTTCCACAATCGAGATAAATTCTTTTCTTTTTCTTCATTCGGATAAAATACTTATATACTTTAATATACCACATTAATTCTTATAACTTGTCTTAATTCACCCGCAATTTGTGTTGAGAATCATTAGAAATTGAAATCATTTAATCTCTATCTTTATATATATAATTTTTCCGTACGTGTATTTGTCACATAATAATAAGCCCTTTTATTCTGAATATTAACAAAGTTATGACCAAAGTTATGACAGTGGGGAAGTATGGAGTTGAGGTTTTCTTAAAGGATGTCACGTAATTCAGAGTGCCACACACACAGAACGCAATGGAAAAAGCAAACGCAGCCAACAAGGAGTTATGTTTGTCACATAACTCCTTCTAATTGGCTGGATCTATTTGGGTGAAATTATGTGCGTATAATTTAGTGGGTTCCTCGATGGTTTGAGAATACAATTGGACCCGGTAGGTGGCGCTGTTCGCTAGTAATAATTATATACACGTACAGAAAAGATGGAATTTTAATAATAATAGTATCTACCTTTACGTTGCTTGCATGCAAAATTTTCGAATAATAGAATTTATATAAATAACAGAACTAAATTAAAGTAATTATGAAATATTTATAAAGGTACAGATAACGACAAATTGTTATTCTAGTAGGTAACCTAAAGTTTTTAATTTGTTTTTTTTTTCTGTTATTTAAGTGGACTACATTTGCAAATTCTCTAAGAGGAGGACCTGAGGGAGCCGGATTAATTTTTCGGCTCTGTTGACAAGCGGCTTATCAAGTCCATATTTCTTTTTAAATGTTAACAAAAAAATTACTGACGCGACACATTTTAATTTAAAAAGTGATGACTTATGCCATGTAAGTAGCTTCTTACCAGCATATTTAAGGTCTGATGTCTCCAAGCTTAATCCTGACTAAGTTATTTTTATTGTAAGGACACTTACCTTGTTAAACATGTAAACTACGATGGAATTGCGACAATAAAGACACACAAATTAAGTCGTTGGTAGAATTTAGAACCTAGGTTTACCTTCGAGTCTAATACTGTATCTAATTCTAAAGACAGTATCTTAACAGACGTGTAGATGGTATCGTACCTACTTACCTTTTTTTACCCACTCTAGCTTAAAATTCACTTTTTATTTTCCTGCTGATTGTACCAATCATAATTTTAAAACGCTTTTAAAACACAATAAATAGATTTTATTGCAGAACTTCAAATAAAAAAAATAATAAAAAAAGCCTTACATTTCGTGGAAAAAAGTACTTAATACATTGTTATTAGTTTGAATTTCTGAACTTCAAATATCTAATAATTAAAAGCAATAACCTAACCTAACCAAATTAACTTAATTCAAATAACCTTTGTATCATAAAAGGACAACAAGTCAAAACAATAATCTAAGTTCTAAGCGGTTAGTCCCTTCTCCTTCTCTACAAATTTTACTTTCTTTTTTAAAAAGCCTTCTCACGAATATCAAAAGTCAATGTTATTTACTGTTTTTTGTAACTTTTTGCAGCTGACTGTACCAATCATAATTTTCATCCTTTTAAAACACAATAGGTACTTACGTCAATCAATCTGCGTTTTCCCAACTATGTTGGGTCGGCTTCCAGTCTAACCGGATGCAGGGGAATACCAGTATTTTACAAAGGTTTTATCTGACCTCCACAACCCAGTTACTGGGTAACACAATACCAGCCAGCGTAGTATGACCACAATAGAAACCGGTTTTGTCGACGGAAGAATAGAAAAATCACAATCTGTCATTTTGTATATTCTTCCGTCGACAAAACCCGTAGAAAACCAGTTTCTTTGGTTGTCATGCTACGCGTGCTGGTAAAACTGGTTGTCAGACTTTTTTGCCTCTCTCGTGACAACTGTCAGAAATCTAGGAATGATAGCCAACTGATAACCGACACGTATGTTGCAGAAATTGTAATAATAATAAACAGAGTTTAAAAATAATTCCTTCCTTTGACAAAGGCTTCCAGCGACCTTCAAACTAAAACAAACTACGTAGTTGACTCACATGCCTTAAACTTTGCCCCGGCTTCATATCTTGTCAAACATTAGCTTTTGTGGACTAAGTTAATACTTAGTATGTAATTATACGGGAACTTTACTCAGTTTCAATTAAAGTACCTGGGCGACCAAGCTCGACTTTGTTGAAAATAGAGAATGCTCATTTAATCAATTCCATTATGCCATGATAGTACATACTAATTCCATGCTGCCATGATAGTACATACTAATTCCATGCTGCCACGTCATTATTATAAGGTGTCAATTGTCATTATTCTTGTTCTAAACTTGGGGCGACCGAGCTCTGTTCGGGTGAAAATACGGAGAAAACGAATTTTCCCAGATATGAGACCTAACTAGATCAATTTATTGTCCCCGTAAACCCCTATATTGCAACTTTCATCGAAATCGTTACAGCCTTTTTCGAGAGCGTGTTTACAAATATTACATAATATATATACACAAATATATACACAACAATATTGCTCAATATTGCTCGTTTAATAGTATAGGACATCTCACTAATATCTTAAGACAATTGCTTGAGAATTGAAAGAAAATAAAATAAAAGAGCTCTTAATTTTCCTCATTAGTGTTAAAGATAATTACATCAGTACGGACGTATTTCAAAAGAAGTCTAGTAAAGACACAGAAAAAAAAAATTAGTAGGTAGAATCTATTTTTACTTAGGTCTTACTTCATAATTATTTAAAAATATTTTCCTTACGAGAATCAAATCGTTTGGACCTTCTTAGGTACCTAAAATATTATGAAGTCGATCAACCTGCATAATTATAGAACCTGAAGATTTTCTTTAACGCACATAAAATAATTATTCCACAATTTTCGTTATTGTTCCTACCACTGTTTGTCTCTGCATCACCCAAAGGTTGACTGGTAGAAAATGAATATGGCATTAAGTCCGTCTCTTTAGGTAGGTATATTTGTGTGCTTATAGTATTAAATATATAAATAAATAAATCATCTAAAAGCCGCATAAAAACACAATTAACCCAAATTTTTATGTAGTCATCCGTTTTGAATAGATCATAATTGATCACCCTAAAATTCTTGAGCACTGACTTACTCTGACGTACGTATCGGATGATTTGAACCGGAATCTGACATCATAATCCCATATAATATGAAATTTATTTCTATCGTGACTCAATAACCTATGCAAGGTCTAAGAAAGATTACCAGAGTTCAATCAGAAAAAAAAAAACATGGCGGCAGAAATGATGCCTTGGCTAAACGAATGCATTATTTATGAACGTAGGTGTGTCTATGAATAAAATTTGAATTCCATACATTGTGAAATTGTAAAAGTAATTATGCTTCTTTTTTGCAAAAAATGGCGTATTTTTTTAATCTATGATAGTTACCTACCTAACTAATAACTAATGGATTTATCTACTGTGAATGACTCATTAGAGAACTTTGAATTTGTGATATAAATCGACATTTGATACGAAATTAAACACCTCCTATTATTTCAATGTTTTGTTCAAAGTTTTCATACATATAAATTACAAACTCGACACGCTCGCCCCATGAGGGTAGGCAGAAACTACAGAACTCCACCTGCAACAATTCTTACATACACCTTTTGCTTTGTTTACGTTCATACATCTGGTCATACACGCAAGCCCGTCGCGAGTACTACGCTGACCATTAAAGTTTTTCATGTTGCTGAAAACTATATCTATCTTATATTTATCAATGAACTTGTTTACTACCGATATATCTAAAGGCCGGAAGACAACCAGAAACCGAGTCATCTTAATAACAAATCTTGACATAACCCTCAAGATCTGGCCCTATCGATATCAATAAATAGTTGTTTATTGATACTGCACGCGTCAATAATATCAATATTTAGTTTTAATGCAGGATATGTATTTAGTTCAAACAGACGATTTCCAATTAAATCAGATGAGCCATTTATGAAGATAATCTGTTTTTAAAGCAAATACAACACAAAGGTGGGACTTTACTTTATTTAAAGTCAATATTTATTTCCTGTGATTTTAAGACGTATTTGTCTATTTGCGGATCATGGGTGATTAGTATTTCCTAATACGTTTTTAAAAAGAAACCGTTTTGTTCTAGTAAGCAATAGAAAACCTGTAAGACAACCCAATCAATTTCAGTTACGTAATTAACAACGTTCAAAATCTAAGCGCAAACTCATCTCAGCGACAAATGAAAGTCAAAAATCTATGAATATTTAATTTAATGTATTTTGACATATTGAAACTGAGCAATGCGGATGTTCTTAAAAATAAGGGAATTACCCCTCAGGAGTGTAATGTCAATCATAGAATGGACCAACCTATTTCCTCCTAGGTTAACGGTGACATTAAGACAGTTAACTGATTCAAGCGTGACCTTGCGGAAGCCCATTATAAAATACAATAAACGTAGATATATTTAGTTACCTATTCTACCTAACATTTTCTAAAGAGTCATAAAAAAATCCTGTAAGAAATCGACACGTGTGCCGCACTCTGCGTCCGGCGCTCGGCGTGGCAACACGCCGTGTTCTGGTTTGCGACAAGTCAATCGTCATCCTGAGGATGCCAAGTGTCGATTTTTTACAGGGTTTACTATGTCTCTTTAGAAATAGTTAAGCGGAATAGGTAACTAAATATATCTGCGTCTATAGTTTTTTTTTTCGGTGACATTAAGCTGTCAAATCTTACTACAATGTCGTGATCGTAAAACTTTCAAAAATAAAAGAACCTCTTTGTTTTTTTCCATTGCATTACATTTCCGATTTACGCTCACACCTACTCACACCTATTAGGTACTGGAATGGTACATAATGACATCCTTGGTCGCACACAGTAATTCCCGTGTCATCTATCAATTAGGTACGGTCTCTGGTCGGTACCTAATTCCTAGTGGCATAAAAGGGTTATGTTACAACTGCAGTCTAAACGAGGTCTTGGGATTTAATCCTATGAACACAAAAGGGAGATAAATGTGTAAGGATTAATTGTTTAAATAGCTTCAAAGCATTTAAATACTAAGTTATTTAAAATCGCTCTTTGCAGAATACTTTCAGGATTTATTCACGAAAAACTTGATCTTTGCTCTATAAACATGGCAGAGAAATTATAATTCCATTCCTTAAGTAATTCAATTACAGCGGTATTTTATAGATAGGTAAGTACTAAAACTAACTTTTAAAAGTGATTTGCTCCTACACTACACAACTCCTAAAGTGAGTTGATTGTTATTTTATGTTGTTACGAATATAGTATTTTGGAACCCATAATAATTTGAAATAAGCCGTATCTCAAGGTTGCAGTCAATATTACACGAGAAAATCTCTTTTGAATTTTGCTAAGTGGATACATATTGGTGCTCGTGACTGTAAATTATTTTTTAATGCAACAAATTTATTTATTTCAATTAATCCATTTACAGGCACTTTTGAATTGTCAAGGAATCGGTCAGTCAGAAATATGAAGCTAGTTGCCCATTCCAAAGCGTAGTAGGTACGCACGGCTACACATCAAGCTATACATTTCCAGTTTATGGTGATCTCGCATTGTAAACGATTTCCGTACAATGCGAGGTCAGCTTAAACTGGAAATGTATAGCTTGATGTGTAGCCGTGTGTACGTGTAGAGATGAACGGGCAAGAAACTCCCACTCTTTTAAATCAGAAATATTGTTTGTTACAAAATATTAACAACAGTCAGCCATCCTTTAACTAGAACCTTTTAATATTTTTTCCTCTTTTGGGTTAAAGAACCAATGCTGTAATGACAAGAAATTAATTTTATTTGTTGGTCTTCATCTGGTTCTTTAGGTTTAAAAAATCATAGTAAAAAATGGTGGCTGCATCAAACAGGTAATAATGTACAGTCGTGCATAAAATACTTTTCTACTGACAATCCGGCTTGACTATGAATACATGTACATAGGATCACGCCTGTAATCCCCGAAGGATTAGCAGAGGTGTATCTATCCACCTACATTTCACCAGTTATGTTTAAGTCCCATGTAACAGAGGACCAGCCTACTGCCATCAACCGGGCACAAATTCATGAGAAATTCCATATTGAAAAACCCAATAACACTTTGCCCGACCTGGGAATCGAACCCAGGACCTCATGCTCAGCAGTAGCAGCAACCACTAGACCACCGAGGATGTCAGTGACCAATAACTAGCGTTATAAAACACCCGTAAATCGATAGTCTTTGGTCTCAAAGTAATTCCGACATTTATCAATTAGCACCTGTTAGGAACCACAGCATTAAAGGGTTAAGTTGCACTGGAGTCACCGATTAATACAGATGGAACACACGTTTAGATATGTACCTACAAGTACACGGTGGGCTCGTCTTGCTGGGCCAATTCAGTGAGTGTACCGTAGTCAGAAGATCTAAGAGTCACGCGATAGTAACAGAGGCAACTTCTAGGTGAATATAACTGTTGGTGATTAGCGCTGTGCGACTTGAATTGCACTTTATTGTGTCGTAGTAAGAGTCGCTTTTCATTGAAATTATTTTGCAGAGTGTCCCATCTGTATGTCTAATCTGTGCTGGAGTTAACGAACTCGCAGTTTTTTTTACAACATTGTATACCTAATTTGTTTCTAGTCTGTAAATTACAGAGTTTTCTTGTGCCGTGTACCTGAAACTGTGTTGTGTGGTCTGTTAATTTTATAGGACCCTTTTTTAATTGTGTGTGGCAAAATTTGGGTTTTTTTAATGTTCTTTTTTAAAGGAAACGTTTATTTTGCGTTAATTAGATGATTGTGTTTAGTTCTCATTCTGTTTAGGTAGTCTAAATTAACATTTTTTAATGAAGATTCTAAATCTTAATCTGAATAACGTGCTTTATTTAATTTTTAGTCCGATCCATTATTTCTTCATAGTGATGTTTGTACTTTTGTTTTTATTATCGACTAGCTTCTGCCCGTGACTTCGTCCGCGAGCCTATAACCTTCCTCAAGAATTAGGCTAACTAATGCAAAAAGATTTTTTAAAATCCGACTGGTAGTTCCGGAGATATCCCTCTACATACAAACTTACAAACAAACAAATTTTACCTCTTGATAATATTGGTATAGATCACCGTTTTTTTTACAAAAGAACAGATTCTTTCCTTTGCCCTAATACCTAATAGTAAACTCTGAAGCTTTTTTATTTTTATTCAAAATGTGGGAATTACCTATGTCGTAGTTTCCTGTTGCAGTAAGAGATGGGTTATTCCAGAAAAAGTTATCGGTAAATAATTAGACAATTCTTACCTATAGTGCTATGGAGCTTAGTCAAAGCTTGGGGCAAATATCTTAGATTTTAAAAGTACCTCAAATCATTTCAAGATGTTGTGTGTGAAAAACACTACTAAGTGAAAAATTTCTTTAATTTCGGAAGTACGTGTTTTGGAATTTTCGTTAAATATATAATAAAAGTAATTTTTCATTTTGCATTGTATGTTTTTTGTAAAGTTTGTTTTATACTTTTGAGTTGTGATACCTACCGCACACAAGTTCGAATAAGTACCTCTACCCGCTATGTAAATAGCAGTGATAGGAACTTAATATATTATATCATCAACCCTTTTATTTTTTTAGTTGTGAAATCATCAGCCCTAAACGCTAAGTGGGAAAAATACGTATTATTGAAGCTAACTCAAAAACTATCGAAGTAAAGTTAATAAAATTTATATGGGGACCACCTGTGAAGTATGTACCTACCAAAAAAAAAGAATAATCAAAATCAATTCATAATTTCAGGAGTAGGGAAACAAAAAAAAAAAAACAGTCGAATAATTGAGAACCTCCTTTTGAAGTCGGTTAAAAAGTGACCTTCCTATTAGTAAAGCTTTTAAAATGCTGATAATAAAAATGGGCTCATGTCAATAGCTTACAGTGCGACCGTTGACAGAATGACAGATGTCAATACTAACGAATATGTCTAACAATCGTCTTCTACGATGTCCTTCTCACCGCTCTGGTTTCATTCACTCTTCTTTCTTTGTCCAGGCGGTCTTTCTTTGGAATGCGCTACCTCTGAACATCAGGACGGCAACCAGTCGGTTGTCTTTTAAAATGAGAACACGTGAGCATATACGTAAGAAGTTGGCTGAAACATCCCAGCGGTGATTTGCTGGATTCGTTCTCTCCTGTTGACGATCGTTATTTCTCCTCTACCGATCGTTATTTCTCTTGACAAAGTTTATTCTGTTTATTATGTAAGTATGTATGTATGTATAGATTTATGTATTTATTCTTGTATTTTATAGTTATTTTCTTGTTATCAATCCCGTATGAAGCACCTGCCATGTTTTGTCTCTGCATCACCCTAAGGTTGACTGGTAGAAAATGCCTCAGTCATTAAGTCCGCCTTTGTACGGTATATTTTTTACTTGTGCATAAAGTTTTAATAAATAAATAATAAATAAATATGTGTTTTATGAATTTGATCCTTATTACTACTAGAAATTATTCAACTGACAGGTGTCAGAAATGCATTCTCTCGGCTGTACTAGAGGATAATCAAAACTACAAATTCTCGTTGACTAGTTTGACGTCTTTAGCCGATGGGCTATTGCCTATTATTGTCAACTAAATCATAATTGTTTACATGAAATTCAAAATAGCCACACGTCCCTCACTGCTTGTTTGTTTTGTCCCTGGGAATAATTAGATGAGAATGTTTTCTGAGAAATTGTCGCACAGACGGACGCATATCAAAATATTATCGTTTTAAAGCTGACACGTGCTGCAGTAATCAAATAATTTAGGACAACATCGCTTAATGATTCACAGAAAATCACATTTCATAGGAAATTTCAAAATACCATACCGATTCAAAATGAACCTTAAATGTTTCCACATAAATATTTAGTTCAAATGGCAGGAAATGTTTCTTTCTTTTTCAATGAATCAAAGTGACACGACCTCAAATTAAAATTCAATTTTAGCTCCCACAAAATACAGTCGAAATTCAAACGACGTACTAAAATAGAATCGTTTAACACCGAATGCGTTGCCAAGATAAATACTGCACAAATTGCATTCAACAATAACCGTATAACAAAGGAATAGAGTGTATATTTGCATGCCGTTATCCTGTCAAAAATTCGAGTGCATAATAGATAGCACGCGAATAGTGTTGTGCGTTATAGACGAACAAATTGCGTGCGAATTCACACGTACGCAAGCAATAGTGATGCGCATATTTCCCCAAATTGCGTGCGGGTATCGATAAAAAAACTGGTACCTGCTAGTGTTGGGAACCCCGTGTACAAATTATACCTCAACTCTGGTTTTTTCCGAACGGGATGAGTAACCGTGAAATCATACGATCCCTCAATTCTTTGGCGGCGTTTTGCGTCCTTTTTCATTCAAACTTCAAACTTGCTCTAATTTTTTACTTCGTCTTGAAACATGAAATATTTTATAAAGCTGTTTTACAAGTGTTTGTTCACCATAAGCCATAAGGGTTCCAGTATCGAGTTATAGTTTTTGCGGGCAAATCCAATAGTGCAGTTGCTTTGACACGGGAATCAAATCTTTAAGGCTTTGAAACTTGACCTCAGACTTTCAGCCAGTGGAAGTCTTGTCAATACGGCTCTGCAGTATTTTCAGGAAGTATTTTATCTTCTAAATAAAATTACTTCTAAATAGAAACAGACACAAAAAATACTCCCTATATTTATTTTATTTTCACAAAATAACTTACTACATTATACTTACCTAATTACCTACCTCCCATTATACATTATAATAACAAGAAAATTATCTCCAAGGCGTAAATTACAACTTATTGAAAGAAGATGTTCCTTACAAAGTACTTCCCTCTTTATTGTATGACTTCTTTGATAACATGTAATAAAATTATGACATTATTCACGATAATAACTATACCATTTTCAAAGACAACAATACTCCTTACAAGTCTTTATCATTATGCTAATTAAGCAGTAAATACAAAAAGCTTATTTGTAGTAACAAATAAATTGTTTGTGGGTTAATATTGTACGGAATAGATTGAGGTGTATTGTTTAAAGGTGAACTATCAGTTATAACTTTATAAGGGTTAAACTATTGAGGTTAAAGATGATAATGTGGCTATAAGTTATAGCTTTTTATAGCGGCTACAAGTTATTTATATTAAGTTCAGCTACACGATTACTGATAAATTCTTGCACTGACTGGACAGGTCCGCTCAAATCTGTGTGATTCTTTCCTCAAAATACCATTTCAGACACTAATCTACATGGTCCTCACATAATCTGACCAAGATTATGTCTGGACTTTAAAAGACACTGTGACCTCTGAGTTTGTTTCGGTATTTCTTCTCAGAGTAGTCAGATAGGAAACAACGAACTCATCTCGTTTTATAATACAATTTATTTTTGAAAAACCCACTTACAGAAATAGTGTTCATTTTTATCAGTAATATTTTTTTTCTAGTAATGTTCCTATACTGATTAATCGATAGATTGGAATAACCCTTACGAATCTTCTAACACATCATACCACTATAAAAGAAAAAGTATCTATTGAGACTCGCACAGGATATCACAAATTTTATTAAACTAAAACACACTCATAGAAACATAAATTAAAAAAAAAACAAAAATCACAAACAAACCTTTAATGATGAAGCTACAAGAATGGTAAAATCCGCTCAATTTTCCATACCATTACATCTTTACAGAAGAATGCAAAAAAAAACCCTTTCATTCACGACATCTTACTAATGCAAATCTCGCCAAAAACCCAATTTCGTAACAGTTATGTGAATGACGTTCAAGTCATTGATCGTGAAGTCGACCTGAGTCAGGACCTGTCAGGTCAAGGTTTCCGAGTCATTACCGTATCTAACGTAACAGATACAGCTATTTCCGTCTCACAAGGACGGAATAATGAACTTGATTATTTATTAATAAACATTGTTATTTTATAGAGTTTTAATAAAATGTGAAAGAGACGTGTCGTGCTCTGTCTCCCTCACTAGTCTACTAATTTTGTTTATGTGGATCACATGGCAGGGATTATTACAATGCATTTGTAGAATTATTCGTCTATTAACACCATGCTCTCCTCACTCACTCTTGCAAAATAATTAGGTATAAAAACCTTTGGATATGTTCGTCATAGTCCAAAAAATTGATTAATCACAATAATAACGTGATGTGATGTGACTTGTTAACGTCAGACATAAGTCTATGACGTTAACTTAGATTAATTAGAAAACGGATGTAAAAAATAAACCAAATAGTTCAAATACTAAATCTTTTTCCTTCCTCAAACATCAGAAAACAAATAAGAGACGAAAAAAACTCACAATTCATCATTTCGCATCAGTTCCGCTAAAAAATCTTTCGGAATTTCTATCGACCGCATATGAATCCCTAAACGGTGCGTCAGTAACTCCGAGATAAAATAATGCGTACTCCCGCGCAGCCTCCAGTGGCTATTGGTCAGGCGCGCACGCAACATTAATGACATGTCGTTCAACCGTCGATAAGTTTAAATATAGTACGCAGTTAAACGCACATCACTATTTTTATTTTAAAACTATTATCGGTACTGTCGAGTGCGTAAAGTTTTAAGTAATAAAGTAATAAAAATATAAGTACTTTTGTGAAGTTTGGTGAAAAATGTGAAAGTTTGATTTTTTGTGGTTGACTATATTTTTATTAAAAGGATTATTAATGACGAAATCTTTGTGAGTATTCTTGATTTTATTTATCTTTTAATAAATAATAACTAATTTATTAAAAGAAATAATAACTAATTTACTAATTTATTAATAAATAATAACTAATTTATAATCTCTCATTATATCCTTTCGCGTATCTTAACTTACTTAGTAGCTTTTAGGGACTATAAACCTTTTAAAGATAACTTAACTATTTATTTATTCAGCCATTTATGTACACATTTAAGTAAACAGACAAGAAACAATCAGAAAAATACTATTACAAATAAATAGTCAGACAAATACTGGCTAATGAAACTGTTTACTGTACCACTAAACCATAATTTGCACGCTCCCTTGAACTTTAATTTCTTTCATGAAAAAGAGGACACAACAATGCAATATGTCGCATCGGAACACAACCAAGATCTCGACACAGTTCGATAATTCCGCGGATTGCGAATTTTCCGCATTTCCTTACTTTTACCAATATTTGTATTGTTTTCTACGAGGCTTGAATAATTCGCAAAACCCCGATATTTGGCCGCTTGAAGCTTACAAATTCTTGTGGCGATTGATTTGAGGGAGCCCTATACGTAGCTAAATATGTGCAGACATCGTGTAGGTAAAATTATATTTGGAAATTGTGTGAAATTGGTTAGTGAAAATTTATTTGTACGCTTCGTTAGTTGGTAGGCACTAGACACATGTTTTTAAATCGATGGATGTGATTTTTTGTCTCACGTTTTTAAGATGCAGCTCAGAAAATTGAATTAATCAGACGTGATAGCAATTTCGAATCAGTATAGCTTTTAGGTTGATTCGAACTATAAAATGGACTATAAAATGTTTCTATTGCACTCCACAAATAAACATATGACCCTTTTTAACCGACCTCAAAAAAGGAGGAGGTTCTATGTTCATCGATATTTTCGTCAATTCTGGACCGATTTTGAAAACTCATCATTTGGTAGGGGAAGCTTGCGGCGTGGTCCCATATAATTTATAAGTGTGATAAACTTCTACAATACATGTTTTTGACATTCATTCTTTTGGAGTTAAACGGACCCTGGCACTCGCCGGACGCTGCCGCGGCACCGCTCGCTACGCAAGTTCGGCTCGTGCATTGTGTGGTCACAGTTCTGACCTAACCTAACCTACCTTTCAGGTATTTTCATTTGCTAAGCCAAGGGATTATGGCATAAATTTAGCCGGCTATAGAAGAAAGAAACTAACCTCAACAATCAAACAAAATAACACGTGACACTGACAATGCAATGCTTACGGCACTTTATAGAGCAGGCAGAGCCACTAGTTTGCCGCAAATATTTTTGTGGCACTCTATAAAAAGCATTGGTATACGCAAAAGTGAACATACCGGACGCACTACAACTGTTCTGCTAATGTCAGATCTTTTAAAATATCTTATAAAAATACATAATATTTTGTACCTATTTTTACATGTTAAGGCCAATTAATTTGCGAGGAACAGGCAGTGATCTAAGCTTTAAAAGATGCAATAAACATTAACATATTGTTAATTAATTGGAATGCATTGTTAATTAGTGAAGAGATATGCGTTAAGACAGAACCGCAATATGTTTATATTAGGGGCAAGTTAAATGATCGAAGGATGATTTAATTGAGTGATAGTGGTTTTGAAATGGTTTTAAAGACATTGAGTTATGTATTTGATAGTAAAGGCGAAGGCTTGAAGAACGTTTATTCTGAAAGTGAGCAACGTCGCATATAGATGTCAAATATTTCGCTGTTTTGATTTATTTGGGAATATTACTGTATAGAAATAAGAAATGTGGCTAACTAGCGAACTAGAATATAATTTTTATTTTTGAAAATTTTGATGTTGTAACCGTTTCAGATATAAAAAAGGCATTTGGAAAGTTTCCAAATACTTTTTTTTACATCTATAAGTAAATATTCAGTGTTACGATATTAATATTTGAATTTCATTATCAATAGTCGCCCAAGAGTAGTAGGTATCCCCTACGAATAAATTTATTATTCGTAGAGTAGAGAGATTCGTCGAGAAGACTAAAACGAACAAAACCTTTTGAGTGAGTGTAGTGTAAAAAGTGTAGAAATAATAGTGACAATGACACATATAAAACACATGAACAAAGTGTTTATAATATTATATCAGACTCTAAGAAAGTGGAACGGACTTGTGTAAAGTACAATCAGCACTATTCTAAGTTTTAAAATAATTATTACGTAGAAAATTAAGTTAGATTAAAATTGCTTATTAGTCTTGTAGGCTAGATTGTAATTCATTATTAAGAACCTGGTTCTTTTTAATTAAAAAAAAAAAAAAAAAATTCGTAGAGTAGGGGAGACCGGGGCCACAATTAACAAAAAAAATACTTTTAGTTGTATCTTCGAAATGATTCAACATTTAGACTTGATTTTTTTGTTAGATGATGCTGTAATTATTCAGGTATCAACATAAATCAAACATAAAACAAATTATGTCTTAAATATAACACTTTTTCTCCAAAAAGTCAGTTGTTAATTCTTACCTCATCTCCGGGGCTAGAATTAACAGCTCTGAGGTAAGTATTAACAGAAGGGGCAACAATTAACATTGTGTTATGCCAACTGATATAGAAGAAAACAAATATATGTATGACAATATTTTTTGGTATTAATAAAAGTGAAATTAATATAGAATTGTATGGAACACATTTTCTTATTAATTTATAATGCATATCAAATACAATTCAGGCAAGTGAATGATGTGATGTCGCCTTTGATACACCTAGCTTAGGCCCAGTCATTGCAAGAGATAGGTATATTAAATCCAGTCAGCACGACGTATCTTTATTACAGGAGACGTCATATATACATCAATAAATATTACAAAAATATTTATTGATGTATTTTATTATTTATGTACACACAATGAAATACATAATATAGATACTACATTTTTAGAGCGTTTATACGTTTTTACTGAGCTCGTGGTAGACCTTTTAGCAGAGGTCTTATGATTTGGGACCAAGAAATCACTAGCATCTTTCTGCATGTCTGATGATTCAGCTACCGGTTCATAAGATATTTGCGCTATCACCACATCTGGGGTAGGTATTAACACGTTAATACTGACCCCGCCAATTTGTTAATTATAACCCCACTGGTACATTTTTAGTATTAAGTAACATAACAAAATATTGGTTAATAATTACACCAATACAGCAATGTACCATTATTAAATATGAAATATGCTTCTAGGAAAACAAAAAACATAATCATTACACCGAATATTTCGAGAATAAATCAAAAAAATTGAAAGTTAAAAAAGTTCGTTACGTGCGTGAAAATGTCGTCCGGTATATAACATATTCGGATGATGCGCAGATCGCAGCTGACTAACCCCGAGCCATGCGGTGTGATCTGGTCGACATATTGAAGCACCCGCTGTAGGTGTAGTGTTTATAGTTTTGGAGAAAATCACTTGTTAATACTTACCTCTGTTAATTGTAGCCCCGGTCTCCCCTATCCCAGTTCACTAGTTATTTTTCTTTCCATAAAGTAATATTGCCAAATTAATCAATACATACAGGTAAATGTTTGACAGCTATTTGCGATGTTGCCAACTTTTACGATAAGCGCTCTTAAACTTATGCTACTTCCTAATCTATAAATATTATAAATCAAAGTCAGTTTTCATGTCTGTCTGTGTGACTGCGTTCTTTTAAACTATGCAATGGATGTTGTTCTAGCATGTGGTTTTCACCATCATTTCGAGAATTGATTACGGAAGATTTATGTGTATTATGTACATTAATATTAAACTTGATTAAAATAAAGAAATATCCATGTTTTGTAAAGTCGCCAAACCCATGTTAAGAGGTCGATACTTTTCATGACGATGGTACACACCACTTTTGAGGCGTTTTGACAATGTAGTATCAGCCCCCCAATTACGCAATGCACGATCAATTTTAAATTGAAACCAATTGAAAAAGATTGCCAGTCCATTGCTTCATAAGTTCGACAAAAAAAATTGAGCAGATTATTTTTTACCAATTGAATTGAATTACCAATTGAAAAAGATTGCCAGTCCATTGCTTCATAAGTTCGACAAAAATAATCTGCTCAATTTTTTTTGTCGAACTTATGAAGCAATGGACTGGCAATCTTTTTCAATTGGTTTCAATTTAAAATTGAAAATGCATTACGTAATTAGGGTGCTGGTATTATTATACGGGTTGAGATGACTCGGGTCGAGCTGTCACTGAACCTGCGAAATATGTACAGGGTGTTATAAAGAAAGTATGATTCTTCCTCTATCAAGCAAAAACAAAGCAAGGAATTGACGTGATTATTTGCATAGTGATAGCTTATGAACCGGAAAGTGATATGAACAAAATTATCTTGAAATAATACTCAATTTCTGTAGGATATACCATGGGATGGAAGCCGCGATAAAAGTTAGTCTATATCAAGTATAAAACTGCTGTAAACTTTTTATAAATAAATAAAACAAAAACTTATTTATGTGCACGTGCAGGTCATTTATTTAAATGATCCTTTTCACTTTCGATTCGATAAGAATGATAATAAAACTAAATAAGGAAAGATATATTATTTTATAATCTTACAATGGCGGTATTGATAATAATACTGTAGACTTGTTATCACACCTAGACAATTCAAGAGATGAAACAACAGATCATTTGTGGGAACCATTTGATGTCTGGCTTTTTATCATTCGGTCTGGTAATATAATTGGCCTGTATATTATTTGCAAACAACAGCAAGTTAAGTTATAATATCAGCAGGTTTTGGTTTAGAGGATAGGATCGCAAGAAAGGTACCAGTAGAGCTATTTTGTAAAAATGTCACCTTTAATCGGCGATGATTTACGAGTTGTAGGTCGTGAGTTCGAGCCCAGGCAGGCACTTTACTTTGTGTATTTAATTTTTTTACCACGGCTCTCAAAACGGTGAATGAAAACATTGTAAAGAAACCGGCGTATCCTAGAACCAAAAATTCGAAGACGTGTGACATCTACCAACCCGCACTGGGCCCGCGTGGTGAATTATGGCCTACTCTCTCTCACAGAGAGAGGCCTGTGTCCCAGCAGTGGGAACATTATAGGCTGATTCTGTAGATTGATTGAATCACCAGTGTTGCTCACACACTGTAGCTTCAGGGGCTTCCACGATGATTCTGAATAAAATAAGTATACCAGCACCATTTCTCAAATAATAACAATATCAGATAAAAAGTTATGACTAACTACGTGTGTTTGATTAAGTGTTCTCACTTCAGTCTACATATGTAATGACTCATGGGAATACCCACTTTGTGAGACCGTGACATGAACCATAGGCCAACCTTGCAGGTATTAATGACCTTACCTAAACTTAAAAGATAATAATTATTTACGTCTACATTATACGTACATTAGCATATCTAAAGCAAATTTGTAGGGCTACTGAAATGAAATGAAATGATGGTTATTCCTGTAAGTACATCTTTTATGACACGTAAATTTTTTGGTCACACAGGTGGTCTAACCTAGGGTTGCCATCCCCAAATTTTGAAAACCAGGAGTAGAAGCCGAAAATACTAGGACATTTCGGATAAAAACAGGACGTAGTATAAGAACAGTAGTTAATTAATAGCAACACGCAATGAAAACTGGTTCAATGAAACTCAATGCTCGCGCACTAGAACTCTCTATCTAGCCGTTACATAGTGAGAGCTCTAGTGCGCTAAAATAGTAGCGAGAAAGAGACAACAGGCAGAGCGCACGATAAACGTAAGGTTGAAGGCGCGAAATTTTATAAACAGGACTTTACTAGGATGCTTTAGAAACCCAGGACGTTACTTAAAAACTATCCAGGGTACCCCAGGACATCCCAAAAAGGACATGTTCTGGGAAAACAGGACGGTTGGCAACCCTAGTCTAACAGCTAGACCACAGAGGCGGTTAAAATATTACTTTTATGTCTTACTTTTTTACTGGATTTTCCTTGTGACTCTTCAACAGTTGCGAATACTTTCTAACTTTCTTACTGCATGTTGTTGATTTGACTTCCCCCAATAATACGTCCTTTTCTTCACTCGAATCGGCACAAACTATACTATACTTCGTTCGAACTCTAGATCTGTGACTTGGCAGTCTGACGATCAGATCACTAAGCAAAAAGAAAGGGATTTTATATTGACCTAAAATAAAAAATGGCATTGGGTAACCAATATTTTTAGTGTATTTTCGCTAGCTGATTTATTTTTCTTGTAAATATCTAATGCGTTTTTCTTTAAAAAAATTACCACTCCTTATTTGGTGGTCTGAATGTGTTCTAAAAGTTTGTCCATCTATTTTAATGGGAGGTTTATATTTTAAAGGTATTCGTAATTACTTATTTACTAACATAATCTTTAGCTAGTTAACATGCCAAGTATGACCTGACATTGTAAAGTCAACGAATTACTTTTGGTAGTCGCAGTTGGCATCAAAGACATTTTGGAACCTAGGAACTTAGACAGAGTTAGTTGACAAAGTTAGTTAGTTTAGAATTCCTAAATTGTTATATGAAGTGAGACCACTTTTAGTTAAGTACCAGAATAAGCACCTACTGTAATAAGAAACCTGGGTTCGATCCCCGGGTCGGACAAAGTGTTATTGGGTTTTCTATCTGGAATTTCTCAGTAGCAGCCCGGAGTCTGGATTTTGTGCTCGATTGATGGCAATAGGCTCGCCCCCTATTACATGGGACTTAAACATAACTGGCGAAATGTGGGTGTATCTACTACAGGTACACCTCTGCCCAACCCTTCAAATTCAAATCATTTATTGTGGATCATATGTTCATAAGATGTTGTGTCAGTTACAGGAAGGTCTGCTATGTCCCGCCATTGAGGCATACAAAATTCATAATGTTACAACAGTTAAAATACAATAATAATCAAATTGTCATGCGATACATAATACATTATTTATATCAAAATTACAAACTAGTCATATTACAAAATAATTTACAAGTCAATTTCACAGTGCTTAGTTCATAGCGTCTAGTTTTTACATTCACCTTCGTTTGTTGTAATAAACCTGGTGCTTCAATGTGTTGTCATCAAGAAATTCTCTTATAGAGTAATAACATTTACTTATCAATAATTCGCGTAGTATTTTCTTTAAGGTATTTAGGTATATCGCTCATGGTTCTGAAAAAGGTGGAAGATTATTTAAGATACGTGGGCCCATACAAAAGATGCTTTGGTGCCAAAGCTTTGTTTTACTGGCTACGGTGCGCAGTTTGTCTTTGTGTCTGGCCCTAGTGCAAAATTCAAATAAATTTGGATTTGATTTTATGAAAATTACAGTTTCATATATGTATACACTAGGGAGAGTTAATATTTTTAAATTCCCTTCCCTACCCTTCGGGGAAACAAGGCGTGATGTTATGTACAGACGCCAGCACATTAAGTTACTACAATCTGTCAAATTTCTTCAATAGATTTTCAACTTTAACGCTAAAGAATAAGGTTCAGTGTTGATTGGGAAAATTTGACAAATTGGAGTAGGTTGATGTGCTGGCGTCTGTATGTAATAAGAAAATAATTCTGGAAGAAAACGTTAAGTCAGCTTTCATGTGAAGCAAATTGACTACCAACCTAAATTGTCCGTGTATTCAAATCACAACTGTATTTTTTTTACAATTATATAAAATGGTTACTTATAACACGGCAAATTGACGTAGAGTGTTAGCTTCATCATCATCATCATTTCAGCCGAAACACGTCCACTGCTGGACATAGGCCTCCCCCAAACGCCACTTTGACTGGTTCTGTGCTTCCCGCATCCTGCGGATTGCTGCGGCCTTAACCAGGTCGATTGAGAGAAGTTCCAATGCTACGTCTTCCGGTACGCGGTCGCCCCTCCAGAGCCTTTCGGCCCCATCGGCAATCTGTTCTGCGAGCAATATGCCCTGCCCACTGCCACTTAAGTTTGGCAATTCTTCGGGCTATGTCGGTTACCTTGATTCTCCTATGGATATCTTTATTTCTGATTCGATCACGCAGCGAAACTCCAAGCATAGCCCTTTCCATTGCCCTTTGGGTGACTTTCAGCCTTCTAATGAGGCCCATTGTAGTTGGGTGATAGTTTGCTTAAAAATTAATTTAATTGACTGTAGGTACTTTGGTAGGCGTAATGATTTTCCCCAAGATTTGTGAAATGGTCATTGTAGTTAGTTTCATATTCAAATGGGCTATATGAACAGCTAACACTACATAACAAGAACTCATTATAATCCTAATCTGACACTAACTCCAATCATTTAGGAACCCTCCCACATCTCTCCTACGCCTCTAAAGTTACAAAAGAAGGATTTTAAATGAAAAGCTCGCCTGTCTGCTTCAAAAGGAAAAAAAGCTACTAAGTACATAACACGTAGATGTGATAATAAGAAAAGGGACATGTTAGTATAAGCATTATCCTTAGCAGAATCTTTCACTTTGTTATCCGAGTTCTGCAATTACCAATCCTTTTGTCAAGAGTGGTGATCATAGTTTTTTATTAAGATCACTCGTGATGTACTCGTAGTTTGCAGAATTAGTAATATTCTTATTAAGCTCAAGTTATGCTGGTTAAAGAATGGGTTCATTCATGTCAATAGAGCACTACAAAACTTTTTCGAACTTAAAACCAACTACAAAAACTTAAAGCTTTTGTCTGCAGATTCGCCAGCGTGGAGGCACAGATTAATACAGATGGGACACTCCGCATTAAAAGCGACTCTTGCTACGACACAATAAAGTGTAATTAAGGCCAAGGAAGTTGCCTCTCTTTCTATCGCGTGACTCTTAGATCTTTTGTTCTGACTACGATACACTCACTAAATTGGCCCAACAAGTCGAGCCCGCCGCGTACTTGTAACTTCATACTTAAACTGCGCAGTGTCTTATCTGTGTTCATCTGTGGTGGAGGTCTAAAATAATCCTGCGGGAACGTCCTACCGGGATAGGATTAGGTTTTTCTATGTCCTAACTCACGGTGAAGGAAAACATCGTGAGGAAACCGGCAGGCATGTCTTAGAACCAAAAAATTCAAAGACATGTGACATCTACCAACCCGCACTGGGCCCGCGTGGTAGATTACGGCCCACTCCCTCTCATAGTGAGGAGGCCTGTGTCCCAGCAGTGGGAACATTAATAGGCTGATGATGATGCTGATGATGTCCTAACTCTGGTCATTGTCTGTCCATGTGTCAAGTTTTATCTTAAGGCGGGCATAGCCCGAGCGCAGTAGGCATTCAACGCTTACCTCAGCCCCCGCAACGAGTAGCGATACGTAACAAATCCCGATGCGCGGGAGCCGCGCGCGCCAAGCGCACCGCTCATGAGTTCACGAACTCGAGTAGGTAGTAAGTTGGGTCACAGAATAGACAAATACAGTAGTATCAACTTGTATTGATTAATATAAGTTGATTTTCTTTTATTTTTCTATTATGTATTTTTTAAGGTTATATATAGATTAGATAGGTATTATATAAACATGAACCTAATGAATAATAGTTAAAGATAGGTATATGTAGGTACTTATAATTTTTTATGAATAAGGTGGATTTAAATTCTGAATTTCGAGGAAATTAGCGCTTTTATTTAGGCATTTATTTAGATGTAATTTACAAATATTATAAGACTAGGCAAAGGCTTTTATTATACTTATTGAGATTTTATTAGGTCTTTGTAGCCTTGTCGAAATATTACGCAGGCACTCGGTACCTTTTTATTACCTATCGACTTCGTTTATATAGTTTCTGCTGCGTGTCGTTGGAACACGTACAGTAGGCCGCACGTCATGTCAGTGGAACAAAACCAGTGTAAGCTGGTCTCTTATTCTAATGAAACTCCATACGTTGGGCCAGCTCAAGGTCATAGTGTTATCATTTATCACAGACGCGCGACGTGTGGTTGACTGTACAATACCTACCTAGCCTAATAAACATTATACAGGGTGTACCAAAAATACACGTCATAAAAATAAAATTAGATTCCTCGTGTCCAGGGATATCCGAAAATACCCCATGTATGTTCCGCGATTTTTTGTAGTTTTCGAGTTATAATTTTTTTTGTATTTTTTTTTGAGTTTTCTTGCTTCAAATATTCATATCATTTTTTGTAGTGAGTATTTTCCAGTTTTTTTTTTGCGACAGTATCTTCTTGAATGTATCTTTCATACTTACGTAAAATAATAAACTTGCTAACATTCTTGCAAGTTACTCAAAAAAGTATCGCTATCAGGAATTTAAGTTTAGGTAAGACTGAAATTTTCAACTTCAATTTAAAAATACAAAAATGAGGTTCCATAGATTCTAGTTGACTTTAAAAACTATGCAAGTTAGCACAAAAAATTAAAAAAAGTTAAGTAATAATCCGTCCGAACCCAGCTGCAACACAGAGCGGTCTGTAGTGCAGCCGCATTTGTTTGTATAATGCAATACAAAGGCGGATGCAACACAGACCTGTGCTGCATTATCTTGTGAATGGCTTAAAGCAGTAATAGTCCGTCCGAACCCAGCTGCAACACAGCGCAATGCATTTATTGTGTGTTTGTGACACCCATAGTTGCATTATGTTACGAATCACTTGAAGTATTATTAGTTCATCCGAATGCTCATGCTTCAATACAGTAATCTTTATAGTAAGTAGTATAATCATAAATATTTATCAGAAGAATGTAATAAAAAAGACAAATACATTAAAATTACATTAAATTTTTCATGACGGACCGTACTGTACTGGTAGTTTTAGGAATACATTTTGAAAATATGGCAGTCAAGATTACTTCATGTTTTTTAGCATTAGGACGGTTAAGTTTTATATTTTCACCAATATTGTGATTTCTTCCTTTCAACAGACTTTTAAAGTCTCTTCTAGTGTCTGTTCGAAATCTAATATGTGTACTCCACAGAGTATTTATTTCAAAAAGTCATTAAGTACTTGTCTTTATTAATAATTTTTCAATAGTTAAACAATTTTTAAGCGATTATTCACGCACGCATGCACTGACTCGTCGCTAGGTCAAGAGCAAACTTACTTCAAAAATCATACATTTTTGTTAGTGTCTCCCGCGATCGGTCTGTAAAGCCACCGCATTCGTGCGACGTTACCATTCCGAACGCGATCATAGTACAGACACTAGTTACCTAGCGATCTACAATGTAGACAGAGCGAGTACTTACCTACATATAAGCTGTACTGCAGTCGGTTTTGTTGAAACAATGTCTTTCGGAACCGATCACATTGCAGACAGTTTTCATACGGATGCGGCTGCATTACAGAGCAGCTCCTTTCTGTGTTGCATCCGCCTTTCTAATTACGCAACCCGGCTACGGGAAAATAAAAGTATGATATGATGATCTAAAAAGTACGAAACAAGAAAATACTTCAGACAGAAATCAAGACATAGGTACAAAAATGGTCAGGGTAAAGCTGTCCTCGTGGAGGCGATCGGCGGCGGTGACCTCTCGCGTCTAGCCCTGGTTCAGGCCATGGTACGGAGCGAGAGGGCATGGCAAGCCGTCACCTCCTTCGAAGGAGGAGGCGGAGCGCATGAGGGAGAGGCAAAATTCGCGCCTTCACACCCCTAGCCGCCGCAGGAGACGCCCTGGGCGTCGGGAACAGGTAGCCGATTTCCGGCCACCGTAGGCGCGAGCTTGCGGACGGAGAGCAATGGGTAGCTCGCCGTCCGATAAGGACCAGGCCCTGGTCAACGACGCGTGCTCCACGCGCGCCTCAAAGAGATGTCAGCACAATTGACGGGGTCCGCTAGGGCCGATGCCTGCCGGGGTTGCGGGAAGGTCCTAAGGGGTGACCGTGGCCTCTGGCAACGTACAGGCAAGCGAAGGAACACGGGTGGGTAAGTTTAGTCAGTAAGAGTCTGACACGTCCTTCCGCTCCGCTCAGAGCGGAAGAAGTCATTTGATGACTTCCCAAGCAAAAAAAAAAATTTAATTAAAAATTCCTTAAAATGATAAAGTTATTACAAGTAATAATTATCAAACCAAGGATTTAATTTTTGTGAGGTATCACGTAAGCCTCACAAAAATTAAATCCTTAATTAATAACTAGTAACTAAATTTAAGAAGGACGATGATTATTACGTTTCATTTCTAAAAGAATTAATATTCCACGATAAAAATTGCAAAAAATTTGACATAATTTATTAAAGCAGTTCCCACGGAATTTTCAAGTTCAAAAAAATAATTATAACTCGAAAACTATCAAGAATCGCGGAACATACATGGGGTACTTTTGGATACCCCTGGGCATGAGGACTCAATTTTTTTTTTATGACGTCTCTATTTGGGCCACCTATTTTAAAGCTTAAAAGGATTTAAAACCTACCCACCTTCGAAGGCCGATTACAGCAAATAATAGAAGTTAAGTTCTAACTTTTTTTTATTTTTTGTGCAGCTTAGGAACTTGCATAGTTTTTAAAGTCAACTAGAACATATGGAACCTCATTTTTGTATTTTTAAATTGTAGTTGAAAATTTCAGTCTTACCAATAAAAACTTAAATTCCTGTTATCGATACTTTTTTGAGTAACTTGCAAGAATGTTAGCAAGTTTATTATTTTACGTATGAAAGATACATTCAAGAAGATACTGTCGCAAAAAAAAAATATCTGGAAAATACTCACTACAAAAAATGATATGAATATTTGAAGCTCCACGGGCAAGACAACTCAATAAAAATACAAAAAAAATGATAACTCGAAAACTACAAAAAATCGCGGAACATACATGGGGTATTTTTGGATATCCCTGGACATGAGGAATCTAATTTTTTTTTTATGACGTGTATTTTTGGTCCACCCTGTATAAAAATGAATCCCTATTTCCTTGGTCACGGCATCACGTGTGAACGGCTGGACCAATTTCGCTTATTCTTTTTTTGTTGTGTTTGTTATCGTAAGGAGACGGTTCTTAGGATAGGTAGGTGAAGGTAGGGTAGGTAGGTAGGTATGTAGAATAGGTAAGTAGATATATAGGTAGGTAGGTAAGTAGGTAAAGTAGGTATGTAATCTGCTCTCGCAATTTATCTGCCAAACATGTAAACAAACACGAGATTTTCACTTAGACAAACATCAACTTTATGCTAGTGTAAATAAAGTTGATTTTAGACCGACTTATCTTCTCTCTTATATCATTAAATAAATAATAAAAAAAAATAAAAAAAAAATGAAGTTGTAGCGCAAACTGAACCTTATGTGTAGGCATTACAGTTGTTTTTCCTAAAACTCGTGTTTGTTTACATGCTTGGCAAATGAATTGCGAACGCAGATTAGGTTGGGTAGGTAGGTAGTAGGTAGGTATGTATGTATGTATGTCGGTAGGTAATTAGGTAGGGTAGGTAAGTAGGTAATGTAAGTAGTAAGGTAAGTAGGTAGGATAGGTAGGTGCGCCGTAGATAAGTACTTAGTTCTACCCTTGCGGAACCGGGGGGGCGGGCAGCTAGTAAACATTATAAAAACCACCCGGACCATCTCACCGGGATGAACTATGGCGGCTTTATGCGCTGTGATATAGGGTTCATATTCAATTATTTTACACACTTCATGCGGTTGGTAAATCTATTCTGCAAGAAAAATAAACCATTATAACTTTTGCGCGCGCGGTGTCTGTATTCACATTGGCATAGGGTTTACATTCAACTGTTTTACACACATAATATTTGCAGTTTGTAAATCTATTCCACGTAGGTGAAGTAAAATACATGTACATTTAAATAATGTAGGTACCTATAATAATATTGCCAAAGCATCCTACCTACCTTTTTGTTTACTCAGCCTTCGTAGACCCAGCCACGGTAATATTATCATATAATATTATAATGTTCCCACTGCTGGGACACAGGTCTCCTCTCACAGAGAGGAGGCCTGTGAGTAGGCTGTAATCCACCACGCGGGCCCAGTGCGGGTTGTTAGAACCAAAAATTCGAAGAGTCTTGGAATTATTGGTTCTAGGACATGCGGCGTTTCTTCACGATGTTTTCCTTCACCGTTTTGAGAGTAGTGGTGATGAAATTATTTACACAAAGTAAAGCGCCTGACCTGGGGTCGAACCCACGACTCGTAAGTCGGAAACATTACCACTGGGCCACCACTGCTCTCTAATAAAAACTAAGGACCTGAGAAACTAAGAACCTAATAAAAACTAACTATTGAAAAATTCAACTATAATTATAAAGGTACCTATTATTATTTACAATAAATTTTTGGCTCAGCCGGTAACAGAACTTAGCGGGGGTGGCGGGTTCGCAAAAATTGGCACACGTCCGACCTCCAACACGTTCCGCTCGGGACTGAATGACCCGGGGCGAGCGCATGAAAATATGAAAACGCTTGATTTTGTAATTAGTGATATAGATATTTTCATATTTCACATTATGATGGCCGTTTTATATCACATTTTTTACGACCTTTATTATGGTATAAGTTTTATTATTCAAAACCTAATATAACTCAAATAAAATTAGAATTAGATCACAATTTAGACGTGTCTTTACGATTTAATTGGATGCAGTAAAGTGCAAGTAATCGTGTATCGAACGGCCGAAATATCTAGATCAAGGTGTGAAATATATAATATGTTTTTTTCAAAATTTTATTATGTGTTATCTACGAATAAAATACGATACAAAACGACGTTTTTTCGGACATCCTCGCCTTAATCAGCCGAGTAACAACCTTAGCTTTGGGTTTTGCAGCTGAACTCTTCAATTATCGTTCACTAGTTCCGCCCCGCAGTTTAACCCGCATAAGTTCCGATCCCGTAAAAATATCGGGATAAAAAGTATTTTATGTCATAGCTCAGATCCTGGTCTACTCATGTGCCAAATTTTATCCAAATCCGTCCAGCCATTTTAGCGTGAAAGCGTAACAAACAAACTCACTTTCGCATTTATAATATAAGTTAGGATTGTACTCAAGAGGGCCTTGTTTAAACCCTGATGGGACAATATCTATTTATAATACAGACACGTCTATTTCTGAACAAAGATATTTATTCAAAAGCAATCAGACTCTTTGATCATTGAATTGGTTAGACAGAACATGTCTCTGAAGGTTGGCAACTGTCCAGCAATCGCGGGGTTCTCCAGGAATTCGCCCTCAAGCTTTCAACCGTTTAGGGGAGTGGTATAATTAGTCCTTAAGACTCATAATTGTTTGCTATAAGAAGAAAAATTCTTTGGGATGTTACAAACAATTTTTTATAGATGCATTATTCACAAATTGATAAAAATGAGCAGTTTGATTGTCTGTCTTAATTTTACTAACTGCCGAACCCAATAGTCTATAACCAGATTTGGCATATTGGAGATAAAAAACCTTTCTATCTATGGTTTTAAACGTCACAATAATCTGTCAGAGAATTTGTGACTTTATGGATTTTTGTGGGATGACATGACATTCAATGACAGATAGAATTACTCTGTCTACCATAAATAGCGATCTGCCTTCTACTGAAAATAGGTTGTTAGGTTCGGCCGCTAAACAGCCTGCCAGTAATAGTTCGATTCAAAGTTAATGGCGGCTCGGAAGTTAGCTATCGCTGCGCAGTACCCCACCCCTCACCCCCGCTGACCCATGAATTTGTTACTGCGCAGCGACTCGCCTCATGTTCCGAACCGCCATTAAGTTTGAATCGAGCTGTACCAATGACTTAATCTCAGTTAACTTTCACAGTAACGAAAGTCCCTCTTTTATTTATCTATGTCGTTTTTTAAAAGGGGCCTCACTAAATAAACCCAACTTCACAAGAAAAAGGTCATTTGTAGCACATAATTGAAACACTAATTCACAGTGAAATGCTCCTCAAATTAAAAGCTCGCAACAGGTTGATCGGTATGTTTAAAGAACTCGTTTGTGCCACTGTCTGCAGTACTTTCTTATCACATGTTTCATTTAAAATGTTCACGTGGTTTGGGTTAAACCCTGTGTGTGGCTCCTTTGACGAGTAGTTATTCAAATTGGAATTATTGTTTTTTATTGCAACACTGAAATTTGAATATAAATATTTTAAAAATGTAGCAGCCCGGAGTTTGGATTTGTGCCCGGTTGATGGCAATAAGCTAGCCCCTATAAAGCCTCCTGCAGACTGGCGCAACGCGACTCTAACAAAGTCCAGTCTGCACGAGGTTTAACACGGGACTTAAATATAACTGACGAAATGTTGGTGTACTACAGGTACACCTCTGCCCAACCCTTCGAGGAAACAAGTCGTGGTGTTTATTATGTTGTAATGCTTCATCCCCCAATAACTTCCGCCAACGACGTTTCTGCCATTCACAAAGAACCCATCCTCTCTTTCAAGTTCTACAAAAAAAAAACATAATCTTATAACTGAACATCATGTCCCACATAATATTATTAATTAACCAACAACCAACGCTTCACAAAGTTCCGTACGAAAGCTTTATATCATAAAAATCTCTTTTTTATTGGATAACAGTCTCCCTAGCCATA
The DNA here is from genome assembly GCA_948150665.1 of Conistra vaccinii. Classification (NCBI taxonomy): domain Eukaryota; kingdom Metazoa; phylum Arthropoda; class Insecta; order Lepidoptera; family Noctuidae; genus Conistra; species Conistra vaccinii. Next base: position 17,533,708 of record OX411338.1, on the reverse strand, counting down.
AGCCGTGAACAAACAGGACTCAATCCCTGTAATCTCTGCTGACAGAGTACCAGCTCTAACTTTGTCACTAAACAAGCTATTTCTGTCTTATTATGGCTTTGTCGTGCTAACTTGAAGTGTCGGCGTAATCTGAAATGTTGTTAAAGTTGTTTAGTCGGTAAATCTGCTTATGTAAGTAGTGTTTTTAAACTTGAAAGTTTTTCTTTCGGCTTAGCTTAGCTGCACACTAAGTGCATGTTTTAGTAATAAGTTTAGCCAGTTAGCAGGTTGGTATCGGAGCTGACTGTTCAGGCTACGATGGACTATCATAATCGTATAGTTATTATCATCACAAGTAGGCGTTCTTTAAATGTACGCCTAACTTAGGCCAGTTGGAAACGATTGAAACCTGGAAATGATCAAAAAAAAAATAATTGACACAAATTATTTAAAAAAAATCCCCTTTGCATTTACTTTCCTGATAGCTTTCTGTGATAGCTTAGTGGTGAGACCGTCAGACTGCCAAGCCATTAGGTCTCGAGTTCGAACCCAAGGCACGTACTTTTCAGATTCATGTGCGTATTGTATAATTATCACTTGCTTCAAAGAGGTATTTCTCGACGGCATGTGAAGCCAAATCAGATTCCCATGGGCGGCTTTAAAACTCTGTCACCAGGTTATTCACTAACCACACGAAGAGAAGAATAACAATATAAACGCAAGTACCAGCTGCTCCTCACATCAAATATCAAAGGAAAGCCATACCCCAAAACAATGAAAAGCGAAAAAACCCTTGTGGACGTAAAAAACCAATAAATGTTGTATTATGTGATACGAGACGCAAAACATTCCAATACGGAGGTCATGGGGTGTGACCCGTTACAAATGCCAACTATTTGTGCTCAAATGCCAAATATATTATAATTGATTCTTAATCGTTTTGAAATTGTTTGCTGTTTGACCAAAATTATATGAGATTTTAAATTAAAAAAATATCGACAATTGCCCTAACTTCGCCTGGCATCCAATATTTGCCTACAATGAAAATGCTGTAATATCTTTTTCATTTTCAATCGAAACTTTGAATTCTCATAAAGAGCTTTAAGTTTCGTTTTGTATTAATTTAAACTACTTGGAGCGCCTGAAGCTGAGAAACTGAAAGTGCCTTAAAATGGATATTCAACAATTCTGATTATTTTAAATCACCAAGAATCAGATCTAGGTGATTCAGATTATCCATGAATGCACATACCTAACTTAATCATAGCATGCCATCGAATTCACGAACATATCCCAATATTAAGTACTGAAACTATATCTATATAAATGTAGGTAAGTATTCCCCAGATTCTCTTGGCTCATAAAATCACAGAGTAGATTATCTGTCGTACTGTATGTGTGCAATAAACTGCATACAAAATGAATGCGTTTATTAAGGGAAGGGGAACATGCAACATGAACATGTCCAAGTGTTTCGGTAATAATGTTGTAAATAGGAATGTTTATTTGTTTGTTGCTTAAATAATGCAATTACAAAGTGTTGTGACGAGGTAAATTAGGTACTTACGGTTCAAAAGATGACGCTTTTTTTGACTCGGACACACAGATACAGACTGAAATTTAAAAGTTCTTCCAGAAACTTGGTCCAACACAGAATTATAAAATAAAACTGGGCATTTTCCGACTCCAAATAAGCCTCGTCAAAGAGGAGTTCGTCATTATTTTTAAAGGATGGACAGGAGTACCTACGAATCTGTTAGTAACTTTATGTACCTAAGTTAACAATTACTTTCCAATCTAGTAATTGATGTATAAAGCATTGTTATTCCAACAAACCAAAATATTATAAACAAAATACGAACGACGCCGCGGGCTTCTCAAGTTCAGCTTGGCAACACACCAAACTGTTTTGGTAATGAGGTGAACATCATATTCACTACTATGTACCTAGATTTTAATGCAAGCTTTCATTTAAGTGGAAATGTGCTTTATTTAGACATGATTTAGACCCGTGATTTAGACTTACTCCACATTTCTAACATTTTAGTTAGCTAAAGCGAGAATGGTCGGAGAGCTACCGCATTGCAATTTCAGTATGCGAGCTAGCGGAGCTAGGATTTGTTTTTTTAAATTCTGATAAACGTTTTGCTACATTGAGTCGTATTTACTCCTAATTATTACATTTAGAAATATTTATCATGTGGGAATCGAACGGGTTCGAATTTTTTGGAAGGAAATCACTAAGCCACTGCGCCTTTATTTCATTTTTATTTTTATTATTGGAGTACTTCAAGAATAACAATTACCTTTACGATTTAAAAGATCTTAAGGAAATCCTATCCGAAAACAAACAGATTACCCACTTTTATATCTACTAATAACTTCACCCATCAATCTTCTTTCTTCGAACGCACATCAAACGAGTTCCTCCCACGTTCGAACTACCCACAAAAACGGGCAAAAAGCTTCCTAATCAAATTCCCTACCCCCCTTTATCCCTATTACCTTACTCCGGTCAACTAACACCGTGTCTTTGAACGGATAAAAAGACACAAGTCCATAACAACAAAAGGACAGACCCCATCTTGTCGTCTGCCTTGAATATTTTTTGAAATTCGATATCCTTAACGGTTCGTAATGTCAGTTGTGTTTCCAAAGAGGTTTGAATTTCCTTTCGCGGATATATTTTTATTTGAATGTTTTTCTGTTATTTGTGTTACCTTTGTAGGACAGGTTTATTTAGTTACATAGTTTGTCGTGCAGCGGTAGTTTAAAAAAAAAAAATTATGCTGAAATGCTTAATCTGGAATTTCTCTGTAGCAGCCCGGACTGCACTTAACAATTATTTAAAGAAATCAATGTGTTTCTATTCAAATACGAGATTTAAACCCACGAATTGCCAGAGCGAGCCTTCAGCTTTATCACTAAGCACTGGACCAAGGAACATTCAAAATTAAATTATACTCATTGGCCTCAAAAAAGAGCAACTATAACAGATGATTCAAAACGAGGTTATTAGTACTTAATAAAGACACGGTTGTTATTGGAGTATGTTAAAGTCGCTTTTTCCTCTAACTGTAAATATTCGTCATTTACACAAACTTGTATAGAGACCCTGTCATAAATCAAAAACTAATTTGAAACAAGACACCTGAATGGTTAAAAACACTAGTGGAATAAAAATCAATCAATCTGATGAATAGTTAAATACCTAACTGGGTATTTGCTTAAAACTTAGCGGCAATAGATTAATAATACTACCTCATCTAATTTTTATAGCATTAAGGAATACCTTGAACATAAGTTGTGTTAATAATTTTGCATGCTTTAGTCTTAAGCAAAACATGTATGATCTCATCCTTAACTCATGTACCACCTTTGTATACCATGTTTTAGGCAAATAAATAAATACAAATACAAATACAAATTAAACGGTAAAGGAGATTGCCTAGGTTTGGACCAAGTGCTGCCTAGGAATGTGAGTTGGTCTAGTGGTACTGTAGCATACACATGAACTATAAAAAAAAAAAAAAAAAAAAAAAAATCCCAGGAAAAATAAATAAATCCAGTTTTTGTGATAATGACTAATCTTGCATTATACAACGTTTTTGATATATGTTTTCTCAAAAATGTATTTATAAATACCCCCCTATACTCCCTTATGGACCCAGCATCCGCGCCCCCCCCCCCGCCCGTGCCGTTAGCGAGCGTTCGCCTAATTTTAATTTAGAATAGTTTATGCCCCTGGATGGAGACTTTTAGTGTAGTAGCTAAAGGCAGCCACAGGAAAGTTCGGTTAACCAGCCAGGACCTTAGTGGTCAGCTACGAGATGCCAGAATTTAAAAAAAAACCGACTACTTTTTGCTGTCTTACGTCACTTGTGATCCATTTTGGTGATACATAGCCTTCATCATTGCTCTTTGGGTGACTTTTAGCCTTATGATAAGGCCCATTGTGAGCGACCACGTTTCAGTGCCATAAGTCATCACTGGCAACACGCACTGGTCAAAGACTTTCGTCTTGAGACACTGTGGTATGTGGGACGAGAAGATATTGCGTAGCTTCCCGAACGCTGCCCAGCCGAGTCGGATTCGACGATTGACCTCTTTCTCGAAGTTGGACCTACCTAGCTGGACAGTTTGTCCTAGGTAAACATACTCGTCTACAACTTCGAGCGTAGCGTTTCCGATCTTTATGAAAGTGGGTGTTACATGGGCATTTGACATGACCTTTGTCTTTTCCATGTTCATTTTAAGACCTACACTTTTGGAGGCTCTACTGAGGTCATCAAGCATTATACTGAGGTCCTAAATGGCCTCAGCCATGATAACTATGTCGTCGGCAAACCGAAGGTTAGTGATATACTCGCCATTGATGTTGATGCCTAGCCCTTTCCAGTCCAGAACCTTGAAGACATCCTCCAGTGCAGCGGTGAATAATTTCGGAGAGATAACGTCTCCTTGTCTCACACCTCGCTGCAGAAGGATAGGTTTCGAGGTCTGGTCGTAGAGTCGGACTGACATACTCACACACCTTTTTAAAGAAGAGTACTACCACACCTCTGTTCCATGCGTGTGGTGTTTTACCCCGAGTATGACGGAATCAAACAGCTTCTCGAGAGCCTTAAGAACGGGTTTCCCACCGGCCTTTAGGAGTTCCGCCGTAATTCCGTCATCACCGCCGCGCCTTGTTGTTTTTAAGCTGCTTTAGAGCCATTCTAATCTCGTACAAGCTGACGTCCGGGATATCTTCGGTATAGTGTCGGGTTAATCTAGCTCTTGGGTCGTTTGCCACATTCGTAACGGGGTTACTGGTTGACGTGTATAACTGTCCATAGAACCTCTCAATAGTTCAAGTTTGGCGGATACGATCCTGCCATCATCGGTCTTCAGTTTTGCAAGCTGGCTCTGCCCAATATCGCATCCTTAATGCGGTCTGCACTAAAGCGGTGAAGGTCGCTTTTCAAGGACTTAGAGATCCGTCTATTGAGCTGCCGGTAGTTGACCGCATCGTCTAAAGATTGGAGGATCATCTCGCGCCTCTCCTTCATGAGCTGAATAGTAGGATCAGAGAGCTTCTTGTTTCCATTTGTACGACGGGTCTTAAAGATCTTGGACCCGACCGTATGGACAGTTTCCACGAACCCATCGTTAAAATCGTCCACGGAGCTCCCTAGGCACTCGAAACGATTCTGAAGTTTGAGCTGAAAGCTCTCGGGGTTTTGGACTTGGATTGGTGCTGGACGGAGCGTAGACTTCATCAGTCGAGATCTTTCCAGCTTGATAATTAAGTTCAATGTGCCTCTTACCATGCGGTGATCGCTTCCGGTTTTCACCAAGTTGATCACAGAGACATCATTGAATACTTGCTTCTTCGTCGACATAATGAAGTCAATCTCATTTTTTGTTGCCCCATCAGGGCTCTGCCAGGTCCACTTTCTGTGCTCACGTTTTTTGAAGAAGGAATTCATCATAAAGAGGCCTTCCTTCTCCATAAAACTGGCCAGTAGGTTACCCCGGTGGTTCCGACGTCCAACTCCAACTACAACATCAAAATACAATTACTACAATTATAATTGAATGCACAATAACTGTTTAATACTTGATTTTGTACATTTGTTGCTACTAAGTTAATTTTTTCCAATAAAAATATTCAAAACAAGAGACTGTTTTTCTTTGGACTCCTGGGATAGATTTTTATGCGCTTTGAAATACAGGTTAGTGATGGTCTGAGGAACAAAATGCACTATGTGAGTATTCTAGGCAGCACTTGGTCCAACTTCCATACAAAATTAGGCAATGTCTTTTTTCGGACTGGAGAGTCAAAAGTAAACCATACGATACCACGACCTTAGTTTGAGAGGTCAATTATGATGAGGATAATGTTCAAGAAACAGTCCTCCAACTAAAAATATTGTTTTCAGAGCTTCTCATAAAACAGGAAATATCAATAACAACTTCAAAAATAATAGGTACAACTAGTGAACAAAAGAAAAAGGTCAAACAGTGGTGGCGCAGTGGTGACGACATCGACTTACGTACGAATTGTAGGTCGTGGGTTCGAACCCTCACAGGCGCTTTACACTGTGTAAATAATTTCATCACCACTGCTCTCAAAACTGAAAACGGTAAATGAAAACATCGTGAGACCAAAAATACGAAGACGTGACATCTACCAACCCGCACTGGGCCCGTGTGGTAGATGACAGCCCACTCCCACTTGAACAGAGGAGGGCTGTGTCCCAGCAGTGGGAAAATTATATTGGTTTTTTAGTCTATGCTAGATAAAGTGGCAACACTACGGCTATCCGTACTAGCCGAAGAGAAATGGCGTGTAATGTTGTGTAAAAGAAAATAAATAACTGATTTGACGAATAGCAAATGGTGCTTTACTTCCACCCACATACTGCAATGAAAAAAACTAAAAACTATCATGTTTATCCATTGATAAACATGATAGTTAAATTTAGTTTTTTTATATATTTAGATATGTATTATTTTATTACCCTAGCGTTTAATTTACTGTTTATTATATTCCACAGTTAATCTGTGAACAGCGTTGTGGACTGCAGTATTGTAAAAATGTTATGTATATCTCTTTTTCTATACTTTATATTGTAACTGTTTGTTGTTCCTTTTGAATAAAAAAAAAAAAGCAAGTTATCCTTAAAACATTATAGATTGATTATGCTTAACCACTAAAAACTAAGTTTTAACAAAACTCTAGCTAACTTAAATCAACGGTGTTGTTCACCTCTATTACACCTGACAGTTTCAAATGGACCTCACACCTCGAATACTCGATCCCCGCTTATTGATGCAAACGATTTAACTCGATTCTCAAACTAAAGGGTGCCTCAGTCGAAACACGTTTGCGAGTACTTACTAAACTAAGTTGCGATACTTCGGATAGACCTTTTTTTAGGGTATTGAATGTTGATAATGCACTTTCTATCTTCACTAAACATCATATGGCCACGATAATATTATTTATAATACTAGCTGCCCGCCCCGGCTTCGCATGGGTAAACTTATCTAGGTACCGCGCACCTACCTAACCTACCTACATACCTACTTTACCAACATACATACCTACCTACTTGCATACCTACCTACCTACCTACCCTACCTTCAACTACCTATCCTAAGAACCATCTCCTTACTTTAAAAAACACAACAAAAAAAGAATTAGCGAAATTGGTCCAGCCGTTCAGGCGTGATGCCGTGACCAAGGAAATAGGGATTCCTTTTTATTTATATAGATAGATAGCTGATTACCGTGGTATGGCTCTTCGTGTCTGATGTGACCGCTTACCTATATCTTCAAAAGTACACAATTCATTTTGATGCGGTTTTCATAGTCATTTGAAACATTTAGTCCAGAAGGTTTATGTGTATAATACACACAAAATCTCACACAGAAATCCCGATGATTTGACATGTCGCCATTGCAATGCGACACAAAAGGGGCAGGTCGCTAGTTCTTCTTCTTCTTCCTAGCCTTTTTCCCAACTATCTTGGGGTCGGCTTCCAGTCTAACCGGATGCAGCTGAATACCAGTATTTTACATGGAGCGACTGCCTAATTATGACCTCCACAACCCAGTAACTGGGTAATACGATACCCTTTGGTAAGACTGGTGTCAGACTTTCGGGCTTCTGACAACTCGTAACGACTGTCAAAGACTTTCGTGCTTAACGTGCTTTCCGAGGCACGGAGGAGTCTCGGTAAGTAAAGATGGTCACCCATCCACTGACCAACCCCGGCAAGCGTAGCTTAACCTGATGGATCGACCCGTGCGGCTTGTTATTACATAGCCACGAGCTCCTCCGAGCCTCCGAGGGGCAGGTCGCTAGTTAGGCTAGGTAATCTCTTTTCATTTGTGAGCGCTTTCAGTGCATTAATTGTATTGCACTAGCTATGACAGCTTATGAAAAGGGCCACGTTTTAATATTTTGTTTCTATGAGATGTGTATATTTTGCAACAAATTTCGTCTCGTTTGATGTAAAAAAGACCTATTGAAACATAGTTCTTATAATTTGCACCCTCTTTTTTACGTTAACTAGGGTAGATACTTTCGTAATTACCGTGATTATATAGGTAGGTACGAGTTCTAACTTAATGGCGGCACGGAACATGAGGCGAGTAGCTGCGCAGTAACGAATTATTCATGTGTCAGCGGGGGTGAGGGGTGGGGTACTGCGCAGCGAGTGGCTAACTTCCGAGCCGCAATTAAGTTTGAATCGACAGAAACAGGAGGCGGTAGGCTGTAGGCTGGTAGTTATGGATCAATTCTGTGCCATTAGTAGGTAAAATTGAATGTTGAAGAACCTTTCTATTTTTCTAATTCTCAGATACATCTTTTTTTACGCGAAGATGCAAAATGTTCATCTTCATAATACATTACAACTCCGGTCGTCGTCGAGCTAAAGCTTTCTTGCCACTTGTAAGTTTTATACTATGTAATTAAACGAATATATTACCCAATATATGTTTTGCGAATTTGATCCTTATTACCTACTACTAGGAGGAACGTAGGATTCTCTCGACGACCGGCAAAACATTATCACAAATGTTTACAAACAGCGCCCTCTAAATGTCATTCAAGTGCCAAAAGATCCATCAGATAATACATTGGATCTCAAAATATAGAACGCAGGATATTTTTAGTCTGTGTTGTTACATGGTTTGTAACTTATCCGCAAATGCAGCTATGTTTTCGCTTTTATCTTTGAGTCGAGACGAGAATAACATTGGTCAAGCTTCCAGCTCTCTAAAATGAAAACAGACTGGAACAGTGTTGTAAGTTAAACCTACATAATATAGGATCATATAAAAATCATACAGAATCGAAATGTCACGTATACAATACAATTTTTCTTTTATATCATCATTTCAGCAGAAAGACGTCCCACGCACCGTCACTTCAACCAGTTCTGTGTTTCTCGCACCCAGCGGATTCATGCGGCCTTCACAAGGTCATCGATCCACCTTGTGGGAGGTCTTCCAACACTACGTCCTTCTTTTGAATACACTGTCCTATTCAGTAGGCATGTCTTCCTTATCAGGCAAGCATTTGCAGGCTCAAAAGCTCACGTACCTATGCAATATCGAGGCGTGAATCAAATATCTGTTGGCCTTACAAATATTAGTTTCGTGCGCAATTCGAATCTTTAACAAGGAGGATTATTGCTCAGCTGTGCGTCACTTCAGTCCTTGCCAATGTAGTGTAATAAGTTTCTAGCTACTATTAATATATCTTAGAAACCCTATGCCATGTGCAACTTGCATGCTTCAATAGCTAGAGTTTCAATAAGAGCCTTTGGCGCTTACGTGGGAAATGAAAACGATTCTGATTAATAATCTGCGACGAGCGTTTAAAATTGAGATGTCGTCGGGAGTCTTTACTTGCAGCTGTAGGTAATATTGCTTCAGACATTCGTTTGAGACTTGGAATATAATCTACCGATTTATAGATATGAAAGTTCTTTTTTTATAGCAAAAGAACGAATTCGGGACACTGCACATCTGCTTAGGTAATTTTGCAATAAGCCGGTACCCTATACTGCTAGTTATATTGGTCATAAATCATGCTGTAAGCATTTTTTGGAATAAAAATACTTACACTTTAAAAAAAATACTGCCGCGTTGGTCTAAGAGTGGTCGCGAGCGCTATTGCTGAGCATGAGGGTTGGATTCCCGGGTCGAGCAAAGTGTTATTGGGTTTTTCCATTAGGGTTTTTTCAATAACAGCCCCGGGTCTGGATTTGTGCCCGGTTCGTGGCAATAGACTCGCCCCATAGGAAATGGGACTTAAACATATAACTGGCAAAATGTGCGTATTATGAGGTCACCTGAGCCTAACCTTAATTTTTTATTATCTTCCCCTGTTCTTTTTGCCATCTCTGGGGTACCACTCTATCATAACTATACTCCTCTTGTCTTAAGTGCCTCTTAACATGTGGCCTCTCCATCTCCTCTTTTGTAAGTCTACCTTTTAATTAATTGTATTTGTCTCTTTGTCCTCAGCGGAAATGGTTACCATGTGGCGGTAGTGTGCGTGGTGCTGGCGTGCGCGGGCGCGGCGCTGTGTGCGCCCGCGCAGCTGTGCGCCGGCGCCGCCGACGACGACCCCAGGGCCGCGCGCTTCTGTCAGGCGCTCAACACCTTCCTCGAACTGTACGCTGAAGCCGCTGGGGAGCAGGTGCCCGAGTACCAAGGTATGAGGAGTTTGGATGATGATTGTGTTGGCTAAGTGAAGCGACGATCTTATTTATTTATATATACTTTATTGTACACCAGATTATATTAGATAGATTACAAAAAGAAAAAGTAATACACTACAAAATATACAATGGCCGGCCTTAATTATTGCTTTCTACGATCTCATCCAGGCAACCTTGGAATGGACAGTGAGTTTCTGGACATAAAATAGGGCTGTCTTTGGTGCACATAAAAAGTATATATAAGTGAAATATAATATAATAGATACACAGATAAATGCTATATAATAGATGCATACATACTAACTATAAGCAACGAAAATAAATGACGATTATTATTACAGCTAACGACGAGAACAAAATCATAACGACAAGTAATGTTCTTTCACGAGTCTTTTAAACACAGGCAACGATTGCGCGCGCTTTGATCTTCAGATCTGGTAGGGGCGAGCCTAGTGCCATTAATCCAGACTGGGACGAGAGCAGAGGATCGAGCTTTGGAGAGGCTTATTTTCAGCTTCTAATGGCTGATGATGATGATCATAATGATAGACGTTAAAGGTTTTCATCGGGGATATGGAAAAACGCTAGAAGCATGTTTTTTATCTGAAGTGATCTACTACATGTTTTTCGAACTGTCGGATGGCCTACTCGTTAATGTTAATTGACTGACTATGACAACTACAATAATTTTTTGTTAGTCACTTGCTCAGACTGCCCACTACCTGCCATCATAAATTCCGAGCGTCTTTGCATTGCAAACGTCACCTACGAATAATATTAGCTTCACATGTGCATATTATTTCACCCTGATTAAGAAACTAGCAGACTTAAAATAATAATAATTATGTACTAGTATATAAAAGAGGGGAGGGGGGGGGACAATCATAGGGCATGGAAAAATTCGTCCGCATCGCTGTCATCAGGAAAAGTGCCCAAAAGGCTGGCAGCATTGCCACGTTGTATGGCAATGCTGATTCTTTGGCCGAAGAATAGGCCAGCCCTCTAGTCACGTGTAGAGTCACCCAACCGTTTGGCGATGTCTAGAAAAACCACGTGGGCACTCGGACCCCATGGCCCTAATGTGTTTCAACCCCAAACGGCTCAAACATATATTATAATTCCCAATAAGATTGGAATATTTGCGCCGTTTGAGGTTTTCCGCACCTGCGGCAGCAGCCCCAGCACAGCTCGCCGTGCTAGGAAGATGGGATGGCGCAAGGGTGTCGACACACGTTGCATCCCATACCAAAGACCTGCCAACCTTTCAAGGCATTATAGTCATACCGTCTGGTCTCTTCCCATCGTTGCGTGCCAAGCCATTGGGTTCTAAAACATCTGGCTGGCTGGCTGGCTCTTGATGACGGATGATGTCATTTCACCCTTGAATGTTTTCAAGGGTGAAATGACATCATCCGTCATCAAACAACTTCTGCAATTTAATAAAAAAATGTTCTTATATGTTTCTCCTCTCCCCAGCCCTGGTCCGCGACTACCCACAACTGCTGGACACCGGCATGAAGAGGCAAGACGTGGTGCACTCGTTCCTGCGCTTCGGTCGCCGGCGCTGACGCGTCGCGCTCCCGCAGCGGCCACGCCGCGTCCACGCCCAACCACCGCAACCCACACGCAGCGACCAGGCTTAGATTGTTTGTTAATGTAACATACATTTAGTTCTTTACGTTATTTCGTCCAAAATATTTAAAAGTTCCTTTATAATGTAAGGCCGATCGAAATGCTAGGTATCCGAACTGCGAAATTTAAAAAAATAACTCATTCAACGTCGAGATGTCAACACCACCGGACGTCTAAACCTCTCTCTCCAAATTTAATAGACTAGAATTAGAACTTATTATAATGAAATGTACTTATTGCTAAAAGTATTAATAGTATTTAATATGTAATTAAACGATCTTGTTGTCAACATTTTTGTGGCATTTCATTTGATAAGTGTAAGAATATTTAAATAATTATTATGATGTTTTAAATAAATAAAGTACGTATTTATGACAAGCTTTTTGATATTTTTCTCGAATCCACTACACTGTGTTACATACATATTATATACATAAACACACGCCTTCTTCCCATAGGCAGATACCTACTACAGAACGCCACCTTTACGATCTTTACCCCGAGTACACACTCTCGCGAGTGCAACTCGAGGAGGCCCTTTTACGAGCCACGGCAAACGGAGGCTACACTCTCATTTTATTCAGTTGCCGACGCTTCGCGGCTCGCGTCCTTTGACTCCGGTCTAAAAACCCCGACACCGAGCAGAGCGCGCGCGAAGCTAGGCGAGAGACGACGAGAGACCATCGACGACCATCCACACTATCGCGCTCGCTGCACCTCGTCTTGCCTCCTGGAAAGTGTGTACAAACCTACTCTTTTTGCTTCGTACGTTTCACAATCATTCTTAAATTGAAATTTTTAACCTTTTGAACGCCAGAGCTTAAACGCAAGCGCGTGCCTTGTACGCCAACGACAAATATGTGACAAAAATGCTCACATATTTGTTAATGTTAATGAATATAGTTATCTAAGTATGAACAAAACTTACTATAGGCTATAGTAAGTTTTGTTCATACTTAGATAACTATATTCATTAACCTTTAGTACACATATACGTGACAAGCAAGCGCCCTGTACGCCAGCGACACAAATATGTGAGCATTTTTGTCACATATTTGTGTCGTTGGCGTACAAGGCACGCGCTTGCGTTGTACACAGTTCTATGGGAGTGGGTTGGTACCCACTCCCATAGAACTGTGTACACACTATACGAGCAAAGAACACAAATACCACCACACCACAGATGAATACAGATAGTAGAAGCTACAAGTAGGTACGCGGCGAGCTCGATTTTTCGAATTCAGTGGGTGTAACGTAATCAGAAGATATTAGAGTTACGCTATAGAAAGAGAGGCACCTTGTAGGTGAATATAACTGTAGGTAATTAGCGCTGTGCGACCTGAATTGCACTTTATTGTGTCGTAGCAAGAGTCGCTTTTTATTTAAATGATTTTGCGGAGTGTCCCATCTGTACTAATCTGTGTCCATGCATACATTGCATTTTGCTCATTAAAATCACATACCTACCTACATTGTAATTAATGTGAATACTTTCACACAGTAAATACTTGTTACCAATTAATGGTCGCATAAAACAAGTTAAGATTACTTCAGAAACTGAAATCATAAATTTTATGAGCCCTTCATTGATGATTGAATTGTATTGATTCGAACATAACTTTTCATAAGTGAAATTGCTACTTAACATTTTAAATTAATCTATTGCATGTTTTGGTAACAAAATGTTGCGTTTTCAAAGACCATGACACTTGCACAATGCCTGATAAACAGGGATCGGAATAGGTAGAGTATATTTGCCTAAGCTTCCCTAAAATAAATAGTATAGAGTGAATAATTCCGCCTTCTGAAATCCCGGAATAATAATCATGACATTGCCATTCCGGGATTTAAGAATCACCAGTCATTTATTGCACTTTTTAAATGCATTGATAACAAATTATATTTTCGAAGAATTCGATCATGTTTTTAGGCCTTAGTTACTCCTTATAAAGTCAGTTACTGCCCGCGAAAGTCCCGTCAAAATCAGTCCAGCCGTTTCGGAGATTAGCCGGAACAAACACAGACAAAAATAAAAATAAATGTTTTTTGTTAAAGTAGGTACCTACCGTAATATATACTTTCATTCACTGCTTTCATACGCATTTAGTAAAAAGCTTTGTTATTTTGACATGTCAAACAGACACTTCAATTATTTTTTTTTATTTTATTAGTGTGTTAATGTAAATATAGACGAAAAAATTTTATGTGTATTAAATAGTTCAAATACTCGTAACTTTAGCTAAACCTACAGGAACAAGAGGTGTATGGGAACAGAAATGAAATACAGTAAGTAAATATTTGTCATATATTTCGTCCTACGACACACATTGTAAACATACATAGACAAAATACATAAAGACTTCCAAATAACGGTTAGATACTGTATTTTATATAATGACTTAGTTACGAAAAATATGTATATTGTGAAAATAGTTTTAAGTACTCATAGAACGAAAGTCTTTTTCATGATTTTTTTTAATGTTGAACGACACTTCCATATAAAAATAATGTCATTAAATTGATGATGAAGAAAAATATCTACTAATAAGTTTTTTAAAGTAAATCCTAAAAACATTAGGCCGTTTAGGAAACCAATAATAACTGTTAAAATTATAGTTCCTTTTCGCAAGTTTTAAGAGACTAATTTGAAAGGTTCCACAAGTACTTTTTTTCATATTTATGATTATTTATATGAGAGCATACGAGATTAATAGCAAAATTCGAATAAAATCGAGTAAAAACTATGAGGAGAAAAAATTTGTATTGGTGACAAAATAAACCTTTTTATTTGAATATTTATATTGTTACTGGCAGCACTATAATAATATTGATACAAAATTTTGCCAGTTCAAAATTGAATGATGGAAGATTTTTCATAGCTACGCAGATAATTGGTATTATCTGCTTTTTGTAGTTCAACTTAAAAGCGAAAAAAAAAATGGCATATTTTGTCACCAATACCTTTACAATTAAAATGACAAGAAACTTTTACGTAGCACCATACATTTCCACTAACCGTTGTCGAGTGATATTTTTACAATAAATGAACAAAAACAACTTACAATACTTAGTATACCGCGTCACTTTGGTTTCTTAAAGGTAACTGCGCATTGCGGTATGAGAAATACTTATTCAATACTGTTTAAATGTTGTTTGAATACCGAGTTGCTTAAATAATGTATTAAAAAGAAATAGTCTGTAATGAGTGTTAATTATTAATAAATCTTAATTTATTTGAAGAGTATTTGTGACTTGTGACACAAATTCTTGAGGTTGCAGTAAGTTATCAATTAATTAATTAGCTTGATTAAATGCTAATGAATGGAGAGGAGAAGAGGACCAACGAGAAGACGTCTGAATTGTGTGAGGGATGATATCTATACTAATATTATAAAAAAGAGAGCGAATTTTGTGAGTATGTGAAGAATAATTTCCGGAAACACAGCTTCTATTTGAAAATTTCCTTAGAAACATACATTATTCCAGATGGAATAATGTACGCTGCTTGTGCGATGCAGGATATTGCGTGACGTCACTACTGTGATGCGTAGTTCGCATGGGGCGTTGTAGTACATACTCTCAAAAAACATTACCCAGGAGGTTAATGTTTTTTGAGAGTATGTACTACTATTGTGTGTGTGTGTGTGTGTGTTTCTAGAAGGATCTAGGGTAGTAACTTGGGACAAAAGCAAGAAGATGCTGGTTAAAAGTAATACCGAACCGAGCAGATACCTTTAAAGAACAGTTCAAGCGGAATTTATTAAAAGAGAGTTCATTTGTGGCAGGTTTTTGGTAAAGAAATAATTATCATTTTGTTGGCATTTAATATTAAAATTACGAAGTGTCTATGGCAAGATAAATGGATGGTTAATACAATTGTTAAGTACGTTTGTATGAGGCTTTATTATTAGACTTTTCTGATTATTTTAATATATAATTAATTAACATTTTAGACTTTTTCTGGCCTACACGCGTGCTACTGTAAAATAGGACGTTAGTAAACATAGAAAAATTGAGGAAGCTTCAAATATAAATATAGTTACAAAACATTTCACTCAAGTCTCATTCGAATATTTAAAACCTTCTTAAATATAACAGTATACAATGAATAAAATATTTAAAAATAATTTTGTACGATATACATAAAAGATTTCGATTTTTACATTTCTTATCTATTTCAATTCACAATTTAATCATTTACAATTATCTACTATAATATTTTATTATTCTACAGATCAAGAACAAAAAAATAACTGAAAATATCTTGCATGGTAGGTAATATTAACGAAGGTACCTTATAATATTTTGTGACATAAATTGTCTTCGAGACTTCAAAGATATCATAACACTAAAAGGTTCTTTTGCGAGACCTCTCATTCGTCAACGCTCACAGCGCACCTGCTGCTCATTCATCAAGTCTGCCCCCGCCTCGCCGCGCATTCTTAAGGGCGCACTCACTTGCCGAGGCGCAGCGCAGCGCGGTTGTCACTACCAAACAAATATCGACCTTGCAGCAGTTAAGAATAAATAAACTTCCATTAGCTCAAGAGCGTGCCTAAGCGGAAAAAGGAGCGCGTCTCAGGTTATTTATTTTCGACTTTATTTTAAGGTGCGCAATGTTGATATTTGTTTGGCAGTGACAATCCGCGCTGCACCTAGCCATATGTGCGCCAGCCCTAAGGCGCGAAACAGCGGTGTCGGTCAAATTATACCAAAAACGACCCCTGTCAATGTCATTCAGACGCCAAAAGATTTTGTAGAACCGTAGTACTTGTCTGACATAAAAATAAACAAAACTGTAGGACCCTAAAAAGATAGCTGCCAAAATGAAACTTATAGCTGTCACAGTGACGGCTAAAGTGGCACATGTTATAACGTTCTTAATGAGAGTTTTCTGAAATGACGTTCACCGGTGGCAGCACTGAGACGACAGGTCCGGGCAGCTGTCAAAAGTGCCAATGCTCCTTTATTTTCTTTAGTCGTGACTGAATGATGAATGAATGAATGAAACGAATGATGAACGTCATCATATATTTTATGTTCATTATTGCATTGTAAAACCTCTTGTCAAAGTAACGCCAACTGGTAGCGTTCATGAAAACCCTCATTGTATGATATTATGTCAATCAAGTACCGCTTCGAGTTGTCAATGTATCCCCGCCATACACGATATTCATTAAACAGTAATATTGAGAAGTTTGTTAGACAGTCTGACTAAATACTTACATGACGTTTAGGAAGTAGAAACGGCAGACTTAACATCCAATGTACAGTTGCAGAAAGAAAAGGTTCAGCACTTTTCAAATACATTTGACATGTCACCTTTTCTAATTGTCGAAAGACCGAAAAAAGTACTATGGTTAACGGTTTTATTCTTTGACTGTACATAGTTAACATAATAAGCTTTATATTTAGATTAGTTTCAACAAAACAAACTTATAATCAAAATCACATTCTTGGAACACAAATAAGGTTTAAATTCGCAAAATAACTACCTAGATAAAGTCCTACTAATACAAAGATATATAATAATAGTGTCCTAAACGTTTTTGTCATAGATATGTCATGTTTGATTGAATTATATTCAGTATGTTATGTGAACTATGTCGCCTCCTACCGACAGAAGACATTGACCCTGTAAGAAGAAATTTTGATATAAAAAATCATTAGTTGCTAGGGAAGCCCCAACGTTAAGGCGTCAGGGTAAGCCGACGTTCACCAGGACGTAATAAAATCGCGGAGATTTTTTTTCACGTATTGAATTTTAGACGATTTGCTTAGCGCCGAGAGTTGAATATCCAACAGTGTCTTTTCTTGACGCGCTGGGATACGCGCTGAATGCGCCGCGATTTTATTACGTCCGTGCGAACGTCGGCTATCCCGCGAAATTAAAATTTTGTTACGTTTTTTGTAATTTCCAGGTCAGTGTCAGGTTCTACGTTTATCTAAATATGTTTGAGACCGCAACTATGGCTTTACAGAATTATAATCATTAGAATCAGCAATACAACTCCTTATGTTTGAATAATCCTAAAATGTCATGATTTCATGAAATAGTAATTCAATAGGATTACATGAATTTAGAGAGTTGTATTGATGATTTTTATGATTATAATTCTATAATATATTTGATACGGCCGCGAATCATATTTTAATCAAGACACAACCTGACACTGACCTGCAAATTGCAAAAAACGTACGAACATTTGAATTTCGCTAGCTAAGGTCGCGCATTCCATAAAAAAATAAGTCGGGCGGTGTCCTCGGACATCCGGTTAGAGTGAAGTTCCTTTGGCTGTATATTATGTACTACCGGCGCCCCGCGGTTTTACCCGCATAAGGCGCAGGCCACACCGCCAGCTAGCGGGCGGGCGGGCGAAGCGAACGAAGGAAACTATACAAACTACGCGAAATATCGGTAGCTCGCGGTGTGAACCGAAGTATGTAAAGAGGTGAAACGATGTTCGTTCGCTTCGCCCGCCCGCCCGCTAGCTGGCGGTGTGGCCTGCGCTTAAGTCTCGATCCCGTGGGAATATCGGAATAAAAGTATTATATGTCCTAACCCAGGTCATGATCTATCCATGTACCAAATTTCATCTAAATCCGTTCAGATGCTTTAGCGTGAAAGCGTAACAAACAAATATACAAAAAATCAAATCTTGTCTCTTTATAATTAGATTTACTTCTAAAAACTTATACTAGATGGTTCTGTATCAAAAAACTTAAACTTGAGACCTTGAAACTGACTTATTCGGACATAACGCTTTTTCGTTACGTGTCACTTTGTACCAGTCAACTCCTACCGAGAGCCGCGTTAAAGAATTTGGTGCCATAAATATTATTAGGGTGTAAGCATTAGAGGCTACTGCTTACACCCTAATAATATTTTACAAAACACAAAGCCGAGCACAAATTCGTGCAGTAAATTGATGACAAATGTTCACGAATTTGTGCTCGGCTCGTGCTCCGCTTGTGTTCGGCTCGTCTAGCGTAGAACCCAGCTTAAGACATGAGTTATTGAGTTCTTTCAAAACTATCTTTCTATCTTGGAGATACACATAGCCTTCATACCCTGCCGACGAAAGTGCAATCTAAATGCTAATTTGTCATCACTCATCAGTTATGTCAGGTAAAAATATCGACACGAAAACGATCATAGACGATTTTTTCTTTTCGCTATAAATATATTGTTTGTAATTTCGTTATCACTTTTATACATCCTACTATCCTACTAATAATATTATAAATGTAAATTCTACTATCCTACTAATATTATAAATGTAAATGTTTATATGTTTGTTACTCAATCACGCAAAAACGGCTGGACGGATTTGGATTTAATTTGGCACACAGATAGTTTATAACCTGGACATTATAATTATGGTACTTTTTATCCCAGTTGTACGTTCCCATGGGATAATTTCTGGCCTCCACGATTGTGAAGTCGCGGGCGAAAGCTAGTTCTACATAATTATATGAATATCGATATAATTGTAATGAAGTGTTGGTCTAGCGGTCGCAAACGCTGTTGCTGAGCATGAGGCCCTAGGTTCGATTCCCGAGTCGGGCAAAGTGTTATTGGGTTTTTCCATCTGGAATTTGTCGATAGCAGCCCGGAGTCTGGATTTATGCCCGATTGGGACTCAACCATAACTGGCAAAATGTGGAAGTACTATTGGTATAAGGTAAATACAGGCTTGTGATGTGTGTGTAATGAAGATAAACATACCTGATTCTTGTGAGCGTTATCCTGCAGCATGAGCTGTGTGATGTAGAAGGAAGTGAGCGCGTTCCCGCCCAGCGCAGCCGTGTATGCTCGCACTATCGCCATTACCTGGTGGCAATGACATTAGTTTAATGAAGATCAAACCCTCAATAAGTCTTGGAATTACCAGCCACACAATTAAGGAGACGTTACCTACAGGTCTATTTCTAATAGTTCGAGAAAGTTCAGACATGTTTGTTATTGGTATCGAACGACGATTAAATCTAAAAGAGTATGGTTTCCAATTCCAAAACGTATTTTCATAGTTCGTTTGATAGTATCATTGATAAAGTTGCAATTCTCCAATCGTAGAAGAAGATGGACCTTAGTGACACCGTTGTGGGGCCCTATTTAGTGGTTATAGTCTTATAACGTCAGAAGATGACGTGCAGAATAAACAATTTAAACGCTCTTTCATTTAATCTGTCACAAGGTACAGTCTGTTAAACTTTTATCTTTTTAATTTTCTAAATTGTCCCTCAAAAGTGACCACCATATTAAAAAAAATATTTTTTTGCGTTATACGTCTGTGTTTGGGTCACAGAAATTCTGTATATTAAATTTCTACTTTATCAATCCATAACATTAGCAGCAAATTGGCTGTGACAGACGGACAGACACACGAGTGATCCTATAATGGCTTCGTTTTTTTATTCGGACGTACAGAATCCTAAAAATGTAGGTAGATTTTATCTACTCAAACATTCAATCTTCAAAAAGGCACAAAGTCACACAATACAATGTCGCCCATGCGCATGTGACCGCCCGTAATTTTCTGAATATTCATGAAAAAATATCGAAAATAAACTTCAAAAGGAACGTCTATCTATAACATTTTTCACTAGTTTTTTTAAAATAAATACACAATTTTTTACCGAAAAAATGACTTCGATTCCGTTTTTTCTTTCGTAGTCGATAATTTTTTGTAAAAATTTTAATTAACCTGTTAAAATAACTCATAAGCTTTTGGAAATAATAAACAGAATCCAAATCGACCCATAAACTTCGGAGATGTGTCAAAAAACAGAAAGCAAATCTTTAAAAATGTAAAAATTGAATAACATGAAAAATGTTATAGATAGACCCCCCCTTTTGAAGTTTATTTTCGATATTTTTTCATGAATATTCAGAAAATTACGGGCGGTCACATGCGCATGGGCGACATTGTATTAGATGACACGTGCAAGGAGGACGGCATGTCATAAAATCTGAAGCGAAAAAGAGACAAGACATATGTAGTTTGGCTAACTAGCCAAGTTTTGACGTGTGTATTGCGGAGCGTGCATACTGGGACTCCTCCGTGCCTCGGCAAGCATGTTAAACCGTTGGTCCCGGCTGTCATACGTGGATCTTTGACAGTCGTTACGAGTCGTCAGAAGCCCGAAAGTCTGACACCAGTCTTACCGAGGGGTATCGTATTAGCCAGTTACTGGGCTGTGGAGGTCAGATAGGCAATCGCTCCATGTAAAATACTGGTATTCAGCTGCATCCGGTTAGACTGGAAGCCGACCCCAACATAGTTGGGAAAAGGCTAGGAAGATTTATTGGTTTTTACCTGTAACATGGCTATAGTAGATAGATAGATGATTACGTCACTCACCTCGCAAGTAAACGTATGCAGGAAGCCGCTGAGTCCCCCCAGCTCTCGGACTGCCGTCGTCTCGCGCACGAACAGCAGCCGCAGCGCGCACAGGCGACGCGACACTCGCCCGCCACTGATGTGGCTCAGGGTTGTTAGTGATACTGTTGTTGGGACCTGTAGAAATTATATTGTTTAAAAATAAAGGGTTTTGCGAGAAAAGTTATGGGTATTCTGGTACGAATGTACTGTGTATGTGGCGAAATTTGGGTGTATTATTTCACCGCTGCCTGCTTTCGATGAAATGGCAGGGATTTCCGCCATTGCTCCCGCTAGGTGGCGCTAGTGAGTTTGGAGGTCATAATTTGAATTTCTGGCGGTCAAATATGTAATTTTTTCGTGTGTTGAGTTTTTCTGCGGGAATTTCGAGGTTTACTGATAAACAATGACTATTACATACGGTAGTTGGAGTGTAAAAGACATGAAGAATGAACTATGTAATAGAAACGCAAAATCATTTCGAAAAAAGGAAGATTTGATAGAGAGGTAAATAACCACTGCAAGTTATGTTTTTTTTTCCTAAAGAATAGTCTTTAAATTGTGTCTAAACCTACATCTGATATGATAAGTATGTGAATAAATATCTATGTTAAAGGTAACACGTAATGTTTTATTTCAGATTGGCAGCGTATGATAGAAATATTTTGTATTTGTCTCTTTTGATGGCTATAATCCTTTTTTCTTAACTGTTCATTGCTTGGGAACCTGTGTCCTGGCTTTCTTGAGGAACACAAAGGCACAACACAACACTGAGGCATTTTTATTTCATGAAAAGTAAATATCTTTGGTGGAAACTTCGTCGCTCCATAGAAATAACCAATATTTGACAGTTCGCATGACCCCCAAAACAGCTAGCGCCATCTGTTTTGAGCTTTTCAGATTACCTGCCATTAGGCGAGATGTGGTGGCCCAGTGGTAACGGCCCCGACTTACGAGTTGTAGGTCGTGGGTTCGAACCCAAGCAGGCGCTTTACTTTGTGTAAATAATTTCATCACCACTGCTCTCAAAACGGTGAAGGAAAACATCGTGAGGAAACCGGCATGTCTTAGAACCAAAAATTCGAAGACATGTGACATCTACCAACCCGCACTGGGCCCGCGTGGTAGATTACGGCCCACTCCCTCTCACAGAGAGGAGGCCTGTGTCCCAGCAGTGGGAACATTAATAGGCTGATGATGATGAGGCGAGATGTTATGTTTATGGTACTGCAAAAAGGAAATATCATGACTTGTCCTAAATGTGCAGTACCTAGTAAGAATAGAGAAATGAAATGTTGCGTAGATTGAAACACAACGTCATTTCATACGACTGATAAAGAAAGACGGATGAGATTTGAATTTACGGATAATTTAACTTTATAGACAATCTGTTTACCAAACACTTGCTTTCGCCAGCGGCTTCGCCCGTGTGATATATTTATAAATTATAGCCTATGTTATATGTTAGTCTGTGATACTACAGCATTCGACTGGTGAAAGATTTAAAGTGAAAACTGTTTTAGCGGCGTTGTGCACTTTTTTGGGATGGGTAAAACATGTTAAACTCGCGTCAGGACACGATGATCACCTGATCGGAAATTCGTAAGACGAAGGGAGAGTAGAAATGCACAACGTTAATGTTTTTTTGACAGCACAATCTGTTTAATTTTTTTGGATTTTTTTTAATGGAGCTACAGCTTTCGTTCTTCTACTGACAGCAAGCCACATAAATTCCTGACATTTTCGTTAGATGGCGTTACTTAGTGTTCACTTCAATCGGCAGTCCCAGACTGCCCCGTTTTTTTAAATCGGTTCAGTAGTTTTAGAGTTTAATCATTACAAACAATTATTTTTCCCTTTATAATATTAGTAAGATAGATATTCTTTGACAACAATAAGAAAGGATTGGAAGGAGCATCTGGTTTCTTTGATATAATTTTTACAGCGTATAAGCGTGCTAGTGGAGATTAATAAAAAATAAAAAGAACGAAGCAGTCTGGGACTGCCGATTGAAGTGAAAACTAAGTAATGCCATCTAATGAAAATGTCAGGAATTTTTGTAGCTTGCTGTCAGTATAAAAACGAAAGATGTAGCTCCATAAAAGAAAAAAACAAAAAAAAAAAACAGAATGCGCTGTCAACAAAAACTTAAACGTTTTACGAATTTTCGATCAGGTCACGTGTCCTCACGCGAGTTTTAAATTTTTTACCCATCCCAAAAAAAGTGCACAACGCCGCTAAAGAAGTTTTCACTTAAAAAATGCGTAAAAAGCTTATCTTTAAGTGTAAGAAGGACGTTTACGCCTCAAGATTTTAAGAAAATACTAAAGGTCGAGTTTAAGTTTTATTTAGTAATTTTTTTGTTCTTTAAAAGCTTGTTTAAAACAATGAATATTTTATTTATAATGCTTCAAGATAGCCTCACCTGTCCATTAACAAAACTCTTTTCCTCCACGATCTCCGGCGGACTCTTAACGAGCTGTTCCTCATCTAACGTGAAGATATCGTCATCAGCGTCTCCGTTCCCGTGCGCCTGGCTGCACTGGCTGCTGCCCGCGCTGGTGTGGCTGCTGCTGTGGCTGCTGTGCTGGCTGCTGAGCTGACTGCTGAGCTGACTGCTCGAGTGGTTGCTGCTGTCGACGCCGTTCGCTTCGGGGGTGTTCGGGTCTTGGAGAGGGATGGCGGAGCCCGAGACTATTAGCTGGATTTCGTCCTGTGAAGATTTGATGGTCTTGATATTACAAACTAAATGACAGTGTTCGGACTTTTGCCATCAATATTCATAAATAAAATCAAGAATGTACTATACATTACTGTCGCGGCCAGCAATTAGGGCATTGATGGGCGATCGTGAAAATGTGGACCGAGGCGAAGCCGAGGCACACATACGCTAATTCATCAATGCCTGAATGCGCAGTACCAAGGCTATTTTTTTTCAAATAAGGCGTGGAAATTTAAACGATATATATTAATTCCAGAATTAATGACGAACAAAGAAAATTTTTCACGCGCCTAATGTTAATTTGTTTCTTCTTTACTTTTTTCTTCTATTTGCTAAGCCAGTTCGAAATTGAAATAAAATCTTTGATAAGTTACCTCCTTGGTTGTCATGATTGTGTTGAAGTAAAAAGTTAGTTCCATTTTTAAATAACACGACAGATATGAGTTTTCATAGAAATTTATTTAGCCGCTAAACACGAAAGGTATAAATTTTCATAGTAACATTGCCGACCGGGCGCATGTGGCAATGTAGTCACCGCCACAGGTCGGTTATCTGCCAATTCTTACACTTACAAAAAGTCATGCCAGACTCACCTCGGGCAGTTCTAGTTGGAACCGCGGCGCCACGAGCGCGCAGGGCTGCAGGCGCCGCAGCTTGTAGGCCACGCCGTCCAGCGCGCGCCGCACGTGCCGCTCCACGGCCGAGCTGCCCGCTCCACCTGACAGAGCCAGGCGCCCGCGCCATACCTGTATTAAGAAAATACCTTGTGAATTGTGAATTATGAACCTTAAGGTGGAACTAGTCGCGGGCTCGAACTCAATGGCGGGCATGGCCAAAAACCACGCTGTCTCACCTGGCATCGTGTCCGACAGAGATAGTATCAGTGATGAGCAGTTAGAAGCTGGTCTACATGGACAACGTATAGTTCGCACGCACAGAAACACCGTACCGACCAATTTTAATAAAACGAGCGCGTCAAAAATTACGAAAAGGCCTTTGGAAAAAAGGTTTTTCTGAAAAAACCACTGCATAAATCAATTACAAATAAAATTTATTGAAATCTTCGATAATTTTTCTGTGTCGGTACGGATTTTGTTTTCGAGATTTCACTTCACTTCTTGTATTACTTCATCATCATCATCAGCCTATTAATGTTCCCACTGCTGGGACACAGGCCTCCCGTCTGTGAGAGGGAGTGGGCCGTAATCCACCACGCGGGCCCAGTGCGGGTTGGTAGATGTCACATGTCTTCGAATTTTTGGTTCTAAGACATGCCGGTTTCCTCACGATGTTTTCCTTCACCGTTTTGAGAGCAGTGGTGATGAAATTATTTACACAAAGTAAAGCGCCTGCTTGGGTTCGAACCCACGACCTACAACTCGTAAGTCGGGGCCGTTACCACTGGGCCACCACTGCTCCATTGTATTACTTATTTACGCCCAAAGTTGCGTTAAAATTAGCAAGAAACCTTTTTAAAATTAGTTAAAATTAGCAATTGTTGGCTTATAACTTTTTAATGGCTTTTTATTTTACTATTCTGCTTCCGTACAGACAAAATTAATAATGAGACCTAACGATATCATGTTAAACTTTGAATGTACGATGTCAAACAGTGGAGTAAAACCCCTCCGAAGTTTGTACGGAAAAATATCAAATTGTTTCACCTTAAAATTAAAACGTAAAGTTTATTATCGTTTGCAAAATATTTACTGCTTCGATTGAAAAGTAAAGGTGTTTTTAAAACAGAACAAAAATATTTAAGGAAAAATAAAACATAACTATAAAACATAACTTCTAAGCAATAAGGTTGAAAAACTAAGTTGCAAAATAAAAACTTAACATTATTAGTGGTCTTATTTTTCTAGTCATTTTTGATGCGCTCATCGGAAATCTAGTACATGGGGGATTGATGGAAGAGCCAACCACAAAGTAGTATATTATGCAATTAGTGAATAAAGGACGGATTTAAAGCGAGGGCCCTAAATGAATCACGAGCAAGTGAAGGATTCTAACGATTGAATCACGAGCGTAGCGAGTGATTCAAATGTTAGAATCCTAAGCGACGCGAGTGATTCATGGCCCTCGATATAAATCCGTTTTATTCAAGAGTTGCATACTATATTTTATACCATGACTACGATAAAAAGAAAGATTTAAGCGAAAATAGACATTTAATAAAAGGTTAACACGTTCAGTGTCGGGAGCCCTCTTGGAGGGTTCACCTACTTGGATATGGGATGTCGGGAGCCCTCGCGGAGGGCTCATTTTAAATGTAGACATTCAGGGTCGGGTGCCCTCCTGGAGGGTTCACCTACTTGGATATGGGATGTCGGGAGCCCTCGCGGAGGGCTCATTTTAAAAGTAGACATTCAGTGTCGGGAGCCCTCCTGGAGGGTTCACCTACTTGGATATGGGATGTCGGGAGCCCTCGCGGAGGGCTCATTTTAAATGTAGACGTTCAGTGTCGGGAGCCCCCCTGGAGGGTTCACCTACTTGGATATGGAATGCCGGGATCCCTCGCGAAGGGCTCATTTTAAATGTAGACGTTCAGTGTCGGGAGCCCTCCTGGAGGGTTCACCTACTTGGGTATGGGATGCCGGGAGCCCTCGCGGACGTTGGAAGTGAAACCTCCCGGAGGTTTCACTTCCAACTACGAATAATAAAAGTCATAGACTTTTATAGCGGAATGATGAGTTATGAGTTCTATGAAAATGGGTGGAGTCGAAAGTGAGCTTAAAAAAAAAAAGGCTTTTTAGAGGGGGAATGGTATAAAATAAGTTTATACCATTCCCCCTCTAAAAAGCTTATTTTATTCACTGAAAACAGTGAATAAAAAGCACTTTTAATCACTATTTTGGTGTTTGAATTTAGAACACACCAATGTATCCGACCTTCATCTCAATGCTATACAACCTCCTTAACACTTTCGACTCTAGCCATTTTCATAGAACTCATACGCCATGCCGCTATAAATATTGGAAGTCTACGACTTTTATTATTCGTAGTTGGAAGTGAAACCTCCGGGAGGGTTGCCGGCATTATGTTTGCGCTAAAGATAACCATCGTTGAAAACGGAGTTAAATACTACTTTCAGAGGGTCCGGTCGTGCCAACCTTTAAATTTTTTGTGCATACATATTTTGTAAAGGTGAACATAAATTAAAAAAAAAAAAGTTGCTTGGCGGTTCATAATAATGTATTCGCTAAGAAAACCTACATTTAAAATGAGCCCTCCGGTATCCCATATGTGACTAGGTGAACCCTCCAGGAGGGCTCCCGCCACTAAACGTGTTAACCTTCCTTTTTTCTTCATTAATTGTCTATTTTCGCTTAAATCTTTCTTTTTCTCGTAGTATAAAGTATAGTATGCAACTCTTGAATAAAACGGATTTATATCGAGGGCCATGAATCATTCTAACACTCCCTACGGTCGTGATTCAGTCGTTAGAATCCTTCACTTGCTCGTGATTCATCTTTGGCCCTCGCTTTAAATCCGTCCTTTATTCACTAATTGCTACTACTATACAATGCATTTGCTCGAAAAGGGCGTTTACAATGCATTTGCTCGAAAAGGGCGTTTTCCAAGCAGTAAATTTTTGCGGATAGTGTCACTTTTTTGACTATGGCTTTTTACTTTTCTGTTTTTTTTTTAAATTTGAATCCGTCGTCAGCCCGACGCAAAGAGTTTTTATTATGTATTTGAGAAAAGTTTTACAAAATAAATGATGATGTTGATGACGATAACGACGGCGATGGCGATGACGAGGGTCAGTCATTCAAAGTCGAAGTCAAAGTCAAAGTCAAAAACAAAGTCAAAGTCAAAGTCGAAGTAAACATCATAATTATGCGACTACTGACGTGTCGCTAGTTTTTGCACGACTCGTAATGCGCAGCATTAGAGTGTGCTCTACGATCGAAAAATTTTTTTTGCCCCATTTCTGTAACTGTTCTTATTGTTACACTCCTGCTAGTACACAGAACCTACTTAATTTATATACCATTGTATAGATGATTAAATGGAGATTAATACTGTACTGTCCGTCAATTTATGAACCCTGAAAACATTGTAGCTTGCGATAAAATCAATTAATTGAGTCAATTTTTTTTTTATACATTCGTTTCAGCCGTAGAAGGAACCCTATTGAAAATGGGTCTTTTATTCAAAGTAGTTTAATTATAATTAATAAAATACTAACTAAAATATAATATCTTTAACTAAATATTTCCAACCTTCGACTTGAAGTTGCCTAGCAACCGCCAAGTAGATATCTTTGTCAGTCGTTGACATTACGACTTCATGAAAAGTGATAAATTGTTCATTTTTAAACTATGTTTTGAATTTCTTTTTCGTTTATGAATGAGTGATAAGTATGAGGCGTGCACTTTTGGATTTTCCAAACTATTTTTGTTTCCTCGCACAATGCATAGTAAAACGTTGTATGATACACGTGCGTCAGATGATTTCCGACTCGTGTCGACTTATACACTCGCTCGCTTCGCTAGCTCGTGAATAAAAAGCCACTCGTCGGAAATCACCTACTTTCCGCACTTGTAGCATAAATAAGTATTGACATTCTTAATACAACACAGTCATAACAAACCTGCGCAAACGCCTGCGGCTGAGCTCCCATGACAGGTTTGAGTCCGTGCGTGTACACCTGCATGTTCACGTGACGCTTAGCGAGCGCACGAGCTGTTTCCACCTAAACATAAACCAAGCTGTATTAAATTAAGTTGTTTTCCAGGTACCTTTTTAATTGCTTGATTCCCTAAAAAAATTATTCGACAAAAACGAAAAAATAAAAAGATTACCACATCGATCCAGCCATTCTGAAGTGATGACCAGTGATCGGATATTTGGATGCATATTTACCTAAAGTTAATATTTGGCTAAGAAATTATGGAAGTGGCTACATAATATTTTTTTTTCTTATTATAAATGCCGGAATTCCATAAAATCTGGGAATGCACAACTAATCGGATACATGGTATGGAAACGATTTATCAGCCCTCTTATGGAGGTTACTTTTGCGGTGTTAACATAAAAAATTTTACCTTCTGTAAACACTTTTTAACCAAACTCAAGGCACCGATTTGTTAGTCGCTATGTGCTATGCCAATTTGGCAACCTTCTTTACAACATTAGCTAGCATTTCTATAGTAGAAAAGTACAAAATTTATCAATTCCAGAATCGCCAGATTTGTGCGATTGATACAAAAGTGCATTCCATATTAGCCAACACCTGAACGTAAGTAAATATACATTCTATTTTATAATCAGAACTCTAAATTTGTCGATCCCGGAATCCCGGGATTTTTTCGATACAAAAGTGTATTCCATAATAGCCAACACCTCAACTTTAGGTTAATATGCATCCGAATATCCGATCTCTAGTGATGACCAACGAATAGCATTTAATTTTAAAAAGGTAAGTTATGAATTTGAATGTTTAAAAAAAATTTAATACGATGTGCTATAATGAGTTATTCATCCATGTGATTAGGCATAACTGAACAGGCTTTTAAAAACCGTTTATTATAGTGTGCGCGGAACTAGCATCATCGTATCACAAATCGTCTCGCTATTGCAATCTCATGTGCGTTTTGTCTAAACTAGCCGGAACTTTCACTTCGCGACGGCAACACGCGTTGAAAGTACCGGCTAGTTTAGACAAAACGCACATGAGATTGCAATAGCGAGATGATTTGTGATGAGATGAGCGGCGCACTAGTTCCGCGCGCACTATAGTTACTTACATCCTCAGCCTCATCGAGTTCGAGCACACACGCATCTTTATCAGCACACAAGTCTAACGCGGGCGCTTCTTCACCGTCTACTTCAGGGAGGGCGCCGTTTGTAGCGTGTTCAAATCCACCTGGTAACATAATAATCCTATACCATGGGGTACCATTTCGAACAAATTATAATTAGTCTTGAAAAAAGATCATAGATGGCAGCATAGGTAACAATTATGAAATTAACATTCACTAAAAAGCGATAAACGGAAGATTTTGGCTGAAGTAAGATTAGTAAAAATCAAAACTTCCTTGTTTAATGCTGATTTATCTATTGTAACTCATAAATCTCGTATTTTCAACAAAAAAAGATAAAACCTTTTTGTTTAGGGCTCTTTGCAATAGATGGCGTTTTACATCACTGTACCACATTTACGCTGTAGCCAGACAATAGCCCGACGTAGGGAGGTGACATTTCTTTGTATGGGATTGGGTATCTGTACGTAGTATTATATTATCTGTGCCTATACTATTAAAAGAACATTTTTTTTCTTAAATTCGTACAGTAATTAATCAAAACAGCGAAATATTTGACAGCTATTTGCGACGTTGCCCAGTTTCTGTATAAACGTTCGCTCTTAAGTCTTATTGTGCATGAGACTTATAATTTGTCAAACACGAAATGTCAACATTGTGAATGAAAGGAAAGTACCAAAAAGTGACATGTGCCCGCTACAGACCGGTCACTATAACTTGTCACTTGCCGTCATGTTGACACCATTGCTTGTCAGAATAGAGAAAGAGTTCAAAATAGCGAATGAAAGAACACTGCTACCAATCGGGTCACGGGACACGCTATAATGAACGCACAGTAAGCGCTAAAGAAAATTGCTTAAATCTTTTCGTTTCTTGGATGTACAAACATACACATTTTTTCAAATGACAGTTTACTTACCTATATCAAATCCGTTTGCCGCTCTGTTCGCTGAAAACGAGTCCCACAACGCTTTTTGTATTTCCAATGCGTCTTTGTCGTTTTCTGACGCCTGAAAATATTATTGTAAGATATATTAACTAAATACACAAATGCACAATTTCTTTTAGGGTTTTTTATGACTCTTTAGAAATAGTTAAGCGGTAAGGAATAAGTTACTTGTCGGTGAAAACGGGCATTAGTCAAACAATCTGTAGTTAATCTGTGAACAGCGTTATGGGCTGCAATATTGTGTATATTTTTTTAATTAATTTCTTGTTTTCTATGTTTTATATTGTAGCTGTTTGTTGTTCCGTTTCAATAAAAATAAAAAATAAAAAATCTTCCTCGCCTTTTCCCAACTATGTAGGGGTCGGCTTCCAGTCTAACCGGATGCAGCTGAATACCAGTATTTTATATGGAGTGACTAGGGATGTGACGTGAACCCGGTTACTAGGTAACACGATTGTCCCTTGGTAAGACTGGTTGTCAGACTTTCCCTGTTGCGCTCGGTAGCGATACTGGTGTGCCTTCTGGAAAGTCACTTTGGACCAGTATCGCTACCGAGCTCGACAGCGATATCGTGGTGATTTCACTTATTTTAGGCGACAAACAAAAATATAACTTATTTGTATGACAATAGAATTGAAATCAGCGATGCTGCAGTATGCTTAGGCATACCGCGACGTCTTTAGGCATCATCATTGAATTTCAATTTTATTGTCATACATATAAGTTATATTTTTATTCGTCGCCCAAAAATACCATGCCATGCCGCCAATGGGCGCCGGGCCTTAATCTTCACGTAACTTTCATTGCGTAAATTAAGCAAGGTTTTTGGTTACTATACTATACGGGGTGGCAGGGACATCGACGCGAAGCCGGTTACCATGGATTCAGTACATGATTCTGAACCCCCCTGCATTGAAATTTTTCGTCGGTTATTAAAAAAAAAATCTGCTGCTCCATACATTTTGACCGCGTAGGTATTGCACTTTTCTATGAAACAGCTGATTTTTTTTTTAATAACCGACGAAAAATTTCAACGCAGGGGGGTTCAGAATCATGTACTGAATCCATGGTAACCGGCTTCGCGTCGATGTCCCTGCCACCCTGTATATTTGTGTATTTTATGTTTTTTTTTTGCTTAATAATCAATTTTTCTTTTTTCTATATACCTTAATCCTAGGCGGCGCGGGAGGCGGTAACGCGCCCAGTCTACACGCTGTACCGCTCGCGAGCGCCATGACACATCGCTCACCGATGGAAATCTGTGTTTGTAGAGAGAATAACGCATTCGCACCCTGTGGGAAGAAGAAATAGTTTGTTATGGAGACAAGAATAACGAATTGTAATAAATCTTTTTATAATATTGAGGTTTGTTTAAGACTACTTTACTATTTCACTTTTAAGACCGTTTATCCTAAAAGTTGGCAACGTCGCAAATAGCTGTCAAATATTTCCCTGTTTTGATTAATTTCGCAATATTACTAAATGGAAGTAAGAAATGTGGCTAAGTAGCGAACCAAAATATTAATAATAATGTTTCACCGTTTTAGGTGTAAAAAAACCATTTGGAAAGTTTCCAAATCGACGCTTGAAAGGCAAGATTGACTTAGCGACATTTTGGGCCATATTAAGTTACATACATAGTTCGAACCGCCTGATTTTTCTGCGTCGCTTGGTCGCACTTACGTCTTCCTACGACGACTTTTGATGTCGCTTCAGCATTTTGGATTTTACGAATTTTCACTTTTTTTTGTTTACTTAGCGACGAAATTTTTTACTTCTTTTTAAGAAATGGTGGTTGTCCTAATCGTAATATGCAACTTTAGCCCTTGGTCAATTTTTACCCTGCTCTTGGCAATATATTTTTATACGTATGGTATGTTTTTTCCTGACAAAGAAGATTTTTAGTTATCATCTAGGTCATTTTAACTCATTTTATTTTTCTGCTAAATGGCGTTTAGTTAAAAAATAAGCCCTTTAAAAAACAAAAACCTGTTGGTGCGTGTTGATTTGCATTTCTCGTTTTATTTGATTAAGAAAGTACCTTTAATAATTTTACAAGCGGCCTTAGATGTCTATTAGGTATATTCAATATTTCGCAACCTTTTTGATTCTGGTTAGGTTATTTTGCTCTGATATAATTTCTCTTTATTACATTTTTACTGTACTTTTTTAGATCGACCCGTGTCGGTTAGTATATTTTTGCGGTTTCAATTTTCTGGTAAAATTTACTAACCGACACTTAACTTTTAAAATAATAGTATTTTTGAATAGTTACATATACCACAATGTAGATGATAAAATAAGATTTCCAAAACAGTAAAAATTACGCCTGTGGAATGGTTACAAGAATTTACATGATTTTATTTCTGAAAAGTCAAACTTTAAACTGTTCTCCTGTAAAATTAGCCCTATGTCGCTTAGTCAATGTCGCCTTTCAAGCGTCGAAATACTTTTTTTACATCTAAAACGACATATTCGTTGTTAATATTTTAATTCATTTCATAATCAATATTCTAGTTCACTAGTTAGCAACATTTCTTATTTCCATACAGTAATATTGCCAAATTAATCAAAACAGGGAAATATTTGACTTCTATTTGCGACGTTGCCCACGTTCAGAATAAACACACTTAATCAAACAGTAATACTTAAATTAAACGCACAACGATACAACTCGAATGAACATTGAAATGTGAGCTTTATATCGTGTCACGTAGAGTTACATCTAAACTGTACGATGATACATCGTCGTCGCGTAACGTGTCGACAGTAAGGCCAACAACGTAACAACTTGCGGTCTGCCGCACAGTACGCCGTACTTGAGGGTACAGATAAGGTATTGAATAAGGTTCAATACCGCCCTTCAATTCAATCTCAACCTAACCGGAGCGGTTGACGGCTGGCCGCAAGTCACTGTGTTGGAATCATACGATTTCATAATAAAATAGATATGCGGCACGCCGTACCGGCTCGCCGCATTGCGGCTAACCGCTAGTGCGTTTGGCTTTATATATAGTTTGACCGACCTCGCTATACCGAGCCTTAGGTATGTGCGCGGCGAGACGGGGGGGCAGTGCAGGCTACTCATTCGTCAACGCTCACGGCGTCACGCCCCCCGCCTCGCCGCGCATTCCTGAGGCGCGGTACAGCGGTGAGGTTAAACTATAGTAAATTGGAAATGTCACTGTATGCGAATCGATATACAGCTCATATTTCATTTGTTTTCAGTAGTGGTGTGAGTGAGTGTGCTACAGACAGACATTCGAGACTTTAAAAACAATACAATTTATACTAATATTATAATCAATACTAATATTATAAAGAGGTAAAATGTGTGAGGTTGTAGGAGGTAATCTCTGGATCTACTGAACTGACTTTGAAAATTTACTAGTAGAAATCCATGTTATTTGTGAGTGTAGGCTATATATTTATGTTTACCGCCCAACGAAGTGGGCAGGGGTCAGGTAGTTGTAAAATATTTTACTTACTTGCATCCTAAGCTTGGCCAGTAACAGTTTGTGCAGTTCGTACTCTAAGAACGGCAGCTGGTCGGAGATGTCTCTGGCGCCCGGCTCTGAAGTAGGCGGGGCTCTTCTTACACGTGCCGCTATCATAAATTCAAATTCAAAATTCAAATTCAAAAGTCATTTATTCAAATTAGGCTGAGAATCAGCACTTTTCGAACGTCAAAATTACATTTAGTATATATCATAGAAATGTATATAAGTTATAATTACAGTAAAGCATCAGCAGAAACCACAATAACACTATACCTAAATGGGGAATCGAACACGGAACCCTAGATGCCTGTTTAGTATATATCAGATGCTGTAAATTTTGATAATTTTTAGGGCTCTGTGGAACCATATTACTAAGCCTCCACAGTCCGTTCGTCCGTCTGTCAGTGGGCTATATCTCATGAACAGTAATAGGTAGACAGTTCAAATTTTCACAGATTGTGTGTTTCTAGTGCCGCTATAACATCAAATAAAAATTAAATCAGCTGTTCCCTACATTTTGACCAGCTATGCGAACACTAATGTAGGGAACAGCTGATGATTTTTTCGTGATTTCAGGGTTAGTCCCGTAGTGAAAGTTGTTCATAATGATTAGTACAATGACCCCTTAAGAGATTGCCAACGAATTAAATTTCATCCTGTATACTTTCATATACATATTATAGTAAAAAGCTGTTATTTTGACATTACAAATAGACACTTATTTGTATAGATTCTATACTAAAAGCATAATAATATGAAAGTATAAACGGTACTAATAACAAAAAAAACATTTTTACATTTTTTGTATGTCTTTCTATCTGTCAGTTTGTTCCGGCTAATCTCCGAAAGGCAGCCAATTTTGACGGGACTTTCACTGGCAGATAGCTGATGTTAGCGGTTATTTTAGAAAAAGAATTAGGTTTCACGCGGGCGAAGCCGCGGGCAGTAGCTAGTCTTAATAAATAACGTACTTACCAACGGCAGTAAGCGTGACTGCTTTAGCATGTGAAGTCAACTTGCTCGGCTTGGAACATGTTGCTAATAATACTGTGGGTACGCGAGCTCTCCTGGGAAATAAAGCATAACATAATCAGCTTATAATGTTCCCACTGCTGGTACACAGGCCTCCTCTCTGTGAGAGGGAGTGGGCTGTAATCTACCACGCGGGCCCAGTGCGGGTTGGTAGATGTCACATGTCTTCGAATCTTTGGTTCTAGGACATGCCGGTTTCCTCAAGATGTTTTCCTTCACCGTTTTGAGAGCAGTGGTGATGAAATAATTTACACAAAGTAAAGCGCCTGTCTGGGTTCGAAACTACGACCTACAACTCATAAGTCGCGGCCGTTACCACTGGGCCACCACTGCTCTCTCGGAAATAAAGCAATCGCTATGAATACATTGACTTACCACATTCTTGTGGATTGGAGAGCAGTAGTGGCCCAGTGGTAACGGCCCCGACTTACGAGTTGTAGGTCATGGGTTCGAACCCAAGCAGGCGCTTTGCTTTGTGTAAATAATTTAACAACCATCAGAAAAAATCATCCTCCTGGGAGGGGTGAGCCTGACGATGGATGTCGGGACGTTTTTTATTTACTCGCCACGCGGCAAACTCTGCTTGCGCGATGCAAGATTTTGCGTGACGTCAATGTGATGCGTACAGTCCCCCAAAACGCCCGCCCTTCACCACTTCCTAGTGCTTTAGGTGGGAAGAAGAATCAATTCGTAACACACGACATCGCCGAAATAGGATATAATGCTTAAAATACCGCCTTTTACAAGGCTACTTAAAGGTCGTATACTGTATCTATTTTATGACTTACCTACATCCACCACAAGTAGACAGTTCCGCTCTGTAAGGTCCTGCTCCAGGCGAGTAGGGCACGTGCGCCATGCTACATAATTCACTCTCTAAATCGTCTATAGCGTTCTTTGAACCGGTGGTCGCTGTAACAAAGTCAAAGTCAAATAATGTATTTCAATTAGGCACATTAAGAAGCACCTTTGAACGTCGATTTTACAAATAAATTGAATTGATTCTAGTCGAGTAGTCGCCCCTTCCAAAAGGTAGTTTTCGTATGGAGAAGAATGGGCAAGAAGCTCCACTGTTACTCTTTTAAAATGTTTTACAATATTTTGTAAAGATTAATAGGAATCGATCTTCCTAGCCTTTTTCCCAACTATGTTGGGGTCGGCTTCCAGTCTAACCGGATGTAGCTGAATACCAGTATTTTACATGGAGCGACTGCCTATCTGACCTCCACAACCCAGTAACTGGGTAATACGATACCCCTTGGTAAGACTGGTGTCAGACTTTCGGGCTTCTGACGACTCGTAACGACTGTCAAAGATCCACAAATGACAGCCGGGACCAACGGCTTAACGTGCTTTCCGAGGCACGGAGGAGTCTCGGTATGTGAAGATGGTTACCCATCCACTGACCAACCCTGGCAAGCGTAGCTTAACCTGATGGATCGATCCGTGCGGCTTGTTATTACTTAGCCACGAGCTCCTCAAGTAAAGATTAATAGGAGTGTTGACTAAAAACTATTTTTTGTCCGTCAGGTAGATTATTAAAACAGGTCACGTAATTTTTTCTTTATTGACGTAATCAAAAGATACGGCAATACATTGAGTTAAAATGTTGTATGACGTCACTAGCCGGTAGATTTTATACTGACTTGTGACGTAGCGAGCCCACTCCCCAACTTTAATGCGTTTTATCTAAACCATTTTTTTTGGGTTCCGTACCCGAAGGGTGACAAACGGAACCCTATTCATAAGCCTCCGCTGTCCGTCTGTCTGTCAGCGAGCTCTATCTCATGAACCGTAATAGGTAGGCAGTTGAAAATTTCACAGATTGAGCATTTCTATTGCCGCAAGAGCAACAAATAATAAAATTAAAAATTAAAGGGGGGTCGCCATACAATAAAATTAAATTTAAAAAAATAAATAATCTGACCCTGGCATGTGGGGTATCATTTTCTAGAGCTCATCGAGTAGAGAATAAATATAATTTTTATTTGTTTTCATCTTCAAAAATGATGAATTAGGGGGCCGTAGAAGTTGTCTGTTTTAGACCATTTTTGTACGAGCTCTATCTCAACAACTAAACAAATTAGGAATTTGAAACTTGTGTGTATCATGTAACATATACTGTTTATAATCAACAAATACTAAAAACGCCGATTCTTAACGTATTTTACATAATATGGGCGATTTTCTGCAACTTAAAATAATAATTTTGTATTTCATGCTAATATTATGCGATATAAATTCCACAGATAACTATTTAATAGTCGGAGTAATGACATGGAATTAGTAAGTATCATGGCAGCATATACTCATTACATATATCATTTAAATTTCGATCACTCAAAAAGGTCTACAAAATAAACTTTCTTCACAAGATTTTAAAACCGGCCAGTATTTTTTGAGTTTAAGAACTTTATCGACTTTTTTCAAAGTATCCCTAGACGGTGTTGATGTGTGTACCTCATGTTAAAACTACACTCCAATAGACAATATATTCAGTAACATTGAAATGAATGCTGGCACATACAGTGTATTATTCAGTTACCTTAAACCGTTGTGGTCACAATTTCATATTGAGAAAAATTATTGGTGTAAAAATATTCGGTCACGGCGGCCAATCTCAACGGAGACTGGCCTTCGGCGCGGGAGATATTATAGTGCACAAGTGTGTGCGCAGACACGAGTGCACTCTCTCTTCCCTCACTCTCATAGTCCGATGGGATGTGTAAAAATAATAACTAAGAAATAATAGATTTCTGTATGACTATCAAAAATAACGTAAATAAATACCTGTATTGACCCGTGCGTTTGCACTGGCGACACCACGACAAAACATGTTGAAATCTCTAGTTCCTGTCAAACATTATGCATGAAAAATTGACAGACAATAGAGATTCCAACATGTTTTGTTGTGAATGTTTCGCCAGTAGGTAGGTAGGTACCTACCCTACCATTCTTACCAGGGTAGGTAGGTACCTAACCTACCCTACATATCTACCTGCTTACCTACCATATATACCTATTTATACCTACTAATACTATGTTAGTAGCAAATAAATAACTTTGACTTTAGTTAATGCATGTTACTGGATAAAGTTAACTTAATATTTTGCTCTTAAAAAAAAAGAAATATAATCCTACACCTATATTTTAACACAACAACATTTTTTCATTAAAATTAGACAATTTCTTTACAAATCTTTGTTTTTTTTATAGCGCCTCTGTTGTTACCTTTATGAAAGTATTACAAAAATTCATAGTGTTAAATCTTGTACGACATGGTATGGAACCCTTCGTGTGCGAGTCCGACTCGCACTTGACAGATTTTATATTAATATGATGAAGCAAAAAATACGTGTCTCAATTTTTTTTAATTATCTGACTGACGGACTGAATAAGGTTTTTTTTTCCCAGTCAACATCCCTATTATACAAAGTTACATTTTGATCGTTTTAATCCTCTTAAGGGGTCATTGTACTCATCATTATGAACAACTTTCACTACGTGACCACAGCTGAAATCGCGAAAAAATCTGCTGTTCCCTACATTTTTATGTTCGCATATCTCGTCAAAATGTATGAAACAGCAGATTTTTTTTTACTGACCCCGTAAGAGGATTAAAATGTAACGGTGTATTATTAATTATATTATGTGAAGATAACAGTTGAATATTTTTGTCTAGAATCACTTGATATAAAGTCCGTTTTAGAGGTCTGTTCCACAAAACTTTTGTAATAATCACAGATGAAAACAGATGGTTCACTCTGCAGTTTAGGTATGAAGCTACAAGTACGCGGTGGGCTCGACTTGCTGGGCAAATTCAGTGAGTGAAACGTAGTCAGAAGAACTAAGAGTTACGCGATAGAAAGAGAGGCAACTTCTAGGTGAATATAACTGTAGATAATTAGCGCTGCGCGACCTGAATTGCACTTTATTGTGTTGTAGCAAGAGTCGCTTTTTATCTAGTAAAGTCCAAAGTCCAACGAAAGATTTAAAAAAAAAGTGCAAACGCGCTTTGTCAAGCATATGAACAAAAAGTAAATTTTACCTGTAGTAGGTTCCAGCTCTGCATTGAAGTCACAATCCAAATTGATGACAGCTGCCGTGCCCGATGCTGACAAAACACATACGTCCTCACTAAAAATGAATTTATGTATTATTAGATTTTATATAGATGATGAACTGATGATGATGATGATATGAACAACACCTGGGAATGTACGGTTTTAAACCACAACATAAGTCTAACTCTGGATAACATCAACTATAGTTATTTTATGAGCAGAAAATAAACGATAATTTGAGGCGGATCGGATAGATATCCGTTTTAACGAGGGAACAAGTTGACAAAAAAAGAACTCAGAATTTTCTCACCAAATAGCCGTATTCTCAGTGTAAGCAATGACCGCGTTGCACCTCAGCGCCCGCGCGTGCGCGCGCAGCTCAGTGCGCAGCTCGGCCCACCAGGCGGCGCGGGCGGCGCCCTCCCCGCCGTCCGCGAGCTTGACTGAGCGAGCGCAGACTGTGCCGCCTGCGGACATTGGAACGAATAAGTGTTACATACTCATTTACAATCATAAGCATTGTTTATTTGTGAGCACAGGTAGAAGTATGACAAAAAAATAACTTTAAAAACATCTTAAATTAATTCATTCATTCATTCACTGACAGACAACGTACAGCGTAAACCATTGGCTGTACAAACCGTTCACTATAACTTGACCCTTGCCGTCATGTTCGCACCATTGCTTGCCAGCTTAGTTTCAATACTAGTAGAGTTCAGAATGACTTGACAAGCAATGGTGCCAACATGATAGCTAAGTGTTATGAGGAACAGGGTTTAAAGTTCACTCATCTTCCTTAGAAAAGGGAGGATCCTCCGATCAAACGGGTATTGTGTCTGACGGGCAACTGCCTGAATGTTGATGTCGGATAGTCTTATATAATATGTCGTTCGCGCGGTAAACTCTAATTGCGCGATGCAGGATTTGTGTGATCTCATGTCTTTGATGAGTAGTTCGTATGTGGCGGTGTAACCGCTAAAATTTCAAGTAAAGAAAAGTTCTTAAAATAAAACTTACAATTTAGACCCGGTTTTAAAGGCATTTTTGTAATAAGAATTACCGTAGTCGGAATAAGGTTCGAAATGACAAAACTGATCTAAAGTTTATTTTGTAATAAGATGGCAAATGTTCAAAATAAAAATCACTTACCAATATGTACAATAAACCCAGGCGCGTACTCCGTCATGGTGAGGAAGGGATACTCCAGCATATCCAAGTTATTGCTGTTCATGGAAGGTCGTAAGATGGCGCCACCGCCGCTACCAACATTACCAGCTGATGTATTCAGTGATCCACCTAGAATTTATTGTGTTTTATGTTTGGTTTGGGTTTGGCTAGAAGGGGTAATGGTTAATAGAAAATGCAAAAAATAAATTACTAAAAAATAGCACTACTGGATATGTAACTGATCAAATAAATGTGACATCAAAACAGTTCTTTTTTTAATACAATTGACGTAAATATATTTAGTAACCTATTCTGGCGTGAACACGATGTGTTCACGGTGTGTTGTTGCTCTGCGTCCGGCTCTCGGCGTGGCAACACGCCGTGTTACGGTTCGCGACAAGTCAATCGTCATCCTGAGAACGCCTCGTTGAGGTGAAACACGTGTAGATTCCTTACAGGGTTTTTTATTACTCTTTAGGAATAGGTTACTAAATATATATATGACTATTGCCTAAATCAATTAAATTCTTTTTTTACTACTTGCCTTGGCTTGGTAGAATGAATTCAATGAATGGCCACAAATTAAATAAGGAGCAACTTTTATCTAGCTATACAGGGTATAACAGAAAGGTGTGGTCCAGACCATCGAACTGAACAATGGAGAAATCCATGGGACGAATTCAACCATACAGAACTTCAATACGTACTCCACCTGAATGTATGGAACGGCTAATGATTTTTTTGCGATTAAAATATTGGTCCCATGTAGAAAGTTGTTGCAATTTGATGCTCTGCATCATACCCTTTAATATGAACACACCTTTCTAAACGCTGTAGGTTTACAGAAATATGTCACAAAAGAAAGACGTCATGAAAAAGCAAGTAAATCGAAGCCCTTAGAATATCTTATAATAAGCACTGAGGATTTCTGTACATCATGTCGGAGCCGCACCGGCGCCGGACCACAAGTTTAATTGGCAATGTTTTACTAAACTGTGATCGTTGCTTACTGCCGACATAGCCCGAATAATTGCCAAACTTAAGTGGCAATGGGTAGGGCACATTGCTGGTAGAACAAATGGCAGAGCTGCGGCCAAAAGGTTCTAGAGTCGCAACCGCGTACCGGAAGACGTAGCGTTGGAAGGCCTCCCACAAGATAGACCGATGACCTTTTGAAGGCCGCAGGAAACCGCTGGATGCGGGAAGCACAGAATCGGTCGAAGTGGCGGTGCTTGGAGGCCTATGTCCAGCAGTGGACGTCTTTGGGTTGAAATGATGATGCTGATTTCTTTACTATTTAAGTCGGCATCAATGTCAGTGTACACGCGATTCCGGTGCGATGCTGGGCATGTGCGATATTCATTCGTATATTCAAATTTGCGGTCTTGTGTCGGTGCGGCTCCGGTGTCATGTACAGGAATCCTCAGTCTTAATCAGCTTATGATAGCACTAAGATGATAAAAGCTTGGATGAATACCCCTAAAGAGCGTTACTTTTGGAAATTCTACAAAGACATCATACCCATCACTGGGCGAAGAAGGATAGCAGAAAAAGAAAATGAAGAAGCAAGATTAGAATACAATTAAATAAATAACTGTTAAAAAAAATAACAAACGGAACTGACCTTTAGGCGTCACACTAAGATCAGAATCAGAAGACCTCCGATGTATCCCGAGCGGCGCCGACGTTGCATTCAAAGATGAGTTCTGGGCATGCGTCGTTTGAACCGGCTCCCTTCCCCCGTACGACTCATGGCGCGCGTGCCTCGGCGATCCCCTGTCCTTGTCGCACTTATCTTCCCGCCTATCTTTCTCTCGCTCGTTCCTGTTAACACCGCACACGGCATGCGAGTTATCACACACACTATTGTTAGTTTCGTCTACGTCGTCTTGGGTCTCGGGCAGCGAAGGTATGGTCTCTAGTGCACCGTGTATATGTAATACAGGCTTAGTGACGTCACTAGATGATTTGTTAGATTTTTTGGACATTTTAGGCGTTTCATTCTCTGTTACTGAGTGTACGCTATCTTGGCGGATTAGTTTTTTGTTGTTTTGTTTTGCTTCGGGTTTTTCGATCGTTTTTGTTTCTTTTGTCATTCCTACTTCTATTGTAGGCAGTAGAGATTGAATTTTATCAATCACAGTACTGATTATTCCAGCTGGTTCATCTTGTTCAACTTCCTCAACTTTGTTTTTAGTATCAGTCGTTTCAGGAGGTATCAAAGTTTGTACTTTTTCTAGGAGTACAGTCTCAAACGCTCGATTTTCAGTTGGATGTGATTTATTAAAGATTTCTTTAACTTTTTCTGCGGCCATTTCTTTTTCCGCTGCTACAGTATTGACTTTGTCTACTAAGATGTTGTTGACTACGCTTTTTACTAGTCCAGGAGATTTTAAGTCATCATTTAGATGTTCAGCTTCCTCCAATTCATCTTCAGAAAAGGTTTTTGGTTCAACAAAGGTGATTCCCTGTTGGCCAACTAAAGATTGGACTTTGTCCATCAATACAGTTTCCATAGCTGTATGTGTAAGGTCAGCAACTTCTTCCTTTTCATGAGACTTTAGATGATGGTCATCTTCAGTTGGAACAACATGAACTGGTGTTCCTAGTGAAGAAGCTTGGACTTTATCCAAAAGAATAGTTTCTACTGCTGTATTTATTAAACCAGTAGGTTTAAGATCATCTTTAATAGACTTCTTGTCATGTTTCGCCGATTCCTTTTCAGTAAAATGATGTGGTTCCACATGAGGCACTTTAGGTTCCCCAACTAAAGAATTGATCTTATCCATTAGCATAGTTTCCATGGCTGTATGGGTCATACCCGTTGAGCTGTCCGTTTTATGCAACTCATGATATCGTTCTTCATCAGTAGAAATTACTGGATCAGGTACAGACCCGCCAAGAGCAGAAGCTTGTACTTTCTCCAAAAGCATAGTTTCAAAAGCTGTATGTACTAGCCCAGTAGGTTTAAGATCATCTTTAATAGATTTCTTATCATGTTCATCTTCATCGAAATGGTGTGGGTTTACATGTGGTACATCAGATTGTCCAACTAAAGTTGTGACCCTATCCATTAGCATTGTTTCCATGGCTGATTGGGTCATACCAGTTGAACTGTCACTTTTATGCAACTCATGATGTTTGTCTTCATCAGGAGATATTACTGGATCAGGTAAAGTGCCGCCAAGAGCAGAAGCTTGGACTTTCTCCAAAAGCATAGTTTCAATCGCCGTTTGGAATAAACTATGAGATTTATCATCTTTCTTATGATGATGATCATATTCTTCTGGTCTATCATAATAGTCAAATACTGAAGAAACTGGTTCTGGTGTCTCAGGTCCTAGAACGGATTGAACTTTTTCCATTAACATAGTTTCCATAGCTGTATGAACAAGCCCCGTGGACATTGCTTCTTTCTTCTTTTTGCTATCAAAGAATCTTTCGGTTGGCGAAGTATGGTCTGGAGATTTTGGACCAAGCAATGACTGAATATAGGAAATAGACTTCCTAGCCATATTTTTGTGTTGTTCATGAGGCTCAGGTAGCTCATTGCCTTCAAATCTAAATTCAGGCTGAGTCGTTTCGGGAGTCGTGGACATAAGAACGGATTGAACTTGGTCCATCAGCATGGTTTCCATTGCAGTCTGCATTAAGCTTGGAGGTTTACTTTTATGCTCGTGAATTTTCTCCTTTCTAATACCACTAACAACAACTGGTTTATTACTCACAGGTGGAGATTGACTTTCCGGTCTGTCCGAAGGCATAAGATTGATACTGCTTCCTACTGAAGCATTATTATTGTTGTTTCTATATTCCTCAACTAAACCCAATTTCTCGTTAACATCATTGAAAAACTGTTTGTTTTTAACAGAGTCAGGATCAGGAGAAGCAGGCATAAGTAAAGATTGTACTTTATCTAGTAGAATAGTTTCCATAGCTGAATGAACCAATCCGGTAGACTTGATTGAATGTTTCTTCTCATGATGATGAGGTTCTTCCCTATGGTACGGAGATGAAAT
The DNA here is from genome assembly GCA_948150665.1 of Conistra vaccinii. NCBI lineage: Eukaryota > Metazoa > Arthropoda > Insecta > Lepidoptera > Noctuidae > Conistra > Conistra vaccinii. The sequence goes on along the minus strand of OX411338.1, from coordinate 17,489,263 downwards.
ACCACTAAGAGAACACCTGGAAGCAGGCTCCGATCCGATATACATGGAAACTTTCGCGTGGTCCAAATCATCGCTCTTATGGAAGAATTTATTAGTATCAATACTGTCTTTGTCCAGACTCATTAGGTCATTAAAGGACAAGAATGGAGAACCCAGTACGGTTTCACTAGGAGCTTTCGAATGAATATCGGAAGACGACCCAGGTTGACTCAAAGGAGTCTTTGTTTCCTTTTTCTTCGGATGCAAAGAGTAATGCGAGATACTTTTGATCATATTACTTTTAGATAGTTTAGACAGTTGGTGTCTAATACGTCTAGAGGAGCGATGGACAAAACTACCTTTATCTACAGGTGAAGAAGGCTCACTAATGCTTTTAGCGGGTTTCTTGTGTGAAAACGGATTGTGGAGTTTTATATGGTGGCTACTGGGTTTAGTTACACACGTTTCATCTTTGACCGATGACGTTGATGCTTCGTTTGATCTCACTGACTTCTCTATTACTATCTTACTCTCCATTTCTTGCGGCACACATTCTAGTGATTTACATTTGTCTATAAGTACTTGAGTGTCGAAGACTTGTTGTTCTACTGCAGCTTTCTTGTCAATCTCTATTTTTAAATCCATTGGCTTGGCTTCTTTTAGGTCCGGACTCCCGCTTTCAAGGACGTTTAACTTCTTATCCATACTAGCTATGAATTGTGGATTATGATCATGGCTTAGTACTGATTGTACTACAGAACTTGTAGTTTCAATAGACCTTTCATTGTCTGTTTTTAGATCAGAACTTTCATCGTCATCTTCCTCTTCGCTACTGGATTCTAACTCAGAACTGTCAGCTGAAAGCGCAGACGAAACTGATCCAAAATAACCTACATCTCCAGGCAATGTGAGAAGATTTTCGCTTCTATCTGGCATTGGCGTCGCTGGACAAGACTCGGATATCTTTCTTTCTCTTGGTGGCACATGTATTTCTTCGGTACTTACATTGTTTAAAGAAGTGTAACGAATTTCTGGTATCTTTTTAGCTTCTTCGCTATCATCTTTAGCTGTGTCGTCATCAGACATATTGACATTAGGTTCACATTCGCTTGTTCGTCGCATCGTTGAGCCGGGAGATGCTTCAGAATCTTGTGTCTCTGCAATGCAAGCTAGGCTTGTCTGGACATGTATTATTGATCTAGCAAGAATGGACGCCATTCCCTCACCTTCGGCTTCTTTATTCACAAATGGCTTACGGAACTTTGGTTTCCTCAACCCTTTGAATTTTTTTAACTCGTTTTTGATATCGACTAAGGAGATTCGCGAAGTATCGGAAGCGTTAGATCTTAGAGATATAGAATCGTCTTGCTTATCAATCGAAGATCTTTTATTACTAGAGCGCTTAGTAAATCTTTTAGTAAAAAAGTTAGTTTTAATCTTTTTTAGTTTCTCTATAGGTCCAGAAGAGTCGGAATCATCGCTTTCTTTGTTTAACAGTCTGTTTAGATCTGTTTGGTCTTCAGATAGGTGTCTTAGACTTCTCCTATGTGGATAGTCATCGTGGTATATGGACGCGCTTCCAGCATAACTTGTGATACTAGACTGTCTTGTCATATCCATACTTTTTTCGTCCTCCTCAAGCGCATCTGTTTCATCCAGTAAAGCTGACGCATTGGGGTTTAATATCAGAAGTAAATTTTGTAACTCTTCTTGATGGCATTGGTAGTACGTAGACATTTCCGTTATACTTTCGTTATCTGTCGCCAAAATGTCCAAATATTTTTTTAATTGTCTGTTTAAGGTTAGCGGACACGACAAACCATGCAAAAATATAACTATAAGTAATTTGTTTATAAAAACTCTGTTTTAAACTAAGTTAAAGTTTTGTCAACATCTATAACGAACATTTAAAGCAAGTAAAAAATATTAACTGTATCTTGATCTTATTTTGACTTTGAAAAACTATAAAGATTTGGTTTTACTTTTATTGATTAAACTTTTTTCTTTAAGGAGCAAATAGAACCATTCGGGGCTAAAATATCTAGACCTTGTTTAAAATGGAAAATTAATCTTTGTCCTTTAATTTTTGTGTAGAACGGGGCACGGGGTAATCTTTACTTTAGATTCTAGACTTTATAGCAAAAAAATATGGTGGAATATCGTTTGTACTCACTGTTGCGTGCAAGGTGGCATGTTCAAAGTTTGACTCGGCATCGGCAAAGGAGTTATGCTCACGGCAGTGCCTAAAATCGATACAAGAATACAGATAAGTCATGCAAATTCAGTTAAGTAGGTCAATAAATTATAAAACCACAAGCTCAGTTTCTGTGAGAATTTTGGGACGGTTTATAAAACAAGTTCTTACTCTGAAGAAAGGCTGAAACAAATTCACAGATCTCTTTTCAAGTCTAGACATAATCTTGGTCCGATCTTGTGAAGACCATGTAGATTAGTGTTTGAAATTATCTTTTGAGGAAAGGACCACACAGATTGAGTGGACCTGTCCAGTCAGTGCACGCATTGTGAGTAATCGGGCAGTTCAACTCAGAAATTGAGGACCTCAACGATTCAACGAACAATACCAAAGAAAGGACAATTGGGTAGGCCGCATAAATGACTATACTTGATTGGGAAACGACATTTCATCATTTCTATTAAAAATCTTTGTATAAGTCTTTTTTTATACACTGTTTTTTTTTTGAGCTTGTAGTATGTAGAATTACGGCTAACAGTGCGAAGAAAAAATTGACGTTTTACGGTGTCTCTGCTTGGGTAGCGCCTTGAGTAGAATATTTTACATTGTAAAGGTAAGTTTAACTATTAGACACATACCTATAGCTCTGGCCACGACTCCTGCCTCCCCTTCCAAGTCGAAGTCTTGCTGGTACCCAACCACTGCGTTCGCTCCCAGTTCCGCTGCCTTCAGTCCCACTAGACGTTGGACCTATAATCAGAAGTCATCATCATCATCATCTGCTTAGCCAGCCAAATCCTTGGAAGCGTCTGCTGGCTATAGGCTATGTGACGTCACAGTAAATTGAATAAGGCTCCCTCTAGAGGACATAAAGTCTTGAACTATAAAAAAAAAAATATTAAAAGAAAAGAATAAAAGAAGAAAAACTTTTTTTTTTTTCTGTTCGATTTATGCCCTAACAAGAGTGCCTCCGTATTTTTAATGTGTCTGTCTGTGATGTTTTGTTTTGTTTATACCTTTTTGGATGACATTTATGTCGTAGTACTTTTTTTGTGGGTTTTAGTTTTATAATTTTTGACTGTACAGTGGAAGTGTGTCTGTAACTTATTTTTTATCATTGTGGGATAAAACACACGAGGAGCTCGTGCCTACGTAATAACAGCCGCACAGGTCGATCCATCAGGTCAAGCTACGCTTGTCGGGGTTGGTCAGTGGATGGGTGACTATCTTTACATACCGAGACTCCTCCGTGCCTCGGAAAACACGTTAAGCCGTTGGTCCCGGCTGTCATTTGTGGATCTTTGACAGTCGTTACTAGTCGTTAGAAGCCCGAAAGTCTAACACCAGTCTTACCAAGGGGTATCGTATTACCCAGTTACTGGGTTGTCAGATAGGCAGTCGCTCCATGTAAAATACTGGTATTCAGCTGCATCCGGTTAGACTGGAAGCCGACCCCAAGATATTTGGAAAAAGGCTAGGAAGATTGATTGTGGGACAAAACATTACGTAAGTATATAAATTACAGAAATCGATTCAGTAAACGATTCTGAACAAACTACTTTCATAAGGTGCATTAATTCAGTTACAAATTGTACAGAGCGCGAGACACCTCACGCTGACGTACTAATGGGCTTGGCACTCCTATTATGAAGAAAGTTTTGGCAGACAACTAGATTTATGTTCTTAATGTCAGCTCTTAAGTGCGAAAGCAATGAGATCGTTTTACAGCAGTATTTCACCATTTTAATATCTAAACACATTTATACGTGCAGTGGGTGCCAAAGCATTTTGTTAATATTTACTGGAGATCCGGCAGTATCAGTTTTACACCGATGTGTGTCGAAACGACTTCATATAAAACTGTACTCTATTTGAAATAAGTTTTGATATTTAAACAAACCTTTTTTATAGTATGTTCAACCGATGCTGACTTCTTCGAATGAATTGCATAGTTCTAAAAGTTGGCAACGTCGCAAATGGCCGTCAAATATTTACCTGTTTTGATTAATTTGGCAATATTATTGTATGGAAATAAGAAATATGGCTAGCTAGTGAACTAGAATGACACTGAATTTGATGTTGTAACCGTTTTGGGTGTAAAAAAGGCATTTGGAAAGTTTCCAAATACTTATTTTTACATCAAAATCTAAATATTCGGTGTTACGATATTATTTATTGCATTTCATAATCAATATTTCAGTTCACTAGTTATCCATATTTCTTATTTTCATACAATGATTTTGCCAAATTAATCAAAACACAGAAATGTTTGACAGCTATTTGCGACGTTGCCCACTTTCAATATAAACGCTTCCGGTTAACTATGTTAGTGAAATATTTTCATACAAGTTCTGTAATTATTATTTTTTCATTTATTTGGTAGGTAGTGTTCATCTGAACACTGTGTCACAGGCCCCTAGTATTTTAATTGTAGAGAAAACCTTAAAACCATTGAAAATCTTACCTGATTACTAAGCTTTATAAACGCGACCTGCCTCGCCTCATTGGAAGCTCGCGGCGTCCTAATCTTATCAATCCACTGGTACTCAGGATCATCATTCACCACCAGCTCTTCAACAAACCCATGGATGGAAGTCGCTCTGTACCCAGGAGGTATCATTGGACCTGAGGATCATTGAGAACATCGTTAAGAATCAGAGTGTTCTACAACCAAAACTTCTCAGACATGCGACATCCACCAGCACGTTCTGGGCCCGCGCGGTGGCATTCAACGATACAACTTTGTTTAAAGCCATCTTGAGAGAGTGGGCCTCTCTCAAGATGGCTTTAAACAAAGTTGAATTGGAGAAAAAGACATAATGTATTGCGAACAGGTAGTGCAATAACAGTTACAGAATTTGTTTTATACAACATGTGTGATTTGTAATTGTAACTCCACGCACTACAAAACCTAATTCTCTAATGGGCTATGAACGCCAAAATCATTTTGTAATATTTAAATTCGCACCTTTAATAAAAAACCGAAATAATTACAAAATTAAAGTTTTGCAAATACGAAGAAGTCAAAATTTTTTCAAATTACAATAAAGATTGAAACGATACAGGAATGCGAGTAAAATTTAGGTATTACCAACAGAATAGCCTTTCAAATGATTTATATAAATCATTACTATTATATATTATTAAAAAGATACAAGGCTTTAAAAAACACACTAGTGACATAATTCATTACATTAACATTGATTTTAAAAACATTTAATAGTAAACAGAACTATTACCTAACATTTTACTAAACATCGGAAAGTTTTAATAATAAAACGTATTAAATCTCATTTTTGCCAAATGAAATAGCCATAATATAAAAGCAAAACGAAATAACTTAAATAAGTTCATTTTACATCCAAAACAATAGAAATGCAAGCAGTTACATTTTTATAGTAAAACGAACTATTGGGGATTAGAACAGGAACATACACGTCTCACTCTTGTCACTGTTGGCGTAACTCTAAATGGTATCGTTTTGTGAATACTCATTGGCCTACTCCGTCAAACAAAAAGAGACAGAACTTCCACTATTTCGCTTTGGGTTGGCCGAATCAAGCGCCCGTTAGACTGTACCTATTCTTTACGTGGACTTAATTCGTTTTTTGATTAAATGTCAAAAACTCATATTTTTGTATTATTACGGTTTATTATTAAAGGTGCGTTATGTTCTTCGAAAACAATTGTAAGATTTATAATTAAACTAGCTGCTGCCAGCGGCTTCAACCGCGTGGACCCTTTTTCTTTTCTGTACTATAATTATATAATACTAGCTGCCCGCCCCGGCTTCGCACGGGTAGCACTAAGTAATTATCTACTACCTTCCCTACCTACCTTACCTACCCACCCTACATACCCTACCTACCTACCTACCCTACCTACCTACCTACCCTACTTACCTATCTACACTACCTACTTACCTACATACATACCTACCTACCTACCTTACCTACCTTCACCTACCTATCCTAAGAACCATCTCCTTACTATAACAAACACAACAAAAAAAGAATTAGCGAAATTGGTCCAGCCGTTCACACGTGATGCCGTGACCAAGGAAATAGGGATTCATTTTTATATATATAGATGTATGTATTATTTTTTATACATATAACCTTGCCTCTTGAATCACTCTATCTATTGATGAAAACTGCATTAAAATCCGTTGAATATTTTAAAAGAGCTAAGCGAACAGACAACGGAAGCGACTTCATTTTATACTATGTAAAGATGAAACTCCAAGTCCAATTTCAGTGGAGTAGCTCACCAACCGAAATTACGCTACGGAAATCAGGGTGTTTACATCTACCTTGCAAATTACAGGACGTAATTTCGGCCTGATATGTCTTAGGTAATTCAAAAAGCGATGTAGCTGTAAGCACGCCGAATATTCCGTAGACGTGCAGACTTCAATATGCACGAAAAATTGCTAAAATGATTTAGCTTATTAAACACACAGCTAAATAACTACGTGACACTCACAATGAAAGAACTGCACGCCACAGCTGGAAGTCTTGTACTTGTTGAAGTCAGAGAACAGCTCCACCTTGACTATGACGTTCAGCTCGCCTCGGATCCCGTGCATGGTGTCAAAGACAGGGATCCAGCCTGACATTACCGCACCTTGGGGAAATCATAAACAAGGCCTTGTTCATTTTCTGATCGTGACATTGGCGATTAGGGAGATATGCTTTCCATTCCATATTGGACATACTTCAATCAGGCAATATTAAAAAAACATCAGTCACTTTGTTAACAATCCAACGACACTACAGTAAATCAAAAGACACAGGAACTGTATAATTAAAATCAGAATCAATTAGGTGTGATCGACTAACTTTGAATTCTTGCTATAACCAACCAGAAAGCTGGAATTACTGACTACAACAAGGCATGTAGCAGTGGCTAAAGCTTTATACAGCTACATGAAATGTAAAATAGTATGGACTAGTCGCCGCTACATTGCATGAGCTCAAAGTTAATCGGTAACAACTCCCTGAATCAAAACCAAATCCCCGCGCTCAGTGCGTTTGATCGAGATGGTAAAATGAAACTCACACTAGGCCCCTAGTGTGAGTTTCATTTTACCATCTCGATCAAACGCACTGAGCGCGTTTGGCGTTCCGATTGGCTCTTCACCGGTGAAGGCCGGCCAGCTGCCAATCGGAGCACCAAACGCGGTCGATGCGTTTGATCGAGATGGTAAAATGAAACTCGCACTAAGCCCTCTGTTATCGATTCACGTTGAGCTCATGTTGTTCTTTGGCTGCTTCGAATTTGACTCCCGCAGTAAGCAAACATTTGTAAGGTCTACAGAGTTGGTCTGGCCGTTTAAGTATGTGGGATTCGGTTGTGCTTGTAAACCAGACCTCTAAAGGTTTTTTTTTCAAATAACTTCTCTCGCTCTGGGCGGAGCGGGAGGGCGTGTCAAACTCTTACTGACTAAAACCCACCCGTGTTCCTTCAGTTGCCTGTACGTTGCCAGGGGCCACGGTATCCCTTTTGGACTTTCCCGCAAGCCCGGCAGGCATTGGCCCTAGCCTCCTCAGAGCTCTGAAGGCTTGGCGCGGCGATTCCGTACTTCGTGTTGTAAACACACCCACGTCAATAAAGACAGTACCCAGTACAATAAGGGAAATTCCTATTGTTATTAGGGTACCCTTTCTCAAATTGAAGGAAGTTTGAATGAGATTTTTTACATACCACCATGCGGCGCAGCAGTACTCTTAGCATTATTAGCCTCCCTAGCCAATAGCGGTGCGAGGCTGATCACCACCTTGCCGATGGCATCGTTAGCGGAGTACGTGTCATGGTCCATCAGACGCAGCTGGAGAGGCTCATCTTGAAGCTCTGATTCATCCACCTGGAAGAAATGGGAGGGATAAGAAACTGTCGTGGTATTAACATTTTTCTTATAGTGCTGATGATATAGAATTAGTCTATACATATTTAGACTGGGCATGTCTTCAAGCTGCCGTATAACAGTCATGTTGGTGCATTGGAAGATTCTACATGGATGGGCCTAGCATTAGAAGAGTATTCGCGAATGACGATACAAAAATATCTAGCTAACGTACCCTATTAACTTTGCTGACAAACTAAGCTCTCTGTCTAGCACAGTATGAGTTGTTTATAAAGTTATTGTCGAGCTGACATGATAGTCTGCTTGTTGAGAACTAGATTCTAGGCTGTAGGCGTTAGGCACTTTCAGAGTCTAGTTATAATGGTTTCAACTTTTGTACTATAAGGCACCTTTTGGCTCTGGCGATCAACTGAAGGTAAAACGTATAGTAAGGCTGCCTGTCCACTGGAGCGGAGAGAAGAGGAGCGGAGATATGCCAATATTAACCAATAGAATCTAAACTTCGCTCCAGAGTTGTGATTTTATTGGTTAATATTGGCACATCTCCGATCCTCTCCTCTCCTCTCCGCTCCAGTGGACAGGCAGCCTAAAAGGCTGGTGATCGAAGCTTGCTTAGCTTAAAAGATAACTAGACTTTGACTAAATCATCTACTAATGATTCACGTGTTCCTTCTAGCTATGTTTAACATTAATTCGATGTTTGTTTAAAGGGAACATAATAATAGTTCTTATTGGCAAACAATGACCATCATTCCTGTTTAGATAGACATTGCATTAACAGATAAATGTTGTTTATTTGTGCAACCGGCCCGAATAGAGCGGAACGTGCGAGATTATTTTGGATTTATAGTTTTAAACGCATCTCCAAGGTCATTTGGAAGTTAATGAGCTTTCTATATTTAATTCTATTAGGTTTTATTTGGATTCTGCGCGGAATGTTGTGTTGACAACGACGCGTGCCATACGGTCTATGAGTAAGAATAGTCGCATCCCACGTCGCACTTATGGGGAACTGGAATGAAATAATATATGTCATCTTCTTCTTAGCATGTCGATGGCAATTCAAATAGTCAGCCCAGAATCAGCTCCTGCATCGTACAGGCAACAGGACACGCTGGTCACGATATTAAGTGCCCCATTGTCTGTGTGACAGCACCACATTTACACACCGAGGCGGAGTCATCTCCACTTGACCAGGTTTTCCTTGCTTCGACCTACCTGGGTCCGGAGTCTCTATGTAAAGACTTCCAAGTAAAATGTTATGGTATCTAAATGCAGTTTTTTTTACAATACTGCTAAGTCTAAATGTTTCATCGGAATTACTCTGAGAGAAACCAGATCCACCTCAAGGGTCACTGGGGAAACTCAAGTTCCTATGAGACACGTCTCATCATTACACGTCAAGTTCCTTCATATGAGCAATAGCATCTTTCGAACACTGATCATCCCTGAAGATGTGGACCACTTTTGTCCTCGATCGAGGCTGATGGAAAGCGATGGATGAGGCCAACGATGCAATGAGCGAATTCAGTAGACACCTGTTCACTCTTACTTTGAAGATTGACGGGATGTGGGTTTAAGGAATACAGACACAGTTCGTGTTTTCGTGGAGTTATCAGAATCGGTCAGAATGTCTGTTTTGTATCAATTCATTTCTTACATAATATTTTCTTTTTCACTACCACATGACGTGAACAAAAACATTTTACGATCGCAGCTTCCGGAAAATATTATGCGCGCATCAGACAATCGCGCGTAGAAAACATCTCCAGAACTTACAGATGTGTTGAAAAACAAACTGTTTAGTGAGAATAGAGGATATGGGCTAAAAATACATGGTGTTTTCGCGTAATTATCATAGAAGAAGAAGGTAAAGATAATCGTGCAACTCAGTATGTAAAGCTTCGGCTTGTGCAGTATTTAAAAGTATAATCTGATTTGGCAAGGCGAGTTCCAATAAATTATATTTATGTGCTGTGTCCATAACGAAATAAGTTGGCCAAATCGCGGCAAGGGTATCGAATCGGTTTGGATTCGACCTAACAGAGAACAGTGATAATGACTTAGTAGTAGTAGAGATAGATGGTTTGCTATTAAAATACAGCGTTAATTATTTTCTCAACAGCGCAAAATCTTCCCCAATAAAGCAAGATTAAACCATTATTTAATCATTAATCATATTCTAAACCATGCCAAAGATAAAACTGCGCAAAAACCGGGCATCTAATAAAACCACATTTGGCGTACATCCAAATCAATATTGAATCATGGATACACACATTGTGGAAATGCACAAACAAATAGTTCGTAGACGAGCGCCAGACGTGGACGCGAAATACTTACACTCGATGGCACATGGCAAACGGCGATGTGACGTCATTGTCAACGACGCCAAATATTCTGGCACGTTGCCGTTGCAACGATTATGAAAATTGTGAGCGGGTATTCGGAGTATGGTGGGACTTCTTTATCTATCTATACAGCTTTTGGGCGCAAGGTCTGCTATATGGATGATATTTTATGTCTTCTTCTTCTAAGGTGTCGAAATGAGGTCAAGATTGCCAACGTTTCACAGTTATTTTACTTCTGACAGCCACTTTATCAACGAGAATAAAGATCATGCAAACACAGGGACAATCAGTGGACTGCAGTCATGTAGTTATGGTGATAAACCCGTCAGCAAAGTTGCTAGAGGGCTGATTGACTACCCACTACCCAGAAGCTGGACGTACGTAAAATAACGCGATTCGAAATAGGGCTTATCCATCTTTAGGCCATCTTTTATTGGGCAAACAAGTAGCGTCGACTGTGAAGCAATCATTGCAACTTACGGACAACAGCAGGAATAGAATGAATGAGTAGTACGATGTACAACTTTTTCCACGGTTCAGGCTGCTTCCTTTGGAGCAGGACTGTACGAATTCACTTAGGAACTTAGTTAATGCGCCAGTTCCTATACATTTTTGGCAGGCATGATTTCGGGGAAACCATGTATAGAATCAGGAGCATATTTTCATATATCATTATTGCGCAAATGTGAAAAACCATTATTGCGCAAATGTAAATTACGGTACAGGTATCGAAGAATTTTGGTTACTTATACGACTAAGGTTACCGCTATCTGGGTAACCAAGAAGAAGAAGAAACATGTTACCTCTATTTAGGTTACCGTTTTAATAGCGGTTACATGAAAATTACATCTGGTTTATCATCACACATCACACGATGCTTGGAGAAGGCTTATGTCCAGCAGTGGATTGCTGGACATAAGCCTTCTCCAAGCATCGCCACTTCGACCGATTCGGTGCCTCCCGCATCCAGCGGATTCCTGCGGCCTTTACAAGATCATACATAGGTCCATCTTGTGGGAGGCCTTCAAACGCTACGTCTTCCGGTACGCGGTCGCCACTCCAGAACCTTTCCGCCCTATCGGCCATCAGTTCTACGAGTAATATGCCCTGCCCATTGTCACTTAAGTCTGGCAATTCTTCGGGCTATGTCGGTTACCTTGGTTCTCCTGCGGATCTCTTCATTTCTGATTCGATCACGTAGGGAAACTCCAAGCATAGCCCTCTCCATTGCCCTTTGGGTGACTTGTAGCCTTCTGATAAGGCCCATTGTGACTTGAGTGACCACGTTTCAGTGCCATAGGATAGGACATCACTGGCAACACGCACTGGTCAAAGACTTCAGTCTTGAGACACTACGATATGTTGGACGAGAAGATATCGCGTAGCTGCCCAGCCGAGTCGGTCGGATTCGACGATAGACCTCTTTCTCGAAGTTGGACCTACCTAGTTGGACATCTGGTTACTCCTCATAATTTGTTGACATTAGAAATAATTTAAACATTACGCCGTGATTGGTCGGCCATCGCCGGCGGCGCGCGGGTAGACTCTACCCGCTGACACACACAGGCGATGCGCTCCATTTGACTAATGCCGACGACGGCACGTGTAAAATAGAGGTATTTTTTTTATTTCAGCTTTAAAAACACCTGTAAAAATAAAGTTAAACCGAAAAAATGCTCGTACCGGTTTCGGTCCCTGGATAAAATCATTCTGTCGAATCTCTCAAGTAACAACGCCCACAGAAAGAGATTAGCTGTTCTATTCCTAGCCAGTAACCGTCACATGGGTTCATTATACCAGCTGTTTTCAGTAGGTATGTTTTACATTGTTAGTAGAGTGTTACTGGTCATAAAACACGTTCGAAGGTCGCCGTTGACACCTCTTTGGTCAATTAATTTGAATGTTTCTTTGTTTGTCACCTCGTTAGCTTTGTTGCCGCTTTTCTTTTGTTATTGTTTACAGTTTCGCTGGCTGACTATTGGCGTGTTCGAGTTCTGTATGAAATCGATTCTGAAGCGCATTAAAATGCATAATGGGCTGAACAATAACGTATCACGGAATCAGTAAAGCTGATTACTGAGTTACGAGTTCAGTGATACTAAGCGACGTCTCCAAGATCACAATTACCTAGCTGGCCTATCAACCATTGAATTTTTCAGCAGCAAGTTTACTTCTTTCTTTTGTAGGCATTCAGATAATATGGATCTAACAGCTTGACGTCCTTATTGGTCTTAGGTTCGCAGCGAAAGTTCTGCTGTCCGGGTTCCTGATGTCGAAACCCAGGTCCGAACGGTCCGAGTCATCTATGTAGAGTTTTGTAGTAAAAAATTACTTTATTTTGGCAACTAGAACAAGGACGATTAGTAATATATTTAGGAAACATTCGAACATGATAAAATATCTGCCACAAACACATTTCCAATGAGCATTTGAATTGACTGCCTCGTTGGTCTAGTGATCGCAAGCGCTACTGCTGAGCATGAGGTCCTGTGTTCGATTCCCAGGTCGGACAAAGTGTTATTGGGTTTTTCCATCTGGATTTTCTCAGCCCGTAGTCAGGATTTGGGCCCGGTTGATGTCAATAGGCTCGCCCCCTATTATATGGGACTCAAACATAACTGGCGAAATGTGGGGGTACTATAGGTACACCTCTGCCGACCTTCGGGGCATACAGGCGTGATGTTTTGTGTAAGAATTGTTTAAACACTTCTTAACATCACATTCATGTGCCCATTTGGCTAACATATTTTTTAATTGATCAAATAAGACTTTTATCGCCATGTAGAAGTCATTGAAGAGATTAAATTAACCTTTTGACCAAGTGTAAAAGCACTTACAAACAAAGGTACTCCTTATCAAACATTGTGAGCACATTGTAAGACTCAACTGATTAATACTTTGGACACAGAGTTTTAAATTGGTCAAAGCTAGAATATTTTTTTATTTAATATACCTACTTACCAACAGTGTAGGTGCTTATCATTCTGGATTCATTACATTTTATTAGTGTTGCAACAGAACTCTGCTTCCGCTTCCGCAACTGCAGAAGTTCCGCATGTTTTTTCACTTCCGTTTCTGCTTCTGGTTCCGCAAACTTTATAACAGAACTCTAAACGGAAGCGGGGAGAAAGCGATGAGGAGCGGTGCACCTTCGGGAGTACAAGAAAGAAAAAAGACTACCTCTTCATGAGGACCCCTTATGTGGTGGAATGGAAATGCGCACAAATACCCCCATATTTTGCCAATAGTTCGCCAATACTTATCAGCTCCCCCCAGCAGTGTAGCCAGTGAGCAATTATTTAGCGGAGCTGGTTTAATATATGAAGAACATCGAAATAGGCTGAAAGGTGAAAAAGCGGCCAAGTTACTCTTTATTAAATATAACTTGCCGCTGTTTAATTTTGACTACTAAAATACAAATTTAATAAAAAAAGTTTTAAATGTACAATTGTGCTTTTTTTTCATAGTGTTAACGCTTCCGTTTCCGCTTCCGTTTCCGTTTCCGCTTCCGTTAAGATTTACTTTTGACATCTGTTTCCGTTTCTGCTTCCGTTATGCCAGTTCCGTTGCATCACTACATTTTATAGACCCTACTTTGCTAGACTATTATTTATTGTAATTCTGTAATTGGATTGATTAATTTAATTAGCTACCAAACTAATTGAAACTTGGTACTAATGATGCATTTTGTAATTAAGTTAAGAATCAACACTAAACTGAGCAACAACATGTTATGTTACACATAACTTGACAATTTTCTACGAAAGTTTAGTTAGTTCAGAACATTCATAGTAATACAATGGGTCAATAAAGGATGTAAGTACATAAAAAATTCACCTTCTCTAATGCCCGAGGTTCTGTAACCTCACTCAAAACTCAAGCATTACTTAAAGCCTGTTGATTGGTTGCAACTAGTTTTGAATAATGCTTGAGTCTTGAGAAAGGTTCTGTAATACGGGCCTAAAACGGAATTATGAGAGTATGAGATGTGATTTCCTAGTATACCCACTTAGAGATTTAAATCTTTTAGTGGAGGCTCTTGACATGTTAGTTTGTTATGCCATATCACTTGATCTGCTATTTTCTAGCCGGCACTTGAATTATGACCTAGATTTTTACTATATACTTATTAAAATATCAGTTCAAATATTTTATATGGCTCTGCATGACTTTTATAGTTTTTAAATAGATGATTATTTATTTCGCAAATAATTCCTCAATGTTTCCAAGCAATATTATGTTATGTATCTGCACACTTTTTTGACTCTAACAGCTATAACATATTGGAAGGTGAAATACAAATACATAAGTAAATATTAAAAAAAAAACAATACTATGCAAGGTTTTCTAATACCTATGAATCAAATAAAAATAAGGCTACCCACCAACCGAATATTTTCGAAAAACATCATAAATAAATTGTAGTCAGTTATTTTTACACAAACATTTCAAGAATTATGAATAAAAACAACCTGTTTGAGTCAGTATAACATTGTATCTATAAACACTGGCCACAAAATATTTGTTACTGAAAGGGAAAGATGAGAAACAATAATATCAACAAGCAGACTCCCTCATGTAACAACATGCTATGAAAAAACTATAATATGAGAAAGGAATTTACCTCAAACCTATACCATTCAGTATTGTTCCAATGAGGGTTCAGCGACTTCCGACAGACATCAGTCTTGTGCGTGATACTCCCGAACTTTATCTCCACGAATGCGTCCGTAGTATCACTCGCCCGGTCCATTACCGGGAGGTTCCGCCCCGCTAACACCTTCACCTTTATCTTCCCAGGCATTTTCACTTATTTACACCCACACTTAACACTTAAACAACAATTTATTAATCCAATACAACCACTATGACAACATCATACAGTCTATTATCACCTCTTTGACACCAGATTAGCACTTCTGAAACTCCCTAATCAGTCCGAAAACACAGCTAAATATCTTATCAGTACATTGATTTGTATAGTTCACTGATATGTGATACGGTTATTTCAAGCCTGCAGACACTAGCCAAACTTTGTATAGACCACATTATCACACGAAAAATTAGTTATTACAAAATGAAAACATCGTTTCGTTAGATTTAATACACGAATTATTCGCGCACCGAATCACATTTAATTACGCGTTTGTGATATAAACACTGCACCTTGGAGCGCCCCTGGTGTATCTAAATGTTGTTCTAAAAGTATTCCGTTGGTTTATTAATAGACAAAATGAGATATTTTATAAATAAAATCGGCGAGACGAACGACACGCACAATCACAAACTGTCAAACGAATTGTCAACAATGGGCGCGTTTGGTTTCACGTTCAACTTAACAGTGCTGCCAGCCTTTTGGACACTTTTCCTGTTGACAGCGATGTGGACGAATTTTTTGAACCCAAATTTTTTATCTTGTAAATAAAAATGTTGTAAAACAAGTTTTGACGGTCGTCTCGTTTTTTAAACGAAATGGTAGGCGCCCTAGCAGGCAGTGCTATATTAATATACTCTTTTTTGAGGCAGTGTCAATCATCTGCTTACAGAGCATGTAACTTTACATCTGCTCTGCTAAATAAATTATTTATTTCCCGGACTGTACCTACTTTCAATCACAGAGTACAACACATCTATACTATAGTGAAACTTAAAATAAAATTATTCAAAAAACGCCTGCGATACCAAAATTCTATAGATTATAATGCTTGTTTTTCTCTTTTCAGTTATGTGTTTTTGCAGTCGGGTTTTTTGTTTTTTGAATAATTTTCTTTATTTCAAGCTTTTTAGTTTTATTAATATATCTAAATTTGGAATTGAATCATAACTAGCTTTTATTTGATACCAATATTGTTATAATTTATTTAAAAAAAAAACCTTCCCCTCCTTTTTTTTGTATTTGCAGATGCAATATATAAATATTATATAGCCTATGATACTCCCACAATTAAGACGAATCTAACGACACCTCATATGTAAAAATCCATCAAGCCGTTAAGGCTACAGAGCGTGCCAAAGAAATAGACATACATACATACATACATACTCTCGAAAAACATTACCCTCCTTCTGGGGCAGTCGGGTAAAAAGGGCACGGCTCTATTATTCTACATGGAACAGAGCACTATTTAAGCCACATGCCATATTCAGAGTTGGAGGAGTTTTGAGTTATTTACGAAACATACGTTTGTGGGCGTTCCAAGGCGGGGGCAGGGGTCATAACCCCTGTTGGGCTGCGTATGGGTCGACCACTGGTATTTTTTCTAATTAATATATTTAACTGAAGTGTGTGTTCAGATCACAGGTAGATGTTGATGTGTCACCCTGTTAAACTTGTTTTTAAATGAAAAGGCTTTATAAGGCCACAGATTTTGAAATAAATGTATGCAGAAAATGGAAGTATATGGCTAGTACACGCCTGTCCCCTCGGAGTGGAGCAGAGCGTAGTAGTGGAAATATTATTTACTAGCTTCAGCCCGCGACTTCGTCCGCGTGGAATAGTTACTTTGGACTAACGCTAAAAAAACCCCCCGATTTTGAAACATTCTTCATTGGTGCTCCGCTCCTATTGGTCTTAGCGTGATGACACAAAGATCGAATCGATCGAGAATCGAAATCGATCAAATCGGACCAGTAGTTTCTGAGATTAGGGCGTTCAAGCAAACAAACAAACTCTTCAGCTTTATATTATATTTAATACTTTAAACACACAAATATATAGGAGGCGTACTTAATACCATAATTTACCAGTCAACCTTTGGGGTTATCCAATAGAATTTACTCTAAAATTATTCAATGGACAGACAGACTACAGAGAAAGTCGCATGTCGCATTTATTTTGGAGACCTAGCGATATAGGTTCGCAACGGCACAAGAACAAATCCTAACTAATATTATAAATGCCAGTGAGTTTATTTGTTTATTACGCTTTCACGTTAAAACGGCTAAACGGATTTGGATGAAATTTGGCACAAGGGTAGACAATGACCTGGGTTAGGACAAAGGATATATCCCTATATTCCTACGGGATGGATGCGGGTGAACCCGCGAGGTCCAGCTATTAATATAATAAAACAACAAATAATCATCGATCATTCGTTTTATTACACGATATTTGCAGTCTTATTTTCATAAACTATACACATAACTCAATAACATTCATTCACAATATTTAGTATTATGTTTTTAAACACCGAGGTTCACAGAACTAAATGGTATCTATAATGATTACTTATACATACAGTAAGATGGGCCATTTAAAACATTACAGGGCAATTGGTTTTTTTGGCTTATTATTAGTTAAACGTATTCCACACAATTATTATTTGACAGGTGACAATATTGCGTTAAATAATCTTGGTTATATTAGAGCAGGCAACACAAAACTAAAGACGATGGCAACACAAAACTAAAGACGATGGCAACACATAATCCTACACATCAAGTTACATCCGCATTCGTATTAATGTCAAACACGCCAATAAAATTGCACCATTCTTAACCAACCTAATCCCGAAGTTTTAAACAGCCACATAATTACTGTAAAGTTATGACTTACAATTTATGGTGATGATAAATATGAGCTTATTTACTAGTTGAGCCTTGCTTAGGCTGACATGGATGACATTGACAGAAAAATACTATAGCTACAAGAAGATTTACAGCCTTGACGTCACAGACGTTCTATAGAAAAAAAAATAACATTATTTTAGAACACCAAAAACATACTTTCGCTTCAAAAACAGAAATAAACAAAATCTAAAATAAACTATTTATCAGTGAACAATTATGCCTATAGTGTATCAAGTAAAGAGCTTTTATGAAATAGTGTATCAAAATCTGCGCTACTTTTATTTACCAAGATATATTGGGCGCACTGTACATAATCATTTTGACTTTTAACGCTGACATAAAGTTCAAATAATAATAAAATACGTCATTTTAAAATGCAACGAATTAAATTAATTGCAACTGAAATATTACAACATCCGTTTTGATCCTTCAGCCTAACCTATCATAAATGGCTAGACACATCTCGATTTGCCCACAACCTTCCTTCCAAATACGTCGGCCTTTAGATTCCCGTATCAAAAATATACATACCAAAATAACTATCACCCCTAGAGAAGGCTTACTAGGGGTGTACTTACATACAGCACTCTTAGTTTACCAAACATCGTTCAGCCATCAAGCTAAATACATACCCTTACTATCTATAAGTCCAGCTTCTGAATACCTGCATAGCGTCTTTCACAACTATTCAACAAGCTTCTGTGCTGAATTAAACACGTGCCGATGTAAAAGGACCCACATGGTCGTATTAAACAAAAATAACTGTCTTCAATAAAAAAATTGCATTAGGTACTCCCAGTGTTAATTAAATTAAATAAAATTTTCTTTAAAAATAATTATGTTGTGTTACGAAAAATCATTTCAAATCATACCTGAATCATTTTGGCAGGATTTATTGTTAATGTTGCTAATACCAAGGTGAGCTGTCAAATGACACTCATCTTATGCGACTACTAGGCTGTAAGGCTCGCTCGTTTTTTTTTTGTTTCATTCCATATTCAAAAATTAAATGAAAGGAGTCTGTAGATGAAGTTCATCTATACTTTCATTAAAGAACATCCGACTTCGTTGGCATACCTATACCGACCGCCATTATGAAAAAAACTGGTTTTGGCGGCCAGTGATGAAACAAGTGTCAATCGATAGAGTAAGTGATTGCAAACAAAAAATATTTAGTGATGAATATCGTAAGTGATATACTTCCTGAGATATTTGAGTTAAAACATGAGAAAAAAAATAAAACAGTAATATTTTTTTTAAATATCTCAGGAAGTATATCACTTACGATATTCATCACTAAATATTTTTTGTTTGCAATCACTTACTCTATCGATTGACACTTGTTTCATCACTGGCCGCCAAAACCAGTTTTTTTCCAAATGGCGGACGGTTAGGTATGCCAGGTCCCATACAAAAATGTCGGAACCCCTTTTTCGATCATTTGATATATAAGCGAGAGAAAGATGTGTCGAAATCCAACAGCATTGGATCGGTTCACAAATGGATTACTTTTTCACTTTCGATTCATTTTGTTTTCAGATATTCCCTTCGAATGAAAATTACGAAAGAAAAGTGTTATTGGCTATTCGAACTTTCGCCCGCCAATCAGCACCTTTACTTTTCAGCCGTTACCGCAATTTAGCTATTAGTTAAGTCAAAACATTACCCTCTTCTAGGGCAGTCGGGTAAAAACTAAACCAAATAGTAGTCATTGTCAATCGTGAGATTCTAATTTAATAAATAGACACTGAATTAATGTTATTGTAGTAATAAATGCAAAATTGTGCAATCTAAAGGACAGAATACACAAACATACATGCTTTTCAATTAGAAACACTTGTGTTCATCTGAAATACATTATGGTTATATCGTTGGCACATCATTAGTTTACAATATCATGCCCTCAAAAATTATGTGATTTGGTGTCTTCGTAAAAAGATATATGCTTTAGTGTGTAAGTGCATGTTTTTATTTGATTTGGATTAGTTTTCATTCTGGTATTTGTTTTAGAGCTAGATTTGCGTGAGCGTTTACGCTGAAAGTTGGCAACGTCGCAAATAGCTGCCAAATATTTACCTGTTATGAATAATTTGACAATATTACTGTATGGAAATAAGAAATGTGGCTAACTAGCGAACTAGAATTATGATTATGAAATGCAATAGTTAATATCTTAATACCGAATATTTAGTTTTAGATGTAAAAAAATGTGTTTGGAAACTTTCCAAATGCCTTTTTTACACCTAAAACAATTACAACATCAAATTCAGTGATATAATTGCAATTCATTACTAATATTCTAATTCCCTAGTTAGCCATTTTTTATTCCCATACAGTAATATTGCCAAATTAATGAAAATAGCGAAATATTTGACATCTATTTACGACGTTACCAACTTTCATCGTAAACTAAGTCTACTAATTTACAAACGTCACAACAATGGTCTCTCGATGGTGAGGTTTTGACAGATTTTGTATGGCAAATCTGTCAAAAACTAACAATCGAGAGACCATTGAGTCGTTTGTAGATTAGTAGACTTGGCCCCCAGTTCCTCTGTAGTTGAGAATTCCGGGTGAAGCTCGCTTCCACCTTCGGTCTTATCAACACTTACCATCAGGTGGGATGCAGGCCAAAAGATTACCCTTTGCGGATAAAAAAAAAACAGTAACCGAATTTAAAAACAATTGGAACTGGCGCGTATCCGGAGTCGGGTCATAGAACGTTTTATAAATAAATTCTCGTATTTTGCCTGCATTCTCCTGGCTGGAGGCTTTAAGTTAGTAGCTTAAGGCAGCCACAGGATTGTCCGGTTAAGCAGCTACGACCTCCTCTGAGGTCAACTGCGAGAGGCCAAACAAAAAAAAAAAAAAAAAATGCCTGCGTTTTCAGTAGCACCCTTGTAACCAGCACAACAAAAGCTTACATCTCATTACGAAGACTTTAAGCTATTACTAATATCGGTGGGTAACTAGAATAAAATGGTAATTTAAAAGCGTTTATTCTGAAAGTGGACGACGTCGCAAATAGATGTCAAATATTTCGCTGTTTTGATTAATTTGGAAATAGTACTGTATGGAAATAAGATATATGGCTAACTAGCGAACTAGAATATAGATTATGAAATGCTTATTAATATCGTAACACCGAATATTTATTTTTAGATGTAAAAAAAGTATTTGGAAACATTCCTAATGCCTTTTTTACACCTAAAACGGGTACAGCATCATATTCAATGTTATAATTGCAATTCATTATTAATATTCTAGTTCGCTAGTTAGCCATTTCTTATTTCCATACAGAAATATTGCCAAATTAACCAAAACAGGTAAATTTTTGACGGCTATTTGCGACGTTGCCAAGTTTTAGGATGAACACTCTTAATTCATACATGCATATTAAATATAGCCTAAAGTAAGGGGATAAAGCTGATTGCCCGGGCAATTCCGGTTCCCGCGGTTTTTGCCCATATATTACATAGCCTAGAGTCCAATACATGGGGTCGATGCATTATACCTAACATTTTACCATACATAAGGCCGTAACTAAAATTAAGGATAAGCTTATAGCTTTAATACTACTTCACATTTTTAGTTTTAATTTAAATACACTTAGATGGTGGATTTATAAGCAAAAATACGATTAATATATTATGTTATGTGACCCCTTATTTGTAGACGCGTACTATTAGTGTTATGTTACTAAATCACTAAATATATATATTGCCGTGTATCTATGGTCTCATTAAAATAGATGGACAAACTTTTAGAAATCATTCAGACCATCAAAATAAGGGCAATGAAAAAAAAAAAAATGAAAAACGCATTAGATACAAGAAAAAAATCTGCTAACGAGAATACACTATAAATGTTGGCTACCCAATGCCATTTATTATTATAGGTCAAAATAAAATTACTTTAATCAGTGTTTTTTTTTGCATGGATATCTTTGGTTAGATTCTGATGTTCTAAACGCCGCTGTGTTAAAATTTGTTCATCTATTTTAATTGGACCTTGTTATAGAGAAGGGTCGTTGTTGTATCACACTCAAACAAAGCATGTCATCTATTTACAAATTACTTAAAGCTTCAGGATAGCCCGCGAAATTCCAATTTTCTTGCGTTTTTTGCACTTTAAAGGTCAATATCAGGTTGTATTTTGATCTAAATATGATTCGCGACTGTATCAAATATTTATATATAGAATTATAATCATAAAAATCATCAATACAACTCTCTAAGTTCATATAATCCTATTGAATGACTATTTTTGTGAAATTATGACATTTAGGATTATTGTAACTTAACACTTTGAAGGACAGTACGCTCATAGGCGTCATAATCATAACAATAAAACGTCTATTGTGTCTCGTTCAGTGTCCTTGAATGCGTTAAGCGAGTTGTATTGCTGATTCTAATGATTATAATTCTATAAAGCCATATTTGTTACGGTCGCGAATCATATTTTAATCAACATATAACCTGACACTGACCTGCAAATTGCAAAAAATTTAAGAAAATTTGAATGTCGCGGGCTACCTTAGCGCATCCCCTAATTAAATACTTCAAGCACACAAATGTACAGAGGCGAAGGGCCTGTGCGAGTCCGACTCGCAATTGGTCGGTTTCACAACTGACTTACGACTGACAGTACAAAACACCAGATTTCTTGCTTGGACATCTCACAAAAACTTGAACCTTTCTCTACAAATATTAGCTTACCATCGCATTTCCTTCACAAGAAAACGTCGACAGTCGAAATTCGTTACATGATATAAATTGTTACAAATAAGGGGCGTGTACTTACAGAGTCTTGGTTCAAAAAGATCTGACATCGATCTTTCTAGCTACCTGTTTATTTGTCCTTGATTTTTTTAAGCATCTTTTCGATATCCTGACTCCCTGTTGGGCTAGGACGTTTAAGTTTATGCTTTGCTGATAACTTAGGTCTGTAGCTTTTGACTGGGGTGGTGTTGGGTACTGGGAACACATCTGGTTTCGAATGACCCCCCAGTCCGTCGTACGAGAGTTCCATTTCACGTGGAACGTTATCATGGGATGAGATCTCCATACCGCTCTTTTTGTGGAAGATGCTGTGTTTTGTGCTGATGGCGTTTGATTTTTCTCCAATACGTTTCTGGTTCGCGTTCTTTACTGCGTTTAGATAAAGTTGTTCTGTTGGCTGGAAAGAAAGAAGAAGATCGATTTATTTGCAACTAAAAGCACAGATTAAAACAGATGGGACACTCCGCAAAATCATTTAAATAAAAAGCGACTCTTGGTACGACACAATAAAGTGCAATTCAGGTCGCATAGCGCTAATCACCTACAGTTATATTCACCTACAAGTTGCCTCTCTTTCTATCGTATGACTCTTAGATCTTCTGCCTACGTTACACTCACGGAATTGGCCTAGCTAGACGTACTTGTAGCTTCATACCTAAACTGCGGAGTCTCCTATCTGTATTAATCTGTGCTAAAAATAAATTATGGAAGGTACGGAACTATATTTGAAATCAGAATCTGAGATAATTATCAAATTTTGGAACAATAATCTCAATTTCATATAAGACAAAGATCAAATTCCATTGCAAGCAAATTTTTTAAAGGACTTTATTATAACAGCCACCCGCCCCTGCTTTGGACGTTTTTTACGAGTTGATAAATTATTGAGATTTTTTTTTTATACATAAATGTTCCGGAATAATTTATCTTAATAATGGTGAAAACCGCAGCAAAATCCGTTTCACAGTTTAAAAGAACAATACGGTTCTAGGAACAATAATATTCTAGTTCAAGGTTTTTAATATATTTTGAATGTCTAATATAACTTTAATGCCTTGCTGACGCTACTGTTGAGAATGAGGTCTTGGGTTCGATTCCCGCAACGGGAAAAATGTTATTGGGTTTTTCCATGAGAATTCTCATTAGCAGCCCGGAGTCTGGATTTGTACCCGGTCGAGGGCAATAAGCTCGCCCCCTATTACATGGGACTTAAACATAACTGGTGAAATGTGAGAGTACATCTCTGCCTAAATTTTCGGGGAATACACGCGTGATGTTATGTATTAATATTTAAATTAATAGTATTAAACTTACTTTCGCCTTTTCAGGTAGTTTCAATGGCGCACGTTGCAAGGCCGCTAGGGATAGCACATTGCCCTGTTTCAAGCTCAAGTATGGAGAGTCTGAGTTCTCTATGTTGTTCACCAGCTCATTCTGAAAATTAAATAAATAAACATAAATAAAGTTAAAGCTTTTTCCCATAGGCAGAAACTATGGAACACCACATCCTTATATAAGGTGGACACGACAATGAAGGTACCATTCAGACTGCAGAGGGCAGCTGCAGACGACGTGTCGTGGCGTCATATCGCTGCAGTCATGATTCCGAACCCGACCGCAGGCGGTAGCAGCCCGTATATCAGTCAGAAGATAGAAAAACGTGTTATCGCTCGAGTGTTGGCGGCACTACTGGTCTGCGGTCGAGCTACACGTGTCGCCTGTCGCTCGCCCGTAGCTTCCAACTACCTGTCGCTAGCTACGGAAGGTATTTCATAGACATTCATAGAAACCTTCGTTTCGTGTTGCGGAGACACATCGCTTGCAGTTGTCTCCTGCGGTCGGGTACAGAATGGTACTTTAAATTAAACTGTGTATATCTAACGAACTTTTCAGACTACATACAAAAATTCAATTAATGAATGTACTGCTCCGATCCCAACGTGGTTTACCCAGACTCGATAAATCGAATTAACCCCAAGATTTGCACTAGCCCCCGGAGCTTCATGCTTCATGGGGCTACAGAGGCATTGCATATCAAGGAGTAGACCGGGGGGCGCGGTAATGGTAGGGAAGACGTGCCCTTAGGATATGGAAGGATTTGCGAGCCGTACTGGATATGCATCCCTGAGCAGGCAATGGAATAGTGGAGAGACGGGTGATATTTATCTAAGGATGGGCATCTTTAAATGACGTCGCCGCCAGGTTCCAGTCAATATATCCAATAATTTAGTCATTTAGCTAGTAGACTGCGCTACTGCTGAGCATGAGGTGCTGGGTTCGATTCCCAAGTTAGGCATTGGGTTTTTCTATATGGAATATCTCTGGAGCAGCTCGGTGTCTTGATTTGTGCCCGGTTGATGGCAATAGGCTCGCCCCTATTACAAGGGACTTAAACATAACTAGCAAAATATGGGTGTACTGTAGGTACACCTCTGCCTAACCTTTCGAAGAATAAAGACGTGATGTTATGGTGAGTTTGTTTGCTTGTTTGCTACGCTTTCACGCTAAAACGGCTGAACAGATTTGGATGAAATTTGGCACACAGATAGAACATGACCTGGTTAAGTTAGATCCGAGAACCGGGCTGCTAGTTAGAGATTCCAGATGGAAAAACTTCAAAAATTCTCATTATTTTATTATATTTTTCATTGCATCTTTATATTCATATGAACATGTTCAATCGATCTGCCTAGCCTTTTCCCAACTATGTTGGGGTCGGCTTCCAGTCTAACCGGATGCAGCTGAATACCAGCATTTTAGATGGAGCGACTGCCTATCTGACCTCCACAAACCATAACTGGGTAATACGATACTCCTTGGTAAGACTGCTTGTCAGACTTTCCGGCTTCTGACGACCCGTAACGACTGTCAAAGATCTACTAATGACAGCCGGGTCTAACGGCTTAACGTGCTTTCCAAGGCCCAGCGGAGTCTCGGTATTTAAATATGGTCACCCATGCACGGACCAACCAGGGTTCTATACAGGGTTCTGTATGACTCTTTAAGAACAGTTAAGCGGATTACGTTACTAACTATACGTAGTCTATTGTATTTTTTTAACGTTGTGAAAGATGATAGGGCTAGAAAGGGGGTGACTACCGAGACGACGGTTAACAGATATAGATGTATGGAAAAAGATTACATGTTGCGCTGACCGCATTAGGATAAAGGCAAGAGGATGAAGAAGCTTTCATCTTATGTTCTTAGTACATTCATACTCAATGTTCTTGACACTTCGTGAGCCAGTCTTACCTGTTTCCAGTACAGCTTGACATTGGCCCTGATGTTATCAGAGAACTCTCTTTCATTTTTCTCCTCATTCTTCATTCTTATAATTGCTTTTATTTTTCTTTTCATTTCGTTGTATCTTTTCTGTTTTTTCTCCTCTTTTTCATTCGTTGCCTGGTTCATCCTCGTGGCTTTAGAGCACAAGACATTGAGCCAAGCAGCTTTTTTCTTTCGTTCCAAATATTTAATATCACCATCTACGCAATCATTCGTCCCCCTGCCATTTTCCGTCTGCGCCAATGAACAATATGTTATCATAATTAAACAATGTAGTCCGTTCGCGTTAAGTAAATAGTGAGTCATCGGTGTCCGCCGGCGTAGCCCTGACCCTCGACCAATCTGGTCGCATCGCATCGCATAAGAAAGCTAAGTTCACGGTGACTATTGACGGCAGATCCTCGTACGCTTGTGTCTTGCGACCCGATTGTTTAAGGGGCGGGGCTAGGCCGATGACTCACTATTTTCTTAACGCGAATGGACGATAATCTAAAATGTCATGGTTAGCGTTAGATAAGATGGTGTTGTTGTTGGTGCTTATGATAACATGCGCGATGTACGAAGCTTTAGTGGACTCAATCAGTGACCATTTTGAATTAAAGCGAATTGGTGCGAAGCGGTAAGCAGTGTTTATTTCGTCGAACTTTTTATATTTTCTATATATTGCCTATGATTAGCTGTGGACTCAATGAGGTTACACAGGTGACTCTTTAGGACTCTATCATATATTTATTATACAAATATGATTTCATAACTGTCAAAATCTATGATCATAGTTAAATGATGCTGTTCTTCATTTTTGCATATTCCACTTATGATCATATAAACGTCATACTTCATGGTTTATTCTAAACCTAAAATATGTTGTTTTGTACGCCATTTATGGCAAAACATGCATATCTACCTGTTGTTTTAAGACCTCGCATATATTATTTGATGTATACTCATGTTTTACAATAAATATATTCTATTCTATTCATCTTGAGATGGATAACGATTTAGCCGTGTTTGATTTAGGCCCCAATTACACTATCATATATTTATCATACAAATATGATTTCACATCTGTCAAATTCTATGATCATACTTAAATGATGCTGTTCTTCACTTTTATTCGCTTGCTGTCAAATAGGATCCTTAAAATATGATCATAGACAATATGAATCATATGTCATTCGGTTCGTCATATAAAAAATGGCTCATACATCTCTGATCATATTTCTATGATAGTCTAATATGTCTTTTAGAGCGTCGCCTATCAACAATCCTGATATCCACAAGAGTGTTCTCACTTTCTGATGTGGAAAGCGAGCAACCGGATATTATAGCCAAACTTAGGATGAACCTATATCCAGCATTGGACTGCGATGTACTACATTGATTGATGGATTGAGAATAGGCAGCTAATCTGCGTTGGCAATTTAATTGCACTTACACAAACACAAGTTTTAGGAAAAACAACTGTAATGCCTACACATAAGGTTCAGATTGCGCTACAACTTTTGCAACAGTACTAGTCAGTCTAAAATCATCTTTATTTAGAGTTGAATAAAGTTGATGTGTGTTTAAGTGAAAATAACATAAATTGGAAACAAAGATTTGAATGGACCTTAGGTTATGTCTCCTGGCTGGTTATTTCCGAATATTTAAGTTTTAAGTGCATGAGATTGCGGGGAAGTGCGAAAAGGTAACCGTGGCCCCTGGCAACGTACAGGCAACTGAAGGAACACGGGTGGGTTTTAGTCAGTAAGTCTGACACGCCCTCTCGCTCCGCCCAGAGCGGGAGAAGTTATTCGAGAAATTCCAAACAAAAAAAAAACAAAAAAGTGCATGAGATAAGGTCTATTATTAGCAAAGAAACTTACGAAACTGTTAGAGTTGTGGTCTGTAATGACATGTGGGTCTTCGATCGCTGGCGGCGACGTCGGGCAGTCGTTTAGTATGCGATGCTCTTCAACCCTGTGTTGCACCACTTGCCTCTTTAGCTCAGCGAGGTCCGAATCCGTTTTTAGGATATCGTATTTTGTTTGCACTTGGTGGAGTTGGTCTTCTAGATTCCTGGAAAGAAGTATGGTGTTAATTTAATGTTTTAGAAGGTAAACAAAATCAATTATTATCAATTGCTACAATAGTATATCTTAAAGATAAATTCATAATCAACATCATTTTTAGGAGCAGTGATAGCCCAGTGGTGTGACCGTCAGACTGCCAAGTCCTAGGTCTAGAGTACGCCCCAAGGCTCACACCTCTGGCAAGCCGTCACCTCCTTATACGAAGCAGTAATGCTCGCGAAGGAGGAGGCGGAGTGCGTGAGGGAGAGGCAAATGTTGCGCTCTCACGCCCCTAGCCGCCGCCGTAGGAGACGCCCCGGGCGTCGGGAATTGGTAGCCGATTTCCGGCCACCGTATCCACCGTGTCTAAAATAGTTATTGATATTAAACATGATTACTACCTATTTAAAATGAACTGAGAAGTTAGAACAATTTGTGTTTTTTTTTTTTTATATGGAAATGGAACACACCGCGTCGCTGCTGCGGGCCGTCCCGCGCATTATGTTTTTTTTTTAATTCACACTGGCTGTTTATATAAAACAGCCAGTGTGAATTTAAAAAAAATACCTCACAAGACCGGAGCCCAGTGTTTCCACTTTTAGGGATTTCTCCTTTTTTTTGGGAAAAATTGCCAATAATAAGCATGGTTTAGGGATATTTTATTTTGGCAGGGATTTAGGGAATTTTAAGGAAAAATTTAACTTGAGTTGGTAGCCCTATTGTTTATACTAGGCAGCACCCGATGTACAACTTTACTCTATGGCACCACCGATTGAATAAAGGGGATTTCCTGAAACTTGTAATAATTGTAATACGTCTAATTTTAGTTTACCATGTTATTGTTAATAGTACTATTTCTGTGGCTAAAGACGACATCGGAAATAAGTCGCATTATACCTCGATTTATAATGAATGTTTTCTAACTAGTTTTATGTAAAAAGTTTCGTAGCA
The DNA here is from genome assembly GCA_948150665.1 of Conistra vaccinii. NCBI lineage: Eukaryota > Metazoa > Arthropoda > Insecta > Lepidoptera > Noctuidae > Conistra > Conistra vaccinii. The sequence continues at coordinate 17,460,236 of OX411338.1, read as the reverse complement.
GCAGGTAGCTGCTACGAAACTTTTTACATGAAAAATTCCATTTTTAAAATTCATTCCCGCCCTAGGGCGGGAAGCAATTACTATGAGTCTTTGCCGCCCTAGAGAGGGAAGCAGCGTTTTCCACCCGCTACTCGGATCAAACAAACACTACTTTCCGAGCATGAGAGATGAAAAAATCTATTCAGTCCGTCAGTCAGATAATAAAAAAATATTGCACACGCATTTTTGCTTTATCATATTAGTAAAAAAAAGACTTGTATAAAATCTACATACTCGTGACGTCATGACACATTTTAACTCAATATACCGCCGTAATCTTTAGATTACGTAAAAAAAATTAAAAAATCCATTATTTTTTAATAATTTAGTAATAAAATATAAAGTACATATTATTATCCTAAAGTACTTACATTACTTTGCTCTGCAGATCACCAACTTTCTTCTTCTCTAGGGCGAGATGTTGTTTGGCGGCGTGCAATCTGTCTCGAGACTCGTTCTTCTTAGCCTCTGAGTCGCATAGAGCTCTGTGAACAAGATAACATAATATCACGTTTTTGTTTCCCCGAAGGGTTGGGCAGAGGTGTCCCCATAGCAGTTACACCCACATTTTGCTAGTTATGTTTAAGTCCCATGTAATAAAGGGGTGCCTATTGCAGTGAACAATATATTAAAAATTAAATCAATTTCAACAAACTATATTACTATATTATTAGAGAGAGAGAGAGGGAGGGATAAAGAGACAGAGAGTGGGGGAGAGAGAGAGAGAGAGAGAGAGAGAGAAAGATGGATGGATTGTGTCATGTACAGAACAGATAAAAGAGGTTTTATCTGTTGTGTGGTGTCATGTCTGATTACAAGGAATAAAAACATTTTTTTTTAAACTACCGACTTCCAAAAAATATACTACCAAGTCAAAAATAACTTAAATTTCGGAAGTCGGTGGCTATGAAACTTCGTTTTTTGCTACCGACTTCCGAAATTAAAGTAAAGTTATTGTTGACTTTATAGTGTCTTTTTTTGGAAGTTGGTTATTTTTTTCTAAATAGTTTTTATTTTTCACTTTGCTACCCCACACAAATTCGAATACCGCTACCTGCCATATAAATAACAGTGACAGGAACATATCATCATATCATCCACATAGGCAAAGTAGGAAAAATATTAATGAAACTAACTAAAAAACTATCCAAGCAAAGTTAATAAAAAATTTATGGGACCATCTGTGAATTATGACCTACCAACCAAAAAAAAGAATCATCAAAATCAATTCATAATTGGCGGAGTAATCGCGTAACAAACATAAAAAAAAACATGCTGTCGAATTGAGAACCTCCTCCTTTTTGAAGTCGGTTAAAAGGTACTAGGCCAGGAAAAACAAGAGATTTTTTGAATAAATTAATGAATATGAGTCGCAACACACCTGCACACACGTACGGCGCTAAAGGTTTGGTTGAATATGCTCGTAGTGTTTTTCAAGTTACCTACACAAGTCACACATCAGCCGAAAGTTACGTCGCGTAACGCGCTAAAGTAAACGCCGCCGACCGTTCGGCGCGTTTGGTGTGTCATGCCAACCGAATACTACGACCGATAATTCCGTCGCTGAAGTGTCGGCGCCGAACGTTCCGCAGGTGTACCGCTACACTAAAATTATGATTGTATTTACCTTTTAAGAGCAGTAGCGAATGTGGCAATAGTCCGCACATCGGTGTAGCTATGAAGCATCTGTTCCACATCCTCACTCGTAGCATTCAGCACTTTTTGCAGACTGAAATAAAAAATATTTTTAAGTAGCACAAATTAGTTTCGGTTTCGGCAGATTGTCTGCCGAAACTGCAGTTGGTCCCGGCTGTCATTCGTGGATCTTTGACAGTCGTTCAAGGGCGGATCCAGGGGGGGGGGTCATGGGGGTCATGACCCCCCCCCGGGCTGTGTCTAGGTCGACTACTAACATTTTTTCTAATCACATTGATACATTTTATCAAATAAATACTTTGTATGATGTTGCCGCGTAGTTATGGTTTATGCTTGCCACACATGCGCGAACGACACGCATAATAAGACTTGTGCTGTTATTATAATTATGATGATTTGTCGTGGAGTTTTCTGCCGACTTTTCTCCATAGGAAATGACCAAATGAAACCGTGCTCCTAAGCCGCTGACTTTTCATAAGTACCCATGTAGGTTTATATAAAGCTAGCAAGAATAGTGTCAAGACAGGCCGCAGATTTAGGGTGCCGCCAGGACCGGGTCCTGGCATCAACTAAATCTTAAGAACGGCAGCAAAATCTTTAGTTTTTAATGATATCCCAAACATGGTCAAAATATATTCAGTAAGAAACAGTTGTAGAGTTAGAGGCTGACGATGAAAATTTTCGATAATATAATCTGCATTCTCGAACTTTCTGCATAAGTCGACAAAAGATACGTATAACTTTGCAAAAAAAAAAACCTTCCCTACACAAAGGCGGTGTGCAAAAATTTTCGAGCTCGATTCGCTCGCTCTTGGATTCTATATTCTTCTAACTCTCAAACTTTTCTGCATAAGTCGACAAAGCAACTACTACTTCCGTAAGGATGTTCAATAGTAATTACCTAATTGAGAATTCAGAGACGAGGTGCAAAAATTTTCGAGCTCGCGTTAAGTCGCGTTGCTCGCTCCCCTACATTCTTCTTTTCGTAAAAAGCCTATTGGGGGGGTGGAAAGGCAACACCCTCAAAAAAAAATCTTGTGGGTTTCCAGGTCCATAGTTTAGGTGGATTATAAATTAGGCACGTTATACTTTTTTTTTTGCTGTCATTATTATTTTTTTGCAAAATTTTACTAGTAACACCTACATAAACTGAGAAGACCCCGACAGACTTAGTCTTCCACTGATTGGGCCTGTCCTGACTGGACCCCGACTATGTGACCCCCCCCTGACTCGAAGGCTGGATCCGCCCTTGCAGTCGTTACAAGTCGTCAGAAGTCCGAAAGCCTGACACCAGTCTTACCAAGGGGTATCGTATTACCCAGTTACTGGGTTGTGGAGGTCAGATAGGCAGTCACTTCATGTAAAACACTGATATTCAGCTGCATCCGGCTAGACTGGAAGCCGACCAAGATAGTTGGGAAAAGGCAAGGCAGATTGAAGATCAATCAATCTTCAATCTGCCTTGCCTTTTCCCAACTATCTATAACAAGGACAACAAATAATTAATATTTATTAATTATTACTTACCCATTCAAAGTCAGCATATTCTTCCTCAGTGCGTCATTCTCTTCCTTCACTTTATACATATCATTGTTCTGAGTGCTGAGGATCTCCAGTTGTTCTCGAAGTGCTAAGACTTTAGAGTCAAAGCTGACCAGACGCTTCTCATATGATTTTAGAAGATCACTGCAAATATTTGGTTAGTTTAATACAAATTTTGAGTTATTCCTCTTTAACATTTCCACTATGGAATGTTTCAGGATTTATGTCACAACACTGACTGACTACCTCTTTGGTATAGTGGTTGCAATCGCTACTGCTGAGATGAGGTCCCGGGTTCGATTCCCGGGTTGGGCAAAATGTTATTGGGTTTTTCCATTAGGAATTTCTCAGTAGCAGCCCGGAGCCTGGACTTGTGCCCGGTCGACGGCAATAGGTTCGCCCCCTATCACATGGGGATGGGACTTAAACACAACTGAAAAATATGGGTGCACTATAAGTACACCTCTGCCCTACCCTTCGGAGAAACAAGGTGTGATGTTATGTCACAAAACATAGTACAAATCGATTTTAGAAGTCTAGTTTGCTTTAGGCATAATTACCCATTGACGTCCCTTAAAAATCCCGTTACTAGCAAAAGTTAAAACAATGCTAGTTTAGTCTGTGCTTCCCTAACAGATTTGACTGGCGCGCGCACACACATAATATAATTTACACATAACTCTTGTAAAATTAACAGTAATCTGCAAGGCTAATCTTAATGATTGAAGAGGCCTTGATGGCCTAGCCTGCTGATAAGCTTGTTGCTGATCATTAGAATGCTCACTTCCAGTAGCTTTTGGCTAAAAAAACAAAAGGGATTTCCAAGGCAGATGTGAGTGTAAACGCCGGGAGGTCATGCCCTAGGACCAATACTGGCTACATTAGTGAACTTCTTCAAAAAAGTCAGGTCCGTAGTACTCGCAACTGGCGTGCGTGTATGAACAGAAGAATGAAGGTAAATGGAGTATGTTAGGATCGTAGCAGGTGGCGTTCTGTAGTTTCTGCCTAATCCCATGGGGACAAGGCGTGAGTTTGTGTATGTGTGATTTACAATAGTAGACTGCTAAAGGCTCATACAGATGATAATAAGCCAGCTTGAAATAAATATCTGAAGAGAGGACCTCGTGGCTAAGTAATAACAGCCGCACAGCCGGGTTTGTTCTGTGGATGGGAGACAATCTTTACATAGCGAGACTACTCCGTGCCTCGGAAAGTACGTTAAGCTGTTGGTCCGGGCTGTCATTCGTGGATCTTTGACAGTCGTTACGGGTCGTCAGAAGCCCGAAAGTCTGACAACCAGTCTTACCAAGGGGTATCGTATTACCCAGTTACTGGGTTGTGGAGGTCAGACAGACAGTCGCTCCATGTAAAATACTGGTATTCAGCTGTATCCCGTTAGACTGGAAGCCGAGCGCAACAGCAAAAGTCTAACAACCAGTCTTACCAAGGGACAATCGTATTAGCCAGTAACCGGGTTCACGTCAGATCAGTAGCCACTCCATGTAAAATACTGGTATCCAACTGCATCCGCTTAGACTGGAAGCCGACCCCATTATAGTTGGGAAAAGGCTAGGCAGATTGATTGAAATAAATATGAACTGAACTGAATATCATATTATGATGTTATAACAAAACTTACTCCTGCCTCTTCAGATCAGCGTTAGCAACAACCAGTTTATCCTCTTTCTCCTTATATTTGACTCTTTGCTGTCGCAACTGCAGCTGAGCATCGTCCAGCCTCGATTGTAATGTAGCAGCATCTTCACTGCTGTTTTCGTTGGACACCGTTGGGTACAGACGGAACATGCACTTGTCCGTCACTTTGTTCCTGCATTGTGGACAGGTTTTTGATCTGGAAAAGTGCTTGACAGTAAATAAATAGGATACAAAATGAGATTTTGATGAGCATAACTTTTGAGTAGCATTGTGGACAATAGGCCTTAACCCTTTATAGGGCAGAAACGAAATTTATAGGTGACTAGTCTAACTATGAGGTTGATATTATCAATAAAAAATCAACCTTAAAGTTATACTACTTGGGTGGTTACAAACACTGTACAAATTTTGTTTCTTGCCTAGGGTTAAGAAATGAAGGCTATTTCTTTTCATAGGTGAACACCAAGGCTTCCTTGATATTGCATTGTTGATTAACAGAACTATGATAATAACTATTAACAAAGAGTTGTTACAACCTGCACCTTAATATGATAGTAAGATACTCAGATGTCTATTTGCAGAGATCTATTTGCCAAGCGACTGGCTTGACAAATAGACATCTGAGAATCTTCTAATTTATCTAAATCTATATAAAGTAGTGCATGAACATGATAACAACAATACATTCGCATATAAAAAGTAACATAACATTTAATTTCTCAGTCCCGTAGGCACAAAATTGTGAGGAAAATGGCACTATTTGGTGTCAAGATGGCTCCACGGATTATTTAAATTCAATTCTGTAAACACTTTTTGTTCATATTAAACTAAACAGATATTCAATATTCTTCTGAAGATTATATAAATAACCTGCTACTATTATATAAATAGCCTGCTACCTATCCCATCCAAAATATTTGAATCTCTACTGCTGCAACGAATTCTACCTATACTCAAAGAAAAAGGACTAATTCCTGACCATCAGTTTGGGTTCCGCAGTAAACATGCCACTGTCGACCAAGTGCACAGACTAGCAAATAAGATCATGGAATCACTGGAGGCAAAGGCTTACTGTACTAGTGTTTTTTTGGACATATCTCAAGCGTTTGACCGCGTTTGGCATGCAGGTTTGTTTTTTAAATTAAAAAACGCCCTACCAGATCACCTGTACGGAATACTAAAATCATTCCTACAACAGCGCCAATTCATAGTACAAAGTGGGGAAGCACTATCTGATCTTTGTCCCATACAGGCAGGAGTGCCACAGGGTAGCGTACTGGGTCCCATACTCTACTTACTGTTCACTGCAGACTTACCGACATCCGAATCACTAACTACTGGAACCTTTGCTGACGATACCGCCATACTAGCTGCACATAGTGACCCAAAAATTGCCTCACAAATACTCCAAGAAGGACTAAATGACATATCAGACTGGCTTAAAAAGTGGCGGATAAAAGCCAACGAAACCAAATCAGTCAATGTTACGTTTACATTAAGAAGAGGATCCTGTCCTCCAGTCACACTAAACAACATTGAAGTCCCACAAGCAGATCATGTGAGATATCTTGGATTGCATTTAGACAAAAGACTTACCTGGCAAAAACATATTTTCACTAAGAGGAAGCAACTTGGTATCCAAACACGAAAACTTTACTGGCTCATAGGGCGAAAGTCTCAACTATCTCTCGAAAACAAAATACTTTTGTACAAGGCAATACTGAAGCCCATCTGGACGTACGGGATCCAATTATGGGGCACCGCTTCTCACTCAAACATAGAAATCATACAGAGGTTTCAAAATAAAGCTCTGCGTATGATAACCAACGCGCCCTGGTTTGTACCCAACGAACTACTACACCGTGACCTACGAATGCCCACTGTGGAGCAGGAAATCGTACGCCATACCAAGACCTATAAAGAACGGATCCAACAACACCCAAATACTCTGGCTCGGCCACTAATGGAGAATCACAACAAAGTGCGACGATTAAAGCGCAAAATACCTCAAGACCTAATCCAATCACAGTAAATATAACTACTGTCTAAACAATGAGGATGTGACACAGGTCACATACTGAGCGAGCCAGCGATAGCACCAACCAAATAACTGCTGAATGTCCCATGAAGGAGACAGATTGTAGTAAATAAAGAATTAAAAAAAAAAAAAAAAAAAAAAAAAAAAAAAAAATATAAATAACAGCCAATTGAAGATGTTTTCACTGTCTTGATTCAGGTCAATGTAAGAATGATAGGCAAAGAATTGAGGGATAAATTAAGGGGAACCACTTCAACTTAGCACTGGGTCCTCCTGGTGGATTATGACCTCCCTATCACAGAAAGAGGAGGCCTGTGTCCCAGCATTGGGAACATTGTAGGCTGATTATACTTCAACTTCAAGCATCTAGAAGTGGACAGTCATATTCTGTGTTGTTTAATGCATAACATCATATTCTTTGCATTGCATAATTATCATTTGCGTTCACATTTCTAACAAGAAGCTGATGTAGGTACAAAAGACCCCAGGACCAGACTTAAACAATGTACTATGGACAAAGGAATTTAATAAATTTGAATTTAGAACAAATTACAGTCAGATTATGATAATATTCCTTGTTATTATGGTTTATAGTGCTTGTTTTCACAAAGCTAATTATGTGAAAGGACAAAGTTTATGCATCCTATAGATAAAGTTATAGACAGAAAGAAAGACGAGATAGAAGAAGCAGATAGAGAATAACTTTCGCCAGCGAACAGGTTTATGAGAAAGGGTTCAAATGATTTTCTAAACAATAGATTTAGTAAATACCTTTCGATCCATTGTGCGAGGCAGTGGTGATGGAATATGTGGCCACATTTTGTCACATAAATGTTCTCAGCTTGATTTACAAGATCGCTGCATATAGTACACAGAATATTCATCTGAAATAGGTTTTTTATTTATTTTCAGGTTATGTTTTGGTTCAACTATTTTTGGCGCAAAGCCGAGTAAACTTGATGTTATTAGAACGATTTAGATGTAGTTTTGGATAATAGATATGAACAAATATATTCTTACCTTGAATTTTAATAAACAAAGCCGATACTTCCGTAAATTCTTACAAATATGTCGGAGATATTCTACCTACATTTTTAAACGACATCACTTATATTATTGATAGCATAACATGTACGATTATGTTATTTTAAGCACATCACTCAAATATAAATGACGAAATAGCTATATTTTTAACGATTTCTGTTTAAAACAATATTATTCAAAAACAAATACATTATACGCAATTCCTGAAAAATGTCAGACTAATCTATTCAATCTGTGGTATAGATAGTGTTGCTACAGACTATTTTTAAATCGATCGATTAACCTACAACCTCTTTGGTCTACTGGCAGAGAGCAAGCCTTTCCGTCTTGGGATGAAATAAAACAAAAAACATAAAATCAACATCATCATAATTTTGTTATGTTTGGTTTTATTCAGATTTAGATCCTCTAAATCTGGAAATGATGGTGAAATTTAATTACGGTGAGTTACTAAAGCATCTTTGCATTATAGATTCACATCCATTCGACAATGACACACTTCCGAATAGAAAATGACATATTTTCGGTTACCCTCAGAGTAATATACCAGGTTACCTGATTTGCCTACACAGCAACCGTCTTTTAGTGTATTATCTATGGACAGCAAATACCCACCAGAAAAATTATGGTCGTCTATTTCGTGTTTCTTATGGAAACCTTCATTGATTGATGTTCGATTCGGCACAGAAGCGCATCGGATGGTTGTGAAAAGTTATGCTGGGCAACTGAATTGGTTGTTTTGAAAGCCAGCAGTTATTTTCCAAAGAACATCTACCCTGACCGGACGGGTTTTTCGAACTCGGAGTTGTGACGTAACTGGCTGACGTGAACGTGACGTGACGCGAAAGATGATAAATCTTTTTTTTTTCACTAGCTTAGCTTGTTAGCTAAGCTAGTGAAAGATAATAAAGCGGATAATAAAGGAAAATATAGTATAAATGCGACGTTAAATGCTTGTAACGTCGCTATTTTCCGCTGTCTGGAGCGTTGGAGCCTTTAAGGCGAAAGCGTCAGGGTAGCCCGCGAAATTCAAATTTTCTTAAGTTTTTCGCAATTTGCAGGGCAGTATCAGGTTGTACGTTGAGTTAAATATGATTTGCGACCGTATCAAATGTTTATTTATAGAATTATAATCATAGAAATCATCAACACAACTCTATAAGTTCATGTAATCCCCAAATGTCATGATTTCATGAAATCATGACATTTGGGGGTTATTCTATCATAATTCATACGGAGTTGTATAGCTGATTCTAATGATTATAATTCTGTAAAGCCATATTTGTTACGCTCGCAAATCATATTTTAATCAAGATACAACCTGACACTGACCTGCAAATTGCAAAAAACGTTAGAAAATTTGAATTTCGCGGGCTACCTTGGCGCATCCCCCCTTTAGGCTTAAATTAGTAAGGTTATCGTGTAGATATAAGAATTCTGGGTCTTTGATTGGAAATGGACATCATTAATAAAAATAACACAGATTGTAGACATAAGTTTATTTAAGTTATTAATAAAATATCAAAAATGAAGAATAAAACTATGGGTTTCCACAGTCTCATAAGCACGGAATGTTAAAAAGAATCGAGACTTGTACATACTCTACATCTACATACTTATAATACCTTTTAGCATTTCATTAAATCTAAAAGTGTTTAGAATAGTATTGTAATTTAACCAAAATATACCTATCTATGGCCATAAAATTACTCATTTAATATTTTTTTTGGTATTGCCAGCAAATCTACTTAGGTTTGCTTAGAAAAAATCATTGTTTTATTTGCTACGAGTAGGATATTAGGAAAACTTAAATCTAAAAACCTTTTTCCAAGATCCTACTCCTCAATTTCTTCCATCTTCTTATACGCCTTCTTGAGCTCTTCCAGAAGAGTCATAGCTTGGCTCTTCTCTATGAGTAGTTCTCTCTTCTTCTGTTCTCCCGTGAATACGTCATCACTGTGCATGGTTAGAGTGTACGTGTCAACAGTTCCTTCAGGTCCTGGAGTTACTGATACGTCTGTCAGCTTGTGTACTGGAAGAGAATTAGTTGGTAAGATGAGTATTGCGAACGACGCACGACGCCTGAAAACTAAACTCGTTAAGGATTTTTTGGGGTCGTCGATATTTTTCGTAGGGGTCCTCAGATTTTTTTCTGCACGTTAGAAAGACAAATACAGGGTGGTAGGGAAGAAAAAAATCTGCTGTTCCATACATTTTGACCGTTTATGTATTGCACTAGTCTATGAAATAGCAGTTTTTCGAAGTGAAAACTTATTTAGCGGCGTTGTGCACTTTTTTGGGATGGGTATAAAATGTTAAACTCGCGTCAGGACGTGACTGTAAGATCCGTTGTCTAGCAACCGGCAAAGTAAATATCAAAATAAATAGTCTTTGACATTGCGTAAAGATTGCGAGGTAAGAAATTTTACCCATATAGCGAGAAAAATCCTTGTAGTAGGTAGTGTATCTTTCAATCATGGCATCATGTAGAAGCAAGCACTACCTACCTACAGTCCGCGCGCAACTGCTAGTCACCGCCTGAGGTATATGAGTGGTGAGACGGGGGAGGTAGACAAAGGCCAAGCTGACTCAGTCTGCCAATTTTGTCAATGGCGCCCTCCTCCGTCTCACCGCTCACATACCTCAGCCGGTGACTAGCAGTCGCGCGCAGACTATATAGCATCCATCTCGTTAATTTGGTCAGGGGGGCTAATCCCTAGACAAACTCCGTAGTGACTTCGTTCTCTGTCTCACTTCCGGACATACTGCAAGATAGACGGAGAACGAAGCGCCCGTAACTTCGGCCGAAACTACGGAGTTTGCTTAGGGAGTAGGGGTAGGTTGACCAGTGACCATTGACCAGTGATCTGTCTGTAACAAAACTTACTCATAAATCCATTAGCCTGAACAAGTGCCACGTGCTCAGGCTTATAGTTGTCCACGGCATCAGCCAGTGCGTTAGCGTGAGTACGAGGCACGCCCAGCACGAGTAGATCGCGCATCAGCTGCGCGCCCGTGCACGCGCAAGCGCAAGATTGCTGCACCACCCAGCGGATTACTGCGGCTGCTCGTGCGCATTCGTCGCGGGATGCTGGAAGAACATGATGCTGATCATGACCCATCGATCTTTTATGGATTCCTGACAGGTAATTTATTGTTGTAGGTAATTCAAACACCATCTGCTAATATGATGGAGAAATGAAAGATTTGGTATATAATATGATGGAGAAATGAAAGATTTGGTATATAATGTCAATAAAAAAAGCATAATAAATAATTTTTCATTCTTTCTTTAAGTAAAAGGGGTGATAGACGTGCGAGCAAGTACGTGTACTCGTATGGCTCGGCGACCTTACTCGCCCGTGTGTTATAGTAAGTACGCGCACTTTAAAACCGCTGAGTAAGTTCGTCGGCGATCCAACAGGTTTGAAATTTTGCTCGTAGCCCGCCTTGGTTCGTAGTTTGGTACGTCTGTCATCGCCTCGAGTCGCGAGCCTTCATTTTGTTTCGACATTTTTGTGTAATGTTTGTTTTGTTTGGTTCAGAAAATTCGATAATATCACTAGTGACCGACGGCAAGTCGAGTAAGTTCTATAAACTTAAAAATCGCGGACTTTCAAGTTCGCATGTCTATCACCCACTTAGAAGCAATACCTACGAGATGTGTAAGTAATTTAGGTACCTACTGTAAAATAACATGCAACTTACATAAGCTTGTTTCTTTCAGGATTTCCATGATGCCGTCATCCTACAAAAAAAAAGAAACATTAAAAAAAAAAAACGAGCGAGTCTCGTAGTCGCTTGTGAAGTTGTGATGTGTAACATCTGACATTTCGGCTGACAGTACCAACCTCTCAAAAAATTGGTTGGTACCATTTGACAGTCAACTCTAGAACCGCGCACGCCCATTGGTCAAATAAAATAGCGCGCGCTTCTACGGCTTCCTGTTACACACTTCCGTCCCTTTTCACGAAATCACTCCTACAGATTGCAGGAAAGCGAGAGGAAACATGTTACACATAAAAAATTAGTCTTCTGACCATTTAACCTATTAACGCATGCATGAAACCCTAGAGCAAGTTTAGGGATGGGCCTGCATTGCAAAAACCAAAAAGCAGTTACTAACGTAACTTAGGCCAGGCCGCTGCGGCCAGGTCGCGAGATACATACATCATACTAATGTATGTATCTCGCGACCGCCACCAAATCGCCATAGAGCACGCGCACCTGGCCGTACGCGACCAGCAGCCCCACCGAATATTTTCTGGCCGCTGCGGCTGGCCGCTGCCCCTACCTACATTTGTTTTTTTTTTTGGAAATTAAGAACGATGGTCGATGAATGAGTTTATTTCAGAAACAACTATCCTTTTGAAACCGAATCAATTTTCTTTTCCATAGATTCGGATTCTTTCCTAATTTTATATATGAACTAGCTGCCCTCCCCGGCTTCGCACGGGTAGCAGTAAGTACTTATCTACGGCGCACCTACCTATCTACCTACCCTGCCCTACCTACCTACCCTACACTGCCCGACCTACCTACCTACACTGCCCTACCTCCCTACTCTACCCTGACCGACCTACCTACCTACCGTACCTACCTACCTTCACCTCTCTTCCTATCTATCTACCCTGCCCTATCTAATAACCCTACCCTGCCCGACCTACCCTACCTACCTATCTACCCTATCTACCTACCTTCACCTATCTTCCTATCTACCTACCCTGCCCTACCTAATTACCCTACCCTGCCCTGCCCGACCTACCTACCTACACTGCCCGACCTACCTACCCTGCCTTACCTCCCTACCCTACCCTGACTGACCTACCTACTTACCTTCAAACTCAAACTCAAACTCAAAGCATTTATTTCAATTAAACCATGTACAGGCACTTTTGAATTGTCAAGGAGTCAGTCAGTCAGAAATATGAAGCTAGTTGCCCATTCCAAAACGTAGTAGGTACCTATGGAGAAGAACGGGCAAGAAACTCCACGGACACTCTTTTAAACAAAAAATTGTTACATAAAATTGGTTACATTATTCAAGTTGAAATTATACATGTGAGAACAATGTAAAAAGACGTGCACGTTAAAAGCGTCCGTAATAAAAAGATAAAAATAAAGAACAATTCAAAAATTTAAATTAATTAAAATAAGCCATGGCAGCTAAGAGATGACCAGTCACAACTGACGGCGCCCGTTCACGAACATGACACATGGATTAGCACCATTCAGCTCAACCATTTTGAAGGGAGCTAAATGATCCAACACACGCGCCACCATCAGCGAGACATCTGAGTGAGCATGACATACTCCCAGCCGCCAGGGCACATTCAAGTCAATGAAAGACATATTACCCGGTGAATGGTAGCTCTTTAGTACATAGTACTCACACCAGTGCAATGCAATTATATAATACAAAGGAAATTGAGTTTATACAATGCAAAGATGGTGTTACAATCTTCAGCAGCTCCAACAGTATTTTCAAATGTTAATCAATTTGTTGTGGTTGTGGAGCAGGACCAGCATTGAGCCAAGCATTTTTATCAGAGATGTAATCCCCCAACTTATAATATGCCTGCCTGCATAGTGTGCGTTTTATACAAGATTTGAATTTCGTCTCATTCAGTTGAAGTATGTGGGGAGGAATTTTATTATAACATTTTAAACAGTACCCCATGAAGGATGAGTCTACTTTTGCCAGTCTAAAACCTGGTTGAACTAATAGGTCCCTATTTCTTGTGCTATAATTATGTCTATCACCTCTTTTACTAAAAAGATGTAAATTTTTTCTTACGTACATGATGTTTTCATAGATATATTGACAAGGTACCGTCATGATGTTAATATCCTTAAACAGTTCCCTTAGAGAGTCACGCCTGCGGAGATAATATATGGCTCTGATTGCTCTTTTCTGCAGAATAAAAATAGACTCGATGTCTGCAGCCCGTCCCCACAGTAAAATACCGTAAGACATGATACTATGAAAGTAACTAAAATAGACCAGCCTTGCGGTATCTACATCAGTAAATTGACGGATTTTTCTGACGGCATATGCTGCTGAACTTAGCCGTCCTGCAAGAGATGTTAAATGAGGACCCCATTGTAGCCTTGAGTCGAGCGTGATCCCTAGGAAAACAGTTTTATCGACGAATTCTAGTTTCTCTTGATTCAATACTATCTCACAGTCACTACTTTTGACATTTGGTAAAGAAAATTTTATGCACTTAGTTTTTTTTCCATTTAGTACTAAATTATTAGCAGTAAACCAATTTTGGACCTGCAGTAGGGCGTTATTTACGTCGTCAAAATTTGTAGCACGTCTATCTACCTTAAAAATTAAGGAAGTATCGTCAGCAAATAACACCATTTGTGGTTGATTTTTTAATAAATGGAGTAGATCGTTAATATACACTAAAAAGAGGAATGGACCCAATATCGAACCCTGTGGCACACCCATTTTTACTTTTAAACCTAATGAATTGACACCATTTATTTGAACTTGCTGTTGTCTATCATTTAAATAAGATTTTACTAAATTGAGCGCAAGTTTTCCAAGTCCGTAATGCTCAAGTTTCAAGAGCAAGGTTTCGTGATCGACGCAATCAAATGCCTTGGAGAGGTCACAAAAGATTCCAATGGCGTCTTGGGCCTCTTCCCACGCGTTAAAAATATGTCTTAATAAGGTTACACCAGCGTCGGTCGTACAACGTCCCTTGGTGAAACCAAACTGTTGATCGTGAAGGATTTTATTCGTGTTAAAATGATTGAGCATTTGATTAAGCATTACCTTTTCAAACACCTTGCTGAAAACCGGCAACACGGATACGGGTCTATAATTATTGGTGTCTTTACTGTCCCCGGATTTGAAAAGTGGTATTACTTTACTGTATTTCATTAAATCCGGGAAGACTCCTTGATCTACACACAAATTAAATATTAAGGCTAAGTAAGGCGCTATGGTCTCAATAATGGAGGTACAGACTTTAACTGACATTCCCCAAAGATCTTCGGTCAATTTGATCTTAATTTGCTTAAAAGCTTTTATTACTGTTATAGGCTTCACATATCTACCTAACCTGCCCTACCTAATTACCCTACCCTGCCCGACCTACCTACCTACCATACCATACCTACCTACCCACCCTGCCCTACCTACCTACCCTACCCTGCTTGACCTACCTACCTATCTACACCGGTAGACGCCTGACTACTACTGATAACTGATCGGTAACTGATCAATATTATCGACCGCCAAGAGTAGAAAATTATTAAAGTACTAATATCGCTACTAAAAAATAGGGGTTGGTGGTAGAAGGATGAAAATTTGGGGTTGTATGTATTTTTTTATGCCACATCATAAAAAAATTACAATAAAAAAATTTGACCAAAAAAAGAAAAAAAGAATTTGGGGTGGACCACCCTTATCACATAAGGGCCTACGCCTGCCCTACCTACCTACCCTACACTGCCCGACCTACCTACCTACCTACCCTGCCCTACCTACCTACCCTATACACTGCCCGACCTACCTACCTACCCTACTTACCTATCTACCCTACACTGCCCGACCTACCTACCCTGCCCTACCTACCTACCTTACACCCTACCTTCACCTGCCTATCATAAGAACCTTCTCCATAAAATAACAAAAAAAGAATTAGTGAAATCGGTCCAGCCGTTCACGCGTGTTCAAATAGAGATTCATTTTAGGCCCTAAACTTTAGTGAGTGAGAGAGAGAGAAAGCTTATTGTGACAGAACGACAGGAGACCGGCTTCGTTCTCATCCTTACTCTGTGCTGTTTACGGGATGAGAAGTGACTCCGGTAGACGCCTGACGGGAATAACTGATCGAGTGGTAACTGATCAATTATCGACCGCCAATAGTAGAAAATGATTAAAGTACTAATATCGGTCTTGACGCAGAATGTCCCATTCGCAAAATGTCACTGTGAAAACGAATGTCCTATTCGCGAAACGTCCTATTCGCAAAACGTCCCATTCTCAAAAAGTCCCATTCTCAAAAGGTCCCATTCGCACAATGTCCCATTCGCACAACGTCCCATTCGCACAAAGTCCCATTCGCATAAAGTCCCATTCGCACAATGTCCCATTTTGGAGCACCAGTCATAAAAAAAGGAAATCAGCTGTTCCATACAATGTGTTTAATACCTACTCGACCTGATGTTTTCTCGCGATATGACTGGCACTCCTCTTATCCTCTAGTATTTTTTTTAGTATTGACTAGTGCTGTCTATCTGTTAAAAAATGAGCACTGATAAAAAATTAACCCTGTAGGTATATCCGATAAATTCATGGCCTCGTCAGTAGATGAAATAATTATGATTAAAAAGACAAACTGTCTGGAAAATCTATATGGTAGTTTCCGTTGACCTAGAATCACGAAATTTGGCAAAAAGTAGTATTTCCCCCCACCGATGAAAAAGTATACATTATATAACATTTTTTTCTTCTTATCATCTAAGCTTTGCAACCCAATAGGTCTCTATGACGCTCGAATAAATCCCCATTTAGCATCGTGGGCTCACTACCATTGGTATTTGACGCACAATACAGGGTGTTAAAGTAATTGCGGTAGCTTCAGAGTGAGTTCAGTATCAATAAAGGAACCCATAAAAAATAAATACCTTTAAAAAAAGTTAAAAAAAAAACGAAAATTATCATAAGATGAACCTAATGTACATACCAACTAATTAAATAGCGATCGTTTAGAATTGCTTAAAATGGTTCTTTATTTTGTTTAAATACTAATTCGTAATTTCCTAGAGTTACCTACCTACCTACCTACTATCGAGCGCAATGAAATACCTACGCCTGAACACTTCGATAACACCGAGTGAGGGATAGGTAACTAGGTACGTAAATATTACAATTCCAAGTATTTCTTCTTCCTACTTTAGCGTGCTTATCTCCTTCAAAATTAAAACCTACAAATTATAAAAAAGGTGAACTTGCATTTTTTTTTTTATAATATTTTTATTTTGCCTCGGTTCCTTTATTCAGTATCTACCCTGAAGCTATGGCACGCAATTACTTTAACACCCTGTATACGAGTTTATGCGAATGGGACATTGTGCGAATGGGACTTTATGCGAATGGGACTTTGTGCGAATGGGACGTTGTGCGAATGGGACATTGTGCGAATGGGTCCTTTTGAGAATGGGACTTTTTGAGAATGGGACGTTTTGCGAATAGGACATTTCGCGAATGGGACGTTCTGCGTCGACGGGACTTTTTGCGAATGGGACATTCTGCGTCAAGACCCTAATATCGCTATTAAAAAATAGGGTTTGGTCTTAGAAGGGTGAAAATTTAGGGTTGTATGTATTTTTTAATGCCAAATCATTAAAAAAATACAATAAAAAAAATTGTCCGAAAAAAGAAAAAAAAAACTTGGGGTGGACCACCCTTATCACTTAGGGGTACGAAAAATAGTTTACATCCTATTCTCATACCTACCAAAGATACACAAAAAATTTCATAAAAATCGGTCAAGCCATTTCGGAGGAGTTTGGCAACAAACACCGTGACACGAGAATTTTATATATTAGATAAATCCACTGCTCAGATCATAAACGAAACCTACAATAGCACCCCCAAAATGTTTCTTAAGTAATGCAAATAACACATATTACCCCTGAAAAGGTCAAATAACACATTAAGTGCTACACAAGACTACTCAATTATCTGGCTCGGTATCAAAGGCACAGTGGGCGAGACCATCAGTTGGTATAACACAACAAAATTGACAAAGGAACCCGTGCCTAATGTTATTTTTCGAAGGAAACATTAGAAAAAAAATAGAGGTTTTTGTTAGAGGGCGTGGATCTAGCCGCTGATAGTACACACATCAAAAGTGTCTAGGGATCAACATATATTTTTGCAATAACTTTTCTCCTGATTGATATTAATTAAAATTTTCTTTAAGGATTCATCAAATAAAGTGTTTTCGTTTGTCACAGTAACGATAAACCAAGTCACCTTTGCATTAATAAAGAAATTTGCCATTTTCCTAATAAAGGGATTTTTGACATTTGAACCACTAACATTAAAGTTCGAAAAAAAGACTGAAATAACAGTTTTCTTTAAAATTTTATTGGGTAACTTAAACAATTAATAATCCGTGTTTCTACCGCGAACACTAACAACACAAGAACATCGGTTTGGCATACTCAAAATGAGTTCATCCAAATCACGCTGTGGAATGGCCGCCCATGTTCGTTGCAACAACAAAAAAAGGTCTTCTTGCGACTGGATACCCTCCATATTCGGCAGAGCTCTTCTCTGTAGCATATCCCATGCATGCTCAATCGGGTTCAAGTCTGGCGACTGAGCAGGCCAGGGCAGGACATTGATGTTAGCTGCGGCGAGAGTCTGTCTTACAACTCTTGCGGTGTGCGGTCGTGCATTATCATGCATTAACTGAAATAAGGGACCGATTTGCACTTGTAGAGGAACGATGACGTCTGATACAATCGTCTCAGCATAAATTTGAGCGTTAAGGTTGCCTCTAATCCAAATCAACTCAGTTCTTCCGCCGATCCAAATACCCGCCCATACCATGATGGTTCCACCACTATAAGGATGGACTTCCTGGCAGGATTTTAATCGCTGTTGGCGTCCAGGGGTTCTCCAGTGTCGTATACGTCTTGTATCCGGTCTCATACCAAAACGAGACTCATCAGAAAAGCACACGAAACGCCATTGTTCTTCTGCCCAATTTCTGTGTTCAAGAGCCCATTGATATCGAATCCTACGATTGTGCATTGCTATAGGTGGTACCCGTAGCGGTCTTCGGGAATGAAGGTTCACTTCATGCAAGCGGTTTCTGACTGTTTGGTCGCTAATTAAGTTCCCTGAAGAGTGATGAAGCCTCACGGCTAACATCATGGCGGTTATTGTTGGAGCTCTTCGAGCTAAGATTTGAATGTATCGGTCTTGTCTCCGTGTGGTGCAGCGATACCGTCCTCCATGGCGCTCAGCCACGGTACCAGTGCTTCGGTAACGTGTCCAAAGTCGACTGATAACACTCTGACTTGTATTCAGAGCTAAAGCCACAGTACGTTGCCGGGAACCAGCTTCTATCATTCCCACGGCTCTGAGCATTTCTTCCCTGCTTAAATGACGTCGCTGCTCCATAATAACGTTGGTTTTAATCAGTAGTAGGGAAACAGTAGCACTAATAATGTCTTCAATGCGTTGTATGTTTTTATATAGGGAAAATATTGACAGCTGATTTTCATCTTTTACTCGAATTTGATTCACAGTTCCTGATTCAAATTATGAAATGCACCAAAAAGGATCCATATAAATTTATAAAATCATAAATTTATTACAAAGCCACATCTCAATCTCAAGAAATCCGCATAAAAATGCTTGATCCCTAGACACTTTTGATGTGTGTATTATAGGTATGAATAGGAACTTATTTTTAAGCATTTTTTACAACTTTGAGGTTACTGCCATTGGTGGCAATGTTGACAATTAAAAACTAAAACTAATGTAATTTTGCGAATGCGTTGCTCTTGCGATAAATTCATTCGAGCTACGGAACCCTTCATTGTGCGTGGTCCGATACGCACTTGACTGGTTTTATTATACAATGTGGAGACTACAATACAACAATAATTAATGAAAATACTGGCACTACCAATGTGGAACTGTCAAATAAATCCTAGCTTCGAAATAAAAAAAAATAGTTTTTCAAACAAATTAACTGTAGTATATGCCGGTTCCACCCTAAGCCTATCAATTCTGGTTATCCCTCTAGGCCTAGGGTGGATTCTAGGGCATACGTATACGAATATAATATCCACCTTAAGATGGATTTTTGGGGTGGATAAACGGAATAACCCGAGCCGACTATGGATTTTGCCGAGCTATATTGACTAAACTATTGAATACCTACAATATTCAATTGAATTTTTGTCATTACGAACCGTCTCGCACGCAGGTTTGACGACTTCCAGCCTCCCGAACAAGCCGGATTCCGTAAAGGCTTTAGCACCGTGGACCACGTATATGACATACGCTGCGGCAAGTTATACAAAAGACCGAAGAGTATAACCTGCCTCTCTGCTTAGCGTTCGTGGATTACGAGAAAGCCTTCGATTCGATCGAGACATGGGCTGTACTGCAGTCTCTTCAACGGTGCCAGATCGACTATCGGTACATCGAGGTGTTAAAGTGCCTATACAAAGACGCCACTATGTCAGTCCGACTCCACGACCACACCTCGAAACCTATCCTTCTGCAGCGAGGTTTAAGACAAGGAGACGTTATCTCTCCGAAACTGTTCACCGCTGCACTGGAGGACGTCTTCAAGGTTCTGGACTGGAAAGGGCTAGGCATCAACATCAATGGCGAGTAGGTATATCACTAACCTTCGGTTTGCCGACGATATAGTTATCATGGCTGAGACCATGTAGGACCTCAGTGTAATGCTCGATGACCTCAGTAATGAACATGGACAAGACAAAGGTCATGTCAAATGCCCATGTAACACCTGTTCTCATAAAGATCGGAGACGCTACGCTCGAAGTTGTAGACGAGTATGTTTACCTAGGACAAACTGTAGGTCCAACTTCGAGAAAGAGGTCAATCGTCGAATCCGACTCGGCTGGGCAGCGTTCGGGAAGCTACGCAATATCTTCTCGTCCCACATACCATAGTGTCTCAAGATGAAAGTCTTTGACCAGTGCGTGTTGCCAGCGATGACTTATGGCACTGAAACGTGGTCGCTGACAATGGGTCTTATCAGAAGGCTAAAAGTCACCCAAAGAGCAATGGAGAGGGCTATGCTTGGATTTTCCCTACGTGATCGAATCAGAAATGAAGAGATCCGCAGGAGAACCAAGGTAACCGACATAGCCCGAAGAATTGCCAAACTTAAGTGGCAATGGGCAGGACATATTGCTCGCAGAACAGATGGCCGATGGGGCCGAAAGGTTACATATGTGACAACGATGCAAAACGTTAAAAGCGTAGGTAACAGAAAAAAAAAAAACAAAAAAAAAATTAAATTTAAATACTTAGGTAAGCCGTGGCAGCTCAGAGATGACCAGTCCCAAGTTCTACTGACGGCGCCCGTTCAGGAACATGACGCATGACGGCATTAATTAGCACCATTCAGCTCAACCATTTTGAAGGGAGCTAAATGATCCAACACACAACACACGCCACGCACCGTCAGCGAGAGAGTAGATTACATACTCTCAGCCGCCAGGGCACATTCAACTCAATGAAAGACATACCCATACCCAGTACCGTAAATGGTAGCTTTATAGTCGGTACATAGTACTCACACATGTGCTATGCAATTATAAAATGCTAAGATATTGAATTTATACAATGGAAAGATAGTTTTTTAAAACCTTCAACAGTATTTTTACTAGCGTGCAGCGTTGAGCCAAGCATTTTTAATTTATTAGCGATGTAATCTCCCAACTTATAATATGCTTGACGTTTCATTCAGTTGAAGTATGTGGGGAGGTAGGTATTATATCGTAACATTTTAAACAGTATCCCATGAAAGATGAATGCACTTTAGCCAGCCTGAAACCCGGTTGAACTAATTAGTCCCTATTCCTAGTGATATGATTGTGTCAAAAATGTATAGATATAGAGAGATAGATATAGTACCTATAGATTATTAGACAAGCAACTAAATACACGCATATTATTCTGAGTGTCCCTTTATTACGTGTCCCTTTTCTTTTATTTATCTTTTAGTGTTAGTAAAGATAATTAGGACAAGTCACTCTGCAATTTGCCAAACACGTGTGAGGACCACATGTTTAGCAAATTGCAGAGTAATATAATTTGGAGTTTTATTAACTAAACATTTTATAAATAAATATAATATGCACCTTTTTGCAACGAAGGTGGAGTGCTTCAGCAAAATAACGTTTGTTAGTTAGTGTTAAAAAATACTCCTATGCACTACTAAGTATTCGGGCAGGAAAACGTCTGCCAGGTCCGCTAGTAATAATACATATAATTATGCGAAGACATTTGGGCAGGCTGCTGTTGATTTAATACCTAATACAGTATTTTTATCTTACGAAGCAACGCGCACTTTACTTGTGGTAACCAAGTGCACAAACACGCTGTGAATGTGTGCGTGAAGATGAGTAGCGAGCGTCAGCACATAACATACACACGCACATTCACACACACAGACGCACACACACACATTGTCTCGGACGGTACCGAGAGTTCGAGAGCTCCACACACACATTCACAGCGTGTAACACTTGGTAACCACAAGTAAAGTGCGCGACGTTTCATTATAAGATAAAAATACTATAGAATAATAATATTTATTAAAATAATAATAATGATGATATTTAAATAAGTACTTAATATGATAAAATAATTATTATATAAAGAGATAATTTTTTGTCAAGTTATTAAATCAGGATAAACCTTCAATAATATTAGGCACCTCTAGGAATTGAAGTAGCCTTGTTTTTATCCACTACTCCACTATATAGCTCACCATTGATGCAAGTTTTTAACTTGCGAAAACTTACCTAGACTACACATTCAGTAAGTAACGTTACTTGTCTAAGTTTTAAAACTCGTAAATCAATGTCTAAGTTATTTTCCTGTGCTTATATTTTGTTTTCAACCATACCTTGCACCTAGTGCATTTATTAGGAGCTCTTTCAAACTGTCTTAGAAGTTAGACTCTAGATAACTGATTGACACGCGAGAGCCAGCAATATGTAAGTATGTTTTTTTTTCGATTCAGATAGATACGTTTAGACAGAGTAGGTAAAAAAATAACCTGATTTACAATAAAAATCTAAAAACAAAACATAATTTACCTCTTTTTTTTTAAACGTGTTCTAAGAAAAAATTACGACGGTCTGCGCTCAGTTAAAAAAAACTTAACTTTTTCTCAAATTCTGTCGTTACAAGCACATGTACTTAATGTCATTGAATTTGTACGGTATCTACTCATGGATTGGTACTCAAAATAATCTAGGATGAAATTCAGTTGAATTTAATTTAGGGGAGGTAGGTACTCAAAAGCCACTTCAGTTTTCTAAATCTTTTACAGACTGATGAAGAAAAATATCAAATTATCAAAGATTGCATTTATTTTGCTGCTTTGGCTTGTCGGCCTTACTTTTGACGTAGGTACTAATGTTAAATGCCACGTACCAAATAGGTGGCGAACCTTGCACTGCACTTTAATTCATATAAAAGCAAGCATCAGACTACTAAAACTACTAAAAGTACATTAAAAATCGTATCTCAAGGATCATAATATATGTTTACACATTTATGATGTTAAACGACGTACGGCTTTTCATACAAACTTGCAAGCCCTTGTTTTTCGAAATGACTGAACCGATTTTAATGAAACTTCATACGCATAAGCAGGAAACAAAGGTCTAAAAAGTTAGTTAAGAACATTTGCGAAAAATTGTGTTAAGTACAGCCAAATTAGACCGATTTTAAAATTTCCATAGAAACAGTTGGCTGGAATTAATATGACTATGATGATTGTTGAAGATGTCGGAAAAATCATGCTGACTGAGAGCTTTACTGGCGTGCACGTTTCCGTGGGATATTTTCCGACCTCCACACAGGCGAAGCAGCGGGCAAAAGGTAGTACTTATAATATATAAAACTGAAACGTTATGATAAAACGATAGAATTGAGTTTATAGAACGTGTTGGAGAGATGTGGAGGTACCTAGGTACGTGCCACGTGTGCAGTTGTAAGTACCTACGTCTTGATCTGTTTAAAGCTGCTCTAGACAATGCAGGCTTATTATATTTTATTGCTATCTATTGAAATACATAGTTTATTTTTAAAAGGCAAGTTTGTAATCGAACCTTTAACAATTCCCTTTTCGGTCTCCTAAAAATACTATTGAATAGGTCAAAATGATTGCCTCTTTTTGTGAACCTCAAATAATTCCTGTTTTGCAGTTTTCCTGACCCGTTTGGTCGAGGTAGTTCTAGTTTAGCTACAGCTACTATCTTTGAGAAAACGCCAAAAGTTAAGGCTCAATTATTTAAAAAAGTGTGCATCATTAAAAGCGCAAGTGTTTAGAGGTTCATATATTTAGATTTACAAGAGCATGTCGGACCACGCACAATGTAGGGTTCCGTAGTTAGGATGACCGGATTCGGGCGAGTCATCAATAAGCCGGAAAAACATGTTCTCTCATACATTCCAACTGCAAATGTAAGTTTGTACCTACAATATTGAGACATTTAATTACCATTATACCATACCATTTTTTACCATGTTATTTTAGGACCATGTTCTTAGAGGTTTTCCTGTAATCTATAAGTACAGTACTATTTTCGGGATTTTTTCAAAATTTTAGGTTTGGAGATAAGCTTACTGCCCCTTATCTCCGAAACTACTGAGCTGAAAATTTAGTCAATTGGTAAACTTTCATCTATTTTCTTAAATACCTATAAAACTAATTATTAAAATTATAAAAAAAATATGTTAGAGATTCACATTCAGCGCTCTCATTTGATAAGTCACACGGTACAATAAGCAATTTTTTTTGTTATTTTCTTATTTGCCCCCAAAAGTGACCACCACATTCAAAAGGTACCGTTTTAACATTCAGACGTACAGAACCCTAAAGTTGATATAAACCTTGGGACTACCAGACCTAGGGTTAGTTAGGGAACCTAAGTTAGGGAATCTGAGGTTTATATAGTTTTAAGTAACACGAAAACTTGGGGGTCTTCGTGTTATATAGCCTAAAACAACAGAAGGCTCTCTGCAACTTTGCCATTGCTTTGCATTTCAATAATTTTGTTAGCCCACGAAGTATTTTCGTAACCAAAGAGAACTGATATTGGTTTTTATTAATTACTAGCTTTTACCAACGGCTTCACCCGCGTGGATGTCGCAAAATATCCCACGGGAACGTACTACCGGGATTACATACCTAATAGCCGAGGAAAAGGTCAATGACACCTACCGCTGCGCCCGCGTTGCCGTCAACGATAATTATTTTGTTACGTGTAATTTTGAATCTGAGATATCTATTGAAAATGATATGATGTTGAGGCATGTTTTAATCTAAATTAAATGCCCAATTTAAATAACACATTTTATTGAATAAAGATTAAGATAATACCGGTCATAATAGCTTCGGAAATATCAATGAAAATTTTAAAAAATTCTGAAAGTTAAAATGGTTATTGTGATATATTCTTAGAAGATAGACGTATGCCATCCCGGACTTTTTTGTTGAACTTTTTAAGATCAGAAGACCATTCTGTAAGACATCATTTTTATGTATCTTTTACGGTTTACGCGGCGCACGCCAGTAAAGCTCCCAGTCGGCATGATTTTTTCAGACAACTTCAACAATAACCGTCAATAATTTCAGTCAATTTACACAAAACATTTAATGAATTACTAAAACCTTCCACATGAATTACTCCGTCCAGTGGTGAAAACCGTTTGAAAATCCGTTCGGTAGTTTTTGAGTTTATCGCGTTCAGACCGACAGACAGACGCGGCGGGGGACTTTGTTTTATAATATGTAAGGATATATAACTTACTAGCTTTTACCCGCGGCTTCGCCCGCGTGAATGTCGCAAAATATCCCACGGGAACGTTCTACCAGGAATACATACCTAATAGCCAAGGAAAAGATCATTGACTAACTTTCAGCGGACGCAGTGGTAGGCTACTACAGCGCCCGCGTGGTCAACCATAATTATTTTGTTACGCGTAATTTTGAAACTGTGATATCTCTTAAACTATTCATTTAAATGATGTGATGTAAAGGCATATTTTAATCGAAATTGAATGCCCAATTTAAATAACCTATTTAATTGGATAAGGATTAATAAGATACCGGTCAAAATAGCTTCGGAAATAACAATGAAAATTTTATACAATTTTGAAAGATAAAAATGGTTATTGTGGGTCACCCTTAAAAGATAGACATATGCCATCGCGGACTTTTTTGTTGCAATTTTTAAGATATACAATACTCTAGAACATAAATTTGATTTATCTCTCACGACTTACGCAGCGCACGCCAGTAAAGCTCCCAGTCGGCATGATTTTTTCCGACATCTTCAACATTAATCGTCATATTTCAGCCAATTTACACAAAACCTTAATGAATTATACACTAAAACCTTCCACATGAATCACTCCGTCCAATGGTGAAAATCGTTTGAAAATCCGTTCGTCAGTTTTTGAGTTTATCGCGTTCAGACAGACAGACAGACAGACAGACGCGGCGGGCGACTTTGTTTTATAATATGTAAGGATTATAAAATTCATTCCACCACTCAAGGCGCTAGTGTCTATGTAATTGCATTAAAAAAAAAATAGTTCCACGTTTTTGGCGGACTTCAGTGGTGGCGCGGACTCTACTGACTACTTTGACGATCCACTCATGTTATAGCGTCAATTTCCATCAACGCTTTTGAGAAATTCCTATTGGACCTAACACTGGGATCCAAGATCCAACCCAGGACCGTACGTACTGCAGTCACGAAACACCAACGACGCAGTACAAACCGTAACAGTTTAGAGGTATGAGGAACAGGGTGTAAAGTTCACTCATCCTCTATTGAAAAGGGAGGATCCTCCGACCAGACGGGTGTTGTGTTTGGCGGGCAACTGCCCAACGATTGATATCGGATCAGATAGTCTTATATACTACTTAATTATGTCCTTCGTGCGGTAAACTCTAATTGCACGATGCAGGATTTGTGTGACGTCAAGATTTTGTGTGACGTCAGGTCTTTTTGATGCGTATTTCGCATGTGGCTATGTAGATTGTCACCACAACAGTAAATTGGTATTACTTACAGGCTGCTCCTCCATAACATGCTGCAGCAGGGTCCTGAACAGCGTGGCTGGTAGACTGGACAACGCATGCAGTGCTGCCAACGCCCATAGCGGGCAGTCGCCGTCAGAGCAGAACTTGAATTTCTGCCACAAATACAGGTTTTTTTTTAACTAGTGCGCAAACCTAAACACTTGAATTTACTCATCATTATGAACAACTTTTACTATGGGACAAAACCTAAAAAAAATCTGCTGTTCCCTACATTTACGTTCGCATAACGAACATAAATGTAGGGAACAGCAGATTTTTTTTCGCGATTGTAGGTTTTGTCCCATAGTAAGGCTGCCTGTCCACTGAAGCGGAGAGGAGAGGAGAGGAGCGGAGATTTGCCAAAATTAACCATTAGAAACGCACCTCTGGAGCGGAGTTTTGATTCTATTGGTTAATATTGACACATCTCCGGTCCTCTCCTCTCCTCTCCGCTTCGGTGGACAGGCAGCCTAAAAGTTGTTCATAATGATGAGTAAAGTCACGTGTTTAAGTTTGCGCACTAGTTAATTTTTTTTTCCGATTTGGATAATAAATGTAATTTTTATTTTATTTTATTCGCCTCTACACAAGAATGGTTTAAGAAAAAAATAAATTGCAAAAACTCAAAGGAACAAGTCTAAATTGAAATTTTGACAGGACAGCGTCTGACGGGTCAGCTGGTTCTTGATAAATCTCAATATTATCTTTAGCCCCCTCTATTTTCGACTGGCATTGAGAACACAAATCAAAATCACTCACCATGTCTTCAAATCGCGCGTCCCTGTAACAAACACTTCAGTTATAATATTACCATAGGAATTACATCCTAATGACGTTCTCCATCATACAGTGCTCAGTATATGGGACTATATGGGGTATTAGTACGGACAATTTAGTTTTACATGCTTTGAATGAGGCGGAAAATGAATACAGTACAGTTGATGTTAGTTTTACTCACAGAACACAATATACTCTATGGTTTTACTGTGTTCATAAGTTATAGACGTGATTTTGATACGTCATTTAGAGTTGAGCTGATTTCGTGTGGGACGTAATTGGTATTCAAATTATTTGTGGCTCGTGTAACAATAAAGATACAGGCAATTCCATTAATTTTGACAGCTCAACAACATTAATTGCGTTATTAAGGATGATGCGCTAAGGTAACTCGTGAAATTCTAAATGTCTTTCGATTTTTGTGATTTGTTGGTCATTAACGGGTTGTTTGTTGATTATAATCATTAGAAACAGCAATACAACTCCTTAAGATAGCTTATGCTATCTATTTATTTATTTATTTATTTATTTATATATACTTTATTGTACACCAGATAAAACATTACAAAAAGAAAAAGTAATACACTACAAAATATACAATGGGCGGCCTTATCGCTTACTGCAATCTCTTCCAGGCAACCATGGAATGGACAGTGATATTCTGGACATAAAATGGGGCTGTCTTTGGTGCAAATAAAAAGTATAATATTACAATATACTATAATAGATACATAGATAAATGCTATATAATAGATACATAGATACATACATACCAACTATATAAGCAACGTAAATAAATGACGATTATTATTACAGCTAACGACGAGAACAAAATTATAACGACAAGTAATGTTCCTTCACTAGTCTAGTCTATTAGCTATTTCATGAAATAGTCATTCAATAGGATTACATGAACTTATATAGAGTTGTATTAATGATTTGTATGAGTATAATTCTATAAATAAACATTTGATACCGGCGCGAATCCTAATTAGATCAACATACAACCTGATACTGACCTGTAAATTGCAAAAATACGTAAGATAATTTGAATTTGGCGGGCTACGTTTTTGAGCAGCTTTTGTATCCTATGAGGCAATGGATAAGGAATTTCCTTTAATATACTTTGTGTTGTGAATTTAAGTGTGTTACACTACGTTAAATCATATAAAAAGATAGGCACATGTTCACAACAAAAAATATACTAATAGACGCTTAAAGTTTAGGCGTCAAGTCAGAGTTAAGTACAATATTTATTGCCCATATTTTGAAAAAGAAGCACGTGCGTAATGCGTCATTATTAAACATAATATCGACGAATTGAGAACGTGCTTTATGTAGTTTTAATTTCAGGGCTAAGAAAAAACTGTTTTAGTAACTTATACCTACATGTGTTAGTAGTGTATTATCTATGGTGTTAGTGACATCGACGCGCAAAATTGTTACCATGGATTTAGTAAATTATTCTCATAGACTATCAACCTGCCTAACCTTTTCCCAACTATGTTGGGGTCGGCTTCCAGTCTAACCGGATGCAGCTGAATACCAGTATTCTACATGGAGTGACTGCCTATCTGACCTCCACAACCCAGATCCTGGGTAACACGAGACTTGGTAAAACTGGTTGTTAGACTTTCGGGTTCCTGATGACCCGTAACGACTGTCCAAATTATTCTCATAGACATAATTATATGATTATTCTAGAACTGTTGAAATGTTTCGTCAGTTATAAAAAAAAAAAAAGGTACCTACCTATTGCAATTTTTTTTATGAAACAAGAGTTTTTTTTGTTGCATGGCCAGCAGGTAAAATTGTATGGGTAGCATATATATGATTTACTATTATTTATGGAACATGGGAATCTGACTGAATTCATGGTAACAGTTTCAGCGTCGATGCCCTGAAAGCTTTGGTTTCATAAGAAGCGATGATCTCAAAATACTTAACGGCTCTCCAAATACAGAGCGTAATGTCAAAAACTGGTGAAAATGACAGATTTCCACGACGACCGTTACAAAATGACGGAACCGCTCTTCTAAAAAACCGTAGCCAGTATCTTAAAAAGTTAAATACCGTCTTCATCTCGCCAAAACCACAATAAATTCCTACCTTGCTTCTTCCCACACAAAACAGACATTAGGAGCTAGAAAAAACAACGAGAAAAAGTATGGACAGCTCGGAAGCGTAGCAGAACAGTTTAATAGAAAGTTTCCAGCAGCAGCAGTTTATAACATTGGCATTAAAGACTTCATTTCAATGGCGGACAATGAGGGTATATTGACAGGCTGAACAAGCTACGTTTATATTAAACTTGCTGCGTCGACCTACGCGAGGAGTGTGTTGACGTACTAAGTACCGTTTAGATCTATGAGGTTGGATAGAGCTTTCAATATTAGGTACTGAAGCCAGATTGTTCTTTTTTTTTGGAGTTTTGTATCTGGAATTTCTCAGTACCAGGTTGGAATCTGGATTTGTGCCCGGTTAATAGCAATAGGCTCGCCCCTATCGTGCACGAAATCGGCTGATTTTGATCAATTTTGTTCATTCGTTGTGAGAAAGGGAAACAGAATTTAAACAAAATTATTTGATCGGAAAAGCCGAGTCCTTAGTCTTGCATGTGGCTGAAAGGGATTTTTCAAATAAATTAAGTATTCATGTAAAATCACTAATATTCACAGCAAGTTTTCCGAAAAGTGACGCAAGACTGATCACTTGGCTACAAGAAACTACTTTTGATTTTGAAAATAAAACAACTTTCATATAAAATATAGGAAAAAAAAATGTTTTGTAGGTATCTGGAATTTCTCAGAACCAGGCTGGAATTTACCTATTACATGGGAGTTGAACACAAATGGCAAAACGTGTGTGTACTATTAGCTACACCTCTGCAGAACCCTTCGGGGAATAGAGCCGTAATGTTATGTGATAGGTACCAGGTTAGTATAAGCTTCTGTTCAAAACCTTATTTGTTGAAAATACGGTAAGGTTACTAACTGATTAAGCTGTACTTAAACACAAGAGAAGAGATCACCAATTAGTATGGCAAAGGTGAAACACGTGTCTATTTCTTACAGGGTTTTTTATCAATTTAACAATCACCCAGACAATAGGCTAAAACGTATTGTGCTGAAAAGTTATCAACTCTGATACTACACTAAGTAAGTGCACATTTTCAAAGTTAATTGTGTTCTCACACAACATCTTCTTAAACATTATTTACTTACGCCTAATTATATATTTGTAGAGCCCTTGAAACCCATTACTGATTACAATACGAAAGTGTTATGTATTGTCAATATAAGTAAGTACTAAATATGAAGCAATTGTTCCAGAAACTGAAGGATTCTGAATGAGGGAATGGGTAAAATATTTTATTATTGGCACGGAGAATATTCAAACCTGGACCGCCAGAATTAAGGTAGAAATACACTAATGTGCCGTGTTGTGTCGTGTCGCGTCAAAAGTATATTATTAGTGCGTTGTTGCGACACAAAGCACTGTAACAATGTGTTTCTAGGCATAGTAAATGTATGAAACCGATATACTTCTGTCGCGACACGCATGACACAACACGACACAGTAGTGTATTTCCACCTTTACTTATATTAGTTTAAAATTAGCGTTTTATCAACACTGATAGAAGTTTGAGATCTTAATCAACATTTTAAAATGTCGCATGCGCGTGGTGGATTATGGCCTACTCCCTCTCCCCGAGAGGAGGCCTGTGTCCCAGCAGTGGGGACATTAAACGCTGATTATGCTTAATACATACATAGGTTCCATCTATGGGCTTTTTGGATTCGAATCGGAAGTAAATAAATCTAAAACCGAAACATTGAGCAGTCATTTTGTATCAACAACTTTTCGTCTCTAACAGATCTATCAGTAAATATATTCGAATGGATTAAATTATTGGTCCAGTCTTACATGACCTAAAGGCTGCTTACCCCGCCAAACAGTCAGTATGAAGGACGAAGACATAGAACTTGAAACATATGTGGGTTGCTTGTCGAAGAGAATGAATTAAAAAGAAAGAGACCAGTATAAGGGACGGATCACACTTTAAATTTTTATGTTTTATAAAGATTTTAGTTAAACTTATGTTTTTTTATTAAGAATTTACTATAACTATGTTGTATCGCAGGAGAACCAAGGTAACCGACATAGCCCGAAGAATTGCCAAACTTAAGTGGCAATGGGCAGGACGCATTGCTCGCAGAACAGATGGCCGATGGGGCCGAAAGGTTCTGGAGTGGCGACCACGTACCGGAAGACGTATCGTTGGAAGGCCTCCCGGACCGATGACCTTGTAAAATCCCGCAGGAATCCGCTGGATGCGGGAAGCACAGAATCGGTCGAATTGGCGGTGCTTGGGGGAGGCCTATGTCCAGCAGTGGACGGCTTTCGGCTGATATGATGATGATGATGATGTTGTATCTATAATGTATTTTAATGTGTGTACAGTTTAGTTAGGGTAACTAAAAATTATCTTCTGGTGTGTTTATTTGGGTTATTCGACGTACTTACGCTCATTGTATTTATTTACGTATTCGTATAAATCGGCTATGCCAAAATTCTGAGAAACGGCAAAAATCACATATCGCACATAAAAATAACAAAACACAGGCAGCTGTATATTCAAGCAGAAACCACCAAAAACATTGATTTCTACAATACAATTACATAACCATTGTGTTATCTTTCATAATAAAAATCATGTGATACAGCAGAAAACTTCTGCGGTTACTTTATATTTCGTATTTCATATCTATACATAATTATAATAAATAGTAACGAATTCAAAAATGTAGGTCATTGGATATTTTTGAAAAAAGTAATTGCTTCGAGGTGTGGGAACGAAGACTTTGATGCGAAAATATTTTTATTTTTTATTTTTTTTAGTTCCGGGTGGGCATAAAAACGGCTGAACGGATTTGGATTAACACAAAGGGTACTTTTAATCCTGATAGTACGGTCCCGTGGGTTATTTTCCGAAATACACGTGGGCGAAGCCGCGGGCAAAAGCTAGTTAGGTACTTATAAGGAAAAGTTTCCAGATTTTACTAAAAAAAAATTAAGTTTTTTTTTTGCTTTATCGACTATCATTTTTGATTTAGAAACATTTTCAACGTAGTATTTTGTGGAACGAAGTTAACGCGGCTTGCTGTAGGAGTAAACTTTTATATATCGTCACGCAAGGAAAAAGCGTTATGCCCCTATGCGACTTTTTCTCTCTCTTTCTGTCTCTTTCTATCATATACGAGTGTGTGAGTGCGTGCGAGTATCGAGAATCAAACTTCGTTCTTGATAGGGGTCTTTTATTTATCTTTTATAAAGATTCTCTTCTATTTTGCGAATGTGAGAACGTTGTACGTTGTTAAGTAGGCTTTGCAGACTTATATGCAAACGACACGACGACGACGACTTAATATGCTTTATTATGACTTATGTTTCGATTTGTTGACCATTTCCTATTTTGTTAAGTGATACCGGTACCCTAATTACGTAATGCACGATCAATAAGAAATTGAATTGAACTGAAACAGATTGCTAGTCCATTGCTTGATAAGTTCGAAAAAAAGTCTGCTCAATTTATTTTTTCGAATTTATGAAGCAATGGACTAGCAATCTGTTTCAATTCATTTCAATTTCTTATTGCTCGTGCATTACGTAATTAGGGTACTGGTACTCGTTGACAGGCCTACACTGTCCTCCCATAGGTACCTAATAATACTGTAATTCGAAAACATTGTAAAAGCAAATTATTTTTAAAAGAGTAACAGTGGAGTTTCTTGCCGGCTCTTGTCCATAGGAAACGACCAATTGGAATCGTGTGCACCTAGCTTCTGACGTTTCAGAAGTGCCCATGTAGGGTATGTGAGATAAAAATAATGTTGATTTTGGAAATAAAGAAAAAAATCTCCATTGGAGACTACCAATTGGGACCGTGCACCTCGCTTCTGACGTTTCATAAGTGTCCATGTAGGTATATGTGACATAAAAATATTATGATTTTGGAAACAAAGAAAAACACCAACGTTTCTTCACGTAAAACTGTATTCAGTCCCTAACAAGGGTCGAATTTGATGTCCCACGCTCCTAGTTAATACATTTAGTTTGTTTTCATTTCATCAACTACTTTCTCAGGTGTTATCCGTTTTACTTTGGTATAAACGTTACGGAGATAAGTACTAATCAATGTTGATGTACGACTGTTTCTTTATAAGTGTTTTTGGAATCGAGAATTCTTTTAGAGTTAGATATAGCTTGTTGCTATGTATTTTGGTAGAATAGGAGAGGTTTGTGAATGTTAGAGGCAACTGGTAATCATCTGTGTAACGTAGAGGACGATGGATAAAGGCCTTAAAGACATTCTATCAGTGACTAACTTCTGCCCGCGACTTCGTCCACAAGTATGTTTTGACTGCTTTTTATTTACCCATCAATATGGGTAAAATTTCTTACCTCGCAATCTTTACGTAATGTCAAAAACTATTTATTTTGATATTTACTTAGTCGGTTGCTAGGCAACGGATCTTACGGCAAATCTGACGCGAGTATAACATTTTTTACCCATCCCAAAAAAAGTGCACATCGCCGCTAAAGAAGTTTTCACTTCAAAAAATTCTTCAAAACATAATAAGTACTGTACTTAAGATTAATGTAATACTTGCTAAAAAGTTTAATAAAAATAATATCAAGTTCACTTGTAAGATTTGTCAAGGAAGAACTGATGCTTTTGGCTTGAGTCTCTAAGCCCCCCCTAGATCCGCTACTGAAAGCAATTGTCACTTGTCTAGGCCCCCTGGATTTGTACAACTATCTGTTCTGGATCGCTCATATCCATTGATGTCCTTCGACCATCACTAGTTTGTCGGTGCGGGAGCCGTCTATCGATCTGATTCCTAGTCCCAAAATATTTAACGGTCTGTTTCTTTATAAATCCAATGAATGCATAAATCCACTTGGTACAATAGCAATGTACAGGAGTTATCCACAAAAATTGAAACCTAAAGCCTCAGTCAATAATTCGACATCTCGTAAAGTATGTTCACCGCTCATAAATATATCGTAAAAACCTGAAACACGACGCGAGTATCTATTACCTACGTATTTACTTTATCCCGAAATAAATGTTATTGAATCCTCTGTTATTTCTCCCTGTATTTCAATCAGAATAATTATGGTTAGGCATGTCTTCTCGTCCTTTGAGAAGGTTTTTATGTCGATCGATAAGTATTGCAACTGTTCCCACGAATTTGCCCTTTATTACAAATGAAAGGGTACCGGAATATTACCATTCAAAAGCCTACTGTACTGTGCTTTTGGTAAGCACAAATTCAAAATATTTTATTTCACATAAAACCTACATGGGCACAGAAACGTCAGAAGCTAGGTGCACGGTTCCAATTGGTCATTTCCTATGGATAAAAGCCGGCAAGAAACTACAAATAATTGGCTTTTACAATATTTTCAAATAACAGTGTTAATAGGACAGTGTAGGTCTTTCAACAAGTAAGTAAAAATGATTAACAAATCTACCGTCCACTACAGCGTTCTCACATTCACAAAGTACATAGAAAATAATGTATTTAAAAGAAATCTAACACCCCTTTGCAAAAAAAACGGGCGGGTTTGATTTTTCTACATTATTGGTAATCTTTTAATTCTAAGGAGGTTTTAATAGCCAAACTATGTTACTTGACTGGCACATAATAAAGAGTCTGGGTAGGAAAAAAGTTAATTCCAAATTCTAAACTTTTGTTTAAAAAAATAATAATCCCTTTTTCAGTTTGTGACTTTTTACTTACTTTTCGCGGGTTAAAAGGTTAATAACCGCAAGTTAAAAGGTTATCGGGCAACTAAAACAAACTTCTCGTTATTTTTAGTAGAATAATTTAAATTTTTCGCATAATCTTGCCTTATTGTGACTTAAAACAGATCTAAGGTATCTTTGTGTCGATTGTAATGGCAGAAAAAGCAATAAGAGCTAGTAAAATTATAGCGCTGCTGGAAGAGGGGTGTAGCCAAAAACTATATTCTCATTGATAATAAGTCATTAATGCTAATGACATACTAAAAATATAAATATTATCAATGGCAAAGCCAATGACTGTACAGGTGCCCGTTTTTTTTGCAAAGGAGTGTATTTACTCTCGCAAAAACTCGAAAATGGCTCGACCGTTTTGAATTTATTTTTTTGTTCGCCTCTATACAGGGGTGGATTAGGAAAAAAAAGATAAATTTTGACAGGACAACGTCTGATGGGTCCGCTAGATAATATAATTAATAAAAATAAAGGCCTATTTTAAACGAAATTACATGATTGTTATTACTGTAACAAATCTGAATAATTATCATGTCCACAAAAGACACTAATAAAGAGTTGAAATTAAATTGTAGAATAATGTCAAATAATAGGATGATTATGTCAAGGAAGAAAGTAAGAAATTCGTGGTAATTTAGGAGCAGTTAATAAACTCTTACATAATTTGCCGTTAATGAGGTACCAGGGAAGCATAATAAACAGGGTGGCAGGGACATCGAGGCGAAAACTGTGTCCATGGATTCAGTACATGATTCAGAACCCCCCTGCGTTGCACCGACAAAACAATTTTAACGCATGGGGGTTCAGAATCATGTATTGAATCCATGGTAAAAGTTTGCGCGTCGATATCCCTGCCACCCTGAATAACCCCATAGGTATACAGGATGGCCGGAACGGCAGGGAAGGGTGGCAAAAATATCATCAATTGAGGAAGCATATTAATATTATTATTATGATAATGCTGCAAAACCTGTGGAGTAATTGCGTAACACACTTGCATTGCCAATGCAATTCATTTAGGTACCTTAACCTAACTAAATGCGAATGTGAGTTTGTTTGTTTGTATGGTAGCCACACACGTTACGATTTGCTTGCGCAAATTTAGGCTTGCGCAAGCAAATCGTTACGTGTGTGGGAAGAAATTTGCGCAAATTTGTAGGCTTGTGTGATTTTAAATTTTCGATTCCAAGCTTGTGCGTTTGCGCAAATTTGCTTGAGCGTGTGTTCAAATTTCAGTAGATTTCTTTTATCAAATGCGATAAACTCAAAACCTACCGAACGGATTTTCATACGGTTTTCACCTATGGACGGAGTGATTCATGAGAAAGTTTTATTGGCTGAAATATGACGATGAAGACAATTGAAGGTGTCGAAAAAAATCTTGTCGTCTGGGAGCTTTACTGGCATGCGCCGGGTACAATTCGGTAGTTGATCACAGGTGGCAACTGCAGGCGACGTGTCGCCGCGACAGGACTGGTTTCTATGTATTTTTAAGAAGGCGACGTGCTGACGTGTCGCTAGCATCGGAAGGTACTTCATAGAAATTCATTGAAATCAGTCGTGTCGCGGCGCACATGGTTCGGTTTATTGTACCTACGTATATATTTTTTTGTAGCGATTTTTGGTGACCACACACGTAACGATTTGCTTGCGCAAACTTAGGCTTGCGCAAGCAAATCGTTACGTGTGTGGGAAGTTTGCGCAAATTTCTAGGCTTGTGTGATTTTCAATTTTCGATTCCAAGCTTGTGCAAATTTGAGTTTGCGCGCTTGAGCGTGTGTGGGGCATGTGTTCCAATTTCAGTAGTTTTTTGAAGCAAAAACTTCTTTGGCGGCGTTGTGCACTTTTTTTGGGATGGGTAAAAAATGTTAAACTTGCGTCAGGACACGTAACCTGATCGAAAATTCGTAAGACGGAGGGAGAGTAGAATTTGTTAGTAACCTAACAAAAAGTACTAGGCTTGCATGAATTCAAGATAGTATTTCAATCATTAGACGCATAATAAACTACACACTGATGCATAAAATACACTGACGTTGATACTGCTAGATTAGTCTATTTCAGTTATTTCCATAGCATTATGTCCTATGGCATTCTGCTGTGGGGCAAAGCCGCTGACATTCAAAATATATTTGTTCTTCAAAAACGAGCTGTTCGAGCAATTTACCAGCTAGGTGCCAGAGTTTCTCTAAGAGATTTTTTTAAGGATATTGGTATTCTCACAGTGGCGTCACAATTCATCTTCGCCAATATCCTATATATTAGGCAAAATATACACTTATATACTAAGAACAGTGATATTCACAATATTAACACCAGAAATAAGGACAAATTACGAGCTCCTTTTCACCGGCTTCATAAGGTTCATAATTCATTTGTTGGGCTTGGTATAACCTTTTATAACAAGCTACCCACTTCTCTGCTAGATTTGCCTTTTAATGCGTTTAAAGCTAAAGTAAAATCCAACCTTTGTTCAAAGGCATACTACTCTATCAACGACTACTTAAACGATAAAAATAGTTGGTCGCTGTGATTAACTCAAGACAATATTTATGTTCTTTCTCCAGAATTAGCTTACCTACTGACAGGTCATATGAGTTATATAATTGTTATTTTATTTGACTGTATAAGTAAATTTATTTTCATTTTATTTTCATTTATTATTGACATAATCGACTCATTACAATGTTTTTGTTTAATTAGTTGTATTGCAATATGTGGTTAGCTAGCGACCTCGACAGAAGATCATTATATTATTCTTGCCTAACTGTTGATTTATTTTTCTTCGATGGTCCTAGTTTATCATAATTATGTGACTTCGAGTTACAGTTTTATTAGCTATATGTAAGCGGGCACGCCCTTTATACCTGTAGGCTTTATAATTCGGGTATTAAGTTCTGTTTACGTTTTTAGTTTTTTTAGTATTCATTTTCGCTTGAGTTTAGCTTTCGATATTTTTTTTTTGGTACATTGGCGTATGCTAGCTGTCATTATGGCAAATATATTTTTTTATTTAATTTGTGTTGAGTAATGTAAATGATTTGCATACTATTGTATAGAATCAAGTTTTTTTCTAACTGAACAGACAGCTGTGCTGCTGGGGAGTTTGTTGCGCCACTTCTTCTCTCCAGCAAAAGCACTAGGAAGTGGTGAAGGGCGGGCGTTTTTGGGGGACTGTCTTATGTAATTTTGACGTTCGAAAAGTGCTGATTCTCAGCCTAGTTTGAATAAATGACTTTTGAATTTGAATTTGAATTTTGAGACGTTGTGCACAATATCTGAGAGAAACCTAACAAAAAGTACTAGGCATGCATGAATTCACGATAGTATTCAATCATTATGTTATGCTACTAATAGGATTTGGATGAGGCAGATATATAGTTTATTAACTGGATTAACGTAATATTATAGGATACTGTTTTCACTTCCATCGGCAGTCCCCAAAGACTGCCCCTCATGTTTTTTTTTATCAACGATCGAGCTACCCATTGCTCTCCGTCCGCAAGCCCGCGC
Organism: Conistra vaccinii; assembly: GCA_948150665.1. NCBI lineage: Eukaryota > Metazoa > Arthropoda > Insecta > Lepidoptera > Noctuidae > Conistra > Conistra vaccinii. Next base: position 17,421,286 of record OX411338.1, on the reverse strand, counting down.
CTACGGTGGCCGGAAATCGGCTCGCGATTCCCGACACCCAGGGCGTCTCCTACGGCGGCGGCTAGGGGCGCGAGGTCGCAACATTTATCTCTCCCTCGCGCGCTCCGCCTCCTCCAACTATTGCCAAAGCGTCATCAATTGATGCCATTACCGCGTAACACACCTGGACGGTCTCTAAACAGAAATGATATCACAAGCAAATTTGAGCCGTGTGTGGTCAATAAAGGCGTCAAGCAAATTTGCGCAAGCAAATCGTAACGTGTGTGGTCAATACCGACGTCAAGCAAATTTGCGCAAGCCTAAGTTTGCGCAAGCAAATCGTAACGTGTGTGGCTACACACTTTCACGGCTAAACGACTGAACCGATTTTGATGAAATTTGGTATGGGGATACTTTGAACCCTGGGAAAGAATATAGGCTAGTTTTTATTGACATACTATGCGAGCGAAGACGCGGGCGGAAGCTAGTATAATAATATTATATTATACATGTGAAAGTTTGTATGTTTGTTACTCAATTACGCAAAAACGGCTGAACGGATTTGGTTGAAATTTGGCACACAGGTAGTTTATAACCTAGATTAACAGATAGGATATTTTTTATTTCGGTAGTACGTTCCCGTGGGGTAATTTCTGACATCCGCGAGGGCGAAGCCAGCAAAAGGACATTCCGGTTCCCTCACAATGTTTTTTTTCACCGTTTTGATAGCAGTGGTGATGAAATAATTTACACAAAGTAAAACGCCTGTCTGGGTTAGAACTTGTGACTACAACTCGTGAGTCACGACTGGGCCAGTTCTGGAATGGACTGGATTATACCTACTAGATATATCGAAATACAAAATCTAGAATTGATTTGCCGCAGAATGAGCTATAAAACAAAGACATCGGATGTGGTTACTATGCGAGTTATGTCGGCTGCACACCTACAGGCAAGGTAAACATTACGTGTTTCAGTGTTTGTATACAATGTTAGGCGTAAGATGAGGATTGATTTGAAATCGCTTGTCAATGGGTGCCGGCCGCGTTTTTTTTTTGTTATTTTTTTTATAACTTCTCCCGCTCTGGGCGGAGCGGAAGGGCTCAGACTCTTACTGACTAAAACCCACCCGTGTTCCTTCAGTTGCCTGTACGTTACCAGGGGCCAAGATCTCCCCTTAGGACTTTCCCGCAACCCCGGCAAGCATTGGCCCTAGCGGGCCCCGTCAGTTGTGCTGACATCTCATTGAGGTGCGCGTGGCACACAACGCGCCGTCGACCCGGGCCTGGCCCTTATCGGACGGCGACCTACCCATTGCTCTCCGCCCGCATGGGTGCCGGCCCCTCCTTATACTGCGGTCGCATCTGCGTCTATCGTGACAAAGCAATGCGTGAGGAAGCTTCGTATGGTTTGCTCGTAAATAAGTTATCGCGCTAATACGACGGACACATTAGCGTTAGCGCGCTACAACCCTTTTATGTACCCGGGCGATAAGTGCTACGCAGCCCGAACTATCGCGACGATAACCGATAATGGTTGGTCACATCGGCGTGTATCGTATCAGTGTGCGAAGCTTCGTTAGACGCGGCCGCAGCATTAGACGAAGATTGTCGCATCCCCTTTGCATAACCAACGTGCACAGTGCATTATCTCAACGATTAAGATGTCGGGCTGGTGAGAGAGATAACGTGTGCTCACGCCTCTCTTCTAATCCACTCCGATCACGATAGCTAAGCTACAGATTAAGTTTGGCTTAGATATTTGGAATACACTACGGCGCAAGACACAGAATAGAAGACAGATTTTGTCATTTATAATCAGTTACTAGTGTGCGCAAAACGTATTATTATAGGTTATTAATCTACGTGGGTAATTTGATAATCCAAACTTTAAGAAGTTGAACATAAAGAAGGCATATAGCTATGCCTTCTTTGAAATTGCTTATTCTGTAAATAGGATATTGGAATCACTTTTACACGTCATATTAAATATATATATTTTTTTTTTATGTTAAAAATTAGCTAGATGAGTTCGGCGTTTCCTATCTGACTACTCTGAGAAGAAGGCCGACACAAACTCAGAGGTCACAGTCTCTTTTAAAGTCCAGACATAATCTTGGTCAGGCCATATGAGGACCATGTAGACTAGTGTCTGAAATGGCCTTTTGAGGAAAGAACCATACAGATTTGAGTGGACCTGTCTAGTCAGTGCAAGCATTTGTCAGTAATCGCGGAGCTCAACTCTGAACTTAAGGAGCTCAACTCGACGAACAGTACCAAAGAAAGGACATTTGGGTAGGCCGCATAAACTACTCAAACTGCCAGCCCATCATTAAAACTAACTGTGAAAGAAAAAAGAAAATAATGAAAGAAAAGAAAATAGAGAAGAAAAAAAATCCACATAGTCCTCACATTCACAATAATATAAACAAAATAAACGTTATGCAACAACGCAAATTCTGGTTTAAATAACGTAAGTATCTATTTATAAATAGCTTGAAACATACTGTTGATTTGGTCATTTGCAACAGATAGTTATAGGCCTACTGATTCTAACTAACTTTTTCTGAAAAACCATAATCGGCATTATAATTGGCATTAAGTCCGCCGCTGTACACTTGTTTGCTTAAAGTGTTAAATAAATAATCCGATTCGCGAAAGAAAATTGTGTATTTTGAAGCAAATGTGTAAGTAACTCCACAGAGTTGCTGGTGTGCAATGACGAATGCTCACTCGTATAAAACGACGGTTTTCAGCACACTTACAAAGGAAAACAGCCTAATATTAAAACTAAAAAACTAATTACTTTTATTTATTTAAAGAACACTAATTAATTTTAATTTGTTGACAAAAATAAGTTATTTGATGAAATATGTTTATTTATCATAATTTATTTATTTATCATAATTTATTTATGTATCATAATTTACTTATTTAAGTATCATAATTTATTTATTTATCATAATTTACTTATTTAAGTATCATAATTTATTTATTTATCATAATTTATTTATTTACATAGTTTATTTATTCACAAAAAAAAATACATAAAAAGGCATGAAGGTACTTTGCTGAGATTTGAAAAAAATACATCTCTGGCTAGTACATAGTTATCTGTGGTGCACTAGTGCGGGAATGCAAAGTAAAAAGCACGTGTGTTAAAATATCATTGTGCACCTATATGTGTGGTGCAATAAGAGCTAGTTTTTGAGTAAGTGTGTTGAAAATAAAGTTTCCTAGTTAAGATTGTGTATGATTTTTACCACCCACGGCATTACAAAATGTTATAATATGTATCTAAGTAATTAATTAATTATTAAAGCTCGTCTACACGAAAGACGAATAAGTAAACATCTAAGTAAACCGTTAATTTTAAACATTTTGGTGTAAACACGGAAGATTATTAATTAGTTGGTAAAATATAAGATAATTAGGAAATTCAACCGCGAGAAGAAACTTTATTTATACTTAAGTACATAGTAAACATTGTTATAATCTATTTTAATCATTTTTGTTTAACTTAATAATTTTGTATACTAAATAAAAGATTTGTAAGTAAATGAAAATGAAAGCTCTACTTTTATTTTAATTTTACTATGTTTTATTTTTATTGTTTTTTATTTTGTATTTTTATTTATGTTTCAATGAGTGTGTTTTAGTTTAATTTGACATCTCCTGAGCTTGTCTCTGTAGCGGTTAGACCGCCACATACAAAAATTACGAAACAAAAAAGACATGACGTCACACAATTCCTACATCTCGCAGTTAGAGTTTACTGAGCGAATAACATAGATAAGACTATCCGAAATCAACATATGGGCAGTTGCCCGCCAGACATAACAACCCGTCTGGTTGGAGGATCCTCCCTTTTCTATGGTGGATGAGTGAACTTTACACCCTGTTCCTCATACCCCTAAATTGGTGACTCCGAGTATGAACGTCAACGCAGCCTTCGTGCAACAACTTCAGCGTGACGTCATCATCATCACTCCCGCAAGCTTTCCTGAGGCAAGTCACACAGCCAGCCAGCACCCACGGCTTTAACGGGTATCCTGACCACCAGCATGCAGCGAACGCGCATTCCTGGTCATCACCCTCAACCACAACCCGGCGCTGTACCACATCCGACTCACTGGATGACGACGCACCGCCACCCCGACTCACTGGGGAATCACCGCAGACAGTTCCGACTCACCGTGAACTATGCGGCACCCGGTTCCGACTCACTGGAACCACAGCTGGCACTGTGAAGCATCGCAAGATCCAAGACTCAGCCCACTATCGACCTCCGGTCTCCGGAGGGGAGTGATGTAGCGGTTAGACCGCCACATACAAAAATTACGAAACAAAAAAGACATGACGTCACACAATTCCTACATCTCGCAGTTAGAGTTTACTGAGCGAATAACATAGATAAGACTATCCGAAATCAACATATGGGCAGTTGCCCGCCAGACATAATACCCGTCTGGCCGGAGGATCCTCCCTTTTCTATGGTGGATGAGTGAACTTTACACCCTGTTCCTCATACCCCTAAATCTCAATAAATACTTTTTATTTATTTCTTTCTTTAAAGTTTGAGTAATTGTATTTGTCCGCGGTTCTGTGAAAATCGATTCGAGTTTACATTAAATTAAATCTGATTGAAATAGGACTTAAGTATTATTTCAATTTCATGAAATCAAAATACTTAGATAGTATGCATGCATCATGAAATTAGAAGTTTACAGATGAAATTGTTAATGAAATTAATGTCATTAAACTAAATTTATGTAACTAATTTCGGGACTCCGGGATGCTACTGAGTAATTCCTACTAGAAAAACTCAGTAACACTTTACCCCACCCGGGGTATGAAACCAGGAACTCAGTTACAGCAGTCGCGCTGGTCACCACCAGATCAACGAACCAGTAAAGAAAAAGAAACCTTTGAATTGAAAATAAATTCAACAGACACGATTTGTATTTGTATTTCAGAGTTGATATTTGAAATGAGAATTCCTGTTTTTGGGTTCCGTATGTCAAAAGGAAAAAAAAAGAATCCATAAAGGATCACTTTGTTGTTGATCTATCCTTTTTCTTAGGAACGGGTTGAGGTATCAATGTCAAATTAGGTTGAAATTAATGTCAAAAATGTAGGTCTTCCGTCCCTTCGTGTTAAAAATTCAAGGTCCTTAAAGTGTATGCAATCAAGAGTTCCGGGGAATTACCTATGTCTCATATATTGATGAAAGACCAACAGTTTATTTGAGTTTTTACTATAGGTACACCTCTCCTCTCCTTTCGGGGATTACAACCGTGTTTGTTATGTGTGTATAATTTATATTGATTATATTATCTCACTTTTCTAAAACTAAATATATGGTACTTCCCGATTACCCATGAATCATTAAATTTGACAAGAAACAAGGTGCCACAGTACAAAATAGAGAGAAAATTCGATAATTGTTAATTTATAGGTATATCATATTAAACTGCAAAGTTAAGTTTGTCCTCCAATCAAGAATCGGATTTTCATAAGCCGTACCTTGAGGTAACATAGTCTTTATGTCATTTAAATTGGTCTACTCTACACTCTATCAAACGTTTTTTGAAGTGTAACATTTCCTCTCGGTTTCCTGCAATGGGAGTGATTTCGTCAAAAGGGAAGGAAGTGTGTAACAGGAAGCTCGAGCAGTGCGCGCTATTTGATTTGACCAATGAGCGCGCGCGGTGCTAGAGTTGGCCGTCAGATGGTACCAACCCATTTTCCGAGAGGTTGGTACTGTCAGCCAAGATGTTAGATGTTTACACATCAGAATATGCGACGAAGTTAAGTTTGGCCTTTAATTCGAAATTGGAAATTCGGGCAGCTTTGACACGGAACCATCAGAACGCGAGTTCTTCTCGCACTTGTCTCAGTTTTTAGTTTTTGGAATAGCAGTTTCAATTATTTTTTCTGCTTGTTTTTTGTTTGTAGCGCTACGAATACGATAAAAATCAACAAACAGCAAACTGTGATAGAAGCACATGTCCCTCAGCTAACGATAAGCGGAAAACGAGAACAGCTAGCAACTAGAAAAGATTTGGCGGGCAACGGGCAGCAAGTGTGTAGAATAACTGTCCATTCACTTGCCGGTATGCGTACGAACCTAGCGAGAGTCTCTCAGCGAGTGTTCTGTCGCTGGGCGAGTGATTCTTTAATAGCTCTTCAATCAATCAATCTTTATACGTGAACATAGTTAGGTATTACAATATTAAGTTAAGGTCTTATAGTATACATTTTCGTCGTCTCTTGTAGTTGCGACAAATTATCGGAGTCAGCGATCAACTATTAATATACTAGCTGTTGCCCGCGCCTTCGACTGCGATCCAGATAAAAAGTAGCCTATGTCCTTCTCCAGATTATGGTCTACCAGTGTGACAAATTTCATCTAAATCCGTGCAACCGTTTGAGCGTGAAAGTTTAACAAACAAATAAATATAATATTAGTTAAGATCTTTCTTTTTTTTTTCGTGTGGTTAGTGACTAACCTGGTGTCAGAGTTTTAAAGCCGCCCATGGGCCTCTGAATTGGCTCCACATGCCGTCGAGAAATATCTCTCAGACATGCCGGTTTCCTCACGATGTTTTCCTTCACCGTTTTTGAAGCAAGTGATAATTATACAATACGCACAAGAATCCGAAAAGTCAGAGGTGCGAGCCTCGGGTCGTACTCGAGACTTATGACTTGGCAGTCCGAGGGACACCACTAGACTATCACTGCTGTAATAAGGCTAGCTGCCCCGTTGGTCTCGTGGCCGCAAGCGCGGCTGCTCAGCGTGGAGTCCTGGGTTCGATTCCCGGGTCGGGCAAACTGTTATTATTTGAAGTTGTCGGTGTGATACCTGCGTCCCTCGGAAACCACGTTAAGCCGTCGGTTCCACACCTAATCTCTCTCCGGTCGTGTCGGATTGCCGTCCCATCGGACTATGAGAGTGAGGGAAGAGAGAGTGCACCTGTGTCTGCGGATACAGTTGTGCACTATAATATCTCCTGCGCCGAAGGCTGGTCTCCGTTGAGTTTGGTCGCCGCGGCCGAATACCGTCTGGAGGACTATAGTTCTAGGCTATCACTGTATTAGTTATGATAGTGTTAGGATATATATCTTTTACTGACATGGGACCTTTATCTTTTGTACGTTTGAGCGAGAAATAATCAGTAGCTAGTCGTTCCTTGTCGGCGGTGGGACTCGTGCCTATTGCAGTCAACACAACTCTTCGGACTAAAATAGTCATGTTCTATTTCGGGCTATACTAGAAATGGAAGGTGGGTGTACTAGAGGTACACCTCTGCCTAACCCATCGGGGCATACAGCCGTGATGTTATGTTAATTGGACGGTTGGAATATGTATAGTACAACACATATTCCAACCAACATATTTGTATATGTATAGTACAATATGTATTGTACTTGATTCAGTGCCGGGAGCCTTCGTAGAGGGCTCATTTTAAATGTAGGTTTTTCTTAGCGAACATTGTAAACGGTTAAAATAAAATTCGATGTATATTTTAACAAGTTTGAGGTATTAGTAGTGTTGGTTTTAAAATCCAAGCATTTCTTTTTAATTTTTTTTGTTCACGGTTACAAATATTCACAAAAAAAAATTAAGGTTTGAAACTACGTATAGCGACAAGACCCCCTGAAAACATAATTTTACTTCGTTTTACAGTGTTTTATAGCACGGTTTTAAACCTAATGCTTGACGGTCCGCGAAGGTTAACTTTAGTGCAAATGTAAAGCCGCTAACCCTCCCGGAGGGTTCACTTCCAATATGTATGGCGGCATGGCGTATGAGTTCTATGAAAAATGGGTGGTGTCGGAAGTGTTAATCGTTTTTAGTAACACACCAGAACCCTAATTGCATACACATATATATATATATATACAATGTCGCCTATGCGCATGTGACCGCCCGAAATTTTCTGAATATTCATGAAAAAATATCGAAAATAAACTTCAAAAGGTTATGGTAGGTTTCATGTTATTCAATTTTTAATTTTTTAAAGATTTGCTTTCTGTTTTTTGACACATCTTCGAAGTTTATGGGTCGATTTGGATTCTGTTTATTATTTCCAAAAGCTTATGAGTTATTTTAACAGGTTAATTAAAATTTTTACAAAAAATTATCGACTACGAAAGAAAAAACGGAATCGAAGTCATTTTTTCGGTAAAAAATTGTGTATTTATTTTAAAAAAACTAGTGAAAAATGTTATAGATAGACCCCCCCTTTTGAATTTTATTTTCGATATTTTTTCATGAATATTCAGAAAATTACGGGCGGTCACATGCGCATGGGCGACATTGTATATATGACGCAATACACTTTCAAACACAATCTGAATGATTCTGAAGCATATTGCTAATCCATTGCGTCATATATGTTCGAAAAGAAAATCTGCTCAACAACGTAAATAACGCAATGAATGTTGCTGAACTGTCAAAATGAAAACCATTGCTACTTGTAAGTATGGGAAAGACAAAGTTGTAAGATAGTACAAAAATCAATCTACCTAGCGTTTTCCCAACTATGTTGGAGTCGGCTTCCAGTGTAACCCGATGCAGCTGGATACCAGTATTTTACATGGAGCTACTGCCTATCTGACCTCTACAACCCAGTTACTGGGTAATACGATACCCCTTGGTAAGACTGGTTGTCAGAATTTCGGGCTTCTGGCGACCCGTTATGACTGTCAAAGATCCACGAGTGACAGCCGGGACCAACGGCTTAACGTGCTTTCCGAGGCACGGAGGAGTCTCGGTATGTAAAGATGGTCACCCATCCACGGCCCAACCCGGCAAGCGTAGCTTAACTAGATGGATCGACCCGTGCGGCTGCTTTTACTTAGCTACGAGCTCCTGGTATAGTCAGGGACATTAATTGTTAAGCAAATTGACACTGCGTCAATTTGACCTCCAGCCATTTCAAACAACTCTCAAAGAATGACAGTTCCGATTTGAATAAATGGACGATTTTAGTTGTTATTCAATTTTCTTAACAATTTATATACCTGACTTTACGCCCACATTACGCCAGTTATGTTGAGGTAAATCCCTTGTAATAAGGGGCGAGCCTATTGGCATCAACCGGGTACAAATCTAGGGTCAATAAATCCTGGGAATTAATATAAGCAAATTGGTCTCATTACGGAACCCGTTTGTTTAATTTCATCACATTGTTTTGCTGTAATAAATAACTTAGCAGTATTTCTCCGTATCTCTCTGTCATTCATCCCGGAAGCCTTTATGAAATTAAAATGAAAAGAATTGTCCAAATATTTGTGTCTGTAAGAATCTGTTATATCTGCATAAGATTAAAAACGTCGCAAAAATAAATTACGAAAAAGTAACACGAACATAACATAACATTGTATTCCCCGAAGGGTTGGGCAGAGGTGTACTTAACACCCACATAAGCCAGTTATGTTTTAAGTCCCATGTAATAGGGGGCGAACCTATTGCCATCAACCGGGTACAAATCTTCCAGATCGAAAACCCAATACAAAGTGCGAAAAAAGCATGCGGGGCAGTCTTTGGGGACTGCCGATAGAAGTGAAAATTAAGTAACGCCATCTAAAGAAAATGTGAGGAATTTATGTGGCTTGCTGTCAGTACAAGAACGAAAGCTGGAGCTCCATTAAAAAAAATCCAAAAAAATAAAACAGAGTGCGCTGTCAACAAAAAAGTGCTCAACGCACCTTCGGTGACGATGACGCGAATTCCATGATTTTTGTTCACCAAAAAAGTGCTCAACACGCCTCAAGAAGGTTTCACGTAAAAAAAAACACAATCTGCTTAGGCTTTTCACTATGTTGGGGTCGGCTTTCAGTCTAACCGGATGTAGCTGAATACCAGTATTTTACATGTACCGAGCAGCCCCCCAATTACGCAATGCACGATCAATTTTAAATTGAAACCAATTGAAAAAGATTGCCAGTCCATTGCTTCATAAGTTCGACAAAAAAAGTTGAGCAGATTTTTTTTGTCGAACTTTTGAAGGGTGCTGCTATCTAATTACGCAAGACATTTTCGTAAACGATTCCAAATAATTTGTTTTATTTTGACAGTTAGACAACATTCATTGCGTTATTTACGTTGCTGAGCAGAATTTATTTTCGATCTTTTGAAGCGATGGATTAGCAATCTGTTTCAAAACGATTCAGATTCTGATTGATCGTGTATTACGTAATTAGGGTACTGACCTCCACAACCCAGTAACTGGGTAATACTTATGATACCCTTTGGTAAGACTGGTTGTCTTTCCGGACACAATAACACTCAACATTTTAAGAGCAAAATAAAATAACAATAAGATACTTAACTCGAATACTTATCCAAAACCAGTTGGATAAAAATAACATCACGTAAATGAACTACAAAGCATTCAAGAATAGATTTCAACCTAAAAGCTAATGCAATACGAAAATAACTGCATCTTCTATTAGGAAAAACAAATTGGCGGGAAACGTCGACGCAGAGCTTTCAATTTGTTACAAATAAAGTTTTCCGATACCAATAATAACAGAATTTTATTACGAAAAACAAAGAATAAACAAATGTTTATTAAATTTAAAAAAAACAACGGGTTGCAGTCCGGGAGTGCCGGCAGAAGTGAAAACTTGAACATTAAACGTTGTGCATTTTTGAATATTTTGGAATGGTTAGGGAATAATTTCGCACGAATTGCTTTATTTATCAGTAGGTATAAAAGTACTTACTATAATTTATGTGGTTAAATACAATATTAATTAGTAGTAGTAGTATATTTATTTATTTTTTTATTATAGTTTAACAAAAATAAACACTTTTCATGAAGTATGTTTTGACTGTTTTTTTTACCCATCCATATGGGTAAAATTTCTTACCTCGCAATCTTTACGTAATGTCAAAGACTATTTATTTTGATATTTACTTAGTCGGTTGCTAGGCAACGGATCTTACGGTCACGTGTCCTGACGCGAGTTTAACATTATTTACCCATCCCAAAAAAAGAGCACAACGTCGCTAAAGAAGTTTTCACTTCAAAAACTATTGCACTTTATCAGCTTAAAACGAAAATAGAAACAGCTCAGAATAACACCTTCAAAAATAAAACAAATTAAAACAATTCAAAATGTATGAACGAAAACGAGGCAAAAGGAGTACGTTAGGATCGTAGCAGGTCCTGTGGCGTTTTTTGTAGTTTCTGCTTACCCTATGGAAAGAAGACGTGAGTTTATGTATGTATGTGTACAATTCAAAATGGCGGAAAATGTCACAGTGGAAAGGTTTAAACTTGTTAAAAATAAAGGTTTCCGATACCAATAGGGGTATAACTGGCCATAATTTTGTGAAACTAACCAATGAATATGAAACACCAGAGAAAACAAAGACGTTTCGTCCTACGATCGAGCAGAGAATGTTCTAATGCAATTCAACAGTTGGTCGCACTGGCCAAGTAACGTCCGCACAAAAATCTATGTAATTTTTCCGAAGTTTACTTATTTATTTTTTGTTCGTAGAAATTTTATTTATTTTTATTATTCGTTATGAATGGGAACTGTTTATGTTATGAAGAATGTGGTTATGTATTGTTATAAGCATTTTGTTCCCCTCAAACCTAAAGTGAGATCTATTAGTCATAATTTAGTAGGTTATCTCTCGTTTTTATTTGTTGTTTGGATTTTTGTTTGCAATTTTTATGGTTCATTGCTGTATTTGAATTAATTAGTACAAACTAAGTCAAACGTACTAGTTTGAACTTGTGGAAAACATTTACCAGAAAAATGTTTTTTAAGTCCCACTTGATTTAGCGTCATACTTTATATTTCAACATCTTTATATCGTTGAGATATAAGAAACACTATTATTCAATTCTAGAAATAATTGTTTCCTAAAAAAGTAGAAGAAATATTACATGAATAGTGTGTGTTCTATGTTTGTCCAACATTTCCAAATGCAATCCAAATTAGGAGGAAAACCCACCTAGGTTGCATTAAACAAACCGAAACCGTCGGGGAATATTCAAATATTCTGAGTAAGTATTATTTTAATAGCATTTACCTAGTGCTGTCATAATGAATAGTGATATATGTTAAGTGATTCATAATTTGATCGTATGTAAGACTTCTGTACTTAAAATAATTCTCAAGTACTCATAAATTATTGTACGATTAACTAGCTTTCGCCCACGGCTTTGCCCGCGTGGAGGTCGGAAATCATATCACGGGAACGTCCTATAGGGATATAGAGTATCCTATATGTTAATCCAGGTTATAAACTATCCAGGTCATATTCCTACATTCCGTTTCCCTACATTTATATTCGCATAACTCGTCATGACCGCTATTGCCATGCTAAAACGCGAGAAATATAGCTTATTTAGTGACATATCACGATCTAGAGACATATATAGACATCTAAACGCTATTATGCTACTCGTTGCATTCAATATGACAGCTCTTAGCTGGCACCTAATTGTGACTGCTTGGTATAACCACATAAGAAAACAATGTAAGTTTGGTGTGTCCTTTGTTAATCAATAACAAAAAGGAGAAGGACTTCAATTCGACTATTTGTTTTTTTTAAAGTGAACTTTTCTTTAGGCGCATTGAGAGATATTTTGTAGGAGAAAATCTCATGGGTTCGCGTCACCGACATGCTAATTTTTGACAATATATCTGTAGCTACGAGTAATTTGTATTTTTTTTTCATAATATAACGTCACTTCTGTATTCCCTGAAGGGTTAGGCAGAGGTGTGCCTATAGTACAGCCATATTTCGCCAGTTATGTTTAAGTCCCATGTAATAGGGGGCGAGGCTAGAGCCATCAAACGGGCACAAATCCAAGCTCCGGGCTGCTACTGAAAAATTCCAGATCCAGGAGAGGAGAATTCCAGATGGAAAAACCCAATAACACTTGTCCAACCCGGGAATGGAACCCAGGACCTCATAATCAGCACTAGCGCTAACGACCACTAGACCGACGAGGCAGTTAATTTTTAGGTAATTTTTGCAGTCATTTTTAATATCTTTATTATTTGAAAATTCATTAAAAAAAACACTGTTAGTTTTGAGTTTTCACTTCTGGCGGCAATTGCTATGACTGCCTATGTTTTTTTTAATGTATTCTATTTACGTACTATAAACCTGCACGCTAAAAATGTCAGCCCTTGTTAGCAACGATGCTTTTCAAAAGTGATATTCGAGGAAGATGCTTCCAAACTCATTATAGTAATTGCTCAATAACACAAAAACAAGGATAACAATCAAAAGCGTAAATATTGAGTGAAGGTGCCGACAGATTTGCTCGATTTCCGACGATCGACACGTTTTATACCAAATAATATCGAGGAAATATGAAAGTAAAAGACGATCGACATCGTATTTTTGTCGATCGCTACTGTGGAATGAAATAGTTTTTATCGATCTATAAATCAACGTCTACATCTATCTCGATTTTAATCTTAATATTAATTATCGATCGTCAACAGACGACAGTAACGATCGATAAAATCGAGTAAATCTTTAAGAAGCTGACAGATTTTATTGATAGTCAAAAAACACCACATCGGCGACAATCGTCTAAAATCGAGCAAATCTATAGGCACATTAAGATGTCAATCTTAATTAAGGTTAAAGATTGATAATTACGAGTATTTACTTAGTGCATAACATTGACGTTTATTATAGTAACTTGGTCAATTGTGGGCTAGCGACCAGAAATAGAACAAGCGTTATCTTATTTATTACTATTGCGTAGATCCTGGGGGTAACTATAAACTTTAGATAATGAAATAGTATAAAAATCTACATAAAAAATAACATCAAACCTATATTCCCCGAACGGTTAGGCAGAGGTGTACCTATAGTACAGCCACATGTCGCCAGTTATGTTAAGTTCCATGTAATATGGGGCGATCCTATTGCCATCCACTGGGCACAAATCTTGGCTGCTACTGAGAAATTTGTAATGAAAAACTCAATAACACTTTGCTGGACTTGGTAATCGCAGCCCTCGTGATCAGCAGCAGTGCTTGCAACCATAAGACCAAGATGCAGTCACTGCGTGTAAAAATCTAGTATTCCCATTAAGTGCTAAGGTCAATCACCACCCACTCCACGGAAACCGAATTTATTTTCCACGCTCTAGGGAAATGTCGAGAAAAAAATGCTAAAGTAAATTCAGTATTACAACAGAGAGTTGGAAGTTTAAATTAGTATTAATACCTGCGGTAATATATATTTCTTTTCTCGAATAAGTAAAATGTTTAACCTTTTATTTTTTGGCGGCAGTCTGTCTTGCCTTGCTTGTCACAAATATTTGTAACGTTTTTCACAACAAATGAGATACCGTTTTCTTCAAATTTTTTAGGTTCACGTAGCGTAAAAATACATTTCTTTATTACAAGAACACAAAGACACAAAAACTTTTACTTTAATTGTGTCCGGAGAAAAAACATAAGCAATTTATTTTCTTAACATGTTCTAACTGGTATTTTGGATCAGTTTTCTTATTTTTTTTATTTGACGGACTTCCTTGCAAAAATAGCATTAGTTTTCTTCTGCCCATTTATCATCAATGGACATCAAAAGATTTTTACCAAATCTTTTTCGAAAGAAAATCTTTTACCAGCTTCTTTTGCTAACGCTACAGTGAGCGCGTCAACTGCCACAGCGTATAAAAGGCACGCACACAGAGTGCGGTCCATCACAACCACTCCAAGTGTCATCGGCTAAACAACTTTGTATGCCATTCATGTATCTGTGATTGTAACAGTGATTAGTTTTCCCTTTTATTTTACAACTTTGTTATGCTGTGATCGATTTGATAAGGTAAGTTTAAGAAATTACTTAGAATAAGTTTAAGTTAGGGGTGGATTTGGATGGGTGACCGTTTTTGTATATTTGTTTTTAATGATTTTTTTAAATGGATATTAGTAGATGGTGTTTTAAAAATTTTTTTACGTAAAAAAAGTGCCAGAGCAACTTTTAGTTTTCCTATAAATTAATCTTTTAACGTGTCACTACATTTTTTAAATTGCCTATCGTGTGTTTCGAAGTAAATCCTTTCACACTGGTTGATCTGAAAATCTGTGAAAAAGATTTATATTATTGAATCAAAATTTTATTGAAATTAAGCAAACATTTCATTGAATTCTGAGAACCTAACTTACGTATACGCATCGTGGTAAAATATTGTGAATCATATTTTTTTTTATTGAAAAGGTAAATGATTATTTCTTTAACATTCATACAGTGGCAAAGATATAATTAAGTTCTTAAAGTTATTAATACTTAATTATAATTTTATTCACAAACACAGATTAGTCACTAACGGAGATCATTCTAAAACTTTATTTCGTATACAGCAAAACGTCGTTTCGTTTGGAGCTATGTGCACAATAACCCTAGAGCCCTAGTTTCACTGTAAAAAATTATATCTGTTATGTTTACTGGCATAAAAAGCTATTACTATAATAGATTACTAGGTATTATTCTTTTATCTAAAACATACTGAAAACAGAATTTTTCAAACTCGTATAACAGCGCAGGGAATGGCCCTACAGATATGGTCCCATAGTGAAAAGTGAATAGAATAACATGTTTTAACGGAATATAACATTTTTTTTTTGTTTGGCTGGCACTTTCATAATTTAGCCCAAAATTAATGATCTCCTTTTTTTTTATTCACATCACTATGATTTTGCATCTCAGTAAACATGCGTACGATGTTGATACACAAAGTTATTGTACACTTAAGTTTGTCAAAACCAACCATTAGGGAGATTCGTAAACACCCCTGTATTCCCCCAAGGGTTGGGCAGAGGTGTATCTGTAGTACACCCACATTTCGCCAGGTATGTTTAAGTCCCATGTAATAGGGAGCGAGATTAATGCTATCAACCGGGCAAAATGCCGACTCCGGGCTGCTACTGATGAAAAACCCAATAACACTTTGCCCAACCCGGGAATAGAACCCAGAACCTCATGCTTAGCAAGCAAGCAGCAAGAGGAATAATTAATAACTCAAAAATCTATTTCTAGTCTGACTAACCAGACGCTGCCAAATATTTTACAAGTCATTAACTATTAACAACTAGCTGACCCGGCAGACGATGTCCTGACCAAATTTAAATACAAGAAAAAAAAATCCGGGCAACTTTTCCAATAAACCGAGACTGTTGCGAACATTTTAAAACAATAAATGGCCAAATCGGACAACCGTCCTCAAGTGATATGCTTACCAACGAATTTTTATTCGGGTTTTAAGCTATTGCATAGCTTCTATCGCGTCCTTGAGCGTGGAGACCGAATCCAGAAATTCCGTAACGAAAATAACCTAACATAACACCCCTGTCTCTTTAGTTCAGCATAAAGATAGATAAAAACAGCTATGCAATAGCTTTACCGCGGCAGTCTCCGAGTGCCACACGTCTTTTTTTATTTATAAAGATAGATAACAATGAGTAGAAGTTGCTTTCAATGTTTTATAACTAACTGATAAATGAGAAAGTGAAAACAAATATTTCTCATTCACATACTCTAATGTATCGTATGAGGAGCTCGTCGCTATGTAATAACAACCGCACGGGTCGATCCATCAGATTAAGCTACGCTTGTCCGGATTGGTCTGTGGATGGGTGATCATCTTTACATACCGAGACTCCTCCGTGCTTCGAATAGCACGTTAAGCCGTTGGTCTCGGCTGTCATTCGTGGATCTTTGACAGTCGTTACGGGTCGTCAGAAGCCCGAAAGTCTGACAACCAGTCTTACCAAGGGGTATCGTATTACCCAGTTACGGGGTTGTGGAGGTCAGATAGGCAGTCGCTCTATGTAAAAAACTGGTATTCAGCTGCATCCGGTTAGACTGGAAGCCGACCCCAATATAGTTGGGAAAGGCAGGCTCTACTCGAATATGAGAAGAAAATATAATTCATTTTTATTAAAAAAATTAATGACTTGTCTGTGGTCGGCTTTCTTTTATTCCACTTAAACTTTTATCATGGTATACATAGTTATATACTTACCGATATAATGATTTTATGTGCTTGAATAAATGAAGTCTTTGATCAATGTTGCGGACTAAAACGGAAATTAGTTTGTCTCATATAGTCCTCCAAAGACGTTAATTCGGTGAAAATATTTTTCAACGATATTTCTATGAGCTCATCGGTATTCTTAGATTTATCTGTTCTTAAAAACTTTATATTGTAGAATAGCGTATTATAACAGTTTTTAGACAAAACGAAATAACAATCACGTGTCTTTATAGTAGTTATGATAAATGATTTAATTTCTATAAGTAGGTTTGTGCAAAAACTTTTTCGAGTCAATCATATTTTATAAAACTAAATGAGGTCGGCGTTTCCTAACGGACTACTCCGAGAAGAAAGGTATTAGTGGTCACAGTCTCTTTTAAAGTCTAGACATAACGTTGGTCAGATCTTATGAGGACCATGTAAATTAGTATCTGAACTGGCCGTTTGAGGAAAGAATCACACAAATTGAGTGGACCTGTCCAGTCCGTGCACGCATTTGTCAGTAATCGTGTAGCTCAACTCAGAACTTAAGGAGCTCAACGAGTTGTGTATAAATACAGGGTGGCAGGGACATCGGAGCAGTGAAGGCCCAATGGTAACAGTCGCGACTTATGAGTGGTCGTAGGTCATATTTGTTCGATCTTAGACAGGCGCTTTACTTTGTGTAATTTATTTCGTTTCTTCTCTATATGAAAAGATGACTTTGCTCTGCAGTAGAACAAAGACAGACTGATCATTTGTTTAGCGGAATATTGTGCTTTTCATCCCGGAAAACTAAGATAACTTCCTGTGGAAGGACGCTACAGCAAATTAAAATTAAAGAAAATACTTTTCTTTAATAGAACACTGACTAGTGAAAGAAATGGCAGAAAATATGACTTATTTCTGAGTAATTTAGATTACTATTTGTATTTTGAAATATAACGAAGTGGTTGATGTTGTACCTAGGTAAATAATTTTTAAAGACCGAAAACAGACAACAGAAATTCCTAGGAAAGCAACAATTAAACCAAAGTTAGACCATTGTTTGTAGTCCTACCTTCTATTAAAATTACGATTAATTCCACGAGGTAATTTTACCTTTTTTTGGGTGGAAAAATATCAAATAACTTCTCCGCTCTGGGCGGAGCGGGAGGGCGTGTCAGACTATTACTGACTAAAACCCACCCGTGTTCCTTTAGCTACCTGTGTGTTGCCAGGGGCCACGGTATCCCTTTCGGACTTTCCCGCAACCCCGGCAGGCATCGGCCCTAACCGACCCCGTTAGTTGTGCTGACATCTTTAGGTCATTCTACCTTAAGCTCTATTTAGACGGTGCAACTTTCTGGAACGTTCAAGAGCAATGCCATAAAGCACGTTTGTTCAGACGGTGCCAGTCAACTGTTGCTTAAATTTTATGGTATGCCACGGGCATTAAACTACATCGTGTATAGCTTTACTCGATAAGGCATCTTTCGAGTAGGTAATGTTATTTACAAACTACTTAATTCAAGTAAGTTTAAGTAATACATTTTGACAACGATTATAGTGACATCGTGGCACGAAGTATTTGGAGAAAATCTGATTATTTAGGGACCAATCGCAGGACAGATGTGGAAGACAGTTTAGCTGATGATATTTTCGTCATGACAAACTGAATTTTCGCCGAACTTTCAAGCTGTATTCGGCTGTTTTGACGTCACAGGTCAAAACAAAGAGCTTTTCCGAATGCACAATACAGCACACCATCAAAGTCTGGTATTCTTTTGAACCAGAACAATGCTTTGGGGTTTTCCAAACCACTATTTTAGGGATAAAGGAACTGCGTGTATGGATGATTTTACTGAAAACTCTAAACAATAGGATAGACAAGAACATAAAAACGTCAAAGCATCGACGTATGTCAAAGAGACCCAATAGAACACCACTTTTTAAATTTTGAATTCATAAAACCGAAGGTATTGTTAGCATAGTACCTAACTTTTTTGTTCCAAATACCCCCGACTTTTAAAAGAACAATATTGAATTTAGATATCAGCTTAGTTAGAAATTTTGTAGTGTAGGCATACAACCCACACTTTACTACTTTTTTTTTCTACTTTTACTAAAACTTTTATTTTCTCTTGTACTTTAAAGACCTTTAGGGGCTGTATAGGGAGGGGGTTACACTGCGTTCGTCGCTTGACGTGGCAACACGTCGTGTCCGGGTTCGCAACAAGTCAATTGTCATCTTGAGGATGCTTCGTTGAGACGTGAAACACGTGTCGATTTCTTACAGGGTTCTTTATGTTTTCGATTTCTTACAGTTATGATGAAGACTTAGGTTACTAAATATACGTCATCTATTGTATTTTATAATGGATTGCCACAAAGTCACGCCTGAGTCAATTAACTAGTAGTAAAGTCGTCATAGCTCTTATGTGAGCTGAACATTAAGGAGTTGGACAGAGTAAACAACACTTTCCATTTGCCGAAAGGGGAACAAAAAAAAATTGCCCTTCAAAACGCGGTATCAGCTGTTACTGTCATGAGTCCCATTTGGGCGCCAGTAACTCTTCAAAGTTAATGATGATAGATAAGTAGTAGCAGTAATATGTAGCGTTCCAATAAACAATTAAAAGTCTTAATAGAATGAAAACTAAAGCTTGAGCACACGGTCTCGACATAAAATTATAAACCTGTTTAACAGTCCATGTCAGAAAATTTTATTTTGTTACTAAGTGTAATAGTACTTAATTAATTAATACACCGTTAACGGTAACATAGTGAACTCTATACTAACACAACACAACACATTTTAGTATGTTTTACAAATAAACTTTTGATATTGACTCAAACCTGAAGAACTTTTTCATAGACAATAGCCTCGCCCCCAACGAAATATAACATAACATAACATCACGAAGAGCAGTGGTGGCCCAGTGGTAACGGCCCCGACTAACGAGTTGTAGGTCGTGGGTTCAAACTCAAGCAGGTGCTTTACTTTGTGTAAATATTTTCATCACCACTGCTCTCAAAACGGTGAAGGAAAACATCGTGAGGAAACCGGCATATCTTAGAACCAATAATTCGAAGACATGTGACATCTACCAACCCGCACTGGGCCTGCGTGGTAGATTACAGCCCACTCCCTCTCACAGAGAGGAGGCCTGTGTCTCAGCAGTGGGAACATTAATAGGCTGATTATGTATGTTATGTATTATCATGCCTGTATTACCAGAAGGCTTAGGCAGAGGTGTACCATTAGGACACCCACATTTCGCCAGTTATGTTTAAGTACCATGTAATACCCCGGCGAGACTATTTCCATCAACCGGGCACAAATCCAGACTCCTAAAGCTGCTACTAAGAAATATTAATTCCAGATGGCAAAATCCAATAACACTTTTGCCCGACCCGGGAATTGAACACAGTGCCTCATGCTTAGCAGTAGCGCTTACGACCACTAGCCCAAAACCTTTGCCTACACCATATCATCAGTTAATAATGACGGATTTTAATCAAACCATAATGGTCTTTGTAATGAAGTGTTATGAATAAATATTATGATGCAAACGTTGCATTCCGTGCACTAATGTCCACAAAAGTGGAGTAAGAAATTCGTACAGTCTTAGCATTTGTAAATATTGGTCACAGCAATCATACAAAGACATTTCTATAGTCAGACGAGGATAATATGAATTCTAGAAATTTCAGATCTATTTTGTTTAAGTTTGTAGACGGTAACCCAAACAAAATAGCCGTATCAGGCCAAAGATCGTCGCAAATGGGCGGAGATCGTCATAAAGTTTAGTCGGGCACATCATAACGTTCAGCTGTGATAAAACAACTGAAGGTCAAGATTATTTTGTTTAAGTTCCTCTGACTAACTTTTTCAATTCATATGTACTTGAGTCTATCTTGGACATTACTGACATCGGTAAAGGAAAAACATCGTGGAAACCTGGACTTATAGTTAATGTAAGTCTGAAATCTCCAACCCGTCAAGCGTGGTGATCAATGCTAACCTTGGTCGCAATGCCCGCTTGAAATAGATATCTGCAACAATATTGATATATTTACAGACTCATTTTCCCAATTTCGCAAAAAACTTATTACTATTAACAACGAATCATAATCTCATAACCTACTTCTTTGACTTCCTATTATTTACTATTTATTTTTTTGGGTTTTTACCACATGTGCCTGCCTCTTCAACAATTTTGGAATGTTCTCTTATTGCACTCGTTACATTCTACCGTTTTGAATTTAGTATAATAATTTTACTGTTCATTTATAGATTTATTTTATTTTATTCTTAAGTTTAACTTTGATTTTGATAATTTTTTACTCTAATTTCGATTATGATTTTGTTTTTTACACAATGTTTTGTTCAGTGTTCTAATTGATTAACTAATAAATTTTTGTATCCTCAATACGTGTAAAAAATTGTTAAAACGTATGTTTAAGATGCTATTTTTTATGTAAGCCTGTAAGTGACTAATTCACCATAACTCCATGCTTTTGTTATTTTTTTATTATGGTAATGTTCTAGTGAATAGGTCGTTGGTGTCCCTTTTAAAATAAAATAAAATAAAATGCTCGTGCCTTCTCTGTATGAGGCCTTTGCCCTGTAGTGGGACAATAATAGGCTGGTATAAAATATTTTTAGGAACCTTTAAGCTATTGTAGTTAGATGAAACAACAAAATTCCATTCTTGGGTATTTGGCCACAACAATGATTCATTTTCTGGTGTGGTTGTTTGAATCACTGAGATTATAATTACTTAAGATTTATAAGCCCACGAAAAAGATAGCAAAATTGTTTAAAAATAACACGAAATTATTTTAAAAGTTAATAGTAGTATTTTCTTTTTCTATTAATATTTTTTTTTATAAAGGGGTAAAATTTGTGAGTTTGTATGTAGGGTAAATCGGTAGGGTAATCTTCGGAACTTCTGATTCGATTCCGAAAATTCTTTCCCTAATGGGGAGCTACAGAGTACAGTATTACCGAGTGTCATCTATACTTCTATACTTATACTTATAAGTACTTATTAGTTATATAATAATAATATTATTATGGAATGCCTATGGCATTAAGTCCGCCTCTGTACATTCCTGTGCTTGAAGTATTAAATAAATAAATATTATAAAGAGGTAAACTTTGTTTGTTTGTTTGTAAGTTTGTATGTAGGGGGTAATCTCCGGAACTACCAGTCGGATTTGGAAAAATCTTTTTGCATTAGATAGCTCTATTCTTGAGGAAGGTTATAGGCTTGCGGACGAAGACAGAAGCTAGTACATATTTTATGTTAAAACAAGAAATTTCACGCGGCCGAAGTGGCGGGCAGAAGCTAGTGGCAGTTATTCGGTAATTTAAATTATCTACAACCAAAAGTTACCCTAGCTTGTTACCAAGGTAATTCTGAGGACATCTTATCCTCTTCGGACGGTCTACCGTCTAGTGCTTGCTCAGTGGTCATACTGTTGATTCTGGCAACAGAGAGCCGATGGTTCAATAATATCTCAAAATAACGGAACGCGCTCCGAGACCGTTAAGGGGAAAACGCTATGGTAGCCCGCGAAATTCAAATTTTTAAGAGGTCGGTCCTCTCTTCTCGACCTGTGTCAACTTCACATTAGTAATGGTAAAAATTTTACATTTGCTGATGACACTGCCCTCTTCTTTAGTGGTGATACTTGGGTTGAGGTCTGTGTGTGGTACACGGCACGATTTCTTTACGGTTCGGCGTATAAACCGCTCCGTAGGAAAAACACATCTATCAACAAGCTCGGCGAGTAAACCATAGTTTTTCACGGGAAGAAAAACGACTGTGTACAAAGATCCTCGCACTAATAATTCTTGTTTGTATACCAACTCTTAGCTACATTGTTGATGTAGGTAACTAATTTCCTTTCATGTTAAACTCGCGGAGTGGTAGCATATGTAGTTTGTTTCACTCTCCAATTACTTACGTACCAGACACTCTACGTACATAATATGTAGTTAGAAGGGAAAATAATTTGGTAGAAATTTTTCTCACAAAGTAGATGGCGTTTGGCGCAGCTGGCTTTTACGCTGAGTCGTGGGGATACCGTCCAATATATATCGATACTAAACTATTTACACATATTCCCTGCGTAGGCGTACACAGCGCGTAGTAAACGTCGCGCAAATACGCCATCGTCGCGGTCATGTCACTTTTTGTTCAGAAACCCGGAAATCCGCCGCCGCCGCTCCGCCACCACACCGCTAATATTGTTTAAAGGGGATGCGCCAAGGTAGCCCGCGAATTCAATTTTCTTAGGTTTTTTGCAATTTGCAGGTCAGTGTCAGGTTGTATGATGATTAAAATATGATTTGCGAGCGTAGCCAATATGGGTTTACAGAATTATAATCATTAGAATCAGCAATACAACTCCTTAGGTTAGCATAACCCCCAAATGTCTTGATTTCATGAAGTAGTCATTCAAAAGGATTACATGAACTTATAGAGTTGTATTGATGATTTCTATGATTATAACTTTATAAATAAACATTTGATACGGTCGCAAATCATATTTATATCAACATACAACCTGATACTGACGAGCAAATTGCAAAAAACGTAAGAAAATTTGAATTTCGATACGACCTCACACTGACCTGCAAATTGCAATAGAAGAATTGTAATAGAAAAACGCAATAAAATTTTGCCCGACCTGGAAATCTAACCCAGGACATTATGCTCAGCAGTAGCGCTTGCGACCACTAGGACAACGAGGTAGTGGTTCTCGTACGAATATCCCCGTAATTCGATACGAGTGCAAGTGAAGCCTTCGGATACCTGCTGATAACTGATATTATTTCGAGTAGTTTACCACTAGTTTGGTGGTAAAGGTCAAAGGGCAAATGATTCCATACAAGTATTTTGGCTCCTGCAGACAGGCGCGGCTGGCACGGTAAAACGCGATTCTGGTAACTATTTCTATAAAGTTTTCATACAAATTGTTCTAAAAAAAAGTTCAAACAAAATTGTTTTAGTTTTGCTTGTTTGTTTTAGTTCTTTTGCAGCGTTAAACTCTATCTAGACATTTCAATAATCAAAGCAAATGACATACATTACTCTAAATATTTGGTACTCCTGTCAGAGCACGTGCCTTAATTGGTTATCTTTCTTCGTTCATACTCCATCCTAATTTTGATAATATAGTTTTTAAAACATTTGTAATCGAGGAGTAATTGAACTTTATGAAAATGATGAAACATTTCACGTAACCCGCGCTTTTAAACGTCACTCGTAAAGGAAAAGTCATAGACAAAATGTTTGTTTTCACTTAATCATGTACTCAATCAATTTACCCACGCAAAACTTTTTTTCTCAATTAAATCTATACCACCTTTAAGCATAACAGGATATATAGATTTGAATCCTAATTCCATTTTGTCTTGAATTACAGACAAAATATCATCCATCAATTTGATTTATTTCTTAATAATATCTTCGCAACCAGATACATTAATCTATAGTTTCAAATAAGTCTTTCTTTACAATTCTCATTATTTTTATAACGTTCATACCGTTCTTTATTACAGCTGTAAATATGAAAATTGCTATCTTTAAAGACTTTAAACTTTTATATTCTGAAAGCAGAACACGTATTAGAATTCATTTGAAATCTGTTTTAAACCTTAAAATTAAATTAAATTCCTTTGCGGTTTGAGAATCAAACTTTTGGTCTGAAAATTGAATCTAAAAATGTTGAGGATTGCGGTTATTGGTGGTTAGTTAGTTAGTTATTCCTTGCTTCCGGAACTGTTACAAATTGAATCCAAGAGATAAATTTAATAATCTATCGATTTAATTTAAAACTCTACTGAAAATTCTGTATTGCCTCATTCTATTGAGTGTTAATCTGCCTAGCCTTTTCCTAACTATGTTGGGGTCGGCTTCCAGTCTAACCGGATACAGCTGAATACCAGTATTTTACATGGAACGACTGCGTTTCACGATACCCCTTGGTAAGACTGTTGGGAGAATAAATGATAAAATGTAGGTTGAAAAAATTATGATTAACTTTATGTCAAAAAATCGACTTTTTTATTTATAACTTTTGCGGTGGATGGCTTTATGCAAAGCGAAGTAATAAAAAGAAAAGTTTGCTAGGTTACTAGGAATACTAGTAGTTATTTATAGGTACTGCATTTGAAATAAGATTAGACATTTAAACAAACCATTTTTACAGTCCGTTCAACCGATTATGACTTCTATACCGAATACATTAAAAGCAAAAAAGTGGTTACAATACCAAAAGTTTACTGCAGCTGCCATTTGTCATGCCAGCAACGCAATAGAACTCAAAATCGAAGTCGAATCGAGTCTGGCCGTCGAAAGAATACGTTCTTGACAGGTGTCAGTTTCATACTAACGAATATGTGTTTTGCGAATTTGATCCTTATTACTACTAGAAATTGTCCAAGTCCCACTTATTCACTCAACGGACCACACACACACGAAAAGCAAAAACATATTCAAACCCGAAACTTATCGAGGGTCGGCCATAATATAAATAGTCACGTAATATAATTTCTTCATCTAATTAACACGGAGCCCGAGCGTCAAATCTTTTCATAAAACCATAGAAATATGGCGCCGACTATTGACTTGGGACCTTCACAAACTAAATGGTGGTCAATAATCTAATTCTGTCATTCCTTAGTCCAATACTGGGAAGATAGATAAAATTGTGGGTGGACTTATTGAATTTAGTATAAAATTGCCTTAGTGTTGAGGTATCCAGACCCCGAAGTGAAATTTTGGCACAAATTTCTGTTAGGGTGGGGTTGCGGGAGAGTCCTAAAGGGTATCCCTTTGGCCCCTGGCAACGTACAGGCAACTGAAGGAACACGGGTGGGTCAGTAAGAGTCTGACACGCCCTCCCGCTCCGCCCAGAGCGAGAGAAAAAAAGGATAATTTGATAATTTCCCACCAAAAAAATAAATAAAAAATAAAGATGGCGTACCTCCAACAGTACCTAATCCCACATTTCACCACTAACGTTTTCTAGAATATCAGCCCTGTATGGCTTAAAAACAAGTGGGAAACTGTGTGCTATCGGAAGATAGCTACATTAAAATCAAACGATCTCACAAGCCGATAGACGGACGAGTTCGTTATGGGCTTTCAGTCACTCACAAGAAAATATGTACCTACTATTAGTAGCTACCTATGTCTGCA
Organism: Conistra vaccinii; assembly: GCA_948150665.1. Classification (NCBI taxonomy): domain Eukaryota; kingdom Metazoa; phylum Arthropoda; class Insecta; order Lepidoptera; family Noctuidae; genus Conistra; species Conistra vaccinii. The sequence continues at coordinate 17,395,087 of OX411338.1, read as the reverse complement.
AAATTCGCGTGACGTAACATTTTCCACGTCTTTTAACATCTAAGCGCCCATTTTGATAGCACATGTTACTTAGTTCATACATTTTTGATAACTGTGAGTAAAACTTCAGTTTGTGGGATTAATGGCTTTGAAACTAAACAATATGAGGCCTAAGAAAACAGGGAGATAACAGCGCAAATTTCGTAGAACATGAAACATTTTAATCCCGCTTTGAATATTGTTGAATTTAAAAATATGCTCAGCTTTAGAAATGTACAATTTAAACAGCATAACCTGATCGACTCTGAGAGCAGTGGTGGCCCAGTGGTAACGGCCCCGACTTACGAGTTGTAGGTCGTGGGTTCGAACCCAAGCAGGCGCTTTACTTTGTATAAATAATTTCATCACCACTGCTCTCAAAACGGTGAAGGAAAACATCGTGAGGAAACCGGCATGTCTTAGAACCAAAAATTCGAAGACATGTGACATCCACCAACCCGCACTGGGCCCGCGTGGTATATTACAGCCCACTCCCTCTCACAGAGAGGAGGCCTGTGTCCCAGCAGGCTGTACATTGATAGGCTGATGATGATGATGATGAACCTGATCGACCAAACGCTACTCGGGTGAAAATAGAGAATGCTCATTTAACAGTATAGGATAGTTCATACTAATTCCAAGTATAGTACAGACGCCAGCACATCAACCTACTCGAATCTGTCAAATTTTTCCAATCAACATTGAGCCTTATATTCTTTAAAGATAGAGTTGAAAATCTATTAAAGAAATTTGATAGATTGTAGTAACTTGATGTGCTGGCGTCTGTACATACTACTTCCATCTTGCAGCCATCTTGTTCTAAGCTTTGGAAAAATACGGAGAAAACGTATTTTCCCAGATATGAGACCTAGCTAGATCGATTTATTGTCCCCGTAAACCCCTATATTGCAACTTTCATCGAAATCGTTACAGCCGTTTTCGAGAACGCGATTATAAATTTATTTATTTATACAAATATTGCTTATTTAATACACGGGACGGTTTGAAGTTTGAACACCACATGCAACATCTTTGATTCAAAAACTCATTTTCTGCCAGTTATGTAGTAGGAAAGGGTCCATAATTGTTACTTTAATTTTAAGCCTACCAACTGTTCATCAACATTATGGAATGCAATAAAGAATTGAGAATTGAGAAAACAATAAATTAAAGTTTTTGTAGTAGACACTTATGATTATATACATAAATAAATCGATAAATACGCATCCCTGACCTACATAAATCAGAAAATGTACCCAAAAATATCAAAGACATAAATATCTGATGTAACTCTATAGAAAAAAATCTCATGAGAAATATAATATCTCAGTTTTATTATATTGAGTAGACTTGCGTTAGTAGTTCCGATGATTCACAATTACAGGAAGATGTTCGGTATTAATACCTACCTATTACTTTTGCCGATTTTGTGAGCATTTTCGGTGAGAAGCCGACTTGATATGGGAAGATAAACAGATCTTTTTACTTGGCAACATTCTTTATTTTGAAACAATCAGATCAATTCAGCGGTCGCGGGGCGAGTTTCATTGAATAATAAACATACATACACAAATATAAACTCACGCCTTCTTCCCATGAGGGTAGGCAGAAACTACAGAACGCCAACTACTATGATCCTTACATACTCCTTTTGCTTCGTTTACTTTCATACATCCGGTCATACACGCACGCCGGTTGCGAGTGCTACGCACCTGAACTTTCTGGAGAACATCACCAATAATGTCTCTTATGTCCTCCTAAGCCGTCCCCTCCCGGCGTTTCCACTCATATCTGCCTTGTAAATACCTTTTTTTAAGTAGCCTTTCATTAATTTAGTAATTAAATTTTTTGTGAAATACGCAGCACTAAGGTCAATGACCTACACATTTCGCGTAGCACATTCGTAGATTTCGTAGCACCTGCGTAGCGTCTTGACTCAACGCTACGCACGTGCTACAAAAAATAGGTCAGACAATGTTTACTGAAGATAGAAATAAGTCAATGGATGACGAAAAGCATTTCTCGAATAACAATAACATTCGTCATGCTACGTAGGCGTAGCCGTAGCATTTGCGCGTAGAAGACTGCTACGAGCTACGCCGTAGATTATATTTAGATTCTGTGGGAGCTACGGATTTGTAGAAATAATTATGTTGTTTTTGTTAGTTGCGCAGGTAATGATTTATTCATGTTAGTGAAACTGATGGAGTCATATTCACAGCCGCATGTTAAGGAGATAACAGCCGCACGAGTCGATCGGTCAGGTTAAGCTACACTTGCCGCGGTCGGTCCGTGGATGGGCGACCATTTAAAATACCGAGACCCCTCAGTGCCTCGGAAAGCACGTTAAGCAGTTGGTCCCGGCTGTCATACGTAGATCTTGGTCAGTAGTTAGTTCTTAGCAAGGGGTATAGTGTTAACCCAGTAACTGGGTTGTGGAGGTCAGATAGGCAGTCGCTCCATGTAAAATACTGGTATCCAGCTACATCCGGTTAGACTGGAAGCCGACCCCAACATAGTTGAAAAAGGCTTGGCAGATTTTTACTGATGGAGTATTAATTATCCTAAAAGCCATATCATGTTTTCCAGATTTGTTTTTTGTCTTTTTTTTATTGATAAAATGATGATTTAATCGACCTTAGACAAAAAACCGATCATAGGAAATACAGCAAAGAGAAGTAGGGTACGCAAAAACCGTAAATAATAATGTTTTCTATAATAATACCTACTTTATTAGATATCTGTTAGACCTATTAATGTCAATACCTACACGCTATGAAAATCGTTACGACAAGTACCCCGAAATAAATAATATTATTTTGTGATTATTATTTATCAAGCATTGATAGACAGTAATCAGTGAGTATTTATCATGACATTATTAAATGTAGGGACAGGGCAGGAAAATTGAGAACAGTGGTGGCCCAGTGGTAACCGCCGCGACTTGTGAGTTGTAGGTCGTAGGTTCGACCCCGACAGGCGCTATATTTCGTGTAAATTATTTCATCACCACTGCTACCAAAACGGTGAAGGAAAACATTGTGAGGAAACTGGCATAAGGAGGCCTGTGTCCCAGCAGTGGGAACACTATAAGCTGATTATTATGTATAGAGTATATTATGTAGGAATATTCGGAGGAAAGCTTCTAAAGGTAAAAAATTACGTATTGCGTAGGAGTGCATTTAGGAACTCCAAGAATGACAATAATCACGTTCATCGTGCGAATCCGCCATGGTTTAATGTAGGCAAGGGTCGGAACCGATTAAAAAGATACCGGTTAATACCGTTTTATTTCGGTTTTGCTCCGAAAACGTTTTAAAAACTTTATCTTGTCCTAAATTAACCGGATGCCGCACAAAACTAAACAAAAAACCGGTTTTTATTGCTCTCTAAAACGTTTAATCCAAAATATCTTTATGTAAGTAAATACTCCTCTAAAAATTGGTTTGCGATAAGCAGTTTATTCCGAATGTAAAGGTTATGGCGTCAAGTACTTAATAACGGTTGTGTAGTGTGTGTATGTAGGTATACTTTCTTCTTCATTTCGTGTTGTAAGTGACTAACCTGGAGACAGACTTTAAAGCCGCCGATGGGCCTCTGACTTGGCTCCAAATGCCTTCGAGAAATATCTCTCATGCATGCCGGTTTCCTCACGATGTTTCCCTTCACCATTTTTTAAGCAAGAGATACAATAGGCGCATGAATCCGAAAACTCAGAGGTGCGTGCCTTGGGTTCGAACTTGAGACTTATGTTTTACGCATGCGTAAGCTTCTACTGATACGAATAAAATCTTATCCCAGCACTATGTATACATCTATTCATCATCATCATCATCAAATCATCATCATTAATTAATTAATTAATTCATTCATTCAATTCATCATCTCGTCATCATCATCATCATCATCAAATCATCATCATCAAATAAATAAAATTGAAGTGTCTGTTTGTAATGTCAAAATAACAGCTATTTACTAAATGCTTATGAAAGTATACGAGTACTCGTATATAACAAAAACACTTCTTTTTGTCTGTCTGTCTGTTTGTTCCGGCTAATCTCCGAAACGGCTGGACCGATTTGGACGGGACTTCCACTAGTAGATAGCTGCGGCCACTTTCCGTTATTCCCACGGGAACATAGAGATTAAAAGAAAAAACTACTTTACGCGGGTGAAACCGCGGGACGCAGCTATAAAGAAAAGATGTGTAACCTATAGCCCCTTATTAATACACGCGTAGTGAAGTTATGTCAAACTTAAACAAGCTTGTATTCCCCGTAGGGTTTGGCGGATGTGTACCTATAGCAAAACCAGCCTAGAGTGTTCCCACTGCTGGGACACAGGCCTCCTTACTTCGAGAGAGAGTGGGCTGAAATCCACCACGCGGGCAGTGCGGGTTGGTAGATGTCACAACATGTCTTCGAATTTTTGGTTGTTGGACATGCCGGTTTCCTCACGATATTTTACTTTCTCATTTTGAGAGCAGTGATGATTAAATTATTTACCGCCTGCGCCTGCCAGGCACCAGCCTGGGTTTGAACCTACAACTCGTAAATCGGGGCCATCAACACTGGGCCACCACTGCTCCCTATCTGTATCTATAGTACACCCAAATCTCTCTCTATTGGAAGTCTCCAATCCGTAAATCTGAAGTTTATTACTACGCGTCTAGTGTCCAAGCAATTATATAGACTTGGTACTGAATGCTGCTTTAGGGATTCTACAACTCATCACAACACGCTAATTACATAAAACATCACGCCTGTATTCCCCGAAGGGTTAGGCAGAGGTGTACCATATAGTACACCCACATTTCGCCAGTTATGTTCGAGTCCCATGTAATATGAGCTAGCCATTTTGGCATCAACGGAGAACAAATCCAGACTCCGAGCTGCTATTGAGAAATTCCAGATGGAAACACCCAATAGCACTTTGCTCGACCCGGGAATCGAACCCAGGACCTCATGCTCAGCAGCAGCGCTTGCGACCTCTAGACCAACGAGGCACTCAACACGCTAATAAAATACCCGTTTTATAAGGCTTGTCAAATAGATATCTAAGATTCGTGTCAGTTCCATTACTTTTGACGGAGTAAAAGATTATTTCGAGGCTTTCTGTTTCAACCCCTTCCATCCAATATGGTGAGTCTACACTCAGTTCTAGGACTAGGTATTGCACGACTCATACCTAATGTGAAGCATTATAGAGTGTGCTCTACGATCGAAAAATATTTTTTGCCCCATTCTGCAACTGTTTTTATTGTTACACTCCTGCTAGTACACAGAACCTACTTAATTTATATACCATTGTATAGATGATTAAATGGAGATTAATACTGTACTTTTTACCAATTGATTTAATGCAGCAGAAATGAAAAAAAAAACATCAAAGTAGTTGAAAAAAAATTCCTGTCCGTCAATTTATGAAACTTGAAAACATTGTAGCTTGCGATAAAATCAATTAATTGAGTCAATTTTGTTTAATACATTCGTTTCGGCCATAGAAGGAACCCTATTGAAAATGGCTCTTATATTCAAAGTAGTTTAATTATAATTAATAAAATACTAACTAAAATATAATATCTTTATCTAAATATTTCCAACCTTGACTTAACGTGTTGCCTAGCAACCCACAACGTAAATATCTAAATAAATAGTCTTTGACATTACGTAAGGATTGCGAGGTTAGAAATTTACGCATATTGATGGGTAAAACAGCAGTGAAAACATACTTCATGAAAAGTGATAAATTGTTAATTTTTGTTAGAAACTATGTTTTGAATTTCTTTTTCGTTTATGTGTGTTATGAGGCGTGCACTTTTGGAATTTCCAAACTTCTTAATCTTCTTTAATTATTAAAGTCAGCACCGCCCGGTTCCATTACGCTCAAAGTAAACGTAGACTACCTGGGTAGGTAGGCAAGTGTTTTTCCAACCGATAGCCCGATTGGTTTTAGCGTTCCGCACCAAAAGGGTGTCAAACGGAACAATATTACTAACCCTCCTCTGTCCGTCCGTCCGTCTATCAACGGGCTGATCTTCTGAACCTTAATAGGTAGACAGTTGAAATTTTCACAGATTGTGTATTACTATTGTCGCTATAACAACAATAAATAAAATAAAACAAAAAATTAAATTAAAAATAAAAGGGGGTCCACATTCAAAAAACGTGTTCCGGCCGCGGCCGTGCCGGTTTTCTTTTTTTTTTGTAGAAGCCTTCTGTTCTGAGCACTAAAGCCTACTACCAACATTAAAGCTAATATTGGTTGTAAATAAGAAAAATATTTATATCATCTATCAATCTTCCTAGCCTTTTTCCCAACTATCTTGGGGTCGGCTTCCAGTCTAACCGGATGCAGCTGAATACCAGTATTTTACATGGAGCGACTGCCTATCTGACCTCCAAAACCCAGTAACTGAGTAATACGATACCCCTTGGTAAGACTGCGGTGTCAGACTTTCGGGCTTCTGACGACTCGTAACGACTGTCAAAGATCCACAAATGACAGCCGGGACCAACGGCTTAACGTGCTTTCCGAGGCACGGAGGAGTCTCGGTATGTAAAGATGGTCACCCATCCACTGACCAACCCCGGCAAGCGTAGCTTAACCTGATGGATCGACCAGTGCGGCTTGTTATTACTTAGCCACGAGCTCCTCCAGCATGCATTTATATTAGCATTTATATCATCTATAGCTATACATATTATAAATAAAAATTTACTTCTCGTGTCTGTGTCTGAACGTGTTGTTCTTCTAAACTACGCAACCGATTTTGATGCGGTTTTCACCATCATTTAGAGAGTTGGAACTACTTTCGGATGGGCCCATATTTTCGTTGAAGGCTTTAGAGAGTAGGCGAACAGGGGCGGGACGCTCGTTGCAAAAAATAAACATAAATGATAGACGGACTAGACAATTCTCGTCTCGCAAAGTCCAACCCTACAGTGAGATATTTTCTAAAGTGCCTTCATAAAAATATGTATCAAAATTGGGGAGCAAGTCTACAGAGAGATTACGCTCTTCCGGTGAGGCGAAAGCCTTTGAATAATTAAACAAATAATGGAATAACATAATAATGAATTCCATTTCAAAATTTAAATAATAGTGTTACTAGATATAGTCCTATAGAATGTTGTTTTTGTTTTTAAAATTGCTATAGAAGCACTTTTGGGCACTAACGTTCTTTGCTCCGACATCTAGCCTATTAATACATATTTTAAACTGGAACAATTCATACTTCGCGCCGTAATCTTAAGGTTTTCACAGAATTGACCGTTCTGATACTTAGGGGAAGGCTCTTAGCGTTTCTTACACCTCCAGTTGTCATTAACGAGACAATAGAATTTTAATTGTTATGCTCACCTGGAGTCCACTATAACGGTCATGTTCGGTCAAAAATTAAAGTAACCGCATGAGATGAATTAAATGTGGGATTAGTCGGTAAATTGACCTCCCTTCACAGTTTTTGAAGCAAGTGATAGTTACACAATACGAACTCGAGAGCTATGACTTCGCAGTCCGACGGTCACAAACGGTGAAGGAAAACATCGTGAGGAAACCGGCATGCCTGAGAGATATTTCTCGACGGCATGTGAAGTCAAGTTAGAGGCCCATGGGAGGCAGAGCAATGGTGGCGCAGTAGTAACGGCCCCGACTTACGAGTTGTAGGTCGTGGGTTCGAACCCAGGCAGGCGCTTTACTTTGTGTAAATAATTTCATCACCACTGCTCTCAAAACGGTGAAGGAAAACATCGTGAGGAAACCGGCATGTCTTAGAACCAAAAATTCGAAGACATGTGACATCTACCAACCCGCACTGGGCCTGCGTGGTAGATTACGGCCCGCTCCCTCTCACAGAGAGGAGGCCTGTGTCCCAGCAGTGGGAACATTAATAGGCTGATTATGGGCGGCATAGAAACAGCGGCAGGTTAGTCACTAACAACACGAAAACGAAGAAGATTGACCTCCCTTTGTGATGATTTTAAATTCCGTGTAATCACCTACTTACCTAAAAATCAAAACATTAGCTTTTGTCCACGTGGAGATTGATAATTACCCTACATGAACGTAGGTACCTACTACCGGAATAAGAAAGTAGGTAGGTATGTCGTAACCCAGATCTACTTGTGTGCTAATTTCATCGAAATCCGTTCAGCCGCTAAGGCGAAAAAGGTAACAGATAGACGAACAGGGTTAGTTTCCCATTCATAATATTTTTATATATATATTATAGATAGGTACACACGGCTAGATAGTCATATCAAGCTATACTTTTCCAGTATAAGCTGAGCTCTTATTGTACGGAAATCCTATACGATGCCAGATCATCTTATACTGTAACTATACAATGTCGCCCATGCGCATGTGACCGCCCGTAATTTTCTGAATATTCATGAAAAAATATCGAAAATAAACTTCAAAAGGGGGGGTCTATCTATAACATTTTTCACTAGTTTTTTTAAAATAAATACACAATTTTTTACCGAAAAAATGACTTCGATTCCGTTTTTTTTCGTCGATCATTTTTTGTAAAAATTTTAATTAACCTGTTAAAATAACTCATAAGCTTTTGGAAATAATAAACAGAATCCAAATCGACCCATAAACTTCGGAGATGTGTCAAAAAACAGAAAGCAAATCTTTAAAAAATTAAAAATTGAAAACATGAAAAATGTTATAGATAGACCCCCCCTTTTGAAGTTTATTTTCGATATTTTTTCATGAATATTCAGAAAATTACGGGCGGTCACATGCGCATGGGCGACATTGTATAGCTTGATATGTAGCCGTGTGTACTACCTATGGATTACCTACTTCACTTTTCCTGCAAGCTGCATTAGGTGGATATTGCAGCATTATTTTCAGATAACTAACATCTAAACTAGAAAACCTAGGCTATCTATTCTCATCCTTGGTTCTAATTTGCGTTTATACGGGAATCGATACGTACCTACTTTGCACAGAATCTTAGGTACTTTAGGCAGCCTCCTCCTCCCGACCGCCACCGCTACTCTACTACGTTTATCGTTGTCTATGCTTTTCAAAATAAAAGGTGTACCTACCTATATAAAATCTAGCTTATGTGAATAGGTACTATCTACAGGCACATTGAAGATGTTTGTACTCCTCCTGTTTGTGCGACTAAAAGCTATGCAAACAATTTTCACCTGCATATTCGTTGTTTTAACTTGGCTCGAAGACCACTCTACTTTTGAATGATAACATTCAGACGAACCGTTAAAGATGTGTTATCTATGAAGGTCACCCATCCAAGGCAATTTTAAGAATGAAATTCATTGTTTCAGCAACTTAACTCTGTGTTAGTTACGTTTTTTCAAAACTAACAGAAAACTTTATCCTTTCCAGAATCATGTTGCACCACTGGCTACTCATCACGTTTTCCTGGCTCGGCACCGTGCGGCCCCAGTACATCAACAGCGGGGGTCCCGCCAGCGAGTACATCCTCGACGCAATCGACAACAACCTACAGTATCCTCTACCATACTACTTCAATTTACCCTCCACAAGGAACGACTATGAAACCACACATAATAATCCCCAAGTTTCCTTAGAAAACACCGAAGCTGATCTCCAAAGAAGACGACGGACAGCCGAAGACCAAGAAACCCGCGACAAGCGCTGGCTCCCCAACCAGCTAGATATGGACCAGAACATGTTTCTACAAAACGACGAACAAGTCGGAAGTCTTTTCGCAAACAACTTCGAAGGAACAGTCGAAGAAAACGTAACCAACTTCCTCGACCCCAAGGAGAAGAAATATTTCAGTCCATGGGGCGGAAAAAGAGACAAAAATAGCCTCGAAAACATGTGGACATGGAAACGAGCGAGCAACATCCGAGAGCCAAGCATGCCGAAACGAGTGCGCTTCAGCCCTTGGGGTGGAAAACGTAGCGGCCAGATGATCTACAAGCCAGGCACGAAAAATTCCAAAATCATTTTCTCCACAACGATGCCTGAACTGACCAGAATAGTCTCGAATTTCTCACCGGGAAACGGCAATGATCGATTTAACTTCGCAGGTTTCCAGTTTATCCCGACATTGGATAAGCGGCACCCCATCAAGATATTGGCTCTGAGTACAAACACCAATGAGAGGACGTTACGGGAGGCGTTGCCGTTCAAAAGCTTTCTAGAATCTTTGCCAAAAATCTTCAAGCCTGGGCATCCGTACTTGGATGTCAACTTGAAGAAAGATGGAAAAAGGAAGGTGAAATTCAGTGCGTGGGGGGGAAAGCGGTCGCCGCCTATCATCGGCCCCATCTGGACCCCCGCGCCCCAGAATCTCAAGGAATCCACATTAGACACAATACTCCTAATAAGAAACAGTCAAAATAAAGATGAACCGACGACGAAGGCTTTGTAATCTGGATCCTGATCTGACTCCCGAACTTTGTATTTGTTACGGTATAATATAAAATAAGTTAATAGTTATGTTAGTGCCATATTTGTAACTGACGTCAGAAAATGTAAAAAAAAACTCTAAAGTTCGGGATGTCCCGCGTCCTTGACGATAGGCTGGGATCGTCAGCGGCGCAGTACTGATGTCACTAATATTAAGACTTTGTTATTCTTATTTATTGTGCATCTTGTTAGTGAATATATAAAATATTAAGTTACATGCTTTGAACTCATTTCTCCCCAACTCTATGGTGAACAAATAATAAATAAATAAAATAGTATGTGAATCCGAAAACATATTTATTTTCGTCCTTTTAGTTAGAGGCAAAATATCAGGTAGAGAATATGGAACCTTTTAAACATTTCAATAAACATTGTCTTTTACAAAATTCTATTTCAATATTACTGAGTCAAAATGCAAAATGAGACACAATTGAAAACCTCATCAACCAGACTAGTTAAATTCAAATTCAGTCATAACATCACTGTTCTTTATATTTAAAACAAATTATCAGGCATAAATCATTTATGATTCAATTCACACAATTAATCTATAATGATTACAGATAATGCTGTTTACAAGTACACAATATAACAACAGAATACAATAATACTTACATGAATTTGAGCGGCATAATCATAGACAATTTTAGCTAACATGTATTATTTTTAATTTGAGGAACTAGATACCTGAGGGCCTAGACAAAGTAACATTCGATTAGCGACAACGCTAGTAGAAAAGTCAAAAATGTATGGGATTGACAAAAGCTATCGAAACGTCACGTGATCATAGCTCAACGAATAGAAATTAGCTAGACAATATTTAACATCATTCCATTCATACAGTCTCGAACGATAACTTGCTAACAAAAGACCAGAGACAATATGTAATTTTTATCGAAGAAACCAATGGATCAGACGATAGCGAAGCGTAGTGTAGGTATGTCGTTGAAGCGATAGCGATTGTCGAAATAGAATCGCTCCGAAGCGAATGTCATTTGTCTAGGCCCTCTGGTACACACGGCTACTCATCAAGCTATACATTTCCAGTATAAGATTACCTCGCATTGTATGGTAATCCTATGCAATGCAAGATCAGCATAAACTGGAAATGTATAGCTTGATTTGTAGCCGTGTGTACTGTGAGGGTTTATAAAGAGCTCTTCATCCTCAGTTATCCAGGAAATAATTCTATTGAATCTAGCATCCTACTTCGGTACCCATTAAACATTTTGCAAACTGAGAACAGTTTAAGGTAGTAAGTATAATAATAAAGAACATAATAACACTTAAAATCTAAGCAGTCCTCAAGATGATGTGGACTCCAGAGTCCGTGTCAACAGGCCGGCTGAGCTGCCCCACCTTCAGTTTGAAAGCCTCTTCTTCAAATGCCGCCTGCATTTGACCACGTCCAAACATACCCAAGTCTCCTCCACGCTTGGCTGATGAGCAGTCAGAGTACTTCGACGCTAATTCTGCGAATGTCGCATCATTAGCTACAATCTGCTTACGGTAGCCTTTCAGAAGTTCCATCGCTTCGTCCTTACTACGGGTAATGTTTTCTTCCCTCCATGATGACGGACGTCTACTATCAGCATGTTTCACAAGCAGATGGCTGCAACGGATCTCACCAGGGTCAGCAGGCGCCTCCGGCCTCTCCCACTGGGACTTCTTGGTGTACATATTGAGGAAGTATGTCATACCAGTGGAACGGCTGGTTCTCATCTCCCATCCTTCAGGCAACGGGGCTTCGTTCTCCTGACTTGACATTCTGGAATAATTTTCGCAAGGTTTTTGGTCGGTTTACAGAGTAAACTTAAGACAATGTTTATTGTAAAAGTGCAGCTCCAAAGAAATTATCATGATCGAAATGAACAAAATTAGGACATTATAACTGCAGATAACGTGAATAAAGTAAATTTATATCATCAAAATAAGGAATAACCCCAGTGTTCACCATAAAATTAGGAAAATATGTAAAAAAATGTGCCAACTTTATATAAAATTCTAGCGACATAACCTATGAAATTTAATCTCTGCTATTGGTTAATTGGAACATTGAAATTGTATTAAAACTTACCTGGAATATCTGCCACTGATATTAGTTAGATATCGAATTTGCTAAACCCTGGATTTAACGAAATATGAATAAAACAATAACAGTTTCTGAAAAGCGCTCTTTTTTTTGACACTTTGACAGGACGCCGATTTTGACAGTAGAGAGCAGTTGACTGACACTGACAGCAATTGGAACAGTAGAGGTGTAGTGTAGCTGAGAAGTACGTAAGTACGTCGTTGTTTTCGTAACCACGACTGATATACTATTGTGGTGGAAATAAAGCAACTTTTTTTGTTTTGTGTTTTAAACAGTAAACTGTTGTTGTGGCAGGAAATAAAGCAAGTATACAATTTTTTATATAATAGCTTTGCAATAGCTTACATGCAAGCAAACATGACGCGACGGAACGTTCCACCGCGGAACGTTCGGCTTCGGCAGGTGTGGCGCGACCCTAAGCTTGCACTGACTAGCGACTGCTTAGCTTAAGTTAGCTCTTAATCAATGATTAAGTTTTCTTTATTTATAAACGCTATTTAGTAAGTGATTAATTGCTTGCGAAACGAAATAGAGGTGAAATTATGCGTTCGGCACAGATAATAATCAAAATAATCGACTGAAAAACAGAATTTTAAGACGCAGATTTAAGCCAGTGACTTTGAGTGGTTAGTGTACAGACAGACGCCAGCACATCAACCTACTCCAATCTGTAAAATTTTCCCGATCAACATTAAACCTTATTCTTTAGCGATAAAGTTGAAAATCTATTAAAGAAATTTGACAGATGTGCTGGCGGTAGCTTGATGTGCTGGCGTCTGCACTTACCCAACTTTGTTTGTTGTTATAATTTTGTTTAATTTAATTGACCAAAAATGAAAGTGATGATTTCCTTTCCCTTTCCATTCTGCTAGCTAAAATACCTATTAATAAGAATAGTAAAATGCTTCCATTTTTGTAAATAAATAAAAAGGATTTCTTTCGTTTATCACCATAATCTTTTATTCGTAAAACCGTAATAACGGTTGCGGCGAAACAGGTTCCGTTCGGACTTCCTATGTCTCACCTCTATTGTAGGTATGTTTTTTCTGTGGCAATTTTCTTCCGATTTAATACCGTGCATTTTGAGTAGTAATATTTTACAAGAATCAATAGATGGCGTGGCAAACAATATTATAAACAACAACTTTTGATTATGTAATTTTATTATAGAAAAATAATAAATGCAGCTTTATAACATCGTCAGTCAATATAACTGACGATCTAGGACAATATAAAGGAAACCCTATAAAAAATTGCGTCCAATCGCTAGCGACATCTTTCGCCGGAGTTTAAAACGAAATAGTAGCCATGTCTGTCTCGTGAAAGTTTTGCATTGTACTCGGATGAAAGAAAAGTAGAAAGCCTGAGCATCGATCCGTTTGCCTTACATTGTTACAACATTAATAATTATAGGTGGCGTTCCTTTGTATGTATTGTACAAAGGTAAGGGACAATGCTTTGGCAAATTAAAAATTCAATCGGAATGAACTAAGTTTTGAATTCGAGATAATTAGCGGTGGTATTGAATTTAAATCTCGTACCTTTTGAGTTATTTTATAATCGGTAGCACTGTTTTATGGATGACAAGACTTGCGTTAGAAGTTGACTGTACATCTTTCCTCTATGGTTGACTGGTAGAAATTAAGTACAGAACAAGCGTTATGCATGCCCAAAAAAGTTAAGTTACAAAGGTCTCTGTTTTCAAGTGTAAAAAAATGTAGGTAGGTATTTATATTTTATCTAAATTTCGAACTGGTTTAGCTAAAAGAGCTGTTTTAAGTAAAGAAGAAACAAATTAACATAGGCCGCCTGAAAAATTTTCTTTGTTCGTCATTGATTCTGGAATTTATAATTAATTTACTTAGTTTGAATTTCCGTTCATTGTTTCAGAAAAGTACTATACAAGACTTGACCGCAACCAGGCATTGATGGACTCACTTATCACGACCGTCCATTAATGCCCTAATTGCTGGCCGCGACAGTAATGTACTATTAAATTCTTTTTAATAATGTACTCTTCGAAGAAGAAGAAAATACGTTTATTGTTAGCGTTTTTTTTTTACAAATAAAGTCTTATACGAAATTGTCAATGTCATTATGTAGGTAAGTACCTACCATATGTTCAATGGACTTATGTAGTCGATTATCGATAATTTTTAATTAGCTTTAGTTTAGAGAAGCTTCTCTCGCAACTGGCATTACTTGTGGCAGCTGTTAACAGTATGCGCAACATTATGACAATGTTTGGTATGCCATTTTCAATTATAGACTCAATAATAGGATATTATAATAAACCCAGTGAGCCGGGCTTAATGAGCTTTTTAGAGGTTGCCAAACAGAACCCTATTACTAATGCCACCCGGGGCCATGCTCCCTCCTGCCCCCCACGCTACGCTACTGTTTCTTCCACTACTACAGTAGCAGTCATTTAAAGTAGGTTTAGGTTAGGTTAGAACTGTGACCAACTGCGCGCGAGCTGAGCGAGCGAAGCGAGCAGTAGTGCCACCTAAACTGCCGGCGAGCGCTACTTCCAAGTTGCTCGCAGCTAGGCAGGCTACGCAAGGTGCGTTGTGACATAATTATATAACCTAAAGGATAAGAATTCATGGATATTATAAAACAAAGTTCCCGGCCGCGTCTGTCTGTCTGTCTGAACGCGATAAAATCAAAAACTACCTAACGGATTTTCAAATGATTTTCACATTTTTCACTAATGGACGGAGTGATTCATGCGGAAGGTTTTAGTATATAATCCATTAAGGTTTTGAGTAAATTGGCTGAAATATGAAAATTATTGTTGAAGATGTCGGAAAATCATGCCGGAGCTTTACTGGCGTACGCCACACAAACCGTAAAAGATACATAAAAATGTTGTTTTACAGAATGGTTCATCTTAAAATATTCAACGAAAAAGTCCGCGATGGCATTTGTCTATCTTCTAAGGATGACCCACAATAAACATCATTATCTTTCATTTAGAATTTGATAAAAATGTAATTGTTATTTCCGACGCTATCATACCAGTATCATAATAATCCTTATCCAATAAAATATCTTATTTAAATTGGGCATTTAATTTTATTGTATATGCCTTGTCGTCATATCATTTAAATGAATAGTGTAAAACATATCACAATTACGATTCAAAATTAAGCGTAACAAAATAATCATGATTGGCGGCAACGCGGGCGCAGCGGTATGAGTCAATGACCTTTTCCTAGGATATTATACTGTGCTATTAGTATAATATCCTAGTAATACGTTCCCGTGGGATGTTTTCCAACATCCACGCGGGCGAAGCTGCGGGCAAAACAAATATTATAAACTAATGAATAATAATCAAAATTTATCGACAGTTTAATGTGTACATAATCTAACGGAAATAATGTCTATGGATTATAAACTAACGAAGTGACATTTTATTATAGGTGGTGGTGGTAATTACATACGCCAGCACATCAAGTTACACAATTACAAACTGTCAAGTTTCTTTAATAGATTTTCAACTTTATCGCTACAGGATAAGGTACAATGTTGATTGGGAAAATTTGACAGATTGGAGTAGGTTGACGATGTGCTGGCGTCTCTACCTATTATGGCTCCTACACACAGTGCCGGCGGCATGGCCGCCGCTTTTGCCGCGCGGCACGTGCCTCCGACTTTTGCTCCTTCATTTTGTTTGCGTTTGTTTCTGCGGCTTTGTGCGGCATGGCCGGCGGCCATGCCGCCAGCACTGTGTGTAGCAGCCATTACGGTGACATATAATTTTTTTACGTGATTGACATTACTCGGGACCCTAGGGTCCCGGACCTTTGGAAGGCGTACGAGGGGCCGAAGTTAACTCGCAGAGGCCCGTTAGACGTGTTTAATGAAACGAGGCACTAACCCATGATTATCCCTGTTCGCACTATGCTATGCAGTGCACCCAAGGACAACCCCCAGTTAGTGCAAGACTATTGCAGGATATGAAAACAAAGATTTTTTGTTTATGGGTTTGGATGGCTAAGTGAACTGGTTATTTAGAACTATGGAAAGTCTATATAGTAAGCCCCTGCCTGACTAATATTTTATTTATAAAAAACACAGGTAAAATGGCAGGGGGTAACTTGCACACTCAATAATGGGGCTCCGAAAACGGTCGCTAGCACACAGTGTCGTAGCGACAAGGGGGCAACATGTCCTGAGGTGCTTATGAGGAGTGGAGCGGTATTCCACGGCTATCACGGACAATCCCGGAAGTACGGTCATGATCCCTATTAGCATCTTACTGGAATACTTCCTTCCTCCGAGCACGTTTGCTTTTGCGAATCTCCACTAAAGCCGGCCAATAAAGGCAAGAATGAGGTGGGAGTTCTGTTCCTCGTCAGTGTTCTCTCCAGCCGGCCAATAAAGATAAGCCAGAGGTGAGGAACAAGACTTCTCCCGGGAGATAGGGTCCGTGGGGTCGCTACTGCCCAACAGCTCGCCACATGCTGCCCTGCGGGTTTTTGTATCTCTCTTGGTCTGGCTCCTCATCCTGACCTGTTCCGGCAAAGTAAACTCTACCGGCACAGACCCAGCACGCAAGCCCCACCACGACGTCAACGTAGAGATACGGCGGTGGGGTGACATTTATTATTATTATGGACTAGCGACCCGCCCGTGCTTCGAACGGTTTTTACTTCTTGACAAAATAAAAAAATTAAATTTTCTAACTTATGGTGAAAACCGCATTCAAATCCGGTCACACAGACACACGAAAAGCGACTTTATTTTATACTAGCTGCGCCCCACGGTTTCACCCGCATTAGTCTTGATCCCGTGGGAATATCGGGATATAAAGTATGCTATGTCCTAACACAGGTTATGGTCTACCCATGTGCCAAATTTCATCCAAACCCGTTCAGCCGAAAAAAATCAAATCTCTTCTCTATTATTAGTTTATACAATTTATGGATAACGTACCATGCCGAGCAGTTCCTTAGATTGCCACGAAACCTTCTCAAGTTAAAAATATCTTCAATAATTTCGCCAAATTCAATTTACAAAGCTATTATTTTTATGATTCATAAAACAGCCTTTCGGCGTAATATCCAGTGAGGCATCACAACCTTTTGTATGAAATGTTGCATACAATGACGGTTCGCCGGTCAATCAGGCTAGCTGGCAACATTAATTGGACATTCATTAGCAGAATTCAGTGTTTGTTTCATTTCATTCATCGGAGTCTGGTCAGGTAGGTTGAATGCTACATTACCTGTGCCATTCATGCAATTTTCGCAAAACTGGAAGTGTCAATTTCAATTTGTATTTCGAATTCTGTTTTTGTAAAATGTGTCCTAAATGTTTTAATTGGCGCTAACTGTAACCGGCTACGGTTTTATTTGCAATAATTATTTATAGATGAATATTTTATAAACTTTCCTGCATCTATTTACGTAACACACTTGAATCTGAATGATTTTGAAGGAAATTGCTAATCCATTGCTTCGTATATTTGAAAAGTTTATCTGCTTAACAACTTACATATCGCAATTAATGTTGTTGAACTGTCAAAATGAAAACTATTGCTACCTACTGTTAGTGTGTTACGCAATTACTGCATTGGTAGGTATGTTATTTAGAGTACTTCCACTTTGTCCCACCAGGCTGGTGGGGCAAAATTAAATGCCAAACATTTTGCAGTGGAATTTACCCTTTTCTATGAAACAGCAGATTTTTTTTTAAATAACGGACGAAAAATTTCAACGCAGGGGGATTCAGAATCATGTACTGAATCCATGGTAACAGGCTTCGCGTCGATGTCTCCTCTACCAACATGTATAGGTAATACCATTCTTCTTCTTTTCGTGTGGCTAGTGACTAACCGGTACCCTAATTACGTAAAACACAATCAACTTGTTTTGAAACAGATTAATATTCCATTGCTTCATAAGTTCGAAATTTAATTCTGCTCTGCAACGTAATTATCGCATTGAATGTTGTTGAACTGTCAAAATGAAACAAATGATCGCTATCGCATTGCTTCTGCAAGATAGGTAATAGCCCTGCCGGTGTCCGAGTCTTAAAGCCGCCCATGGGCCTCTGACTTACCTTCACGTGCCGTCGAGAAATATCTCTCAGGCATGCCGGTTTCCTCACAATGTTTTCCTTCACCGTTTTTAAACAAGTGATAATTATACAATACGCACATAAATCCGAAAAGTCAGAGGTGCGTGGGTTCAAACTCGAGACCTGGCAGTCCGACGGCCACACCACTAAGCTATCACTGCTCTAATACCATTGATTGCAGCAGAAACTGACAAAATAAAGTCATCAGGTAACCTACTAAGCCAAGATATGAAGATAGCTTAGGTATACCTACGAATAAGCTTTTAGAATTATTTTCTATCACTAGGTATTCCGTATTTTAGACTTGATCATCGGAATTCATTTTTCGGAATTCATTCGATTATCATTTTTCGGAATTCATTCGATTACAGTTCCTCGTACGACCGCTTCTTTATGTTCATCCTCACAGTTAATTTTCAGCGGTCGCATTTCGAATTGGGATTGCTTTCTCAAAAATATTCGTGAGCATCAAGATGACGGGACCAAGCCCCCAATTTAAAATGCATCACATTCAAGAGTTAGTACTACATATGTACTAATTGTACCCTAAACTAGGGCATGCAATTATCCGCCCATTTTACTATTCGGATATTTCGGATAATGCCAGACAACTATTCGAATATATCCGGATAATATGGATATTTTGGATACCACTGTAAAAGAGGTAAATCAAACTTATATTAGTTTACAATCGACATTTTTATTATAAAAACACTCCAACAATCGTATACTAAAGTACTTCAGTTCGCACTAAAAGCAAAATCTGTCCGATCTGTCATTGACAGATACGAGAAAAGCTATCATCCACGGGTTATCTACCAATGGTATAATAGATCGTGAGCAGGGGGCCGAGTCTACTAATTTACAAACGTCACAATGGTCTCTCGATTGTTAGTTTTTGACAGATTTGCCATACAAAATCTGTCAAAAACTCACCATCGTGAGAACATTGTGACGTTTGTAAATTAGTAGACTTGGCTCCCTGGTCAAATGCTATCTTTGTTAAGATGGCTAGAACAATTGAAAGCACATTAGATGAAAACTGGAAGTCTTACAAAGTAGTGCTAGGTAATAAATGAGTCAAAATACACTGACATTGCTAATGTCAAAGTATCTGATGTATAAGTTGGATCAGCACAAACTAGTAGCCGCGAATGACATGTACTTTCATCGATTCCCTGAATATGATCTATCTTCTGTGCGTTTAGGGTCAGTTCTCGTTATAGCGATTGTGCAGTCCTATCTTCCATTGGACATGTATAACTTTAGATATTCCTAAAGAGGACTTTACGGATTGGGTTTTTATGGTCCAGGCAGGAAAGCAAATCATGAATGTAGAGAATCATGATGAGGCCTCTGCTCCAAATTCCTACTTCCCATATCAATCTGATTTTGGCTTGGTTACCAAACAGCTTATTCAAGTGTAGCAAAGCCTAACCTTTTCTTTATGTTGCATTTAACAGGAACTCTATTTAGGTTCTGTAAGATCTCGTCAAGCAAGACACAATACCGAGATGAATCTAGAGAACAACACTACTAATCAAAGCCATCATTCTTGCCAATGCCTTTAAAGAAAATGCCATGCTTCTAAAGGACTCTGCAGGTTGACCATCAACAGTGAATGCTTTGACTTCACTGTTGATGGTCAACCTGCAGAGTCCTTTCGATCTCTTTGCTTATTTTCTCAATTAAAGTAAATTATATTTCAGTTTCTGGTTCTTGTAACCACTGAGTGCTACGTCATCACCACCGCTGTCGTCAACTGAAGTCGAGCTCTGTGCAAAAGCACTTTTAAATTATCTCGATGATGATTTGATGAATCTGCATACTAATTGTGTCATTAGATGGATTTTTGAAGATATGAATTGTCACGATTGCGAATACCAATTTTAAAACACGTTAAATGTTATATTATCAAAAGGAAAATGGAACAAAAGTAACTATCCATATTATCCGTTTTATCCGGATAGTAAAACAAATTATATTCGGATAATATTATCGACGGATATCCGGATAATTCGGATATCCGGATATCCGAATATCATGCCCTACCCTAAACAAGACATTTGTACCTCTAAAGGTAAAGGAATTATGTCAAGATTTCCCTGGTCCCGCCACTTTGATATCAAAGTGGCGGGACCTTTTGGATGCGCTATTCAGAGGCAGGTAATACACACCCGAAGACTTAGTACTACATTTGTACTGGTATATACTCAGTTTTCAATACAATTGTAAGTGCCAAATTAAAGTTATGTGATTAAAACATTGGTCCCGCCATTTTGATGATTCATGTTATCGCTGAATTCATATGAAAAACGTTAAAACTCGTGCAAAATCAAATGTGGAAACTTAGTACGTCATACGTACTTCATCGTGTGTAATTTTCATATTCGTAACCTAAGTACATCAAAAATTATCTATCATTTGTAGTTTTCTTTGAAATGGTCACATCTATGCAGAAATGAAACAACCCAAAATTGTTTTGAAAAATGTATATTATTATATATTGATCCAATTTAACTACTTATACAGGGTGGATTTTTGAGACGGGGCAGCAACAGTGTTGGGCAATGGGACAATTCAATTATTTTTTTAATTGTAGAAGCAAACAATTACAATTTTTATTGCAATTAATTTAATTCAATTGTATTTTAATTGTGAGATGCAATTGAAATCAATTGCAATTAAATCCATTAATTGTGGTTCACAATTAACTTAATTGCAATTAAAAAGTTAATTGTTATTTACAATTAACTTAATCGTCAATTGTTTATTATACCAATTAATACTATTTGATGAATGTAAAAACTCACGCATGGGAATGTACTCCCGGGATTAAAAGTATTCTATGTGTTAATCCAGGTTACAAACACATAGAATGCTACATAAACTGATAATATTAGTAGGAAGTAGGATAGGATTAACTGTAATTGTAAACATGCAAATAATTAACAATTAATTAATTGTAATTGCAAAGTTTTACAAGCACAATTAATTAACTGTTAATTGTCTATCTTGCAATTACAATTAATTATTTTAATTGTTAATTGTAATTAAATCTGCCAATTTAATTGTTAACTGTTAATTGTTTTCACAATTAACGTTTGCCCAACACTGGGCAGCAAGAACCCGGTTAGGTTCTTCATCGTATTATGTTAACAACCTTAACAAGGGCCACACCTTAACCGTTGTAGCTGCAGGAAAACGGTCTTAGGAGACGGTCCTTAAGTTTTTGAGACATTTTGATCTGCATTCACAGATATTGAAAAAAAAAATGTAGTCAGCAAGAAAATAGGCAGTTGTAAATTTAAAATTTACAATTGCCTGAAAATCATATTATTATAATAATTATTGTGTTTAAATTCTTAAATAATTACGGTTGATAGAGTGTGACTAAATATTACAGCAAAAATAAAACGATGACTGTAAAATTATAATTATTATAATAGATAATAATTTTGAACACATAAAGGAGAATGGGCGTTATTATATTATATAGGAATCACAATTATGTTTGCACACATGAATACAATAATATCTGAGCAAGTTAATGTAATTCAAATTCAACGTTATTACTACGTCATAAAGAAGATTTGACTAGCAATCTAATTTGCTTATTGTATTCATGTGTGCATACATAATTGTGAATTCTACATTGTTCAGGTAGTTATGATCATAAAGTGGTTCGTAAAATAATGTGCCTTTGGCTGTATACATGTTACTGAAATAAAGCAGTCACATATTAATGAATCTAAATCTTGACCACAATTATTAATTATGCTTATAGTTGTTACAATATTATGAAGTTTTTTGACGTTCATATATTTTTGAAACCTGAAAGGGCCAATATATTAATGAACGCGACTGTACATAGCACGAATTAACTCTACATACTTCCCAGGCAAACCTTTCTCTTTCAAGGCCCATCACAACACATCCCGAGGTATTATCATACGCTTTCTCCAGATCAATGAACACATGTGCCAGTTTTTGTGTGCACGTCTGTACTTCTCGCACAATTGGCGCAGTGCAAAGGTGGCGTCCATTGTTCCTCGACCTGGCATAAACCCAAACTATTTTGGGGTAATCTCACTCTCCTCTCTCAGTCTTTTCTCTATTTCTTTCTCCCATATTTAACAGATGAATACAATCATCTGCTAATTAAGACATTGTCTTTGCCAATTAATTAACTTGTATTTTACTAAATAAATGAACCCAGCACATACAGCACTTTCCCTGCATGAGATACAGTCATACAGAGTTATGACCATACAAAAAAAAATACACTCATTGAGATCTTTCATACGATATAGGTAGAAAAGTGTTACAACACTTGGGACGGAGCCGCCCATTCTTCTTTGTAGTCATTATTTAATAGTAATGATTAATTTGTAGAATTTGTATTTGTGTTTGTTGTTTTTTATTTGTTTGTATACGGTAATTGTTTTGTTTTTGTTTGTTTGTGTGTTGTGTATTTGTAGATGGATTTGTGTTGTTTGTTTTGTTGTTTGTGTTTGTATTTGTGTTTGTTGTCTGTTTGTGTGTGTTTTGTTTGTTTGTTTGTTTGGGTATTAGTATTAATTCGCACTTTCCCTCGAGGTGAGGTTCAAAAATTCCTCCCTGTACATCAGAATCATAAAGCTCGTTTGGTTCATTTCTGCATACATCTTTCCAATTCTATAAAAATAAAATTTTCGATAGTTAAATATGATACTTGATGAACTTTTATCATTAAAACACTAAAGGCAACATTTATATTGGATCAATATACATATATATCATTATCAAAACCATTTTTTCATTTCTGCATAGATGTGACCATTTCAAAGAAAACTACGAATGATAGATAATTTTTGATGTACTTAGGTTACGAATATGAAAATTACACACGATGAAGTACGTATGACGTACTAAGTTTCCACATTTGATTTTGCACGAGTTTTAACGTTTTGCATATGAATTCAGCGATAACATGAATCATCAAAATGGCGGGACCAATGTTTTAATCACATAACTTTAATTTGGCACTTACAATTGTATTGAAAACTGAGTATATACCAGTACAAATGTAGTACTAAGTCTTCGGGTGTGTATTACCTGCCTCTGAATAGCGCATCCAAAAGGTCCCGCCACTTTGATATCAAAGTGGCGGGACCAGGGAAATCTTGACATAATTCCTTTACCTTTAGAGGTACAAATGTCTTGTTTAGGGTTGTTTCGTCTTGTTTCGGGAGGTTCCTGTTTCAGATCAGGCAGGAGGAAACGCCCGGGTGTCACCACTGCGTGGATCGCCCGGAGGACACGGTGGAGCATACGGTGGAGGTCTGCCCGGCTTGGGTGGAGCACCGCCGTGTCCTCGTGCAGGCGATCGGCGGCAGTGACCTCTCACGTCCGGCCCTGGTCCAGGCCATGGTGCGGAGTGAGAGGGCATGGCAGGCTGTCACCTCCTTCTGCGAAGCAGTAATGCTCGTAAAGGAGGAGGCGGGGCGCGAGAGGCAGAGACTAAGGTCGCTCCCTCGAGCCCCTAGCCGCCGCGGTAGTAGACGCCCCGGGCGTCGGGAATCGATCGCCGATTTCCGGCCACCGTAGGCGCGGGCTTGCGGACGGAGAGTGATGGGTAGCTCTCCGTCCGATCAGGACCAAGCCCGGGTCGACGGCGCGTAGTGTTCCACGCGCGCCTCAAAGAGTTGTCAGCGAAGCTGAAGGGGTCCGTCAGGGCCGATGCCTACCACCGGGGTTGCGGATAAGTCCTAAGGGGAAACCGTGGCCCTGGTCTAGGTAAGGGAAGGAACACGGGTGGGTTTTAGTCAGTAAAAGTCTGACACGCCCTTCCGCTCCGCCCAGAGCGGGAGAAGTCATTGGATGATTTCCCACCCCAAAAAAAAAAAAAAAAAAAAAAAAAGGGTACAATTAGTACATATGTAGTACTAACTCTTGAATGTGATGCATTTTAAATTGGGGGCTTGGTCCCGTCATCTTGATGCTCACAAATATTCGATAATATTTTCAAATCTTTCTTGTTTTTCAGTTTGTCAGACTTTTTAATTTTGGAACGGTTTTCCTTAACGCGGCTTGTAACGTGGTTAGTTAGTCATTTAATTTAGTGCCTCTCAATGAGGTTATACTAGTGCTACGAATAATAAAAGTCGCCTAGTGTAAATAGTAAGTTGTGTTTTAAAACCTTATTTTTTGTTTATACGTAACCTCTTACGACGTCATTATACTCATCATTATGAACAACTTTCTCTCTGGGACCAACGCTGAAATCACGAAAAATAAACCTACATTTGGATGAGAATTGCAAACATAAATGTAGGGTACAGCTCATTTATTTTTCGCGATTTCAGCGTTGTTCCGTTAGTGAAGGTTTAGTATAAACTAAAACTAGGGTATTATATTGTATACTTAATTAAATTGTTTATTGAGAGAAGAAAAAGGAAACTAATATCAAGTTATGTTTTAATCAGTACCTACCTTCTGAGAAAATTACTTGCGACGAATTTACCAAAACAAGCAATTTGTTTGTAAGTAAAGCGGTTAACTGAAAATTGATGCTGCAAGACTAAAATGTAGCACTTTGTGTCTCCAGTTATTTGAAGGTCATTCCTGTTAGTAAATCTACAGGACACTACAGTATAGTGCATGATCCTTTGTGATGGAGACCTCAAGGGATGGTTGTTAACACGATTGTACTGGCCCCTGTGGGTAGCCTTTAGACCCTCGATCGAGATCCTGTTAGATTTTATGCAATAAGTAAGCGTTATGGAGTGTTCTGTTGGATTTTGGATGGACCAAAAAACATTGTTGATGTGTTACATGTTTCCTTTCGTTTTTCTGCATTCAAAATCTAAATATGTACTTAATCAAATCTCTGGGAGTGATTTCGTGCAAAGGGACGGAAGTGTGTAACAGGAAGCCGAGAACCGCACGCTATTTGATTTGACCAATGAGCGAGCGCGGTGCTAGAGTTGACTGTCAGAACCGACCTTGAAGACGCCCCGCCCCTTTGTTGCTTATTACCTTAATGTTGCTTATTACCAAGGTGATGCGACTATTGTTAAGACGCGGATACATGCCAGTGACCTTGGGTGGTTAGCTTGCCTGTTCTGTACTGAGCTCACGCAACGCGTCGTACGTCCAGCCAGTAATAGGACTCGCTCATCGTCATCAAGGAGCGCTGTCCCCAATTTGACTCATTATTAACTTAAGACAAAAGGTATTTTAATAAAACACGTATACTAAAAGATTAATATTTTAATTATCCTTAAAATGGTGAAGGCTTCAGAAAAATACACTTGATAGCTTTTGCGTAATTCTCAGTTTTTTATCCGAGTTAGACACAACTTTACAAATTAATTTCACTATGTAATGTAAACATAATCTAAAATATTCGTATCTAAAATGATTAAGAAAATGCTCTTATTTAACATATATTTTTTCCAAATCAAACTTTAATAGTTTAGACGTAATTTTCGGTATACAGTCAATAAAAGTAGCTTAACGTCGCCTTAAGGCTCTCTCGTTTTTTTTTATCAGCGTCGTACACTAGATAATTGAATATTTTTAAGTTTTTATTTTCGCTTGATTATATGATTATTATGATTTCGATGTTTTTGTTGGTTTATTGGCGTGTGCTAGGTGCTAGCTGTCATTATTGCAATTTTTTTTTTTTTGTGTTGAGTAATGTAAATTGTTTGCATACCTAAACCTACTAAGTATTGTATAGAATCAAGTTTTTTCTAACTGAACAGACAGCTGTGCTGCTGGGGAGTTTGTTGCGCCACTTCTTCTTCCCAGCTAACGCACAAGGAAGTGGTGAAGGGCGGGCGTTTTTGGGAGGACTGTCTTATGTAATTTTGACGTTCGAAAAGTGCTGATTCCCAGCCTAGTTTGAATAAATTGGGTGACCATCTTTACATACCGAGACTTCTCTGTGCCTCGGAAAGCCCGTTAAGTCGTTGCTCCCGGCTGTCATTCGTGGATTTTTGACAGTCGTTACAGGTCATCAGGAACCCGAAAATCTAACAACCAGTCTTACCAAGGGGTCTTACCCAGGACCTGGGTTGTGGAGGTCAGATAGGCCGTCGCTCCATGTAAAATAATGGTATTCAGCTGCATCCGGTTAGACTGGAAGGCGAGCCCAACATAGTTGTGAAAAGGCTAGGCAGATTGACCTGTCAAGAAAATGCGGCAATTTTGTAATTTTTTGACAAAAATGTATTTTTGACAAATATGAAAATGGGGCCCTGACTTGTTTTTGATACACACATGACGTTTTGTAGCCTCATACCATTCTTTCAGATTGGGAAAGTTGAGGTCATCTTTCAAATGGTCCTTTCGCACAGTGTCTTAGCCCATAGGCACTTCAAAATGATAGGTTCTTTTAGCGTTGGCCCAAAGTAACTATTCCACGCGAACGAAGTCGCGAGCAGAAGCTAGTTGATATAGTATATGTTACATAATATGTTATTTAATCAATCTCCATACCGAGATCGAGAAATCAAAAAACACATTTCTTGTATGCTTTTATTATTCGTTGATATAGCGGCAATAGAAATACACAATCTGTGAATATTTCAACTGCCTACCTATTTCGGTTGATGAGATACATCCCGATGACTGACGGACGGACAGACGGAGGGGGCTTAGTAATAGGATCCGTTTGGTCCTTCGGGCACGGAACCCTAAAAATGCTACAGATCTATAATAAACACAATGCACAATGTGTAGGTTTTAACAATGTGTTGTTTTTTTTGTTATGTGTAACTTCACAGGCAAAATGTGGGTGTACTATACGTAGTTCCACCTCTGCCTAACCTTATTAGGGATTACAGTCGTGATGGTATGTGTTATGCTATGAATAACTTTTTCTAAGGCGTTATTAATCATTCCTACATTCGTATCGTATGTAGAACGAGCTCCTGCCCACGGCCTCGCCCGCGTAGGGTTCAAAAATTATCCCACGGGAATGAACTACCGGGATAAAATGTAACCTATGTCTTAACCTAGGTCATGGTCTATCTGTGTGCCAAATTTCATTGAAATCTGTTCAGCCGTTAAGACGTGAAAGCGTAAAACTCACTTTCGCATGTATTTAATTAGATTTATATCCTCACTAATATTACAAATGCGAAAGTGAGTTTGGTTGTTATACGCTTTCACGCTAAAACGGCTGAACGGATTTGGATGAAATTTGGCACATGGGTAGACCATGGCCTGGAGAAGGACATAGGCTACTTTTCATCCTGAATCGCAGACGCAGTCACGGGCAACAGCTAGTACTTACATAATTATTAGTTAGGATTGCAGAATCTTTCTGTACCTACCTAGTGTTGACTACACTATACTCAATTTGAAATAAGATTAGACAACAAACCTTTTTTACAGTCCGCTCAACCGATTCTGACTTCTAAACCCTAGGCATAAGAATGGCATTAAAAGCAAAAAGTGGTTACAATACCAACTGTTTACTGCAGCTGCCATTTGTAATGCCACCAACGCAATAGAACTCAAAATCGGTTGAACGGACTGTAAAAAACGTTTCGTTAAATGTCAAATCTTATTTCAAATAGAGTATAGTATCCAGTGTTGACTACACTAGGTCACTATGTAGGTATCTAAAGCACATAATAATATAGGTCTTGCATTGTCCACTGTCCCGTTAACCAGTAAAGTCCTATCCCCCAGTAATTACAGTGACCGTTTACATAGCCGAATTAATCCTCGACTCGACTCGACTCAGCAAATAGTCCGGTAGTCTGTTTGAACTCGCCTGAGATTGCAACATACTGGCTCTTGAACTAGGGGGAGTAAACACGACTGTTTTTTGTTCCCGAATGTCTATTGTTTGATTTAATTTTGGAACTTTTCTTTTGATTATGGTCCTCAATATGAAATTAAAAAAATTCAATAGTCATTTATTCAAACTAGGCTGAGAATCAGCACTATTCGAACGTCAAAATTACATAAGACAGTCCCCCAAAAACGCCCACCCTTCACCACTTCCTAGTGCTTTAGCTGGGAAGAAGAAGTGGCGCAACCAACTCCTGCCTATATATGGGGACCAAGATTATGTCTCGACTTTAAAACAGACTGTAACCTCTGAGTTTGTTTCGGCCTTTCTTCTCAGAGTAGTCAGTTAGGAAACGCCGAACTCATCTAGCTTCCATTCTTCCTTTTCTTTAGAAATATAAATCATTTATTTGCTTAAAATGAAGGTATACCTACAGATAAGATGTAATTTTTATAAATGGTCCCGTTAGATTCAGATTCATTTATTTGCCAACAATGTACCTAGGTACAGGTATAAGATCTCATGATCATGTAGGTACATCACTAAGTGTTTCCGCTACATTCTACCTTACGGCATGCATATCAAACAATAGAAACTCTTTTCCAATTTTGTATTTTGTCGAAACAGTGGGTAAGTGAATCTAAAACTACTTAGCGCAATAAAATAATCCAACACATAACGCAACAATAGGTTTAGAATATAAATTATTAAAAATATTTCTGTAGGTAAATTGTGGATAGTTCCTACATAGGTACAATTAAATACTAAAGTGTCGGTTGGCATACTCCTCTTTATGAAATGTATGATAGTTATGATGGTAACCGTAAATCAACGGGTCAACTCATCAACTGTGGTCACCTGTACACAGAACGCATCGATAGTTGTCATGCTTTCGGATCGATGAACGACAAACGAATTTACTGTTGTTTTGTTAATTATTATGTTAATTTTGTTATTGTTATTGTAGTAGTCTTTATTGGTAATGTACCTACCTATCTACAGTATAGCATATTATCAGTATCATCATTATTTCAGCCGAAAGATGTCCATTGCTGGACATATGCCTCCCCCATGCACCGCCACTTCGACCAGTTCTGTGCTTCTCGCATCCAGCGGATTCTTGCGGCCTTCACCAGGTCATCGGTCCACATTGTGGGAGGCCTTCCAACACACGTACCTACGTAACGTATAGTTTATGACAGTCCAGTATGATTCCAGATGAAGTTGCTGGCAGAAAAAAAAATGGTGAAGAAAATAAAATAGACGCAGAAACTTCTACGAAATGTGCGCAAAAAAGAACATTATTGAAGGTCGTGTTTACAAAAGCACGTGTTCCAAACAGGTAAAATAAAAATCTGCACAAAGTTTGTTGCATGTTGTCGAGCAGAACATTTTTATCTAAAAGTTTGGACAGCAACAACAACGCACCGCTACGTGACTGATGAATAGTTTGTGGCAAAATGGACACTAACATGGACAAACTATGCTCTCATAAACTTTAATTTTATGTTCGCTTCCGTCCGAGGGAAATTTTGTTATCGTTCATTCGTTCTTGTTCATCTATCAGCTGACGTCATTAATTTCAAAATACAAGATAATTATAGAAGCGTTTAATTTATACATAGCGTTCAATCTATTCAGCCTATCGCAGTCCACTGCTGGACATAGGCCTCTCCCAAGCTGCGCCACAACACCCTGTCCTTCGCTTTCCACATCCAGTTTGTTCCTGCCACCTTTTTAAGGTCGTCGGTCCATCTAGCTAGGGGGCGTCCCACACTACGCTTGCCGATACTCCGTCTCCACTCTAGGACTCGTCTGCTCCACTGGTCATCGGTCCTTCGACAAACATGGCCAGCCCACTGCCACTTTAGCTTGCTTACTCTGCAAAATATGTCAGTATAATACTCCGAAAAATTTAATTTCAGATTTTATCCTTCAAAGAAACTCCGACCATAGCCCGCTCACTAACGTATACTATTGAAAATAATGAAACATTTATTGCGTTTTCGGTGCTGTAATGATTACAGCATCTGAACAAATTATAAGACGCCTACCTTCAGCGCTATGCTGTGGGTCGCCATAGCATAGCATCATGCTGAGTGGTAGCCTTCTTGTCACAGTCATGACGTGCCAGCAGCTGCCGACTATTTCTGTTTTGAGTTCGTGATTAAATTTAAATCTACCTATTGTTTTTATTTTCTTGTTTTACTCGAACTTATTATCTTTTTTTTTATGCACATGTTTCTGTGACAAATAAATTATTTTTCTTTCTTCTTTCTTTCTTTTTTACCTATGATGAAATAGTCGTCATCTGCGTAGCCTTTTCCCAACTATTCGTGTCAGCTTCTAGTCTAACCGGACATGGAGCGACCGAGCCTATCTGACCAACGAATCACTCAGTAACAAGATAATCATTGGTATAAGACTGGTTGTCAGATGTTCGGGCTTCTGACTACTCGTAACGATTGTCAGAATCTACGAATAACACCTGGGTCCACACGCTTTCCGAGGCACGGAGGGATACATACACATACACAAACTCACGCCTTCTTCCCATGGGGGTAGGCAGAAACTACAGAACGCCACGATCCGCTACGATCCGTACATACTCCTTTTGCCTTGTTTACGTTCATACATCTGAAGACCAATTCTCGTAATTAAAAAATTTTCACATTCTAGTCGCAATCTGTCAAACTTGTCAAAAATTTCGGTATAATCGATTGTATTTTTGACAGATTGCAAATGAGATGTGAATGCCAACGTTCTTAAAAATTACGGGAATTGCCCCTCTGGTCATACACGCACGCCGGTTGCGAGTACTACGCACCTGTCATTTCTGAAGAAAATCACCAATAAGGTCAGTATATGTCCTCCTAGGGCGTCCCCTCCCGGCGTTTTTCAGTCACATCTGCCTTGTAGGTAAATACATTTCGTTAGCCGCCTTTCATTCATCCTCTCAACATGACCAAACCATCTCAGCATACCCTTTTCATTTTTGCACGGAGGGATCTCGGTATGTAATGAAGGGTCACCCATCCACGGACCAACCTCGGCAAGCGGAGCTTAACCTTCGATCGATTATTTAGCCACACAATGATGAAACAGTATTTCATATTAAATTAAAGTTTTAACTAATTACACGTGAAGCTAAGCATTGTAGTAGTAGTTGTAGGTTTTTACTAAACATCACTTAACCATAATTATATAAAGTAAGTAAATGAAAATAAAAACATTTTAAGTACCGTAAACTTTGCAAAGTAATAATTAATAGTAAATACATAATTGAAAGGGAATAGGCAAACTTGGGTTAAGTTTTCCTATTCCGTTTCAATTACGATATTTCATGTTTGCTTAGTTTTTTCTTATTTTCTACCATTTGGTAGTAACTTTACGATAATAGGGCAACATATTTTTTATTTGTACGAGTATATTGGTAGCTCCAAGTTGTTACCAAAATATCTGAAAAAAAAAAATGTTTTTGTTTTAGTGGCCAATAAGTAAGCACCTATAGGTACCTACTTTAATAATTGGCCAACAAAAGTAAGGACGAACCTATCTTGCCCACGCTTCAAAGAATTATTGCATTTAGAATCCGCGCCATCACTGAAATCCATTAGACGCGGCGCTAGTGTCTATGGCATTGCATCACATTGCTTTAAAAAAACTTAGTTCCACAATTTTCTGCGGGCCTTCTTTCGTGGCGCACACCCTACCTAAAAAAGCGACGGAAGGCAGGAGCAACCGTTCCACAATATAACAACATATTATTACAGCATTTTATGAGCTTTTATTTATCTTTTCTGCAAAGGATATTAGTTTTTTTGAGTTGACTTTGCAACTTGCGAGACGAGAAACAGCCAACACTGCTGTTTTTCTTTCAGGATGAAAATAAAACGCGAACTTCTGGAAACGAAGAGATTAAAACTTATGTTCGAGTGACGTCGGTTTCAAGTAGGTGTATATTAGGGGTATAAAAAGTAAAGTACAGTTGGGTAAAAAATACTATTCATTTCATGTATACCCACCCGCATCATTGGGCCTGCGTGGTGGATTACAGCCCACTCCCTCTCACTGAGAGGAGGCCTGTGTCCCAGCAGTGGGAACATTATAGGTTGATCTGTTGATCTGATTATGCTACCTATGTTTCATGTTTTAAGCAAAGCTTCAACTTTCTGACTAACTCCTTTACGTTAAAAGTGTCCGTAAAGTTCCAAATATGACATCAGTACCTAGTTATACATTATATAATTTAATTTTTAAGTACTTTTTGATCACATGACAACAGTAGTCATAATTAAAGACTTTTTGTTTATAATTAAATTTTTAGGTATTTTTTGCATGCTGAAATAGGTACCTAAGCAAAATATGTGTAACTATTTATATTTAAGACCATAATCAATTCAAAATAAAGATATTCTATTCTTGAGAGTTTGCTCTTAATTTTTTTTACGTTAAATGTAAAAAAAGGTTTTATTTAGGTTAATATATAGTCTTCTATTATAATAGATGACGTAGTTACTAGACGATTAATTTTCAAGGGAGTTATTACGGTGACGTATATTTTGCAGGCTCCTAATCTCACTACGTCATATTTAAGGCCCGTAGTGGCTTCAGGTAGTCTGTAGTAGGTATATTTATTTTTGGAAGATGCAGACCAGTAGGCTGTGTCAGATTAAGATTATCCAAGCAGCAGAATGTAAACACTGTGTATTAAATAAATAATGCTTGAATAACATTCAAATTTCCAAACAAAACATAGTTGTTTAATATTAGTCTTATTACTCAGTAAATCTTTAATTTAAATTAGTAATCCCGATTCTGTCAACATAAAGACTCGGAAAGTAGATTTATTGTTGGCCGCGACTTCTGCGATCTAGAATGAAAAGTAACCTATGTCCTTCTCCAGCCCATGGTCTACCCGTGTGCCAAATTTTAGCCAAATCCGTTCAGCCGTTTTAGCGTAAAACGTAACAAACAAACTCACTTTAAAAGCCCAGCGGTTTCACCCGCATAAGTCAATCCCGTAGGAATATTGAGATAAAAAGTATCCTAGGTTATGGTCTATCGAGTTGCCAAAGTTCATCCAAATCTGTTCAGCCGTTATAACTTGAAAGCGTAACAAACAAACAAACTTACTTTCGCATTTATAATATTAAAAGTTAGGATTATAGTTAAGATAAAACCGTTCAATGGAATATTTTCATTTATTGATGACGCCAACTGTACCTACGTACATAGTGATTGACAATGAAATTAGATGACACATAGTCTGTTATGTAACAAGAAATACGACGTGAGTAGGCGTTTGTAATTTCCCCCCCAAAAAGCCTTATAAAAAGTCGGTCCTTTCATCGCCTTATCACGACATGGTCAAATCCAATATTTAACGTAAAAGCATTACGCGAAAAGCTATTCATGCAATTATCTAACGATAATGATAATTTTTCCAATAATTTGAAAGCATTTCAAAAGTGTCAACATGAAAAACCTATTAAAGTTTTTAAGTGTTTCCCCTTTAACGTGATTGGTCGGTGTGGTTTCGCGGAGGCGTACGGCGGCTCTGATTGGTTGGTTGTGTGCGTAAGTAGCGGAGTTTTCGCGCGCTTTCCATCAGTTGAGGGCTATTCCCGCGCGTTACAGCGTCGTGCTAAAGTTGCGTTCCGAAGTTATGAGTGTCTAGCGACAGTTCCTGTACGTGTTCCTTCAACTGCGATTCAAGGTAGGTGATGTGAATTAATTCTTTTTTCAAATTACTAGGGATTTTTTGACATGTGTTTTGATTTTTTTTTCGATTTTTCCGTCGGTACGTGATAATTTTTTCGTGAATCGGAAAGAATTTAATACTTAATAGAATAACTTGTACAGCATTTCTTTATTAGTTTTCCTATCTAGGTAAATAAATAACTCTTATTTAATCACAAAATTCCACAAGTTTTACCTACGTTTTTAAAAATAATGTGATTTCTTTTTTGTTTTATGTGCCCATATTTTAGGATCGAACAACGTTCACCGTCGTATTTATTTTTAGGAGGATCGTGATAATTCAGCATTGATAATTAGAACCCTTAGTTTTAAAATAATCGAAACATTGTTTTGAATAAACTTACTATAAATAACTTATAAATTATTTCTTAATACTTCTATTTATTTGATAACTAATTAATAACACAAAATTACTTAGAGGTGCGTAACATATTTTATACTTATTCCAACAATTTACGAATTCGGGTATACATAGTATAATTTTTTAATCTAAATTCTATTTCTTCTATTTTCTAAATTATCGTGTTTATGTTCGTAAATAACCGCCTTTGATCACGTCTCTAATAATGATTAATTACGTGAAATAAAAAGTTCCTGTAAAGCTCGTTTGATTAATTTTCTTTAACATTTACAACGGTGAAAGTAACAAGCGTTTTAAAAATCGAACGTCTTTTTATAGAAAACCGTTTTAAAAATAGAACGCTATAATGGCGGATTTATTTTTAGAACAACAACCTAAAATTCTACAGGTGTCGAATGATTTATTTTGTTAATGTTTGTTACTGAATTAAAATAATCTCTTTTATATCCAAATTAAGAACGAGATATTAAGTTTTATAAATTAGCGAATACTTTCAGAGACTTTTATAACATAGTCTTAGAGAATGTAATATCTTAAGTACTGTTCACAAAAAATACAGCCAGCTAAAACCATTAAATTATGTACATGAAAAAGACCATTACAACAACTACATAAACGTAACAAGACAAGACAACTACACAAGGTGTGTCTATTCTGTACATCAAACTAAGTAAGTAGCTTTGTTGATTTTTTTTTACTGGGAAACGAATTTTATTTTTGGTGTATAAATTCGCTGTTTACGGTAGTAGGGATAGGGACGCAATGTAACGCACACAAAACATTGTGCTGAAGGGTGCATGCAATGATACACGGATTGTGGGGATGACTAAAGTGTACTGGCTGTGTCCCGTGGTTTTACCCGCCTAGCTTGGCTCCTAAGTGTCGTAGCGTGATGTTAGCCTAATAGCCTTCCTCAAAAATTGGGCTATCGAATGCCAACAAACTCGTCAGCTTTATTATAAATGTTATTAGTTGAAATAAGTCCAGAATTCCTCAAGATCTTTTTACTTCACTGATGTCATTAGTAAAACATGTTTTTTTTTTCTGATAATCAGGAAAAATGTTGCCAACATTATGAAACCTCCATTAGTATCTAGCTGTTAATATAAATTAAATCAAAGAGTAAAGAAGTCCTCTTTGATCAAAAAAAACAGCCAAGTGCGAGTCGGACTGGCACACGAGCGGTTCCGTACCATCGTATAATATTTAACAGTATATTCTTTGAAGTGAAAACTTCTTTAGGCGCGTGAGCAATTTTTGGGATGGGTAAAAAATTTTAAACTCGCGCCAGGAATCACGTGACCTGATTGAAATTTCGTAAGACGGAGTGAGAGTAGAATTGACAGCGCACCCTGTTTAATTTTTTTGGAATTGTTTTGAATGTTGTCGTTCTTGTACTGACAGCAAGCCACATAAATTCCTGACATTTTCGTTAGATGGCGTTACTTAGTTTTCACTTCCATCAGCAGTCTCCAAAGACTGCCCTGCATTTTTTTTTTTATGGTTTCGTAAAGTAAAAGTCATTTCTTGTATAGGGAGCCCCTTTATGTATGTCTGTAATTTATGGTGTAAATAATGAAGAGTATTCTGTCTATCTGTCTACCCCTTTAATTCTTGACTTATTTTTAATTTTTATTTGTTGTTATAGCGACAAATAGTAATACACAATCTGTGAAAATTTGAACTGTCTACCTATTATGGTTTATGAGATACAGTCCGCTGCCAGACGGACGGATGGATGGACAGCGGAGGCTTATAGTAATAATCAGCGGAGGTTCCGATTGGCACTCTTCTGGTACAGAATCCTAAAAACCGTTAGAGTGCTCATTAGTAAACGATTAACTTCCATAAACCGTTCATTAGGTATCATTAGGACGAGTCTAGTTTATCATTAAAAACGCCTTTATAGAAAAGTCAAAAGTCAGTCTATGAAGGTTCTTTAAGATGGAATAAGTCATTATTTTAAATTAAAAATGGACCTAAATAAAAACGCGACAAGAAATCTCAGAACGAAGTACCTATACTTAAATTTTAACGGTAGATAGGTAAGAAATGTTATTAAATCATGTTTTAATAGGTTTTCCTTGCTTCATTGCGTTCGTCTCAGTTTCGCTGAACTTCGTTTAACTAAATACTTGCTTACATCAGTTAAATTTACATATTGTATTTAAAATTCAATTTAATACAACGGTTGTGCGAGAAAATCGTAGAGCCCTCTACGAAGTTTGCTACGGTGCTACGAACGCTGCTACGCGGCTACGCTAATTTCGAAAGAGATACAGGTTGATAAACTTTTATAATTAAAAACGTGGGAACTATTTTTAATACATAACATCACGCCTGTATTCGCCAAAGGGTTGGGCAGAGGTGTACCTATAGTACACCCACATTTCGCCAGTTATGTTTGAGTCCCAGGTAATAGGGCGCACCTATTGCCATCATCCGGGCACAAATCCAGACTCCGGGCTGCTACTGAGAAATTCCAGATGGAAAAACCCAATAACACTTTGCCCGACCCGGGAATTGAACCCAGGACCTCATGGCCAGCAGTAGCGTAAAACTGCACCCTAATTACGAAACGCAAACTCAATTTTAAATTGAAACCAATTAAAAAAGATTGCCAGTCCATTGCTTCATAAGTTCGACAAAAAAAATGAAGCAGATTCTTTTTGTCGAACTTATGAAGCAATGGACTGACAATCTTTTTCAATTGGTTTCAATTTAAAATTGAGTTTGCGTTTCGTAATTAGGGTGCTGGCGATAGATAGGTTATTGGGTTCGGCAGTCAATGAACAAAAGCAGTTAATCAAATTATGTATTTCCGCATGAAGGAAATGTTTAATATAGATATAATAATACATTCATTATGATGGGAGTATTCGTACATATTCATAGACAAACTTCTAGATAAACGCTGACAGAAGCACTATTCTTATTCTAAAATACTGGGCAAATTAAATTGAATACGGCCATCGACAAGTAGGAAGAAAAAATGAAGAAAATAATATCTATTTTTCACTCTATTAAAATCAAAAATAGATTTTAAATTTCAATAATTGTATTAGTGGTTGCTTTGTAGTGGTTAAAAAGGATTTTATGAATGAAAATAATTTAATCACATTGCTGAAAAAGTTTATTTTTGATATCGATAAAAGTTACTAGGAATATTATAATAATAATAAAATATAAAATAAAATACAAAAAATAGAATATTAAAATAAAAAACTTGTAACCAAAGGCCAGAAGGTGTCCCCGCAGACCACGTATAAGATGTTGGGACGAGCTGGGAAAAGCCAACAAATAATAGTCTACATATTCGCTCTGGAACTCTAAAGCGTGACTAGTAATTAGTGACCGATACTTAAGAGGGTTTATTCTGAAAGTTGGCAACGTCGCAAATAGATGTCAAATATTTCGCTGTTTTGATTAATTTGATAATATTTCTGTATGGGTATAAAAAATGTGGCTAACTAGTGAACTAGAATATTGATTTTGAAATGCAATAATTAATATCGTAACACTGAATAGTTAGTTTTAGATGTAAAAAAAAGTATTTGGAAACTTTCCAAATGCCTTTTTTTCACCTAAAACGGGTACAACATAAAATTCAATGTTATAATTGCAATTCATTATTATATTCTAGTCAATTGGTTAGCCATATTTCTTATTTCCATACAGTATTATTTCCAAATTAATCGAAAGAGGTAAATATTTGACAGCTATTTACGACGTTGCCAACTTTTAGGATGCACCCTCTTAAACACGTGACTTTACTCATCATTATGAACAACTTTTACTACGGGACCAAACCTGAATCAATCAATCTGCCTAGCCTTTTCCCAACTATCTTGGGGTCGGCTTCCAGTCTAACCGGATGCAGCTGAATACCAGTATTTTACATGGAGCGACTGCCTATCTGACCTCCACAACCCAGTAACTGGGTAATACGATACCCCTTGGTAAGACTGGTGTCAGACTTTCGGGCTTCTGACGACTCGTAACGACTGTCAAAGATCCGCAAATGACAGCCGGGACCAACGGCTTAACGTGCTTTCCGAGGCACGGAGGAGTCTCGGTATGTAAAGATGGTTACCCATCCACTAACCAACCCCGGCACGCGTAGCTTAACCTGATGGATTGACCCGTGCGGCTTGTTATTACTTAGCCACGAGCTCCTCGGGACTAAACCTGAATGAATACGTGAAAAAAATCTGCTGTTCCAAGTAAAGCGAACATAAATGTAGGGAACAGCAGATTTTTGTTTCGCGATTTCAGGTTTGGTCTCATTGTAAAAATTGTTCATAATTATGAGTAAAGTCACGTGTTTAAGTATCGGTCACTTATTACCAGTCACCCTATATAGCTGGAAGTCATAAGGTATATTTTTTCAGTGGGATGGTGAAAAATAATTAATAAAATCACATCCAATCATAATCTAGTATAAGAATAATTAAAATTTTCGAATGTCCACACTCACAATATAATTCATGTGTGAAAACCCCCTGTGGGGTGACCCTTGTCAAATTATCCATGACGTCATCAGTCGAGTCTGACGCTCGTTGCTGATTGGCTGAGCCAATTATGAGCACTGTTTCCCTGAAATGTCACAGTGAATGTTTGTCCGCCAGGATGATCGTCATGCATGTGACATTTATGTGACTGTAAAAGCAGCTATTTTGCACAAATCCCACAGTCGAACAAAGTTATTTTAAGAACAAAGACTACAATTTTTTAATTAAATTAGTTTTTTAAATTATGCCGATGTATTTTGCAATAGCAGCTCAGAGTTTGGTTCGGTTGATGGCAATAGGCTCGCCCCCTATTACATGGGAGTTAAACATAACTGGGGAAATTTTACGCCTCTGCGTTTCCCTTCGGCGAAATTATTTTCAAATGATTTTCACACAACATTTTGCAACGAAAACAAAAGAACAAGAAACGATGGATGAACTGTGTGAAAGATGATATGGCTAGAAAGGGAGTGACAACCTTTTCTTTCTATTTCGTATGGTTAGTGTGACTCCTTCGCAAATCAGCCAAAACCCTCGTACGAGAAAAAGACAAGAAGAAAGAGAGAGAGAGAAGTACGGAAGAAAAAGATATGTTGCGGCGACATCAAAAAAATTAGGATAAGGAGAATGATGATTCTGCAAAGAAAACGCGTTCAGCCGAAAATACTTTTGTGTAAAACATTCACAGCTCAAACTTTTACAATGTAAAAGAAATCTGAAGCAAACAGTCAGTGGTCCGTCTAATCCAGACAATTAATTTTTATCCCCAATCGGTGTCTACGGTTAGTGGAAGTAATCTTACCTTTAAATTGGCACAAATGCCACAAAGTGGCACAAAGTATCCCAATGTTTAAAGTAAACGTCAAAAACTTGCCGACAATTTGGAATCTTTTGCGTTATTCTCATTTCGTTAACCCTGCTTGATGTAACGTTAGGGTTTTCAATGATATCTGTTTTATCAGGGTTTGTTAGTAAAGGGTTACATTCCGGAGCTGGATCAAAGGGTTAAGAGTATCACATTACATGTACTATTTTAAAACTGGGCTAATGTTTCTTTTACCAAAAGTTTGATAGAGTTGATAACTATAAATTGGATTCTGACTATGTATAATCGTAAATACTTTTTTGTGATGCTTTATAAAGAGCAGTGGTGGCCCAGTGGTAACGGCCTCGACTTACGAGTTGTAGGTCGTGGGTTCGAACCCAAGCAGGCGCTTTACTTTGTGTAAATAATTCATCACCACTGCTCTCAAAGCGGTGAAGGAAAACATCGTGAGGAAAGCGGCATGTCTTAGAACCAAAAATTCGAAGACATGTGACATCTACCAACCCGCACTGGGCCCGCGTGGTAGATTACGGCCCCTCCCTCTCACTGAGAGGAGGCCAGTGTAGCACTGATTATGTGTATGTTATGTGATGCTTTATAACAAATTGTATGTATAGGCGTTTTAAAATTACATTTTTACTCGACTTTTGTTTCTGTTTCGTGTAGTGACTAACATGCCGTCCATGGGCCTCTGACTTGGCTTCACATGCCGTCAAAAAATATCTCTCAGGCATGGGCGTCTCTCACGATGTTTTCCTTCATCGTTTTTTTAAGCAAGTGATAATTATACAATACGCACATGAATCCTAAAAGTCAGAGTTGCGTGCCTTGGGTTCGAACCCGAGACCTATGAGTTGACAGTAGGACTGTCACACGTAGGCTGTCATTGCTATCTGTACGTTTCGTGTGTTTTGTTTCGTACCTATAAATTTTTTTCAGATTTTTACTGTAGGTATTACAAATTAGTCCTCAATTTTTTGAAATTGTGCCTGAATCAGCCAAAGAAGAAAATGCCTATGGCATTAAGTACGCTTCTGTACATTTCTGTGCTTGAAGTATCAATAAATAAATAAATTACAGCATCTTGACTTCTTACAGCAAATCCTCAAAGCATTATCAGTATATTATGTTCCCACTGCTGGAACACAGTCTCCTCTTAGTGAAAGGGAGTGTTCCGTAATCCATCACGCGGGCCCAGTGCGGATTGGTAGATGTCACATGTCTTCCTCACGATGTTTTCCTGTTTTCGAAATCCCCATTTTGTTTGAAAAAGTTAAAGATAGATGGCCAGTCATCACAGATATTTAAATGACGCATAGTTTCTTGTTTCCAACTCAAAACAACGTCAAAAAACTTTTAGACATAAAAAAAAACATCCGACTTGCAAAAGAGCACTACAAAGTGAAAAATAACTTACACCTCGGAAGTTTTGGTATTTTCGTTATGTGCCACCGAAAAAAAAAAAGTTTTTTTCCGCGATTTTAGGTTTGGTCCCATATTAAAAGTTATCATAATGATGAGTAGTCACGTGTTAAAGTTTGCGCACGAGCTAAAATTTTTTCCTGTATGACGGAGTTATCCCAGCAAAAAAAAACATTCGAATTGATAACCTCCTCCTTTTGGAAGTCGGTTAAAAAATACTACGGTGCATCTATCTGGACAATATAGTAAACAAACAAGGTTACCTCCTAGTTTGCTCGACCTATTAGAGAACGTTAGCCTCTGCAGCACATCGCACACAGATTCTAACGCTTGGTTAGGTTCCAAGGTAACCACAATGCACTTGAGAATAGCTTAGATGACGATGGCATTATTGGAGCTTACTGACATGTTACAGCATACAAATACGCATTAACTGGTAGAAACCGACGCTGTGTGAAACAATACGATGATCAAAGATGGCATTTCATCATCAAATTGTTGATTTAACTTCTTTTTTTTGACTGGCTTCGCTTGCGTGGATATCGGAAACTATCCCACGGGAAAGTAAGTAATACCAGGATAAAAAAAATCCTATGTCATATAACCCAGGTCATGGTCTGCCTGTTTCCCAAATTTCATCGAATCCATTCAGTCGTTAAGGCGTGAAATTAATAGGTAGACAGGCAGACCTACAGACAGACAGAGTTACTTCCGCATTTATAATATTAGTACTTACAGTACGACACAACTTAGATGTAGCATAGATTTGAAAAATTTCATTAATTCATTTCAATTTTACGAATGTATTAATTTGGCTATAAGACTTTACAAGTTATAGCGTTTTCGAAAGATCATTTTCACCTGAAGCAGTAATAAAGATTGGTGATTTTGAAGGCGCACTCAGTTCGGATGGTGATCGGTTTTACGAATTTTGCCGATGCTACATCTAAGTTGTGTCGTACTGTATGCATTTCATCGTTCATATTAAAGGAGCTTGTTTTATACTTTAGCTATGTATGTGCACGATCTTATCTATGGCACAATCTTAAACGAAGTTGTTCCTTTGAGAAGAGTTGGCATAAAATTCCCAGGCTGCTCTTTAAGCAAATATTTAGCTATAAGAATTTTATGTCAGACAGATTGATTTATTTCCTAGCGATCTGCCCCTACTTCGCACTGTTTCTACGACTTGACAAAACACCAAGATTTATTTTTTATTCGTAAGTTTAATATAGAATAGAATAGAATACTCTTTATTATGTACACCATAAAAATTAAAGCCATTTTAGAAATTTTACATAGGGTGACACAATGGGCGGTCTTATCGCTAAAAGCGATCTTTTACAGACAAGCTTTGGATGTTTGGATGGATTAAAGTAAGAAGGAGAGACAATACTGCAGGTAGTCAGTGGTGTACCATTTACATATATATAAATACATACATACATACATAAAGCATAAACTTATCTATACCTATAAATATACATAGATATACAGTATGTTAACTAACAGAGGGCGTTCCCGTTAACCCGCAATAGTATAGCGTCCATACATGCCCGAAAAAATATTAAAATTGAAAAAAATGTTTTTTTTAAATAAAATTTTCTATTTTTTTTTAATTGATGCTTAATTGTAACACTCTGTACACGGGCACTTGTCTTTCAAGTGCGCGTGTACAAAGTGTTTGTTTTACGTATGAAATTAATATTTTTTGTGAATATATGTGATAAAAAAAATAAAAATAAATTCGGATTTTAATATTTTTTCTAGCATGTATGGACGCTATACTATTGCGGGTTAACGGGAACGCCCTCTGTTAGTTAACATACTGTATATATAATATAGTATATATATAACTATAAACTTGAAACAAGAACAAGGAACTATATGTAATGATGATTTTTAAGGAGAGAGGAAGTGTTTTTTTACTAGAATTTTAAAAGTCGACAATGATTGAGCACGCCTTATCGACACGGGCAAGGCATTCCATAACCGTACTGCTTGTACTGTAAAAGATTTGTCATAAAAGCTGGTAGAATGCTTCGGCATCTCTAGTCTCAAGTTTTCCGATTTAAGTATATTATTGTTTATTAAATGAATAATATTTGTATATTTATTCGTTTTTAACATAATTAACTATTTACACTACGTACTAAGACTACCTAACTATACAAATAAATAAAAATTAAAATAAAAATATTTATATATAATTAGTATTTTACACATAAACCTTCCGAAATAAAATCTCTAAATGATGGTGAAAACTGCATCATAATCTGTTGCGTAGTTTTGAACAACAACGCGGTCACACAGACAAACAGGAAAAACTCTTCTTCTAATTCTATTTTCAATACATGTTTACATTTTTAAATATTTTTATAAAAAATCATTTAAAAATATGAGTAATATTATTATGAATAGATTAAAACAGAGCAACAACTAGTAGTAAAAAAAGGTACGTTTTAATTTATTTTGATTTCGTTTTTT
The DNA here is from genome assembly GCA_948150665.1 of Conistra vaccinii. Classification (NCBI taxonomy): domain Eukaryota; kingdom Metazoa; phylum Arthropoda; class Insecta; order Lepidoptera; family Noctuidae; genus Conistra; species Conistra vaccinii. The sequence goes on along the minus strand of OX411338.1, from coordinate 17,351,302 downwards.
TTATGAGAATCTTGGCCTGTCCAGCAGTGGACCTATTTCAGCTGATATGATAATAATGAATACCGTTCGCCAAGCAGAGGTTGATGGCAAAGAGACCTTACCCGGGAGTCGAAGTGGTGGTTAAACAATAATAAAACATAATGGCAGTCACGGCGGCTCTCTATCAGATAAAATAAAATAAATAAAAACACCGTTAAAAACCTTTTAGTGGTGAATAAACTCGTTATAAAAAATATTGTATTTACTTTATAAAAACCTTTCCTCTTGAACAATTTGTATGGGAAAGGTGTGTATATTTTTTTCATATTTTCTCGTAGGAGGAAACAAAATCTCGTAGGAGGACGAGGATATTCTCGTAAATTCAAATTGTTTATTTGCAAAGTATTTACATGGATAGCAAGGGACGATCTTGCAGACTTAAAGTCTTTGTATTCTGCCTGCAAGCAAGCGTGCAAATTATTCATGTTTAAATGTCATAATTATTATGCAGATTCTATCATTAGTACATTATTATCACGCATTATTATTACATACAAACCTTAATTAATTTAAGAATATTATTATATTCTAAAAATAAAAATTTAGCCTACTCCTAAAATCGTTGTTTATTTAAACGATACCTATGTAAAATCTTCATAAAACTCCTGCGATTATAATACGAAACAAGATCACAGAAAACCTAAAAATAATATTTATAATTTAATGTGATTACCGCAAACTTCTCTCAAGAGGTCATTTAATGCGAAATCTTCTTAAAATGGCTGTTTTTGAAGCACGTAGCACCCTTTTATCCGTTAAGTTAGGATAAGTAGCCACTTTGCCCCCGCTTTGTGAAAGAAATCGTCGCGGACAGATATCACTGGTTTGATTACAGTAAAGTACAGCAATTCTCAACTGTGAAATGAGCAAAAAAACGGGTAATAAGGTGCAAATTACTTCGTTAAAATTTTATGATAAAATTAAATCAATTTAAAATATTAGCAAATATTGGTGGTGCTGTTGTTAGTGGTATCGGCCCCGACTTACGAGTTGTAGGTCGTGGGTTCGAACCCAAGCAGGCGCTTTACTTGGTGTAAATAATTTCATCACCACTGTTCTCAAAACGGTGAATGAAAACATCGTGAGGAAACCGGCATGTCTTAGAACCAAACAATTCGAAGACATGTGACATTTAATTTACCAACCCGCACAAGGCCCGCGTGTTGGATTAAGGCGCTCGCTATCTCACAGAGAGGAGGCCTGTGTCCCAGCAGTGGGAACATTAATAGGCTGATTATGTATGTATGTATGTACTCGTATGTACACGAAGACCTCTTTAGCTATTGCATGACTCATTATTAGGACTAGTTAATTTTGGTTCCAGAATTAAAATATTATTATACCTACTTTTGTGACGGTTTTCTTATTTCTTTTCGTAGTGGTTAACTAACCTGTGTTGGAGTTTTTTTGCCGACCATGGGCTCCTGACTTGGTTTCACATGCCGTCGAGAAATATCTCTCAGGCATGGCCGGTTTCCTCACGATGTTTTCCTTCACCGTTTTTGAAGCAAGTGATAATTATACAATACGCATATGAATCCGAAAAGTCAGAGGTGCGTGCCTTGGCAGTCCGACGATCACACCATTAGGGTATCACTGCTGCTATTAATAGTAATGATCTTGTGTTAACTACCTACGAGTGTTTTTAGGGCTGTATTTTTTAATACGTATAATAAAGTGGTATGAAGATGGATTTAGCCTACTTTATGAGAAATATAATTTGGTATTTACTACTACGGAGTTGCATCACTGCATGACACACTTTATAAATAAATAAATAAACTCTAAATTAACCCAATTTACATTCAATAAAACTCTTAAACCCACCACGTTCACCTCCAACGTACAGTCCACATACAGACAGCTTTCATAGTAATCTTTTCCTATAGCACTTTGTTCCATACGTATCCGGTGTCACGTTCTAGCCACAATTCAGTTTTAGATATATACTTTTTTGTTGACCATCAGAACTTAGTAATTTTAGAAAGGATGGTGGGCGATAACGGTCCCAGTACCGCCAGCCACTAAGTGTGAATGACTTAAAAGAGCAAATAACACTGAATCTTTTATATTATCACACCATCAAAATATATTCATAAATTCATCCCAACTACGCAGATTTATGCAAGCTGGTAACAGATACGGCCTCAGTCTTAGAGGTGCCACTTCAACAGAACGACATCAAAGATATTTTCCGCGTTAACAAGAAGGATGGGGCTTCAACAATAATTGTTGACTTCGTCAAAGTAACCACTAAACAGGATATTGTTATAAAAGCCAGAAAATTCAACAGGAAAAACAGTAATAATAAATTGAATACATCCCATATTAAGATTCCAGGTCCCCCTAAACCGATTTACCTATCTGAAAGCCTGACGCAAAAAGCTCAGCGCTTGTACTATTTAGCCCGAACCTTTTCCAAGGATAACTCCTTCCAATTTTGTTGGACGTCATATGGGAAAATATATATGAAGAAAGCTGAAGGTGAAAGGCAAATATTAATCGGGAATGAAGCGGATCTTAATAATTTACGTCTCAACAAGTGACTAGTTATTTACGCTTACGCATGTCCTATGTTTAAAAGTTTAATGCATGTGCTTTTTTCTATTATTTTAATGTTGTCTTATATATACAGCGAATTCTTACAATTAATGCACACTAAACATCACACTAAACATCACACAATAACATACATATTTCTCACTAAAGCTTTTTTACTCAAACTAATTGTTGAAAATAAACTATACCTTGCACGCACAAAACAAACAGATTTCAATCACGCTTGGTGTTTAAACATGCGTTCCATTCATGCACTCTTGCTGCGACATTATCCTAATAAAAAAATATTGAAAAATAGTTGCACCATTAGGAACCATACTCACTCTAATGGCTAATGGGGACAATCATATTTTGACAGATGTAGACAACCTTTCTGTGGCAGGGACTTATTGCTGTGATACGGAGACTTGTAACACTATAATTAATGACTCCTTACCGTCGTTAAATATCGTAACTCAAAATATCCGAAGCATACAAAAGAACTTCGACAGTTTTCAAGCCCAGTTAGCTAGGTTTTCTTTTGATTTTGACATAATTATTCTCACTGAGTGTTGGTTGAATCCAAATAGACCTATACCACCGATAGAAGGCTACGTCACCTATTCCTCAAAAACCTGGATTAATCAAAATGACGGTATTGTGATATACATCAAACAAGAAATCAAATGTGTAGTCGAAGAACCGGAACCTATTGGCGCTAACTTTATGTTACTAAAAATACACCCAGATACTTATATTTTGGCGGTGTATAGATCTCCGTCTATTCACAATATTGGTAGTTTTCTGGACTCAATAGATAAAATAGTTCGGCCAATCAAAGCAAAAACTATTATCCTGACTGGAGACATCAACATTGACATAAAGTCAACCAGTGTCGATCGGAACAGGGAATCATATTTAAATCTCACTGCAGAATTAGGGCTATTACCTGGCCATACACATCCTACTAGGATGCAAAATTGCCTAGACCATGCAATGTTTAACACGACTCATCAAGCTACTGTATTTGTGATTAACTCGACGGTGACCGACCATGCCCTGGTGATATTAAGTTTGTGTCAATCTTATCATAGAAGAGATAAAGTAACCACACTGACAAGGATCAATTATGACGCGGCGGTAAAACATTTGGAGTCGGTCGATTTCTCATTTATTAATAATGACGCTGAAGCAAATACCGCTGCCGCTCTATTTATTGATACGATTGCTTCAACTTTAGATTCCCATTCAACAGTACATAGTAGACCTAACCGAAAAAGATTACTTAAACCTTGGCTGACTCCTGGTCTTCTCCGTTGCATACGCCACAGGGATAGGCTCCACAAAAAGTTTTCTTTAAACCCACAAAATAATATCCTCGAAACATCTTACAAAAGATATCGCAACTTTTGCAACAAGTTGTTAAAAAATTAAAAAGAAACCACGAAAAGTCCCTCCTACAAAACTCAAAAAACAATAAAGACAAGTGGAATGCTGTTAAAACTATTATACAACAGAAAAAACAAAAATCAGTAGCAGATAACCTTATTCGAAATATGAGTAGTAATTCCAACTCGATAGAGGACATAAATAAGTACTTCTCTAATATAGGCAAACACCTAGCAGATAATATTACTAACACCATAACTTCCTTTACTAACCTATTATCTCATAAGCCTGACATAACCACGAACCTCAACTCGATAGTCTTACTTCCCCCGGATGAGGCTGAAATTGAAGCATTGATACTCAATCTAAACAATGACTGTGCCGTCGGATGGGACGCCATTCCTGCTAAGTTCCTTAAACTAGCAAGACATATCATTGTTCCTCATTTAACGAAACTGTTGGAATTGTGTATTTCTCAAGGAGTTTTTCCACGAGCGTTCAAAAAATCTTTGATAACACCTGTCCACAAGAACGGGTCGAAGGACGATGTCAGAAACTACCGGCCTATTTCGGTTCTTTCCACAGTGTCTAAAGTACTAGAAAAAATTCTGAACACTAGGCTAATTAGCTTCTTAGAACGTAACAAGATATTGTCGGATGCCCAGTTTGGTTTTAGGTCGGGAAGAAGCACTGAGGACGCTGTCGGGCAACTTGTGGATCATGTTACATCTCAATTGAATGCCCGAAAAAAGTGCATCGGCATTTTCCTTGACCTAGCCAAGGCTTTTGACACCGTTTCGATACCTATTCTTGTGGGCAAACTGGAACGGATTGGGGTTCGGGGAACGGCTCTAAAAATCTTTCAGGACTTTCTCTGTGATCGAACACAGAGAGTGAAAATACGAGAACACGTTAGCTCAGACACCCAGGTCACATACGGCGTACCACAAGGTAGTATTCTTGGACCCAGTCTCTTCCTCATCTACATAAACGATCTGTGTCAGCTAGCTCTTGCAAATGGTAAGATTTTTACATATGCTGATGACACAGCACTCGTATTTCATGGGGAAACCTGGGATGAAGTTCGCCAAAAAGCCGAGTCGGGCCTTCTTATCGTAAGCCACTGGCTAAGAGCTAACCTACTAACCTTAAACCTTGCAAAATCAACCCAAATCCAATTTAGTTTCTCTAAACTAAAGCCGCCCAAGGTATGCGTTAAGTCTCACACATGTAGTGCCCCCCAGAACTACGCGTCCTGCTCATGTCTACCTATTCCTCAATCAAATACAACTAAATACTTAGGAATACTACTGGACAATAAGTTTACTTGGCGCCAGCACATTGAGGTAACCACTGCACGAATTAGAAAACTCATATGGGTATTTAAGACACTTCGACATGTCGCTGACTATGAGGTACTACGCACGGTATATTACGCACTGGTTCAATCAGTGATCGGATATTGTATTGGTGTGTGGGGTGGGGCATGCAAAACGCACATGATTAGACTTGAAAGGGCCCAAAGATCTGTGCTTAAAGTAATGACGTTTAGGCCTTTTAGATTCCCCACTACAACCTTATATAACAAGTGTCAAGTTCTCACAGTACGGCAAATGTATGTTTTACATATAGTTGCCAAGCAGCATCTTGTCACTCCATTAAATAAGCAAGTTTTAAGTAAGCGTACTATAAGGAATGTTTGCCTATCTGTTAAATTTGACACCGCAGCTGCTAGAAGGCAACGCATGTATTTGTCAAGTCACATTTATAATAAAACAAATAGTGTTCTCAATATTAATCCTCTTTCAATAAGAGAAGCTAAAACTAAAACTAAATCATGGCTACTGACTCAAAAGTACAGCGAAACAGAATCTATTTTAACATAGTTTAAGTTCAACAAGATTACACATCCACACGGACACACCCTCGCATTAACCTTCATTCACACACCACACATCAAACACATTAACATACACACTTCTTACACTTCACACTCACGCAAATGTAGAACCGCAATAAATCAAATATTGTTATCATAATTTTTACTTCTTTTTTATTAATTTTTATTTTTATTATCATGTATAACTATTTTAATAATACATTTAATAATTATTGTAATAATTTATGTCACTATGATTTTGCTATTTTAATTATAATTTTTGTTTGTCTAGTAAATTCAAATGATGTAATTGCATAAAAACCAGAACCTACCTATTGGGAGAAGACACTGGCCCCTGTAACACAGGTGTTTTTACCTAGCGCAGGAGTCAGGGCTTCACTTTGTTTGTACACATTTTTTATGCCAATAAAAATAATTTATTATTATTATTATTATTATATGAATAACCTTGGCCAGATTTTGATGCGCCTTGGCTTGAGAAAAGGGAAAAGTAATGTCTTGAAAACTACAGTGGTTTTAACTTTGGCGGTAGTGGGACCAGCGCCTATATATTTTGCCCACCATCCTTTACAACATTCTTGGTATAAAAATAAAATAAAAATCTGTTTACAATTCCAAAAAACTGAAAACCCACTACGTCCATCCACCATCGTACAACCCACAGACAGACATATTTCACGGTAAACTTTTCCTATAAAACAGTGTTACATACGTTGCGGGTGTCTCGTACGAGCCACAATTCAGCTGTCGGATTAGTGAGCTGACCGACCATCGACGTGCGTTTGACGGTTCATCTAGATGAGGCAAGATTACTGAGAACCGGACTGACCGATACGTCAGGGAAGCATTTCTAGTGATTAGTTGTGGGTTTTCAAAGGTTTATTTATTTACCCATTTATGCACACACCTAAAACCAGGCAAGAAGAAAGGAACAGAAAAATTGGTACAAAGGCATCTTCCAGCATACCTGTGATAGGAAATTATACCGGATGACTTTTTTTACCCTCTCGAAAAAAAAAATGGTATATTAGGTGAACGGAGTAGAAGCTTATGGCATACCTAGTTTTTTTATTTTTTTTCCACATCTTGGAAAAAAAATCTATCATCAAAAAACGCTACAATTTTAAAGTAAACTTTTCATATTAGGACAAAGAAAGATTTATTGATAAAAAATATTGAATTTCAAATCATACGTATACAGGGTGTCCCGTAAATAATGGATCAAACGTAACGGGTAGGTAGCTTACCTCATTTTCCAACAACTAATTTGAACAGTAAAAAAAAAACAGGTAAGGTAACCAAGATATTTTTTTTTTCGATTTTTACCATTTTCTCTGCCAGCATTCAGTGTTTTTAATGCTGTTGTTGCAAATGATAACATTTTTAGGTGTGATTTTTGTCAAACATTTCTGAATAACTTACTAATGTTATAATACCATTTTTTTAAATTACATTTTATTGGCCTCAGAAAAAAAATCTTGAATTGAAAAGTTTTTTCTCTACGATGAAAAGAACAGAATTGAAAAAATTCTCCTGTAAAAAAATTGTATGACACCGAAGTGTACCATTATACATTGTGATTTTTATACACTTCACTATAGACCTCAGTATCTGGTATAAATTTCAATTTGCTTGCTTGTTCCTGAGAAAATTGGTGGTGACGAACGGACTAACAGACGGACAAGAGAGTGATCTTATAAACCTTTTTTACCTTTTTAGGTATGGAACCCTAAAAACAATTTACTAATTTAAATATAAACATACAATAATGAGAATATACTTACATGCATACTTCTAAAATAAATATCACTACAATACATGTAATTTTAATGTGATTTAAAATAACTAGGTACAAAAAAATAGTGTTCTATCACTTTGTTGTTTGTTGATATTCGTGTACAGTGGGCGGCAGGGAAATCGCATTGCACCCCCTTTCATTGCCTGGGGGTGAGATTTCTCTGCAGCCCACTGTACAAGATATGTAATAATCTCTGTTTTAGTTGAAAGAATTATGGTGCCAGAGCAATTTATACAGCTGGTCTTGGTCCCAGTTTTTGGCAAAAAGTCTTAATGTAAATTGGTGGAACCATGAAGGAATACTGTCTTAAAATACAGGATTTCAGAGGCAGTAAGTAGTCTTGATTTAGGTGTCCCAATGGCTAAATTTTATTTTATTTTCGTATTTCAAACGGTAGGTATAGAAACAAACTATTTTTATTATTTAATAATAGACAGAACAACAATAAGTGTAGTTTTACCCTGCGGTAAATCAGAAAGCTAAGTTGAAATGTGCTGGTGCTACACTGACTCTTAATTGAATTTGTAAGCACCGACGTTGGACGTTGGATGGTAAGGACATTCTGGGGTCCCTTTCGAGTAATGGATTGTTTGATCATGGTTCATTTAGGAAGTCTAAGGGGTCATTAGACCTATTTCTACGAGTCACACCGACTATTTTTGGTCAACCTGGAATTAGATTTTTCTGAAATCTAATTACATCTCATGATAAAATAGAGCAGTGGTAGCCCAGTGGTAACAGCACTGGTTTAAGAATTTTAGATCAGGAGTTGGAACACTGGTTCCGCTCAAAAAACAGTGAAGGAAAAGCTCGTGCATACGGTAGTAGGCCTGCTCATCACCCAACCCGACCCGTGCTGCCTAGTCTTTTCCCAACTATGTTGTGGTCGGCTTCCAGTCTAACTAAATGCAGCTGAATACCAGTATTTTACATGGAGCTACTGCCTATCTGACCTCCACAACCCAGTTACTGGGTAACAAGATACCCCTTGGTAAGACTGGTTGGTTGTCAGACTTTTGGGCGTCAGACGACCCGTACCGACTGTCAAAGATCCACGAATAACAGCCCGGTAAGGGGGCAGTGGTGGCCCAGTGGTAACGGCCCCGACTTACGAGTTGTAGGTCGTGGCTTCGAACCCAGGCAGGCGCTTTACTTTGTGTAAATAATTTCATCACCACTGCTCTCAAAACGGTGAAGGAAAACATCTTGAGGAAACCGTCATGTTTTAGAACCAAAAATTTGAACCCGCACTGGACCCGCGTGGTAGATTACGGCCCACTCCAGAAGCCTCCTCTCACAGAGAGGAGGCTTCTGTCCCAGCAGTGGGAACATTAATAGGCTGATGAGGATGATGATGATGATGTAGAAGGGGGCTTCCTAAGTTCCAAAAAATCGAAGACTTGTGGTACTCACAAATCCACATTGGGATCGCGTGGTGGATTATGACCCACTTCCTCTCACATACAGAAGGTATACACATAGCCCAGCTGTAGGAACATTAGCTGATTATGCGCACTAAGTTAAAAGGTTCCAAACCAACTAATACGTGTAGAATTATAAACATCTACAACTATTAAACCCTCAACTTTAAACAGCAGTTATAATACCCAGGATTATTTGTAACATAGACAATGGCCGAGAACTTATAAAGTTTTAATTACATGAGCAATATTGCGTCATTTGAATCTTAGTTGATACTATTCGAATGCCTAGACGGTATCTTGAATAATAGCGTGACCCTTTAAATTCTGTAGGTGTAATTTCGGGGAAATCTGGCGCTGGTACTGGCCGTTCAGCAGTCCTTCTCTGATTTATTTTCTCAAAGTTTTGGACAGTATCTTTCTCAACCTCTATGGTCAATGATGATGATAATAAATTATGAATTTGTTGGTACAGTACGACACAACTTAGATGTAGCATCGGCAAAATTCGTAAAACCGATCACCATCCGAACTGAGTGCGCCTTCAAAATCACTAATCGCCATTACTGCTTTGGGTGAAAATGATCTTTCGAAAACGCAATAACTTGTAAAGTCTTATAGCCAAATACATTCGTAAAATTGAAATAAATGAATGAAAATTTTCAAATCTATGCTACATCTAAGTTGTGTCGTACTGTAAATATGTATATTATGTTATAACACACCGACTGTGTTCCTCGAAAGAAAGAAAGAAACAAAATATTTATTTGGGACACGCACAGGACTACAAATAGTAATAAAAAACTAAAAAGGAGCATCTAAAACTAACAAAAAAAGAATCTGAATAAATGAAAAAATTACAAATACACAAATACCTGTGCAAGGCTAAAAAGGCATATGCTGCGATATTTAAAAAATAAATACTGCAGCGCTAGTATTCTGATAGAGCCCACTGTGATGCCACGGATACACCTACGGACACATAAATCCCACTAGGGGATTATAAAATTTAGACATAGATTAGGCAGAGGTGTACCTATAGTATCTTCACCCACATTTCACCAGTTATGTTTTAGTGCCACGGAATAAGGGGTAAGCCTATTGCCATCAACCGGGCACAAATCCAAACTCTGGGCCGCTACTGAGAAATGTCTGATGGAAAAACCCAATAATAGTTTTCCCGACCTGGGAATCGAACCCAAGACCTTATGCTGAATAGTAGCGCTTACGACCAACGATCAGTTGGTAAAGATATTAAGTGCAAATTCTTCATGTTCTTTAGCCATAGTGATCGGGGAGATATATGGTTGATTGTCTTGATCAAAAATGTTTAAGGCCATGTAATTGCGTATGGTTTTAGTTCATTTCAGTTGTTTCCACAGATTTTATGTTAAAGGGGATGCGCCAAGGCAGCCCGCGAATTTTTTTTTTTTTTACATTTTTTTATATTTTCTGGTCAGTGTCAGGTTGTATCTTGATTAAAATATGATTTGCGACGGCGATATGGCTTTACAGATTTAGTTCATGTAATCCTATTGAATGACTATTTCATGAAATCATGACATTTGAGGATTATGCTAAGATAAGGAGTTGTATTTCTGATTCTAATGATTATAAATCTGTAAAGCCATGTTTGTTACCATCGCAAATCATAAGTATTTAAATCAAGATACAACCTGACACTGACCTGCAAATTGCAAATAACTTGTTAAACTTTTATATGTTATGAAACTTGAATACGAGGCTTTTGGCTAACTTATATAGGAGTCATAAATGTATTTTTTGAAATGTGCGTTTAGTTTGTGCAGAATAAACAATATTTCTTTCTTTTTCTTTCTTTAAGAAGATTAGAATTTGGCGGGCTACTTTGGCGTATAACCAACCAGCGAGGGCCCGCGTGGTGACTTACAGCCCACTCCCTCCCACAGAAAGGAAGTATCCCAGGAGCGGGAACACAATTATAATGAATATACACTGATTTTATTTATGCAGGTGCAAGTTGTGTGTAAAGTACCTATCCAATTGTGTACGAGATTTCAATATACCATTGTACATTGTACTTGATCGATCTACTCACGGTCAGCCAGACTCTCCGAACTGAATTAATCTCCAACGAAAACAAATGAGCATCACTAATATATAGTTACAACACTGTGATGTCATTACGTTACAGTATGGTATTGTTCAAAGTCTTTAGAAGTGTTAGATTACAACTACTAATAATTAAGTCATCAATAGTCATCTATTGTAAACAATATGTTGTAACGTTTGATTAGATTATGGTAGGAGGATCAGTTAAATACAAAAATAGAGTATTTGGTACTGAAAGAAACCGGTCAAGAGCGAATCGGACTCGCGCACTGAGAGTTCCGTACTTTCATACATAAATATCTTCAGAGAATTTTAACACTGCGCTGCGGTGATGCGGTGTAAGAAATTGCAATTTTAACTCAGCGCCATCTTTTGACCGATAGTGGAACTAATGTTATTTTTGTTGATGATTTCTGAAAAAGTGTGCTATTTAGCTTATTGTAATCTTTACATAAACTTCTATCACATAGAATAATTTAGTATTTTCTACACGCAAACTTCGGAGATAAGGAGGATGGGAACGGTATTTTTTACATATTATATTGCATATTTTTTTTGTCAAAAGTCGAAAATTATCGTTCCTAAAAAAAAATTTTTGAAAATGTGCAAATAGCGCTCTTTCATAATGTTACCCCACCATGTTGATTTTTTAAGAAACCCGTTCAGTCCCATTAGCGACAAAAAAAATGTTTCTTATTTTCAAAATATTTGGGCAAACGTCATCTAAATCTATTCCAAACAAGTTGATAGCATTTGTAGTTCTTGAGACATAGAGCTGTGACAGACAGACGGACAGACAGACTGAGTCGCACCATAAGGCTGCCTGTCAACCGGAGCGGAGAGGAGAGGAGCGGAGATGTGCCAAAATTAATCAATAGAAGCGGAGTTATGATTCTATTGGTTAATATTGACACATCTCCGCTCCTCTCCTCGCCTCTCCGCTCCGGTGGACAGGCAGCCTTATGGTGCGACTCAGTCAGTCTGTCCGTCTGTCTGTCACAGCTCTCCGCTCCAGTGGACAGGCAGCCTAATTGTTTTTTTAGGGTTCCGTACCAAAAAGGTACCCTTTTTGAACGACAATACCTAATGATTGGTTTACGGCCATCGATATTTAGTCCGTCCTCGTCAGTCCGATAATAAAAAAATATTAAACAATAGTTATTGGATATAAGAGTGCAAAGTTGCTTTTTAACCGCGTGTTCAATTTTGATGACCGAGCAAGCGAAGGATTCTAAAATTGAATCACGAGCGCAGCGAGTGATTCAAAATTAGAAGCCTGAGCGTTAGCGAGGGAATCAAAAGAGCACGAGGTGAAAAATCTTTGCACTCGAGTGCAACACGTAACTTTTCATTCCACCTCAGCGAGGAAATGACTAAATGCAAAAAAAAAAACGTTTACAATCACAAGATAGGTACACTTTTATTTCAGTTTAGGTATTAATTACTACATTATAACAGGTAAGTATTACAGAATAATCTTTAAATTATAACAAAATAATACTAAGGTATAATTAAGAAAATTTTAAAGTAACGTTGCTACAGTTATTTAAATTGAGTGTAATATTTTTGTTTGGTACTGTAATATTGGTGTTAGTCACTTGTGTACTGTTTTTCGGTAAACTATCTGTCATACTTAATAGTTGTACCGATTCATCGGATTCCCTTGGCGTGAATGTTGGAGAGAGAGGGAGATGGTTAGGTGTTTCATAACGGCTTATTTTTGATGTAGAAGGGCCAGTCCAAGGATCCGATTGAGGCTCTTTCAGTGTAATGGCTCCTACGATGCCTTCACATATTTTAGACTTATTTTGGATGGAATCCTCTATGTATCCCTCTACAACTGCATTGGACTTCCAGCCTCCGTGGCGCTTAAGGGACAGGAGATCAGCTCCGGAATCAGCCAAAAGTGTGGCTGAAGTTCGTCGGAAACAATGACCCGTGTACAACAGGGGTTCTGGAAGTTCAAGAAATGTTGCTATTTCTCGTGGGATACTGCCAATTTTATTAGTACCCATAGGCTGTCTAACACACTTTCCATTGCGATACTGTAGAAAAAATCGATTGATTGGAGTGTTAGGCGGGCGTAAGGCTTGATATTTCTCAACAATCGTTACGTATTCCTTGCGAATGACGAAGTTGCGGTCTCTTTTTGTCTTTGTATTAGGTAAATTAATTAATAGTAAGTCATCTGAATGTTTCTCAATGTTTTTGACATTAAGTTGTGTTAGTTCATTAGTTCGACATGCTCCGTTTATTCCAATAATAAGAACAACCTGTAACGTAAAGAGTATTGTAGTAGATAAATGAATAAAATTGATATGAACGCATAATTATGCCTATCAACATCTACTAAGTATACTATTTAATTGAGATTAATATACTTAAGTAGATACTGAATGTGCAACTGACTTACTTTTGCCGCCAAATATACGGAATCGGGTGCTTCGTTAAGAAACTTTTCAATATCAGATACTGTGAAAACCTTCGATTTTTTTGGTTGATGACCAGATGAGGCTCTTTTTAAAAATGCCACTAATTTAGGATAGGTATCGATATGTTTGTCTTTTTTCATCTTTATTGTTGCTTTTAGCATCGAATACGTACTCCATAGAGTGCTTGCTTTCTTGTTCTCGGATAATTCTATAAAATATGCCAGCAAAACGTTTTCTGAGAAAGTTTTGGCTCCTTTTGCTAGTCGCCACGTGTTGAACATATCGTACTGTTTTAAATACTTCTCGCGTGATTGTTGAGGGAGAAAGCTCATTTGCGCATTATTAACAGTTTCAGTCAATTCTGTTGGCGTCAAGCAAACTTCCTCGTCGCTAGAATCACTCATTTTAGTTTTTTCACTTGTTTTCAAGTTTCTTGTTTTTAATAAAAGGTTTAACAATGACGTGAAAAAATGCCGCGTAAAGAACCGCGTACAAAGCAAATTGAAAAAAGAACACCAAGAAGGTTCCGAGTCTGAGTTTTAAAAAAAATTAAAAAAAAGTTGTATGATATATTCGGCACCATAGAGGTAGCAGTAAATAGGTTTAATGTTTTTTTTAATTCACAAACTTAGTGCACACGATGTTCTAAATTCAATTTACTTTATCCTCTAGACAATAAAAACGGCTTTTCCACTCAGATATAGAAGATTAAAAATACTCTTTCCGAGATGGTGGGATGAAAATATTTTTTTCCATTATCATTGTATTAATAAAAAAAATACTTAGATAAAACGTAGTTTATAGTTGGGGACTCGCTACGTCACAACTCAGTATAAAATCTACCAAGGCGTGACGTCATGCCACATTTTATCTCAATGTATCGCCGTAATCTTTTGATTACATAAAAACAGAAAAACTACGTGTCCACTATTTTTTTAATAATTTACCAGATGCACAAAAAAAATTTTTGTCATCATGCCTATTTTTGTAGGAGAGAGAACGTCTTTCCTAAAAGTAAAAAAAAAACTTTAATCCCGCAAAGTGGTGTCTGTTGATTTAATGTTTCTTTCATAACCATTCAGAAAGGATTAAAAATACAGAGACTTCAATATTTGTCAGAACACTAATTAATTAGCTCTTTCTTAATGAAAACAAAGTTTAAGGTTTTTAACTTAAAACCGGTTTTTTTTGTTCTAACCGTTCCGCACCACAAAACTACCATAGTTGACCTTTTTATTTTATTTGCCATGCGAGAGTTTATAGATACAAGTATTTTGTTTTTTTTTTACTTGTTTACTATTACCCCGCGTCCTATCTAAGAGCGTTTATCCTAAAAGTTGGCAACGTCGCAAATAGCTGTCAAATATTTACCTGTTTTGATGAATTTAACAATATTTCTTTATGGAACTAAGAAATGTGGCTAACTAGCGAACTAAAATATTGATTATGAAATGCAATAATTAATATACCGGATATTTAGTTTTAGATGTGAAAAAGTATTTGTTTTTCCAAAAGCCTTTTTTACACCAAAAACGGTTACTGCCTACCCCCATAGGAAGAAGGAGTGAGTTTATATAATTATGTTTGTATGTGTACCTACAAAAGTACCTAACATAAGTTATTTGCACTTCTTAACGAATTCCCTTGTTATGTATATCTACCACTACAATGTCATGTACACTTTCATAAACATTGTAATGTACACGAAAAGAATTTCGAATACTCATGCATAATGCAACTGGTCCATTATGAGGTGGACACAAAAGCAACTGCTGCAAATTATTCCCCGTACTTTATACTGTGAAGTAGTAGGTAACGCAATAAAATGGGAACGTCTGTATTTTTCAGTAACGGACATTTTCGTGTACGAAATAATAGTCGAAATAATAAGACAGAATGTTTTTTTTTTTAATTATAACGGTTTTCTTACCCCAGTAGCACACCTCCGCCGCGAAGCCGTAGCAGCGAAACCGCAGTAGTTCAATTCTACAGGCTCGCGTCATTCCGCTACTCGAGTTCCGCTACTCGAATTTCGCGTAGCGGAACATGACGCGAGCCAGTTGAATAGAACTACTGCGGTTTCGCTGCAATGATTTCGCGGCGGAGGTGTGCTCCCGGCGTTAACAATCAATTTTAATTTAAAAAAAGCGAGACCGCAGTAAAAAAAGCGAAACAGCGAAAAAATAAAAGGAAATCATTTTTAAATTGATACCTACAATCTTCTACGAGTACTAACGAGTCTTTTTTTTCTTGTTTGTACTAAATGAGTATCGTGTTATTTGTTTTTGTTTTAAATGCGAAAAAACTTTTTGACAGAATCTTCAGTTACAATTTTTTTTTGTTGGGCCTGTTCCAAAGTCTAATTTTCAGAAATAAATTAGTAACGTGTAGGTACCTAATATGCCATGATTTTAGAGAAAAAATAACAGTGTGCTCTTCAAGATCAAATAGATTGTCTTCTATGTCCAAATACTACAAAAATAACGATATTTTAAATACTTCTTCACATCGCCATTCTTGACTGAAGGCATTTATTTCAAAATACGGTCGTCCAACCCCATAGGTTATTCTTTTAAAGAATCATTTGTGAAATACCCTCGTCTTGTTGATTAAAACGTACCAACAACTGCACTGCTTATTTTTCAACAAACAGTTTGCCCTCACGCGTTTTTCAATAGCCCATAAACCATCAATAACTTTCTGTTTCTATACAACTTCACTATTCATTCCTAGACAATTCTGAAACCAGTGCCATTCAAAACAGAAGAATATTCACCAATACTTAGAAAATCAAACAAAACGAGACACCAATAAAAATAAATAAAGACCTCGAATAAACAACGGAATAAACGAGTAAACGAATAAACCCCAAACTGCTGTCGTTATTCAAAATATTCATGAGATTTCAACCCTAAGAATGCCACATTCGGAGTTCGAGCGCAAATTCTTGATGCGGTCTGAGTGACCGCGGTCTAGTTGGAACCAGTTCGATCTGGCTTGCGGCGGATTAGGGCTGCCAATAAACAGATTAATAGATTAATTATTGATGTATTTGTGTTTGTAATTTATAGTTTATCGTGGTGATAAGACAGTCTATTTTCGTCTTTATGACGAAGTTAATAAGAAAGGGCTAAAAATAGTCCCGCGTCTGTGTATTAATTTGTTTGACGGGATTTAATTTATGTCAATTTACATGCTTCGTAGATTCTATTCGAACCTTTGCTGATTGACGCCTTGTTTTGAGGATCTTAGCAACATAACATCACACCTGTAATCTCCGTAGGGTTAAGCAGAGGTGTACCTGTAGTACTTACACCCACGTTTCGCCAGTTACGTTTATGTCCCATGTAATAGGGGGCGAGCCTATTGCCATCAACCGGGCACAAATCCAGACTCTGGGTTGCTACTGAGAAATTCCTGATGAACCCAATAACACTTTTCCCGATCGGGGAATCGAACCCAGGACTTCAGGCTTAGCAGTAGCGCTGGCCACCACTAGACCAAGGAGGCAGGAAAAATGTTAGTTGTTATTTTTCCAGTTAATGAATTAATCATTTATGCTGAGCCCTTTCATCAGTATTTTAAATATATTTCCCCAATTAGTCTGGAACCTCAGTATTTTATAATAAAAATATTATTTTACATGCTGATCCAATAATGTGGTTGTATAAATAAAAGTCGGCTTGGGATATAAATACATACATATTTATAATATTTTTAACAATCAAATAAGTCGTTCACATGAATAAAACGCGAGAGTTTGCGTGTTTATGGAATTACAATGAAATGCGGTTTTATTAAAATAAATGCACATTATAATTAAATGCTACAAATAATAATATGTGCATGCATAATGTTCAGTTAAATAAGCAACATAACAACTGCGCTTTCTCGTGGAATAATCACATCCTTCTCCAAGTGGAATGAAGTGATTATGCTCAGATTATGGGCAGAAGTATCCTTATATCACGAAACGATCTGCTTCATGTAATTATTATGGCAATTGTATAGTAGACTAGCTTCAGCCCGTGACTTCACTCGCGTGAAATTTCTTGTTGCCCTTCGTTTTCGCTTAGCATTCTTTTAGACTTTTTTTTCTTTTTGGTTGGCTCGTAAAGCCTGATATTAAATAGCGTATAGCTTTCCTATTGGGCTATGAAATGCATATTTTTTTTAATCGACTGTTATTTCCAGAGAATAACGCTTGTTTGAAGGCGTTATTCTCTGGAAATAGCAGTCGATTAAAAAAATATGCATTTGATAGCCCAATAGGAAAGCTATAGCACACAAAAAAAAACAAATTCTTCAGCTTTATTATTAGTATAGCCCGCGTAGAGGTCGAATATTATCCCACGGGAACATACTACCGGGATAAACAGACAGACAGAATTTCTTTAGGATTTATAACATCAGAATGGATACTCATAAAAAACATGATTTATCAGGATAAAAAAATCGCTAATTTTTATTCCAATAATATTACCGGGTTATTTTATGAAGATAAAGGTTTGTATTTTTATTTACAGTCGGAGGATTAAAAGGGCTAATTCTATCAAATTCATCAATTTGATATTACTCTTCATAATACTTATTATGTAGAACTTTTATATTATGTTACTTGCTGCTACGGAACTCTTCATGGGCGAGTCCGACTGGCACCTGGCCGCTTTTTTTTTAAATGCACCATCTATGTTAGGTGAAAGCATCAAAATTTTTATTTTTCTTTGCTGGTCAGTACCTATCAGGTTGTATGTTGATCTAAATATGATTCGCGGCCGTATCAAATATTTGTTACGGTACAGGTATCCCTATAGTACATGATTCTAAACCCCCCTGCGGAGAAATATTTCGTAGGTTATTAAAAAAAAAAAATAGTATGTTATGTTATGTCATAGAAAAGTGCAATACCTACGCGGTCAAAATGTATGGAACAGCAGATTTTTTTTTAAATAACCGACGAAAAATTTCTACGCAGGGGGGTTTAGAATCATGTACTGAATCCATGGTAACTGGCTTCGCGTCGATGTCCCTGCCACCCTGTATAATTTAGTAAAATCCAAACTAAAAAATATAATTGCCCCAAGTGGGTAGCAACATTTTATATTTAGAAAAAAAAATCGACTGTTGTTTAACTTTCTGCAGAGGCATTTTTATCACGCCAAAATTTTCTGTTTGGGAAATTCACCCGAGTAAAGAGCGCGTTACTTCGTGACATAAAAAAATCCTTATCGAATTATTTTACTTGTGCATAAAGTTTTAATAAATAAATAAAGCAATTACGGGATCAACTATATATAAAATGGACTATGCTAAATCGCTGTCCTATTTTAAATTGGATGTAATTATAAGATTTACATTGTGATCACGATCACGTTTAATTACGATTAAATACGCGCAGCAGAGGGTTAAAGTCGATGGCAATTTGTTTGTAGGATTTTGTGTTGCTTTAATTAGGCATTTCTAGTTAGGCTTTAGGTCCAGTTTAATTAAGGCGACGATAATCGACTCTTAATGATTTTATACTGAAGATCACGTCTAAACGAGTAGTGCTAATTATTTGGAAAAAAATTATGTTAAATTAGAGCACTTTCTTAATAACTTAATATATTAGATTATGTTTCTATTACATAGTGAAATTAATTTGTATAGTTATGTGTAACGCGGATAGAAAACTGAGAATCACGGAAAATTTAAGCATATTTTTCTGAAACCTTTACCATTTTAAAGATAATTTAATTATATTGACCTTTTAGTGTACGTGTTTTATTAAAATACCTTTTGTTTTATGTAAAATAAATTAATAATGCGTCTAATTTGGGACAGCACTCCTTGATGGGCGAGTCCTATTACTGGCTGGGCATACGACGCAGTGCGTGAGCTCAGTACAGAACTCGAAAGCTACCACTCAAGGTTCTGGCATATATTATCTGCGTCTTAAGTAGAGTAGAGCCTCGAGGGCCTAGTTGGGTAGTAGTAATATTTCAATTCTACGTACATTTTAGACTAGCTTCATAGTTTTAATCTTTCCTGTGACTTTGTATCAAGATGACACCACTGTCGTGTGTCCTGATGATTCAAATGTCACTGTGATCAGCTTTACTTTTCAAACGAGTTTAAAATAACGCTATTTCACTTCGACTTCGCACCGTACCTTTTCGGGCAACACTACCCTTTTACTATCTTGTGTATTTTTGGGAGGGATGTTAATTTCATTGTAAATTGATTCAAAGTAGGAAGAGAACTTATATTTTTTTAAATGCACCAAACAACGTTAGATGAAAGCGTCTAGGTGGCCCGGGAAATTAAAATTTTCTTAGCAATTTCTTTGCAGGAATCGCGGCCGTATCAAATATTTGTTTTGGTGCACGTATCCCTATTATACATAGGGATACCTGTGCCTAACCCTTCGGAGAATACAGGCGTGAAGTTTTTTTTTTTTCTCCTAAAGCCATTGAACTCACAAAACTAAAAGGTACTCCATACTACTGTAAGTTCAATCAGTTAGAATGCATTATATCAATGTCATCGATCTCCTAAAGCCCTTGCAACCTTTCGACCTCATCGATAAGCTTCTTACAAATCCTTTCAACGAATGTTCCTGAAAATATTTGGGAGGTCTCCATTTTTCCACGGATTTTGTGAATAGATATATAATACTAGCTGCGCCCCGCGGTTTCACCCGCATAAGTCTCGATCCCGTGGGAATATCGGGATAAAAAGTATACTATGTCCTAACCTAGATCATGGTCTACGCATGTGCCAAATTTCATCTACATCCGTTTAGCCGTTTTAGATAAAAGCGTAACAAACAAACAGCCTCAGTTTCGCATTTATAATAGGTATTAGTTAGAATTTTATTTCGTTACAGCTAACAATACAAAAGTAATAATGAAATAATTCACGAGAAGCCATTTACAAACCTAGTTACCAATACACTATTCTTGTATTTATGATTTGTTATTGAATAACTATTAACTATGCATAACAAAATCGAAGTAAAGCATTACAATAATACAATCGATACACCAATTTTCGTCGCAGCTTTAAATAAGCAATTGCGTGACGTATGTGGAATCATTATCAAGAATATAATAGATTGGAAAGCATTTATTTGTCAAAATATTGTATAAAGTTGTACGTGCATTATGTATCACGATCATAATATTCTCCCGTTTCCGGCGTACAACCATACAAATAGTTTGGAAAATCCAAAAGTGCACGCCTCATAACACTCATTCATAAACGAAAAAGAAATTCTTAACGTAGTTTCTAACAAAAATTAACAATTTATCACTTTTCATGAAGTATGTTTTGACTGCTGTTTTACCCATCAATATGGGCAAAATTTCTAACCTCGCAATCCTTACGTAATGTCAAAGACTATTCATTTAGATATTTACGTTGTGGGTTGCTAGACAACGACGTCAAGTCAAGGTTGGAAATATTTAGATACAGATATTATATTTTAGTTAGTATTTTATTAATTATAATTAAACTACTTTGAATAAAAGAGCCATTTTCAATAGGGTTCCTTCTATGGCTGAAACGAATGTATGAAAAAAAATTGACTCAATTAATTGATTTTATCGCAAGCTACAATGTTTTCAGGTTTCATACATTGAAGGACAGGATGTTTTTTTAAACTGTTTGATGTTTTTTTCATTTCTGCTGCATTAAATCAATTGTTACACAGTAGTGTTGTACAGTATTAATCTCCATTTAATCATCTATACAATGGTATATAAATTAAGTAGGTCCTGTGTACTAGCAGGAGTGTAACAATAAAAACAGTTGCAGAAATGGGGCAAATTTTTTTTTTCGATCTTATAGCACACGCTAATGCTTCGCATTATGAGTCGTGCAATAAATGTATCCCCAGGTAAGATATATTCAAGTCCTTGTTTTCAAGTATATCTAATTAAATAAACATCACTTTATTGAAGTGTAAATAAAGTTGACTTTAGACTGACTAGTACTGCTGAAAAACTCATAAAACATATGTAGTTGTAGCGCAAACTGAACCTTAAGTGTATTAGTACCTTCTCACCTACCCTACACACTTGCAGTGATGACGTCACGTTGGTCCATGTAGAATGAAGTTCAGGAACTCCATTACAGGTGCGATATTGTTACTTACAGCAGTTCACGATTACATTGTAGGAAACTGAAGCTCGTGTTAGGTTAAACTTTTTGAAGTTCACGATTTGGGAATTACAAGTGTGATGAACATAGATTGCAGTGGTGGGTGGCCCAGTGGTAACGGCCCCGACTTACGAGTTGCAGGTCGTGGGTTCGAACCCAAGCAGGCGCTTTACTTTGTGTAAATAATTTCATCACCACGCTCTCAAAACGGTGAAGAAAAACATCGTGAGGAAACCAGCATCAGCAGCAACCAGCGTCTTAGAACCAAAAATTCGAAGACATCTACCAACCCGCACTGGGCCCGCGTGATAGATTACAGCCCACTCCCTCTCACAGAGAGGAGGCCTGTGTCCCAGCAGTGGGAACATTAACAGGCTGATTATAGAGTTATAAACGTAGATTATATTTTTGTATTTAAAATTGAATGAAACTCTGAATTGTGTTTGTTCTGAATAGTTTTATGAGCAATTTTGCATACTCCTTGTGAGGCTGACACGATGAAATTATACGTGTATCTTAACTCTGATAAAATACAATAGACGACGTATATTTAGTCACCTAATCCGCTTAACTGGTCGAGTCATAATTCTACTCGGTAAGAAATCGACGCGTGTTTCACCTCTCATCGAATCATCCTCAGGGTGACGATTAACTTGTTGCAAACCCAGACACGACGTTTTGCCACCGTGAAACACGTGGCCTTTGTTTCACATGCCGTCGACAAATACCTCTCAGGCCGGTTTCATCACGATGTTTTCCTTCACCGTTTTTAAAGCAAGTCATAATTATATAATACGCACATGAATCCGAAAAGTCAGAGTTGCGTGACTTGGGTTTCGGCAGTTAGAGGTAAGATAGCCAGCTCCTCTGTGGTTGAGGATTCCGGGTGAAGCTCGCTTCCACTTTCGGCCTGATCATCACTTACCATCTGGAGATGCAGGCCAAGAGGCAGTACTGGTTAAAAAAAAAACAAATTACCGGCGACTACTGAAAAAATACTTCCATAAAAATGGATCTCTATGTCCTTGTTAAAATATTTATCAACCAATTTCTCTTATCCAATGACGGTAATATTATATCACTTCTTCATAGAACTGTCACAAATTCATAAAATCAAATGTAATAAACCATTCAAGTCCAAGTTCCCGAAACGGTAGGGTCACAGACACTGTCAAAGTTACCCACTTACAATCAGATAGCTACATAATTTATACGCTGCCCCACCGACGCCGACATCGGTACTTATTGGTACTTCGTGGCACATGGACGCTCACCAATTAAATACCGGAATAGATTTTAATTGGTGATTCGTAACAGTTTATTTTTTAAAGTCAGAAAATTGATTCATGTTATTGATTAAGACGCAGATAATTATATACCAGTGACCTTGAGTGGATAGCTTACGTGTTCTGTACTGAGTTTGCAACGCGTCGTACGTCCAGTCAGTAATAGGACTCGCCCATCAAGAAACGCTGTCCCAAATTAGACGCATTATTAATGTATTATACAAAAACAAACGGTATTTTAATAAAACACCTATACTAATAGATTAATAATTAAATTATCTTTAAAATTGTGAATTGGTTTAATTTAATTATATTTAAAAAGTAGTTTTTTTTTTATTCTCCGTTTTTTATCCGCGTTAGAAATAACTTTACAAATTAATCTCACTTTGTAAAGCTTTGTGCAGACAAGCGCGACATGTCGCGCAACGCGACACCGCGTTATTGTTATACCGTGAAGTTTTCTTAGAAATTGTAACGTTCGTGTCGCGTCGCGCGACAAGTCGCGATGGTCTGTAGAGACTTTATATTAACGTAATTTAAAATATTCCTATATTAAGTTATTAAGAAAATACTCTAATTTAACATACTTAATTATATTATTTCTAAATCTTTATCCTCGTTTAGACTTGATCTTCAGTATAAAATCATTAAAAGTCGCGAATACCGGTGCTGTGCGAGTCGGACTTGCATGAGAAGGGTTTCGTACCACCGTCCAACATTGAGCAAAAAAAGATGACCTTAAAAAACTTACTAAATACTTATAACATCGTTCAATTAATAGAGCAGTTAGCGGTGAAACTTAAAAGATAAAGTATCTAAAGTGGTAGTGAATATTAAACTTTAGGATTCAGTTTGTTTTTTAATTCAGCCTTTGATACAACTTTACTGTTTTGTAATAAGAGCATTAAAAATTAAAAGAGTTCGTTTTTAGTAGCAAAATATTTTTTTAAGTATTTTTAATATTTTGGGAAGAATATTCGGCACACGGCTCTTTGCTATTTATCCGTATTAAAGAAGTACGATAGGTACCATCAGCTGCCTTGCCTTTCCCCAACTAAGTTGCGGTCGGCTTCCAGTCTAACTGGACGCAGCTGAATACCAGTATTTTACATGGAACAACTGCCTATCTGACCTCCACAACCCACTTACTATGGGTAAAAGATACTTACTCCCTACTCAAGATGCTTACCTTCTTGGTAAGACTGGTTGTCAGACTTTCAGGCTTCTAACTACCCGCAACGACAGAAAATGATTTACGAAGTACTGCTGGGACCAGAGGCTTATCGTGCTTTCTGAGGCCTCCCCTGCAAAATCGTAACCCTCGTTTTTGCTTCGCCGTACCTACTCGGGTAAAAATACGATACATTTTGTTTCGTGCAAATAATGTTTTAACTGAACGTTTTTCATAATTACGTATGGTATTAATTACTTGTGTGTTTTGTATCAATTAAAATCAAAATTCCATACCGCCATGGTTAACAACGTATCAGCTTTCATGTGTAATTATTTAGCGTTTTTTTTTTGTGAAGCTAACAGGTAGGTACATCCGTGATTTTCATTACGAAAATGTCTAGATTAAAATCATAGTGAGTTCAATCTCCAATTAATATTTTTAATTAATAACTAAGCACCCAAAAGTACATACTTGTCTCGAGCAGTAGAAAACTGGGTTGAATAGAGACAATTTCCGTTTGCAATAGTCCAGTACTTAGTAGGTACAAAAAAAGCATAATCAACCTAAACCGTTCCCACTGCTGGGACATAGGCCTGCTCTTTGAGAGGGAATGGACCAGCACGCGAGCCCAGTGTTATTCTTTTTCAGATAGTCGATCGGTTTTGATGTTTAGGCTCGAAAGATAGAACTCTGAAGCTTCATATTCATTGGTAATAAGGCTTCTGACCACTTTTCAAATAAGTACTGGAATGTTTCAATTCTTTCTCAATTCAACCCCATAGTAACCGACTTCCAAAACGGAGGAGGTTATATGTTCGACTTTATGTTTTTTATTTTTTATTAGTATGTTTGTTTATCGATAGTTTCCTCAATTGTATACTGATTTTGACAATTCTTTTTTCATTTGGTAGGGACGCTTGCACGGTAGTCTCATATAAATTTTACAAACTTTGCTTGGGTAGTTTTTGAGTTAACTTCAATACTATGTATTTTTCCTACTTGTCTATGTGGATGATGTTATAATGATCGGTAAATAGGCGCTAATAGTGCAACCTGCACTGGGCTCGCGTGCTGGTCCATTCCCTCTCAGTGCACAGGCCTCCTCTCTGTGAGAGGGAGTGGGCTGTAATCTACCACGCGGGCCCAGTGCGGGTTGGTAGATGTCACATATCTTCGATTTTTTTGGTTCTAGGACATGACGGTTTCCTCACGATATTTTCCTTCACCGTTTTGAGAGCAGTGGTGATGAAATAAGAGTGCCTGCCTAGCTTCGAATTTACGACCTACAACTCGTTAGTCGCAGCAACCCCTATTTATATATTTAGTTCATTATATAAGCAACCATACAGTACACCCTACCGGGGTGTCCAGTAGTAGAAAAAACAACTTCTTACAAAAAAAAAAACAACAGACTTCCAAAAACAAACACTACAAAGTGAAAAATTATTTTTATTGCGTAAGTCGGTGTCTTTGTTGTTTTGAATTTTCTTTTTTTGTCGATTACCGCCTATTTACCGATCATTATAACATCATCCACATAGACAAGTAGGAAAAACACATAGTATTGAAGTTAACTCAAAAACTACCCAAGCAAAGTTTATAAAATTTATATGAGACTACCGTGCAAGCTTCCCTACCAAATGAAAAAAGAATTGTCAAAATCAGTATACAATTGAGGAAACTATCGATAAACAAACATAACAATAAAAAAAAAACATAAAGTCGAACATATAACCACCTCCGTTTTGGAAGTCGGTTACTATGGGGTTGAATTGAGAAAGAATTGAAACATTCCAGTACTTATTTGAAAAGTGGCCAGAAGCCATATTACCAATGAATATGAAGCTTCTAAGTTCTATCTTTCGAGCCTAAACATCAAAACAGATCGCGTATCTGAAAACTAATAATTTATCAAACAGAAACGAAAATATTCATCCTAATTAGTACCGAAAGCAGAGCGCTTGCAATATAATTAATTAATTAGTTATTATTTATCCAAATGAATAACTTCATTTTCACTTCTCAACTTTTCCTGCAACGACCACCTACATGTGGAAATAATTCGAGTTGGCTGTCCAACTTGCTCTTTGTTCAACATTTAGTGGCAGTTCCTCCATAGTACAATTAACAATGAGCTACATATGTACACCATATTGTTAATTCCCAAGGCAGAGAATAATGTTGTACACCCACATTTCGCTGATTGTGAATTAGAACCCTTGTTATTGTAGGTTAGTCTGGGCCATTTACTGTAGAACATTCCATCTCAAAAGTGAGGCTGAAGAAAAGAACGGTAGAATTCGTATTTTGTAATTAACTATACATACATACATAAACTCACGCCTTCTTCCCGCATGGGGATAGGCAGAAACTACAGAACGCCACTTGCTACGATCCTTACATACTCCTTTTGCCTCGTTTACGTTCATACATCTGGTCATACCCGCTCGCCGGTTGCGAGCACCACGCACCTGTCCTTTCTGAAGAACATCACCAATAAGGTCAGTATATGTCCTCCTAGGGCGTCGTAATTAACTATACTTCATTTGAAATAAGATTAGACATTTAAATAAACCTTTTTTACAGTCCGTTCAACCAATTTTGACTTCTATATCTATCGTACGCTTAAAGATGGCATTAAAAGCAAAAGTGGGTACAATACCAACTGCCACCAACGCAATAGAAGTTAAAATCGGTTGAACGGACTATAAAAAAGGTTTATTTAAATATCTAATCTTATTTGTCGAATAGTTCAGCTCAAGACCGGTAAACTAGCAAGTATCAGGTAGCCCATTAGGACTTACGACAAATAGGTACAGTACGACACAACTTAGATGTAGCATCGGCAACATTCGTAAAACCGATCACCATCCGAACTGAGTGCGCCTTCAAAATCACCAATCGCTATTACTGCTTTAGGTGAAAATGATCTTTCGAAAACGCAATAACTTGTAAAGTCTAAGGGTCGGGCCACACCTGCCGGACGTTCCGCGACGGAACGCTCCGTCGCGTCATATTTCTATGGACGTAACGTTCGGCTGATGTGTCATAGGTAACTTGAAAAACATTAGGAGCGTATTCAACCGAACGTTCCACCGCGGAACGTTCGGCAGGTGTGGCCCGACCCTTATAGCCAAATACATTCGTAAAATTGAAATGAATGAATGAAAATTTTCAAATCTATGCTACATCTAAGTTGTGTCGTACTGTATGTTCATGTACTGGCCTCGGGCGTTTCAACGCGTAGGCCTTTAAATTTCGTGTTTCACAGCCGCTTAATACCTTCATAATTACCAATTTTTTTTTTCTACTCTAAAATTTTCTGATATATCAGGGTGATAAAAGCCTTGATACGTTAAAAAAAGATAGGAGTCCCATTGTCATGATATCTGTATTTAGAATTAGAAAAGCAATTCTTAAATTAGAATATGTGGGCCATCATTAATATTATCGTATGCTTAACATTTAAAATAATTTCTAGAAAATGTTGATTGTCTAGAGATTCCTATTGTAAATCAGCAGACCTTTGTGTCTTTTTGTTATGTTATAATTCGGATATAGGTTGTTTATTTTGACATCTAGAGTTCTATTCTTATTCCATGCAGATATTTAACCCACGTATTAAACCAACAATAATTGGCGGAATTATACTTTTCATTGACAAAGGATATTTTCCGTGAAAATCTTTGAGCTTACGTCAAGTTTTGCAGACATCAAGGGGCCTACAAACGCCTACAGTATAACATGACTTTCAAATTGCGTCATCATTACAATAAACAATCAATAGTTTATGTGATATACTAACATTATAAGGAGCGGATTTTTTTTTTGTTTTTATGAAGAGGGTAATCTCCGGAACTACCAGTCGGAATAGAAAAATTATTTTTGCATTGAATAGCCCAATTCTTGAGGAAGGTTATAGGCTATGTAACATCGCGCTACGACCCTTAGGTACCGAGCAATGAGAAAAAAAAGTCAGAAAGAACGCTAAGCAAAAATCAAGTATAGCGCGGGCGGGCGATGCGATGCGACTGTGAGTCGGGGGCCGAATTCTACGCGGACGCCCGGACGAAGTCGTGTACGCACCTCGCGGCTGTCGGCAACCCACTGAGATATGGGTCGCGTGAACTCGCGTGCGACTCGGAGGTCTGTAGGTAGTTAGCGCGCGTAACTACATGCCTTATCTGGTTATCTGTGCCACCCCGCCAGTAAAGGAGGTACAATAGGCTGGTCGTTTAGCGTCGTTTGCAAGACAATGGTCTCACCTTACACAAGACAAAACTGTTCTTTCCTGGATTGAAGGCAGAGAGACTGACGACTTACCTATAGGGCTAGCATGAACGTGCGGAATAAAGGAGATAGATAGAATTTTGTCTGTTCCGTTGGTCTAGTGGTCGCAAGCGCTACTTAGCATAAAGAATGCTGAGCATAAAGAATGTCTCAGTAGCAGCCCGGAGTCTGGATTTGTGCCCGGTTGATGGCAATAGGCTCGCCCCCTATTACATGGGACTTAAACTTAACTGGCGAAATGTAGGTACTCCTCTGCCTAACCCTTCGGGGAAGACAGGAGTGATGTTATCCTATCCTATACTATTAAATGAGCAATATTTATATTTGTAATATGATGATGATGATGATGATGAATCACGTTCTCCTGAACGGCTCTAACGATTGCGATGTAAGTTGCAATATGGGGGTTTACAGGGGCAAAAAAACCATCTACCTAGGTCTCATATCTGGGAAAATCTGTTTTCTCTGTTTTCATCTGAACAGAGCTCAATCGTCCAGGTACTGTTTTATAAATACGTGCAAAAGTAATTTGCAAAAAAGTGACTGTATAATATATAGGTAGTCAATTTAGTCACTTTCAGTAGGCCTAGCACGACTGTGCGCAATAAACGTAACGCAAATTCGAAAGATTTTTGCAAATTACTTTTGCACGTAATTACTCGTACAAAAAAGTACCTGGACATCATTTATGATGCCCCAGAGACATAGGTGAAATTAAAATGTCATATTGTCATTATCTGCCTAGCCTTTTCTCAACTTTGTTGGGGTCAGCTTCCAGTCTAACCAGATGCAGCTGAATACCAGTATTTCTACTATACTTTAAATTAAATAGTACTCCAAAATGTCATACTTATTATTAGGGATGGGCCGAATGTGGTTTGAACCGAATACGAACTTCGGCGAATGATTCGGTGAAAATAAAAAGTTTGGCCGATCTTTGGCTATTTTCATGGCGCTTTATCGAGAGTCTTATCGCCTCCTGGAAGCTCCGTATTATTATGAGCGACTTTTCCCAGAGGCAGGAAATATATAGGTAGTATGAACAAAAACGTTATAGATTCTTGCCAGATAACGCAGAACTTTGTGTTTTTGCACCATAACCTTAAAGGGTATTTTTTTAAATACCAATAGGTAATAAGATTTTATTATAAATCTAATACAATTTTAAAAAAGAAAAGTGATTTTTGGCAATAGTTATTGCAAATAGAGGTCGACATTCTGATAATGTTTAACAATAATAAAACAATAATAAAACTTAACAGCCTTAATTACGTAGTATTATATTATCTGTACCATAATGTTGGCGTCTCTTTACTTGTCACAACGATGCCATAGAGTACCACACCACAGACACTAAAGGCATCGACAAGTATTCAATGTTACGTCGGGTGCAGACACACGGACTACGTACAATTTTTTTTTTAAATGTATTTCTGTATTTGATGGTGTCACCTTGTTTCGCAGACAGAAATTACATAGAATTTCGTTTCGCACCAAAATGTTTCATATTTATTTAGTTCTTATATTTTTATTTCGAATATTATTGTTTCAACAACTATTTACTTGGATGAAACATTATTTCACAGAAACACAATTCAATGAATTTTTAATCACATTTTGGGTGCCGCGGCAGCGGCCGGCGAGCGCCACATCGAAATTGGTTGCAGTATCAAGATTAGGGCACTCCAACAGATGAACCGCTTTCATATAACTATACTACGGTATATAGTGTGTGTGTGAGTGTGTAGTGTATTGTCTTTTAATATAACTATTAGGGCACTCCGACCATATAGGTTAGGTTAGGTTAGAACTGTGACCAACTACGCGCGAGCCGAGCGAGCGAAGCGAGCGGTGCCGCGGTAGCGGCCGGCGAGCGCCACATCGAAATTGGTTGCAGTATCAAAAATATAGGGCACTGGGGATTTTCTTGGTAATAAGCTTTATACTAACTAAACAGTATGAGAATAAAGAATATTTGATTTGTTATTCTATGATATGAATATCGAAACTTTTAATTTTATTTGTAACAAAAATCAATGATTAAAGTTTATTCAAAGTAAGTATTCTGCGTATTGATTATTCTGTGAAATGATAATACCTATATGAAAAATTTTATGTGAAACGAAATTCTATAAAACTATTTTCTATAAAACAACGTACAACCGTATTTGATACATATAATTTATTTCTTATAATTTAGTACCTATTTACCTATTTCTGTATCTTTCCGTGACATCACTGCGGGCCCTATCAAAATACTTTCTTTCAATAAATTAATGCTTATTATTTTACTGGTTTACTTTTATTACTTTAGATAAAACTGTTCAGTTATTTTAACATTTTCTTGTATTGAATGTTCGGCAAAACGCCAAATAGCTGCTTAGACCTAGCAATATTGAATGTATGCTATTGTAGAAAGGATACTTTCATTAGAAGTCCCCAGACGCGACGACCGACGCTAGGATCAAAATATTACCTACAACTTATGTTAAGCATAAAGGGCCAATACATATAATTTTTTTACGTTTTTGAGGTTTTTGTTTGTGTCGGGGATTTTTTATTATTTTTATTAAATTTTATTATTAACTTGACATTGCAATACATTTGTTTGTAGTACTTTCTAGGATGTTCTAACTAATATTATAAATGCGAAAGTGAGTTTGTTTGTTTATTTATTTGTTACGCTTCCTCGCTAAAACGGCTAAACGGATTTGGATGATATTTGGCACATGATGGGTAAACCATGATCTGGGTTATGACTGGCTTTTTATCATGATATTCCCACGGGAACGAGACATGCGGGTGAAACCGCGGGGCGCAACTGTAGATTTTTTCTATTATGACATAACTTTATGAGATAACTAATATTTCGTTTTCTTTAGACCAAACTGCTTTTCCATTAATTAGAGAGCTGTGGTGACCCAGTGGTAACGGCCCCGATTTACCAGTTGTAGGTCGTGGTTTTGAACCCAGGCAGGCTCTTTACTTTGTGTAAATAATTTCATCACCACTGCTCTCAAAACGGTGAAGGAAAACATCGTGAGGAAACCGGCATGTTCTAGAACCAAAAGATTGGAAGACATGTGACATCTACCAACCCGCACTGAGCCCGTGTGGTAGATTACAGCTCACTCTCTGTCGAAGAGAGGAGGCCTGTGTCCCAGCAGTGGGAACATTATACGCTGATTATGCTTTTCCATTCAACTTTGCAATATTAATATATTCAGTAATTACATTTTTTTACATAACTATTTAAACTATGTATATACAACTAACTATTATTATATTGTGTACAAGTACGTAAAGGAGAAAATAAAATTAAAAAATCTTGCAGTCTGAGGACTGCTCATAGAAGTGAAAACTGCAAAGGTTGACTGGTAGAAAATGCCTATGGCATTAAGTCCGCCTCTGTACATCTGTGCTTAAAGTGTTAAATAAATAAATAAATAAAACTAAGTAATTTTTTGACTTTCACGTTGATGTCTTTCGTTCGAGCGTCAGGTGACAATGACGCGAGTTCTATGATTTCTGTTCACCCAAACAGTGCTCAACGCGCCTAAAGGAGTTTCACTTCAAAAATATAAAGGGAAGGCCTCATTGGGCATTAAAAAATTCGTCGGCATCGCTGTCAGCGAGGAAAGGGCCCAAAAGGCTGGCAGCGTCGCCACGTTGGATGGCAATACTGATTTTTTGGCCTAAGAATTTGCCAGCTCTGTGGTCACATGAAGAGTCGGCCAACCGCTTGGCGATGTCCTTTGCATTTCTCGATCTATTTTTACTTTGACCTTCTCTCTCGAGTGGCAATGCCACTTACGTGTCAAAGATAACCTATTAATAATCAAGACATAGAGGAAGCGTAGTCATTAGTTAGTAATGCCAAGGAAATTGTTTGCGCCCGCGAAACGAGCCCTTATACAGTTTAGTGCCGATTGCCAATTAATAGTTTACCGTGTTTTAGTATTTTCGTGGTGTAGTAGTTGTTTTGATGGGTATGTTTTTTGTTTTGTAGATTCGGGAAAAAGATACATATTTCTTACTACGGATTTTTTTTTGTTTTGTACTAACTAGGATCCTTCTGTTAAAACCTTCAACTAAGCTTGTTCAAGGTGTACCTACACTCCATTTGAAAAAAGATTAGACATTTTAACTAAACCTTTCTTACAGTCCGTTCAACCGATTTTGACTTCTATTGCGTTGATGGCATGATAAATGACAGCTGCAGTTAATAGTTGGTATCGTAACCACTTTTTTGCTTTAAATGCCAAAGTCAAAGTCAAAGTCAAAGTCAAATCATTTATTTCAAATAGGCCCTTGAAGGCACTTTTGAACGTCAAAATTTTACAAAATAAAGTATTGATTCTACCGCCCCTTCCAAAAGGTAGTTTTCGTATGGAGAAGAATGGGCAAGAAACTCCACCGTTACTCTTTTAAAATGTTTTACAATATTTTGTATAGGTACATTATTTATATAATTATATGTGAATACGATGCACCTAGAATAAAATTACTGTATAAAGTAAAAAGAATTTAAAGTGGAGCAAACGACAGATAAATTAATTATGTGGTAGATACATGGTGTTCACATATTCACAAACATTGTAAAAATAGACGAATCTACTAAAAAATTACAATTAATAAGTCAGTGTGTGAGGAAGTAATCACAGGATGTACTCGTAAAATCAATGTCATATAATAAAATAAAAAAAAATACAATTAAGTAAGCAACCAGTTTGATTTTGTCTAGACTCTAAATTGTCCTATGGAGCAGGACCAGCATGTTTCCAAGCATTCTTATCTTGGATATAATCCTCTAATCTGTAATATGCTTGTTTACAAAGTGTACTTTTTACATGAGTTTTAAATTTTCTTTCATTTAATTGTAATATATCACAAGGTATTTTGTTGCCGTCCTATGCCTACGGTATAGAAGTCAGAATCGGTTGAACGGACTGTAAAAAAGGTTTGTTTAAATTTCTAATCTTATTTCAAATGAAGTATACATTCAAGTCAATAGTGCAACCGATGGTGTGAGGAATTACCACCTCTTTATGGGCTACTGTGACTCATATTTTACGAGATGCGTGCCGCGGTTTCACCCGGAATAAGTCTCGATACCGTCGGAATATCGGGATAATGACCAAATTTAGGTCATAGTTTACCCCTGTGCCAAATTTTATCCAAATCTGTATAGCCATTTTAGCGTGAAAGCGTTACATTGCTTATAACGCTTTCACACAAATTCACTTAAAAAAATTTTTTAGGATTATTTAAATAGTATTAGTATTTTTCAATTATATATTTGATGATGACCTGGTGAAGGCCGCAGGAATCCGCTGGATGTGAGAAGCACAGAATTGGTCGAAGTGGTAGTACTTGGGGGACGCCTATGTCCAGCAGTGGACGCCTTTCGGCTGATATGATGATGATGACTTATCTTCTTTTTCTTCTAAACTATACAATCGTAACTTCGTAACTAATATTCTAAATGCGAAAGTGAGTTTGTTTGTTGTTTTGCTTGCACGCTAAAACGACTGAACAGATTTGTATGTAATTTGGCACATGGGTAGACCATGTCCTAGATTAGGACATAGGATACTTTTTACTCCAATATTCCTACGGGATCGACACTAATACTGGCATTACTAATGCATACCTCATCTAGCTTAATTTAAACATTTTTTTTAATATGACGTGTAAAAGTGATTCCGATATCCTATTTACAGAATAAACAATTTCATTTCATTTCATTTCATAGCAGTATTCTGAAACTATCAAACGAAATCCTAACATCGAACCTAAAATAAAGTGATTTTTTACTAAACCGACCGACTAGCTATATAAAGGTGCTCCCACACAGCAGTTATATAACGTTATATAACATAGTTTTTAAACAGAACAGGGGCCGTACCATGAACATTTTAAATACTAGCCAAGTACAGGACAGGTCAACTTGGCATTTTAACCTGACAGGTTTTCTATTTGTACCATGAACATTTCAGTCTGACCTGCAATGTATCAACTTCAGACCTGCTACGCTACTGTTGACCGGTACGTCATATTATAAACAAACGTTCGGAAATACTTTTTCGGAATGTTACCGGTTTTACGGTTATATAAAATTAATTTGATAACAGTATAAAATGATCAAAAAAATTAAATAAAATATAAACTAAAATATAAATAAAACTATGTTTCGCAGCAAAAATCTTATGTAACACGATTATGACGTGGAGGCCTTTTAGATGTAAAATAAAGGTACCAGCATCCAGCAACAACACCAACCTACTTGAATGAAAACTTACTAAAGCTATTGCTATTTTCGAACGACTATAGCGTGTCAAATAAATTGTCAACAAGACAAGAATATTTATTGATGACATATAAAAATTGGAAATATAAAAATATTTGATTTTTTTAATACTTAATCACAAGGATTGCAATGGGCCCGTACGTAAAAAGGGCTCAAACTCGAGAAATGTCCCGCATATTGTGGACGGAAGTGACGGAACATTGGAACATGATGTGAATTCTATTGTTGGTGGAGGCATGAGGAACAGGGTGTAAAGTTCACTCTTCTCATGAGAAATGGGAGGCTCCTCCGACCAGACGGGTGTTATGTCTGACGGGGAACTGCCCGAAAGTTGTTATCGGATAATCTTATATATTTATCATGCAAGATTTTTGTAACGTCATGTCTTACTGCGTAGTTCGTATGTAACGGTGTAACCGCTACAGTGCTATCGATGATTCAAGAGGCTGGGTAGCTGTAGTTTGTTTTTTTACTAAGACTACGAATATTGTTTTTACCCAAAACATCTATTAAACATTAAATTGGTTTTTATTTATGTGTATTGTGTTCTTTATTTCTATTTCTTTCACATCTACTCACTCGTACCATTTTTACAACATAAGTAGACGACAAAGAGACGTGTTTTTTTGTGGTCTATAATTTTAAATAATACCACAATAGTATTATATTCACAAATTAACATATACTTACGTTTTTTATTTTAAATTAAAGAAAACAGTTCAATAAAAGTAAGTTTTACACGCCTGCTTAATATGACAGCAGGTCAGCTCAGTTTTCAAGGTTTTACATGTCAAAAATGACTTGATGGTAGAGCCTATCGCAGGTCAGACCAGTGAAATGTTGTCACGTGACCACTGAGCGGCTTTAGTCACGTGATCGCTGGCTCGCCTGTTATTTGACGTGTTCATGGTACAAAATAGCCCGACAGTTCACTTTCCGTCGAAAATTGACCTGCTATAAGAGTGCATGGTAAGCCCCCTGAACCTTAGTACTTCAAAAAAACTATGTTAGAAAATGTTTGTTAACATTTTATAACAGCAGTGTGGGAGCATCATAAGACTAAACTATTGGAGATATTTGATTGAATTTTGGGAACGTAATCCTAACTATTATTAATATGGCAGTGTATAGAGTGCCACCAGTGGCACTCTATCCCTATCGGATAAAGTGCCACTACAGGCACCCTAGTAACACCGCCTCGGCCCGGCCAAAGTACCGCAAGCATTGGATTGTCATTGTCACTGTCACTAAGTCACGTCACTTGGTATTTTGTTTGATTGTCGAGGTTAAATCGCTGTAAAACACCACATTCCCAAAAGATTACATTCTCTTATGCCTAAACGGACCCGGCACGGCCCGCTACCGCGGCACCGCTCGCTACGCTCGCTCGGCTCGTGCGTTGTGTGTTCACAGTTCTAACCTAACCTAACCTAAATAACAAGTGACAGTGACAATGCAACGCTCACGGCACCCTAGCCGGGCCGAGGCAGTGACACTAGAGTGCCACAAGAAACTCGCGGCACTCTATACACTTCGTATTAATATTATAAATGCAAAAGTGAGTTTGTTTGTTTGTGCTTTCACACTAAAACGGCTGAACGAATTATGATGAAATTTGGCACATGAGTCGACCATGACCTGGAAAAGGATATAGGATACATTTTATCCCTATACTCCAACGAGATCAAGACTTATGGGAGTGAAACCGCGGGGAGTAACTAGTGAGACTTAGGAAGTAAAATTGATAATCATTCCTATTGTCGTATTTTACCTATAAGTCAAAATGGCCTTCCCAAAGTCCAGAACAAGAGATTTTCATGGTAGCTGACTCTTGCACAAGTATAGAGAGACCCACAAATCTAGTGATCCATAAGGAATGTACCCTTTGGATCTCGTCGATGATATCAGGCTAAAATTATATTCGACTTTATTTTCGGGCAGACATTGACCGACGGTGCTCCTATAGATATACTTATTAATTAAAATGACGTTAGGAAGGATAAACAGTTGCTATGGTGTTTCGCGGCATTTAAATGTGAGGATGTAGGTTCGGTTCTGACGTTGGAAAAGGTGAAATTAAATTCTCTGATACAGATTTATTTATTTCAGCTATAGTTATATCTAAATATTTTAAGTCTCCTTCCAAAAGTAAAGATACTCGTATAATATCTTAAGGTGCAACTAGTCGCGGGCTCGAACTCAATGGTGGGCCTGGCCAAAAACCACACTGTCTCACCTGGCATCGTGTCCGACAGAGATAGTATCAGTGATGAGCAGTTAGAAGCTGATGTACATGGACAACGTATAGTTCGCACGCACGGAAACACCGTACCGACCAATTTTAGTAAATCGAGCGCGTCAAAAATTACGAAAAGGCCTTTGGAAAAAAGGTTTTTCTGAAATAACCACTGCATAAATCAATTACAAATAAAATTTATTGAAATCTTCGTTAATTTTTCTGTGTCGGTACGGATTTTGTTTTCGAGATTTCACACTTCTTGTATTACTTATTTACGCCCAAAGTTGCGTTAAAATTAGCAAGAAAAACGAATC
Organism: Conistra vaccinii; assembly: GCA_948150665.1. Lineage (NCBI taxonomy): Eukaryota > Metazoa > Arthropoda > Insecta > Lepidoptera > Noctuidae > Conistra > Conistra vaccinii. Next base: position 17,313,939 of record OX411338.1, on the reverse strand, counting down.
TTTGTTGGCTCATAACTTTTTAATGGCTTTTTATTTTACTATTCTGCTTTCGTACAGACAATTTTAATAATGAGACCTAACGATATCATGTTTAACTTTGAATGTACGATGTCAAATAGTGGAGTAAAACCCCTCCGAAGTTTGTATGGAAAAAATATCAAATTGTTTCACCTTAACCTAACTAAAACTATTAACAAGTAATATGGCGTCGCAAAATTCCTCCGCAAGGAGAAATTCGATTTTCCTGAAATAATATTCGATAGATTTGACTCTGATCATAGATAAAATAAAAAATAAATCAAAATTCCAAAATTGTTTGGACACCCGCTGTCTTGGATGTAGATGACAGGATTTTTTTAGTTATGTAATTGTCATGCCGAGCTTAGGATTATGGCTATATTTTTATTTAACTGACCTATCTCAAAGAGCAGTGGTGGCCCAGTGGTAACGGCCCCGACTTACGAGTTGTGGGTCGTGGGTTCGAACCCAAGCAGGCGCTTTACTTTGTGTAAATAATTTCATCACCACTGCTCTCAAAACGGTGAAGGAAGACATCGTGAGGAAACCTGCATGTCCTAGAACCAAAAAATTCGAATACATGTGACATCTACCAACCCGCACTGGGCCCGCAGTGGTAGATTACAGCCCACTCCCTCTTGCAGAGAGGAGGCCTGTGTCCCAGCAGTGGGAACATTATAGGCTGATGATGATGACCTATCTCATAAAACGCAATGTTGGATAGTAGCCGTCTATGGAACAAGGTTTTTTTTTAGTTGGACTATGCAAATATTTAATTGATTAAAGATTGCTTCTCGTTTGCTTTAGAAATAAATTTAGGTTTTTGAGGTCGATTTGTTATTCATTCGACAAAAAGTATAAATTAATTTTGGCATTATTAATAAAACATCTCCGGTACGAATAAAACGCAGAATACATACCAGTCCTTTTTTAGGCAGTCGTGTAAAATGGTTTTTCATTAGGTACATCTTTATCGACACTAATGTTTGTAAAAAATTGTTTCCATAGCCACAAATAATTATTAAACTACAAAAATCTCGAACACAAACTTATATCCCGCTTAAAAAAGATAATAGTTTAAATACACTAAAGCAACATTTACAAAATCAGACACCTTAACTCAGTGTTGCCAACATTTCGGTACACAACCCTAAAATGCCGATGAAAAGTAAGTAAAAAAATAATAATATCCGACAGGTAACATGGGGACCGCCATGTCCCGGGGGACTGGGGACTAATAGATACCCCAAGCCCCCAACCTCTGCGATATAAACCGATTTGTGCACAAAATGGACCATTGGTCAGTGGATTAGTCTGTAAGCTTTTAGGTTTAAAAGTGTGCTGGCAGTTTCTTATTTAGAAGGTGTGATAAAATTCAGTTGATTGGGGGCCTGAACGACCGCTAGGGAATAAGGTTGGGTTATGAACTGAATGTATATTGGTCATAAATGGAATTGTATTTTCGTTCGTGGGTTAACACATTGAGCACAATACAACAGACACAATTAAAATCTATAAATAATTGCTGTTTTTTGTGACACGCGTGTGAACACAAAACATAAATGAATATCTGATACATTACAGAATTATAACGAAGTTAATGAAATACGAAGGTCTACGGCCACTTGGAGCTCTAAAGGTCTCTTTGTCTGTGAGAGGGAGTAGGTAATGCACCCCGTAGGCCCAGTGCGGGTTGGTGGTTTTCACACGTCTCCGAATATTTTTTCTAGGACATGCCGATTTCCTCAAGATATTTTCCATCACCGTTTTGAGAGCAGTGGTGATGAAATAATTTACACAAAGTAAAGTGCCTGCTTGGGTTCGAACCTACGACTCGTAAATCATTCGAATTTACGTAAAGTTAACGTCGCGCGTTCGTCCTAGGGCCTCTGAAAGAAACATTGCAAATTATGCAATTTATTCATCATTCAACCTTTTTACTTAAATATCTAGCTTCATTACAGGGTTAATCACGCGATTAAATGCTCAACTTAACACCGCCAACAATAGTGTTGTAAAAAGAATAATTGCGCCTGAGTGGGGTACAAAAGTACCCCGTTTAATGAAAAGTTGCAAAGTCTATAAGTTGCATAGTAAATATATCTTTATAAAGTAGTGGGAGGTTTCTCAATGTAATCTTCTCTAAACTTGATGCTTCTGCTTGTATGGGTCAATACCCATACAAGCAGAAGCATCAAGTTTAGAGAAGGTAAAAGGGAAAGGAAATTACAATTAATTTTGCAGCCTTTAATGTTAAGCCTTCTTATCACAGTCATGACGTGCACTATTTCTGTTCTCTATTTTTTTTTTTTACTCATGTCTTTTTGTATGCACGTGTTTCTGTGATGAATAAACCTATTTTCTTTCTTTCTTTCTTTCTTAAGTACCTATGTCTTAAGGGTACGCTATTCGTCGAAACTTCCACATTTCAACACTAATTTTGACTCGTCTTTGGGCGTAAATAAACGTATATTAAATAATCAACTTATATAGTAAAAGAATGGTAAAATAAAAACCGTACCGAGATAGACAGTTTCTTCCAAAGTTCAAATAATTTTATTTTGAGCAAATACTGTGCAGTAGTTTTTTCATAATACCTATATGCCCAAAGGTCTGTTCATGAAATTTTACACGCTCGTTTTCGTTATCGTCATCGTCAATTTTACTAAATAAAATAATTTATATATAAATAAAAACTAGATAAATAAAAATTAAATAAGTAGACTAATTATTAGCATGCATATTAGTCACGCCCATCAACGAGTTTAAGCCGTCGACTAGTGCGCCCTTAAAGTTCTGGAAAATAAGTATGTTGTGTTGTGAATCCGAATTCGACCTTACCTACGACCTTTTGGAGACGAGTGAGGCGGGTGAAACTCCGGGGCACAGCTAGTTTATAATTTGATGACTACAACATTTTAGATAATAATTATATCTACTTAGGAATACTCAATAACCTTGCGTGGATAATTAACGGTTATTTTAGTCAGATATCAGGATAAGTTGCTATATGAATAAGCAATGTTTAATAATATAAAATGTATATCAATGCCATTCAGGTATAACGCACGATTCTCGACCTCATATATTGGCTCAAGTAAAACGGTTTCAGTTCAGGGGCACAAAACATTGTGCCTTTTAGAGCTCAGTCAACACTCCACGTCTCAATGTTTGCGTCTCAGATTGTTCCATTGTAATGTTCCTCCAAATCAGGGGAGCTCAACATTTTCCTAACAATCTGAATCTTTATTTAGGACGCTAATTTAAACCGTGGTCCTGTACAAATATTATTATCTAAGAATTCTGTTAGTTCTTTATTCTATGTAATTGAGAAATTTTCGGTGACGGAATTGATTTGTTTTTATGTTCGTGGGACAAACTACTGTAATTGAAAAACTCAGAGTTTTGAAAAATGTTTCTATCTGCTTCACTTATTCATTGTTTGATGTAGTAGATCCAGTGATTATGAGCGTTGACTGGCGATCTGATTTAATTGATATAATAATGAATCTATGCTACACGTTTCTTTCTACTATTCTACTATTCACTGCCAATATAAAACTAAGGTTTTGTAACTGATGTCTATTTCAGAATGTTATAGGTACGTAGTGATTAGAACGGTGCATGGTGTGCACAAAAACTAACAAATGGATAGATTATTTTCATTGTGACAGGTGGCGATAACCGGTACTCGCTGTGTGCTTGAGTTTTTTTTCACCGTTTCGCTGTTGCTCTTTGCCTTCACAAATTACGAAGAGGTTTTCTTGTAATGAAGTTTTTTTTTAATATATAGGTACAAACCATAAATACATAAATGTAGATACTTTAGTGGGGATTGTTTATTAACTGAGTTCTTTGAAACATAACCCCATAACTTTTTTCTGTGCGAGATTCAAAACCTGGTAAGTACATAGGTACCCATCAATCTATTCGAAGTTGTAATTAGTGATGTGAGACTAAGTGAGTCTATCCCTAAAAGGAATTAATGATCAGAACTAATTAATGAACGAATTGAGCTAAGTACTTCGTTGTAGAAACTTTGGAATTTATTATCTCAGTGAGTATGATTTAGTCACTTGACTTTTTGCTTGTATAAGTAGTCATAAATTTAATCAACTTTGCACTATTAAATTTTACACCGCAGTCCTTTAACATGACATCCATCCATAGTTACATTGATATGGAAAATATATTAAATTTTTTAAATTATATTTAATTCAATGCTGTAAATAAGCTTTTAAAGTAAATCTTCATTGTAATAATAAAACAGATGTATTGAGTATAGAACTACAAAGAAACAGCTTCGTATATTAAGATTATTCAATTGTATGTATCGTAATAAATTATGATAATTTAAAGCACAATAGAAATACATAATTCAACATTAGTATTGTCCCTTGCCAACTTACGTTACACATAATTTACATTGTAGCTTAAAAGGTTGTTTACCTCTGTCATTTTGACAAAGTTTACCATTATTTTATTATTTGTAATATTGTTTTAAGTTTTGTTCATGAAAATTCCATAACTGGCAGATAACTGAATGCAAATTCTATTTTTCAATGTTTAAAGAAAGCTGAAAGGTCTTGATTTTGGAACCATTATTTGTGGGGTTGAAAAACAAATGGATCTTTTTGGGGCAGTCACTGACACTGACAGTTGACATTGACAGACACTTTTTTTAAAGCAATTCACTATTGTATTTTACTTTGTACTAGCTCTCTATCTATATCCTTCTCTATTATATCTCGCTCTCCTACGTCCTTCGTACGTAATCGTCTACCTATGTGTCAAATTTCATCGAAATCCGTTCAGCCGTTTTAGCTTGAAAGCGTAACAAACAAACAGACTCACTTTGGCATTGATAATATTCAGTTAGGATTTCGTGTCTCATGAACTGTCGTCAAAAAAAAAAAAAAACCACGGATTGCACTCCGGGAGTGCCGGCAGAAGTGAAAACTTGAATATTAACGATGTGCATTTTTGAATATTTTGGAATGGTTAGGGAATAATTTCGCACGAATTGCTTTATTTATCAGTATATAAGTACTATCATTTAAGTGGTTAAATACAATATTTATTAGTAGTAGTATATTTATTTATTTATTTTGAAAACATAGTCTAACAAAAATAATCAATTTACTACCCATCATTATGCGTAAAATTTCTGACCTCGCAATCTTTACGTAATGTCAAAGACTATTAATTATTTTGATATTTACTTTATCGGTTGCTAGGCAACAGATCTTACGGTTACGTCCTGACGCAAGTTTAACATTTTTTACCCATCCCAAAAAAAGCGACGTTGTGCACACGCCGCTAAAGAAGTTTTGACTTCAATAATGTTAATTTGTCTTTCTAAATCTGTTTCACTTGATGATACCTGATTTTTAGATTTCAAATTGCATTACTATCTGTAGCATCGCTAAGCATAATCTATTCACAAACTTTCAGCTCCACATGAACTTAGTATTACTTAGTATTGAGCTTATCCTACCTTAAAGTGATGTAATTAGCTCACGTCTAGTTCGTAAGTAGATAAATGCTAATAGGGATGCGCTTCTAATGACATAGATAGGCAAGTACCTACATAATTTCTAGGAAGTAAATGCTGGCGTTGTATTGCTTAGCTGAAACTTCAAACTTCGCTTAGAATCTAAGCCTTAGATAATTAAATAAGTATTGGCTACACTTCTGTGGAATCGTCGTTAGGTTGAGATCAAACTGCAACAAGACTTGATTAAAAGGCGATGTAAATAGTTTTCGTCGAAACATTAGAGAAACACATAAGAGGTATAAAACAATATATCAATACCTGGCCTGGTAGGCTATGTCTAACAATATACCGATAGTTAATTGATTCACATAATACGAGTAATATAGTTAATGTTTCACCTCTCAACGAGGCATCCTCAGGATGACGATTGACTTGTCACGAACCCGAACACGGCGTGTTGCCACACCGAGCGCCGGACGCAGAGTCTTGATGCCTCGTTGAAAGTTAAAACATGTGTCAATGTCTTACAGAGTTTTTATTACTCTATAAGAATAGTTAAGCGAAATAGGTTACTAGATATATTTACGTCTATTGTATTTTTTTATATGCCGGGGCCATATATATAACCAAAAAAGCTGGCCAGTTCGGCGGAGCTGCGTTTATATGGCTCCCCTAATCTACAATGCTTTGCCGAGGTCAATTACTCAACTACCCTTTAATAAGTTTTGTGTTGCGTTGCGGAAGTGGTTGTTGCAAGAGTGTTTTTATTCGTTAGATGATTTTTTTCAAAAGTGTCCATGTAAATTTTATTCTATAAAGCACAGACATATTTGACTGTATCATAAGTGTCAAAACTTGTATACTATTGCATGCTATATATATTGGCCAAATGTGTGATACTAAATATTTTATGTATTAAGAACTTCATGTACCTACCATATTTGATGCAATAAATGAATTGAATTGAAAAAATAAATGAATTGAATTGAATTGAAAAAAAGGTCCAACAATTTGGCAGTTTGTGAGTTTCTTTTCCAACTGTTATGCTCAAAATATAAACTCCATTACTGTTCAAAACAATTACAGCCGCACGGGTCGATCCATCAGGTTAAGCTAGCCGGGCTTGGTCCGTGGATGGATGACTATCTTTACATACCGAGACTCCTCCGTGCCGAGACAGATACATGCCAGTGACCTTGAGTGGTTAGCTTGCGTGTTCTGTACTGAGCTCACGCAACGCGTCGTACATCCAGCCAGTAATAGAACTCGCGCATCAAGGAGCGCTGTCGATAATTTGACGCATTATTAATTTATTATACATAACAGAAGGTATTTTAATAAAACTCGTAGATTAAAAGATTCATATTTTAATTATCCTTAAAATGGTGAAGGTTTCAGAAAAATACGCTTGACAGCTTTTACGTAATTCTTAGTTTTTTATCCGCGTTAGACACAACTTTAGAAATTAATTTCACTATGTAATGTAAACATAATCTAAAATATTCGTATATTAAATTATTAAGAAAATGCTCTAATTTAACATATATTTTTTCCAAATCATTAACACCACTCATTTAGACGTAATTTCCGGTATAAAATCATTAAAAGTAGCTTGTCGTCGCCTCCCGGCTGTCATTCGTGGATCTTTGACAGTCGTTACGGATCGTCAAAGGCCCGAAAGTCTGACAATCAGTCTTACCAAGGAGTATGGTATTACCCAGTTACTGGGTTGTGGAAGTCAGATAGGCAGTCCATATAAAATACTGGTATTCAGCTGCATCCAGTTAGACTGGAAGCCGACCCCAACATAGTTGAGAAAATGCTAAGCAGATTGATTGACGGTTCAAAACTAACAAAGAAAAGGTGACTACTATGTATTTCAACGTACAAATATTTTCGACAAAAATACCCGGTTTTTCCAAGCCCTCAGTGCGAAGCAAAGTGAGCCTCCTGTCAGTACAAAACCTAACGTTAATCCGACACACTACCAGTTACGATTCGTACGTCGAAAGTAACGGTTCGTTGAATTCCTGAACATTCGTTAGATAACAGACTAACTAATTCTCCATTAGACTGTTTAGATAGCAGAGAAGAACATTAGGATTGCACTGATTGCGTTGGCTAATTGAATAATGATCAGGTGGCGTTTAAAAAACATGAAAAATAATCATAGATTTTTTTTAAAGATACGTTCCCGTTCTTGTGGCTAAATGATAACAGTCGCTCGGGTTGATCGATCAGGTTAAGCTATGCTTGCCGCGGTTGGTTCGTGGATGGGTGACCATCTTTACATACCAAGACCCCTTCGAGCCTCGGAAAGCACGTTAAACCTTTGGTCTCGGCTGTCATTTGTAGATCGTCGACTGTTGTTACGGGTAGTTAGAGCCCGGTTTCCACCGAATTTAAGGTTCTAGGATATGCTAGTTTCCTCACAATGTTTTCCTTCTCTGTTTTGGGAGCAGTGGTAATGAAATAATTTACACAAATAAAACTTGTTCCCACAATAACAACTTAATAATCTTCTATAACAGGGCTTCTATCTCTCCTACCCTTTTGTGTGCTACAGGGTCCATATTAATCTAAATTATATAATACAAAATAAATGATTGATAAATAAATGATTGATATAATTATACAAAATAAATGATTGATTGATTGATATATAGTTACCACTTAAGTACACATTATGGTAAAGCAATAAAGATATTGAGTATTGAAACTGTATTAGATCATCCGTTGATACTTCACAAAAGAACAGTCTAACTACTTACAGTAAAATTATGAGTATTTATATACATAAAGTATGTATGTTTATAAATTTAAGCTTTATGTATTTATTTAAGTATATGTTAATTTGTTACGTTATACGTGTAGGTTTATTTTAATATTTTAGTTTAAAACTCCGCATATTTTATATTCTTCTCTTCTTGTTCTCACACACTATTGTCTACCTTTCTTTCTCTCATTTCTCCTTTCGCAGGTCTGCTGGAAGAAATTTCTTCAGAAATAAGCAGTACCTTTGTACTCAAGATTATGATTGTCGTATCTGAATGTATTTTACTGTGTGTACATAAATAATAAAATAAATAAATAAAATTATGAGCAATATGCAAAGTCGTTGTTTCCAAAGCTAGGTATGTTTCCTATCTGCTAAGATGACAAACTTTTACATCTGCATCTAACACTATCAATCACAACCTTGTCAAGTATGATTTTGAAGGATATTCATTGCTTCATTTATGTTCTAACAATTTGTCTGCTCAGCAATTTAAATAACGCAATGAATGTTGTTAAACTGTCAAAATGTAAGCTTTTGCTACAGTGTGCTACGCAATTACCCCGAAGTTGTAAGAGTTTGTCACCCCAAAAAAAAACATACTTTTTCCCTACATTGAAATTCTCATTTTAATCGAGGCGCTCTTGATTATATTTCGATGCAAATACATAAATCAGTATTAACAGAGGTTCGTCACGATTCAACTGTCAATCAGTTGTGTTTTCAATCATTTTCACGATATCAATCATCCAGGATTTATACAGAAATGTGTAGGAAGTGAATACCATAGAGGTTTCTGATAAAAAAATTGTATTTTTTTTTCTGTAAAGATGAAACATGAAAGAAATTAATGGAATGTGTGGGTCGTGTTGGGATCTAATTGGCGGAAATCAAGGTCGTACAAATTCGGATGTTAGATAAAATATATGTTAATAATAATGAAGTATAATAGGACCATACCTACGGGATGGTTTTGAACTGTTTTTTATTCTCATAAAGGACTACAGTCACTTACATGAGTGATGAGAAATAGGTTAAAATAGTGCTTAATAATGGGATTTTCGTCGCTTCTTTTTTAATTTATTTGTATAAGTGGGTACTTCTGTAATGCGTTCAGCAGCAATTGGCTGCTATTGTGTATTATTATGGATATTTTTCGACTACATGTCGAGCAAGTGCTACTTTGAACGCACTATAGGAGCTTAAATTTTTAATGGTGGACGATAGCTTATTATACATAGCGTTACTCCAGGGGTGACATTACTCATAAATGGGAATAACATTTAATATGAAACCAACTTAGAAATAGCGAAAAAAAACCTACTGATATATTTAACAAAGGACACTTCCCACTTTATTTGTACCTAATCTTTGTTGGAATTGTGCGTTTCTGATTCCCACATTGACTTCAGTCAACTGGAATATCAGTTTAAGGTCATCTTGACTTATTGTGGATATTCTATACAAGTACAAATTGATAATAAAAATAACATCATTTGAAATAGAATACATTATTGTTATTTTAAAGGTCAGCTCCTTAGAATAATAACGCATAGAAGCCGCGTCTAGTACAAAACACGAGCGATATCGTGTGTCCAGTTCATTTTGTTTGTGTGCGTGAGCCGAGTGTGTCTACGTTCCGCAAACGCACACAAATATAGCTTTCAGTGATACCATTACCACGCCTTTACCCATAAAAATATGGGAAAAAGACCAAACCAAGACAAGTATTTTATGTTATCAGGAACTGGAACTACATTATTTTTCCGGAAGGTAAAATTCGATTTATCCTTACATATTATAAAAAAACAAAGCCCCCGCCGCGTCTGTCTGTCTGAACGCGATAAACTCAAAAACTACTGAACAGATTTTCAAACGGTTTTCACCATTGGACGGAGTGATCATGCGGAAGGTTTTAGTATATAATTCATTAAGGTTTTGTGTAAATTAGCTGAAATATAACAATTATTATTGAAGATGTCGGAAAAAATCATGTCGACTGGGAGTTTTACTGGCGTGCGCCGCGTAAGCCGTGAGAGATAAATCAAATTTATGTTCTAGAGTATTGTATACCTTAAAAACATCAACCAAAAAGTCCGCGATGGCATATATCTATCTTCTAAGGATGACCCACAGTAACCATTTTATCCCTTAAAATTTTATAATATTTTCATTGTTATTTCCGAAGCTATTTTGACCGGTATCATGTTAATCCTTATCCAATAAAATATGTTATTTAAATTGGGCATTCAATTTCGATTAAAATATGCCTTCACATCACATCATTTAAATGAATAGTTTAAGAGATATCACAGTTTGAAAATTACGCGTAACAAGCCTCGGGTAAAAGCTAGTTTAAAATAAAAGGAAATAAATGAACCGTTAATCGCATGAAGAAAATGATTAGTTCAATGCGTTTAGAATGTGTGATGGGTTTTTAATATTAACATGTATTATTACTGACATGTAAAAAATCGGATATGATATCAAATAATAGTAGGTAAGTGTTGTAAGTTTCCAAATACTTATTTATATTTAAATAGGAGGATGACTGAGAAAATTAGAAAATATTAAAAAGTTTAAAAACACTAAGTAGCAGTGTCGATAACGACCAAAATTTAGAGGCTGCAAATAGTTTAAATTGACGCACCCAGAATCGCCACCAGTATCCTATTTACAAAGACTAATATAAAATACCTAATGACAAGTTAGTTTCTCGAAACTGGCAAAATGTTTTATCGTATTCCATAAGGTAGGTAGTAAGGTACCTACATCAAAAACATTTTTTTTTGCTAAACCAAAATAAGAACAAAATTGAAAGCAATGTGGGTATTTTTTTCCTCACAAATAGCAACACTGTATTGTGATAAAGTAGGTTATTAGAATTTTTGTTTGATGATCGATTTACGTAAAAAGAATGTATAAAATGTAAGTATTTACTTAAGAAATGTAATTTGATCACATTTTGTCTTGTTTTTCTAGTGCTATGACATCTCTTCACGCTTCAAACTGTCATTTTCAATTATTTTAAATTATTTATTCGCGAGCTGTGTTCGACGGAACGTGACCTTGAGTACTGACGGCTCGCCGAGAGAAGTTAGCCACTATGGCTAAGTTTTACTTGCCTCACTTTTTGCACTCGTACTAGGTTTCTATGCGTTATTATTCTAAGGTCAGCTCATTATTTCGTGGTTCATTTTAATGTCGTTCCTACCTACTAATACATACATACATAAACTCACGCCTTTTCCCAATGGGGGTAGGCAGAAACTATAGAACACCACCTGCTACGCTCCGTACATACTCCGTTCGCTTCGTTTACTATTCATTAATAGATTATTATTTGTTTGTTTGTTTTTGTTGTTTGTGACTTATTATTAGATTTTTTTAAATGAAACTAATCTTTTAAGGAAATATTTATTTATTTCATGAACAATTTATACATTGTATCGAAATGTATTAATTATAAACTAATATAAATTAAAAAAATACATAGGTTTGGTTGCTGGTTTTGGTTGGTTTCCGCACCTAAGTGCGTAACCAACTAAAACTAGCAACATGCACGCACAATGGTCCATCTAAATGGACCATAGTGCGTGGCACTACATAGGTATATAATTATTGTATATTATGGATACATATCAGGTTTCAAAATTGCAAATGCACTGTTCTGTAGTTTAATCAAAAATTAAATTCAATAAAAATTTAGGTAAGTACATTAACACTACCGATACAAATGTCAAGAAAAAATTATAATTAGGTACCCAACACCGTAAAAAAAAATGTAAACAAGGTTAATAATTATGACAGTCTCCCAGACACAGTCCCTACACATTACTGAGAAACTCATCAAGTGTATAATAGCACTTTTCCAGCAGAAATGAATACTGAAAGTAGTATTCACTATAATACAAAATTACCCCAAGCGCTGTTTTTTGTGGACAGAAGTGGTCTAACATCCAATTGTGTTAAAAGTACAGACACTATGCTAACAATTTTCAAGTTCAAGTCCGTCTACGGTCAGCAAAGGACCAATTGTATATGATTATGAAAATTAGCATAAACGGTTTACTCTCATAGTTAAAATAATAATTAGACTAACGGGATCCTGGTGTCCTCGGTAACACGTCAAACTGCATTTGACTAAAAGCTTGGCTAGCATGCAGATGATAAATTATTCACGTTGGATAAGAGGGTTAATTCCTACAGTTATGTACTTAACTGGGATATATTACGTGGACTAATAGGATACTTATTAAGAAAGAGGAGCATAATCAATTTTTAACCGACTTCAAATAAAGAAAATTATTCAAAAAACAAAAAACCCGACTGCAAAAACACATAACTGAAAAGAGAAAAACAAGAATTATAATATATAGAATTTTGGTATCGCAGGCGGGGACGAACAAAAGTTTCACCATATTTCCGGTTATTATTCTTATATTATTATTGTCCCCGCCTGCGATACCAAATTTCTAAATATTATAATTCTTGTTTTTCTCTTTTCAGTTATGTGTTTTTGCAGTCGGGTTTTTCTTTTTTTGAATAATTTTCTTTATTTCAAGTTTTTTAGTTTTATTAATATACCTTAATTTCGAATTGACTAATTACCAGCTTTATTTGATACCAATATTGTTGTAATTTATTTTTAAAAAAACCTTCCCCTCCCTTTTTTTTGTATTTGCAGATGCAATACATAAATATTATATAGCCTATGTCACTTCTACGATTAAGACGAATCTAACGACACCTCATATGTTAAAATCCATCAAGCCGTTTAGGCTACAGAGCGTGCCAAATAAATAGACATACATACATACATACTCTCGAAAAACATTACCCTCCTTCTGGGGCAGTCGGGTAAAAAAGAAGGAGGTTCTCAGTTTTTTGGTCACATTATGTGCCCTTAACACTTTCATACATTTTTGCGACTACCGACCTCTTGCACATAACACTTTCATACACCGGTTATCTTTATTTTTAGACATATTAAAACAATATTTGAAAGAACAAAATGCGTGTAAGGACATAGCACTTTCATTTGTGATATAAAGTAAAAAAAATATAAAATGTTACATAACACCTTCATTCACTCATGTCTTCTTAAAATTCAATAATAGAAACAACAGTTTTCTAAAGATATAAAATGTGAACTTTTAAATGATGTAGGTATTAATAATTATAGTTATTGATATAATGTTAATGTTATTGTTAATAATAATATTATTAAATTTAAATTAACTAAAAATAAAGTTAAAAATTGAAATGGTAAAAGCAACCCTTCACTTGTTGCTTCCCAAACAAAAACGGAAACTTGACAAAACTTCAAACTGACCAGTAACTACGCAAACTACGTCTATCACATCTCACAAACTTTGAAGATCTACACATTAACTATCAAATGTTTTGACTCAAGTTTATTCAAAGGGTTTCTTCTTAATGTGTGCCTTAAAAGTTTTAAGGGCAAGAACTTTAGATTTATACTAGGTAATAAAGGTAGTTAGTGAGTTGTAGTAAAGTCGAAGTTTAAGTTAAAGTTTAGAGTTTGGGTGTAGTCAGGTGAGTTAACGTTACTCTACTTTGATAGTACCTAAGTTTGTTTTGAAGATCTGTGGTTCTAGGTTAAGTTAAGACTTTTATAGGTCATTGATCAGCTACAGATTTTGGTAAATGATGATACCACAGTGAAAATTAAATTGATAATGCCTCATTAACGGCAAATTATGTAAGATTCTAATAACTGGCACCAAATTACCATGTTTATTTTTTTACATTCTTTATTGACATCCTACAATTTAATTTTAACTCTATATCTTTTGTGGACTTGATAATTATTCAGATTTGTTACAGTTGTAACAGCAATCATGTCATTTCGTTTAAAATAGCTGAAAGACGTACACTGTTCTCCCATACCTATTGACACTGTGATTTGAAAATATTGTAAAAGCCAATTATTTTTAAAAGAGTAACCGTGGAGCTTCTTGCCGGCTCTTCTCCATAGGAAACGACCAATTGGAACCTACTTAGCTTCTGACGTTTCATAAGTGCCCATGTAGGTTTATGTGACATAAAATATTTTAATTTGAATTTGAATCTGAATTTACTTCTTGAAACAAAAAAATATAATTATAATTATTAGACCGTTACTAGCATGCGTCTTTGACCTGACAATTCTCGTATTTTTTAAAAACGTTTGCATTCGCATCTCATTCGCATCTCATTCGCAATCTGTCAAAAATACAATCAATTTACTAACATTTTTGACAAGTTTGACAGATTGCGACTTGAATGTGAACGTTTTATAAGTACGAGAATTGGCCTTCAGGTGTGTGACGTAAACGAAACAAAAGGAGTATGTTAGGATCGTGTCACGTGGCATTCTATAATTTATACTCCCCGTGGGAAAAAGGAGTGATATTATGTATATGTATACAAAAATTTGTTTAAATTCGAGAACTGCGTTTTAACCGAAATCCTCACCTCACTATGAAAATGTCCCCTTTATTCTAATAATAATAATTCAATCGGTAATATCGAAGTTATGACAATGTTGTTGCGGAGTTTGTTGCGCCACGTAAGCCCTAGGAAGTGGTGAAGGGCGGGCGTTTTTGGGGGACTGTCTTATGTAATTTTGACGTTCGAAAAGTGCTGATTCTCAGCCTAGTTTGAATAAATGATTTTTTTAATTTTGTTGAGGTTTTCCTAAAGAATGTCACGTAATTTAGAGTACCTCTTGGCATAGGCATCCTCTAGCGTTTTCTATTGCGTTCTGTCTCGCTCTCCAGTTGTGTCCAGACTCCAGCCGTGAGCTTCCGGTCATCTGCTCATCTTGCTTGTTGATGTCCTCTATTGCATTTACCGTCTCTGGGGTACCAGTCACTGACGATTGCACTCCATTTGCCTTGCTTGTCTCAAATCATGTGTCACCTTTATTCTAATAGGTAGGTACTGTGAAAATCTGCATTAAGCCCTTTATGATATTTTTACCTTTTGTCTATGTTTATTAATATACTTTTGTTTTACTACCAAGAACCAGCGCCTTTCGATTTCGGTAGTTAATAGGCTATATCCAAATCAAACGACACTTAATCAAAATTTTATGCTTCTCAATTTCGACTCCCTCCTTTTAACAACTTGTAACTGCCATGACACCCACCATTTTGAGATGGCGTCATAAATTTTCGGCAATTGAACAAGTGACAAGGTATATTAGCGGTATATTTCAGGTAATTGAACATAGCAGCCCGGGGTAGTATCGGAAGACATTTTATGCGGCCACAGGTTTTCAGGGTTGATCCAAGTCTTTTTTGGAATATAAGTAAGCGCATAGTTTGTAATTTAATTATTAAAATGCATTATCACAGCACATCTTAACATGCCAAGCGAACTTATATGATTCTTAGTAACGTCTTAGTTCATTTGGAGCAGTCTTTAAAAGTTCTCAAGAACCGGGTATGCTTAGATACGTGGTTTTATTGAGAAACTACTTTTATTTTTAAGGATATTCCACCACCATACTTTACATAGTTAGATAGGAAAAGTTTCTCCTAACACAAGCAATTCGTTGCTTAAAAGGTGATCTCCAATAACATTGTATCGAAATGCCTTTGTAGTTGAAATGAACATTTATTTTTGTGTCGCCTCCATTTAGATTTTTTTAACATTACGTGTAAAAGTGATTCCGAAGTCCTATAATTTTTTTTTTTTTTTTTTGTTAACTACAGCATGCACCGACGTTAAATACAAATATATAAGCTAAATTGTACAATATCATAAATAATTAAATTTTTATACCTGGCAAAGGGGAAAATATCATTTAATAACTTTATTTTCTGGTTACTCAGAAAGTCTCCAACTTCTCCAACACCTATCAACCCTGTGTTAATGTCAATAAATATTTTGTCGAGTTGCGGCGAGAGTGAGGTGAAACGCAATAAACTTCCCTGCCGCCTGTAAACCGCTGTAAACCGCTGTAAACCAGGGTCTCGTTACATCACATGTTTTGTTTTATCGCTGTAAGGCTGAGGTGGCATAGAATCGAAAGTAAGTTGAAAAATTGTACTGTAATGACTAAATGACTGAACAAATAATAATAATAATGATTTATTTGAAATAAAATAATTTACCTAATAACTAATGTTTATTAAAATGTATGTATGTAATTTAATCATTTGATATGAAACATTAACAACATCCTTACAGGGTGCATGTCTTAAAACTGTGTCATGAAATTTTAACGCATGCCTACTAACCAGTGTTATACATGCTAGCAAAAAAAAAAAAAAATGTTATGGTAGCCATACATGTTACGATACACTTGCGCAAATTTAGACTTGCACAAATCTGCGTGACACCGAATGGCTCGGATACTTGTGCTAATTCATCCCACTCACGTTATATATATTCTTGTGCAAGTTTGCGCATATCGTAACGTGTGTGACCTACATTAGAGCCAACAAGAAGTATAAAACCAATTTTTATGAATGTATTTTTATTCTTCGTTATTTATAAATAATATTACGTTTTCTTTTGTTTCTTCTCTTATCGTCTATGTACGGAGAAGTAAGATAATTATATTTTTTTAATCAACAATTTTATTATTTACTTGCATAAATGTAGCAAAGGAAATACAGAGTTATTTAATTAATAGCTTTAGTTTATTGGTCATGCACTTAAATTTTAGTTATGCCTAGTATGACTGCAGAAAGCATTTTTTTTGAGCATGATTAAAAAAAACTTTGATTCTTAACAAAAAATATATCTATATCAGTCGGCTTCTCATCCGCTATCTCTAAAACCTCGCTCAAAACTCGCGGTGGTTCATCTTATTTGATTTCATAAGGGCGCAGGTTTAGAATTACGATGTTTTATGTCGTTCACGGTTCTATTGCAATTTCAGTATATCCTGAAACGAGTTTCACTAAACTATTATAGCTTTTAGAATTGGTAAGGGTAATATTTAGAATCGGATTCTTTTTTTTTTAGAATTAAAATTAAATATACATAAATAACAACTTATACCTAAATAATTAAAAAACCATATCATAATATTACGCCTGTAATCCCCATAAGGGTAGATAGGTGTACCTATTGTAAACCCACATTTCGCCAGTTATGTTTAAGTCCCATGTAATAGAGGGCGAGCCTATTGCGATCAACCGGGCAAAAATCCAGACTCCGGGCTGCTCCCGAGAAATTCCTTATTGAAAAACCCAAAAACACTTTGCTTGACCTGGGAATCGAACCTAAAGCCTCATGCTTAGTAGTAGCGCTTGCGACGACTAGAGCTAACAAACTAAAATGGCGTCAAAAATTTCATTCGCTCACATTCTGTCGACTGCTAATGTACTCAAGAATTAATCAGATTTTAATCTTTTAAAAGTCGTCAATTTTCGCGAGAATTTTTTCCTTTTGTCATGTTTCTAAACATAGATCAACGTTTTACATATTTCAAAAGAAAATGCCCATTGCTCGCATATTTTTAGCCATGTAACCTCAGGGCGAGCTTTCAATTCTCCTTTTTAATTTCAAAAGGAATAAAATACTCGGACAATAGCATTCCAAATCATTAAATATACGAAATAAGACTTTCAGATACATGTCACTCCCGTTGACATAGGTCCACATTATTATTAAAATTTTCAACGAAATATATTCAATTATAACGTTGCTTCACTTTTCCAGACGCTTGCCTGCATACATTACTGCATTTTGAATGAAGATATATATAGATTTTTTTTTATAAATACCCTTTTGAACTGTAAAGTTATTTAATATTTAAAAAAAACTAAAAGCAACAACTTTAAACTACTCATACAAAACTAAATGGCGTCGATAAATCCCTCTGCATCGAATATTGATTAGTTTTTTGAATTTGAAGCTAATATTAAAATGTCGTAGACGCTCGTAGCATGACGCCTACTATCTCGTAGCCAGTCGTAGCAATGCGCTACGCTTACGCTACGAAATAAGTATGCACTGAAGATGTTGACGTATTCATATCAATACATTTATGATTTTCGCAAAAAACGTGCATAATTATTAACATGATGAATTAATTAAATAATTAATCTCTATAAGTAAGTTTGTCGGTCATCGTAGAGAAAAATATCGAGAGGGAATTTTTACGAGAGTATAAAATATGTGGATGGCTATAAGAGTAAGGGAAGACCAAAGAAACGATGGATGGACTGTGTGAAAGATGTTATGGCTAGAAAGAGGGTGACTACTGAGACGACAACTAATAGAGAAGTATGTAAGAACATATGCTGCACCGAAAACAAATAAATTAGGATAAGGGCAGGAGAATAATTAAGAGGTAGGTACGTTTTGTCGTGCTATTAATGTTAGACTATTTACAGTACCGTACCGTACCGTAGCTTGCAAATATTTGTTTCCAAACCCAATAAAAGGACAGTAACATCTCCGTTTCTTCCATTCAAAGACATTTCCTAACAATAACATCTCTCGTCTTGTGCTGGTCTTCAAACATTTACTTAAAACTGCTCTCAAGACGTTCGCAAGTTTCTCATAAGGAGGACACGTTCCAGTTGAGCTTCGTGTTTGAGTTGGTTTTTATCTTTGCACTATAGTTTTAGATGTAGATTAAATTATATCTACGACTCTATACTGATACTTCTACACATATCATAAACTAGCTGCGTCCCGCGGTTCCACCCGCATAAGTCTCGATCCTGTGAGAATATCTGGATAAAAAGTATTCTATGTCCTAACCAAGGTCATGGTCTACCTATGTGCCAAATTCCATCTAAATCCGTGCAGCCGTTTTAGCGTGAATGCGTAACAAATAAACATACAAACTTAGAAAAAATCAAATATTTTCTGTACCTACAAATACAATTATAAAGAGGTAAAATTTGTTTGTTTGTGTGTAGGGGGTTATCTTCGGAACTACCAGTCGGATTTAACAAATTATTTTTGCATTGGATAGCCCTAATCTTGAGGAAGGTTTTAGGCTTGCGGACGAAGTTGCGGGCAGAATCTAGTCTCTTTATAATATTAGTTTAGATTAAAGTCGCTTTTCGTGTCTGTCTGTGGGACGTGTGTTTGATGCGGTTTTTAACATCATTTAGAGAATTTATTTTGGAAGGTTTATGTTTATAAAACATAACTACCCGCAAAAAAAAAACATTACATTCTCTTGTGCCTAAACGGACCCTGGCACTTCGCCGCTACCGCGGCACCGCTCGCTACGCTCGCTCAGCTGGTGCGTTGTGTGGTCACAGTTCTAACCTAACCTAACCTAAATAACAAGTGACAGTGACAATGCAATGCTCACAGCACCCTAGCCGGGCCGAGGCAGTGACACTAGAGTGCCACAAGAAACT
Source organism: Conistra vaccinii (assembly GCA_948150665.1). NCBI lineage: Eukaryota > Metazoa > Arthropoda > Insecta > Lepidoptera > Noctuidae > Conistra > Conistra vaccinii. The sequence goes on along the minus strand of OX411338.1, from coordinate 17,294,300 downwards.
CGCGGCACTCTATACACTTCGATTAAAAATTATCAAAAACAAACACAGAATTGAAAAAAAGTCATCAAAAATGTTATACCTACCAAAAATTATATATTTTTCATTACCAAATGGATGCAAAAAAAAATAACTACCCGCTTGAGCAAATAGCCGTGCTTTGTGTTAATGGTACTAATGGACAGTCGTCATTTAATTTTATTACCAAAATTTTTATTTTGGTCTTGGATTTGAGCGTCGGCAATGTAAGAATTTTTTAATGTAGCTATTCAAAAATTCTTTAGAGGTTTTAGATTTTAATCTTCTTCTTCTTTTCGTGTCGTTAGTGACTAACCTGGTGAAAGAAAGAAAGAAAAAGAAAGAAAAGAAAGAAAATACGTTTATTTGCGGTAAACATGACGCAAGAAAAGAATAAAAAAGAACACGATAAATAACAAATTGGGGGAAAAATATGCGTCACATCCACGCAAAACGGCCATCGCTCAGCATAATGCTGCGACCCTATGCGAGACAGAGCCCCAGCGCTGGTTTTCAGCGACAGCCGGCATTGACGTGATGACGTCAACCGGTGCAGGATATAATATAGTGAAATAACATATTATTATCAAATCAAAAATAAAATAAAATATAATACTTAGTACTAAAAGTATAAATACAATATAAAATGGCAACATTTCGTTCCGTCAGCGACTCAAGCGCCGAAGACATTATGCAGTCTGTGTGCGCAGCTGTCATATAAAACTATTTCATTGGACGAAGGTATTGTTTGGTTACGTAATAATTACATCATGGCGCAATGGCAATTATGAAACGAATGTTGTGTTATGTATGATGCAATGCTAACACTGGATGAATTGAGTGCAATAGTGCATTGGGTGATTGTGTGGCTATGGTTTTTGTAGACAGTGTTTGAGAAACTGTTAGAAGGTGTATGGTGTAGATGATGAGTTGATGACAAACGCGGCAACTTGTATGAGAGTAAGGTAAGTGCAGATTAATTATATTCATTAACGAGATTATATTGGATTTCATTAGTAAAAGAATAAATGAGCTTTGAATTAAATTAGATGTAATTAAATTGAAGATATATAGATTAGATTAGGATAAAGTTATCAAGGAATTAAGCCAACTTGACAAGCCGTAGTGTGCCTGTTGGCAAATTAACATGTACACAATAAACATGACGCGATAAATATGGTGACTGAGTTTTAAAGCCGTCCATGAGCCTTGCTTTACATGCCGTCGAGAAATATCTCACGATGTTTTCCTTCACCGCTTTTGAAGCAAGTCATAATTATGCAATACGCATGACGCATATGAATCCAAAAACTCAGAGGTTTTTTCTCGAATGCGCCTTGTGTTTGAACTCGAGACCTATGAGTTTAGATTTAGAATTTTTATTTTGAGATTTTAATAAGGGCGACACACGAGACAGTTCCGCTTTATCTTAAGGGATGGCAACGTTTCTTTATAGGTTTATAGTTTATAGGTATTACAACCAGTCTATTCTGTAGTCATCTCACCATAAAAACTTAGGTGAGGTAGTGAGCGTAAAATGAGTGTGCTGTCATACCACTTGATGCTAAGGATTGAAACTGTTGACAGGACATCAGACTCAAGCTCACTCTGTCGGTCACTCAGGATAGCACTACTGACTTTCATAGGTCGTGGTGACCACATCATATCAGGTCAGTTTTCGGCTTTTTTGCCACCCAAGAACATAAGTTGAGTGAATCAATTTGGCAATAATGCACGTTTCTTCTCTGTATGAGAAATGGCTATTCCTTTGCAATATAATAATTCAGCAAGTCAATTCTAGTATTTACGAACTATCAAAATATTGCCGCCATCTTATCTAAGTGACAATCAATGTCAAAAACTTGACAGATGTTTTTGACAGATTGAGAATGGGATTTGAATGCAACAGTTCTTAAGCATTGGAATAAAAAAAAATTGGCCAAGTGCGAGTCGGACTCGCCCATGAAGGGTTCCGTAGCAGCAAGTAATATGATATAAAAGTTCTTGTAGTTCGTTAAAGGTAAATTGCGGTTTACGATTTATGACGTATTAAAAAAAAAACTACTTACTAGATCTCGTTCAAACCAATTTTCGGTGGAAGTTTACATTCAAATTCAAATTCATTTATTTCAGCTTACACAAAGTTCTTAAATATACAACCTAGCATGATATGAAATTTTCACTAACAGAAGACTTAGAATATTAGACAGCGGGTCCCAAACTAGGCACAGCCTGTATCTTGGGGACCCAAACAGTACACATACTCGTAGTTAACAATTGAATGTGTTCTGCTAGCGCAATATTATTATTCAAATTACAATTTACAATAATTAAAGTACAAAAAATTTAAAAAACCCCCGACACAAACAAAATCCTTTAAAAAGTTATAAAAATAAAAGCCCTGGCCCTTTTAGTTTAATATAATTTGTAGATAATATTTTGACATCGCGTCGGGGGTCGGCGAATGAAAAATTGAAAATATATTTTCTACAATAGCATCGGCTCCCCCGACGCGATGTCAAAATATTATCTACAAATTATATTAAACTTAAAGGGCCCAGGGCTTTTATTTTTATAACTTTTTAAAGGATTTTGTTTGTGTCGGGGGTTTTTAAATTTTTTAATTTAACTTTTATTTCCTGCTTTTTAAACTTTATATACGTATTACTAGTACATACGCTACGATCGACACGTGCTTCGCTTATATCGCTATACGTATTTTTCCCACAGTAAAGTTAGTTACTAATTTACCCTGTTTTTTTTTGCTTCTCGTTATCAGACCTGATAAATATATATCTATAACCTATTCATTGAGACCATTCCAATGAGCCCAAACACAATACCACTGCTGTAAGTTCGTGAGGAGTTGGGTATCCTGCAAATACCAGGTAATGTTACAGCATCAGTTCAAGGTTACTATGTTATTCTAATACCATTGAAGTAACAAATTACCAAATTTAGACTCAATCAGACCTGTGGAAGATGCTCAAATCCATTCATCAATTAGAAAAGACCTGATATTCTTCAAACGGCTGACTAGATCTTTTTTAATCATACTCGTAGCTAAGAACACGCCCGATCAAGTCACCTTTCAAACAAAACAAAAAAAATCTAAACCGGTTCAACCGTTTGAGAGCTACAATGCCACAGACAGATACACAGATACACAGACACACAGATACACACGTTAAACTTATAACACCCCTTCGTTTTCCGTCGGGGGTTAAAAAATAACATAGATTATACAAAAACAGTTAAGGTGAGTAAGTGTATGTAAATGTGTAAGTGTGGAAGTGAGGGTATCTATTCTTTCAGAGAGTGTGTGTTAATATGAGCTGCAAAGTAAACTTTCTGTTTCCTCATAAGTCCGGCCCAGCAACCATTCTTTTAGTTTAATTGTAGCCTCAGCGTAGTTGTTGGGTACAGGTAAATACGACGAAAATCGGGTCGCAAAGAGAGTTTTTGTTTTTGGGAGGGGAATCCTTTCAGCTATTTTGCTACCTCTTTTACTGCAGCTAGAGAGTTTTGTGTTGAATTTAATGAGATTAAGGAGTGATCCTAGGATGATCAGCTGACGCACGCGTAAAACCCCAGATTCCGTATAAAGTTCGTCCGTAGAAAAACGCCGCGGCTTACCCAAAAGTACCTTAAGGACAGCCCGCTGGTAATGTACATCATATATTTTTTTTAGTTTTATCATTCTCTTATTTTAGACGTTACAGGAAAATTTTTTAAACACCTATCCATAGATACCCCACACGTATGGGTTAGATGAAAAAAAAAATTGAGTTTCAGTTCGAAGTATGGGGAAACCCCAAAATTTATTGTTTTTTTTTCAATTTTAGTGTAAAAATCTTAATGCGGTTCACAGAATACATCTACTTACCAAATTTCAACAGTATAGTTCTTATAGTTTCGGAAATAAGTGGCTGTGACATACGGACGGACAGACATGACGACACTATAAGGGTTCCGTTTTTGCCATTTGGCTACGGAACCCTAAAAAGCACAAAGAACAAAATTGTCAGTGACAAAAGATTATCTTCAATAAAACCACGGAAAATAACATTTTATTTTACTGGTTTTACACGAAATTCAATATCCACTCAAGTAAACGTTGCCGCCATTCGGACACATCGCCTTCTTTCATACGCATGCGCATCACCCGCGGATGGCATGCAAGCTTTTAAGCAATAAAGAGCCGGGCTGACTCATTACATCAGTTTTTTAGGCTCAGTTTCGAAGCGTTTCAACGCAATCTTCCCTGACTGCAATCTTCCGGCCAATTGAATTACGACCTCGGCCCACGGCTAGATTACTGCGTTAATAACTGCAATTTTTACTTACGGTTATTAAAAATGGTGATACAATCGTTAGCTGGTTGGTTGCTTGGGCAGTTTTATGGTAATTATTTCTTAGATGAGTTTAGCTGAAGTTGTGTATTTTAACCTTCAACGGAAGCAGAGAGGTGTTATAAGTTTAACGTTTGTATCTCTGTGTCGGTTTGTGGCTTCGTAGCTCCCAAACAGCAGAACCGATTTTGATATTGTTTTTTTTTCTGCTTGTGTTTATAGCTTAGGAAAAAATGCTCTACCTAAGGTATCATCAAGGTTGTTGACGAGGTTGGGTTAATTGAATTAGAATATTAGCACGCCAGAAGTTTCTTTTAATAATAAATAATAATACCATTTATTTCAGGCGACACGGGCCCATAGAAAAATACCTTAACCTAAGCATACATTTATTTTAATATAAACAAACAAAAACTAGTGTTAATAAATAAGGCTTAGACTATGCCTATGACTATAACTGTGGCTTTTGCGTCGAAAGTGTTTTTACAATACAAAGGTCACAAACACAGACCATTAAACGATCAGTATGTCATACAAATAATTATGTATGTTTTTTATTTACTTACATAAATTGAACCTGCGGTACACAGTGCAGCAGCCAATAACTCAACCACTGCGCCATCATGGCTCTTTTCTATACCGTGCTTGTGTCAAAATTCTTCCTGCATTTTTGTTTTTGTTTTTACTCGATATAAAACAAAAGCAAAAGTATCATTATAATAAATCCTAACTTTATTAATATTTTAAAAGTGAGTTTACTGGTTTGTTTGTTACGCTTTCACGCTAAAACGGCTGAACGGATTTGGATAAAATTTGGCACATCGGTAGACCATAACCTGAGTTAGAATATAAGATACTTTTTATCCCGGTAGTACGTTCCCGTGGGATAATTTCCGATATCGAAGTGGGCGAAGCCGTGGGCAAAAGCTAGTAATAAATATTCACATAAATCATTCAAATTTGCTGCTCACAAACTTCAGGCGGTTCCCGAACTAACCGCGCTTCAACCAGTTAAAGTAAACATGATTAAAAAAAAGAACAAAAAGTTTTAACATTACTGGTATAATTTGTTTATTGTTTGAAAACCAGAGTTGACGTCAATATTTTATTTGTAAAGTTTAACTTATGAATTTTATTAGCATATATTTTTGAGACACGTGCAAAAATGTCGCAATTGTAACAAATGGATAGAGATAAAATAGTGGCGCAGTGGTGGTCAAGTGGTAACTGATACGAGTTGTAAGGTTCGAACCCAGGCGCCGTTTTACTTTGTGTAAATAATTTCATCACCACTGCTCTCAAAACGGTGAAGGAAAACATCATGAAGAAACCGGCATGTACTAGAACCAAAAATTCGAAGGCATGTGACATCTATCAGCCCGCCCTGGGCCCGCGTGGTTAGATTACAGCTTATACCCCGAAGAGAGGAAGACTGTGTCCCAGCAGTGGGAACATTATAAGCTGATTATGCTTATTCTTGAACCAGCAATTGGGTAATTGCGTGCCTAAGACAGTCACAATTCCAATTCCATTCATTTTGACAACTCATTGCGTCACGCTGTCGAACAGACGAATTTGTCAAACTTATGGAGCAATAGATTATGAATTTCCGTCAGAATCCTTCAGATTGTGATATATAAAGTGTGTTTCGCAAGGTGCTGAGTGGATAAACGTGGTAAGATTTCGCGCATTTCCGTCACAAACGTTCCTTTTTTCGCATAGTCATGGCATTTTCGCATCATTGTAACTTCTACTTTGGAACGGAATATTGCAAGCTATATTTTGCAGTCTTTTGAACTCCGATTTGTTCTTGGCCTTACATGTGTTCTTCCTGAAAGGAAAAAGTTCACCGGCCAGTCGGTTTAATTTGAGTAATCCTTTAATTACTCCATGTGATCAGTGTTAAAGGATTTTGACTTACCGACACTTTTTAGGTACTGTGGAGTACTGCAACCAAGCAATATGGGACAACAGGTAGCAGCTGTTAATAAAAAGGCTAGCTTTTGGTCGCGGCTTCAACAGCTTAGGTCATAGTCTACCTGTGTGCCAAATTTCATTGAAATCTGTTCAATCATTAAGGCGTGAAAAGGTAACAGATAGATACACAGAGTTACTTTAACTTAACTTAATATTATAAATGCAAAAGTTAGTTTGTTTAGGTGTTTTTTACGCCTTCACGATAAAACGGCTAAACAGATTTGGATGAAATTTGGCATATAAGTAGACCTGACCTGGATTAGTGGTAATATCCCGATATTACCACGGGATCGCGACTTATGCGAGAGAAACCGCGGGTCGCAGCTAGTTTATAATAATTAGTACCTGGGCGATCGAGTTGTGCTCTGGTGAAAATAGAGAATTCTCATTTAATAGTATAGGATAGTTCATACTAATTCCATGCTGCTATTTCTTTATTCTAAGAGGTAGCCATGCCAATTTTGGGCGACCGAGCTCTTCGTGTGAAAATACGAAGAAAACGAATTTTCCCAGATATGAGACCTAGTTAGATAAATTTTTCGCCTCTGTAAACCCCTATATATTGCAACTTTCATCGGAATCATTAGAGCCGTTTTTGAGAACGTGATTATAAATATTAATTGTGTATATTTACAAATATTGCTCATTTAATAGTATAAGGATTAATAAAGTATAAGGATTACTATGGATTTTTAACAATACGTGTTTACTTTCGTTCGACTAAAACAATTTTGCATCACATCATGCAATCATCTCGTTCTATTTTTAAACCGATTCTAAATTCGCTTGAGTGATCAAATCTAGCCAGAACTATTTTTTTGCCAGCCAGTATGATGTAAGGTTCCCTTTGGCAGACAACCTCTACGGTACATAACTGCTGGCCCACGGCTCCTATAAAAATTAGGATATCCCGCTGTGTTTGGGTTAGAAAGTTATCTTATTACAGGCTTTTGGGAATCGTCGGTGCGCAAAATAAACAGAGCCTTACGTTCAATTTTGAAGTTATTAAAAACTTGATTGGGATCTCCTATCAGACACGAGGGCCATAGTTTTATTAAAAAAATATTATAAGCTATCTAGGGTGCAGTGTTGCAAGCTAGTGATATTCAATTGCTTTTTAGGGTTCCGTACCCGAAGGGTGACAAACGGAACCCTATTCATAAGCCTCTGCTGTCCGTCTGTCTGTCAGCGAGCTCTATCTCACGAACCGTAATAGGTAGGCAGTTGAAAATTTCACAGATTGAGCATTTCTATTGCCGCAAGAGCAACAAATAATAAAATTAAAAATTAAAGGGGGGTCGCCATACAATAAAATTAAATTTTGAAAAAAAAATAATCTGACCCTGGCATGTGGGGTATCATTGTCTAAAGCTCATCAAGTAGAAAATAAATATAATTTTTATTTGTTTTTATCTTCAAAAATGATGAATTAGGGGGCCGTAGAAGTTGTCTGTTTTAGACCATTTTTGTACGAGCTCTATCTCAACAACTAAACAAATTAGGAATTTGAAACTTGTGTGTATCATGTACCATATACTGTTTATAATCAACAAATACTAAAAACGCCGATTAATAACGTATTTTATATAATATGGGCGATTTACTGCAACTTAAAAATAATATTTTGTATTTCATGCTAATATTATGCGATATAAATTCCACAGATAACTATTTACTAGTCGGAGTAATGACATGGAATTAGTAAGTACCTACTATCATGGCAGCATATACTATTTCGATCATTTAAATTTCGATCATCCAAAAAGGTCTACAAAATAAGCTCTCTTCAAAAGATTTTAAAACCAGCCAGTATTTTTTGAGTTTAAGAACTTTATCGACTTTTTTCAAAGTATCCCTAGACGGTATTGATGTGTGTACCTCATGTTAAAACTACACTCCAATAGACAATAATATTCAGTAACATTGAAATGAATGGTGGTACATACAGGGTACTATTCAGTTACCTTAAACCGTTGTGGATACAATTTCATATTGAGAAAACTTATTTGTGTAAAAATATTCAGCCACGGCGGCCAATCTTAATGGAGACTAGCCTTCAGCGCGGGAGATATTATAGTGTATGCGCAGACACGAGTGCACTCTCTCTTCCCTCACTCTCATAGTCCGATGGGATGTGTAAAAATAATAAGTAAGAAATAATAGATTTCTGTATGCTGTATGTATATAATGTAAGCGGGCACGCCCTTTATGCCAGGAGGCTTTATAATTCGGGTATTAAGTTCTGTTTACGTTTTTAGTTTTTATTTTCGCTTGAGTTTAGATTTCGATTTTTTTTTTGTTGGAACATTGGCCTGTACTAGCTGTCATTATGGCAAATATATTTTATTTAATGTTTTGTGTTGAGTAATGTAAAATATTTGCATACTATATTGTATAGAATCAAGTTTTTTTTCGTAACTGAACAGACAGCTGCGCTGCTGGGGAGTTTGTTGCGCCACTTCTTCTCTCCAGCAAAAGCACTAGGAAGTGGTGAAGGGCGGGCGTTTTTGGGGGACTGTCTTATGTAATTTTGACGTTCGAAAAGTGCTGATTCTCAGCCTAGTTTGAATAAATGACTTTTGAATTTGAATTTGAATTATGACTATCAAAAATAACGTAAATAAATACCTGTATTGACGGAATGTTGTAATTAAAATTTGGCGTACTACTTACATTCTATTTTGTACAATATAGTCTGATGTAGCAAGAGAAATCCTTTTATTTATAAGTAACTAGCTTTACCCGGCCCGGCTTCGCACGGTTAGCACTAAGTACTTATCTACGGCGCACCTACCTTTCCTAATTACCTATTTCTACCTAATTACCTATTTCTACCTAATTACCTACCCTACCTACCTACCCTAACTGCTACCTAACCTACCCTACCTACCCTACATATCTACCTGCTCACCTACCACATATACCTATTTATACCTACTAATACTATGTTAGTAGCAAATAAATAACTTTGACTTTAGTTAATGCATGTTACTAAAATAAATGAAATAAACTTCTACACCTATAATTTAACACAACAACATTTTTTCATTAAAATTAGACAATTTCTTTACAAATCTTTATGTTTTTTTATAGCGCCTCTGTTGTTACCTTTACGAAAGTATTACAAAAATGCATAGTGTTAAATCTTGTACAACATGGTATGGAACCCTTCGTGTGCGAGTCCGACTCGCACTTGACCGATTTATTTAATAACATAATAATATCACGCCTGTATTCCCCGAGGGGTTAGGCAGAGGTGTACCTCTAGTACACCCATATTTCGCCAGATATGTTTAAGTCCCATGTAATAGGGGGCGAGCCTATTGCCATCAACCGGGCACGAATCTAGACTCCGGGCTGCTAGTAATAAATTCAATAGTTTTTTTTTTTTTTTATAGTGTAATGTAATACGCTATCCGTAGAAGTCGCTCGCTTAACTACTGCGCTAACTATCAAAAATTTAATCCTACTAGTAGCTCTACGAAATCAAATAATGCGTTCTAATGAAGTAGTTTATTCCGGAAATATCAGTGGTCGTCTTTCGGGTGATAGATATGATGTGAAAGTCAAAGTCAAATAATTTATTTCGGGTGATATGATGTGAAAGTCAAAGTCAAATAATTTATTTCAATTAGGCACATAAAAGGCACTTTTGAACGTCAAAGATTTACAAAAAAATATATATTCTAGTCACCCCTTCCAAAAGGTAGTTTACGTATGGAGAAGAATGGGCAAGAAACTCCACCATTACTCTTTTAAAATGTTTTGCAATATTTTATATCCTACATTAATTATGTATAAATTATATGTGAAGACGATGCACCTAGAATAAAATTACTATACCACAATTGGTAACAGAATGAAAAATGAAGAAATGACAGATAAACTAATTATGTGAATACATGGTGCTCATATATTTACAAACATTGTAAAAGTAGACGATTTTCCTAAAATTTTACAATTTTAGTCAGTGTGTGCGGAAATAATCACAGAATGTAAAAATCTATGTCATATAATAAAAAATAAAAAAGATTATACAATTAAGTTAGCAACCAGATTGATTTTGTCTAGACTCTAAATTGTCCTATGGAGCAGGACCAGCATGTTTCCAAGCATTCTTATCTGATGATGATGATTTAATAACACGAATATAGGAACCAACAACAAATATTGCAAAACAGCCCATCATACCATCTTTTAATCATCATAACCTAATGTAAAAAGTTGGCAACTCCTACTTAATTACGTTACTCAAAAGTACTTTGTTTATACCGATAAAGTCTCGCGACGACAGATCTGTTACGCGCACCCAAAACCGTAAAGCCCCGACGAGGCAGAACTGCGTCAGTGTATAGGCATCGATGCAACGGCCGATTTTACTCTATGTATGGGCAGATCTAGTCTGTTCTTGGCTTTAATTTATGGTAGGATAATATACCTGTCAAATAAATCGACTAAAACGTCAAAATATGCAGAAACAACTCTAAAAAAAAGTAAAAATTGAACATTTTTGGTACGGCAAAATGGCGTCCGCGCATGCGTGCCGTGCACTGCACTCCGCGTTCTATTTATTCATTTTCTATTGTTTTTTAAGTGTAAATCGACGGGAAATGGTGTTATTTCAATAATTAAGTAGTGTCGTCATCGTATATAGATAAAATTTGCACAAAATAACATCGTAATTACCTATTACGGACCCATTAAAAAATGTAAACAAACTCGGTAGTGAAAAAATGTGTTGATGTGAAATTTTGAGTTTTGTGTGTGTTTTGTGCATGTAATCGCTGGTAAGTCATTTATTTTATATTATTTATTAGTTATTGCATACTATATATGCCATTTTTCAGAAAAAAATAGGAGTTCAATATTTTTTATCAACTAAGTAATGTTACGTAATGATACGGATACCTATTATTGAACTTTTTTAATTATTGGTGTTTTTATTTATTGTGTTTGTTCGTAAAAAATGGTTTTGACCGATAGTATATGTATTCATAATGTATCCTGCGAAGTTTCATGTGAATCGAACCAGTAGTTTTATTATAAATAATCAAAACAGTGAACAAAGGAATTTCTTATAAGAATCTGATAAGAATGTTTATTTATCAATACTAGCGTTCGCTTACAAAGATTCTAAGTATTATAAAAAATCCTTTGTCTAATCAGGAACCCAAAACCATTAACGATAAGACTATTTACGTAACAAAAAGATCTCAGTATTTGTTTATGTTAGCGAGCTCTTATCTCCGCTGCGCCGGTGGGTAGTTCGCTGGATTTCCGCACGCGCGTGGCGCTGGAGTCACGAATCTTTAGCGGTTAAGGTGACATTACGATGTAAATATGTAATGTAATTCGTGCGCTATGGTTAAGGGGCGTTCATCCTCGTATTATTCGGGGATCGGCGGAATAATCGGCAAAATAGCGTAGTAATGGTACGTACTGAGTAATAGCATATGTATAGCATTTTGAACATAAAAGAGTGTGTTTACAACAATAGTAGGTACGTATAACGATGGAAAATGGGCACTGAACGTCTAGTTCGCCAATTCGCGTTTTAACCACTGAGCCAAGACGCCACTCTTTTTATGAAAGGAGTGGCTTCTTAGCTCAAGGGCCTAACTATGACTGATGTATATCGTCAAGAACGAAAGAAAAATAGTTTTTGTTTGTCACAGAAACACGTGTATACAAAAATACAAGAGTAATCAAAAAACAAAATAGATCTAAGTACATAATATATGAAATAACTAGCATACTCGTAAAAGAGAAATAGTTGAGATATTAGCAGAGTTTGGTATGTTATAGTTAGTATCCTAAAAATAAAGTGAAGAAAGGGCGTTTTCCTTGGACGTGCATCCAAGCAAAACGGCCTTTCCTCACTTTATTTATTCTTTCCCAAAAAATCTCACCCATGTCAATCATCCATCTGCTTTGCCTTTTCCCAACTATGTTGGGGTCGGCTTCCAGTCTAACCGGATGTAGCTGAATACCAGTATTTTTACATGGAACGACTGCTTATCTGATCTCCACAACCCAGTAACTGGGTAATACGATACCCCTTGGTAAGACTGGTTATCAGACTTTCGGGCTTCTGACGACCCGTCACGACTGTCAAAGAGCCACGAATGACAGCCGGAGCACGGAGGAATCTCGGTATGTAAAGACGGTCACCCTTCCACGGACCAACCCCGGCAAGCGTAGCTTAATCTGATGGATCGACCTGTGCGGCTGTTATGACTTAGCCACGAGGTCCTCGAAAAATCTCACCCATATAAAACCTTTTTTTAATTCCCAACACATTACATAAAGGTCACGCTACATTATTAAATACGGACAGGGATGTCACAGAGATTAAGGGATGTCACTAATTGTATTAAACTCCACGGTCATTTAATAAAATCTAAACCTTCATGCAAAACCTGAAAAGAGCGAAGACAACTTTGTCTGTTACTTCGCACGCTTATTTATTTGGGTTGAAAGGGAAAAGGCGCAAATGGCGGAAAAATTAAAGGTCTCTTGATCGCTTTAGGCTGTTTTTAATTGAGGGTTTTGACACCCATGTGAAGGGCGGTTCAGTATTATGTTTTGGTAGGATTACGGTCATATTTTTTTATCGATATTTCCGGTGATATAGGTCACGTGTCGTTGAATTCTGCAGTCTGCTTTGAATATATATATATGACGGTGCGTCTAAAGGTTTTGCGACGCTGGACTTAAGGAGTTGGTTTCAGAACGATTGTGACAGCGTCAACTTGACGTAACCCCCAGTACTGAGAAGGCGGCCTCTTGTCAGAAAAACGCGGGATCGCGACTTTGGATCGAAGCCGGCATTGATTAATTTAATGAAATATTATTGTTTCATTACATCTCCACGCCCGCAAACCCACGCATGAGAGACAATAAGACCTCTTCTGATAAAGACCACCTATTGCCTTTATATATATATATTATTTATTTATTAATAAACGTTGTTGTTGTGTATAATTTTCCGACAGAAGTAATAAATAAAGTTTGTGTGCGAGCAACACTGTAAAAACAAACTTGCAGTTTTGACAGAATTGAAGTGACTCGAGCCGCCATGACAGAATGCCCCATTTTGACAATCGATATTAAATTAATATTTATAAGAAAATAAACGACAAGGAACATTACTAATTGGGTTTTCAAAAACTGTCAACTAGCTTATTTATATGGACAGCAGTGGATCATCATCATACGTATTTTTCTTTAGATTTGAATTACCTACTGTGCAAAGATCCAAAAGTTATTATTTAACCCGACCCGTTGCTTAAAATTCATACCACCCAAAGAGACTTCAATTTAAACAGCAGGCCAATTCTTGTACTTAAAAAACGTTCACATTCAAGTCGCAATGTGTCACACTTGTCAAAAATGTTGGTAATTTGACTGGTTTTTTTGACAGATTACCAATGAGCCAATTATGTATGTATGTATGTACCAATGAGCGTTCTTAAAAATTACGGGAATTGCCCTCTGGTATGGTGGTATACACTAGACCCTCAGCAATACAGCGCGTCCAACTTATCTGAGCAGGTGGCAACAGAACAAAAAATTCTTCCGAATTTTTCATGCTGTTGCATTTTTCCTTGACAAGTAGCGCCACCGTGAACTGCACACTTAAGCTGGTCATGCTGTACTACAGCTTCTCATTAGTGAAAGAATTTTCAGAATAGGATCAATAGTTCCGAAGTGCTCCTATATACATTTCTCAATTTTTACCACTTTATAATATTAGTATAGAGAAATAATATATTAACTACCTGCATAAAGTTAAATAAGCTTAGACCACATGTGTTGAGATTGAGAACTCTTAAATCGTCACATTAACACGCGAATAAATCCAAGCAAATATCGAGGAAATATTAGTAGCAATAACAATTTTACTATCGAATCGCAATTTAAATTTTATTACAAAAATACATAGAATATGGATGTATTTCTGCTACATTTGCCGCCAATAACGGGCAGCGTCCAGTATGCGGCGGTTATAACCGGTTATGAGATCTGGATTTAACTGGATCTTTGCTGATATTTCCTTGCAAACGAGCTGTTAGTTCGTATACCTTAAGAAGGAATATAAATATGCTATTTTTGATGGTTTACGACCCACGCGACTTCTGATATCGTGGGCTTGGGTAATTGGCAACCTGTGCAATTTAAAACTTCGTGAAGACTGGCGTACGCGACAGCGCGACGCTACTCTAACAAAACAATTACCGGTGTTGTGTCGCGCCAGGCTGCACGAGGCTTAAAGCATGATCGGTGACGTCTGCTATTTGCTAATTTTGCAACATAGCTAAGTTTATTTTGTAAATGCAGACTGTTGAATTGTATTACTGTGTTTGTTTGCCTTATTTCTTTTTTCTTCAGCGTCACGTTTAGTGCAAATAAATGTATTCATAACTAGCTCTTGCCAGCGGCTTCGATTAAAAATAACCTATGTGTTAACTCAGGTTATAAACTATCGGTGTGATGATTTTCATCCAAATCCGTTCAGTCGTTTTTGGGCCAATCCGGAACATAGGTACATCCAGTCAAACGGTAAAAATTCTAAAAATTATGTTTTCGGCATCAGACTCGTTCCCACAGTCTGTTTAAAGACTTATTAAGCCAAGGCAACTCCTGTTCAAAAATATTCAATATTCAGTTTTGACTTTACTTTTTATGTTATTAGTTAACGTTTCGTTACTATTTTTACATATGATATTTGATATAATAATAAGTAAGTATTAAAAAATATGTAATTTGTATGCGTGAATTTTATATCAATTTTATGTTTTAATTTAATTTAATGGAGGTAGTCCATTAAATTAAATTAAAACATAAAATTGTATATGTGTATATGTCTGAAAAACAAATGAATTATTTTATATTTTTTGCAATATTTTTTGGTGTTGGTCGTTGTCCTTTCCTTCTGTAATTGATCAACACGACGTTTAATTTTATTTCAACATTTTCATTACTTTTTACTAAGGTTCTGCAACTAAATTTTTTCCTTTTTTGGAATAATTACTATCTATTGTTGCATCTTAAAGGTCAATTCGCGAATTTAAATAAGACGAACCCTAATTTACGTAAGAATCCTGATTGAAATTTCCTGGTCCCGAATAGAGAGAAAAATGAATTCCAGAAATAATCGTTCAGACTCCTAAATCACATCGTTAACCTACCTGTTACAACACGACACTGAAAAATGGCGTCGCATACAAATTCAAAACTAGTACAAACGTGCTACCGCTGAAATATGAAAGAGTTTAGATACGATCTCGTTCAATTGAAATGTAACGGGTTGATGAATGTATTGGCTACCTTTTGGGTAACAGATTTTGAAGAAATATTAGGTTTTAGCCATTTTGGCACTTATTATACGTTAGCATGATTGTCATGCAAAGAGGTAAAATTATTTGTTTGTACGCGATTATCGCTGGAAGTACTTCATCTTCTTTTTACCCGACTGCCGAGGAAGGGTTATGTTTTTGTTGCTTGTATCTTGTACGTATGTATATTTTGAAATTTATTTATTACCTCGTATCTTATAACTAGTAGTTCTGCGAACAGTAGACCTCACGAGCACAATTTTATGGCAACAATTAACCGTTTAGCTTGATCTTAAAAGTAAAAGAACGACGTTCACCCCTCAAGCTTTTTTAAGAAAATATTAAGTTCTATATTTAGGTACATAAGTGTTTACGTAAGTTTTATTTAGTACTTTTTAGTTCAATAAAAGCTTGTTTAAAAAAACTATTTTAACATAACATCATCATAATCGTACTCCTGTGGCCACCTTCCGGCACTTTCATCAGACCCTAAATACGACACCTTGGGCTAACGTACCTACTTATCAAAACAAATCGAAAAGGCCTAAACACAACGGGGCTACCTTGTCTAGTTAAAGAGTTCAGTATAGTGACCTTTCAGATCTATCATGAGGCCCGGGACTACATCTTGGGCTACTTGGCAAGACAAAATCGACGACCGCAAAAACAACAGGGCTATCTTATTTAGTTGAGGAGTTCTTATGGACCTGGACAGTACCTAGTGTAAGAACACTTGTCAAGTGAGTCCAAAAACGATGGCGGTGGTTTGGTTGAGGAGTTCCTATGGCCACCTTCCGGCTCCAGCATCAGACTCTGAATACTACCATTCATTCTTAGATCGTGCGCCAAACTAATCTTATCTCTGTAGCTGATAAGAAGTAGGAATCACACGCAACTTCGGCTGAATCTTCGTATTTAGGAATTAGACCTGTAGGAACAAACCATGAACGATAGCTTGTAGTTTTAGCTTTAGAAACATTTGTTTACCAACGGTATTCTATGAATTGACCGCGATGACCTCAGACCAACAAAAAAAGGGCGATGACATACTTTTTTCCTATCAAAAAAATATGACATCTATACGTCAAACTCAAACTTAACGTTCAAGTGCGTTGACCACGCACAAATAGTCCGTAGTTGGAATTAATAATTATCCCAAGAACAATTTTACCATTGTAGTTGGAAAACATGTTGTCCCATACATTCCAACCGCAAATGCAAGTTAGTCGATTATTATTACTCGTTAACTTATAAAGCATAGTAGTAGCTGTGATAGTTTTCCTTTTAATTTCGCAAATGTATCCCTGAATCGAAAAAAAAGGTTTACACACCCACCCGACACCCCATAACACGGGACAAACGAGAGAAAAAAATTACGTGTAGGGAGCGGGGAGGTACTCAAAAAAAAAAATACATGATTTTATTTTACGACTTTGTCAGCGTGATTAATATGTATAGACCCATACCAAATTACAGCTTTCTAGTACTAAGATTCTCTGAGTTAAGCCGCGGATAGACAGAAAGACAGGCAAACGGACATGGCAAAATTATATCAGTTCCTTGTTGACTACAGAACCTTTGAAATCGGATCTCATAAGGCAGAGATATCCAGTAGCCCCCTTTTTGTCCCATGTTGGAGGTACTATACCCCTCCAATAAAAAATTCCCGAGGACAAAAAATTGCAAAAAATTCGTAATACCTGTACGCCAAGTTTCATCTAGATCGATTGTAAAATACGACCTATAGAGGAGTACGTGCAAACTGACACACGAAAGAAAATTTTGCCAGTTGATGCAGCCGCCCATAACCTAATAGAAACACGATAGCTGTTGCCATAGACTGACTTTATTACGAAGTCAAATTACATAGATAAAATACATAGACAACTACCATAGAACAAATTGCATTAAGATACTGGCGTAGTATGTAGAATAGGATTATATTATATTTGATAATATATTTTAACAGACGCTTCGCTCGCTACGCTCGCTCGGTCAAACAGCTGGATGAATTGAAAAACTGAAGTGTCCTTAGATAGGTCCTATTTTTAAATTAAATAATTTCTTTGTTCCTCTCAAACAGAGCACCTGTCATCATATCTCTTCACCACCCTTGGCTTGCTGGTAGAGAATGCCTAAGGCATTAAGTCCGTCTTTGTACCTTTTTTTATAAGTGCGAAAAGTTTAAGTAAATAAATAAATAGGTTTGAAAAAATATATTATGAAAATATTAGCGTAAAAATGGGCCATGTTTGTGTCGGACCAGTTTTTGTTCATAAGAATGTTCACACTAAAAAGTCTAAAACAAAATAAAAAATTTAAAAAATCAAAAACCCGACTGCAAAATCACATAACTGAAAAGAGAAAAACAAGCATTATAATCTATAGAAGAGTTTTCAGGTTATTGGTTTGTAGAATTTTATGGTATTGCAGTTTAATGTTTATTTTCTCTTTTTAGAATTTTTAAGTTATTTATAGTGTCTAACCTGGTCTCAGAGTTTTAAAGCCACCCATAGGCTTAGCTTCACATTCCATCGTGAAATATCTCTCAGGCATGCCGGTTTCCTCACGATGTTTTCCTTCTCCGATTTTAAGAGGGTGCATCCTAAAAGTTGGCAACGTCGTAAATAGATGTCAAATATGTACCTGTTTCGATTAATTTGGAAATAATACTGTATGGAAATAAGAAATGTGGCTAACCAATTGACTAGAATATTAATAATGAATTGCAATTATGACATTGAATTTGATGTTGTACCCGTTTTAGGTGAAAAAAAGGCATTTGGAAAGTTTCCAAATACTTTTTTTACATCTAAAACTAACTATTCGGTGTTACGATATTAATTATTGCATTTCATAATCAATATTCTAGTTCGCTAGTTAGCCACATTTTTTATTTCCATACAGAAATATTATCAAATTAATCAAAACAGCGAAATATTTGACATCTATTTGCGACGTTGCCAACTTTCAGAATAAACACTCTTAATGATAATATGATAATGATAATGAAAATGATAATTATACAAGTACTGATTCGATTCCAAAAATGTATTCACTGATAGAACTACTTTATTCCCGAGTGCCATAAGATGTTATATGGTTTATGGTTGTTGATAATGCTTAGTTAATTTCCACGTGGAAAGTTAATTGGGAGCAGAAGCTGGTGTAAATTAAAGTCGCTGTCAAAGTCAAATTGTTACTAAGATGCGTGACTGACGGTATAAAACAGATACTTCAATCAATGGGTCGGCTTCCAGTCTAACAGGATTAAACTGAATACCAGTATTGTGCATGGAATATCTGCCTATCTGACCTACACAGCTCAGTTACTGCATAAGCATAATCATAGTCAGCCTATAGTGTTCCCACTGCTGGGACACAGGCCTCCTCTCGGTGAGAGGGAGTGGGTCGTAATCCACCACGCGAGCCCAGTGCGGGTTGGTAGATGTCATGTCTTCAATTTTTTTATTCTAAGACATGTCGGTTTCCTCACGATGTTTTCCTGTTCCTCGTTTTGAGAGTGGTGATGAAATAATCACAGAGCGCTTTTGCAGAACGATTCGACTGTCAGTACGTGAACCACTTCTGCATGGTTCACGTACTGACGTATGGATGTTAAGATTTTATTTTAATTTAATTTGAATTTAATTGTATATTAATTTTATTTTCAATTTTATTTTTATTTTATTTTCAATTTTATTTTTAATTTTATTTTCAATCTTTGTATTTTATGTAATTTTAATTTTAATGTAATTATTTAATTAATAATTTTTAATATAGTTTCACTGTAATAATACCTATGATCCAAAGTTGATTGAAATAAATAAATAAATTAAAATTAAAGTAAAGCGCCTGTCTAGGTTCGAACCTACAACTCGTAAGTCGCGGCCCAGTAACTGAGTGACACAGATACTTTCAGTAAGAAAAACAGCCACCTTGGCTCAGTGTCAATCCATCGACATAATAACCAATAATTGACCAATCATGTCGTCTTAATAACTGACCCTTTGAAGGGTAATTGAGAAAGGCCTCTTATACAGCGAAGGACAAAACATTAATTACTAAACTTGCTCACTGTATCTCGGCGATTACAGATCATTAGGCCAATATCGAAAGTTATTTTTTTCTGGAAAAGTAATTATAAGTTCGTAATTATAATACGCTGGACACGATATTAAAGGCAGGTTTATACGAGCCCAGTAATATGTCAGAACAGTGAGTTTAACCGTCTTTGTGGTCTAGTGGTGAAGCCACCGGTTTCAGACCCAGAGGTCCCGGCTTCGATTCCCAGTGGGAGCAAAATTTTCTGCTCGGTTTGGTTGGTGGAAGGGCTTGTTCTAAGTCCACCTGGCTAGCTACCACCATCTTATCTAAGTCTGTCGCCATAACAACAATGTTAACAGCATTGTTGTGTTTCGGCAGTTAGAGATAAGATAGCCAGTTCCTCTGTGGTTGAGGATTCCGGGTGAAGCTCGCTTCCACCTTCGGCCTGATCATCACTTGCCATCAGGTGGGATGCCAAGAGCTTCCACGTAGCAGGTAAAAAAAAAAAAAGAGTCAGTCCAGCGCAACTGCAACGCAGTGGACTTGCAACTGGGCTCGTATAGACACTGGTTTTAACCCAGTCAAGTGCTGATGACTTCGCGCCCTCAAGTCAGTTCTGTTGACTAACCTACCGTCTATTTTACGGGCCCAGTAACTTCTCTACTTTAAACAAAAAATTTAAAACCGCTACAAGAGTTCACATTACTGTCTCGCAGGCATTTTTCGACGTCATATTTTAGTCTGAGTTTTCATGTAGGTTAGGTTATTATATTTTTAGTTAGGATACGTAATTTTAATTTTAATTTTCCACGTAATACATATAAATTTTTAACTATTTATACCCTAGTATAAATCATCATCATCATCATCAGCCTATTAATGTTCCCACTGCTGGGACACAGGCCTCCTCTCTGTGAGAGGGAGTGGGCCGTAATCTATCACACGGGCCCAGTGCGGGTTGGTAGATGTCACATGTCTTCGAATTTTTGGTTCTAAGACATGCCGGTTTCCTCACGACGTATTCCATCACCGTTTTGAGAGCAGTGGTGATGAAATTATTTACACAAAGTAAAGCGCCTGTTTGGGTTCGAACCCACGACCTACAACTCGTAAGTCGGGGCCGTTACCACTGCCCACTGCACTCATCATCAGCCTATTGTTGATGATGATGATGATGTATAGTGATCGGAACCGTTCGTCTGCGAGTTCGACGTGCACTTGGCCGGTTTTTTTAATGCTTTGTTTTTTATACAAATTACTTCTCTTGGTGCTATACGATACTAAAAGGCGATCCTATGATATCTCCCATCGCTAGTAGGTATTATATTATAATTATACATCTGCGATAATGCTAACTGACAGTATCTAAAATATTAGCCATTTGCATGGAAACGTGTTAAGTAGAAATAAAATAGTTTGGAAAATCCAAAAGTGCACGCCTCATACATAACACTCATTCATAAACGAAAAAGAAATTCAAAACATAGTTTTTAACAAAAATGAACAATTTATCACTTTTCATGAAGTCGTAATGTCAAAGACTGACAAAGATATTTACTTGGCGGTTGCTAGGCAACTTGGTCAAAGGTTGGAAATATTTAGATAAAGATATTATATTTTAGTTAGTATTTTATTAATTATAATTAAACTACTTTTAATAAAAGAGCATTTTTCAATAGGGTTCCTTCTAGGGCTGAAACGAATGTATAAAAAAAAAATTGACTCAAATAATTGATTTTATCGCAAGCTACAATGTTTTCAGGGTTCATAAATTGACGGACAGGAATTTTTTTTCAACTATTTTGATGCCTTTTCCATTTCTGCTGCATTAAATCAATTGTTAAAAAGTACAATATTAATCTCCATTTAATCATCTATACAATGGTATATAAATTAAGTAGGTTCTGTGTACTAGCAGGAGTGTAACAATAAAAACAGTTACAGAAAAGGGGCAAAAAAAATTTTTCGATCGTAGAGCACACTCTAATGCTTCGCATTAAGAGTCGTGCAAATGTACTGATAATACAATCTGATACTATTGAATTCGGAATATTGGGATGTAACTGTAGTCACCCGTGAGTTTTCAAAATATCTTTTTTAGGGAGATGGCTTTTACAGGCTGTATTTAGCCATCGCTTGAAAATTCTGTGATAATATGTAAATTCACTGTGAATGTGAAACACAAATGTGGTTTATTTATAAAACGTTACACAGAATTTCACTATTTAAATCGTGGATAAAATTAAATGCTACATTATTTATTTTTAGATTAGTACAGCATAAATTATCATAAACCATCAGTATTTCTTCATTCTGACCTAAGTGATCAAAATAATTACTACAGCATAAATTATTATAAACCATCAGTATTTCCACATTCTGACCTAAGTGATCAAAATAATTTTATTAACGATAAAACATTTTGCTATACCATAGTGCGGTGCAAGCGCTCGGTCGGTAAAAGTGTTAATGGGTTTTTCAATCTGAAATTTCTCAGTAGCAGCCCGGAGTCTGGATTTTGTGTCCGGTTGATGGCAATAGGCTCGCCCCCTATTACATGGGCCTTAAACATTACTGGCGAATTGTGGGTTTACTATAGGTACACCTCTGCTCAATCCTTCAGGGAAACAAGGCGATTATATAGTAAATTATCATAGAAGTAATTATTAAATAAAATAAAAAAGGAATTAAACAAATATACACAAAAACCTAAGTGATTATCAAACAAGCAACTAATAGAAAATGCTCGCTCGAAACGTTTTTTTTCAATCTGTACATTTCTTCGATAAACTAATACAAAATAAGTCAAGTAGTCGACTTGTTAGCGAGTTTACAGTTGCTCAGTAACTCAGTTGCACCTGTTAACATTTAAAAATCGCTGAACCGACTAACAAGTATAAACGGGCACTTGATTGAACTATACGGGGAACTTAACGAGTGGTTCATACTTGGCTGTATCGGTTTGTATTTTTTTTGTGGTTGTGTTTTGTTTATTAATGTTATGCTTGGGCTTTGATAGAATCAATTTAATATTTGGTAGGACCTACTAGTAACCAATGTACACGTACTTAGCAAACTCATCATCTGCTCAGCGTTTTCACAACTATGTTGGGGTCGACTTCCAGCCTAACCGGATGCAGCTGAATACTAGTATTTTACATGGAGCGACAGCCTACCTATCTGACCTTCACAATCCAGTTACTGGGTAATACGATACCCTTTGGTGAGATTGGTGGTGGTAGTTTAGAGGTATGAGGAACAGGGTGTAAAGCTCACTCATCTCTTTAGAAAAGGGAGGATGCTCCGGCCAGACGGGTGTTGTGTCTGGCGAGCAACTGCCAGTTGATTTCAGATAGTCTTATCTATGTCGTTCGCGCGGTAAACTCTTACTGCGCGATGCAGGATTTGTGTGACGTTATGTCTTTGATAGTAGTTCATATGTGGCGGTGTAACCGCTACAGTAGTAACTGGATTTTTGGAGGTCAGATAGGCAGTCGCTCCATGTAAAATACGGGTCCGATCCGGTTAAACTGGAAGACGACCCCAACATAGTTGGGTAAAGGCTTGGCAGATAATGATGGGACAACATAACTAGGGAAATGTTGGTAGTAGCTATTATATTATCTGTGGTAGTAGTTACTACCACAGATAATATAATACTACGTACAGATACCCAATCCCATACAAAGAAATGACACCTCCCTAGTCGGGCTATTGACTGGCTAAATGTGCTACAGTTATGACAAATTGAGTAAAACGCCATCTATTGCAAAGAGCCCTAAACAAAAATGTTATATATTTTTTTGTTGAAAATACGAGATTTATGAGTTACAATAGATTAATCAGCATTAAACAAGGAAGTTTTGCTTTTTACTAATCTTACTTCAGCCAAAATCTTCCGTTTATTGCTTTTTAGTGACTGTTAATTTCATAATTGTTGCCTATGCTGCCATCTATGATCTTTTTTCAAGACTAATTATAATTTGTTCGAATTGAGACCCCATGCATCTACCAACATTTCATCGCATAGGTATTCGTCTCTGCCTACGCCTTTAGTGCCTTAAGGGTAATTGATCAACATCCTTTGTACCAGCAGATTAAACCAGTCAAGTATATTTTTACCTTTAAAACCTCACTGAACATGTCTCGTGCTGCGCGCATCATCCATTAACTTTTAAACTAGATAGTCTTTGCATTGTATATTACATGTCAGATTAAACTACAACCCATTTTAAGTTTATGTTCCTGTGGCAAAATGACATGCTAGGTAATCATATCAGAGAATACCGAATGAAGATTAAGTACAGTACAGGGAACATCAAAAGAAACAATTTTTTTGTACTTTAAAGGTTAGATTGTTATTTTAGAAGAATGTTCAGTTTCAATCATTTTAAAATTAAGATACAATAATCAAAAATGCCTGAAAGAAACAAAGAATTTTAAATAATTAAAAGTGAACGAGAAGTTACCGTACAGTACCGTAATTTTTATTGTAACCGCGATTTACCATTAAAAAAAAACTGTTTATTCTGCACAAACAATCATTCATCATTCATTATCATTATCAGCCTTAATGTTCCCACTGCTGGGACACAGGCCTCCTCTCTGTGAGAGGGAGTAGGCAGCTGTAATCTACCACGCGGCAATTTGAGAGCATGCAGCATGAGCAGTGCTAATGAAATTATTTACACAGGGTTAAGGGCCTGCTTGGGTTCGAACCTACGACCTACAACTCGTAAATCGGGGCCGTTACCACTGGGCCACCACTGCTGACAAAGTGCGCCCAAACAAAATGCACATGAAAAAAAAAGACATAAAATATACACATACAAACTAGCCAAAGCCAACCAAGCTAATATGGTGGTAGTTACAAGCTAATATGGTGGTAGTTACAAGCTAATATGGTGGTAGTTACAATACATGGTGGTTTTTTCATCGTGCGATGTTGTCTTTGCCACCGACTCGTACTCGACGCATCTTGGCTTTGTACTACTACAATGTACCCATGGGGGAAAATTTCCAAAATCATCAGGCCTGAAATACAGTTTGGATATTACAGTATTTTGTATCTAACTTAATCTATGTGAATGATGTTATAAAAAACTTCCTCTCACTGTTATTTACATAGCGGGTATTCGAATTTGTGTGGAGAAGATACCACAACTCAATCTTCCTAGCCTTTTTCCCAACTATGTTGGGGTCGGCTTCCAGTCTAACCGGATGCAGCTGAATACCAGTATTTTACATGGAGCGAGCGACTGCCTATCTGACCTCCATAACCCAGTAACTGGGTAATACGATATCCCTTGGTAAGACTGGTGTCAGACTTTCGGGCTTCTGACGACTCGTAACGACTGTCAAAGATCCACAAATGACAGCCGGGACCAACGGCTTAACGTGCTTCCCGAGGCACGGAGGAGTCTCGGTATGTAAAGATGGTCACCCATCCACTGCGGCAAGCGTAGCTTAACCTGATGGATCGACCCGTGCGGCTTGTTATTACTTAGCCACGAGCTCCTCAGAAGAAGCTCCTCAGAGAAGGTACCACAACAAAAAAGTGAAAAATACAAACTTTTTTCACAATAGTATATTATGCAATTAGTGAATAAAGGACGGATTTAAAGCGAGGGCCCTAAATGAATCACGAGCAAGTGAAGGATTCTAACGATTGAATCACGACCGTAGGGAGTGATTCATGACGATTGAATCACGAGCGTAGCGAGTGATTCAAGTGTTAGAATCCTAAGCGACGCGAGTGATTCATGGCCCTCGATATAAATCCGTTTTATTCAAGAGTTGCATACTATACTTTATACCATGACTACGAGAAAAAGAAAGATTTAAGCGAAAATAGTCATTTAATAAAAGGGTAACACGTTCAGTGTCGGGAGCCCTCTTGGAGGGTTCACCTACTTGGATATGGGACGTCGGAAGCCCTCGCGGAGGGTTCATTTTAAATGTAGATATTCAGGGTCGGGAGCCCTCCTGGAGGGTTCACCTACTTGGATATGGGATGTCGGGAGCCCTCGCGGAGGGCTCATTTTAAATGTAGACATTCAGGGTCTGGAGCCCTCCTGGAGGGTTCACCTACTTGGATATGGGATGTCGGGAGCCCTCGCGGAGGGTTCACCTACTTAGATATGGAATGCCGGGAGCCCTCGCGAGGGCTCCATTTTAAATGTAGACGTTCAGTGTCGGGAGCCCTCCTGGAGGGTTCACCTACTTGGGTATGGGATGCCGGGAGCCCTCGCGGACGTTGGAAGTGAAACCTCCCGGAGGTTTCACTTCCAACTACGAATATTAAAAGTCATAGACTTTTACGGAATGATGAGTTATGAGTTCTATGAAAATGGGTGGAGTCGAAAGTGTTAAGGAGGTTGTATAGCATTGAGATAGACGTCGAATACATTGGTGTCTTCTAAATTCAAACACCAAAACAGTGCTTAAAAGAGCTTTTTATTCACTGTTTTCAGTGAATAAAATAAGCTTTTTAGAGGGGGAATGGTATAAAAAGTAAAACAGTACTAAGTATTTACACAAACTCCTTGCTATCCATCCTCTTTTATTACTCCCGGGAGTAAAGTTATCCTTTTCTTTTAAACGAAACAGTCATCAAAGCATTGTAAGCTACTAAACGGCTAATGCAGCTTGCACCTTCACTATTAATCCGGCAGTTAAACTTAAACTACTATCTCCACTAAGTAAAGTGGATTGCATAAATTTAACTATGCTACAGTTAACTTTATTGTCTTGTTGACAGCGTTTTACTGGTATTTTAACTGTCCCTTTTACTTTAACCACTGTTTACCGGGGCGGGTAGTTAAGTACGTCTTAGTGTTGCCAGTTTATTGATGAATCGGTAAGGTGATGGAGAAAAGGTTGTGTTTTTATAGGTCAATCAATGACATAGACTTTTATTGATATTACCCAGGTCGGGTGTTTGCAAAACGTCGGTAACTTTAAGTTAAGTTCGTTACAATTTGACGACTATGAGCGAATTTTATTGTCTGTTAACTTAGCGAGCATTGATCACTGGCAAAGAAGTAGGTCATTTGATAAGATTTCCCTTGATAAGACTGGTTGTCAGACTTTCGGGCTTCTGACGACCCGTAACAAATGTCAAAGATGTACAAATGACAGCCGGGACCAACGACGTTACGTGATTTTCGAGGCACGGAGACCAATAGGCAATTCATCAATATCACGTATTATTAAACTAGGTACTCATAAAAATAATTTATGCAATACACATAAAGAAACTTTTTTTTATAAAAATTCTCGCTAATTTTGACGTATGTATATAAATGCAATGGCAGTCGACTTCTGTATTTTGTGCCAATCCACTATGCTAATCACATGTTAACCCAATAATTTCAAATACCTACACAAGCTTTGTTTTGATTTCCTTCCCGTTAGAACTCTCCTCTGCCGTCATCACACCAACGTGAAAAAAATACTACAGCCTCAGATTACAGTAAAGATAAATTAATCTTCCCAAATGCCATCACGATTGGGGTAAGCCCGTCCATTATTACTAAGCCATATCCTCGTATCAGATTGTTGACTCCACTTAACGTCAGACTGAAAAGGTTGTATGGTCTGACTCGGTCGACTTTTTTGACCAGAACTGTCGGTTATGAGTGGTTTTGATAAGTGGCAATACAGCCTGGCAATTAAGTAGGTACGCATTAAAGTTATCTAATGATGTTAACATAGATTAAGTGTGCTTATCTGTCCATTAGGTGTTGTATGATGTCCCGCGAGTGTGGTATATGGGGTCAGTTGAGTTTCAAGGTCAGTTTGTACTAAAGTACTTCACGTGAAATACATTTTTTTTTGTATATTACGTATTGCGTGAAATTTAGGAGATTTGCGTATCAAAAATCATTCTGCCTAGCCTTTTCCCAACTATGTTGGGGTCGGCTTCCAGTCTAACCGGATGCAGTTGAATACCAGTATTTTACATGGAGCATACTGCCTATCTGACCTCCACAACCCAGTAACTGGGTAATACGATACCCCAGTAACAACTAGTCTTTACCAAGGGGTAACATCGTTTTACCCAGTTTTGTCAACTCACGTGAAAAATTCCTACGAAAGTACATACTTTTGTAGGTACTTACCTACAAAAATCAAAATTCAAAATTATGTTATTTCACATAAACCTACGTGGACACTACAAAAACATCAGAAGCTAAGTGCACGGTTCCAATTGGTCGTTTCCTATGGAGAAGAGCCGGCAACCACGGTTACTCTTTTAAAACGCCTAGTCTAGATTTGGTTTTCTTTTATTAGTTATTTTAAAGCAAGTAGCTTTTTTGCTACATGCGTCAGATACGGTAAGTAGTATCTCGGAAATTCGTGGCTAGGAAAGCACCATTCGTAGATCTATGACAGTCAAATCGTTGCGGTTAGTTAAAAGCCTGAAACCTGAAACTCTGAAAACCTGTCGTATCATCGGGTTAATCAGTTACGGAGTCGCTCCGTGCAGAATGCTCGGTGTTTAGTTTGTGAGCTTCCTGTGCTGTCTTCTTTTACTTCAGCTGCTTTCGGTTACCTATTTATACATTTATAAAGGTTTTTTTTTTAATTCTAACGGAAGGTCTTCAACACAAGTATACTTTGCCTTGCATTACATAATGGCAGCGAAACTTGGTCTCTCACAAAACACCATAGAGAAATGTTGGCACGTTGCCAAAGATCAATGGAAAGAAGTATGACTGGTATTAAAAAACAAGGCAGGATACGAAATACCCTGATTAGAGAAAAGTTACTGATGTTCTTACCAAAATAGACCAACAAAAGTGGAGATGGACAGACTACACGTTAAGAGGCATCCAAGACAAGGGGAGTAAAGTTGTGTCTGAAAGGTACCCTCAGAGATGGTAAAAGGAACAGGGGAAGACAATATAAGAGATGGGAAGACGAACTGAAGCTTACAGCACGTCCAAATTGGAGAAGAGTTGCGAGAGATGCGCCGTCAGTAGGGACTGGTCATCTCTTAGCTGCCATGCCTTATTTTAATTTTTGAATTGTTTTTATCTTTTTATTACGGACGCTTTAACATACACATCTTTCCACATTATTCTCACATGTTTAATTTCAACCAATATTTTGTAACAATAGTTTGATTTAAAAGAGTGTCCGTGGAGTTTTTTGTCCGTTCTTCTCCATAGGAACCTACTACGCTTTGTAATGGGCAACTAGCTTCATCTTTCTGACTGACCAACCCCTTGACAATAATCAAAAGTGCCTGTGATTGGTTTATTTGAAATAAATACTTTGAGTTCGAGTTTGAATCGATAAATCAAACACGCAATACACAGATGGCATTTGCTGGCTTCGTGACGTAACATTATCCCGTAGGAAACCCTTGTCATACCAGTGAACAAGTAATTTTAGTGTATCAAATGTATCGGTGAGCTAATCCGATATGATTGATAGAGTAATGTAGCGCTATCTAAAATCAACATGGCGGATTAGAGGGACGATCGCTGACAAATGTGTTAAGAATAGAATATAATTTTTCTTCATTGGAGTAACCAAGACTCAACAAGTGTGTTAGTAAAACTTACGACTATGTTAGTCAGTACAGACACAAAACAAAAACAAGGAAAACAATAGTTTAGTTTTATTTATTCATAAACAATTTACACTGTGTTGAGTCCAGGTATATAGACGCCATTTACATACAAATACAAAAAATACATCTATGAATTATTTAAATACAACTATGAATTATTATCCAGTTTTTAACAGTTTCAAATCTGATATTAACAGTTTAAAATATAATGTCAAACAATTTTAAATATTATGATTAAAGATATATTACATGTCGGTAAATAATTCTAAAAATACAGAAATAACAACAAATAACACGAAATAACGGTTGGTCACCGTAGCGACATCCCATGAGAGACAGCACAACAGTGACCCACGTATACACAGTCCAGGACACTGTTGGAGCTGCCCCACACCCTGCGCACCAGAGAAGCGCACCTTTTACACGCATTGTTAAGAGCGTTCATCTAAAAAGATGGCAACGTTGCAAAGAGCTGTCAAATATTTACCTGTTTTGATGAATTGGGCAATATTACTGTATGGAAATAATAAATGTGGCTGTCTAGCGATCTAGAATATTATTAATAATTGGTTTTTCTGAAAGAGGGGTCTTAAAATACTTGAACGTTGTTTAAGCCACAAGATCGTTTTATTAGTGCTTTGATTGTTTCATAGGTTATTTATAACCAATAAAGGTAATTTTCCAATAATAACAAATACTTAATAGTAAAGTTATTATAGATTTTTTTTATTGTAAAACGGTTTAAATCAGAAAATATAACAAAAATTATAACAGTGTAGCTTTTCATCGGCAGGTAGCCTGACATGGCTTCTAAAGAACACATAAATGTACATGGGCGTACCCAGCTTTTGGCCCAGGGGGGGGCAAATCAGAAATTTCAAGCCGCGTCACCCGCACATTTTTTACCCTACACAAGTACACACTTCACGAAACATGAGTAGGTATGTAGTGTGTAGGGGAAACAAAACACCCGCAGGAGATCCTGTTTTCAGTGGTGGACTAATGTCTTAGGCCCGGGGCCGCAAAACCAATTGGGGCCCCCCGGCCAAGACTGAGCGCTTTGAAAAGTTTAAGTTTTCTTTTGACTATTGATATAGAAAAGCTAGAGCATCAGACGAATTGAGGCCATGAGAACCATAGCGGCCTAATTCATTATGGCAGTATTATAATAGTGCTCTGTGCATTATGGACAAGCCTTTGGTTGAATACCATAGAAAACCAAAACAGTATTTTTTAAATAAAAAAAATAGGAATTACTTTGTCAACATACAGGGTGGCAGGGACATCGACGCGAAGCCGGTTACCATGGATTCAGTACATGATTCTGAACCCCCTGCGTTGAAATTTTTCGTCGGTTATTAAAAAAAAAAACAGCTGTTTCGTAGAAAAGTGCAATACCTACGCGGTCAAAATGTATGGAGCAGCAGATTTTTTTTTTAATAACCGACGAAAAATTTCAACGCAGGGGGGTTCAGAATCATGTACTGAATCCATGGTAATCGGCTTCGCGTCGATGTCCCTGCTACCCCGTATACAGTAAATTGTGAAACGGTAGGATGCAAGAGCGAGCGAAGCGAGCTCGAAAATTTTAGCACCCTACCCCGGATAGGTAAGGTTTTCAATTGACTATTCGTACATAAATAGGAGTTGCTTTGTCGATTTACGCAGAGAAGTCTGGGAAAAAAGAGAATGTAGGTTGCAAGAGCGAGCGAAGCGAGCTCGAAAATTTTAGCATTAATATTTAGCATGCGTAGGGGTTCCCCAACTACAAACTGCCTTTCAATTACTGAAAATAAGATTTATATTTTGGTCTTATTTAACTTGCATGGACAACATTACAGGTAGGACTTAGTTATACAAAATCCAGGGGGGGGTAGCTGCCCCCCCCTGCCCCCCCCCTGGGTACGCCCATGTAAATGTATTCGAACAGACAGATATTCCTACAGGATTGTTTTACCTCTCTTGACTCACAACATTTATTACATAAATATTTACATGCTTTATCGCCCATTCATCGAAATACATTCTGCATGCTCGTTATCTAAAAAAGGTTCCTTAAAAGCAACTTTACGGCTTTGCAAATCCTGAAGATTTAAATAATCTAGCTTAAATCGGAAATAGCATATCTGCACGACAGTTTGC
Source organism: Conistra vaccinii (assembly GCA_948150665.1). NCBI lineage: Eukaryota > Metazoa > Arthropoda > Insecta > Lepidoptera > Noctuidae > Conistra > Conistra vaccinii. The sequence goes on along the minus strand of OX411338.1, from coordinate 17,262,846 downwards.
ATTTATCAAAGTCACAAGTGTTCCCGTATACTTCATAATGTATTCCTACCATTTTGCACAGGGTGGCAACGTTATAAGTCTTTGAAGAGTCACGATAGCGAAACTTTTAATGCTGCTAAAAATAATTTAATTCATAATTAACATAATATTCACGCCTGTAGGTAATCCCGGAGGGTGACTTATAATACACCCACATTTCGCCAGATATGTTTTAAGTCCCATGTAATACGGGGCGAGCCTATTGCCATCAACCGGGCACAAATCCAGGCTACTGAGAAATTCCTGTAAGAAAACCCAATAACACTTTGCCAGACCTGGGAATCGAATCCAGTACCTAGCTCATGCTCAGCAGTAGCGCTTGGGGCTAGTACACCAATGAGACAATAATTAACCTGTAAGCTTTAAATGATTTAAATTTTAATATTTTAATGGTTAACCTAAAATAACCAGCAGAAAAATATACGAATCAGCCTTATATCCATTCATCAGCAAAAGAGATCTTGTTCATGATCTGTTTGCGGTAATAATATTAAGATAATACTTTTTGCGAACACTTCTGTCCCCGACTGTACTTGTAATGACGTACTATGAAGTGGCGTGTATTCAAAAACAAAGGTTTATTCAAAGCTTAGTGGTTGTGAGTAGATACAGCTATCTGTCAGACAGTGCACAAAATATACTACAGATTTGTACGTTTTGGAGTCTGGGACTACGGGATCATAATTAGTGAGATTTTAAGTTGTTATTAGTTTTAAGGTTGAATCAGAAGTGATAGATAAGTAGTGTAAGATGTAGGTTCGAGCCTAGACAGGCGCTTTACTTTGTGTAAATTGTTTCATCACCACTGCTCTCAAAACGGTGAAGGAAAACATCGTGACTTCGTGAGGACACCGGCATGTCTTAGAACCAAAAATTCGAAGACATATGTCATAGCTACCAACCCGCACTGGGCCCGCGTGGTGGATTACGGCCTACTCCTTCTTACCAAGAGAACGCCTGTGTCCCAGCAGTGGAAACATTGGCTGATTATGCTAATGCTGTTATGCTAGATACAGTTAATTAATTAGTGAATATTTATGCATTGAGACAGGCCGGTAGTAAGCTTATATTGAACTAATTGACCGCCTCGTTGATTAAGTCTCATTTAAGTCTTTGCAAGCGCGATTACTGAACCTATTGTCCTGGGATCGAACCCTAGACCGTTATTGAGTAAATGTTCCCAAGATGGCTGATTATGTTATGTTTTTTTTTTGTTTAGCTTTTGAATTGGAAACATATTCTACAGCTTCTCTGCTCTTTAAGATAGAATCCCGTTTACCAACACGGCAGGGCTGTAGCCATTCAGACGAAGCCTAATAACAGCCATAGGTTCCATAGATCTTTTTAGTCTTGTCGTGATTGCTGGCAGCCTTACCAGAGGGCCTAGTGCGAGTTTCATTTTACCATCTCGATCAAACGCATCGAGCGCGTTCGGCGTTCCGATTGGCCCTTCACCGGTGAAGGCTGGCCGGCTGCCAATCGGAGCGCCAAACGCGGTCGTTGCGTTTGATCAAGATGGGAAAATGAAACTCACACTAAGCCCTCTGACCAATCCCTAACGAGAAGAGAAAACAAATTGCGTCAATTTGTTTTTTTTCTTGTCTATTCACAAGAGGGTTCTCATGTTAACCATGTATTTAATAAAATTTAACTTCTCGATATTTAACGTGTTTCGTGTAAAATCATATTGACTTGAGCGTATCAAATTCTTCCACATTGTTTGCAAATTGCATTTTTCAAGCGAGCACTTTTAGCGTATGTATACTTTCCACAAACATCAATTTTCGTATACCAATACAATTATGAATATTATATAGCCCGCCTCAGGACCAGCAGACACGTATTGTATATCTTTGTTTAAGGATAGGTAGGATTATTGTTACTTACAAATGTTTGTAGAAAAACTAGCTTATGCCCGCAGCTTCGCCCGCGTAGAGTTCGGAAGTCATCCCACGGGAATTAACTATCGGTATAAAACCTAACCCAGGTCATGATCTACATGTGTGCCAAATTTCACCTAAATCGGTTCAGCCATTAAGACGTGAAAACGTAACAAACAAGCAAAAATCACTTTCGTATTTATATAACAACTAGTTGCGTCCCGCGGTTTCACCCGCATAAATCTCGATCCCGTAAGAATATCGGGATAAAAAATGTTCTATGTCCTAATCCAGTTCATGGTCTACCCATGTGCCAAATTTCATCTAAATCTGTTCAGCAGTTTTAGCGTGAAAGAGCGTAACAAACTCACTTTCGCATATAAATAATATTAGTTAGGATTATACGAGTAGTTAGGCTAAAGAAACACTGATGCCCGTTTTCACCTACACTAAGTGACACTTAAATGAATCCCTAAATAAAAGTGCAGTGTTGGATTTTCAACTCTCAGCGCTGAGCCTAGCGTTGAAAATCCAAAGTGCACTTTTATCTAGGGATTCATTAAAGTGTCACTCAGTGAAGGTGAAAACGGGCATAACTATACTTGATGTTATTATTATCACATTGTTACAAATACCAAAATTTCCTCAGCGTCTTATTTTCCATTATAACATTATTGGTAACATGTTACACAAATGTAATCTAATACATTTCCCAGCGTATCAGTAACCAGTTCCCGTCAGTAACTGTTTTCCTTAACCACATCGATAAAAATGTGTCTAGGTATAAGGCTGTGTCCTATATTTAAAAAGCGATCGCCGCGCGAATAAGCCATCGTCGCGCGTCGTGTGCATGTGTCAGTCTTTGTTCGGTGAACATGACGCGTGGTTGCGCCGACAGAGGGCATTTTGTGGTTTTCCGAATAAAAAGTGACACAGTAGTATTGATAGCCTGGTGTGACCGTCGGATTGATAGGTCTCGAGTTCGAACCCAAAGTCAGAGGTGGCGTGCCTTAGGGCTCGTGTACACGGCACCGCCGACCCGCCGCCGCCGCGCCGTGTCCGCTTGATTTGCGATGGAATAAAAACAGTTTAAATAAACAATAAGCGACGTGGCGGCGGCATGGCAGCGGCGCGGTGGCGCGGGCGGCGCGGTGACGGCGCGGCAACGTTGCATATACACAGCTTAGAGGTGCGGCGGTGGCGGCGGTGCGGTGGCGGTGCGGTGGCGGTGCGGTGACGACGTCGTGTCGCCGAGCACTTACGCACCTCTGACTTTCCGGATTCATGTGCGAATTGTATAATTATCACTTGCTTCAAAAACGGTGAAGGAATAAATCGTGAGGAAACCCGGCCTGCCTGAGAAATATTTTGCGATGGCATGTAAAGCCAAGACAGAGGCCTATGCGGCTTTAAAACTCTGATACCAGGATAGTCACTAACTACAAAAAAGAAGAAAAAGAAGTGACATGACGCGGCGTAAAGGCGGACACTGACTTGTAATGTTTGTTTGCAATGCATTGAGTTTTTGTAACGTGTTGCAGTAGTCAGTGCAGCGTTGCGAGCCGCTCGATGAGAGCATTGCGAGCGTATGTTTACAATGTAGCAAAAACAAAATATAGCGCGCTTGATTCAAGTGCTCAAAGCGAGCGTTCGCCACGTTTTGTGTATCGCCGTTTTGTAACAAGAAATGTAGCGCGCTTACCGCATTTGCTACAGCGAAAATTCGCGCGGTGCGAACGGCGTAGCGTTTTGCGACTAAAACAAATTTATAGAAATGTACTAGTCACGCCCCGCAAGACGCACCGCCGATCGCGCCTCTGTTCGCGCCGCCCGTTCCGTGGCCAGGCGGTTAGTGTCATGTGCTCGAAGCTCGCTGTTTTGTAACCAAGCTCGCAACGAATGATACATTACAAACAAACGTTACAAGTCAGTCTTCGCCTTAAGACACACAATTTCTTACCAACCTTTTTAGGTAAACCAAGTACCTGTTCATACTGCAATAATACTAATTTTCTATAAACTTTGAATGTTATGCAAGGCTTTAAAGTTAAAATGTATTCTGATCGCCAGTTGATACGGTATTGTAAAGGCAAGCATGGATTAGCGTTGACTGGCTTTTGACCGAAGCTTCGCCCGCGTGGAGGTCGGATTTTAACCCACGGGAATCTAGTACCGGGATTAAATGTTCTATTTCCTAAGCCAGGTCATGGTCTAGCTGTGTGCCAAATATAATCGAAATCCATTCAGCCGTTGAAGCGTGAAAAGGGAACAGAGATAAGAGTTATTTGGCATTTTTACCGTATCCCGTGGGAATATCGGGATAAAAAGTATTCTATGTCCTAATCTAGGCCCTAATCTACCCATGTGCCAAATTTCATCCAAATCTGTTCAGACGTTTTAGCGTGAAAGCGTAACAGAAAAAGAAACAAACAAACTCACTTTCGCATTTACCCCCTTACTAATAAACGTTGTATATCGCCTGTATAGTTACACAACGATTTCTCTCTTTCAGTCGTTAGTAATTTGACATTCGAAAGAAGAAGACAAAGCGTTGTGTAACTATACAGGCGATATACAACGTTTATTAGTAAGGGGGTTATAATATTAGTTAGAATGGAAGTAGACGAAGATATGGATATTAGTATAGATGCATTACGGCTTTTTTTTTTGGGTGGGCAATCATCAAATATCTACTCCCGCTCTGAGCGGAAGCGGGAGGACGTGTCAGACTCTTACAGACTAAAACCCACCCGTGTTCCTTCAGTTGCCTGTACGTTGCCAGGGGCCACGGTTTCCGTTTCCGACTTTCCCGCAAACATTACTGCCTCGTTGGTCCAGTGGTCGCAAGCGCTACTGCTGAACACGAGGTCCTGAGTTCGATCCCCAGGTCGGGCAAAGTGTTATTGGGTTTTGCTGTAATTTCTCAGTTTGGACTTGTGCCCGGTTGTTATCAATAGACTAGCCCTCTATTACATGGGACTTAAACATAACTGGCGAAATGTGGGTGTACGAAATGTGGGTGTACTTTTTCTTGGTTTGCAATTCGCTGTTAACAGACATTTAATCAACGCAAAGTATTTGTTCTTAGATGTATACATGTGGAAGCTTGTAATTAGCAATTTTTACTACCTATCACAGATTTTAATTGTGTTATTAGTCTGTAAGCTTTCTGTAAAAAAAAAAAAAAAAAACTATAGGTACAACTCTGCCAAACCCTTCGGTAAAATACAGGCGTGATGTTATTCTTTAATGGTCAGACAGTGGACAGAAAGTTTATTCCATCTTCTACTATAATAATACTCCAGACATGCTTTCCCGATCGTAGAATGGATTATGTTCATCGCTTTGAAAACAGTTTGCACTCAGTTTTCTGCATTTTGTGCAGACAATTTCGCGGAGATCCTAAATTCCTAACCTACTAACTGGATCCCTCAGAGATCAACTAGGTATGTAAACTAATGGATTATGAAGATTATGAATGCCAATTTGTACAAAGTACCTGACATTTTAATTTTAAATCAGTATGGGCCTATTTCACAATGTCCGAATAGCCACTACTTACCGAATAAATTAAAAAATGGAACAGAATTTGTATGAAATTATCTGCCAAGTAAGTTAATAGGAACTTAATCGTAGGAGTTGAAACAGGCCCTTAGAAAATTGATTTTACTTTTATAACCTCAATTTGCATCGACGATTTTTTATTACAATTTAATGATTTTATTCTAAAAATACTTGTTGAAATACTGTTGAGAGAGTATACAGATTAATGTGCCACAAACTTCTTTTAGTGAGTGATTTCGTAAAAAGGACGATGCGTTAAAACGTCCCCCCAAACCTTACACCGACCAACAGATTTAAAATGTATCTCAGTCCAACCATCTTGGTAAGGTGATCAATTTTTACTATGACGACATCTGTCAAAAATATGGGATATCCCAGAAAAATCATGTTTTAATGTTATTATTTTTGGCACAAAATAACATGTTGTAAACCATATCTTTGATTTTTAATCACTATTTTTACTGCTAAATAATGGCTAGTATCGTCTGTGAGCTGTTTCACTCTATGGCCTGACGGATGTTCTCGTCAATTGTTAGGTTAGGTTAGGTTAGCCTAACCTAACCTGCTGTTTTCTTTAATATTTTGTACAATTACGCAATCACAAGGATACGGTGATGCTGTTCATCTTTGAGTAGTTCCATGTAGCTACCTTGAAAATCCAAGATCAGTAAGTTGATCACTGTACTGTACTGTCACTAACCTAACCTAACCTAGGTTAGGTTAGCTTAGGTTAGGTTAGGTTTTGGCGAAAAGGCGTGTCACCTACAGGGGACGTGACGGCGGGTGTTGGCACGATATATGATGTCGTGCGGTATTCCACAGTGCTTGGTCCTGGGCCCACTTCTGTGGAACATCAATTGTCAAAACGTCCCCCCAAACCTTACACCGACCAACAGATTTAAAATGTATCTCAGTCCAACCATCTTGGTAAGGTGATCAATTTTTACTATGACGACATCTGTCAAAAATATGGGATATCCCAGAAAAATCATGTTTTAATGTTATTATTTTTGGCACAAAATAACATGTTGTAAACCATATCTTTGATTTTTAATCACTATTTTTACTGCTAAATAATGGCTAGTATCGTCTGTGAGCTGTTTCACTCTATGGCCTGACGGATATTCTCGTCAATTCTTAGGTTAGGTTAGGTTAGCCTAACCTAACTCACTTTTTTCTTTTAATCTTTTGTACAATTACCCAATCACAAGAATACACAAATGCTGTTCATTATTCAGGAGTGCCATGTGACCTTCAAAATTCAAGATCAGTTTATCACTGTTAGGTTAGGTTAGGTTATGTTCACTGCGTCCATTGTCGGGAGGACACGGCGCGGCATACATTGGCAGAGTGTGCCGCGTGGGAGGAGCCGCGCCGTGCCCTCGTTCCAGAAGTTGGAGCCGACTTGTCACTGCCGGCCGTCGTTCGTTCGATGGTCGGGAGTGCCGAGTCGTGGGACGCGGTGGTTTCCTTCTGCGAGACAGTCATCTCGCAGAAGGAGGCTGCGGAAAGGGAGAGGGAGATCTCGTCCACTCACCCGGCCCGCAGCAGGCGCACCGGGCGTCGGCGGAGGGCGGATAACGCCCTCTTCCAGCCCCCCTAAATGGGTCCAGGGGCGACGGATTCGGGGACATCCGTCGCCCCCCATCACACAGGACCCGAGATGGCGGCGCGTAGTGTTCCACGCGCGCCACTCTAAGACGTAACGGGGGGAGTTTGCACACCTCACTCCCCCTACGGGACGGGGCCCGCAGAGTGCGGGCCGTCACCAGTCCGGGGCAGCGGAAGTTGCAATTTGCTCCCGCAGCCCCCCGACGCAAGTGTGCGAGGGAACACCGGGGTGGTTTTAGTCAGTAAGAGTCTGACAGACCCCTTCGCCCACCCCAGGGCGGAGGACATCCATGAGGATTTCCACCCCGAGAAAAAAAAAAAAAAAAAAGGTTAGGTTAGCCAACCAAAATGTTTTTTGTTATTACAAAAAATCCCATTGATTATGCAATTGAACAAGACAGTAAGTTTTTTTCTGGATCCTTATAAACATATTGGCATGTATCACATGGCTGTTGGAGGGGGGGGACGGGGTCCGACCCACAATGCGGGCCACCACATGCCCGTGAGTCTCGTACCTCACTCCTGCTGCGACGTCAAAAAGGGGCGCGCTTGGAACACTACGTGCCGCCACTACGGGTCCTTCTGGAAGGGAGGCGGTGGACCTCCCCGAGTCCGCTGTCCCTATAGACCTGTTTACGGGGGCTGGTAGAGGGCGAGGTTAGGTTAGCCTAACCTAACCCACTTTTTTCTTTTAATTTTTGTACAATTACCCAATCACAAGAATACACAAATGCTGTTCATCATTCAGGAGTGCCATGTGACCTTCAAAATTCAAGATCAGTTTATCACTGTTAGGTTAGGTTAGGTTAGGTTATGTTAGGTTAGGTTAGGTAAGGATGGGTAAGGTTAGGTTAGGTTAGGTTAGCCAACCAAAATGTTTTTTGTTATTACAAAAAAATCCCATTGATTTTGCAATTGAACAAGACAGTAAGTCTTTTTCTGGATCCTTATAAACATATTGGCATGTATCACATGGCTGTTGGAGGGGGGGGACGGGGTCCATACAAAATTGGTCATGGTCCTTTAACCTGAACGAATTTGTTTACAGTTTTATCAGATACGTTTGGGACAGACATAATAGGTACTCTCGCGTAGAGAAATAACGCAAATTATTCTAAATCACTTGCGCCCGCAGTTTCACCCGTATAAATCTCGATCCCTTAGGAATATCGGGATAAAAAGTATCCTATATTCTAATCCAGGTCATAGTCTACCCATGTGCCAAATTTCATCCAAATCGGTTTAGCCGTTTTATCGTGAAAGCTTAACAAACAAAGTCACTTTCTCATTTTTATATTAGTTACGATACACAACTCAACTCTCACAGAGCAAGCTATCCAATCAGTAGCATAGCTCCGTTTCAACAAATTTTTGTACTTATAGGCCCCGAGACTCTTGTTTCTTCCATCGGACCAGGGGGACAAGTCTACTAATTTACAAACGTCACAATGGTCTGTCGATGGCGAGTTTTTGACAGATTTTGTATGGCATATCTGTCAAAAACTCACCATCGAGAGACCATTGTGACGTTTATAAAATTAGTAGACTTGGCCCCCTGGGACCGTGTTTTTCATATTAGTATGAGTTGGACATCGGTCCGGCGTCCAGTGCATGTGCATACATTCATTATAAACCATACACCACCGCGAATCCGGCGAAAAAAACGGTCTGTTGTCCGGTGACGTATAGAAGCGGCCTAATCTATCCGGAACCAATTCGATCAACTATATAATGTGACTGTCAGTGGTTTTATGCAATAATATTTTATTGCTGATAGAAAAACTACAGTTTTGATAACAGTGATGAATAGGTGCTAGGCGTGCTGTGAATTTTCCCCCCGCGTGTGCCGAATCATGCCGACCCGAACGTGTGTGTAGCACCCCTAAGAATTATGGGTAGAAGATGATTTCATTTTATAAGAGCCGTTACACATGGCCCCGCGGCAGTGCGGCGTCGCGGCGGCGGTGAGTCTTGAAAAACGCTGCCACCGCGGCGCGGTGTAAACGCTCTAAGAGTTAAATTCCATATACATTTTACTATTATGTTAAGAAATCATCCATTTTTATGTCAGTTGTTTTAGAACTCACCATTTAATTCAAAACAAAAAAAAAAACTGAAAAAAAAATCTCCAAAAAATAGTTTTGACGAAATTATTGTACCCTGATTGTTGAAGTGAATATCCCTGACTCCTAAGTTAAGAGATCATGTGACTAAAGAGGCACTTGCCATTAAAGCTCAAGTAGATTCCCTCACTTTTTGAAATTCTACACACAACAGCGATATTGACTTTCAAGTCGTAATTACTTAAAGAAAATATTTACGACCTCTAAACACCTATAAAATAATAAGGCCATTCTATTTTGAACATCTTTGCGTTGTGATGTTTTTCCTTAGTTTACAGAATGTCTCTTATTTGGCAACGCCCTCCTCTAACAACTTCCACTGAGTCCTACCTATCACAACTCTTCTCCAATTTCGACCCACTGTAAGCTTCAGTTCGTCTTCCCCTGTTCCTTTTGCCATCTCTGGGGTACCATTCAGTCACAACTTTACTCCTCTTGTCTTGGATGCCTCTTAACATGTGACCTGTCCATCTCAACTTAAAATTTTGTTGGTCTATTTTGGCAAGAACATCAGTAACTTTTGTCTTTTCTCTCATCAGGGTATTTGGTATCCTATCTTGTTTTTTAATACCAGTCATACTCCTTTCCTCCTTTTTTGAATTTTACATTGTTTTATTTTTATTGTTTATTACAAAAAAAAAAATATTGACGTTCAATGTGTCTTAGTTTAGTTTGTGATCTCCTGTGCTTGTCTCAATAAATACTTTTTCTTTTTTTCTTTCTTTCTTTCCATTGTTCTGTGGCAATGTCCCTAAAATGACCTATTAATTGACGTAAGCTTTTTTAAAAAATAATTGTCCCCCTTTTCTTTAACTTCTAGGTTTTTACTCAAAGTTGGTTGCAATAACTAAGATAGGCACCTCGACCAAATTGGTTAGGTTAGGTTAGAACTGTGACCACCCAAGAGCGAGTCGAGCGAGCGCTAACATCCAATTTGGTCGCAGTTAATTGGCAATTTTAGGGCAACAAATGAGAATTATTTGAGGCGCACAATAAAAGGTCTTACAGTGGTCTTTAGGTATTACAGTGAAACCTGGGTAACTGGGACATTAAGGGACATGCAAATTTCAATCTCACTTAAAGAGGTATTGCACTTAACTAGTGTCTCAGATATCCTGATGAAAATAAATATCTGGCTCATTTACAGAGGGTCCCATGTATAGAGGTTATTTTAGTTATAGAAGTGCGATTAATAAATAAAATAACGTATTTTGCGGTTAGACTAAGAATTTGTTAACAAAACGGGTATACAGTTACAGTTACAGGTACAGTACGTAGTTACGGGTTACAGTTAGAGTTAGAGAAGTAATAAATTGACGTTATACAGAGGTCAATACCTATAAAATTCTAAGTTAACTATTTAGCAAAACTATTCTTTAATTAAATATAGTGTCAGTAAAATAGATAATAATTATACACTTGCTATCTCAATATAGAGGTAATTATGACGATAAAATCGAATGAACTAATCTCAGATATATACAGGTTTGTTTTGTCCTACAAACAGAAGTAATTCAGTGCTAAAGTGAAAGCTCAGCCTCAGCATGAGTTCTAGCTATGAAGGTTTCTCACTTATCCAGAACCCTTTTAACCAAGTTTGACTGTATATGTCCATTTTAATATTTTTAAGACATCAAAATGAAAATTATTTGGGGATGGATTCAATACATCCCATTTCCTAATGCTGACTTGATAGGCTACCGGAAAGAGAAACTTCAATCAGTATCCTAATAAATCAGAATGAAATAGTGAGGGACTTGCCTAGATTGGCAATATGGCCTTATTATCTGAAACTCATTTATTCCTCGTTGAAGCCTCGTTCACTTTAGACATCTAAAGGACTGCCCATAGTGCGCTACAATGAAAGATTGACGACTACTTTTATTGGTAGACTTTCACAGACAGCGACATAATATTTTGGAATTTCAAATTCTTCTGTTACTATCATGAACGAGCGAAGAAAACTTAACGATAATTCGAATGATTTTTGAATTGAAATACTTTTTTCGCACATAATATTTATGAGTTTAATTTGGAGCATAATAAACTTATAATGTTCCCACTACTGGCACACAGGCCTCCTCACTGTGAGAGGGAGTGGGCTGTAATCTACCACGCGAGCCCAGTGCGGGTTGGTAGATGTCACATGATTTTTGGTTCTAGGACATGCCGGTTTGTTTCTTCACGATGTTTTCCTTTACCGTTTTGAGAGTGATTTGGAGACTTTATTCATGTCTGTGTGTGATATTAATTGTTACTGTTTAATTGTTTATTCAGTAAATAAATCGCTAAGTATATCTGTCTATATCAATACGGTACCTACCAGAACTTAGGATTGGTACCTACGTTTGCCTGGTACTGTTCATAACTATTTGAGTACCAAAATCAAAATCAAAAGTCATTTATTCAAACTAGGCTGAGAATCAGCACTTTTCGAACGTCAAAATTACATAAGACAGTCCCCCAAAACGCCCGCCTTTCACCACTTCCTAGTGCTTTAGCTGGGAAGTGGCGCAACAAACTCCCCAGCAGCACAGACGCTGTCTATTAGAAGAACTTGGTTTTATACAATATCCTTTCATTCTTTGGGCAGAAACATGACTAGACCTTTTCAAAGGATACAAAACGAATAGTTTCCCGGAAAACGGGTATTATAAGACTTACGACTTCAATATCCGTAGGCAATAGTTTTAAGTAGGCTTAACCAAAGTTTTACAAATGTCACTTTCTATAGCAGAGGTTCCCAGTTTATCCTGACCTCCGGTGAAGTAGGGAACTAAAGATTTTGTCGTTAAATTGACATATTGGCCTAAGGAAGAAGTTCCCCTGTGTAAGTTCAAGTTATACTGGCTACCTCAAATACGACGTATACAACTTATTTGAGTAATTAAACCACAGATTACTTTTGTTTATACATTATACATTCAGTATAAATGTAAAATACGTGGTAGCGTTATTAAAAAAAAATATGATTGGAAGTCACGCCTCTGCGTAAATATTTTATTACTTACATATATATTTATAGTAAACTATTATGAACAATCGATTCGTGGTTGTCATTGTAGGTACTATGGATTCAAAACAAGAAAAATATTGAAAAACATGATTTATGACAAGTTTATTCACCCCGGGAAAAACCTCTATTTTGTGATACTTGTAACCTCTTGAAGAATTTATTCGCCATCTTCATCGTGGTCAACTATGAACACGACCCTGTTTATTTATGCCAGGGATCTATTAATGTGTGCAATGCATGGAATTAGTAAGTACTAAATAGTAGTGGTATTTACCAGTCCAGTCCCATTTAAGATGGATTCGGAAATGTAGCTCACGAAATTCAAATTATCTTACGTTTTTTGCAATTAGCAGGTCAGTGTCAGCTTGCATCTTTGTGAAATATGATTCGCGATCATAACAAAGAAATGCATTTACATAATTATAATCGTTACAATCATTAATACCTACATCTCTATAAATTAGATTTGTTCTCAAATGTCATGTTCCTTGAGTTATTTGATGTTCCTTTGACCTACCTTTGCGGATCACCTTTTCAGTCTAGCTACGCTCAGGTTCATAAAAAATGTTGTATTTAATTCATCATAATCACACAGACACAGGCCTCCTCTCTTCGAGAGAGTGGGCTGTAATCCTCCACGCGGGCTCAGTTGAGGTTGGTGGATGTCAAATCTCAGAATTTTTGGCTCTAGGACATTTCGGTTTCTTCACGATGTTTTCCTTCACCGTTTTGAGAGCAGTGAAGATGAAATTATTTACACAAAGTAAAGCAGCTGTCTGGGTTCGAACCTACGACCTACTCGTAAGTCGAGGCCGTTACAGGTCGACACAACTTATATGTAGCATCGGTAAAATTCGTAAAACCGATTATTTCCGATTTACACAACCAATAGAAATAGCTGACTATCGCGCCATTCAATGCTATTCGCGCTTTACTTTCCCGCCTCAGTTCAACCCGAGACAGCGTTGTGAATGCACGTGGGTGAATCATTCTGTACACTTCGTGACAATTTAATTTGAACACGAATTTTTAAAACAAACAAACTCACTTTTGAAATTATAATATTAGTAAGGATAAAATTTAATCGACTCAGGTGTGACTTTGCGGAAATCCATTATAAAATACAATAGACGATGTATATTTAGTAACTTAATCCGCTTAACTGTTCTTATAGAGTTAGAGAACCCTGTAAGAAATCGACACGTGTTTCGCCTCTCAACGAGGCATCCTCAGGCTGACGATTGACTTGTTGCAAACTCGGACACGACGTGTTGCCACGACAAGAGCCAAACGCGAACACGAACACGCCGCGAACACCGTTGAGAGGCGAAACACGTGTCGATTTCTTACAGGGTTCTCTAACTCTTTAAGAACAGTAAATATACATCGTCTATTGTATTTTAGTAAGGATAATGTAATAATTCAATGATACAAATAATTAAAAAAATATTGAAGTTTTAACTTTAATTTAAATATCTCAAAAGGCTTCGCAAAATAGAACGCGTACTTAGCGCGCGTTAGAGCCCTGGCGTCGTGTTCCACGCGCGTCTCAAAGAGTTGTCAGCGAAGCTGAAGGGGTCCGTTAGGGCCGATGCCTACCACCGGGGTTGCGGATAGTCCTAAGGGGAAACCGTGGCCCCCGTCTAGGCAAGGGAAGGAACACGGGTGGGTTTTAGTCAGTAAGAGTCAGACACGCCCTTCCGCTCCGCCCAGAGCGGGAGAAGTCATTTGATGATTTCCCACCCAAAAAAAAAAAAAAACCCTGACGCCACGCTAACGTAACGTGCGTAACGAACTGCTAGCGCACGTCATAGTACACACATGGCTACACATCAAGCTATACATTTCCAGTTTAAGCTGACCTCGCATTATTCGGAAATCGTTTACAATGCGAGATCACCATAAACTGTAAATGTATAGCTTGATGTGTAGCCGTGCGTACAACACAATTCGGCGCAGCGTTAGGCTAGCGTTCTAACGCACGCTAAGTACGTGTTCTATTTGGCGAAGCCTTGAAAGTTTGATTTCTGATATTCGTCGTTCTAGCCTTGTATCCTTCAAATCGAATCTAAAAACAAACAAAAAATACAGACTTTATTTACGTGATCATTTATTCTGCAAGAAAGTACATGTCAATCTCGCATCAATTTCACGAATGTATTTTGTTATATGACTTTACACGTTATTGCGATTGCGTAATGATCATTTTCGCCTAAAGCAGTAATAAAGATTGATGATTTTGAAGGCGCACTTAGTTCGGATGTGATCGGTTTTACGAATTTTACCGATGCTACATCTAAGTTGTGTCGACCTGTACCACTGGGCCACCATTGCTCTGTGTTTAATTCAGTGACAGAAAAATGTGAAATTATAATTCAAGGCCGTCTTTTTCAAGTATGTCGTTTGGTATTGTAAGGTGCGAATCATAATGAAAATTGTTGTGAAATATTGTCCATTAAAGCGTACTACTCGTCAATCATACAACACTTTATTATTTTCACGGGTTCAGGTACATTTGCAAAGAACGTTTTTCTTTTCGTTTTTTTTTCTAGCGCCGTAATATTTCATAATATCTGTTATTGTCGAAAGGCGTGAATGTTTAATTGGTCTCTTTCGATGACAGCTTTGATGTTTGGTAACCGACGGGCTCGAATAAAAGGGAGTTGTGTTAGTCTGAGTTTATTTATCGTTGCTAGGTTTCTATGATAAATTATTTAAACACAAATTGCTGAAGCTACGGTTTCTTTACATAGTTGCAATATAGGGGTTTATGGGGGCGAAATTTCGATCTAGCTAGGTCTCATGGAAAAATCATTTTTGCTATTTTTACAGCCTCTGGAATGTGACCACAACGTCGGTATACTTGGACGATCTGTTTATATTTTTTCACCCAAGCCGAGTTCGGTAGACTAGGTACTAATAGGTACTGCTAGAGCTGGTGGTAGGCAATAATTATATTCTTGAACTTTGCACAATTAACAATATATCTCGCTTTATTTATTTCTTTCATCACGCATAGTAAACCATTGGTGAAAAAATACTTAATTCAGGTAGCCAGCGATTTAGGGCTTATTGGTGGATTCGCACGAATTTACGTGCCCAAAACGGGCGAATCGGCAATTTTAAATAATATTATGTAAATATGTCTAGATAGACAGTCAAAGATATGAACTCGTCGTCGAAAAAAATGTTGGCCGCTAAATGCACGCACACTAGAAAAGCAGAATTACGTGGCTTGAGTGTAAGACGCACACCAGCATAAAAAAGTTGGTCTATTTGTTTTAGTTCTTTTGCAGACACTCTATCTAGACATATAAATAATCAGGGTTTCCTATAGGAGCGGTCACCGCCACATAACGGCCATATTGCTCTCATGATAATTATGGCACCGAGGTTTGAATTTACGGTATCAAAAATGCTCTCTGTATTAGGAAAACAAATGATATTACTTATATAAATAACGTTCCAGTGACGTCGTTTACCAGTTAATTTCGGATATGTGTCGGCCACTGCTTGTCTAGAAAACCTTATTCCGGTCTAGATCGGAATAAACATAACAATCAATTTTTTTTTACTGTTAAAAACAGAACGAATATTTTTCAAAATTGAATTCCTAGATTGATGTGTAAACATATATATCGCGATAATTTTTATCCAAACTAGTTCTGAACGAACACATAAAACGGACCCGGACGTTTCAAAACTGACCGCTTTCAAATCAATCAAACAAACTAGTGATTTCAAACGGAACGCTTTTAGTTACGACTGTACGTGCGGTGCGTTCAGTCACGTTCACAATCAGACTGTACACTGACGTACACAAACCTTGAATGTTTTGTGTTTAGTTTTATTTTGGACATCGATTTGTGTCATGATTTAACTTTTTTGTTTTTATAGGTGTTTTTTTTATTATTATTATTTTTTCTGTTTTGTTAAGTAAGTATACAATTTAATTTTAAGATGTTTTCATATCATACCGGGTTACAGGGTGTTCCTGGAAGTATGCATCAAATCGAATAGGGGGGCAAGGTCATTTCCAAACCCGAGAATGTCGGTGCATTTTTTTATTTTTTTTTATTTGTGAAAAATATCAATGATTTAATTTTTTTTTAAAGTAGGATTAGTATTTATATTGATTATTCTATGAAATGATAACAGGATATTAATTTTTTTATGTGAAACGAAATTCTATAAAACAACGTACCTACAACCATATACAGGATGGAAGGGTAAACACCGTTGTCACTCAAACTATGGGTAGTTGGCTTAAATATAAACATAAAAAATCGAGTAAAAAAAAAATTACGTTATTTTCTTTAACAATATTAAAAAGGTTATTGTCCGACACCGTCCGCAAATTCATGGATATTGGCCCGCCCGAGTGACGTAATCGATCGCCGCCCGTCCTACCTACCTACAAAACACATGAATAAATACAATACAACCTTTTCCTCGCTTAAGACAGGCAAAAATACCTACCTTAGGAATTGCGTGACGATTCTAAATGTACATCTTTAAAAAAAAAAGTTGTGATTTTTCATTGAATTTATGTTCTATAAACGAAACTAAACCACTGGTTTGAAGGATAACGGTGTTTACCCTAACACCCTGTATGAGTAGCCCGGAGTCTGGATTTGTGCCCGGTTGATAGCAATACGCTCGCCCCCTGTTACATGGGACTTAAACATAACTGGCGAAAAGTGAGTGTATTAAAGGTCATACCTCTGCCTAAAGCCTCCCGCTGACAGGCGTGATGCGACAGCGTGACACGACTCTACTAGAACAATTTCTACGAAAACTTAATGGAAATTGTTCTACCAGAACCGCGAAACAACGACGCGTCGCACCTGTCTGCAGGATCTTTCACCCTAACATCTTTTCAGTGGGTAGGAAGATTCAGCCCCAGTAACATACGAAATAATATGTGACTAATGATAAATTAGGTTAATTTAAATACAATCTTAAAGGGTAATAGAAAACAGCCCCCACGTATGATAGCTATGTAACTTGTCATATTTATGGGAATACATTTATCAAACACACAAACACACACACATATATTTCTTCGATCGTGTTTAGAATAATTTATCGCTCAAATCATATCCCTCATTCTGGTGTGAGTCAAACACGAGGTGTGCTATCTAAAAATAATATTGCTAATGAAATTCAAAATTCAAAAGTCATTTATTCAATAGACTGAGAATCAGCACTTTTCGAACATTAAAATTACATATACAGTCCCCCAAAAACACCCGCCCTTCACCACTTCTTAGTGCTTTAGCTGGGAAGAAGAAGTGGCGCAACAAACTCCCCAGCAGCACAGTTTTTGTTAAGTTAGAAAAACTTGATTCTATACAATAGTATGTAAAATAATTAACACAAAATATTAAATTAAATTATCTATAACTATTACTATTATTTATTTGTATAGATGTACTATACAATATTGAAGTGTCTGTTTGTAATGTCAAAATAACAGCTTTTTACTAAATGCATAATAATATGACAGTATATACGATCCATACCACAAAAACACAATTTTTGTTTTTTGTCTGTCTGTTTGTTCCGGCTAATCTACGAAACGGCTGGATCGATTTGGACGGGACTTTCACTAATAGATAGCTGAGGCCATCATCATCATCATCAGCCTATTAATGTTCCCACTGCTGGGACACAGGCCTCCTCTCTGTGAGAGGGAGTGGGCTGTAATCTACCACGCGGGCCCAGTGCGGGTTGGTAGATGTCACATGTCTTCGAATTTTTGGTTCTAAGACATGCCGGTTTCCTCACGATTTTTTCCTTCACAGTTTTGAGAGCAGTGGTGATGAAATTATTTACACAAAGTAAAGCGCCTGCCTGGGTTCGAACCCACGACAACTCGTAAGTCGGGGCCGCTACCACTGGGCCACCACTGCTCTCTCTCAGCTGAGGCCACTGGGCGTAAAATAGGCTACTTTTTATTCCGACATTCCCACGGGAACATAGGGATTAAAAGAAAAAACTACTGTACGCGGGTGAAACCGCGGGTCGCAGCTAGTTTTCTATATGTCAGCTAGAACACGCGAATATACCAACAAAGAACCGAATAACTTTGAAACTATTGCGTTTAATGATACAAAGAAATAATGAAAAGACATTTATTTAACACAGACTAAAAGGCACACAATACGTGGTCAAATTAAATTAGCTAGCGAAACGCCGCAGATGTGATGGGATTGATATCTGAACATGATCAAACTGTCAAAATGTGGGTATAAAGGTACACCTCTACCTAACCCCTCGGCCAAGACATAACCACTCGCGCGACTTGCTTCTTGCGTCTTGCGACCGCGTTCTGAACAAAATGCTAGAATTTCTTTAGCGAGCCACGACATCGGGCGGTGCATCTTCCTGCTTGGGATTCGAGCATCGCAAGACGCACCGCCCGATATAGTGGCCCTGGCTTGAAACTTCGGGAATTACAAGGGTAATGTAATGTTCTTAAAAAAAAAGATATTTTTGCCGTAGTCGGTATTAAGAGCGGCCAACCCGTCATACTTTTCATACAAACGCTCGAACGTGATTATGGCGTGGTAACACATCTTTCTTTAAAGTTTTTAAATTAATATGTTTCTTGTGCACTATACCTAGGTTTCTATGAAAGCAAAAAATAAAAAAAATGAGAAACAAATTATGTATAAGCCTCCAAAAATTGCTTTTTTGCACAATTTTGCCTAAACTTTGGCCGGTCATAATGTACTCATAAATTGTAAAAGTAAAGAAAACATCTTGATAGAAACCTCGCACATACATATAATGGAGATTCTAAATCACAAACATTTATTTAGACAAACTTGAAAAGCTTACTCAAAAACACGTATTTCCTGAAACAAAATTGTACTCACTATTTTACGTACAATGTTATAACGTTCTCACTTCTTGTTAGCAGTTCTCAGTTGCGCTCGATGAAACAGCAACCTTTTCGACCATGCTCGCGTTGACGCGGGAAGGGTCTTAATTACAAGTAAAAACACTAACCTAAGGGATCTGTTTATCGCCAATTAATATCATATTAATCGGCCCTTTATCAAATTGCAAGTAGGTAACTGTTATTAATGCTATTAGGTACATAATTATCCCTTTTGCATGGGACCTAAAACATACCTAACTGGTGAAATATGGGTGTACTATTGCTGCACCTCTGTCTAACCCTTCGGGGAATATTGGCGTGATGTTATGTTATGGGAGATGAACTTTTTTGTGTCGCCAACAAAAATATTCCGGATGACTTTTATCTCATTAGTATTCTTTGCGGGAGTTCAACTTACTCATGATTATTAACAACTTTTATTATAGTAGGGGATCCACAGAAGAACAACCTTCACCCGTCGTTTTAATGGATTGTTGTGTTGTATACTAAAATGCATGAATGCTGAAATGAACCTTTTTGGCGCAGCCGTGGGGCACACACTTATTGTAAAAAGTTTTTTTTTTTTTTTGTAAGTAATTTGTGTTTCACAAACTGTGTCCAAATAAACGTTTTCTTTCTTTCTTTCTTTCAATAGGTAGCTAAAAGTGCCAAAGGAAACCCTATGTTCTCTATGTTCTATGTTAAAGGGTTTGGTTTCCGCACTTAGTCCTTCAAGTGGACCATTGTGCGTGGGCCATGGCGGCCATTTGGGGGGTTATTCCAACCAAAGGAAACCCTATTACTAAGCCTCCGCTGTCCGTCCGTCCGTCCGTCTGTCTGTCAGCGGACTGTATCTCATGAACCGTAATAGGTTGACAGTTGAAATTCTCACAGATTATGTATTTCTATTGCCGCGCAAATAATAAAAATAAAATAAAGTAAAAAAATTAATATGATACAAAAAACGTGTAGTTTTTATTAAAGTATAAAACAAAAAAACTGCCTTGTTGGTCTAGTGGTCGCAAGCGCTGCTGCTGAGCAAGAGATCGTGGGTTCCATTCGCGGGTCGGACAAAGTGTTATTGAATTTTTCTCTGTAGCTTTCCGGAGTCTGGCTTAGTGCCCGGTTGATGGCAATAGGCTCGTCCCCTATTACCTGGGACTTGAACATAACTGGCGAAATGTGGGTGTACTAATACAGGTATACCTCTGCCCAACCCAAAAAAATTTAGTGTTTAATATTGTATCTACGGTGATACGGAACTCAACGTGTGAGAGCCCGACTCGCACTTGGACAGTTTTTTTCTGTATCAAAATACTACTCTCATCTCAGGAATCAATTGAGTGAACCAGTACCCTAATTACGTAATGCACGATCAATTTCAAATTGAAATAAATTGAAACAAATTGCTAATCCATTGCTTCATACACGGAAAAAACGTAACGGCTAGAAATTAACAAGTTATTGTTATTTACAACCAAGCGACTCGGTTCTGAGAGAGCCTGCAAAGTTTGTTGCTAGAATTGAACAAGTGAACTTGGTTAATATTACTTGCTTGTTTGGTGTTAACAAAGCTGTATTGAACGTTTTAAATAAGTCTTGGTTATTTGTAGCCGTATAATTCGTATAATTTTTAGCCAAGCCAAATTGGTACTTTGCTAGCCATTTATTTTTTCAGTGTAAGTTCGAAAAAAAAATCTGCTAATTTTTTTTGTGTCGAACTTATGAAGCAATGGACTAACAATATTTTTCAACTCATTTCAATTTAAAATTGATCGTGCATTACGTAATTAGGCTGCTGGTCCGTCTGTCTTGTACCTACTGGCTCCTGATTGCTTACTGTACACCTAGGCTATGTAGTCTATGTACACAAGGATGAATTATGTAAACAGTAATTAATACTGTCAACTATATTAGAATCTGCACACAATGGGAAATGCCTAGCTGGGAATTAGTGGGAAATACCTAGCATGGGATATTGATTCCGCTAACTTCATATTTACATCCCAAGGGAGAAAACTTAGTCTATACGTAGGACTAAAGGACTGATGAAGGGATGTATGAAATCTGCTCACACATAATCAATCTGCCTAGCCTTTTTCCAACTATGTTGGGATCGGCTTCCAGTCTAACCGGATGCAGCTGAATACCAGTATTTTACATGAAGCAACTGCCTATCTGACCTCCACAACCCAGTAACTGGGTAATACGATACCCCTTGCTAATACTGGTTGGTAGACTTTCAGGATTCCGACGTCCCGTAACGACTGTCAAAGGTCCACGAATGACAGCCGGGGCGACATTCCGAAGCACGGAGGAGTCTCGGTATATAAGGTTTCGTCATCCATCCACGGACAAACCCCGGCAATTGTAACTTAACCTGTTAGACCGACCCCTGCGGCTGTTATTACTTAGCCACGAGCTCCTTTAAAAATCTGCTCACACATAATAACACTTAAAATATATGGTTCTTTCAATATCAATTATAGTTATCTTTTAATTTATAGGAAATTTAAACGTGGGCGGTTCAGAATCTCGTACCTACTGAATCCATGGATAAGATAACAGATTTACCACCGGGGTTGCGGATAAGTCCTAAGGGGAAACCGTGGCCCTGGTCTAGGTAAGGGAAGGAACACGGGTGGGTTTTAGTCAGTAAAAGTCTGACACGCCCTTCCGCTCCGCCCAGAGCGGGAGAAGTCATTGGATGATTTCCCACCCAAAAAAAAAAAAAAAATGGTAACAGATTTCGCGTCGATGTCCCGGCCACGGCCACCCTGTATACGTTTTTAAGTCTTAAAATGGGATTGCAAAGCTAAAACCCAAAACTGTCCGATCCTAAAAAAATACACCTTGTATAATAATGTAACTTTAATTCTGTACATAATCAGCCTATTAATGTTCCCACTGCTGGGACACAGGCCTCCTCTCTGTGAGAGGGAGTGGGCCGTAATCCACCACGCGGGCCCAGTGCGGGTTGGTAGATGTCACATTTCTTCGAAGTTTTGGTTCTAAGACATGCCGGTTTCCTCACGATGTTTTCGTTCACCGTTTTGAGAGCAGTGGTGACTGGTGATTCTGTACAGTTTACGCCAATCACTTGGCTTCACGGAATATTTTATCAGTAATTAACATGCATGTTTTTTAAAACTGCGTCCTTCACACAGATCGGTCATTGACCTATACCCGTTCACGTTGCCAGGAATACGTAAAAAAACGCAGTCACCCCACTACGATACTGTCAGTTTTAATATACCCATAGTGATAAAAGCCTAGTAACACAAACGGAGCTTCGAGCAGAGTCGGATTGGGTAGGCGAAGGCGAAAATGACGAAACCGTGGCCGAATCTAGATCGTGTGCTGTGCCTAAATATTATATTTTTTTATCGTAAAGATCTTATTTTGCAGTCAATAATAATAGTTTATGGCGCTATCAAGAGGTAAATGTTCTAAGTAGGCTTGCCTTAATAAAAAATATTGCCAAATCTATATAGTTTGTGGTAGCGGAAAAGATATTTGTTAATCTTAAACATATTGCTCAGAAGTTGGTTAAATATTACCAAAACACGTATTGAAAAAAATCGCGAAACATTAACGGAATCGGAATTATTAAAAGTAAACTAACCTTGTAGCTGGAGTTCGAATTCAAAATATCTGTATTAATAACAACGTACGTTGTTGGTATTTAATTAATAACAAGAACGTCTTATTTGACTGCAGAATTTTGTTGTTTTTTATTCCTACTCAACTCATTTTTGAGTAATAGATAATTAGCGTTATGTTATCGCGCATTGTTACCGATAGTAACCGCGCTTTAACTTTTTTAAGAAACTTAACTTTTTTTATTCACGTGAAATTAAAAAGTTTTGTTAAAACACAATATTTCGCAAACAAATAATGCTGCTGTAGCGCGTACTCCCACGGAGGAATGTTGGATTAATTACCGATACAGTTAAATATGCATACAAAATAATTGTCGTAATCAAGATAAAACTGAAAATATATAATTTTTTCTAAGACCCTTGCAATCCACAATCCTTTCCAAACTACAAAAGTGTTTTTACTTAGCAGAACCCGTTGCATTTTGATATTTTACAGAAACATTCCCCCTACCCAGTACATCCCTGCACAAAAGCGTCACTGCCAATTCTTGTACGCGTTGCAAAAGACAATGCAATATATCCGCTGAAGTCTCTAATGGAAGGCAATGCTGCGGATAAACAAATTTGAGCTCACAGGTGCACGGTTTTACAGGTGCAAATAGCGGTTATACTCGGATAATTATAGAGGTGTAGAAATGTCAACGACGGTTAAGTGGGGTTAGATTTGGCTGTCATTTTAAAGGGCATTGACACGCAGTAAATGTGACGTTAACTGAGTGACAGATAACACAACCCTAAGAACGTTCATTCTTAAAGTTCGCAATGTCACAAATAACTCAAATATTTTGTCAAATGTTAGGCTAGGCTTTTTTTACATCCAAAACTAAACATTCGGTGTTACGATATTAATTATTGCATTTCATAATCAATATTTAGTTCACTAGTGAGCCATATTTTATCATTATTATTGCCAAATTAATAAAAACAGCGAAATATTTGTCATATATTTGCGACGTCGCCCACTTTCAAAATAAACGCTCTGTCCACTGAAGCGGAGAGGAGCGGAGATGTGCCAATATTACCCAACAGAATCTAAACTCCGCTCCAGATGTGCGATTCTATTGGTTAATATTGACACATCTCCGCTCCTCTCCTCTCCTCTCCAATCCAGTGGACAGGCCGCCTTACTTAACCATTGATTGAATACAGTATCTAACATATTTGTAAGTTAAGATCCTTAGAAAAAAAGTATATAGAGAGGTATAACAAAGATTTCAACAGAGATTTTTACGCAAATTCACACTCGAAATTCACTCTGGCAGTAACAAATCAATAAATGCTGTATATTTATTGAATGAGTTTGTACCCAAATAACTCACTTATTCCATATTTTATAAAAAGCTTCCGCTTCCTAAATATTTCAAAAGTAAAACTCCACACATCTTCAAACCCTCCAGCATTGTCAACGGTTTATACTGGCGCTCATTAGCCAGTCTTATTTCTCACTCGCTCCTCATACATTTTCTATGTCCATCTCACTCACACCACTCGAGTAGAACGCAGTTGTCGTTTGCAGTTCGTGTTGTATAATTATCTTTTTTTTTTCGTTTGAACACCGGCAGTGTAAGGGTTGTGACAGGGTCTTTTTATATTTAGATTTTACATGGATATTTCGAGGTAATTTCTGCATCAATAGGATAACCTATTTTGGGTTGGTCATTTTCTTTTAGGGGTTGATAAGAATATACGGTGATTATGATGAATTTCGTTCGGATAATTTGTAGAGAAATTAATTTTTAAAAAAAATCATATCGCTAACATAGGAAATGCTAGGGTTCCCATACAAACTTTCATCCCTTATATCACCCCCTTAAGGGTTATTTTTGAGACAAAAAGTACCCTATGTCCTTATAAGTTAGACTGTAAGGATGGGGTTCGGAAGTATAAGGTCAAGTCATCTTGTTATACTCATTTTCATAAATTTTTTTTGGTACTTTTCATCGCTGTAGGACGTGGGTGAATTTTGATACTACTTCTTTGTAATCCAATGCTAGACGAGAACAACTGCCGACAAACTGTTAAACAGTTCTGCGGACTTTGTGTTAATGTTAATACAGATTTTGAGTTAAAAGCCTTAATTTTTTTAATTATTGGGGTCGGTCAGTTGACAGAGTTTGTACGTAATATAAATTAAAATAATATAAAATAAATATTTTTAAATAATTATATGCTACTAGCTTTTGCCTGCGGTTTCGGTCGCATTAATGTTAATTTTGTCAATAATTTTTCCATCCCTAGGGAACAGTACTTTTTTTCTCTGGATGAAATAATTCAATTCAATTTATTTTATTAACAAGTAACCATGACTCATCTGTTAGTAAACTTATCCTATGTTAGTAATAAATGTAATTCTATTCTATGTATAAAATACCTACACAGATTGCTGAGCAAGCAGCACTTTCCGACGCTTCACCGCGGCTGTACCATTCCATGGGAAATGGCGCAGCAGCGATTCACGTACGGACAGTCGAGCCTGCTCGAAATTAGGGACAGGATACTGTTGTTGCTGCCCCACACCCCACGCACCAGGGACGCACAGCGCTTACGCATTGTGGCAAAGAAACAGTCCACATGTGCATCCGCGAACATCCCCGAAGCGCTGCAGTAGCGGGGCAGCCTCAACAGCACCCTGAACGCGCTGTTGTATTGCACGCGTAGGGCATTGTACGATCTTTGAGTATATCTAGCCCACAGGCTGCTCATGTAAAACGAAGTGCAGTACGCTCTGAAAAGAGTAATTTTAACGTTTACTGAACAACGCGCAAACCTGCGAGCCAGCATGTTCGCTCTAACCGACAAGGCCCTACGCGCCCGTTCTATGTCTTCATCGTCCCGGAGGTCAGGGGTAAGTATGTGGCCAAGATATTTAAACTTGTATGCCCTCTCTAATGGCATACCATTAAGGTAATACCCTATGTCCTTTTCTGTATCCCTAACTAAAGTGTTTGCAAAATTTCATGATGATAGGTAAAATAATCGGTACTAGTAAAGACGAGAAAGTTTCGTAACAAACAAACAAAACTCAGTTAAAAAAAAACAAAAAAAAATGTGTATTGGTAAAAACAAGTATGGGTATCAACAAAATTTTTTGATTGGATCCTCCTTTTAGTTTCGCATTTATAATAATATAGACTAGCTGCTCCCCGCGGTTTCACTCGAATAAGTATTCTATGTCCTAACAAAGGTTATGGTCTATCCATGTGCCAAATTTCATCCAAATCTGTTTAGCCGTTATAGCGTGAAAGCGTAACAAACAAACAAACTTACTTTCACATATTTTATAATAGTTATTATTTTATATTATTTTTTATTATTTAGTTAGGATCTCTGTCTGACTTTCAGACTCAATAACACACGCGTGACAGAATTTGCAACCACTGAACCAAAGTTCAATTAGGAACGAAAATAAACACAAATAACAATCACAAAAACCATTTTCTTCAGTCTTCATTTATATACAACAAAAACAATATTAAGAACATAAATATGTATAAGTATAAATAATAATATAAATTGTATGAATGGTGACCACGAGTCCACGACCCTTTTGTAACCGACCTATGTCGTGATAAAGAAATTATTACCTTATGTTATGTTGTAATAACGTTTGTTTTAGAACTGTAGAACTGTAGTAACATAGACTTATTTTCTTTTAGGAGTATTTTATGAACATTTATTAGAAATACGTGGTTGGGTGGCTAAATGGCTAGATTTGAGCTACCTATAATTTCACTGACGACGGGCCAATTGGTAAATAGCAGAAGCCGGTAGCTGGTGGGTCTGAAGTTCGATCCCTGCACAGAACTGACAAGTTTGTTCGTCAGTCTCCAAATATATATTTTTTGCACTTATGAAACGTCAGAAGCTTCACGGTTCCAATTGGTCGTTTCCGAGAGAGTCGGCAAGAAACTCCACGGTTACTCTCTTAAAGATCATTGGCTTTTACAATGTTTTCAAATTGAAGTGCTAATAGGTATGAGAGGACAACAAGTACTTACCAGGTACTTAACAAAATAGAAAATTGTCTACAAGTCTACTACTGGTTACTAATGCATAAGAGACTCGCAAAAAAAAAAAAACTTGTATGGATTAAACAAAATTTTTCATTCAAAAAACAATAACTAGCAAAACAGATGCGCGTATTTGTTTGACAGTTTGGGTAGATCTTTGACTAGTAGCCACACTGGAACTGCTCTCCAGAGCCGGCACGTTGTAGTTTGCCTTGTAAACAACGTAGTATCCGTTTTTATATAATAATATTATTCAACATAGTGCCTATTGTGGGGTGTGGGTATTACGACTATTTGTTAGCAAACAAACGGTTGTTGTTTAAAAACAATTAGTTACAGGTAGATGAAACCAACACTTGTTCTAACACACTCGTATTTTCATCAAGAATGTAGTATTTTTTTTTTGTTGTCGATCAACAGAATTATGCTGATACGAGAGTAGTTACATAGTATCAAGAAGAGAAACACATCGTTAACATTTTAGCTTTACAACAGTCCACATACCTACCTACCTACATTTTTGTGGTATAATAAGGCCTTGTAACAGTACCACGCGCGGTAGGCAAATACTAGTGTTATGAATATTGTACTCAAAAGTCACAAGCCGCTGTGCATATAAGTCAGTCTCCCATGGGGAACGTTGTGAGCCACCAAGCCAAGGTGTGACAACATTCCACCTAAACGAAGGTGAAATGTTTTTTTATTATCTACTGTTGCCACGACAAAGACCTACGCTTTATAATGGCGGCTTTGTATGACCAAGGTCATTTCAAGTAAATTATTACTTAACAGAACATCATATTCAAAGCAAAGTTATTTGACGCGAACTGTACGTACATTTATTTTTATTTTTTATGTATTTGATATTTAATACATACAATTTATTTGTTATTATTTAGTACCTATTTATTATATATATCTATCTATCCGTGACATCACTGCGGGCCCTATCAGAATACCAGCGCTGCGATATTTTTCTAAATGTCGCAGCATCGTGCTGAGATAGGAGCCTTTTGGCCTCGCACAGGACTCTGCATCCTTTTTAATTTTACATTGTTTCACTTCTTTTATTGTTTTTGATTCTTGTTTAAGTATGTCTCAATTGTGTCTTATTTTAATTTGTGATCCCCTGTGCCTGTCCCAATAAATACTTTTTCTTTCTTTCTTTCTTTCTTTCTATATTCTATTCAAATGGATGGAACCACACCACAAAACGAAACGAATGATTTATAATAATGTCGTAAGTTAGTTACCTACTGTGTGCCTGCATGGATGACCCAAGTATTTTCTACACTTAGGTATATTATTATTTGTAGTTACCTACTGTGTGCCTGCATGGATGACCCAAGTATTCCACTCATCTCACAATAACTTCCTTTGTTCCAGATCATTCGAAATGGGTGCCCCGAAAGCCTGCCTCATCTTCATCACCATCCAGCTGGTCTCCCTCGCGTACGCGCAGGAGGTCTCCAAGCGCATCCCGCAAGGATTCCTCGGCATGCGCGGCAAGAAGTACTTTGACGAAGATGGCACCGAGCAGTTCTACAAACGGAGACCACAGTTCTTCGTCGGAGTCAAAGGAAAGAAAAGCCTCCAAGACATCCTAGAAACCCCAGAGGCATACTATAAACGAGCCCCGGTTGGCTTCATGGGAATGAGAGGCAAGAAAGACGAGCTCTTCCCAGACTCTCAAAGCATCGAACTGTTCCCGAAACGCGACGGCTCTTTGATCGGACAAATAGACTACTCTTCGAAGGAAGAGCCGACTGACCCTGACTTCCCACTCCTCAATGAGCTTCTCATGCAATATTTGGCTCAAGTGAATGCTCCGCGGGGAAACTTCATGCCAGAGTCTTTAGAGTCCTCTTTGGAATCTGAACAGTTGAACGAAATCGACAAACGAGCGGCGAATTTCAACCAGTTCTATGGAGTGCGAGGAAAGAAATCGTTGAACAATAAGCGACCTTATGACCTGACCTTCCGTGGCAAATTCATCGGGGTGAGGGGCAAAAAGGACCTGAAAAACAGCGGAGCGCATGAAATTAAGTTTTTGGTGGATCAGAACGGACCCCTGCCCAAGAGAAAGGCTCAGATGGGTTTCTTCGGTATGCGAGGCAAGAAGTGGGCAGATGGTGAGTTTTTACGCGAATTTCTGGCGAGTTTGATATCCATAATAAATGAAAGGTACATACATAATGATAGGACTTCCGCGTTGTTGTAGACAAATGTTACAGTTAATTCCATATTGAACGAAATCGTTTTAGTTTCCGTTTTGTTCAGAAACTTTTAAAAGGAAAGAAAACTCATTCGGTTAAAATATTTTTAGATTATAATTAACGCTCATTAGAAAGCGATTTACCTCCTTTTTGAAGACAAACTTTCAAAGTTAACCACAAAAAAAAGTTGAAGACAAAAATAATTTATGTAGAATATTTTTATTTTAAGCTTGATAAATGAGAAGTAATTTATCATCATCATCACCTTGTACATAGTTCTTGCCTATGCAAGGTTAAGGTATGATTCCGAACCTCGCCGCACGTAGCATTGCTGTTGCGTCACTGCTCAATTCTCAATACTTTATTGCATTCCACATGTAGGTATTCTCCGCTCAACCGTTACACTGGCCTTCAGGAGGCCATAACAATTAAAAATCTATTGTGTCTCGTTAATGACACTTGAAGGTGGTAAAACTTATAATAAGATCATAATGTGGACCCTGTCGGGCACAGCAAAATAAGTATCTAAGTTAGGAGAGAGGAGAGAGGAAGCATTTGTTAAATAGATAGCATTTCTTAGCAGACTACCATTTTCTAATAATAATCTAGGTATTTTACGGGATTTAATTAACTAAATAGCTTTAATTCAAAATATAAACAGGTATCTATTGAGAAATGTAATAATAATAAATACGCTGTACCCTAATTGCGTAAAGCACAGTCAATCAGAATCTGAATCGTTCTGAAACAAATTGCTAATCCATTGCTTCATAAGTTAGAAAAAACATTCTTCTCAACAACGTATATACGCAATGAATATTGTTGAACTGTCAAAATGAAAAAGATTAGTCGTAATCGATTACGAAAATATATCACCTAATTAGATAGCTGTTCCCCATATACAGGGTGGCAGGGACATCGACGCGAAGCCGGTTACCATGGATTCAGTACATGATTCTGAACCCCCCTGCGTTGAAATTTTTCGTCGGTCATTTTTAAAAAAACAGCTGTTTCATAGAAAAGTGCAATACCTACGCGGTCAAAATGTATGGAGCAGCTGATTTATTTTTTAATAACCGACGAAAAATTTCAACGCAGGGGGGTTCAGAATCATGTACTGAATCCATGGTAACCGGCTTCGCGTCGATGTCCCGGACACCCCGTATTTTCTATAGGTTTATATGAGGTAGCTTCCGCCAGCGGCTTCACCCGCGTAATATCTTTATTTATTTATTTTTATTTATTTTTTTATTTATTTATTTATCATCTTACATTTACCATTACAGGATAACCCAATGCGATAAATGCGCTTATCCTAACTTAATATATACTACAATTTATAACTAATTACAAACAATGCATTCCTTGTGAACTCACTCAGAGAACAACAGAATAAGTCCGTCTCACTCGCTATGACGTTGAGCGTGCGGAGTGCACGCGTCAGAGGCGCCTCTCTTAAAAGGTTGGTCCTAGCGCGCGGCTCCACTAGCAGTGGCGGCTGCCGCCGTCGCCACACGTACCTGTCCGGAACGCACAGACTCACCTGCCCTAAAATAACCGCATTATGCACCTTCCCTCGCAGTAACTTAAATATATACGAGGTGAGTGCAAGATCCCTCCTCACCCTTAGCTCATTGTATCCTACCATACCTAATATAAATAGGGTTGGATACATTAACGGGTAAAATGGATAGACCCCGTAATACCGCTTATATAAATATCTTATAAACTTATTTTGTACCCTCTCCAGCATGAGACTATATTTAGCTTCATGCGGAGCCCAGATGACTGCATTACATTCTAACTGGCTCCTTACCAGTGCATTATATAATGCTATAATAGCTTTCACGTTTGTGAACCCTCGGACCGTACGAAGCATGAAACCCAAGTTCCTATACGCTCTTTTACAGCTACGCATTATGTGATCACGAAAATTCAAACCCGTGTTGAAGCCTACCCCCAAATCCTTGACTTCTGAGACCCGTGCCAAAGGCGACCCGTCAATATGGTAGGTATGTAAGATAGGGTTGTGTGCGCGAGAAAAAGTGATTGTCACACATTTCGAGCTATTAAACTGCAAGAGATTTTCCTTGCTCCAGCTCACTACCCTATCAATGTCCTTTTGTAGCCTGGCACAGTCATCACAGCTTTTTACCGCGAGGGACAATTTGAGGTCATCGGCAAACAATAAACAGTTAGCGTCCTGGACTACCTCTGGTAGGTCGTTTACCATCAGAAGGAAGCCCAAAGGGCCGAGGTTACTACCTTGATTTACCCCCGACCTCGTGAAATATGGATCTGACACGTGTCCCGCATATTCCACATATTGCTGTCTATCCCTTAAATAACTGGCAAAAAACTGGAGTGAGTGTGGGGTGAAACCAACACCTGCTAACTTTTTAAGCAACATGTCATTTTCGACTAGGTCGAATGCTTTCCTGAAATCAAAGTAAGCAGCATCAGTTTGTCCCCCACTATCCACCGTCGGTACCAGATGAGCCATGTGGCAGAGAAGATTACTGGTGGTACTTCTTCCCGGTCGAAACCCATGCTGAGCGTCTGATAGCTGTGCACTCACCTGAAGGTATATGCTCTTGTGAATAGCAGTTTCTAGTACCTTTGCCGGCGTCGACAATACTGCGACTGGCCTATACCCATTCCACTGATTCTGCTGACCCTCCCTTTGGAACCGGAACAACGCGGGTCACTTTCCACCTCTCCGGAAACACGGCAGCTTTTAGGCACTGGTTGAAAATATGATGTAGCGGCTTAGCTAGCACCAATCGACAATCCTTGAATAAGTAAGGCGGGATGCCGTCCGGCCCTGCGGACCGTTTCGGCTTAAGATCTTGAAGCGCACTACATACGTCTACTAACTGCAATTGGTCCAAGTGCACCCGCGCCGCTCCATTTCCGCTACCTGCTTTAGCTATAGCCGCGTCCACATCTAACTCTGGTTGCTCTGCCCTATAAACAGAGTAAAAATACTCCGCAAACGCATCCACAGACCGTTGACCAGACAATGCCACCCCGTCTTTCAAAATCGCTTGCGGACTTCTCCCACCTCTCTTGGACTTGGCAAAATTCCAAAAAGATTTAGGATCACTCAGCATTTGACTTTGAACACGGTTCCGATATTGTTCCTGAGCCCCTACCAACATAGTTTTAATGTTTGTTCTACACCGAGCAAACGCTTCGTAATCGACCCTCGACCCGCTTGCCTTGTACTGCTTATGCAGAAAAGCCTTCAATCTTATGTCGCGAATTATTTCAACAGTGTACCACTCAGGATAAATGTACCTTGAGTTCACACGACTTCGCTTTTTTTTCGGAACACAGTCATCTATAATAGAATTAATAATATTATAAAAATAATTTAAACCTGCTTCTAAGTCCATTTCATACAACGGAGTCCAGTCTACAGCTGCAATTAAACGATACAGTGAAAAGAAGTCGGCTTTATTAAAGTTCCAACCGTCTGGTGCACATGCGTTCACGTCAGGTACAGCTGAGCCTGCTGAGTCGGGGTGCCGGCGGCACAGGCGCGTGTGTGTACTAACCGAGATCTCGAGCGGCGGGTGGTACGCGTCTACCGGTACAAGCGGCTCCTCCGCCGCGCGCACAATCACACCCCCTCCCTCCGCCAGTGTACTCAACACCAGATCCAAATAACGACCATTGCAATTACTCACTGCGTTACTCTGAGTAAATCCACAAAAACATTGAAAGTATTCGTAATAATTATTTATGGTTACCGACCCGGAATACAAGTTAAAATCGCCCAAAACCAGTATATTCTTATACTTATTACAGAACTGTTCAATGATGCGAAATAATAACATGTATTCATTATCATTACTACCAGGCGGAATATAAACAACACAAAGTAAAAACATAAATCTGTTACGTAGGTACACAGTAGCACAAATCAGTTCAAACACCTGCTCGTCAATGTTGACGTCGTCAGGTAGTGACACTCGCCGCAATTCAAAACGCGGTGTGGCCACGAGACACGCGCCGCCGTGTTTACGCCCATCTGCTCGATCACACCGCAAAATAGTGTATCCCGGTGGAATTATTTCCGCATCGCAAATGGAGTCATTGCAGCCCGTTTCCGTGATGGCGAACAAGTCTGCATTTGCGATTGAAATATTGTAACAAAATTCCTCTAACTTCGTTCGCAGTCCTCGCACGTTTTGGTAGAATATTTCAATGGAGCTACTCTGGATTTCTTGGTTTGTGGATTGCTCTACGAAACCACACCCATTCCGCAAATTCAATATTAACCGCCCAGCTTTCAGGCTGACATAACTTTTCGTATCTACTTTCTGGGACTCCTATGATAAATGAGGCATAGTCTCTTTCAGTCCTGTGTTTAATTTTTTCAACTTTAACTGGTACTTCCTCTTCATAAATTTTCCTAACATGTTGTTCTATACTTTCTATTGTTGTTTCTTTCTGTAAACGCCATACGTGTAAATATTTTTTCTTTTCCGTGCCCCGTATATCAATTGCACTCGTGTTCCCGCCTTTTTTTACTTCACTGTACGAATATCAATTTTTTTTCTTTGTTACGGTAGTCCAATTTCCTTCTTTTTCAGGTTCTTCCACGTTACCATCATTCCTAGACCTCTTCTCACTATCTAATACTTGCATCTGTTCCTCATTCGATACTACTTTCGCAGTTTTCGTGGTTTTCGTGGCCGCACATTCCTTCGCTGGTTCATTAGAGCTAATTACCCGCTTATCTTTGGCTGCTTTTGCGAAAGTTAGTGTCGGCCCTTTAGACCCTTGTTCTGTTTGATTTGGCACTCTTAACTGGTTTTTCTTTAGATTTTCTTCTAGGTGTTCATTTTTCTCTATTAGGATTTTAATTCTTGTTTCTAGTATATCAACTTTATTTGCCTTTTCATTTACTACCCTCAATATTTGCTTTAATTCCCTTAACTCGGTTTCCGTATTGATAAATCTATTTTGCAATAGAACATATTCTTTCCGCTGCTCCTCCAACTGTGACTTTACTTCCCACCGAAACTCCCGTATCTCGTCGAGAAGTTGGCTCTCCGTATCAATTACTACACTGGTATTTTGACGACTGCCTCGGTCAGTGGTGTTCACATAGCTGCTCGGTGAAAACGTTTTGCTGATGCTTGCAGTTCCTCGAACAGGTGTATCAGTATTACACCTTTTCGGCATTGTGCATGCACATTCGGGACATATCCAGTGACGCTTGTATTCCGGTGTGAAACATTCAACTCTTTCCTTCGTTAAGGCCAAGCACTTTAGATGGAATTTCTTTTTGCACTTTCCTTGCGAACACTCCATAAACTGTGGCTCTTCTATAACAACCTCACAGCCGCTACATTTCGCATCCATTTAAAACTTCGACTAGTAAACTAAATAAAATTTTGTAATTTAGTGACACACACGATCCGTAACACGTCCGTACGCTCGCACGCACGCACGCATACTTGATTTACTTTATGAATTATAGCCTATGTTACTCTGTGATAATAATATAGCATAGTACTGGTGAAAGAATTTTTTAAATCGGTTCAGGAGTTTTTGCGTTTATTCATTATAAAAATACAAAAATACAAATCTTTTCTATTTATAATATTGCTGTGTGTCATTACTGTGACGGCAATGCTGCGTGGCAGTGTCGCCCTACCGCCGCGGCAGACCAGTATAGACGTTCATCACAGCAATAACACATGAATGTTGACAACTGTTGAGAAGTAAACCATGAACAGCAGTGCCGCGGTGCTCGGAATCGCGCGGCAGACAGCACTGACGCGCAGCAATGCCGCATGCGGCGTTGTTCAGAACTGTACCTTTACGATTTCGTGAATTTTCCATGATAATGTATAGGTACTACTATGAAAATGACATAACGTGACATCAGGCCCCAAAAGAGTTAGGCAGATAACCTATTAAAACTTAAACAAATTTTAAATTAGAGAAAAATGTTTGCTACGCGGCGTAGCAAACATTTAACTCCTCCAGTCCTTTAGTCTCCACAGAGATCTACTTTTTGGAATGGGCGACTAGCTTCAACTTTCTGACTAACTGACCGACTCTTTGACAATTCAAAAGTGCCTGTAAATGGTTTAATTGAAATAAATGCTTTGAGTTTGAGTTTGAGTAGCTGTATCACTTGGCGTAGCAGTGACGTAGCGCAACGTAGCTGAACGTAGCAACGAATAAAATCTAGAAAATAGGGTGACAATAAATTGCATGAATAAAATTCTGGGTTTTGTCATTATTACTCTTGAAACAGAATCTCATTCATTCTCATTATCATTCATTTTCAGATGCTTTATCATCAATTATCACGCGAGATCTTTCGAAGAGATACAAATGGTACCATATAATTATGCATTCATTGTAATGGGGATAATTGATTCTACTTGAATGTAGGTACAATTTTATTTAAAATTCGTGCCTTGATTCCTGTTTATGACTTTGTTTCCTGTTTATGACTTTGTTTCTTCAATTTTTATTTCGGCTTGTAGAATATTTGTAAATCTTGACTAATTTAACCTTTGAGATAAACATTCGGGGAGATATTTTTTTCTGTGGCATTATTTTTTTACTAATTAAAAATGCCCTCTCTACTCAAATTACTAACATACGAACTATCTTACTGTGTTAGCCTTACCACTCTCGTTTTCAGGGTCGCGTTTCAACACACCTCATAATATTCATACCTATAGCTAACATAAATATAATTTCTTGTTTTTCTATCTTCTATGTCAAATGATAATAACTGTATATGAAAGATAAATTTATGCAATACAGCCGATGAATCTGGGCCTGTTTGAACATAGACTTTCGTGCACGTATATGTCGTAGTAAGATGTTTGAAGCTGTGATATAGTTATATCCCTAGAGATATAGCTATACAGGGCGTCAGGGACATCGACGCGAAGCCTGTTACTATGGATTCAGTACATGATTCTGAACCCCCTGCGTTGAAATTTTTCGTCGGGTATTTAAAAAAAAACTGCTGTTACATAGAAAAGTGCAACACCTACGCGGTCAAAATGTATAGAACAGCTGATTTTTTTTTTTATAACCGACGAAAAATTTCAACGCAGGAGGGTTTAGAATCATGTACTGAATCCATGGTAACAGGCTTTTCGTCGATGTCCCTGCCACCCTGTATACTGTAATATAATTAAATGAAAGCGGTTCATAACTAGGAATATAACTATGATACGAGCACGATATAGTAATGAAACTATTAGGGCACTCCGACCAAATAGGTTAGAACTGTGACCAACTACGCGCCAGCCGAGTGAGCCGAGCGAGCGAAGCAAGCGGTACCGCGGTAGCGACCGGCGAGCGCTACGTCGAAATTGGTCGCAGTCACAAAATTAGGGCAATCCGACAGTTATATACC
The DNA here is from genome assembly GCA_948150665.1 of Conistra vaccinii. Lineage (NCBI taxonomy): Eukaryota > Metazoa > Arthropoda > Insecta > Lepidoptera > Noctuidae > Conistra > Conistra vaccinii. The sequence continues at coordinate 17,226,431 of OX411338.1, read as the reverse complement.
GCTTTCATAAACTTTAATACGGTATATCCCTAGGAATTTAACTATATCACGGTTTCAACCATTTTACTGCGACATATACAATAATAATACTTATACTCACTCACACTCGCCTCATGTCGGTGATACATTTGGTTCCTAAAAAATATTAATGTTCGGACAGGCCATGGATCATCGGCCATATAGTACGTTTATATGTATATTTACTCATTCATAAATATTTTTGTTTCAGAGCCTAGCGTCGAGATGGATACGCCAAACTAAGTGTCTTCTAAAATTGATTATTACAAAAGTATTAAATAATAATAAAAAAATTAAATGCTACCTATTTCTTGAGAAAGACTTACCTTTTCAACATATCCTATGAATTAAGAACTCTTGCCAATAAAAATAATGAGGCTTATTTTAGCGTTATTTTCACAGTTTTAAGAGATTCTAGGCAGTAAATTGTACTTATCTATTGTACTAATATTATACTAAAATGTTTATAAAATATTATTTAAGCTTGAAACTTGTTAAAACATATTTAATCAGTAGATTTGTTTTTATTGCTTATTTATTTTTATGTTAATTCAATATTGTAACAAAAAATCTGTTATAAATTACTGGAATGTGAAAGATAATGTATTCTTATTATTATTGAATTAATTACTGTTTCAAAGTTAGTATAATAAGTTTAGCTAAACAGGAACACAATTTCAGAGGTTACCAAACATTGTAACCGATCACATTTATTTTACTACTTACGCCACAATGTTAGATTTCTGTTTTCTAATCCATAGTAGGTACCAAATATTGTAGCCCCGGTCTCCCCTACCAAATATCCTGTTTAGGAAAAAAACAACTTTGGATAAAGCAGTATGCACATTTTCTTGAGTTTGGTGTATGCGGAAAGGCTCTCTAAATATACTTCTTATGCTGAAACGATTATGTCCTAATTAACAAGGTCTTTTAAGGATACCCTTTTAACATTTATCCCGATATGCGGCCTAATTTTTACTTATAATTTATCGGCCATTTTGTAGATCTTTTTAAAAATGTTATATTACCAATCTGGCTTTGTTTTTTTTCCTTAAAATGACGAGAAAGAACTTAAAAGGTTTTTTGAAGAATCCTCCATTTGTATTTCGGTTTCCTTCATACTATTGTTAAAATATGTTTTAAAATAATAATTATCCGTTAAAAAAAGTTGTAACTCTTTATAAAATACAATCTTATAAGTTTATCGATATCAATCTGAATATATTTCCTAATTGTTAAAAAATATAAAAGTTAAATGAATAGTAGATAGCTCACGATGAGTGTTTTCAATTATAAATAATAATAAAGGTAGATTGTATTCGTAATTGTAATTAATATCACTATAAAAATAAACTTTAGGTTTATATTAACGATTATGTTCATTTTCATTGTTACATATGTATTTTAAATGTGTTATTTTTTATAATTGTATGCAAAACGAATCTAGAAATATATGCCTACTTAATTGAATAAAAAATCCAAGATTTTAAAATCGATTTAATTTTCTAAAGGACTGATTTCAATGCTGTTGTTTTTAGAAACTATGAAATAAATCAACTTTTCCAACCGGAACAATCATACGACAAAAAAAGTGAAATGAAGAAATATTTTTTTCAGAAAAATATAAAAGTGATTCATACACATGCTTGAATTAAAAACTCAATCAGCTATGAAATCAGGCCACAGATTATTTTACTTCGCAAAATAATTTTAAACATAATATTTTAAAATGCCTATAGTAAATTGTTACAACAAAAAGTTACCTTAGCTTTTAAATATTAATTTAATAATTAATCCGAATATATTTTGTATAAATTAGTTATATTGGTTACTGTCTTCACATTTTGTAAGGGCTGGCAAAATGTAAAACTGTATTATAACATAACAATAGTGAAATTAATATACGCAGTTGTCAATTTTAATGTTGCCTCATTTTACACCTAACCCCGCGTCCTAATTAAAAGCGATCGTAGCGCGAGTATACGATCGTTCGATCTTTTTATTCGGTGAAACTGACAGAGGGCGTTTTCTGGTTTTCCGAACAAAAAGTGACATATGCAAGCTAACGATCGCGTATTCGCAAGACGTTCGCTTTTAAATAGGACACGGCCTTATCCCTAAAAAATATGTTGGTTGAAATGTGTCGGTATCCCGTGGGTCATCCAGACAGGTTTGTGATACAGTTTATTCACTTAAATTTTTTTCCTCTGACAGCAGCAAACCAATGTCAGACCTAACCTTCTATTCTATTTTTTGTTATGGCAAGCGAAGCCGTTGTTGACCATTCTGCGTTCGTCTAATTGAATAGGAACAGCAAGTGCGTATAGATAAAAATGAAAAAGAAACAAAAATCTTCGACGATACAGTGTTGATGTTAAAGTAGATCTTGTAGGGTTAGTGACTAAACCTTATTTTAACGAGATTTTGACAGACTTATAGGAAGCAACATCCAAACAGCAATCTTATTTTAACGACAGTAAAGATGACTGTGATTTTGGCAGTGATGCAAACTCAAGGGTAAAAAAATACAACGACTTCCTAAAAAAACACTACGAAGTTAAAAATAACTTAATTTTTGTAGATGTCATCAACAAAAATGATGAATGATGTGTGTCTTTGGATATCATCAAGATATCCAAAGTGGATTATCGAAGCTAATTCAAAAATGTCCTAACCAAAGTTAATAAAATGTATATGGGACCAGCACGCAAGCTTCCTCTACCAAATCAAAATTTTCAAAATCGGATTTAGCAAAAAGATCGATTTTCGACTTTTTTTTTAAAGTATTATTCGAATACTTAAAAAAAAACCTAACCTCCTTCTTTTTTTAAGTCGGTTAATGACTATGAAAGGGCTGTAGTTCATTCAACCGTTTCCTTTCCAGAATAGCAAATGAGGACGTCGTTGAATCTGATTTTAGTGATCAACACAGAGGCCGTGAAGTTTTATTCGATTTCTGGGGTTATAAATAACATAATGTTATGAACCTGTTACAATAATTTATCTTGGAGTAACTTATGGGGTTACTCCAAGATAAATGATTGTAATACCTTTGTATAAAAATATCACTGAAACCGTTGAAATCAGCTGACAGCTCACTTCATCATAAGGCTGCCTGTCCACCGGAGCGGAGAGGAGAGAAGAGGAGCGGAGATGTGTCAATATTAACCAATAGAATCAAAACTCCGCTCCAGAGGTGCGATTCTATTGGTTAATTTTGGCACATCTCCGCTCCTCTCCGCTCCAGTGGACAGGCAGCCTACGGCCGCGCACCTACGGCGACTTTAAGTAGCGATGCAGTCGCGCATGTGTATCGATACAGCCGCGATGCTGTAATTATGTATGAAGAATCATCGCTACAAAAGAAGCTTTGGGCGCGCGGCCTACACTAGGTCGGTTTTCGCCGTGCGGCTGATCGTTTATATTACCAAATCACCACATAAGCCGAATCGCCACCCAATACACAGATCAATAAAAATCGTAACTATACTGCATTTGAAATAAGATTACACATTTAACTAAACCTTCGTTCAACCGATTTTGACTTCTATTGCGTTGGTGGTATGACAAATGGCAGCTGCAGTAAATAGTTGGTATTGTAACCACTTTTTTGCTTTTAATGCCATCCATATGCCTACAGTGAATCATATTTAAATCAACATACAACCTGATACCGACCTGCAAAATGCAAAAAACGTAAGAAAATTTGAATTTCACCGGCCACCCTGACGCGATGACGCTTTGGCTTTAAATATTTATTTGTTTTATTCAAAACACCGTCCTACGCATTGAGCTACGGCGTAGCATCGTAGCACGTAATGCGCTACGAACGCTACGATCGCGTGGTCACTTTGCTGAAAGCTTGCTCGTGTGATCAATTATTCAAGCCCGTCAATTTGCTTTCAGATAAATTATTTTTCGAGGCATGTAAATTTACTACAAAATCCTTCCGGACTTAAAAGATACGAAAGAATATTAATCCTTACTAATATTATAAATGCGAAAGCGAGTTTGTTTTGTTACGGTTTCACGCTAAAACGCCTGTACAAATTTGGATGAAATTTGTCACATATAAACTATGATCTGGATTAGGACATAGGATACTTTTTATCCCGCTATTCGGCGCAGCTAGTTATCTAATAAATACTGGATTATATTGTTAGGTGATATCATCCTTGGAATGTAAGTATTACTTATGTTGATTACCTAATATCACTTTCCTAGATAAATAAGGCGGACTTAATGCCACAAACTCTATCAGTCAACCTTCGCGTTAAACATACCAGCCGATTCAATAAAAATCTCACCGTGAAAACTAATACGGGCTTTACACTGGTGGTTATAGCCGCATTGTCTAAAGCAAAGCTAGGCAATTCAGCTAAGCCGCAGGTGACTAAAATCGCAAGTTCCAAAGTACCGTAGGTTTCGACTTTTGTCGTGCGGCGACAGGACGCATACGGCGGCGGCGGGTGACTAAAATTGACCGCGAAAATGCTTAGTCGCAACGCTCATTTCATAGCTTTCTGTCCAAGATATTGAGGTGTTGCCACTATGAGCCGTTCCAAGGACTAGACAATACACAGGATAATACACCACACTCAGAGTCCCGGCGATCAACTAGGGAACGCAGACCGCCTGTTCATTTTGGAGATTACGCAATGAGCTATACTCGTTACGTTTGAACTACATATAATTAGGCATTTAAACAAACCTTTTTTACAGTCTGGTCAACCTATTCTGACTTCTACACTGTAGGCATAGGGATGGCATTAAAAGCAAAAAAGTGGTTACAATACCAATTACTATTTACTGCAGCTGCCATTTGTCATGCCACCAACGCAATAGAAGTCAAAATCGGTTGAACGAAGGTTTAGTTAAATGTGTAATCTTATTTCAAATGCAGTATAGTTAATTGCGATTTGTATTGATCTGTGTATTGGGTGGCGATTCGGCTTAAAATTATGAGGTGATTTGGTAAGCGATCAGCTGCACGACGAAAACCGACCTAGTGTAGGCCGCGCGCCTACGGCGACTTTTTGTAGCGATGCAGTCGCGCATGTGTATCGATACAGCCCCGATGCTGTAATTATGTATGAAGAATCATCGCTACAAAAGTCGCTGTGGGCGCGCGGCCTACACTAGGTCGGTTTTCACCGTGCAGCTGATCGCTTACCAAATCTCCTCATAAGCCGAATCGCCACCCAATACACAGATCAATAAAAATCGCAATTAACTATACTGCATTTGAAATAAGATTACACATTTAACTAAACCTTCGTTCAACCGATTTTGACTTCTATTGCGTTGATGGCATGACAAATGGCAGCTGCAGTTAACAGTTGGTATTGTAACCACTTTTTTGCTTTTAATGCCATCCTTATGTCTACAGTGTAGAAGTCAGAATAGGTTGAACGGACTGTAAAAAAAGTTTGTGTAAATGCCTAATTAATTAGGTATATGTAGTTCAAACGGAATATAGCTCATTTCGTAATCTCCAAAATGAACAGGCGGTCTGCATTCCCTAGTTGATCGCCGGGACTCTGAGTGTGGTGTATTATCCTGTGTATTGTCTAGTCCTTGGAACGGCTCATAGTGGCAACACCTCAATATCTTGGACAGCAAACTCATTTCATCGCCTGCGACTGAAGATTTTCGCGGTCAATTTTAGTCACCCGCCGCCGCCGCCGCCGTATGCGTCCTGTCGCCGCACGACAAAAGTCGAAACCTAATACTGTACTTTGGAACTTGCGATTTTAGTCACCTGCGGCTTAGCTGAATTGCCTCCTAGCTTTGCTTTAGACAATGCGGCTATAACCACCAGTGTAAAGCCCGTATTAGTTTTCACGGTGAGATTTTTATTGAATCGGCTGGTATTTCTAACGCAAAGGTTGAAAGGTTGTGGCATTAAGTCCGCCTTATTTATCTAGGAAAGTGATATTAGGTAATCAACATTTAATAAGTAATACCTACATTCCAAGGATGATATTACCTAACAATATAATTTGAATATAATCCAGTATTTATTAGGTAACTAGCTGCGCCGTATAGCGGGATAAAAAATATCTTATGTCCTAATCCAGGACATGGTCTGTCCATGTGTCAAATTTCATCCAAATTTGTACAGCCGTTTTAGCGTGAAACCGTAACAAAACAAACTCGCTTTAGCATTTATAATATTAGTAAGGATTCATTCTTTCGTATCTTTTAAGTCCGGAAGGATTTTGGAGTAAATTTACATGCCTCGAAAAATAATTTATCTGAAACCAAATTGACGGGCTTGAATAATAATTGATCACACGAGCAAGCTTTCAAAGTGACCACGCGATCGTAGCGTTCGTAGCGCATTACGTGCTACGGTGCTACGCCGTAGCTCGGTGCGTAGGACTGTGTTTTGAATGAAACAAATAATATTTAAGGCGAAAGCGTCAGGTTAGCCCGCGAAATTCAAATTTTCTTATGTTATTTGCATTTTGTAGGTCGGTATCAGGTTGTATGTTGATTTAAATATGATTCGCAGCCGTATCAAATGTTTATTTATAGAATTATAAACACAGAAATCATCAATACAACTCTCTAAGTTCATGTAATCCTAATTAATATCTATTTCATGAAATCATGACATTTGAGGAATATGCTTAGGTACCATAAACGCAAGCGCGAGCCCTGTACGCCAACGACACAAATATGTGACAAAAATGCTCACATATTTGTGTCGCTGGTGTACCTACAGGGCACGCGCTTGCTTGTCACGTATATGTGGCCATGGCGTACAAAAGGATAAGGAGTTGTAGGTATTGCTGATTCTAATAATGATAATTCTGTAAAGTCATATTTATTGACACTGCCCTGCAAATTGCAAAAAAAAAAGGGGAAATTATGAATTTCGCGTAGGTACTACCTTAGCGCATCCCCCTTAATTAAGTAGAGTGCGTTTCATTAAATAGTTCCTATGCCGTAATGTTGGTTCCACTCCACTGTTAAACTTTAACAATAGACCAATTACGTAGCGCCGTAGCGTACTTCCTGTTCGTCCTACAACAGTGGCAGCGCTACCTAATTAGTATGTTACCCCCTTACTAACAAACGTTGTATATCGCCTGTATAGTTACACAACGCTTTGTCTTCTTCTTTCGAATGTCAAATTACTGACGACTGAAAGAGAGAAATCGGTGTGTAACTATACAGGCGATATACCTACAACGTTTATTAGTAAGGGCACAGATAATATAATACTACGTACAGATACCCAATCCCATACAAAGAAATGACACCTCCCTAGTCGGGCTATTGACTGGCTAAATGTGCTACAGTTATGACAAATTGAGTAAAACGCCATCTATTGCAAAGAGCCCTAAACAAAAAGGTTTTATCTTTTTTTGTTGAAAATACGAGATTTATGAGTTACAATAGATAAATCAGTATTAAACAAGGAAGTTTTGATTTTTACTAATCTTACTTCAGCCAATTGAGAACACATGGTAAGGGGGTTAAAGTGGCTGCCTGTCCACTGGAGCGGAGATGTGCCAATATTAACCAATAGAATCTTGACTCCGCCCCTGAGTTTAGATCAGTGATCCTAAGTCAAGATTATATTGGTTAATATTGTCACATCTCCGCTCCTCTTTTCTCCTCTCCGCTCCAGTGGACAGGCAGCCTTAGAGTGGGCTTGGCCACATTAAACTAGCGAAGATCTGTTTTCTCCCAAACGGGCACTACACGCTGTCAGAAATGATATCCTGGGTAAGCTGTTTAGCGAGTGTCGCCGTGTAAGTAAAGGGGGCGCATCTGAGAAGAGTAAAGAAAAATAAGCTTTACAAACTTTAAACGATATTAAATCGTGTACTATTTATTAGTCGTGTAGTAGTATAAGTCTATATTACACAGCAGCCGAAACTATGCTGTGACGCGCGGTCGGCTCCGTACGCCTGTCGTTGGCAACAATACTACGTCAACTTCAACCATTTTCAAAAATTACAACGTTAACACGTTAATATTAAACTATTTGACTAAGCGCAATTTCTGCGCCTAGTCAAATAGTTTCATTCCTACTACCTGCCTGGATACGTTCGCAAGCGACAATACGGAGCCGATCGGATGCGTCGACATCCTGCCGGACGCAATCGGCTGTCGCTGTATCCTTTCCGATCCGATCCGTTTGGTGGAAATCATACTTAAAATTTCAGAACCACAGTTGTCAGTTTTGAGCAGTCAACGATACGGCTTATTGGTGACTCGCTCGAATTAACTCGTACGAATCAGGACGAATCGACCATTTTAATAAATATCAGTTTTTCTTAAGGCGATTCGTACGAATTCAATTTATTTGTGGACGAATCGACAACTACAGCAGTACAAGGATACAGGTAAAGAGCAAGAAAAAACACAAAATTAACTTCTTTGTATTTATTTTTCGTATTAAAATTGTTTCATTTAATAAATCCATGATGTTTATAAACGTAATACAGTAGTTATATAACGCATCGAAGCCATGTCCATCTATGTATGATATCAATTACATTATTATTCTTCAACGACTAACCGTACTGATGAATGGACTGCGTTAGCACGCACGCACACATACATAAACACGCACACAGTTGCGCGGGCGCAATGTGACAGGCCGCCATACTTCATTTATTACTAACGCTATAGTTACATACACAAGTACTTAAGTTATAACCAACAATTTAGTACATCTGAAATGGAAAATAATTTAATTTAATAGCACGATTTTTTTCAATAATTACATAACATTTTTAGACTAGCTTCTTTTGGTATTATAGTCGCGTTCAATAGAGGGTGTGTTTACGCAACTTTGGGCGCTCGTCAACTCATTTAAACTTATAAAATAACAATCAGACTATGGAACATGACGATCGATCGACGTGATATTGCGGGCGACCTGTCACACTGGTTTGTAATAAAATATTACAATAAATTATACACCGAAATACTTGGGAACACATTTTGATAGCCACTAAATTCTACTAAATAATTTGTCAATTTAAAATCCTAATTTCATTGATCAAGAATTCATTGAAAACAATATCGGTCAAATTATTTAGCAGAACGCTACAATGTCAAAATGTCAACCCAAGTGTTCTTATGGCCAGAATAAGTGCACCACCCAATAAAATAAAATTAAATTTCCGATGTTTTACTAAGATCTTGTCTGAATAGTATAAGGTACCAGTTATATCAGAATTTTTTTAGTGTCGCAATCCTTGCAAAGATGGGACACTTATCCTGGCCTCGATTTCATACATATTTGTATAATAATTAAGGCCGTGAGACATCTACATGATTTTCATATAATTTGAACGATTAAAAGTGGATGGATAAGCAAAATAAAACACAAATCGTACAAATGTTACCTACAAGCAAAAATCGTATGATAAATTTGTTAAATGACATTCACAACAAATGTCAGTTGGATGTCAATGACAGGACATGACACTTGTCGTGAATGTGTGTCTATTGTGTGTCGAATACATTGGATATCTTCTTTCTCGCATACACAAACGACATACGATGTAGGTTCATTTGAATAACGGAAGTCAATCTCTCTTTAACCTTAAAAAAATTAACCTTTCCTAAAATTTTTAAACACACAAAACAATGTATTCAACACACAACAGATATAAATTGGAAAAACTACTATTATTATTATGTGAAAGAAAATATTATGGAATAATATACAGGCAGGGGAAACATACCCCCGAGTCAACCAGTTTCAGTTACATTTTCATATAAAACTATTTTTCAAACAGGCAAAGTAAAGTGAAACGCTAATAAGTTTAAAATCTTAACACAATTATAAAAATTAAATACTTTTGTATGAAAACATAACCACAACGTTTGACTTAATAATTAATTTATACAATAACTAGTAAACGGTTAGAATCTTAGTTCAGTTGGAAATAATATTAATGCAACCCATTGTAACCTCGTTTATGAACCGAAACGGTATCAAATAACTAGTTTTTTTTTTAACATTCTATAAAAAGAAGCTGAATAACATTGAATGCTATCTACTTATTATACAAAAATTTGTATATATAACGTGTTAAATAACTTAAATTACATTATTGTAACTTTATTAAGCATAACTTCATTTCAACCCCAAATATGTTCATTTGTTTGTTTTTCTAAGAACTCTAGAAAAAAATTATATAACGTCGTTATTAGGTATTAGCATTTATATCCGTATTCATATACAAGATGTAATTTTAATAGCGCACAACCTCTTTGCATTGTACACCTTTTACTATGAGCCCAAACCAGAAATAGCTGTTCCCTACATTTATGTTCTCATAACTCGTCAAAATGAAGAGAACAGTAGATTTTTTAGGTTTAGTCTTATAATAAATAGTTCATAATGATGAGTACAATGATCCTTTAAGACGTTGTGCGTTATTAATGTTACATCTTGTTTATTCCTGTGCGTTTATCTATCTTTTGAAGCGGGTATGATCGATTTCATAGATTTTTCACTTCATTTACATAGCCTATGTTCATTGCCCGCTTGTCTCAAAGAAACTGTGAAAATTTTATTTACTTCTCATGCGAAATAAATCTTCATTATTATGTGAATACGGATATAAACGTTGTTATCACAAACTCGTGTTTGTGAAATTCTTGTTCCATGCAGTTGTAGTTGCAAATACGGCATTTTGTAACATAATACGATAATGCCTTAGTAATGATCTAGTATTTTTTCTTTTCAAACAAACCCATACTCCATCTGTAATGAGATTAGTCATTTAAATAAACCTTTTTACAATCCGTTCAACCGATTTTGACTTCTGTAACGTAGGCATAAGGATGGCATTAAAAGCAAAAGTGGTAACAATACCAACTGTTTACTGCAGCTGCCATTTGTCATGCCACCAACGCAATAGAAGTCAAAATCGGTTGAACGGACTGTAAAAAATCTTATTTCAAACGGAGTATAGTATAGCTTGGCTTGATTTTATTTACGTAAATGCCCACAGCAAAGCTTACTTCTTGGTGATTGGCTAACCAAAAGTCAATCGAGGGAAACCGTAAAGCCTTTGTAGACGGCACGGTATTTTTACGGTAGAAAAAACGTGTCAGTCAACAAGCTACCATAGTCATCCATACAACACTGACGACCGTGCCTACACACGGCGCTTATACCGTAGTTTGACACGACAAGAAAAACGTGTGGGTACAAAGGCCTTTATCGGTATGACATTTGCTTGGAATCAGCAAGTTTAGTAAGGGCAATAAATCAAGCTCAATTTCTGGTCTAATAATAAAATTATTTTAACCTTTTGAACGCCAGAGCATAAACTCAAGCGCGTGCCCTGTACGCCAGTGACACAAATATGTGAGAAAAATGCTCACATATTTGTGTCGTCGGCGTACAGGGCACGCGCTTGCTTGTCACATATATGTGACCATGGCGTTCAAAAGGTATTCTTGTTAAATTGGTTAAATGCTGAATTTCATTTCAAGTGTCACGTCTTTTAATAATGTTGTTAATAATTAAATACTTTCATTTCCATCTCAATTTTCTAATCCCCGTAAACATCTAACGATGTTATCTCTCATCAATGCCAGTTTATTTAAATTGTATTTTTTTTCCACATCTAACTCTACTCACACAAATAATCAAATTACGCGTATTAAAAATTATAATACAATTAAAATTAAATCTTATTTAAACGTATCACACAACACCAATCTTTATGAGACGGAATTTTATTATAACATTTCCTAAAGGAAAAGGTAAAAAAAAATAAAAAAACTGTCTATGAATTTGGAATATGGCGCGAATTACTAACATTGGTTTGGCGTCTAAGTATTATGCGTTTAATATAGCATTATATTACGGCCCATTTTGATAAACCGCTCTTACGTTTGAGATCGATCAGTATTCTAATGACAACTCTCGAGATATCGATTTGACACAATGAAATTATGATGACGTTTACATTTTGACAGCAACTTTTTCTGATGTCAGTGTCATTTTATGAGCGGTTTCCGGACCAAAGAGGTTATGATCATTATAAAATCATTTCTAGCGGCCTGGCATCTAATAATAACACATCGTTATTGTTGAATAAATAAATGTTCATATTTATATCTTAACGCTACATATTGGTTACTGGATCATTTAGTTAGGGTCTGATTGCAATTAATTACTTTACAAGATTCATCAATAGAAACAAACTTCTTTGAGAATATTAACAAAGCATTGATTACAAAAAAATACATTATTACAGGTGATCGTCAGTTGTCGGGAAACGAACAACTGACGAGCTTAAAGCCGAGATCCCAATGTAAACGAAGAAAACGATAAAGAAGACAATCGCATAGAAAAATCAGTTTTATATTAATATCCACAAGATTTCATTTCACATATCCCTCAATTTGCGAATAAATAACGAATTTTTTGGGAACTCTTGATCGTGAATCGATGAATGCTACACAATTCGCTTCGCTTCCACTGGACTCCCATCACCACAGTATACAAAATAAGTTTACATTTTGACCAATTTAGGAGTTTGTGAGTAAAATCATAGTAATCACTTGCGATAATTTACAATAAATGCATTAATTATAATATATTATAATAATTTAGTGCCTTCCCGGTGTACCGTCACTCTGTGAGTTACATTATATTTTTAATAAGTATCAGTAATATTGTTTTGCTTAGGACCAACTTGAGAACATTCCGTCAACTAATTATAACTTACATAAATTGGTTTAGTATACTATATTCCTGCATTTTTATTCTTGGTTGCTAACCTAGACTATCCCAACGCTGGGGAAACGATTGTAAGTTTACTCTACAGTAAAATGTGACGGATTTACCTTTACTAGCATAAGATATATGGACTGAACGCGTTGACTAAGACGAATTTCAACTTAAGTTGGTTCTAAGCAACATTTATCTAATAACGTAAAAGCATTTACATAACATCACGCCTTGTTTCCCTGAAGGTATAGGTGTACCCAGGTATACCCACATTTCGCCAGTTATGTTTTAGTCCTACATTATTATGTAAATTTTATTATTTTATATTTTATATTGGGGATGAGGAAATGAAGCATTATTTCAGATAAATAGTCCAGTAAATATTATTTATTTATAGTTTTTTTTACATAAAACAGCACTGGTTAGAGTGACAGACACAACATACCCTGATTTCATGCATACATATTGGCTTAGTAAGAGATCGCCCATTCTATAGATTGTTTTCCTACCTACATTTCTTTTTACCCCTAAATAGGGTTTAGGATAATAACCTTGAAGGTGTCTAGCTAACAGTTAGCATGAAGAAATAAATTTTTTTAGATGGTAGAAAGAAAACTGGTATATAAGATGTAAGATTAATTCATTTTATTTTTTAAATTTTTCCTCACTCACTTCGGGGTTCGCCCAATGGTTTCGGGCTCAAACGGAGCCCATATTCAAGTGAGAGTCCATTTTGTTATTCACATTTTAATTTTTTTTTTATTGGACTAAGATGACTTTGTCACTACTTTTATACTTGACATAAAAACCCAAATTTTTTCTATAGACATTCTATAAAAAATACATGGGTTTTAACATAAAATACAGTTTTAAATGCTAAGGCGATTGGAAACAAAGAAGTGCCTAAACTAAGTCTGGCCACTTTCGCCTAGTTCAATAATTTGTTACTATTACAAGACTATCTAAAAACAATTACTAGCACCAACGATGAATAACAAAAACATTGATTTTAAGTTTTTGAGAGATTTTTTGAGATAATGTGTTAACTTAGTTAGAAAAGCACCGTGACACACGTTTATTGTTTAATTATTTGTATATTTCATTTAATAAGGGACAAGCATAAGTGCTGCCCTCTGTTTCGAGTCTTATCCGTGTATTTATTTATTTGACCGCCATGTAGTTCGAGAAAGATGGTTTTATACGCCATTTGTTATAAATATTTCGCGTATCGTGAAGTATTCAAGCGTTTTTTACCTCCAGCGGTCAAACATAATTCTTGTCGATATAAATAACCTTACCTACCTCCAAGTATTCAATAATAGCGTGCCATATTCACAACCTCACGACCACCAGCCAATATATACGCAATGAAAACCGACTGCATTCAGTTACCAACCTTATCTACACACAATTAGATCGCATTCTGCAATGTCAAGGGGTGGTTGTGAGTGGCCCCGTGACCGTTGTGCGTTGTGAAGTCATCGTCTAGAAGTTTGGGCACGTCGGCCAACTTTGTTTGGTTCTCGTTGGACAAACGCTCGGTTTGTATGAAGTTGGCGGATATGTGGCCAATGTTGGCGGGTTGGGAGTTCCCGTTGTTGGCTTCGATTGGCGTGTTGGTTATTGGTGCGTTGTCGTTTGTTTGTAGTTTGGGTGTCGTCGTCTGCTCTGCGGTTTTGTCCTCAGTCTGAGAAAAGGTATACCAAAAATTACATTAGTCAAAATGATAAGGAGTTGGTATTGTATATTTACCAATTTTCTCAAGTAAAATACAAAACAGGTTTTAAATATATGGCCAAACGCGTTGACAAAGGGCTCTTTCAATTTATGCGTTTCGTGTCGGACCGCTGACGCTCGCTCAATTTAGGCGTTCGGTGCCGGACTGCTACCGTATTGCAGCGGCCCGACAGTGAGATATAACCTGCGGCACGGTAAGCGTGCGGCAGCGGTTCGACACGAAACGCATAAATTGAAAGCGCCCTAAGACGAATACTAACTTAAGTTGGTCCTATGCAACATTTACCCAATAAAATCAGGGAAAGCATATTTTTTTTTACGTAAATACATTGTTAGTTATTGTAACTCTGCTCTCGTTAATTGCTAATGTTCTTTGTATATATAACTCTTCCGTCCGTGTGTTTGTCATCTAACTCCTCCTAAACGGCTGGACCAATGTGGATGAAAGTTGTGTGTATATTTGAGTGTTTCAAAATTACACCCGGTAGGTCAGGACATCGTTTGCCAGGTCCGCTAGTTAAGTAATAATAATTGTTATACTCACAGCGAGTTGTTCGGACAGTCCCAGTAGGTCGGCAGTGACGTTGCCGTTGTTGGGCGCGGCGGGTGGCGCGGGCGCGGCTGCGTTAGGGAGCGCCTCGACGGGCGTTGTTTCTTGGGGCTGGAACGGTTAGAAACATTTTGGTAAAATAAAACTGTACGAACAATCATCATTCTCTTGCCCTTATTCGAATTTATTTGGGATCGGCGCAACAAGGCTTCTCTATTGTTCTATGGAGGCCATTTTTTTTTCTCTCAGTATTAAGAGCGTTTACGCTGAAAGTTGGCAACGTCGCAAATAGCTGTCAAATATTTCGCAGTTTTTATTAATTTTGCAATATTACTGAATGGAAATAAGAAACGTGTCTAACTAAGTACAGACGCCAGCACATCAACCTACTCCAATCTGTCAAATTTTTCCAATCAACATTGAACCTTATTCTTTAACGATAAAGTCGAAAATTTATTAAAGAAATTTGACAGATTGTAGTAACTTGATGTGCTGGCGTCTGTACCTAGAATACCAATAATGAATTGCAATTACATCACTGAATTTGATGTTGTAACCGTTTTAGGTGTAAAAAAGGCATTTGGAAAGTTTCCAAACACATTTATTATATCTAAAACGAAATATACGGTATTAAAATATTAATTATTGCATTTCATAATCAATATTCTAGGCACTTAGTTAGCCACATTTCTTATTTTCATATAGTAATATTGCCAAATTAATCAAAATAGGTAAATATTTGACAGTTATTTGCGACGTTGCCAACTTTCAGCGTAAACGCTCTTAACAATTATAAGTAAAACTTATTTACCTGCGCAAAATCTAATCCTAGTAAATCGGCAGTGGAATCCGCATTGCCGTTGTCAGCCTGCGGGGCCGCGGGCGCGGGCCCCTCGGGCGGGGCCGCCGGGCCCCCGCCGCCGGCCGGCGCAGGCGCAGGCGCGGGCTCGGCGCCGGGCGCGGGCTCGGAAGCCGCAGGAGCTTGTTTACTCTTGTCTTCTTCCGCCTGCTGGTAATAATAATTAAATTCAAGGCCTAGTTTTATAAGGATATCAGCAACAGTATTAACATTGAGAGAATACCGGCATGTCCTAGAACCAAAAATTCGAAGACATGTGACATCTACTAATCCGCACTGGGCCCGCGTGTAGATTACGGCCCACTCCCTCTCACTTAGAGGAGGCCTATATCCCAGCAGTGGGAACATTCTTCTTCTTAACGTGTCGATGGCAAAAATAACACGTAAAGACATGTTCTTAGTTCTTTAAATTTGTTTGGCCCAAAACTCAGCAACGCGAATACCGTTCGCTGACGCTGCCATTAGGTCCTCACGTGTGCAGGTGACAACAGGGCATGCGGAGCAAGATGGCAGGTGAGCCATTGTTTGTGGAGAGGAGCCGCGCGCGCACCGAAGGTCGGAGCCGGCCATGAACCCACACTTGTGGAGGTTGTCCTTGCTGCGACCTACTTGGGCACGAAGTCTGTTTACGGTTTTCCAAGTGGGAACATTAAAAAGCTGATTATGTATAAGTTTCTATGTGGCAGTAATCTCCGGAACTTAATAAAATATTTTTGCATTAGATAGCCCAATTCTTGAGAAAGGTTATAGGTCGCAGACGAAGTCGCGGGCAAAAGCTAGTTTGTAATAAGTTACAAAATTTAAGTAATAATAATAAGTTAAGATAAGACTTTAGATAAATACACTATCGCAATAGGTTACCCTGTCATGACAGATGTAAGTTGGAAAATATAATAATATATTTTTTGTAAGTTTTTCGAAAATAAACATTTTAATGCCGCTTACCTTCCTGAGCCGAGTCCTCGCCATGATAGCCTCGACCCTCTGTTTCCTGGCGAGCCTCTCCTTCTCCTCTCTCTCGGCCTCTTCCCGGCGCACCTTCTCTGCTTCTTCCGCCGCCTTTCTCTTCTCTTCATCTTCTTTGAGACGCGCTTGTTTTTCTACTTCTTCGCGGACTTTTCGTTCTGCTTCTTCGCGTTCGAGTTGTTGTTGAGCCTGCAAAGAATACACGCATCAGATTAATAAATTATTGTGCTAAGAAGGTCGGGGCTAAGTAATAACAGCCGCACGGGTCTATCAATCAGGTTAAGCTACGCTTGCCGGGGTTGGTCCGTGGATGAGTAACTATCTTTACATACCAAGACTCCTCCGTGCCTCGGAAAGCACGTTAAGCCAATGGTCCCGGCTGTCATTCGTGGATCTTTGACAGTCGTTACAGATCGTCAGAAGCCCAAAAGTCTGAACAGTTGGTATTGTAACCACTTTTTAGTGCCATCTTTATGCCTACGGTATAGAAGTCAAAATCGGTTGAACGTACTGTAAAAAAGATTTGTTTAAATGTCTAATCTTATTTAAAATGGAGTATAGGTGGAGGTCAGATAGGCAGTCGCTCCATGTAAAATACTGGTATTCAGGTGCATCCGGTTAGACTGGAAGCCGATCCTTAGGAAGTTGATGAGATTAATTTATTGTGCTAGGAAGCTCGTGCTAAGTAATAACAGCCGCACGGGTCGATCTACCAGGTTAAGCTACGCTTACCGGGGAGGGTCCGTGGATTGGTGCACATTTATCATCGTCGTTTGTTGTAAACGGCCAACGTTGTAATTCCAGGGGTAGATAGTATACGAATATGCTGAGTATTACCTCGATAGCTTTCCTAAGTTTCTCCTCGTTCATCTGTCTCTGTAGTTGCGCCAGTTCGCGCGCTTCTTCCTCTTCGCGACGTTGCCGCTCTTCCTCTTGACGTTGTCGCTCAGCTTCTTCTTCGGCTTCGCGTTGCAGTCTGAAAAATTAATAATTAGAAATTAGAATTTAATAATGACTATTCGTGGATCTTTGAAACTCGTTACGAGTCGTCAGAAGCCCGAAAGTCTGACTGGTGTCAGACTTTCGGGCTTCTGACGACTCGTCTAAGACTGGTGTCTTACAAAGGGGTATCGCATTACCCAGTTACTGGGTTGTGGACGTCAGATAGGCAGTCAGTACATGTAAAATACTGGTATTTAGCTGCATCCGGTTAGGGTGGAAGCCGACCCCAACATAGTTGGGAAAAGGCTAGGCATATTGATTGATTGTTTTAATAATGACTGTAATTAAGGAATTCTTAGGTTTTACTACAGTCATAAAATGTATTGTTGTCTCTAGGCCATCACAAAGCTTCGTAATGGAACGAACAACAAAAACAACTGAATCAAAACACATCTAAAATTAGTTCAAAGGAATTTGTTATTGATTGTCTATTCCCATCATTTGAAATGGAAAAAGGCTATAGTCGTACCGTTTGCCAATCTCTTGCTACTGCATGATGTTTTCCACATCACTGGCTCATTTCGTTTTAAGTTTAATAGTCAATTAACGTCACGTGCTGTCCATCCTAAGGTAGTCTGGAAAGGTATGTTCAAACATAAAGCGGCAATCGTGCGCGGCTGCCGCGTTGCTATTGGACGACTGTCGCGCGCGAACGCTTCTGTTAAACGCAAACATTCGTCGGTTTGGTCCCAACTAGAGTGTAGTAAAAATGTGTCTTGCAAACGTCGCGTGTTGTGCCGCGCTTTTGTCGCTCTATTTTGGACAGACCTTTAATTATCGCTTTTAGGGTGTGGCATGCTGCTCTGCAGAACCACAATTTTTAGTCTACTTAAAGAGATAAAGATAAAGATATATTTATTTGCTAACATGTGTACACATACAGATATAAAAACATGCATGCAGGATAACATAAAAAGAAAAATACAGGTTCAGACATGTTTGCCATTATGGCGTGCAAATATGAATAATTATGATTATTAATAATTTAGGTAGTCAAGTCAAAATCATTAATTTACCTTGAATTTAGCAAATATTAATGAATTATAAATGTCAACAGTAGGTAAATAAAATTAATTCATAAAATCTATGTCAAAATAAATGGTTCTGTCAGAAATTCCTTAATATTATAATATGCTTTGTCAGTTAGAAATGACTTTAGTTGTTTCTTCAATTGTACATTATTAAGCTCCCTCAAACTTTTCGGTAACTTATTATATATAATAGGAGCCATCTCCACTCCACAACATCCACTTATATGTTTTTTAAGTTACTATATTAAACAATTCACCTTTTGATACCGTACCTATTGAAATCCATCATCATTCATATAAACTTCCTTGTATTTATTCTTAATCACACTATATTACTTTTATATTCTTTGATTGTTTTAGCATCTAAATTCTATTTAATATTATTTATTAATTCCCTTTTGTAAAGATGATAGAATATTTTATATTCTATCATTTTAATTGAAAGCAGTCATCTGTCTTATTTACTTTTCTTAACCATAGACATAATGTGCTATAGACACTTTATCTTCTTCTAAACCTATTATAAAGCAGGTGAATACACTGTATTGTTTGCAATAAGGACGTTTATAGACTTTCACTCTGTAAACCGTTTTTATCCGTTCTGGCCATCATTCAATTAAGAATTAACTTGATAGATGTTTGAAATGTTTTAAAATATGACAGAACTATAAAAACGGGTTCTTTTCTTAAGGAGTTGAAGTTTGGCTCTAGCCGTGTGATGTGTTATTTTTCACCTTGAATCTAATTACCTACTCGAATCTTAGCCTGATTAGTTCAGTGTAACTAACATATTACTATGTGTTTTCTAAACTATTGTGCAATCGTGTTATTCGATCAATAAACTTCTGGTGTACCAGTGACTACCCGGCTTATCATTTTACCGACTCTCTCGCCTAGCCCCATAGAGGGCCCTACACTAGCCATCTGGCCGCGTGACGCAAGACGCCACGCCTCAAACGTCACACTATTCGAATAAGGGAGGCCGCCGGCGTCAAGTGACGTGACGCCAGGAGTCGTGCCCTCCGAGAGTGACCTCGCCCTCTCGATACGACGTCACGAGTGACGCCGACGCGTCCCTCCTGTTAGCGTGAGGCTCTACAAAGTGCCTCCGCTATATAACTACCTCTCACCTCTCCATCCAACAGAGTAGAGGAACCTCCTGTTCGGCGTGCTACGCGGTAGCCCGGCTCCTCTGCACTATCTGCCTACCTGCCTGCCTGCCTGCTTACCTGTCCTCCTATCCTGAGCATCCCACGTCGAGTGAAGCCGACCCCTTAACCCTTTCTTTAGCTTTTATACTCTAACTATACTCTTAACCTTTAACCTTTTTTATTTTAATTGTTATCAACGCTGAGCTCCGAGGAGCTAAACGTTGCGTTACAAGGGCTAAGACCGCCCATTGTATAAGTGACCCTGTACAAAATTTCTAAATTTTTATCTCTAATTCATTATTATACTTCTTCTTCGTTTCGCTCTTGACAGAGCGGTCGTGGTCACAATGAACTGTGTCCAATCGCAGGTCTAGTCGGTGCCCGCCTCACGATCTCCCTTCATCTGGTTCTGTTACATGAATCTGGCACATTCATTGTCAGGGCCTCGAACCGCGGATTTTATTTGATCAGTCTACCTCATCGGTGACGTCCCGCGTGACCTAGACCTTCCACTCTGCCCTGCACCACTAGACACTGTATAGAGGTCATTATTCCGCCTGGAGACATGGCCAAAAAACGAGTACTAGTTCTCGTATTAGTCCTCACCTCTGCCGCTCGAGCTCGGCCTGCTTCTCCAGCTCCTCGCGCGCGCGCCGGCGCCGCTCGGCCAGCGCCGCCTTGGCCTGCTCCTCCGTCGTGATGCGCCGCGCCGTCATGGACGCTGTAACACGCAACACAATAATATGTTAACTTCGTGAAAGAAACAAAAAAAAAATGGGAAATACACGAATTACTTTGATACTTCGATCAGAACAATGAGCTTACTATACGACTATCAACTAACTATAAGCTCATACAGTAGTTTTTTTTTTGTTGCCATTATTATATATTATTTTTATTTTGTCAGAATAAATCATTTCATTCGAAGTACGCTGATAATTATAATGGAATGTACATTTACAATAACGTGTCGAATTATTTGTTGATGAACATAAGAATTACATCAGCACAAAATAAACTGGGTTGGTCGCATAGTTCTTCTTTTATGACGTTCTTTGAGGCCTGTATCGAGCAGTGAACTGTTATAGATTAAAGGTGCATTTACATCTGCACATACAACATTGTCAAAAACTGTTGCGTACGACAATCCGTCACATTCAACATTGCTCAACGTCTGCTACAGCAACAGATACGACAGTTGTCTACCGAAAAAGTCGTTACTGGTGCGGGTTTTTAATTTTGAATGACACTACTCGAAAAGAAAGGATAACAAACGGTGGTCGAAACGGATAATGTTTAGAAGTGGATGCCATAGCAGTTAACTAACATACTCTGATGATGGATTTTTTATTTAAGTTTTTAAAATTTTGCGTCTTTTTTATTTTTACTGTCATTATAATATATTATATTCACTTAGGGTTATATTCCAGAGCACTTCCTCATTTATAGTCTTCTATAAGCTGAATAACTTTCTCATTCTTTCACAAGATTTCCATTTTTGCAAGGACAGGTACGTAGTACTCGCAACCGGCGAGCGTGTATGACCAGTGTGGCTACCATGAGTTTCATTTAACCTTCTCGATCAAACGCATCGAGCGCGTTCGGCGTTCCGATTGGCCCTTCACCGGTGAAGGCTGGCCGGCTGCCAATCGGAGCGCCAATATTAAATATTTCCATTTTTGGACACAAAACGATCAAAACATATGATTTCTTTAAGCAATATTGTTGAATGAATGCATTAGCTGTACAAAAGCAACAAGTTTCAACAAGAGGTATTTTGTAGAACGATCGACGCTCTGTTGTAAGAGTCATTCAACAAACGGCAACATGCAGCTTTCCATAAAGTTGCCAGTTGTTGTACAGATGCAAAATACACCTTAAAGTTTATTGTTCATCCCCAGTATTACTGGCTCGATTATGAAAAAAGAGCGCAGGCACCGCCAGCTGTTTGTAAAGTTAAAATAACGTTGAAACAGGATAAATACAAGGTGCCGTTTTGCATCCTCGTCAAATTCAAGGAGGTAACTATGCTAATGATTCTCGACACGAATCAATAATAAAATAAGTAGGTATTTTTTTTACTTTTTTCTTATTTTCGGAAATCGCCCCGTGCACAACAGGCATGTTAAAACGCGACCCGTGCAATACCACACTTATTCAACTCTCTTTTACACACTTAGAAACACGGTTGTGTATGTATAATACGCTACCATAAATTATGCCTACCCCCGCGCGCCCTCCCTACACCGCACCCCGCTCGCTCGCTCACTCACACATCAACCAGTGTGATTGATAACGCCGTCGCGTGAGCGCGTGCGCCTGAGTCTCTTCCGCGATTTCCCACCCCAATCCTTTAATTTCGTTTTAAATACGGCACAATGACGGAAAACTACTCCAATGTTGAGTTGCTGGAGATAGTTCGTTTATACGCGATATGTGGAGACAGCTTGCAGAGGTCTGCCTGTCGATCGAGACGAAATAACAAGTGTTAACTACAGAATTAAGTGAAAAAGTGGTTAGTGCTTTCAACAGTGTATAAACGAATGTGTTTGTGTTGCGAAAGCTGAAAGAAAACCAGCGACGTCGAGCTAGACTGTGTCTAGAACGTGAAGGTGGACACTTCCAACAATACCTCTAGCTGGCTTAGGTAATTTCTTTATTTGTACATAGACAATAATTTGTAAATACGTAATTGAGGGCACGCTGGGACTTTGGCGGATTATTGGTGTAAATAAGTCGATTTCATATTTTTAACTACGCCAAAAATAACTAGAATACCTACCTGATAACCGCCTCTTGTTTTTATTACGTATAGCAAACACCGCGCGTTCGTATTTGTGATTTACAATTTCATTATTTACTGCCCGTTAATCAAAAATAAAATAAAATTGTACGTAATGCACAACTAACATTTTATTAATCAGCTGATAGCGGCGCGCCTATTTCGTACCTACACTGCCGGTCGTCGACACGCACGCACACAGCGACATAGTCGTGCGACACAGGCAGTGTCGGACGACTATGTCGCTGTGTGCAACGGGATTCTGTTCTTTGAAAGAGGTGTATTCTGAAATACTGTCAAACTTAAATGAATAAAAAAACAAGTATGTATTAATTATTGTGCAGGCATCGTAACTTTATTTGATTATTTGTCTTTCATAACAGCCTCCTGAAATTTGACGAGGATGCAAAACAGCACCTTGTATTTTAAGTCATAAAATAGTCACTCACCAGTCATCTCATTATCATCAGTCTTTTCGACGGAGGGCTCCTTCCTGTCCTCCTTGTCTTCCCTCTTCTCCTTCAGTTCGGTTCTCTCGCTTCTCTGTTCGGACTTCTCACTTTTACTCTCTTCGTGTTTCGCAACTTCTTCTGTTACTTGCTCGATTTTCGTTTCCTGCTTAACCTCTATTGTTTCTTTGATTTCGTTTACCTGAAATAGTATGAAAATAAAAGATTATTACACATTTCACTTTGAGAATACAAATAGAGCCACATCTCAGGAAATAAATGAAATAACAGTAACTATGCATCATAGACGTCACGCAAAACCCCAATATATTTCTTTTGTATAATTTAACTGGTAACTAATAGTGCTTGCTTATAATTAGATGCGATATCTATAATTATGACAAAGATTGTGAGTTAATTTAGTTGGTAAGCCTTTCAATTAAATATATAAATAAATACATTACAACATGACGACTTTTATTGTATGTTTTCCCCAGAATACGATTGTGAAACTACAATTTCTATTGGATTCAGCGCCTGAAGTAGGTGGTCCATTAGCCTATGTTAAAGTCATGCAGTATGAGCGTGTAATGTGTCTACCTTATCAATAAGGTGTAGTGCGTCTCCGTTCTGTATCTGCAGCGCCTCCAGCTTGTGCGTCACCTCGGCGGGGTCCACCACCACGCACTGGCCGTCCGGGGCCACAGGCGCCGCCGGCTGTTGTGAATGTTGGTGGTTAACACTTATGAAGAGCTACATCTACGTATGTTAAGCTTGTCTAAGCTAAAATTGTAATGCGCACAAATTGATACAATAAACATAAATGGGTTTGCCATCATTGGTCTCGTGAAAAATTGGTGTAATTGGTATTTGATTTGTAAAGGTGGTATTAACGCATTGCATTTACTTGTAACAGAACATCGAGCATACGCCGTTTTTAAATTTAATCGAACCGCACGGCGAACCAGACGTTCTATGTTTTGTTACAACCTGATTTAAAAAACTAATGAGCGTATTGGTGTAATATTTTATCGAGCAAAGGCACAAGCGCGGGTGGGCCGAGGGCAGGTCGTTTCAAATAACACAAAGTTTAAAGAAATGTTACAGGTAAATTCTCACGGCGAGCATTACGTCGAACGCAGCGTCGAGCATTGGCACATTACATGAAAATGTTTTTTTTATTTTTATATTGAGCCCTTTGCTTGTATTGTACCATTCGCAACAACGTTAAATTACATGGAAAATGCTTGATAAAATAATTCTTGTAACACAGCTGATGATATTTATTGCTAGGAAAAAAGTTGGTTGATGTTCGTTACCTTAGTGACCTCCTTGTCGACACTGGACTCTTTGGAGACGGCGGGCGACGGCGACAGCGTGCGGCCCGGCGACGCCGACAGTGACTTGCCACGTCCCGCCTGCACACACATTTGCACACGTTCAACTTTATGTCATCGGTCTGATCAAGAACCAAATGGTTCTCACAAGCATACTTATAATTATATGAACTTTGTATTTCAAGGGGTGGGTGAAGTATAACGATTATAAACAACTGGCATTTTTTACCGAATTAAAAAAAGTAGGAGGTTGTGTGTGACGAATTTTAAGGGAATGTGTTCAGAGGTTGTTTTCTGAAAATGGAACCAGTATAGAGTAAAATAATACGATTGGTTTATGTTATTTACCTTATCGTGATCTTTGGATGGCTTTGGCTTTCTGTGTACTGGCGGCTTGCCGTCACCCGGCGCGACCGGCGGCGGCGCTGTGAATAATAACATCTAGCTTGACACGAGAGATCACAAAAATATACAAGTTTTAACATGAGAGAGATTTCAGGCTTTCAGATCCGACTGCATGGTGATTAGTTTTTTTTAATAATGTGCGTTTATACGTTAGCGGTTATACTGAAAGTGGGCATCGTCCCAAATATTCGCTGTTTTGATTAATTTGGCAATATTACTATTGGAAATAAGAAATGTGGCTAACTAGCGAATTATAATATTGATTATGAAATGCAATAATTAATATCGGAACATCGAATATTTAGTTTTACATGTAAAAATAAAATCTGTCAAGTGCGAGTCGGACTCGCACACGAAGGGTTCCATACCATGTCGTACAAGATTTAACACTATGAATTTTTGTAATACTTTCGTAAACGTAACAACAGAGGCGCTATAAAAAAACAAAGATTTGTAAAGAAATTGTCTAATTTTAATGAGAAAATGTTGTTGTGTTAAAATATAGGTGTAGGAGTATATTTCATTTATTTTAAGAGAAAAATATTAAGTTAACTTTATCCAGTAACATGCATTAACTAAAGTCAAAGTTATTTATTTGCTACTAACATAGTATTAGTAGGTATAAATAGGTATATATGGTAGGTAAGCAGGTAGATATGTAGGGTAGGTAGGGTAGGTTAGGTACCTACCTACCCTGGTAAGAAGGGTAGGGTAGGTAGGTAGGGTAGGTAATTAGGTAGAAATAGGTAATTAGGAAAGGTAGATGCGCCGTAGTACTTAGTGCTAACCGTGTGAAGCCAGGCCGGGTAAAGCTAGTTACTTATAAATAAAAGGATTTCTCTTGCTACATCAGACTATATTGTACAAAATAGAACGTAAGTAGTACGCCAAATTTTAATTATAACTGTGCGTTTGCACTGGCGAAACATTCACAACAAAACATGTTGGAATCTCTATTTTCTGTCAATTTTTCATCCAATGTTTGACAGGAACTAGAGATTTCAACATGTTTTGTCGTGATGTTTTGCCAGTGCAAACGCACGGGTCAATACAGGTATTTATTTACGTTATTTTTGATAGTCATACAGAAATCTAATATTTCTTACTTATTATTTTTACACATCCCATCGGACTATGAGAGTGAGGGAAGAGAGAGTGCACTCGTGTCTGCGCACACACTTGTGCACTATAATATCTCCCGCGCCGAAGGCCAGTCTCCGTTGAGATTGGCCGCCATGACCGAATATTTTTACACCAATAATTTTTCTCAATATGAAATTGTATCCACAACGGTTTAAGCTAGGTAACTGAATAGTACACTGTATGTGCCAGCATTCATTTCAATGTTACTGAATATATTGTCTATTGGAGTGTAGTTTTAACACGAGGTACACACATCAACACCGTCTAGGGATACTTTGAAAAAAGTCGATAAAGTTCTTAAACTCAAAAAATACTGGCCGGTTTTAAAATCTTGTGAAGAAAGTTTATTTTGTAGACCTTTTTGGATGATCGAAATTTAAATGATCGAAATAGTATATGCTGCCATGATAGTAGGTACTTACTAATTCCATGTCATTACTCCGACTATTAAATAGTTATCTGTGGAATTTATATCGCATAATATTAGCATGAAATACAAAATTATTACTTTAAGTTGCAGAAAATCGCCCATATTATATAAAATACGTTATGAATCGGCGTTTTTAGTATTTGTTGATTATAAACAGTATATGTTACATGATACACACAAGTTTCAAATTCCTAATTTGTTTAGTTGTTGAGATAGAGCTCGTACAAAAATGTTCTAAAACAGACAACTTCTACGGCCCCCTAATTCATCATTTTTGAAGATAAAAACAAATAAAAATTATATTTATTCTCTACTCGATGAGCTCGAGAAAATGATACCCCACATGCCAGGGTCAGATAATTTTTTTTTCAAAATTTACTTTTATTGTATGGCGACCCCCCTTTATTTTTTAATTTTATTATTTGTTGCTCTTGGGGCAATAGAAATGCTCAATCAGTGAAATTTTCAACTGCCTACCTATTACGGTTCATGAGATAGAGCTCGCTGACAGACAGACGGACAGCGGAGGCTTATGAATAGGGTTCCGTTTGTCACCCTTCGGGTACGGAACCCTAAAACGTATTTGATAACTTTTTAAATGCTTTTTTTTACATCTAAAACGGTTACAACATCAAATTCAGTGTTATAATTGCAATTCATAATTAATATTCTAGTTTACTAGTTAGCCATATTTCTTATTTCCATATATTAATAATGCCAAATTAATCAAAACAGGTAAATACTTGACAGCTATTTGCGACGTTGCCAGATAAACGCTCTTAAATCCTTTGTTACGATGAGTTACGGGATATTGTTCATCCAAGCCACAAAATGTTTTGTTGGTATACTTGACTCACGTGGGCGCGCCTGCGCGTGCAGCGAGGCGGGGCGGGGCCGGCGCGGCGTGGTGTGCGCGCGGCGCGGCACGTCGCCGCCGGCCAGCACGGTGGCGTCGCGCGACACGCTCGGCGTCGTGGCGGCGCTCTGCGCCAGCGTGTCGCCGCCGCCTGACACATACATTAAATTGAATTCTACTGCAAGGTGGAATTTATTGGGTATACAAAAACCACCACACAGGGTGGTATTAAAACCTTTGGAATTCGTTTAGGGGTGAAAGAACTCATGTATATTAGAAACTTTTATTAGGGAGCAACATTGAAAGAGCGAAAAAATTAATAAAACTGACATCCAATTATTATTATTTTTTTCATATTTTAGATTTGGTCAAATAGTAATAAAGGTTTGTTTTCATGAATATTTTTATCTTCTGGAAGGATTTTAATCATTTCAAATTTACCCTGTATACACATTTACGATCACTCGTTTGCAAAATATCACTCGTATAACAATAAAAATCACAGAATTGATAATGAGAACTGTACTCATTTCTCGTTTTAATTGAAAAAAACATGCCATTATGAAATATATTATATCGTTACCATGGAAAACTAAGAATAGATTTTAATTTCAAATAGAACCACTATATTAAATGTTAATTTCTTACATTAATGTTAATATTAATATACAAGAAGCACATTCAATTAAAACATCGACACATTTAAACAACATCGCTAAACTGCGACATAGACCACATTAATTAAAACTAAACCCTAAACACATAATTATTCGAACCCAAACACACTTTAAAACTTAGTAAGTAATTAAAGTCGAAGTTCAAATACCTGTGCTTGTTAAAATCATTACTCAAAACCAAATATCACGACAAAATCCAAACAGAAATGAACTTTGAATCTTAAAACTTGAAGTCGAAATTCAATTAACTTAACGCATGTTAACATCATTATTTCAAATCTAAATTGAAAACTCACGACAAACCAAACACAATAAACAACTTTATCACTCCATAAATACAGTCTAAATTTAATTACCTCTAGGCGTGTTAACTCCCGTACCGGCAATGGACGCAGGTCTTGGCTTTCTCGGTGCAGAAGTCGGCCTTCGTATGACGCCAGTAGCATTGGACAGTGCGCTTCCCGGCCGCGAACCCGGTGTCGTGTCGCCCGACCGCGTCTCTGAATACATCGACGCTTATGTACAGGCTTAGGGCAGGGTGTGGGAGGGAAAACAGCAATGTATACTGCGTTATGCGATTGAATGGTGGTTGTGTTTTGTTAGTTACCTACGGCGGGAGGTGTGTGGATGGCTGGAATTCAGTGGCCCGAAGTACTCTAAGGATCTTTTTGCATTGACAAGAGTGCGTTTGTCATAATGTTTCGTGAAATAGAGAATATGCATGTAGTTTTTTAGCCCTAAATCATAAATTAAATTGTTTTTGTGCTTTATCAGATCAGAAATCGCACTTAGAAACTTACCTTAGTGAGAATTCAAACAGTTTGCTATGAAAATATATTTATTCACATGCCTTTACCATGCCACCAAAAAAACATAACCGCGCGAAACCATAGCAGCGGAACCGCAGTAGTTCAATTCAACTGGCTCGCGTCATGTTCCGCTACTCGAATTTCGCGTAGCTGAACATGACGCGAGCCAGTTGAATTGAATAACTGCGGTTTCGCTGCAATGGTTTCGCGGCGGACATGTGCTATAGGCGTAATACCTAAAATGCGGAGTGAACCATTTGTATTAATATGTGTTTTTCGCGAAGAATTTGACACGAGGTCAGACCTGTTCTAAAAGAGAGTGAAATACACTTAGTTTTTAGTTTTGTTCTCTACTTTGGAAAGTCAGTAAAAGACAAAAGGTTTTGAATGTGTAATTGTGTAATTTTGAATTTCTGTAGATTACTGTTTTTTTTGCAGTTGCCGTATTTGTCTTCACAATAGTCATAATCCCACGCCAGTTTTCCAGGAAGGGTTAGGCAGAGGTGTACCTATAGTAAACCTAGCCATATCCCCCCCATCCCCCTATTTTTCTTGTTTATATTACGTTTCACGACTTTCTACATCTCTTCCGCCTGCATATTTAGAAAAACGAGAGTATGTAAATTGTGTATGTCGTATATTGAAGCTTCAGTGTACCTGTACTCCATTTGAAATAAGAATATACATTTAAAAAAACCTTTTTTACAGTCAGCTCAACCGATTTTATACCGTAGACATAAGGACGGCATTAAAAGCAAAAAAAGTATTTATAATACCAACTGTATATTGCGTTAGTGCATTTGTCATGCACTAACGCAATAGAAGTCAAAATCGGTTGAACGGATTGTAAAAAAAGGTTTAGTTAAATATCTAATCTTATTTCAAATTGAGTATAGTTAAGCGCAGGCCACACTGGGAACGAAGCGAAGTTCGTTTTGCACACCGCGTACTAAGCGAAACGAAAAGGCATGCTGGCCGCGCTCGCGTGAAGGCTTGATTGTGCAATCATAACTCACTGCAGTGCTGTAAGAGGCACGTGGTGCGCTTGGAGGTATACAATTTATATTTCCAAGCGTGATATGTGTCGCTTACTTTCTTTCTTTCTTTGACGAACTTATTTAAAAAAAAAAATTATTTATTGTAAAAAAAAATATGTTTTTAAATTTTAACTGTGATTTTTTATTGTAATTTTAATTTTATTTTATTTGTAAATGTTATGTTATGCCTATATTATTATTATGAGTCTATCTATATGTTACTTGAATTAAATTATTTGATTTTGAAAATGGAAATATGAAAAGACGCGGAAGGAAACAAAACGAACTTGCTTCGTTTCACTTCGTTCCCAGTGTGGCCTGCGCTTTAGTGTCTGTAGATGTTTATGGTGTTGTCATGAGAAAACGTAAATGAAAAATGTATGACATGAAAACAGAATAGATTGTGCACTCCAGTTGTGTTTACAATAGTTGCTTATTATAGCAGCATCATTAATATCTTCAAAACTTTAGTAAATTATTTATACTATTCAAAAACCATGCAAGTAAACTTTTACAAAAATATTGTGTAAAAAATGTTTCAGTGCTTAATGAAGGGAAGTGCGTAGTACACGTTTTAGTAAGAAAGCAAAGCTGTCAGTTACTCTTACCTTTTTAGAAGAAGCTGGCCACACCACCGTGGGGGTAGACTAGACCAAGATTGTGATAGCTCGTGTACATGATGGCCAATGTTGTTATAATGTTGAACCACTTTTTACATTTATAAGTAGGTAATTTCATAGACATTTAGTCAAAGACAGAGTAGTAAACAAATGGAATAATTTTTTTTATTTTATCGTAATCGTCAAATACGAGTATCTTCCTTCGCTCTGGGCGGAGCGGGAGGGCGTGTCAGACTCTTACTGACTTAAACCCACCCGTGTTCCTTCAGTTGCCTGTACGTTGCCAGGTGCCACGGTCCCTTTAGGACTTTCCCGCAACCCGGCATCGGTCCTAAATGGAATACCTGGCAATTAGAATGGGCACCTAGAATCAATTCTATTTTCTTGTAAGTTTTGACGTTCAAAAGTGCCTTCCCTCTGTTTTTTCCTCATTTGTTAACTATTCTGTATCTTTTTTTTATATAAAAAAAAGTTAAAATAAAACGTGGCTAACATAGGCCATTTAATACAGGAGCTATTAGAGGTAGCGGTAAATACCTTTTATCCCGTTGTTTTCATAGTAAACCAAGCCTAAAGCTGTATGGAATAAAGACCAAAATGGAACAAAAAAAATTGATAACCAAACCAAGCGACCCAGTGCGAAACGATGAATTAAGAAAATGATGAAATGGTGATTTCGATTGAAATGTGACAAAATCGTAAAAACTGATAAAAAATATTTTAAATAAATAAATAATGAGTACTTTTATTATTTACAATTGATCAATATAATATGTCGGTTCAGGCAATCCATCTTATATTATGCTGTAGGGTGAATGTTAAATACACAAGATAACAATGTATTTTTTAAGACATTGAAGTTCTTAGATAATTGAAACGGCGGATGCTTCAAAACAGGTGCTCTTCATCCTATAGTCGACCGACGAGGCTCAAGGCGTATCAACACTAAGATGAGACTATTGCGTGCTGGTAGAAAATATTTTCCTACAGTACGACACAACTTAGATGTAGCATCGGCAAAATTCGTAAAACCGATCACCATCCGAACTGAGTGCGCCTTCAAAATCACCAATCTTTATTACTGCTTCAGGTGAAAATAAACTTTCGAAAACGCAATAACTTGTAGTCTTATAGCCAAATACATTCGTAAAATTGAAATGAATGAATGAAATTTTTCAAATCTATGCTACATCTAAGTTGTGTCGTACTGTACAACGAAACTTCAAACGTTAATAGAATAGAATACTCTTTGAATCCTGGACTGGAGTGTCCGTTTTTTAATGTCAAAATAACAGTTTTTTACTAAATGCATATGAAAGTATAAACTGTACGCACGGCTACACATCAAGCTATACATTTCCAGTTTATGGTGATCTCGCATTGTAAACGATTTCCGTACTGAAAACCAGCGCTGTTGCGCACAGCATTATGCTGAGCGATGGCCATTTTGCATGGATGTGACGCATATTTTTCCTCAACTGGTGTATTTTTTATTTTGTGTTCTTTCCTAGCGTCATGTTTACCTCAAATAAACGTATTTTCTTTCTTTCTTACGTTTATAAACTAAAATGTTAGTTACAATTTACCCAGAAAAAGTAGGTAAGTACTTAAAAGTTTAGTGACATTTTTACATGAACATAAATAAGGCGTTAATGGCGTGTTTGCGAGATAACCCTGCAACGATGAAGCAAAACCTTTAGCATTTACCCAAAAGCACAACTTAATTAAAAGCACGATTAAAATAAACTCTTTAAGTTTGTTAGACAAATCTTTGACCGTTAGGCCGAAGCATGGCAACACTCAACCTCACACGAAATATTGCCAGACTTTAAAAAACAATGAGATACAAAAATGTAGGACAGACAATAATGCCGTTTCTGGCAGAAATACAAGACAACAAAATTTGTAGAACGATGGTTTTCTTCTTTTATAGAAGTTACTGTCAAGGAACACATCATAAACGAGTATTATTTACTGGTGCAAACACACAAACGCGCATACTAATATACAATACTGCTTATACCACACCACACTCAAAATTTTTAGCTTATCTTACTGCTCACTCCCAGCATTTTAACACACTTCCCCAAGGCTAGTGCTAGTTTAAAATGATCCTTATTAACTGCATACGAAAGCAAAGCACACACAAACTTTTGGCCAAATCAAATATACCATCAACACAATATTGTCTCACATCGAGGTCAAGCAAGTAAAGTCTGTATATTTCGTCACTACTACTAGTCAGTGTATCACAGTCACCTTTCATAGTTGACCTGTCACTCTTTCATCTAACTCATTTCACAGCGCAGCACACCCAAACGAGCGAAGCGTCGCACCCCAAATACTCGCAGAGCGAAGCGTAGCACCCCTAATTCCCTAACTGACTTCAACGTCTCCAAAAACAGTGTTTTAGCACAAAAATATTCGAAAACCAAGCGAAGCAACCGCGACCAAACCAAAGCTCGACAGAAGCTCTTCGTCTTGGTCTTACGGGCTCTGTCAAGGTGATACATGGTTTTGGTAATAAGACTTCATGAGAGTAAGGCCTACTCTTTATCAGTCTATCACTTACTCGTACAAACTCTCGTATTTCATATCTGTCACTCTATCTTATTCTATTTCACAGCGGAGCGCACCCAAACGAGCGAAGCGTCACACCCCAAATGCTCCCAGAGCGAAGCGTAGCACCCCTAATTGACTTAAAGTCCCCAAAAAACGTAGAAAACCAAGCGAAGCCACCGCGACAAAACCAAAGCTTCTTCATGGTCTTACGGGCCCTGTTGAGATGATGCATGGACGGCGAGGCGGAGTGCAGCGGGCGGCTCGCCGGCAGCCGGTCCAGGCGCGTCATGCTGTAGGCCCTACCTGGCGCGCGCGGCGCGGGCACGGTGGGCACGAGGTCTGTGCGCCGCCGAGCGACTGATGACCACATCACGGGTTGGGGAGTGCGGTCGGGTTCGTCTGCAATTTTACAAGGGTGAGTGTTAAATTTTGCAAGTAAATTGAGTTACAAAAGTAGAGAATATTAGTTTTTTGGGGTTATCATAAATTTTCTTAAATCTATTTTCATACATGTGGCTTTAGAGAAGCGTTCAATGAAAGTTTTTATTTAGTAAAGGTTTTTAATTGTTTATGCTTATTTGTGAGTTTATTCCATAATATGAGTTCATGTTGATCATCACATCATATAATTTGTATCAACAGATATAAATCAGTTACATACGTATTTGGTCAGTTTTATGATGATGTAATGATGTATGATAGGTGTAAAGCTCCATTACATTGCTGTCTTCAAATTAGTCAAGACGACATGTTTACAACGAAGATTCATCTCAGAAAAACCTAGATCCAACAAAAAAATAAAAAAAATCGTTGCTCAGCATTTTAACCAACATTGTCAACGTAATAATTCCCGCTAAACTGAATTACACATACGTGCAGATCAAAGTGTAACGCCTCACCGGACGGCTTACACAGCGAATTAGCATAATCTTTTCTTAATCTTTCGCAAGGTCGCGACGTACCCGATCTCAGAACAATAGCATTTATGCAGGGTGACTCAGTTGTGTTGAAGGTAATTATAATATGGGGACAATTATTTCGGCCATTAGTGTAACGTATAGTGGGCTTGTACAGACGCCAGCACATCAAGTTACTGCAATCTGTCAAATTTATTTAATACGTTTTCAACTTTATCACTGAAGTATAAGGTTCAATGTTGATTGGGAAAATTTTACAGATTGGAGTAGGTTGATGTGCTGGCGTCTGGTCTGGTCTGTACGTCGAAAATGTCATAAATATTGTTCTTTGCTTTTGTAGACATACAGTCTACGTTACGTAATGTCACCTATTCGATCTTTTATCAGATAAATAAATAAAATAATCATGTTTTTTAACCGACTTCAAAAAAAGGAGGTTTCTCAATTCCATCGTATATATTTTTAGTACGTTGTACAAAGTTCTGATGACATGTTCCTGTATGTACTTATTCTAATTAGTGATGCAACGAATACGAATATTCGTATTCACCGAATACCATCAAATTACCGAGTATTCGTATTCGCCGAATACTTTCAAGACATTCTTAATTAGTGACTTCCTATATTTTATGTTTTCCGATAAAACCTTAAACAGTGGCCTCAGAAAGGCGTTGGTCGCTTGCAAAAAACTTGCAACTCTTATGTTTCTTAAATAAAAATTAACCTATAGTTTATTTTAATGATTAAATTACATGTAAATATAACTACATATTGCTTAGCGTATTTAATTTCCTTTCAACTTCTTTGATTAATAATTGCGTGCAGCTATAGCAGAATCAGGTATTCGGTATACGTATTCGTAAAAGTAGTATTCGTTGCATCACTAATTCTAAAGCATAACATTTGTTTTTAAAGTAAAATATAAATAGAACTTACAGTAACTCATAAACATCACAGCTCCTTCATGGCAGCATGAATAAGGAAAACGATTATAGAAAGTACAAACCACAGTTCATTTGTGCTGCATTGATCTCTACCAATACATAACATGCTGTTTCATGCAGGTATCGATACAGCTACCCGTGGTACCTACTATTAGATAATCATGCGTAGGGTTGCCAACTCTACTAAGTATAAAAACTTACTACTAAGTTACGTACTAAGTACGAAAACTTTTACCATGGATTCAGTACATGATTCTGAACAGATCTACGTTAAAATTTCTCTTCGGAAAAATAATCGGCTGTTCCATACATTTTGATCGCGTAGGTATTCCACTTTTCTATGAAACAGACAAATTTAAAAAAAATATCTGGCAAAAAGTTTTCAAAGCGGTTCAAAAAAAAAAAGAAGGGAGGTTCAGAATATAATACTACATTTCTAAATAAAAAATATAGTACGCGAAACTATATTTATATGACGAGACGATCGCAATAGGGCCCGTATTAAATCTCACAACAGCTGAATTAATGGTATTTTGAAACCTTAGTGAGACATTTAAATACTGTTCGTAAAGGTTCATAGTAGCAAAAAATATGCATTTAAAGTTTAGTAAAAAAGTTTTTAAAACATACCTACCATTTTTTTTCTAAATTGTCTTTTTTATTACTGGCAATGGCTTCAAAAATACAAAAAGTTGGCAACCCTAATCATGGGATAAGTTCTACCGCTAACCAAACTACGATACCGCAGTTCGGTAAGCTCATTCAGGGTTAACTAAACACTGCCGAGCGACTTAAGTACTCACATAGGCGACCGTTGCGGTAATGTATCCTGTTGCAGTTGCATAGAGTTAAATAAATAAATGTCATGTGTTAAAAGTATGTTATATTACCTTTGTTATCAGTGTCTGAGGAGTCCAGATGTAACGCAGAAGCGCGTCTTGTGAGCGGCGCAGACGCGAACATCACATTTGTAGTTGATGCCGCCCTGGAAATATACCACAAATGATATTAGACATTATTCGTTGGTAATCACGTATGTAGTAAGGGTTAATTTGGCATAACAGATGCAACGAGCTGCTGTTAAAATTTATCTAATTAAAATTATTATGGTGGTCTACTTTTTTTTCTTCTGAATGTGTTAAAATCATTGTTTCATATAGGTTTTTTCTACACAATTTATACTTGAACAGGCATAAATACTTAATTACAATTAAATTATTAAGGCACAACTGTCGTAATTAATTGAACCACATTGACTTCGGGCATACAAAAATGGTATCGCAAGTTTACAAAGCGATCAAGCGTTCTGCGTTTGAACCGCGAACAGAACGCTTGACTGCTGCAAGTCTAGTCATGTACAAAGCGTTATGATATAACTAATTAACATTCGCAATACATGTAATTATAGCTAAGCTGTTAGCGTATCAACACTTGAAAGCAATTTACATTACGTTGATTTACTCTAGGTACTCAATACATTCATAGGAACTGCTATCAAACATTATGTATACAATTTATGGTGACTTCCTAATACCTACGTTCTCACAAACGGCACGCAATGTTACTACAACTTGTCTTATCCTTATATAGATTTTCTTTGCGGTCCTAATGAACGAATAAATTACGTATTAATTGAGTCTACCTATACTCAATTTGAAATAGTAGACATTTAAACAAACCTTTTTTACAGTCCGTTTAACCGATTCTGACTTCTATACCGTAGCCATAAGGATGGAAGCAAAAAACTGGTTACAATACCAACTGTTTACTGCAGCTGCCATTTGTCATGCCACCAACGCAATAGAAGTCAAAATCGGTTGAACGGACTGTAAAAATCTCTACAGTCTAATCTTATTTCAAATAAAGTATAGATGAGTCTGTGGCGGATTATATATCAAAGGCATATTCCTGTTTTGAACTAGGAGTTTATAAATGAGATCATGACATAATTAAAGGGGACGTGAGCCTATTCAAATGTTGGGGTGGCCAATAAGGGTGCCACCCCACCAATCGATCGATTGTCGATCAATGCCATCGTGCATCGATCAACGTCGATTGATTGGTGTGGTGGGTTTTCCTGACTGATGGGTACCGAACGATATATATCTATCATCGATCGACCATCGAACAAACATCGGTTGACCATCGATCGAGTTACTTCCAGTCTAATCGGATGTAGCTGAGTACCACTAGTCCATAGTTGTAGACTTGTTTTATCAAAACAATTATTATTGAGTATTATTATCGCTGAACTCATTTGCAGCTTATTTTCTTTTACGATAGATTACTGTGTTGAGTCTATCGATAAATACCTATAGTTCTACATTGGTAATAGAATGAAAGTCTTAAAGTAATAAATACTTAATGGCGACCTATGCGATGCCCTACATTTCTTTACGACAATGTAGGTTGTTGCTGTATTTGTGAATCGAGTATCAATGAATGAAGTCAATACATTAAAGACGGTTGCTTATGTGACCTAAAAGTGTCATTGTGTGCATGGCTGCAAAGTTTTAACATAGTACAATACTAATAGAGTTCAAAATGGCTTGACAAGCAATGGTGCCAACATGACGGCAAGGGACATATTACTGTGAAAGGTCAGTAATAGAGTTCAAAATCGCGACCGACAGAACAGTGCCACCAAGCGTGGGACCTGCTGGTCTGACAGAAATTGAACCTTAAAAGTAAATAGACATTATACAAACGAATAATAACCATCACCAAGAATGCCCTCCACCAAACACATTTTATAACCAGTCGGCCGTCACCAATTAATTTTCACTAGGATAGGTAGACAATAACTCTTACACCAGGTTAGTCAGAAACTACAGAACGCCACCTGCTACGTTCCTTACATACTCCTTTTGCTTCGATTACGTTCATACATCTGGTCATACACGCTCGCCGGTTGAGAGTACTACGCACCTGACCTTTCTGAAGAACATCACCAATAATTATAGCCATACATAGTACTGACCTAATAACGGTAGAACCTTTTATAGAGAACCTCGTTACTGAGAGGCTCTCGAATGTCCGTCGATAAGATCTATCGGAAGACCAGGGGGCTAAGTCTTCTAATTTACAAACGTCGCAATGGTCTCTCCATTGTTAGTTTTTGACAGATTTGCCATACAAAATCTGTCAAAAACTCACCATCGAGAGACCATTGTGACGTTTGTAAATTAGTGGACTTGGCCCCCTTGATCTGTACTACATTTGAAATAAGATTAGACATTTCAACAAACCTTTTGTACAGTCCCTTCAACCGATTAGGTTAGTAGGGATAAGGATGGCATTTAAGGAAAAAAAGTGGTTACAATACCAACTGTTTACTGCAGCTGCCATTTGTCATGCCACCAACGCAATAGAAGTCAAAATCGGTTGAATGGACTGTAAAAAAGGTTTAGTTAAATGTCTTATTTCAAATGCAGTATAAATATTTTACCGGACTATCCAAAATTCCAAACCCATAGAAACATCGGAAACCGTTTTTAAACTAACCCAATAACACAAAGACAATATTCTCGAACTATCTGCAAATGTTGACATGATCACCGACCGAGAAATTGCATAATTAACACAAAAAATATCCCCATTGACAAATTAGCCGATATAAGGCCATTGTGTGCAAAACAATGGTGGTTTAATGACGTCATCAGGTCAGTAAACCACGCAGGAAGTCGCGGACGTGGTCTGGATGTCACCAGGATTTAGTTTTGCAAATGGAGAATTAATATAGGAAGCTGATTATGAATAGGTGTCTAGGTGATGTAATAGGATTAGGTGGATTACGTTTGTTTCCGATTTGCTGTTCGGCTGATTCGGATAGTAGTATCTATCAATAGACTTAGGTAATCTAAACACTTCTAAGTGCACTGGGCTTGCATCCGAGCGTTTATCCCAAAAGTTGGCAACGTCGCAAATTTCTGTCAAAAATTTACCTATTTGGATTAATTTGGCAATATTACTGTATGGAAATAAAAATGTGGCTAACTGGCGAACTAGAATATTAACGCAAAAACTTACAGTAGTTGCATTACGATGTGCAACATCCGACATCTTGGCTGACAGTACCAACCTCTCGGAAAATGTGTTGGTACCATCTGACAGCCAACTCTAGCACCGCGACTCATTGGTCAAATCAAATATCGCGCGCATCCCCGGCTTCCTGTTACACACTTCCGTCCCTTTTCACGAATCACTCCCACAGATTGCAGGAAAGCGAGAGGGAAGATGTTACACATTAAAAAAGTTGCTGGTCACTTGTACTTTCCCCTAGAAAATATATGGACATAGTCGATTTGATTAACAAACAAAATGAAAGGATAAACTACGAATAAACAGAACCAATCAGCAGTTATCATAAACAGACTCGCTGTAATTACGAAAGCCAAAAATGCAGATTGCAATTTCGGCTACCAATTCGTTACAGCGTCCACTAGGATCCATACCATCAGGCTTGTGACCCAGATTGCACCATATATGACTACGGTACTGCACCGCAAGAATGAATTAGTGCTAAAGTTGTGTCAAACTGGTACACTGTGGTCGAGCAATATTGACCCACTTCCGTCCTTTGACTTACGACAAAACGGGAACGTGCGTCCATTAGGTACAGTGTAAGCCTACAAAATTGTACATATCACAGTTTTATTTATGTATGTGTAGTGGTTTTCCTATTAGGTACGTTTTATGTAGTATTTAAACGTTTAGTTTTGTTTATTTTGGTCGTATTCCTTGTATTTGGGGAATCGTCAATTACTGTTTAGCACGTTGAACAAAATTTATTTTGAACCAACAGGCTAAAAAAAGATGACAACTTTTCTATTTACAATGCAGTGACATTATGCTCTAATAGCTGACAGAACTAGGTTAGTCTCCAATATAGTTAAATTCCATTACTCACATCCATTCCCAGAACCTATGATGGATTACTGTATCACCAAGAATAACAATTCTCACTATCCAACTATCAAACGCACCAACATTTACACAAATTAATTTTCTCTTAACATGCACTTTACCACTTTGATATAAAAGCTATTTTCGTATAAATCGCGTGTGGATCAAGTTTGCATTTCGTGTCATAGAGTAATTAAAACGCGTGTCACATGCAGAGGGGTCGTTTTTGTTAATCTAGTTAATGCCCTTGACAAGGCCCCGTGTTTGTTCGAAGGGTTATTATGGTTCTGTATTAATTAAAGTGTTAATGAGGATTATGAAATTTGATTTTCCGTGTTGATTTAAGGAAAATTATTGCGGTGGAATGTTTAAGTTATATTGTGAACGCCCAAAAATTGGAACGCGGAATTCATTAGAACTGTACACCATTACAATATTTCTCATAAATTCGCTGCTGGGACATAATTAACTTTTATTAGGACATCTCTTCACTCCGCATTGGTGGTTGACAGTCTTTTTAACTTTCAACAAAGTGGAACTTCCAGATGAAGTAATTATTAGAGCTAGCTTATTATGAATGTATAAAAGTTGTAGAGTAAGTTCTAAGCCCGTAATTATTGGCAAATGATCCTTATATACAACTTACTGAGGTCAACTAAGTTAACAACTGAACGTGTAGATAACCTTAAACAACTAATGTTCTACAAAAAAACCTTTCTTCAGAAATATATAACAACAAAGTTGTCAAATTAAAGCCCTCTTCCTCTCTCCTACTTTGCTGTACCCAACAGGGTCGACAATGATCATGTCTTTGTAAGCTTCCACCTAAGTTCACCTTATGGTATGCAATAAATATATTGAGTATTGAAACAATTCAACGGGTACGTGAAAAAGGGATCATCTGCAATAATTCCCCATCAAAACCACATCCATTGTTTAGACTTTCTCTTCAATAAAAATAGATATAAACACATGGCAGCTTACATTAACGCGGCTTCCAGACTCTTAATTAAAATCCGCTCCACTAAACACGTGCATGTGACCTAAATAGTTCTAAGTCTAGAATCTGGAATGTCAGAGTTGAAAGCCAAAATAAATTTCAAACAAGCTTTATAGTTTACCAACACGGTATGTTCAGTGATTACGCGAAATTTTAATTGTATTATTACGGCTGGGTGTATTAATTTGGTCGGTAATGTAAGCTAGACTTTTTTTGCGATGGCGGATTGTTTGGCACGTGTTTGCTGTTATGAATTTGGTATTTTCTGTCGCATATAATTATGTCGTATTAATTGTTGAATGAATATTAATAAATTAGGTATTCGCTTTTTGAAGTGAACACTTCATTAGCGGCGTTGTGCATTTTTTTTGGGATGGGTAGAAAATGTTAAACTCGCGTCAGAAGTGTGACCGAGAGATACGATGCCTAGCAACCGACAAATTAAATATCAAAATAAATAGTCTTTGACATTACGTAAAGATTGCGAGGCGAGAAATTTTACCCATATTTATGGGTTAAAAAAAGCAGTCAAAACATACTTCATGAAAAGTGTTTATTTTTGTTAGACTATATTTTGAAAATAAAGAAATATTTATACTACTGTACTGTACTTTTATACTGATAAATAAAGCAATTCGTGCGAAATTATTCCCTAACCATTCCAAAATATTCAAAAATGCACAACGTTAATGTTCAAGTTTTCACTTCTGCCGGCACTCCCGGAGTGCAATCCGTTATTTTTTTTTAGCCTGCCCTGTCCCACTCCTTTGAAAAGGCCTCCCTCCTCTCCTTCCATCGTACGCGAGCCTGCGCGTCCTCCTCCCAGTTTTGTCGGAATCTGTCCAGTTCATCCCGCCCCCCATCCCGCGTCGACCCCACCTTTTTACGAGAAGTTTGTTATTTATTTTGCTAATCTCAAAAATAGTCGTTTGGATGGTTTATCAAGTGGTAATTTAATTGGTGACAAGAATTATGAATCCCCAGGCTGTTTAATTTATATACTTAAGTCAAGTAGAGCTCTTAAAATATGAAAGGCGGTTCATAATACGGGCCTATTAGTTACTACGTATCGTAAAAGGACGGCTATGTGTAACATCCTTAAGATAAAAAAAATAGTGCTGTAACTATTACTAATTATTCTGCCAAGCATAACGATTACTTCTATAAGATCTTTACCAAATATGCACACCCTTTTTTTGGGTGGGAAATTGTCAAATAACTTCTGCCGCTCTGGGCGGAGCGGGACGACGTGTCAGACTCTTACTGACTAAAACCCACCCGTGTTCCTTCAGATGCCAGGGGCCACGGTAACCCTTTAGGACTTTCCCGCAACCCCAGCAGGCATTGGCCATAGTAGACCCCATCAGTTGTGCTGACATCTCTTTGAGGCTCATGTTCAGCATTAGCGCTTGCGATCACTAGACGAACGAGGTAGTGTATAAATATAGCAGTAGTTATATTAAAATAAAAGGTTATTATGTACACCAAACGACAGGTGATGAAGTGATATAAATCATTATGTATGTCAAAAAAATAAATTGTGACTCTATAATTAAACTAAAAACAGTTGCATATCTAATCACAAGAGATACGCATCGCGGAAAATTTATTATCAAATAGATTGGCAAAAAATAAACTTACAACAATTTATAAAAACTTGACATCCGCTCATGAATGTACGATAAATCTTACTTAACAGAAGAAATTAAGTAGCAACGCACATAGAACGACATGTTTTTATTTTTTTTATAAAAAATAAAAAAATCTACACGTCTCGATACTTTAGGGCGTACAGGACACACACCTTAATACACATCTTTGCCTTTTTGTATCCAGAGTATCTCATCATAATTGGGACCGCCAGACAAGTTAACAAGTGTCGTCAACTAGAATGACATAATTATATCTGAAATTTAAGGGTATAAAAAACATGGAAGTACTGAACAATATTGACAGTTGCACAAAAAAAACGTAACGACGTTTTTTATCGTGACATCTGTGTCATTTTGCATGGCAAGCAGTGTACGTACAAGTTGGCACAGATGTCCTAATTTCACGCCCAATATACTGCCTGGTTAATAAGTCGCGGCTCAGATACAATCTGATGGATGACGAGTTATATTATTATAGTGAGTATACGAAGTATGACGACTTCCTTCTATCTTTTGTATTGAATTCGACTTAATTTGCAGTCTCTTTGTTTACATTCTGATTGAGTGCTTAAAAAGGTCACATTATTTTGCTCGAAGTAAAGGCTCTCGCAAACACGTGCTACGCGACAGCGCGACGCGAGTCTAATAAAACAATTTCTAAGAAAACATCACGGTAGAATAATTACCGGTGTCGCGTCGAGCGACAAGTCGAGCCAGTTGCACGAGCCTTAATAGAGCGCTAGTGTAGGTAGGTATACAGGGTGGCATGACATCAACGCGCAACCTCCATAAGCATGGATTCGGTACAAGATGCTGGACCCCCTGAGTTTACGTCGGTTGTTATTAAAAAAACTGCTGTTTCATACAAAAATGCAATACCTACCTACACGCGGTCAAAATGTATGGAACAGCAGTATTTTTTTGTGACAGGTAATATATTGCGCGTCATATCCCTGCCACCCTATATGTGATTTAAAATGTATTAAAATCTTGTTGTTAAATGTATGAAAGTCAGATGACGTTAAACGTTTGACAGTTCTATTCGAGAGTCTTGCTTTTCGGAGCCCACTGACATTAGGTATCAATTCAAACCAGAGACTTTAATACAGTCGAAAAATGTTACAATAGTGTTTCAGAAAGTATCAAGCCATTCTGTGGTAGATGTTACTGGTACAGTCAACAAGAGATTTTAGTATGGGGACAGGCAATAAACATTTTTGCACTTTGCGGATTAAGCAGGCAATATTCAATGCTATTGCGTACGGCTTAGCTATCTCTGTCTGCATACTTATTTAATTTTTTTTTACTGTTTATTTATTATTTATTTAT
Source organism: Conistra vaccinii (assembly GCA_948150665.1). NCBI lineage: Eukaryota > Metazoa > Arthropoda > Insecta > Lepidoptera > Noctuidae > Conistra > Conistra vaccinii. The sequence continues at coordinate 17,182,536 of OX411338.1, read as the reverse complement.
TTAACGCTTCAAGCACACAAATGTATAGATGCGGACTTAATACCATAGGCATTTTCTACCAGTCAACCAAAATTTCAGCACAAAACATATTATGTATAGTATTTTAGCTAACGGCTAGAATAATTGCGAGCCGCAGGTTGCCGACCCCTGACGTAGGGTGAAATTTTGCTTAACAATTCATGTAACCGACTGTACATTGAGGTACGCACCCTCACAAAAAATGCCCATGTAGATCATGTAGACTATTATATTTAACCATTTATTTTAGTCACCAGGTGTATGGTCATTTTATTGGCACACCTGCACCGGCCTGTTTTTGTTATTAATTAACAAACTAGTTTTTAATCATATACATAAAAATAAATGTTCCACTTATGAGTCATCAAGGCAAGCCTCTGGGCCAAAGAATTTGAGAAATTACTTTTATTTTTTATTGGATTTAGAATAGGACAATTATGTTCTCTTAAAATACATAGCCAATTACGCCCTCTTTGAACTAGTGATTCGTAAGCCGAAACTATTAATTAATTCGATGAAACAAAAACTTTAAGACATCCAACAAAAAAAAAACACTGATTAAAGTGATTTTATTTTGACCTAAAATAATAAATGGCATTGGGTAACCAACACTAGTAGGAGTATCGTATTACCCAGTTACTGGGTTGTAATTGTTTTTAGATCTAAGCTAATATAAAGTAGTTCACTTCAACAATATTGGGGATTATCGATATTTTTCCGATTTCGTAGAGACGAAGACGGAGAAGCTCGTGGCTAAGTAATAACAGCCGCACGGGTTGATACATGTGAACTTTTGCCGGGGTTTGTCCGCGGATGGGTGACGTTTACATACCGAAACTCTTCCGTGTCTCAGAAAGCACGTTAAGCCATTGGTCCCGGCTGTCATTCGTGGATCTTTGACAGTCGTTACGGGTCGTCAGAAGCCCGAAAGTCTGACAACCAGTCCACCAAGGGGTTATCCAGTTACTAGGTTGTGGAGGTCAGATAGGCAGTCGCTCCATATAAAATACTGGTATTCAGCTGCATCCGGTTAGACTGGAAGCCGACCCCAACGTAGTTGGCAAAGGCTAGGCGAATTGATTGTAGAGACAATGACGTTTCATTGTCATTCAACACTTCCCTTAGTAGCAGAAACCTCCTAGTCGTCAAGCGCAATGGGGCTAGAACAGAAGTTCATAGATCTAGCTGTCTCACGCTTTAAGACGGTTTTTAGTCGAGCTCAATATCATCTGCATAACCTTTTCCCAAATATGTTGGGGTCAGCTTCCAATCTAACCGTATGCAGATGCAGTATTATAGATGGTGCCACTATATGACCCACAGAACTTAGTTTTCTAGTCGAGTTCTTGCAGAAAAAAAAACAAAAGTACAGGGAATATAATGATGAAAAACTCCTCAAAATCTCTTCAAGTTTCCGAGATTGCCTCTCCAAGTTTAGCATAGCACAAACGAGTATTCTAATTATTCCAATGAGTTCTGTACGACATTCTTGAAGAAACATGCTTAGAATTTATTATTAGGAAGATGATTTCATACAAGGATTTATTTCCAATTTATACTACATGATGAGTTAAGAACATTCTGGTAATCAAATATGTTTTCGTATGCAAATACATTGTAATGGAAGTTTGCGGAATATTAAGTAAGTAGTCTGAAACTCAATAAGCCTGAAAATGTTTTATTCAGGTTCTGAAATTGCATTATAATTTCACTATTGAAGATTATTTAAAGTACTTTTTAAACAGTGTATTTAAACAATAATATTTATAATATATTATTCAAAACAGCTCATTAGTATAATATGTTATTTATTCACTGCAAAACCACTATATTAAATTGTATTTTTCTTGGAACATATATTTATACGACCATTTTTCACTTTTCAGGCGTGCTTTTAGCTGTAATAAAGCAATATATGCGTCACCCCTGAGGGTTTGGCTGTCTGCTCTGCACCAGACACTGGAGTTTATTGACACTCACCCAACGTGAACTTGGGGGTATTAATCTCTATGTAACGATTTTTACTGCGTTTGCTTAAATGTTGCGCACCACTGGAGAATTTGGACTGAGTTCAGAAAGGTAGGCAAAAAAAAAACAACTAATATGGTCTGTGCCTTTGTGCACAGTAGGCATATTAGTATTTTTTTATCTTTATACAGTGTGTGTCTTCATCACGTGCACATTAAAATGAGGGACACGTCTTAATTTTATCGAAATATTGGTCCTTAGCAGCTCTGGACAACAAGAGGTGGAAAGAAAGTAGGGAGGCCTTTGCCCAGCAGTGGGACGATAATGGCAAAAAAAGTGTGTTTAGAACCAATTTACAGAAATAAATATCATTTTATAAAAAAGTTTATCTAAGTCTGCAGCTTGGAGACACCTAAAGGTGTGTCTCCACTGTCGCCAAGTTGTTGACAACACAAGCGCTGCTCCTTTTCCTACTGTGGAGTGGTTCTAGGGTTGCCAACCCTACTATATAATATCCTGCTATAATAATATAATATATGTATTTAAATAAAAACTATAATAGGCAAAACTGCAACATTTTCATTTGAACTCAAAACGGCGAGATGCCCGCAATGGGGCCAGTATTAAGCTCATAAAAGCCTTGAGTTAGTTATGAGGCTCAAAAATAAAATTATTGAATCGTGCTACTTGTTTTTTTTTTTTGTCTTTCTACTATATTTTTCAGGTGATGGCCTGCGAAAATACAATTATTGATATAAAAAAAAGTTGGCAACCCTAAGTGGTTCCCACTTTTTCGTTCTTTCTCTATCAAGTATACCTTCAAAGCCATCAATGAACACAAATCCTAGTAAATAAAACAAGTTATATATAAAAATGCACCAAGACCACTCTCAACTCAATATTTATTTATTCAAGTTTGTTGTAAAATTATCATAAAAATGTAACTGAGTGAGAACCGGTCGGGCGGTGGTTCGTTTTGTTATGTTTTGCGCACATTAATATGTTAGTAAACCCAACCTCTTGTGCGATTTCTTGTCAACTAAGTTGTGTTTACAGGAGATTCTCGTGTGAACTTCGGCTAATCTCTATCCTTATGGTTTTTTCTTTTGTTTTGGTTAGCTATTTTATGTCAGATATCAGAGGATCCCACGTATTTTTGGGATAGCCACTTTGTATAACACAATAGGAATAGAAATCAGGGAGCCTGAAAATGGTCATCAGCAAAATGGTTTTTGGATCTTGTGTAATTCAATCAATCTACTTAGCCTTTTTCCCAACTATGTTGGGGTCGGCTTCCAGTCTAAACGATGCAGCTGAATACCAGTATTTTACATGGAGCGATTGCCTATCTGACCTCCACAACCCAGTAACTGGGTGATATATATGATACCCCTTGGTAAGATTGGTTGTCAGACTTTCTGGATTCTGACGACCCGTAACGACTGTCAAAGATCCACGAATTACAGCCGGGACCAACGGCTTAACGTGCTTTCCGAGGCACGGAGGAGTCTCGGTATGTAAAGATGGTCACTCATTCATGGACGAACCCCGGAAAGCGTAACTTAAAAAAATATTCGAAGACATGTGACATCTACCAAACCGCACTGGGCCCTCGTGGTTGGATTACGGCCCCCTCACTCCCACCGAGAGGAGGCCTGTGTCCCAGCAGTGGGACCATTAAGTCTGATTATGTTTTATTATGATATCACTTTCTTGGTATTGGGGGAAATCCTATAAATACTTAAATATTAACGTGGAAATCAGGTGCACTTATAATAAACACCTCACCTGCCTTATCAAAACGACCTTGAAATGGCATTATCAGTGTCGCTTCTAGTATATTAATCTATTGACAGTTTTAATCTAATTACTGGTAAGACTATCATTGATTCGAAGAAATTTTCTTTTATACAGGGTTAATGGTAAAACACCAACAACCTCTTAAGGAGGGGATCCTTAAGAGGTTGTTGGTGTGTTGTATAATGACCATTATACTCATCATTATGAACAACTTTTACTATTGGACCAAAGCTGAAATCGTGAAAAAACAGTCAGCTGTTCCCTACATTTTATGTTTGCATATCTCGTCAAAATGTATGGAACAGCAGATTTTTTTTTCGCGATTTCAGCTTTGGTCCCATAGTGAAAGTTGTTCATAATGATGAGTACAATGACATTGCTTCAAATGTTCGAAAAGTTTGTCTGCTCAACAATATAATTTATAACGCAATGAATGTTATTGAACTGTCAAAATTAAACTGATTGTGACACATCGTTTGTTACGCAATCAGGGTTTTGGTCTTTTAATGGTTATCTTATGACATCTATGAACTAAAATTGTAACTTTTGAATTATTATGTTTATACAGGGTCAAATAAAATTAACTAGCAAAACTCCGCAGACGTGATGGGTATAGAATTTGACATCTAAACATGATCAAAAATATTTTGTCGTGTTTAGATATTGATACGCATCGAGTTGCGGAGTTTCGCTTGCTAATTAAATTTGACCCTCAATTAAGGAAAGACTCATAGGCGTTTTAATTGCTTAAAAATACCCATATTGGTCATTCACTGTAATAAAGTTTGAGTAAGAACGATAACGTAGTAGGTTTTAATTACGATAGAATTAGCAGGAAACAAATACCAATCTCTTGCAGTACGTTAGTTAGGGTAGAGTAATTCTGCGAAAGAATTAATTATTTTAATTTGTAATTAATTAAGTACTTAAATAAGTACACACAGCTACACATCAAGCTACTTATACATATCCAGTTTATGCTGACCTCGCACTGTATAGGATTTCTGTACAATGCGAAGTCAGCTTATACTGGAAATGTATAGCTTGATGAGTAGGCGTGTGTACCATAATTAAGGTACTTAGGAACCTTTTTATGGTCAAGATAAAATTACATTCTGTGAGAAAATATTAACAACGTACAACACAAATCATGCTTGTATCATGCACACTACGCTACTACAAATTATCTACAATTATAAAATTATCTAGCTTTTTTTCTAAACCAGCTAAGCTATTTACAATTTAAATACTTTTATGCATTACATTACATGTAAAATTTTGTAACAAATATGATTAAATACAAAAATTAGTAAAATAAACAACATTTCAAATTAGTAAAATTAAAAAAAAAAACAACAAAAAAGTTTGAAAAAAAAAACCTGCTTACAGTGATTCAAAAAAGTTCATCTGATCTATGGGGTTGGTACTGGAGGTGAGGAAAAATAAAAAAAAACACAATTAGTGCACAAAAAAGAAAAGAAAAAAATAACAGGACATGTAATTATTTACTGGGGTTCTGTCGTAGTTTGTGTATTACCGACACCAGGGATCCAAAAAAAGCAAAGCAAGAAAATCTGGGAAGCTTTAATTACTTAAATTTTGCTAATTATATAACCCAAAATTAAAATCATTAGCGTCTTAAATAATAATTAATTAGGCTCATCACTAAATCGAATATTTGTTTTCTTTAATATACACGTTTATCCAAATAAATTAGATTTTATTATTATTACAAGTTCACAAAAAAGCGAACCGAGCTACGCACGGCTTCGCCCTTCATTTGTTTTGCAAACAAAAATATTGTCAAAGATCATTGTTTATGAAAACAATAGAGACAAATCAATTAGATTTATTGACCTTCAAATTATGGGCAAATATTGCAGTATTTACCTTTATTCAGAGAAGTCTGCTGACTTCGTTTCTATTTTTGTGTTTTGTGTTAACATGAAGTGAAAACGAAAAAGAAATGGTGAAATGTTTTAGTATTCCTCCATAGTAACAATGATCATTAACACAAAATTTAGTAGCGCAACCTGTAACATGTCCTGCAACACGCGCTACAATATTGTCATTGCAACGTCACCCGTAACAGTTGAAAGAAACTGACCTGCGCGCGGCCCAGAAGAATCCAGCCGAGTCTACCGGCTCAAGTAGCCGAGGTGTGGACGAGCCGAAAGCGAACGCTGGCCGGGGAGCGGAGCGAGCGGCGCGCTGTCGCTCCAACCGCTCCGTCCGATCGCGTTCTCGTTGCAGCAACGCCTCGCGGCGCGATATTGATGCTTCCCATATCGCACGCTTGCGTTCTTCAACCTGTAACAAGGGGAACATAGGCTTAAGAAATTATTCAACGTGTTCAAATTGGAACCTTGACACCCAGAAGGCAGACCACGTATAAGTTAGCAGGACGAGATGAACAAAACGAACAAACAAAGGTCCACATTGGCCCAGGACCGAAAAAGCTGGAACTCATGGGGGAGGCCCTTACATTGGAAAGGGGTGATAAAGGACCGGCTGACAGTACCTTTATCATATTTTTGAGTTTTTCAAATTAATGAATTGCAATCATAACACTGAATTTGATTTTGTAACCGTTAGGCGTAAAAAAGGCATTTGGAAAGGGGTTTGAAGATTTTTGTATGGAGGGTGGCCATAACGTGAGGCCGCCATTTTGATTTTTTTTCAGAATCGCGGTGATAATCGAAAGTTATATATTTAGATAGAAGACACTTATACAAACAAAAAATGTCATATAACATAATATCCTAAAGCGTCACGTTTCGGAGTTATTCACCGAAATATAAGTCGAAAACTGAACTCTGAAAAGAAGTATATTGAACAATGAGAACATAATTGCATCATGTATAGGTAATATTTTAGTTAAGAGCGAAAGAGACAAAAATATATGTATACTCCACGCCGAATGAGGACGTGTGTTATATGGTATATGTATTATATGGTGCATGGCATGGGCGCGACACTAAGAAAATCCTATTCAGCCTCTCGCTGCCTTCTTGGATGATATTATTTATACCGAATATGATTAAAAAATCTTATGTTTTATACACTAGGTGTAGTCAATTAATTCATGTGTAAATAACTTAATCAACATGAAATAACTACAAGATAAATAAATAAATTCGTTATAACAATTCTTACTCTTATCTTTGAATATCTCAGAAACGTGACGCTTTGTGATGATATGTGATATCAATTTTTATGTTTGTATAAGTGTCCTCTATCCAAATATATGAAATTTATAATGCATCTCCATTTTGAGAAAAAATCAAAATGGTGGCTGATTTTAGCGCCAAAATCTTCAAACCCCTTTCCAAATACTTTATTTACATCTAAAACAAAATATTCGGTGTTACGATATTAAAATTATTGCATTTCATAATCAATATTTTAGTTCACTAGTTAGCCATATTTCGTATTTTCCATACAGCCAAATACCAAATTAATCAAAACAGCAAAATATTTGACAGCTTTTTGCGACGTTGCCCACTTTCAGTATATACGCTTTTAAGATCCAATCAGTGCCATTTACGTACCTACCGAAACATATCTCTTGGAAAAGTACTAAACATAATCAATGTGCCTAGAGTTAGATATTCACAAAAAGGAGTGCCTGATAAACACCCAATAAATTGCATTTAACATTTGGTTTAATCGATTTTACAACACGAAACCGTTTCGATTACATTTATTTACGAGATAAACCTTCGATTAGGAAATTTCAAAGTAATGTTTGTATCAGCTTTTTTGGGTGCAACTCTCTGGTTTCGCAGTAATACGGAAAATTCCGGAATATCCGCTTGACTGTCACTAATGAGACAATAAAATTTTAATTGTTATCGAGCTGCATCAGTCTTTCGGACAGTTGAGCATGTATTGGGCAACTGTAGTCAGGTCTAAGATCATCATCTGCCTGCCGTTTCTCAACAATGTCGGGGTAGCATTCCAGTCTGACCGAAGGCAACTGAAAATCAGTATTTTACATGGAGCGACTGCCTATCAGACCTCCACAACCTAGTTACTAGGTAACACGATATCCATTGATAAGACTGGTTGTCAGACTTTCGGACTTCTGACTACTCGTAACGAATGTCAAAGATCTACGAGTATGAATGACAGCCGGGACCAACAGCTTAACGTAACAGAAGACTCCTCCATAGGAGTCTCGGTATATAAAGAATGTTCACCCATCCACAATTTAATTAAATTCAAAATATTTTATTTCACATAAGTAAACCTACATGGGCACTTATGAAACGTCAGAAGCTACCCACGGTTCCAGTTGGTCGTTTCCTACGGAAAAGAGCCGGCAAGAAACTCCACGGTTACTCTTAAAAATAATTGGCTTTTACAACACTTAGAAAAATAAAAATAAAGTGTTTTTGGGTATGCGAGGACAGTGTCTACTAGGTCTTTCAACAAGTACCAAATACTTAACAAAATAGAAGATGGTCCACAAATCTACACAGACTGACCTCGTGCGGGTGTTATTACTTAGCTACGAGCTCCTCATCTCCTCTCAGGTCTAAGCCATACATATTGCAAAGATTAGCCTCTTTGGGTTTGCGACCGCCCGCCGCTTGATAAATAATGGTCTATTTACCAGGAACATCAAGACTACAAGTAACCTTGCCAGATCCCAAGCTGCTCTTTACAAATGGCATTAATATTGCGTCTGTTTGATAATGTTGGTCTGTTCAATCGCTATAAACTATGTTTTAGTTGCAACAAATCTTCTGAAACTTAGTGGCTCGAGGCTAATTAAGCTATGCTTGCCACGGTCGGTACCTGGATGGGTGTCATCCATTACATATCGAGACGATTTCGTGCCTCGGAAAGCACGTTAAGCCGTTGGTCTCGGCTGTCATTCGTAGATGTTTCTCAGTCGTTACGGGTCCACTAGTCTGACAACCAGTCTCACCAAGGGGTATCGTGTTACTCAGTAACTGGGTTGTGGAGGTCAGATAGGCAGTCGGTCCATGTAAAATACTGGTATTCAGCTGCATCCGGTTAGAATAGAAGCCGACCTCAAGATAGTTGAGAAAAGACTAGGTAGACCTTCTTAAACTGGATACGAATGATTGATTGACGCGATCTAGCCTGTTATAAAGCATTGGGAAATGTAAGTTTAGTTCAACCGCCTCTGTAGTCTAGAGGTTCAAACACCTGTCTCAGACCCAGACACCCGACCAGGACCCAGGACCCGTGTTCAATTCCCAGTGGGGGCAAAATTTTCTGCTCCATTTGTTTGGTGGTAGGGCTTGTTCTAAGTCTGCCTGGCTAGCTAGCACCATCCATAACAACAATGTTAATAGCATTTTTGTGTTTCGGCAGTTAAAGATAAGATAGCCAGTTCCTCTGTGGTTGGTCATCACTTACCATCAGGTGAGAGAGGCCAAGAGTTTCCCGTCATGGTATAAAAAAAGAAAATAAATATGGCGAAGGCAGACATCACTGCGAAAATCGTCGCTCCAATGTAAAGCAATTATGCTTTGGAGAACTATCAGACCTGATATGTCTATAACATATTGTTATTATCCCCTGTCCTCAACCATTTTTTTTATCGTGGAATTTATGCCCGATCTAACATTCCAGTCTATACAAATGCAACACACAATGCATCTAGTCCAGATCCCACCTCACACATTTCATCGAGACTATCTATACGAACAACGTAAGAACGCTTGGCGCATGAATCATTCGTAACACTAACGACTTATGTATGTAGATTATGATTAGCCGCACTGAGGTTGCAAGTTTGCAACCACGCGTCTCTTTCGAATGCTTGTCGAAAACAACGTGGTCTTTTCGTTTAAATTCTTAGTCCTTACCCAACCCTAAGTTGAGAAATGAGTTTAAACAACTGAGAATAGAGAAATAGAAGATGATGAAATTTTCAGTGGTGGAAGCCAACTCACAGTGGTTCCAGTATGATGAAGTAAATATCTAAAAAGCAGTCCATTTGGCATTCATAGCAACGATATTTATGCCAATAATTCTAAAATACGAGTAGTTCTGTCAAATGCAGTAAAATTCAATGGCAGCATAGTGAACAAATTGATTGTGAATTCAAATAATTACGTAAAATATAGACTTCGTACTGCAACTATTGTCCTAGTCGGGCTAATGGCATACTCGTCATTACTTTATTATTAGAATTGACAAGACAATACGCTTCTAGACTCTAATTAGTAGAAGAATCTTCAAATGCAATGTGACATGTAAACGGAAAATATTAAAACATATCTATGTGCTCCATAACCTTGTCCACTAATGAGCAAAGATATCAAGGTTGACCAAGGTCGAACAATATTGAAGATCAAGGTTCTATACATAGCATATGATTCAAATTTTCAAGTTCCTTCGCTGAGAGTCGCCGGATCAATCCCGATGATGAACATGCACTTTTTGTCTACAGTTATTTCGTTAAGAATCTTTTTGTTAGAGAGTTTATCTCAAAATATTCCTTAAACAATCAGTTCAAGGTTGTATATAGCCAATTACACAGCTATTATTGAGCACTAAGATGCTCATTACTATTCGCGAGTCATCGCGTCAATTGCTTTAATGTTTAGTCAATTTCCATATATAAATTAAGGCTGCTAGAGCATTATAAAGGGGACTTCAAAGACTGGAGATTTCGAAAACACATTGAGGTTTTACCGTAAATTGTTTAAAGATCAAGACCAATGACATTGGACTTTTATTGGGATCCAACAACATAGCAGGAAATATGGCAGAACCTTTGAAAGCAAGCTTAAAACGACTAGTCTTTCAAAGTAGTGCCAAGTGGCAGGCCGTTAGAATGTCATTTAAGAGCACTCCGTTCTCAATTCCTTCCAGTCGGCCACTTATGTGCTGAGAAAATGACCAGTCGATAGCTATAATTTCTATTTCCAGACATGAAAATAGAGTACAGTACTTATTCATAAGTAATCAATAATCAACACTAAACGCAGCAATGACATTAGTTTTTCTTGCTTACGTAAATGAGTACGTACAGTTGTAGTCGATCTGCTTCAAAATAATAGCTATAGCGTGCACTTCAAGATTAACTAGACTGACAACTTTGCAGACGTCGATTTTCGATTTTGCAGAAATTGTTTTAATTTAATTGCTCATCAAAGTATGTGATCACTTGCTTGAAATAGGGCACGTCATCTGGTAGGCGCAACCATATGCCAGGGCGCCACGTTTCATACAATATCCAGTCTGAGAAAGCGCTTGAAGCTGAAGAGGCATCTTCAAATAAACCATGATCTCATAAGTAGACACAATTCTCCATTTTAACACAGAATATAAATTGCGTAATCAAAATCCCAACTGGTACGAATAAATCCTCAGTGAATCACTTAACAAAAACCGTCCAAGGGCCTGATAAGGAAATAGCGCGCGTAAGCCGATATCTCCGTTCAGCTTGACCGGACGCAATCGCTGATCCAGCACCGGCGGCTCAGCAAACAATATAAGATTATAAACACGCCTTAGAACCATCGAGACAGACTGAACAAGTAGACGAAATAATCTGATCAGATAGGTTGGTATTAAAAATGATTATTGAAATAATTACTGGATCTTAGAAGCTAGAAGTTAGAAAAAACAAAGAATAGGAAGGAAGGGTGAATCTTAAGAAGACCCTGAAAGTCTAAGAGACACGACATCAACTATTTTGATGGAAGAATCTCGCACTATCAAGGAATAAATGTCGGCATAATTAACATATCTGAGAATAAAATTAGAATTCAAAACGCTCTTCCGCCTACCGCCGAAGCATTGTAAGATTTTGCAGGTAATCTCCACGCATGACAGTCGACGGGCGTGGATAGATGACCTTACCACGTTATTAACACACAGGTGAATGCCCTCACCTCTGCCGCATAATCCATTATTCCCAGATTAATGGCAAAGGATGGGTTGGCCTTGGCCCTATTCATCACAGGACCCGACAGAGGCTGTATCCGAGCAGCAACAAGGTATGAAATACAAGTAATTCTTAAATGGATGTCTCCAAGATTCGGAACAACCGGAAGTATGCATCATCGCTCGTTCGGATCGCTTGGCACGCCACGAGCGCCGTTTAAACAACATTATTAATGCAAAATATTCACGGCATTTTTTTATCACATGTTTTGAATATACACTGAATACGGGTAACGAATGTTCGTGAGAGAAATGGAACAATACGACGAAAAATGTCGGAATATAATGAGCCAACATGCAAGGTATGGGATCGTAAATGCTTTATAAAATCTTTTGGAATTTGTTGAATTTTTGGTGGCATTTTTAGATATTTAGTTTTGCCCATCCATAAGCTATTTGCTTTCAGTAACATCACTAATGATTACATCGTTCCAAATTAGAGCAACGCCTCTTCAGCGCTCTTCCAAAACATCAAGATAATTAGCATCTCCCAACTCAAGGTCATTATCAGGCACATGGCAAACTTCACGTTATTTTAGCACACCGACCTAATTTGCCAACGATGTCAGTGTCATGTTTTCGTCACCAAAATCTTCTAAACACGGCATTTTTTTGTGACTTTTTCTTTTTACAGACGCTCCACAACGCTTTTAATCCTCTAAAGGACTAAGTGCTCTACCCACAGTTGCCAAAGACAGTATCAGGTTCCATGTGATGGGTTGGGGGCTTGAGTTAGGGGGGAGCTTAACAGTATCAGAAGTATCAGTATCATTTGAGAACTTACAAACATTACAATTTATCATCATCTTGAAAAAGGAGTTTTGGATCTAAATTCACAACCACGACCAACGGATCGATTATATCTTTTTTGGGCAAACTATTTTCGGCAAAGGATCGTCGATCGTTATAAAATATGGTTTCACGAAAGTATTGAACCACTTACTATTAAGAAGAGGCAGGAAGTCCGACTTCCATTTGATGTTCATTGAAAACTACGCCGAGATTCGGTTAGGTTGCGCTTCATTAAAACTTGTACCTACGGTATATTTATAGATCAAACTGTTAGTGTTGATTTAATTCGTTTTTTTATGAGTTCCGAGAGATTTATCGTGGTAGAAATTAATTGTTAGCTATAGAATTTTTATCTATTTTCGGCCATTACTTGGGTTTATACTCGCGGATTTTTATACAAAACTAGATTTATCTTATTTGCTCAGAGTTGGTATGCGAGGTTAACAGTTTACTTAACGGCGGTCGCCACAACAAACAATCCTTTGGTATTTTTACGTGGATCTCGATGTTATTCCCTCATAGTAGTTCATTATTTCTTGAGCAAACTGTTAAAATGCATTTTTTTTTTTTCATTTTACGTCTAACCCTGATATTTTTTCGCAAGTGAGGCGGATACTTAGTGTAATTGGTTTTTTACCATCAACATTTCCAATAACTTTCGGAATTTAGATTGTGCCTGTCACATGTTGTCTTATCAGACCGTCCCCTTATCACGTGGGATGTAATACCGTCACGTACGCAACGTGGGTGTGCGAAATTACACCTGTATTATATCCATACGGGATTAGGCGAATAAGGATGCTTGAAAGTAGGCCTCCAAATGACGGGTCCAATTAGCCGTCGTCGTTAGGGTCGCTGTCAGTTTCTTCTATCGCTGTATGTTATTCCTACGAGTATATTAGTGCGGATAAAAATTCTGCTCAGCTTCAACCATCGTCGAGTAATTTATAGACTACAAAACATTCACGAAACCCACGCAAAGAAAAAGTGCCACCCCTTTTCACTGTCTCACACGCCCAGGAATGCAAGCACAAAATTAAAGCCCAAGCACAATAAACACAGACAGTTATGACGACAGCAAAACATTCTAAAAACGGAAGCAAGCGCGTAATATCAACAAAACGTCTGCACGATATAAGTTTAGACTATAGTACATCGAATCGTAGTGATACGTGAATATGAATACCAGGCTACGCCCACAAGGGTTGAACGACTGCAGTGAAGTGTCGGCTGGATGGAGTCAAGCACACTAGGTTTCAAGAATGCGGCGTTTCCCTGCAGCGTCCTATGACGTCAGTCTTTTCCGATTAGTGTTGGCTACTCTTTTTGTAACACCGTGGAATGTCTGGATAACTCTCCCCACAAGCAAACTTGGCGTTTGTTGATCTTTGTCTTTTTCATTTCCTTTTTCATTAAGGTTTGCTAGATTTCTCGCGTCATGAGCCCAATGTCTGACAAGTTATTAAGGCCTAGTTAGGGCTTTTCATACAACATGAAACTTCTCCGCCAACTGTATTTCGGTTAGCGTCATAACTTGTTTCTTGAGTTGACTTTATCTGTGGGGTGTCGTGCCAACTTATGCGGTGAAACAACTGATACTCGTAACTACACAATCTTTTCTACTTTTGGACGTCATACACTATCTTTTGGGCTACTGCAATATGGAAGCAAATTTGTAACTTCGTTTTCTTCTATTATTTCTAGAAAAACTTTTTCGTTGTTCTGTTTGCGTAGGTTGTCCGTCCTTACATGCTTATTATTGTTTTTTACATTCATTTATATTATCACGTCAATTTTGCATGCTTAATTATTGCAGTTGTTTTAATGCTCACCATGTCTTGGTTGAGTTGGCTTTCCAATTTGGAAGACCAAGACCAAGACCATACCCAAGCAGATGGAACCATCAAGTTTTATTCTTCTTCTTTTCGTGTGGTTAGTGACTAGTCTGGTGTCAGAGTTTTAAAGCCGCCCATGGACCTCTGACCTGGCTTCACATCCCGTCGATGTCGATGTATCTCTCAGGCATGCCGGTTTCCTCACGATGTTTTCCTTCACAGTTTTATTAATATCCTACCAGCCAAATCTACGTTAAGCATGACTTAAACTAAATCTTACAAGGTAAATTCATAAAAGAGTGCAAGCATGACCTAATGAATTAGAACGACCTGAAAATTTTACGAAAATGCAATAAAATTCGTTTGCGAATTTCTTGAAGCGTCCTTGAGTCACTTTCTTTTATCTCGGTCTAAATTCATCTTATCTGGTTTGCGTTGAACCAATACAAATAGATGTTCCTTACAAAGATGGCTGCACCATGGCTCTGCATTCAAAGTGGGTCTTAAAACATTTGCATTACAAACTCTTTGCTCACATTTTACAATTCTATTAGTAACAAATTCCTGAACCGGATTTCTCTTGTGAAATGCATTTGAAGTTTTTATTAAATGTTTCACTGTTATTTTCATTTTGTTCAGCATTTCTATTCCTAATGGACTAGATAAGTGCTTTTGTTTTTTTTTGCTTACCGGGGGTCTGAAGTCTTCTGTTTTCTGTTTAGTCCAGTGCATCTTTGTACTTGATTTAAATTTAAACCTTTCTTTATCGATAATGATTCACTGTCTCACTTAGGTAACGGCACCAAACATGCTACCTTACCATTGTCTTCTATGTAGCGTTCATTCACTTTAAGTCTGTTCGGTTCACCCACTTTATATTCAACTGTAGGTAATATATTGAACTTTACACAAACACACATTTGAAATGTACCAAAACACAGTGAAAACACGTCAATTTCATAAGATACAACCTCCGCTGTGCCAATAAACACTGAATCAATATCAGAACAGAACAATATCGCACTTCCTACTTCAAATTTACAACTAGAGTCCCGGTAGCGAAACTTCTCTATATATAAACCAACAATAGAAACATTGCTACAGCTTCTGCGGTATTTTATATCGTCATTGTATCGAGACGTAGTCAATCGGAAAGCCGGCTTAGCGGCTCAGACGCGCCACTTTAAAGCCACACTGCGACCACAGACCAATACTTGTCCACTAGCAGAACTGAATATTAAAGTGTACTTACTGTCGTATGATTTACCTGCAAAGAGATTGAACATAATCAAGTAAATGAAATAAAAATAGGAGTTGTCAGACAGTTTTGTGTTGAGTTAAGCTATCTGTTGTGGGTGTGGGAAGGGGAATATAAAAAAAAATTGTTGTTTCGGTGGGATTTGAAGATAGCAAATAGGTATTTCCCTAAGATTTATCACAGAGGGGGTACTATTACATTACAAACAGTTTCTTTCGAGCACTTCGTTTATCTTTACTTGATATACTTATAGTTGGAAGGAGTTTCGATGACGACGCCAGAAAAGTGACCATTTATGCCACCAAGGAAATTGGAAGATCTTCGCAGTTAGCCACAAACAACAACTGAATAGACAGTGTCCCGTCTGTTTGCAACTAATCCGTTATTCGAGAAGTCCTGAAGGAAGTGGCCTCCCTATTTTTGTCGACTCCTTGACGCATGGCGTAGAGTTAATTTTAAATTATTTTTGATGCGCGTCGAGTGTATTTTCGTAGGGCTCCTACCTATGAATGTTTGACTTTAAGTATTTCGAAGTAAATTGGATGTTGTATTTTGAGTTTAAGAGTTAAATGAGATTTGAAAACGATGTGTGGGGTCTGACAGTAATGGAATGAACGAGACGGAATTTACAAACAATTTAAGTATTGGTATCTATCTTGTTATTGACTCGAAATATGAACATTGCTTGCAAGATCAGGAGGTCAAGTGGTCATATAATGACGGGGTCACTAATTTAGCAGTCAATGGTGAAGGTAATACTACCAGAATGATCGATGACCGAAAAGTAACGTAAAAAGTAGTGAAGGCATAATTTGACGTTTATTTGATAGATCGATGTCGATGCAGTTTCTTTGGTAGTTCACTGAGCAATATAAAAATTGATCACGGTCAGTTAAATTATTTACAGAGTTCAGTGTAACTGTGATTCATTTAGAGAGCAGCCTAATATGCACTTAGTTTAGAAAAAGACAGTATGTCACGGAATTTGCATATGTACATATGTCACATTGAGAAAAATTTCTTGCATAGTATGGACTACCTATAATTCTAAATAAATCTTCGTAGAGCCTAGAGCTTCTTGAACGAGACGGCTCTACCTGGACCGTCACTGGTCTTAAGTCTATAAAGTTCTAGATTAATCTCACTGTTTTCTAGGTCTATCGATTGAGTTCTATCGCGCTAGAATTTCCTCGTTCCTTAATTCTATAGGATAAGAAATAAATGTTTATAACCAATGAATCATATTTACTAGTAATAAAACGTAAGTGACAATTACTTCATAAATTGCGTCACATAATGCGTTCCTGTTAAAACCCACTTACGGCAGTTTTAACAAATTATATTACTCAATGTAATGGATGGGAAACATTAATAATTCTCTTAAAAGGTAAACACTGTTCGAGTTAAAGTGAAAACTAGGGTGTTAAGTAATTTTAGATTTTATTTATTACATTACAAGTGTTATCTGGGTCTTTAGTTATTGTTTTCATAATGTTGTCATCATGATGATACGAAAATGTAATGAAGGTATGTATTTAATTTATCATAAGTTTATGATACAATTTTGTCCTTTACAAATTATTATCATAAATAAACGTGTGTTATGCAATTTATCTTCAGCTCATGATAAAATTTGTCCTTTACAAAATACTTCCGAAAATATACGTTTGCAGCATTTCTCTATACATCACGTTATTGGTTGCCATTTACCTTGAAACTCATCAATCAGTAATGTTTTCTGTAAACTATCGGAACAAAACTAACCTAGTACATAAAAGTCCATTAAAAACAATACTAGAAACAGATCCCATCAACAAAACATCATACCATGCGCACACGCATAGTACTCGACTCGTAACTCGCATGACCTCATTGACAATAGAATGCTTATGTAACGCTGACCTGGTCACCTGATGTACTATTGTGTTCTCAGATAAACGTGTTCAGATCAATACGATATGGCCAATTTAGTGGGAAAACGTGATTTTGTGGGGTAAAATGTCGTCTACTGTTACGATCTGACCTGTTAAAACCTAATTCGTGTCTATGTAGAAAAACCTGATTAGACCAAAATCTGATTAGAACCTGGTAAGATCTAGATAGATAATAAGGTAGTTACATTAATGCAGGGCAACGTTATAATAAACCTATAAGACAAAAACGAAAGATGTCGTATTTGTAATGAAAAAAATAAAAATAATGCGGTCTTTGGTTACTGCCGATAGAAGTGAAAACTAAGTAACGCCATCTAACGAAAATGTCAGGAATTTATGTGGCTTGCTGTCAGTTCAAGCCGTCTTACGAATTTTCGAAGTCTTACGAAGTTTAACATTTTTTACCCATCCCAAAAAAAGTGCACAACGCCGCTAAAGGAGGTTTCACTTCAAACATTTCTTTAACCAAAAGCCCGATTGATGCCATGGAACGCGAAACAGTTTGCAGACTTACTACTGCTGGAAGAACAGTTAAAAATACAGTCATAATATCAAAGTTTCGGATGACGCGTTTAGCGAATTCCGCCAACCGTGATGATTATAACGTTGTCCCCTTGGGATCATTAACTGCAACGATTAATGGGGAAGGCCCATGTTCAGCAGTGCACATCTTGTCGTTGCAACTAATGTTAGTTTAGTTAAAACAGGAAAAACTAAACTTTGATAAGTCTTTTTAGGTTTTTGCCGGAATGAACGCTTCTGCCTAACTTTTACGTGCTGCAGCAAACTAATTCCATTTGCCATGCGAAATTTTGGCTGCAATGCTAGCAAGAAAAACTAAAAATCTATACGCAAATGTTGAGTATAATACTTCGGATGCACAGTTGGCAGTTGCAGATACATATCAGAATAACACGGTCGATAAACATGCGATACGAGTGTTTGATAAGACAACACCATACACTAACCATTACGTTTTCTAGCAATTAAATGGGTTTACTAATGTTTGCCATAATTTAAAATGCCATAATTTTACATGCCATACTTTTATTTGCCATAATTTCATTAGAAATAACGCTTCAGTTGCCATAATCGTGAAATGACATAAAATCATTTTCACTAATTTCATTGGTCATAATCGATCAAGTGTCATAATAATTTTAATCCATAAATTCATTAGCTATATTTTTTATTTTCAATAATGTCGTTTTCCATAACATTTATTAATATTCATTTGCCCATACTACCACAACAACGCTAGTTCAGTATGTACCATGCTTGCTTTGCAAAAGAGGAAATCTAGCACTCGGCGGCCGCTGCCGCGGCACGCTCGCTACGCTCGCTCGCCTTCGCGCGTTGTTTGGTCACAGTTCTAACCTAACCTAACCTACCCGTTTCGAATTTACAAACTGTTTATTGTCTGAACAAGAAACCCTAAAAATTGCCCTAATCTGCCATGCATGCTTGCTTTGCAAAAGAGGAAATCTAGCACTCGGCGGCCGCTGCCGCGGCACGCTCGCTACGCTCGCTCGCCTTCGCGCGTTGTTTGGTCACAGTTCTAACCTAACCTAACCTACCCGTTTCGAATTTGACAAACTGTTTATTGTCTTAACAAGAAAACCTAACCTAACCTATCCTATTTTGCAAATGTACGTATGTATGTATTTAAATAAACATTCGGAATAATACATAATATGTATTACATCTGAGGACATCTGTCTGTAACGTTTCTAAATAATGTTGAATGTTGCTTATGTCAAGTGTCGATTATGTAATGTGTTACTTATAGAATCTAATGATTATGACACATGTTATTATGGAAACTAATATTATGGCAAATAAAAGTTATGTCAAATAAGTTGATATGGCAAGCGTTATTAGTATAAATGATAATAGTGCAAGTAAATATTATGAGTGGGGACGATTATGGAAAACAATAATAGGACAAATAATATTATGGAAAACAATATAATACCAATTAAATGGAATGGTAACGAGACAGCTTTGATGAATTGAGTTGTGTTAGCGGAAAGCGGATAATCTCTTGAAGAACTTAATCGTATTAGTATTAACGCACCTTTTGACACTAGCGAAGTGACTAAAGACGGTAAGACCTATGAACCCAAGGAAACCAAAGGAGGTGAAGATGGCTTAATGAAGAAGTAATAAGATGATATATTAGTAGGGGTAATCATAAAACAGGAGCAGTGGTGGCCCACTGGTAACGGCCCCGAATTACGAGTTGTAGGTCGTGGGTTCGAACCCAAGCAGGCGCTTTACTTTGTGTAAATAATTTCATCACCACTGCTCTCAAAACGGTGAAGGAAAACATATGTCTTAGAACCAAAAATTCGAAGACATGTGACATCTACCAACCCGCACTGGGCCTGCGTGGTAGATTACAGCCCACTCCCTCTCACAGAGAGGAGGCCTGTGTCCCAGCAGTGGGAACAATAATAGGCTGATTGATTGAATCATAAAACAAGATGATACAAATGATTTGAAACATGTCTGAAAAGTTATGATGGAATATTGACACTGACAGCTCTTGAGCGCAGTTTAAATGTGCTGATTGCGTTTAGTTTAATTCGTTCAAGATCAGCTTGAGCCAAGTCGAGCCATTCATATACAAATGGCTGGTAAACGCGATCAGCACATCGCTCAAGCAAGAGCTGTCAGGGATGCTAAAATCACGAGCTCGGTTGTGGTTGCACAATAAACCTGACTGCAATTCAGTACATAGGTATTATAATATATAGACCTAAGCCATATGACATTGATTTTCGGAAAGGTCATATAGAAATACACACATAAGGATTATGGGTGACATATCCCTGAACCACAGATTACTGATTTGCTACAGACGTATAGAATCGTATATAGTTCAAACCATGACTTGTTCCTTTCGGAAGAGCGAGCTTTGGCAGAAAGCCAGAAACATGTTCCGGATACAAAAGAAACGAAGGTGACTACTGCATATCATTAAAATTAGTAAACAAATATCTTGTTATTAAATAACTTAAGGTGGAATGCTTTAATAATAGACCTGACCTCACAGACAGGTTTAAAAAAATATCAATAATTCAGACAGGTCAAATAAAAAGAACCTTGGAATTCCACGAATACATTACCTCAAAATTCGACAGAAAAAACATGCGCGATATTGGAAAATTTCCTCCAATCCTTCTATATAGGACAATTTACACGATCGTTAAATAAGCGATAAAATCATAATCTGTTAATAATCAATATTCTGTTGCTCATGTTAAAACAATGAGCGGCGTGCGTGGGAATGCGTGACGTCATCTAAGCAAGGACGAGTTATGTAAGGATGACGCAGATGTAAGTTAAACCATTCAGCGTTGCTGATGCGGATCTCACGAATTTGAAGAGAATGTACAATTGCAGTATCCAAGGCATCTCTTCGCCACACAAGCCCATATTGAACCAAAGATAGAGGTTCGTTCGTTTTTGTCTTGCCAACTTTGATATACGTAATCCTATATAGGCTTTACGACTACCTAACTACGCAACCGCAAGAGCAACGCAAACTACATAGACTTATACCCGGTGTGGTACCTCATCAATTGTAACCTTACGATCTTCCTTATGAATGACGTCACTAGGGATACAAAACAGGAAATAGAGAGTTGGTCCTAAGACCTACCGTGTTCTTGACACAACTTGGTATCACGAAATAGGAAGATTACACCCTAATGACCGCTACGAGAGTAATTCTGTTTGACCTGAATATTTCTTCCCAGACTAAATATTTGTGTAGGTAAAAATATCAGCTTCTACAAATATGAGAATGCCAGGAATGCCTTTATGCCTAGCTTATTAAAAATCGCGCAAAGTATAGACTTCAAAGTAGTTCATAAAGGAACATTCAAATCCAAGAGGTAGGTTAAAGCCGCTAATCAAGCCGCACCGGGCGGGGCGGTTAGAAGTATGCTAATTGCAGCACGTAATAAAGATCTAAGGCACCACACTCACTAGGCAGTCTGACGCGTTAGCTAATGCCACGGTCGCAACCTGTCTGTCTCATAATCTCATTCAATGCAACGGTACGTCACTCACCGTACGTCATGTTGTCGACTGACTTCAGAAGGCCATTTGAGAATTGAAAATCTAACTCCATTTAGATCGCTTCTCCCATGTCCACATTAATAGCATTTTCTGGCTCATATCATATTATCGTTTCTCCGTTCCGTTCAACTTAGAACGGAATACGATAAATCTTGGTCTAATCAGGTTTAATCAATTCGACAGCCGACGCCCGGCAGTTCCAGCCAATTGGATATGTCAGAAGCACGGCGGTTTATTGACCGCAGACTAATCGCCCAGTTCGTTATCACCCTTATTGATTGCACAGACTAACCGCAATCGATATTGCAGAACTTGTGTTAATATGTGAAGAGAAGATTGTGTGAATGGCCATATTGGGAGTAGGATTTAAGATTGATGATCTGGTAATATGTTTTACTCTCGCTAGAGAAAGCTGCGGTCTTGTGGGAAAAACAGCAATTAATTAAGGTATTAAAGGTCAATTATTTTGCTTAGCAGCTTCTGAGCACGTCACATTACTTGTAGGATAAGATAGATTTAATATGAGAAACTCCTACAAAGAGAGAAACTGAGAAGCTAATTGCCGGGCCAGCTCAAAGGCATAAACAATAAAAGATTTAAAATATTTTTGTAAGGGATTCCTGAGCAAGCTCATGGCATACCAAGTATTTTCCAACAATAAGAGTTGATTCAACATGCCGGATAACATATCGATTCAAGTCTCAGAGCATCTCCTGTAGTACTAGACAGCATTTAAATAGCATTGCTCTCATTGAGTATTTCCTAACTCTCTTTTGACGTCACTACTATACAATAAAACGAAAATAGCCCAACAACTAGGGCTTCGACAGATTGTTTCAATTCGAACTATTGAACTATTGTGGTTAACGTGCTCTTAACAGCAGTCTAGCGGAAGAGGTTAATGAGGGTTTAATATTTAGTGCACACTGCATGGTGCCAAGAATAAGCCACTTTGCTCTGCCAAAGGATTGATTCCAGGAAGTCGAATTTACCTGAACTAAGATTACAATTAAGCTTCTACGTTCGAGTCACTTCTACGTTCGAGTCAATGGTTCCAATCAATCTCTGTTAATTGTGGAGGTCACAAGCGCGTATGTTCGGGCTTAAGGCCCAATTCAGCGGCAGACATGTATGGGTTTTGTTTATTCATGTATGTGTTCACCGGACAACGCTTTACGCTACACGAAAGCTCACCAAAGCCATAAGGTCAAATAAAATCGATAGAGAAAACTGAGGCTCTTTGGATGAATGGAGCCAAAATACATATTCTGCTCTCTTTACAAATATAACAAAAACATATCAAATATCTTTATGTTCAAAGAAAATATTTGCTAAAAAAGGGAAAATATTCTTCTATTGAAAATAGATGCCTAGATACGAGTATGTTTTGGGAATTTTTCCAGCCATATCTCCCAATATCTTTCGCATAAATTCTACGTATATGCCAGCTTATGAACAATTTATGTCAGTTATGCGAGGTCAAACGGTATTTGCTCCGTAGAAAATCAGTGGGTTGGTACATAAGTCAGTCATGTACTGTAGGCCGCGCGTCAGTGGTCACACTTTGACCTTGAGCTGGTCTAGCGTAGCACGGAGTTTCAACAGGATAAGAAGCCAGCTATACTGGTTTTGTTCCCACCGACCTGCGTGCTAACGTACGTACTGTGAATGGAGGAGGTGGTTTGACACCAGTCCTTTTCTGAAAATGAGGAAACCGCTCGGGAGATGGAACGAAGTATCATCAACTACTATGGCAGTTTGTTGCTGGACAATTGAGTTGCTAATTGTTATCAATGCCATCGGTTACTGCAACTTATATTGTTTTTTATCTATGAGTATCTTTGTATTTCTTGTCTTTTCTACACAATGAGTTTCAATTCTAGTAACTCTAAAAAAGAAAAAACTGCAGATCCGAGATAAACGTACAGCTTAACCCTTGTCTACTAAATCTTGTTTATAGTCCACAGGTAAAAGTATAAGGAAAAAACGGCAAACCTTAAGAGCCTTCCCAAGAAAATAAATTGAGTGAGGCAGAACAACACAAGGTCACTGAAAATACAAAATGACCTCTAACAGAAGAAATATAAAAACCAAATGCGACTGTTGGCAGCTAAGTTAGGTACTCACAAAACTAAGCTGAAATGTAGATGCAGCGTTGTGAAAGTTCCCCTTTGTTTGCAATGCTTTTTATGACCAAGCATTTTGCCAAAATGTTGTTCAACGAAATGAGAAACGGAAGAGATTAGCTGCATTTGTTTGCATAAAGGCGAAAGTTTTGAAGATATCGAGGCAAAAACCTGAAATCAAGCTGCTGCGGTCAAGTCAACGGCAAGATAGCGGCTACTGTAAGTAGTGAAACGACATCTGGTTTTCAAGTCATAAGGATGAAAATTAGAATGTGGACCAATCAGTATACTAAGTAGAGCAGTCTTTAAGAGGATTATTAAGGAAACGAGCCAGAATTTCATTTGTTTAAAATTACTTAAGCTCCCCTTTGCAAAGATACTTCCAGTTCTCCGGATTTGAGTGTGAAATCGAGACATTCGTAGTCATTCCAAGAATTTTATCGACTGCGGTAAACCCTACATCAAATGCCTTTCAGAGAAATTGCGTCCTTGTACTGTTTTCTCAACCTAAACGCGAGAAGTTCCAGATCTTTTGATCCTTAGAGATTACTTACAGAAATCCGTTCACCCAGAAATTAACAAGGCAATGTATTACATAAAACTAGAAACACGAACGCATACGCTTCATACGCAACAGTCTATTATATGAACCTTGAACTCATAACGGACAAATGAACCGTGTTTAATGTGAACAAGAATAGTACATCCGAAAACCATAATGTAAATAATATATTTAGCACACACCTTGTTATTTTCCTCAAATCATTGTAAAGTATATGTTTACCGTTAAGGTAATTTCGAACAGTTTTAGTACTAGCCTGTCAAAGACTACTACTTGAGTGTATATACTTTCTGTAATTGACTCTTGAGAATTTAGAGGTCAGCTAATTTGTAGTTACGGCAATTTCTGCGTATTGATTACCAACATTCGTTTTCTACAGTGGACTCTGGCAATGACAAAAGCTTTTGGACCATTTTGAGGTGCATTTTTGTTACTTTGGCATGGGGTTTGACTTGGTTTAAGACGTGACACGTGATGCGAGATACTAAAATGAATCATTGTTTTCGTCTACTAACTAAATGCATCTACTACTGCTGAACACAGACAAAGCAAGTAAGATTTAACTAACAACACTAAGATATTTATTCGTTTCCGCACCGCTGCGTCTGATTTTAATCCCTCATCAGAGTCATCAGCATAACAGCACATTACAAACTATAACATTTATAACGACAACAACGTTTTTGTTTTCTAAGTTAATTTCTAATTTTCACCGTCGTATGTTACCGTAACCATTATTTTGCTCGCACAGTGAAAGTAGGAGCCCGGGTTCAATTACCGGCTGGTACAAGACATGATTTGTAAAAATTGTAAAATACATGTTTTAGTGAAAATATTTCGCGTCAAGAGTTTCGCTTTACACTTCGGTTTAAGTGGCTAAGTGGTCTTGAAAGCTGATGTTATTGAGTATTATCAAAACAGTGCTGTCATCATTTCAGCTTCGTGTATTCGAAATAGTGCCAGCTAATATAGATGCGGGATAAAGTAGGCGTATTGCATATGTCTGAGGTTTATCATAATCCTCTTGACCTGATACCAATTTATTTGCTGTTAGCTCAGCGTATCTTCTTTCTCCAAATGTCTGTATATCAGCTGTCAAATCAGTATTCACTACAATTCTAGCCATGTCACCCACATCAACCATCGTTTCGTTGGACTTCCTTCTTATTAGTGCCTTCGTTTGAAATCCAAGTTTATTGTGAAGGAAAGGTTTTCCAAGATAACCCGATTGAGTAATTTATTCGACCCTTCTAAATGATGCTATTCAAAGGGCGTGCCTGTCGTCATTTATCAGAGAGCTTTAGACGCCTACAATGTCTTTTGTATTTGTCCCTTAAATCGTTAGCAATCCATTTACAAATTGTCTTGTATTTAAAGGACTATGTTGATCGAAGGTTAAGCTAAGTTGGGGTCACCATTTATTACAGAACGAGACTCCTCCGTGGCTCGGAAAGCACGTTAAGCCGTTGGTCCCGGATGTCATTCGCAGATCTTTAACAGTCGTTACGGGTATTCAGATGCCCGAAATTCTGACAACCAGTCTTACCAAAGGGGTATCAAACAGAATACCCCTGACACACAGGCAGTCACTCCATGTATAACAAACAATAGTAATCAGCTGATTCCGTTTAGACTGGAAGCCGAGCCCAACATAGTTGGAAAAAAGCTAGGCAGATTGATTTAGTAAAGGACTACGGGTAGAAGGTTCAAGTATTCTGTATATTATTATAGGACATGAATAATAGCATCTACAACTTGGCGCACAAATCAACAATGATTGCTATATAATCGATGTTTCATTTCATTACATGAATCACAGTTCGCATCTCTATGAAAAACTATAGAATATTATCTTTGCAATTTGCTCCACATTTACGTATTGGTTATTTCGAATTAGGTAATATGTTAGGTAAAAAAAAATGTTAGAGGGAAGCAATGAGATTTTAGTCTTGTCCAAATCTTCCAAGAAGTATGAGGGCTATTTCGAAGATAGATGGACGGAATTGTCATCGTTATTAATTAATCAGGTACCACTCAAAACAATGAGACAAAGTAAATGGGTAATGGTTTGTCTATAATTTGTATACTGTTAAGTGCAACCTGCTTATTAACCGTTAGGTGGAGATAGTTTAATCAAAAGGAGTAGTGATGTTGATGTGTGTTAGTATATAAATAAAACTTTAAAGACCGAGAATAATAAACGTTATTTAGCACGTGTTTTGGCTAAGTATTATTCCTGTTACTGTCACACAACTGTCAAACTACAAGAAAGAGACGGGAATATATCTAAGCCAAAGTAGAGTGTTACAAGGATCTTTTGGCGCTTGAATGACATTGACAGGGGGAGCGTTCAGGATTCAGGGATGTTGAATGGGAAAAAAAGCTATTATTCCGTAAGTCAGATAATAAAAAAATATTAAACACCTACTACACGGTAGCCAACCGTGTCCCCGACAGAGGTGTCCTTGGTTGACGACCGGCAAAATTGTTTTAACCTTTCGTCGTAAACATCATATACGTGGTTGTAAACCACCAAAGTCACCTTTGTCGGGACGCGTTTGGCGACCGTGTAGCGGCGTTTTAGACACGTATTTTTTGCTTTATCACATTAATAAAAAATGCTTTAGGTAAACGCATTAAAGTTGGGGAGTGGGAGTTCGCTCCGTCACAAGTCAGTACAAAATCTACCGGGGAGTGACGTCATGCCACATTTAAACGTATTGCCTTCTCAATGCATTGCCCTAATCTATTGATTACGTACAAAAAGAAAAAATACGTGTCCAATGTCCAAAATAAGTTGGCCGTGTTCGTTCAGATTTTGGCCACGGGCCGAAAGATCCTTGTCCCATTGTACGTGGTAATATCGTATAATAATCTCGGTCTTGGCGTGTAAGACCCTATTCCTTACCTGTACCCGCCTCTCATCATCTTTAGCGCGTTGTTCCGCCTGTCTTCGGCGCCTATCTTCGTCTCTCTTCTCTCGCTGCGCTTGCGCCGCGGCGGCGTGTGCGCGCAACTCGTCCAGACGTTTTCTCTGTTCTGCCTCGCGCCTCTCGCGGGATAGTCGTGCTCGGTCTAGGGCTTCTTGCGACGCTGTTGAAAGAAAATTGGACGTTAGATTTGAGTGTTTAACTAAGAATATTTTCTGTAGACCGTACCAAAAGAAAGGGAGGAACTTCAACCTGTACTTCAATACTGTGAAGTTTTTGACTTCGTTTATGCGAATGCCTCATACCCAGTGCCTATCTGCCTAGACTTTTCCAACTATGTTGGGATCTCTTTCCTGTCTATCCAGATGGACGGAGCTAATGTCTAGTGTCCTGATAATATGTTGTGTAAAATATATTTTTGTTACGTGAACTTAAAAGGTAGAACAAAGTACCTAGCGTCAACTAGGTACTAGGAGTAGTGAACATTTGATATTTAGGTCGTTACGTCTAAAACGACAAAACCAATAGGAAATCCAATACAGCGGAACTTTTGCTGAATGTAAGTATTGGTCTTGTATTTTGTTACTATCGAATAAATACTACGTAGTGCGTCTTTAATATTTGAACCGTAACTCGATTAGGCAGAATTTCAACTGTAGCGGTTACTCCGCCACATACGAACTACGCAGCAAAGACATGACATCACACAAATCCTGCATCGCGAAGTTAGAGTTTACCGCGCGAACGACATAATATAAGACTATCCGAAATCAACTTACGGGCATTTGCCCGCCAGACATAACACCCGTTTGGTCGGAGGATCCTCCCTTTTCTATGGTGGATGAGTGAACTTTACACCCTGTTTCTCATACCACTAAGCAAGTACCTTCAAAAAGATTTTTGGACTTGCAAAACTTTGAGAACGTATGTATAAATATTTTAACAAATCTCGTTAAAAACTTGGCCCTAAGTTCCTTAAAATCTTAGCCCTCTCAATATGGCTGAGAAAGGCAACATAATTTAATTATGAACAGTCTTAAATTAATTTTGCCTTGGCTTCTCATAACAGAATTTCGCGGTTGTTTTGAAAAGCTTCCAGACCTATTACAGACTCTTATGAACCTACGCAAATAGATTTTATGATCGGTTATGGAATATTCAAGTATGGTAATAAACCTTCACAGACTCGATCGATACGATGTCGCAAATATGGCACAGCTAGTTTATGCAACCTTATGTAAACTTGAAAGCCAAACTTATCTGGCCAAGAAATAGCTTACTTTCAGGAGTCATTTTCAAGCTACTGGAAACAAAAATAAATTCTAGAACGTATTTTCTGCTGGCATTTACTTTGTCAGAACTTATTCAATGCGTTTGCAATATTACATTACTAACGGATTCGTTTGATAGCTTCTGCTTCAGATGTGGTAAGACCCAGGTGATTGCATAATTTAAAACCTACCTTTCGGAGACTTTCGTTTTTATTATTCTAGTGAGATATACAAAGAAGTCCATTAGCACCATAGTCCGACTAATTTACAGACATAACAATACATTCCATCCGCCTAATCGTCCCTTTCTCCAAGTTTGAGTGAAGACTCAATTCGATGCAGTCCACTTCTAAAGATCGCGCTTATAGCCCATAAAGAGTGATCTACGCGCTTATTCGTGCTGAGCATGTTAGAGAAAGTTTCTTACATTTGATCATAGTTTGTAACATATGAATATGAACGGCACAATTGTTTTTGGAAGGCAAGATTCAATAAAGTAACAGTGATAATATGTTATTAAGAAGAGAGCGGAGATGGAAGGTATGATAGCAAAGGCTTATTGTGCCAGTTAGATCAAATTAATGACATGGATTCCACTAAGAACCATAATCCGTTAAAGATGCTGACCTGATTAAAGTCACGTCACCTGTAGCGATCAAATGCGAATAAATATAAGCGGTTAACTGACAGCTCGGGTTAAGGCAATGTTGTTCAAGTGTCGGGTGTTAAGTGGGTGATATCTCTTGAGCGCATCCAACGCTAGCTTAACCGGTCAAGCCGGACCGAAGCCCCAGGCGCACGAAAACTCCCAATACCGTCAAGCCTCGTCGTGTCCCCGGGAACACGGTACGTTCATGCAGATTGCAGCTCTATTTATATGTAATATACGGGCTGATATGGTCTGTGGTTGGTTTTGATTTATGGTAGGATAATATACCTGTCGAATAAATCGACCATAACGTCAAAATATGCAGAAACAACTCTAAAAAAAAGTAAAAATTGAACATTTTTGGTACGGCAAAATGGCGTCCGCGCATGCGTGCCGTGCACTGCACTCCGCGTTCTATTTATTCATTTTCTATTGTTTTTTAAGTGTAAATCGACGGGAAATGGTGTTATTTCAATAATTAAGTAGTGTCGTCATCGTATATAGATAAAATTTGCACAAAATAACATCGTAATTACCTATTACGGACCCATCAAAAAATGTAAACAAACTCGGTAGTGAAAAAAGGTGTTGATGTGAAATTTTGAGTTTTGTGTGTGTTTTGTGTATGTAATCGCTGGTAAGTCATTTATTTTATATTCTTGAATAACTAATAAATAATAAAAATGCATAATACAGAAAGAAAAAGAGTTCAATATTTTTTTGTCAACTAAATAATGTTACGTAATGATACGGTTAACGATTTATTGAACTTTTTTATTTATATGTGTTTTTATTTATTATTATTGTCCGTAAATAATGGTTTTGACCGATAGTATATGTATTCATAATGTATCCTGCGAAGTTTCATGTGAATCGAACCAGTAGTTTTATTATAAATAATCAAAACAATGAACAAAGGAATTTCTTATAAGAATCTTATAAGAATGTTTATTTATCAATACTAGCGTTCGCTTACAAAGATTCTAAGTATTATAAAAAATCCTTTGTCTAATCAGGAACCCAAAACCATTAACGATAAGACTATTTACTTAACAAAAAGCTCTCAGTTTTTGTTTATATTAGCGAGCTCTTATCTCTGACGCGCCGCGATCGTGTCGCGCGGCTTGAGGGGTGTCGCAAAATCGCGTCGCGCGGCTTAACCGGTTAAGATACAATCAGCTGGCAGCATGCTGACGCACGTAAGCACGTCTAGACAAGACGAGAAAGGCCGTTTAGGAATTGTCGACAAGGCATGCAACGAAACGGTACACTACGTCATACAATTTGTACAGTTGCAAGTTCTAAACAGAAAATCTTAAAGCTAGAACAAATATCAAGAAGAACTATCAGTCCATTTGGGGCATATGTTTGTGCAACCTATAAACAATGGCGGAGTATTGGAGAAGGTTCTAGAATTGCACTGAATGACAAATCACGGGACTATTTACCATACTCAGCCTATGTTGCCACTGCTGGGACACAGGCCTCCTCTCTATGAGAGGGAGTGTCTGACTATTCACCAACAAGTGATAAAATGAAAATCGGTCTTGGAAAAATGCTAAGAACTCCTCCTTAAGACCTTTACCTAAAACTGGACCTATTGACCTTATTTAAAGGACAAAGAGCGACAGCTGTGAGGACATTAGGCCTGTAATGATAGCCTTAGCTTGCTAGACTGATAGCCCAGATCATTCAATTACCAGTTTCCTTAATTTAACTCTTGCGTGGGACATCTGCGTTAAGATAAATTGTATTCCTCTTTACGGATTGCGGAACAGTAAATCAACAGATTATGACTTGGCGTTTATAAGTTACTAATCATTAACTTCTATTATTGTGGTTCCTCCTAGGGAACTATTTAGTGCAGCTTACATAGGTTTATATCCCAACGATAATTTGAAAATGAGTTGTTTCTGCGAGTCATTCAGCCATTAGAAGTTTGTCAATGGAAGCCCAACTTCGGGGTTATGGAAATGGCAACTTAACATCTTGGGTTATAAGGACACTTTTGTGGCTTTCAAACTAAACTTGGGAACATCTATTATTTCCGTTCAGCGCGAGGCTGGTCTGTGTTTGCATTTATATGAAAATGAAATGATAATTAGCAACAGTGTTCATTGTGGATGTCCCTGTCTAGAACAATTTTGGAATGTTTTCTAATGCTGTATTATTGCGACAACTCTGAATTATAATGACTTGACGTGACTATAAATTAACTTGCAAAGCGATAATTGAAAATAGAAATGAAGGTATCAAAGAACAAGACAAAATACGGTGGCGCCATTTGCATTAGTTATGATTCAGTAAGACTGACTACAGCAAGAATGTGCAAAAACAGACTACAAGAAGGCTCTATGGGAATAGAATGCGATTTTATTAGCATTAATACATCTACAACTCGTAATACGGCAATTCTATTATTAGGAGTTCCATTGACATTCTGCGAAGACGTTTTCGTCGAATTATTACATCAAGTTATGCCACTTAATTAAAAATACTCCGGCATTGAGATAAAGAAATGAATGGAACTGAGCAGGAAAGAAATGGCTCGCGTAAACGAAAGAATGCCGGTACCGTCTTTTGTAATGGAAGAAACGGGATGCGAATGGCGATATAAATACTTAACAATAAAAAAGCGATGACAGCTAATAAAAGATACTAGGAAGTTCTCCTTGATGATGAAACTGAATAGAAGAATACAACAAAGGTGAAATAAGTTATAAAGATTCACAGAACATAAAGGAGCCACTATATGTTTTCTCTTAGCTAGGAAAATTGGTCGAACATCGTAATTTCCTCAGCCAGAGACGTCTGTAGTTCTAGTTGGGAAGTTCAGAAAAGTGGGACAAACTTGTCGAGTACAGCTAAACCGGCTCACTAAATTGAGTTTAACGCAATTTATTTCAAAGTTACACTCAAGCGCTTAACTTTAATTGAGATATCTGCAAATGACGAAGTCGGTAAGTTTGGACTATTTGTTATTAGGGAGGGTAAATGGAGGAAAGTACTTTGGTAGTCAGTGAGAAGAACAGCAATGAGGGACCTTGGTATATCTTCAAGATGAAGGGATTCAAGACTAAGATATAAAACAAGATGAGCTTACACATTATACCGTACAGCTTTAAATAGGCCTCCTTACACACAGGTTTTCTTACAATAATACTATGAATGGAAGTTTATTCACGTATGAACTGAAAGGCAACAAAATCCGTGTCAAAAGGATAGCAGCCGTGCAAAGGTTCTTGGTAAAGAAGCCACGTGCGTAAAAGGACTGTATAGGATGAACCTGGACACTTGCCCTACATTCCTTCAATTACCAATTTAGTTTTCGAGACAACTGTTGCATTTCAAAGACAGGTAGTACCCCAATTGTCTGCCCCAAATTCAAGGCAGGTTATTGCACCCATATTTATCGACTACACAAATTACATAACCAATTCGATGGCCCACTGACATATCAAACGTAACACATACCAAACCCTTAAAGCGTTGACTTGACCCAATTAATTCAAAATGCGTACTAGTGCGTACACGTCACGCAAACAAATGTAGAGTAATCAATAATATAGTGAATGAGTGTTTGAATCAATTGAATGCAGGATCAATAGAGTTAGTAAATAGTGCGACGTCATAGGAAAGGAATGCAGTGGTCTAACACTTACTAGCTCGAGGTATGTAGCCGCACTCGGAATCTGGGCAGATATTAGAACAGCTTCTGCTATTGGGAACTTGAAGCGGTTAGATAATATACCTATCACTGAAATAACTAACATCACATCGACTGAATGCTCGGCTATGAATTCTAGGAACGTGATACTTCGATAATTTGATTTTATAGTAATCAGTTTCAATTTATAGCTCGGAGAGCTTTGATTCGCCAATTGATTCAAAGATTCAAATAGAAATCCAACGAACATCAATAGCAAGTTACCAATATTATTACCGCAATTAATGTAATCCCTTCAAGAGGAAACACTACAAAACACTCGAAGTCCTTTAAAGAACTGCTCTCTCACGCGATATTGATTTCCAAAATATTATCTTTGTCAAACATCACGAACAGCCCAATAAAAGTTCCGTATGCGTGATGCCAGATCGTAATGCTTAAGCAACGGGTAATGTTATATAAAAACACGAGAACACCAAGGTTTCTCCAGAGCACTCCATTCGATCCACTTTTACTGACTAACAATAATATAATGGCTAGTTTTTGTCCACAGACGGCTGTGGTAATATCTAGATCGCAATGTTCATAAAAAAGTGTAAAGATATTGCTCTTGGCGACAAATTAGATACTCAACCACTCCTTAAAAAACGATTGAATGGGACTAATCAACAAATTCGTCGAGTCCAAACTAACTGAGGTCAACGTATCGTATCAAACTACTTGAAACTTGAGTTATTGCTTGTTAATTGACAGATATAATTGGTCTCGAATTTCTAAACAAAATATGCGCAAACACCGAATTGGTTGTAGGCGAGACTGTTTCTAATTTAAAACAACGAGCAGCAGAAAAGTTTCAATAAAAAAAAATACGTAACATATTTGATTATAAACACTTAAAAACGTTACGTGATTAAATCTTAAATTCTCATCACTTGAACTTACAATAACAAAATTCCTATCTAAATCCCAACAAAGACATGACAGATGTTTTCCTAGATTACAAGATTAATATGGCGTTGTTGAGTGGGCGTATTTATGGAATCCGTGATGGACTTAGTCATAATGAGCTGATCTCGGCTGACATCACATCTGAGGCTGACAATAATGCTAGACAGTTAGCGAATAAAGTTCAGTGCGTGATTAGAAAGGTCGTAGGACCCCTGATTCTGGAATGTCAATATGGACGGTGAACGTTGATAAATAGCCGCATAAATAAACAGTTACCGTAAGTTTCCTAGCTGTCAGAATCGTCTGCTTGTGGCAGAGAACAATAGATTATATCATTCATAACCAAAGCGGACCCATTAATACCAATTTAAAAGGATTTCTACAAATCTACAAGTTATTACAGAGAAAATGTAAACAGATGTTGATCAAAGCTTTCATCAACTAGCCATTTACAGGTTAGTAGCAATAATCCCTAAACCAGCCATTAATAATTTCAAAAAGAATATAGACGAAAGACGAAAGCATTTTGTAGGTTTCCAAAATATCGCGCGTGGGAGTCAAACACACTTTAAAGAAAATATAAGACTTAGAATCGATCAATGGCTTTAATGCCGAAAATAGGACAACTTTGATATTTCGATGTTATAAAATATAATATCTAAAATATCTGGTCAAGCTCTGCTCGGGTGAAAATATAAACATATAGTCCAGGTACACCAACGTTTTATCAGATTATCTCTCATATATCTCATATCTGAGACCTAGCTAGATCGATTTTTCACCCCCGTAACGTAAATCCCTAAATTGCAACTTTCATCGAATTCGTTGGAGCCGTTTCCAAGATTCAGATTATATATACAAGAATTGCTCGTTTATAGGTATAAGATATTGGCGATATTTTAAGTCTTCAGGTTTAAGATTAATTACGGCGATTTAGCATTCACAATATTGGAAATCTACTTATTAAATTCAAAGAAATCTTAGTTCCAGAAATACTGATTCGGTTAAAACCCAACAGGTATCAAGTAGGTAAGTACTAAGAAAATATGTTAGGAAACAAAAGATTGAGAGGAAAATAAAACGTATTTCTTCCACATTCATTACTAGTCAAGTTGAAGGCGACATTGCTCAGTGATTACATACTCGCTGAGCGGAAGACAATTGCCAATAACACAAGAATTTATAATGCCGGAAACGTGGCTAGATCGTATATGATCGTTACGATAAGTAAAAGTGGTGATTTTGTTAAGAAAAAAATGTAAAAAGCAAATGAGACAATGCATGATGAGGAACAGAATGAAAGTGATTCGTTTACATTGTCTGCCGATCTGGTGAATAATTCTAAAATTGGCAACGAAAACTGGGGAAACTCTTAGATTGGAGTAGAAATTCTGCCGAATAGATGTCGATAGACCCATAAGATTAGGTATCGCCTATGACGTAGGTAATACTATTGTCGTATTATCGATGTGAATGCGAATTCGTGCATCACCGGCCTAGTAATTTGGAAAATGCCCAATATTTAGATCAGATATGCAAATTAGTTGAACCCGACTGCACGACTCAGAAAAACGTAGGGCATGATTTGCAGATTTTGAAATATTTCCAAGTGTGCTAGAAATTAGACATGCGTCGTTAGTTTAACTGCGCATATTGCGAGTCAGATGTAGCAAATATATTACAGATACAATGATGGGAATAAACGATGGACCTAACCTATCTCTATTTACGTTGCAATCTTTAAACTTGACATGCAACTGGCGCATGACAATGGAGATTCATTATTAATTGTTTTGCAATTAAAACTGTCCCAACATTTTTTCACTTGTGTGTGTTCATTCACATTGCTTGCCCAAAATGGCTTTAGATTCAGCAAAAAGCCTTTCTTCATTTACAGGAAGCGTAGAATTCGTCAACCATCTCTAATCTTGTGCACTTGAGAACTTACTGCGTCAGTAAGTGGAGTTACCGTAGCTGAATTTTGGGCCAAACATATTTGAACTTATTGCCATCGGTCTGCTAATGCTGTGGCAGCACCTGCGTTTATCGTGACAAAGCTTCGCACAGTGATACGATATACGCAGATGTGACCAACCCTTATCGGTTATCGTCGTGATAGTTCGGGCTGCGTAGCATTTATCGCCGGGGTGGCGGTACATAATAAATGTGGTGAAGCCGATAATGTGACCACCGCATTAGCGCGATAACTTTTTAGCGACCAAAATATACGAAGCTTCGGCACACATTACTTTGTCACGATAAACGCAGATGCGGCCGCAGCATAAGAGGATGAATTAATCAACTAGATTTTTGCAAATTAATTTGACATTACCAGAGAAATCCTAGTAGCTTCGCTCTTTCTGAAACATTTGGACTTGCCACAGAACGTCAAGCATTCAATAGGAGAGTCTTCATGAATTCCGATTAAATTGACCGGTAAGGAAGTAACAATAACAAAACGCTCTACAAAATATTCCTTCCCAGCATGCTTCTCATATCAGATATCAGATCAATAGGTATAATGTTTACCCTGTTTATCAAACACAATCTAAATACAACTGATAAGCAAGATGAAAGGAATGCACTTGCGTAAGTGTACTAAGTATTTTTCGTTATAAACAGGCAGAATATAATGTAATGGCAAATATAGATTGGCTTATCTGATTTGAAGATTGGAGTGGACAACGTGTGGGAAATCATGTAGGACAAACTGGCGTGTAAAAGAGGTTAGTATTGACGACTAGATGTCTGGGCAGCTTTTAGAGCGGTTTCAGTTTAGAAACAAGAATTTTGGCTGATGCAGACTTAGTGCGGATTTCACCAATAAAATTGAACACGTTCAGCATATCTAAACGCGTTCAAGAGCTGTCAGTGTACAATATTCCATAACAATTTTGACACTGACAGCTCTTGAACGTGTTTTAGAAATGATGATCGCGTTCAGTTTTATTGGTGAAATCAGCCGTTTGTAGCTAAACGCTCATTCAAATGACGTATTTAGTCACCGGAAATCGTTTTTTACAAAGATTTCCATATTTGATATCATTTCAATCTCATTTTTGAGGAAGTCTTTTGAAGCAAGAGTTTTGACTGAAAGGGCAGTAGCTAAATGCTAATTAAAATTACGTTATCAGTCGCCGGAAGGTCAGTTTTCTTACAAAGTTTTGGTTATTGAGGTCGACTGTGTGCGTGCCTTTTACGAATCAATAATGCAGAAGGTTAGGGTTGCTAGCACGTGGGTTTTACAGAATGTATTATAATAATTTAATCAATGAGTGTTAAATACTTATTACAGGTGGGACTGCCCCTTATGTATGTGATGTCATCAAAGTCAAGCATTATATTCAATTAAGTATTTTATGATATTAGTGCCACGTTGGTGTCGTGGTCGTAAACGCTACTGCTGAGCATGAAGTCGTAGGTTCGATTCCCGGGTCGGGCGCAAAGTGTTATTGGGTTTTTCCATTTGGAATTTCTCAGTAGCATCCCAGAATCTGGATTTGTGCCTGGTTGTTGGCAATAGGCTCGCCCCCTGTTACATGCGACTTTGGCGAAATGTGGGTGTACTATAGGTACACCTCTGCCTAACCCTTCGGGGATGACAAGCGTGATGTTATGTCATGTATGTTTTTGTTCACTAGGCGACCATCACAGCTTCAATGCTTATTAAAACCAAATAGTAGCTTAGTTAAAAATCTCGAAGAATCCGTGTCTAACATTCTGTGCCTACACTAGCTTCTGCCCGCGACTTCGTCTAAATTAAAGATTATTTAAACCATGTTTTACTCTAAACAAAAGGCAACATCTCTGGTTAGAACATTTTGTAAAACACAAGACATGTTCGACATTTAGTTTTTTTTTTGTAGAAAAACCATTTCATTCAAACTACCGTTCTTGCTTTAGTTCAGCATAACAATCTACACAACAATCACGCAATCGAATCAAGCACGCCCTTTTGATACGAGATCCATCTATCTGCTGACCTCGACAAGTGTTGCTTAACCGTTACTAAACTACGTCTACACCTAATCAACGGCTGCTGGAATGTAGCTGTAGCAAGCATTATTATATGGAGATAATCAGTACTTTAGGAGTTCAATGGAGGCCAGATGACGATTCAATGATTTTGCAGGAGGCTGATGACAGAGAAATCTAGGATCTTCGACATAAACTGAACGCGATCAGCACAACTAAAACGCGGTTAAGAGCTGTCAGTGTCATCTTTGGTGTGGAATATTGACACTGACAGCTCTTGAACGCAGTTTATATTTATTGATCGCGTTCAGTTTCATTAGTGAAATTGGCACTAAGAGAAGCTGTGCGCTTCGAATATGATTGTTGTCATAGACTTGACACCTCTAGACAAAACTTTGGTGGTATGATATTTGCTGCTTGTGGGACATTGTGCGCTAATCAAAATGCAGTGTAGCGAGAGCGCTGTGCGAAGTGATGAGTAGAGACCCATCACTTCAGGATTTGCGAATTCGATACTCGTTCATTTAGCATCTACTTCGGGGTCCAGAGTCCGAAATCGGAATTCAATTCCAGAGGTCAAGGACGTACTAATGAGCGAACCTTCAAACAAAATGAACGTTGGCAATACGCCCGAAGACCCAAATTTATGACAATATTTTACTTAATTGCTTGTACACAAAATGAAAACTTTTACGACCTCGCTCAGTTGGTCAAGTGGCCTATCCTCTGCCCACCAATGGCCACGACCGTAGAAAGTGATATAATTATTAATTTAGAGAAGAATTACCCAATGGCAGTGGGCGATGACATCAATATATTATGTTGCATCCGTAGGAAGGTTGCATCCGAAATCGCCTACACCTTAATGCCACGCAATAAAGACTATTTTTACTTGCAGAATTTTCATGGAAACTTAATCTAGTTAGTCTTGAAAACATTTTCACAATTCTTAGAGAAAAACGATTTAGTTATGCGAAAATGTATTTTGTTTCGGTGACATTAAAATTCATATTGGTTTGGACCTTGGGGAGATTGAACTGCAGTGGCATTTACTAAAATGTCTCTGTCAATGATTTTATTGAACAGTTGATTATATTTCAATGTACTGTGCTGTTGATTGATGATCTCATACTCACTACATTTTAATTAAAGTTCATGTTTAATCAAAACAATGACAGCTACACTATTGGGTTTAAATAGTCTTTGCTGATATGAGTATTTATCAATTTAAAGAGTATTTCATATTGTTGTAAATAAATCTATACTCTATTATACTTACTATTAATTTTTTTAATAATATAAAGCTGAAGAGTTTGTTTGTTTGTTTGTTTGAACGCGCTAATCTCAGAAACTAATCTGGTCCGATATGAAAAATTATTTCAGTGTTAGATAGCCCATTTAACGAGAAAGGCTATATATCATCACGCTAAGACCAATAGGAGCGGAGCACCAATGAAGAATGTTTCAAAGACAGGTTTTTTTAGCGTTAGCACAAAGTAACTATTCGACGCGGACGAAGTCGCGGCACAGATTATTAATCTGTGGTCGCGGGCAGAAGCTAGTTTATAATATGATAACAGTCTGCCAGACCAAGATGAAGTGAAGATGAAGGGACAAGCTTGTCAAAAGGACTGGCCTGCATAGGCAGAAAACGGAAGGGTGTAGAAAAGGGAAAGAGAGGATTTTGACTTGATACAGACTAGATAGATTATATGGTACATTCAATTTATTATACTACATTAATTAATTTATTATGTTAATTCATTAGATCGGACACGCACTTCCCTGTCTTTCATATTCAAGCGTATGGCACTCGTGGGTTGCAGCTGAAAATCAGCGTCAGGTTGCACACTTTGTGCTGCCATCTAACATCATGCTGAGCTGAGGCCCTTTTGGCATTATAATAATTGTTTTCTGTTTTTGTTTTTTTTAATTATAAGGTGTTTTGTTTTTATTGTAATGCCAATAAACGCATTTTTCTTTCTCTATGGTCAGAGTTTGAGCTTTTCTGTAGTAACAGTGCAAATGTTGTGACTACAGAGATGATGACTGAGGTTGCCACCAATCGATCGACCATCCATTGACCATCGAACCATCATCGATCGACGTACTGATCTATTCTACCGTCGATCGCCGATCGATCGATTGGTGCTAATAGAGAAGTATGGAAGAAAAAAGCATTGTGCGCCAACCCCAATTAAATTGCGATATGAGCCAGAAAATGATAATGTTGATGAGTGCAAATTACCTTACCTATAACTTTTGAATAAATAAACCAATTACTTAAGCAACTAGATTTCTGTACCAAAGACATAAAAAACATTAAATTTGTTACTAACTAATGACCTTAATTAAATGTTTATAGAAAGGTGTTATTATCATTACAATTACGATTAAAGTTTTAAACTATCAAGTTATTCATTTAAATTGGATCAACAACTAACACTCTGTTAGGTTTAAATTAATTTAATTCAAGATACCATCTTGCGTTCAACCAAAAAATTGATTTTATAATACAAAACAGTTATTACTTAGATGGCTCAACCAGATAACATAGAAACAATCACTTTCTAACTTGTTTTATGTAAATATTTCATGTTTTCAGTAAATATTGCATACTTGGACTAGGTTGCAAGGTAAAATAACCTCTATCAATCAGACATAAAGGTCATTGTCCTATGTAAACAAGGTGTGCTACCACAGTAGTCAGGTGATTCATGCATTAATTATGTATTTATGATGTCAATAGTTTCTTATAGACATTGGTTTGTTTCTTAAGGTGTTTCCTGAATGTAAAAATGATGGCAAATCGGTTAGGATGGTATTTTCCATGGTGAATATTTAAAATTGCCTACAAATTAAAGTTAAAAGTAAAAGAGAATATTAGTGAAAAATATATAAATCTTCTACCCAAATATCATAATCATTCTATAATGTTCCCACTGCTGGGACACAGGCCTCCTCTCTGCGAGAGACATAGCTGTAATTCACCACACTGCAGCGTGTTCGAATATATGCTTCTGTTTTTTTACAATGTTTATTTCACTGTTTTGAGAGCAGTGTTGTTGAAATTATTTACACACAGAAAAGTTTGTGCATGAGCACAACCTTATAATCACCAAAATTCGTGAGCAACAACTTAATACAGTATAGAAAAATATGTCTTAATAGAAAAATAGCAAGATCACCATGCTTGGCAAACAAGATTAATGATAGCAGAAAATATTATCAAAGGCAACAAGTCTGCTCTATGAAAAAATACCTATACTTTTACTAGGTATGAATACACCACACTGGGAAAAGTGAATTTTTGCATTTATTTACCCTTTGCTCGTTCATAGAGGAAAGAGTGAACTGCAACAGCGGGATTTTTGTCTGAATATTAAATTAATTAATTCCTCTAGGCCCTGGAAAAACGGATGAGTATCCAATAGACATTTTGGTTCTGGTGAATATGAGAGCGATATATTCAGTATTCGGACTTTGAATTTTTTAAACCTAATGCCCATTTTTACCTTCACTAAGTGACACTTAAATGAATCCCTAAATAAAAGTGTACTGTTGGATTTTCAGAGCTAGGTTCTACGCTGAGAGGTGAAAATCCAATAGTGCACTTTGATTTTGGGATTAATATAAGTGTCACTTAGTGCCAGTGAAAATGGGCATTAGTTTGTTTCCATACCTGCAATTTGTGTTACAAAAATAAAGTATTATATTATCAAGAAGTAAGAAACAAGCCATAATCAAGCAAAAAATATCAAATGCCTTCAAATAATTGAGCAACTTTACACAGGTGTTACAAAATAAAGATAACATTCACAGGACCATTTCGATAAACCAAATAATTGACAGTATTCATACTAATTTGCATACAGACTTAACAATATGGTGTGAATGCTTTGAATATTTATTCAGCATTTCAAATGATAAATCATTGAGTAAAATACTCTTTTGGATATATGGCTCCTACTCCTACACTGTATTTTAATGAGAAACATTTATGGAGGCAGGTTGAGAATATTATTCTATGTATTAACCTTGGACTATTGATTGTGCAAGCAA
The DNA here is from genome assembly GCA_948150665.1 of Conistra vaccinii. Lineage (NCBI taxonomy): Eukaryota > Metazoa > Arthropoda > Insecta > Lepidoptera > Noctuidae > Conistra > Conistra vaccinii. The sequence continues at coordinate 17,140,717 of OX411338.1, read as the reverse complement.
TATAAAAGAGCAAATAATTATTTAAATATCATCGGTCTCCTGCCCTTATCCCAATTTTTTTGGGGTTGGCGCAACATGTCCCTTTCTTCCATACTTCTCTTTTACTAGTCACCCCCTTTCTAGCCCTATGATCAGTCACACAGTCCATCCATCATTTCTTTGGTCTTCCCCAACCAATAATTATTTAAATATCTGCTGATAAAATTAAATTTTAACAGACACAAGGAAAAGAATTGCAGGAAAAATCTGAATTGTTACTGAATGTTTTTCACAATCAGCATTATTATGGAACAAATAAATAAGAATTTTAATTTATCCTAAATCATCATTCTCCTGCCCTTATCCCAATTTTATTTGGGGTCAGCGCAACATGTTCCTTTTTTCCATACTTACTCCATACGACTCTATTAGTCGTCATCTCAGTAGTCACCCCCTTTCTAGCCATATCATCTTTCACACAGTCTTGCCATCGTATCTTTTTATCCTAAATGGTACTGGTATTGGTTGATGGCAATAGGCTCGCCCTCTATTACATGGGACTTATTGGCGAAATGTGGGTGTACTTGCTACAGGTACACCTGCCCAACCTTTCGGGGAGACAGTGATGATATGTTGGTATTGAACCATTGTTAGGCAGGGATGAGAGAAATGCAGACCAGGGAAGGAAGGCACAATATGAAGGAGTCCAATACTCAGCAGGGTAGAACAGCATCCTAATAGCATAACACTTACAAACACAATCTGAATTATTTTGAAGGATATTGCTAACTCATTGCTTCATATGTTCGAAAAATTGTTGGCTCAACAACGTAAATGACACAATGAATGTTGTTTAACCATCAAAATTAAAGACATTGCTACAGTAAGGGTGAATTGATGAGACTGAACACATTCAGCACATCTAAACCCTGTTCAAGAGCTGTCAGTGTCAAAATTGTTATGGAAAATTGAGACTGACAGCTCTTGATTGCGGTTTAAGTGCTGACCGTGTTCAGTATCATCGGAGAAATCCGCACTAAGTTGTTACGCAAATACTATGCTTATGAAAAGGATTATTAACAGTTTAACTCACATGCATGACTTGGAATTGTCGAACAGAGTCCTTAAAAACTTTAAGTTTCATGATTGGTTGAGTCCAGATAATCTTACAAGTTTATTTAAAATCGTAGAATCATTTTCAGTCAAACGCATGAAGTTTTCATGTTTATCTGTATAGGAAAAACCCATCAGGTCAGGTTTAGTGTCAAGGCTCTATGAATAAGTACAGCAACAACAAACAGTCTATGAAACAATCTATGAAATCTATGACTTAACTTAATTATTGCTGGCAGCATGTACTGTTAGTACTGTTCTAGCATTCAATGTTGTACAGCGATGCACTCAGTAGATGACCCTGACAGTGGATATGTCACATGTAGACCATATGAATGTCAATACATTATTTTAGATGACTTTGTCACATTATCTGCATCAACAAATACTAATAAATTACCTTGCTGATTATCATGCTAAATGGCAAATTTTATTTCACCCTTATCCAAGTATAACATTATCAGTATTTAGGTACGTTCTTATTGCCGTAATACCAGCTAAAAGTTTATCTTTTATCAAAGGTAGATTACTACTTCTCAGGACCTTGTTATGATGAAAATGTTCATTTCCAATGCAATTCAGACTTATTACGTACAGATACAGCTGTGATAAGATAAACTGGTAGAAAGTTTGCCGCAATGTACGTGTAAAATAATGTAATATACAGTAAAACGTCCGCGTTACTAATCATTTAATATGACTCAAATTACACATCATACAACCAACGTATCATTGCATTTACGTCATATACGAGGAATTCCTCATGAACAATCCTCCTGAAAGTAAAATAAAACGCCCAAATAACGGTATAAATAAAGCTAACATAACAAAAACTAAGTTATGTACGGCACTGTGACATTACGGAGGCCTAACGTTTTTGGAGACATTCTCGGCCAACTATTACCGTCTGGCGAGCGTTTTTCTAATTATAGAACATACCACGACGTGAAAAAGACGTCCAAATATAGGTAAAAAACAAAACACACGATTGTGAGGATAGTATCACACTTCGGACATTCTCGAAAGCGGTACACGAGCCCACTACGTGGGGCCACGACACGGTTTAGGGTTAGACAATTTTTCAATCACATTTTAACACTAGAACGCCACATTTCAACTATAATTGCACATATACCTTTACTTTCAGCGGTTTCGGTAATATCTTTCACGTCATCAACCATCTTGCTGGATGACAGTCACTCACTACACACTTTTTATTCGAACATATTTCGAAAACTCATACTTTGGTTCACTATTTTCAGCCAGCCAGCCAGCGAGCGATCTATACGACGACACTTCGTTCCGTTCACTGCCAACGACGACGTAAGACGTAAGCGATGGCGAACAACCTTCACACCGTTTGTTGAATTATATCGATGGCGTCATCAGCTCCAGTAGTTTACGATAAAACAGCAAATTAAATAATTATTGTTTCTCTGAATTTAAAATTTAATAACAGCTGATTTATAATTCGAGTTTTAATCTAGGCATAAAGATTTTTTACAGAGTCAATGAAGAGTTTAAAAAAAAAAAGTCGGCAGATATTCTCGTCAAGTCACAGACATAATTTTAATTTTATAACAACTTGATGAAATGAATTGACTTTTTACAAATACAAACCTTTCTATAAATATAATAATGTATTCTATTAAAAATTCTAATTTTTTCAATAGAAATAGTCAGTCAAATTTTTATGAGCATAAAAGTGGTTCTTGAGCGCCATCTATATAAAAAAACTAACAACTTGCTTTAGATTTTCAGCGCCATCTGTGAGTATAAGTTTGAACTTATAAAGCTGTCTACGGCTTTGAACCACGTACCACACGTCGTGTATTGTACACCGGTTCACAGAAAACTAATATAACTCTCCTCTAAAACAACAGATGGCAGCACTGGGCAGCATAATCCCCTCCCGTAGGTTTTTCAGTATTTCCAGTGGGGACCTGTAGAGAAAATCATCTATCTTAGCCCTCTGATCCAGAAAATCGATGTCATCTGTGGGTATATTATCTGTCAGAAGTGAAACCAGCCGAACCAGCCTGGTACCTGTGTGTGTAATTTAGTACCTATTCTAGTAAAATGAGACGAGTGGAGTTGTAGGAGGTATAAGGTACCTACTTATCGATTTTCTTCTTTTTAGTTTTAAATACTTTGGTATTGGTGGACGACTTACCGAAAGTAGTCAATGGGTCAACTTGCCTACTTTTTGCTGATGACCTAAAGTTGATTCAGGTAGGTAGTGAAAGATAAGTCCGAACATGACATACTGCAGCGGGACTTAGATCGAGTCACCAAGTGGAGTCAGGAAAATAAACTTTATTTCAACGTGGAGAAATGTTCTATCCTTACATTCTCTCGCGCCCGTTCCCCACGTCATCATGAGTACCACATTGAAGGTAAGCCGCTGCAGCGCGTCATGGAGGTCAAAGATCTGGGCATTCATTTTACCAGGGATCTGCACTTCCGCAAGCATGTTGTAGAGGTTTGCAAAAAGGCATACCGCAATTTGGGGTTTGTTTTGCGGCAGGCAAATCAATTCACTAACATGAGTGCCTTAAGAGCCTTGTACGAAGCACTTGTAAAGAGCCATTTAGAATACAACTCGGCTATTTGGAGTCCTAGTGAAGCCAAATACAGTACGATGCTGGAGCGAATACAAAACAAATTTATTAGGTTTATGTATTTGAGGTTACATGGAGTATATCCGGGATACCCATTGCTGTATCTTTAGGGGTATGAGGAACAGGGTGTAAAGTTCACTCATCCCCCATAGAAAAGGGGGATCCTCCAACCAGACGGGTTGTTATGTCTGGCGGGCAACTGCCCATATGTTGATTTCGGATAGTCTTATCTATGTTATTCGCTCAGTAAACTCTAACTGCGAGATGTAGGAATTGTGTGACGTCATGTCTTTTTGTTTCGTAATTTTTGTATGTGGCGGTCTAACCGCTACATCACTCCCCTCCGGAGACCGGAGGTCGATAGTGGGCTGAGTCTTGGATCTTGCGATGCTTCACAGTGCCAGCTGTGGTTCCAGTGAGTCGGAACCGGGTGCCGCATAGTTCACGGTGAGTCGGAACTGTCTGCGGTGATTCCCCAGTGAGTCGGGGTGGCGCTGCGTCGTCATCCAGTGAGTCGGATGTGGTACAGCGCCGGGTTTTGGCTGACTGCTTGCGTCGACCAGGAGAGGGTAGAATAGGCTCTGCTTGTGAGACCGGCCGGAAGTGCAGGTGCTGTGCCAAGGTTGCTGATGAGGCTGAGGGTGATGACCAGGAATGCGCGTTCGCTGCATGCTGGTGGTCAGGATACCCGTTGATGCCGTGGGTGCTGGCTGGCTGTGTGACTCGCCTCACGAAAGCTTGCGGGAGTGATGATGATGACGTCACGCTGAAGTAGTTGCACGAAGGCTGCGTTGACGATCCTCCAACCAGACGGGTTGTTATGTCTGGCGGGCAACTGCCCATATGTTGATTTCGGATAGTCTTATCTATGTTATTCGCTCAGTAAACTCTAACTGCGAGATGTAGGAATTGTGTGACGTCATGTCTTTTTGTTTCGTAATTTTTGTATGTGGCGGTCTAACCGCTACATATCCAACCTTATTTATTTTAGGAATGGTTGGATATTGCAAATTAGAGATTAGGCGGGAACTAGTACTAGCCACATACTTGTTCCATGTAATGAGGGGTAAAATTGCAAATTTTGCCATACTGCAGTCAATCCAACTGTGCGTACCGGATGAGTACTCGTATGAGAGCAGGCGGCGACGGCCGCCGCTGCTGGTGGTGCCGACCGCGCGCACCAATCTGCTTCAGCGCGCACCGCTGACACGCGCGCTGTGTACGCTCAACAGGGTGGCAAATACAATTGACTTGTTTTCTTGTTCTCTGAACGATTTTACTTTGGCGACCTCTAGGGTGTTATGTTACACTTAATTAAATTAAATGTAGTTGTTATGTTTGTTTAGTTTATTGTGAATTTTGTTTATAATGTAGTTTTTTATCGTTTTTATTTAATTTAGTCTATTAGTGACTAGGAACTATGGAAATTTATATGTACCTAGACTTAACTATCGCATTAGGGCAACCTGTAATGATAGATTTAAGGTGCTGTTAGGTATAATAAATAAATAATAAATAAAAATAAAATTGATTCAGTAGATAATAAATATGGTGCGTGTACCTACGTTACATGGAAACAGACTAAAATTATAAACAAATATTGGTGTAACAAGCGTAACGAAGCGTAGGTACTTACTTACACATAATAGCTGTTTGGAAACTGTACAAGCACACTGTGAAGGTTTCTACTTGGCATAATTAATGAAGAAAATATATTAGCCAGGTATGTATGTATACCAACCTAACGCCAAATGAATTTATTCCCGAATGGGCAAACATAGGTGGTATGTAAAAGACCTTAGGTACCATTTTTTTGACAATAAAACGCATATTTTTTCTTTTTGTTTGCGCCGGAAGCTGAGGGCGCTATACCAGCCGTTTACCGCCGATTTCTCCAGACGTTCTTATATCATTGACTTTACCTCTGCTGTAGCGCGTGCGGCTTGCCTTAGTATTGCATTGTGTGGTGTGTGGCGGCATCTACAACATAATCAGCCTATGTTCCCACTGCTGGGACACAGGCCTCCTCTCTGTGAGAGGGAGTGGGCCGTAATCTACCACGCGGGCCCAGTGCGGGTTGGTAGATCTACAACGCCACATCCGAACTACACATGAAACCTGACTTCACACAAATCCTGCATCGCGTAAGCAGACTGTACCTCGCGATCGGTCAGCATAGTAACTTCCCGACATCAATCGTTGGGCAGTTGCCCACCAGACACGACACCCGGTCGGAGGATCCTCCTTTTCCATAGAGGATGAGTGAACTTTGTACCCTGTTCCCCATGCCTCTATAAGAGTATTATTTATTTACGTTAAAATCGCGGATAGAACCTGCACCCTAATTACGTAATACACGATCAATCAGAATATGAATCGTTTTGAAACAGATTGCTAATCCATTGCTTCAAAAGTTCTAAAATAAAATTCTGCTCAGCAACGTAAATAACGCAATGAATGTTGTTGAACTGTCAAAATGAAACAAATTAATCGTCATCGTTTACGAAAATGTGTTGCGTAGGTAATAAGACAGGTAGCTGGATGCCGCTGGCACAAGAAAAGAGGGGGCTATGACCAGCAACGGGTGAACTGGGGCTGGGGCTATGTATGGATGATGATGATGATGTATTAAATAATTCAAACTCAAACTTAAAGCATTTATTTCGGCACTTTTGAATTGTCAAGGGGTCGGTCAGTCAGAAAGATGAAGCTAGTTGCCCATTCCAAAGAGTAGTAGTAGGTTTCTATGGAGAAGAACGGGCAAATAATTGTAGTATTTTTAATTTATTGGTTTTTGTAAATAATTTCATCACCAGTGCTCTCATCGTGAGTTTCTGGATCTAGGGGAAGACAATTATGACGGAGTTTATGAAATTCTTTCATGTTTTTCCAAATGATGCATACATTGTCTAATCGCCTATTTTGTTAAGGAGGTAAGTACCTACCATAACTAATTAGGTATAATATTTTATTTGGAAATCATCACATAACCCTAATGAACATGCGATTTAATTGCAAAATAAAACCACGTTTGTTTAATCATTAGTTATTTAGGTACTTACCCACCGCGTATAAGGTAAATGCAGCACAAGCAGTGGTGGCGAATGGTAACAGCGGCAACTTACAAGTTAGGTATCGGTCGTAAGGTTTAAAACTTCAAACCCTGACAGACGCTTTACTTTGGGTAAATAATTTCATCACCACTGCTCTCAAAACGGTGAAGGAAAACATCGCGAGGAAACCGTCCTAGAACCAAAAAATTCGATTTTTTTTGGGCCCGCGTGGTGGAATTCGGCCCAATCCCTCTCACAGAGAAGAGGCCTGTGTCCCAGCAGTGGGAACATTACTTATAAGCTGATTATGTATGTTGTGTAACAAATGCTAATGTTTCATACTACTGAAAAACATAGAGTGGAGGTTCCAGGCTGAAAACTATCTGGTAGGTATTGCTAATAATACGGGTGTTACGCAGACGGTTGAACATACGAAAATGACGGATCCGTGGGGCGTCCTGCTACGTGATTATTATACACACGGATTTTTATAAATGACGTTTTTATAAATGACGATTTTATAAATGACGTTTTTATAAATGACGTTTTTATAAATGACGTTTTTATAAATGACGTTTTGAAATTATATTCTTAACTAGCTGCGTCCCGCGGTTTCACCCGCGTAAAGTAGTTTTATCTTTGAATCCCAATGTTCCCGTGGGAATATCGGAATAAAAAGTAACCTATTTTATGCCCAGTGGCCTCAGCTATCTTCTAGTGAAAGTCCCGTCCAAATCGGTCTAGCCGTTTCGGAGATTAGCCGGCACAAACAGACAGACAAAAAAAATAATTAAATTGTGTTTTTGTTGTATGGATCGTATTGTACTTTCATAATTATGCATTTAGTAAAAAGCTGTTATTTTGACATTACAAACAGATAAGTACTTCAATTTTATTTATTTGTTGGTCAAAGTTCTACAAAAGTCAATAATTTCATAACACGCAACCATTTTTTATTATTTTCATCTAGAATAATTTTAGAATCTACTACTTATGTAAAAAATATTTTTGCTTGTATGTAATTAATTTCACTTTTCGCAAAAAAATGCCCAGGCAGTTAAAATTGGCGAATTATTCTAGTTGTTTTAAAATAAATTGTGCATATTGTATACCGTTAGAACGGGCATGAACCAAAGATGTTTTCCTAAAATTACAACTGCTCTATCACCCTTCGTTTTTTTTTTTCGCATCTCAAAGTCGGGATTTTGGTATTTATTTTTAAGTTGTTTGTAGTCTAAGGACTTGTATTTAATTTTCTAGCAATCAGCTGCATCAAAATACGAATTTTATATTCTACAGTTACTTTAAAGGAAAATTTAAACAAAAATTGGCAGGATTGTTATTTTTTAATTACATTATTGACGTTTGAACTTTGAGCAACGACGAATTCGCAATAAAATTAAGAAAAAACCATAATAAAAACATCTTGTGGCCTGGCCTTATTGGGCCTAAACACGTAGCAGACGGCCCCATGGATCCGCCATTTTCGTATGTTCAACCCTAATTACGTAATACACAACCAACCAGAATCTGAATCGTTTTGAAACACATTGCTAATCCATTGCTTCAAAAGTTCTAAAATAAATTCTGTTCAGCAACGTAAATAACGCAATGAATGTTGTTGAACTGTCAAAATGAAACAAATTAATTGGAATCGTTCACGAAAATGTGTTGCGTAATTAGATAGCTGTAATAACTACTTTCTAGGAGACTTTTCTAGGTCGTATGTTGTTCACAATTTTTACCAATTTCGATACCCACAATTTCTGAGTAAAACAGACAAAAAGTAGGTACAGACGCCAGCACGTCAAGTTACTACAATCTGTCAAATTTCTTTAATAGATTTTCGACTTTATAGCTAAAGAATAAGGTTCAATGTTGATTGGGAAAATTTGACAGATTGGAGTAGGTTGATGTGCTGGCGTCTGTACTTAGGTAAGTACATAACATAACATCACACCTGTAATCCCCGAGGAGTTAAGCGGAGTTGTACATACAATAGGTACACCCACATTTCGCGAGTTATATTTAAGTCTCATGATGGGGGCGAACCTTACCATAAATCGGGCACAAATCCAGACTTTGGGCTGCTACTGAAAATTCTAGATGAAAAATCCCATAGAATTTTTCTTTTATTCGAGTAACCAAGACTCAACTAGTTTGTTAGTAAAACTTACGACTATATTAGTAAGCACAGACACTAAACAAAAACAAGGAAAACAATACAATACAACTACTACTACACTTAGCCCGGGAATCAAACCTAGGACCTCAAGCTCTGCAGTTGCGCTTGCGACCACTAGACCAACAAAGTAGGGCGACCTCATCTAATTACGTGATAAAACACATTAAGTAATAAAATATACAGTTAACATAATAGAAAAACTTTTAATTTTCATTAGGACCATAAATTATACTTTTGTGCATAGTTTCATCCATCGTCTTGTTAAATAACACAAACACATATAAAATTATATGTGTTTTATTAGACATGGTTCTCTTTGGTAATTAAGTGACAGTCACTTTAAGTCCGTGATACATCCTACCCTAATTACGTTGTCACGAAATTACATTATACTTAATCATTTTTATATCACGGAATAAGAAAATACAGCATAATAATACTAAAATAAAGGCCGATTTTTAATCGTCAGATAAATCAAACAGATTTATTAAAAGTAGTAAAATACTCAAAAATAATCATCACTTTATGTTTCTTGATTCACATAATTATCAGCCTAAGTAAAATATAGCTCACTTAATTCCGTGATAAAATAATTGAAAAGTGGTTTGTAACTGAACTCAAACCGCTCATTTGGTTTAAAAAACATTAATCTCTATTCTTTTGCTATTCATAATTAAAAACACTTATTAATATCATAGTATCACACCTACTTTAAAATTACCTTGGTTAATTCCGTGGCAGACTTCAATTCAAAACTTGTAAAATCGTTAACTTTTCGAGTGAATAAAATAAGGAACTATTTCAAAACTATGCGTTATTGGCTGATAATTTATACTGCAACACAAAGTTCAAGCTTAACTTACTATTATGTCTGAGTTTTGTTGAAATCTATTCACTTTTTCTATTAAAATTCGATTAATTAAGACGCATCAAAACTTCAATGGCCGCGCGGTAAACAAAACTGCGAGTTGAGTGAAAAAAATGCGGATTGTTGCTATCTCGCTTGCTCAATTGAACCAGATTTTTACATACAAATAGAAGACTTATTGCGTCGTCATAAGGTTAATTTTAAAAGTAGGAAATCGTCTCATATAATTTAGTATTCGATTAGAAACATGTTATCACGGAATTAGTTGTATCACTTAATTATCCAAGTTTACCCTACTCAAGATAAATAATTTAAGAATTTTGATTGAATAACCAATGGCTACTGACATATCAACTACTACACTAACAAGTTTTATGCTCCGTGACAGAATTACTAGTCTTACAACGTTAACATGAATTAATTTCATTGACAGACCAGCTAGCATCGGTTCAATGTTAATACCTACACGTCGATCGATTTCCAGCCAAAAGTGCAAATCGATTCACGAATATCGAGAATATTTTGTGCAACTGTTAAATATAGGCAAGGAGCTGGTGTTGTTGTAATTAAATGTCATTGCATATTTTTTTTCTATAATTTTCTTAAGAGATATAGTTGTCTCGTTTTAGCATGGCAGTAGCTGTCATTGACCCCATACATTTTCTTGGATTTTTATTTAAAAAAATCTGAAATAAACTCCGTTAACGCTTTCAGTGCCGCGAGCCCTCGGAGGGTTCACGTAGTCGCATAAGGGATGCAGGGAGCCGTCGCGGTGGGCTCATTTAAAATCTTGGTTTTTCTTGGCGAATATAGCATTTTAAACCGTGTATAATATATAAAATCTGTTGTATATTTTAACAAGATTTAGGAGTATCCTACGGGAGGAATAATTCCGTAATACCTACATTGTTTTCATATAACTCTATTGGTTTACGCGGCTAACGTTAAGCTCCCAGTCGGCATTATTTTTTCCGAAGTCTTCAATTAATCATCGTCATATTTCAGCCAATTTACACAAAATCTGAATGAATTATACGATCAGTGGGTCGTCTTAGGGGCGGATTACATCTTCCTCATGAATCACTTCGTCCATTGGTGAAAACCGTATGAAAATTCGAAGTGAAAGTAGTTTATGAGTTTATTGCGTTCAGAAAGACAGACGCGACGGGAAGGCCTTTGTTTTATAATAATGTAGTGATGAGAGCAGTGGTGGCCCAGTGGTAACGGCCCCGATGTACGAGTTGTAGGTTGTGGGTTCGTAGCAGGCGCTTTACTTTGTGTAAATAATTTCATCACCACTGCTCTCAAAAACGGTGAAGGAAAACATCGTGAGGAAACCGGCATGTCTTAGAACCAATAATTCGAAGACATGTGACATCTACCAACCCGCACTGGGCCCGCGTGGTGGATTATGGCCCACTCTCTCTCACCGAGAGGAGGCCTGTGTACCAGCAGTGGGAACATTAATAGGCTGATGATGATGATGATGATGATACCATAACCTACTATGTAATGAACTATTAAAATTGCCTCGTTGGTCTAGTGGTCGCAAGCACTACTGCTGAGCATAGGTCCTTTGGTTCGATCTCCGACCGGGCAAAGTATAATATTGGGTTTCCCATCTGGAAATTCTCAGTCCCCATTATTAAAGGCAGTAGTTCTGTTCGTGTGTCGTCGCCCGAACAGTCAGGCCCAAAGAGGGGGCACGCAGGGTTGCATGCGCGCCTTTTTGAGAGGACGTGCGGTCGTGGGATCGGCTGCACTGGGTGATGGGGCCCGCTAGGCATGGCGGGCTGATACCATGAGTCGGGGATGCAGCGAATGTACAAGTATCTCTCGGGCCCCCGACACATGGTAGTATTAGTAACAGTGGGGTTTTGGTCAGTAGGAGTCCGACATAACTCCGTTCTTCCAAGACAGAGGGGGGTATCCTTGACGAGTTCCACAAGGAAAAAAAAAGGTGGTGCTGTTCTGTAAAAATCTCGCTGCTTCGGTGAAATGAGCTTGAAGAGTGCTCTTAAGCCGGGATATAGTTATATCCCTAGGGATTTAGCTATATATCGTAATATAGTTGATGAAAGCGGTTCATAACTATCGGAGTCGAGCTTAGCTTTGTTACTGCGACCAATTTCGACGTAGTGCTCGCCGCGGTCGCTGCCGCGGCACCGCTCGCTTCACTCGCTCGCGCGTAGTTGGTCACAGTTCTAACCTAATCTACATATTTGGTCGGAGAGCCCTGAGTTATATTACTCGATCGTGCTTGTATCATAGTTATATCCCTAGGAGGTGATTATGAACCGCTTTCATAGAACTATATTACGGTATATAGCAGCTATATCCCTAGATATCCCTAGGGATATAACTAGTATAACTACACTAGTTTTTGTTTGTATTAAAATATGTATATGTTCAGGATAAGGTATTTTTCTATGGACCTGTGACGCCTGAAATAAACGGTATTATTATTATTTCCTTTATTTAATTTTTTTACATATTTCTTACATTTTCAAATATTTTTATAAAAAAAATATAAAACTAAAACATTTAAAAATATAAAAATTAGTAAAAAAAATATTATTATTATAACTAAGTATATCACGACTTCAACCACCTTACTGCGAGACTGACATTCCACCTTGTGCGCTTCGTCTTAGTCTTCAAGATGAGATTTTTACAAAATATTTAGATCCGCTAGTGAATAATGTCATGCGGAAAAGCGGAAGTACAACTTTTTCGGAAAACTCTACTAAACCTAATAATTTAGTGTTTTCTCTATGTACCTATTCATTTATTTACATAGTTTTCTATTGCTTCTTGATAGTAAATCTAATTTTGGCTGTCTAAAGGATCCCCGAAACGATCAATTGCAATTGTCAATGTTTACGTGATTGATACACATTGGGTGCGCAAAATGATCGTCAAAAAATGCAATTGAAGCGATTGACAATATTACTTCACTTGCAATTGATCGTTTCGGGGACCCTTATGTGATTGATTGACAAAGCTCAAAGTAAATTGATTTGACATTAATGATCAAGTAATCATAGCTTTCAGAAAACGCGTTATTGATTAATTACTTATCTAGTTAAGTTTTTTTTTTGTTAATCATTGAATCCAGTTTCTTAGTAGCATCAGCATGATAATCCATTAATGTTTATTACATTTTCCTGCTACAAGAAAGTTTAAAATTCTTATCGGAGATAGTAGGTAGATACTACTCTCATAACTAAATGACTTCACGCTGTTACCGCACAGTATCGACGAGACGTGAGACGTAAACAGTATCACCGTGAAGTTTTCGTTCAAATAATTAAAATAACGAAATTATACGTAACAATTTGAAAATAACTATAGAAAGTGAGATAACGTTAACTATCTGCACATACGCTCTACGCCTACAAATTATAACCTGATCAAATTAGCACGTCATTCAATTAAAAGGCATAGTATGTAATTGAGTAAATTCTCGATTCGGTCGGGTTATACGGGTCGTTTACTCCACCGGTTTGCACACCTGTTTCGCTGGCCGGCCATGCGCAGTTAGCGCTTGACTTTCGAACGTGATTCGACGCGCGCTTTTAAAAAGTAAAACTGTCAAAAATTCGCGGCATTTCCGTAAACCATAAACGAAAATATATTTTTTATAATTGTGCTTTAGTGGTAGTGAACAAAATGGGTGTGGAATAAATAATTAATTGTTTGATAAAATTACGTTTGCATTCAAGTAATGCTGTGAAATAGTGTTTTGGTGAAAGTGTAAGGATTTGAATTTTAAAAAGTCACAATGAAGTCTTCGGTTTTATTCGGCGGATGCCTTCTATTATTGGCTGTTCTCATAGGTAAGTTCTAAAAAAAAAAAACAGTTTCCTTACTTGCATAAAAAATCTCCATAAGTTTTAAATTAAAAATCTCTCCTAGGTATAATTATGTGGTAATTGCAGAAGCGTAGTAGTGATTTAATTTGGGTAATTTAACATTACCGTAAAAAATTTTGACTATGACCTACTTTTCAAAGGTAATCAGCTCGACTTTATGAAATTTACATACCTACACACTACCTACCTATAATAAAAACGTCCGTAGTGTATACTCACTAAAAAGGCGAAAAGTACCAGTGACTAATTTTAAAATAATAATATTCTCAGGTTGCGTATGAATTTATTTTTTATTCCCAATAAAAAGTTCCAATGTCAAATAATTGTGTCAATAGGAAGTACGGTCATGCACAAATGTTGTAACAATAATAATATTTATAAATGAAGATTTTTTTAAAGAAATTATGAAAGTAAGTAAAATTAGTCAGTTGTAAAAGTAGGCCGAAATACACATTGCTACACAATATTTACCCTATAACCATCAAGCGTGAAGTTATAGGATATCATTACAATTAAATGTTCGGTCAGCTTCGGGACTTTCTTTTAATTTTCTCTTTTATGATTCAGTAAAAGTACTTTCAATTATTATTACGTCCACTAAGGCCTTGAACTTTAACTCTTGCAGAGTTCTAAAAGGTACCCACCTTTTACAACTTTGCAAGAGTTAAAGTTCGTAGTTCGTAAAGTTAGTAGATATAATACTAGTTTACACAATTTATATCAGGTATGGTATAAGTTCAAATTAAATTAGTAATTGAAACTCCGCAGACGTGAAGGGTATCGATATATGTATACCTAAACGCGATAAAAGAAAAATAAATTGTTTTGATGATATTGAAATCATCACGTCTGTAAGTTTCGCTAGCTAATTTACTTTGACCCAGTAGTTATAAATAACAACACAATTCTCAGACTTCTGAATACATACGGCTATACAAGGCGAATTTTTTGAGATTTTTGTAGATCAGGGTGAAACCCAAAACAATGATACCTAAATACAGCAAAGTTAAGAAAGGCACCTGCATGACCTCAGTTTTAGTTTACACCAAAATTGAAAGCACATAATGCCCTGTGTCATAAAATTAGCGTGATGATTTAACATTAAGTTAAATAAAATCAAGAGTCAAACTAACTAGTAAAATGTAGGTAAACTAATCAAAATACCTATTAGTCTAAAAATTTACATTTCAAATTAAAATAACTGCTGTAAAATTATGGTAACGAACTTCCTAAAATTACTAGATACATAATTTTGGTTGTTTATTATCTACATGTTTCGTAAATGGTGCCTATTTTGATTAAAATCGCCGAGTTTCTTTGAATCTTTCCGGCCTTTATATTTAACCGGTCATCATCATCATCATTGGCAACCTTCTTCCACCCACTGCTGAGTATATAGGCCTCCTCTCTTTGGTGCCATGCTTCCCTGGTCTGTGCGAGTCACATCCAGGTCCTCCCCGCGATCTTCTATAGGTCGTCCACCCACCTGGCTATACTCAAAGCCAAATTGATTAATTTGCAATTTTGCAGTTCAATCGGCTTTTGTGGAACGTAGACCGAAAGCAGGAGAATATTTTGGCACTATTGATATTTTCTCGAGAAAACGCATGGTTTCGAAAAGAAGTCAATTAGTGTAATGAAATATTAATTAGTTAAATGTAAGCGCAATTTTAATCACTAATTGTTCTTTTGAAATAATTATACCTACCTAATCAATAATTGACAGCCCGATAGCTATTAAGTAAGGTACATGTACCTACAATAAACGAGACTTGAAACATATGTATTAATTACTTATTATGAATCATTTAGACAAAAGTGTCGTAAGAAATTTTCAAAGAAATTACTAAGAAAAGCCAACATTTTTTGAAGAAGATAATAGTGCCTACTTAGATGCACACGGACGTATTTAATTGCATATAATTATTATTTGATGCCCGTTTGTGAAATAGTGCATTTTTGCACGCAAGAACAATGGCTGCACTGTTACACTGCTAACTAAATAATACAGTTACACGTATAATTTTATATGTTAAAAATATTAAATTGACCTGAAAAATTATTTCTAAACTACCTAAATAAAATTAAAAGCATTTACTGCGGACTCTTGAACTGCCACGGAGCCGGTCAGTTAGTAAGTCAGACAATTAAAGTTAGTTGCAATCCTATTGCAGAGTCTTAACAAGTTAAAATAATTAAACCGCATGATAGGGCAAGATGTCTAAAGGATGTATTGTCGTGATACTTGACCTATCGCAAAAGAAAGCGCATACGCATAGTGTGTGTGTGCGTGTGTGTGTGTGTGTGTGTATGGTCAAAGAATGATTTATGTTGTTATGTTTGTTGTTTCGGCATGAGGAAGTTACTGTCAGATTATTTGCCTTATGGGTATGTCATGTATTTTCTTTGAAAGTTTATTTATTGATTTACTATGACAATTAACATTTGCTTTTACAGGTAGGAACCCGATATAACAATGTACACACATAAATTATTGTAGAGAGTAATACATCTATTTTGCCACTTGGAAACTAGGTTTTACAGGTTATTTTTATGTTTATGATGAAAAGAAACACCAAAAAACCTTAAATATAGGGACAGATCTTATAACTGTCCTTACAATTTGTAAAAATTCAGCTGGAAAACAATAATATTATAGTAACAAAATAATTAGCTTTATGATTAAACATAAACAAAACGATAGCGGAAAGAGTATATTATCATGAACTAGAAAAAACTTGAAAAACATAAACAACCCATAATAACCAAAAGAATATTCATATCGATATTTCCACCGAATACCGATCCATCGATTCATAGGTTGTCATCGTTAAAATTGTTTTAAATGCACAACTAGTTGTGACACTTTCGCGCGGGAGAAAGTGGACGCGTTCAAAGTTGTTTGTAATTAACTGCCTCGAGTTTTTGACTCACTTCCTTGTATGATTTGTATAAAACATCGATCATATAGCAGTTTTGATTGCAAGATCCTGCTTTAATTAAAATAGCGAATTGGTGATGGAAGCAATAATGTTTTATGGAGAAAATATTAATCAAAAATAATTATTTTTTAATGGGTGTGGGTGGGTTTTGACTTGATGGCTGAACGAAAATTTAATAGTTTTATAAAAATATGTAATCTTGATCAGTAAAATAACATTTATTTTAAACTAGTTATTAGTTTTATTAAATTCTTCGTATAATACCTCTGTCATCGATTGTACCCACTCGATTTTTGCTTCAAAAATATTTAAAAACTCTTTGTCTGTTAAAAAAATACTGTTGAGTAAAGAAAAGTTGCCTGTTTTAATTATTCACTTAGCAAATACTTTTTTTTTAAATCAGAATATTCACGAAAAATTACAAACATTTACGAACAGCAATTATTTCCAAATAAGTAAAGATGCACCTCAGTCAGTCTGCATTCGTTACGGGACGTCAGAAGCCCGAAAGTCTGACAACCACTCACCAAGAGGTATCGTATTACCTAGTTACTGGGTTGTGGACGTCAGATAGGTAGTCGCTCCAAGTAATATACGGGTACAGTACGACACAACTTAGATGTAACATCGGCAAAATTCGTAAAACAGATCACCATCCATACTGAGTGCGCCTTCAAAATCACCAATCTTTATTACTGCTTTAGGTGAAAATGATCTTTCGAAAACGCAATAACTTGTAAAGTCTTATAGCCAAATACATTCGTAAAATTGAAATGAATGAATGAAAATTTTCAAATCTATGCTACATCTAAGTTGTGTCGTACTGTATTTAGCTGCATTCGGTTAGACTGGAAGCCGACCCCAACACAGTTGGGACATTGAAGTAAAGATGCACCTAACACCTCATGCTTTATTCATAACCTAGTCATAGCACAAAAAAGCGTACAGCGGCATTTACACGTTTTTGGCACGCCAATGTTACGCAAAGGTAAAAAAACCCAAACATTCACGGGCCACGGCGGACGACTTGCCACTCAATTGGCCAGTAGTGGCTAGTCGTGGTAAGTCATGGTCAGATAAACTGTAACATCGCATGCGCGCTAGACATAGACTTAATGTGCCAAATGCAGTTTGAGCGATGAATAAAATATATCTGCGTAGGTGTCTCTCCGTTTTCGAGGAAAAATGTTTGTGGTAGCCACAGACGCGAAAGAGTGAGTGATCTCATAGTCTAAGTAACGGTTTCGTTTGTTTTAATAGGTCGAGTTAAAATACCTTTTGAGAGAATAATAATATTTGTCACCCATTATCCTATTGATTTCAATTATAATAGGTGCTATCATTGTCCAGGTCTAACCTTGATAATAGACTGTATGTTTTTTTTTCTAAATAATTTTATTCTAGCTGTTCTTTATCTCATTGAAATATTTGATTTTAAAATTTCAATGCTCAATCGCAATCTCTGAATAAAAATAAATATAAAAATAGGTAGATAGTTTATTTTGTCTCTAACTGTCTCAATGAAATAGCAAAAATAAAAATAAAACATTTGTTACTGAATCATGGTCAGTGCAACTGTTGCATAGGAATCTACGCTTCGGGCAATTGTTGATTGATATTTAATCGCAGACATACAGACAGATGCAGTAAATCAAATGTGTGTGAGTGAAATTATAGCTCGTAAAGATAATAATTTAAGAACAGAAGTAGATTGTTAAAAGTATAAATGTAGGTCGAACTTGTCATGAAGTCAGACGAGTCGCCGATACGGCAAAGGAATTTAAGAAAATAAAGAAAGCCCGCATATCAATTCCTCCTTCATCGTTGATATAAAATCTGACACAAAATTCCAACTCCAAAAATATATTATAAAAACTGTTCGGAGTAACTGCATTTATAAAATCACTAGACTTTCATCTTTCGGAATAAGATTTACAATCTCCTCACCCAAGCTTTTAACTTCTTCATTCATAATCTGAATCATAACGTTAGTTCTAAAAAGCGACAGAAACCATTAATGATAAAAACCTGACCTGCTGACGTCACTGAATTCAGAACAATCGATGTTGAGCCCTTTATAACGGTGTCTGCTGCAGCTGATAGCTGACACAGTTTCGATCAGGTCAGATTCAATCCGGTATTCTCGTCCCGAGAGAATCAAACCGTTAGCTTTTATGAAATCTGTATTACTTTCTTGGCAGACAACAGTGGAATACACTTTGGAGATTTTTTTGTACCTATGTTGTATCACCTCTTCCACACTAAAACATCTTTTCTAAACTGTATCTCTTTTCTTGAATCCAGAACCGGTTTTTTACAAAAATTCGTTCCTATTTATTAGGGCTTTCCTTTTTACTCCTTCACGTAACTTCATCTTTCTGTACTTTACGTTATAGTTTGTTGGTTGCCTTTAATTTTAATACATCGATGTTTTTTTGACATTAGTTATATTCGTATTTATTCTCTCATTTCAATCACGAACGAACGTGTTAAACTGTTTTACCTCTTCTTTTGATATCTCTGTATTGTACTCATATTTGTTATCTTATCTTATCTTATCAGCCTAGCTTGATCAAAACCCTATGTGTATATGATAGAAACGCACCTGTAGTCAATCATCAGGCAGACGCACAAGAACTCGTGCCGAGAACAATGGTAGGTCACCGGCTCACGGCCGAAGCCCTCACGCTAACGGAACGATGCACCAGACACCTGATGACCTGACATAGTTACCACCAGCCGGACTTCTACTCGGATCTCGTCTGGCCATTGATCATCTAGTTTTAATGAATTCCGTGTAGAATCGCTGTGAGGATATATCTAGCTGTTATTTTCTAACTTGCTAGTGTATCTACATTATCATAAGCCCGTAAATGAAAGGCATAAAAAAACCTTACGTTATTGTCAAAGCCATGTTTCACCGCCATGATTAGTGATTTAACTTTTTTAACATTCATTGTTTGTATATGGTCATGAATATGGAGGCTCATGATCATATCAATGCTTGTGTTTATATATATATATACACAAATAATAACCTACTTCTTCTTCTTCTTTTCGTATGGTTAGTGACTAACCTGATGTCTGAGTTTTAAAGACGCCCATGGGCCACTGACTTGGATTCACATGACGACGAGAAATATCTCTCAGGCATGCCGGTTTCCTCACGATGTTTTCCTTCACCGTTCTTGAAGCAAGTGATAATTATACAAGAGGCCTTGGTTTCGAACTTAAGACCTATGACTTGGTAGTCTGACGGTCACACCACTAAGCTATCACTGCTAGCACCTACCAACTGCTATAACCTACTTTTATACATTTCATAAAAGCGTTCATAGTCTTGATATACGTGTACGCATTTATCTGCGCATAACCTTTTAAAATCCTGGTACAAAAATCCGTGCTCCCAACATGCGCATAGCATATTCGAACCTTAATTTTGATTCTGACATACATATAACCGGTACTATTGTGGTCAATGCACGGGTAATGCTTCCCTTTCAATGCAAAGAGCATGATCCGTGAGTCCGCATTGACGTTGAAAGGAATCATATTATGTTTGGTACAGATCGCCGCACATATGTTGAACCAAAATGGCGGTCGTCCGCGTTGGTTGGAGACCCGAAAATGTTTTTCTGCGCATGCGGTCATAGTTCAACTTACGTGCCGCGATCTGTAACACATTTTCGGGTCTCAATAGAAGTATAATCGTAGTTTCATCTGCGCGGACGACCGCCATTTTGGTTCAACTTACTTGCCGCGAATCCGCGATCTGTATTGATCAGTGATTACCGTTGATCCCAGCTGTCATTCGTACGATTACGGTCCATCGTGTACGGTCAGTCGTTACGAGTAGTCAGAAGCCCAAAAGTCTGACAACCAGTCTTACTAAGGGGTATCTCAACTCAAACTCAAACTCTTTATTGCATTCATGTGTGTTTAGTTGTTACATTTATGTAAGTAAGTTCCAACATAAAACCAGCAGTCTATCACAATCAATTTTAAATTGAAATAAATTGAAAGAAATTGCTAATCCATTACTTCATAAGTTCGAAAAAAAAATCTGCTCAATTTTTTTGTCGAACTTATGAAGCAATGGACTAGCAATCTTTTTCAATTCATTTCAATTTAAAAATGATCGTGCATTACGGAATTAGGGTACCGGTCAGGGCACGGCAACATAATATTACTATAGATAATGTTACTAGTATTAGGTTTATTTAAATAGTTCAATTAATATCTTATGGTTATTAAATAATTTTATTTATGTGTATTAATTATTATAATTAGTTTATTTAAGTATTGAGATCTTTCGTTTCCAGTAGGCAGAAGGGTGGGTTGAAGAGGTTAGAAACGCAGTCGCTTCATGTATAATTTTTGTATTCAGCTGCATATTGCATACAGTAAAACTGTAAGCTAACCCCAATATAGTTGGGAAACCGCTAGTCAAATTGATTGAGATTGGTGAAGCGTAACATATATTATATTATGAGATGCAACACCAATAAGCCGTTCTGTGTGACATGACTTAAAACACCAACTAGGCGATTTTGTAACAACGTGCGGTAATACTACCTGGCAATACAAGCATAAAGCCCTAGGTACATCATAAGCCTAATCACCATATAATGTTCCCACTGCTGGGACACAGGCCTCCTCTCTGTGAGAGGGGGTGGTCCGCAATACACTACGTGGGCCCAGTGCGTGTTGGCAGATGTCACATGTCATCGAATTTTTGGTTCTAAGACATGCCGGTTTCCTCACGATGTTTTCGTTCACCATTTTGAGAGCAGTGGTGATGAAATAATTTATACAAAGTAAAGCGCTGTCAGGGTTCGAACCTGTGACCTTACAACTCGTAAGTCGTGGCCGTTACCACGGGGCCACCACTGCTCATGGGTACAGGTAATGTTATATTTCCCAATAAAATCCATAAAAGTACCAGTCGTGGAAGTAAAGATATTAATAAAGGAAGTTTACACAACCATATACCTAAGCTGTAGATAATTATGATTAGATTCCATTAGTGTTGGTATTTTAATCGTTTTGTTTTATATGCAAAGCACAGGCACATTCACACGTCCGCTGTCGATCACATTACAAATATAATAGTATATTATGCAACTAATGAATAAAGGACGGATTTAAAGCGAGGGCCATAGATGAATCACGATCAAGTGAAGGATTCTAACGACTGAATCACGACCGCAGGGAGTGATTCATGATGATTGAATCACGAGGGCAGCGAGTGATTCAAGTGTTAGAATCCTGAGCGACGCGAGTGATTCATGGCTCTCAATATAAATCCGTTTTATTCAAGAGTTGCATACTATACTTTATACCATGACTACGAGAAAAAGAGAGATTTAAGCGAAAATAGACCTTTAATAAAAGGTTAACACGTTCAGTGTCGGGAGCCCTCCTGGAGGGCTAATTTTAAATGTAGACATTCAGTGTTGGGAGCCCTCCTGGAGGGATCACCTACTTGGATATGGGATGTCGGGAGCCCTTGCGGAGGGCTCATTTTAAATGTAGACATTCAGTGTCGGGAGCCCTCCTGAAAGGTTCACCTACTTCGATATGGGATGTCGGGAGCCCTCGCGGAGGGCTCATTTTAAATGTAGACATTCAGTGTCGGGAACCCTCCTGGAGGGTTCACCTACTTGGATATGGGATGTCGGGAGCCCTCGCGGAGGGCTCATTTTAAATGTAGACATTCGGTGTCGGGAGCCCTCCTGGAGGGTTCACCTACTTGGATATGGGATGTCGGGAGCCCTCGCGGAGGGCTCATTTTAAATGTAGACGTTTAGTGTTGGGAGCCCTCCTGGAGGGTTCACCTATTTGGATATGGAATGCCGGGAGCCGTCGTGGAGGGCTCATTTTAAATGTAGACGTTCAGTGTCAGGAGCCCTCCTGGAGGGTTCATCTACTTGGGTATGGGATGCCGGGAGCCCTCGCGGACGTTGGAACTACGAATAATAAAAGTCATAGACTTTTATGGTGGAATGATGAGTTATGAGTTCTATGAAAATGGGTGGAGTCGAAAGTGTTAAGGAGGTTGTATAGCATTGAGATAGAGGTCGAATACATTGGTGTGTTCTAAATTTAAACACCAAAACAGTGATTAAAAGAGCTTTTTATTCACTGTTTTCAGTGAATAAAATAAGCTTTTTAGAGGGGGAATGGTATAAATGATATATTAGTAATGAACCTTCAGTTTGTAACCTCTTTTATATATAGATAGATTAATATAATTATATAATAAAGAAAATGCTCTATTGTTTATTCACCAAAAATTTAACAAAGCTCTAATACACTGACGAAAAATATAAAAAACCGGCCAAGTGCGAGTCGGACTCGCCCATGAAGGGTTCCGTAGCAGCAAGTAACATAATATAAAAGTTCTTGTAGTTCGTTAAAGGTAAATTGCGGTTTACGATTTATGACGTATTAAAAAAAAACTACTAACTAGATCTCGTTCAAACCAATTTTCGGTGGAAGTTTACATGGTAATGTACATCATATAATGTTTTTTAGTTTTATCATTCTCTTATTTTAGAAGTTACAGGGGGGGGGGGACACATTTTACCACTTTGGAAGTGTCTCTCGCGCAAACTATTCAGTTTAGAGAAAAATGATATTAGAATCCTCAATATCATTTTTGAACACCTATCCATAGATACCCTACTCGTATGGGTTTGATGAAGAAAAAAATAATTTGAGTTTCAGTTCGAAGTATGGGAAACCCCCAAAGATTATTGGTTTTTTTTTCTATTTTTGTGTGAAAATCTTAATGCGGTTCACAGAATACATCTACTTACCAAGTTTCAACAGTATAGTTCTTATAGTTTCGGAAATAAGTGGCTGTGACATACGGACGGACAGACAGACAGACATGACGAAACTATAAGGGTTTTTTTTTTCCCATTTGGCTACGGAACCCTAAAAAGCCGCTAGTAATAGTCATAATCAGCCTATTAATGTTCCCACTGCTGGGACACAGGCCTCCTCTCTGTGAGAGGGAGTGGGCCGTAATCCACCACGCGGGCCCAGTGCGGGTTGGTAGATGTCACATGTCTTCGAATTTTTGGTTCTAATACATGCCGGTTTCCTCACGATGTTTTCCTTCACCGTTTTGAGAGCAGTGGTGAAGGTCCTGGGTCGAGTTATTGGGTTTTCCTATCTGGAATTTCCCAGTAGCAGCCAGAGTCTGGATTTAAGCCCAGTTGATGGCAATAGGCTCGCCCCCTGTTACATGGGACTTAAAAATAACTGCCGAAATGTTCGTGTACTATAGGTACTCCTCTGCCTAACCTTTCGGGGAATACATGTGTAATATAATGTTATGTTGTGATATGACATTTGTTATCGATGGCTACTACTTAAATTCGTCTCCTAGGTCATAAGATCTAGTCTAATAAAATTTAAAAGTTTCGTTTAGCATCCAAGGCCATCCAATTAATGACGATGTGGTAAACCAAATCGCCTTTAATTTAAGCTCTTGCGGTTAGTAGCTTAAGTTTTCGTCACTTTAGACTAGAAAAAAACTAAAGATAATAAAAAAATATTAGACACATATTTTTTACTTTTTATATTATAAAAAAATGGTTTAGATAAAACGCATTAAAGTTGGGGGGAGTGGGGGTTCGGTTCGCTACGTCACAAATCAGTATAAAATCTACCGGAGACTGACGTCATGCCACATTTTAACTCAATGTATTGCCGTAATTATTATACGTGTCCAATATTATTTTTTATCACATCTATTCCAAAAGACGTAGTTTAATCCTCGTATACAGGGACCAAAATAGCTGTTTAATCCGTAGGGACTAAAAGTGATTTGAATTTGGAATTTGGATATTGTTAGTAAAAGTTCTATTCACCAAAGAGATCGATCACGAACATTGTATGAATAAGTAACAGGCTGGCAAGAGAGAGATAAGAAAGAGTGTGATAAGAAAGTGAATTTGATCAAAATTAAAATCCAAGATGGCGGATGTGATTTTTTTTAAATTTTTCGTCATGGGTATCGTTTTCATAGTTTTCGAGGGTGATAAAACCGATAGTGAGGTCAAAATGTAAATCCAAGATGGCGGATGCGAAAATTTTAAAATTTTCGTCATGGGTATCGTTTTCATAGTTTTCGAGGGTGATAAAGCCGATAGTGAGGTCAAAATGTGAATCCAACATGGCGGCTGTGATTTTTTTTCATAATTTTTTTATTTTGTGTTTAAAATCATTCGTGAGTAGGAAATTCGTTCCTGATGGGGGTCGGACCGCACACATTTGTTTTCTCATAGAGGGTGATAAAAAGTAGAGGGTTCACCTCGGGAGCAACACTATTTTAAGCTCGAGTGATGTACTTTGAATCCCTCGCTGCGCTCAGGATTCAAAGAAACACTCTCGCCTTAAAAATAGTTGTTTGCTCCCTTGGCAAACAATCTACTATTAATAACCTGATAGATTTCCCTATTACATAGTTCCGACAAAAACTACACTTTTTTTCATAAAGGTCGTTTGGGTCGTTTGTTAATCCCAGAGACTAATTTGACAAGTTCAAGTGATTGTTTTTTTCAATTTGGAGTTTGACATTGACAGCTGTCAAATTAGTCTCTGGGATTAAACAACGAACTGTAGATGTTTTTCTTTTTTTATATTGCTATCACCGGTCATGGTTGAATGATGACATTCTAAAGATGATGTGTATTTGGTAAACGTTTCAAAATTCTAAGTGCGATACGCAATTTTCTTGTAGATTTTTGTGGCATAATCAATTGCAAACACAAATGTAATTAAAATGATATGTTTATTCATACGATTGACTAAAGGACTGGCCAAAAATTGCAGAATTTTAGGCCTTTGTCATGCACTGGGACAGCACAGAGTCATTTTTATTAAATATACATATTAAGTATAAAACAAAGTCGCTTTTCGCGTTTTTCTGCATGTCCGCGTTGTTCTTCTAAACCACGCAACAGATTTTGATGAGGTTTTCACCATCGGCATCGTTTAGGTTTTCACCATCGGCATCGTTTAGAGAATTTATTCCGGAAGGTTTTGTGTATGAAAGTCGTAAAAACCATGCGAAGCAGGAGCGGGTCGCTAGTATAATAATGAAATGAAATGAAATTGTTTATTCTGTAAATAGGATATTGGAATCACTTTTACACATCATATATATGCATGTCAATGGTAAATTATATTGAAAAATATGTTAGAAATTAGCTAGATGAGTTCGGCGTTTCCTATCTGACTACTCTGAGAAGAAAGGCGAAACAAACTCAGAGGTCACAGTCTCTTTTAAAGTCCATACATATTCTTGGTCAGGCCATATGAGGACCATCTAGATAATACGCTTGACAGAAACACCTACAATAGTGAGCAGTCAAGTTAAAGCGGGATTTGCTCTCAAAATTATTTAGTTTTTAATACATCGACTTGAGTTATTACTTTGTCATGGCATTTCCAATGATCGTCGTCTTCAATCGTAAGTTCTACTTTATTAAAGGGCGTCCTGCTTTTAGAGGTGAACTCAAATAAATAATCGGTTGAAGACCAAATACAGACTGACCCTAGTGACCATTTAGATACCAACGGATGTTATTTACCAAGCTTAGTTTATACTTCACATTTAATTTGATTAGAAAACGAAGCAAATAAGCTGTAAATCCACAAAATTAGGTAAATCCTAATCGGCGAATTCCTTCCTCAAAACGTAAAAAAACCCAGTTCGTATCCTGATATTGTTTGACTAGCTTTTTCCCGCGGCTTCGCTCGCGTGGATGTCGGAAAACCAAGGAAACGTACTACCGGGATAAAAAGTATTCTTTGTCCAGGTTATAAACTATCTGTCGCCTAAATCCAAATCGCCAAATCCTATTAGTAGCATAACGTAATGATTGTACTTTTTGTTAGGTTACTGTTCAGAAATAGTGCACTATGTCTAATGATAGAAATTGATGAATTGATAGAAATTGAGAGAAGAATTGTAGAGGAGCTGGAAACTAAGTAATAACAGCCGCACGGGTCGACCCATCAGGTTAAGCTGCGGTTGCCGTGGATGGTCTGTGGATGGGTGACCATCTTGACATACCGAGACTCCTCCATGCCTCGGAAAGCATGTTAAGCCGTTGGTCGCGGCTGCCATTCATGGATCTTTGACAGTTCTAACGGGTCGTCAGAAGCCCGAAAGTCTGACAACCAGTCTTACCAAGGGGTATCGTATTACCCAGTAACTCGGTTGTGGAGGTCAGATAGGCAGTCGCTCCATGTAAAATAATGGTATTCAGCTGCATCTGGTTACACGGGAAGCCGACCCTAACATAATTGGGAAAAGGCTAGGCAGATTGATTGTTTAATAATTGAAATACTATATCGTGAATTCATGAAACCCTAGTACTTTTTGTTAGGTTAGTTTAGGTACTGCTCAGAAATTGTGCACGTGTCATGAACAGAATACCGTCTTGAACTTCGATTGCAGCGTCACCTATCGGGCCCAATTGTGAATAGCAAATTCCAAAAAATAGATGTCGTTGCGTGTATCTTGATAAAGGTCAGTGCTATGCAAATAAAATATTTCAACCCTTTTCATCCCGGTAGGGGTTGTTTCCGAAAAATATTGATACACGTTATTCTTTGTTTTCGGTTTTAAGTATAAATTACTGAGTTTCAAGTAAATCAGACCTCGCATAAAAAATCTTTCATACAAACTTTGACACCCCTAATCCCCATTTATTACTAAGATAAGTATTCGTACGAAGTACTCTCTATCGGCTTTAGCACCCTCAAAAACTACGAAAGCAACACCCATGACGAAAAATGACAAATTTGTCGCAGCCGCCATCTTGGATTTACATTTAGACCTCCCTTTCGGCTTAAGCACATTAGAAATCCTATGTAAACGACACCCATGTCAATTTTTTTTAAATATTCACATCCGCCATCTTGGATTAACTTTTTGACGTCACTATCGGCTTCAGTACCCTTGAAAACTTCGAAAACGACACCAATGACGAAAAATAAAAAAAGAATTCAGAGCCGCCATCTTGGATTTACTTTTTGACGTCACTATCGGCTTGAGCACCATTGAAAACTACGAAAACGACACCAATGACGAAAAATAAAAAAGAATTCGCAGCCGCCATCTTGGATTTACATTTTGACCTCATTATCGGCTTTAGCACCATCGAAAACTACGAAAACGACTCCCATGACGAAAAATAAGAAAACTTTCGCAGCCGCCATCTTGGATTTACATTTTGGCCTCACTATCGGCTTTAGCACTATCGAAAACTACGAAAACGACACCCATGACGAAAAATGAGTAAATCGCAGCCGTCATTAAAATATTTTAACCCTTTTCACCCCGTTAGGGGTTGTTTCCGAAAAACCTTGATACGCATTATTCTTTATTTTCGATTTTAAGTATAAATACTGAGTTTCGAGTTATTCGGACCTTGCGTAAAATTTTTTTCATACAAACTTTGACACCCCCCAATCCCCGTTTAGGGGGTAGCTTAGAAAAACTAAAAATGACAAACTTTATGATTTACTTAGATAAGTATTCGTGCCAAGTTTCAAGTCTATTAACTCAAGGAATAAGATTTTGCATACAATCGAAATCCCCCCTCTTTTCACCCCTTAAAAATCGAATTTTCAAAAACCCCTTCTTAGTGCTCCCCTACATTATTAAAGGAAGCTGTGTGGAAAATTTCACGTTCCTAGTCCCAGTAGTTTCGGCTGTGCGTTGATATGTCAGTCAGTGAATCAGTTTCTCCTTTTATATATATAGATAACTTTATTTACAGTCTCCAGTTTATTTTGGAAAGTGCGAAACTGGTATTGAACTTAAATTAAAATGTTTATTCTGTAAATAGGATATCGGAATCACTTATACCTACTCGTAAACGTCACATAAAAAAAAAAAAATATAAGCTAGATTAGTTCGCCGATTTCTATCTGACTCATCATAATTATTTTTCATCTACAATTTGATCCACTTAATTTTTACTGTACCTATTAATTAGTTATTAATTCTTCTGTTATTAGCACATCTTTAGGTACTTACCTTGCAAGAGATTGTTGTTCTTTCTGGCATCTCACAATTTTTTCTCACCAAGTTTCTTCTTTGTTATTTTCGATATGATTCTATTCTAAGTTCGTAACAATATTGCGTCTCATCTTGAATGCACCCCATAAATACATACCACTGAATGTATCAAGTTTAACATCACCTAAAGTTCAATCCATTTACTAATTAAAATGAAATGAATATAAAACCAGTAGTATACACCCAGGGTCGGTGCGCTAGCTCATTTCTCTGTGACCACTGACGCGTTACGATATCTCGTCGTAACGTAACGTTGCGTTACAGACTTGCGTGTTACTAGACGCGTGTTATGATTGTAATTAGGTTTTTGTGAGACTGTACTTTGTTGGTGTCTTAGGTAGGATAGTGTCCGTGAATCTATAAATAATTTTAGTAGCTAGCTGAACTTTTCTCAGGGTAGCCAAAGGCAGTTCGAAAACGCTGCGTGTAACTTTAGTTGGCAAAAGTCTGAGTAATTCATCAACTCGTCCTACATGCCTACGGCCCATTTGGGACGACTTGCAGAAAATCAAAATAAATCATTCTGCGAGTCGTCCCACGATTCTTTTTGTGTGGAACTTTAAACTTTATCAACGTTTGGTACAGTTAGTAAGACAAGATAAAAAAAACAAAAATACACAAAATAAAAAAAAATACGACAAAGAATTTAAAGTTTTTACTTTCGTTTTGTTCATGTGAGGCGTGTTAAACACATGTTTGGTTCAGCAGTATTTGTTGAACAATAAAACTGAACTGAAGTACCTAAGTACTACATAATAATATTTGATTTTGCCGTCCGGCAGTGCCAACGAAAACTATTGTGAAGCAGGCCTGACGGAACACTTCTCTCGCCCAAGGGCATAGCATATCGCAGAACATTTGCTTGTACGTATTAATAAACTACTCTCAATGGTCATTCTGACCCAGGATGTGGAATATTTAAAAACTTGATAGGATCGTGATAATGACTTACAGTACAGGAACTACAGTTGTTAGCGCCACAATCCACAAAGAATTTAATCTACACTAATATTATAATCTATACATATATTGGGTGACTGGTAATTAGTGACCGATACTTAAACACGTGACTTTACTCATCATTATGAACAACTTTTATTATGGGGCCAAACCTGAAATCGCGAAAAAAAAATCTGCTGTTCCATACACTGACGAATTTTGCGAACATAAAATGTAGGGAATAGCAGATTTTTTTTTTACCCTATATACATAAAAAATAATTATTACATTAAAGTGTCTGTTTATAATGTCAAAATAACAGCTTTTTACTAAATGCATATGAAAGTATATACGGTACATATAAAAAAACAATTATATTTTTTTTGGTCCGTCTGTTTGCTCCGGTTAATCTCCGAAACGGCTGGACTGATTTTGACGGGACTTTCACTTGCAAATAGCTGATGATATAAGAAGTAACTTTGGCTACTTTTATTTTAGATAAAGAATTAGGGCCCACGCGGGTGGAGCTGCGGGGAGCAGCTAGTCTATCCTCACTAATATTATACGGATAGAACGGATTTAGATGAAATTTAGTAGGTACATAGGTAGACCATGAACTGGATTAGGATATAGTATACTTTTTATTGCGATATTCGCACAGAATCTAGACTTATGTGGGTAAAATATAGTATACTACTACTAATATTATAAAGAGGAAAAGTTTGTAAGTTTGGATGTAGGAGATAATCGGCTAAACTACTCATCCGACTTCAAAAATTATTTCACTGCTCTAGAGCTACACTATTGCCTAGTGCTATAGGGATATATTTATGGTATAACTAGTTGGCTTATACGCGGAATGAGTCGCGGGCAGAAGCTAGTATTTTGTTAAAAATAAATAAAACAGACAAACACAGTTACCTTGAAACTGAAGTTAACATTCTGAAGTCCATCTGTATCCATGCATAAATGTATGTTATGGCGCAATTCATACACATATTACGTACTCTGGCATTACTTGAAATGCAACAGTTAACCTCGAAACTTTGACGTCTCAGATTTTATTAAACTTACTATCAATCTCAATCTACCTAGCCTTTTCCTAAATAGGGGTCGTGTTCCAGTCTCACTGGATGCAGCTGAATATCACTAGTTTACATGGAGCTACTGACTAATTTGCGTTTCTTTTTTTCCTGAAAATTACCACATATATAGACTCTCAAAACGGTACCTATAACACCCTCACGGATAAGAAAGGGTTTTTTTATATGTTGTATACTTTTTGCTGTGCCAAAAGGGTCCGTATTCAAATTCAAATTCAAAAGTCATTTATTCTAACTAGATGAAATTTAGCACATGGGTAGACCATGACCTGGAATAGGACATAGAATACTTTATACCTTGATATTCCCACGGGATCAAGACTTATGCGGGTGAAACCGCAGGCGCAGCTAGTTTAAATAAATTTTTCACGTCTCTACTTATTCCAAGAATATAACTATTGCGTGATGATAAGTGGTATCAAACAAAACTATAACAACGCCTCACCGATTCCCTTTCTCTGTTATACAGTGTGTCCGGACATGGACTAGCGATATTCTAAATACTTAAATATTAACTATTTTAAAGTACAATTAGGTACACTCAAGGCTTGTAATAAATGTTGGTTGAATTGCATAATTTTTCTTTTTTTTTCCATTTTCATATTTTTTTGTTACAAGTTAGGGAATTGTGAACACATTGCTTTGTAATGCAGATGATAGACAATATTATTGCCTTTCGAATAAGCCTATTTTTATCTCAGTATGACTAAAACTTTGAGATATATGATAAAGAACAATGGGTAATTTTGTTCGTAACCCGTACCCACCTTGTAGCATATTGAGACTAGTACTATTCGAAAGGTCTTTAAAAATACATAAAAATGTTGTATGGCGACAACTCTAGCTTACGGGAGAAAAGAGTTATTCGTCGTTGAAATAATATGCTGAAAACCCTTTGTGAATTCCCCCCACGCGCCATTCAACGATCGCGTTAAGACTATCCGAAATCAACTTACGCGAGCGTCGTCGATGTCCCGATGCCCGCCAGACATAACACCCGTTTGGTTGGAGGATCCTGCCTTTTCTATGGTGGATGAGTGAACTTTACACCCTGTTCCTCATACCCCTAAATTGGTGATCCCGAGAATGAAGGTCAACGCAGCCTTCGTGCAACTACTTCAGCGTGACGTCATCATCATCACTCCCGCAAGCTTTCGTGAGGCGAGTCACACAGCCAACCAGCACCCACGGCTTCAACGGGTATCCTGACCACCAGCATGCAGCGAACGCGCATTCCTGGTCATCAACCTCAGCTACATCACCCCGACTCACTGGGGTTCAATCACCGCAATCACCTCAATCACCACAATCGCCGCAATCACCGCAAATAGTTCCGATCCACCGTGAACTGTGCGGAACCCGGTTCCAACTCACTAGAACCACAATCACCATCGCCGCAATCACTGCAGACAGTTCCGACCCACCGTGAACTGTGCGGCACCCGGTTCCAACTCACTTGAACCACAGCTGGCACTGTGAAGCATCGCAAAATCCAAGACTCAGCCCACTATCGACCTCCGGTCTCCGGAGGGGAGTAATGTAGTGGTTACACTGCCACATACGAACTACGCAGCGAACACATGACGTCACACAATTATCATCTGCATCGCGCAGTTAGAGTTTACCGAGCGAAAAACATAGATAAGACTATCCGAAATCAACTTACGGGCAGTTGCCCGCCAGACATAACACCCGTCTGGTTGGAGGATTCTCCTTTTTCTATGGTGGATGAGTGAACTTTACACCCTGTTCCTCATACCCCTAAAACACAATCAGCGAGCGAAAAGGACAGAGATTCCAAGTACAGGTATCTTTTGTATTTTTTATTGACAAGGGCATCTCGCAGCTGACCACTAAGGTTCTGGCTGCTTAACCGGGCTTTCCTGTGGCTGTCTTAAGCTCCTAAAAACTCAAAGCCTTCAGCCAGGGGCAAAAACTATTCTAATTAAAACTAGGCGAACGCTCGCTAAGGGGTACGTCTATGGGGTACGAACCTCGGCTTAGTGCGTTCGCTGGAAGGATGCAGCAAGAGGGACAGGCTGGATCAAAGATAGATCATTATTGTTAATCGGGGAAATTAAAGCTTCAGGCTCAGTAGCACCGCGGGCTGGCGCATCGTTATCGAGCAAGAGTCGGGGGGGAGTATCATTTACTCGGATGGGTCGCGATCGCGGACCTCTACGGCGAGGTCTAAAATTATGTCGGTGTGTTTTTCTGTGCACTGTACTTGTGGCCCTACTGCTCTCCTGGAGGAGAGTTATGGGGTCATCTGGGTCTGAGAGAAGAGGTATCTTTTAGTCCCAGCCCTAATATATCACAGTACGGGCTACAAATTGAAAAGGGCTCCTTATTAAGAAGCCGTATTTTATCCAGGCACTAAATATACTACCCTATCTTTTAATCCAAGTGAATATCCAAGGTAGAGAAGCAATCAAAGCCTATTACTGCTCCTGCATGACAGGTATGAGAACTCTAGGTGCCTTTGCTCATACTGTTAGCATTATATGGTACACACAGCTCCATTATGTGTTACCCCCCCCAAAAGACATGTGTGTTCAAATCCGTCATAGGCCCAAGTTGGTTTTTGTATTTTTCAAAAACGTTTTCCAATAATTAATGTACTTATTGCTTTACTGAATAGGGTTAACATTTACGACAAGTTATTCAACGTTTAAAGACCAGAGATCTCGGTCCTTTTCGCTCGCTGATTGTGTCCTTACTTATTATTGCTTGCCCGTGTCTCAAGCGCATAAGTAGTTCGAATAACAAATTGAAAAATTGCGTTAACGCGATCGTTGAATGGCGCGTGGGGGGAATTCACAAAGGGTTTTCAGCATATTTCAACGACGAATAACTTTTTTTTCCCGTGAGCTACACAGTTGTCGCCATACAAAATTTCTATGTATTTTTAAAGACCTTTCGAATGGTACTAGTCTCAATTTGCTACAAGGTGGGTACGTTTTGTTCCATGTTCTTTAATCTAGATTTTTTTTTTGTAAAAAAACAAAATGGCTGCCACATAGCGGGGAAGTGTATTGGACCCGAGCCTAGAGTGTAAAAAGTACTTTCAAATAGTTTATATTTAAGTATTTAGAATATCGCCAGTCCATGTCCGGACACACTGTATACATACGTATGGGTCAAGATCATTAGTCGCAGAACAACGTTTTGTATAATACAGGGTCGAATTGGATTAGCTAGCAAAACTCCGCAGATTTGATGGGTATCAAATTAATTAAATTGATTTTTTTGTTTGAGATCACCTGATCTCATGTTTGCTCCTGCCTTCTCTGTATGAGAAGAGGCCTTTGCCCTGCTAAAAATATGTAGGTCTTGTACTATTTTAATATTGTTTTTCTTTTTTATCTTTTTCTAAATCATTGAATAGAATTTAAAAAAACATGCGGGGTAGCGTTTGGGGACTGACGATAGAAGTGAAAAATAAGTAACGCCATCTACCGAAAATGTCAGGAATTTATGTGGCTTGCTGTCAGTACAAGAACAAAAGCTGTAGCTTCATTAATAACTATCCAAAAAATAAAACAGAGTGCGCTTAAAAAAAAAACATTAACGTTGTGCATTTCTACTCTCCCTCTCCCAATTTTCGACAGGTCACGTGTCCTGACGCGAGTTTAACGTTTTTTACCCATCCCAAAAAAAGTGCACAACGCCGCTAAGAAGTTTTCACTGCTATATTACTGCTTTAAAGGTGGTGGTAGACCCCCAGATCGACAAAATGTTAATACGATCTGTAAAAGTAAAAACGTTAAATTCATAAAGAAACTTGTACTTTATAAGGCGCGAGGTCTCACAGAACGAGATCGCAATCTGCGACTGCCATCAAACTATGTACATAATTATTTAATTAGGCATGTCCTCAACAATCCGGCTAAGTGCTAGTCCGACTCGCACACGAAGAGTAGTACGGAACCCTTCATGTGCGAGTCGCACTCGAGAGCTATATCCCTAGGGATATAACTATATCTCGGACTATAACCATCTTACTGCGACATATACATAAAACAATTTTAGTAACGAAGTGAAAACTATATTCTAACAGAGCCGATGGTTGCGTGAGGGCTACCTTCTCATCGGAAGATAGCCGTCATGCAACCATCGGCTCTGCTCTCTGATCAGAGATGATGTCGTACCACGTCCACGACGAACTGCTGTATTCCAGCTCAATCCTGATGATATTGAAGCTGCTGAATCACCTATGCGATGACCACTTCTGGTGGTCCTTTAGATGCACTACTACATATTGCTCAATAACAAGATCGATGACGCGACCACTCTAGCTCGCTGTTCATTGTTTGCTCCGGACCGGCTGCGGGGCACGCGCGCCTGTGCCTCGCGGTGCCTGTTCGCGGCTCCGCCAGTACGGATCCATACTGCTCGATATTATGCTCCCACAACTCAGGCGAACGCCCTGATTGCTCAGGAGCCCTATTGACATATTTATTTAAAGCAGTAAATCTATGTTAAATGTTTGCATGAAGTTTTTAGCTAAATATTGTTGTAGGCTTGCTGCGCGCTTTGGTGTTTATTGTAAGTGCAGCAAGTTATTGTTATAATAAATAAATAAAGGCTATCCAGCACCGATAAATGAATCAAATCTTCAAGGACAGTATAGTACAGCGCTTACGCCCATTCCTTTTCCTTGCTTTGTGCAATGCTCCTTTAAAATATAATTATCTATGCAACAGCTGCCACATCTATGTTGTCTAAATGGCTCCGGAATACTAACCATTGCATAAGTCTAAAGGCAAGTAAATGGTGTTTGTATGAAAGGGTCACAGAGTAACGAAGAGGTCGTGCGTCAAGTTGAACCTACTGCTTTAATGTAGATTGCGTTAACTACAGTATATTTAGTACCTCATCATTTCAGCCGAAAGACGTCCACTGCTGGACATAGGCCTTCCCCAAGCACCGCCACTTTGACCGATTCTGTGCCTCCGGCATCCAGTGGATTCCTGCGGCTATTACAAGGCCATCGGTCTATCTTTTCGGAGGCCTTCCAACGCTACGTCTTCCAGTAAGCGGTCGCCACTCCAGAACCTTTCAGCCACATCGGCCATTTGTTCTACGAGCAATGTGCCCTCCCCATTTAAGATTAGAAATTCTTCGTGCTTTTGGTTCTCCTTTGGATCTCTTCATTTCTGATTCGATCACGTATGGGAAACTCCAGGCATAGCCTTCTCCATTGCCGTTTGAGTGACTTTGAGCCTTCTGATAAGGCCTGTGTGAGCGACCGATATTTAGTACCTATATATATCGTGATTGCAATGTGCCTCTGTCTTGTGTATCCAACCTTGGATTACTAGGAGTACTTACCGGTCGAAAATGTATGGTTGGAGCACGCATTTGTATATTGATTGATGGTTTGAAGTTGATTCCTTGTGAAACAAAGCTTCAATGAATCCAAAAGTGGGTCACACGTACCAACGATTTTTTTAAATATTGCTCTAATTAAAATTATTACTTCCAAGTACCTTTTTACCAAGGTTTAGAGAATTTTATTGTTAGGACCTACTCCTCCATGAAAACTTATGAGTTTTTTACTTTGGAATAAAACGACTTTGAACGAATTTATCGTTGTGCTGTGTGTTTCTATGATCTGAGTTTGAGCTCTTTAATTATTACTTTCCACACTTGACCGTTACAGTGGACATTAGGTGGGCATAACAATTAAAATTCTATTGTGTCTCGTTAATGACAGCCGTATGTGGAGCCGTCGATTTTTCTGCCATTCGATAATATCTTTTATAAGATAATGTAGGTATAAACACAAACGAAGCAAATGGAGAATGTACGGATCGTAGGAAGTCTCGTTCTGAGGTTTCTGCCTACCCCGATGGGAAAGAGTCATGACTTTGTGTATATATGTCAAAAAAAAATTGTGGTTAAATCCCAAAATATGTCGGCATGTAGTGACCGTCATTTAAAAACATTTTTATAATGGACGGACTTACCAATGTGTCGAAACAAATCCACCTGAATTGCCACACAGTCTCGTAGATCACAGACCACACGAGCGATTAAACGAACATTATCTGTTAATCGCGACCTTGTCTACGAATATCCGATGTCTGTGGTAATGGGAAGCGATATTTCAAACAATATTAACCCTAATTTAAATCTGTTTTGATTCAGATCGGGAGTAAGCCCGTTGAATATGAAAATATTGGAACGAAGTTCCCTTTCGCGCGTTGCGAAAGGGGGCTAGACGGGAAAAATTAAGACCAAAAGTTGTAACGACACTTTTTATTTTTTTATTATAACGCCATCTGTGAGCGACCACAGGTACTAATTAGTGGCATGCCTTTGTGAGGTTCATTCCATAACTTTGTTCCATCCGAGTGTCCCTTGTTATTTTTTGAGATTGTGTAAGTAACAGCATTAGTTTCATTAAGAGCGCAATATCCCAAAAGTTGGCAACGTCGCAAATAGCTGTCAACCTGGTTTGTTAAGTTAAGTTGCAATGTAGGGGTTTACGGGGGCAAAAAATCGATTTATCTAGGTCTCATATCTGGGAAAATCAGTTTTCTCATTTCCACCCGAGCGGAGTTCGGTCGACCAGTCGACCATCAAAATCGTAATCGTTTTGAAACAGATTTCTAATCCATTGCTTCATATGTTCGACAAAAAATCTGCCCA
Organism: Conistra vaccinii; assembly: GCA_948150665.1. Classification (NCBI taxonomy): domain Eukaryota; kingdom Metazoa; phylum Arthropoda; class Insecta; order Lepidoptera; family Noctuidae; genus Conistra; species Conistra vaccinii. Next base: position 17,103,273 of record OX411338.1, on the reverse strand, counting down.
TCTACGTAAATAACGTAATGAATGTTGTAGTACTGTCAAAATGAAACAGATTAATCAAAACAGATGTTACGTAATTAGATAGCTGGTAACTTATTATTATACTCTTTGGTTCCTATCGTTAATTCTAGTGTTAACTTCTACCAAGTCAGTTAAGTAACCGCTGGTTTCGGTTACACGTGCATTTGGTTTAACTACAATAACAGCTCGTTTAGGACTGGGTATAGAAATACCCAGTTAGGTGTGGCTTATGAATTGTTATAATTTGTACTTGTTGTACGATTGGCATCTAAATTAGATCTGTTGAAACTTGCCAACTTCAAATATTTTTGACAGAATTTATATTGGTTTTCTATTCTATTTTTAATAAATGGCAAGCCGAAGTCAGCTATTCTGCCAATGTCTAAAGTAAGTTGGAAAGACAAGACAAGTAACCACGATAAAAAGTACAAAACAAATAAAAATATTAGTTTTATTTTTAAGAATCTTGAATATGAATTTCTCGGAATGCCCACTGAAGCTCGATATTGATAATTATACCTTTTAATTATAAATCTTCTATAATTAATTCGAAGTACCTTCCAAAATGATCTCCTGTTTGATCTGTCTGTACGTAGTTGGAGAGTTAGAGATGTTTGTATTAGAATTACTTGGAACTTGTAAAAGTTAATTGAAGGATATGGATAAATTACGGCGCTCTGCTGGAATTAGGTACATGGCATTCCATTTTCACATAAGATCCCAACATGGGTGGGTGGGTCTAGTTTTAGTTGGTAAAAGACTCGCTTCATGCTTAAAAAGCCAGGATGGTTAGTTTCGATTAATTTAAGTTGTTCACAGACTTGTTATTATAGCACTAATCAATAAAAATCTATACTAGATGTAGGTCTTTAAATTTTAAGGAATAAAGAAAAAAATACACTTGGTACTTGATTCTCAAGCTTTAATTTTATTAAAACATCACGCTTACCTACACATTCCCGGTACAGTATAGTACAGTTCCTGGGATTTCGTGCATAGCGAAACTTTTTGGTCCAATTTTTCGAGTCGAGCATAGCGAAACTAGAGCATAGCGGGACTAACCGTACTATTCTTCCTCATTATTTCGCCAACTTAACCTAATTACTCTATACATATAATTATGTACCAAAGTAGAGTAAGCAAACTGAAGTGGCAGTGGGCTGGCCATGTTTGTCGAAGGACCGATGGCCGGTGGAGCAGACGAGTCCTAGAGTGGAGACCGCGTATCGGCAAGCGTAGTGTGGGACGCCCAGCTAGATGGACCGACGTCCTTAAGAAAGTGGCCGGGACAGACTGGATGCGGAAGGCGGACGACAGGGTGTTGTGGCGCAGCCTGGGAGACGCATATACCCAGCAGTGGACTGCGAGAGATTGAGTTGATGTGTAGCAAAATAAATCTACACTAATATTATAAAGAGAAATGATTTGTATTTTTGTTTGTAATGAAAAAACTTAAAAACGACTGAACCGATTTTAAAATTCATTCACCAGTAGAATGCTATATTATCACTGAGTAACATAGGCTATAATTTATAAAGATATCATACGGGTGAAGACGCTGGCGGAAGCTTATAACCTTGTATAACGCTGTGCTGTGGGTCCCCCATAGCACAGCATCATGCTGCGGGGCGAGCACGGCCTTGTGACATGGCTCCAGTCACACATTCGTATAACAGTTTAGTCATATAAAATGTGTGTCTCGAGCCATGTCACAGTAGGCCGTGCTCGCCCCCAGTGGAAGCCTTCTTGTCACAGTCACGACGTGCAGCTGCCGACTATTTCTGTAATGTTTACTAATATTTATATTATTGATCTATTTTGTTTTCTAAACCTATTTTTCTTTCTTTCTTTTATAACTCACGCCTTCTTTCTAGGAGATGGGCAGAAAGTACAGAACGCGTGTGTAGTACTCGCAACAGATGTGGCTGTATAACCAGGGCGCGACAATTACAATTTACAACTTACACATTTGTAGGTAATTCTTACAAGTGCGTGTACCCCAAAACTCTATAGTCACAAAAGTGTAACGGAAAAATCTTATAAATATGTTAATTTTTTAAACTATATTATGTTATTTGTATATGTAAATTAATGTAGGAACAAGACTACATATACAAGCCCTCATGTTTTGTGTTACGCTTTTAAAATTGCGAAAGAATTGCAGATTGTAAATGGTAACTTATACATATTTATAACCCCGTGTAACCTCGTGGCTAAGTAATAACAGCCGCACGGGTCGATCCATCCGGTTAAGCTACGCTTGCCGGTTGGTCCGTGAATGGGTTGGGTGACCATTTTAAAATACCGACATTCCTCCGTGCCTCTTGGTCCCGGATGTCATTCGTGGATCTTTGAACGTCTTCAGAAGCCCGAAAGTCTGACAACCAGTCTTACCAAGGGGTATTGTATTACCCAGTTACTGGGTTGTGGAGGTCAGAGAGGCAGTCGCTCTATGTAAAAAATAGGGCTTCAGCTGCATCCGGTTAGACTGGAAGCCGACCCCAACATAGTTGGGAAAAAGCTAGGCAGATTCATTTGTCTGTGTTTCCCATTCTTTTCTACAATTTAACATTTTTGTCTAATTGTAGTATTTATAGCCACGATGTATGAACGTAAACGAAGCAAAAGAATTATACAATCGTAGCAAAATAAATAAATATTATTCGTAGTTCCTGAGTAATTGATTAAACTCGCATGTAAAATTAGTTCCAAATAAGAAAGTGTTGTGAACTGTCCACGTTCTGTAGTTTCTGTGGGAAGAAGGCACATAACAATTTGTTTTTTATTTTAATCATTTATTTATGTAACACAGTTGTCGTAAGCTTCATAACATTGATTGATTAATTGTTATTTTATTAAATACCAAACATATAACGATTATGGCAATTATACGGATGCCAGTAATTTTTATTATTATATTCAACATTTGCATTATTTTGATTGTGTATTGCATTATTATCAATTAATTTTTCTTCAATAGACCAGCCATTTCTAATTAAAATGGTTCTTACTTTATCCTATAGCAACCCTAACATTCCATGCAATGGTAGAATTTCTTTTGTAGTTATAGTCTGTTCTAAACGTATGTGATGAAAATGTAAACAAATGAATCACAGAACATGGATGACAATTGTAGTGCCACTTACAAATTGACTGCTTTGATTTAATTATTTTTGAATACTTAAACCCGAAATTCTAATTTTAAATCACCTTGAAGATGTTTTCCATTTGAAAATTGAGGTTAATTTTATAACCTCGATGATTTTCTAATCACAAATCAATAATGTTATTCAAATTGTTATTCAACAATTATTGGAAAAAAATATGAGATATAACATTGAAACCCTCCCTCTAAATACAAATTAATGTGTTGCTAATTACCTTTGGTGAGTGTTTGCGTAAGAATTTAATTTTAACAGGGTTTGTTTACACTTTGTTCAGGTACTTTTGTAACGGTCTATATGTCTTCTATCGAAGAATTAGCTCAATATGCTGGTCACAAGGTTATCTCGAGTCTAACGAGCTTCACAGTTTATTGGTCTCCATGTTATACCTATCTACCTGTTCGTGTGAAAATATTTAACAACAAAATGCTTGAACCAAGTAATATTTATTTTTAAACATCAATACTTCTAAACAAAGAATATTGACAGCAATAATTGCGCACTCGCTTGTAATTATCTAATTACTCAGTAGGTGGCTATAGGGCCAATGTCATGTGTTATTTTCATCTAAACTTACACAATGTTTTTAGCAATACCTGACGATTATTTGACGATATTTTTTAAATGTTTTTTCAAAGAAATGTTTAGTTTTTGTAATGCTGGGGCTACATTGTCTCGTTATCGCGAACTAAACTTCGCGCGCTCTCTCTCGCACACCGCTTGACGTCTCTCTAATGCTGGGGCTACATTGTCGCGTTATCGCGACCTATACATCGCGTGCTCTCTGTTGCTCAACGAGACGTCAAGTGGTGTGCGAGAGAAAGCGCGCGAAGTTTAGATCGACATAACGCGACAATGTAGCTTCAGCATGAGCAACAAAGAACGCGCAAAGTAAAGTTCGCGATTATGCAATGTAACCCTATGCAATGTAGCCCTAGCTTAATGCTACGGTCACATTGTCACGATAAAACAAAGATTTTCGCGGTCGCAACATGTCTGGAAAATAATTTATCACAACGCGAATCATTCAGGCGAATATAGGTAGTTCGCCGCAGATCGAACACGTACTTTTATCGCGACAACGCGACACGATTCTTTGGCCACAATGTGGCCGTAGCATCAAGAATATACGATGTACCTACTAAGTACTAACTAACCTACTTATTGTGAAATGTCTTGAAATGAAATTAAGTAACTAAGGATTGCCAAAATGGCACTGCTTTAATAAAATCACAATGAACTTAATGGTAAGTAGGTAGTCTTAAATGTTGGCAATGAGGTAAACCAGTATCAAATTAGGCTTTTTTTGTACGAAAATTATACCCATAATAGTTTGTCTTGACTTTTTCTTTTCATGTTTTTCCGAATTATCATAAGACCATTAGTAGTTATAGTTCCTTTGCGAATATTTTAATAAAAATATTTGAGCGTGAGAAAATGTCGAATAAACGAATTGACATTGGACTCAATGGCAGGGATGTCCGCCATTGCTCCCGCGAGGTGGCGCTAGTGAGTTTGGAGGTCATAATCAGTCTATTACCTATGGTCATAATTTGAAGTTCTGGCGGTCAAATTTGAAATATTTTCATCTATTGAGTTTATTACTGTAGCGGTTAGACCGCCACATACAAAAATTACGAAACAAAAAGACATGACGTCACACAATTCCTACATCTCGCAGTTAGAGTTTACTGAGCGAATAACATAGATAAGACTATCCGAAATCAACATATGGGCAGTTGCCCGCCAGACATAACAACCCGTCTGGTTGGAGGATCCTCCCTTTTCTATGGTGGATGAGTGAACTTTACACCCTGTTCCTCATACCCCTAAATTGGTGACCCCGAGTATGAACGTCAACGCAGCCTTCGTGCAACAACTTCAGCGTGACGTCATCATCATCACTCCCGCAAGCTTTCGTGAGGCAAGTCACACAGCCAGCCAGCACCCACGGTTAAACGGGTATCCTGACCACCAGCATGCAGCGAACGCGCATTCCTGGTCATCACCCTCAACCACAACCCGGCGCTGTACCACATCCGACTCACTGGATGACGACGCAGCACCACCCCGACTCACTGGGGAATCACCGCAGACAGTTCCGACTCACCGTGAACTATGCGGCACCCGGTTCCGACTCACTGGAACCACAGCTGGCACTGTGAAGCATCGCAAGATCCAAGACTCAGCCCACTATCGACCTCCGGTCTCCGGAGGGGAGTGATGTAGCGGTTAGACCGCCACATACAAAAATTACGAAACAAAAAGACATGACGTCACACAATTCCTACATCTCGCAGTTAGAGTTTACTGAGCGAATAACATAGATAAGACTATCCGAAATCAACATATGGGCAGTTGCCCGCCAGATATAACAACCGTCTGGTTGGAGGATCCTCCCTTTTCTATGGGGGATGAGTGAACTTTACACCCTGTTCCTCATACCCCTAAATTACTATACTCTATGGAAATAACCAATGTTTGACAGTTGTTGACAGTTCGTATGACCCCCAACACAGCCAGCGCCATCTGTTCTGAGTTTTTCAGGTTACCTGCCTTTGGGTTGATAACTGGATCCCGACAATACAATTCTGATCAGCTCTCAGAATCGTTGGACATCCTAACTTAATATTATAAATGCAAAAGTAAGTTTGTTTGTTTGTTTGTAATTCTAGGGTCACAATGTCGCGATAACGCGAACAATACTTCACGCGCTCTCTGTTGCTCAGCGAGTCGTCGAGCGCGAGAGAGAGCGCGCGCAGTTTAGTTCGCCTTACCGCGACAATGTGGCCCCGGCATTACGCTTTTACGCTAAACCGGCTAAATTGATTTTAATGAAATTTGGCACATGGTTAAACCATGACCATGCTTTTTATTCCGATATTCCCACGGGATCAACACATATGCGTTTTGAAATCTCACAAAATAATTTAATAACATTCAATCCAATTATAATTTCACCCTGGTGATTTTATAGAAATGCTTTAGATCAAAACCTTTCACTAGAGTCATTTCATTATTCTAGTTAATGCTGTAGCTCTCCAACCATTAAAATGCCTTTAAAATTGGACCATTTGATGGCCAACAAGATTCGAGCCCAAATGACTCAGTGAAATATGTTTATCTTGACCATAACCTTGTCCTAGTTAACATCGAATACACAAACTTGATCGTAATTCTATAAATTACATTTTTGATTATATATATCCGTAGTAATAACGTGCAGTACCTAAGTAATGAAAATAATAAAATGTATTGGGTTACTTTCTAATTAAGTTCAGAATTGCTAATGAAAAAGGGGTAATATATCCATGGTAATAATAATGTACTTTTTTTTTACTTTTACGTTTATAACATAGTCGAACTCGTAATTGCTATACATTTGACAACAATTCCCAGTGAATTTAAGGGTCCCCGAAACGATAAATTGAAATTTTCCTAATATTGTCAATCGCTTCAATTGCGTTTTGTAGACGATCAATTTGCACATCAATCACGTACAAATTGACAATTGGAACTGATCGGGACTCTTAAGGTTGAAACAACGAAGTAATTCCATGTAAAATTAAAGTAAAAGTAAAAAGTTTATAGGAACAATTTAGTTATAACTTAACAAATGACATGAAGATAGCTGCAAAAGTAAAATACTGTGGCGCAGCTATCAACACCCAACAAAGTAGGTGGAAGACATTTCTTCCACACATTAAGGAATTATTATAAAAAAATATAATTACAAAAGAAAAGAAAAAAATAATCACTACAAGTTTATACGTAATGATGTGAGTGGAAGTGAGGGTGAGAGTGTTGGGGTGTGTGTGTTAGTGTTTGTGTGTATGAAAAAGTGTGAGTGTGTGTAAAATGTGCAATTATGTAGTCTATTACGACAGAATACTAGAATTCCATGGGTTGAAAATGTGGATTGTCTAACTTACACATACATAGATAAATAAACCGTGTCGTTTTATGACGTGCAATTAACATTCAACCTAAGTGTGGTAAAACAGTTACGAGGTTGACTATATTAAGAAGGTAGGATCTCCTTTTTCGATTCATGTATGGTTACTTTACCAAATGTTCATGTAGAGATGTTTCGTATACCAGTGTTTCCACAATGCGAGTTGCTTGCGGAACTAAATTCAAATTCAACTTCAAAAGTCATTTATTCAACCTAGGCTGAGAATCAGCACTTTTCGAACGTCAAATTACATAACGTAGTCCCTCAAAAACGCCCGCCCTTCACCACTTCCTATTGCTTAAGCTTGGAAGAAGAAGTGGCGCAACAAACTCCCCAGCAGCACCGCTGTCTGTTCAGTTCGATAGCCAGTTCCTCTGTGGTTGAGGATTCCGGGTGAAGCTCGCTTCCACCTTCAGCCTGACCATCAGGTGAAATGAAGGCCAGGAGCTTCCCAGCTTTATATAAAGTTTAGTTAACGACCATAATGCTTGACATAATCACAATTAACTATGTTATTATACTGTTATGTTTGTCTCAGCCTATTTTTTTATGTAAAGTTCGTACGTTTTAGGGTAGGAAATGACTATTTACATCATTTATTTATTTTAATACGCTCTTGACCTAGTTATGATCCGTCTTAAGGTCAAGTTTTGCAAAAGCGGTTGTCACATTAGACATAATAATCATTTATGTAATTAAGTGGTAGCTAGTTTCGTAGACTTATTTACTTACGATATTTATATTTATTGATTTATTCATGGGCTTATATACAGTATATATTTAACATCATTCTTCTGCCCTCATCTCAATTTATTTGCGGTCGGAGCAACATGTCTCTTTCTTCCATACTTCTCTATTAGTCGTCATCTCGGTAGTCACCACCTTTCTAGCCATATCATCTTTCACACAGTTCATTAATCGTTTCTTTGGTATTCCCCTTAGCCATCGACATTGATCATATTCAAAACTTTCCTCACGAAATTTTCCCCACTCCTCCGAATCACATGCCCATACCATGACAACCGATTTCCGCACAAATTTTCTATCACCGGTGCCACTTTCAGACTTCCTCTTATGTACTCATTTCTTGTTCTTTCCATTAAACAGTATACAACATGTCGCGAACCACCAAACACCCCAACTAGAATATTTTGTTATAATCAGAATAAAGACATACACTGAATTTTTACTATTATGTACAATATTAGGTCTCTAGTTAAATGTTAAATTAGTTGTACTGATTGTGGGAGAAAATAGACATTATAAAAAATCGATTCTTGTCTCTTTATGTTATTAGTTTAGACATACTTAAACCTTTTGGAATAAATGCTCTAAATCATTCTGAAAACTCCATCAAAATATGTACTATAGTTTAGAAGAACTAAAGTGGTCACACAGACACAAAACGTAATTTTTTTTTTACACGAGTTTTAGAAAAAAAAACTTTAATGCCTACATAAGGTTTTTCGAAAGCACTGGTCGGTCTAAAATCAACTTAATTTACACTTACATAAAGTTGATGTTTATCTAAGTGGACGACTTGTGTTTGTTTACATGTTTTGCAAATAAATTGCTAACACAGATTACATAGTTTATCTCAAACAGAAATTACATCATGTGCGACGTAATTGAATAACATAGGAACTGAATGGATTCCGGTCATTAGCTAAACCAGTAAGCACATGGCAATGAAAGAGAAACATTGCAATTTAGAAAATTGTACGCCGTATGCAGCTTCCTAAAGAACTCGTTACTTCTGATGTAAGTCTGTGTCTAGTGGTCACAAGCGTTACTGCTGAGCGGTCTTGGGTTCGATTCCCAGGTCAGGTAAAGTGTTGCGGGAAAGTCGTGGCCCCTGGCAACGTGCAACTGAAGGAACACGGGTGGGTTTTAGTCAGACACGCCCTCCCGCTCCGCCCAGAGCGGAAGAAGTTATTTGATGATTTCCCACCCAAAAAAAAGGTCGGGTAAAGTGTTATATGGTTTTTCATTAAATATTTCTCAGTAGCCCGGAGTCTGGATTTGTATCCGGTTGATGGCAATAAGCTCGCCCTCTATTACATGGAACTTAAATATAACTGGTGAAATGTGGGTGTACTATAGGTACCCCTCTGCCTAACCCTTCGGGGAATATAGGCGTGATGTTATGTATGATTATCGACTATCTTAATATATATAAATCTCGTGTCACAATGTTTGTCCTCAATGGACTCCTAAACCACTTAACCGATTATAATAAAATTCGCACACCATGTGCAGTTCGATCCAACTTGAGATATAGGATAGTTTAAATATGCCCTGCCCTGCCGATAAACTGTCCTGCAGTTTGGCAGAATCATTGTGAAATACCCATTGTGTAACTTTTTTGAAATAAATAATTAAAAAAAAAAAAAAAAAAACTCAATTTATAGCCGCAATTTTAATTTATTGCTAATTAGGGCTACCCATGCGAAGCTGGGACGGGCAGCTAGTTTTCCTATAGTTTTCTTGTTACAAGTATTTTAAACGAATTTAGCTTTACACCTAAAAATGTCGCGATCTCCTGACTTTGATTAAATTATAATTATGTAAGTTAAACTTTGTTCCCACAATAACAAGTTAATGATCTGCTAAAACAGGGCTTCCTCTCTCCTACGCTTTTGCTGTGCCCTACAGGATCCATAATGTGTGGTGGGACCCTGGTGATCTGCTATACAGGTATTCCTAGTGCAGACACCAGTCTCTCACAAACTACAGTAGTGCAACAACACCAGTGTCACATATTTCTTCAAGCTTGTCTAAATTATATATTATGATATCGTTGTTTGTGAAGAAAAAAATAAATTATTTTTGAATTTGAATTTGAATAATAATCTAAAATATATAGTTAGCAACATTTTTTTTTTTTGTGCTGTATATCATTGAATAACTTCTGCCGCTCTGGGCGAAGCGGAAGGGCGTGTCAGACTCTTACTGACTAAAACCCACCCGTGTTCCTTCCCTTGCCTGTTCGTTGCCCGGGGCCACGGTCTCCTCTTAGGACTTCCAGCAAGCCCGGCAGGCATCGGCCCTAGCGGACCCCGGCATTTTGCTGACATCTCTTTGAAGCGCGTGTGGAACACGACGCGCCGTCGACCCGGGCCTGGTTCTTATCGGACGGCGATAGAATCGAATAGAATAGAATAATTTTATTTTTGCAAATATGGGTAGATGATACATCAATAGGTGTTAGTAAAGTACAAAGATCAGCCATATTTTGCCATTCAGCATGCAAATGCGATCTACCCATTGCTCGCCATCCGCAAGCCCGCGCCTACGGTAGCCGGAAATCTGCTGCCAATTCCTTATACTTAGCACCTAAGTACCTATTATGGTAAAGCAATAAAGATATTGAGTATTGATATAGAAAAAGACCAAGATTACAAATATTTTTTTTTTAAAAGAGCTGTTTTAGATTTTTGTGTAAGTTAATAAAGTTGTAAAGTATATTCTACGATTCTATCTAAATTCAGGTTTTTCCATGTACGTGCTCATGACTATTCTAAAAAAAACTTCATCGATTGAAAAGCAGTGTTTTCCCCACTTTGTATGAGATAGCATTTGGGTGCTGCGGTCAGGGCTGAATAACAATTAATTGATTTTACCTTATTAGCCATGCTTCTACTAGTCACTCGTCACTTCCCTGCTACTAACCGTGGTCAAAAGATAACATCAAACATACATAACATAGCATCACGCCTTGTTTCCCCGAAGAGTTAGGCAGAGGTGTACCTACAGTACACCGACAGTTTGCCAGTTATGTTAAAGTCCCTTGAATAGGGGGCGAGTCTATTGCCATCAACCGGGCACAAGGGGCTAGTCATTAATCAATCTACCTAGCCTTTTCCCAACTATGTTGGGATACGGTTCCAGTCTAATCGGATACAGCTGAATACTAGTATTTTTACATAGATCGACTGCCTATCTGACCACCACAACCCAGTAACTGGGTAATACGATACCCTTTGGTAAAACTGATTGTCAGACTTTCGGCCTTCTGACGACCCGTAACGACTGTCAAAGATCCACGAACGACAGCCGGGACCAACGGTTTAACGTGCTTTCCGAGGCTCGGAGGAGTTTCGGTACGTAGGACGAGTCATCGACGGACCAACCTCGGCAAGCGTAGCTTAACCTGATCGATTAACCCGTGCCGCTACTATTACTCAGCCACGAGCTCATCTCACGGCTACATTGCTAGTTTGCTAGTCATTAATATAGGTATAAATGCCATAACATTAGCAGGTAAATTTTCTACCAAAACTTTCAACTCCTGAATTTTTTATATGCATAATCTACCTATGCAATTTTATGTACTTACCTATTTCGTCAACAGTGCCACTGTCAAATACAAAGCTAACCGTTTAATAACAATAAGTCACAAATCATACAGGTAACATTTCAGCATTTTCCAACGATCCTAACTACTTACGACCATGTTACCTCAAAACTACGAAATTTAGAATTATCTTACACAACCGAGACCTTCAGCAGTTGACACATTATGAATTCTATTGATCATTAGCATTGGTCAATACGTTGTGAAAGTTTCTTGTAACTTCGCACGGCTTATGAGATGCTAATTTATATACTTATTGATGAAATGGTGGAAGATCTGTTGAATTAGGGCCAATTTGGAGATTTAGGCCCGCTTGTACCAACAATCACTAAATTGGTAGGTACAAAGTTATACATTTTCAGTTTATGCTGATCTCGCATTGTATAGGATTTCCGTACAATGCGAGGTCAGTTTATACGGGAAATGTATAGTATAGGTTGATGTGTAGCCGTGTGTACAAACATCATTCTGTCTTTGTCATCTTCAAACGATTTATAGAAACAGTATGCTTAGCATGAACACAATAGAAACGGAATAGACAAAATGAGAGTTATACAATCACAATCTGTCATTTTGTCTACTCTTCCATCGACAAAACCCGTATAAAACCCATTTCTATGGTTGTTCTGCTTTGCGTGCTGAACGATGTTTTAAATATGTATAGCGCTTAATATAATATATTAAAATTGGTGATGAGTGATTCAGATTTAGTGATGAGTGGTACAAGTGGGTCTTAAAGATTAATTTTTGGTGTCAATGGATTTGCGACAAAGTTGAAGAACACTTTGAGGTAAAAATAAGTGATGTCAAGTAACAGATTCAGTACCTGGTTACGTAAATGAATTATTCATTGGTATGTTAGCTTGCTGACTGAATTATGAATTGGCTTGTGAGATTGCGCTGACGCCGCGTCGTGTTTCGCGCGCGCCTCAAAAAGATGCCAGCACAACTGACGGGGTCTGCTAGGGCCGATGCCTGCCGGGGTCGCGGGAAAGTCCGAACGGGATCGTACGGGGCCCCTGGCAACGTACAGGCAACTGAAGGAACACGGATCGGTTTTTGTCCGTAAGAGTCTGACGCGCTCTACCGCCCGCCCAGAGCGGGAGAAGTTATTTGATCATTTCCCAAACAATAAAAACAAAAAAAAGGTTGCGCTGACTTCTGCTGATCTATAGGATTGACACCTCACTTCACCTACGTTTACACGAAGAGATTATGACAGACTCAAATTAAAATTAAAAGTCATTTATTCAAATTAGTCTGAGAATCAGCACCTTTTGAATGTCCTTAATAGACCGGCTGACCTGCGACCGAGTTAATGCTTTCTCTCATTTGACTGTTAACATCTTGTTAATTGTTAATCAATACCAACCACACCGGTTTTTGCTAACCTTTCCTCCACACTACTTATAAGATTAATAAAAACTTTTAACAAAAAAAAAAGGAAGAAGGCTGTTTTTTTTTTTTTGTAAAATGTTTTTCTTTTTTACTTTTTAGTTGTGGTACCTATCTCGCACAAATTCGAATATCCCAACCTGCTATGTAAATAACAATGACAGGGACTTATTATAATAAAACATCATCCACATAGACGTGGGAAATAATTAAATATGTATTATTGAAGCTAACTCAAAAACTACCCAAGCATAGATAATAAAAAATGTATAGCCTTCCTCTACAAAATGAAAAAAGAATTTTCATAATCAAATATTGTTTTTGGGCAGGAGAATGATGATTACAATCTGCCATAGCCTTTTACGAACCATGTTTTTTTTTGGGTGGGATCATCCAATGACTTCTCCCAGTCTGGGTGGAGCGGAAGGGCGTGTAAGACTCTTACTGACTAAAACCCACCAGTGTTCCTTCCCTTGCCTAGCCAGGGGCCACGATTTCCTCTTAGGACTATCCGCAACCCCGGACTATCCGCAACCCCGGTCGAACTATGTAGGGGTCGGCTTCCAGTCTAACCGGATGCAGTTGTCAGACTTTTGGGCTTCTGTCGCCCCTTAAGCACTGGCATCCATGACAGCCGGGACCAACAGCTTAACGTGCTTTCCGAGGTACGGAGGAGTCTCAGTCTCGGTATGTAAAAATGCTCACCCATCCACGGATCAGTCCCGGTAAGCGTAGCTTAACCTAATGGATCGACCCATGCGGCTGATACTGCTTAGCCATGAGCTCCTCCGCATATTTCAAACTTATATTGACTATTAGCCGATGGTATTTTTTCACGATCTTTTTCCGTTACCGATGTTAGTAATGTCCAAGAGAAGAAAGTACCTACATAATATTATCAATAAAGTTTTTTTGTTCACATTGTTTAGTAACAATCATAAAAAACATTAAATTAAAAAGTAAGCACATGGAAATGGGCAGTCTCAGAGTACGTACAGTTATACTATGAACCAGTGGCCTACTTGTGCACTATTGTAATCTTTTAAATACAATGTGTTATTAGTTTCATTGTTACTTTGTTAGTAACACTCATAAACTTTGTAAATAATGCTCATATTAAATAGTGACGGTTCGTTAAGAAGAATAAATTGTTGACATTATGCTACCCTGCACACACATCTTGCAAAAAAGTTCCACTAAATTAGCTCCTGGCAGTTCCAACATCCTACGAATCGAAATGTAGCTGCACTACGTAACCCCGTAGCCTATGATTGTATAAATTTTGCTACATCATTTCGTAGCGAAGGAGTGACCTATTTCAATCTCGTAGCAAATCTCGTAGCTGCGTAGCGTCGTAGCAAACCTGTACTATTTTTCCTCGTAGAACTAAAAACTGATGGTAGTTTTAAAAGTATTAGAAGTATCTTGTCAAGTTTTTAAATAAGCCAAATATTACTGGCCGCTTTAAATACAAAGTTTTATTTTTAAGTTGAAAGTAAAGTATACTTTCAAATGAAACCATCTACGGATTTATCTTTTAAAGGCATGATTTATATCTTTACAATTTGCCCACTTTCAAAGTAATTAATCAGAGCTGCAATTTACGGTTTACGAGTTCTTTGACCTTTTCTTATCTTTTAAGATACACTGTATCTCAAAATGCTTCAAGTAATTTAAGAAGAAGCTTTAAGATTGACTGTTTACGATTATTAATAAAGAGTTTTGATTAGGTCTAGCTGGTTTTAAGTGTACTTAATCTTTGTTATATGAGGATTATTATTGAAGACAATTTCGAACCACCTTATACAGTTAATTGCATGTTGGTGGCAACTCTTTGACCTTTCATAGAATCAATCTGCCTAGCCTTTTCCCAACTATGTATGTTGGGGCCGGCTTCCAGTTTAACCGGATGCAGCTGAAGACCAGTATTTTACACGGATCGACTGCCTATCAGACCTCTACAACCCAGTTACTGGGTAACACGATACCCCGTGGTAAGACGGGTTGTCAGATTGTGGCTTCTGATGACCCGTAACGACTGTCAAAGATCCAAGAATAGCCGGATTATAATAAGCCGGGACCAACGGCTTAACAGAGGCACGAAGGGGTCTCGGTATATTAAGATGGTCACCCATCCACGGACTGATCGGGGCAAGCGTAACTTAACCTGATCGATTCAGCCGTGTCACTGTTATTACTTAGAATAAAATCGAATAAGAAGCCAGCTTACACTGGTGTAGGTTACCACTGGCGTACTGTACCTATGCTTGTTAATTATAAATATCTGGTCAACCGAGATCTGCTCGGGGTGAACATATAAACATATCGTCCAGGTACACCAACGTTTAATCAGATTTCCGAGGCTGTGAAAATAAAGAAAACGATTTTTCCCAGATATGAGACCAAGCTAGATCGATTTTTCACCCCCATATACCCCTAAATTGCAACATTCATCGAAATCATTGGAGCCGTTTCCGAAATTCAGATTATATCTATACAAGAATTGCTCGTTGAAAGGTATTAGATATAAATGTAACGTGTTTTTTTTTTCTGAAATTTACCAAGTTTTACGCAACAACAAAACCGATAATAGTAATTTATTTAATAGTCTTAGCTCTTAATAGTTTAATCAAGACGTTCTAGCACACAAATTAGTATCGAATTATAAACTTACGAGCTTCTTTTCGCAACGTATTTTACATATTTACAATCACAATCACAAGTTCACATTCAGTGAAAAGTGAATGGAATTTTGTGAACGGTTCTGAATAATCATAGGTTTTTGAGGGACGTGTGTGCTCGACGAAGATCTCGAAGGTCCTTATGTACTTTTTTTTTTATTGTTGAATGGGCCTGCTCTTGACCTCGATCTCGCCTGATGGAAAACGATGGATGAGGTCTATGATGGAACGAGCGTGCCCAGAAGATGCCTGTTCATTCTTAATTTGAAGGCAGACGGGTTATATGTGGCAGGGAACACTGACGCCGGCAGAGAGTTCCACACTTTGGCTGTGTGCATTATAAATGTGGAGGAGAAGCGCTGAGTACGACTGGACGGGATATCAACCAAGTGCGGATGGTACCCTGCAGTTCAGACTGTTAGATGGCCACCTCTCACCCTGCCTAACCTTATCCTATTGCATTTGGGATCGGCTCTCCTCGTCATTCCTCGTCAGACATATTTGTACTGAGTCGTCGAGACATCAAATTGTGCTGCCTTCAGGTCATTGTTGATGACGGGTACTTGCGGCCATTGGCATGGTTTTTTGAATACCAATAACACTCCCCTAGGGCTTCCCAGGAGGTTAGGAAATTTTGGTACCGGAGTTATTAGCTTGAATCATAAAAATATCTCAAAATATTTTATAGAAATAAGTCATCATATCTGCCAAGCCTTTTCCTAACCATGTTGGGGTCGGCTTCCAGTCTAACCGGATGGATCGACTGCCTATCTGACCTCTGCAACCCAGTAACTGGGTAATACGATACCCCTTGGTAAGATTGGTTGTCAGACTTTCGAGCTTCTGACGACCCGTCACGACTGTCAAAGATCTACTTCCGAGGCACGGAGGAGGCTCGGTATGTAAAGATGGTCACCCATCCAGGAACTAACCGCGGCAAGCGTAGCTTAACCTGATCGATCGACCCATGCGGCTGTTATTACAAGCCCCTCTCTATAGTTATAGAATTAAGTATACCTGGGCAAATATGTGGAACAGAGCAGGCTAGGAAAAAAGGAAACCTCCGGGAATATGGGCTTCAATAGAGTAGTATGGAATCGAATTGGATCCAGCAATCACAACAACAGATTTAAATAATACATATAATCGCTACAGCAAGGACTGCTATTAAGAGAATATTAATGTTACTGCTACATCAAAATTGACTGTTATCTATTACGATAACCATAGAAAGTGCATGATTTTCCTTTAGAAATGATGCACTTGAGATTTGGCTAAGTGGCTTTCCACTTAGCCCAATCCAAATGACAGGGTAAACAATCTAATTTTCATATTTACGGAATACCAATTTCTATTACACATCACTAGCACGTACAATCAACATTCGAAAGTCAATGTCAAACAATCATATTCACGTATACAGAACATTTTGCTTGTAGGTATATTTGTACAACCCATTTGTGATTGTGAAAGTTTAAAAAATGGTAAGAATTTTAAGATGTCATTCAAGTGCAAATTGAATCAAGGTTGTCGAAGTGCGAAAGTGCTATGATGATTTTTGACACTTTTGTTGTTGACTTTACTTAAGAGTTAAACATTTAGTGCCTGATTCTATATTAGGTGTGATAAAATTACCAAATAGCATTCTTGAAGGTTGTAAAAAGCATGTAACTGCTAACTCAACGAAGGATGACGACTTGCAATGATTTTTTTTACTTTTATCACAGACCGTAGGACGTAATCAGCCTATAACGATCCCACTGCTGGGACACAGGCCTCCTCTCTGTGAGAGAGAGTGGGCCGTAATCCACCACGCGGGCCCAGTGCGGGTTGCTAGATGTCACATGTCTTCGAATTTTTGGTTCTATGACATGCTGGTTTCCTCACAATGTTTTCCTTCACCTTTTTGAGAGCAGTGGTGATGAAATTATTTACACAAAGTATAGTGCCTGCTTGGGTGCGAACCCACGACCTACAACTTGTAAGTCGGAGCCGTTACCACTGGGCCACCACTGCTCAACTACCAATGACAAAATGATCAATTACCAATGTTTCATTATAACACGTACAGTTTACAAATTACTTACATCTTTACAACTTTTACAATTAAAAGTTGTCAAGTTAAAGTACATTTCATTCGTTATATTTCAAGCCTCAAGATCCAGCAGTTTAGGCCGTGCGTTATCTGCAAGTGAATTAAGATTTTTATTACGTAGATAAAATTATTATAAAAATTAAGCTAGAATTACAATTAGAGTTCGTCACTCGTGTGACTCAAGCACTCACATAATACAGCATATAAATTACAACTTAGTACCTAACTTAGGAAATTGTGCGTACGTAAGTAATTAATTAAGACAAATTAGCTAACAGCTTTACGTTAAATGAGTGTGAATCACAAAAATATTTTAATTAAAAAAAAAAAAATTAAATGATGGTGATTCACAAAATACCCACTTCAATTGTTACATTAAAACAAATCGTACATTGTCTTAGTAAAAATAATCTTTTTTTTTTATTTCTTAGTTACTAGCGGCGTTCCTTGGTTTCACCCACATAAGTCTCAATCCCGTGGGAATATCGGGATAAAAAGTATCCTATGTCCCAATCCAGATCATGGTCTACACATATGCCAAATTTCATCCAAATATGTTCAGCCGTTTTAGCGTGAAAGCGTAACAAAAAAACAAACTCACTTCTATAATATTAGTTGGGTTTCATGTCCTAATTTTTTCTTTATTTTGTTACAGGTATGGATCGGTTATGCAAAATCACAACACAAAGACGGAGAACTAAAGCCTGTTTCTGAAAGCCTGATCAAGTCTCCTGATCAGTAAATCAGCTGTCAATTCTTATGTAAGGCATGGTCAACCCAGTCACAATTAAGGTTGATAAGTAAATAGGAACCTATTACCAACTACCAATCACAATAAGAACGATAAAAAAATATATCGATAGTCTTTTATGACTCTTTTTAGGATAAAAAAATCTATGTTGGAGTTTTTTTTTATCTACATTGCGGCAGCTCTTGGTCTGCATCTCACCTAGATAGATAGAGATAGATAGAATTCCTACTCTTTATTATGTACACCTTATAATTACAGACATAGATTTAGAAATTTTACATAGGGTGACACAATGGGCGGTCTTATTGCTAAAAGCGATTTTATCCTAGGTAAGTGATGATCAGGCCGAAGGTGGAAGCGAGCTTCACACGAAATCCTTAACCCCAGAGGGATTGGCTATCTCTAATCTAACAGCGGAAACACAACAATGCTGTTAACATTGTTTTTATGGCGACCGACTTAGATAAGATACCACCACCAATTAAACGGAGCAGAAAATTTTGCCCCCACTGGGAATCGAACCCGGGCTGGGGCGGGGTCTTTAATAATTAAATGAAAATTTTGTTTTTATTCCGGCAATCTGATGATTTGACAAAAATCAGGGTTACTTAGTAAAAGTCGTTTCGTTCAATAACCTTCATTTGACGAAAATATTTATATCTTGGTGTCCTCTACTATGACGCTAATAAATCAGTTTCCGGAGAACTTAATACAATTATAATAATATTTGCCAATTACAAATAATGAGGAGGATTTCTATAGAAACCAGATGTAAACGAAGGTTTATTATCTTAAGAACATTGAAGCATCGATTACATGCTTAAATTAAAAAAAAAAAAAAAATACAACCTTTTTCAACTAAAATACGCCGATTGTTTGTTCTGCATATACAAGGTGGAGACGACAATACTACAAAAAATTTAACGGCGTGTCCCTAATGACGTTTCCATTCTGTATACAAAAAATCAATTGAATTATATTCAATAGTTTAGTCATTATAGCTCGGCAAAATCCATAGTCGGCTCGGGCTATTTCGTTTATCCACCCCAAAAATCCATCCTAAGGTGGATATTCGGAAATGTATGCCCGAGAATTCACCCAAAGCCTAGTTGGATAAACGGAATTTATAGGCTTAGGGTGGACATACATTACATTAATTTTTTTTGAAAAAACTCATTTTTTTATTTCGAAGTTAGGATTTATTTGACAGTTCCAAAATAATCTTAGTAGTAGTGCCAGTTACATGAATAGTGCCAGTATTTTAATTTTTTGTTGTATGGTAGTCTCCACATTGTATAAATCAAACGCAAACTCAAAGCATTGTTTCTACTAAAGCAATTACAGGCACTTTTGAACTGTCAAGATGTCGATCAGTCAAAAAGATGAAGCTTGTTATCCGTTCCAAAGTGTAGTAGGGTTCTATGGAGAAGAACGGGCAAAAATCTCCATGGACACTCTTCTAATCAAAATTGAAGAAACAATCCTTGACTCAACGAAATATTTTTCACAAAGAATTTCTCGTCTTATCTTAGAACACCCAATCACGGAACTAAGAACCATCAAAGCACGCCCCTGCTATAAGAACGTACCAGAAGTAAAACCTCCGGTTTTTCCTTGAACAACAAGAGGCCAGTTATTACAGAGAAATGTTTTCAGTTGTCACATGGCGGCAACTAGAGCGGGCGAGTGAAATTGTCTGTGAAATTACCTCTTTATCGATATCGACGCGATATTTTTATCGATCATTGCCCGTGACTATTGTCAGGGTTATTGTTTTTTTTTTTATTGAATTCGTGTTGGCGTTTTTGGTGCGATACGTTTTGTAATACATATTGTGTATTGTACGTAATTATTGCAGCATGAATACGTAGTTTTAGTTTTTGTGTAAAACCACGACCTAGGCATAGTTTGCGAGCCAATACGTCTATTCTATTAAAATCAAATATTACTTTCTTATATTCTGCTCAAGTCAGAAATTACACCCGGAGAGATGGGCAAAGATCGTCACTCACTGGACGCCTGAAGGAGGACATTGCCGTTTAGGTAGACCGCAGCGAAGGTGGTATGATGATCTAATCATGTTTCTGAGGCCAACATGGCCAGAAATCGCAAAAAACAGAGAGATTTGGAAGGAAAAAGTGGAGACCTATTATTGAATTCGTGTTTATTGAATTCGTGTTGGCGTTTTTGGTGCGATACGTTTTGTAATACATATTGTGTATTGTACGTAATTATTGCAGCATGAATACGTAGTTTTAGTTTTTGTGTAAAACCACGACCTAGGCATAGTTTGCGAGCCAATACGTCTATTCTATTAAAATCAAATATTACTTTCTTATATTCTGCTCAAGTCAGAAATTACACCCGGAGAGATGGGCAAAGATCGTCACTCACTGGACGCCTGAAGGAGGACATTGCCGTTTAGGTAGACCGCAGCGAAGGTGGTATGATGATCTAATCATGTTTCTGAGGCCAACATGGCCAGAAATCGCAAAAAACAGAGAGATTTGGAAGGAAAAAGTGGAGACCTATGCCCAGCAGTGGGACATACATTATAGGATAAAAATAAATATAAATAAATATTCTGCTTTCGTATTGGCATGAACTATATGAGAATACACTGGTTTGCTTTGTTTTAATTAGTCATTTGGTAGCAGAGATTGCCTCAACTGAAAACGTATTCAACTAAAAATTTATATTATTCTAGCAATCTCTGTTATAGCAATCAATTTAAAAGATCTTTGTTTGTTTTTAATAACAATTCAATGCCGTGGAAGCGGTAAAGTTTTGGGCCAACTTTAAAACACTTTCGTGCCATCGCCACGACAAACAAGAAGATTGCAATTCAAAAAACAATCTTCAAAACTATCAAACTTGTTGAATATTAAATGTTTCTTTGCTGCGCCCGCATCTGCGTCTATCTTGATCGTGACAAAGCATTCCGTGCCGAAGCTTCGTAAGTTTTGCTCGATAAAAAGTTATCGCGCTAATGCAATGGTCACATTAGCGACTTCGCCATGTTTATTATCCGGGCGATAAGTGCTACGCAGCCCGAACTATCGCGACGATAACTGATAATGGTTGGTCATATCTGCGTGTATCTTATCACTGTGCGAAGCTTCGAAGAACCAGATGCAGGCCGCAGCATTATACAGAATAATAACGAAATCAGGAAACTATCACATTACTATTAATAGAGAAGCACCGTTCCTCTTACTTATAAGTAAGACACCACTATAATGAATTATTCATCAAACTATTATTATTTATGTGAGATTCTTTTCATTCCCTCTACTTTCACCTGTTTCACGAACAAAACGTTGAGAATGCTTGCTTGTATGTATGTCTGTTCCCACGTGTCTGCTAACTGTATGAATGAATGATAGTTTAAAGACACCGCTCCACAGCAGTGCACGGCTAAGCCACGCAAATATACTTACAATGCGTTCGAACTAAAAATAAGAATGACCGTGCGTCTTAAAATCATATTGGCAAAACAGCGCCTCGTTTATTCAGTTTGGAGCAAAGTCAGTGAGTTAAAACAAAAAGAAATTACAAAAACAGATAACAGCTTTAATAAAAACGGATAACAAGATATTTTCTTAGCAATCCCGCCTTTTCAAGTTACAGTTGACAGATCGACGTCATTGACATGCAACACATTATTCAGTGGCAACACTGTATGATGGCTTGTCTTGTGATCCTTGTCCGTTCATGTTTTTGACAGCTAAAAGTGAAACAAGAGATGCCATACTATTGTACAGGCCGTAATAAAATCGTATCGGTGGAAGTCTGGAACTAATTTATAGAATCGATAAGCTGCAACTACCAATATACAGTGCCGCTGATTTAGCTTCACTTTGTATGAAAATGAAGACGGGATCCTCCATCACGATCACCGGCCACGCCGCGCACGCATGCGTGGCTGCCAAACAAACGAACCGCGTGGCCAACGTGGCAAACTTCTCCGTGCACATTCAACATAGCAGTGGACGGTTGCCTTAACAGTCGTATCAAATTCTTATTAACTGATGTTGTTTGTTAGCACCTATTGTTGTGGTTAACGGTTTAATATAAAGGTAAGAGAAGCAGGGTATTAGGTTGTCATGCATGGTCATTTGTCAGTTGTTAATCATGCTTGCTTCTTTCTCTGAGTCTTTATTGTTGAGGCTTTATGGTGTCTATGGCTGATAGACGTTTTGGTTTAAAATAGAAGACGAGAAGCTTTTTTATAATTTAAATTTTGCGTTCGGTAGTTGTAGCCAGTGTTGGCAAGTTAAATTAGGAAGACCTAGGGCCTATTTCACGATGTCCGAATAGCTACTACTACTAGCTACTACTTACTGAATAAATTCAAAACTGGAACAGAATTTGTATGAAATTATCTGCCAAGTAAGTTGATAGGAACTTAATCGTAGGTGATGAAACAGGCCCTTATAAAGGTACTATTTAAACTACACTTTAAAAAAAAAATTGAGTTATGTGCTAAGCTTGCCTACATATTCTTGGCGGAGGTCGCAAGAAGCCGTTAGATACGAAATTTTTAATAATAAACCATTTACGTCCAACGGCGTCCAACGGCGCGCGGCGGCACGGGCTTGGACATAAATGGTTTACGAATTACGAGTTTGACGTGCCAGTTTCTCGACATTTGATTATTTAATGAAGGGAGATTTGATCGTAGGTTAGGTAAGCACGTTTGCCACAACAATGCTATCAGTTACATAACCAAGAAACCCTTTGGTACCCATATAAATTGAAGGCGTGCACTCGACGGTGCATGGCAGGTCATTTGAAGCCATAATGTAACTTATAAGGCAAGGATCGCGCGTTCAACACAAGTGAAATTCTTGCGTCACGACGGGTTTGACCCAACTAGGATATGAGTTCAAGGGTTAAGTTATGTAAGATGACGCATGCTTAGGTAGTTAGGATTAATATTGTGGACAATGAGACAATTAAGCGCGGCCCCTATTATTGGAGATTGGACTTATGTATAACATTAACTGGTAAAATATGGATGTAGGTAGGTACTGTACCTAATAGACACCTCTGCAGATTCCTTTTAAAATACCAGATCAAACGGGTGCTATCATAATTAGGCATTTTTAATGTTTAATGATTTTTTAACGAAGTTATCACTGTAATGATAAAAAATTACTCACACAATGCTTTGCAACGATAAAATTCTGTAAAAAGTAAAAAAGTTTATTTTCACAAATAAGAGCATTCAGAACAATATGGTACATAGATATAGTTTTTATTTATTTTTGTTTTAGGTACTGAAAGTAGTACCCAAACTAAGCCAGGGCCCCCGGGCCATAAGCGCATTGTGTTCCACGCGCGCGTCTAAGAGATGTCAGCACAACTGACGAAGCCGATGTATCGGCCCTAGCGGACCCGCGATGCCTGCCGGGGTTGCGGGAAAGTTCGAAAGGCCGTTGCCCCTGGCAAGGTACAAGCAACTGAAGGAACACGGGCGGGTTTTATTCAGTAAGAGTCTGACACGCCGTCCCGCTCCGCGCAGAGCTCCCGAAGTTATAAGATAATATCACACACAAAGAAAAAATTGCCAGGTCTTGTATTTTGATATCGTTTGATTGAGATCGTATCAACATGAATGTCGTGACGTAAATAATTATTTTAATAGCATATTAGTTCGTACTTGTGAGAATAAATATAATTCCCGGTGAAGATAAAATGCAGATAGCATAACAACAATCTTTTAATAACATATTTTGAGTAAAGATAGAAATGATTACTTATGGCTAATGTTAAAATTCATAATATATAATAATTAACGTATTTGTATATATTTTGATTGAGACAATATGACTGTGTAAAGTTTCCAACATGGGACTGATAGTCTTGTTGATAGTTTTTAATGTTACTAAAATTTTAAATATCAAAATATTTCATTCATGTCATTACTTCATGCTTAGACCTCATTCTGTAATGTTTGCTGTTTAGGCTATCGTCATGCATAAATAATTAAGTAGCCTTTTACGAATAGCCTTAATTTTTATTAACATGGATATTATTTTGGTATTTTCTCGCTTTATACGATGAATCTCTTCTAATAATTGTTTATCCTCTCTTCATTAATATTTAGCTTATAACTTGATCTCATACCTATGCCCTATATATTGAGTAGGTATCCTCTCTTCATTACCATTTAGTTTACAATTATTTTAATCACTTATGCCTTGTAAGGTTGACCACGATGCATATACACTTCATTTTCCAATTTAGAACAGGGTGAAAACACATCTTAATTGTCTTCATTTGCAACCAAAGAAGGCACATTGGGGTTTAGATAATGTAGGTCAATTGCGTTTTCTGCTATTTCCATAAAGGAATCAAATACAACTTCTAGATTTCTGTGTTAATTATTATCATCGCCTGAGCCTGATTTATTATTGTCCCAGTGCAGGGCAAAGTCCTCGTGCCTTTTCATTCAGAGAAGGCACGAGCATTCATCATCACGCTTGTTCAAGACGGGTTGACGGTTTGAAATTTTCAATAACGAAAATCTATAATCATAAACTATTATTATAAATTAAAGTCACTTTTCGCGTCTGTCACCTCTTATTTGTTTAATTTTTTTGGTTCGGAAATCATCAAATACCTTTTTCCGCTCTTGGCGGGCGGGAGGGCGTGTCAGACTCTTACTGACTAGAACCCACCCGTGTTCCTTCAGTTGCCTGTACGTTGCCAGGGGCCACTTTTTCATTTATACCAAATAGTTTAGTTACTATAACCAGTTGGTTGATGCAAAACACATAGACAGATTCAATATTTAGATTTATTTGATAGTTAAAAAATACTCCTACGCGAGTATTTTCATTTAATGTCGTATTAATTTTTGTCTCCACAATATATAGCGCTGATTTCACCAACGAAACTGAACGCGATCAGCATTTCTAAAACGTGTTCAAGAGCAGTCAGTGTCAAAATTGTTATGGAATATTGTACACTGACAGCTCGTTTAGATGTGCTGAACGCGTTCAATTTCATTGGTGAAATCTGCACTTAAGAAACACCAAATATTTCGAACAAACCATACAGAAATAAGATCTTCATTAGCATCCGAAATACATCATCACTAGATTCGATCTCGGCTTTCTCGTTCTTCTCGTTGTGTGCCCAAAACATGGAATTAACCTTTCATCTCAGGTAGGTGCAGTGTCCATTTCGTATTGTTTATGTGATCAGCATCCTTGATACACCCACTATAATGAGATATATTTGGGTTTAGTGTTGTAAAAGTAGTTGTTTCTTAAAAGGCAGCTCATTAGATAGCCTTGGTTTGAAGCTGTTTGACCGCAAAGGACTTTGACCAAATTTTAGGTTTCTCTATCTGTTTTGAATTTTAATGGACAGGTGCTGATGAATACATTGTCTTCTTTCATCATATCATTTTCACCATTGTCGTGTCTATTTTGAAACTGGTAAGCTGTGTGCTAATTAGGAGTTCACGTTCAATATGTTTGTTCTTTGTTGTTTCATTTACTTGTCAGTTCTCAGTTTCAGCAAATATTTCTACATTCACGACTTAATATTCATAATAGATAAATCAACATTAGTCAACGTTATTCCTCTTTCTGATGAGGACAAGTCCGCTCACATTTTTGTATCTTGTCTGCAAGACCTTTGCGACGAGAACATTTATGACTTTTTTTTCGCACTTGTAACACTTATAAGGAAATTACAACGTAACAACATTTCGCCATTGAACGTGTTCAAACTCCTGCGCACCCGTGAGAACTTAGCACTGGCCATGAATAAGATATGAGGAATTAGCATAAATAGAGGGTCGTGCGCAATGAGTCAAACTAATTGATATGCCGCTATTAACTACATACTTTTATCTAACCTCTGAACCTATATTTACAGATACGCTAAGTTGTTGTAACTTCTAAGAAAGCACGTGTATCAACAAATAGTTCCTATGCCGTAATGTGGGCTCCACTGTTGTAGAGCAATACCTCAGGCAATACGAATATGCTACGCCCCTACAGCGCTACCTAATGGGTCAGTTTTTTAAAAACAGTTGAGCCAACATTGCGGCACTGGAACTATTTGGTGAAATTGCACTCTACTTCTATCCCTACTCTACGACGAATAGACAAATGATCTCTTTGTTTACAAAGTGACATTTCTACCTATTCTTTTTTTTTTGATAACGTGCCGTAGATAAAAAAATAATTTGGTACGGTTTGTGGAATAGCTCAGAAGGCCAATTCTCGTACTTAAAAAACGTTCACATTCAAATCGCAATCTGTCAAACTTGTCAAAAATGTTGGTAAATAGATTGTACAACTGTATTTCACAGATTGCAAAAGAGATGCGAATGCGATCGTTCTCAAAAATTACGAGATTAGGCAGAGATGTACCTATAGTACACCCACATTTCGCCAGTTATGTTTTAGTCCCATGCATAGGGGACGAGCCTATTGCCATCAACCGGGTACAAATTCAGACTTTGGGCTGCTACTGAGAAATTCCGGATGGAAAAAGCCAATTGCACTTGGCCGACCCGGGAATGGTACCCAAGTGCTCATGCTCAGTAGTAGCGCTTGCAACCTCTAGATAAACGAAAAGCAGTCTCTATCTACCTTCTGATAGTTGACATGAGTTGGGCAACAAGTAAAATGAAATACATACATACATAATCAGTCTATAATGTCCTCTCCGCTGGAACACAGGCCTCCTCTCAGTGAGAGGGAGTGGGCTGTAATCTACCACGCGGGCCCAGTGCGGGTTGGTAGATGTCACATGTCTTCGAATTTTCGGTTCTAAGACATGCTGGTTTCCTCACGATGTTTTCCTACACCATTTTGAAACCAGTAGTGATAAAATTATTTACACAAAGTAAAACGCTTGCTTGGGTTCGAACCCACGACGTAAAACTCGTAAGTCGGGCCACCATTGCGTCTGAAATATTAGCTTCTAATAGTTGACATGAATTGGACAACAAGTAAAATTAAATAATTATGTTCCAGAATATTTACTATGTAGGTAAAAGACCTTGCTCAGCGTGTAGAACATACTTATGTTTATCTACAGCTTAAATCTTTGTATTAAATTACTTTACTGGCACTCAGAAACACTTGGTTATTGCCAATGCGCCACACTGCGCTATATATCGAAGTGCCTAGAGCAATATTGCACTAGACTAGCATATTAATGCGTAGGAATAACTTATAACTTTCTTCATACTAAAAAAAGATATATAATCTATAGCTATACTAATTTGTTTGTTTGTTTATATTTAGGAGGTAATCTCCGGAATAACCAGTCGGATTTGAAAAATAATTTTTGCTTAGGATAGCCCAATTTTTGGGGAAGGTACTTATACTTACTAATTATACAATGTGGAGACTACAATACAAAAATAAATGAAAATACTGGCACTACCAATGCATAAGAGTATTTTGGAACTGTTAAATAAATCCTAGCTCCGAAATTAAAAAATGAGTTTTCCGAACAAATTAAATGTAGTCTATATTCTACATTTAATTTGTTCGGAAAACTCATTTTTTAATTTCGGAGTTCATCATACTTCTGATGACTGTTCAAGCTTTTTGTTAGTACTACCTACCTATTACTAGTTTCCAAATTGGGTGTGAAATGAATGCATAAAGTGCAAACATTATGTGTTTGCGTATTGTATGCAACGAAACAAATAAGTACGTCTAGCTTCATTAAAACTATTTAAGAGAGTTACAGAAGTTTGCGCAAAAGATTTTTGTGTAATGAAAGATGTTCTGTTGCGATATGCGCATAGGTCAGCGCACATACAGTGGGAATTGCATAAATGTACCTAGTATTACGGTATTAAAATGAAACATTCCTCTCGAAAACTATTGACGCATGAGAGTATGAAAAATATCTTAAATTTATACATTCGCTGACAGACAACGCACAACCTTTAAGCTGCCTGTCCACTGGAGCGGAAAGGAGAGGAGAGGAGCGGAGATGTGCCAGTACTAACCAATAGAATCGCACCTCTGCAGCGGAGTTTAGATTCTATTGGTTATGGCACATCTCCACTCCTCTCACTTGACAACTAGACATGGACAGGCAGCCTTACTGTTGGGTCTTTTATGCATGAAATATTGCAAAAGACTTCCTTTTAGGAAGAATTTTTGTAAATTTTCCCCCTAAAAGGGGTAGGGGATCAAAGTTCACAATTCATACAAATCAAGAAAAGATTATATTAGAAAATACATTCTAAACTCGATCTCTTTTAGCATAGTTTATTTAACTAACATAATGGTATGGTAAGTTAGTGACTACGTATGCAACCAGTGTTTCTCATTCGAAGTGAATAATTGTATTCTGTTTTTGCGAAATAAATGTCACCATATAGTTCATAATTTTTTG
Organism: Conistra vaccinii; assembly: GCA_948150665.1. Lineage (NCBI taxonomy): Eukaryota > Metazoa > Arthropoda > Insecta > Lepidoptera > Noctuidae > Conistra > Conistra vaccinii. The sequence goes on along the minus strand of OX411338.1, from coordinate 17,074,468 downwards.
CCAATGGGAAATCGCACCAGATACCCGGCTACATTTTATAAACCCTTTCTTATCTCAAAAAGGTCTAACCAGAAATATCTATCAGGATCAACAATAATTAGGTATATTGTTTATTTTGAGGCAAGGTTTGAAGTAAGTACCTAGTTTTGTCTATATTAAGTCACATTATAAGCATAATAGCAAACACGATGCCATTGCTCTAGGAACTGCTTACTAATCAACTTCATAAGCCAGTATAAAATTAATTCCACTACTTTTTGCTTCATCATATTAGCTGAAAACGCGATTTAAAACATTATATCTTTCACTGCGACGTAGCTAATTGATGCGAGTGCTAATTCTTCATCGACAATCGCCATATTGTCACGCGAATCATTACTTGATGCGGTATTTTCTACCGCAATGTTCATATTGATTAATTCCAGTTGTTCTTGTTCATGTACAAAAACCTCATTATCATAAATGATTGATGAATCATCGTTGTCATCGGTATTGTCTTCCGAATAAAATTTAATTGTTTTAGGGCGGCTAACACTTCTGGTTTAAGGACTATAACTTCTAAAGTCATCTCGCTTCTTAGTTCCGATCGTTCGTAAAAACCCGTCAATGTATCAAAGATTGTTTATTTTTAAATGATTCATAGGTTTCGCCACTATTTCCGTTTTATGATGAGTAAGGTTGGAGAGTTTGCAACTATTTATTAGCTAAATCCGTTTGGCTTGTTGCCATAGTCTGATTTTCGAATGACCCTTGGTTTTTAAAGGACAATGTCCAGTTGGTTAAAATATTTAATTAATCTTTAAAATAGATGTACAGTTACTTACAATATTTCATAGCTATGTAAGTTGATAATGCTGAATTCGTAGCTCAGTTTTGAGCTGATTTAATCTAGATTGTCATCACAGGTACGAGTTGTAGGTCGTAGGTTCGAACCCTGACAGGCGCTTTACTTTGTGTAAATAATTTCAGCACTACTTCTTTCAAAACGGTGAAGGAAAACATCGTAAGGAAACCGGCATGTCTTAGAACCAAAAATTCGAAGACCTGTGACATCTACCAATCCGCAATGAGCGCGCATGTTGGATAGCAGCCCACTCCCTCTTACAGAGAGGAGGCCTGTGTCCCAGTAGTTAGAACATTATAAGCTGATTATACACTAAGAAGAAGAAGTAAAAGAAAAACGAAAAACACATATCATGACGATAAAATAATTCAGGAGTTTGTATATAAATATAGTAGGTATTATAACATCAATGACTAAAACTAAGACAATAGAAATAGAAAGTGTTCGCAAGTTTTACATACACACGTAAAATGTTTTGTAACTGACCAGTCAAGGACTGGTTGGACCCGTATGAGGATTTAGATGGCGGTAACAGTACCGTAATTTACTTTATTTTAAGTTTTCTCATGTTATTTCATAGTAAGTTATACTCAAACTTGTTTGTTACTTCTTGCATAAAACGTTTCATCATGTTATTGTTTTTGTAACACTGGAAATTATAAGCTATCTAGCTATGTATGTTTAAATGGAATTTAAAAGTCCTGCAGTAGGCTAAGAAAAGAACCTATTATAGGGGCAACTAGTTTTAATTTGCTGAGTAACTGCACGACTCTTTGACAATTCAAAAGTGCCTGTAAATGGTTTAATTGAAATAAATACTTTGAGTTTGAGTTTCAAGTTTGTATCAAAATCTGTAGAAATCAGTATGATACTACTTTTAATATAATAATCATTTGAATTACTTAAGTAGGTATTATTTGAGCAACTTACCATCTACTATTAAACATGGACCTCCTCTCAATCTGCAATAACAAGTTCTGAGACAATATTGCCCCATTCACCATATTTAGCCAAATGACAACACGGGCTGAACATCATAATTAGCCCCCGGATCTATATATTCCGTAGGCGGATCAACTTACCACAAATATACTGTAGCCATTGCTGCAGTTGCAACATTGCATGCAGTTAGACTATCGTATGCCTATGCGTCATGTTCGACTGTGAGCCACGAGTCTTTCCACCAAGTAGATTGCAAACACTGATAGTATTAAAGTTACCGAACTCTTGGCACACGTCTAACCGGAATTAGAATCGTAATAGTTTACAGTTGGGTCAAGATTTACGTCTTTTAGATGACGAATACAGATAAAACAAGACTGTAATTAATTTTACGTTGTACCTATAGTGCAAAAAGTTGGTCACTAACTGTACAACAGAAGTCCAAACTCAAGATTTGCGAGCAGGCAATGGAGCGCAGCATAATAGGTGTCGAGCGAACAGAACGCGTTAGAAACACAACTCTGCGTTCCATAACTCAAGTAGCGGATGTTAGAGAATAACAGCCAGGTTGCACCCGGAGAGATGGACAAAGATCGTCACTCACTGGACGCCTGAAGGAGGACATTGCCGTCGAGGTAGACCGAGGCGAAGAGCGGTATGACGATCTTATCATGTTTGCGGGGCCTATATGGCCAGAAATCGCACAAAATAGAGAGATTTGGAAAGAAAAGGTGAGGCCTTTGCCCAGCAGACACAATATAGACTAATTCACTATTATGATGGCTTTAAATTTTTTGTTATGCCCCTTTTTTTGTTATGTCAAAAAAAGGTTTGTCAGCCTGCCTATATACATATAGTATCTTTGAATCTGACGTCCTTATTGAAAAGATTAATACGATAAACCGATCAGTCATTAGTTAACTCTTTCAAAAATAGTTAAGTTGATCTTTCTTCATCAATCAAGTCAGTTTCGTAGTCTACTGCTACACACCGGTCTCTCTCAATACGCACAATCTCGTTGACCTTATTCCTTCTATAATTTGTTTCATTGTTACGAATAAAAGGTTTTTTTATTGACTCTAATAACAATCATCATCAACTTTGTCTTTCGCACTCTCTTGTTAGACGCTAGCTATTCTTACAAGCGCAACAATACCCATTTCTCCTTCTTCAATCAAAACGAATGATTTATTACTTATTGTTGCTGACTTTGTTAGCGTGATGGTATGTACATAAAAAATTCGCGTGTGTCTGTAATCTCTTTACATTTCTCCTTCCTTTACTTTCATTGCTCTCATATAGATAGACATTTCATTGCTCATCTGGTGTTACGATCTTCATTCTTTCACTTATTATGAAAACCATTCTGTATCCAGTACCTTTAATATAGTAATATATAATAGTAATATTTATTTTCACTTCAATCTTTATATTTCTTATTCTGAGTTGGCATATTTCATGTTATGTCTTTCACCTTTAAATCCTTTTTTTTTGGGTGGGAAATTATCAAATAACTTCTCTTGCTCTGGGCGGAGCGTGAGAGCTGATCAGACTCTTACTGACTTAAACCCACCCGTGTTCCTTCAGTTACCTGTGCGTTATCAGGGGCCACGGTATCCCTTTCGGACTTTCCCGCAATTCACCTTTATCCTCGCCTTCGCCTTTATTCACGTTATTTATAAATTTTTCAACACAATGTACCTATATTGTTATGAAATAAATTACTTATGACTTATGACTTATGACTCCTCGCTGCTAAAATACTGGGTAAAATTATACCTATCCCAATGTTTTCGGCCTGGTTTCATATTATTCAAAATCAAATATTTATTGGAACAAAAATTAACATTGGTTTTATTTTCATTAATAAGTACAATAATTTATATACAGACTTAAAAATAATAGTAATAATATGTACAAGTATATAAAAAAGGGGGGGAACAATTATAGGGCATCAAAAAATTCGTCTGCATCGCTGTCAACAGCAAAAGTGCCCAAAAGGCTGGCAGCATTGCCACGTTGTATGGCAATGCTTATTCTTTGTCCGAAGAAAAGGCCAGCCCTCTGGTCACGTGAAGAGTCGACCAACCGCTTGGCGATCTCTTGAAAAACCAAGTGGGCACTCGGGCCCCATGGCCCTAGTGTTTCAACCCCATTCATATTATTGTGTTTAATAAAACAATCAACACACACTTTGTGACTTGTGAGCTTTCGATTCAATTCTCAATTGGATCGCCCGTCCATAATCTGACTATTGCAATCGGTATATATTCTTGTTATTGCAGGTCGATTAGTCTACATTATGGTATATTTAGCCACAAAGGCTATAACCTCTTCAAAAACCGTTTCATATTATGTCCCTAATTCTCATAAATTGGCCCTAACGAACATAATATGCGACTAATCGCATTAAATGTGTGGTTGAGTCGTTAAATTAGATGCGTGCGCGCAGTCATTATTTATCATTAGTCGCGCGCGCGCTGTTTAGACGGTTATCGCGGCCATTGTGTTGAATTTGTCTAGTGTAGTTAGGTTATAGTTCATTTAAATGCTTGTATCTTGTTATAAGTGGGTCATTAATTAAAACGACAAATGTCGCTTTGAAGATAGTGCTTGTAGGTGTAAACTCTCTAATACAATTCATAAACGGTGAAAGGTCCTCATTTAAGACTGGCAAGACTTTCTTAAAATTATCTGGATGTTCAGAAGACTAAATACATTGTTTCAGCAAATCTACACCATAACGAAAGTTTATGTAGAAATGTTATTTTCTCATTTCGAGGAGCTCGTGGATAAGTAATAGCAGCCGCACGGGTTGATCCAACAGGTTAAGCTATGCTTGCCGGGATGGGCCGTGGATGGGTGACCATCTTTACATACCGAGACTCCTGACTCGTGCCGCGGAAAGCACGTTAAGCCGTTGGTCCAGGATGTCATTCGTGGATCTTTGACAGTCGTTACGGGTCGTCAGAAGAACGAAAGTCTGACAGCCAGTTTTACCAAAGGGTATCGTATTACCTAGTTACTGGGTTGTGGAGGTCAGATAGGCAGTCGCTGTAGCTAAAAGCTGCATCCGGTTAGACTGGAAGGCGACCCCAACGGGAAAAGGCTAGGCAGATTTATTGAACAGTGACCGCGGCGGCGGTGAGGGGCGGGGTACTGCGCAGCGAGTAGCCCACTTCGAAGCCGCCATAAAGTTTACATTGGGCTGTATGAACCTTTGATCTTTTACTGTTATTAATTATTTATAATTTGATATGATAAATTAAAATACTGGTATTCAGCTGCATCCCGTTAGATTGATGGAAGCTGACCCCAAAATAGTTGGGAAAAGGGTAGGCACATTGTTATTTTCTAATTCCATGAGGATATCTTCTCGAAGCCCTGTAGATCCTGTATACCTATACAGATATAAATTATAACAAGATCAGCAGCATATTAAAAGAGATATCAAACACAATCTGTGATAGCGAAATTTCAAGTAAAAACGCTAATTAATATAATTAGCATTCATCGCCATTTCTCCCATGAAATCTATTGTTCCCGTACCGCGTGAATGTACAAGCTGTTTTCACAATTTTCACTATTAACAATAGTCAATATGTATTGTTAGAGAGCGGGCATTGTGTGACAAACGAAAGTATTGTGAGGATATTACCTATTTATTTGTATGGTGTTTAGGTTTACTAAGTTTACTACTTACTTCGCTAGTTAAACAGCTGTCCAGACAAGCCGTACGAGTCTTCCGTATATGGACGGCCCGTACGGGTCTCTCTCTCACGGGTCAGTCTGTCTGTCAATCTGTCTAGATCCTTTTTCTCAAGAACGCGTGGAGGTATCAAGTTAAAATTAATATCAAATACTACGTTTCTCCGTGGTAGAGGATTCCGGATGAAGTTCGCTGCCACTTTCGGCCTGATCATCACTTACCATCCGGTGAGATGCAAGTCAAGAGACATCCCGTTATAGTTATAAGGAAAAAAAATTCGAAGTGTCTAGTCGTCCGCTAAACGGATGAATAAAAAAATAAATTTGTCGTCCGACTATCGGACGAATAGACAGCCTTTTAAGAGTAAAGCTAGTCGTCCGTAAATTACAAAATTGTTTATTATAAAATTTGACAGCAGTCAGCTGTCATAACTTAAAAGTCAATTTAATTTTACATACTAGAAATTGAAATAATATTCATGTACATAATTACGATGGCGGGTAAATATAAACTATTGTTTATTATTCTGGTTTTGTGTTTACATATCTCGGGACCATGGGACGTACGAGGGGCCGAAGTCAACTCGCAGAGGCCTCTTAGACAATTTTAAATGGAATGAGGCACCAACCGACGATTATCCCTGTATGCACTATGCAAGTGCACCCAAGGACAACCTCCGGTTGGTGCAGGACTGTTGCAGAAAACGGAAACAAAAAATTTTGGGCTATGGATTTAGGTGGTTATAGTGGATTGGTTACCCAGAACTATGAAAGGTCTATGTCCCCTGCCTGACCAATGTTATGGTATACACGGATAAAATGGCAGCGGATGACTTGCACACTCAGTAATGGGCCCCCGAAAACTGTCGCTAGCACAAAGTGACGTAGTGACAAGGAGGCAACATGTCCTGAGGTGCTTGAGGAGGAGTGGTATTCCACGGCTTTCAGAACAATTCCAGAGCATGGAAGATGGTCAAGACAAGATCCCTAAGACCACTTACTGGAATACTTCCTTTCTCGTTAATATTATTTTTCTTTACTTGTTGGTATTGAATTGTCATTAAAATAAATAAAACTTTGAATTTATTGCCAAATTCTTTTATCGTAGATAGGTACATACTTAAATAAAATGTGAAATCTACCAACCCGCACTGGGCCCGCGTAGTAGATTACGGCCCACCCCCTCTCACAGAGAGGAGGCCTGTGTCCCAGCAGTGGGAACATTAATAGGCTTGTAGCGGTTACGCCGCCACATACGAACTACGCAGCAAAAGACATGACGTCACACAATTCCTACATCCGGCAGTTAAGAGTTTACCGAGCGAAAAACATAGATAAGACTATCCGAAATCAACTTACAGGCAGTTGCCCGCCAGACATAACAACCCGTCTAGTTGGAGGATCCTCCCTTTTCTATGGTGGATGAGTGAACTTTACACCCTGTTCCTCATACCCCCAAAGGCTGATTATGTATGTTTATGTATACATTAAGTATATTAAAAATTACATGACCTATCTGGCGAAATGTTCACTGGCGTGATGTTATAATAATAAAATAATAATAAATAATAAAAATGTTTATTTTTCTTCCACAAATAACACTTGTCGTCTTTCCAGTTTTGAGGGATCTGTCCCATTCATTTTGCCATTTGTATGAGAGCGTTTACCCAGAAGCGATATTTCACGCGTTTGCTCGAAATGCAGGTGGAGCTCGCGGATGGCATCGCCGCGTCGCACGCAACGTTGTGGCTAGCTATTCTTGCAATTCTCGTTCACGGTACAACGTAGCGACAACGGCGGCGGGGCACGCGGCGGGTTCCGCGGTGGGGCTCGCGGCGTCGTACGCGCCATGCCCCGCGTTTTCATACACAACATCATAAATTGCCGTATGTTTGTGTTTGCGAGTGTGATGAAAAAACGTCCGACGCACCACGAAACGCCACTACTGAGATACCACATCCACGGCAGACCATTGTATGAGGTCATACAATGGTCTGCCGTGGATGTGGTGCCGGGGACAATGAGAGATTGCTAGGTAGCAATCTCTCATTGTCAGCAGCTTCAGTATTAATTAAGTAAGCTGAATTACATTTAAATAATTATTTGTTCAACACATGGTTCAATATAACCTTTTTTCAAAACACAATTTTATTGGGATTATCTGTAAAACTAAGCGCTCTATCTCTTTCGGTCTTGTGGAATAGTGAGCAAGAAAGACAGAGCTAACAAAAAACACGCCATGCTATCAACATTTAAACGTCAAAACAAATCCATGGCACTCGAATATTCCTTCCAGATAATGCAAAACAGAATGACAAATATAGTGATGAAATTCAAACATGTTGGGAATTTATATTTTTATATTTTGTTGCTCAGTCCCGCTAAAACGGCTGAACGGATTTGGATAAAATTCGGCACACGGGTTTAGCCTACCAGGACGATACTTTTTATCCCGTGGGATAACTTCCGACATTCACGCGGGTGAAGCCGTAGCAAAATCTAGTTAATCATAAAAATAGAACTGCTTTTATTATATTTATAATTTTATTCATCCGGAACGACGATTAATCAGGAAAAAAAAACGGACGATTAATTTATAATGTTATTCGACCGCTAAACGGACGATTAATTTATAATGTTATTCGTCCGTTCACCGGACGACTAGCAACAGCCAAAAAAATTAGTTTTTAGTTTATTTTGTAGAAGTGTTTTTTGCACACCGTATACCATTAGCAGAAATATAGGACAAAAATAATATAAGTTAAAGGCTTATTAAAATTTTTGAACATCCGTTACTGTGGTTAGGTTATTGCAATTATATAATCACAGTCCAAGTGGTTAGATAATGACGGAATTGCAACATATAATCGGTTATATTTGCAACCTCATTTTATATTAAGTTATTAGGAGCTATGAATAAATAAAACTGATTGCTCCAAGGCCTGTCTCATTAAATAGTTTGCTAAATTAACCTGATGATAGCTACCGTCTGACATTCGTTTTCTGAACTGAGAATTTGAAGATAAGAATTTTTAAATTCTACTTTAGTAACTAAGTAATATTATTTTTGTCCCATATATATGCTAATGTAATACGGTGTGTAAAAAAGACTTGATAGATTTGAATGTCTAATTAGACACCAGCATCTCATCTGCAAGGAAATTGACTGTAATGAAAACGATTAGCGGTTACAAAACTAACCCCGCGTCCTATTTACATAAAAGTGATCGTGGCATGCATATGTCACTTTTTTATTCGGAAAACCTAAGCGACTAAAATTTAAATATAAAATAAAAATAAAATTAATAAACTATAAAAAGATGGTGTAAGTACAGTTTTTTTTTTGTTTTTTATTAAAATATTTAAAACTTATAAATTAATAAAATATTAATATTTGTATTGTTTTAAAGTTAAATATTATATAATTAAAAAGAAAATAATCTAAATATAAAAATCAATTGCCGTGCATTAGTCTCAAAATTTGAAAATGGCTCGACCGATTTAAATAATATTTTTTTTTTGTTTTGTTTGCCTTAATACAGTGGTTATATAAGAAAAAAATTTGGGAAAACCAGAAACAGCCGAAAAGTGTCTCTTTCGCAAAATGTCGCGAGACATTCTGCGAAAGAGACATTCTGCGAAAGCGACATTATGAGAAACAGACATTTTACGACCAGTAGACATTTTGCGAAAGCGACATTTTGCGAATGAGTCATTCCAAGTACTGTGTCAATTAATCATTTAATTAACCAATAAACGTAGGCTAAGATTTTGTTTACATCATTGCTGCTCTTGTATTCAAGAATAAACTCCTGCAGTGTAGCAATTATTCATTAGTTACCTACTTAGACCCGGGTCGTTCAAAAGGTACTCATCCTATAGAATAAATTGACGATCATTATGTACCGCATCAAGCTTCGACTGCTCTTGCGCATAACATAATAAATTAATATTTATTTAGTCTTGACGACATGTTTATATAAATCATAAGGGATACTTAGGTACACGATTGCAATAAACATTATTAAGTTCATCAAGTGTCGATCACTTGATTGGTCAAATGTTACATGGCATTCAGAAAATCAACAAAGTCTCATTCGATTATTGCGATTTCTTTATAGCATTATAGATTAGATTATTATCATTTGCTGATCACAAGGTTACGGTGGTAAGTGTTGGGCCATCCTAAGGCTAAAATCAGTTGCATAATATCGACAACTTCCGATACAAAGATTGATGTCTAATTTGAGAAGACTGTAATTCGAATTTTTGACTTCATAAAAATATTCGATCGATCAATGAATCTTCTTTCGTTCTACATTTGAAGCCGCCAATAGCACAGTGACAATGACATTGATTGGCGATCGAGATTTACCTTGAGCTCGAATCTTTATCTTCATTGACGCATTTTCAGTTTTCACTTACGCCTGCAGGGGTTGCGGGAAAGTCCTAAGGTGAGACCGTGGCCCCTGGCAACGTACAAGCAACTGTAGGAACATGGGTGGGTTTTAGTCATTAAGAGTCTGCCACGCCCTTCCCTCCACCCAGAGCGGGAGAAGTTATTTGATGATATCCGATCCAAAAAAAAAAGGGATATCTGTTTCAGGTTTTATTGATTAAATATGATTTGCGACCGTAACAAATATGGCTTTACACAATTATAATCATTAGAATCAGTAATACGATTCCATAAGTTAGCATAATCGTCAAATGTCATGATTTCGTGAAATAGTCATTCAATGGGATTACATGAATTTAAAGAGTTGTATTGATCATTTTTATATTCTATAAATAAACATTTGATACGGCAGCGAATCATATTTAGATCAACATAAAACATGATTTATTGACCTGAAATTTGCAAAAAACTTAAGATTTGAATTTCGCGGGCTCCGTTGACGCTTTAGTTTAGTCTCACATTGAAATCTTCGAAATTATTGATATACCCACTTATGGAGTTTCTCTATATGACACAGGATTTGGGAAAAAACAAATAACGTGCTAACTGAATCGTGCTGGGGCATTTGCAATCTATATTAAAATTGCGATCAATTTTTAGCAGACATCTTCTAGATATTTCCATAAATCTCTCGACTAGGACCTGGTATACTTATTGATGGCACTTTCATACATTAGCATAAAGCGTCCGTTTCTACGTATCCGCTTGGTTGGTCAAGTGACATATGCTCCATTGAGACTCACTTCTGTATCTGGGTCAAAAGCATGTTTGTATAAGTGATATTTATGAAAGTTCGTCAGTTTCACATTTCATTTCATCTGTAGATGTCGGCACTAACTGAGATATTGGAAACAATAGTAAACTACATAAATACATTTTTATTAAGTAAACAAAAACCTTTTAATTTTTTGTATCATCATCATCATTTTAGCCAAAAGACGTCTACTGCTGAACAAAGACCTCCCCCAAGCACCGCCACTTCGACCGATTCTGTGCTTCCCGCATCCAGCGGATTCCTGCGGCCTCCACAAGGTCATCAGTCCATCTTGTGTGAGGCCAACGCTTCGTCTTCCAGTACGCGGTTGCCACTCCAGAACCTTTCGGCCCCATCGGCCATCTGTTCTACGAGCAATGTGCCCTGCCCATTGCCACTTAAGTTTGGCAATTCTTCGAGCTATGTCGGTTACCTTGGTTCTCATATACGTATATTGGATGGGATATTGTTGGTTGTATTTTTTGTATAGAATAACCTAATAGTACAATGTAATGTCTTAAGATTAAGTTGTACAACCGCTGTTTACAGTCAAACCTTTGGCTTCTAAGCTAGGCAAGAAGCCTGTGTCTTAGAAGCCAATGTTTTGACAAAATTGCAGTGATATGCAACTACGTAACAATAGTGCAAGTACTTTTGATTTTCCAGATACAAATCAAAATAAGCTTATCATCATCATCTACCTAGGCTTTTCCCAATTATGTTGGGGTCGGCTTCCAGTCTAACCGGATGCAGCTGAATACCATTATTTTATATGGAGTGACTGCCTATCTGACCCGTTGGTAAGACTGGTTGTGAGACTTTCGGGCTTCTGTCTACCCCGTAACGACTGTCAAAGATCTACGAACTTCCTTTACCGTTTTGAGAGCAGTGGTGATGAAATAATTTACTAAAAGTAAAGCGCCTGCCTGGGTTTGAACCTACGACCTACACTGAGCCACCACTGCTCTTTCTTCATCTATATTATAAACTCAAAAGTAACTCTGTCTGTCTGTATTAAAATTAACGGCTGATCGGATTTGGATGAAAGGCAGAAAGGATAGGCCATGACCTGGGTTAGGATATATCCTAACCAAAAAAAAAAAAAGTGTCCTAAACACTTTCTGTCCCGGTACTTAGTACGTTCCCGTGGAATAACTTCCGACCTCCACGCAGGGGAAACCACGGGCAAAAGCTAATTTATAATTATAGTGTCAATCACACCAATGACCCACGTTTCAAATTAGAGGTGGCCACATAAGGTGCAACGCCATAGCACCTTACGGTCAGTTAACCAAAATTGTCTTTGGTTGATCGATAGTAGCTATAAGATATGACAGGCCGTTAGTCCATGCATATGATAACAGTTTTGTAATCATTTTCCTCAGTGCTTTAAGCAATACATTTGTTAAAAGGTTACACAGTAACTGTAATTAACAACAAAGTGTTGTAGCATTTAAAATATTACAATCACGTTAGAATTTCCAGATTGGGTAGACAGAGTTGTTTATTAGACCCTCATTTAATCAAATCACAAATATAAAGAAAAATCGTAATTACAAAACACCCAAAGATCATAAATAAAATAAAATATGAGAAGAATAGCAAACAGCTGGAAGAGATACTTGTCCTGAGAGAGGTAATGAAAGACAAAAACCATCATTTATCAACAAAAAGTAAACTGTTTAACACCTGCAAATACAAAATATAGACAAACGCCAAAAACGAGACTGACGACTACATTTTGTTTGTCCGACCAAAAAAGCTAATAAATAAATAATTACAAAACACAATAACACTTTTCATGACCTGAAGATCGCACCCAAATCTAACACAGCAGTCGAGATTGCGACCACTACAACAAACAATAATTACGAAACAAAAACGTTCTAAATATTTTAAGACAGAAAGGTCAAAGTGTGAAACATTTTTCAAAGTTGACCTTCGATCTACGTAAAGTTACGGAGCTCATCAAGAATCCAAGAAGTAGTTTAGGTAAGCTTAAGAATGGTATCATAAAGCTCAGTCAAATCATAAAAGTCAAACTGAAGCGAGTCCCGCGCGGGATGCGGGACGAAATTAGCCGTTGCTGATTGTGTTACCTAAATTGTACACTAGTACAACGATCTTTTGGCTCTCGAATAACACGCGTTGAATGGGGGCCTTATTGGTAAACATTTTTACAATTTGATTTGTGAATAAAAAAAACAAGATCACTGTCCATTTCAAGGTTGCCTGGAAGAGATTGCAGTAAGCCATAAGGTCGCCCATTGTATATTTTGTAGAGTATAACCTTTTTTTTTTGTAATGTATATAATTTAATCTGCCCAGCGTTTTCCCAACTGTGTTGGCGTCGGCTTCCAGTCTAACCGGATGCTGCTGAATATCAAAATTTTACATAGAGTGACTGCTTCTGACCTCCACAACCCATTAACGTTGTCAGAGTTGTCCAACTTTCGGGCTTCTGACGACAGTGATGACCCGTAACGACTGTCAAAGATCCGCGAATGATAGCCGGGACCAACGGCTTCTGCGGCACGGAGGAGTCTCGGTGTGTAAAGATGGTCAGCCATCCACGGACCAACTCCGGCAAGCGTAGCTTAACCTGATGGATCGACCCGTGCGGCTATTATTACTTAGTCACAGGCTCCTCTTTTTCTGTAATGTATAATCTGGTGTAAAGCATGTAAAAATAAATATAGATAAATAAGATGGAGGTGATATACTCGTAGTTCCGATTTTGATCATGCGCTGAAAAAACCTTGTAGCTCAAAACGGAGGTGATCAAATTGGCACATTTCCTAATCATTAAAAAAAACGGACGCGCATAGTCTCGTCCCGCGTGGGATTCACCTCAGAGAAGCACAGGTATATGCCACTGACCTTGAGTGATTAGCTTGCGTGGTCTGTACTGAGCTCACGCAACGCGTCGTACGTCCAGCCAGTAATAGGACTCACCCATCAAGAAGCGCTCTTCCCAATTTGACGCATTATTAATTTATTATACATAAAACAAAAGGTATTTTAATAAAACACGTATACTAATAGATCAATAATTAAATTATATTTAAAATGGTGAAGGTTTCAGCAAAATACGCTTGATTGATTTTGCGTCATTCTCAGTTTTTTATAACTTTAAAAATTAATTACATAAGTAATATAAACATAATCTAAAATATTCGTATTATTTCTAATTTAACATAATTATATTTTTTCCAAATCATTAACACTACTCATTTAGACGTGATCAGTATAAAATCATTAAAAGTTGGTTATTGTAGCTTTATGGTCATTAATCCGTGGCAAATCTCTTGAAAACAACTAAATTCAGTTTCGATCGAGTGAACGGTAAACACGTAAGTATTAGTTTGCATAATGTTAGCAAATTATGAAACTTTGACGTTGAATAGATGGATTTAAGGCTGAATGATGTATGATAGCTTCTAGTCTCATTATTATCATGAACGACCTTATAGAGTCTGTAAATGAAGGTGCGTAGGTAAGATTTCTTAAGGTTTCGGATTTCTAGATCATTTTGAAGTTTTGACCTTGGTTCCGATAAGAATGAGACGAATGCATAATGTATTTTGTAAGAAATTTTGTTTATTGAATAAAATTTTATTCTAATTTATAGTCAAATGAGATTGAAAGTAGCGTAGTCGCGAAATTGATTTATTAATTAAAAAATAAGTTATATTCACAGTCCTTTTGTATCTCAATACCATAATATCTAAGTATTATGTTCTACTGCTAGACCTACAGTAATGGTACGTACTATATAATTATAAAAAAACACTATAGCTATTAACATTGAATAATACTTTAATTAAGTTACTCATAGTTTGAATAATCTAAAAAAAAACGTCACTGATACAATAACTTATCAATATTTGGCGAAAAATCTGAGTTCGATAATAAACCCAAGTCTGAAAAGACTATTTATGTTCTTGTAAAATATATAACTAAGAATACATATCTTCTTCCAAAACTAAAAATAACTAACCTAACTAAAACTATTAACAAACCTCTCTTTGGTGCCAGTCGACAGCGATGCGGAGGAATTTTTCGACGCTATATTGTTTGTTAATAGTTTTAGTTAGGTTAGGTTAGTTATTTTTAGTTTTGGAAGAAGATATATATTATGTATCCTTAATTGTATATTTTACAAAAAAGTAAATAGTGTTTTGATGAATTTAATATCCTACTTACAAAAAAAAAAAGTCTGAATAGTGTTTTATTGGTGGCGAGAATAATGTTCATAAAATCATAACATATTCTCGTCAGCAATAAAACATATTATTTAATACAATTAGAAGCAAAACATTTTTTAGACCTGGTTTGAAGTCCTGAAATATGTTCTCAAGAGCTGGCGATCCAGCTTATTGCTTTTAGCGAGCCAACGCAAAACCGTTGGCGAGCCACTTGGTGGCCCGCGGGCCTGGGGTTGAGCAGCCTTGGTTTATAAAATCGTTTACTTTCGAAAATTTGATTCAAGCAGCCTGGTGGTTTAGAAACCAGCAAACCAACTTTTGGTCCACTTAAACATACAAACTTTATTTTATTATAAAGCAGTATTTTTTTGATGTATTCATAAATATAGTGAAATTGACTAAACACATGTTGTTATTAGTTGTGCCAGTAGTAGCCTTGACCGAGTCGTTCAGTGTCGTTATTTATAAATTTAATATGGAGTTGTGAAAGCTGATGAGTTTTGGATGAGGCACGCTAAATAGTAAAATGTTGAACAATTAAAATAATGGGCGATTAGAGTCCCTTAGCTGAGAACTAACGATGTCTGTCGATACAATGTTACTTTGGTCATGTGTTTAGAAATCTGTGGGGACCAGAATATTTTTTGCCAAATCTCTACCTACACTAGATTCGTAACATTATCTCAGCCCACTGATTTTCTTGAAGGAGGAAAGATTCTTCAAGAAAATATTTATTTATTCGAAACTAACTGCGCTCCGCGGTTTTACCCGTATAAGTCTTAATCCCGTGGGAATATCGGGATAAAAAGTATCCTATGTCGTAACCCAGGTCATGGTCTACCCATGTGCCAAATTTCATCCAAATCCGTTAAGCCGATTTAGCGTGAAAGCGTCACAAATAAATAAATTTTGAATTATACCACATAAAACCTTTTTTAATATAACTAACTTGCATTGCCCCACTGCTGAGCAGATTGCACGGAGAAAGCAACACATAACACATAGTTAAAGTTAAATGCTACACATTAACTTTTTGCAAAGGCAAATTTTCTCTAGAACCTAAATAGCTATAATTTTCAAAAAACAGTAATCAAAATTAAATGGTTCTCTAAACGGTCAACAAAAACGTAAAATATACCGCATCCACTATACCTCGTCCACGTTCACTTTCACCGAGACGCGGCGCGGGCGCGTGCCACCGACGGACGTCCGAATTCTGTTCGGTTAACGAATCTGCATACAAATCGAACTGTGCTTATATTTGGGTAGACTAGACGTCGTGAACTCGTGAGGCGGTGAAATTCTTGTCTTACTAGTTTTTAGGGTTGACAGACTTCGGTAACTGACATTTAAAGCTGAAACTAACTTAACTTTACCTTGTTGCAGAAAGCATCATTAGATTCGATTTGATGAAATTAATGAAATCATTAGCGTTAGTGATCTATTACGTAATGAGGCATTAATGTTTATCTTTGTACGACTGGGTGTTTATGAGATTAATATTAATAATAGCTGCGCAAGAAAATCTTCAAATTGTTCGGAACTAATTGCGCCCTACGGTTTCACCCGCACCCCGTCTCGATCCCGTGAGAATATCGGGATAAAAAGTATCCTTTGTCCTAACCCAGGCCATGGTCTACCCATGTGCCAAATTTCATCTAAATCTGATCAGCTGATTTAGCGTGAAAGCGTAACAAACAAACGAAGCTCACTTTTGCATTTATAATATTAGTTAGGATGATACATTAATTAAAGGCTGCCTATAAAATAGCTATGGCGGTTGTACTTCCCCAGATAGGGCTTATTCTCAAGGATCTTTGTTGATAATATGTTGACTTGTTCAACAATTTATCTCGGCAGTTGTACTTCCCCGGCGCAGACCTTTCAAAAGGGGCTCTTGAATAACATCTTGTCGATGTAGGAATATCTTGATGGTCTCTCCTCCGGTAAATCCTTTGGAAGTGAATATGAGTACTCTAATGTGGTTGTTGGTGCAGTCCATACTGGGTAAAATTTTCAATACGTTGAGTTTAAGAGAGAGTGGACCCTTGACCGTGCTGTGTCTTGTTTTATTTGCACATTTTGCCTTTTTAATGTACGTTTGTTTAAATAAGTGTATAAACAGCAAAAGCTTTTTACTATTATGGTAACTTTTCTAAGTGCTATTCAAGTTTGTGAATGTATGTGATTTACTAACGTATATAAGTGTTTGCCCGACTAGCTTTGTAGTAATAAAATCGCTGTTATCGCTGTTCGCGCGATGTTTGTTAGGCGCCGTTACCAAATATTGCCTCTTTTAAAGCAGAATTGAGAGAATATACACGCTTTTCCATTGGCAAAAAAACGTGCTATCATTTACCAATAGGAAAGGAAACTATCAAATCAGTTCTGCGTAGATGGCGCTAAGTGTGTGTCACATTCATTCACTACCTTCGCCACGAGCGTGATAATCACGGCAATAAGTCTTGTGCCATTTAATTCAATAGAAACTCTATGAATTAATCCGGCGATAATTTGAATGCACAGCGTGACTATCGCGGTGATTCTCTCTTCCGTGGAACTGGCGCCTAATTGAGACCCTTGCTTAAAATTTCGTCTCAAGATGGCTTTTAGTATTTTGTCTTGTCGCTGATTGGTAGCTTTAAATTCACGAATACTTTGACAAATGACAAACACTCGGAGATCTCTCGGGGCAAAGTTTCCAGTCAGAAAAGAACCAATGCGCTATAAAACATACGAACCAAGCATAATGCTATAATGACAGAGATCATCTGGATCATAGAAACATCTGCTAACAATATCTCACCATTAAGAGGGCGTACAGCGGTACACTAGCGCCACACCTATAAAAAAATATTATCTCGTGACTGAGAAGGAATTGTGAATAACGAATACAAAAGGACCCTCGGTAAATGTGTCTAGAATTAACTAATACGTTTTATAAAGTTTCATATTAAGTCACGAAGCAATAAAATATGATCTAGAAATTATGTGGCCGATCGAATTTAGTGGTTTAGGGTCCCTATTAGCCGTTATATGGGCCTTATCAGAAGGCTAAAAGTCACCCAAAGGGCAATAGAGATGGCTATGTTTAGAGTTTCTCTACGTGATCGAAACAAAAATGAAGAGATCCGCAGGAGAACCAAGGTAACTGACATAGCCCGAAGAATCGCCAGACTTAAGTGGCCATTTCGCAGAACAGATGACCGAAGGGGCTGAAAGGTTCTGGAGTGGCAACCGCGTACCGGAATACGTAGCGTTGGAAGGCCTCAAGATTGACAAATGACCTTGTAAAGGCCGCAAGAATCCGCTGGATGCGGGAAGCACAGAATCGGTCGAAGTGGCGCTGCTTGGGGGAGGCCTATGTCCAGCAGTAGATGTCTTTCGGCTGATATGATGATGATGATGATGATAATGATAAGCCGTTATTCATATATAATTTTTCTCAGTCACGAGATAATATTTTTTTAAAGCAGTGGCTCTAGTGTACCGTTGGACGCCCTCTTAAGAGAAAATTCTATCATACCTACATTACTATTATACTGCACTTAGCAAGTCCGTTAGATGGCTCTTAAGGCCCGACTTGCACGTATTAAACATCGCTCATCATAGGCCAATGGACTCGTTTCTTACAACAAAAAACTATAAAGAAGACATTGCTAGAATATTGGAGTCACTGGAGCAATGTGTTGGTGTAAAAAAGATAGATCAAGACTCGGTTATTAACATCGGCCGGACTTGTGATATTAAGTTTCCATTTGAAGTGTTGAGTTGAATGTCAAAGAGGGTCTAAGGCTCGGACTCTAGCGGAACTGTGCGGAGATGTCCGAAGCGGAGACGAGAAGATATGTTTGCATACATGTATGCATACACGTGTGCTGGCTAGAGCGGAACTACGTAGTATTATATTATCTGTGGCGGAACTAAGCTGCGTGCGGCGAGCGTTGGATGTGGCGCCGCTCACTGCACGCAGCTGCACGTCTCTTCTCGTCTCCGCTGCACAATGTCCCTAGCTTGCGAGGCACGGTTCACATCTCCGCTTTTTACCATCGCCGCCCAGCTCAATCTCTGCGAGGCACAGCTCATGTCTCCGCTTCGGTCGCGCCATACAAATATGATACATCTCTGCTCAGTGATATTCGTTGAAGCTGAGTGGACACAAGATGTGTGAATAACGAATTTTTATTGGTTGTTTGAAACAAATCTCCTCTCCTCTAGTCTCGTCTCTTTAGTGGAGTCCAGGCCTAATGTAGATCGGACCCAGCCTTATATTTTTTTCGATTATTTGTATAACGTTGTAGATAGGTGGGTAAGGGCTCGTGATTAAAAAATAACAGCGGCACGAGAGCCGCGGTCGGTTCGTGGATGGGTGACCCAACCACGGTGGCAAGACGTTGTTCCCGGCTGTCACTTATAGATCTTTGACAGTCGTTACGGGTAGTCAGAAGTTCAAAAGTCTGACAACCAGTCAAAACCAAAGGGTATTGTGTTATCTTGTTACTGGGTTAAGTCACTTCATAGAAATTACTGGTATTCAGCTGCATTTGGTTAGACTGGAACCCGACCCCAACATAGTTGAGAAAAGGCTGGGTAGATTGAATGTGTAACGTAGAAGGTAGGCAGGACTGTTGGAATTGTGTTTTCGCAACTAATTCTATGTTTTCTTTTTTGTTACAGGTAAGTTTCTTTGCGGTTCCAGACACCCATGTTATTGTTGGACTTCCCAGAGATGATTAAAACAATAAAATGTTGTAAGGGAGATACGGTAAAATTTGTAATATTTAAATCTATCATCACCTATTCTTGAATCAATCATTAAAGGCTATTCTTGAGTAAGGTGTTCATTTACTAAGTAAGGAATGGGGAAAGCCTTTTCCCGGAATTGGGATGGCTTATTGGCGATTCACACGAATTTACTGGCCCGAAACAGGTGAATTGACACTTTTAAATAATATAACTTTTTCTTGAGACTATTCGCATGAAGTTAAATGATAGCACAGGCTAGTGAAAATACGTATATAACACGTTCTATTCAAATAGAATATCAACGATTATCATAATCAGCCTATAATGCTCCCACTGCTGGGACACAGGCTTCCTTTTTTCGAGAGTGTGCTGTAATCTACTACGCGTGCCCAGTGCGGGTTGGTAGATGTCACATGTCTTCGAATTTTTGGTTCTAAGACATGCCGGTTTCCTTACGATGTTTTCTTTCACCGTTTTGAGAGCAGTGGTGATGGAACTATTTACACAAAGTAAAGCGCCTGCCTGGGTTGAAACCCACGACCTGTAGTCAGGGCCGTTACCACTGGGCCACCACTTCTCTCAATAATGTACATAGACTATAAACTGACAAAGGTTTTTTGTGGCATTGTTACCACAGTGCCCTAAATTCAGCCCACTTTGTTAGCGAATCCAACATGTTTACACAAACAGTTCTTGTACAAAATTGGTAAACATCTTGACTAATACTTTTCTGCTCAGCGGAGCGTGATAAGTATGAATATTTGACATTTCTGCTTTGTGAAACATTTCTTTACATGAGTTTTAACAACGCACAAAGTAGGAGAACGGCAATTAGAAAGGTATTTTAATAACAGGCACATATACGTCCTAGAGTACCAATTCATCCAGGAATTAAAAGAAGAAGGCAACTTCTTTTTTTCGTATGGTTAGTGACTAACCTGGTGTCAGAGTTTTAAAGCGGCCCATGGGCCTCAGACTTGACTTCACATGTCGTCAAGAAATATCTCTCAGGCATGCCAGTTTCCTAACGATGTTTTCCTTCACCGTCTTTTAAGCAATGCCTTGGGTTTGAACCCGAGACCTTGGCGGTCTGACGGTCACACAAAATTAACAAAATCAAAAGGCTGGTGTGCTCTAAGGGTTCCTTGTTTACTGTGGAACCCTAAAAATGACATTGACTTTTTAATTTGGAAAAGATCCAACCGGATCTTGAAGCAAAATTGGGAAATAATTAATTAATTAAATTAAAATGTTTGTATTTTAAATTACTGGTTGATTAATCTAATGCATTATTTATTCACGATTAGAATCAGCTACTGCATTTAACACAAAATTATTGGGTGACACACAACGCAGCATTTTGAATACCTAGTGTTTTCTTTACCTAATATCAGCATTGATAGCCCTGCATTTTTCCAATACCCAAACCCACTTCCACGCGTTCTCAAGGCCAAAGGTCAATTTGACGGATTCACACGATCCAGATTCGTGACTTTGGTATCATTTTTAACCCAGAATCACCCACTACCACCACCCATTCGCTCTCTTAGAGAGGAGACCTATGTCCCAGCAGTGAAAACATAGGCCAATTATGTTAATAGGCTAGACTAAAATGGAATCCTAACTATCCTAACTAAAATTATAAATGGGAAAGTGAGTTTGTTTTTTTGTAGTTACCTACGCTTTCACGCTAAAACGACTACACGGATTTGAATGAAATTTGGCACATGTGTAGACCATGATCTGGATTGGGACATAGGATACTTTTTATGGATGGACAATAATGCGAGAGAAACCGCGGGGCGGCGCTAGTTAGCTTGTAAATTCAATACCTAAAGTAACATTTTATAATATTAATTATAGTGCTGTGAACTTAGTAGCCTTTTGTCTTCCTGTACTTTTAGTCTGAAAATATCAACTGTTTATTATCTATGTACGTCATACTTTTGTCATTGAGCTGCGTATTGAATGTTTTGCGGCATTGAATCGGGGATAACCAGTAGCAGGCCGTCAACCACATGAGTAATTATATGTAATTAAGACATTGATGTAATAGTATACGATTAATAATAAATACGTTAGCGACAAAATGAATAGTTATCTCCCATTTTTGGCGTTAATCATTTAAAAATAAAAGCTTTCTATATGGGATTTGAGTGTCGCTAGATTAAATTTTGGCCGTTAAACAGTTAAACACTATAGGGTTTATCTAAAAAAGTTGCTCATAGTTAAGTTAGGTAACGTAAAACAGATGTTAATTATTTAAATTATAAAGCAGTATACTTTATGAAGGAGCTCTATAAAGAAGATGGTGAAGATATAAAATACTGGTATTCAGCTGGATCCGGTTAGACTGGAAGCCGATCCCAACATAGTTGGGAAAAAGGCTAGGCATGTGATGATCTATAAAGAAGATTACCTACATCCTAAAGCTGTATTATTTATTGGTTTAATCAGTAATCTTGAATAACCCTAAAATTAAGTTATAAACAAACGATATCGATCATTTCGAAAGTATATCGACCTTGTTAAGTACGTCGACCAGGTAACGTGTTAAGGTGAAACCACATGTATAGATAGATCTATACATTTTTGAGGAACAATGTATAGTATTTTAGAGGTATGAGGAACAAGGTGTAAAGTTCACTCATCCTCATAAGAAAAGGGAGGATCCTCCGACCAGCAGCCTAATTACGTAATGCACGATCAATTATAAATTGAAACAAATTGCTAATCCATTGCTTCATAAGTTCGAAAAAAAAATCTGCTCAATTTTTTTTGTCGAACTTATGAAGCAATGGACTAGAAATCTTTTTCAATTCATTTCAATTTAAAATTGATCGTGCATTACGTAATTAGGGGGCAGGATGTTGTATCTGGCGGGCAACTGTGACACACGAGTCGAGTCTGGATTTGTGCCCGGTTGAAGGCGTCAGATCGCCTAGGATTTAAACATACCTGGCGAAATATGGGTGTATAGGTAAATCTCTGCCTAATCCTTGAGGGAATACAGAATGTTATTGATGTTAAATTTATAATTGGGCAGAATAATCAAGCAATGAAAAGACTTTTTAATCACTTTTAGCAATATACCCTTTTAATTATGGACTAGAAGGTCCATAATTAAATACATATTTAGGAGCTGGGTACCTACCTACCATTTATTAAGCTTATCTTTCACAACACATGCCTTTATCATAAGAGCATGCAACTTTTTATACAAATGCCCAAACAATTTGTGTTTGCAAAACTTGCACAATGATCAGCAATTGCAGATACATTACAGTTCCCATAACTTTGACACCATTAGCGCAAATTATAAGGAGTTTTAATAGCACGTGAGGTCTGTGAGGTCATTAATACAAGGTCATAGTTTTAGCAATGGCCGTCGCTTGGTATCGCAAGTACATAGGTACAATTGACGAAAGGTAATTGTGTGCATGTGATAGATTTCTTCAACCATCGGGTACGTAGAGAGACTCTGTTACCTAGTCTCATAAATTGGTTTTAGAATCTCTCATATTTCTCGCCATAGAGCGTCTTGTGTTAAAAAAAAATTATGAAGTAAAATATCACTTAATAATAAGTATCTCATAGGTAGTGTAAAGGTCTATTCAAATACTTATTTGCAATTGACGTTATTTCCACTTAAACAACAGACATCAACTTTATGCAAGTGTAAATAAAGTTGATTTTAGTCTGACTAGTAGAAAAAGTAATAAAAAATATGAAATTGTAGCGCAAATTGAACCTTATGTGTAGGCATTACAGTTGTGTTTTCCTAAAATTCGTGTTTGTTTACATGTTTGTCGAATAAACTACGAACGCAGATTAGATAGGTAGGTACAGTAATTATTTCCTGCTTGCATACAAAAAAAATTGTTAAGCGTACATTACAGTTGAAAGGGGTAGTTAAGGGGTATCGTTTTACCTAGTAATTAGGCTGTAGAGGTCAGATGGGCAGTCGCTCCATGTAAAATACTGGTATCCAGCTGCATCCGGTTAGACTGGAAGCCAACCCCAACATAGTTAGGAAAAGGCTAGGCAGATGATGAGGTACCCATGAGCGCTATAATTTCTATTTGTATCGAAATCTTGACATAATTTCACTTGTTACCGCTAACATAGGTACCTTTTTTTTATCCTCAACGGGGAAGCTCTTGGCCTGCATCTCACCTGATGGTAAGTGATGATCAGGCTGAAGGTGGAAGCGAGCTTCACCCGGAATCCTCAACCACAGAGGAACTGGCTATCTTATCTCTAGCTGCCGAAACACAACAATGCTGTTAACATTGTTGTTATGGCGACACTTAGACAAGATGGTGGTAGCTAGCCAGGCGGACTTAGAACAAGCCCTACCACCAACCAAACCGAGCAGAAATTTTGCCCCCACTGGGAATCGAACCCGGGACCTCTGGGTCTGAGACAGGTGGCTTAACCACTAGAACACAGAGGCGGTTAAACCTACCTTAATTTTAACGATTTAACAAACAGTGGTGTCATAATTCAAAACAGTAAATCTAATATTGTGAACCGTATTTTTGTGTTCTTCTTCTGCCATTTTGTCAAGTAATAATACACGACAAAGTTTTATAAATAACAAAATAAATCAAAGGTACAGTACGACACAACTTAGATGTAGGTAGCATACATTTGAGAATTTTCATTCATTCATTTCAATTTTACGAATGTATTTGGCTATACGAGTTATAGCTTTACAAGTTATTGCGTTTTCGTAAAGATCTTTTTCACCTAAAGCTGATATAAAGATTGGTGATTTTGAAGGTGCACTCAGTTCGGATGGAGATCGGTTTTACGAATTTTGCCGATGCTACATCTAAGTTGTGTCGTACTGTACTCAGCATTCTTCATTTGAAATTAGGTAATACAATGATTCACATTATTTCTCTATTACTTTTTATCGTTGCATATTTCATACCAACTGCAATAATTCTGATGAACAAATACCAACGGTACAAAATGTCGATTACATTGTCCGATTTTTTATTACAGCATTTTTTTACTTAAAGACCTTTCAGATTACTTTTGTAACTCATTATAAGATTAATATTAATGATGATAAATGAAATACTATTGTATGAAGTCACTAGAGATAAGGTCATCTATTCATGATGGATAGATTTTTTTCTGATTTAGATGTCATAATCGTAAGCTTGTAGTGTATCTGAAAGTTCGATTTCTACACTGTATTATTGGACCTATAATTTTGGGTAATTTATTAGTTTTTGTGCTGCAAATCCCATGGTAAATGCCTGTAGATATTTAATGCCACCCAAGGGCATGTGACCGCCTGTATTTACCAGAATATTCATGAAAAAATTCGAATATTAACTTTATTTTTCATGTTATTTATTTTTTTTATTTTTGGGGTACCTTTGTGATATCTCTGATGTTATTGGCTTGATTTGGGTTCTGTTTATAATTTCTAAAATTTTATGAGTTATTTTATCGGATTAACTATTTTTTTTTATTAAAATTTCCTGACCGATGAAAAAAAACGGAAGTGAAGACATTTTTTTGTAAAGAAAATCAAAGTCAAAGTCAAAGCATTTATTTCAAATAGGCCTTTGAAGGCACTTATGAACGTCAAAATTTACAAATTATAGTTATTATATATTATTGATTCTACCGCCGAGAAGAATGGGCAAGAAACTCCACCGTTACTCTTTTAAAATGTTTTACAATATTTTGTATAAGTACATTATTTGTATAATTATAATATGTGAAGACGATGCACCTAGAATAAAAAACACAAGTGTACATCCATAGGACACATATATTAGTAGGTAGGTATACATAGTTTTAATACCAAGTATTATATATATACTATACATTCCAAAGCACTGCTCTAATTGACCTGGGGGTCCAATTTCCCGTGGCACCACCAGGGGTGTCCTCCAGGGGTGCCTTGGGTCCGGAATGATAATATGATTAAAAAAAAAAATCTTGAATTTCAGAAAAACACGGGCGGTCACGTGCCCATGGGCGGCAATGTATTATGTGTGACTACCTAATAATAAAGAAGAGTTTTACTGAAATTGCTTCCTTGTCATCATAACATGTTTTTAACAAAAGTCTTCTACCCTAAGTCTTCAAAACTATGCAATAGGTCGAATGTCACATGCTTGCATCTTACACAAAGTAAGTAACTAAGCCCTGGTCTGTAACCTGTAACCTGTGTACTGCTTGAGTAACACGTAAGTATGTTAGGTAACTTAGGTGTTCAAGTTATAAGTACCTGATGTATTAGTTGGTTACGTCATAGGGGTCCTACGTGGTGACACTGTGATCTATGGGCTAAGTTTATTTAAAATCTATACTATTTTATTGCAAAATCTGCATATTATAATTTTCCGACTACTGGGACACAGACCTCCTCTCTGTGAGAGGGAGTGGGCTGTTATCTACCACGCGGGACCAGTGCGGGTTGGGATGTCACAGTCTTCGAATTTTTGGTTCTAACTGGACATGCCGGTTTCCTCACGATGTTTTCCTTCACCGTTTTGTGAGCAATGGTGATGAAATAATTCACACAAATTAAAGTGCCTGCCTGGGTTCAAACTTAGGACTTATTTTTTTATTACCGTATGGTGTACGCAAAATGAATGCTTGCATCTCTTGTAGATATATTACTGAAAAAAACTGAAAACAGCTTTTGCACAACTGAAAACTTTTATTTTTAAACCACAACTGGGAAGCTCTTCGCTGCATCTTACCTGATGGTAAATGATGATCAGGACGAAGGTGAAAGCCAGCAACTTTTGTAACTACTAAAGCAATAATAATTGCTCATATATTCAAAGTCTCGTAGAAAATGTCGTTAAGCGGAGAGAGGCACTTGACACATTTTACGATGTATTGTTTCGTGAAAAGGCGTAAGTTTTTACGATGTAAAATTATGCGACTTCGAAGAATATGATGACCATACTTTTGTAACGTTGCGACTAGCTTTTGTTTGGGAGGCTTTGTGCTGGAGTGAATGTTGCTGTTGAAAAAGTCTACTGGAAAATATAAAATTAGATAGAGTCTGCATGTTGTCACAGTATTTATTTATTATTTATTCATGAATATGAGACAACCATACAGAGTAACTTAATAATAAGCCCAGGATACACCAAAAATCGTTTTGACAATTTAATTTATACAGGTCAACAGTTGGAGAATGTGAGTTGGTAGATTGGAAAAATGGTTTGGTTGTCTTTGGACTGATTCGTCCTATCCCCTCGTACTAGTATAAAACTGTATCACGAGCGGATAGTCTTCCTCAACCTTAGAACAACAGATATTCACAAGGATCCAGTTACAAGTCACATAGTTAAGCTGAAATGAGTGAGTTTAATAAGTAACAGTATTATATCTTCATAGAAAATGACACGTTTCGAAATCTCAGTTATCGAGTGCGCGACAGTTACGAACGGACGCGGAAGGTTTATCTACCGAACGAATTATGTCAAGGTCACTGCTGAGACATAATACTATTACTTATTTATACTGTGCTGTTGTATTATACCTAAATGTAGGTACCTATACCTGTGAAAAACATGGTCTTTCATAAATGTTATTTCTCTTGTGCAACAAACTTTCAAAGCAAAGAAATAATAAAATAGTTCTATAAGAAATTATTTTTTAACTTACAGCAATTTATCGTTCTCACTTATTAATGTATAAATTCAACATCAATGATCCTATTCAATATTTTATGACAATATATTTTTTAAAGAGTACATGGAGTTAGGAATGGTCAACTAGCTTCATCTTTCTGACTGATCGACTCCTTTGACAATTCAAAAGTGCCTAAAATTTGGTTTAAATTGGTTTAATTGAAATAAATGCTTTGAGTTCGAATTTGAATCAAAATCAATTACCATTCACAAACGCATGTATAAACAAAAACAAACATGACCTATCTTTGCTGCGCTTACGCAACGTTCTTTATGCAGTGTCATTAGCCGCCATTACCGAGTGTTCACCCGGTGAGCTAATGACCGTAATAGTAGAGTAACTTATCTACACAGCTTAAGAGCGATGCCACACGGGTGTTGCCAATGCGTTGCGTCGCTCGTCGTAGTGCAGTAAATTCGACGCAGTCAATGCCACACGAGCGCTGCGCTGTCACCTTCGATATACTATTAATTAAATACTGCGCTGCCATTCCGTCATTTCAACGCAGCTCTCTTCCCCACCTTGTCTCCCGCCTATCCTTGAGCGTTGCACGTGCGTTGTGTCTACGTCCGTCATTTTTATGTAGAACGACAGAGCGTCACCGCGCAGTCGACGCAGCGCCAACGCAACGCACAGACAACGCCCGTGTGTCACCGCTCTAAGCTGCACAGTCATGTACGACTACCACACTCTTAACCGCCTAGACTAAGTACTTTTTAAAGTTCAAATTAACCTCCTTTTTACTGACACAATCCTACTTATTCCCAACCAGTTCATCCTAACCGGATATCTATGATCCTAACTAATATTATAAATGCGAAAGTGAGTTTGTTTGTTTGTGACGCGTTCACGTTAAAACGGATGAACGGATTTAGATGAAATTTGGCACACGGGTAGACCTTGACCTAGAAAAGAATATGGACTACTTTTCATCCTAGATCGCAGACCAAGTCACAAGCAACAGCTAGTCTCCTATAAGCGAGCATACACAGTACTGTTAGCGACAAATCAGAAAAGTGAGGACACAATGAAGAAAATGGCTTCCTTCTTATGAAAAAAATCTTGTATCGTAAAAATGTTGTATTACCGAAATTATATAGCTTTTCCTTTTTATTTTTATACTACTTTAAACTCATTTACTACTAAATTATACTGAAAATATGTTGTAATTGGTTAATAACTTTCCGAGAAACGAGAAATTGATAACCGAGACAAAGTTGATGTCATTTGAACAGTATGCACCCAAACACTACAATGCTGTTGCAAGACAAGCAGTTAAGAACTTGAAATAACTAAGGACTTCTATGTCTACTTAGAGAAAGACGTTTAGATCATAATATAAAACTAAACAAAGCCTTATTAATACATTGGAGCTACGCCAGTTTACGTGTGAAGACAATCGAGTAATGTTTGCCAAATGGCATAACTTGTGTTTCATTTAAGTTTATCTATTAGGTTAAAGTCAGTAGAGCAGTGGTGGCCCAGTGGTAATGGCCCCGACTTACGAGTTGTAGGTCGTGGGTTCGAACCCAGGCAGGCGCTTTACTTTGTGTAAATAATTTCATCACCACTGCTCTCAAAACGGTGAAGGAAACATCGTGGGGAAACCGGCATGTCTTAGAACCAAAAAATTCGAAGACATGTATTTACCAACACGCACTGGGCCCGCGGGGTAGATTACGACCCATTCCCTCTCACAGAGAGGAGGCCTGTGTCCCAGCAGTGGGAATATTAATAGGCTGATTATGTATGTTATGTATTAGGTTATAGTCTGTAGGTAGTAATACCTACATATTAGGTTTTGTTTGGCCTACTTTGGCGAACACAATATCATTACCTTATTTACCTTTGTACAGTTTATGTGGCCGCAGGAATCCGCTGGATGCGAGAAACCGGTCGAAGTGGTGGTGCTTGGGGGAGGCCTAGGTACAGCAGTGGACGTCTTTTGGCTGAAATGATCAGTTTATTTGACTTCTTTGTTTCGAAAGGATACGGTGAAACATGTATTTTTGTCATAAAAAACTTTTTACAAAAAAAAAAAACGTCTTCCAAAAAAGACACAAAAAAGTCAAAAATAACTTTAATTTCGGAAGTGTATTTGGTTTTAAACTTTCGTTTCTTACCACCGACTTCCGAAATTAAAGTTATTTTTGTCTTTACACTCCGTTTTGTTTATATATTCTTATTTATTATGTTTTTACAATTACTGTTTGTATTTCCTGTGCGTGTCCCAAATAAAATATTTTTCTTTCTTTCTTTTCTTGCTTTTTTGGAAGTCGTTTTTTTTTTGTAAAAGGTTTTATTTTTCACTTTTTAGTTGTTGCAAAGTTAATAAAATTTATATGGGACCACCTCGGGAGCATACCCTTTCAAACAAGAAAACAATGTTCAAAATCGGCCACAATTGACGGAGAAATCGCGTAACTAACATACAAAAAATAAAAAAAAATTGAGAACCTCCTCCTTTTTAAAGTCGGTTAAAAATAGCCTAAACTGTTGCTAAGAAAATAAAATACTACAGCTAAACATTCTCTAATCCACTACATCCAAAGTATAAAACCAAATCTTACCTCACGTCCGCATAACAATCACGAACGCTAACATTACAAAACGCCATAATCGCAGCTAATCTTAAACCATTGAAACCGTAATAATTACAACCATTATGACGGTAATTTTGCCATGACTGGTGACATTCTTCACGATGGCTTTCCCATCAAAATGGAAAGTGACCCTGCGGTGTAAACATTATAGTTAACGGTCGTCCAATACCCAATGAAAGCGTGTGATGTCAGTGGATATAATTCTGGGTACCTTTTATAGGTTTGTGTGGGTTATGAATGGGTGTAAGATATTTTGGAGCGAATATAGCTTTCGAACCACAAAGTCTTTTCAGGTTCAATATGGCTTAGTTTATAAGTTTTTAATTTACACTGGCAACTAGAGCACCTTATTTGCAAGTCATCCACAGGATAGCCCGGTTAAGCAGTCTCCTGCGAGATGCTATTCATAAAAGAGTAACTGTTCTCTCAATTAAATTATTTAATAAATAGCTGCGCCCCGCGGTTTCACCCGCTTCGGTTTAAAGAACTTTATTTCTCATAAGAACTAAAACTAGTTCGCTTATAATGAGATACATTATGTGGTTTTTAACTAGTACTCGTTATACTATCATAAGTAAGTTACCTCTAGGGTGTTGGAGATATTATTTTTCGCAATATCGGGATAAAAAGTAACCAATGTCCTAACCTAGCCATGTGCCAAATTTGATCCAAATCCGGTTAACCGTTTTAGTGTGATTTGAAAACGTTACAAATAAACAAACAAACTCACTTCGCATTTATAATATTAGTAAGGTATTTTAAAATAAATTATAATTAATAATGAATTATATCATATTGTTAAGAGCAGTAGTGGCCCAGTGGTAACGGCCCCGACTTGAGAGTTGTAAGTCGTGGGTTCGATCCCAAGCAGGCGCTTTACTTTGTGTAAATAATCTCGTCGCGACTGCTCTCAAAACTGTGAAGGAAACATCATGCGAAAACCGGCATGTCTTAGAACCAAAAATTCGAAGACATGTGACATCTACCAACCCGCACTGGGCCCGCGTGGTAGATTACGGCCCACTCCCTCTCACAGAGAGGAGGCCTGTGTCCCAGCAGTGGGAACATTATAGGCTGATTATGATGATGATAATTATTATATTATACGGGGTGGCAGGGGTTTACACTTCGATGTCCCTGCCGCCCTGTATAGTTAGCATTGTGATGTTTTACGTTTAGGTTTTTGTATTTTGACGATAAATGATTAAAGTACAGTCGTGGGCCATATACTTTGGCCCACGACTGTACTTTAATCATTTATCGTGCCAACCATTGTTCCAATAAAGCCCAACATGAGGTGACAACGGTACAATCCGTACTTCCATATTAATACCTATTTTAACTGCAAAATTAACTCTGTCTGTCTGTCACTTTTTTGCGCCATGAAATTTGATAAACAGGTAGACCATGAAGTTAGGCGTAGTCCACGGGATATTTTTTTCCCGGCAGTACGATGCCGTCAAATAATTTCTGACGTCCAAGTGGGCCAAGCCGCGGGCGAAAGCTAATTGATAAACAATGGTAAGATAAATTGATATGTTGTAAATTGTTATCTTTTTAGACATGAATAATGTAATTTATGCCTCAAAGAAATGCCAACTCAGAGGTCAAGAATGGGCCACCTACCCGTCAGTTCTACTAATCATAAAATACCCATCAAATGTTGCAACATAATAGGCCCATAAATAGTGTCGCAAAAAAAAAACCTTTGAATTTGACACCAATGCGTTGAGGTCAAAGGTCGTACGTGTTGTTTTACGTAAACGGTAAAATATGACCTCTGAACTTGTAGGCTTTTGCTTTACAAATTAATCAGCATTGGTAACATTTGCAAAGGTGGACATTTGAAAATTATTAAAATAGTTGAATAGAGCCATGGATTTTAAAATTTTCATAAACCACCATCGTTTCCTGAGACGGTTCTTCAATTGAGATGAAGAAATATCTTACTGAAAAATACTTTGTAGTAAAGTTTATTGCAAAGTAACCTAAAGCCTACAATAAAACTAACCTTAACCTTTTATACGATTCAGGCATTTGTAAATTTTTATTGAAAAAAAAAACTTATATTAAATTAATTAAGTACAATTTTATTTTGACTTTAAAAAAAAAACTTATAATAAATGAATTACAATTTTATTTTATAAATGTTTAGAATTTATAATAGTTTATAATTTAAATATACCAATGAGTATAAGGAATAGAATTATGTCTGAAATTAACAAATAAAATAAAATAAAGCGTTGTTTAACAGGTTCACTGTCCACAGACCACATACGGTCTGTAGAGAGACTTCCATACCAGTCCACAGACCATATGTGGTCTGTTCGCTAGTACAATTTCTAAGCCATCTGACACTGTGGACGTAAGAAGAAAGTCTCTTATTTAATGCGGACTTTGCAGGACACATCATAAGGATTATAAAAAGTGAGGGGACGCAGGGAAATATTCGCTTTTTTTGTATCTAGGGTATGAAATATAACTGGACCTGGACTTATGAACTATTCCCACTCTGGAGCCTGGACAGTGAACCTGAACCTTTACAATATTATGAATATTTCGATTCAGCCAATGACAGTCCATTCTTCTTTTTCGTGTGGTTTGTGACAGCCCACTGCAGGACAGTAAACCGACCATTACCTGCAGTCAGTAGAAATTGTATCAACGAAAACTCTCCAAATTTAATGACACCCAACAGTAATTCGATATTTCAGCCTCCGTAATTTTCTGTTTTCACCGAATCAAAAACCCGTTATTCGTAGAA
This sequence comes from Conistra vaccinii, assembly GCA_948150665.1. Taxonomy (NCBI): domain Eukaryota; kingdom Metazoa; phylum Arthropoda; class Insecta; order Lepidoptera; family Noctuidae; genus Conistra; species Conistra vaccinii. The sequence goes on along the minus strand of OX411338.1, from coordinate 17,041,757 downwards.
AAACCAGTGAAATTAAATCACCTATTGTCTTGTTCTATCATTTGTCACATTCAATTTACTTGCCATCAAAAACTATGGCTGTATCAATGAAATGCTGGTCGCAAATGTTACGCGACCGCCGCACAAATTGATGGCATTATACGGAGACTTGAACGCGATGATTCTAGTTGACATCATTATTGTGGTTACTGTGGTTATACCGTGGATTTTGTGGGCTATTGATGCTTGGATTTCGACAGCTTCTGTTGCAGTTTTGTTGCAGTCTCTTAATAGTTCTGATTGTGTTTCTATCTATTAGGTTTTCTTCTTCTTTATGCCAGGTTTCTGTATCTAGCTTTTTTAATAGATAGCCTTTCTATGATTTCTTTCTAGCTCTTTGTCTTACTCAATTCTAATCTAATCTAATTGCAGGCTTCAGGTGTCTTCCGAGGCACACGATTTAAATATAACTCTCACGAGTAGCATTGTTACATTTTCTAGTAGTAGGTCTCATTTAACTTCTGGTTTTTTTCCTAATATATTAGCCTACATCCTGGTACTGCTCTTAAATATTATGAATTTTGACACATCCTTTTATGAAACGTAACAAAATTTGGGTTGATTAATCAAGAAATGGTACTCTTTTAACTAGTTTATTGTCTAAAGATTGTGGGTTGTAAATGATTATTCACAAGGAAACCTAAAAATAAACCTAATCTACCATGCATGCTTGCTTTGCAAAAGAGGAAATCTAGCGCTCGGCGGCCGCTGCCGCGGCAAGCACACTTCGCTCGTTCGCCTTCGCGCGTTGTGTGGTCACAGTTCTAACCTAGCCGTTTCGAATTTGACAAACTGTTTATTGTCTAAAGATTGTTTGCTGTAATAAATCATTTGATTACAGACCAAATACCTTATTGACATTATTTTATGTACAAAACAACGTTTCTAAATTATATTAAATGTTGCTTATGTCAAGTATTGATTATGTAATGTGTTACTTATAGAAACTAATGATTATAACATATGTTTTTATGTAAACTTATTTTATGGGAAATAAAATTGATGACTAATATTGATTGATTTGATTTTTCAAGGTCTTTATTCACACATAAGTTGTTACAAAGCTGTTTACAAGTGATCTTATTCTAGTTGTAAACAAATCGTGAATTATTTGTTCTATAGGCTATATCGCCTTTACAAACATTTAAACATTTTTAGTTATTAAATTTTTCGTTGACAGGAATTAACTTATTTATTAAACATTGTTTATCAAGTAGGTATGTGCTAGTCTTAGTGTGGACCCACATAATATTTGCAGGATTAGAGTTACAAAATGTACGCTTTATTATAAAATACTATAATAACATAAAGTTAGCAGCGGGTAGTCCGCGAAAAGTTCATGCATAATACACGGCCGGAGTGGCGGCGTCAGCTAGTAAGCGAGCTATCGTCATGACGCGTCACGAAGGAAGTAGTGATGGGGCAGTCGGTATCGATTGTACGTGCGAGCGTAGGGCATTGTACTTAGTCGGCTTTTTCCAATTGCAGATATCAGACTATTACGGTGTGATGGGTTTTTATGCAAATAAAATTTGCGTGAAATTTTTAAAATAAAGTCTTTTAAAAATGGATACTTTATTCGATTATGTAATATTTTAAGATTTGTGCGAAATGGTGTGTTATAAGAAATTTTTAAAGCTTTATTTTGAATAGTTTGGAGTTTATTATACTTAGTTTCTGACACACTGGACCAGACAGGAGCTGCGTAGGTTAAGCAAGGTCTGACCAAAGTAGAATAAATTAGCAATTTAGTTGAAGGACTAAGAATGGATTTTCGATTTAAAATGGGTTTCAATGAATTCAGGGCTTTAGCACCTTTCTTTATAGTTAATTCTGTGTTTTTGTTCCAGTTAAGTGTCTTGTCTAAAATTATGCCTAAATATTTCACCGAATCTCTCCACGTTATCTGGAAATCATCGATCTTAACAAGTCTAGTGGGCAGTGTACGCTTTCTGGTAAACAGAATTCCTTCGGTTTTTGAGGAATTTAGTTTCAGTTTCCAGATCTTAAAATATTGGTTGAGTAGATCGAGTGAATATTGTAACCGGCCAGTAACTATGTCAACGTCTTTGTCTGTCGCAAATGTTGCTGTATCATCCGCATAGATTGCAAGTTGTGTGTGAGCCTGTTTGGGTATATCATTCAGGTAAAGTATGAAAAGGTATGGACCCACAAGTGAACCCTGTGGCACACCAGCTGGGATGGTTTTAGGAGCAGAATGCTGCTGATGACTAATATTAATAAGTTGTTATGACAAGCGTTGTTAGTATAAATGATAATGCTGCAAATAAATATTGTAACGGGGGACGATTATGGAAAACAATAATAGTACAAATTATTTTATGGAAAACAAGACAATACCCTATTAACTGCCAGGTAGTTTACGTCGTATCCTTTTACCAGTTAATACCAACCTTTCTTTCGTGTTACCCAGTAACTGGATTGTCGAGGTCAGATAGGCAGTCGCTCCATGTAAAATAATGGTATTCAGCTGCAACCGGTATAAAGTCAAAGTCAGGTTTGAACGTCTTAAATTTCCGTTTTACGTCAAAGGTTAGACTGGAGTCAACCCTAGCATAAGTGGGAATAGGCTAAGCAAATGATGATCTATCTATCTAAGTCTACAAATATAGTTTATATAGTTTACCCACCCATACGTTCATCACAGACGTCCGTCAAACCGTCTACGGTCCGTCGAACGGTTCGTTCACGGCTCTTTTCACTTTTCCCTCAATAAATCTAAATTTATGGTCTCTTCTGAACACTATGCTCGTCTAACTGGTTTCTACAATGTAGAAATTTTGTGACATCTGTTGAAAAGTGGGTATTAAGGACGGCGTGTTTCGAAAAACCATATTTTCCAATATTAACATTTTGTAGGTGTGCCAAATTTGTTAGTATGAATATAAATCTTGGTATGTGTATTGTGACCTAATATGATGATTTGTGAAACCACCACGATATAATGCAACACAGCAACTGGATCTTTCCATTGTATTCAACTGGTATAAAAAAAAAATTGTTTATTCTGCTGAAATAAGACGTTCAGTCCTGCCAATCTATACTAATCTTAAAAAATATTTATTATTATCGCTCTGAAGATTTGAATCTATTCTATTTATTTTGACCTAAGTTTAGAAGATTAATGTTAATTGTTGTTGTTTTTTTTTATTTGTCTTTATCTAAATAGATATGTCAACCCCATCGTGCCTTTTATCGTTGTTACATTAATATTTATTATTAACAATATACTAAACAGTTGATTTATTTATATTAACTTATTATAGATTCTTTGTATTGTTATTTTGAAATTTTATTGGTTTTCGACCTAATTTGTACACCAGCCATGGTCAAACATGTTGAGCCAAAAAAAAACCTTGTAACATCTATAATAAGCATCATACCATGTATACGGGGTGGCAGGGACATCGACGCGAAGCCGGTTACCATGGATTCAGTACATGATTCTGAACACCCCTGCGTTGAAATTTTTCGTCGGTTATTTAAAAAAAAAATCTGCTGCTCCAACCATTTTGACCGCGTAGGTATTGCACTTTTCTATGAAACAGCTGTTTTTTTTTAAAGTAACCGACGAAAAATTTCAACGTAGGGGGTTCAGAATCATGTACTGAATCCATGGTAACCGGCTTCGCGTCGATGTCCCTACCACCCTGTATTGTCTACACATGTTTTAAGAAATAAATGAATCTGAATCTGAAAGAGGTAAAATTTATTAGTTTGGTTGTTTGTTTGTTTGTTTGTTTGTAAGTTAGTATGTACGGGGTAATCTCCGGAACAACAAGTCGGATTTGAAAAATTCTTTTTGCTTTGGGTAGCCCAATTTTTGCGGAAGGTTAAAGGCTCGCAGACGAAGTCGCGAGCAGAAGCTAGTCTCTAATACAACAATGTGAATTTGGTTTTAGACTCTCAATTTTATGGCTATAGTTAAAAATTTATAATCCGTAATAACTCTTAATTTCCGATTCTTCGTCTTTATTAATATCTATATTTTTATTCTCTTAAATATTGATTGAATAGCAATAGGACATAATTTAACGAAAATATTTGTCTTATATTATCCGGAAATTCATGAAATCACGAGTGAAAGTCGGTCAAATATGTTTTTAAAATTTCAATAGGCTAATCAGTTTCTATCTATTTATTAGATAGTAATTTGCGCCAAAATAGTATTGTTATAATCAATATTAACCTGATTTATTTCGTTAGCTAAACTTGTTATTACCGGTATTGTTTCATTGGGCAGTTGAACAATATATAATGAACGCACATAACCTCAGTACTGGTAGGGACAGCGAAAAAATCAACAATTTCAAAAGGCTTAGCATGAATTTTGACTGTGACTTCGTTTGCGTAGTTCAGTATGTCTATGGTCCTCGTATAGCCTGACCAAGATTATGTCTGGACTTTAAAAGAGATGACGCTTTTATTTTTTGGGTGGGTAATCATCAAATGAGTCTCGCTCTGGGCGCAGTGGAAGGGCGTGTCAGACTCTTACTGACTAAAACCCACCCGTGTTTCTTCCCTTGCCTGTGCCAGGGGCCACGGTCTTCCCTTAGGACTTCCCGCAACCCCGGCAAAGAGATTAACCTTGAGTTTGTTTGGCCATTTCTCCTGAGGGATAGAAAATGTCGACTCCATCTAGCTTAGAGCTTAGAAATTAAGTGAGGCGTGACTTGCGGAAATCCATGTCCACGCTCGGCGTGGCAACACGCCGTGTTCGGGTTCACGACCGTCATCCTGAGGATGCCTCGTTGAGAGGTGAAACACGTGTCGATTTCTTACAGGGTTTTTTATGTTTCTTTAGGAATAGTTTAGCGAAATAGGTTACCAAATAAATACTTACGGCAATTGTATTCCATCTAGCTTATTTTTCTATACGACGTGTTAAAGTGATTCCAATATCCAAATTACTGAATACAAAATTTCAGTTCATTACATTTTATTTCCACCGTCCAACTAGTCAGGCTTATTTCCACCGTCCAACTAGTCAGGCTGTATATTTTTTTGAACCTGGATTTGAGGATACTAACAGTATGTCAACATTTTTGTTACAAATCACGTAAGTGCTCAACTGTCCGAAAGACTGATGCAGCTCGATAACAATTAAAATTTTATTGTGTCTCATTAATGACAGTTAAGCGCATTTTTGTCTCTTTCTTATTCCTTCATACATTTCGTAACTTTTAATTTTATTCTGACACCGTGTGCCTTGTAGAGTTGTAACAGATGATGCCTGGCATAATTATGTCACAAATCTTGTCCCCCTTTGCAGAAGAGACTTTAAAAATAAGCTCCCCAAAAAAATTCAAATCCGTCGAACAAACTTGTATTTGCCAACACTACCAGTAAGTAGCCCGCCTTTCTCCGAGCATCCGGCAGGCCACACACTGGCCCGACAGCTGATTGTTTTTGACATTATTACGTACGTAGCGTGACTATTACGTTACGTATGGCTATGGATCAATGACTATCTTGGCGATAATTGGTTTACATTTGACTTCTTTCGACTAGGAAGCGCGAATCGATCTTTTGTTGAGTTTACCGTGGCTTAGTGGCCGATGGGTTGATGACCTGACGATACATCGGGTGATCATTCGTTATCGTTACGCATCGTGAGAACTGATTATCTCTCGGCATTTTTTGTACATTCTGAAAGTGGGCAACTTCGCAAATATATGTCAAATATTTCGTTGTTTTGATTAATTTGGCAATATTACTGTATGGAAATATGATATGGCTAACTAGTGAACTAAAAAATTGATTATGAAATGCAATAATTAATGACGTTACACCGAATATTTAGTTTTAGATGTAAACAAAGTATTTGAAAAAAAAATTCGGCTGTTCTTTTGGGTTTTTCCAAATTGTCTTGTTTCCTAAACCACCCGTCAAATCGGTCGATCCATTTTCGACGTTGTGCGAGGCTAATGCACGGCAATTGATTTTTATATGTATACAGTATGTTAACTAACAGAGGGCGTTCCCCTTAAACCCGCTATAGTATAGCGTCCATACATGCTAGAAAAATATTAACATTGAAAAAAAAAAAAAAGTTTTATTTTTTATTTTTATTTACTATTTTTTTTTTTTATTGACTCGTAAATTTTACACTCTGTACACTTGTCTTTCAAGTGCGACAAGTGCGCGTGTACAGAGTGTTTGTTTTACGTATGAAATTAATATTTTTTGTGAATATTTTAAGATAAAAAATAAAAAAGTTTTTTTTTCGATTTTAATTGTTTTTCTAGCATGTATGGACGCTATACTATTGCGGGTTAACGGGAACGCCCTCTGTTAGTTAACATACTGTATAAAGATGTATGTCGTCTTTCTTCGATACATCCGTCCGTCTGGCCGGACGTAAATCCGGACAGATGATTCACGCTTATTGACATTGTTACCTTCGCACTGTTGCGTGTTTTGCGTGAGTCAATGACCAGAAAATTGTACTAGAGGATGTAACTGAAATCCGGTTACATCAAATCTGTCAACTTATTTAATTAGTTGTTGTTAGTTCGGTCCGCCATTAAAAACAGCTAACATTTATTAGCAGATTCTGATAAAATAATTGATAGAGCTTTCAGAAATCAGTGTTGGTTTTGTTCGGATACCTTTATTCAGGTCTTACACTGTTTGTCCACCGTTCCGTGAAGGGGACGTCAACGAGAAACGAGATTACGTGGTCATAGTAAATGTACTGTCACTACTTCGGCGTCGCCGCGTCGTCGTCTCGTTTTCGATGACGTTCCGTTCACGGTGCGGTGAACAAACGGCCTTAGGCGCCAACTCTTTAATAAAAACTCTATGAATCTCTCCACACGGCGATACGATGTCATCGCGATATTTTGGGGGCACAGCGTGACTATCGCCGTGATTCTCTCGTCCGTGGAGATGGCGCCTTAGAGGTAAGATCCATTGTACTTACCGAAAAGGAATATTGCATAAATAATGGTGGGTGGATTACTGTCCATATTGCCATCCTACTTTCTTTGATGATGACGTTAAGTTTCATGGCCATATTAGTAGGTTTAGTGCGAATTTCACCAATGAAACTGAACACGATCATCAGTATCACATCTAAACCGCGTTCAAGAGCTGTCAGTGTCAATATTTCACAGAAAATAATGACATTAACAGCCCTTAAACGTAGTTTATGTGCTGATCGCTGTCGGTTTCGTTGGTGAAATTCGCCCTTAGTGTTAGTTGATAAACAACATTTTTTTAAGGATCCACAGCCATTTTATACAAATACTTGATAATAATAATGACAAGTAAGAACGTTGAATACCGTTGTAGCATTTAATTTAGGACTTAATAATAACATTTTTTAACACCACGTTTTTTACTTTAGTAAAAAAAAAATACGTTTATTGTAGGGGGAATCCCTTTAATTTTTAAACTTTATTTTATTTTTATTATTTGTTGTTATAGCGGCAATAAAAATACACAATCTGTTAAAATTTCAACTGTCTACCTATTACGGTTCATAAGATACAGCTCGCTGACAGACGGACATCGGAGGCTTAGTAAATAGTTTGTTTGGCACCTTAAAAAGTGAAATTATGATTAAAATACTAAACAGAATTATAACTGGATCTACCTACCTACTTAAATGACAAGATTACTGTCGTGGTCGGAGGCTGCTGCGCTCACCGCGTCATAATTATGCTTATCGCTCCGACACGTTGTAATTGAAGTAAGAGTTACGAAATGGCACTGAAAGTTATTAGAGATGTAATTTCTTTTACGTTAATTAAAAAGTAAAAAGATTTATTTACTTATATAATTTTAGTCACGGTTCGCTAAATTACGCCATTTTTTGCCAATCTTGTCTAAGTCCCGGTTTACATACATACACAGTTTTCTTGCCGTTTAAAACTGCGATTGATTTGCTGTGTGTAGGCATGGTCGTCAGTGTTTTATGGATCACTATGGAAGCTTATTGACAGACACGACGCGGTGGCACTACGGCACGGCGCCGTTGCCGCAAGCGCGTTGAGCAAGCTTATACGCGCATGCGGCAACGGCACCGTGCCGTAGTGCCGTTGCCGTATGCGCGTATAAGCTTGCTCAGACGATTATTTTACGATGCATCTAGCACGCCGTGCCGCCGGCGCCGTGCCGCCGCGCTGCGCTCAGTGTCAGGTTGTATCTTGATTAAAATATGATTCGCGACCATAAAGAATTCGAAGAAGACCATAAAGAAATCTTCAGAAAGGTCAGGTCCGTAGTACTCGCAACCGGAGTGCGTGTATGACCAGATGTATGAACGTGAACGAGGCAAAAGGAGTATGTAAGGAGCGTACCAGGTGGCGTTCTATAGTTTCTGCCTACCCCATGGGAAGAAGGCGTGAGTTTATAAATGTATTTATGTATATTGTTTGTGAAAACTTTCGTAATTCAACACAGTTTTTTCAACAACCGGTAAGTGCGTATTGGTTATGCTCTTGTGGTTCTGTAGTACAAACAAAATAGAGTGCGCAGGTACTAGAATCTTAGAAACTAAATGGACTAAGACTAGACTATGCACTTATGCAGGTACCAACTAGTCGTAATATAACGTTACATAACGTCACGCATATTGGTACACCTCTGCCGAACCCTTGCCCCTGTATCGGGGCAAGGGTTCGGCAGAGGTGTACCAATAGTACCTACACCCACATTTCACCAGTTATGTTCAGCCAGTTAGTACTGAGTGTTAGTCATATTATCCTAAACGAGCAATATTTGTAAATAAGGTGGAGGCGTCAATACAACAATAAATTAAAAGAGTGTCTCGAATGACGTTCCTATTCTGCATACAACAATTCAATCCAATATATTCAATACTTTAGTCAATAAAGCTAGTATATAGAATATCGCCAAAATCCATAGTCGGCTCGGGTTATTCCGTTTATCCATCTAAAAAAATCCAGCCTAAGGTATATTTGGAAAAGTATGTCCGAGAATCCACCCTAGGCTGAGTTAGATAAACGGAATTTATAGGCTTAGGGTGGATCGGCATATACATAGTAGGTACTATTTAATTTGTTTGAAAAATATTTTTTTCTAATTTCGATGCTACGATTTTTTTTGTAGTTCCAAAATACTCTTATGCATTAATAGTGCTAGTCAATCTTCCTAGCCTTTTTCCCAACTATCTTGGGGTCGGCTTCCAGTCTAACCGGATGCAGCTGAATACCAGTATTTTACATGGAGCGACTGCCTATCTGACCTCCACAACCCAGTAACTGGGTAATACGATACCCCTTGGTAAGACTGGTGTCAGACTTTCGGGCTTCTGACGACTCGTAACGACTGTCAAAGATCCACAAATGACAGCCGGGACCAACGGCTTAACGTGCTTTCCGAGGCACGGAGGAGTCTCGGTATGTAAAGATGGTCACCCATCCACTGACCAACCCCGGCAAGCGTAGCTTAACCTGATGGATCGAACCGTGCGGCTTGTTATTACTTAGCCACGAGCTCCTCAAATAACTAGCATTAATAGTGCTAGTATTTTCATTTATTGTTGTATTGTAGTCTCCACATTGTATACCTATATATATTTGTAATCACGTTCTCGAAAACGGCTGTAACGATTTCGATCAAAGTTGCAATATGGGGGTTTACGGGGGCGAAAAATCGATCTAACTAGGTCTCATATCTGGGAAAATTCGTTTTGTCCGTATTTTCACTCAAGCAGACCCCGGTGGCCCAAAGCTTAGAACAAGATGGCTACCTTTTAGAATAATGACATAACAGCATGGAATTAGTACGTACTAGTGAAAATAGAGAATGCTCATTTAATGGTATAGGAATACTATTACACTCAAAAATAGTCACCGAGTCTCGAATCAGGATTATGAAGAAACTACTGTTTCGTTTTGCCATTAGCTACGGAATCCTAAAAACAAGTTCACAGCAATTATTTTTATGTACAAAAAATGTTAATTAATAGCTTTATTAGCATACTGGCTATTTCTCGTGACTTCGTCTGCGATCGACAAGGACACCAAACGGTCTACCGGTTGTTCGGGATGGAAAGTAGCCTAAGATGTCCTTTTCCAGGTCTCAGGCTACCTGTGTCAAATTTCATCCAAACGTGAAAGCGTAACAACTCACTTTCGCATTTAAAATATTATTAGTTACGACTAGCTGCTGCCCGCTGCTTCGCCCGCGTGGATCCTTATTCTTTTCTAAAATAAAAGTAGTCTTAGTTAATCCATATTATTATAACATCAGCTATCTGCCAGAGAAAATCCCGTCAAAATCGGTCTCGCCGTTTTGGATATTAGCCGAAACAAACAGACAGACAAAAATTTTGCCGTAATATAATACTTTTATACTTTACGCATTTAGTAAAAAGCTGTTATTTTGACCTTACAAACAGACACTTCAATTTTATTTATTTGTACATGTATATTGTATATAGATTATTTGTATAGATAAACTCAAAGATGAATGTTTTTCATTCAGATATCTCGGCGATTGCATTATAAATGTGTAGATGTTAGGCAAGCGACCTTGCTGGATGTACTACTATCGAAAGTATTATAAACTCGTGTCAACACTGCAATAAACTATGAATAACATTGCAAAAAATATAATATTATTATCATTTACTTTAAATAATTATCTTCATGGTCGAGAATCATACAGAATTTTGAAATCAAAACCTAACCAAGTTACAAAATCTATGGGCAATTGTAATACTAACAGAAATTAAGAAAAAAAAAGCCAGGCCGACCAAGTGCGTGTCGGACTACGCACAAAGAAGAGGAGTTGGGATGAATTTATGGGTCGCAAGACACCTGCCGAACGTACGGCGCTGAAGGTTCGGTTGAATACGCTCGTAGTGTTTTTCAAGTTTCCTATGACACATCCGCCGAAAGTTACGTCGCGTAACGCGCTGAAGTAAACGCCGCCGACCATTCGGCGCGTTTGGTGTGTCATGCCAACCGAATACTACGACCGATAATTCCGTCGCTGAAGTGTCGGCGCTGAACGTTCCCCAGGTGTGCCGCTACACTATCCCAAGAACAAACATAACATTTTATTTTCAAATTCAAATTCATTTATTTTAACTTACACATAGTTTAAAAGCATACAATTAATATGACATGAAATTCTAACCAACAGAAAACTTAGACAGATTGACCACCGGGTCCCAAACTAGACACAGCCTGTATCTTGGCGTCCTCGTATCTATGTTGGTGACGCAGCCTTGAAAAACAGATTTGAAAAACATGTCCCTTATATCAATATTATTATGCGTGACATAATTTTTGGTTCTAATACTTCTAATAGTGGATCCACACAGCCTGGTGGCACTGCTGCAAGTGCGGCTGTGACTCGATATTCTCAGTTATCTTGTGACTTTCGGTAATGTGAGTTGTACGCAGATACTGGAGACAAAAATGGACGAAACATCACAATTGCTGCTGCAATTTTGGTGTATATTTTCTGTATTAAAAATAAAAAAAATTGCAAAAGAAATTGTTCCCCTGATGTCGCACGGTGCAGCCGTGCGGCGGCAAAATGGCCGCCGGCTTTGTTGCACTTGCCGCACGCAAGTGTGTATGTGGATCCACCATAATGGTGGCACTTCACATCGCTATTCGTGTTCGGGTATTAGTCTTATTTGCCCAAATACGACGATCTGAAGTTACTCTATTCGCCAATATTTGGATATTTTACACGATTAAGACGAATACGCAAATACACGAACACTCGTGTCCGCCGGTTGTCGGTTTATGGTCACATATCAAAGGATTGCGAATATACCGAATGAGTTCGTTTACCGTCCACACATGGCTTGCTCAGTAGAGTGCATGTTTTATGTACGCATGTCATATATTGGTAATTAACACAGAGCAAATAATAAGTCGCTGCTGCCGTCAACACGTCCATCTATCTTTGCGTTCAGATTAGCAAAAATATAAAAATATTCTTGAATGTTCGGCTTATTCGGCGTTCATGACGATGTGTGGACGGTGTGTTCGAGTAATTTGGACTTCTACACTATATGACAGAATAAAACACTATAAAATACGCGAATACCGAATAGCGATGTGAAGTGCCACCATAAGACATGCCGGTTTCCGCACGCTGTTTTCCTTCACCGTTTTGAGATCAGTGGTGATGAAATTATTTACACAAAGTAACAGTTTACAAGTCGTAAGTCAGGGCCGTTACCAATGGGCCACCACTGCTTTCCAAGGGCCAAGGATAGAAGAACTAATTTATAGCTGCTTTACAATTTAAAGTAGTTAATTAATTACTCTAAACTAAACCTTTACTTTATTGTCGCAAAGCAAGATAAACAGCTACAATGAGATCAAGTCAGATTAGTAGATTATATTCTATTATTGTACCTAACCAGAACTAAATAAACAGTGTGCAATCGTGAGCCGAGCCTATGAAGGCCTTTATAAGTGATCTGATGATATTAGGTTCAACTACAAAGATGAAATACAGTAGTTCCAGTTTTTAATTTAAAGCTATATAATATTCTTAGGTCTCTTGGCGTTCATATATATTAGCTCAGTCAGTCTCAGGTAGTGTAATGTATTTCAATTTGAGATTTCCATGCAGATATTCTTTTTGAGGTTAGGCAGGTGGTGGTTTACATGCTTCAAGTCGCATTTTATTAAGGCGATTATAATCGACTTTTAATCATTTTATAATGAAGATCACGTCTAAACGAGAAGTGTTAATGATTTGGAAAAAAATATATGTTAAATTAAAGAGCATTTTCTTAATAAACTAATACAGCAATATTTAAGATTACGTTTATTTATATTACATAGTGAAATTAATTTGTAAAGATATGTCTAACGGGGATAAAAAACTGAGAATCACGCAAAATCTATAAGCAATTTTTTCTGAAACCTCCACTTTATAGATCTTTTAATTAACGTGTTTTATTCAAATACCTTTTGTCCATACACACAGGCGAAGAGATGGGTTTCCATAAGCCCAGCTACTTAAAACAAAAAGACTTATTTTTTTAAAGGATTATTTTTTAAACTCATAAATCACAATAAAGCTCCGTTTTCAAGTATGTCCCCCAAATAAAACCTCTTACTCACTACATCCGTGTTTAACCTCAATTCTCAGAAACTCAATTACATAACTTTTTATACGTCGGGTAGGTAAGCATTGTAAGCAAGTCACCAACCCAGGTCAACGACTCCTCAAGGTATGACCACGGAAGTGAAGGTCGGAGGGCTAGGAACCGAAAAAAATAAAAAAACGTTTTTTTTTTTAATTAACCCTGCTGGATTAAGGAAATAGGTTTAAAATAATAATATGTTGAACTGGTCACTTATGATTTATTTATAATTTGAGTCATTAGCAATTTATATGTGTCTTGAAAGGTGACTTGGAAACAATAAGTAAAGAGGTAATTTATTCAGTCACGATTTAGCTTTAATTGTATCTTATGTCGACGTTATTATTAGCATAGAAAATGATATTTATTCTTAAAATAACTCCATAAACGGTGTTATAAATAAAACCTACATGGATGCGTTATAGGAAACTTCTCATTATTTTTAAACTTTGATGTTAAAAGTCTACCTAAATAACAAAATAATCATCAGAAAATGATTCAACAGTTCAATCTGCCTGGTTTTTCCCAACTATGTAGGGGTCGGCGTCCAGTCTAGTCGAATGCAGCTGAATATCAGTATTTTACATGAAGCGACTGTCTATTTGACCTCCACAACACAGTAACTGGGTGATACGATACCCCTTTGTAAGACTAGTTGTTGACTTTCGGGCTTCTGACGACCCGTCACGACTGTCAAAGATCCACGAATGACAGCCGGGACCAACGGCTTAACGTGCTACCCGAGTCACGGAGGAGTCTCGTTATGTATAGATGGTCACCCATTCACGGACTGACCCCGGCAAGCGTAGCGATCGACCCGCGCGGCTGTTATTACTTAGCCACAAGCTCCTCCTCGTCAATCATCATAAAAAGATGCAACAGTTAAACTTCTAAATTTAACCTTCATTGTGACTCAATACAAACTTAGGACGAAGAGAAATCTAGGCCACCCAATATCCTGGACTTAGGTACGTTACGTATCGCCGGAAAAATGTTTCGTCTGTAATTACTACTTAGTGCTAAATATTTAGCAATAGGATGCGCATGCGCATGTCGATGTGTTTATTATACAAGATTATGAAGATGTAATCAGGGATGCATCCTCGCGTGTTTGGACTAAATTATTGAGTTGATTAGAGGGAAATGTTATTAATTTTAATTAAGTAATCTTGAGAATATTAGGATGTATTTGATTAAAAATATTTTTAACAGCTAAAGCTCACATTGTAACAAAAACAATCATAAATTGTTTACAACCTTATCTTTTTAAAATTTTTGTCTCATGTGGTCATTATTCAAACAATACCATAATATTAGAACAAAAATTAAGACATTTGCGATTCAATTAGAAACGAAGTCTTAAGCCTCATGCAGACTGCCGCATTGCGACTCTAACAAAACAATTTCTGAGAAAACTTCACGGTTTAACAATTTCCGGTGTCGCGTTCGCCAAAACATCTCACGTAAAAATCTAACCCATTGGTTTGTTTCTACCAAAATGTATAACCCAATATCACATTGGTTTTTATTCCCATAGTCTTTCATACAAACAAGCTTAAATAAAGTTAGATATAAATCGAACAGATAAATTACATGCCTAGGCACACTAGGGTACAAAGTGCAACTCTAGCATAAAATCGTGTGATAACTGCATTTATCGATTTAAATGCTGCATCGGACTTGCCAGTGAACTAGAACCTGTCATTACTGAGCCAAAGGCTTGTTTACACAGGAATGTTACTAGTAATAACTAGTCAGGAAATAAATCTAAACAAAGCATTGACATTAGCAATGTGCGTGCGTATTTATAACAAGATACCAAGTCAATTAGAAACATTTAATTTTAGATTATTTAAGATAGCATTTGAGGTTCTATGTAATCCGGGGTTGCGGGTAGTCCCAAGGGGAAACCGTGGCCCAGGCTGGAGAGGCAAGGGAAGGAAAACGGGTGGGTTTTAGTCAGTAAGAGTCTGACACGCCCTTCCGCTCCGCCCAGAGCGGGAGAAGTCATTTGAGTTCCCAAAAAAAAAAAAAAGGTTCTATGTAATGATTAAGTTAAACCTACCGTTATTAATATTTTATAAGATTTTTTTTATTACATCAATATTTATCTTCTTAGGGTTCCTTAGTTATCCAAGTGGTTGAATGAGTGTAGTTTATATTGTTTAAAAGAATTTATGGATAAATAAAATCTGTCAAGTGCGAGTCGGACTCGCACACGAAGGGTTCCATACCATGTCGTACAAGATTTAACACTATGAATTTTTGTAATACTTTCGTAAAGGTAACAACAGAGGCGCTATAAAAAAACAAAGATTTGTAAAGAAATTGTCTAATTTTAATGAGAAAATGTTGTTGTGTTAAAATATAGGTGTAGGAGTATATTTCATTTATTTTAAGAGAAAAATATTAAGTTAACTTTATCCAGTAACATGCAATAACTAAAGTCAAAGTTATTTATTTGCTACTAACATAGTATTGGTAGGTATAAATAGGTATATATGGTAGGCAAGCAGGTAGATATGTACAGTAGGTAGGGTAGGTTAGGTACCTACCTACCCTGGTAAGAAGGGTAGGGTAGGTAATTAGGTAGAAATAGGTAATTAGGAAAGGTAGATGCGCCGTAGATAAGTACTTAGTGCTAACCGTGCGAAGCCAGGCCGGGTAAAGCTAGTTACTTATAAATAAAAGGATTTCTCTTGCTACATCAGACTATATTGTACAAAAATAGAATGTAAGTAGTACGCCAAATTTTAATTTTAACTGTGCGTTTGCACTGGCGAAACATTCACAACAAAACATGTTGGAATCTCTATTTTCTGTCAATTTTTCATACAATGTTTGACAGGAACTAGAGATTTCAACATGTTTTGTCGTGATGTTTCGCCAGTGCAAACGCACGGGTCAATACAGGTATTTATTTACGTTATTTTTGATAGTCATACAGAAATCTATTATTTCTTACTTATTATTTTTACACATCCCATCGGACTATGAGAGTGAGGGAAGAGAGAGTGCACTCGTGTCTGCGCACACACTTGTGCACTATAATATCTCCCGCGCCGAAGGCCAGTCTCCGTTGAGATTGGCCGCCATGACCGAATATTTTTACACCAATAATTTTTCTCAATATGAAATTGTATCCACAACGGTTTAAGCTAGGTAACTGAATAGTACACTGTATGTGCCAGCATTCATTTCAATGTTACTGAATATATTGTGTATTGGAGTGTAGTTTTGACACGAGGTACACACATCAACACCGTCTAGGGATACTTTGAAAAAAGTCGATAAAGTTCTTAAACTCAAAAAATACTGGCCGGTTTTAAAATCTTGTGAAGAAAGTTTATTTTGTAGACCTTTTTGGATGATCGAAATTTAAATGATCGAAATAGTATATGCTGCCATGATAGTAGTAGTACTTACTAATTCCATGTCATTACTCCGACTATTAAATAGTTATCTGTGGAATTTATATCGCATAATATTAGCATGAAATACAAAATTATTACTTTAAGTTGCAGAAAATCGCCCATATTATATAAAATACGTTATGAATCGGCGTTTTTAGTATTTGTTGATTATAAACAGTATATGTTACATGATACACACAAGTTTCAAATTCCTAATTTGTTTAGTTGTTGAGATAGAGCTCGTACAAAAATGGTCTAAAACAGACAACTTCTACGGCCCCCTAATTCATCATTTTTGAAGATAAAAACAAATAAAAATTATATTTATTCTCTACTCGATGAGCTCTAGAAAATGATACCCCACATGCCAGGGTCAGATTTTTTTTTTTTCAAAATTTAATTTTATTGTATGGCGACCCCCCTTTATTTTTTAATTTTATTATTTGTTGCTCTTACGGCTATAGAAATGCTCAATCTGTGAAATTTTCAACTGCCTACCTATTACGGTTCATGAGATAGAGCTCGCTGACAGACAGACGGACAGCGGAGGCTTATGAATAGGGTTCCGTTTGTCACCCTTCGGGTACGGAACCCTAAAAAAATGTTCATGTACTTTGTAACATTTTCAAATACCCTCTAATTTTGCATGTCATGTTTTATCTTAGCTAAACAAGTTTGTGCCTTTATAATTATATTTTAACAGCAGTTTATACCATGTTTTATGCAAATAAAACATTTTATTTTTATTTTTTTAAATAAATAGAATATTGAAGCAAGTGGAAGATTTAGCTTGCGTACTGAGTAAAGCCAACTTACACCAACTTAGGTTCCTACGCTACTAAGTACATTTTTGTTACACGGCACATACCAGCGAAAGTTATAAGTTGTAGTTTTCTAGCGTTTCGTACCCGAAGAGTGCCAAATGGAACCCTAATACTAGCCTCCGGTGTCCGTTCGTCCGTCTGTCAGCGAGCTGTATCTCATGAACCGTAATAGGTAGACAGTTGAAAGGGGTTTGAAGATTTTGGCCCTAAAATCTGCCACCCTTTTGATTTTTTTTCAAAATCGAGGTGCACAATAAATGTCATATATTTGGATAGGGGACACTTATACAAACATAAAACTTCATATACAATACCATCATAAAGCGTCACGTAAGTCACGTTTCTGAGATATTTAAAGATTAAAATAACAATTGTTATAACGAATTTATTTATTTATGTTGTAGTTACTTCATTTTCATTAAGTTATTTACACATGAATTAATTTAATACACCTCGTGGATAAAACATAAGATTTTTTAATCATATTCGGTATAAATAATATCATCCAAGAAGGCAGCAGGCGGATGAATAAGATTTTCTTGGTGTCACGACCATGCTATGCACCATATAATACATATACCATATAACACACGTCCTCATTCGGCGGAGGATATACATTATATTTTTGTCTCTTTCGCTCTTAACTAAAATATTACCTATACATGATGCAATTATGTTTTCATAGTTCAATATACTTACCTGAAGGGAAAAAAAACCAAAAAAACCTTGTTTCAGGGTTCAGTTTTTGACTTATATTTCGGGGAATAACTCCGAAACCTGACGCTTTAAGATATTATGTCATATGACATTTTTTGTTTGTATAAGTGTCCTCTATCTAAATATATAACTTTTGACTTTTTCCGCGATTCTGAAAAAAAAATCAAAATGGCGGCATCATGTTAGGGCCACCCTCCATACAAAAATCTTCTAACCCCTTTCACAGATTGTGTATGTTTATTGCCGCTATAACAACAAATAATAAAAAATTATAAAAATAATCTGCATGAGTTTTTTGAGAAAAAATAATGAGCATAATATGTAATTTGTTTGTACTTAATCTATTAATCTATTTGTTATTTCTTTTTAATCCATTAATATATTATGCTATTTATTTAAAAAATTATTTGCTTTGAATACTATTGCATTTCCGACATGGGTGTCTACCCATGTCGGAAATGTTGAGCCTAAAACATTTTTTACGCGTAAAATAAAAACTGATGTACACAGTTATGCAATAAATATACATTTATCTTTATCTAAAATTAAATGAAGTTAGGTAATACTTAAAATAAAAACTGACGTACACAGTTATGCAATAAATATACATTTATCTTTATCTAAAATTAAATGAAGTTAGGTAATACTTAAAGGGCGTCCCCAAACAAGATTTTTTTTTTCGGTGTTTTTTTGCGCGATCTTGATACGGTACGAATTTGTGTACAAATCCGACTCGCACTTGTCCGGTTTTTAAATTTTGCGCTAGTTGCACTAGTTTCATTACTCCTTCATTCTAACTTGACCTATGTAAACGGGGCCTAAAGGAATCTGTAAATATATGATTAAACTTCTTAAAAGAATGGAAATCTAGGACCTTGAAGCCTAAATATGTAATAACAACGCGCTATGATTAACTGGCCAATTTCGCGCCTACTTTGTTACTTACGAATTTTTTTTTCGTTTGAGCGATTGTAAAAAAAAAAAAATATAATAGCTTCATAGTGGTTGACCCTCTTAATTGAGTATGAATTATATTATTTTAAAACACGTTTTAAAACTACGCGCTCGATGAAATTATTTCAAGGATGTGGGCAAAATATAACGTTTTGCGGTATCCGAACCAACTACATATCTAATGGTTAGTGGACACCTGGGGGCCTACCACAACCACTAAAAGCAGTATTATTTTAATCTTACTTCAGTGGGGGAAAGAGATGGTGCTATACGTCCTGTAGAGCTTCATCTCTTTCCCACACTAAAGTAATATTAAAATAATACTGCTTTTAGAGGTGGTGGTAGGCCCCCTGGCCTTCGACCGGCCATGTCCATGGTTGATAAAAGGATTGGTGACCTCGTTAAACCATAAATGTAACCAATCTGTTAGTCTTGTCAAGCATTGGCCATTTGTATTTAATTTTCCACTTTCCATTTAATTTTTATTTTCTCAAAGATACTTTACGGAAATCCATTATAAATAAAATACAATAGACCCAAGAAACCAAGCGTTGAATACAGTGCACTGCGTTCGGCGCTTTGCGTGGCAACACGTCGTGTCCGGGTTCGCAACCAGTCAATCGTCACCATGAGGATGCCTCGTTGAGAGTTGAAACACTTGTCGATTACTTACATGGTTCTTTATGACCCTTTAAGAACAGTTAACCGGATCAGCTTTTTTTAAATTTCCTCTCCCATTTTCTATAAAGAATATAATCTGTTTAAAACATCACCTAATGCTGACTTTTTGCGTCTTTTCCAGAAATCGTGCAACCAACTTGTGTGCTAGAATCAGATTTCGGCTTCAAGATAAACTGCGCGTTCAAGAAGTCAGGCCTGTTCAGGGTACGGAATCTAGGAGGAGTCAAGGCACATGCTAGTATAGGTAAGTTCTACTTATTCCTTAATAAATAAGCAATATTTGTATATATTTGTGATCCCGTTCTCGAAAACGCTTCTAACGATTTCGATGAACGATGCAATATAAGGTTAAGGCTGCCCGTCCACTGGAGCGGAGAGGAGAGGAGAGGAGCGGAGATGTGCCATTATTAACCAATCAAATCTAAACTCAGGGGCGGAGTCAAGATTCTATTGGTTAATATTGGCACATTTCCGCTCCTCTTTTCTCCTCTCCGCTCCAGTGGACAGGCAGCCTAAGGCTGCCTGTCCACTGGAGCGGAGCGGAGAAAAGAGGAGCTGAGATGTGCCAATATTAACCAATACAATCTTGACTTAGGATCACTGATCTAAACTCAGGGGCGGAGTCAAGATTCTATTGGTTAATATTGGCACATCTCCGCTCCTCTTTTCTCCTCTCCGCTCCAGTGGACAGGCAGCCTTACGGGGGCGAAAAATAGATCTAGCTAGGTGTCATATCTGGGAAAATTCGATTTCTCTATGTTCACCCTAGCTGTGCTCGGTCGACCAGGGGGCCTACCACCACCTCTAAAAGCAGTATTATTTTAATATTACTTTAGTGTGGGAAAGAGATGAAGCTCTACAGGACGTATAGCACCATCTCTTTCCCCCACTGAAGTAAGATTAAAATAATACTGCTTTTAGTGGTTGTGGTAGGCCCCCAGACACTATTTCTTTACGAGCCTACAAAGGATAAAACTTATTTATGAAGGCAGTTGTCCTCATGAGGACAATATGTATTCATTTTCAATGTTGCTATGGGATACCTGCAGAACATGAATATGAATGGGGCTTTTATAGAACATGATGCGTCATTTCCCCGAAGGGCGTGGCAGAGGTGTGTAGTGCGATATTATGTGTGATATTAAAGCAGTGAGATGTCGATTTTCCGTACTTTTGGGCTGATATGAAACGAAAAGGCGATTATTGACATTGATCTTATAAAATACATAGAGGCTACAAGATGACAATGATAATTACGATGCCTGTGTACAAGAGGATTTTAACAACACTTTAGTGCATATGAACTTTCATTCACAATGTCATAAACAAACCAGGCAGTACTTAGAAAGAATGCAACAAAGCAACACCTATTCAAATGAAGTAAACAGTTAGTAATCGACGCATGAGTGGAAATACTCGACTCTCGACGAGTTGTAAAAGGAAAACACATTTATATACAAATCAAACGTGTTTCTCCAATCAAAGAAATTATGATGAATGGTAGAAGTTGTTACATTTTCTTTAGAAGTATTTTGCATCGTCAGTAATGATGTAGGTTAGCTAGTTCGATGAAACTCATGTACTGACTTATTTGCAACTAGATTCATCTTTCTATTTTTTTACTGTCAATTCAAAAGTAGCTGTAAATAATTTGTTTATTTGAAAAAAAAAAATGCTTTGAGTTTGAGTTTTTATACTTGTAAAAAAAATTGGGAAAATCGTCTACTTTTACAATGTTTGCAATTAAGTGAACACCATGTATCTAATAATTAATTTACCTGTCATTGCTTTACTTGTATTTTTTTTCCTGTTGCGTTATAATAATTTAAATCTAAGGTGCACCGTCTTCACATATAATTTTATAATTATGAATGAATGAATGAATGAATTGCCCCGATCCCAGCTTGGTTTAACCAGACTCGATAAATCGAATGAACCCCAAGATTTGCACTAGCCCATGAAGTCTCATGTTGCATGGGACTTCAAAAGCCATTGCATATCAAAGAGTAGACCGGGTGGCGCGGTAATGGTAGGGATTAGATATGTGCCCTGGGATAAGGAGGGAGATGCGAGCCTACCGGATATGCATCCTAGAGTAAGCCTTCACATATAATTTTATAATTAATGTATAAAAAATATTGTAAAACATTTTTAAAGAGTTAACGGTCGAGGAGGTGGAGTTTCTTACACATTATTCTCCATACAAAACTACCTTCTGGAATCATTTCTATGTATTTTATTGTGAATTTTGACATAATTATCAAAAGTGCCTTTTATGTGCCTATTTGAAATAATGATTTGACTTTTGACTTTGAAGATAGATACTATAGAAAAGGCAGATAATTATAAAGAAACATGAAGAGGGGTTCTCTGGTCAGAACACAAGAATTCAGAATGTTGAACAGAGCTTTCCCTAGTGTCTGTAAGTTCTGATGAATTAAATCAGGAAGCAAATTCAATAGTGTGTAAGTCCCATGTTTGTAGGTAACCTACCTATTATGAACGTAAAGTTTTAGAATGGTACCTACTGGAGTTGCGAAGACTCAGCAAATGTTTGTTGCAGTCTTTCTAATCTATCAAATAGCTTCTTCGCTCAGAAAAATAAATTGTAGGTAGGTACTGCTCACAAGTGGTAGGTAGATTTTCTCGCATTTTAGATTGTATCTTACCTAAAAGCACAATTTTATTGTAAGTCTATCTATAATTTCTTAGCCATCTATTTCTACATACCTACATTGCCAAATACTCAGACACTGAAGGTGAAATAATGGTTTAATAGTCAGTACTCATGGTCAACGCATCTCTGCTAAGTGAAAGTCAAGCAATTTATAGTAATTACTAGATCTTGCAGTAGCTTTAGTCTGCTGAAAATGTGCCTAGGTAGAAAACTGTGCCAAAAATCATCCTCAAAGAAACAGAAACCGCTTCATCAGAGATTGAAGCGAGTATTAGTAGGCGTCAAACTTTATGGCGGCTTTGAAGTGCGCTACTCGTTGTGCAGTACCCCACCCCTCACCCCCGCTGACACATGAAGTTGTTACTGCGCAGCGACTCGCCTCAAGTTCCAAGCCGCCATAAAATTTGCATCGGGTTGTAGCATAGTGGCTGCAATTATGTATCATAATTCTCAGCCCGGTAGTCGGATAACATGAACTTCTAAGCACAGAATATGGATAGTATGGAAACTACGGCTATTTTTTTATATAATTACCTACGCTCCATTAGATCGTTAGGCATTGGGCAGTAATGCTCGCGGAGGAGGAGGCGGAGCGCATGAGGGAGAGGCAAAATTCTCTCCCTCACGCCCTAGCCGCCGCAGAAGACGCCCTGGGCGTCGGGAATCGGTAGCCAATAATTTCCGGCCACCGTAGGCGCCGGCTTGCGGACGGAGAGCAATGGGTAGCTCGCGATGGACCAGGCTCGGGTCGATGGCGCGTTGTGTTCCACGCGCACCTCAAAGAAATGTCAGCACAATTAACGGTTCCGCTAGGGCCGATGCCTGGGGTTGCGGGAAAGTCCTAAGGGGAGACCGTGGCACCTGGCAACGTACAGGCAACTGAAGGAACACGGGTGGGTTTTAGTCCGTAAGAGTCTGAGCCCTTCCGCTCCGCCCAGAGCGGGAGAAGTTATTTGATGACAACCCAACCAAGAAAAAAAAGGGATGTCGCTCTTGTTTGTTAAATTAAAAAGTGTTTTGAGTTGACTGGTAAAAATCGGCTCTAACGAAAAAAAGTGGTTAAAAGCACTAAAAACAGTTTAATAATAAGGTGGATTCGCAGTTGTAGCCCGCGAAATTCAAGTAATCTTACGGTTTTGCAATTTGCAGGTCAGTGTCAGGTTGTATCTTGAACAAAATAAGATTCGCGACTGTAACAGTGTGTTGTATTTACAGAATTATAATCATTGGAATCATTAATACATCTCTCTAAGTTAGAATTGTTCCTTAAGAACTTTTCTAAAGTTTACTGCGTAGTTTCCGTACTGTCCATATTTATACTGTGTTTTACTTGCACTGGATGTTTTTTTTGCCCAATTTATTATATATTATGTCGCCGTGCCCTAACCGGGTTTCATGTTGGACAGTAAGTTCCAACAATACATAAAAACAACTCATGAATGCAATAAAGAGTTTGAGTTTTAATTATGGCTAGGGCGAAGTGAGAACCGAACAGAAATTACGAACTTGTAAAGGGGAAAATTATTAGCATTGGGTAGTTAAGGAAGAACGAACGATGACTATCTGAAAAAATATAATTTCTTTACCTGTTTATGAACCATTTACAAGTAAAATGATCGATAACATTATGGACTTACTAGGAGCACGTAACCTAATTCAATACTTTAACAATTCCAGGTTTCAGTCTGGGTGACGAACTGGGTTTTGAGCAGTCTCTTACAAACTTGGACCCCAGTCGGCGGCGGTCAGTCAGCGTCAAGAATGGACCTCCAGCCAACATCCTCGCTGACCCATCCAGAACTAATGTTAAGCAGGAGGTAAGAAACTAAATCATATCAGCGTTGTAATTACGTAACACACTTAAGGAGCTCGTGGCTAAGTAATAACAGCCGCACGGGTCGATCCATCACGTTAAGCTATGCTTGCCGGAGTTGGTCGGTGATCATCTTTACATACCGAGTCCTTCGTGCCTCCGAAAGCACGTTAAACCGTTGGTCCCGACTGTCATTCGTGAATCTTTGACAGTCGTTACGAGTCGTCAGAAGCGGGAAAGTCTGACAGCAGTCTTACCAAGGGGTATCGTATTACCCAGTTACTGGGTTGTCGAGGTCAGATAGGCAGTCGTTTCATGTAAAATACTGGTATTCAGCTGCATCCGGTTAGACTGGAAGTGGACCCCAACATAGTTGGGAAAAGGCTAGGAAGATTGATTGAATTGCGTAACACACTTTAAAGTAGCAATGGCTTACATCATTCATTGCGTTATTTACGTTGTTGAGCAGACAAATTTTTCGAACATAAGAAGCAATGGATTATTAATATCCTTCAAAATCATTCAGATTGTAATTGAAAGTATGTTACGCAACAAGGGTTCAGAATAAAAATAATGATAGGACGTAAATAATACTTTCAACCTAGGACAAAATATAACATAAACTCACAATATTAGGACCAAGATTTTTCCAATATCGGACTCATTAGTAACTTTCTCTATGAAAAGTTTGCCCATCAATCGATTTTCGCGGTCATTATAAGAGAGCACACTTGACTTTTTGGTTCACCGGCACTTGAGCTTTAAGTGCCTGGTGAAATGTGAAGTGCAGGTAGTTGTTATTGCATATCTCAACTACACAGGCGTTGGGAGCCACCATCCTCAAAAACCGGCCAAGTGCGTGTTGGACCACGCACAACGAACGGTTCCGTAGTTAGGATGAATTTATCCCAAGAACAAACTTAACATTGTAGTTGAAAAACATGTTCTCCCATAGATTCCAATTGCAAATGTAAGTTTGTACGCACAATATTGAGAGATTTGCCATGTTATTTTAAAGAGACAGACTTTTTATAGGTTTTCCTGTAATCTATAAGTATAGAACTATTTTTTGTAGATAAGGTCAACAAACGGTCAACTTTCGTCCATTTTCTTAAATAAATAAATAACTATATAAGAATATAATTGGTTTGAATGAAAATGATTTACTCGTGCATATCAATGAAACTTAGCAACACATCGAGTCTAGTGACAAATCATTAAAAAAAAAAAACTAGTTGATTCTTTGACATGGTCTCATAAGGCTGCCTGTCCACCGGAGCGGTGAGGAGAGGAGAGGAGCGGAGATATGTCAAGAATTTTCATTTTTCGAGAACAATAGACTCGTGGACCTCTGGGAACAACCCGTCAATATTAACCAATATAATCAAAAGTCCGCTCCCAACGTGCGATTCTATTGGTTAGTTTTGGCGCATGTCCGCTCCTCTCCTGTCCTCTCCGCTCCAGTGGACAGGCAGCCTTAATACCCTAGAGTTATATGGGATATAAAAAAAACACCTTGTATAAAGGTTACAAAAAAAAAAACTGACCCACAGTCTTTTCATTTAATACCGTACAGTTAGCAAAACTTTTTTTTAGTTTCTTATTTGTCTCCCAAAAGTGACCCCCATATTCAAAATTGATTTATTTACGTTACACGCCCGTGTTTGGGTCATAGAAGTCTATAGAGGATAAATTTTAACCAGTGCGCAAACTTAAACACATGACTTTACTCATCATTATGAACAACTTTTACTATGGGACCAAACCTGAAATAGCGCAAAAAAAAACAGCTGTTCCATACATTAATTTATGTTCGCATAACTCGTCAAAATGAAAATGAATAGCAGATTCTTTTTCGCGTCAAAATGAACAGCAGATTCTTTTTCGCGATTACCTTTGAACTTGATCGGTCCGTTAGATTTGGAGAAAATTGGCTGTGACAGACGGATAGACAGACAGACACAAGGGTTCCGTTTTTTCATTTGGACGTACGAAACCCCGAAAAGGTCCTCAAGCCCTTTTCCAAAAAAACAAATTACTTCCTACCTTGATTTATAAACAAAAAGTGGCTAGCAATCCATCAATTATATATAATACAAAAGTATATTATATTGACCCATTCTATGCAAAGTAAAAAAAGAGAAGCATCCATTCAAACCAATTGCGATTGCAAGAGGAGCAATTTATAAGACAATTATGTTAAAAATAACTGTTATTAACAGACTTGCAGAGACGTAATGCAACTTTTTATATGAAAACCGACATCTGATTGGACAATTATGTCTAGCATTAGAGGAAATCTCACCGTATTTGGTTCAAATGGCTTAAAAATGTGCAACAATTGTTTTTATGTGTTGTCGTGTAACCGTAATTTTGGTTGCGTTTATACTTCCACGAGATAGGTTAACCAAATGGCCTAAGATTTCAATGGATAGCTTTTTGTTCTTCTTGTTCAGTATTTTTGTTCTTATTAACACTTTGACCTTATGAGTCCTTAGGGATAATCAGGCACTATATCGGTCTGTTAACCCAGATCCTACAATCCTACATACAACATCATAATGTTTTTAATTTTCCGTTTCCAGAAGCGTGGCAAACAGAACAGGATCATGCGCCCGATGCCTCCTGCTAACCGTCCCAACCAATCAGCTATGGATAAGCTGACCAGCCTGCACCGTCGAGGTTCTACCACCATGCAGCCCATCGTGGTCCAGGCCCCCGTAGAACAGCCCATCGCCAAGTCTATCCCCACCGTCACCATGGCCAAACCTATGCCCATGGGAATACCAGCCTTCAAACCACTACCGCCGAAAGAAGAAAACCTTGCCGTAATACCTATAGCCCCAACGCGGAAGATCTACTCGCCACTGCAAGTCCCACAGTCCAAGGGCCCAGGACTCGCATACCAAAGTGAGATATACCCATCACACAACCAAATATCAAAAATGGTATCACAAATGACAGCACAGCAATTCTCCCCAATCAAATTCACACAAAGTCCCGTCATTGTAGAACATCCAAAATTTTACTCCATGACTACTGTTAATCCATTCGTACCTATGCCACCTTCTCAAGCTATCTCTCTTATACCTGCTCCAGTATTCAAAGAAATACACATGCCACCTTCTTACTCACCTAACTCTATCACCCAAAAACATCCTCTTTCTAACTTTGTAGACCCTGTTCCTCATCAAGTCCACGATATTGCGAACAACGTTGTATATAACACGAAGAAAGTCGACGATTACAATTCTATATCTGGTTATGGAGACGACACTGTGTTGAAGTTTAATAAAGAAGATATCAATTCGAAGATAGCAGAGATTGCTAAAGCTGGAAACATTTCAATGGAGGCTGTTGAAGCGGCGATCGCGTTGCGGCAACAACAGTTGTTGAGTAAATACGCGAACATTCCCGTGCCTACGACGACGTCGTCAACAACAACGACGACGACCGAACAACCGTTCGTGTTCCAACAAGAGCCTGAACCTGAAATATTAACTGCTGCATTACCTCAAAAGCCGCCGAAGAGGTTCGTATAAATATTCATTTTATTGGCACAACATTTTAGTTTTAGCTAATTCTGTGAATCCACTGTCATGATTTTGTTAATCCTTAACATTTGTTGCATCTAGTTTCACTGGAGGACCAAGAAGATAAGGTACAAATAAACTATGGGATATTGGCAACATTGGCTTTAGAGCATCAAATTAAACACTGCTTATGTGCTTTGCCTATTGCGCGAATATTACATAAGGTCACAGTAATGCGCAATGAATTGCAAAAAGAGAATAATGTTTTGCCTATTTTCATGTCATGGGATCTGATGCGCTAATCCGTTTAGCATCTGTGGATTGTTTACGTTATATACTTAGCACACCAATTATAATTTGCTTTACTTTTTCAAACTCCAAAAAATATGTAAGGAAAGGCATTTGACCGTTTAACTTATTCATCTTTATATTAGATGGAAGGCTGAAACCAATCATCAGGATTCAACAAATTCTAATCTTACTTCCATAATGGTTTCCAGAATCCCAATATCCGGCAAGGTAATGAACGCTCCCCGCGAGTATTACCCTGTCGGCTATGAGAAGAACTTCGACGACCACTTCCAGTCCAAGGTTGACCTTCCGGAAACCAGCTTCCACTGCGGCGACCAGAAGTACTTCCCTGGATTATATGGCGATGAGAGTCTTGGGTGTATGGTGAGTAAATACTGGTGTTGTTCTACGACCTTTAACTGTCTTTTGTCATGAAATTGTGAGGAAACCTCAGAGTTTAATTGGTTTTCTTTAGCGGCGTTGTGCACTGTTTTTGGGATGGGTAAAAAATGTTAAACCCGCATCAGGACGTGACCGTAAGATCCGTTGCCTAGCAACCGACAAAGTAAATATCAAAATAAATAGTCTTTGACATTACGTAAAGAATGCGAGGTATGAAATTTTACCCAAATTTATGGTAAAAAAAAAGCAGTCAAAACATACTTCATAAAAAGTGTTTAAATAAATTGTTTAGTTTTGTTCATCGATCAATAATAAAATAGTGATCGATGGTTTTGTTAGACAACATTTTGAAAATAAATAAATAATATACTACTACTACTACTACTAATGAATATTGTATTTAACCAAATAAATAATAGTACTTTTATACTGATAAATAAAGCAATTCGTGCGAAATTATTCCCTAACCATTCCAAAATAATTAAAAAATGCACAACGTTAATGTTCAAGTTTTCACTCCTGCCGGCACTCCCGGAGTGCAATTCGTTGATTTTTTTTTCTATAAGGAACCTTAAAAACGTTATACGTCGAAAATAAAGTAATAAACTAAATGAGTTTGGTGTTTCCTATCCGAAGGAAAACCAAAACAAACGCTAAGTGAATTGAACTCACTAGAAATAACAACATAAATCTGAAGATATAAGGTTCAGTATTCCGTAAGACAAACTAATCTCACGAACTCCTTTTCAATTCTCAGGTGTTCCACGTCTGTGCCCTAACAGACGATGGCCTCGTCATGAAATCCTTCCTCTGTCCTGAGTCCACGCTCTTCGACCAGACCATCCTCAAGTGCAACTGGTGGTTCTATGTGGACTGCAAGAATACTAAGAAGCTGTATGATACCAACATACCGGTGTCTAAGAGCTACCAGTTGATGAAAGCACTTACTTTCTTCTCGTCTTATAAAAAGGAGATGCAGGAGAATGGTAAGGAAATTAATTGTTTTTTTTTTATAGAAAATATTATGTAAAATAGGAATAATTTTACTTGTGTTTTATAGCTATTTTACCTAAATTTAACGATCGTTTCACCTGTACCTTTTGCATTTGCATATTTATAAAAGCTAATCTATGGAGTTGCTGTTCCGATTATAAAAACCTTTCACTAATAGAAAGCAACACTATTACCTAGTGACAAAAGATAGATTAAATTATAAATAAAAGCTTTTGAATAAGACTTGCCTGGGCATGAGAGTCACAGAGGAAACTAAGGCTTCAGTGAGAATCCCAAGTGGGTGAATCCGCGAGGCGCAGCCAGAATAAGCAAATAGGTACTTCATGTAAATATTATAACTTAATCACTATAATTAGGTAAATACTTTTTGCTTCCAGGTCAAAAACATACCCCTGAAGATGCGGATAATGTTAAAGAAGCTATATCTATACTTCAAAATCAATATCAGGATGCTCCTCGTCCAAATGCATCTGCAGTTCAACCTAACGCAGATACTGTTAGCTTCCCTAGCGCATCTAATACAGCTAGTGTATCTAATGCTGCTAGTGTACAAAATACGGCTAGTTCATCACACCATGTTCAATTTATTACTCCCACCCCATTCAAAATTGATGAAAGGAACCGTAAAACAACCACTGAAGCCGCCCCTGTATATAGAGGCACTAGAAACCTAAACGCTACAAGAAACTTCAAAAGAAATTCAACTTCGGCAGAAAATACCTCCGATTTTAAACTTATTACTGTCAATGCTGATATCAACATAGCCCAAGGAAATGTAACAGAAAATGATTCAAGAGAAAAAAAGCATAGAAGGCGAATGACTTTGAAAAGTACTAGCTCAGTAACTACAACTACAACCACAACACAGAAACCAACTACAACACAGAAACCCACTACAACTACAACACAGAAACCCACTACAACGCAGAAACCCGAAATAACAACATCAAGCATAGAAATAATTAAACTAGATATACAACCAATAGAAAACATTCAAAGGCAAGAGAAACTAACAGACCAAATTGAAGATGTAAATCCATACGCATCATATTTAGCACCAGTAAGACGGTTCTATAGATCAAGTGCAGAGAAATATGAAGATAAAGAAATGGCTATTGTGAACAATGAAAAAGTACAGATTGTGCGTCCCACGTCTCAATCAAGATATTACTCCATGCCGAGTGAAACTATAGCCAAATTAGACGAAGCTGTTTTAGGTAAAATAAGGACGAAAAAACAGGCAATAGCAATAGTAACGCCTCAAAAATATAGTCCAAAAACGTAGTCCGAAATTAGTCAATTGTTAAGTGTCATAAGTAAGTTATTTATTTCGCCGATACGTGTGGACATGTATTTGCTCAATTTTTGTACTTTTATAGTCTAGTTGAATGGAGTCAAGTGATATTACGGTGTATGTTAGTTGTTTAGTAAATTTTCCTAATTTCTTTGTGTGTTTTATTTTGAGTTATTTATTTACAGATATATTTATATCTACTTCATTAAAGTCTGTCTGAGTGGCAACAGATAACCTAAAGCAGTTGGTGTAGGTTTGGCAACATGTTTAACGTCGATGAGCACAAACAAATATGAAATATAGCAAAATGCAGTAGTGAAGAGATCAATATTGGACAGGACATAAACTGAATGGAATGATTATTTAGAGACAACCACATAATATTATAATTATGAAACCTGACGCACGCACTGTAGTTTCTACATACTTTTAACAAATATCTTAGCGAAGCTTAGGAAGCGAAGAAGCTGACAATCTTAAAAACCTTCTATCCAGCCCTCTGTGTCTCAAAACATGCAGTCAATGTGACCTCTGCACTGCCACCAAAGACGCTGTGGAAGTGGTGAAGTTACGGGCCAACAAATCTGAAATACAGTTGCAACAGCAACAAGAAGAAGAAGAAGAACCATAAAAACGCTAAAGTCAATGAGATTTTCCTACTATTAAATATAAATAAAACAAATGTTTCAGTATGAGTGACCGCTGATATTATACAAGGTGTTCCATTTGATATCCCATAACTGTAGGGTATAAATGAGACCATGTCAAAGAATCAACTGGCATAAGAATTATTTTTCAATACTTAATTTTACTAGTTTCTTTTTTATATATCATTCAAATTAATTCGACAAAGTCTCGATTATGTATGAAATGTACGTGAAATTTAAAAATTACAAAAACAAATCATTCAGACTATTTTTGTTCATAAAAAAAATATGACAATGTCGCATTTTCTTATCTTTAAAATAATATGAATGATTGGTTTGAACGAAAATGATTGACTCGTACTTATCAATCAAACTTGAAACACACACACGACACAGATCGAGTTTAATATCATGTTATCATGAAAAAATATAAATTATATATAATATATATTTATATATACAGCTTGGCAAAAGACGTGGACGTGGTGATATTTGGAACTAAATATTTTACGTAATACAGACCTATAATGATGGCACTACTTTGCCGACAAGTGCTAGTAGATTTTGATTTGAGTCCCCCACAAGTAGCGTTTATTGTTGCACATTTATATTAACGCACATTTTTTTTTTTGGAAACGTAGACTAGCCAATGGGCAAGTACCGCACAAGTCTGACAACAAATTCCTACTTATTGCTGAATCTCTATACAGACAGATTGCAATACAAGATTATATATATATTTTTTTTAATTATAACAATTTATTTCCCATTCGAAGTGACCTAAGTGCGATAGTGGCGGGCGCCCTCAATTTATTCCAACTCGTTTTTGCCAAGCTGTATATGCCAATTGATTCTTTGACATGGTCACATTAATACCCTAGAGTTATGGGATGTCAAAAGTAACACCTTGTATATCAGCGGTCACTTTATTATAACCACAAGAAATACTAAACATAACAGTAACAGATTTGTACATTTTAAAGCTGCTTGTCCACTGGAGCGGAGAAGAGAGGAAAGGAGCAGAGCTGTGTCAATATTTTATTATATGTTTAATATTGGCACAGCTCCGCTCCTCTCCTCTCTTCTTCGCTCCAGTGGTCAGACAGCCTAACAGGAGCATTTTAAAATAAGTTCATTTCTTTGCTTTTCTAAGGCATCTTATGACTTTATCGCAAAGTATTGGCCCAATGACTATAACGCTTGCTGCCACTAGGGCGGTGGCACAACTCAGACAAATCATTTTGCTCAACTAGTCCGGAATCTTGGAATAAGTAAGTTCGTCGAGCGATCAGAACTGCATGCCACAGTCAGGACAGATCGGTGATGATGGGCAGTAGCATTTACTACTAAAAAGGCTTCGCGTCCAGTACGGTAGACAGACGATGAGGGTTGCGGCCCCGGCAAGAGTCAGCAAAGATATGCAAATCATGCATCCGGAAAACGCAGAGGTTTTACTGAAACAAAAAAAGGTGCTAAAGTAGTCAAAATCATAAATCAATTCTGAACGGTAACAATAGAAGATGAGTTTTTAAAAATACGAACGATACTTGCTTCATACAGTTTTAAATTGAAATAGAATTAATTGTTTTGTGTTAACTTCAATTGCCAGGGTCATGTCACGTTAAAATCGTGTTTGAATACTGGATTTCTTTCGCCGAGGTTGTGGTAAAAGGGATTAAAAAATAAAGTTTAAGTGGTTAAGGTGATGATCAAATTTCTGCAAAACTACAACTTACATTCCTTAGTTGTCTGAGTTCAGTGTGATTTTGTTTTGTATTAATAGATCGTGCACAAATGTTACTCAACGCAGCTTCATGAACAAATGTTTTGGGTTCTAAAATAAACAAAAAGAACGATTTACAGTGTCAAAAATTTATTACAATACAAAATAATGGTTATGTGGCTTAGGATCGTCTACTTTTACTTTTAATGAAACATTTTAATATCTTATCACAAAGTAGAGGTCCACATGCTATGCAGGTAGCTGCCACTAGGGCTGTTGCACAACTCATACAAATCATTATAAAAGTTTTAAGAACGCACTCAAGAACAAGTTATTCCGTGCACAGGCTTAGTTCCAGAAGAGAGCTCAGAAGTAGAAGAAGATATTAATTTATTGTCCTCGTTTACCGACTACTTTTGTCTCATACAAGCATCCGCTTCCACAAATGAAATGGGAGCAGATCGCCAAGAATCTCAGGAAAATAGCAGCACTGATCAAGGTCAGGAAAGTCACGCAAAACATTGACTCTGAAACAAAAGAGATTTACATTTAAGGAGAGCCAAAACAAAGGCAAAGAAAATGACAAACAATTTTAATAAGCTTGACGAACTTAACGTAAGCGTTATGCGGGGCGAGGCTTCGTTTTTAGAAAACACATAAATAAAGGTAAAAAAAGTTGAAATAGACAAGCAAGAACATTTTGGAGCGAATAATAGAATATATCAAAAATTTTAATAAAAAATAGAGACAGTGCTTGTAAAATATAATTCTTATTATAAATTTACATTACATGGTTCCTATACAGTTTCAAAATAATGATGGGTATTTATAAATAATAAATGAGTTCTTCGGTGGTTAACAGGTTTTCTTTGATCGCTTCTTGTTTAAACAGCATAATAGTCTTTCGCAAATAAGAGGTCCAAGCACGAGTAGTCCCAGTAGACCGAGGAAGGTACCGCAAGAGATACAGACCATCTTGGCGGCTCTGCACTATTTCTAGGTAGGCAGCTTCGTTAAATTATTGTGGCATACCACAGTTGGTGCTGGTTTTTCTTAAGCTGCCTTGCGTCAGGTATTTCTCGACGATGTTGATTCAAACGAAATGCACCGCACCCGTGACGAGGGCACCGACTGGACCAAAAACCATAGGAAGAATCTGAAACAAAAATTGACGTAATTTTGGAAAACGACAGCAAATAACAAAAAAAATAAAATCTTATCTTGGATCTTGTTGGTAGTTTTCTTCTAGAGTTCGTATTCACTTCACAAGTTATAATGCAATGAACTTATCAGATGACAAAACATTTATTATGTCACTTAAGCCGCGATTGCATTAGGCAAGTCTTGCATGCAAGTATGACGTCACATTTGCGTACAAGTTGCTTGCATTGGAAACATGTTTTCGAGAGTGTGCAAATTGCATACAGGTTTTACTTGCATACGAGTTCAACAATTGAGTAGGACATCATGGGTATAAGACGTGTTGCTGTGGTTGGTGCTGCTTGCCGAGTGATATTACGATATTATTATTACAAATATTTTATTGCGCGTTCAATTTGCTCGTCACTTGAATTCAAAAACGTACAAGTTCAAACTCCCTCATACAAGTTGTAGCTTGTATGCAGGTTTGTTCAAGTTGTATGCAATTTGCAACTTGCATACAAGTAACTTGCCTAATGCAATCGCGCCTTTATGTCCAATTTATACCATCCAGTTCCGGGCATTTGAACACGATTTTTTTCCAATGGTTTTACGAAAGTTTCATAACAAAGATTTAGCCACGTTTTAGACTACGACCGTGATTTTGGTTGCAGCGACCAGGAGGCCAAATCTTCTTATTTACAAACGTTAAAATGGTTCGAGTCCACTGTGAGATTTTGACATATTTGCTGTACTAAATTTGTCAAAAACTCACAATGGTGAGACCATTGCAACTTTTGTAAATTAGTTATTGTGCTAACCGTTGCTACATAAACAGAGAGAAATGTCTTGTAGTACTTACATGCAAGCACCAGTTTGTTATCCTTTGACGAGGCACGAGAATTTTGCAATCATAAATCAGACGCCGAATGATAATCCCGATACCAAGATTATCCTAGCAACATTCCACAATAATTTAACACGCATATTGCTTTCACTAATATTTTAATACATGCAAAATTTTGCTTAAATTATGACACAAAAGGATAAGTCACCATACTTTCTAAATTTAAAATTTCTTCATAAAACTCTGTCAATGTCAAAGAGTAGAAGAGCTGAGACAGGTTGTATGTCTCTGTTCTATAATGTTAACCTCTATGGTCATTTACAGCACTTTTCTATTTTTACCCGACTTCGGCGAAGCAAAAAGGAGG
Organism: Conistra vaccinii; assembly: GCA_948150665.1. Lineage (NCBI taxonomy): Eukaryota > Metazoa > Arthropoda > Insecta > Lepidoptera > Noctuidae > Conistra > Conistra vaccinii. Next base: position 17,006,264 of record OX411338.1, on the reverse strand, counting down.
GTTATGATTTTAATCGGTGTGTATGTATGTTCATCTGTAACCTCATAACTTCTAAACCACTGATCATAATTTGACAAATGAGGTATCGTTGGAAGCGTCCTGACTGTCCGCTGGTTATAGGCTATGTGACGTTACATTTAATTCAATATGGCGCCCTCTAGAGGACATAAAGTGACAAACGTTTTTATTTTTTTTATCATACCGTGTGGAAGGGCTTGACGAGTAAGTACTTTACAAATATGTATATATCATATTTTCAAAGTAAATTAATATGTTTAAATTGTTAAAAACATGTAAAAGTGAGACTGCTACGTACGGCGCGGCTGTAAAATTAATACCTATTATACAATTAAACCTATACAACAAAAAAATAAAGCGGCTTTGCAAATACTTTATTACGAAATTATAACCCCAAAACCAATTAAATAAAAAGCAAGTTTAAAAACTAAAACCCGACTACTGAAAAATCACGCTCTAAAATGTATGAAACAAGAAAATATTTCGGACTACTACGGCTTTATTTTGACCATTTTTGAACCTATCATAGGTTGTAGTCGCATGCCTGTCGGCTACAAAATATTACAGGCATGCGACTACGGCTTTACTTTGACCAGTTTTGAACCTATGATGTCTTGATTTCTGTCCGAAATATTTTCTTGTTTCATACATTTTAAAGCGTGATTTTTCAGTAGTCGGGTTTTATGACTGATTTCGCTAGATAAACGTACTTTTTACCCGACTACGGCGAAGCAAAACGGAGGGTTATGATTTTGAACGGTATGTATGTATGTTCATCTGTTTGCTCATAACTTCTAAACTCCTCCTCATAATTTGACAAATGAGGTATTGTTGGAAGCGTCTTGATCCTCCGCTGGTATAAGGTATGTGACGTAACATTAAATTCAATATGGCGCCTGCTAGCAGAAATGCCATGTTGGGTACATCAAATGAAAGAGCTTAAGTTAGCATATTTCAAACATATATTTATTATAACCCCAAAATAATTAAATAAAAATAATAATAAAACCTAGCACCCAACTACGACAAAAACTCAACTAAAAATGTATAAACAAGACATCATAAACAGACAAACTAAAAACCCGGAGTCACAAATCTGTTTGATTTATGCCCTAACATGTGTGGCTCCGCATTTTTAATTTGTCTGTATATGTATATAAGGTCCCATTAAAATATATGAACCACCATAATCCCTCATTTAGACCACCAAAATAAAGACAATGGTAAAAATAATAGGCAGTGTGTAGAGGGCCGTTAACGACAATTTCCGCAGATTTTTAAGTGCCGTTAACGTCACTTTATCTCAGCAGTGTATTTAAGAGTCCTATTACATATTTTACGCAAATTCATGATTTTTGACGCTCTAATTTTCATCAGCAGTATGACATTTTAATAATTTAATTATGTATAACGATATTGCCATTCTCTTTCTTGTAAGTTGGAGTTCCGTTAAAAAAATATAATAGGACTCTTAAGTCCCCTTAGTTTGCGACATACTAGTGACGTGAACTGAATGTTTTTAAAAATAAGGTACATTATTTAAAAAAACGCAACGGGTAATATAGTACGGTACGACAGGGAACCACCACAAAACACATGTTTAAAACCACAAAATGCATGCAAGCAAGCATGCAACATGTAGGATGTAAGCAAAGCATGCAACATATTATAGCATGTAAGCAAGCATGCAGCATGCAAGCGAGCATGCAACATGCACCAGGCATGGTTTCTGTCACGGGCGGGGTTCCGGCGGTCCCACGTGAGCTTATCGTCGCAGCTTCTAATTAGCAGCGTAATATTCAGCTGCCGGTTAGACTAGAAGCCGTCTCCGACATAATTGGGAAAAAGCTAGGCAGATGGATTGAGAGAAAAAAAGATAGAACTTGCTTTTATTATTGGGGGTCTAGCAGGGGGTCACCAAGAGGCATCCTTCCCCGTAGTCAAACTATTTTGTTCAACTGACTTGACCACAAGGAATAATTTTCCCCGTGGTCAAACTTTATTGATATTGCAACTTTTTAGCACGCTGTATGCGTACCCATGCAGGCGCTTTACTTTGTGTAAATAATTTCATCACCACTGCTCACAAAACGGTGAAGGAAAACATCGTGAGGAAACCGGCATGTCTTAGAACCAAAAAAAATCGAAGACATGTGACATCTACCGACCCGCACTGGGCCCGCGTGACAGATTACAGCCCACTCCCTCTCACAGAGAGGAGACCTGTGTCCCAGCAGTGGGAACATTAATAGACTGATTGATTGATGCGTGCAGTTCAGCATAATCAGCAGCATACGTCCTAAGAGTGGGAACTTGACAGGAAGTCTTGGAAAGTGGAGGGTTGACATGTAGCTCACACCGGATTTAAAGACCACTTTTCTAAAGTTACGGTATCCTGGAAGAGCGGTGACCGCTCACATAGCGTCCGCCATTTACGGAATGACGTCACTGCAACATCCTTACTAATATTATAAATGCGACAGGGCGTCACCGTATCAACTCAAGCCATTCAGTATTCTTTGTATGAAACTCCCTACTGACGCACACTAATCGTAACGTAATCGCCTCTCGTCGAGAGAGTTCGGGACAAGCTCACGAACCGCGGCGATACGGTGATGAACCCTTTCGGAGTTGATATGTGTAGTGCTTTAAGGTCTGCGCCGCACTTGACGGAAATTCCGCCCCGGATCTTCCGTATCGGAACGCCAATACATGTTATTGCATATATATAGATTGGTCGCTCCGTCGCGAATTGCTCGCCCTCTGCGTCTGTTCGGTCCTCCGCGCAAGTTCAAGTTCGGCGTCCGAATTTCCGTCAAGTATGGCGTTGGCCTGTAAAAGAAAGTACTCGAGTTTTGTGTGTTTGAGGAGAATACCTCCCCGAAGTAAGGATATGAACGTTGGCAGTCTGCCACAAAAACAAAAACAGATGATACAAAATATATTTCATACAACTTAAGTAAGTACAATCTACAAATTAATTTCTCAGCTATGGTGAGATCGTTTGGGGCAGCATGGGCTCTTGCATGGCAGCGGTTCGCACAGTCCGTCGTCCTTGTTCTTGTTTTTGTTTTTGTTGGCCGGACATCGCGGCCACAAAAGTTCCACTACTATGGGACCACAAGCAATCAAACTACCTGCAATAACTGCTGTCATGCAACTCATGCAAACTAACATAATTAGTTACTTATTTCCGGAGACACTTGACGAACTTGTGCATTTCAAACTGTCGGTAGCAGACTGGAACGCACGCAAGGATCGTGGCAGAGGCGATCAGGGCGTACAGAGAAAGGCAAATCATTTTTTAGAAGTCCTGTCTTTTGCAGGACCTTATTTTTGATGTATATGAACAGCAGGGCTGAGTTGCCACTCCTGGTGGTGGAAGAGTGGAGAGGTTGACCAGAGACGCAGCTTGGTACGTCTGTGATACACGGTCCTCCACGTATTGCTGAAATTAGAAAGAAAACTAATTAGTTACATCAATATAAATACATACATAATCAGCCTATTAATGATCCCACTGCTGGGACACAGGCTTTCTCTATGTGAGAGGGAGTGGGCTGTAATCTACCACGCGAGCCCAGTGAGGGTTGGTAGATGTCACATGTCTTTGAAGTTTTGGTTCTAAGACATGCCGGTTTGCTTACGATGTTTTCCTTCACCGTTTTTGGGAGCAGTGGTGATTAAATTATTTACACAAAGTAAAGCGCCTGCTTGGGTTCGAAACAACGACCTACAACTCGTACGTCGGTACCACTGGGCTACCACTGCTCTCATTTGATTATATTATGTATAAATGAATTCATCATCATCATCATCCTAGCCTTTTCCCAACTATGTTGGGGTCGGCTTCTAGTCTAACCGAATGCAGCTGACTACCAGTATTTTACATGAAGCCTATCTGACCTCCGCAACCCAGTTACTGGGGACTTACGTTACTATTTATTTATAATATTTTTCAATTCAGTTTGATAAGAACCAAAAAATATAACAAGAGCATCTTTGAACCAAAAGTTTAGGAAACTGGTGTGAACTCCGGCTTATAATGTTATATTGGAACATAGTTTTTGTTTAAGTCCAGTGTTCTCCATAGCCCAGTTGGTAATTGGACGATGGAAACAAGTAATTTTCCCCATAGACCAATTGGTCAAATTTCAATTGGTCCACGGAGCACCGACGATTTTTTTCAAAATCTATGAATGCTGATCAAAATTTCTCAAAAATAAATGTTAAGAACAGTCTCCTAAGACCGTTTTCCGGTAGCTACAACGGTTAAGGATAGCTGTCCTGGCTGCCCCATCTCAAAAATCCACCCTGTATACTATACCTATCTAAAAGATTATGTGTGTCTGTGTGTAGCTATTGTTATTCTATTAGAGGATTCGGATGAAATTTAATAGTTTAGAACCTGAAATTGGCCACTTTTTAATTTTTTATTCAGTTCAACGCGAGTAAAGCCGCGGGAAAAAACTAGTGCATGATAAAGTAAGGTTATTCTATTAAATACATATATTTTCTAAACAATACTGATGACTGGTAGTAAAATCACATTCATCATAAATAATTATGTCTGTTTCTTACTATGAACCGGCAACACTGCCCCGTGCGCCCTATGTTGCCCCTGCTGCATGTGTGTGTGTAGCCCGTTTAAGCTGTGGTTACTTGTTACTGAGTGTGCATTACAGGATAATCTTTAGTATACAAGTTTTTATTATTGTAAAAGATAATTTTAATGAATCTCGTTGGTAAACCTTAAATAAATAAAATTAAACTTCATAATATTATGCTGGGGTCGTGCAAAGCCAAGATTTTTGGATCTCAGTCTGCAAAACATTTGAAATTGACAAGAGCAAGATAGCAAAAAAATCATACTGACCACTGAAACACAATATTCCAAAAAGCTGGTTACAAAGGACGCTTATAAAACTAACCTAGAGGCGAATTAAGCCTCTGTGATGTGGCTATCCAATTTATTGGTTAAAACAAGCGCACACATAATTTCATCGTGGGTCTTTTATAAAAACCGATTTTCACACAAAATTTAAGCCATGACAATTTCTTGATTGACAGTTCGCAACGACGTCAATATTTGAATGTTCTATTCTGTGATCAGTGTTTGTTTGCTGCCAGTAAAGAAATATATAGAACCTCAACACCAGCTTAACCTTTGCCTAAGTATGTAAAATAATATTCAACCTCTTTTACACAATCTGCTTTTCATGACCACTAAGTACGAGTACGTAGGGTCCGCAATTTATCGGCGAAGTACGCTCTGAAACGTTGATAATGAAAGTAAATTGGTTTGTTTTCCTAGAGAGCGTTTTTGATACCGTGAAGTCTAACGTCGCCCCCCAAAGATTTAAACCGTTAGATTAGCCTTCACCGTACTGAGTCATCCATACTGAAAAGAGTGGGCTCACACATTATTCTAGCGTTATAATAGCGTTTTCATGACAAACAATTGTAGTCACTGCACCATTGTGTGTCAGAAGGGTCAAAACATAACAGAAACGCGATCTTTTGACGGGGTAGCGCAAATCTAATGACTTATAGCTTTGTCGCCGTTATGATTTTCATGACAGCCGCCACAAAGTGTCCGCCATTTACCGGCGAACGACATCTATGTTCTATGTTACGGGATTTGGTTTCTGCACTAAAGCCAAAAATACACACAAAGCGGGTGCCTGTCGGGCGCGAGTCGGGACGGGAGTACGGCGGGCTTGTATGTCAACACACGAGATGCGTGCTTGGGTCAGGCGCGGAGGGCTTTTATATACAAGCCCGCCGTACTCTCGTCTCGACCCGCGTCCGACACGCACCCGCTTTGTGTATGTTTTAAGCTTTAGTACTGTTGGATATTTGGGCAGAAAAAGAAAGGTTTATAGAGATTACTATGGGATTTATTATTGAAACTAGAAAAACACATTCGTACAAAATGGGCGGAAGGGGAAACGTCTGTCATATTCACAAGACAGATATCACAAAAAAAAGCTTGCGTTTAGAATAGTTCTAACAAGTACTTCAAGTAGACTATAGTTAGAGCCTGGCCAAGACTTTGAGCGGGGCGGCAAGCGGGGCGGCGAGCGGGGCGGCGAGCGGCAGGCGGGGCGTTGTCCAATTTGTCCATGCCACGTACTAGTGTATTATCTATGCCACGTACTGACAGTAGCGTTAGCGGCAGCAACCGCGGTGGACGTACTTAGCTCGTACTTAGACTTTTGTTTTTTTTTTTTATTGACATGGCGTTATCCAAAGTGGCTCTTCTTTGCCTCGAAAGCAGTTCATATTTTAAACAAGATATTTTGAATATGCGGGAGTGCACGCAGTTAATAAAGACCGGTATAAATATGGTGAATCTACTTATACAAAGAATACAGAAAATATCCGAGAAAATTTTATGAGTACAGAAGAATGAGTCTAGAAACTTTAGATGATATTTTCTATATATATCCATATTTGTTTTTTATCTTCCGTGGAGTCGAAACGGAATGCAGTCACACACGATACAAAATCTAAAAAATAACCTTATTTGGGTATTGCTAAAACTGACATGTTTGGTACAGTATAACTCTGAACGGACAAGGATTTGGTGTTAGGCTTTTATTCAGTTTAAAAAGAGCTACCTAACGATGTATTATACATGGCTATTGGAGGTGCAACATTTATAACACTCTCGGATTATTCCGAACCTGACTCGGAAAACCTAACCCGGCCGCGGGTTAGGTTCGGAATTTAACATTACGTAGGTAAGGATTGCGAGGATAGAAATTTTGATGGGTAAAAAAGCAGTCAAAACATACTTCATGAAAAGTGATAAATTGTTCATTTTTGAAACTATGTTTTGAATTTCTTCTTCGTTTATGAATGAGTGTTATGAGGCGTGCACTTTTGGATTTTCCAAACTATTTTATTCGTCCAGCCGCGCCGCTCAGTCCGCCCCTGCACTGCCGTCGTCCGTACCGCTCTGAGTAGTGGCATCTTAAGGCGGGTCCAGACATGTATCATTTACCCGATCCGATCACCGTATCCGTATCGTCGACGCGTATCATGATCGCATATGTGGACGGGTAATGATATACGTATCATGATACGGGATCTCGATACGCCGTTATGATACGGCCCGTCCCATGTCGTGTCGGTTTTTGTCCGATCATCGAAGGTGATATAGATGCGATCATGACTATTGTGAAGATACGGATACGGAGCAAATCGGAGGCGTCCACAACTTGATACGGGGCTTGATACAATACGCAGATACGGATACGGTGATCGGATACGGTGATAGGATCGGTCAAATGATCATGTCTGGACCCGGCTTTATTCACTCGCCCATCATTTCTTCAAGCCGCGCAGGCGCGACCGCGCCGCTCGCCGCTGCCGCGAAACGCTTGGCAAATACCGCTCCCGCTGCCGCTGTGAGCGGCGCGCCGTGGCATGCTTCATACATTTCTATGCATTTGTTTTTACCGCTCGCCGCCTCGCTCACCGCTACCGTTGATAGCGGCAAGGTCGTGGCTAGGCCGTTGGTATTTATTGCACCAGTCCTCTAATTAAAAAAAAAAACAATGTTCAAGGATTCTGTTGATCTACCATAGAAGTACGTGTGCTATTGTTTATGAAGTGGTCCGTCTCGGATATGCTATCACGTGGTTAGTGTTTTTTCGGTCCTGATTGGTTGATAGGATCTTCCTTACCCTTGTGGCTTCCCTCTCCTCTGGAGTTCGGTGCGTCACTGCCCCAGAGCGGGTGGTGGGCGTTCGAGTCGGTGCAAATGATCAGGTCTAGTTTGGCGCGCTCACAGTGCTGTACCAGGCCGGCCATCTCTTTCGAAGGGCAGTGTGCGTCCTCGCCTGGCATGTATATATAGCTCTGTTGGTAAGTAGCAGCTGTGACTGCCATCTGCTAAGCAATGGCTAGCTATAAAAACCTGTAAGATTTCTCCAATACTTACACTAAGGAGCATGCAGCAAATATACACTAGCCGAAGTTTTGTAGGGCTCCAGCAAGCAAAAAAGCTCCACGGCGAAAGTTCTTACTTAATCTCTTGGATTTTCTAAGCACACAGAATCATCACTAACTACAAGCGTAGCAGCTGAGGCAGAATTTCATGAAAGCAAAATATTCTAGGAACGGGGAACACCTGTATTTATAAACAAACAATTACTTGCTGCTAATAAGTTTCATGAAGTCATTACTTGAGGATAGAATGCTTCATTAGAAAATCTTATTCTATAGTCGAGAAACGTATGTTACATAAAAGTGATTACTTGAGTAAAAGTAATTACTCAAGTAATGGTTTTTATTCTATATTTTAGTAATTGTTTAAAGTTAGAACTGTCAAAAGTTAGATTTCTTAACCAAGTAACAGTCACCATTTTCTTTACTTAAGGTGGCACTAGTTGGTATTTTTTCTATAAAATTTTTCGGGGAGGTTTACTCCACTGTTTGACATTATACCTACATCCAAAGTTAAACATGATATCGTTTCAATATTAATTTTGTCTGTGTGGAAACAGAATAGTAAAATTCTATTAAAAAGTTAGGAGTCAACAAAGATTTGTTTTTCTTGCTTATTTTAACGCAACTTTGGGCGTAAATAAGTAATAAAATAAGTGTGAAATCTCCAAAACAAAATCCGCACCGACACAGCACAATTATCGAAGAGTTCAATAAACTATGTTTGTATTTGATTTATGTAGTGGTTTTTTTATAAAACTTGATTTTCCAAGGGACTTTTCGTAATTTTTGACGCGCTCGTTTCACTAAAATAGTTCGGAACGGTGCTTGTGTGCGTACGAACTAGACGTTGTCCATGTAGACCAGCTTCTTACTGCTCATCACTGATACTATCTCTGTCGAACACGATGCCAAGTGAGACAGCGTGGTTTTTGGCCATGCCCACCAGTGAGTTCGAGCCCGCAACTAGTTTCATCTTAAACATTGAGAACTCGACCATTTTGCGTTTGATTTTGCGGTTATATCTAGCAATGCGGCTATACCTAATACCGGAGATTGAAGTTACTGAGCCTAGTCGCAGAGTTTATTTTCGTGATGTGGAGTCATTTCATGATCATTCAGAAGAAGAGATTTCACTTTTCCAAAAGTGTTGTGATGACTGTTATTTTGTCGAGAATTACGGATTTCTTTACAGTCAGAGACACAAAGATGGTTTTCCTGTAACTCCACTGAGCCAGTTACTAAAGGCCTTACGTTTTTATGCCACTGGCAGCTTCCAGATTGTATGTGGAGACATCATGCATATTTCACTATTGACAGCAATGATATTATAAGTAATCTTTTTACATATAATATCATTGATTGACAGAGTGTGATATAGTGCAGAGAGTTACTGGTACATTGGCCTTGCTAATGCATGATTTGATTAAGATTCCAGTAACATTTTTTTTATCGTGTCAAACGTTTTGTTTCTCATAACAATCACTTCTTTGCTTTAGACATAATTAAATGAAAATAAAAAGTCGGAGGTGTCGTGGGACACCCGGTGGGAACGAAGTTCTTTTAGCTGCATATTATATATTAATACAGAGCCATCTAGTATAAAACAAAAAGTGTCGTTACAACTTTTGATCTTAATTTTTTCCGTCTAGCCCCCTTTCGCAACGCGCGAAAGGGAACTTCGTTCCAAAAGTATATTAAGTAATTAAAACTAGTTTTTTAATGATATTGTATCAGAATTAAAAAGTAAAATAAAATTAAAGTAGGTAATGTAAATAAAAGTAAAATAAGCTAAATCTCATGTATGCCTTCTAATGATACAGAACGCAGTAATATAGTGTTACCAGGAGGATATAACTATCGGGTGAAAGTGGCGCTAGCATAGCTTGAACCAACGTGGAGAATTCTTGAGCATATGAATTCCCGCCAAGCCAAGCTCGCTTGTTGATGGTCAAGCGCAGTCTATGAACTCTCGACCATAGAGTCGACCTTTTCAAAGAAGCATTCACCTCCTCAGACAGAACTGTGACACTACCCACCATGTCTTGGTTCCTGCGGATGTCCTGCAGGGTTCTGTTTCCAGCTTCCACTGCTTTCCTATTTGCCACAATGCATTCATCCCATACGATGAAGCGCTAACCCTAAGCACGCATCCCTTTTTACTGTTGCGTGACGCCCCCACTAACAGCGTTTCGTTGCTCTCTAAATCGATGGGAATCTTAAACATGGATGGCGTGCGCTGTTTTGTCATCAGTTAGCAGTGTGGCAGCGATTCCAAAAGATCCACGCACAGATTTTAAAATCGCTAGGACAAATCTGTTGTCAAAATCTGTGTGTTAGTTTAAAAATTAATCTAGTTTTTTTTGTGCTGGTCAAGGCCTCCCCCAAGTCTTTCCAGGTAGGTACTCTTTTCCCGAGGGTCGTTTCAATAGAGAAGCTTACGCAACGCTGAGACAGCAGACCAAGCAAGGAATTAATACCTATGTACTATATAAACACCAGGTAAGCTTTTAATCTTATAGTCTTTAGCGCTGAAATGATCAGAACAAAACCTTGAATGTTTTGTGACTGTAAAGTGCTTGGGACGTAGCAGTTTCCCATAGATTACGAAGTTTTCCTTTTTTTGTGAATTAATACATTCTACGAACTATTAACTTCCCTGGCAAGGCAAGGGAAGGAACACGGGTGGGTTTTAGTCAGTAAGAGTCTGACACGCCCTTCCGCTCCGCCCAGAGCGAGAGAAGTCATTGGATGATTTCCCACTCAAAAAAAAAAAGAAAAAGGGTTGCAAAGCAATCGTCTAACCACTTAGAGGCCGCCTCCACAAGCGAGAGAATCGCGGCGATATTATCGTCGTGGCACGTATTTCTATACACTCTCCTTAGAGGCCGTCTCCACGAGCGAGAGAATAGCGGCGATCGATGCGACGAGTGGTTGAGTGACAGCGAAACGTCAGCGTATTCCGCCGGCAAGCGCTACTTCCAGGTAGATCGCTTTCGTTCGTTGATCGTTTATCATATTTGGAAACCCAATAAAAGTCCATCAACTTTATTTGCGTGGTCACCCTACTTTGTTTGATTTGTTGTATGCCGCCGCCATGATGGACTACAAAAACAAAGCGATATGAACGCCTCTAGCGGTGGATAATCTAACTATTTAACGATATGATCACTAATCTTAGGCCACATCATGAAGTAGTCGTGCGTTTAACTGTTCATATTGTTAAACGTTGAGTCTTCAACGATCTGGCCAGGCCACTTCTTGCCACGACTTGCCATGGCCACGACATTTAGATAACTAGCTTTTACCCGCGGCTTCGCCCGCATGGATGTCGCAAAATATCCCACGAAAAACAAATACCTAATTGCCGAGGAAAAGGTTATTGACTCCTACCGCTGCGCCCGCGTTGTCGTCAACGATAATTATTTTTGATACGCGTAATTTTGAATCTGCGCTATATTTTAAACTATTCATTTAAATGATATGATATCAGGCATATTATCTAAATTAAATACCCAATTTAAATAAAATAATTTATTGTCTAAGGATTAATATTTATTTATTTATTTGTTTGCTCTCATGCACATCACACATTTTACAATAATTAACTGTCGGTTTTTATACATGAACCCTGTCAGGGCACTGCAAAGCACAATGTTGGTTTGCTGTTGAGATTATGAACAATACCTTATAATTAACACAATACATTTCAGAAATAAAGTAAAATAAAAATACATGTCTAGAATTAGTTACGATGTCCAATTAACAATAATAAACAGTATACAATAACACACACAATAACACACATAAAGTCATATTTAGTCAGATTGCAGTAGTCGATAAGTAGTAAAAGAAGAATAAATAAAATAATAATAATTATGGAATAATTATGTAATAAATAGGTAATGCTTTACAATCAAGTCATGTCAAGTTAAAGATTAAATTATATATATATTGCGATATGGTATGTCATTTTACAATAAAAAATAAAAGATTCGTTTATGTCACTGGAATAAACTATATTATTTTATTATGTCTATTTGATCCTAGGCTAGATCTAACAAAAAAAGAAAAAGTTATGAACTAAGTAGGTACCTACATTTATAAAGTTTTATCCGTCATGAATTCGTCTACAGTGTAATAACATTTCCCTATTAAAAGTAATCTTAGTTTGCTATAGAATGAGTTTGTATTCTCGTCATCTTTGATGTAATTCGGTAATTTATTATAAATTGTCGCGATTCTATAGTTAGGGCTATTTTTCATTATTTTTAATTTTGGTGACAGTGTAATCAACTTGTTTTTGTTTCTTCGGTTATAATTTTGGTTTGCTTCTATGTTTGATCGAAAGCCGAAAGTAATCTCTATGTTTTTGCACGAACGTAACTACTTGTAGTATGTAAAGGGATGGTAAACTTATTATTTTATTTTTTATGAAATGTGGTTTACAACTTTCCCATGGCTTAATATTCATAAGGATGCGTATATATTTCTTTTGCATGATGAAAATATCATAGAAGTCAGTACTTTCACCCCACAATATTATGCCATAGTTAAACCATGCATAAGCATAGGCATAGTATGTTGAGAGCGCCGTCTCATAGTTTGTGTTGTTTTTTAATTTGCCTAATGCGTATATAAACTTTGATAATTTAGTCTTCAAATTTTCTATATATTTTTTCCATGTTAGATTATTGTCCAATGTTAAACCAAGAAGCGTTATATTGTCTCTTTCTGGGATATTTAATTTATTACTGAGGTTATTTATGTTTAGCGGCTTTCTTTGATATGTTCTAAATTGTAGTAGGTTACTTTTGTTAGCATTAATTTGTATGTTGTGCTTCTCTAGCCACGATTTAACTATTTTATAAGTATTTTCTATGTTGGTCAAAGTTTCGGTGTTCTCAGTGCTTCTAAACACTAGCGATACGTCGTCCGCTAATAGAACGCACTTCGAGTCAATTATTTTAGGTAGGTCGTTTATATTTAATAATATACACCCCAAAACACTGCCTTGTGGAATGGAGTGGTTAATAATCTTTTTCCGTGATTTTACAATTTGTATTTCTTTTGCTTCTTTGTTGTAGTATTCTATTTCAATATAATTCCGGTCATAATAGCTTCGAAAATAAAAATGTTTTATTTTTACAGTTATATCAATCTTGTTACTGAGGTAGTATAAATCATATAATATAGTATAATTTGGTGGTAGTGCAGTACTGCTGTTAATGTCCCGATACGTGCTGGAGTGAGGAACGTCCAAAATGGAATCATCGTGGCTTTGAGTTCCTATGTTTCCAAAGTCAAAATTCCGGTCATATAGCTTTAATCTGTAAATAAAACAGGTGAGTTAATTCTTCATAGAAAAAAAAATTAAAGGCATGTAAAAACTTGAAGGCTTTTACTTATGATAAAACGATTTGTATCAAACTACAATAGGAAAACAAGAATCAAGTCAGCAATCAGTCTTTCAAAATCATAGTAGTCTTGAGAAGGGAAAATGTGTGATTTACGTTTCTTCAATTTCAGCTTTTAACTCACTTATCCGCTATGTCGAATACATGTTTTTTCACAATAATTCTTTTAATATTATGAAGAAAAAAAACGCAGTCAACAAGGGAAGCCAAAATACAACACAAACTTGACAGGTGAAAGTTATGCTAGCACCATCTTTCTAAAGTTTTCACCTGCCAACCCTAATTTTAGGTACAGAACATTGAGATCAAAGCCAAAGCAGTATTATCATCTTTTAAGAAGAATGACTAGTCAAAAAGTTTCTATGAAATACCTGAAAGAAATTAAAATTTAGAATAAAAAATGTCAAACTGCCACGCAACTTGATCGTGTTTTGTTTGTGTCACAAGCTTTAAAGAAAAATTCTTAAAATCCACCATTCTATTGAAAGGAAAAAAAACTTATGCAAGTAATTAAGTTGGCGTTGGCAATTTAACATTGCCGATATATACACGTAGGACAATAATAGTGTTTAAATGAGACTCTTTGTGTATTTGTTGCTGACTGCCGCGTCAGTGTGGGGTTTTCCGGAGGGTCGGTCGGTGGAAAAGGAGTCGGGTTTGCCGCAACTGGCTCAACAGCTGACTCAGCAGCTGACTTTACAGGGCAAGAAGGACACCCGAGTGCGGGAAACCCCGCGAGACTGCAAGGGGAAGTGCGCCTCGAGTATAGCGCAGAAGGCAGCCGCTGAAGCAAAAGCAGCTCAGGCAGCACAGAACGCTGCAGGTGCTCAGGCAGCTCATATGGTTAGTACTTTTTGTATTATTTTACTGATTTTGAGAATAACTGCCAAAGATTCCTTTAAACCTTGGCTGACAGCATCAGCAATTTTTGAGTGACATCTGTCAATCCTAAACATTGAAATACATTGAAATATTTGTTCCAAGGCCTGTACAAAATTATTCTCCTGCCCCTTTAACCCAGTTTAAATGGGATCGGCGCAACGTCTTTTCTAAAATAATTAAAATCGAAATTAATTATCTCTATTGTACTTCTCCAGGTAAAAACTCAACTAGCAGAGAAAGCACTACAAGCAGCTAAGGCAGCTGAAGCTGCACTCGCTGGCAAGCAAGCTGTTGTGGAACAACTCCAACAAGAAGTGAAGGAAGCTGAGGCAGTTGTCGCTGAGAACACAGCAGCAGTACATCAACAACAAGGGACCGTCAACGCTGCTGTCCAAGCGGCACAGCAAGCCACAGCTCAGGTGAGCTACTACGATTTTTGATTCCATTTTTTCTATCTTTGAAATTCCTTCAGCTTGCATCCTTCTAACTTCCATTCAACTTGAATAAAAATTCAATCATGAAAAAACAAATACTCATCGAATAAATTTTGGTCCATGCTGAGTATCTTCAACAATTCCTATCCGAGCAGACGAAAAGGAATTCAAAGTTTTACGAAGTATTCATAATGGCAAATTAAAAACGGTTACTATCATAATCTAAATAATTATTGTTTTAAATTCCAACGATATTTGGTAGTAATTGTTGAAGTGCCTGATTAGCGGCTTGAATACTTCGTAATACTTTGCTTTCTCTTTTCCAAAAGGTCTAGACCCCCGGCCGGACGACTTCAAGAAATTCCTAATCACTTTTCTCAAGAATATCTACGTATTTGAATCAAATACAAGAGATTTCATGATGATATGCATGTCATTGTGCACATTCGTCATTACAGCAGCAGTATTGTCTTGTGTCCCCGTATGTGTTAGAGCATATAAATGCAAAATATTTAGTTGTTTGTGCACTGGCGGTATTACTGGTGACGGCGTTAAAAAGAAATAATTTGAAGTCATGAGAATGGTGGATAATCGTAATTCCTAATCAAATTTTCTGGCAATCTATAGACTACGTGTATCTTTAATCAAATCTCTGGAAATAA
Organism: Conistra vaccinii; assembly: GCA_948150665.1. NCBI lineage: Eukaryota > Metazoa > Arthropoda > Insecta > Lepidoptera > Noctuidae > Conistra > Conistra vaccinii. The sequence goes on along the minus strand of OX411338.1, from coordinate 16,990,895 downwards.
ACATACTGATATAATTATATTGACTGCGACATTGTTGTTTTCTTTACTTTTAGTTTCATTAGTTCGTATTTTTGTTTTCAAATATTGCAAAAACTTGAAATCATTGCTTATATCTTTGAAAGGTTGGTCTCATATCGCGAATATTACTCTTTATTAATCTTGTAGTTCACTTTTGAAGTTGCTTCAGAAATAGTATCTTACGAAACCTTTCTTGCTCTCACAATTTACAGCATAAACTTATGGTACAAGCATGTCAACTAGCAGCACAACTTGAAAAGTCAGCGCACTGCGTTTTAGAAAAGACTAAATTCGGATTACAAGAAAAATGCCATAACCTATCGGAAGCAAGATCTAGACTAGCACACTTGCAGCACAAGCTGCAGTGCGCTTGCGCTGAATGTGCGGCGACTAAGCAAGCTGCTCACTGTGCATGCGAAGCGGCGCGGGCGGCTTGCGGCAACGCAAGGAGGAAGAAACACGTCTTGAACCAGATCGCTGGTCCGTCGAAGGACAGCAATAGAGGACGATGATCAAGCAAGTAAGGAACTTATGATTAAGTGATTGAAACATGAGCTAGGAGTCGGAAATTCTGATATTGTGGCGGAGTAAAGAGAAAACAGCGTGTGTTTGGATCTATGTGTCATCTACGAAAGACTTCAGTGTTGAAAATGTCATTTCTGAACGACTAACATCAATTGAATAGAAAATTCTTTTGAATATGGAACTCCAATATTCTTTAGCTACGCCTGTTTTTTCTGCACTAATAAGGAATTTCCGACAACTGCCAGAAATACCAGATCTTCATATCCGCCGCTGAAGCTGGGACGGAAAATATTGATACTGGTTTCATCATTAATATCTTAAGAAACTCCTCTCAATGCTGTCTATTATATTTGTTTAGCAACTGTGTCAGATACCTGTTATTTTAATTGCGCTTTTATGAAAAATGACTTGTTATGGTTCATTTTTATTTTGATGGCAATTTTAGGAAACGCGGCCTGTGTGTCCCCAAATTGCCATCAACTTCTTCATTATTTACATGATTTTCTTGATATTTTTTTTTCGAAAGGCCAGTCAGTCAAATTAAAATTTTCATTTTCAAAAGAATACTTTTCTCATAATTGTCTTATTAGATACCTATTTGTGTTCGTTGTCCATATACTTAAGTAAGTGGTTTTAATTGTTATATTTAATAATACTAAATCTAAATTTTGCTACACTCACACTCCATAATACCATAATTCTTTATTACGCTAAATACAGACTTCTAAAAATGAATTACAATGACAGCTTTTGCATTTCATTTTTAAAGGAATGTAAATATATCCACTCTTATCCATTCTTACGGGCTTACTTTCGAGAATGTGTGAATTGCTATGCATTTATGTTAATTTTGTTATTTTTTATTAGTTAGTTCTATACTCTAGTTTTATTATGTGTGTTTAAGACGTTTGACTTTTGATATAAATGGTTTCGTATAAGCTGCTGTTAAATATAGTGCGTAAACAAAGGTTTGTTTTATTTGAGACATCAATTCGTTAGAAGTGTAGCAGTGCGGCTAAATAAAAGACACTCAAATCAAACGGCAAATCACGCAAAATGGCCCTGTATACGTTGGCCGTGTAAAGTCCGATTTGACATAACACTGAACACAAAAAAAACTTTTTTGTTTTTACAGAAATTAAAGACACGCAAATCAAACGGCAAATCACGCAAAAAGGCCTAGTATATGATTGTATACTGAGCCTTTTTGCATGATTTGTGCTTAAGAAGTCCGATTTAACAGCTTTATGTGCTTTGTATAGTGATGGGAAATTTTTACCGAACTAAAAAGCAGCTTCTAAATAAAACTTAGGCAGTGTATAGAGTGCCACCAGTGGCACTCTATCCCTATCGGATAAAGTGCCACTAATAGGCACCCTAGTAACACTGCCTCGGCCCGGCCAAAGTGCCGCAAGCATTGGATTGTCTTTGTCACTGTCGCGTCACTTGGTATTTTGTTTGCTTGTCGAGGTTAGATCGCTGTAAAACACCACATTCCCAAAACGTTACATTCTCTTGTGCCTAAACGGACCCTGGCACTTCGCCGGCCGCTACCGCGGCACCGCTCGCTACGCTCGCTTGGCTCGTGCGTTGTGTGGTCACAGTTCTAACCTAACCTAACCTAAATAACAAGTGACAGTGACAATGCAACGCTCACGGCACCCTAGCCGGGCCGAGGCAGCGACACTAGAGTGCCACAAGAATACTCGCGGCACTCTATACACTTCGTAAAACTTAACAATATAGAACTTTAATATTTTCTTACACTACAGGGCTATGTTGTAAGGTCCAGGAGTTCCAGCTCCATCATCAGATCCTGGACTACACTTAGGGATAACGTACCTACTTGTCAAAACTTGGGTTATCTTGTTGGGTGGAAGAGTACTCGTGACTACCTTGCGCATCCATCATCAGACCCTGAACACCACCTAGTGTAATAGCACTTGTCAGTAATATTTAACGTGATTTCGATGTCTACCCTAAAACATCCTTGGCTGGATACTCGGAAACGGGTGTTCATCTGTCCACCCCAGACGGGGTGGAGAATCGGAAAGGGGTTTGAAGATCCCTAAAATCAGCCACCATTTTGTTTTTTTTTCAAAATCGAATTGCACAACCAATGTCATATATTTGGATAGGACACTTATACAAACATAAAACTTGATATAATATAATACCATAAAGCGTCACGTTTCTGAGATATTCAAAGATGAAAAAATAACAATTGTTCTAACGAATTTATTTATTTATGATGTAGTTACTTCATGTTGATTAAGGTATTTATTGTTAATCTGAATTAGATAGAGAACGAAAACATATGGTCAAGTCCTGCAGGCACTAAATAGAGCCATTTATTTCGTTCATGAAAATCTTTTTTAATACAATCGGAACATAAGTGGTTAAGAAATAAGTGTGTTAAATTACAATGATATTTTTGTAAGTAGGTAAACATGAATAAATTGAATACACCTATTGGATAAAATAAGATTTTTTAAACATATTCGGTATAAATAATATCATCTGAGAAGGCAGCGGGAGGCCGATTTTCTTGGTGTCACGCCCATGCCATGCACCATATAATACACTAGCTGTTACCCGCGACTTCATCCGCGTGGAACACTATATATCAACTTTATTATTTGTATAGCTGCCAGTGAAAAATGTACGTTTGCCCAGCACGGCCCCCCAAAATTTGAGGATAAGGTGTGCACCAGTGCAATGTACTCGCCTCTAGGAGTATATGTACCGGTTTCTTTTTCAATGTACCTCTGTACTTTTGAAGAAATATGCAAAAAAAGGGGGCCGTGCCAGCCAAACGTTTTCAGCACGGCCCCCGTGTTCCCTATTTACACGTTATATGTGCCGCAACAGATATTGTGAATTCGTAATAACAAATAATATATAGAAGTGAATAGGGGGCCGTGCTGGATTTTTTTTAATAAGAAATTATCTAAAAAAGACAAAACAACCTTAGCCAAAAACTATTCAAAAGTAATTTATGTTTGGCGAGTAACATATGTACCGCATTGGTTTCTCAGATTTATAATTTGCTAAATTTGAAAAATAAAGCAATTTTAGTTCAATCAGCACGGCCTCCTTTAGTTGCATATTATCTTTTTAAATATGACATGTTTGTTTACAAAATTCGACTCCCTGAATTATGTATAGGAGTACATTCGTTCCAAATAAATTGCGATTCCGTTGTAGTGCGAGAGCCGATTGCATAAACACCTACCTTATAAGATACCTCAATAGGCTACTTGTAGATCGTTAACCAACACTTAAACACGTAAAAAAAATGAGGTCTGCCAGAGCCGATCCTGCCGGGTCATAGAAATAATCGATATTTTTTGACGTAATTTTTTAGTGAAAATTACCTCATAAGATACCCGAACTAAAGTGCTGGCAACAGTTAACCACTGATTAATTATGTAAAAAAAAGTTGGTCTGCCATTCCGCACCCTGCCGGAAGTACTTGGCAGACCCCGAAAATATACCCCTTCCGACACCCTAAACCTACCTCATCGACTACCTGGATGGATCCTACGCCAAATAATAACCAAGATGCCCCTGATACTGGATGAAAAGGTCTGCCAGGTCTAAGCTTGCCGGAACTTTGTGTTTAAAGCATTTGAAGATGGAAGAGAGCATAATTTCACCTGAAGTCAAAATCACATTTATGTCTCAATTTATACAAATTTATAAATATTAAGAGGGTGCATCCTAAAAGTTGGCAACGTCGTAAATAGCTGTCAAATATTTACATGTTTCGATTAATTTGGAAATAATACTGTATGGAAATAAGAAATGTGGCTAACCAATTGACTAGAATATTAATAATGAATTGCAATTATAACATTGAATTTGATGTAGTACCCGTTTTAGGTGAAAAAAAGGCATTTGGAAAGTTTCCATATACTTTTTTTACATCTAAAACTAACTATTCGGTGTTACGATATTAATTATTACATTTCATAATCAATATTCTAGTTCGCTAGTTAGCCACATTTTTTATTTCCATACAGAAATATTATCAAATTAATCAAAACAGCGAAATATTTGACATCTATTTGCGACGTTGCCAACTTTCAGAATAAACACTCTTAGCTGCTTTTTTACCCGACTACGGCAAAGCCAAAAGGAAGGGTTGTGATTTTAGCAGTTTATGTATGTATATAAGTATGTATATGTTTGCTTTTACGTGTGTTCCACCGTAGTGCCTAAATTACTGTACCGATTTTGATGAATGAGGTATCAATAGATTTGTAATAATGGTCCGGGTAACATAGGCTATATAAATTCTCCGTAAATTTAATATGGTGGACTTAACACATAAATTTATAACCTCGAAAAAAATTAAATTGAGATAATCATGACATGTTTGGTATCAAAAGAAAGGTCTTAACGAGCACATTACAAATATGTATATACAGGGTGGATTTTATGAACCCCACCTCGATTGAAAGTACTCTAAATACTGACGATAGCAAATTTTACTCAAAGGAACAAGCCTTTATTTAAAAAAAGAAACAATTCTGCGTTCAAGGATTTTCGAAAATTCACTTCCCACTATCGAGAATCGAACCAGCTGAAATCCGAAAAAATAACACCCTGTATTTTTATGGGATCAATCGATAGAGTCAATCATAAGCATCAAATCTCTCTAACAAACATGATAAATTAAATTAAAGGAAAACCATAAAATCTTCTTACCACGATCTCATTTACCTTTCATATCGTATCCGTGTTCCCAAGCATGAGTCCGAGTTTTTATATCTCCGCAACTACAAGGGTATAGACCTGGAGGCTTTGAAGCGTGATGCTGGCGATTTCGACTGGACTCCTCTGGTTGAGAACGATGACATCGACGATAAGGTGAATTGTTTAAATGCAACTGTTCTCGACTTATTTAATCAGCATGCTCCTATCCGACGTGTCAAAGTTCGACATAACCCTGCACCATGGATAATGCAACCAATTAAAGAGATTAGTGCTCGCATTTTACTAGGTGTCCTCAAATCTATCAATTTCTCTTCTTCCGCTTTAGCTTGGTTCAGTTCTTATCTTCGGGGCGCTCTCAGTGTGTTCGCCTGGAGGAGTCTTTCTCTGACTGGTGTAGCCTCACTGAGGGTGTTTTTCAGAGTAGCGTTCTCTCTCCTCTTCTTTTTTCATTTTTCATCAATATTGTTACCAGAGTAATTTCCTCTAGTTTTCATCTCTACGCAGGTGAGTTGCAGCTCTACCGACATTTTACTGTAGCTGATGTGGGTTCTACAATTGCTGCTATGAATCATGACCTGGCTTGCATCAGCGCTTGGGCCAGGTCATTTGGTTTGCAAATAAATCCATCTAAATCCCAGGCCATGATCATAGGCAGTAGATTCGTTCGCAATGCGGCTGATGTTGCAACATTGATGCCTTTATATCTCGATGGTGTTCGCATTCACTATACCGAAACCGCCAAAGATCTGGGCGTAATTTGTGATTCCAATCTTTCGTGGCGTGCTCAGGTCAATGAGGTCAGTCGAAAGGTACATTTCTCCTTTCATTCATTGAAAAGCCTTCAAAGCCTCCTACCCATGCTAATTTGTTTTTCTTTAATTTAATTTATCATGTTTGTTAGAGAGATTTGATGCTTATGATTGACTCTATCGATTGATCCCATAAAAATACAGGCTGTTATTTTTTCGGATTTCAGCTGGTTCGATTCTCGATAGTGGGAAGTGAATTTTCGAAAATCCTTGAACGCAGAATTGTTTCTTTTTTTAAATAAAGGCTTGTTCCTTTGAGTAAAATTTGCTATCGTCAGTATTTAGAGTACTTTCAATCGAGGTGGGGTTCATAAAATCCACCCTGTATATACATATTTGTAATATGCTCGTTAAGACCTTTCTTTTGATACCAAACATGTCATGATTATCTCAATTTAATTTTTATCGAGGTTATAAATTTATGTGTTAAGTCCACCATATTAAATTTACGGAGAATTTATATAGCCTATGTCACCCGGACCATTATTACAAATCTATTGATACCTCATTCATCAAAATTGGTACAGTAATTTAGGCGCTACGGTGGAACACACGTAAAAGCAAACATATATACATACTTATATACATACATAAACTGCTAAAATCACAACCCTTCCTTTTGGCTTTGCCGTAGTCGGGTAAAAAAGCAGTTAATATTTATAAATTTGTATAAATTTAGACATAAATGTGATTTTGACTTCAGGTGAAATTATGCTCTCTTCCATCTTCAAATGCTTTGAACACAAAGTTCCGGCAAGCTTAGACCTGGCAGACCTTTTCATCCAGTATCAGGGGCATCTTGGTTATTATTTGGCGTAGGATCCATCCAGGTAGTCGATGAGGTAGGTTTAGGGTGTCGGAAGGGGTATATTTTCGGGGTCTGCCAAGTACTTCCGGCAGGGTGCGGAATGGCAGACCAACTTTTTTTTACATAATTAATCAGTGGTTAACTGTTGCCAGCCCTTTAGTTCGGGTATCTTATGAGGTAATTTTCACTAAAAAATTACGTCAAAAAATATCGATAATTTCTATGACCCGGCAGGATCGGCTCTGGCAGACCTCATTTTTTTTACGTGTTTAAGTGTTGGTTAACGATCTACAAGTAGCCTATTGAGGTATCTTATAAGGTAGGTGTTTTTGCAATCGGCTCTCGCACTATTGTATTAGTACTTTATAAGATAAATTGGATCAAAAATATCATATATTACATCTGATGGGGTGACCATGATTCCATATATTAGGTTCATACAGGGTGACTTGTGATTTGACGTATTCCTTCCAGGACGTGAAAGTGTGACCCATTTGCAACAATTAAGCACCCCATAAAGCCTAGGCGAAAATACATGGGATTTGAGAAAATACAACTTTTAAGAATTTTTGAAAATTTCCTAGAATGTGTCACTAAATATCATTTTTCTCCAAACTCTCAAATTGAATGGCCTTCATTACTATTCCATTGGATACCTAATACTTCAACAAACATTTCAATGTAACTAAATTTTCTAAAACTTCAAACACTTAAAACAAAATAAATGATAATCAATCATTTATTTTGTTTTAAGTGTTTGAAGTTTTAGATAAAAGTTAGAGGAAGATGATAACTAACCATTTTCAATACACGTACAGTAGGGGTCATTAGTGCAGTTACAACTTTAAAAAATAGTAGATTGACACTTCGCTTTAACTTACGACCTTCTTATAATAAGTCATTTCTATACTGTAGACACACACTCTCATTAGTTTACAAATTATTGTATTCCATAAATTCAAACAGTTTGGTATATGGCATGATAGCTAAGCGGTTATCAAGTTTGGGTTAGCGCGTTCATGTGCAGCGAGTCGCGGGTTCGAATCTCACGCGCGGTGATAGTTTTTTTTTTATGTTTTAAAAATCACTCGAATGATCACGCTATTGACTATAAGTAGTTCCTTGTTACTTTCGTTCGCCTTGTTCACTAAACTCATCAAACTTTATGATTATACCCACAGAAACCTAAATAAACAATGATATTAAGGTAGACAGATGTAGATAACTTACGATACGACTCATTCACCGCGACTAAATAGAACGTTGTTGGTTGGTTGTTATTGTGAGTTAGTGACGTATATTTAATATATTAGTGGTGTTATCATAGAAATATAAATAACATTCTTTCTTATATCTATGGGTGTTATAGTTCATTTCGAAATGAAAGGAAATATGTATAAATATAGAAATGAAAGCGAATATTATTGCGCTGCGTAAAAGCGGCCTATAAGTATATCACAAATATCTGATGAAACCGGACTGAGTGTAAGTATTATGATTTAATTATTTTATCAAACATCTAATTAAAGTATCCCTAACTGCTGATCCTCGTAGTTATTTTTTGAAACGTTTTAATCTACCATAAGGTCATTGAAGAAAAAATATATAATTTCAAAGTAAATTTATTTACCTTTTTTTATTATTTATCGATGAAAATAAAATTATAATATTTATGTGAAATAGTTTCACATAAATATTATAATTTAATTTTTTTTACTTTAAATAATTTTGTATTTAAATAGTAATACATAATAGTATTTTGCTTAGTAGCCTAACAGTACTCCTTTTTTGTTTTAGAGAAATACTGTGAGTGGTTGGGTGGAAAGATATGAGGAAGAGGGGCTTTGCCAGTCGAAAGCGAAGTGGAAGACCCCAGCTCATAAAAAACGCGCAGCGACAGCACATTGCATGGTCAGCCAATATGAAACAAGTGGTTTCAAACCGACAAGACATTTTGCCGAATTATTCGACACGTCTTCTATACGAACCGTTCGCCGTGCACTTCACGCAGAAGGTTTACATCATCGAAAACCAGCTCAAAAACCATACTTTTTTATAAACACCCGGATATAAAAGTTACACCTTGGCCAGCACAATCTCCTTACCTCAACCCCATATGGGGTTTGATGATACAGCGATGGGAAGCACGGAATGAGCGATTTGATGACCAGTTGAAGTTGCATTGCATGGAAATATGGGATTTAAGGGGAACAGATATGTGCTTCAATATTGTGGGATTCATGCGTCAACGATTACTTAATTGCATTGATAATAATGGGGGTTATACCAAGGATTATGTTATTATATTACAAATATTGATTTTAGTAATATTCAAATTATATTGTGTCTTAACCGTAATAAGAATTATTTAGAGGTTTAGTTTCAATCTTCTTTTCGTAATGAAAATGAATACTTAAGCTATAACCTCATTATGTCCTTTGTTAACTTTGAGGTTTGAGATAGAACGAACTCACTCGCAGTAGAATAAAATTAAAGTAGTAATACTGAGTAATTTAATTGTATTGTGACAACGAGTCCGCACTTGTTATATTTACGTCGGTAGATTTGCTAAACTTGTGGTATGTTACCCACACACGGAGTAATTAAAGCACAATATTGTTATATTACTAAGATACAATATTGTCATAGTTCACTGATTAGCTACTTTACTTTTGTTCTTTATGAGAAAATAAACTCTTTTAACTAGAAGTTTATTTATCTATACTTCTTATAATAATTACATCGAATAAACATTTTTTTTATCACTTATTGAACATTTTTATTCTTAACCCCATAATTCAATAACAATATAGTAATTATTACATCGTTTATTCAATTATTTTTATTAAACGAAAATTATTATTTTCGTTTTAATAAACGAGAATAATAATATAATAATAATAATTATCTAATAATAAAAGAACAGATAAAGATTATTGTTGAAAAGAAAACTAAAAATCTCGTTTCGAGATTGGAACCCAGACCTATGTGTCTGACAGTCCGATACTATACGCTATCAGCTATTAGGACTTCATAAATAGTAGTGAATTTTAGCAATGGTATGAACCGACCAAGGTCACACGTAATTACTTACTCTTGGGTGTGAAAGCGACGGTACGTTTTGTTTCGTTCGACGCTAGTTTGTGAACACATCACTTAAACACACAGATGTAGAAACCGCACACAGACCGGCCTACGCGTGTTCGAAGCAAAATAGTTCTTAGCATGATAATGAAATTATGACCGCTTACTGTACATGAACTTTGACACCGGTTCTCCGGTCTCAAAATTTTACTGAGGCATTAAGCGTACAAATTATGGGGAAGACATCTTCATTTAATCAGGGGGGCGGTAAGGGGCCCAGAAAAAAATAGGAAGTGTTGAAGTGGTTTAGAGGGGCGATGGCTGATTTGTAATTTCATCTACGTATGTATTTTAAAATTCACTAAAATTAAAACCTACCTACTACACAATACCGATTATTTTGTTCATATGTCGCTGATTGCTGCCCTGTTTAATTGTATAAAAACAAGAAACTTTACCATAGCTTTCGTAGGATAGCCCGTGAGTAGTCAAATTTTAACAAGTTTCTGTTAAATAACGCGATTTGTGCAATTCTGTATCAATCGGCTGGTTCATCGGTTCTTACTTGTTCAGTACGATTGAGCATCGAATGAGACAAACGAGTTTGCGTTCTAATTACTCTCACTGGTAAAAAAAGTCTCTTTTAGAATGTAAGTTTAATGTCCAGACCAGACTAATATAACACACTATAATAAATTAAAGTAATGAATGTCATTGTGGTTTTTAAGATGTGGTGAAGTAAAAGAAAATTGGGGGGCGCTGAATTATAATTGATTTTCAAAGTGGGCGGTAGATGAAATAAGTTTGAGAACCTCTGCTGTAAAGGATGTGTAATACATTAATTCATCATCAGCTCTTTTTAAACTGAATAGAAGTTACACCTGACCTTACTCCCATAGATTTTTATCTTTGTGGTAATATGAAAAGCCTTGTATACTCCAGTACACAACACCTTCAGTAGAAGTATCAAGGCAAAGAATAATACATGCAGTGGAACATATTAACAAAGTTCACTTCAGAGTTACCAAGACAGATGTTAGAAGAAGAGTAAGGGCTTGTATAAGGCACAGAGGTGCCCATTTGAACAAAAGCTTTAAGTGACCAACAGCAATCAGGTTCAGGTTTTAAATTATTTCAACAATTGCCAATTGTGAATATCAGGTTGGCGGGTGTAATTTTCAGAAATGGTCGAAATATATCAAAAGATTTAGTACCTAATTAGTACCTAATTGTACCACTAGTGAAATAATTTGTACCTCGTGGGATCGCAAGTTATTGCAATAGTTTTATACACCCGCCATTCTGATATCAGAATGGCGGGTGTATTTTTGTGTAGCCGAGATTACTGAGAAGTTAGATATAAAACATACATGGATATTTAGTACCTAATTGGTACCTCTCTAAACATACCTTAAGTCAAAGAAATCTCATCGGAATTCGGCAGAAATTGAAAAATTCATATTTTTATACAGAGTGTTATTTTTTTACAGATAAGTTGCTTGTTTGACACAAAGAGTACGAGAGTCCACGACTAAAACCATGTCGCATCGTTTTACGACCTCTACCGTAAAAAATCGTTAGTTTAGACGGTTCTGAGCCCGACTAGATGGAGGTCCATTTTTGCTATGACAAAAAAAATTGGCAGACGGTTTTATCACAATATGTCTGATAGAACTAAAAATTTAATTGGTTTTGTCAGTTAATTATGAAAAAAAAAAATTCAAACATTTTGCGGGTCATATGTTGCCAGAGCGCATTTTCAAAACTGTCAAAATAAAAATTTCAACCTGTCTCTTAGCAACCTGATTCTATTTTATTTTAAATTAATCTTTTGTATGGTTACCAAAAACCTGTTTTCAGACATTTTAAATGTCACGTAGAATTCCAAAAAGGAAAAGAACGTTTTGGAGTCAACCGTGGTTAACGCGCGGTGCTTGTTACACTCCTATCTCTTACGACCTTTGATCAACAATTTGTTGATCGAAGCTTACGACAACGGTCAACGATGATGAGTCCGACAATGATTAAAACGATGTTTTTTATTCAATAAGCTGCATTTTTCAAACATTATTTCAGTTTCCTTTTGTCCAATTTATTTAAAAACTCCTTCAATATCAATTCGATGGTTTCGGGTTAGCTCTATGATAATCGTACGTAAATACTCCGCAATATGATTTTTTCATCATTTCTGATTATGGAAAAGTTGTCTGATTAGTAGTATGATACACAAAATTTGTCTGATAAGTATAATTTTTTTCTACATTTGGGCAACTTCATACCCAAGAGTTTTCAGACAGACAGACATGCTATGTTACCCACTGGAAAAAATATTCAACACGTTAAAAATGGATTCAACACATAAGTTACTCACATTTCTGAAAAATGATTTATTCGCATCAACTGACCAATGTTCACTTGAAAACAAGATTTTCAGGCTATGGCTTTATGCGTAATTTTTTATTTCCTCGAATGGCCTCCTGGGTACGTGTGATGCTACTGGTCTGAAAATTGTGTTTTTGGTATCTAAAACCTATCGTTCAACTACATTCCGAAAATCAGGCAAATTACTATGATACAGTTCGGATTTTTTTTTTCACATTGAATAAGCGGGTAGGTCAGGCGAGACGTGAAGAAATTCTCAAAAAGGGGTTTTTGATTCAGAATAAGCAAAAGATTTTATACGGTTTTGGTCGTAAAGCGATGAGGTAAAAATTTTGGTCATGAGCTCTCGTACCAGTTGAGGAAATCGGGGATTCTTGACTATAGGGATACTTAGCATCAGGTGGAATGACAGCTCACTTCACCTACATGAACAAAATAATGATTGTTAGCATTTCTATGCGACTTGCAGTTCTACAATATGGTTCTAAAAGTGAAAGAACAACCAGATTATGGGTTCAGTTTGCATAGGAAATGGTTCTATGTAAAGCTGTAAGCTGCAAATTTTCAAGGTTCTAATATTGATTTAATAATAGCTTTACATATCGTGTACTTGACTGAATATATCAAACAATTCAAGAGTCTTATTATTATTTGTAAACAAAAGAACGCACGGACACAAATACAAAAAAATGTTTTTTATCTCATCTATTCAGAAAGAGCTAGTTTATTCTTCGTAAACAGGTATAGTTCGATTCAAAATTAATGGCGGCTCGGAAGTTAGTTGCTCTTGCTCACTGCGCAGTACCCCACCCCTCACCCCTGCTGATACATGAATTAGTTACTGCGCAACGACTCGCTCATGTTCCGACCCGCCATTAAGTTTGAATCGGGCTGTACTAACCCATTCAAGGCGGGTCAAAAAATCGCCCTTGTTATGTACGGGAGGGCGGTCTAAAGGAATAATGCTGATAGGCCTCGGACGCATCTCATATTGAAACACTTTGACGCCGATCGGCGTTTTCCGTAAATGAAAATGATTTCTAGCATGTTGTGACAGAATTTTATTGAAGCTGATCAGTCTACGCCATGTGCATATGCTGCGTAGGTACTAAGTGGCCAAGTTGCATTTTGTGTATAATTAATTTTATTTTGTTACTAACAGTGTATTAAAAATACTGGCGATTTTCTATTTACCATAAATATGGCTAGAAATAGTAAGTGAATTTGAAGATAAACATTATTTCATATTATATTGAGACTCAGGTCGGCTATCTGCAAACAGATATCAAAATTATGGGCAATTCGCTTATGATAAATGTAAACTAATATTTAAGATACCTACCTACTAAGACCTATGATTGTCATTCATGATTTAGGGTCGGGGCACACTTGCCGAACGTTCCGCGGCAGAACGTTCGGTTGATACGCTCCTAATGTTTTTCAAGTTACCTATGACACATCAGCCGAACGTTACGTCGGTTCATGGGCAAGCGTCACAAGACGCGACGGAACGCGACCGAAAGTTCGGCGACGGAAAGTTCCGCGGGCGTAGTGGAACGTTCGGTCGGTGGATCTCGGCCAGTGTTTCCACTATAAAGGAATTTTGACCCATTTTTAGAAAAAAATTGCAAACAATAAATATGGTTTAGGGATATTTTATTTTGACAGGGATTTTGGGAATATTGGGGAAAAATTAAACTTGAGTTGATAGCCCTTTGTTTATAGTAGCAACCAATATACCTACTACTTAACTCTATGGCTTCACCGATTGATTAAAGGGGATTCCCTCAAAGTCGTAATGAATGTAATTCGTCTAATTTTAGTTTACCATCGTTAATTGTACTTTTACCGTGGCTAAAAACGACATCGGAAATTAATGAATATTTTGTAATCTCGTCAATTAATGGAAGTTTTGTAGGTGTTTCGTGCTATAAAATTGAAAAAAATTCTTAAACCATTTTTTTTTGGGAATTTGAGGGATAATTCATTAAGAAACTGGGGAAAAATTAAAAACGACACTGATCTCGGCGGCGGCGCGGCGCGGCGTGGCAAGAGAAGAGCGGCAACATCGCGTTCCTGCCTACCTGCCTGCCCGGCGCCGCCGGCCCTCCGCCCTGGCGTGGCCCTGCGCGCTAACGCGATTAAAAAGGAGTGGAATAAAATTAGTTGGCATGAACTAAAATTCACACACTTCAGCTGCAAAAACAGTACTTTTTTATTTTGCTTATATCTCGAAAACGGTGCGTCCTAGCGCAAAAATAATGGAAATTTCGACCCCCTTTGCAACCGGGAAACCTATGTACACATAGGTTATATTTTTTTATATTTTCCGTATAAAAAGTTAAAAATTCCATACAATTGCTTATATCTCGAAAACGGTGCGTCCTAGCGCAAAAATAATGGAAATTTCAACCCCCGTTGCGACTCGTAAACCCATGTACCTCTACACATAGGTATTATATAGTATAATTTTTTATTTTTATTTAGAGATAATTTTCCGTAGAATAGCTTTTAGATTCTCATAGACAAAAGTAAGGAATTTTAGTGATAGTTTAGTTAGTTTAGTTCGGTGTACAAGAGAATCGGCACCACTGACCTGCAAATTGAATTTCGCGGGCTACCTTGGCGCATTCCCGTTGTGTCACTTTAGTCTATTTCAGAATGGGAAATCCTCGTTTGACAGGACTAAACTAAATTTTGGTTATTTTTAGTCTAGTTTAGTGGCATTTTTGACAAGAGAATCGGCACCAAATGTAAACTAAAATTAGACGAATTACATTCATTACGACTTTACGAGTTTTAGGGAATCCCCTTTAATCAATCGGTGGTGCCATACGCTTGAGTAGTACATTGGGTGCTACCTACTTTAAACAAAGGGCTACCAACTCAAGTTCAATTTTTTTAAATAAAATATCCCTAAACCATGCTTATTATTGGCATTTTTCCCTAAAAAAGGGAGAAATCCCAAAAAGTGGAAACACTGACGACGACGGAACGTAATTTTCCGTCGCGTAACGCGCCGAACTAAACGCCGCCGACCGTTCGGCGCGTATAGTGTGTCATGCCAACCGAATCTACGACCGATAGTTCCGTCGCCGAACCTTCCGCGACGGAACGTTCGGCAGGTGTGGCGCCACCCTTACTTGAAAAACATTAGGGTCGCGCCACACCTGCCGAACGTTCCGCGGCGGAACGCTCTGTTGCGTCATGTTTGCTTGCATTTCTATGGACGTAACGTTCGGCTGATGTGTCATAGGTAACTTGAAAAACATTAGGGTCGGGGCACACTTGCCGAACGTTCCGCGGCGCAACGTTCGGTTGATACGCTCCTAATGTTTTTCAAGTTACCTATGACACATCAGCCGAACGTTACGTCGGTTCATGAGCAAGCGTCACAAGACGCCACGGAACGCGACCGAAAGTTCGGCGACGGAAAGTTCCGCGGGCGTAGTGGAACGTTCGGTCGGTGGATCTCGGCCAGTGTTTCCACTATAAAGGAATTTTGACCCATTTTTAGAAAAAAATTGCAAACTATAAATATGGTTTAGGGATATTTTATTTTGACAGGGATTTTGGGAATTTTGGGGAAAAATTGAACTTGAGTTGATAGCCCTTTGTATATAGTAGCAACCAATATACCTACTACTTAACTCTATGGCTTCACCGATTGATTAAAGGGGATTCCCTCAAACTCGTAATGAATGTAATTCGTCTAATTTTAGTTTACCATGTCATCGTTAGTTGTACTTTTACCGTGGCTAAAAACGACATCGGAAATTAATGAATATTTTGTAATCTCGTCAATTAATGGAAGTTTTGTAGGTGTTTAAGTGCTATAAAATTGAAAAAAATCCTTAAACCATTTTTTTTTGGGAATTTGAGGGATCATTCATTAAGAAACTGGGGAAAAATTAAAAACTTAAGTGGAGACACTGATCTCGGCGGCGGCGCGGCGCAGCGTGGCAAGAGAAGAGCGGCAACATCGCGTTCCTGCCTACCTGCCTGCCCGGCGCCGCCGGCCCTACGCCCTGGCGTGGCCCTGCGCGCTAACGCAATTAAAAAGGAGTGGAATAAAGTTGGCATGAACTAAAATTCACACACTTCAGCTGCAAAAACAGTACTTTTTTTATTTTGCTTATATCTCGAAAACGGCCTCTACACATAAGTAATATTTTTTTATATTTTCCGTACAAAAAGTTAAAAATTCCATACAATTGCTTATATCTCGAAAACGGTGCGTCCTAGCGCAAAAATAATGGAAATTTCGACCGTGTACGTGTTGCAAAGGGTTGCAACACGTAAACCCATGTACCTCTACACATAGGTAATATTTTTTTATATTTTCCGTACAAAAAGTTAAAAATTCCATACAAAACACGTCAAGGCTGCCCCCCAGCGCGCCTCTGGCTCTATAAAAATTCACGGAGTAGAGCAAACAAGTACCATGTGGTGTCGCGACGCGATTGTCAAATTCGATTTTAGATGTGTCAATTTTTATTTTTTATTTAGAGATATTTTTCCGCAGAATAGCTTTTAGATTCTCATAGACAAAAGTAAGGAATTTTAGTGATAGTTTACTTAGTTTAGTTCGGTGTACAAGAGAATCGGCACCACTGACCTGCAAATTGAATTTCGCGGGCTACCTTGGCGCATCCCCGTTGTGTCACTTTAGTCTATTTCAGAATGGGAAATCCTCGTTTGACAGGACTAAACTAAATTTTGGTTATTTTTAGTCTAGTTTAGCGGCATTTTTGACAAGAGAATCGGCACCAAATGTGAACTAAAATTAGACGAATTACATTCATTACGACTTTACGAGTTTTAGGGAATCCCTTTTAATCAATCGGTGGTGCCATACGCTTGAGTAGTACATTGGGTGCTACCTACTATAAACAAAGGGCTACCAACTCAAGTTCAATTTTTTTAAATAAAATATCCCTAAACCATGCTTATTATTGGCATTTTTCCCTAAAAAAGGGAGAAATCCCAAAAAGTGGAAACACTGTGACGACGACGGAACGTAATTTTCCGTCGCGTAACGCGCCGAACTAAACACCGCCGACCGTTCGGCGCGTATAGTGTGTCATGCCAACCGAATCTACGACCGATAGTTCCGTCGCCGAACCTTCCGCGACGGAACGTTCGGCAGGTGTGGCGCCACCATAGGCAGGGTTACCTATTGACGAAAAAGGTTTTTTCGTGCGCGGAGCCATAATGGGTAATAAGGGTGGCGCCACACCTGCCGAACGTTCCGTCGTGGAAGGTTCGGCGACGGAACTATCGGTCGTAGATTCGGTTGGCAATTTGGCATGACACACTATACGCGCCGAACGGTCGGCGGCGTTTAGTTCGGCGCGTTACGCGACGGAAAATTACGTTCCGTCGTCGTCACAGTGTTTCCACTTTTTGGGATTTCTCCCTTTTTTAGGGAAAAATGCCAATAATAAGCATGGTTTAGGGATATTTTATTTAAAAAAATTGAACTTGAGTTGGTAGCCCTTTGTTTAAAGTAGGTAGCACCCAATGTACTACTCAAGCGTATGGCACCACCGATTGATTAAAGGGGATTCCCTAAAACTCGTAAAGTCGTAATGAATGTAATTCGTCTAATTTTAGTTTACATTTGGTGCCGATTCTCTTGTCAAAAATGCCGCTAAACTAGACTAAAAATAACCAAAATTTAGTTTAGTCCTGTCAAACGAGGATTTCCCATTCTGAAATAGACTAAAGTGACACAACGGGGATGCGCCAAGGTAGCCCGCGAAATTCAATTTGCAGGTCAGTGGTGCCGATTCTCTTGTACACCGAACTAAACTAAGTAAACTATCACTAAAATTCCTTACTTTTGTCTATGAGAATCTAAAAGCTATTCTGCGGAAAAATATCTCTAAATAAAAAATAAAAATTGACACATCTAAAATCGAATTTGACAATCGCGTCGCGACACCACATGGTACTTGTTTGCTCTACTCCGTGAATTTTTATAGAGCCAGAGGCGCGCTGGGGGGCAGCCTTGACGTGTTTTGTATGGAATTTTTAACTTTTTGTACGGAAAATATAAAAAATATTACCTATGTGTAGAGGTACATGGGTTTACGTGTTGCAAAGGGGGTCGAAATTTCCATTATTTTTGCGCTAGGACGCACCGTTTTCGAGATATAAGCAATTGTATGGAATTTTTAACTTTTTGTACGGAAAATATAAAAAAATATTACTTATGTGTAGAGGCCGTTTTCGAGATATAAGCAAAATAAAAAAAGTACTGTTTTTGCAGCTGAAGTGTGTGAATTTTAGTTCATGCCAACTTTATTCCACTCCTTTTTAATTGCGTTAGCGCGCAGGGCCACGCCAGGGCGTAGGGCCGGCGGCGCCGGGCAGGCAGGTAGGCAGGAACGCGATGTTGCCGCTCTTCTCTTGCCACGCTGCGCCGCGCCGCCGCCGAGATCAGTGTCTCCACTTAAGTTTTTAATTTTTCCCCAGTTTCTTAATGAATGATCCCTCAAATTCCCAAAAAAAAATGGTTTAAGGATTTTTTTCAATTTTATAGCACTTAAACACCTACAAAACTTCCATTAATTGACGAGATTACAAAATATTCATTAATTTCCGATGTCGTTTTTAGCCACGGTAAAAGTACAACTAACGATGACATGGTAAACTAAAATTAGACGAATTACATTCATTACGAGTTTGAGGGAATCCCCTTTAATCAATCGGTGAAGCCATAGAGTTAAGTAGTAGGTATATTGGTTGCTACTATATACAAAGGGCTATCAACTCAAGTTCAATTTTTCCCCAAAATTCCCAAAATCCCTGTCAAAATAAAATATCCCTAAACCATATTTATAGTTTGCAATTTTTTTCTAAAAATGGGTCAAAATTCCTTTATAGTGGAAACACTGGCCGAGATCCACCGACCGAACGTTCCACTACGCCCGCGGAACTTTCCGTCGCCGAACTTTCGGTCGCGTTCCGTCGCGTCTTGTGACGCTTGCTCATGAACCGACGTAACGTTCGGCTGATGTGTCATAGGTAACTTGAAAAACATTAGGGTCGGGGCACACTTGCCGAACGTTCCGCGGCGGAACGTTCGGTTGATACGCTCCTAATGTTTTTCAAGTTACCTATGACACATCAGCCGAACGTTACGTCGGTTCATGAACAAGCGTCACAAGACGCGACGGAATGCGACCGAAAGTTCGGCGACGGAAAGTTCCGCGGGCGTAGTGGAACGTTCGGTCGGTGGATCTCGGCCAGTGTTTCCACAATAAAGGAATTTTGACCCATTTTTAGAAAAAAATTGCAAACAATAAATATGGTTTAGGGATATTTTATTTTGACAGGGATTTTGGGAATTTTGGGGAAAAATTTAACTTGAGTTGATAGCCCTTTGTTTATAGTAGCAACCAATATACCTACTACTTAACTCTATGGCTTCACCGATTGATTCCCTCAAACTCGTAATGAATGTAATTCGTCTAATTTTAGTTTACCATGTCATCGTTAATTGTACTTTTCAGGGGATTCCCTCAAACTCGTAATGAATGTAATTCGTCTAATTTTAGTTTACCATGTCATCGTTAATTGTACTTTTACCGTGGCTAAAAACGACATCGGAAATTAATGAATATTTTGTAATCTCGTCAATTAATGGAAGTTTTGTAGGTGTTTCGTGCTATAAAATTTAAAAAAATTCTTAAACCATTTTTTTTTGGGAATTTGAGGGATAATTCATTAAGAAACTGGGGAAAAATTAAAAACTTAAGTGGAGACCCTGATCTCGGCGGCGGCGCGGCGCGGCGTGGCAAGAGAAGAGTGGCAACATCGCGTTCCTGCCTACCTGCCTGCCCGGCGCCGCCGGCCCCCCGCCCTGGCGTGGCCCTGCGCGCTAACGCGATTAAAAAGGAGTGGAATAAAATTAGTTGGCATGAACTAAAATTCACACACTTCAGCTGCAAAAACAGTACTATTTTATTTTGCTTATATCTCGAAAACGGTGCATCCTAGCGCAAAAATAATGGAAATTTCGACCCCCTAGCAACCAGTAAACCTATGTACCTCTACACATAGGTAATATTTTTTTATATTTTCCGTATAAAAAGTTAAAAATTCCATACAATTGCTTATATCTCGAAAACGGTGCGTCCTAGCGCAAAAATAATGGAAATTTCGACCCCCTTTGAAACCTGCAAACCCATGTACCTCTACACATAAGTAATATTTTTTTTATATTTTCCGTACAAAAAGTTAAAAATTCCATACAAAACACTTCAAGGCTGCCCCCCAGCGCGCCTCTGGCTCTATAGAAATTCACGGAGTAGAGCAAACAAGTACCATGTGGTGTCGCGACGCGATTGTCAAATTCAATTTTAGACGAGTCAATTTTTTTTTTAATTTAGAGATATTTTTCCGCAGAATAGCTTTTAGATTCTCATAGACAAAAGTAAGGAATTTTAGACTTTTAGTGATAGTTTAGTTAGTTTAGTTCGGTGTACAAGAGAATCGGCACCACTGACCTGCAAATTGAATTTCGCGGGCTACCTTGGCGCATCCCCGTTGTGTCACTTTTGTCTATTTCAGAATGGGAAATCCTCGTTTGACAGGACTAAACTAAATTTTGGTTATGTTTAGCGGCATTTTTAACAAGAGAATCGGCACCAAATGTAAACTAAAATTAGACGAATTACATTCATTACGACTTTACGAGTTTTAGGGAATCCCCTTTAATCAATCGGTGGTGCCATACGCTTGAGTAGTACATTGGGTGCTACCTACTTTAAACAAAGGGCTACCAACTCAAGTTCAATTTTTTTAAATAAAATATCCCTAAACCATGCTTATTATTGGCATTTTTCCCTAAAAAAGGGAGAAATCCCAAAAAGTGGAAACACTGTGACGACGACGGAACGTAATTTTCCGTCGCGTAACGCGCCGAACTAAACGCCGCCGACCGTTCGGCGCGTATAGTGTGTCATGCCAACCGAATCTACGACCGATAGTTCCGTCGCCGAACCTTCCGCGACGGAACGTTCGGCAGGTGTGGCGCCACCCTTTGTGTGTAACGTGATCTAGAGGCAGATTGTTTTTTAAGAAAATTCCTACATACCTTTTTCAAATAAATTTTAACGTCATGTGTTTTCAGGCAACTAAATAACATCCCGGTCAGCCGGTGGAACGAGACCTGCTGCGGTCTATTCTGTAAAAAAATTACCATGAAATGAGCTGTCATTCCCCCTGATGCTAAGTATCCCTATAGTCAAGTATCCCCGGTTTCCTCTGTTGTGTTTCTTGTGTCAAACAAGCAACATATTGTAACACTCTGTATAAAAAAAAACTATT
The DNA here is from genome assembly GCA_948150665.1 of Conistra vaccinii. Classification (NCBI taxonomy): domain Eukaryota; kingdom Metazoa; phylum Arthropoda; class Insecta; order Lepidoptera; family Noctuidae; genus Conistra; species Conistra vaccinii. The sequence continues at coordinate 16,969,208 of OX411338.1, read as the reverse complement.
TTTCAATTTCTGCCGAATTCCGAGGAGATTTCTTTGGTTTAAGGTATGTTTAGAGAGGTACCAATTAGGTACTAAATATCCATGTATGTTTTATATCTAACTTCTCAGTAATCTCGGCTACACAAAAATACACCCGCCATTCTGATATCAGAATGGCGGGTGTATAAAACTATTGCAATAACTTGCGATCCCACGAGGTACAAATTATTTCACTAGTGGTACAATTAGGTACTAATTAGGTACTAAATCTTTTGATATATTTCGACCATTTCTGAAAATTACACCCGCCAACCTGATAATCACTTGCCAATTCTATCTTTTTGGGCAGTATCGACACAATATTTTTTGTTTACCTTAGAAGCTTTTTCAATGTTTAGCTTTCAATTAAATTAGCAATGAAGGCCATTCAATTTCATATTTTAAAGAATTAATATTTTATTATAACGCTGTCTGGGAAATTTTCAAACTCCAATGATAATTAAAGGATTTATTCTAATGTCTCAGAAGTCACGTATGTCGCTTACGTGTGCTGTAAGTTTAAATACACACAAACTTGTGTCTGTGTAAACCGTGACCAGCGAGTAGACCGCGAGTCATGATAAAAACTTAAAACCCAATCCGCAACTTTTTTTTTTTACCTTCTACGAGGAAGCTCTTGGTCTGCATCTCACTTGATAGTAAGTGATGATCAGGCCGAAGGTGGAAGCAAACTTCACCCGGAATCCTCAACCACAGAGGAACTGGCTATCTTATCTCTAACTGCCGAAACACAAAAATGCTGTTAACATTGTTGAAAATTTTTTGCTCCCACTGGGAATCGACCCTCTGGGTTTGAGACCGACCATAGTTCGCCTAGGCTTTATGGGGTGCTTAATTGTTGCAAATGGGTCACACTTTCACGTCCTGGAAGGAATACGTCAAATTACAAGTCACCCTGTATGAACCTAATATATGGAATCATGGTCACCCCATCAGATGTAATATATGATATTTTTGATCCAATTTATTTTATAAAGTACAAATACAATGGAACCGCAATTTATTTGGAACGAATGTACTCCTTTAAATAATTCAGGAAGTCGAATTTTGTAAACAAACATGTCATATTTAAAAATATATGCAACTAAAGGGGGCCGTGCTGAATGAACTAAAATTGATTTATTTTTCAAATTTAGCAAATTATATGAGAAACTAATGCGGTACATAAAAATTACTTTTGAATAGTTTTTGGCTAAGGTTGTTTTGTCTTTTTTTGATATTTTCTTATAAAAAAAATTCCAGCACGGCCCCCCTAACCACTTCTATATATTATTTGTTATTACGAATTCACAATATCTGTTGCGGTACATATAACGTGTTAATAGGGTACATTCCTTGAGTATAAGTTTTTTTTTAATACGTTAAGTATATATTTTTCATGTTACACGGGGGCCGTGCTGAAAACGTTTGGCTGGCACGGCCCCCTTTTTTTGCATATTTCTTCAAAAGTACAAAGGTACATTGAAAAAGAAACCGGTACATATACTCCTAGAGGCGAGTACATTGCACTGGTGCACACCTTATACTCAAATTTTCGAGGGCCGTGCTGGGCAAACGTACATCATATTTTTGATCTATATGTTCTATAGAATTTATCGAGGTTTTCAACGCTCACAATATTTTGAATCCTTGACAGTACCAATATATTAAGAACTCGACTGTACAAGCATGTACTTGCTTGTACCAATGTATGGAGAAATTGATTAAGTAGTTTTATTGTGCTCGGTGTACAAATTGTATTGTGTCTCATTAGTGACAGTCAAGCGGCTATGATGGTGTGGCTGACACTGGCATGGCCACCATCAGGGATTTTAATTTAGATAACACAAAAAATCGCGAGATGAGATTAGTGGCGCCCTTGGCACCGGGATTGACCAGGATCACGAGATGAGGCAAAGTGACGCCTTCCTAGGCACCGGAATCACGAGATGAAATATGTCATCGACCTGATCGAGGGACTGAGCAGTACCAGAGTCGGATGCCATATTGGCGGTGAATGTTTAAATAACCTCAGTTATGCAGATGACATGGTTCTGCTCAGCCCCTCGGTCCACGGCCTCAGAAAACTCATTTCCCTTTGTGAGAATTATGCAGCTCGACACCAATAAATCCTATAATGTAAAAAAGAAGTAATGATTTTCAAACATAGCAATGGCCTTAATAAGGTATTGCTAATTACTTTGTGTGGCTCAAAATTAAAAATAGTTTGGAAAATCCAAAAGTGCACGCCTCATACTTATCACTCATTCATAAACTAAAAAGAAATTCAAAACATAGTTTAAAAACATTACCCTCCTTCTGGGGCAGTCGGGTAAAAATGAACAATTTATCACTTTTCATGAAGTCGTAATGTCACGACTGACAAAGATATTTACTTGGCGGTTGCTAGGCAACTTCAAATCAAAGGTTGGAAATATTTAGTTAAAGATATTATATTTTAGTTAGTATTTTATTAATTATAATTAAACTACTTTGAATAAAAGAGCCATTTTCAATAGGGTTCCTTCTACGGCTGAAACGAATGTATAAAAAAAAAATTGACTCAATTAATTGGTTTTATCTCGCAAGCTACAATGTTTTCAGGGTTCATAAATTGACGGACAGGAATTTTTTTTCAACTATTTTTATGCTTTTTCCATTTCTGCTGCATTAAATCAATTAAAGTTAAAAAGTACAGTATTAATCTCCATTTAATCATCTATACAATGGTATATAAATTAAGTAGGTTCTGTGTACTAGCAGTAGTGTAACAATAAAAACAGTAACAGAAATGGGGCAACAAAATTTTTTCGACCGTAGAGCACACTCTAAGGCTGCCTGTCCACTGGAGCGGAGAGGAGAGGAGAGGAGCGGAGATGTGCCATTATTAACCAATCAAATCTAAACTCAGGGGCAGAGTCAAGTTTCTATTGGTTAATATTGGCACATCTCCGCTCCTCTTTTCTCCTCTCCGCTCCAGTGGACAGGCAGCCTAATGCTTCGCATTTCGAGTCGTGCTATAGTTAGTAAATTTAAGTATCTCGGACACATCATAACGGATAACTTAAAGGATGACGATGACCTGGAGAGGCAAAGACGTAGCATTGCATGTAGAAGTATCATGCTAAATAGACGTTTCTTCCATTACTCGAAGCAAGTAAAAATAACTCTGTTCCAGGCTTATTGTCAGTCATTCTACACCAGTCAACTTTGGCCAGCTATTTCCAGTACTTTAAAATTGCAAGCACCGACATTTTAAAACTGTCGGTTTTTTGCTTGAAATGTCGATGTACGGCGCGGCAATTCCATGATCTGTCGCTGACAGTCTTAATTAAAACGCGTTTTCGTATAACATTATAATTTAAATTAATATAATTTATATCGTAACAGACATTTCCACTTAAATAACTAGCCTAATCTTGGATTATCCAATACTACTCTTATTCCATTCTTCTCTTTTATCTAGAAAAAGTATCGTAACTAGAAGACTGAACTTAGGTAATACGGTCAAATAATATACAGGGTTATTTGTAAAACACCAGCAACCTCTTAAGGGGTCATTATACTCATCATTATGAACAACTTTTACAATGGGACAAAACGTGAAATCGCGAAAAAAAAAACAGCTGTTCCCTACATTTTGACAAGATATGAGAACATAAATGTAGGGAACAGCTGTTTTTTGTTTTATTTTTGACAATGACCCCTTAAGAGGTTGCTGGTGTTTTACAAATAACCCTGTATAAGTTATAATTTTTATACGTCTATGGTTATAATCTAGCTGGTTGTACATAAATACAAAATACCATATCGGGCGACTTAGGCCGAAATCGACAGAGCAAACTTAGGCCGTTTGTCCACCACTACGAATATGAACTAACTTAAAAACCGATAAAGTTCATTTTCGTATGAAACGCTACTGTAAAGGTTTCCCAAGAAAAATATGCGCTTCGATAAGCATCGTCTATCTCCAGAAATACGAACGCGAATGATATCTTATAAGAGCTATTACAACTATGGTAGTGCCCTATTTAGTATTACCATGATTACATTTATTATATGTACATCAACAACTCTTTGCAATTTCAAAAAAACTTTTTAAATGATGATGATAATCTCCGACTAGAGTAGATAGACAGAGAGAAAACTTCATACAAAATCGTAATGACATGTGCACTATTACAAAGCGCGGCAATATAAATAAATAGAAGCTTTGCATCTGTGGGGTACCTAGTGGTGCGACGTTCGTAGTAACTTAGAAATACGAAGATTATCGAAGCGCATACCTTTTCTGGTTTAGAGTACAATTTGGGTACTATACCGTCATAAAATTTCACAAATCGGAGTTTTGTGCCATCTGAGGCGTGTGACGCCTTAGCTTACGTAACGTCAAAGTTCGCTCTATAGATTTCAGCCTAAAGCGCAGGCCACACTGGGAAAAAGCTAAGTTCGTTTAGCATCGCTCATGAGTAGCCAACGCTCTTTTAATACTTCGTTTCATAGTTCGCGGTGTGAACCGAAGTATGCAAACATGCGGTAGAGCTATATGAGCGAAGCTAAACGAACTTGGCTTCTTCCCAGTGTGGCCTGCGCTTAACAAGAATGGAACAACTTATTAGGGTGTGTTTTACATAATATATTTTCGTTAATGATTTCATTGTAGTCTTCTAGCGACCAGGCTTCGTTCGGCTTAAATATCATTGATTTTTCTTTTTATTGTAAAAAAACTGTAGTAAAATCTTATCTAATGGTTTCGAAACCTCATCCGAATACACAGAAAGAATAAACGGGGCCGCGCGACTTTATAGTAATAAAGGACCTTGCATACTACGCGGTCATGACCACGACTTGTCGCACGACCGACCGCAATGTCAAACAAAATCGCTCGGACGCCTTGTCGTGCTGACAAACTTTTTTTCATTTTTCAAAGCTTAGAACCTTTAATTCATTAAAATTAATGTATCTGATTCATAAAGGGATGCGGTAAGGTAGTCCGCGAAATTCAATTATTCTCACGTTTTTTGTAATTTTTACGTCAGTGTCAGGTTGTATATTGATTCAAATATCATTAGCGATCGAAACAAATAATGTATTTTTGGCCTCGCACAGGTCGTTAATAGTTTTTAATTTTTCTTTATTTTTGGTTTATACTATTTTTATTGTTAGTTTTAGATGCTCCTTTTAGTTTTTTATTACTGTTTGTATTTCCTGTGCGTGTCCCAAATAAAATATTTTTCTTTCTTTCTTTCTATTTACATAATTATTCCATAACATAAGAATCTGCAATGTCAACTTTTCATGAAAAAGTCATTCAATTAATTTATTTTAAATTCAAATTCAAATGTTATTACTCAACAAAGTACATAATTATAATTTCTAGATGTCAAGTGAATGCGCAGTCTACTGTGTTGCACCAATTCAGGAATACAAAATGATTATTAAATTATACTATGTCATAAATTCCATTCAATACCTTATACAATGTTATTAATTCCAAGTAATACCTTATAAAATGTCATAAATTACAATTAGTTCTCTATAGGTACAATATCATAAAATCATTATTAATACTATTTATCATTATTAAATAATGTATCTATTAATATATATCTATTATTAATGTATATGTCTAAAAACAGTCAACACATAATTAACAATTAACAATACAAATAAAATAATTTTAATAAAATAAATCGGACTCAATTATTCACCCTAATTATAATTATGTATTATTTCGTTTATTCATTTTATATACATATTGATTACATTTTAAAATATTTTTATAAAAAACAAAAAATAAACAAAAACATTTAAAAATAAAAAAAATAGTAGCCCACCGGTATCGGGAACAGGATCCAGGCTACCGGCGCGGTCAGGGCTCCTGAGAGAGGAATCTCCTAACGATACGCGCCGTGTCCAGAAGTACCGCTTTCTGGATCAAGTCCTTGATCCAGCTGCCTAACGAGAGCCTCCTCAGGTGTTGATCGAGGCTCTTGGCTATTATGCCATTGGCTGTCACGACTATCGGCACAATGACTGCTGTATCCACATCCCACATGTCGACAACCTCGTGAGCCAGATCAAGATACTTAATCTGCTTATCTTTTTCAGCTTTCACGAGGTTCTCGTCATGCGGGACCGTAATATCAATAATCATTGTGCGACGCTCTAATCGATCTATCACCACTATATCTGGCTTATTGGCAACAATAGTCTTGTCAGTGATGATAGATCGATCCCAATACAACGTGATATGGCCATTTTCGAGAACTGGGTCGGGCACATAAGGTTCAGTTGAAAACCAGCGTCAGACACTAGTTGTCTGGCATTTATGCTGAACTGGGCCTATTTGGCGCAGCCGTGAGGCACACGGTACTATTGTTATTTTTTTTTATTTGAATTTTTCTGTTTTTTTTTTTTGTGTGAATATTGTGTGCCTTAGCCTGAGTCAAATAAATTTATTTTCTTTCTTTTTTCTTTATACCTATAGTACGGTACCTCCGATTCCACAAGACTGTATTTCAGAGCAAGTTGCTGCTGGATAATCCTGGCTACAAGATTGTGCCTATCCAAGTAGTCTCCGTTAGCCAGACGAGAACAGCCGGAAATAATGTGTCGGATTGATTCCCCCGGACGGTGGCATGCCCGACAGATGTCAACCGTGCCGTCCTTCACAATATATTTTCGGTAGTTGTTCGTCATCATAACTTCGTCCATAATCGCAAAGACAAAACCTTCGGTTTCTCCAAAGATATCACGGAATCGCAACCAGGATACGGACGCTAACAAGTCTACATCGGTCCCATGCAAGGCTCGGTAAAAGCTCCCGTGAAGCTCTTTGCTCTGCCATACCTCCCTGCGGTCATTAGTTTCTAATACTATAGGTTTGCGCCAGTTCTCGTTAGCCAAGGATAGCGGAGTGAGGCCCTTGTCCACTGAGACCACATCTCGGTGCATCCCCACGTCGGTCTCTAGGAAGTATTCCCTGAGACTGCATACCTCACGATTGTGCAGGGTCTTAGCATTTAAGAAGCCTCGACCTCCGCATTTCCGCGGGATATACAGTCTCATCACCGATGAGCGTGGGATTGTGATGTATTATTATTATTATACGCACAAATTTCTATACATATAACAGGTATTCATTAATTGTGTACTAAGTCTTACTTATCAGTAGATTCTTCTTAAATACATTGATATCTTTAATAAATAACAAAGCATTAGGTAATTTATTATAAATATATTCAGTGATCTCGTCATGCCGCACCTATTCAGCTATCATCTTTTCGCCCTGCATAATATTTATGCTTGCTCAAAAATCCATGTGGTCAAAAATCCATCTGACCATGTGCGCAAGATCTCTAAGGGCACATTTTTCAATGGCGGTGGTCGAGTGTCCACCGCAACCGAATTGCCGAACTCGACGGTTCAGTTCAACAAAAACTGGGCGTACCGCACGGTGTGTGGACAAACGCCTTTAGGAATGTTTAATCAACCGTCACATATCTTTTATCCGTTGAATAAAATCTAATAAAATAGACATCTGACAGTTTTGTATGATACAACTATCAAAATTAAAAAAGAAACATAAATTGATAATGTATTTTATAATCTGCATGAGTTTTTTGAGGAAGAATAATGTTCATAATTATCCGACATGGGTAAACAGTTGAAATAAATCTTTTTTACGTTTTAAATAAGAAGTTATGCAATAAATGTTATCATATCTTATAGAAAAAAAAGAAAGAAATCTGGTGTAGAAAATGTTTTTGTTATACAGTTAAACCCCTACACTCGTTGAAAACTATAAACGCCAGTAAAGTAAACATTATCTTCTAAATATATTAATAATTATTACTATAAGTCATTTTCAAACCGGCCACCCGTCAAAATATGCAAGACTGTACTATTTAAAAAACATAAAATAATGGTCACTATTAACATTTTGTTGAAGGAGAGTGACCAAAGATGACTGAATCAATTGATCCGCAATGTAGACACAAGGAATTTTGTTAAAAAAAATATACTATTATTATAACATTTACCGTAAAATTAAATGGTTTCCGTAATTTTTTGTCGTATTATAAAATGGCTATAACACGACAGAATGTCAAAGTATCTCAATCTGCTCGACAAACAAGATTAATGACTTTACAGTCTTCCTGACGACACGCCCATCGGTAGTAAGATGAATCTTACAAGACAGGTCGTGGTCCTCCGAAAAGCCAATGATTTCTGAAGGATGATTTTTGGGCTGGGGTCCAACAATAATTAATTTGCCTTTTCAATCCGTCAACAATCATTATTATCCATTTTCAAACGTAAAAATATCACACATTCTTTTCCTAGATTTTGCAAATAAATACGCCTGTTCTCCTTTTTCTATGACTAAATTAAAAAAAAACCCTTAATACTATTTGTCTGTTATACTAAATGCATCATTTAGGTTTTGTGGACTGAAAGCCATATTACTGTGCTTGTAATTCAAGTAAGGTGAATTATTCGCTGATAGCGTGTTATCAGTATCTACGTAGCCTTGCAGGGCAGGGAATGATTCGTCGTCTTCGTCATCTTCGTACATCAGCGAATTTTGACGGATTTTCGGCACATATCTCGCTGGAGGCTCCGCATATTGTCCACCCACGATTATGTCGCCATCAAAACCATCCTGTTTATTTGATTTCCACGGCCTGTTTACTAATTTGGAGTCAGGGAAATAAAACGGTCTCTTTTTCCGGAAGAAAAATTTGTTGTCCTGTAACTTCTGTTCGATTGAAACTGGATCCAAAGAGTCTATATGGGTATCTATGGGAGTTGGTGTCACGAAATTGGTGTATGATGATGATGGCTCCTTCATTGTGAAAGCGTAACTGGAGTCAGAGCTGGCATAGTTATGGTTCCATTCATGTTCCTGCTTCTTGTAGTCATGGATGTCATCGTGTGGTGTTGAATCTTGGAAACTATGGGGTGTTGGGTACACGTCTTTGATGCTAGCTTTCAGCGGTGCACCGTAAGAGTCCACGGGTGGCTCGCCATAACTTTGTTTCGGGGCCTGATGTTCTAACTTATGTGCCGGTGGCTCACCAAAGCCTGCTTTAGTAGGCGCAAAAAAGGAGTAATGAGGCATTTTGACAATATGTCCAAAACCTGGTCTGCCGTTAGGTCTATACTTAGGAACACCGTATTTTGGTTTATTTTTTGATGCTCGATTGTTTGAATAAGTGTTATGTTTATGATGTGGCTTGGGCTTGGGTGGTCCATATTTTGGAGATGTCGTTTTCGGTTTCCCTGTACGGTGGCCCTTCTTCCCAGGTTTTCTGACCCCTTTACGTGGCTTACTTTTTCGCCTTGGTGATCCATGATTTGACTGTGGCGATCGATATTTGGTATTTAGGGTTTCATATCTTGACTTCGATATTCTCCTGTAAATAACTTTAGGTTTTTGGAATATTTTATCCATCTGGTAACCATTAAAGTCCATTATTAGAGTTGCTTCTCTTTTCTTTATTCTCCTATCATCTTGTGGTTCTTCTACTTCTTTGTTTTGTTCTTCTGCTCTGGCGCATGATGCTGTCACTGTTATCTGAAATTGAAATAACGTGGATTTGAGTATTGAATGAAGGTTTTCATATTACTTAATTATAAGGACCAGTTCACACGAAGCACAACCAAACCACATCGCAGCGACAAAATGGGGGCAAGCATTGGTCTCTCGCTGCAACTTCTTGCAGTTGCGTTGTGTTTGCCATGTAGCCAGCTGCTAGTGCGCTGTCTCGCTGATGGTTGCGTTGCGGCTGCGACATGGCTTTGATGAGGTTGGTATCGAACATACACAGTAGATTTTGACGGTCAAATATGGTCCACGTGAATAAACGTGTGTGTTGTCGTTATGGTATGGTTGTGGTCGGGTCCTAATAAGTGCCGTGCGTTTACATATTATATGTCTCCATGCACAGTATCACCTGGAACAACTAATACTATTTTTAGGCTAAACAATTGTTTTGGGCACGAATCGAACCTCGAGAGCAAAAGCTGATCAGCCACCAGCGACGCAGTAATCTCACAATAGTAGACATCCATTTGAAATAAGAACTAAACCTTTTTTACAGTCCGTTCAACCGATTTTGACTTCTATTGCGTTGATGGCATGACAAATAGCAGCTGCAGTAAACAGTTGGTATTGTAACCAGTTTTTTGCTTTTAATGCCATCCTTGTGCCTACTCTATAGAACTCGGAATCGGTTGAACGGACTGTAGAAAAGGTTTGTATAAATGGCTAATCTTATTTCAAATGGAGTTTAAGTGCAATCATATTTTTTAACATCTTCTATTAAAACAGTCAGACATTTAAACCGTCTACTAAGGAGTCGTATATCATTGTTTTTATCTTAGTTTTTGCTACATCATTGCAACCAGCCCCAATATGGTGGTAGAATGCTAGTTTTCACGTGACGGTAATGATTTAAGAAAGTATGCGCATGCGCTGGTTAGTGGATACATCTCTCGTTACAGATGATAAGATTAACTGATCAAGTTTGATATTACAAATACTCTGCTTTTTGAGGAGTTCCGTACACAAAGGGGAATGCCCACTTACTGTCCTTCGGTTTACTTTTAAAAGAAAGAAAAATATTTTATTTGGGACACGCACAGGAAATACTAATACCAGTAATAAAAAAGAGCATTTAAAACTAACAAAATTAACACAAATGAGGTCCTTATCTAAGATTTACTGTAAAAGTTTCTGCAATAAACCTTTTTTTCCTTTTTTTTATGTTATTATGGTAATTAATCGAAATAAGAAGTCTGAACTCAAGCGCCATCACTCGTTTTAGTAAGAACATAAATATCTCCGGAAAGGTTCACACACACACGGCACTGCACGGCACGGCACTGATAAGTTGGCAATTTGTTTGTTTTGATTGTTTATTTCCATTTGGTAGGTATTGTCACTACGAGGTCGCAACCTCAGAGTAATAACTCTGAGGTCGCAACACATTACGCAATTAATTTAAATTGTCTTTGGCCTCTAGCCCCTAGAGCCCTACACGCTTAGAATAATTATTATTCTAAGCCTACACGAGCCTGCTCAAGCAATAGACAAAATTTGTCAAATTTTTAAATGATTCGAATAATTTCGAATATTGAATGCGAGGCTTTTTGCTAATTTGTAAAGGAGTTTTTTTCACCTGTCGTATATTTTATTGGGATTGAGTCAATGGAGAGTAGTGGTGGTCAAGTGGTAACGGCCCCGACTTACAGTCATAAGATCGAACCCAGGTAGGTGCTTTACTTTGTGTACATATTTTCATCACCACTGCTCCCAAAACGGTCAAGGAAAACATCGTGAGGAAACCGGCATGTCCTAGAACCAAACATTCGAAGACATGTGACATCTACCAACCCGCGCTGGGCCTGCGTGGTGGATTACAGCCCACTTATTCTCAAAGAGAGGAGGCCTGTGTCCCACCAGTGGGAATATTATATTATAGGCTGATTATGCAACGGAACTGTGTTCCGTAAGCCCTCCGCCCTTTTTAACAAATAAACTTTTGCACTTGACAATATTTTCTAAGCCTTTCTCCTAATTCAAAACTAAACCACGTATTACATAGAAATTATCATACAAACGATTTCCCATCTTATTGTTAGTCACATACTGTAAGAAGGCAGTTCTTTCTATGCTAATCTTGATCCCTAAGGTCGAATACTACCATACCATACCTACATGAAAGTATGAAGAATAGATGCGCCCGCGTCACTTTCTAGTGCGTGCTCAGATAATGTGCCGATAGATCTACACCTGCGCCGTTTGTTAATGGCCATAGAATGTGGGCAGATAGTTCTTTTTTGCTGTAAGCGCTTTTAATAGATGGGAGGAAAAGTAAAATGGATTAACCGCTTGTCATCAAGTGCGTATCATGAAAATTGACGCCTTCCACCGTGTGAGGTGTTTACGACTGGTTAATAGGTACTTCAGTCTTCTGCAAATTACGAGGTAAATAGCATTTTGTCTTTTAGCCGCAGTTTTTGTTAGTTTTTATTTTTATGTAGACTTGAGTCTGGATTTGTGCCCGGTTCATGGCACTAGGCCACTGTTAAGGCTTGTGCAGACCAGCGCGACTTGCCGCGCGATGCGACACGGGTTATTGTTATACCGTGAAGTTTTCTTAGAAAATGTATTGTTCGTGTCGCGCTGGTCTGCACAAGCCTTTACATGGGATTTAAACATAACTGGCGAAATGTGGGTGCACTATAAGTGCACCTGCACCTGCGACCTGCTGTCTTGTATGGATCAGAATTTTGGACCACAAAAGGGATGAATGAAAGGTAATTGGATGAGAATGCTAATAGCTGGAGAATTATTAGAAATTTTTGGGTAGGTATTTGAGGCACGCTGAAAACTTGTTCAATACTTCTCAAAATCAACCCATATATGGGTCGATTTCGCCCCACTATCCTTCAGCCAGGTCTGCGGTTCTGTACTTAGGTATAATAGGAGAAGTATTGAACAAGTTTTCATCCTGCCGTTGTCAGACTTTCGGGCTTCTGACGACCCGTAACGACTGTCAAAGATCCACGAATGACGTGCTGTCCGAGGCACGAAGCAGTCTCGGTATGTAAAGATGGTCACCCCTACACGGACCAACCCCGGCAAGCGTAGCTTATCGGGGTTGGTCCGTTAACTTAGACAGAAGCTCCACAGAATGATGATAACAATAGAAAGAAAGAAAAATGCGTTTATTGGCATTAAAACAGAAAAATACACCTTATAACTAAAAAAAACAGAAAACAAATATTGTAATGCCAAAAGGGCCTCAGCTCAGCATAATGTCCGTTGGCAACACCAAGTGTTCCACCTGACGCTGATTTTCAGCTGCAACCCACAAATGCACAGAGCATGTAACTGCCATACGCTTGAGTATGAAGGACAGGGAAGTGTGTAAATTAACATATTAAATTAAATGTACCTAGTAAAATACATAATAATGTTAAGATGAAATTAATCGTCTTATCTGCAACGGTATACATTTCGCTGGCTCATAAATAAAATATAATGTTTCAAATAGTAATGTAGGTTAGTAATGTTATTGAAATAACCAGTTGTCTACTTTCCTGACACAACAATGTGAAGTGAGGTCAAGTTAAACTGTCAGTTTTATAACCGACTTCAAAAAAGAGGAGGTTCGACTGTAAGGTTTATTTTTTGAAGTGAATACTTCTTTTGCGGCGTTGTGCACTTTTTGGGATGGGTAAAAAATTTTAAACTCGCGTCAGGACGTGACTGTAAGATCCGTTGCCTAGTAACCGACAAAGTAAATATCAAAATGTCTTTGACTACGTAAAGATTGCGAGGTTAGAAATTTTACCCATATTGATGGGTCAAAAAAGCAGTCAAGTTTTCACTTCTGCCGGCACTCCCGGATTTCAACCCATTGTTTTTTTTTTTTTTGTAAGTATGTTATTACTCCACCAATTATGATTTGATTTTGATGATAATTTTTTTTGTTTGGTTGGTCATACATTAACTTTACTTGGGTAGTTTTTGAGTTAGCTTCAATAATAATTATGTATTTTTCCCTCATAGCCTATGTGGATGATTTTAAGATGATAAGTTCCTGTCACTTATTTACATATCAGGTATTAGAATTTGTGTGGGTTAGGACACCGACTTCTGAAATTAAAGAAGATATGGAAATAAAAATCAGTCGTTCTATACATTTTGACCGCGTAGGTATTGCACTTTTCTATGAAACAGCTGATAAAAAAAAAAAAAAACGACGAGTAATTTCAATGCAGGGGGGTTCAGAATCATGTACTGAATCCATGGTAACCGGCTTCGCGTTGATGACACCCTGTATAGTAAATTAAAAGTAAAATGTTTATTGTCACAAAATAATGAGAGCATTCACAAGAATTTGGTAGATAGAAACAGTATTATTTATTTTGTTGCTTTAGGTACTGAAACTGATACCCAAATTAAGCCAGGGCTTGTATTTTGGGAGTCAGTCCTCAGACGTGGAGCATAACATTACCTACAGGGGAGATCGTGTCAAGGTGAATGTCGTGACGCAGATTATTATTAATATTGCATATTAATACTATTCTTCTTAGCGTGTCGATGGCAAAAATAACACGAAAAATGTAGTTTCTAAGTTTTTTAAATTTGTTTGATCCAAAACTCAGCATAATAAGTCATAATTTTTTTCAACGTACATTGCTTGTCGAAGTAACGACCTGTCGCACAAGCGACCTGTCGAACAAACAACTTGTCGACCTTATGACATGTCGCACACCTGTTGATCGAACTAATGACATACACTCAACGCGAATACCATTCGGTGACGCTGCCATTAGGTCCTCACGTGTGCAGGTGACAGCGCATGCGGTTCAAGATGGGAGGTGAGCCATTGTCTGTGGAGAGACGCCGCATACACACCGGAGATTTGAGCCGTCCATGAACCCCCACTTGTGGAGGTTGTCTTTGCTGCGACCTACTTGAGCACGAAGTCTATTTAAGGTTTTCCAAGTAGGTAATGGTAACTTGTGCCTGGATGGGAGGCTCTCTGATGGTTTGGGGAAGAAATCAGGGGGCTTAAGCAATTCTTGCCAAAGATCACATCTTTCTGTAGAGGGGTTACCGTACGGGTTATTATATATAATACTATTGTTATTATTGTTTTTTACTACCATTTCTACTTATTATTTTTGTACTTTGAGTGTAGGTGCGGATACCAGAAGAATGTTAAACCACAGATAATATAATACTACGTACAGATACCCAATCCCATATAAAGAAATGACACCTCCCTAGTCGGGCTATTGGTGCTACAGTTATGACAAACATCTATTGCAAAGAGCCCTAAACAAAAAGGTTTTATCTTTTTTTGTTGAAAATACGAGATTTATGAGTTACAATAGATAAATCAGCATTAAAGAAGGAAGTTTAGATTATTACTAATCTTACTTCAGCCAAAATCTTCCGTTTATCGCTTTTTAGTGACTGTTAATTTCATAATTGTTACCTATGCTGCCATCTATGATCTTTTTTCAAGACTAATTATAATTTGTTTGAAATGAGACCCCATGGTTAAGGCTGCCTGTCCACTGGAGCGGAGAAGAGAAAAGAGGAGCGGAGATGTGCCAATATTAACCAATAGAATCTTGACTCAGGATCACTGATCTAAACTCAGGGAGTCAAGATTCTATTGGTTAATATTGGCGCATCTCCGCTCCTCTTTTCTCCTCTCCGCTCCAGTGGACAGGCAGCCTAAACCTACATAAAAAAGAAATCTCGATATTGTATCAAGTAAAAACTGAACAAAGCAGGGGCGGGACGCTAACTATTAAAATAAATTTAAATTAGTCTCAGCTAAAGAATTCCACAGCAAACCACGTGAAGAAAGTGTTTAAACGACCTTCAAAATAAAAGTGAAACGGAAACTGCGATTAAATAATTATGTTTTAACGGTTCAAACAAGTTTTTTTTTATAATTCATTCATATCTTTATTTACCGGATTTAAGCTGTGTCGTATACTGAACATCTCAAGTCATAGTAAACTACACCATTGAAGAATTTAAAGCTGCAAATTGTGAATCGATTGACCTTGTATTCATCACGCTAAGACCAATAGGAGCGGAGCACCAATGAAGAATGTTTCAAAATCGGGGGTTTTATTTTAGCGTTAGCCCAAAGTAACTATACCACGCGGACGAACGCGGAACTTCAAAAAAAAACTTTCGATAAACAATACAACTAGCATCGCAAAGGAAGTAAAAAATTGTATTTAATGAGAAAATATAACAACACACTAACATTCTTGGTATTTTATTACTGCCTACATCAACAATTAACAAACGCAAAAATATTTAACAAGCATGTTTACTCACTTCCGTAAACTAAGCAACACATGAAAATAAACAATGTGACAATTCATATTTTTCCGATGACGAGGCTCAACAAAGGACATTGTCAATGCATCATGTGCGATGAAGTTTCGAATAATGAGCAATATTTTTAAGAAACTCTGCTCAGGTGAGAATAGAGAATGCTCATTTACGAGTAATAGTATCGAATAATTCATATTAGTTTCCTGGATAGTACATACTAATTCCATGCTGCCATGATAGTAGGTACTTACTTATTCCTGCTGCCATGTCAGCTCTTCTCGAGTGAAAATACAGAGAATAATATACATATCATTATGTATATAAGCAAATATTGCTCATTTTTAATAGTATAGGTTAAATTGTAATCACATTCTCGAAAACGGCTGTAGCGATTTCGATGAAAGTTGGAATATAAGGGTTTACGAGGGCGAACAATTAATTGATCTAGCTAGGTCTCATGGGAAAATTCGTTTTCTTTATTTTCACCCAAGCAGAGCTCGGTGGAAACATAAAATCAAACAAATAATTGGGAATAATGTTGTTGCAAGGCGATTAATTACTTCGTCACGTAATTGGGAGCCTTTCTTCCTTAGCTTTCTTCAGTAGGTATATGACATTAAGTGGGTGCTGACATAATTATTTAAATAAATAAATCAATGGGCCAAAAATGATTTTTTAATTATTGTGGCAGCATCTACAATGTCACATACGAACTACGCAACACAATGACGTTACGCAAAAAACCTGCATCGTGCAAGCAGATTTCGACGCCTGGCATATACCTATGTATGTATACAACGTCCTCATATCAATCGTCGCCAAACATAACACCGGTCTAGTAGGAGGGTCCTCCCTTTTCTATGGAGGATGAGTCCCTTATATTTCTATAATATCCGATCCGGTCCGATCTCAAAATGGTTATTTTTTCGGGAGTAAACGAAAATTTGCGGAAACCGAAAACGAAATTCGCTCGGACTCTGATATTAGGTAAAAACCTAAGAAAAAATCAATATTTTTGTGTGAGTAAATTCTGATACACAAATCGGATCTACTGCTAATTTTGATCCAAGTCCGAGTCATATTGGTCATAATTTTGGTAAAAACATTTTTCCGATACCTCGAACGCATTATGCGTTCTTCCTAAAAACGAGATAAGTTTCCGTTCACGAGACGGAAATGAGCATTCTCTCAAGTTCATTGACATTGTATAAAACCGCAAGTTGTTTGCAAGATTGAAAGAATATTAATTTATTCCAAGGCTATCTATTTTTTACGTAAGTAAACAAGTCTTCTGTCGTGATGGCACGCGCTTCGAGTGTAGCTCTTGATGTAGTGAAAATATTAGTTAGACAGCAAACTAGGGGTGATTGACTGACTAGAGTGCGTTTCATCAAATACTCGTAGTTTCTTTGCCGTAATGTTGGTTCAACTGCTAAATTTAAAAAAAGCTGAGAGGTTTCAAGGGACACCCGGATGGAACGAAGTTATGGAATGAACCTCACAAGGGCATGCCACTAATTAGTACCTGTTGTCGCTCACAGATGGCGTTATAATAAAAAATAAAAAGTGTCGTTACAACTTTTGGTCCCAATTTTTTCCGTCTAGCCCCCTTTCGCAACGCGCGAAAGGCAACTTCGTTCCAAAACGAACCTTTAAAGAATGATTTTCACCAAGCGGCTCGCATCGCATTGGATCGGAAAAGATACGAACGGATGCGGCGACAGCCGATCGCGTCCGGCAGGATGTCGACGCATACGATCGGCTCCGTACCGTCGCTTGCGAACGTATCCGTTTCTACGCCTAGTCAAATAGTTTCATTCCTACCGTGTTGAAGTGTTCAAATTTTTTAAAATGGTTGATGTTGACGTAGTATTGGTGGCAATTGCATAAGAAGAACGGAGACAGTACGTCGACAGGCAAGAACGCATTTTCTCAACTACCGCGACCGGACTAATAGGCACAGATTAAGACAGATACTTCACTTTCGTATGCACTAAAATGTACCTTACGCGGACGACCGAGAGTACTGACTGGATTTTAGTTGCCCCGAGGAAACGCGAGTCGTATGTACGTTAGTGCGTGACTTCGAACGAGTGAGGCCTGCTATAATGAGTTGTTGTTTGTCAACCTTTACTCTTACGTTATTTTTCATTCAAGGAGAAAGTAACTTATTATCACTAACTAGAATTTTCGTAAAAACTGATAGCTGTCTAACCAGTCAAGAATTTTTTAACGAAATCACTGTACTTTATCTAATGTAACAAAGAATTTTAATTAATGAATTGAATTCTTACTTAGTTGCTTTACGTTAAATATTTGGATAATGGATGAAAAATGGCGCGTCTTTTTGATGTTGATAAGGATCGTAGAGAAACTAGTAATTTGTACATGGTTAAAACCAAAAATAGGCTGGCCAAATAGAGAAGAAAAGAAAGAAAGAAAAAAAAAAATTTTGTCTAGTCTGTCGCATGCTGGAGGAGCTATGGGCTAAAATATCCACACTGAGTTCAAAGCGGCAGCAAACAGCACCGCCTCAGGCCTAGGAGGAGAAGGCGGGACGAACTCGACTATTTTCTTAAAAATTTGGCCACATACAGCAATAGATAGGGAGAAATGGAAGGAGTGAAGTGAATTCTTTTAACCAGTGTCAAAATTCTTCAAATATTTTATTATGACACTGACAGCTCTTGAACGCGGTTTAAAAATGTGTGATCGCGTTCATTTTCATTGGTGAAATTCGCCCTAAGACTGTTTAAATATTGGAAAAGTTTTCTTTTAATATTAATCGCTAGAGACCACTGAATTGAAGACTAGTGAGAGTTTTCCGTAAATATTCTTGACGGTATTTCCCCGCTTAAAATGCCAAATAGCAAGTAAATCTTTTCTGGCATTTATGGATTCCGATAAATAGTTTTTCTTCGATTTTTATTTGGGTTCCGTACATCAAAGGGAAAAAACGAGACCCTTATAGGATCACTCATCAGTCTGTATATGCAAGCCAGCAAACATGCAGCAGGCATGGTTTCTGTCACGGCTCTGGCGCTGCGGGGGTCCAGCGGTCCCCTATGAGCTTATAGTCGCAGATGCGCTATAACGCTCACCACCGCAGCTTCACGTCACGACCACCTGATCTTCAACTCGCGGGCCGCCTCGCCCCTCCGCGCCTACGCAATTCTAACGCGATTCTAAATTACACTCTAGGGGTAGGGCAGACAAGACTGCGTGGAGTCGGATTTACAGCGATTCGTTTCTGTCACTATTTCACTAAAACCATGCAAATGTTTTAGGACTAACCATTTTATTATAAATGAACATTCGGAATAATACACATTATATTATACAATACTTAGGACAATATGACTTTATTCCATGCAAAATTAGGAGATTCAATTATTAAAGTACTCGATATTATGACAGAATAGTTTTAGAAGTAAAGATTATTATGTAAAACAAAATTTCGAATTTTTGAACATTATGGTAACTGAAGTTTATAGCAAACGTGTTATGGATAATGATTTTCGGACAAACAATTTTAGGAGAAGCAAGGCAGTACCATTGTCATGGCATGTCATAACACCAGAACATTTATTATTCCCAGGCCTTCTAAATTACAGTGTTGTTAACTGGATTCAAGTGCATTGACATAGTTAAACAGACCATTACCTAAAATGCCATAATGTTATCGTAAAAATAAATCGTTCCTAATATTATGACAACCACCGGAAGACATCCTATTGTTCAAAAATGAGTTACTTCCTACTGGCGATCATTATTAGAAAAGCATTTATCATTGTTATTTATAAAAGCTGTATATTTCGTATTTAGGCTCTTTTTTTATTTTAAAAAATTGCTTTCCTTCTGCCGCGGTCGTTTCGTGTATGGGTAACCATTCATTACAATATCGAGACCTCTCCGTGCCTCAGAAAGTAACTGGGTAATACAATACCCCTTGGTAAGATTGGTGTCAGACTTTCGGGCTTCTGACGACTCGTAATGGGTCGATTACACCTAACGAGTACAGCGGCGAGTCAGTAAATAAGGTCTTCGGCCGGTACTCGGCCTAGTAAACAAATTGGGATTCTGGACACTATAAATAATAATAATAAAGTATTTATTTCCCAAAAAACAATAGCACTTTGCACTGAAAACATTGTATAAGGAAAAATATTTGTACTATGCAATAGTAGACTCGCCGCTGTACTCGTTAGGTGTAATCGACCCATAAGGACTGTCAAAGATCCACGAATGACAGCCGGGACCAACGGTTTAACGTGCACTCCGAAGCACAGAGAGTCTCGGTATGTAAAGATGGTTACCCATCCACGGACCAACTCCAGCAAGCGTAGCTTAACCTGATGGATCGACCCATGCAGCTGTTGCATGAGCTCCTCCTAGTTATATATGAATACTAATAAAATAAAACATTCAATACAATAATAGCATGCAAACGAAAATCGAAAGTATACGAGATGAGCTGAACGAATCGCGTTTACATATCGCATACATGAGTTGAATCACGAAATGTTAATAAAATCTTGTTATTTATTACAGCACCGAGGAGATAATCATTTTGAGGAGAATACCGTGTATTTTTTTGCAATTTCGAGAGGAGAATATGACTTTCAGGTTTCTGAGTATTATCGCCTAAATAAGAGCTCAGTTTGAGTCTCAAACATGTCAAGCTACCCCAAATTAAACAAATAAGTTAACTCAAAAATAAAGATGACCGTAATTGCTTATGAGCTGTGGTGGCCCAGTTTGTAAGCGTAAAAGACATGGTGATTGGCGCTGTGTTTGTAGCTGATGAGCTGGCTAATTCAGCTTCGGTTTTATTTAACAGTGGCAACATTATAGACTGATTATGATGATGATAATGTCATTGTAATCGCTTGTTATACTCATTGGTGATCACCTCATACTTGTATGCTCTCCGTGAAAAAAGAAGGATTACTTATATCAACTTACTATATTTTTTTGACACAGGACATGTGCCCGGTGGGATATCTAGTTATATTTTTTGTTTTATTTTCTTATTACTTACTGTTTGTATTTCCTGTGCGTGTCAAATAAAATATTTTCCTTTCTTTTTTCACTATTTGAAGAAATATGAACGCAACCTTCAATCATGTTGAAGAACGCGATGTTCTAAAGTCTAAAGTATCAAAATTCATATTTTGTGTATCATTTAGGGTCTTCTGTCTATCCCGTATTTAAGTGTATTATCTATGATCTATCCTTTGAATTACACGTTTTGCACAGCTTCGCTTTAATTTATATAATCTTTCTCTTAGCTAGTGAATCCGTATCTCACATAAGTTTTTCATAATAACCCCTTTAGGGAATCAATTTAAAAAAATCAGTCTTCACTATTGTTTTCTAACATGGTCACTTTTCGCGATATCTACGATGCGAAAGGCTTTTTCCGGCAAGGTAGCCTCGACATGGTCAATGATCGGTGGTCCAATTAACCCACCTAATTACCCGAAGGCTAAACAATGTGTTAGTAACACATGTTTATCAAACAGCGTGAAATGATGGTTTCACTATCACTAATCGAAAGTGGAAGTTAAGGACGATAACCATACATTTAATAATTAGCCTCGGCACAGATAATATAATACTACGTACAGATACCCAATCCCATACAAAGAAATGCGACCTCCCTAAGTCGGGCTATTGTCTGGCTACAGCATAAATGTGGTACAGTGATGTAAAACGCCATCTATTGCAAAGAGCCCTAAACAAAAATGTTTTATCTTTTTTTGTAAAAAATACGAGATTTATGAGTTACAATAGATAAATCAGCATTAAACAAGGAAGTTTTGATTTTTACTAATCTTACTTCAGTCAAAATCTTCCGTTTATCGCTTTTTAGTGACTGTTAATTTCATAATTGTTACCTATGCTGCCATCTATGATGTTTTTTCAAGACTAATTATAATTTGTTCGAATTGGTACCCCATGGCCTCGGGTAGGCACTGCCTCATAGGGCCTTGTAAAATGGAGCCTGCTCTCCTAGCCCTGGAATCTTGGGTATATTTAAGTGCGGTCCCGTCGATAAGCGTCCACTACCAACAGACGGAAGGTCTCAGTGACGAAATCAACCCACTTAAGCGACATTTCGGAATGTGCCCCAGTGAAATGAAATGAGTTAAACCTGTTTATTCTGTTAATAGGATATTGGAATCACTTTTACACGTCGTTTATGAAAACAATCGTTCAGTCAGTTCGTAGCCTGAAACACAGGCCACGAATAGCCACCTAGCTTAAGCACCAGTCTCCCACAATATACAATGTCGCCCATGCGCATGTGACCGCCCGTAATTTTCTGAATATTCATGAAAAAATATCGAAAATAAACTTCAAAAGGTCTATCTATAACATTTTTCATGATTCAATTTTTTATTTTTTAAAGATTTGCTTTCTGTTTTTTGACACATCTCCGAAGTTTATGGGTCGATTTGGATTCTGTTTATTATTTCCAAAAGCTTATGAGTTATTTTAACAGGTTAATTAAAATTTTTACAAAAAAATTATCGACTACGAAAAAAAAAACGGAATCGAAGTCATTTTTTCGGTAAAAAATTGTGTATTTATTTAAAAAAAACTAGTGAAAAATGTTATAGATAGACCCCCCTTTTGAAGTTTATTTTCGATATTTTTTCATGAATATTCAGAAAATTACGGGCGGTCACATGCGCATGGGCGACATTGTATACTTACCTGAATTGTGTATCATTGTCGAATTTGACTAATGTAAAATATCTCATGTATATTGTGGAGAGAAAAATAAAGTTGAATAATTGATAAATATAAATAAAAAGATAAAAATATATAAAAAATTTGCTAGATGAGTTCGGCGTTTCTCATTAGTCTATTCTGAGAAGAAAGGCCAAAACGAACTCGGAAGTCACAGTCTCTTAAAGTCCAGACATAATCTTGGTCAGGCCATATTATGAGGACCATGTAGATTAGTGTCTGAAATGGTCTTTTGAGGAAATAACCACACAGATTTCAGTGGACCTGTCCAGTCAGTGCAAGCCTTTCGTGGAGCTCAGTCGGATTTAAAAATTGTAAGATCTATCTAAGCAAGTTTAAGTCGGCATTTAAGCCACAATTAATACGATGTACTCATAACCTACTTCACATAAAGATAATACCTAATTCTCCATAGATACGCTAATCGGATTGAATTATATAATTAACGCCATGGAAGTCATGACAATGAAAACAATATGGTTGTCGTGTAGCGAAAGTGCTTGCGGTGACACTATGCTGATAGAAAAGTGTTTCGAAATCATGGTGGTAATTTGATTTGACATCATTATGTGTCATTTTCTTTGTTGTATGTAAGTAGGTACGTTGTAAATTGATGACCTGATTGTCACCAAGTTTAAGTACCAGGCGATCGCTTCTGACAGATCACAGATTTCACGGTAGGATTTATATAGATTACAAAAAAAAAAAACGACTTCCGAAAAAGACACTACAGAGTTTAAATTAACTTTAATTTCGGAAGTCGGTTTCGGTTAGAATCTTCGTTTTTCGCCACCAACTTTCGAAATTAAAGTTTATTTTTCACTTTGTCTATAATGTTCCCACTGCTGGGACACGGGCCTCCTCTCTGTGGGAGGTAGTGGGGTGTAATCTACCACGCGGGCCAGTGCGGGTTAGTAAATGTCCTGTCTTCGAATTTTTGGTTCTAAGACATGCTGATTTCCTCACGATGTTTTTCCTTCACCGTTTTGAGAGCAGTGGTGATGAAAATAATTTACACAAAGAAAAGCGCCTGTCAAGCTTCGAACCTATGATCTACAACTCGTAATTCGCAGTCGTTACCACTGCTCCACAAGGTCTATTAACACGAAATAATCCGGTTAACCCAGTTCTTGTGCAGTCCATGAAAATGGATCGGTGTACTAATAATTTTCTCTTAGTTCAAGATCAAGTATCAAAGGTGAAAATTAACACAAGTGACCGCCGTGTCGGATGACTTAGCCTAGATTCTAACTATGTAGCCGAGATATTTTTATTACGGTAATAACATAATAACTATGGCCAAAGATTAATACAGATGAGACACTGGGCAGTTTAGGTACAAGTTCGCGGCGGGCCCGTCTTACTGGGCCAATTCAGTGAGTGTAACGTAGTCAAAATATCTAAGAGTCACGCGATAGAAAGAGACGCAATTTCAAGGTGAATTTATAACTGTAGATCAGATGATTGAAATTGCACGTTATTGTGTCGTAGCAAGAGTCGCATTTTATTTAAATGGTTTTTTAAATATGCCATCTGTATTAATCTGTGCTATGGCTACTGAGATGACGACTAATGATGCAGTATGTAAGAAGGAGACTGTTGCGCCGATCTCAAATAAATTGGGATAAAAGCAAGATAATTATGATAATGAACATTTTTATTTTGCCTTGCAAAGCACGTTAAGCAGCTGATCCCGGCTGTCATTCTTCGATCTTGGACAGTCGTTACGAGTCCACAGAAGCACGAAAGTCTAAGGAGTATTACCCAGTTACTGGGTTGTGGTGATCGGATCGGCAGTCGCTCCATGTAAAATACTTGTATTCAGCTGCATCCGGTTAGACTGGAAGCCGACCCCAACATAGTTCTAGGCAGATTTATTGTGTAGAAAATACGGCCTTGTTTGTCTAGTGGTTGCAAGCGCTTGCGACCACTAGACCTAGTCCTGGGTTCGATTCTCAGGTTGAGCAAATTGTTTTTGGGGAATTTGGCCCGGTTGATGGCACATGCTGGACCCTGTTTAGTGGGACTTAAACATAACTGATGAAATGTGGGTGTACTTTAGGTACACCTCTGCCCAACCCTAAAGGGAAACAAGGCGTGATATTATGTATAGAAAGAAAATACCCAAGGCCACTTAACCGCCTAGTACCATTACTGCAAAAATGTTATCCTAGAAAATAATTGATTTCAAGCATGCCCTTGTCAGCATTCAATAAGAAAAGAGAAAACCAGATATTAACGTTTTTCTTCAAAGTTAATATTGCAATGATGTTGAAAATGTTTTTGTCTCTAATGCCGTCTAACCGGATGCAGCTGAATACCAGTACAACCCTGTAAACCAGTAAAATCTGACCTGCACAACCCAGTAACTGGGTAAATGATACCCCTTGGTAACACTGGTTGTCAAACTTTCGGGCTTCTGATGGCCTGTAACGACTGTCAAAGATTCACGAATGACAGCCGGGACCAACGGCAGAAGTCTCGGTATGTAAAGATCCAAGACCAACACGGAAAAAACGTAACGGCTAGAAATAAACAAGTTATTGTTATTTACAACCAAGGGACTCGGTTCTGAGAGAGCCTGCAAAGTTTGTTGCTAGAATTGAACAAGTGAACTTGGTTAATATTACTTGCTTGTTTGGTGTTAACAAAGCTGTATTGAACGTTTTAAATAAGTCTTGGTTATTTGTAGCCGTATAATTCGTATAATTTTTAGCCAAGCCAAATTGGTACTTTGCTAGCCATTTTTTTTTTCAGTGAACCCAGGCAAGCGTAGCTGAACCTGATGTATCGACCCGTGCGGCTGTTATTACTTAGCGACGAGCTCCTCCTCGCTCTCTAATTACCACAAGAGTGAGTAAATAATAAAAAATAGTTGACCGATGATTGACGAGCTTTCTTATGTAACACTTCATTTGGCTAACAAGACGGTATTTATATTTCGATGATAATAAATGGGACAAAGGTTTGCCTACCCATTTGTTGTAGCTTGAAAGGAACCTTATAGATTTTGACCTTAACTGCAAAGACTTTACAATAGGGTCTATTGTCAAAGAATGCTTCGGAAAGCCCGTTAAGAGGCTTACATCAGCTAAAGCACTGTCACTGTCGGACTTCATAGAAAATAAAGATTAGCGTGATGACACAACGCAGGTAATTTATTGCATAATATGAAGCAATTATCTATTTACAGAAAATCTATTGATGGGACTAAAAAATTAAAACACTATTACGCATATATTTTTTTGTAGAATAATCTAACAACAGGATCTGGGAGCAGTGGTGGTCCAGTGGTAACGGCCCCGACTTACGAGTTGTAGGTCGTGGGTTCGAACCCAAGCAGGCGCTTTACTTTGTGTAAATAATTTCATCACCACTGCTCTCAAAACGGTGAAGGAAAACATCGTGAGGAAACCGGCATGTCTTAGAACCAAAAAATCGAAGACATGTGACATCTACCAACCCGCACTGGGCCCGCGTGGTAGATTACAGCCCACTCCCTCTCACAGAGAGGAGGCCTGTGTCCCAGTAGTGGGAACATTAATATGCTGATGATGATGATGATGATGAATAATCTGACAAAAAATCAGAATGATTGCATGTTTAAATCGTTAAAATAATTATTTTAGGTATATTCGTGTTTTTTTTCTATTATATCAAATTAGTAGTATTATGTTTTCAACACACTATCTTCCTAGAATATATTCTGAAGAATATCATATATTTTTCGGATTTTGTTTACTGAAGTGGATCATAATACTTTTAGGCATTATAATAATTGCGTTTAGACACGTGTCCTGTAGTCCCCTTTAAGCCGTTGGTCTCGGCTGTCATTTGTAGAGAGTCGTTACGGGTAGTTAAAAGCCCGAAAGTCTGACAATCAGTCTTACCAAGGGATATCGTATTACCCAGTAACTGGGTTGTGGAGGTCAGATAGGCAGTCATCATCATCACCATTCATCATTTCAGCCAAAACACGTCCACTGCTGAACATAGGCCTCCCCCAAGCACCGCCACTTCGACCTATTCTGTGCTTCTCGCATCCAGCAGATTCCTGCGGAAACCCAACTGCTACTACTTACTTTAGGGGTATGAGGAACAGGGTGTAAAGTTCACTCATCCCCCATAGAAAAGGGAGGATCCTCCAACCAGACGGTTGTTATATCTGGCGGGCAACTGCCCATATGTTGATTTCGGATAGTCTTATCTATGTTATTCGCTCAGTAAACTCTTAACTGCGAGATGTAGGAATTGTGTGACGTCATGTCTTTTTGTTTCGTAATTTTTGTATGTGGCGGTCTAACCGCTACATCACTCCCCTCCGGAGACCGGAGGTCGATAGTGGGCTGAGTCTTGTATCTTGCGATGCTTCACAGTGCCAGCTGTGGTTCCAGTGAGTCGGAACCGGGTGCCGCATAGTTCACGGTGAGTCGGAACTGTCTGCGGTGATTCCCCAGTGAGTCGGGGTGGTGCTGCGTCGTCATCCAGTGAGTCGGATGTGGTACAGCGCCGGGTTGTGGTTGAGGGTGATGACCAGGAATGCGCGTTCGCTGCATGCTGGTGGTCAGGATACCCGTTTAAAGCCGTGGGTGCTGGCTGGCTGTGTGACTTGCCTCACGAAAGCTTGCGGGAGTGACGATGATGATGACGTCACGCTGAAGTAGTTGCACGAAGGCTGCGTTGACGTTCATACTTGGGGTCACCAATTTAGGGGTATGAGGAACAGGGTGTAAAGTTCACTCATCCCCCATAGAAAAGGGAGGATCCTCCAACCAGACGGTTGTTATATCTGGCGGGCAACTGCCCATATGTTGATTTCGGATAGTCTTATCTATGTTATTCGCTCAGTAAACTCTTAACTGCGAGATGTAGGAATTGTGTGACGTCATGTCTTTTTGTTTCGTAATTTTTGTATGTGGCGGTCTAACCGCTACATGTTAAATGGAAGATCATTATGTTGATGATATAGAAATATTGAAAAAAAAATACATAATTAAAAATTTAATAAAATACATTGGTAATTACAAAATATTTTATGTAGTAGGCCAGTCAACCGGTTACCTACATCACTGGTAACAATTTGCATAATTATATTGATCATTTTATATTGACAGCACCGTACGTCGTAGCAGTAAAGGTCATTTTTGTAGTACAAGATAACAGTTAGTCGTAGTAGTAAAATAAACAGTTTTAATATTTTATTTCGCATACACTTTCGCTGGTAAGCTCAATAAAGTAACACTTCCGCGAACTTCGATTTCGGATGTTCTCTCGTTTTTAAGTTCCCTTCAAAATGGTTGAGCTGAATAGTGCTGATCCATGTACATTTTTTGTTTTTATATTTTTATTAGCAACAATATTTAGATTTTAAAAAAGAGTGTCTGTAGAGTTTCTAGCCCCTATTCTAGACAATTCTAGGCTTTATATCTCAAAAAGGAAGATGTAATACATACTATAACTTTCAATAGCCTTATCTCTGTCTTAAGCTATTTTACGATAGGTGTATCTACGTTTCTAAAGCAATCTTAGTAAGAATAAGCCAGCAAGTCTTTTATTTATAAAAACTTTCAAAACTCTTAAAACCGGTTTCAAACGTGATAACTGCGTAGAATTCTAATAGTGACACGGTTTTTATGAATTTATTACTATTTCGGACTACATTATTTTGCTTGGTCTGAGAAAATATTTACACACGTTGCATCGTGGTAGGTACTAAAATTATATAAGATAGGGCTTTGCATTGCATTCAATTTAGACTACAATGTAAATTATACACCCAATTAAACACCTCTAATTTATATTGACATTGAATTGCTTGAATTGTCACTTAGCCCTCTTCCTCTCTCCTAATCTTGCTGTGGCCGACAGGGTCCATATTGGTCTTTTACTTTGTTATACCATCTATGTAATACATATGGAATGCAATAAATAATTGAGTATAATTAATGGAAATTGGTTAATATGGATTTTTCAATACCTATACTCCATTTCAGAGAGAGCCCAGTGGTGGCCCATAGTGGTATCGGCCCCGACTTACGAGTTGTAGGTCGTGGGTTCGAACCCAAGCAGGCGCTTTACTTTGTTTAAATAATTTCATCACCACTGCTCTCAAAAAAACGGTGAAGGAAAACATCGTGAGGGAACCGGCATGTCTTAAAACCAAAAATTCGAAGACATGGTGACATCTACCAACTGCGCCCGCGTAATAGATTACGGCCCACTCCCTCTCACAGAGAGGAGGCCTGTGTCCCAGCAGTGGGGACATAATAGGCTGATGATTATGATTATTTTCATACCAGAGATCCATTTCATACGAGAAAAATTCTTATCTACTAACTAAAACACGTTAACTAAACTTATCGCACATATCTGAATGACGATCTGTGTGTGTACCATCCAGTGACATATACAACGTGAAATTTGAATCACAGTTTTGCTAGAACAAACGTTGTTCAGACCATGGTCTACTACCATTCTATAACAATCAATTTAAAAAAAAACGTCAATGGTATTTGAAAATACACAAAAAAAGACTGATTTAATTATTAAAATTTCGGCCCGCATTGGCCGGACATCCTTGTAGTCCACGTGGACTCCTCATAACTCTCTTGAATGCCATTTTGCTACCGCGATGAGTCCTTAGATGTTACGGTTAATGTTTGAACACGTTTGAGCAACATAAGACTTATTTGAGAACGCCTAGTTTAGTTTGTTTTAATAACATATTGGATGCTATAGAATGATAGTAGACCATGGTCTGAACAACGTTTGTTCTAGCAAAACTGTGATTCAAATTTCACGTTGTATAAGGCCATCCACCCTGCCGGCTACAGTAGCCACGAGGCTGTTGGGGCTGTCGCGCACCCGACGCATCAGTGATGCGATTCGCAGACGCAGCAGTGAGCCGAAATCCGGAACACGTGCCTCCGTGAACATCCCCAACGCACTACAGAAGCGCGGCAACCCTAGCAATACCCGGAACGCGTTATTATATTGGCCACGTAGAGCATTGTACGAGCCCTGTGTATAACTGACCCACAGGGCGCACGTATACAGCGACTGGCAGTAGGCCCCAAACAGTGTTATTTTAACCTCTCGCGTACACCGTGCGAACCTGCGGGCCAGCATGTTACACCTAACCGCCAACGCTCTACGTTCCCTCTCTAAATCGGCGTCATCCGACAGATATGGTTAAACATAACTTCACATGTAGATACCTACTATAATTGTACATGGGTGTACATTTCCCCAGTTGCTGTTGTTGTTGTCATTAAAAACTGATGTTATATTTAAGGTTCCGCTATTTTTCTTTTAAGTTCGGAACCTTAAAAGAGGAAAATCTCGTCTTCAATATTATGTGTTATTATTACCCATACAGAATCAACTGTTTCTTCTCATATCCCACCAGATTTCACTACTTCAGTTTCAGATTTCGCTACTTCAAACGAAGCCGATTAACCGGTACGAATCGATATCAGAATCGAATTATACCGATTATTGATGCACATAATATCTATCGTTCAAACGCATCATGCTAATACGACAAAATCGACGACCACTTTAGATTGACACCTTTAAGTGACGCTACTTGTCAAAGCAAAAGCAATCATGTGCCAATTCCTTTAAAGTGTCTTTTTCTTAACTTAAGTATCTTGTTTGGTAAAAATAATATGGCTTATTGTGTTTTTCAGAAATTCTATGATTAGGTAAATGGTTACATCGAAGCAGTTTTTGAAGCCGTATGTTTTTCTTACAAAGATCAAAACTTTAATTATGGGCCAATCATCAAATAACTTCTCCCGTTCTGGGCGTAGCGGGAGGACGTGTCACTCTTACTGACTAAAACCCACCCGTGTTCCTTCAGTTGCCTGTACGTTGCCAGGGACCAAGATAACCCTTAGCACTTCATACCTTACCTTAAGATACAATAAGCTCGTGATTTTGTTACCGGGTTTGTTTAAGAGGACAAGTAAGAAGAAAAAAACTATACATAGACAATAGTTCCTCATTTCGCCGTGTTCCAACTAACACTGGTAGCTTGATATCGTCGCGTTTAATGTTTTCTATCACAACCCAAGAAGCATCTTCACTTTTTACAACGTTTTTTCAACGGACAATCGAGTAATTTACGAGTATTTCAAATTAATTGATGTATTTATTGAACACCGTCTGGGGTATCTAACGTTGGTCTGAAGAATTGTTAATGAAATTACTAGCTATGCCCGCGGCTTCACCCGCGTAGATGTCGAAAAATATCATACGGGAACGTACTACCGGGATTAAAAGTACCCTATGTGTTAATCCAGGTTATAAACTATCTGTGTGGCAAATTTCATCCAAATCCGGTAAGCCGTTTTTGCGCCAAAAATATATACAGGGTTATTGGTAAAACACAAACAACCGCTTAAGGGGTCATTGTAGTCATCATTATGAACAACTTTTACTATGGGACCAACACTGAAATAGAGAAAAAAAATATCAGCTGTTCCCATTGATGCTTTTAATACATTAATGGCTGTTCCCTACATTTTGACGAGATATGCGAATATAAATGTAGATTTTTTTTCGCGATTTCATCGTTCAACAACCCTATACGTATATTGCAGAATACGAACACAATGCAATATTGCTCATTCCCCATAGCAAATACCGCGATAATTTTTATAGCCTTCAGACACACTAGACTTATAGGGAATATATCTTTCTGGTAGTATATGCGTGATGCTGGAACATATCGGACTTACAGATAAACAGGGAAAAATTTAAAAAACTATATTTTTGGCATCAGGCTCGTGCCCACACTACGTAGCAATTATTTTACCTATTTTTAATAATATTCAATGTACAGTTTTGACTTCGTTGCTATTAATATATGTATGCATATAATTATTATATAATTATATCTAACTTACTACCATTAAACGAGCAATTCTTATATAATATATAAGAATTGCTCGTTTAATGGTAGTAAGTTAGATATTTTAGATTATTTTAGATATGTTAGATTATATAGGTATATTTATATAATATATAAATATACCTATATAATCTGAATCTCGGAAACGATTTCGATGAATGTTGCAATTTAGGGGTTTACGGGGGTGGAAAATCGATCTTGCTAGGTCTCATCTGGGCAAAATCGTTTTCTTTATTTTCACAGCCGCAGGAATCTGACAAAACGTTGGTGTACCTGGACGATATGTTTATATTTTCACCCCGAGCAGAGCTCCGTTGACCAGCACGCGTAGCATGACCGCCATAGAAACGGGTTTTGTCGACGGAAGAATAGACAAAATGACAGATAAACAATCACAATCTGTCATGGTGGTCATGCTACCCGTGCAGATATTAAATAATGATTGCGAAAAGATTCCAGTTCGATGACACCTTTTTATTGATATTTATGAATGGAAGTTATTATGTTGTCACCAAAATGGCATTTGCTTGTTTGTATTTTTGATAATACAGTCACTTTGAGCGTGCAAGTCGTAAGATACACAATATAAAAGATTATCAGCCACATCACTATCACTACATATTATAAAACAAAGTCACTTCCCGCTGTCTGTCCCTATGTATGCTTAAATCTTTAAAACTACGCAACGGATTTTGATGTGGTTTTTTTTTTAATAGATAGAGTGATTCAAGAGGAAGGTTTATATGTATAATACATGCATAATATAGTAAGTTATAATTTATAAATTTATCACGCGGGAGAATCCGCTGTCGGAAGCTAGTGTAATATAAACCACACTCGGTCCCCGACCCACCTAGTCGCATCGCCCGCCTGCGTTGACTTTTTGTATTTTTGCTCGGCTCCAAAGCGTCATAGCGCCATATTAAATAGCCAATAGCCTTCCTCATGAATCACTCCGTCCATTGGTGAAAACCGTATGAAAATCCGTTTAGTAGTAAAAATGTAGTGATTCATAGAAGAAAGCAGAAAGAAAAATGTTTGTCTAGTCATCTCATCTACATAATATGACCATTGAAACGATACATGCTTAATAGATGTGGCATAATCATGGTATAATATGGATTAAAAGTGGTAATTGATTGTATTCTCCTTTAACTAATATTGATTTAACGTCTATGCCATTAGACACATTCCAAAAAAAAAAAAAAACGATTTTTCCACCTCAACAAATTCGAATACGGTTTGCTTTGTAAATAACAGTGACAGGAACTTTATCATCGTATCATCCACATAGGCTAAGTGAAAAAATATACATATTATTGAAGCTAACTCAAAAACTACCCAAGCAAAGTTAATACAATTTAGTTAATACAATTTAATTTATTTTACCACCTCTGGAGTATGCCTAACTTACCAAACAAAAAAAAAACATTCTAATTAATTCATAGTATTGGTGGAGAGAAATAAAAAAAAACATGCAGTCGAATTGAGGACCCTCTTTTTTGAAGTCGTTTAAAAATTAAAACACAACTACGACAAAATATCTTATAAAAAGGTATAAACAAGACATCACAATCCTTGATATGGCGTAAATCAATTACGTTTGACTCCGGATTTTTTAATTGGTTGGCTTTCAGTGTACATTATAATCAATAGACCAATAAGTAAATAATACTATGTAAATACAATTTTTTTTTTTTTATATCCCATAACTCTAGGATATGAATGAGACCATATCAAAGAATCAACTGGCGAATTTTTTTATTCAATTAATTCGACAATTCACGATTATTTAGGTAAAAAATCCTTAGGTGACATATTACTTAATTCAGACTATTTTTGTTCATAAAAAGAAAATATGTCAACGTCGCATTATCTTAGCTTTAAATATGAATAATTGGTTTGAATGAAAATGATTTACTCGTACTTATCAAATAAACTTAGATACACACGTCGAGAGTCTAGTGGTAAATTATCATAAAAAAAATAAAAAATAAAAATGCTAGTTGATTCTTTGACATGGTCTCATTAATAAATACCCTAGAGTTATGGGATATAAAAAAAAAACACCTTGTATCTTTGTATATCTTTGTTCTCTATACATATATCTTTGGACTGATCAAGTTAAAAAATAGTGACGTGCTCTAAGTCTTTGCAGAAGTAGTTTTTCGTTGACAGCTAATGCCATACGATTAACAGTTCATGTCATATACTTAGCTTCTTTAAACTGACTAGAAAACACTATTAGGGCATTTACTTGAAGGCCTAACGACGTGTACAGTTGCATTCCTGATCTAAATAAAACAAGCTTTTTTCTTAAAGCTGCGCTGCCTACAACTACAAACTAATCGATCTCGAAACGGTAATATCTATAATGTTGTCAATAGAACTTAAATTACTGGCATTAATAAATTACAAGCCAAAACTTACGTATTAATAAAAATCTGAGGTATACAGGTGGGAAATTTTAGGTTAAAAAACACATGCAAAATAAATCAGGACCTTACAAATAAAGACCTTAAAAATAAAAACCGAAAAATCATAAAGTTGGTACACTCACCGTCAAAACTATATAACACAAAACTTCAGCTAACTGCATTATCACAACACTGATACTTTTCTCTGCGATAGTACTAATACGAACGCTGCATGCGTCTGAGTCGAAAGCCCGTCAAAGAATGGCTGAACGACGTCGGATTACTGTTGAGTATCCTACCGTGACGAATTCAATAGAGTTAGTGACACCACTTTATTTTTTTTTTACCGATTTTGTTTTGGTTTAGACACAATAGTATGCTTTGTAACTATGAGGTAGTCTGTTAACTGAATTATGAGGTAGTTTGTTTGGTACAACGGTAACTATTTAGTGTTTATTTATGTGCTCACACTTTTCCATTGTACTTCTAGATTTTATCAATGACAGTTTAATGTAATGAGCATTTTCATGATGGTAATAGTGTTATTAATAAAAACATTATAAAAAAGCCAATACAGTTTAGTCTTAATATCATCGCCGTATCACCGCTAATAGAGTAGTATAGTATTGTTAAGTAATTTTTCACAAAATGCCGAGATAACTGGTTTTCGCTGTATAACGGCGATATAAATTTACTTTTAAATCTAGTTTCATATAGAAAAATAAGTAAGTAAATACACATTCTTCAGCAACCAGATTGTTGGTCAGGTCTTATGGTCCTTCGACATAAGCCGCTAGTGTCTTCTACTCATCTCTGTTACGAGTTACTCTTCTCCATCGTTTTCGAAAGTCATCTTCCCACCTCCTGATATGGCGTCTCTTTTATTCTAGGATACCATTCCATTATTAATAAACTCGTGACAACAAAAAAAAGATGAAAAAAATAATCAGTTGCTTTAAAAACCGATTCTCGAGGCATTTCTTTTTATTACACGTACGAGTACGAAAAGTCAAATATTACATATGTACCTACTAGGCTTGGAGTTCTTGCGTGGCCAAGGACTCCACGAAAACCCTCGAACTAGTGCAGTCGAGTTCATAAACAAAATGGTTCCTCTGAGATATATAAAAAAAAAATTTGGCTATTAATAAACTATAAGGAAATGTAAAGCACTGTTTTTGGAAAATACATATTGTCACATTATTAATCTACACTAATATTATCAAAGTGTCATTTTAAGTGTGTTACGCTATTATCCCTCAGGTTCTTCTTCTTTATTTTTATTATCTTAAAGGGTGGTCTTAATTACCACGCTTCTAGATGTTAGGTTAGTCCATAACTTTTAAAATGTTCCCTTTACTATTTCCCCTTTTTTATTTTACGATTATAATCAGTAATGACAGAATATAGTTATTAGCACGCAGATACACACTGTTCTCTTTTATCTTTTTGGTAATTTTTTTACTTGTAAAATATGTGAAAGATTAGAGTAGTAGGAAAAAGCCGTGATTTTATGTAAAAAATTGTATGAAACAAATTCAAAATATTTGTGTGTGTTTCAACAACTCTATATCATTCCTCATGAAATGGACGCATGCGCAACTCTCACATCGACTTTGTTTATTTATTATCTTTATAAACAATGTCTTTGAATGCAACGGTTCGATTGTAATAATTATGTTTTTCAATATCTTTGTTAGTCAACATTAATGTGTTATACTAGGTGACTTAATGATACGGATGCATTGTTACAGTTTTTTCTAATATTTAACATTATCCCTGTTTAATATTATCCCACTGCAGGGCAAACTCCTCTTCTCATACAGAGAAGGCACGAGCATTGATCACCACGCAATGTTCAAGACGGGTGGGTGATTTCAGACTTAATATTATAATAAAGAGGAAAGATTTATTTTTTTGTTTGTTTGTTTGTACCGAATAGGCTCCGAAACTACTGGTTATATTTCAAGAATTCTTTCAGTGTTAGATAGCACATTTATCGAGTAAGGCTATAGGCTATATATCATCACGCTAAGACCAATAAGAGCGAGGAACCAATGAAGAATGTTTCAAAATCGGGTTTTTTTTTTAGCGTTAGCCCAAAGTAACTAATCCACGCGGACGAAGTCGTGGGCAGAAGCTCTAGTATTATCTATAATTCTAGATTTCTTCACGATGTTTTTCATTCAACCGATGTTGGTAATGTCCAAGATAAGATCAGAAAGTATATCAATCTGCCTAGCATTTTCCCAACCATGTTGGGGTCGGCTACCAGTAATATATTATGTTCTTCTAAAATCATTGAAGTAACAGTTTTCAAATCGATCAGACCTGTGGAAGACGCTCACACCCATTCATCAACTAGAAAAGAGCTGATAATCTTCAAACGGCTAAACCGATTTCGATAACACATGTCTAAGAACCATCGCTAGAAATATTGCTTTCAAATAAAAAAAACCGCATTCAAATCGGTTCACCCGCTTAAGAGCTACGGTGCCACATACAGACACACACATATGAATGAATGAATAAAATGCACCGACCCCAGCGTGGTTTAACCAGACCCGATAAATCCAATTAACCCCGAGATTTGCACTAGCCCCTGGAGCCTCATGCTTCATGGAGCTACAGAGGCCATTGCATATCAAGAAGTAGACCGGGGGTAATGGTAGGGGAGACGTGCCCTTAGGATAAGGAAGGATTTGCGAGCCGTACCGGATATGCATCCCTGAGCAGGCAATGGAATAGTGGAGAGACGGGTGATATTTATCTATGGATGGGGCATCTTTTTGTGCTTGCTCTTTGCTATTTCCAATGTCTTCGTCTAAAGTTCTCGCTGCTAACCTCGCTGCTGTTTCGTGTAAACCTCGCTAGCGGTCTTCTTAATCTTATCTCGGTGTTCAGGCGTGCCCATCCAAAAATGATTTCCTTGTCGAAGTAAGTCATATCATATTTTAGATTGTCATTTCATGTGTAAATAGGCCGGCTAGCTTTCTTGGATTTACTTTTGTACTGCATGTAACGGGTGTGGTTTGCGGCGCCTGTGAACATGTAGATAGCATATCCTGTGATTCTTGTAACCAAGTGGGTCACTGTTTTTCCGTCTTAAGAAATCGACACGTGTTTCGCCTTTCAACGAGGCATCCTCAGGATGACGATTGACTTGTTGCGAACTCGGACACGAAGTGTTGCTACGACACGAGCCGAACGCAAAGTCTCATGTATCTTTTGTTTGGTTTATTTCCCTAGCGTGGTTAGTCAAGTCTCTCATGATGACTCTCTCCGCCAGGATGGTCCAAGGTAATTGTACTTTTATCCCTTTAGCACCAACAATACAGCCTACATTATGATTGATCATAATTAGTGTCTTAAATATATTTATTTATTTACATAATTCACGCCTTGTTTCCCCGAATGGTTAGGTAGAGGTGTATCCATAGTATTTATTTATTTATTCTTCAGAAAGCTTACAGTCTAATAGTTATATGTAAATAATGTACAATAATTAGGGCTTACAGATACCAAATATTTACCAGCTTACACAAATTAAAAACGATGTGCTTTATTTTTTTGTAATTCGATGTTTATAGTTTTCCAGTGGAACTTCGTGGAACATTTCCGACGTTTGGCTCCCAAACTGGAGCGAACGGGCTGGGGCTGCCTTGAAGCGAACGAACGAACGAACCACTGACTCACGAACGGACGCGACGCCACGACGCCGACGCGACGAAGTTCTCACCGGAATACTATACCTCAAGTTAACAAAAAAAATACACACTTGAAATGTAATAAAAAAATTAAATCGAAATCAATAAATAAAAAAACACAAATTTTTCTAAAAGATAAAACTTAAAATTAAAAATATATCTACGAAGTTATTCATTATTATATTATGACATATTTTATTAATTCTGCTAAAACAAAACAAAGAAAAATCATTATAACATCCCTCCAGTGTATCCCCTGAAGCCAGGCAGGCAGGTTTCTGGGATCATAACAATGTGGTATCTTTATGTATGTTACTGCGTGTACATAAAAAATAAAATAAATAAATAAATAACCAATAGCATTTTCTCAATTTGAGTACTTCTCCATCTATGTAAAACATTTAGAACTAAGAACTTTCTGTGCAACCCACGTGGACACACTCACTCCGTCAGTAGTTCGGTAAGTTTTTCCTAGATGGCGCTAATTCCTATGAAATACAATTTTGGATGGCGTTATACTCATTGCCTTCTGCGGTAAATAATTTAAAGTTCTTATGATCTACGTTTTCAAAATAATTGCCTTATGTTTTGCGGGATTTTTGAGTTACCGGGATTGGGAATTATAAATTTGATAGGTATTGAAATCTACTAATTAACACGGTACGGCGGTGGTTTCATGTGCATTTTTGTGTTGATTTCGCTTTTTTAAGATTAGTCTATAAAAATAATCTCAGGATCATCGAGTATCAACTATCAACCCATGAAATAAAAGAAAAGTGGCATGTATGTAATAATTATAATAAATAAAAAATCAAGTCAGTGGCATGAAAAATTTATTTGATTTTCTTTTAATTACATTATGTATTACGATATGCTAAAATAAATACAGAAATTGTTCGGATAACTTTATCTTATTTATAATTATGTCCATTTAAATAATTACGAATAATTATAATTAATTCAATAATACACGGTTAAGCTTCTAAACCTAGTTATTTATTTACAATTTAATTAATAAATTAGAGTAAAATTATGGTGATTTTTAATTAATGGAAAAAATGTTGGCTGAACACACGTTTTATTTAAGTATTGCCGTATATTTTGACAGATTTTTGTCCAAACTGGACACTAATTTTAAAGAGGTTCAGTAAGCCATGTTTGGGTTCAATAAAGTTTATTATTATTTTCGTGTTTAATATAATAATGAGCAATAAGTGACATTCTGTATAATATGACTGTTCTTGACAAAACATGTCATATATTTTGTCACCTTAAATGTGACTCGATTTTGATAGTAATTGGCTAATCTTATTCAATTGATGGAATGCCAAAAAAGTCAGAATAAAGTCGATTCAAAATGACTATAGTTCTGTTACAAATCATTATTACTTATTTATATGAAATCGACAATTCAAAGAAAAAATTAAGTGATCCAAAACTTTGATATGTAATCATTATTTGCCTTCAAAATGTGAATTTACAATATATTTTTTTATCTTAATAAATATTTGAAATGAAAGTCACACAATGGAAGATTAATTCGATAAGACTCGATACAATACAAAACCTATAGTCGAACGACCCGTATCGACAAAACTATTTTTATATTACAATAAGAAGACGAAATATTTTTGATACTGGTTCTGTTGTGAATAACACTGAATTTTGGGCATGAAATTACAAAAATAGGTAATTTACTACCATAAAATACAATATTAATATCCAGAGACATTAAATTATTACTTGTTCATATCCAGTGTTTTACAATTATACACTGAAATGTTTATAAAGACATGAACACTTGTGCTAATTCTTGAGGATTGTGTACCTCAAAGTTTGATACTCAAGGGGCCTATTTCACGATGTCCGAATAGCCACTACTTACCGAATAAATTCAAAAATGGAACACAATTTGTTTGAAATTATATGCCAAGTAAGTTAATAGGAACTTGATAGTAGGTGATGAAACAAGCCCAAGGCCTATTTCACGACGTCCGAAATAGGCCGTCGGACGGACACATTTTCAATTCAGTAGTGGCTAGATGATGTAGCCACTACTTACCGAATAAATTCAAAAATGGAACTGAATTTGTTTGAAATAGATAATTTCAAACAAGTATAGGCAGATAGGCAGTCGCTCCATGTAAAATACTGGTATTCAGCTGCATCCGGTTAGACTGGAAGCCGACCCCAAGATAGTTGGGAAAAAGGCTAGGATGATTGATTGATTGATTGAGATAATTTCAAACAAATTCTGTTCCATTTTTGTTAATAGGAACTTAATCGTAGGTGGTGAAACAGGCCCTAAGTGTTTTTTCAAGTCTACGTTTGAACGTTTAAAAAATAACTGTCACTAAAAGTCATGACCAAAATAATAATGACTTCAGTGAATTAAATCATTCTAAATGTAGATCAACAGCAACGCATTTATTTTGTAACAGGAGTTTAATCTGTTTAAAGACTTTCATTTTACGTTAGTCCATAGTTCCATTTTAGTCCTAAAATCAAGTGTTTTCCACAACATATCATCAAAATTTAAACTATCTTAAGTTCTAAGTCGACGGCGGAAGAGTCATTTGAACGCAAGGTCACCGATGCCGTACCAACGTCGGTCACTGTAGCACAATGAAATATTAAATAAATACTGGCTGAAATTCTTAGTGGTTTTAGAAATAGCTGCACTTATTCTGTAGAAGTTGTAAAATCAATGAGCAAAAAGAACTAGAAAATTGTGTGGCATTAAACAAGAACAAGAAGCTTTTTTTCCGAGAGTTGATAGTGACAGAACACGTCAAAGTAACTAAAATTCGTATTGAATGACTTCATAAATAAATACTTCATCAACGTTTTGTTAGAGAAAATTTATCTTCCAACAGTGTAGTTTAAGCAAAGTAGACAAAATATAAGTATTTGTTTTTAAAAAGCTTGAGTAATTTCATGGCGGTTGCTACTAATGAGTGGGAGAATAGGCATTTACAGACTAGAGAATATCGATCCAACATTCGTTTAACTACATATCTTCTTTTATCAATCGTTAATAATTCTCGTAAAGAGCAAGGTTCTAGAACCGCCAAAATTTCAGCGTGTACAAACAATAGAAGTATAGTGAAAGGCACGATAAGTGTATATACAATGCTACGTGGCGTTGGTTCGGCGGTGCTAGCAGTCGACCCTATGTTTGAAGACATAGTGCGTAAGCGAGAACAAAGGGCTAAAGATGGACACATTTCAGATATCAATATAGACAATTTTGCTAACAAAGTTTTGGAAGGAGTAGGATTAAAGATGGTAGATGATATGGTTAGGAAGAAAGTGAACACTGAGATGACGGGTCATAAAGCTGGAAGAAAAAGAGACACTTTACCGACCCCACATAGATTGTGATAGGAACAGAAGAATGATGAGGTACTGGAAGATGAATTGTGTCCAACATCAGCTTAAATGTGTAACAGGCTGTAAACTTGCAATGAATAAAAGTATATATGCAAAATCGTTCATAAAAGAGCTAATTTGGCCAGACTCTCTCAACTTTATGCAATAAAATTAGAATAGATAGATCATCAAAGGCAAACCTACATGGGCACTTATGAAACATCAGAAGCTACGTGTATGGTTCCAATTGGTCGTTTCCTATGGAAAAAAGCCGGCAAGAACCTCCAAGGTTACTCTTTTACTATACGTACATCTAATCTATTGTCAATTTGGTATGGCGTATAAAAAAAATAGATTTAAACATGTGTACTTAGTTACCATTATTAGTATTTAAAATAATATAACATCACGCCTTGTTTCCTCGAAGGTTTGGACAGAGGAGTACCTGTAGTAGGTTAGTATTAACATTGGAGACAAGTGAACATAGCAAGGAGTAGATACAATAGTAATGAATTTGGCTGTCATCCATCTCATACAATAATAAGGCTTAGATTGTAGACTCATAAAATATTGGGTCGACTGCGTCATTCAGTGATATGTGATCATAATATTGCGTGCTTAATATAATGATATGTATTGCATAACCGTTTCGCTTTGACTTTAAATTGAGCGAAATTGAAATATAAAATAATATGTACCTTGTTTATACGAGGCTTGCCGCGTAACTTAAAGTACTGTGAAGTGCCTGCAATAATAGTAACACAAGTTATAGTAATAAACATGTAATATTCAATTTAATTTCAGATTTGGCATCAGTCGATAAGAATTCATATGATGAAAATAACGCAGTAAATGGTGAAGACATTAATTGAATTGCAAGAATTAAAGTAGAAGGAATACATATGAGTAACAATGACATTGAGAAATGTCATTCACAATCAAGACAACCTTCAAAGTCACTCAAAATATAGTATGTAATGAGTTTTCATCTAGTAACCTCATATAAACAAGGCATTGAATTTTAAACAATCGCCAGAATAATCAAATACAAAATAATTTTTACAAAATTGTAGAATAATTATAATTTTTTTTCGTTGAAGTCTATCAAAGACTCAGAAGACTAACTTAGAGAAAACTTCATTCAAAGCAAGCTATTTAATATAAAAATAAAAAAATATTTACAAAATAATCGCTAAACCTATCGTGTGGAACATAGCGTCGCGTGATTCGTACCATTTATTCTACAAAACGACTATCTTTTAATATATTTGGATAAAATTCTCGAATTATAAATATACATCAAGACGTATCTACAAGAAGATACTGGAAGGACCCTGTTTAAGTCTAGAAGACCTAAAGACCGATTCGGTCTCACCACTGAGCGAGGTATAAGAAAATTAAGTCTTGGTAACAAAGATTGCAATATTTTTCTATAAAGTACTTACGATCATCTACGTAAGAATTTGTACCAAGTTTGGGAAGTCAAAAATAATATAAAAGTTAAGTTCACTGAGTGGCTTCAGCAGTATGATAGTGTGATGGATGGTAACGCCAAACCTGGGGAGGGGAGTACTCGACCGGAACCTCTTGAGCCGCCCCTCCAGCGCCCCACATGAGCACCGTCTGGCGCGGCATCTCAGTGGCTTGCGGCTGCTGCATCCGCTCCTGCTCCGAGTTGCTCGACCCCGCAGGACTTGGTCCCGGCACTACGGAAGGCGACCTCCTCTCCTGTCCCGT
The DNA here is from genome assembly GCA_948150665.1 of Conistra vaccinii. Classification (NCBI taxonomy): domain Eukaryota; kingdom Metazoa; phylum Arthropoda; class Insecta; order Lepidoptera; family Noctuidae; genus Conistra; species Conistra vaccinii. The sequence goes on along the minus strand of OX411338.1, from coordinate 16,926,389 downwards.
CACTGGACTCATATACCTCCCACTACTGTCCACATAGGTATACTCTCTCGAAGGTGGTCGATGATACGTTGGCGCCACTTCGTACCCAGGCGGAGGCGCTGGTTCAAGGAAGCCATTCGGCGCGTAAGGAGTGTAATGATAAGATAGAGGTTTATATTGATGGAAGAGATTATCTGCTGTTAAGAATCTGTCGTCTAGAGGTGGCGGGGCGTAGTGTAAGGTTGGTGCTGGAGGGTACTCTCCGTAAGGAGCTGTGTAGGCGCCATTTAAATTCGTGTACGCTGCCGCTACTGCGTCCGCTGCTAAGTAATCCACTGGAGGTGGCGCAGGAGTGGTGGGGACTCTTCTCTTATTCCTGCAAGTTGATAGGAAGTCCCGCAGTTGTGTTTTGTATCTCCTCGCTGTTCTTGGAGGTGTGGTGACGTTGGTCTCGCAGCCAGACAGCTGTTCCGACTCTGAGAAGTAGAGGCTTGTTAGGCCAGTGTCGAGATAGCTAACTTTGAAGTCCATCGTTCTTTTCCCGAGTAGGTCTCTGCCTTCTTCTTCCCTGAAATTGATAAAAAAAAACTTTAAATTGTGTGGTGTACAAACAAATAAATAAACTGGTGACTGCCAAATAGTCTCGAGAATTTTTCATCATAATGTAAAGAAGCAGTTCTTAGTAAACTTACATGAGCGGTCGATGCGTGCTGATTACAAAATCTGGTTTAGAATTCTTGTAGACTAGTCTGGAAGAGGTCTGTAGCCACTGCCACTGGCCATCCTTTGTTTGGAAGCGGTAAGCGATCATTCCGGAAGCACCTGTTTTCAATACTGTAATAAAAATTGTTCAATTAGGATGTAAAACTGAAATACTTGATCAAATGCAATGGTATTACTTACTAGGTTTGTAATTGACGAGGATTTCCGATCTTGATAAAAACTCATTAAGGATCGTTATTTTGCTATGCTTGAGGAAAGTAATGTAGCATTGAAATACACTCGAGAGCAATGAATCCGGGTCACTTAAAGAATGTTAAAAATCTCGGAAACTAAAAATGATAGGTTAATGCAATAAATTGTATTTAATAGACAATGTAATACTCCTTAAATGAAGGTATTAAAACTTCTTAGTTATTGTAAAGTTATATCATAAAAAAATCAAATTTGAAAAAGGGCCACTTTCGAAGATGGAACTACTTGGGTGCTCTCGAGTGTATTTCAGCAAGGTAGAAGACCAACCTTTGACTTTGTTTAAGGATATTTGAAAGTATTATTGAGGTATCTAAAAATAAAATACTTACATTCTTGATGTGCGCTGGCGACATAGGCCAGATCGTCGTAATGTACAAGATCATAGCCACCCATATTCGCCAGCTCAGCATCTGTGTAACCTAGCAGCATTTTACCCCTGTAACAAAGAAACCGTTGATCAATAATTCGTTGTATTCAAAAAACCTGAGCATTCAACTGGACTCTACAATCAGGTCCCGTTTCCACAACGGGGAGGTCAAAAGTAAGGCCTTATTCAAAAGGCAATTTTGCCCAAAATCTTTGAATCGTTTCTAAATTGAATAGAAAATGATGGTTTCAAGTGGGTACGCCACTTCTTTGATGATTGAACTACTAAGGCAAAATCGTCGAAAAAATTTGTAGCTTTTATTTAACATTATCATTTAGAAAACTAGAATTAAATTAATGAAAACAAAACCAATAGTCTCCTAAACTAAAATCCAGTACAGTATGTGTTTTCCATTTTTTTTGTAGTTGAACCTGTCGAACTGATGACATGTTTGTAGTGTAATGATCAATCCAATTAATATAATATGCTTTAACATGGAAGAATATTTGAACTCACGATTTCCTTAACCTTAGATATAAAGCCATTGTCTAAAAATCTATTTTTTGTTATAGCCTTGCGGCATTCCCATTAATTAAGCCAACCATTGTTCAAGCATTATTCCAGTGTCAATTACCAATTTATTATGGTTTATAAAATACTTCTGATCACTGATGATCTTTTATTGTTACTGTTTTTGTTAAAACTATCGTTTCCAAGACCTCGTGGTAGCTTTTAGTTTTAACTATTAATTATAGCGAACGAGGTATTGTATTGTATGTCCTAAGTTTATTTAGAGCCTATTTTGTAATCACCTATTTGCTTTTTAATTATAGATTAATGTTGTCACACTTAACGTGAAATTACACCACAGTCTTCGTCGGAATTTCTTTCTCTTTATGGTTGTGTGTCATAACAATGTTGACATTACTATTTTTAGCTACAAAGTAAAGGTTTTTTGGAAAAAGAGAAAGTTTGCCCGTCATCAGGCTCGACAAGTTGGCTAGATACAGTATTGCCAGTCCTGTCACTGCCTGTCTGAGTTTTGTATTGTCTGGCCTCCATCCCTCAGCCATCAGTGTTTCAACACCCACCAGCACCACGTACGGTGATTGGGACATTTGGGAAAAAAAAAAACTATGTATTTTAGTGTATAACAGTTTAGGCTTGATGCTTGTGCATGAATTAAGCTATTGGACGCAGCTAATAGTCACGAGTTCACGACAGATTATAGTGACTGATGCTGTATCTATAATTATTAATAATAAATAGTCGTACAGTAATGTTCGCGGAGCTCGTGGCTAAGTAATAACAGCCGCACGGGTCGACCCATCGAGTTAAGCTACGCTTGCCGGGGTTGGTGGATCGGTGACCATGTTTAGGTACATACCGAGACTCCTCCGTGCCTCGGAAAGGTCACGGCTGTCATTCGTGGATCTTTGACAGTCGTTACGAATCGTCAGAAGCCCGAAAGTCTGACACTAGTCCTACCAAGGGGTATCGTATTACCCAGTTACGGGTTGTGGAGGTCGGATAGGCAATCGCGCCATGTAATATACTGGTATTCAGCTGCATCCTAACCGGATGCCGACTGACTGGATGACTGGAAGCCGAACCCAACATAGTTGGGAAAAGTCTAGGCAGATTGAGCCATGCTGTAACGGTACACCCAAACACAGCGTCTGACACGTTATTGTAGACTAAATTAGTCTTAAGTCACGTCCGATAATGTATTTCTAACATATTATTCTGTTTTATATGAACAGTTTTTCCTTACCGTTGATCCATAGAGACTAGAGACAGGTCGAGCTTGTGTTTGCTCTTGAACATGACTTCCTTCTGAGGGATCTCGAGAAGGCTGGGAGGGCCGAAAGGCGCACAAATTGCGAATAGTGCTAGTGGTGGCTCTTCTGTTTTCTTGTTCTGCCCGTGGAGGACTTTGATGCGGCCTCGGATGTCAAGCCTCTGTGGATTTACAAAAAGCAGTTGTAAGTTGAGCAAAATTAGCATAATTGATTAAGATTGTTTACCCTTCTGAATCATTCAGCACTGATTAAATTAAAGTATAGACTCAACAATAAAACAAATAATTAAGTCACGCGATGGGTTTTCTATTATATTTTAAAGATACCTTTTCTTTTATGAAAGTTTTAAAGTCACAACAATGTCGTTTGTTTTATATAGCCATAAATGAATAGTAATCCTTTTTAGCTTTATTTTTGGAGGTTACGGAAAAAATGTATAAACAGGGTGCCCGGTAATTCTTTCTTTTTTTTTTTTTCGAGAACGGCATGTGCTAGCGACATGGCTAGAACCAAAAATTCTAATATATGGCATCCACCAATTCGCACTGGTTTACACCTGGCGTGGTGGATTTCAGGTGGATTATAGCTCGCTCCCTCTTACAGAGAGGAGGGCTGTCCCAGCAGTGGGAACATTATAAGCTAATTATTATTATTATGCTTGAAATGGCTTATAAAAAAGGCCTATCAAAAACCACGTCTTTTTCTAATCGACCTCAAAACAGAAAAGATTTACTAAGAATTCAACAAGAACTCACCAAGAACCCAGAAGTATTATCAAGCAAACATCTAAATCTGACAGTGAAACTCCTTTCTAAGAGATGCGCCCTTTCCGGCCTTAGGACGTCCTGCAGCGTCAGGTTGCTGACTTCTGGAGGCAGGAAGGAGTTCCACAGGATCTGACGCTGCAACTCCTCCCGGTCTTCGGAGTGAACGAGCTCGTAAACTGACTGGTGGACTATGTCCGACTGGAAATAGAAAATTATAATTTTTTTGTTAGGGTTAAAGTTAACGTCAGTTCTTTCATTTTCAAATAATTCCAGCTTCATCGGCACTCAATGGATAATATCCATTGAGTTCCAATGAAACTGGAATAAAATTAACAGAGCACTATTTTTATACGCATTTAACTATAATATTACAGGATGTTGATTTAGTCATCTAGATCCGTAAAAGGGGTGATTCTACCGGTCATACTGAACAACTTTCGCTATGAATCTCAGACTGATTCGTAAAAAAAATGTTTTTAGACATGCATCAAAATAGTCTATCTACAGTTGCAAAGGAATTTGTCCTTTTTTTCCCCGAGTTGGATAAGAGTTTCAAAGCGAAAGTGTTGTTTGTTGTATGACGTAGAATCACCCCCTTGACGGATGCAGGTGACTAAATCGCCACCCTGTAGGTATACAAGAAACACAATTTGACATTTATTTCATTTATTACTGGGAGTAAAGCCGCACTGACACGATGCAAGTTTCTTGCCCGTGGCATACAATAAAATTGAAGCCACAATGAACTTGCATTTTCTAAACACTGTTTAGACGGTGCAACTTTTATTGTTCCATCAAGTTGTAGTATGCCACAGGCAATTAAATAACACTGTAAATCAAGCTTAAAAATCTTATTCAATTGAAACGATCACTATTAAAATCTGTTAATACGAGCTGTAAATCCATACGTATGTAGTCTAAACACATGTAATGATGAAGAAAAAAACATTGAGCAAATTAAATCTCAATACTTGTAATGGGCCCCTAATAAGATTCAATAAACCAAAAGATAACAAGATAATTAGTTAACAAATACACGCTCAACAATAGCAAAAAGAGCAAGTCACAATCAAACCGTAAATCAATAAACCACAGCAAGTGAGCCCTAGAAATCGATTCGAAGCTCAATCATTAAAGAATCATCTGTAACGAAGATGGACGTGTTAATTCCGGACCTATGACAAGCTAATGACTACCTTAACCACCTAAAAATACGTTCTAAAATTATTTAAATGCTTTTCTAATTTATTTTACCACACGTCACATAACAATAGACCGTATAAATAGTGTAGATAATGCAACAGCATATGATGCTAGTACAAAACTAATTGATAATCAATGGGGTTACCCAAGGCACGAACTTCGGCCCCCTCTAAACATATAAATGAATTTGTAAAATATGTATAGGGCTGGTATGAGTAACAACATATTGCGTTGGCATTAAACGTCAAAAGATGATTTGTTGGGTAATTGCTTTTTGTTCTCATTGGGTTGGGGGGTTGCTATGGGACGGAATCATGTTTTGTTGATATACCTTTGTTTTGGCAATTTTTCGTCGTGGTTTTGTATTGATGGATTACATCATTTTTATGTTCGTTTTCGAAAATATAGCTGTAATTTGTCTCTAGTTTTGTATGGGGGAGATATAAAGTTTTGATTAACTGTGACTTAACTTTAGGGTCCCATTTTTTATCGTGATGAAGCATTTTGATTGAATCACGATGATTGTTTGTGAAATTTTAAAACCATTCGCTATGTTATAGTTATAACTCACACGAATTCTAACCTCCTTAAGCAATACGCACCTACCAATTTAAAAAACTTAAACGGCTTCAAAACTAAACCATCTATTGCAGTTAAATTCATAATTAAGCATAATTGTTGTTCTCTGAAAGACCAAGACATTCCCAAATCTAACTTAAAACAAAAGACAGTCAGTCCCCAAAGTAAAAAAGATACTCAATCCAAGCCGAAACAAGAACGAAAAACTCAAACAGTATAAATTAAAACGTGGAATAAAATGATCTTGGTGGCAGTCGGAGCCATTTACGATGAAGCTCAGACCATTAGCGATCGATACTGCCCGGCACCCACCTGGCGCGGATTGAAGTTAATGGTGCTATTCAGAACACCCCTCCGAATAAAGATGCATTCGGATTTCGAGTTTCTATTTCAAATTGTTTAATGGGAAAGTGTACTTTGGAATTATTGGGTTTGCAGCTTTGGTATGACTGTGGTCCTGGCTCTACAAAATAGGTAACTATTGGCCGATCCAGTATCTTGGCACATAATGAAGCAAATCGGATAGACGCTTAATAAAAATAGAAGCTTCTTCAGGGTTCAAGCAGACCTATAGCAACTGGGAACACAAAGATTTAAGTTTTATCTTTATGTTGTTGCATGACATAATATAGCTGATATTTGTATCCTACGCATTTTTCATGGCAACAAACACAAATTCGCATTGCTCTGCGTATATTCTTATGCTTTCGCCTCATTTAGATTTTCTAAGTTCACAATCAATACAAATTTCTTTATTACGTCCTACAAAACAGTTCCCACTTAATTTCTAACCACCTCAACCTTATCCACTGCCGAATTTTCACCTAAAATTGTATGCTAATAATCTGATTTAATGTCCACAGTTATATTTACACTGGCAATCTTTACAGCGTATAATCGCCCTCATTTAAGCGTGGCTTGCTTTGCCACGTGCCACCATGCCACCATGCCAGGAAGTGGCAAGTACCAGGACCGATTTAATGATTTATAAATCGATTTGTTTTAATCGCGACCCACCCTACGCACTCTGATAGGCATGGATTAACTTGGTAGATGTGGAAGTAGGTAGAAAACTGAGATTTTGTGTAACATTGTGATTTGACCAGCTTATGCATTGATTTGTGCCATGGCAAAAAAAAAATCGTCTATGATTTGTGCTAGTTAAGGAATTGGACTATGTTGGGGTAGGTTTCCAGTCTACCTGAGTACCAGTATTTTGCATAGATAGATTGCCGAATGAGCCGTTTCATATAAGTTTAAATGATTGATTTTTTCATGTTCCTAACAAACGTGGCATGAACAGTGTCATAGGAATATCAGTTGAAGTAATTTAGCAGCAATATTCGGAGATAGAAATGGCAGAAAGCTCTAAGATCCTCTCAAACCACTAATTCGATTGCCCGCTAACGCCTACTTAGAGTCTATTATAGTTCTATAAGTAAGTAGGTATAAAATCCGCAATACAATTACTACTGTTCAACTAATCCACTCTGCCCAATAATCTTTGCCCTACTAAAGTAACTCAGGTAACCGAATTACTCGCTCGCTTTGAGCATAAACAAAACAAAGAGGAGAATGGGGGGGGTTGGACGTAAAATTTATACGCATACGATCACTGCCAACTGAAAGTTTTATAGCGGGGGTCGAAAGGGGGTCGAAAACCGGGGTTTTTACATTCTAATAGCAATATTTCATCGGGGACTTTATTAACTGTAATGCAGAGGGCATTTGTTAACGAGCAATTTTAATACGCAACGCAGTTTTTTTTTTTTTTTTTTGGTTTCCGTGGTTATGTTAATTTTTTTGTGGTGCTTTGAAAGATATTGGGATATGAAAATGATTTATTTTTGTGTGTGGATGTAACATGAGTTAATGCTTGAGGAAAACTTAGAATGTGGAGGAAGCTATTAAATTATGGAGATACATAGCTTTTGAAACGTTTTGTCAGTCATTTTATAAATATGGGGGTTTGAACTACCCGTTGAATTACCTTATTTGGTAAATGCAATAAAACAATAATACTTAAATGTACCTACCTACATACGAAAACGTTCAAGGACCTTACAAAGGATCTTTGTTGTTTGTTGTTGGTTTTTGCTCATAAATAGATATTTGTCACACCAATTCGCTTCGTATATATTTGACAATAAATCCGATTCACACATACATAATTCCTTCTTACCGGATAGCCGGATAGTCTGTAAAAAGCTCCTAAATAAATGAAATTTTAATGAGTGCAACTTAATTTTTTAGTACCAATAATTTTTTTGAAAGTGTTACTACATTAATAGGTGCAGTACCTACTCACATAGCAACACATTTAAACAGCATTCTCAAGGGGAGGCGCTTAAATAATTCACACCGCATTTACTTAGTCCCCCAAAAAGTACTAAAACGTGAAAATATGTAAATACCCCAGAGATTACAAAGCCATTCGTTGAAATTCCGATAAAAAGTGCCACTGATAACACCACGGTGGCACTAACAGCACTAAGCTTACTTATCGCGGGTTAATTAATATTTTTATAGTACACTTTTATATTTATGAATAATTAAATTTTGGTCCAAGCCTTATCTTATTCTGGCTAAGTGATTAATAAGGTTAATGCGGCCTTTCATAAGGAAAATAGGGTAATTTTTATATGGAAATAATGTAATTAATTAAAGTGAATTTGTGGGTAAAAATTGTCGTGTTATTGGACGAGGAAAATTTTGTTTTTCGCGTGTTGTGTTAACGCTGTTAAATATTTAAAAGTTTAGAACACAATTAAACCAACCAATCGTTTGTTAGTGCCAACTTAATTATATTCCGGCCAGGCAGCGAGAGAATATGACAGAAAGAAAGAAAGAAAGAAAAGAAAGAAAATACATTTATTTAGCACAGATAGCATTTTTTTTTTTTTTTTGGTATCAGTCATAGCCTAGTGGTGTGACAGTCAGACTGCCAAGTCATAGGTCTCGAGTTCGAACCCAAGGCACGCACCTCTGATTTTTCGGATTCATGTGCGTATTGTATAATTATCACTTGCTTCAAAAACGGTGAAGGAAAACAGCGTGACGAAATGCCTGAGAGATATTTCTCGACGGCATGTGAAGCTAAGTTAGAGACCCATGGGTGGGTTTAAATCTCTGACACCTGGTTAGCCAGTGGCGTATTTACCCTAGGGCCAAAAGGGCCATGGCCCGGGGCGGTAGGCTGCGAGGGGCGGAGCAGCCCGAGTCAGGGTGCCCCAAGTCCCAAGCTCGCTTCGCTCGCTCTTGCATCCAAAGTTTTCCTAGTAACAGTAGTAACATTGCTTTTTGTCCATACACAAAATGTTTTATTGCGCTAACACTCAACCAAAACACCAAATGACAATGCAATGCTTTTTTTCTTTTACGTGGGAAATTATGGAATAACTTCTGCTCTGGGCGGCGCGGGAGGGCGTGTCAGACTCTTACTGACTAAAACCCACCCGTGTTCCTTCAGTTGCCTGTGTGTTGCCAGGGGCCACGGTATTCCTTTCGGACTTTCCCGCGACCCTGGCCGGCATCGGCCCTAGCGGACCCCGTCAGTTGTACTGACATTTCTTTAAGGCGCGCGTGGAACAAAACGCGCCGTCGAGCCGGGCCTGTCCCTTAACGGCAGCGACCATTGCTCACCGTCCGCAAGCCCGCGCCTGCGGTGGCCGGAAATCGGCTATGGATTCCCGACGCCCAGGGCGTCTCCAGCAGCGACTAGGGGCATGAGGGCTCCTAATTTGCCTCTCCCTGGGCCGTACCATGGCCTGGACCAGGGCCGGACGCGAGAGGTCACCGCTACCAATCGCCTCCGCGAGGACACGGCGGTGCTCCGCCCTAGCCGAGCAGGCCTCCACCGTATGCTCCACCGTGTCCTCCGGGCGATCCACACAATGGTGACACCTGGGCGTTTCTTCCCTTCTTATCTGGAACAGGAACCTCCCAGCCCCAGCCCGCTCCAGTCTGGGAGCCAAACGTCGGAAATGCTCCACGAAGTACCACCGGTTGTCGAAGACGAGTCCCAAGTACTTCATCGTCAACTCGACGCCGATGTGAACCCCTCCTACCGTTATTTGGGAACCCGACGGTGGCGTGTTCCGAGGACCATAAAAACACATGGCCTCGGAAATGTGCAGGGCTACCTCGAGTCTCAATTGCCGGATCTTATCGACGATTGTCGCTACCCCGTGTGATGCAAGTTCGGCCTCCGCCTGGTGTGACCTCCCCTGCGCCAGGACCAACGAGTCGTCAGCGTAGCAAACCACGCTGACGCCGCTAGCAGGTCGGCGCGCAGCACCCAGTCGTATCCGACATCCCACAGATGCGCCCCAGGACCGATCCCTGTGGGACAACGCAAGACATATGTCGCCGGTTCCATTTTCCCTCGTGACTGAGGTAGATGACAGCGCTGTCCGTCAAATAGGCCTCGTCCACACGACAGAGGTACGTCGGCATCTGGTGATATCGGAGTGCCTCACTGATGCAACTCCAGGGCAGGATATTGAAGGTATTGGCGATGTCTAGAGACACTGCCAAAACCACCCCACCTCTGGCCACAGCATTTCCTGTCTGCCGCGTTGTCCACCGTAGACCTTCCCCTGCGGAAACCAAACTGGCTCACCGCCATAATTTATAGGGCGGCAAACTTTATAGGCCCAGGGCGCTGAATCTTAAAATACGCCACTGTGGTTAGCCACTAACCACACGAAAAGAAGAAGAAGCGAGAGAATGTATTTCTGACACCTAATACATAAGATGAAAAACGTAAAACACGTATTCTTTTGTACTCAGCTCACAGGAGTCAGGAACGCATTTTCTCATCGGCCGGAGCGTAACGATTTATTTTCTGAAATTAACTGGTAAAGAAAATAAATCATTTACTTACTTATAGCTAGGTATTTAATTTTTTTTTTTTTTGTATCATGTTCATGACCTCCATTCCTCTTAGTGGCAAACGAGAACACGGCAGGCCCAGAAGGAGATGGCGCGATGAGCTAGAGTCCTTCAACAAAGTTTCTTAGTCGCCTACTTCGCATTTGCTTAGCTTTCTTTCAAATATTTTTACTCGACTGCCCCAGGAGGAGGGTTATGTTTTTCGAGAGTACGTATGCATGTCTATTTCTTTGGCATGCTCTGTAGCCTAAACGGCTTAATGGATTTTAACATATGAGGTTTTTCTATTTTTAGAGGAGCTCGTGGCTAAGTAATAACAATAGCACTGGTCGATCCATCAGGTTAAGCTACGCTTGCCGGGGTTGGTCAGTGGATGGGTGACCATCTTTACATACCGAGACTCCTCCGTGCCTCGGAAAGCACGTTAAGCCGTTGGTCCCGGCTGTCATTTGTGGATCTTTGACAGTCGTTACGAGTCGTCAAAAGCCCGAAAGTCTGACACCAGTCTTACCAAGGGGTATCGTATTACCCAGTTACTGGGTTGTGGAGGTCAGATAGGCAGTCGCTCCATGTAAAATATTGGTATTCAGCTGCATCCGGTTAGACTGGAAGCCGACCCCTAGATAGTTGGGAAAAAAGGCTAGGAAGATTGATTGAGGTTTTTCTATTTTCAGTTAGATATGTGTTTTTACAATTGGGTTTTTTGTTTTTTTTAATAATTTCTTTTCTCCTAAAAGTCCCAGCGTGATATGAAATAGCCGATAGACAAATGCAAAAATATTTTTTCGTATCCGACTGGTAGCTCCAGAGATTAGCGCGTACTAACAAACATAAAACAAACTCTTCAGCTTTATTGTATATTAGTAGTAGGTATAGATAAGTTGAACATACCTGGTGGAAGCCTAAGTAACTCTCGATGCTGTGTGTGGCGAAGAAGACCTCTCCCTCACACGTTAGTATCATCAGGAAACCGTTGAGTGCCTGGAATAGAATAAAACAATAGTAAGAATAAAGTTATAAATACAATTTAATACAACGTTATTTTTTGTTTATACTAAACCTCTTAAGGGGTCATTTTACTTATCATTATGAACAACTTTTATATGGGACCAAAGCTGAAATTGCGAAAAAAAATCGGCTGTTCCTTAAATTTATGTTCGCATGTCTCGTCAAAATGTAGGGCACCGCTGATTTTATTTTTATAAATAATTATATTTATACGTGTAGGTCTATTTAATATCTAGTTTTAAGACTTTGCTTCATATTTATTTCCTCTTCTTGATCTCACACACTATTGTCTACATTTCTTTTTCATTTCTCCTTTCGCAGGTCTGCTAGAAGAAATAAGCAGTACCTTAATACTGTTGTATCTATATGTATTTTTCTGTTTGTACATAACTAATAAAATAAAATAAGAATACAAGAGACCACAAACTGGATCGCATCTATGAGCCAATTTAAAAACGAATTGACCTAGACGAATTTTAGAAACTCCTATGAAGGTTACAGTACCATCACACTTTTAGCATTAGGTACGCTTTAACACTATCCAAAATTTTGGATAATGTAGGTCTAGTAGACTGCATAATGCATTATGATCTTGAATAGATTGTCGACCAGAATTTGCAGTAAATTCCAAGGGAAGGGAACATGGCGACAGGTCACAGGAACAACTTGTGATCCACGGATGCCCCTCAAGTTAAAGGGGAAAATCTACAAGTCCGTGATAAGGCCTGTCGTACTGTTTGAATCGGAATGTTGGGCTGTGAACAAGACGGATGAAAACGTGCATGTAGCGGAGATGAAAATGTTGAGATAGATGTGTGGAGTGACGAAAATGGATAAAGTAAGAAATGAGTATATAAGGGGAAGTTTAAAAGTGGCGCTAGTGACAGAAAAGTTGAAAGGAAATCGTTTGGCCTGGTATGGGCATGTGATGAGGAGAGAGCAAACGCTTGTGACTAAAAGAGTTATGAATATAAATGTTGATGGATGGAGCGGGAGAGGAAGGCCAAAGAAAAGATGGATGGATCTTGTGAGGAATGATATGAAAGGGAAAGGAGTGATTGATAGCGGGCCGGTTGACAGGGGAGAGTGGAAAAGGAAAACGTGTTACGCTGACCCCAAGTAACATGGGACAATGATGATGACCATGTACCGTAGTCAACTAAATGAAAGCAATACATTCCACCCTGCATTAGGCATCGCATATAAAAACAGCATAGAAATGCCAAATTATTCAATAATTCTTTCAAAACCCATACACAGAAAAAACTTTCCCAACTCCATCAAAAGCAAATAAACTAAACCGAACTTTCCCGAAGCCGATCTACGATTTCAAACAAAAAACAAGTAGCTAAAGTTTTTCGGACTCAAACCGGGTCTGACGTGGGGGACCGAAATTATTCTGTCGTTGACAATAAAGACTTTGCCAAGTTTTTCGTCGGGTTTCGTAGTTATTTCCTCGGCCAGACACAAGGCTGAGTTACGAGCCAAGTTGGACGGAGAAATGTGGGGGCGCGTTTCCATTGAGTTAATAGCGTTGATGGAGGATGTGTTTTGTTTTTCGGTAACTACGTGGATTGGACTGATCACGTCACAGCAATATTGTAGAAGGATTCAAAGGATATCTTTGACCAACAGGTAGATATAATAAAGGGTTGAGTGATGGTTAAATTGATAAAATAATGTCGTCCCGAAAATGTAAGAAAAGTGATATTTAAAGATATTAAAAAAAAAATATCGTCAATTATCGAATCAATGTCATCCATTTTTTCATCAACACAAGAGCACGAAAACACGCAGAGACAAAGCACATTAAAACCCCAACAAAAAATATGTCAATTTTTTTTTTTTTTTTTGTTTGGCTCATCAACACTTGAATACAACGATACAAATATGAGATCATCCAATAAACTTATAGACTAGTGTACAAATTTCTTACAGGTAAGCACATCATGCATTACGTATGCTGTTGATTGATATTGAGCGCCTACTTAAAATTAGATAAGTTCCCTAGCTAGAATAACCTATTACCTGACGCTTGAAGGGACAGTTAACTTTATTCCTCCGTTATGGGCTTTAATTATCCGTTATGACATGCTATGGAATAAACGTTATTCGATTCTTTATCTGAGGATTGAAAAATCGGCCCTTAGTATGATAATTGTATTTAAAAATAAGTTATTAAGTACGACTTTATGTAAGTTATTGTTAATACAGATTTTGAATTAAAACAAAAAAAATTAAAGGAACCTCAACGAAAAAAAAAAGAAAGTCAATAAGGAATGGTAATAATGGACTGGAAATATTCCGTATCGTCATAATAAATCGTATCGCATAACAATGGAAACTCACAAAGCTAACTAGAGATCGTAAAATAAGCACATAGGTACTGATTATTTATAGCATCGATACTTCCTATTGATTTATTCTGTTACAGACTAACTATTCATAATTTATAACTGTGTCATGTCGTCTCTACTGAGTCTTGTTACTGCAAATAGGTACCTACTGCAGAATTAAAAAAACGAAGTTCTAAGCGTTTATCTGCCGATAAACTGTCCTGCAGTTTGGCAGAATCATTGTGAAATACCCATTGTGTAACTTTTTTGAAATAAATAATTAAAAAAAAAAAAAAAAAAAATTGTGTAGGATGATATAATATTGTGTTTGAATAGAACTTTTGATTCTAAAGAGAGCTCTCATTCTCGTATACGTAGGTACTTTAACAATTCATGTGAAATGTGACTGCTACTGTTGTAAGACATAACGATGAACAAAATTATACGAAACTAGAATACGGGAAAAATACCTACATGTTTAGCGATATTTTCAAAACTTTACGTGAGACTAAGGATTATGAAAAAGTAAATGAATCCTTTAAGTCGAAATTATAATAAGCGCGTCTACCACTTTTGGTTGTGGATATGACCAATAGGCCAACGGCAGTGAAGTCTATTTTGTAACCGACTTCCAATGTCCACCATTTTTTCAGTGACTTGTGAACCGATTTTAAAATGTCTTTTTTGTTTGAAAGGGTATATGGTGATGCCATGTAAATTGTATTAATTTTGCTTGGATTTTTTGAGTTACCTTTGTTAATGCGTATTTTTCCCACTTAATCTATGATGGATGTTAATAATTATGATACGTTCCTGTCACTGTTATTTTCATAGCAGGTATTGGTATTCGAATTTATGTGGAGTAGCTAAACCAAAACTAAAAAATGAAAAATAAAAACTTTTTACAAAAAAAACGTTTTTTATTTTCGTTAAAAAAAATTCGTTGAAAACGTTTGCCTCAATGATAGAAGAAAATGTAGAAGAAAGACTTCTACATTTTCTTCTATCATTATCATCATCTTCCTGCTCTCTGTGCCAGTAACACCTGCACAGAACTTGCACCTTTGCGAAGCCAATGCTAAGGCCAGATATCCGAACGTGAACGAGACCGATCGCTGTGGTTAGGAGCCGGGTTACGCTGTCGATGTGGCTGAAGTCGAAACTCATAAAATTTAGAATCAACATTATCACAAAGAATAAACAAAATCATTATGTGTCATTCAATCATTAATTTATTTCAGCCGAAAGAAGTCCACTGCCTAAGACACGTACAAATTATGTTAAAAAGAATGTTACCCATGAAGGAGTAAAATTTTATAATTTTACATTTCTATATAAAAAATATAAACTTTTTCAGCGGTTTTAAATCAAAACTATCAAAATAAATCATTGAAACTACTCACTAACAATGTTACTAGCCTACTACTCGTAGTAGAGAATAAAACCGTTGAACGTGTAATCCAACCAATTTAAAAACAGAAATAATTTTAAGCCTAATGTACACTTGTTTATATTTTTTTTGAAAAAAGTAATTAAAACCTACGAGTATACAGGGCTCCCAACCATCGCCGCATTTCTGTGCGTCTCGCAGTCCAGCGGATTCTATGGTATTCGATGATAGAATTATTATGTTTACCAGTACACAAGTCAACAAAGAATACTACACAGTAACCAATTTTCTTCCATAAACAATATTGCATAGCATAAATCGAAAAAGTTAATAAAATTGAAAAACTTCAGCTTTGTTCAAGGTTCTGTTATTCTGTAACCTTGGGGTCGAAGGTTAGAAGGTAATATTTTAATGTTATGATAATGGAAAATAGTTAGTGGCAGCCCTGGAGTCAATATTTGTTTTTATCATAGATATCGTAATGTATGATATTTATTATATACATACATAAACATAATATTATCACGATTCATCATCATCATCGTTTTGCGTGGATGTGACGCATATTTTCCCCCAAATTGTTTTTTCTTTCTTTGCCTCATGTTTACCGCAAATAAACGTATTTTCTTTCTTTCTTTTTTTTCTTATCACGCCATGTTTCTCCGAAGGGTTAAGCAGGGGTGTATAGGAGGTACACCCACATTTCACCGGTTATGTTTAAGTCCAATTTGTGATGTTGCCAACTTTATAGTACACTACCAACTTTTAGGATAATATACAACGTTATTTTTTATTCATTACAAACCTCTTAAGGGGTCATTGTACTCATCATTATGAACAACTTTTACTATGGGACCAAAGCTGAAATCGCGAAAAAAAAATCAGCTGTTCCATACATTTATGTTCGCATATCTCGTCAAAATGTATGGAACAGCTGATTACTTTTTCGCGATTTCAGCGAGTTCAGAGGTTTGTAATGAATAAAAAATAACGTTGTATGTATATATTATCCAGACGGTATTTCGGCCACCGCCGCCAATCTCAACGGGAACTAGCCTTCGACCCAGGATATATAGTGCACAAGTGTGGGCGCAGACATAGGTGCACTGTCTTCCCTCACTCTCATAGTCCGATGGGACGGCAATCCGACATGACCAGAGAGAGATCGGGCGCAGGACCAACGGCTTAACGTGCGCACCGAGACACGGGGGTCCACACCGCCAACTTCCAAACTCCGGGCAGTAACTACGAAATTCCTAATGGAAAAACCCAATAACACTTTGCCCGACCCGGGAACCGAACCTAGGACCCCACGCTCAGCAGTTGCACTTGCGACCCCGAGACCAACGGGGCCGTTAAAACCTGCGGGGTTAGTTTAGGATAAAAGAAGGTAAACTTACTTGTAAGAACATCTCTCCATCTGGCATGGCGTGGTCGTATGGTGAGTGTTCTCTCCTGTGTCCGTGAATATCTTCTTTTTCTTTGTGCATGACCACTGGAACAATACAGATAAACAGTTTTAAATACTCGTACTTGATGACACACGATACATGAATGAGAAATACAAAAAGTTAGGCAGGGTGAGTACAAGGAAGGAGATAAAGGAGGGATGAGGAACAGGGTGTAAAGTTCACTCATCCTTTATAGAAAAAGGAGGGTCCTCCAACCAGATGGGTGTCGTGTCTGGCGGGCAACTGCCCAACGATTAATGTCGGGGAAGTTATAATATGCTGTTCGCGCGGTAAACTCTACTTTCGCGATACAGGATTTCTGTGACGTCAGGATTTTGTGTGATGTGGCGATGTAGATGCCGTCACAAACATTTCGCTAGTAATGTATAAGTCCGATTTAATAGGGGGCGAGGCTATTGCCATAAACCGGATACAGATCCAGAGCTACTGAGAAATTTGAATAACCCAATAGAACCCAGGACCGCATTATTGTGACCACTAAACCAATTAATGCGACAGTCACAAACAAAATAAATGATTATTCTATTAAAAGATTCTGTATTTCCCGCATCCAGCGGATTTCTGCGGTCTTCACAAGGTCATCGGTCCATCTTGTGGAAGGCCTATGTTCAGCAGTGGACGATTTTTGGCTGAAATGAGGATGATGATGATTATTGAAAAAAAAAACATAACTATCAGACACTACATGGTCCTCATATGGCCTGACCAAGATTATGTCTGGACTTTAAAAGAGACATTTGAGTTTGTTTCGGCCTTTCTTTTCAGAGTAGTCAGATAGGAGACGCCGAACTCAACACTAGCAATTTTTTTTTTAAATAATAATTATGATGTGTAAAAGTGATTCTAATATCCTATTTACAGAATAAACAATTTCATTTCATTTAAGGGGGATGCGCTAAGGTAGCCCTCTAAAAACAATTTTTCTTTCGTTTTCTGCAATTTGCAGCTCAGTGTCAGGTTGTATGTTGATTAAAATATGATTGGCGACCGTAACAAATATGGCTTTACAGAATTATAATCATTAGAATTAGCTATACAACTCCTTAAGTTAGCAAAAGTGTCAAATGAATGAATGATTTCATGAATTAGTCATTCAATACAGTTACATGAACTTAGAGAGTTGTATTGATGACTTTTATGATTATAATTCTATGATACGGCCGCGAATCATATTTAGATCAAACAACCTGATACTGACCTGCAAATTGCAAAAAACGTAAGATAATTTGAATATCGCGGGCTACCTTGGCGCATCTCCCTTAAGTAATTCTTCTGTGCTCCTTCTGAAAGACAAATTGAATCACCCCCTACTTCTTTTATTCAAAACAGCACTTTATTTTCCTCTTATCAGCGTAGATATTTATAATAATCGTAATTAAAATTTTATATAATTACAATTTAAACGTTATCTTTATCTCTGCCACCTTTAAGTGTTAATTGCCACCGCATTCTTAAATATCAAGTGTTGTACTTTGTAAATATCACGTCGTATTTTGTTCAGTAATTAAAAATAATAATAATTATTATGTTTTTAATTACTGGTTATAGGGACATTAGTTGGGACGCTGTGTTGGCACCTGCGTTCAACGAGAAATGATAATATCTGGGATGTAAAATGAAATCGTAACAAAACAAATAAAAATATAAGAAATAGATATTTTTATTATTCAGTTTTATTTAACCCCTCCTCTTTAATCCAGTTTATTTATTTTTTGGTTTTACGCACATGTCTGATATACAAGAGGCTTATGGTTTGCCAAAAAGTGTAAAAATGCGATAAAAAAAAATCGAAATCGAATTGATTTCGAAAATCGGTGTCTTATATTTTGAATTTTCGTTTTTTGCCACCGACTTCCGATATTATTATTAAGTTATTTTTCACTTTGTAGTGTTTTTTTGGAAGTCGTTTGTGACCAACGAAGCAGTCGAGGAGTACAAAATATCAATAACTAAAAAAAAAAAATACCTACCTACAGTGTCCCCTAATACATCCCCCCCTTATTACTAACATACATTAGTCGTTTTGCAAGAGCGGGACAAAATCGGGAGCAAATATAATGTGCTTGTCAATAAAATTATTGTAATATTATACGCAGCACAATTTGCGTGAGTAAACGAGGGGGCGTGGTCTGCGCGACAAATCAGAGAGATTGTACCTACAGGGGGATGCTGGGCGAGGGTTGTTTTATATTTTATGTGTTTTGTTAGGGGAAAATAAGCTTTGTTATTGTACCTAATATTTTGAATGAACGGTAGACCATGTATTTATTTAATCTTTTGGTACGCAGCGTGTCTCGAAAAGCACGTTAAGCTGTTGGTCCCGGCTGTCATTCGTAGATCTTTGACAGTCGTTACGGGTCGTCAGAATCCCGAAAGTCTGACAACCAGTCTTACCAAAGGGTTATCGTATTACCCGGTTACTGAGTTGTGGACGTGAGATGGGCAGTCGCTCCATGTAAAATACTGGTATTCAGCTGCATCCGGTTAGACTGGAAGCCGACCCCAATATAGTTGGGAAAAAGCTAGACAGATTGGATTGGCTAAAATTTACCTGAAAAATACAGCCAGGCTTGTAATTTCGTCTTAGTCATAAAATAGTGAAGTCTGATTAACGTTTAACCGAAGGTCACTTGGAGTATGCTTGAAAACAAAATTAAAATAATGGCTGTTCAAAAATCAACCTCACTTCAATTAACTATAATTTTCAATAACTTTTTACCCGACTGCCCCAGAAGGAGGGTAATGTTTTTCGAGAGTATGTATGTATGTATGTATGTCTATTTCTTTGGCACGCTCTGTAGCCTAAACGGCTTGATGGATTTTAACATATGAGGTGTCGTTAGATTCGTCTTAATCGTAGAAGTGACATAGGCTATTAATATTTATGTATTGCATCTGCAAATACAAAATAAAATCTGTCAAGTGCGAGTCGGACTCGCACACGAAGGGTTCCATACCATGTGGTACAAGATTTAACACTATGAATTTTTGTAATACTTTCGTAAAGGTAACAACAGAGGCGCTATAAAAAAACAAAGATTTGTAAAGAAATTGTCTAATTTTAATGAGAAAATGTTGTTGTGTTAAAATATAGGTTAACTTAATATTTTTCTCTTAAAATATTTTAAGAGAAAAATATTAAGTTAACTTTATCCAGTAACATGCATTAACTAAAGTCAAAGTTATTTATTTGCTACTAACATAGTATTAGTTGGTATAAATAGGTATATATGGTAGTTAAGCAGGTAGATATGTAGGGTAGGTAGGGTAGGTTAGGTACCTACCTACCCTGGTAAGAAGGGTAGGGTAGGTACGTAGGGTAGGTAATTAGGTGGAAATAGGTAATTAGGAAAGGTAGATGCGCCGTAGATAAGTACTTAGTGCTAACCGTGCGAAGCCAGGCCGGGTAAAGCTAGTTACTTATAAATAAAAGGATTTCTCTTGCTACATCAGACTATATTGTACAAAATAGAATGTAAGTAGTACGCCAAATTTTAATTATAACTCTGCGTTTGCACTGGTGAAACATTCACAACAAAACATGTTGGAATCTCTATTTTCTGTCAATTTTTCATACAATGTTTGACAGGAACTAGAGATTTCAACATGTTTTGTCGTGATGTTTCGCCAGTGCAAACGCACGGGTCAATACAGGTATTTATTTACGTTATTTTTGATAGTCATACAGAAATCTATTATTTTTTACTTATTATTTTTACGCATCCCATCGGACTATGAGAGTGAGGGAAGAGAGAGTGCACTCGTGTCTGCGCACACACTTGTGCACTATAATATCTCCCGCGCCGAAGGCCAGTCTCCGTTGAGATTGGCCGCCATGACCGAATATTTTTACACCAATAATTTTTCTCAATATGAAATTGTATCCACAACGGTTTAAGCTAGGTAACTGAATAGTACACTGTATGTGCCAGCATTCATTTCAATGTTACTGAATATATTGTCTATTGGAGTGTAGTTTTAACACGAGGTACACACATCAACACCGTCTAGGGATACTTTGAAAAAATTCGATAAAGTTCTTAAACTCAAAAAATACTGGCCGGTTTTAAAATCTTGTGAAGAAAGTTTATTTTGTAGACCTTTTTGGATGATCGAAATTTAAATGATCGAAATAGTATATGCTGCCATGATAGTAGGTACTTACTGATTCCATGTCATTACTCCGACTATTAAATAGTTATCTGTGGAATTTATATCGCATAATATTAGCATGAAATACAAAATTATTACTTTAAGTTGCAGAAAATCGCCCATATTATATAAAATACGTTATGAATCGGCGTTTTTAGTATTTGTTGATTATAAACAGTATAT
The DNA here is from genome assembly GCA_948150665.1 of Conistra vaccinii. NCBI lineage: Eukaryota > Metazoa > Arthropoda > Insecta > Lepidoptera > Noctuidae > Conistra > Conistra vaccinii. The sequence continues at coordinate 16,905,283 of OX411338.1, read as the reverse complement.
GTTACATGATACACACAAGTTTCAAATTCCTAATTTGTTTAGTTGTTGAGATAGAGCTCGTACAAAAATGGTCTAAAACAGACAACTTCTACGGCCCCCTAATTCATCATTTTTGAAGATAAAAACAAATAAAAATTATATTTATTCTCTACTCGATAAGCTCTAGAAAATGATACCCCACATGCCAGGGTCAGATAATTTTTTTTTCAAAATTTAATTTTATTGTATGGCGACCCCCCTTTATTTTTTAATTTTATTATTTGTTGCTCTTGCGGCAATAGAAATGCTCAATCTGTAAAATTTTCAACTGCCTACCTATTACGGTTCATGAGATAGAGCTCGCTGACAGACAGACGGACAGCGGAGGCTTATGAATAGGGTTCCGTTTGTCACCCTTCGGGTACGGAACCCTAAAAAGGAAGGGAAAAGTATTCTAAAAATAAATTACAACAATATTGGTATCAAATAAAAGCTGGTAATGAGTCAATTTCAAATTAAGATATATTAAAATAGAACTAAAAAACTTGAAATAAAGACAATTATTCAAAAAACAAAAAACCCGACTAAAAAAACACTTAACTGAAAAGAGAAAAACAAGCATTATAATCTATAGAATTTTGGTATCGCAGGCGGGAACAATAATAATTTAACAATAATAACCGGAAATATGGTGTAACTTTTGTTTGTGGGGGCCTGCGATACCAAAATTCTATAGATTATAATGCTTGTTTTTCTCTTTTCAGTTAAGTGTTTTTGCAGTCGGGTTTTTTGTTTTTTGAATAATTTTTTCTGCATTTATTCTGCAATTTTTTGCATACAATTCAAAGCCTAATATGTATTTCAGGAGTCGTTGATCCGCAAATAAATAAATTTACTTCGTGTGAATTGTCTACAGAAAAAATAATTATTAAAAGTGACGATTCGCCCGTTACGGATGAGTAAATTCGTGCGAATCGTGTATATATAAAAGTGAGAATAAAATCTTGAAATTATATTGTTTTTGTCTGTCGCTACAGTACTTAGTAACATATGTTTACAACCATGTAGGTACAGTCAACAAAATACGTAATTTTTTTTACTGTTAATGTTCTGGTAACGTCTTGTTTACGTACTCATAGTCGATGAAGATATTTTTATTTCAGTAGCAGAAGTCACTTGTTTAACGACAGATCAAATCTTACAAGTAGGTACAAGTTCTATAAACTTAAATATTCACATTTAGTACCTACTTCAAAAAATGGCATCCTCAATTAAAATTGGTATTTTCCGTTGACTTTACGAGGTAATTTAAATAGAACACTTGTTCAAAAACGTATTTTACAACATTTTTAGTCATTGGTTGTAAAAATGGGTTTTAAAATATTTTTAGTAGCAGTGAAATAATGTCGTTGAATTAAAAAGTACGTGATAAGGACTTTAAGTATCAAGGAGTACTAAAAATAATAGGTTTCGTGCTAGTGCATTTTTTGAGAAAAAAATTACTATAGGCAAAGTTTCTCAAAGATTTTTCCTTGGTCAAGAAAATGTTTCCTAAGTATTAAGAAACTCAATTTCCTGAGTTCCAAAAGAGTCAGCTGCGTTGCTAACTTGAACCTTTTTGCATTGCTGTTACCTAGGTATATTTTTATTTTTTTTATTTGAACACATAATGTTTTATTTACATCATCGGAACCTAACATAACATTACATAACATAACACAACCTCTTTTTATTTCAGGTCGTTTTCTCAGTTCTTAGTGCATATATATTTTTACCATTCCAGGTTGCCGTCTTGTGCTGACATTTTGTAAACTGTACACTTTTGATGACAATCAAAATGATGGTGTCTGACTGATAATCCTACACGATTTAAGCCGGCTGCTACCTTAAAAGGTCTCGTCCGAGGTAAGACTACCATGATTGTCGTTTTATAGAAAAAAATTATCATTAATTATTTCTTCTTTCATCTTCTTCTAAACAAAGCCCAGTCTGGGTCGCAAGGCTAAAAAAAGTTTGAGAACCATTCCATAACAGTTCAATGCGAAAGGTCAACCTGTTCTAATTGCATATAACATTTGATCGCATCGTTAATGATATGGTTTCAATGATTGTTAGTGAGTTCTTGGTAAGTATCGGATGTGACGCTGTAATAGTATGTTAGTCTATATTATTGGCGGTACGTCTAAGGCCGTAATGTTTCCAGGAGAGAGTTGATTCTTAGAATAAATAATCAGCCTATAATGTTCCCAATGCTGGGGTACAGGCCTCCTCTCGGTGAGAAGGAGTGGGCCGTTACAGTTTTTAGAGCCGGGCTGATGAAATAATTTACACAAAGTAAAGAACCTCTCAGGGTTCCTGCTCTCGATCTCGCAGGAATGGTCAGAATCGACGAATAAAATTACTTAATATCTATCACAATCGATCTGTAAAAACGAATACAAAACTGCCTTATTTTTTTCTGATTTTGTTGCTTATTCTTAATTATAAAAAAAAAATATAAGATCCTCGCAAGAAACAATTTTATTTGTAGGTAGTGTTTGCAAAACCTTATTTTTAGTTTGAGTGTATATACGTCCGGGGAAAATGTTCTTTTTGGGAGCTTTTAAATTAAAACACCCTATTTTTGGAAGATTTGATAAAGGTGCTTGCATTGAAAAACATTGTTAAACACTACTGTATTAACCACCTCAAAACCCATAATACACCTAATATAAAATAAATAATAATTCTCACGACAATGGCGTTGTCACCGACAAACGGTACGGTACACTTTACGACCAGCCTGGCCAATTACTGCCTGGGAGACACCATGTGGAAGCCAGTGATGTGATACTATCGATAGATTTATGTCGATAGATCATAGTTTATCGACGTCCGTTTCAATTCGCTGGAAGTTATTATGATCGTGTTTGGGTTTTGTGGTTTGTGTTTTGTTTTGTGTTACAAGTACACACGGCTACAATACATAATATCAAGCTATTCATTCCCAGTTGCTGATGATCACGCATTGTATACATAGGATTTCCGTACAATTTGAGGTCAGCTTATACTGGAAATGTATAGCTTGATATATAGACCTGTGTAATTACAATATTTCGTATGTGTATTTAGATATAGCGGTAAAAATGTTATAATGCTGTTACTAAACTGCAACTCTATACCTATTTTGCTTTTTCTGACCCGTTGTTATAAAAAGCAATTCAGTATTCAAGTTATGATGATTAACAGTAACGTAATTTTTGAAGTGAAACTTGTGTGGCTCGATTCAATAATTGGACAAGAATTGAGAGTGAAATTTCAAAGACGCGTCATGTATAAGCACAGTTCGTTTCAAGAAAGAGAAGAAAGATATAACTCTCTCTGTCTATCACATTCAATCTCTGTTATTCGTATTTTTTTTTGAAGTTTCACTTCTATCACGTGTGCCTACGGTGCTGGACGCGAAAGAAAGAAAGAAAATACGTTTATTAGCGGTAAACATGACGCATAAAAAGAACACAAAATAAAAAAAATAAACAAGTTGAGGGAAAATATGCGCAATTTTTTCTTGTGTTTCTACTGTTAATGTATTTAGATAATAAATTGTAATATTTAATCTATTAGACAACAAAGTCAGCATTTTATAGGCAGTTAATTTACTCAGTTAAATGTTTTAGTATAATAGCTGCAGTATAATAGCAGATACTGATCCATAAAAGATAGCTGGCCTTTTATTAATTGAAACAATACAAACAACAACGTTTACCGATATAATAGCTGATGACTTGACCACAACAGACAAACAATAAAATATTTAACACAACATTTTATTGTTTTCAGTAATTGACATATTAAAAGCAATATAAAATTAAAGTATCAAGGTCATCATCACAATTATTTTCGAACCAATTCTTATGAACAAACTACTCATTTAAATAAATATAACTACATTTCAATACCTCACATAATTATTTAAACACCGCAACATTAAGCCGAACTCTCTTTATAAAAACAATCGCAATTATTTCACACAACAGCCTTCATTACTTTTCTTTGCACAACATTTTAACTTTTTAATAAAAAAAAAGGCAAAGTTATTGTTTTGCGGCTCACAGATCAAGATAGCGCTGGCCGGCAATCGAATGGATTTACCGATTTATCGATAATGTCCGTGGGTACGTCACTAATCGAATGCGCGGTGGTTTATCACCCTCTATAATCGTCATTACACTATCGGGGGTTTCTTTTTTTTGTTTTTGTTATAAATTGAAAACGAAAATTGATGACAGTAGCTGTTGCTTTTGCGAAACTCGTTAATTTTGTATTTTAGCACTTTATAGATACGACGGATAATAAATACATAGTATTTCTATTTTTTTTATGTGGGTTGAAGGGTGTTTTTAGCAATTAAGCTGCAACATAGCTTATCAGTCTGTAATGTGCCCACTGCTGGGACAGAGGCCTCCTCTCTGTGAGAGGGAGTGGGCTGGGATCTACGACGCGGACCCAGTGCGTGTAAGGTCTTCGACATGCTGGTTTCGTGACGATGTTTTCCTTCACTGTTTGAAGAGCAGTGGTGATGAAATAATATACACAAATTAAAATGCATGCCTGGGTTTGAACCAACGACCTACAACTCTCAAGTCGCGGTTGTTTCCACTGAGCCACCGCTCCTACAGCTATAACATGATGTCGATAAAACAATTTTCTGACCGTCTACAGATAATTAGCTTTTGTTAGCAATGCTATCTGATTAATGCATCTAAATAAATCAAAATTGCAGAATATTCAATAAATATATCGGATTACCGACTTAGAGCGAATTTCACCACAGAAATTAAACGCGTTCAGCACATCTAAACCATGTTCAAGAGCTGTCAGTGTCAAAATTGTTATGAAATGTTGACACTGACAGCTCTTGAACGGGGTTTTGTGCTGATCGCGTTTAGTTTCATTGGTGAAATCCGTACCTATACTTAGTGTTCTTCATAATAGATTTCCAACAAAAACTCTTGCACTTTTTAAATCATACCTCGAAGTCTGCTTACCCCGGAATAAGAAGTTACAACTATCATTTCACTGCCATATTAGATTTATTATTAGAAAAAACAAATAATGTACGGAAACGCAACGGTCTTATTATAAAAAACGTCGCGTGCGCACAATTTGTCATACGTTTTCATTAGTCGCATTATTTTACATGATTTACGGTATATGGATATCAATGCTTAATTAATTATAAGCTGTTTTTTTAGATTACTAGCTGCGTCCCGCGGTTTTACACGCAAAAGTCTCGATCTCGTGGGAATATCGAGATAAAAAGTATACTATGTCCTAAGGTAGGTCATGGTCTATCCATGTGCCAAATTTCATTCAATTCTGTTCAGCCGTTTTAGCGTGAAAGCTTAACAAACAAATAAACAAACAAACAAACGCACTTTCGCATCTATAATATTAGTTAGGATTCTAAGTTTCTGGCACCACAAATCACTAAATGCGTTTCTATTCTATTCTATTTTTATTTATGGCAATCGGGCCGTTGTCGACAAACATTCTGCCAATGTCAGATGTAGTCACACGTGAGGAAAAAAAAAAGTTATTTATACTAAATGCGTTTAGAACAAAACATTATGTTAAAACGTCACTCTGTCTTAGTTACCATCAAATAATTGACAGGAACAGTTAACAAAACTGCTAGAGAATATATTATGTTATTTAATTACACATTAAAGATTTTTTTGATGAAAAAACCTTTAATTAAATGTCGCTTTTTATAGGTGAATTGTATTTAATTTGTTATCATAGTTGAATTTTCCATGTTAAATAAAATTTTAGTTTTGTTACTAAAATATTATTTCATTTTGATAAACACTACAAACAAACTTATATGACTTTTTAATTAAGTCTTCAAGCAAATACTATGCATCCAAGAATTTTTACCATAAGCATGAATATTCATTCGAACGCAAAGGTGCAAGGCAAATGTGTTCACAGCTGATTACCATAAGGGAGATAGCGTTATGTTATTGTAAATGTAATTGCGTATGCCATCTTTATTATTGCGATTTTAGGCATGTACTTGTTGTATTATGGTAAATTATGTACGGGGAGTGGTTAGAAATATGATGTGTCAGCTGCTGCTAGAGAAACGCATTTTTTTTCTAAAGTAGGTTTGTGCAGGAGTGTGCCAGTACTATGAAGTTAAAGAAATTACTTTATTAATCTCGCATGCATGAATCTTATTTATAATTTTACGTCAACAATTTTTTTAAATATTTTGTGTTTACTAAGGGCGAATTTCATCAATGACATTATTCAGCACACCGTTCAAGAGCAGCTGTCAATATTCCCCAATAGTGATGGAACTGACAGCTCTTAATTAAACACGGTTTAGATGTGCTGATCGCGTTTAGTGAAATTGGTGAAATTCGCCTTAAAAGATCTCAGGTGATTGTTCCCAATCAACCAATCTATCCTCAATTATTCTGTATTCATGTTTATGTGTTGGAAAAAAAAACATTTTCGTGAAAATAACTTAAGTCGCAATGGGCCGGCCATATTAGCTGTATAACCGATGCTCGTTGGGGTAAACGTGTTCTTGAGTGGAGACCGCGAATCGGCAAACGTAAGGTAGGACGCCCTCAGGCAGGTGGAGCGAAGATCTTCGCAGGGTGTCTGGTAGCAGCTGGATGAGAGTTGACGAGAATCGAGCTGAATGGTAAGCAATTGGAGATGGAGAGGCCTATATACAGAAGTGGACTTCTGTAAGCTGATGCTGAACGTTCAAGTACTTGGATTAAGCAGGTTTTGTCATATTCATCAAAATAAAAGTTGCCTGTCAAGTGAGGTAATGGATATTTGAGTCACTTCCAGTAAGTTCATGTTCGTGAACGGGCGCCATCAGTTGAGACTGGTCATCTCTTTTCTGCCAAGTCTTATTCTTATTTATAATCTTATATTTTGAATTGTTTTTTTTTACATTGTTCTCACATAAAGAAGCAACAAGAATAATGTACCCAGGATTTGAATATCTATATTTAAAAGAGTGTCCTGGGAGTTTCTTGCCCGTTCTTCTCCACAGAGATCTACGTTTTAGAATGGGCAACTAGCTTCAACTTTCTGACTAACTGACCTACTCTTTGACAATTCAAAATTGCCTGTACCTAAATGGTTTAATTGAAATTAATGGTTTGAGTTTGAGTTAAAGATCTGGCATTTGTTCCAAAATTAAGGTTATTTAAAAACACTAAACATCCAGATACAAAATTAGTTCACTTTAAACTTAAACAACGAATATTTTGTCAAAGCAAAAGGTATGTTAATTTTGAACTAACAATGGTTGGGTTACAGTGACCATAACAAGCGGTTCGTGTTAAACCACCATAAACTTACGTTAAAGTTAACCGGATCAAGAGCGGTTTGCGTTACATTATAGCCTTGTACGTGAATTTAGAACTTAGGTTTACAATATTTTTGTGTGGCTTAAGCTAAATTTTTGATTTAGTGTTTTAAATACATAGAAAAATAAAGGTTTTAATTAGGAAGTAAAGTAATAAAAACGAGCCAAGTGCCGTATTAAGATCGAGCACTGCGAGCTCCTGAAAAATACTTGTTTATTGTATGGGGACGCCCGTTAATTATGAACTATTTATTCAATTTTTATTTTTTGTTGTTATAGTGGCAATAGAAATACACAATCTGTCAAAATTCCAACTCTCGAAGTATTACGATTCATGAGATACAGCCCGCTGACAGACAGACGGACGGACAGTGGAGGTTTTAGGGTACCAAACAGAACTCTATTAGGTACTGGGTTCTGTTTAACACCCTTCCGGTACGGAACCCTAAAAACGACGAAGTAAAATAGATGATTTAAAGGACCACCGTATAGACCAAGGTCTAAGGGCTGATTTCATCAATGAAACTGAACGCGATTAGCATTTCTAAAACGCGTTTAAGAGCTGTCAGTGTCAAAATTGTTATGGAATAGTACACGCACAGCTCTTGAACGTGTTCAGATGTGCTGAACGTGTCCAATTTCATTGGTGAAATCCGCCATTAATGTTAAGAAAGTGACATTTTTGTAAATATATATAGTGTATTAAATCAGTTTCTGCGGTCTGTTCTGAACATCTGAAAAGCTGATGATCTCCGTCTCCAACCCGAAAAAATCTAGCATGATGACAAATTGATGGCATCAAATTGTTTTTTTTATCCTCAATGGGGAATCTCTTGACCTGCATCTCACCTGATGGTAACTGATGATCAGGCTGAAGGAGGAAGCGAGGTTCAACCTGAATCCTCAACCACAGAGGAACTGACTCTTACTAACTTGACTGAATCTTACCTCTAACTGCCGAAACACAACAATGCTGTTAACATCGTTGTTATGGTGACAGACTTTGATAAGATGGTTGGTAGCTCTAGCTAGCCAGTCGGACTTAGAACAACCCTACCAACAACCACACTGAGCAGCAAATGTTGCCCCTACTGGGAATCGAACATGGGTCCTCTGGGTCTGAGACAGGTGATGTAACCACCAGATCACAAAGGCGGTTAGAAATCTCTTTTGGTCCTACGCGATATCTTACAAATATTGGTTTGAATTTTATTGAATGAATTAATAAAAATGTTTATAATTATGTTAAACACAGGTGTTAAAGACTATGTTTTGTCAGAGACGTACAAATTTCATAGGTGCAATAGAATAATAAAATTAAAATAGTTTGGAAAATCCAAAAGTGCACGCCTCATACTTATCACTCATACATAAACGAAAAAGAAATTCAAAACATAGTTTAAAAATTAACAATTTATATCACTTTTCATGAAGTCGTAATGTCAACGACTGACAAAGATATTTACTTGGCGGTTGCTAGGCAACTTACGGAAAGGTAAGGTTGGAAATACTTAGATAAAGATATAATATTTTAGTTAGCATTTTATTAATTATAATTAAACTACTTTGAATAAAAGAGCCATTTTCAATAGGGTTCCTTCTACGGCTGAAACGAATGTATAAAAAAAAATTGACTCAATTAATTGATTTTATCGCAAGCTACAATGTTTTCAGGGTTCATAAATTGACGGACAGGAATTTTTTTTCAACTATTTTGATGCTTTTTCCATTTCTGCTGCATTAAATCAATTGTTAAAAAGTACAGTATTAATCTCCATTTAATCATCTATACAATGGTATATAAATTAAGTAGGTTCTGTGTACTAGCAGGAGTGTAACAATAAAAACAGTTACAGAAATGGGGCAAAAATAATTTTTCGATCGTAGAGCACACTCTAATGCTTTGCATTATGAGTCGTGCAATTAAATTCGGAAACATTATTGTAAATTAATAAGTATTAACAAATTATGGAGTAATTGAGGAGCTCGTGGCTAAGTAATAACAGCCGCACGGGTCGATCGATCAGGTTAAGCTACGTTTCCCGTGGTTGTTCTGTGGATGGGTGACCATCTTTACTTACCGAGACTCTTCTGGGCATCGGAAAGCGCGTTAAGCCGTTGGTCTTGGCTGTCATTCGTGGTTCTTTGACAGTCGTTACGGGTTGTCAGAAGCTCTGACAACCAGTCTTACCAAGGTGTATCGTATTATCCAGTAACTGGGTTGTGGAGGTCAGATAGGCAGTCGCTTCGTGTAAAATACTGGTATTCAGATGCATTCGGTTAAACTGGAAGCCGACCCCAACATAGTTGAGAAAAGGCTAGGCAGATTGTTTAGTACTTACAAATTAAGTTAGGTAGTCAGTCAGCCGCCCGAACCACATACAAAAAAAAAAACCCTAAAACAAAAAATACAACACATCATAATTCACGGAAAACAATTAAAAACGTATAATTTAGGCCGCACATCTGTCGTACTTGTAACCGTTTCACAATATGGCACGTGGTGGAACCCCACACAGGGGTAGCGCACCGTGACCTCTTAATGACTGGACATGTGGGGAATACCGTATGGGTGAGATACGTTGGGAGGTAAAAAATACTAGTCCTTGTGATTAGCTTGGTGTTATTGTCATCGTCATGTTTAGAGAAAAACGACCAATTCTTTTGGTACGCATACTCTACCATAAATGGTTGATCTGAGACTGGGTATAGATTCATAATAAATTATTTACCAAAACAAAATCAAGACACTTTCCACTAAACGGCTCGCATCGCATCGAATCGGACGACGTATAAGTACGATCGGCTCCATACCGTCGCTTGCGAACGTATCCGTTTCTGCGCCTAGTCAAATAGTTTCATTCCTACCGTGTTTTAATATTTGAAAATGGTTGAAATTGACGTAGTTTTATTGCATTAGAAGAACGGAGATGTAATGACGACAGGCGAACGCGGTCAAGCTGCTGTGCGCGGCTTGGTAATATAGACTTTAAATACTGTGTTATACGATGTATTATTTATCTATTAAACATTGTAAAATCCTTTCCGATCCGATGCGATGCGAGCCGTTTGATGGAAATCAGCCTTTAGAATAGTAACTAATAAACATACTTGCGAAAACTATTAGAAAAACTACATAGGTAGATTGAATGTGTTATAGATTTGATCGGGACAAGTGTTTTCCAATACATTTTAAACAATTGGTGGGTATACCATAGGCACACCTCTGCCTAACCCTTTGGGGATTACAGGCGTGATGTTATTTTATGTGTTTAAATAATTCAGCTCATCGTTTTTTTTAAAGTAGGCATTCAAGCACAATAATTCAATAATCAAATACAGTCAACCGGGGTTACTTTGAATCACGGGGTGACTTTGATCGAAACTTCCATTCATATAAAATCGCGAATTGCGTTAAACGAAACGCAATTTGGTAGTTTTTTTTTTCAATGTTAGCAACACTGAAGAACTGTTAAATCCTTTTTTGAGGACGCGCTGGGAATTCATCAACGATTTTTAATTGAAAAAGTTAAATGTATTGTTCTTCTAAATAACTGTGCTGCAAAATTTTTATTGGGGCTACTTTGTAATCACGTAATAAAACCGGGGGTATCAAAGTAACCCCCATTCTACGTATAACTTTATCAGCCAGTTTTTATTTTTTTTCTCAATTTCAAGACATATTTTTTCACTTATGATTACAGTAATCGATATCAATAAAAAAACCGATAATTAGACATTTTTTGTATTTTTTTACACCCACAAATTTAAAAGATATGGACTTTGAAAGTTCAAAATTGATCAAAGTAACCCTGGTCGACGGTAATTACCTGATAACTTGATAAGAAACGTCCTTATTTTAAATTTGTAAAATAATTATTAGCATTAAATTTACTACATAGTAAAATTGAAAATTATACAAAAAAAAAGTTTTACTGTACTACATAATTACAATTCTCAATATTGTGACATCACAATGTAGTCCGCAACAACAAAGAGTGTCTAGACTAGTTCAGACATCGCGTACAACCATCAAAACAAACAGAAACATGCAAATAAACAGAGAATCGTTTGGAAATCTTAACACTTCAGTGCCGGACGCCGTCATGCGCCCGCTCGCGTGACATGCTTCTTATTATAATAATGTCACGCCAATATTAAAGGATACTTCAGCTGTGAGTGTGTGTATTTGCTGTTTGAGTTTGGATAGCTTTATATTGTAGAAAGTATTGCTTATTCTCTTTTAATAAATAGGTCCACTAAGAAATCTTGTAATTAGTCTGATATTTTAGTAGTACGTTCTCCTTACAGTAAAATTTCATCTACACTACACATAAAAATGATTTGGCGTCTTTGATCCCAATGTAAAACCCATTATTATTTATATTATTTCAACATAAAAATCAAACGAATATGCCGTCGCCGTCGGCTCTTAAATTACACGGCTATTACAAATACAATAGAAAGTAGCCCAAAAAAAGGTTTCCTAAAGCTTTTAAAACTATAAACATAAAGTGTGATATCAATACCGAATTAACATAGTAACATAAATCGCCAAACGTGACGTAGTTACCACTAATTCTTAAAGTAAACATATTGATAAAATTTCTTGCCGACTAACAATAAATCACGACAAACCAAGATGTCTCAATATACTACAAAGTAATTTCACTGTTAGCAGAAAAGAGATGGAGATACCAACCCTTCGAAAATCAGTACGAAGGAGAGAGACAACCGACAATACCACATTTCGTATTAATTAAGGAGCAAATGGTTTTAAATCATTTGCCGTCGACGCTCCCTGTGGGAATCCAGAAGAGTTATAAGACCCTTTATTCTAAATTTAAAATTACAATTTTGTAAATGTTTCGAATATTTTAAATCTTGTGTACTCGATATTGGTCTCTTGGGATGAAGAAAAAAAAAAGCTGGCCTAAATATCGATACTTTATGGTTAAAGGTTAATGGTCTTTAAGGGGAAGCAAAGGAAATATTGGGTGTACTTATTGTTGAACCGCATTTAAATACAGAGGTGTGTCGGGTCGATAGATCAAGTTAAGCTACTCTGGCCGTGGTTGGGAGCCCTCCGTGCCTCGGAGAGCACGTGGTTTCGGCTGTTATTCATGGATCTTTAACAGTCGTTACGGGTCCACAGAAACCTGAAAGTCTGAATACCAGTCTTATAAGCCAAGGGGTATCGTATTACCCAGTAAATGGGTTGTGGAAGTCAGACAGGCAGTCGCTCCATGTAAATATTGGTATTCAGCTACATTCGATTAGACTGGAAGCCGACCCCAACATAGTTTGGAAAAGGTTAGGCAGAAGATATGGGACAGTTGTGTAGTGTTCAGAACAAAAAAAATCTGTTTATGAGAGAAATATTAATACTAGAATTTATAAATCTCTACTATCCCAACCGTTTGATAAACGTTGTAAAGTAAATTATCAACCACACAGGCCATAACAATTTACTACTTACAAAGTCCATTACAACTTGACAACAAAATTATACCGCAATAAAATCATAATAAACATTCCATTACACACAAAATCAATATTCATAAGTAGAGCACCAATTAAAACCGTTGGCACATTATCTATGCGGCCAACTGTCCCGCGACAGTTGTGTGAAACGAAACGTCACGGGCACGGTAATCGCGAGATTGGCTCATTTGATATGTGAGTGTCACGCTTTGTAGACGTGTGGCGTTGAATGGGTTAATGTTAGGGGAGGAATGTGATATTGAAATTGGCAGCGCGTTTTTAAAAGTATTCATTGTATTTATTGTGTAGGGTTTATTTTTGGAAGATAGTAATTTGATTTCTGGCTTGGATGACTTAGGTATTGTATCAAAAGTATAAACAGTAGCGGTTTCTTATGTTATAATGAACTATGCTAGGTTTATGTACATGAAAATCTTCCTTTTTTTCGAGTCGGTAGTAACCCATGTATGAGCATACAAGGTGGAGACGACAATACAACAAAAAATTAAACGGCGCGTCCATAATGACGTTCCCATTCTGTATACAAAAATTCAATTGAATATATTAAATAGTTTTGTCATTATAGCTCGGCAAAATCCATAGTCGGCTCGGGCTATTCCGTTTATGTACCCCAAAAATCCACCCTAAGGTGGATATTCTGAAATGTATGCCCGAGAATTCACCCAAGGCCTAGTTGGATAAACGGAATTTATAAGCGTAGGGTGGAACTCATTTTTTTTTTTTATTTCGAATTATTTTATTTCGAATTTAATATTAAACGGAATTTATAAGCGTAGGGTGGAACTCATTTTTTTTTTTATTTCGAATTATTTTATTTCGAATTTAATATTAATTTAAATTCTCTTTTTTTTATTTCAAAGCTAGGATTTATTTGACAGTTCCAGCATTAGTAGTGCCAGTATTTTATTTTTTCGTTGTATGGTAGTCTCCACATTGTATAAACAAGTTGGGCCCAGTAGGTGGCCACACCAATCGCGGTATCAGTGGCATTTGTTAGGTCCTCAGAAGTGCAGGTGTGTGGACACTTTGGCCACTCCAGCATATGGGACATGGTTTGGTCAGGAGCACCGCATTCATACTGGGCATCTGTGGGATCCAATATCCCCCATTTTGCTAGATTGTGCTTGCAGCGGCCTACTTGGGCCCGCAGTAGATCGATTGCTTTCCATATAGGCCACTGCAGGTCACGTTCGGGTGGCAGACGCTCCTGGGGCTGAACGAAATTGGGTGGTGGTGGGTACTGTTTACAAAAAAAAAAGTGAAGCTAAGGATATAATATTGAGGAAATAAGGAGAATTTTGCAAAGCTTTCTAAGAAAGTATTTATTTGCGATTTCAACTACGTGCTCCTTGTGACCTTTTTTAAAGGCTGTTTTATATTATTTTTATATGAAGATGTGTTGAACAAGTTCTTTTTTGCTTTTGTTTAGTTACGTCAGCGACTTGATGATTTAATCAGTAAAAATAAAATTCCACTACATTTTCTACTACACTCCTATATGCAGTGTTGCACAACAAAACACAGACAGATATCTTTACTACCTATAAGACTTGGTACAGTACGACACAACTTAGATATAGCATCGGCAAAATTCGTAAAACCGATCACCATCCGAACTGAATGCGCCTTCCAAATCATCAATCTTTATTACTGCTTTAGGTGAAAATGATCTTTCGAAAACGCAATAACTTGTTAAGTCTTATAGCCAAATACATTCGCAAAATTGAAATGAATGAATGAAAATTTTCAAATCTATGCTACATCTAAGTTGTGTCGTACTGTACCAAGGACACAGCAACACCAAAATCGGTCTTCAGACACGTATGTCCGTCCCATCGATCACAAGCTAATTAATTAAACTACCCGTTACGGGAGCGAAGTGAACCAATTTCGCTCTGTTTTAAATTTAAAAGTGTTGAGATTGCTTCGTCCATTTAATTGATACAGCCGGCCAAGAATCCCGGTCCGTTCGGTCGTTAGCTTATCAATATACTGATTTCACACTCGTGTGTCGCAAGTTTACATGGTGAGGTTTATTTGTCAGTGGTTTTGTTGAAAATGAAACGACTTCCAAAAAAAACTACAAAGTAAAAAATACATTTAATTTCGGAAGTCGAAGTCTTTGGATTTGTGTTTTAGTTTTTTGCTACCGACTTCCGAAATTAAAGTATTTTTTCACTTGTAGTGTTTTTTTTAGAAGTCGGTTGTATTTTTTACACTTTTTATTCGTGTACATAACATTAGTATAGATTCAAAAGGTGCTAAAGCAATACCAGTATCCTTTCGATTATGGCAAAATCCCTTACAAGGAAAGCTGCTTTTGATAATTCAATAAAATGCTAATATTGTCTAAAACTTTAAAAACTCCTACTAATATTGTCTTTTAATTCATAATAATAAACAATAAAAATATAAATAAAATATCTTTATAAGCGCAGGCATGTGAGCCAGTCGCATGCACAGGAGCCTACCAGTCACGATGCTCGAAGGACCAAAAAAAGAACCATATTATCACATCTCGGTATGTCCATGACTTTGTGCGTCCACATTTATAAAACGCGTTCGTATTATTGCTTATTTAATACGCTTTTGATTCGTTTAAATGTGGGATAACGGGGTTTTAATGGGAAAGGGTGGGTAGGATTTGTAGTAGTCTGATTTTGGAGTTTGTAAGTCGAGTTATGGGAACTTTATTGTAATGGCGTCTTTGACACTTTGGTGCTGTTTGATTTGATATCTTTATTATATAATTTTGAGTTGAGTCACTTTATCACAGAAAATAATAAGGGAAAATCGAAGCCTTTTAGTGCAGTAGTAAAAAAATTGATAACTATATTCAATAGGGATATTGACTGGGAAAAATATTAATGAAAAATGGTTTAGATAAATCGCATTGGAGAGTGGGGGCTCGCTACGTCAGAAGGGCTTATTGGTGACTCGCCCGAATTAACTCGGCCGAATCTGGACGAATCGACCATTTTAATAAATAAAGTCAGTATAAAATCCGTCTGAGTGCCGTCATGTCACATATGAACGTATTGCCGTAATCTTTTTATTACATAAAAAAAAAATTTACGTGTCCAATTTTTTTTATTAATATACCTGACGGATAAAAAAAAAATTGTTGTCAACCCTATTGTTTACATAAGGCACAATTTTTTTAATCATAATGAATAGAAAACCTTGTGGAAACGTTCGTCTATGAACGAAAGTGAATACTAAAATTATTTTTTCCAAAAAGATACATTTAAAAGAAATAAGAAAGTTAAAAGACCTCAAGTACTACATCAAAATAGAGGTTCTTAATGAAATGTACATAACTCATCGGCGTTTGCCATCCAACATGCATAGGCAGCTTTAAGAATGATATATCTCCTTTAAAGGTTGCAATAACGCATTTAAAGTGTACATAAATTACTTATTTTATGTTTAAAATGATGAACTAGAAAAATAAGTATAATATTTATCATGCTCAATGAATTTATTATATTTATAATGCGCTTCAATTTATTAGGAATTATAATTAGTCCTCCATAATTAGAGCTGTATAGACGCAGGTGATAGGAGTTTTTTAATTACTGTTACATTGGTTTGAGTAAGACATGTAGCATAATCAGCCTATAATTTTCCCACTGCTGGGACACAGGCCTCCTCTCTCAGAGAGGGTGTAGGCTGTAATCCATCATGCGGGCGGTTGGTAGATGTCACATGCCTTCGAATTTTTGGTTCTAAGTCATGCCGGTTTCCTCACGATATATTCCTTCACCGTTTTGAGAGCAGTGGTGATGAAATTAATTACACAAAGTAAAGCGCCTGCCTGGGTTCGAAGTTTCAAACCCGTGACCTACAACTCGTAAGCCATGTACCTACAATCTATGCAAATAAATAAACTTTACTTTACTTTAAGCCGGAGCCGTTACTACTGGGCCACCACTGCTCATTTCAATTCTGTAAACATTAATTTTATTGTGGATCATAATTTAGTCCATAAATGTCCAAGGATATACATGAGTTTTCCTTTAGTAAGTAGGTACCCTTTGTACAATTCATTGGCTGAAATGAAAACACACAATTGTTTAAAGCTTCGTGGCTAAATGATAACAGCCGCGGTCGATCGCCGGTTAAGCTACGCTTGTCGCGGTCGGATCGTGGATTGGTGACCAGCTATTACATACCGAGACCCCTCCATAATTAATTCTATACCCTAACCCAGGTATAGACTTCCCATGTACCAAATTTCATCCAAACCCGTTCAGTCATTTTAGCATGAAATTGTAACAAACAAAGCTCACTTTCGCATCCATAATAGTTAGGATAGTTAAGATGTCATCCTACATGCATTTTATTCTTGTATGCTTGTTTGAGCAAATAAATACCTCTTAATATTTATATCTACAGCCAGCAGGTCGCAAGTTCACACCAACAATTTCAATTCCCAACATGATCTACCAGTTACATAAAAAGCTTCATCGCTGCACTAGTACAAACAAGATCCTTTAAACCAGTATCTAAAAAAGCAATGGACACAATCCCGAGCCTACGTGCCTCAGTCAACTCAATAACAAATGACTGTACTTTATCCCTCGCCCAGCGCTGAATACCCATTTAATAGTTTAATTTATAATCTATATTCATCGAAGGATATTTATATTCTGTCATCAAGTTATAATAACATCACGACGGATCTACAAGGCGATGAAAATTCAATCCAGATGGAAATCATATTTTATTTTGGACGATAAAATGAAGTTTAAAACTGACTGCTAAAGGGGTGGTATAGTAACCGGAGGATATCGAAGTGAAGATCTCTAGTTGGACACACGGGTTTATAAGTAAACGAGCAGGTATTTTTTTGTTATGCTGTAGAGGTACATTTCTGTAGCGGTTACACCGCCACATACGAACTACGAAGCAAAGACATGACGTCACACAAGTCCTGCATCGTGCAGTTAGAGTTTACCGCGCGAACGACATTTATAAGACTATCCGATATCAACTTACGGGCAATTCCCCGTCTTACATAACAGCCGTCTGGTCGGAGGATCCTCCCTTTTCTATGGTGGATGAGTGAACTTTACGCCCTGTTCCTCATACCAGCGTTTGCTTTTTTATCCCTCGGGAACAAACTACATTTTTTTCCCTATTCCTTGTCTACATGGGAAGCTCTTTGCAAAATTTAAAGCTTTCTATTCTAGGTGTAAGCGTTTGGGTTGGGCTTTGATAAGTCAGCCAGTCACTTTTTTTTATTTCTATAGATATAATAAGAATATTATAAAGAGGTAAAACTTGTGAGTTTGTATGTAGCGGGTAATCTTCTGAACTACTGATCCAATTCCGAAAATTCTTTCACTAATGGGAAGCTACAGTATTGCCGAGTGTCATTGGATATATTTTATGTCAAAACAAAAAAAAAACACGAAAAAAAAGAAAAAAACCGGTGTTTATAAGTCTTACCTTAACAGTCAATTTTTATTTAAGTTATTGACGTACAGATTAGAAAACTGTTTATTTAACCGTTTACATAACCATTTATAAACCGTTTAATAAGTAGCGTTTTGGCCGTTTCTTCTATCATATCTTCCTACGAGGTACCTATGTGAGGTATGTAAGTATTGATGTTTAAATTTTGATTTTGAGCTTACGGGAGTAAAAATCTGCCCTAAAAAATATTTCAATTTAAAATTGATCATGCATTACGAAATTAGGGTTACTGGTCCTTGCGACCGCGAGACAATTGATCAAAAAAATTTGTTAAAGAAATACAATATTTTTGCATTTCAGATTATTAAAAAAGATTCAAAAGCGTCTTTCCCACAAAGGCTCGAAAGTCTAGCTAGCCTACTCGTCTGTGTAGGAGCACAACAACCGGCAAAATGCGAATAAGTTTTGGCGTGGTCCTCACATAAATCAGAAAGACCAGTGTAGCTCAATTAAAAGCTTACTATCTGATGTAGTCAGTGCTCGGTGTCATTTATTTCACCACAGATATGTGCTATACAGGGTGAAAAGGTACACAATGAGATTCTTGAGACTCTATAATGGGACAACATTAAAACAAATAGAACCAACCATTTTTGCAATTTTATTTGACTGCTAAAATCGTCTTAAATAGACAGAATTTTGTAATTTTTAACTACCTACCTAGAGCTTAAACCAATTTTTTTGGTCCTTTGGAGCCAAACAATTTTTTTTTAAAGAAATCTGTGAAATTTTTTGGAATATGCTCGATACCACTTTCAATGTTAGTGACAAACATTCCTTTCGAATATCTTAATTATTATAATCCTTAAATGTCCTAGAGACGGTATCATCCCCTAAGATATCATTATACAAGTTATCTTTTTTATATCGCAGTTTTATGTGGAGATAGGAGCCTTTTTGGCCTCACAAAGTTTGTAATAATTTTTTAATCTTTTCGAAAAAGTATTTAAATATAATTAAGTAAAATCAAAATCAACTCATTTATTCAAACTAGACCGAGAATCAACACTTTTCGAACGTCAAAATTATAAAACACAGCCCACCCTTCACCACTTCCTAGTGATTTAGCCGAGAAGAAGAAGTGGCGCAATAAACTCCCTAGTTAGTTTTAAATGCTCCTTTTTTAACTTTTAAACCTGGGCGGCTCCCAAAAAATATTTTTTTCTTTTTTTTTCTGTTTTCACCCTGTATAGTGTAAACTGATAATAAGGTATACCTAGGTAGGTATAGTGTTGAGAAGGTATTGATCGCTTAACGGATTTGGCGATTCGATATAAAGGCTGTAGGTATTTTTAAACGTTTTCAACAGCCCATTCTTTGTGGGAATTATTGGTTTTAATATTGTTCCCTCGAAGATTAATCTGTGGGTTGATAGCATGAACTTTCTTTGGATTAACTAGTATGGAGTCATCGCATCGCTGTTTTGTTCGGATTTCTTAGTTATTTTATAGTAATAAAAAATATGTATGTTTAGGTTAAGGTATTTATTTATGGGCCTGCGTCGCCTGAATTAAATGGTTTATTATTATTTTTATTATAAACAGTTTCGTGTTACTGGGTTGCGGAGGTCAGATAGGCAGTCGCTCCATGTGAAATACTGGTATTCAGCTGCATCCGGTTAGAGTGGAAGCCGACGTCAACACATTTGGGAAAAGGCTTGTCACATGATGATGATCTTATAAACTGTTTGTTCATGAAGATAAGAGGATCAGAGTAAAACCAAAGGGTGTTCAGCTTGACGGAGTCCACAATTTTTAATGCTGTTAAGAGTGTTCTTTATGAAAAAAAGACCGGCTTAAAGAAATGGCAGAATGTTTTTAACCGACTTCCAAAAAGGAGGAGGTTCTAATTTTTCTTGGATATTTTTTGAGTTAGCTTCAATAATACGTCTTTTTTCCCGCTTAGTGTATGTATGAGGATAATATGTAGGATAATATGTGTATAAGTTCCTGTCACTTTTATTTACATAGCAGGTATTCGAATTTGTGTGGGGTAGCTGTACCAAAACCAAAAAGTAAAAATAAAAACTTTTTACCACAAAAAACCACCGACTTCCAAAAAATATACAATAAGTGAAAAATTACTTTAATTTCGGAAGTCGGTGTCTTTGGTTTTAAATTTTCGTTTCTTTTTTTGCAAAATATTTTGTTTGTTTGCTAAAAAACGATATACGGTGATGATCACTAATCGTTATGCCATATGTGATGTTTGATCCAAAATCTTCCTTAAACCGTGTTATAAGGAGCTCTTGATTAAACGTAATAGAGTTCTTTTATATTCTGTAAATATGAGAACGTTGTTGGCCACAGACTGTAGATCACTTTCTATTTTGTTAAATACCTGGTACTTGTTGACAGGCCTACACTGTCCTCTCATAACTTTTAACACCGTAATTTGAAAACATTGTAGAAGCCATTTATTTTTAAAAGACTAACCGTGGAGTTTCTTGCCGGCTCTTCTCCATAGGAAACGACCAATTGGAACCGTGCACATAGCTTCTGACGTTTCTTGCACTAACTGGACGATCCACTCAAATCTGTGTGGTTTTTTCCTCAAAAGACCATTTCAAACACTAATCTACATGGTCCTAATATGGCCTGACCAAGATTATGTCTGGGCTTTAAAAGACACTGCGACTATTTACAGAATAAACAATTTCATTTCATTTCATAAGTGCCCATGTAGGTTTAAAAATATTTGTTTTTTGACAGGCAATAAAGTATTATGACTGATCTAAGTCTTGTTTTGCATATACTAAAATTAAAGACGTATCTTCTACAGCATTAATATCTTCGTAATATGCATTTAGACTTCACATTATTTCCCGGATCTCTTCCGCCAGGAAAATCAGGTGGAAAATGGTCGAAAGTGAAGGCGGCCAGATAAAAGAGCACTTTTTATATACCTCGCTCTAATTACTAGATCATAAAACCCCAGTTATGTGTACCGGTGAGTAACGCTCGCTTTACCGATTTTTTATCGATACGGTCGCGATTTTAATCGACTTTCGGCTATTAACATCGATATTTTGATTGTCTCGATATTGTGGAGAATGTGAAAGATTTGGTCTGATTTATGATTTTGATTGCTGTTTTATTAAGTGCAATTTTTTGGTGAAATGGGGTGTGAAAAATCAGTGAAGTTTGGCAATCTGTACCCGATTAAGACTGGTCGTGAAAATCTGCACCGAATTTGAACAGGCGATGATTTTGTATGCAGATTTTTAGGTTGGGCACGGAATGACTTTAAGCAATAAAAATAACAAAAACAATAACAAATGACAATGGCAATGACATAATTATTGTTTTTACTAATATTAGAAAGACGAGATGAGGTAAAATTTGTTTGTTCGTTTGTTTGTTTGTAAGTTGGTATTTAGGGGGTAATCTCCGGAAGGTTCATGTAATCCTATTGAATGACTATTTCATGAAATCAGGACATTTGAGGATTATGCTAACTTAAGGAGTTGTATTGTTGGTTCTAATGATTATAATTCTGTAAATGCATATTTGTTACGGTCGCAAATCATTTTTTAATCAAGATACAACCTGACACTCTCCTGCAAATTGCAAAAAATTTAAGAAAAATTGAATTTCGTGGGCTACTTTAGAACATTCTCCTTAAACTGGTATCTCTCACTCATATTAGTATGTACCTAATGGTCTGCAAACTTCTAAACACCCTTATAACTTGTATTTTTTGCTCTGCAGTATGTTTTTTTTGTGAATTCCTTCCAACCTTCTTCAACCAATTTATAGCCAGGAGCCGTTTACTTTACAAAGCAGATCACACACTCATTACGCATTCCCCCAGATCAGTTGCCAACAAAAATAATTTCTCAATGATATGGCAACACTGGCCATTACGCTGGTTACGGTATTTTGTGAGAATCGAGCGCCCGTGCGCCGATCAATTATGATCGATATCGTTTTAATCGATTGTAATCGGTAATGACGCGAGACACCGCAGCTGTAAATTTTATTTATATCGGCGACTTGCTGAAGTAAAAAAAATGCTTTTTGTTAAATTAACTGTTGTAATTGGTTTGTTAAAACTTGGCATGTTTTTTTTTTTTTTTTCAGGTGAAACATGAAACCGAATAAGAAAATGCAGATGGCATAAATTGATGGAAATATTGGCTGGCGTGGCTTATTGGTGATTCACCCGAAATTACTCAGCTAAACAGGCGATTCGACACTAAAAAAAATATTATTTTTTCTGAGGCGATTCGCACGAAGTTAATTTATTTGTAGGCGAATCGATAACTCCTGAAATCGATTTGCCTACAAATAAATTAAATACGTGCGAAACGGCTCAAGAAAATATATTTCTTTTAAACCAAAATCGTGTTATTGGTGATTCGCCCGAATATGCTCGCCCGAAACAGGCCAAAAATACATGCGTCGAACCGTATTTAGACACCATGTCATTATTTCGTTAACAGCTGTTGGCATGATTATAATAATTGCAAACCAGTAGAAAATAATTTCAAGTAAGTACCTAATCATCGTATTTCGTCTTGAATCAAGTATAATATTGATTAACATCACAAGTTTATAAATACTGACAGTTTTGTGCTTCCATTTCATACTGTATATGTATAATATGACTATTCTTGAAGCACAAAAATTAAGTGCCAAAGGAATACCTTCACAACTACCATAATAAAACCATTTAATACTCGTATTTAAATAATGTTTACATTTTCATGGCTTTAGTCCTGAATCTAATTATATACATCCCATTATAATAATTATAATACACTATCTATCATGTAAACCTTTATCGATACTGATAGCAATCGATTTTAAAATTCATCTATACTAATTAGGTATCGATATTATCGCAGCGAGTTCGAATAAAAAGCCCAACACTATTTACGCGATACATGTCAAGTCAAACATAATGCTGAATTTTAAAAAGGTCGATTATTAAAAAAACTGTTCCGTCTCATGAATATTTTTATGGGAATATAGAAGAATAGGAAATGTATTGTATATTTGGAATTGATTAATATTTAACAGGATAAAAAGAAAATGCTTTAATGGACATGATTGCATAATTCTTGCACTGTGATACATGAATAAGTACAGACGCCAGCACATCAACCTACTCCAATCTGTTAAATTTTCCCAATCAACATTGAACCTTATTTTTTTGCGATAAAGTTGAAAATCTATTAAAGAAATGTGACAGATTGTAACTTGATGTGCTGGCGTCTGTACAACATCGTGTTTGCAAAATATTTTCTATATTATTATTTGAACTAAAAAAAATGCGCTGTTATCCCTTTTATTTTTTTATTTTTTTGGGTGGGAAATCATCCAATGACTTCTCCCGCTCTGGGCGGAGTGGAAGGGCGTGTCAGACTTTTACTGACTAAAACCCACCCGTGTTCCTTCCCTTGCCATACCAGGGGCCACGGTTTCCCCTTGGGACTACCCGCAACCCCGGCAGGCATCGGCCCTAACGGACCCCGTCAGTTTTGCTGACATCTCTTTGAGGCGCGCGTGGAACACGACGCGCCGTCGACCCGGGCCTGGTCCTTATCGGACGGCGAGCTGCCCTCTGCTCTCCGTCCGCAGGCCCGCGCCTACGGTGGCCGGAAATCGGCTATCAATTCCCGACGCCCGGGAAGTCTCCTACGGCGGCGGCGGCTAGGGCTGGTAGGGCGCGGCCTTTGCCACTCCCTCGCGCGCTCCGCCTCCTCCTTCGCGAGCATTACTGCTTCGCAGAAGGAGGTGACGGCTTGCCATGCCCTCTCGCTCCGCACCATGGCCTGGACCAGGGCCGGACGCGAGAGGTCACTGCCGCCGATCGCCTCCACGAGGACACGGCGGTGGTTCACCCAAGCTGGGCAAACCTCCACCGTATGCTCCACCGTGTCCTCCGGACGATCCACACAATGGTGACACCCGGGCGTTTCCTCCCGCCTTATGCGAAACAGGTACCTCCCGAAACAACCGTGTCCGGTGAGGACCTGCGTCAGGCGGAAGGTGAGGACGCCGTGGCGCCTCTCTAGCCACTCCTCAAAGAGGGGACTTATCGCCGTAATTATGGCGTGCCCAGCGCTGTTATCCCTAAGGTATTGTTTTCTTATTATAGATTATATTGGATCACTTATAAAAGTTTTCACTTATAAAAAAAGTTAAATATATTCTTTGTCGTCTCGACAAGATAAATATTTTAAATCAATATAATAAATAGTTATAATAATAAATAGTTAGTGCTATTAGAGTTTGGAGTTATATTTAGAGCTCTATATAATACGTTTAAATAGTTATTTTTTTATGTTATTATAAAAACTGGGCTAAAGGATTTAAATATGTTTAGTAATTAAATTCACAAACAGCAACGTCTCCTTTGTAACAAAACTCGCAGTCAACACTTAAGAAAGAAATTGAAATCCATCATAATTCTAGCGCTTCTGATACCCGAATTTCCAAAGGTTTAATGACTTTAAAGGGAGCAAAAGTCTTAAAATAATATACATTTATACATGTACATATAACAAAGGGGGGAAGGAATCATTTGGCATCAAAATATTCATAGGATTAAAATTAATACAAATTTTAATCTGCAAAATAAATTATCTACTTTTACTATAAATGATTCAATAAGTCCACTTGAAATATAAACTATTTCCATACAAACACGTCGTAAAGGTAATGTTAACAACGCCATAATGGCTCGCACATTTTAAATATTATTAAAATTTAATATTACATTATAATGTCTGAACAAAAATTACGATCACAATTTCATAGATACTTGAGAAAATTTATTGTGCAATTCTCAATTTATACCTCATTTCACTCAAAAAGTTTAACACGCAATTTTATTTCTTAACACCCACAAAAATAAAGACGAAAATTGCATGAAATAGTTTAGCAAAGAAGGCAATATTGTGTAAAGAGCCTAAAGGTACAGTCGGGCACATAAATAACTGCGAGCAAGATATGAAGATGTCGAGTGGTTTAATGAAACGTCAAAGTACCTGGCTCATTGATTGCTCGCGAGAAAACATAAATCGTGTGCGCTCACGGGTACTCGCGACGCTTAAATCATTTTGCGCCTGATTGTACGTGTTTGTTTATGTTTCTGATGGCCAGTATGTGCACGTGGTTGCTTACTCATTATCGATAAATTGCGAAATGAGATTGGCGCATACGCAGGATGGGTATTGAGTCTTTTCTTCTGGACCAATTTCATGGAGATAAAGATTTATTTCTGAACAATCAATCTGCCTAGCCTTTTCCCAACTATATTGGGGTCGGCTTCCAGTCTAACTAGATGCAGCTTAGAATACCAATATTTTACATGGAGCGACTGCCTATCTGACCTACACAACCCAGTAACTGGGTAATACGATACTCCTTGGTAAGACTGGTTGTCAGAGTTTCGGACTTCTGACGACCCGTAACGACTGTCAAAGATCCATGAATGACAGCAGGGACCAACGGCTTAACCGGTATCGTCCCGCTGGCACCATTTGGTGCCACTTAAGATTGTGGCATATGTCATATGGCTAGCATTCGTGATTTAAAAACTATTTCTGCTTTCAAATATCGATATATTTATTATTATTAATATATAATTATATTTAATATTTATATATATATTTATATATATATAAATATACGTGTATTTCCTTATAATATTAATACTTGCACTACCCTACCTGTCTCAGACCCAGAGGTCCCGGGTTTGATTCCCACTGGGAGCAAAATGTTCTGCTCGGTTTGGTTGGTGGTAGGGCTTGTTCTAAGTTCGCCTTGCTAGCTACCACCATCTTATCTAAGTCTGTCGCCATAACAACAATGTTAACAGCATTGTTGTGTTTGAAGGGTGAAGCTCGCTTCCACCTTCGGCCTGATCATCACTTACCATCAGGTGAGATGCAGGCCAAGAGCTTCCCGTTAAGGTACAAAAAATAAATAAAAAAATACTGTGTTATACTGGTGCCTAAGCCAGGCGTAAGGTCTGTATTTCAGGACACCAGATCTCCACCCTTTCGGTACCTATTTAACCAATGTTCTCGAAAAGTGTAATAAAAAACATCATTAAGTAACTGTTATAATCTTGATATGTTTAGATATTGTCCAAAGTTAAACGGAATCCTTATAAACTTTTCGATGTCTTTCTGTGTATTTTTAATTGGCAGCACGCAACAAAAGTCAAGGTATTTGTCATAAAAAATGCATCTATAGATCTACATACATATTTACTCAATTTAAAATACAATAAAAAAATAATACAAATGACATAACACACCTTGTCTACAATATCCTTTGTGTTACTTTCTCTGTCCTTCAAGTCTTTTACTGCGTAAATTGACGTTAAAATAAAATAAAAAGTCAAGTGTGATTCGGATTCTCACACATACAATTAATATAACACAATATATTTTTCTCTCAACAAAATATTATTTCTGGTTCTAGCTGCACACCGACAACAGTATAACAACTATCAACACTATCTCGAGACCTGAATCAACAGAAGCCTGGTGTTAGCACAAAAAAAAAAACAACCGACTTTCAAAAAAATACAAAACAAAGTGAAAAAAATTTTTTTACGGAAGTCGGTGGCAAAAAAAGCGCTTATTCAAAACCAAAGACACTGACTTACTTAAAGTTATATTTCACTAATGCCCGGTTTCTGAAGTCCGCAGATAAACTCTCAATAGCTATTGATTCGTAAAAGTTAAGCTTTAGATAAACGTCGGTTAACTGTAACTGCGTTTCTGAATACGCAACAAACCATTCAATAACTATGGAACCGATAACTAGTTCCTTAGTGGCCGCTAGATGGGTCTGTATAA
The DNA here is from genome assembly GCA_948150665.1 of Conistra vaccinii. NCBI lineage: Eukaryota > Metazoa > Arthropoda > Insecta > Lepidoptera > Noctuidae > Conistra > Conistra vaccinii. The sequence continues at coordinate 16,878,119 of OX411338.1, read as the reverse complement.
AAGATCGCATCTAAAATTAATATTATTCTTTATTTTGTTGATATAATTCGTCTTTAAATACTCGTTTTATTTATTATAATATTTTTTTGAGGGTAAGTAAGTGGCGTAACACTGTTTTAGTAAAAAATATGATAAGTCGTTATTTAAAGGCGGATGTTTGAACGACATCTGGCCATTTTTTTTTTGTACTAACGGTTCTTCTTATCTCTTGTTTCACTTCATAGTTTTTGTTTCGCGTGGTATTATTTTTGCTTTGCCGTTTGATTTTAAGTTAAAAGTCTATTATTTTGTCTTTCCAATTGTTTGTGTTTTATCCATTCTTTAAATAACATGGAATCTGGAAAACGCAGTAAACATGTTACTGAAAGAGAGAATTATATGCTTCTTATCGAAGTGGCTAAAGAAGAAGAACACTCATTGTTTTCACCTTTGAATAATTTTTAATATGTATTTTGCTTGAACTGGCAATTTAATTCAATAATATACGTTAATATAACCTAAAAGTACATGTTGTCTATAAAATGAAACGTCAAATATAGTTATGGAACCGATAAACGGCACACATTGGTTAGTTAAGTTAACCTAAGTTTAAACGGAGTTTATCTTACATTGCGGTGTTCGGAAACGCACTTTCACGAGTTATCGAACCAATAGCGCTATTGAATAGATAAACCACCGTTAAAAGTGACTCAGAAACCGGACATAAGTAGTGATATTTTTTTGGAAGTCGTGTTTTTTTTTTTGTAACTTTTTAGTTTCAACAAACTACATAATTAGGATTTCTGGTTCCATCTGTACACGGACAACAGTATAACAACTATCAACACTGTTTCAAAACACTCGAATCACCAGAAGCCCGGTGTTTGGCAAATCCTTATTGCTAATTACAAGTCCTTATAATTACTCCGTCCCTTTAGATAAGCATTTCTTTTATTTTTGCACTCGCACCTGTAACCATAATTGGGTCTTTCACCAGTTTTTTCGCTTTTAAGTATAAGTTTTCAAGTTGATATGGTAACTAATGTTGACAGCTGTCACTTTTGAAGGAAAGGGTTGGCCTATTCGGGTTTTTGGACTTTAAGTCCGAAATATACGACATGGAGGCGACAATAAATTAAAACACTGACAATAGGTACTTATGCATAGGATTTTTTTGAAACTATCAAATAAATTCTAAAATAGAAATTACAAACGTGATTTTTTCGAATAAATAAATTAGTAATGCCATCACTAATAATTAGTTTATTCGAAAAAATCACGTCTGTAAATTCAAATTCAAATTCAAAAGTCATTTATTCAAACTAGGCTGAGAATCAGCACTTTTCGGACGTCAAAATTACATAAGACAGTCCCCCAAAAACGCCCGCCCTTCACCACTTCCTAGTGCTTTTAGCTGGGAAGAAGAAGTGGCGCAACAAACTCCCCAGCAGCACAGCTGTCTGTTCAGTAGAAAAAAAATAATTTTAAATAATAGTATGCAAAATAATGACTAAGCAACACAAACATTATTTAAATTAATAGCCACAAGTCAGCTAGCACACGCCACTATACCAACCAAAAACATCGAGAACTATACTCAGGCAGAAATAAAAAAATAAAAACTAAATGTAAGCAATATCTAAATGTAGGTCCGACTATAGAATTTATCAATCTTTGACTAGTTATAGTGACTAAACTTTTGTTTGAATTTTCGTATGCAGACTGGCTACATCATCTATACGTACCCAGTTTTTTTTCGTTTTTTTTATATACATAATTATATATCAATAATAACTACTAGCATACTAATAATTTAATAATTTTAATAATAATTAACATATAATTAGTATTTTACGAAGCACGATGCAACGTTTCTAAATAAATGATTAACATAATCAAACGTATGATCATCGATGCAAGAATAAACGGTTTATCAATAGGTTTTCCAGGCTCTAAGCTGTAAGCTTCTAAAGCTGATGAAGCAATACATTATAATAATTACTCGAGTCATTATTGACAGCTATTATAACGCTTCTGCAGACAAAAAAATACTATTCAAATGATTCATCAAACACAAAGTTGCAGACTGCTACCATTTAAAGGTTTGATAACTTCTAAATAGCCGTAATGAAAATTTTATAGCGTTGTCCTACACAAAACCGATAATTAAAAATACTTATTAATCTATTTAAAACAATTTCTTCATTTCATACTTCGCCTTCGAAGTTCAAATTAATGATCGAATTCAACAGCTCGACGTGTCCCTTATTCGATTATTTAAATTTAAAAAATTGATCATTATCGAATAATTGTTCTTTATCGTTGTTTATTCGATTCCTTTAAATAATTATCGCTTACGCCTAGTAGTTTTTCGTAGTGTTGTCGTGTCATATTTGCATACAATGTCGATTATCGATTGTCGACACCACTCTTTATGACGGGTATTTGTTTTGTATTTATTTCACGAGCACATAGCGTTGGGTCTTAGTTATGGAAGCCAGAAACGATATGTCATCCTTATATGAAGAAATATGCGAGGTTAATTTACATTGCACGTTTGTAATTAAAAACTTTTGTAACTATTTGCATTTATTAGATATACTGTCTGACTCGTACTTTTATGGCTGGCAAGTAAACGTAACTTTTGTTTTAAAAGAATTATCAAAGATATAGCTACTGTTTATTGACTTTCGAATAAATTAATAGTTTGTTATCAGATCATTTTTATTCTATTTTATTTCAGAATATAACTCGCTGGTTTTGTTGTAAGTTGTGCCTTGTTTTATAAACAGCGATGGTTTATGCTTTCGAGTTATCCTCGGGCAAAACATGACTACCAACACAGAGATAATTCGTGAACTCTCTATAAGGTGTTCATAATAAAGCATTCATGCCATTCAGAGAGAAAATACGTTCTGAAGTCCGAAGTTATCTATTGTAATGTAGAGAGAAATGAAAAACGTTGGCAATCATACCGATTTCACTTTTCATTAATCAGCCCGGTCGTTAAAACACTAATTATATCAGTATTTATCATTACGTATTTTAATTGCGATCGTTCGTATGCGAAAGTTGCTGCGAAAAAACATCTTTCGGATAAAAATTTGTAATTGATACGAATTGTTAATTATCGATACAATTAAAGTGCTTTATACAATGCCCGTCACTATTTATCTGTAATAACTGTAATTCGAAGCGTAGCGCTGTACTAATCAAAATTAAATAGTACTTATTATTATACGTTTGTAGCTAATTTATTACTAGCGCTGCGGTATTTATTTTTTAAATTTCGCAGCATGCTGAGGTAGTGGCCTTTTTGCCCTCGCACAGGTCGTTAATAGTTTTAATTTTAATTTTGGTTTAATCGAACTCTTTTTATCGTTAGTTTTAGATGCTCCTTTTAGTTTTTTTTTTGCTGTTTGTATTTCCTGTGCGTGTCCCAAATAAAATAATTTTCTTTGTTTTCTTTCTGGTTTTTCTACTCGCATCTCTTTGAAGTTTCTTTTACATACATAAAACATCACGCCTGTATTACCCGAAGGGTTAGGCAGAGGCGTACCTAATAGTACACCCACATTTCACCAGTAAATTTTAAGTCCCTGGCACAAATCCTAGGCTGCTTCTAAGAAATTCTAGATGCAAAAACCCAGTGCCCAGGGAATCAAACCCAGGACCTCATGCTCAAGCTCTAAAGAGGCAGTCAAGTTTCTTTTATTTATTTATTAAAACTATTGTGGTAATAACGCATACTCTATTTCTTTGACAATTATTGAAGAAATGTTTTCGATAGTGGAGGAGCTCTTGGCTATAAGTAATAAAAGCCGCACGGGTCGATCCATCAGGTTAAGGTACTCTTGCCGCGGTCGATCCGTAGATGGCTGACCATCTTTATGTATACCGAGACTCCTTCGTGCCTCGGAAAGCACGTTAAGCCGTTGGTCCCGGCTGTCATTCGTGGATCTTTGACAGTCGTTACGGGTCGTCAGAAGCCCGAAAGTTTGACAACCAGTCTTACCAACGGGTATCGTATTACCCAGTAACTAGGTTATGGAGGTCAGATAGGCAGTCGCTCCATGTAAAATACTGGTGGCTGCAATTTACTTTGTGTAAATTATATCCTCACCACTGCTCTCAAAACGGTGAAGGAAAACATCGTGAGGAAACCGGCATGTCCTAGAACCAAAAATTCGAAGACATGTGACATCTACCAACCCGCACTGGGCTCGCGTGGTGGATTACGGCTCACTCCCTCTCACAGAAAGGAGGCCTGTGTCCCAGCAGTGGGAACATTATAGGCTGATTATGATGACACTTACACTCTACCAGTCCAGCCTAACCTTTGAAAAGAAAAATTCAGATTACTTTAACACGTTTATCAATAATAAAAAAAACCTTTTACAATTTGCTCGAATAAAGTACCTAATTTATAAAGTGGGTTATTATGACACCAGTTAGCAACTGACACCACTTATAACTAACTAAATAGGTAACAATATTTTAATAAAACACGTAATAATTGCTCTACGTGACTTTTAATTACATCAGCGTAATAGAAAAGGGCGGTACCTATTAAAGGAACGGAGTGATCGAGGCTAAGATATAGCTATTCATTCCTTAAATAAGTGTCATAAGAGGCTAGGAGACGCCCCGGGCGTCGGGAATTGGTAGCCAATTTCCGGCCACTGTAGGCGCGGGCTTGCGGACGGAGAGCAATGGGCAGCTCGCCGTCCGATAAGGACCAGGTCCGGATCGACGGCGCGTCGTGTTCCATGCGCGCCTCAAAGAGATGTCAGCAAAATTGACGGGGTCCGCTAGGGCCGATGCCTACCGGGGTTGCGAGAAGTTCTAAGGGGAAACCGTGGCCCCTGGCAAGGCAAGGCAAGGAACACGGGTGGGTTTTAGTCAGTAAGAGTCTGACACGCCCTTCCGCTCCGCCCAAAACGGGAGAAGTCATGTGATGATGTCCCACCAAAAAAAAAAAAAGAGGGTACATTACATAACTAAACTACATTAATAGCTTTATTAATACCAGCCTATTAGTGTCCCTCAGCAGGGCAAAGGCCTCTTCTCATACAGAGAAGGCACGAGCATTGATCACCACTCTTGCTCAAGACGGTTTGGCGATTCCAGACTTATATTAAACTATAAGTCCCGATTTCCTCACGATGTTTTCCTTCATCGATGACAGTAATGTCCAAGGTAAACTTAGAAAGTACATACGAATTGAAAAATTCACATTGGTACTTGCCCGGATTTGAACCTCGTGCTTAAGAGACCAGGCCTTAGCCACTGGGCCATCACAACATTCTATCTAATATAATAATCCTAAGTCAATCAATCAATTTGCCTAGACTTTTCCCAACTATGTTGGGGTCGGCTTTCAGTCTAACCGGGTGCAGCTGAATACCAGTATTTTACATGGAGCGACTGCCTATCTGACCTTCACAACCCAGTTACTGGGCAATACGATACCCCTTGCTAAGACTGGTTGTTAGACTTTCGGGTTTCTGACGACCGGCTACGACTGCCAAAGATCTACGAGTGACAGCCGGGACCAACGGCTTAACTTGCTTTCCGAGGCACGGAGGAGTCTCGGTATGTTAAGATGATCACTCATCCACAGACTAACCCAAGCATGCGTAGTTAACCTGATGGATCAAATTGTCCGGCTGTTATTAATTAGCCCCGAGCTCCTCTTAATAATTACCTAAGTATGATAAATATTATTACATCAAGTCCAAAGATTTTCAATCGTAATAATGTCGTAAATTGACCAACGTTTTTGGCCGTAAAATTCTTGGTGGGACCACAATTTGGATTAGGACCGTCCACAGATGATTTCATTCATGAATACAAACAAAACAAGGTATCCTATACGAAATTCCCAACCGAAAATTATCGCGGAACAATCTAAAAACATTAGTCAAGATCGACGTTCAGTCCGCTCGCTTGTTCAACAATTAAAAATATTACACATACCCATAATTCTTTCGAAACCGTATCACACCCAAAAAATACTCAATTAAAACAACGGGAGCCGCGAGATAAAATTAAAACTTAATTAAATATCAATAAAAGAAAAACGGGTTGGAACAGAACAGAGAATGTAACAAAACAAAACGCGGTGGAATACAAAAAAGACGGGCGTAAAAACATTTTGTCACTAATACAACGAGTTCGTGAGTCGTGCTGTTCGTTCGTTTTGCTTGGTGTGAAACAAGGGATTGTGCCGGTTATCGGTGTTCGCCTTAATGATCCATTAAGGTCTGAGAAGGCTTTAGTTATAAAATACGGGGGCAGATTTGGTGCAGAAGCGTGAAATTGTGAATGGTGTTCATGTTAGATGTGTCTTTTTTTGTTGATGTTTTTGCCTCAAAAATTTTTCAAGGGTCATAGAAGAAAGTGTTGATCTTCCATAAACCTTCAGCTGTCATTAACGAGACACAATAGAATTTTAATTGTTATGCCCACCTGATGTCCACTTGAACGGTAAAGCGGCTATTACAGGTACAGGTAATTGTATCGAGTACTTTAAACTTTCTCTTCTTTTTGTTAATTATTTATTTAAACATTTATGTACACACTTATTATATGCAGAAAAAAAAATATATTAAAATAATAATAATTAATCATATCTAATACCAAATAATTAACATATTAGAAATAAGAAAATACTGTAAAATGCAAGGAATAAGGCTTTTTTATTTTTATTTATTTATTTTAATTAATCATTATTAATATTTATTTTATTGTTTCCGTTTATTTGAAAAATATGTTAGATTTATATTATAATTAATTTGTCTGTCATTGCTTCATTTTTAGCGTGCGAACTATTCTATTTTTTTTCGCCATAACTGTCTTATAGGAACAACCAATTAATGGATTTCATTGAAGACGTATTAGAGACGAGACGAGATATTTCTTGACGGCATTTGAACCAAAGTCAAACGCCCATGGACGGCATAGAAACACTCGACACCAGGTTAGTCACTACCACACGATAAGAAAGAAAAAAATAAGGAATAGATTGAAGACGTAACTTTAAAATACCTAAAGATACAGGGTTTCAAGCTGGAAGATGAATGGAGTCGATTCAAAACAATGGGTTTTTTTTCTTAATACCAATTACTATTTCATTGTTAGTAATTAAGCAACGATATCACGTGGCATTGAATCAACCTGATGGGCAATATTTCTTGAATTATTTCTATTTACCTGGTCATTGTGCAATAATGGTCGGATAACTTTTTCCAGTGAATTAGAAGAAGTGGTGGCCCAGTGGTAACGGCCCCGACTTACAAGTTGTAGGTCGTGGGTTCGAACCCAAGCAGGTGCTTTACTTTGTGTAAATAATTTCATCACCACTGCTCTTGAAACGGTGAAGGAAAACATCGTGAGGAAACCGCGGCGGCATGTCCAAGAACCAAAAATTCGAAGACATGTGACATCTACCAACCCGCACTGGGCCCGGGTGGTGGATTACAGCCCACTCCCTCTCACAGAGAGGAGGCCTGTGTCCCAGCAGTGGGAACATTAATAGGCTTAATGTAATGTAACAATATTTTTTTGAAAGAAAGAATGAAAGAAAATGTTATTCATATTTAAACACTAGCCCGCAGTTCCCGTTTTCCATCAACACACACAAGTACGTCAACTTGATACAACATTAACTCGCGGTTTGTTTTATTTCGACACAGTGCACGGTGGTGTGGCTGTGTTTAATTCCAGTTATCGGCTACAATGTCCACACGGCTACCTGTTAAATATGGGATTCGGTTCAACTTCGAGTGCGCGCAGAGTTAGAAATGGTGTAGACGAGGACGAAGACAGACATTTTATTCGTTTTTGATGTGTAACATCTTTCCTCTCGCTTTCCTGCAATCTGTGGGAGTGATTTCGTCAAAAAGGACGGAAGTGTGTAACAGGAAGCAAGGGAAGCGCGCGCTATTAGATTTGACCAATGAGCGCGCGCGGTGCTAGAGTTGTCAGATGCAACCAACCCATTTTCCGAGAGGTTGGTACTGACAGCCAAGATATCAGATGTTACACAAACAACATATGCGACTACTGTAGTCTCGCTCGTTTTACTGTTGGTTTTAGAAGCGAGTGTCTGAGATCTAGGATATAAGAGAATGTTAACACCACACGAATTACATATGTAAATAATTATAGAAATTTACATAGGGTAAATGAGCGGTCTTATCGCTAAAAGTAATCTTTTAAAGACAACCTTTGGATAGATTGAAAGGGTGAAGGAGAGACTTGAGACTAGACTAGATGTGGATGGAAGCCAAGAGAGCAATATACACAAAGATTTTTAAGAAATGATTGGCTTAAAAGAGGATACTGAGATATCGGCACAGTGATGTGAGAAAGAAGAGAACTTATAGTGCTGATTCCAAATATGTTATGTATAGTTTCGAATATGGGTAGGTGAGTGACAATAGCAATATTCAAATCTCATACGAATCAGAGAAGCTAGTAGGAAATGCCATTTGTTATTATTCACGACGCTTTGTGTAATTCAGGAACTATCTGCAGTGTCTTCGGGTTTATTTAAAAACCCCATGGTTTGAAAAAAAATGTATCTTGTTCTTCACTCTTTCTCAAAAATAAAATTCACACTCTAAATTTTAAAATCTTTAAAAGAAATGATACCTACTTAAACCTTCGTGCTTCTACCAACTTCCTCACTCTGCAACAGAATGTCTTACTCATCGGGTGCCGAAGTCATAAATTCGGCCGGCAGCTCATTTGAATGCGACCGATTGTGATCGACGGCTGCGCCGGCGCACCAATTTATAGCTCACGCCCCATACGCACAGACGGTAAATATTGAGAGAAATACATTGAGTGTTTATTTTGATAATTATTTAAATTGTTTGAGTTATTAGGAATAATGGAGCCTTTGGACTAATAAGGAAAGGATCGGTTTTAAGTAGTGTCGCGTCTTAACGGTTTTTAGGACACGCCTAAATAAAATAATGATCACTCATATTGAGAAATGATAATGTTGACAAGGATGTTAATGAATATTAAGAAATAAGAAGAGGAATAATATTAATATTAAGATCTCAAAAAAAATTATAAGAAAGTGCAGCAGTGTAAAAAAAAGTTGTTTTTATAATGGTAAAAAACAGCTATAAAAAAAACTGCAAATTCCAAAAAACGTAAGAAAATTAGAATTATGCGGGATACCTTGGCGCATCCCCCTTAATAAAATTTACCTAATGTACCCAATCGTGTTTTACCGTATATCAATGTAATCTTTAGAAAATGAAATCCGAGCGATTAGCATCACCCAACACTTTTTCAGTCCTTCAACCAATTAGCCACAAGCCGCTTTCTACAAAGAACTTCAGCCACTCAAGCGCACATCAATCATTTCCATCTAATTACTGAAATCGATCTCATTACAGCAGACATTTCTTTGTTTTTTCAACGACTTTCATTTTCTAGCCGCTGCAGCGCTGTTGTCCATTACTTTGCGTACAATAATTACGAGTATGTTAGAAAGCATAAAACTGCGCTGTAAGAGAAAACACTACATTTTGCAGATGCAACGACAGTTATGCAATTAACTTGCAATTGCTTTTTTTTTTGCAAAATTATTGTTTATTAGGAATTGGATTTGCAAACTATATGATGTTTATGCACTGAACAAGTTAATGTTCTGTTCTGATAGTGACTTGACGTTTTAGAGTAAAAAGTTAGATATCAAACAGGTCTGAGTCCTCATCATCTGCTTAGCCCTTTCTCAACTATGTTGGGGTCAGTTTCCAGTCTAACTGGATGCAGCTTACAGTTTAATCTTTAAATTTTATTTTTGTTATAATGTTGTTATAGCGGCAATAGAAATACACAATCTGTGAAAATTTCAACTGTCTACCTATTACGGTTCATGAGATACAGCCCGCTGACAGACAGACGGACGGATGGACAGCAGAGGCTTAGAAATAGGGTTCCGTTTGGCACGCTTCCAGTACGCGGAACCTAAAACATGATTATCGAAACTTGAAGCTAAGATACATAACATAATCAGTCTATTAATGTACTGGTACACAGGCCTCCTCTCTGTGAGAGGAAGTGAGCTCTAATCAACCAGGCGGGCCCAGTGCGGGTTGGTAGATGTCACATATCTTCGAATTTTCGGTTCTAAGACATGCCGGCTTCCTCACGATGTTTTCCTTCACCGTTTTGAGAGCAGTGGTGATGAAATTATTTACACAAAGTATAGTGCCTGCTTGGGGCCGTTAAAACTGGGCCACCACTGCTCATAAGAAGCTAAAATGTCCAGTGCTAATTAACGCAAAACTTCAACTTTCTATTGACACGTCTTATTTACTGAAGTTCCTGTCTATCTTATAACGGAAAAAGAGCGTGAAGATACCACATCTATGTGTGGTAGTGGGTTACTCGGCGGTACCGGGTTAACGTGGCCGGCCTGCGTAAAATTGTTACTATTAGTATTCTCCTTGACACAGCAAGCATTGAATAATTGCGGTGTTCAAAGTATGGTTGGAAGACTGTAATTTGTATTTGGATACGATGGGACGTAATTCTGGTGCTTACTCAGCCACAATGTCGTTGGTCCTAGTTTCCATAATTTTACAGTGCATGTGTTCGAAAAAAGCGTTTTCCAAGCGGCTAAATTGTGCGGAAAGTGTCACTTTTTTTCACTAGTGCTTTATACTTTTCTGTTTTATTTTATGTATTTTTAACTTCATCGTCAGCCCGTCGTAAAGAATTTTTATTATTTGAGAAAAGTAAAAAAAAATAGTTGTTGATAATGATGACGATGTCGATGGCGATGACGAACACCATAGCGATGACGCTGGCGATGGTGATGGCGATGGCAATGATGATGGTCAAAGTCAAAATAAAAAGTCAAAAGTCAGTCAAAATCAGTGAAAGTCAAAATCAAAAGTCAAAGCCAGTCAAAGTCATAGCAATGGCATGACGATGGCGATGACGATGATGAATATTGTTTATATCATTTATAAACATCAGCCAAGTCAGGTGTTACACATCTTATGCGACTACTGTGATACGTTCTCGTACTCTCGGCTCTTTTTGTTAATTTCCTCTCACAATGCATAGTAAAACGTTATAGTTATGATACACGTGTGTAAGATGATTTTCGACTCGTGTTGACTTCTACACTCGTCGGAAATCACCTACTTTCCGCACTTGTAGCATAAATAACAATTATTAAATTTTTGAGGTGCAGTAAAATTACCTCGTCGAATGTCGCAGTCACACCCTGGCCAGTCAGACTAGTCAAAGGCTCGAAAGTATGATAACTGACTTTTGAAATGTTGCGCAGCAATTGGGTTGCAAAGGTCAGATGACAGTCGTTCGTAATATGTAAAATGTCGATATAGTAAGACTTAAAAAGATTATAATAAATAAATAAATAAATAAAGTCGACCAACTGTTTATGAAAAGGTTAGTGTGATGATATGTATGTCGTAGGATGATTTGATCCTACAAATTTTCGCGAATACCCTAAGGATACTTTGTATTTCTTCTTTTTGCTAAAATAAATTAAGTATTTATATTTTTTTCTATTTCTAATTAGATGATGGTGAAAACATGTCTGTGAACAACTTGGAAGTAGCGCTCGCCAGTCGCATGTGAATTTTAATGTAAACTGTTACACCCCGCGGTTTTACCCACATAAGTCTCGATCCCGTGGGAATTTCGAGATTAAAAGTATTCTTTGTCCTAACCCAGGTTATGGTCTATCCATGTGCCAAATTTCATCAAAATTCGTTCAGCCGTTTTAGCGTGAAAGCGTAACAAACAGCTCACTTTCGCATTAAATTTATAATATTGGTTAGGAATCGGATCGTTTTAATAACCAGCCTATAATGTTCCCACTGCTGGGACACAGGCCTCCTCCCTGTCAGAGGGAGGAGGCCGTAATGCACCCCGCGGGCCCAGTGCGGGTTGGTAGATGTCACATATCTTCGAATTTTTGGTTCTAAGACATGCCGGTTTCCTCACGATGTTTTCCTTCACCGTTTTGAGAGCACTGGTGATGAAATAATTAACACAAAGTAAATCGGCTGCCTGGGTTCGACTTCACGCCCTACAACTCGTAAGCCGGGGCCGTTACTTTTGGGCTACCACTGCTCTCATCATTATTAGGATGGTTTGATTGTTTCAAGGTTTCGTTTCAAATGAGGGACCAGTTGCTGAGGTGATCACAGAGCAAAGCGAACGCGAACTGAATCAACTATTCAACAGCTAACCTTAGCACGTTGTAGGTACAAGATTCTCGTGATATTAACAGTTGTATAGAACGATTTTTAACTGACTGAGGAGATCTGAGAGGCTGATATAATGACAGGAATCTTGATATTTGAAATCATCCACCCTTATCCTCCATTTAAAACACTCATAAAGACGAACCCTGTTCATTTCTAGAAATACACCTTGAAGCTATCATAGACTAATAACAGTTACAATTGAACCCGTTTTTTAAACAGTTAACCCTATCTACCCTACAAAGGAGCCGCCACAAAGTCAAACACATACAAAAAGCCTTTTTTTCCCCGTCCTGACCGCATTTAACCTCGAGTTAATTATTTAAGGCTAAGAGCACATTTATCACACATCGGCGAGCGTCGGTAGTGCGTTATTTATTACTATATACATGTTATATGTGCTTGTACTGTGACGTCGCTCGTAAATATATGAGAGTTATTAGTGACGAATTTAAATACTGCTACTGTACTGTTTATGTTTGAGAGATGAGATAAAGATAAGATTCTTTCACTTAATTCTTTGGACATCACTATCACTGGGGCTCTGTCTCGCATAGCGTCTTAGCATTATGCTGAGCGATGGCCGTTTTGCGTGGATGTGACGTATATTTTCCCCAACTTGTTCTTTTCTTTGCGTCATGTTTTACCGCAAGTAAAAGTATTCTCTTTCTTTCTTTTATATGATAGTTCTTGAAAACTGTTAATACCGAAAAGGGAAGATGGGTAAGTCAGTTTCGTGGCTGACGGCCCCGATCCCGCAGGTACACGTCCTGAAATGCCACGATTTCTAGTTAGGTATCTCGATAAAGTCGATTAAAAGTCAATCTCGCTGAAAAGTACCATCAGCAGGTAAAGTCTGAACCCAATTGTTTTAATACTTTTGTCTCAAAGGACCAAAACTCAAATATTTTCTAATAGCACCAATTTTTAGGTATCCGTTTTGTTATTGGATATTCAAATATTAAATTCAAATCAGCAATTAGCAGACTTAATCTCATGGGAATATTTACCTCTGCTAACATTTTAAAAACTTATTCCAGTCTATTCAGCAATTTGGCCAAAATCCGACTTCCTCTACCTTTAATAAAATTAAAAAAAACCTACATGACATATTATATTATTTTGATATCCAAGTTTTAATGGAAGTTTTTCAACGAAATAGTAATTAAATTGCCTACTCGAAACAGGGTTGAATATTTCAGAAAAATAATTTTCCATTTTCAGGGCTGTGCCATAAGACATCTAATTTATTATCAACAAACATGGTGTCAGTTACGATTAGCATAAAGTCATTAGGAGCAGTATGTTATAAATTACATAAAATATGTTATAATTGTAATAAAACCGCGGCCAGCGCCCTCTAGGGAGTGTTTTTTTATGTGCCAGTTTGTTTTGTAGGTTATCATAATGTTTTAGATTAAAGGTTTTTATTGCGTAGTTTTGGGGTGCTAGGAGTATAAATAATATAAATTAAGTACCTAACCTAATGTATATTTTTCAACAACACAGTCAACTCTTATAGAACAATATCGACCAAGTGGTACTTTTGTACGGATACACACACACAAAGTCCGGTTAAGCAGTGAATACCTTAGTGGTAACCTGCGAGATGCCCTAGCCAAAAAAAAAAAAAAAAAAAAAATGATACACACACAAGCATCTAAAAACTGTGGGCTCTTCACTCTATTTATAGATCTACAATATCCCCATAAATCTAGATGCAACTAAATGCTTTATAGTTTTTATAAATTGTAGTCATACATACCCTGTCTTCATCATTAGGGCGGAACGACAATCTATATATCTATAAAATGAATCCCTATTTCCTTGGTCACGATATCACGCGTGAACGGCTGGACCATTTCCTTAATTCTTTTTTTGTTGTGTTTGTTATAGTAAGGATAGGTAGGTGAAGGTAGAGTAGGTAGGTAGGTAGGTATGTATGTATATATGTAGGTAAGTAGGTAGGGTAGGTAGGTAAGTAGGTAGGGTAGGGTAGGTAGGTAGTTAGGGTAGGTAGGTAGTGAGGGTAGGTAGGTGCGCCGTAGATAAGTGCTTACCCGTGCGAAGCCGGGGCGGGCTGCTAGTCATAATATATATTGCAACGCATAAGTTACGTTCTGACTCCTGATCTAACTAGATCATTTGACCTGACCTGGCTGTACAATGTCAGGTCAAAATTTTATTATAATCAGCAATATTGAACGTAGTGCGCAGTGCAGTAATTATATGACATGTGCGTTCCATCGCATTCATTTGTTTTGTTGTGTGACACGTTTCGTTACTGTACCACATCCGTCTATGTACTACCCTTACGCCTAATCTACAATTCACATTTACACTTAGACAACCAACAATAAATCCAAACATACAAAAATAAATGCCATAATTATGCAAATGACGTTCATAAATTAGCGAACGATGTACAATGATTTATAGCTTCGCCAACAAAATATTCACATTCCGACCCGATTTACATATTTACTTACAAAATCGACTGATTCGAATCAATGATGTTTTAATAACTCTGTATTTAGTTTTCTACGTTTCCGGGAGTTTTATGTTAAAAGATTAATCGGTGACAGTTGCGTGGTTAAGAGTAGGTAGGAAATGTGGGTTCGATTCCGGGGTTTAAGTAACTATTAACGTACTTACATGAAATCACGTTGATTAACAACGAATTAAGCATTTTATTGCTGAATCGATAATGCACTTATCGAAACTATGTTTTCGATACTAATTAGTTACCAACTACTTTTTAGGGTTCTGTATCAAAAAGGTAAACAGGAACCCTTATGGTGCGACTCAGTCTGTCTGTCCGTCTGTTTGTCTGTCACAGCTGGATATGTCAAGAACTACTAATGCTATCAACTTGAAATTTGGAAAAGTTTTAGATGACGTTTACCAAACTATTTTGAAACAAATAAGAAATCAATAATATTTTTTTTATTTATTTGCAACAGGGACAGAGACGGGTACGGGGTTCTTAAAAATTCAAAGTGTGGATACTAGGGCATGTGGGATATCATATAAAAGAGCGCTATTTGCACATTCTCAAACAGTTTCCTTTTTTTTAGGCGTCATAGTTTTAGACAAAACAAAAAAAAAATACCCTTATCTCCAAGTTTGCATAGAGAAAAATAAGAAATCATTCTATGTGATAGAAGTTCATGTAGAACACTTTTTCAGAAATCATCAACAAAAAATACATTAGTTCGAGTATCGTTCAAGAGATGGCGGTGACCTAAAACTGCAATATTATACTGTAAGTAAAGTACCACATTCAAAATATTTATATATAAATAATGGTACGGAACTCTCGGTGCGCGAATCTGATTCGCTCTTGACCGGTTTTTTTAGCTACCGGTTAATAGTTGGATTAAAAAATGATACACATATACATGTTCATAATAGCTATGTAGGTACAGTACGACACAACTTAGATGTAGCATCGGCAAAATTCGTAAAACCGATCACCATCCGAACTGAGTGTGCCTTCAAAATCACCAATCTTTATTACTGCTTCAGATGAAAATGATGTTTCGAAAACGCAATAACTTGTAAAGTCTTATAGCCAAATACATTCGTGAAATTGAAATGAATGAACGAAAATGTTCAAATCTATGCTACATCTAAGTTGTGTCGTACTGTATACCTATTTGCATTCCGTAGATCTAGAAATCCATTATTAAAACAACACTTACGTTGTACGAGAATAAGGATGCTTTCATACATAGAAGTGAAGGAAAACATCGTGAAGAAATCGGCATGTCCTTGAATAAAAAAATCTAAATGTGACACCCACTATCCCGCACTGGGCCCGCGTGGTGGATTATGGCCCACTCACTCTCACAAAGAGGATACCTGTGTCCATGAATTGGGAACGATATACTCGTATTAATATGCTGATTACGCATACACATAAGATTTATGAGTGATGAGAAAAAGAAGCTGCTGCTTTTTGCAGTATTTTTTTCTAAATAAGTACCTACCTAATTAAAGTTTCATAATCAGCCTATTAATGTTCCCACTGCTGGGACACAGGCCTCCTCTCTGCGAGAAGGAGTGGGCTGTAATCCACCACGCGGACCTAGTTCGGGTTGGTAGATGTCACATGTCTTCGAATTTTGGTTTCCTCTCGATGTGTTCCTTCACCGTTTTGAAAGCAGTGGTGATGAAATTATTTATACAAAGTAAAGCGCCTGCTTGGGTTCGAACCCACGACCTACAACTCGTAAACCGTTACCACTGGGCCACCACTGCTCTCAGTTAAGTAAAGCTTAAGGCACAATAAATTATTAAAATTAAGGCAAACAAAAAGTTAGTTTCTTTTATTCGCAAATGATCTCATAAATTAACGTTACAACTTATCTATCCATAAATTAAGTATTTACGTTGGTTTGTATACCGTACACAAACTGGTCTCGTTCCAAAATATTTACGAAAATATTGTTCACAATTTGGTTATAATAAAATTTACCACGGCGCGCTGAAATGTTCGGGGTTTATATAGAGCTGTTGATACTGCTTTGATTTTGTTAGACTTATTCTTCTTTCAAATTAATATGATGTGTTATTTTATCAAATATTAGCTGTTATGTATATTATTATAGTAATTTCTTCGATTTTCGTAGTATTGAGGTTTATTTTTTCTGTTGCTCCAATTTATAAATAAAATATTCCCCATACTTTATCTGTTATTTAGTAGATTGGTTATAATAATAAAGAAAAGAGTTAAAAATGCAGTAAAAATCAGAGAAAGACCAAGAAAAAAATTGGATGGATTGTAAAAGGGGGTGAATACTAAGATTGATAAGTTCATGGAGATGTAAAAAAAGAAAAAAACATAAAATATGCTGTACCGACCCTTAAATAAGTTGGGATAAGGACAGGAGAATGATTGGTAATTAGTATTAAACAGCTCATTATGAACGTACCTACTTCAAAAATCAATCCCTCTAGCCTTTTCTCAACTATGTTGGAGTCAATTTCCAGTCTAACCAGATGCAGCTGAATACCATTGCATAGAGCGACTGTCTATCTGATCTACACAACTCAATTACTTGGTATACGATACCGCATGGTAAAACTGGTAAGAACGTACATACCTACATAACACTAAGTATTTGCTTCAACTTATTTTGCTAAAACTTTACAAATTAACGCACCATCAACGAAGCCTTCAATGTTAAACTAATTTGTTACGTAAAGGTTATGTAAATTGACTGTCATAAAACAGAGCGATGGTCTATTAATTTTTAATTGTTTCATTGAAATCGTTCCAGCGGTCAATTTCCATTGATGGTTCCCGTAAATAATAATTACAAGGATTGTTTATTCAACGAGAAGTGTAATTAAAAATTGATAGTAAAAAGGTAAAAACGGTCTCAAGTGAAAATTAACTATTAATGATGGCTAGCAAAATGATGAGTTATTTAATAAAATACGATAAATTGGTTATTACTGGTACTTAAAGTGCGGTGTTTCTATGAGATATGATCTACGATGAGGTACTTATTGATTTATTTTCCAACAATGAAAAATACTCATAAGAATGTACGACGGGTATTTTTTCTTTTGCCTTCGTTGTAGAATCCATAAGAAAGTATATTGATGTGTTTTTTACAACATCTGATTTGTATAGTAACAAACCATTTTCGATTAAGCCATTAAAACCATAATCACACACCGAAAAAAATCGAAATGCAAATTTTATTTAAAAACAACCCGGTATTATCAACTCTAAATAGATATTTTCACTTTCACAGGCCAACTCGGGTCACTGCCGAAATTCTGTCACGCAATTCCGCCATTAAGGGTTGTTTCCACCCCTCGTCGCCCCCCCTTTACCCCTCGAGCAGTCGGCAAATTTTACAAACTACCCGCCGTAATTTCGTAGCTATATAAGGGCGCCCCCGTAAGGGGCTGCTTTTTATGCGACCCCTATTGGTCGGATTCCATAAGGATTTTTTATGGTATGCAGTTTTTACTGTCGTGATTTTTAATGATAGCTTTTTTTGGGGATGGCCGTACGTAGATAAAAATGAAAAGGCAGATTATAAATTATAATTATTTGGTTTCATGTTATTGTTATTAGTATTAATTTGACAGACTTAATTATTTTAGGGTTTCAAAATGTATGAACCTCGAACCCGATCTAACCGATGTCTTTTACTATGAATTATAAGGTTGCATATTTAAACAATTTGAATGATTAAAATTTATAATGTCTGCGGCAAAAGCCGAATGAATCAAAATGTGCAAGTTCATCGTAGGTCAGAAAGTTTGAGTCACAAAGTAGTAAAATTAACAAAAGTTTAATAAATTGTTATAGATTTAATCCTATTTTGAGCCGTTTAATGACTTCGTAAAGTCAATCAATCTGCCTAGCTTTTTCCTAACTATGTTGGGGTCGGCTTACTCTTTAAATGGATGAGCCGAATACCTGTATTTTACATGGAGCGACTGCCTATCTGACCTCTCCAAACCAGTGACTGGGTAATACAATACCCCTTGGTAAGACTGGTTGTCAGACTTTCGGGCTTCTGACGACCCGTAACGACTGTTAAAGATCCACGAATGACAGCCGGGACCAACGGCTTAACTTGCTTTGCGAAGCACGGAGGAGTCTCGGTGTGTAAAGATGGTCACCCATCCACGGACCAACCCCGGCAAGATCGGATGGAACGACCCGTGCGGCTGTTATTACTTAGCCTCAAGCTCTTCCAACTTCGTAAAGTCAATGCAGTCAGTTTAACTCAAAATACGATTTTTTGTCGTACCATTGGTAGAAACCACTTTGTAGTTCGTAGTACGTTCTACGAACTCTTTATCTATCTAAGTATCTAAACAGACTGACTTGGGGCTTTATCACCCTGGCGATTTGCGAGCGTGTTATAAGCGAGGCGATTGTACGACGCGCTCGCTGCGTGTGCGTAGCGAGCACGCCACGTGTGCGCAACGTGTTCGCCATTTGCGTAACGAGTGCGATTGACGTGAGTGTAAAAGAAAGAGCAAGACAAGTGAGTGTAGAATATTGTGAAAACGCGGAGAACACGTCGTGTAAGAGTGCTACGATAGAAATACGCTGGCAAGTCGTCATTGTTATTACGCTTTTACCACGTCGTCGGTCGAGCCATTAAACTACGAACTTGAAATTAGTTAGGTTAGTTTCTTATACAAAGAAAGATGTAAATAAGTATACGCTTATCAAAGATTTAGAATGGGGATCCACGCGCAAAGCTCAGCGTAGATATCGCCAGCGGCGGGATGGCCGCTGTCAAATAATTTTCGCATTGTTTACATTAGTGGTTTTTGCTATTTTTTGTGTTGAAACCGATCCACCATGGTTATTGCTAACAGGTATTGTTCCTGGAAGCTTATAGAATTGAAAGACGACCTAAACAAACCAGGAGCAAGGATTACTGGAAAGAAATGAGACATTATTGCGAGGTAGACTTCTATCTAATAAAATATTTTTAATCAGTGCTAGGGTCTAGATTTGGATAATTTTTTTGTTGTAACATTATTACTTGGTTCATGGTAGGAAAATTTACGAAAATTGAGAGAACCGTACTTTAATAATAAATGGTATTCTTTATTGTTTAGGTTACTTTTATTTTTCATTAGTGCTAGGCTCTAGATTTGGGTAATTTTTTTAGTTGTAACGTGTTAATTCTTACTTGACTCATGGTAGGAAAATTTACGAAAAATGAGAGATCATTTACTTTAATAATAAATGATATTCTTTATTTTTTAGGTTATCTATGACCGAAATTTTTTATTCAGCAATCAAAGCCCTCAAGCTTCCGAAAGCCAAGCAATTGACGTTCCTGCTGTAGAACTTTACTAAGACGTTAATAGCTCCACCAAAGCTCTACCATATTGCCGAAAATTACCAATCAACATACTCAAAGTTACTTTTAGTTTTACTCTTTTAGTTTCCCACTTTCTATTTGCGTAGTATCTTTGGGAAATAAATGAACACCGGAGTAAGTATTTTAGTACATCGTGGTACAGCACACTTATGCATATTTGGAGAAAATTTGAATTTACTGAATGATAGGTTATAAAATGTATGGAATTGACAGTTTTCAATGGCCATGTCGACGAAGCGCCACCTATCGTGATAAAATGGCAGTAAACATCCCCATTGGAACCTTTTTTTTTTTTGGGTCGTGAATTAGCAAATAACTTCTCCCACTCTAGGGAGGGCGTGTCAAACTCTTACTGACTAAAACCCACCAGTGTTCCTTCTGTTGCCTGAACGTTGCAGAGAGGCAGAGACCACGGTATCCCTTTCAGGCTTTCCCGCAACCCCGGCAGGCATCGGCCCTAGCGGACCCCGTCAGTTAGGCTGACATCTTTGAGGCGCACGTGGAACACAACGCGTTGTCGACCCAGGCCTGGTCCTTATCGGACGGCGAGCTACCCATTGCTCACTGTTGAGCTATTAAAAAAATTGATAAATGATTTTATTTCTGTAAGTAGGTTTGAATTTTCAATCATATTTTAAAAACTAGATGAGGTCAGCGTTTTCTATCTAACTACTCTGAGAAGAAAGGCCGAAACAAACTCAGAGGTCACAGTCTCTTTTAAAAGTTCAGACATAATCTTGGTCAGCTCATGTGAAGACGATTTAGATAGGTGTCAGTCAGTGCACGCATGTGTAACTTGTAATGGTGCAGCTCAACTCAGAACTTAAGGAGCTCAACGATTCGACGAACAATACCAAAGAATATGTCTACGTATCTACCTAAGTATCTTTGGTATTCAGTTGCATGCAGTTGGACTGGAAGCTGACCCCACATTAGTGGGAAAAGGGCAAGCAGATAATGATGATTGTAATGTAATATTACCAATTTATGCCCAGTATTTACATAATTTAAAAACTAACAGACTTAAAATAATAATGATATGTACAAGTATATAAAAACGGTGGGAAATAATCATAGGGCATCAAAAATTCGTCCGCATCGCTGTCAACAGGAAAAGTGCACAAAAGGCTGGCAGGATTGCCACGTTGTATGGCAATGCTGATTCTTTGGTAAAAAAATAGGTCACGTCACATTTCTCAGTTCATTTGGGAGATTTATCTAACTATACTATATTCTTCAACTTTTTACCAATATTCATTCTATTTTTACAGTAAAAATACCAACCAAACTTCCAATCCAACATCGAAGGTTATCCATCAGTCCCATAGGTACTTATAGCCGGGCTATAGGTACTTATAGCCGGGCTATAGGTACGACGGGCTATAGGTACTTATAGCCGCCCTTCAAGGCAACAATTTCCTTTGGCGCGGTGAGCGAGCATCGATGCATAGATTGTGTACAATGTAGGCTTATTTATATTTTATAAGTGCGAAGAGCAGGGCGGGCGGGCCCGTCGCCGCCCTACTGGGTATAGGGTGTTGCTTTTAATGTGATGTAGAGTTTTTGTTCATAAAAGTTTATTTTTTTCCATTATTATGAATTTGAATACAAACACTTTTACATATTTTACATTAAGAAAATACTAGCCTATTTGTGTCCCACTGCAAGGCAAAAGCTTCTACTCAATCGGTTATATTATTTAATAAGTTGCCTCTAGATATAAAAAGCGCTGTCTACTCAAGCTCTTTTAAAAATCAACTTAAAAGTTTCCTGTTGAATAAGTGTCTTTATGTAATATTTTAAGGTGGAACTAGTCGCGGGCTCGAACTCAATGGTGGGCATGGCCAAAAACCACGCTGTCTCACCTGGCATCGTGTCCGACAGAGATATTATCAGTGATGAGCAGTTAGAAGCTGGTCTACATGGACAACGTATAGTTCGCACGCACAGAAACACCGTACCAACCAATTTTAGTAAAACGAGCGCGTCAAAAACGTTGAAAAGGCCTTTGGAAAAAAGATTTTTCTGAAAAAACTACTGCATAAATCAATTACAAATAAACTTTATTGAAATTTTCGATAATTTTTCTGTGTCTGTACGGATTTTGTTTACGAAATTTCACACTTCTTGTATTACTTATTTACGCCCAAAGTTGCGTTAAAATTAGCAAGAAAAACGAATCTTTGTTGGCTTATAACTTTTTAATGGCTTTTTATTTTACTATTCTGCTTCCGTACAGACAATATAAATAATGAGACCTAACGATATCATGTTAAACTTTGAATGTACGATGTCAAACAGTGGAGTAAAACCCCTCCGAAGTTTGTATGGAAAAAATATCAAATTGTTTCACCTTAATGTGTGTGTTTTTAGATTACGTAATTTAATTTTCTTTTCTATATCATGTAATTTCAGATACAATTTATTATTCATGAATAAACAAACAAACATACAGAGCAAACATTAAGATGAATTATTAATTCTAAGCAAAGATGTTAGGTACTAAGCATTATTTTTGAAATAGAATTTGTCAAGAAGTCAATGTTATAGCATAAGCAAATACACTTACTTACATCTAAAACTTGAATAAATTGCAAACCGACAGTTTTAAACACATTTTCAATTTTTTTATGAATTTTAAAAATTTAAATGAAAATTAAAAGAAGAAAAATTTTATGTTATGAATGTTTTATTCAAGTAAGTTGTAAGGCATGGCACGTAATTTAACGATAATAAACAAAACATAACATCACGCTTGTGTTCCCCGAAGGTTTTGGCAGAGGTGTACCTATAGTTCACCCACGTTTCACCACTTATGTTTAAAGCCTCCTGCAGACTGTAATTGTTCTACCGTTAAGTTCCTATTCTTAGTAATTGTTTTGTTAGAGTCGCGTCGCGCCGTCGCGTCACGCCAGTCTGCACGAGGCGTTCATCATCATCATCATCATTTTAGCCAAAAGACGTCCACTTCTGAACATAGGCGTCCCCCAAGCACCGCACGAGGCTTTAGTCCCATGTAATAGGTGGCGACCCTATTGACATCAACTGGACACAAATCCAAACTCCGGGCTGCAACGATGACGAGAGGTACAATCTTTTTGGAACGAAGTTCCCTTTCGCGCCGCGCGTTGCGAAAGGGGGCTAGACGGAAAAAATTAGGATCAAAAGTTGTAACTACACTTTTGTTCGAAATTTAAAAAAATCTTTGGTAGGTTACCTCCTTGGTTGCTATTGCTATGTGTTGAAGTAAAAAGTTAGTTCCATTTTTTCGACACTTTTTGCTAAAGTTGAAAATTACTTGATGATGATGATGTTGATGACGATGGCGATGGCGATGAAAATAATGTTGGCGATGGCGATGACGATGGCGATGGCGATGACGATGGTCAGTCATTCAAAGTCAAAGTCAAAGTCGACACTTTTTGCTAAAGTTGTAACTTCGTTCCATCCGGGTGTCCCTTGACACCTCTCAAGTTTTTTATTACCATTCTTCTTTCTGAACATCTTGTAGACTGCACCCCCGGTTTCCCTTGCATAAGTCTCGGTCCCGTGGGAATATCGGGATAAAAATGTTCTAACCCAGGTTATGGTCTACCCTTGTGCCAAATTTCATCCAAATCCGTTCAGCCGTTTTAACGTGAAAACGTAACAAACAAACTCCCTTTCGCATACTTCTTCTTTTCTTGTTGATAGTGACTAACCTGGTGTCAGAGTTTTAAAGCCGTATATGGGCCTCTGACTTGGCTTCAAATGCCGTCGAGAAATATCTCTCAGGCATGCCGGTTTCCTCACGATGTTTACCTTAACCATTTTTGAAGCAAGTGATAATAATTATACAATACGCACATGAATTCGAAAAGTCTGAGGTGCGTGCTTGGAATCGAACTCTGAGTCTGACGGTTACACCACTAGGCTACTGGTAGTGTGACTGTCAAGTCACTTTCGCATTTATAATTTAGTTATGATTTCTTACAATCATTTATTTTAACAACACCCTGTATCGAGCGTAGTGTTTACAATCCCCGACTGTACACTAGTGTGCGTGCTCGCCATGGCAACGTTTTACGAGTTATTCCAACTCGTTAACTGTTTACTGGGTTTCATACAAAGTGCCTTTTAATTTCATTATTATGTACAATTTGAGTATAAACCCTTTTAAGGACCTTTTCTCGTCTTTGGGTAAAATAATAATTTGATTTGGTGTTTTATAGCTGTTTGAATAGTTTAAGAATAATAATTAAAAACACTTTACTTATCGTTTATGTGTTAGTCCGTCCATCAAGAATTCAAGACCCATTTTCTTGGAAATGGCTGGACGCATAACCTTAAAAACGCTGAGCAATTTCAAGCGATTTCTACTCAAGATTACCAGAAGTAAATGTAACTACTATAAAACATTAAACTAGCTTACTTTGTGAAAACTTTAAGTGCTTACTAGTACTATTGTTATTAGAGCTTATTTTAAGATTAACATCTAAAGATTAATGTTGAAATAACTTTGATATATTTGAACGACTTTTGTTATATTTTTAACAAAAGAAATATTACCTAATTTGTAGCGTGATTTTTAACGATATTTTATTTAGTGTTTTTTGCTTTCAGGGCAGCAAAATTGCCATTTTCAGTTTTCAAAACGAATGACATTAAAAATCTATACACGGACATCGACGCGAAAGACCATGGATTCTGTACCTTAATCTAATCTTTTTCGTTGGTAAATTAAAAAAAAACCTACGCGGTTAAAATGTATGGGACAGCTGATTTTATTTTTACATAACCGACGAAAAATTTTAACGCATGGGTTTAGAATCATGAGCTGAATCCATGGTAACGAGTTTTTGCGTCGATGTCCCCGCCACCCTGTATATTATTATAAATAAAGTCGCATTTCGTTTCGTCTATGTGACCGCATTGTTCTTCTAAACTACGCAACCAATTTCGATTCAGTTTTCACTATCATTTAGCGAATTTATTCCGGAAGGTTTATGTGTTTACATTAACATAAAACGTACATACAGAAATATAGATGTTTGATTTGATTGATGACAACTTGACAGTCGTAAAAACCATGCAAAGCAGGGCCGGGTCGCTAGTAATATAAGTAACTAGAGCTTCTGCCCGCGACTTCGTCCGCGTGGAATAGTTACTTTGGGCTAACGTTAAAAAAACCCCCCGATTTTGAAACATTCTTCATAGGTAATCCGCTCCTATTGGTCTTAGCGTGATGATATATAGTATAAAGCCTTACTCGATAAATCTAACACTGAAAGAATTCTTCAAATCGGACCAGTAGTTTCGGAGCCTATTCGGTACAAACAAACAAACAAACAAAAAAATCTTTCCTCTTTATTATATTAGTATAGATATACAAGAACCTCATTGTTGTAATTCTACGATGTCAATACATCAAGATATACAAAAAAATTTAAAAATATTTTTTCCAGTAAAAAACTTACATCTAAACTAACATAATAAAGAGAAAAGTTTGAATTTTTTGTATGTTTGCTTGTTACGCTTTTACGCTAAAACGGCTGAACGGATTTAGATGAAATTTGGCACATGGGTAGAGTATGACCTGAGTTAGAGCATAGGATACTTTTTATCTCGATATTCTAATAGGATCGAGACTTATGCGGGTGAAACCGCAGCTCGTAATTAATAAAGATCGCTGGTGGAAACATAGTCACAAATAAAATGCACCATCAACATCATATTAAGGTGGAAGCACATTTTCCTAGCACTACTTTTATACAGCGCATGATTGATTAGCTACCTTATCAGAGATCATTGTTTTTCATAAAACACTCTACGCCATAGGAAAAAGGCTAATTTGTCACATCGAAGGCATGCTTATCGTAACGTAATTGATTTCGAAAATGTAAAAATCTTGATAAGAAATTAATTTGAGGTGGAACTTAATAAATGTTGTGACTTTGATTTCTTTAAGACGGTTAGGGTAATTATGGTTGAGTATGTGGAGCTTTTACCTTTATTATGTGTTTATAACTTAATGAGCTTTCATGACAAATAAGGAACAGCCCACTGCCTCACCAAACCTTCATAATGCAAAAGGAATTAGTCCTTGCTTTTAACAACTGCAGTGGTGTCCCAGTGGAGACGGCCCCGACTTAAGTCTTGATCACATGTACCAAGTAGATGGGTACATAATCAGCCTATTAATGATTCCACTACTGGGACACCGGCCTTCTCTCTGTGAGAGGAAGTGGGCCGTAATCTACCACGCGGGCCCAGTGCGGATTGGTAGATGTCACATGTTGTCAGATTTTCGCGCATCTGACGACCCGTAACGACTGTCAAAGATCTACAAATGACAGCCGGGAACAATGGCTTAACGAGGCGCAGAGTCTCAGTATGTAAAGATGGTCACTCATTCACGGAACAACCCCGGCAAGCGTAATTTAACCTAACAAATCAACCCGTGCGGCTGTTATTACTTAGCCACGAGCTACTCGAGCTCCACGAGCTTACTTTGAATTAAAGTACAAGCATGAAAGACTAAAAAAAACATGAAATAAATTATATGAAATCGTAGATAAACAGACTCCAGTGTGTAATACTGTTTAAGTTCAGAAACAGAAGTTGAAATGTACTGGAAATGTAAAGCCCTAACAGAATTTCTGTGACTAAAGATGAAACAATACAATAAATAACGTAACATAATATCACGCCTGAAATCCTCGAAGAGTTAGGCAGAAGTGGACCTAGTACACCCACATTTTTCCAATTAAATACATGCCCTTGCATAACCTTAAAAAAAATACAAGGTAAAATTTTAAAAAGGCAAAGAAAATTCTTCCATTAGCTAGTTTGTTAGACCCATCAGTTTACTTTTCATGACGTCACAAAGTTAGCATAGAATGACATCATGGCCGTTTGGGGTGGTTGTCTTTGCTTGCTCAGACATAATTGGCTGAAAAAACAATGTTGATTCAAGTGTATGAATGTTGATTCATTATTATATTGGTTATATAATCGTATTTTAGGGAATACTGAAAAAATCTGGTAAAGAAGTTTAGTGTACGAAACATGTTAAACAGTATCAATTATGAATTCTTTGTTAAAGATTAAAATTTAAACTTGGTATTGAACATGACTTTTTTTTGTTGAGGTCTACCAGAATAATCGTTTATATTACAGCGCATATTTTTGCCACTAAAAGTTAGAAAATATTTAGAACAAAAACAATGGTTACTAGTAATGTAATCTGATAGGTTGAAATTACGTTACATTATTTTAGATAAAACAGTAAAAATATTGTTCACATAAAACATATTTTGTAATGTCAACAGTAGTTATGCGGTTATGCGACTTGGCAACACTGGTTCACTGTCATACTGACACTGTCGTGCGCTCAGGTACATTCCTGTCATAGATAATACACTAAAATACCTGTAAAACGTTAGCCATGATAGCAGAGTACTTTTTTGTTTTTTGATATGAAGTTTCTAGTATTGTAAATTGTAATAGAGTAGATTGCTTACGAGTTACGTGTTTCGCGTGAGTCAAGCGCGTGTTCTTTCTGAGACTCCAATTGATTGTGAGCTACGAATCATAAAGACAGTGAGTGACTATTCTTGTATGTTTTGTTCAAAATATTATATTACCTATTTGGTTTTGTTGTGGATTTACGAATTTTGTGTTGTAGGTACGAAACGAACGACCCCCTGACACATATCTTTGCAACAAAATAGACCAGGATGTGAACACTTTACTTGAATCGTGGGGGCTACCTATCTGAATATAAGGAAAAGTTTGCACGTAAGTCTATTGATTGATATCAAGTTGAGTGTTAAAGCTTCGGCCATAACTGAGCGACCACAACGTGGGACGCGGGCGTGTTTTCGCACGGCGCGGCGGCGGACGCTATAGCTCGTTCGTTTTAAATGGCGGTCCCGCGTCCCGCGTTGTGGTCGCTACTTCTGCGTCGACGACCCTTCTTACCAGTGTCATGTTGAGTAAGTTCGTCGGCAATCCAACAGGTTTCAAATTTTGCTCGTAGTCCACTTTGGGTCGTCGAGTCACGAGCCGTATTTTTCGACATTTGTGTAATGTTTAATAAATGAGGGGCTTGTGGCTAAGTAATAACAGCCGCATGGGTTGATCGATCAGGTTAAGCTAAGCTTGCCGCGGTTGGTTTGTAGATGGGTAACCATTTTTACATATCAAGACCCCTCCGTGCCTCGGAAAGCATGTTAAGCAACGGCTTCCCAAACGGGACCAACGGGTTCCGGCTGTCATTCGTGGATCTTTGACAGTTGTTATGGGTTATCAGAAGCCCGAAAGCCCTACACCAGTCTTAGCATCCAATTAGACTGGAAGCCGACCCCAAAATAGTTGGAACAAGGCTACGCAGGTAATTTGTGTAATGATAAACAGTTAATCTGTTATCGAATTGAAAATGGTTTAACCAATTTGTCTAAAATTATGTTTCTTTTCAGTTAGTAAAATCGACTTGCCTTCTTTGGGGCTGCTCACTGGAGACCTAATAAAGGAATTAATTGGGCCAATTGGGGACTGTGCTCGCTTTTCAAACAATTTAATTCACTGGAATGGATTGACAAACTCACTTCAAGTAAGTAATACTTACTTCACTTACTTATTAGGCTGTGCTTTGTTACACTTAGACTTTTGACCCAGTAGCAGTGTCAAACTCACTTAATACAAAATAAAATCAAAAAAATATCATGTTGAAAACATCTGCAGTTGTATTGCAACCCTAACTTGTATTTTTTTGCATTGTTAAGGAGAGTCCCATTGATGATGATGGCGACGTTGTTTTCCTCAGCGAGCAACATGGCACGGTCAAGAAAATTATGAATTTGCAATAATTGTATAATGCACCATCAACATTCAAAGATACACAGGAAGCCACATTGCTGTCCTCTCAGATCCCATTGCAATCAATAGATTTTGATGGTATCAAAACGTTTGAAATTCTGAATTATGGCAACAACAGCACTAATTTCAATACTGTAAGTAAAAACATTTAAACTAAAAGTAGATTCTTTCAGTGAATATTTCATAAAGTGTAGACATTTTGTTAAATTTCAATTTTATGAACCCTGTATTACGCTACCAGTAGGTACTAAATTACTTAAATCTGTCTATACTACATAACTATACTATTATTTCACTTTTATACTAATATTAAAAAGAAGTAACCTCTGCCTTGTTGGGTTAGTGGTCTCAAGCACTACTGCTGAGCATGAGGTCATGCGTTCGATTCCCGGGTCGGGCAGTGTTATTAGGAAATTCCTTCTGGAATTTCTCAGTAGCAGCCTGGAGTCTGGATTCGTGCCCGATTGCTGGCAATAAGCTCACCCCCTACTACATGGGACTTAAACATAACTGGCTGTCTTTCTTTCTTTCTTTTTTTTATGTTATGTGTGTAGAAAGAAGTAATGTTTGTGAATGCGTGTATGTAGGAAGTAATCTCTGAAACTATTGAATTGATTCAAAAAATGTATTTTTTTATCTTTTATTGATTAATTGTATAGACCTATAATATAATAAAATTATCTATATAAATAAATAATAATAAATTATTATTTTTAGCCGCTCAAAGATTTACTCAAGGAATCCTTAGAGCGAAGGGGACTTATCAGCCTTTACTCGGACTCTGGATTATTGTCAAACATGGGGCGAAGAAAAATTTGCAACATAATTATTAAAAACTTGCTAGGACAAGACCCAGACAGAAGAATTCCAAATTCTACACTTCAAAAATATGCCCAAGAAATCAAAAAAATATTTAGGAAGGAAAAATTTTCAACGTAGGTACTTTGTACCATACCTAAACAATTGAAAATTGAAGATAATACGATGTGCAAAAGGAACACTCTATGATTTTCTTCAGGACCGAAAGAGAGAATACAGAGAGTTTAGACAAACTAAATTTAAAAAAAATACCCAAGATGACAGTGTCATTAATGAATCACTTGCAAGATCCAGGTTGGTTAAATATTTGTTTCTTTTCAAGTCATAATGTATTATGTACGATTATTATTATACCTCAGTCATACATTGGGCGTACCGAGGGGGCAGCCGTAGCCTGCCAAAAGAATGAGAATGTGTTACTGCAATTTTTACCAATTTACTTTTATGCTTATTTTTAGATATCACTGAGGATGTTATGTGATTGACGAATTCATGCGACCCCTGGTCATCAGTTGAGGAGAAGTGGAAAAAGACTGCAGAATATCGTCGCAGAGAATTAAATAACTCTAATCTTACGATTCAAACGTATATGGACCCTGCACTGAAGAAGCCTGCTGAATTTAATCTGCTGATGTCTGATTTTAAATAACTTAGTTTGAATGGCAATACCCTGACAATAGCAATCCGCTTGAAAACTTTCATGTTCATAAAAGCAAGATTCTAGACTGAAGAATATGTGAATTTCAGTAAGTCTTACATTTACCTACTTATATTAGGGTAAATTATTAAACTCTAGCTAATGATTTTGTATTTCAACAACGATATTTAAGGGCAGGCAAATATTATTAAAACAAATTAATAAGTTATCTATGGCGCATGGCAATATTCCAACAAACCAGATAAATCAATATTATGATTATATGACATGTGTACTGGTCCAAATAATTGTTTTGAGTCCCTACCTAAATAAAAATACAACATACAATGACATGTTTTCTGACCACTGTGTGATTTTCAGAAAAAGAAGACCCAGCTACTGCATAATCACAAGAAATCACTTCCATAATGCCTTCATGTTTTTGCCGCTTCTACTCGGCAACCACCCAGTGGTCAAAAATAAGAAAAAATCCTGGCGTCCATCGAAACAGGAGTCACAACAGGCATTCATCAACCATTTAAAAGCAGTAACGGAATTGCAAGAAAGTATATCAAGACGCAAAGAGAAATATGCTGCACATGGTTTGACCTTTCTACCAACAATTTTTATAGTCGGTCTCACACAATTTAAAATAACAATATTACTACACAGTCGTTAATTCCACCTAGTACACAGTAAATTCTATTGTTGAAGTATAACTTTATTATTAGTAATAATAAGTTTATTTTAATAACATAAAAAAGTGTACATGCAATAAATGAAAACCTCTTAAGGGGTTATTGTACTCATCATATAGGAACAACTTTTACTGTGGGACCAAATCTGAAAGAGGGAAAAAAATCGTGTCCGTTTCGACCGCGCGGCCACGGCGAAATTTAAAAAAAAAACCACGCCAAGATTTTGTAAAAATTTGTAGAAGTTGATTCCCAAAACCATAAATTTGTCAAAGTTATGGTTAAAAAGTTATAAGGGTTTGAACGTGGCCGCGCCATTGAAACGCGGCGAACCGCGCGGCCACGGAGATCTTTAAAACTAAGCGTTGCAGAGATCTGAAATTCAGGTAAATAACAGATTGAATTTGTAAAAAATTTGTAAAAATATAGAAAAAAATCCTAGGTTTATATTTTGGGAGCTATAAGACTAAAACTCCATGGCCGCGCCATCGAAACGATGAAAAATACGTTATCGCCGATATCTCGCTGAAAAAGCATCGCAATGGTCTGAAGTTTTTTGTAAAACGTAGATTTGAATTTGTCGAAACTTGTAAAAATACTACAAAAAATCCTAGGTTTATGTTTCAGGAGCTGTAAGACTAAAACCTCATGGCCGCGCCATTGAAACGGTCAAAAAACACGTTATCGGCGATATCTCGCTGAAAAAGCATCGTAGGGGTCTGAAGTTTTTTGTAAAACCTAGATTTGAATTTGTCGAAACTTGTAAAAATACTACAAAAAATCCTAGGCTAATATTTCAGGAGCTGTAGTACGGTATCGCGTAGAAATAAGTCGTGATTGTTTATCGAAGAAAGTAATTGTAAAGCGAGTTTTTTTTGTAAACAACACCTATTAATATGTAAAACTACCGATACTAGGCAAAAAACATGTATTTTTCGGTATTTATAACTTTCAATACGTTTTGAATATTTCGATAGGGTGACCATGGCTTTTTGTTTACAGAAAACTTTCCACCTATCGTTTTGGAAATTGTATCTCAAGGATTCTAAATTAAATTAAAATGAAACGACAAGATACAAAAAACATATTTATATTTCTTTTATAATCATATAAATCACAGATTGTTTACTTACCCTAACACATATATTTCTTTCAAACTCACAAATCACAGATTATTTACTTATACTTTCTTTCAAAGTCACAAATCACAGATTATTTGCTTACACTTACTTACACTACTATATAGGGTGACTGGTAAGCAGTGATCGATACTTTTATAAACACGTGAATTAGCTCATCATTATGAACAACTTTTACTATGGGACCAAACCTGAAATCGCGAAAAAAATATCAGCTGTTCCATACATTTACGATCGCATAACTCGTCAACATGTATGGAACAGCTGATATTTTTTTCGCGATTTCAGGTATGGTCCCATTGTTGCCATGTTCATAATGATGAGCTAATTCACGTGTTTAAGTATCGGTCACTAATTACCAGTCACCCTATATATATTTCTTTCAGTCACAAATCACAGATTATTTGCTTACACTTACTTACTTTACTATATATATTTCTTTCAAAGTCACAAATCACAGATTATTTACTTAGAATAAGATATTTTTTTTATTAATACGACCTCAGGGCCAAGGACTTTCTGGAACATTTGTCGAAATCTTGCAACAAAATTGACATTTCAAACAAACCAAAACTATAACAATGAGGTACTCGCCAATATTTTTGGGATTTCGACCGGTTCCTTGGGTCACGAATAAAACTTGTTACCTATGGGAGCTTATTCCCACTGTATAGTTTAATTTTACCCTGTTTTTTATTATTTAATCATCATCTATTAGACCATATGTTAAATTATGAATTGTCAGAGGTTGTTCAGAACTTGCGTGCGTTCCGGTTTTATTATCGTCGTAACAAATCATTATGGAATTATTTACTAAGCAATGACACTTGTAATGACCAATCAGACCTACAACCGGGGGGACATATTCCACAGCACCTATCAGTCCATATTTTTTTTGCTTTATATTGATGTAATGAGGTGTTTCTTGGAGCATAATTTTGTCTGTGCCATTGAGATCAAATAAAATAATATTACTCAATTCGTACGTAAATCTCTTGGTTTCGTTGTTACATTTTAAACAAATTTTTAAATTGGAGTCATCGATAATGACGGCATCTTCCAGTCCACCGATTCGCGATCCGATACGCTTTCGAAGTTGTAACAGCAGAACGTAGTTTTCCAAAGATAACAAATGTCCGAAACAGTGCACAAATTAAAGTCCGTAGGAATGTCAAAATTTAAAACACCAACGAGCAATCCGTGCGAATTAACTGAAAGTAAAACGACGACTGATCAACAAAAAAGCCTTTGGCGGGAAGACGGGGTGCAGCGGCCGGGATATCTCTCACATATTGGACTGCTGTGATTGGTTATACAGCCTTTGTCTCCCGCGCTGCACCCGCGTTCTGTTCGCTCCTGTGTACTGTAGTGTGTGTGGCCTTATGGTTAATTCCTTTAGTGCAATTCAATGTTGGAATGCATGAGTTAATTACACGTTACTTATGACATAATACTGTTAATTACAGGGGGTTATTTCTGGCAGAATTTAGTCTTAGACATAAGTTATGTGTTTGATTTCACAATTATTCATCAAATAATGCTATCTTACAGGAATTACGAATGTTGTGCAAAGTTATTTGTTATGGTTCTGGCACGTGTACTCAAAACCACAGTATTGTCAAATCAAGCAATGATTTAAGTGAATTTAAAAGAAATAAACATATGATTTTGTATTTTATCCGTTTCATTTTAATTGAATTTAGAATCCTTGAGATACAATTTCTAAAACGATAGGTGGAAAGTTTTCTGTAAACAAAAGCCATGGTCACCCTATCGAAATATTCAAAACGTATTGAAAGTTATAAATACCGAAAAATACATGTTTTTTGCCTAGTATCAGTAGTTTTACATATTAATAGGTGTTGTTTACAAAAAAAAACTCGCTTTACAATTACTTTCTTCGATAAATAATCACGACTTATTTCTACGCGATACCGTACTACAGCTCCTGAAATATTAGCCTAGGATTTTTTGTAGTATTTTTACAAGTTTCGACAAATTCAAATCTAGGTTTTACAAAAAACTTCAGACCCCTACGATGCTTTTTCAGCGAGATATCGCCGATAACGTGTTTTTTGACCGTTTCAATGGCGCGGCCATGAGGTTTTAGTCTTACAGCTCCTGAAACATAAACCTAGGATTTTTTGTAGTATTTTTACAAGTTTCGACAAATTCAAATCTACGTTTTACAAAAAACTTCAGACCATTGCGATGCTTTTTCAGCGAGATATCGGCGATAACGTATTTTTCATCGTTTCGATGGCGCGGCCATGGAGTTTTAGTCTTATAGCTCCCAAAATATAAACCTAGGATTTTTTTCTATATTTTTACAAATTTTTTACAAATTCAATCTGTTATTTACCTGAATTTCAGATCTCTGCAACGCTTAGTTTTAAAGATCTCCGTGGCCGCGCGGTTCGCCGCGTTTCAATGGCGCGGCCACGTTCAAACCCTTATAACTTTTAAACCATAACTTTGACAAATTTATGGTTTTGGGAATCAACTTCTACAAATTTTTACAAAATCTTGGCGTGGTTTTTTTTTTTAATTTCGCCGTGGCCGCGCGGTCGAAACGGACACAAAAAATCTGCTGTTCACTTGCTTAATATTTAATCGGATTGAGAAGTTGAAAAAACCTTTTTACACTGTAGTTGAGAATTTCTAAATTTATGTCTGTAATTTTTAAGGTGTACATAATAAAGAGTATTCTATCTATCTATCTTGAGATCAATGAATATTATAGACTTACGTGCAAACTTTTCCTTATATTCAGATAGCTCCCACGATTCAAGTAAATTGTTCACATCTGGTTCAATTTGTTGCAAAGATTGTAATATAATTGTAAGAGGGCTTAGTAGAAGTTGTTAATAATTATGAGTACAATGACCCCTTAAGAGCGTTTATTCCAAAAGTTGGCAACGTCGCAAACAGCTGTCAAAAAATTACCTATTTTGATTAATTTGGCTATATTATGTACTGTATGGAAATAAAAAAAATGTGGCTAACCTGCGAACTAGAATATTAATAATGAATTGCAATTATAACATTGAATTTGATGTTGTACCCCTTTTAGATGTAAAAAAGGCGTTTGGAAAGTTTCCAAATACTTTTTTTACATTTAAAACTAAATATTCCATATTATGATATTAATTATTGCATTTCATAATAAATATTCTAGTTCGTTAGTTAGCCACATTTCATATTTCCATACTATTTCCACATTAATCAAAACGGGTAAATATTAGTCAGCTATATACGACGTTGCCAACTTTTAGGATGCACGCTCTTAAGAGGTTTTCCGTTATTGCTTTGCATACAGAAAGTAGTTTTTTTTTAAGAGGATATTTTTTTGTATTTATGCTCTTCATACTTTGACAAGGAGTACAGTCTACAATTAAATATATTATGTAACCCTTAGGTCATCAGTGTAAAAATAAAACATCATTAAGTATTTTATTATTGTTTCATTTCATCACCACTGCACTGCTCCAAAAACGGTGAAGGAAATCATCGTGAGGAAACCGGCATGTCCTAGAATTGAAAAAATCGAAGGTTGTGTGACATCCGCTCACTGGGTCTGCTTGGTGGATTACGGCCCACTCCTTTTCAGTGATGAGGGTTCGGTAACGTTCCTAGGGCTGATTTTGTTTATTTGAGTTGTAGCAGGTTGCAATGTTATTTAATTTTTAGCCTCTTCATACTTTCCATAAGCGAATTGCCAAAGCTGCCGTTCCATACAAATGGTTTGAAGTAAACCAACCTTCAAAAGTATTGTAAGGGACGATGGCTCCGGCTATTCGCTTTTGGAAAGTCTGAAGCAACTTAAAACGAGTGTAACGTCAACAACCTAGTATATACAGGGCATAACATTTTCTAGTTATGAAAACCATAAAATATAGTTCATATTATTAGGATTTATAATACAGGGCATAGCATTGTCTGGTTATGAAAATCAGAAAGTATAGTTAATATTATTAAAGATTTATATAGAGGGCATAATATTTACTGGTTATGAAAACCAGAAAATATAATTAATATTATAATAGGTTTGTGTAAACCTAAATAAAAGTTTTTTTGTAGCTACAAGTGTTCTGGTAGAGAGTACATAAAATACCGTTCAGTGGTTGATATATTCTAATAGTCCTTACAAACTTTCTGTTCGTGGTTACATTAACCTTGGTAATGACAATAATTCGTTCGGTTTATATTAAATCTTGCTTTGTTGTGATAAATAAAGCACGATAGTAAGCTCAGCCATTATATTTGCACACAGTACACATTTGCTAATAAAGTGTACCGAAAATCTGGTGGAACATACCAAAATGTTAACGTTATCAGAAACTAGATTTTTTTACTAACGTTTACAAAATGAATAGTTGTCACGTATACTAATATACATTCTAGTAAACTTCACAAGATTCTGATAACTGCAACTAGACTTTTTTCTCCGTGTAGAAAAGTGCCATCAAGGATGATTTCCACCAAACGCCTTGCATCGCATCGGATCGGAACGGATTTTATAATCCATAAACCATTTTAAACCGTGTACACAGAAGAACACGTCAACACGGTAGGAATAAAACTATTTGACTAGGCGCAGAAACGGATATGTTCGCAAGCGACGGTACGGAGCCAATCGTATGCGTCGACATGCTGCCGGACGCGATCGGCTGTCGCTGCATCCGTTCGTACCCTTTCCGATCCGATGCGATGCGAGCCGTTTGGTGGAAATCATCCTTCCGGCTTTCAAACTGACTTTTGAGGTAAACGTATTTTGTTGTACTCTGACGATATCAGTATATCTAAACCGAGTTCGAAAGCTGTCTAGAACTCGGTTTATATGTACTCGCGGTCAGTTTAATTGGTGAAATTCGCCCATGATTTATTATACCTCCGTAGTATTTTCTCACAATATTAGGTTACCAAAAATGTTGTATGAAAGAACTATACAGCTTGATTGATTCCAACCTACGTACCTACCACCATCATCATGATAAAGCATACCAAAATGATGGTCTGATGATATCAGATCCTGATTTAACTCCCCCATCATGGGAGTCCATTGTCCCCATTCTTTTTCGCAATATGAGCCACTGACAGACGAAAACTCAGAAGAAAAACGAAGTAAGGAGCAAAAATATTGTGACTAAACAAAACCAAAGGTTTTTAGCTTGCTTTTATCAGATCAATTATATACGTCGTTAGGACGAAGCAACCTTCAACTCGGTGCACGCCAAATTAGATTTTAATTCGTTTCTTCTAAAGGTTGATTCGCTTTATGAGCTTTATTTTAATGTGGTGATGGAAAATGTTGACTAAGGAAAAAAGTAAGCCTGCA
The DNA here is from genome assembly GCA_948150665.1 of Conistra vaccinii. Taxonomy (NCBI): domain Eukaryota; kingdom Metazoa; phylum Arthropoda; class Insecta; order Lepidoptera; family Noctuidae; genus Conistra; species Conistra vaccinii. The sequence continues at coordinate 16,840,504 of OX411338.1, read as the reverse complement.
AGGAAAGAAAATAAGAAAATGGATTTAAAAGGAAAAAGCGGCTGCTTAGAGTTCTGATTTGAATAATATAATTATGTATAACAAGAACGTGTTTAAAGTAGGTACTAATTTTGTAATTTAAATTCACCTTAGGTGTGAATGTTGTGCTAGAACGTTGCCTCGATTTGTCCGAGTTTTCTTTAGTTGCCCCGAGTGCTACCTAAAAAGTTAACTTCATCATGTATGTTTTAAGAGCCCTCTTACATTTCGGCGCTGCGCTAAGGCGTTTGTGCTTTACTGAGCGCAAATCGCCTGTGCGTTGAAATATACATATAGTACTTTTATTTTATTCATAAAAAAATCAAAGTGACAAATAAAAATTTGAAAAAATTATAGTTTTTATGCATATGTTGGAGATTATTTTAGTATAAATACTAAGTCAAAATGATGTAGAACTTCGGAGATATTCAGACATGTTTCCAAACCTTTTCAGTAGAAAATTGAAATAGGTCCAGTATTTTTTTCTTTATATAAAAGGCATATAACAAAAATGTATTCTATTATTATAAAAGTATATGATATATATAATATTAAAAAAATAGTATAAATGGATTATATTCAACAGAATCCGCAAATTAGAGGTCTCAAATGAGCTCTCCATGAGTTTTTGCCTAAACATGCATCAGGAGAACTATTATTGCTAATTAAATAAGTAAATAATCAAAAAATCGCTTTATTATTATTGTAGAAGAGAAAACGAACTATTTTTAACAAGTTATTGTTGTTTATACTAACCAACGCATAGTATTCAATTTCAACGAGGAAATCATGCATTTACGCCCATTTTTGTAAGAGGGCTCTTAAAAAAGGGTGATTTAAAATATTGTTCTAAATACCTACTAAAATAATTTATAATAAAGTTCTTTTGACTCTTTGGCAATTCGAACGTGCCTGTAAATGGTTAAATTGAAACCTTGAGTTTGAGTTAAGCTTTTTAGGAAAGTGGATTTTTTTCGAAACTATGTGCAGACAAAATCATGAGAGCCTCAGCGTTCTTAATTCTGGGTATTCTGCAGGCTATATTCTTCCAAAACACAAATAACACAAACGTTATTCTAAAAACCATAAATAAAAGCTTGATGCCGTTAGCTTGCCAGAAGTCCGAACCGAACTAAATTCCCTAATCTTAGACAAAACTTTACGTTCTTAGTTCTCGATAAATCCGTGCCTGGATTTTTGCCCAGCCCAGTAATTCCTGTGAACGAGCCACACTTTTGCTTCAACTAATGAACTTGGCTAGAAAATGTTACTTGTTCTTGGAAATGGCTAACCAATTTAATTACAGAAATAATACGGCGAAGAACTTGTTACAATTTATTTTTCTTGTTTATTTTATTCGTGTATGTAATGTTGAAAATGATTTCAGAGAATAAAAAAAAAAACAATTAAAATAGATTTTGGTGAGTAGCAAAATTCTTGTTAGTCCGTGGTTTCTAAAAAAAAAAATCTTTTCATATTCGGCTCACAAAAATTTGGACGGATCAATTTTAGTTTGTTTTCAAAACTACTTTAAATTCCACTTTTCATTTCAAATCTTTAGCAAAATCAAAAATACTAAAAATAGTTACTTACCTTCGAAGCTAAACAAAAACGAAACATTTTTGTTGAAATTTTTGTAATAAAAATACTTACAAAACCTTTAACTACCAATAAATCCAAAATATTCCCCTAAACGAAAAATCTAGCGACTTTTTTATTTAATGGCGGCTTTTATGGAAGCTATAGGAGCGATTTCCCATCAATAAACTACCGTTACGGTGTTAAATTAGCATCGGATCGATATTCTCTTCCGGGCCGTGTACGGCGGTAGCAGGCACGGTGCGCCCCGATATGTTTACTTTGACTAAATATATTGTAGGTTATGTATTGTGGTGAAGGAGTTTTGGGTGTGAATGTACATTGTCTATGTGCGGTTGATATAGATTTAAAGATGCAATGCTATTTACCGGTCAACATCATGGCGTCCACGGCGGCTGTCATAGCTATTAGGTAAAGTGAAAAATAGAATAAAGAAAGAAAGAAAGAATAAAGCAGCAGAAGAAGCTGCTGTATTTCACAAATCTTATTTATAGGTATCTCATTGTACGCTGCACCGGTCGAAGGCTTCACATCTGTCGCTGGGGCTTTGTCTCAAATAACGTCGCAGCATTATGCTGAGCGATGGCCGTTTTGCGTGGATGTGACGCATATTTTCCCCCAATATGTTATTTTTTGTGTTTGCCAAAGTCAAAGTCAAATAATTTATTTCAATTAGGCACATAAAAATGAACGTCAAAGATTTACAAAAAAAAAAAAATATTCTAGTCGCCCCTTCTGAAAAGTAGTTTTCGTATGGAGAAGAATGGGTAAGGAACTCCACCGTTACTCGTTTGTGTTTTTTCTTTGTCATATTTTCCAGAAATAAATGTTTTTTTTTTACCTGTTTGGTTTAGGCAAAGCCGAAGCTGAATAACATAGTGATCCTTGCTAGTTAGATCAAGGAATTTCCTATTTATATATTGATTTACTAACTGCACCCCGCGGTTTCACCCGTATTAAATCTCCATCCCGTGGAAATATCAGGATAAAAAATATCCTATGTGATGAAACCGGCATGCCTGATTTCTCAACGGCATTTGAAGCCAACTCAGAGGCCCATGGGCGGCTTTAAAAAAACTCTAGACACTAGGTTAGTCGCTAACCACACAAATAAGAAGAAAACCAAAAAAGTTTCAATAATTTTTGTTCAACTTTCGCATAGGAATAACATGGGTTGATGGTTGTAGTTAGTCACTATTTATGTCTAAAAATAACCATGAAAATAACTAAACCAAAAACAAAACCCTTAAATAACTCAAAATTCTCATTTACCTTTCGTATTCCGAGAGAAAGCAAGATGGATGTCCCGATATAAAGTTACATGAAAAATTAACTTTTCAAACACATTAATCAAGCATTATGATCGGTACTAAGAATACATCGATAATTTACATGCTACCGGTACTGAGCTGAAGTTTTTTTTTGTCCTATAGCAAAAGTACCCCGCGGTGTAGGCCGAAATCGTTTCGAATCGGAATAACCGCTGTAATCGATGCTTCAACAATCGATTTAATTAGAATTATCGGTACTTTTTTGAGTACAGTTACGGTCAATGGTGTTGTGAAGAAATTAATAAGTTTATTTTTATTTTTTTTGTAATTTTCCCAATGAATTTCTTTTGTAGGATGATCGTACATTGCAAATCAAATATTAAATGCCTAGCTCTAAAGAAAAAAAAATCACAAAGTATTGATCCGCTTAAACGTTAGATGCATTAAGTCAGTGTTTTCATGCCACAAAATTATAAATAACATAACATATTATACAACTTACAGCATCACGCCTGAATTCCCCAAAGGGTTAGGCAGAGAAGCACCTATACTACACCTCATACTCATTTTGCCAGTTATCTTTTAGTCCCATGTCTTAAAGGGTGGCAGGGACATCGACACGAAAAGTTTTATCATGGATTCAGTACATGATTCTAAAAAAAAATTTGAAATTTTTCATCAGTTATTTAAAAAAATAAAAACTGCTGTTCTATACATTCTGACCGCGTAGGTGACACTTTTCAATGAAGCAGCAGTTTTTTTTAATAACCGATGAAATTTCCTGCATGGGGCGAGCCTATTACCATCAGCCGGGCACAAATCTAAACTCCGAGCCGCTACTGAAGATTACCAGATGGAAATCCCATTAACACTTTGCCCGACCTGGGAATCGAACCCAAAACCTCTTGCTCACGAGGCAGTTAGCAAAATGTAAATACTGGGTACCTATTTACTTATTACATAATGTATGCATACCTGTATAATTTTAGGAAATGGACCCAAACTGTCTTGGCACCGACTAAGCCCACAGTCATAACGTGTCAAGTTTAAATACAGCAATATAATAATATGAAACACGTGAACTTTGTGAAGGCATTTCCACGAAAATTATGTAAACCATTTCCTGGCGATTCTTACAGCTTGCATGTGTAGTGTTTGTTTCGCAAATTATTCTATTTATTAGGTATTTTATAGAGTGAATAAATAGTGTGATGTGGTGTTGCGTACAAAATAATATAAAATAGAATAGAACATACCTAATAGAATACTGCTTATTATATTATACACCATACAAATAACAGACATAAATGTAGAAAAAAAGTTGTAACAGGTACAACTTTTTTTTCTATATTTATGTCTGTTCATTGATGTGTAGTGTATACTGGGTCAAATTAAATTAGCTAGCAAAACTCCACAGACGTGATTGGTATCGATACGTAAACATGATAAAGCAAAAAATTCATTAATTATATGATTTTTTTTGGGGTCTTCAACCGCAGAGTAGTTGAAATATCAGTTTAAATTATCAGTTTTTTTGCAAAAACTTCACAGACGTGATGGGTATCATATCGACCTCCTTTCATTTACGTCCGATTCTGTTTCGAGTAATCTTGCTACAGTTGCTACCCCTTTTCAGGAGATCATAGATTTGTCTTTCTTCTTCGTTTAAAACTGACATGTACGACTACATATTAAACACAATGTGAACAACAATATCTTGTCGACGTCAACAATAATTAAAACGTCTTCCTTGTCTCTGTCGATTTCAATGATTGACAGAAATACAATAACATTTTATTTTGTCTGAGTCTTCGTGAAATTCATTTACAATCAATACCAATAAAATTATACACATTTTTTCTCCTGTCGCCCTAAAATTTGTATTATAAAAACTATAAAATTATAATTCTTATTTATTTATTATTACCCAAATTACAGTTACAGTTTTCACCACACGTACCTGCAAGTTAAATAATAATAAATAAATAATAATATTAAAAAGTTCATTAACCAAAGAGTAAAAAAAAATTTTTTCTACATTCGGTGAGCCACCAACTAAGCGTCCCTTGTACCTATCTTGTGGCTCAGAAATCAATATTCAATACAAGACGGTACACATAAAATCATAAAGTTCTGGACTTTTTACTTAAAAAACCTCTGTCACTGCCAGTACAACCTCGCAACATACTATACGCGTCGTCGATCCCTTAAACATACGACAGTTTACAATAAAACAGAACCTCCAACCCCCTACTGATTTTTATATCTCATCGGTACTGAATAAAATTATATGCAGTATTCATAATTTACTCGCTGATATATGCATATATGTTGGTAGCGGGAAGGCTTTTTGTTAAGATTTACGAGTCCAATTAACAAGTGGTATTGTATTGGTTTTTATCTTTGATTTTAAAATGGGTTGGTGTGTTTGGCCTGTAGTGTAGAGCGATAGATCATTGTGGTCGCTGAAATGTGTCAGATTTTGAATCAGGGTAACTACTATGACGTGTAACAGTCATCATTGAATGAGAGTGAGAGAGAGATGGGGCTATACAGGACGAATAGCACTATCCCTTTTTCATTACAGAACAATGTTGGCTTTAACACGTCATAGTACGGCTCCAGATCAATGCTTCAAAATCCTTCTAGACACTATACTCCATTTGAAACAAGATTAGACATAAATCTTTTTTACAGTCCGTTCAACCAATTTTGACTTTTATTGCGTTGGTGGCATGACAAATGGCAGCTGCAGAAAACAGTTGGTATTTTAACCACTTTTTTGCTTTTAATACCATCCTTATGCCTACGGTATAAAAGTCAAAATCGGTTGACCGGACTGTAAAAAAGGTTTGTTTAAATGTCTAGTCTAATTTTAAATGGGGTATAGATATATCTGAGTTCCAAGACTAGGGTTCCCAACGAGACTTGGGTATAAATCACGTAAAAGTAGATTCGAATTCAGATTAGTATGAAATCTGACAGTTTTCAATCCACATTCAAAACATTAGACTGAGAGAGCATAGTGCAGGCCTACGTTTTATTCGCACGTGTTGAAGAAAGAACAGCATCGTGCAGAAAAAAAAAACACAGACCAGCGAGAAAAGAAAACAAGACTAAGTAGATATTGCTGTATTATTTTACTTAGTTCTTAATTGGATCCTCAACATGAATGATAATATAATGATGATCATTGTGATTTTTTTTGAAAATCATTGATTGGGCGATCACGTAGTCATAGTGTTCAGAATTCTATTTTGAAATCTCAAAGGTGTTGCAATGTTGCTGTATGTAATGTTGCGCTACTTGAACTTGTAACTTTAAGAAAGAGAAGCACATAATTATAAAACACATCGATTTAATGTATAAAATATGCAAAAACAACTCTAAAAATACAGAAACAAGATATTAAATTCCAAACTTAACCTCCTATTAAAATTACGGCAAAAGTCGACCTGTACTAGATTACTGGAAAGTACATCTAAACAACATCGATTACATCAAAATCGAATGCGGTATCGATTCCAGAGAATCGAGAACACGGTGAGACGGCACATATATTAATACGTTGTAGTCTGCAATAAAATTGGCTGACAGCGTTAAATAAGTGCCGGGAAAGGCATTTATAAGTAATCGATACATCGGTATGCAACCGATTCTAAGATTCGATTTATTAAATTTTGCGTCAGGTGTTGGGTTTAAAATGAGAATAGATTCGTTGCGTGTAGGTTTGTAGATGCGGAGGCTTTTGTTTTTCATTGTTCTGGCGCCGTTACGAGGCTAGATAATTTTCTTAACAAACAATTATTATGCTTTATTTGTGCATAGTAAAAAAAAAAAAATGAGTGTCAAAGTTTTTTGACTGAACATTTTTAATTTGACATAAAAATGAAACTGTCTTCTGCCTTGCTGACAATCAGTTCAAAATCAAGATGGTGGTGATACGAGACAATAGTGTTATACTCTGTTGCGGTAAAATTTTCAGGATATCAAAAATAGGTCTCCCGAATTTTACTCCAAAGATAGATACCTACTTAGATATCATGAACAGATAATTATTATGTACACCATAGAAATTACAGATATAAATGTAGACAATATAGGGTAACACAATGTGCGGTCTTATCTCCATCAAGTAATGGAACAATTATAGCCTCTATTGGATTTTTTACGAAACATTTGTATTCTACGACCCGATTCACGATCTGTGTCTTGGTGTGGACCCAGCTTTACATAACAAAAGGTAACGAAAAGCAATAAAACTTCGCACAATTTCCTGAAACTCGAGCAACTTATTTATTACGAAACCAATCCCTATACCTAATTACAATAATACGAGTCAACCCTATTTTGGACTATTGTGAGTGAGCATATGTTTTGAGAAACAACGGACAATTCCCACTAAAATTTTGACACATTTTACTTGATCAAGATAATTAATTGAATAAAATAGAATTATTTATTCATTGCTTTATTGATTTTGATAAATCATTATACATTTTTTTTGTGATTTTAATGTAATTATTTATTGATTTGATTAAATAAATACATACAAGTTATTATGTATGAATGTATTTTTTGTTCATCATAATATTAGAATATCGTTTTGCAACGACTGATGACGAAAACCGTGCACAATAATCGAATAAAAACGTTTTTGTGAATAATATCTGTGTTTTAGAATCATGCAAAACTGGAATTTAAAAACAATTATTTAGTAAGTAGTATCCTTTTTTTTCCTTTGTCAAGACTGCAACAAAAATACTCTTCACACTATGACACACGTTGGTCTATATCCTGCTCAAAAAACAAACCAAATCGCGCACTGACCTTGGAAGTAACTCTTGGTCCGAAGGTAGCTGACCGACAGCCGCAAGATGGACAGCCTGTCAAGCTTGCTGAGGATGTTCTGTTCGAAGGGCAGGAGGGAAGCCAAGGTGTCCAGCTCAGCGTTGAGTCGCTCCCTGTGTCGCTTGCTCGGGTTGCTTTTGGTGACGCCGTCTTTAGATGGGGGTTTGATACTGTAAAGGAAATAGCGAAGGTTAGTTGTGTACATAATATTATTTCAGTACAATTAACCTAAGTAAACTCCATTTCAAATAAGATTTGACATAACAAACCTTTTTTACAGTCCATTCAACCGATTCTGACTTCTATACCGTAGGCACATAAGGATGGCATTAAAAGCAAAAAAGTGGTTACAATACCAACTGTTTACTGCAGCTGCCATTTGTCATGCCACCAACGCAATAGAAGTTAAATGTCTAATCTTATTTTAAATGGAGTATAGTTTAAAATACAATAGCCCCTAGTTGTTGCTAGAGCCAATCCAATAAAATGGTGTCATCTTATTTTTAAATAATTATTATAATACCAAATTTTGGTATAATTTGTTTATTAGGTCAAAGTACAGTGGTAAAATCTAAATCCTTCTGCGTAAAATGTACTTTTTTAGTAAACTGTAAAATTAAAAAAAAAAAATTGTTATGACAACCGAAAAAAAAAAATACCTGGGCTATTATTTTTTTATTTTTATGTTTTACTAAAGTTTCAGATATACCTGGCTGTTTTAAACGCTCTAACATAATCAGCCTATTAATGTTCACAGGCCACCTCTCTGTAAGAGGGAGTGGGCCGTAATCTACCACGCGGGCCCAGTGCGGGTTGGTTGATGTCACATGACTTCGAATTTTTGGTTCTAAGACATGCCGGTTTCCTCACGATGTTTTCCTTCACCGTTTTGAGAGCAGTGGTGATGAAATTATTTACACAAAGTAATGCGCCTGCTTGGGTACGAACCCACGACCTACAACTCGTAAGTCGGGGCCGATACCACTGGGCCATCACTGCTCTAAAACGCTCTAAAGAGGTCCTGAACTCCTGAATGATGAGCTGATAACAAAGTGTGGTTTCGAGGAGTCTTATTGTTAGTGAAAGTTGTTGCTCAAAGCGTCTAAGGTTGTACTGCTAATCAATGAAACTGTAATCAGCGGTACTTTATCGAAGAGAAGAGTTGGCCTACTAAACTAGAAACTACCCGCAACTACAAGTGTAGGTTAATAACCTATGTAAGTAATTGAAAATAAAAAGTTACTTATGTCCAGTTAATGTAATAGCTTAGGCATGTCCATATCATAATGTTGGACATAATACTATCATTACATTACAGTTGGTACACACGGCTACACATCAAGCTATACATTTCCAGTTTAAGCTGACCTCGCATTGTACGGAAATCATTTACGATGCGAGATCACCATAAACTGGAAATGTATAGCTTGATATGTAGCCGTGCGTACTAGCTATCTATTCCTTGGGGAATTTGAGGCCGGAGGTAACGTTTTATAGGGTTCATGAGTAAAGCCTCGTTCAAACAGGCGCGACACGATGGCGCGACGCGATGGAGCGACGCGACTCTAACAAAACAATTTCTAAAAAAACTTCACAGTAGAACAATTACCGGTGTCGCGTCGCGCTAGTCTTTACAAGGCTTAAGTTTCGTTTGACTGCCTCTTTGGTCAAGTGGCGCTACTATTGAGCAGGAGGTCTTGGAATCGATTCCCAGGTCGGGCAGTGTTATTGGGTTTTTCTATCTGGAATTTCTCAGTAGCAGCCCGGAGTCTGGATTTGTGCCCGGTTAATGGCAATAGGTTCGCCCCCTATTACATGGGACTTAAACATAACTGAGGAAATTTGGGGTACGTTACGTACACCTCTGCCCAACCCTTCGGGGACTCCGTTTCAAACAATATTTTTTTTGGAGCAATGCGCAGATGTAAATTATACTTTTTTTAAGTTCATAAATAAAATAATAATTTGCTTCGGCATGTAGGTATTAATTTTCTATAAATAATAGTAATATTCATAATTTAATTAGTAAACAAACATGCAACTGTTGTTTGTGGCTCTTTGTTTGCTATTGTGTTTTATTCACATTTAACTATTTATTTATTTAAAAGCACATTATATATTCAGAACCGGTAATAAACCCCCGGAATTTAAAAAAGCATAATTATCAGCACAACATCTATTGTTCTGATTATTTCTCTCAACCTTTGTATTTAACAGATTAACTAAATTAAATCATATTTAAGTTCTTAGAACAAGGTACATATTAATATATTAAAAAAAAAAATCTAAGCCCAAAAAAACTAAGCTCAAAAAATATCCCATAAAACTCAAAGCCACCCTACATTCGCTCATAACACCATTTTATTTCGGATCATTCATTTCTAAGAGGCTATTTAAAATGACACATCACATTACCCAGCGGTGTAACGGTAGCATTCGGCCTGGCTGGGCTAACGAGGCTCAGGTCACGCAAACCAACTTGTTAGCATAACTTATGCCGACGGATAGAGGGTGAGCTTAGTGCATTATTGTGCTTACTTTTTTAACAAAATTGCGCTTAGTTTTTTAGTTAAGTTTAGCTTTAGCGGCGGCTTTTTGATGTTACGCGAGTTTTGTTGCAAGCTTTATTTTTTAATTGTGTGGTTTTTGTGGAACAAAGGAATGGTAGAAAAAAGTTTGATATGAGATTATAATACTTGTGCTAGACCAATTTATTTTAATAAGGCTTTAAAATATTCGCACGTTATTTAAAAAATATAATTTATATGCAAGGATGCAAGGTTGTGTAAAGTTTTTGAGGGAGGCCTACGCTGCATATACGACTGTTACGAAGGTTAACGATGCTCAATGGAGGTATCAATCATAGATCACAGAATCACGGCCGGCAGTGTCAAGAGACGGTCAGCGGCAGGAATAATAAAATTCGTTGCGTGGAAAGAGCGCACAACTTCTGTCAACGTCTACAAAGCTGTGAGTTTCTACAACATTTAACGTGAGGGTTTTGTTAGGTATCGTACTGAGAGTCTTTATAAGTGGTAATTTTCATGAAAAAAGAAAAAAAAGCGCCATTTTTTTACCTCCCTACATGGGACGCGGGCGGCCGTCGTTTAGCGGGTGGCTAAATGTCATAACTACTTATAATAAATAAAATAAAATAAAATCGTTTTAATTCGGACAACTAAGAGATCCATAAATTGCTAGTAACAGCTTTGCACTTAAAATTAAACTATTATTAGTAACTTAAACTAAAGACCAATTAATGACTTATGATCCTTGTTGCAAATTTACTAATTTGTAATGTATTTGGTGCAAAAAATGAAGATTTTTTTTATTTTATTACGTTTTGATAATGTTTTTATTGTTACGTTACATTGTTTACGTTATTTCTGTCGTAGTACTAGTAAACGATGACAGACTTCGTATGTATGGAAAGTATTGACAATGCTGTCCCTGACAGCGGCTGCTGAGGTGCCTCTGTGCTCCGTGGTGTAAATGAATTTAACAAGTGTAACAGTTGCCTATAATAAATGTTTTTTTTTAATTTATTCATAGACTTTTAACCTACCCATGCTTCGCTCAGATGCTGTACTGATGTGCGACATGTCAAAACATCTCGATTTCTGTACTATATCCGAGTTAAATATTGATGTATTATTGTAAGTACTAGGCAAAAGAAGTATTTAAGGATCGTAGCAAGTGGCGTTCTGTAGTTTCTGCCTACCCCCATGGGCAGAAGGCGTGAGTTTTTGTATGTAGGTATTTATAAGTAGTAAAAAGTTTTCGACTTCCTTTCCTAAAGTATGACAACCAGTCTCACCAAGGGGTATTGTATTACCCAGTAACTGGGTTGTGGAGGTCAGATAGGCAGTCGCTCCATGTAAAATACTGGTATTCAGCTACATCCGGTTAGACTGGAAACCGACCCCAACATAGTTGGGAAATTGTGGTTTAAATGTAACGAGTCTAACAGTTGTAGAGTACTTACTAGAATATACTCGTATATATATTTTTAATTTGTTCATAGATGTAAGATAGCATTTCACCCAAGAATAGTAAATGTGAACTTTCAATGCGAAATGTAATCGCAATACATTCGTGATTAATATGTATCACTTACTCTTTGTGTATTAATCGTCGTATCTCATGAACCGTAATAGACAGACAGTTGAAATTTTCACAGATTGTGTATTTCTATTGCTGCTGTAACAACAAATTAAATAAAAATAAAATAAAGTTTAAAATTAAAGGGGGTTGGTCCCCACCCCATACAAGCAAAGTTTTTTTTTGTTGTAAGTATGGGGTTTTTTGAAGTGAAAACTTCTTTAGCGGCGTTGTGCACTTTTTTTGGGATGAGTAAAAAATGTTAAACTCGTGTCAGGACAGGTAACCTGATCGAAAATTCGTAAGACGTTCAAGTTTTTGTTGACAGCTAACGATGTTTTATTTTTTTGGATTTTTTAATGGAGCTATAGCTTTCGTTCTTGTACTGACAGCAAGCCACATAAATTCCTGACATTTTCGTTAGATGGCGTTACTTAGTTTTCACTTCAATCGGCAGTCCCAGACTGCCTCGTTTTTTTAATGGATAATGACCCAAAAGTCTCTTCACTTATACCCTTGACCAACTGAATAACGCGTCTGACGCCGAAATAAACATGGCCACCACTGGTATACGAAACAGTATTTAAGCAACATGGATGTACCTTCGAAACGAGAAGAGGTATAAGGATGGCATTAAAAGCAAAAAAGTGGTGACAATACCAACTGTTTATTGCAGCTGCCATTTGTCATGCCAGCAACGCAATAGAAATCAAAATCGGTTGAACGGACTGTAAAAAGGTTTAGTTCAATGTCTAATCTTATTTCAAATAGAATATAGGTATCTATGATAGAAGCCCATATAATAGGGATCAGGTTAACAACACCAAACGGCTGCATACGTCATATTAAATGCAACATAGCATATCAACTATAATTTGTCTTACCATTACAAAGTAACGTAGTGCAGCCAAAGAAAAAGATGAAATATTGATGTGAAGCAATCATCTGCGTTTACTGGCATAACTACTTATTACGTAGGAGTTCTTTGAAATGTCTTATTATGTCATTAAGGACGGTGTATTAAGATTATAATGTAGTAGTTCTTATGTTTGACTGCAGTTTTATTGGCATATAGGATTCTTTTATGCAGATGTTCTTAACTGATTTAGGTTAAAATAAGGACTAAATAAAAGTATTTTAAGGCGACGATAACCAACTTTTAATAATTTTATACTGAAGATCACGTCTAAACGAGTAGTCTTAATGATTTGGAAAAAATATATATGTTAAATTAGAGAATTTTCTTAATAACTTAATATAGGAATATTTTAGATTATGTTTATATTACATGAAATTAATTTGTAAAGTTATTTTAACGCGGATAAAAGACTGAGAATCTCCTTTACCATTTTAAAGATAATTTAATTATTGAACTTTTAGTATAAATATAGTTTTATGAAAATACATTTTTTGTATGTATAATAAATTAATAAATGCGTCTAATTTGGGACAGTGTTCTTGGATGGGCGAGTCCTATTACTGGCTAGACGTACGACGCGTTGCGTGAGCTCAGTACAGAACACGCAAGCTGCAATTCAAGGTCACTGACATATAGCTGCGTCTTAATTTACCTTTATTAGGTACCTGAATTAGTAATATTAGCTTGTGGCTTGTAGCTTTATATGAGAAAAGGCTCCGTTTTACCGTACAATATTAATTTGACACTACGTAAGAACATTTTTTTTTTTTTTGAGGAGTTCCTGGCTAAGTAATAACAAGCCGCACGGATCGATCCATCAGGTTAAGCTACGCTTGCCGGGGTTGGTCAGTGGATGGGTGACCATCTTTACATACCGAGACTCCTCCGTGCCTCGGAAAGCACGTTAAGCCGTTGGTCCCGGCTGTCATTTGTGGATCTTTGACAGTCGTTACAAGTCGTCAGAAGCCCGAAAGTCTGACACCAGTCTTACCAAGGGGTATCGTATTACCCAGTTACTGGGTTGAGGAGGTCAGATAGGCAGTCGCTCCATGTAAAATACTGGTACTCAGCTGTATCCGGTTAGACTGGAAGCCGACCCCAAGATAGTTGGGAAAAAGGCTAGGAAGATTGATTGTAAGAACATAATTTTTATTATTGGTTGTTAAAAAGGTCATAGTACACACTCTGAGAACATCTGTAATAGAAAATGTTACACACTTAGTGTCTGTAACATTTTCTATTACGGTTCAAAAGAGTCAGCCTAATGACTGACGGACGGACGGACAGCGGAGACAACGGGACTCTATTACTAAATAGGGTCCCGTTGGAATCCTTTTGGGTACAGAACCCTAAAAAGGACACTACGTATGAAAATATGGATGGTCTGGTGAATTATGCTAGGTATTATTTATATTAGGTAGGTAGGAAAAAAACTGTGAGGTGACAAGTGATGGAGATGTATGAAGTATAAATTAAGAATGAGCGAGGCGGACGATAATGATAAGAATTATTCCCTAGGTATTTTGCGTAATGAAGAACGTTTGAAAAGCTATACTAAACACTTTCAAGTAGATATTACTTTATAACTTTACTTATCGGAAACCACACCAGTAAATTGTTCCCTATAATAAATTATATATTATTTTGTTTTAATTTAAAAGATCATCAGGTTAAATTATTAATTACGGTGTAATTTATTTAAATTACCGCATTGTTGATGCGTTATATGTTATTTTGTTGTTCTGTTTGTTTTTCTATAATTTGTTTATGAGGCTCGCTCGTATTAGGTTAACTTAAATTAGTGGAACAACGTAATGAATAGAGTCGACACAAAACAGTTTCTTTATTAGCTTTTAATGTGACTAATTTTGTATTGATATTTGCAAGATCTATATTTACGATTTGTTTGAATAAGTATACATTTTCTTTTGATTCAAGAAATAAAACCCATCTAGGAGAAACATTTATTTGCTAAGGTATATTTTTATGAAACTATTCGATTTTTGTTTTCAATTCTTTGTTGTACAGTCAGCTGCAGAGAAATCTAACCCCCTAGCAATGTATTTTAACATTGCTAGGGGGTGAGATTTCTCTGCAGCTGACAGCTGAATGAATGCGATGCCTTTTGATTTAGGCATTTGCCTGTCCAAACATAACTGGTTGATCAACAACTTGAACTAATTCTTACCCTTCTAATACATTAATATGTAGCCTTTTAGCCCAAGGGTATTAATAGATTTGCAATATCGAACAAATCTGCAATATCTTAACAGACAAACATCGCTTACAATAACTAGCGGTCAACTGCCCTAACTCCACCTGGTGTCCTATGTTTGCCTTCAATGAAAAAGATGCAATCGAATCTTTGAGTTTTCATAGAGAGCTTTAGAGTTTCGATTGCCAAGTAAAATGAAAAAGATATGACATCTTTTTCATTATATGCAAATATAGGACGCCAGTCGAAGTTAGGGCAGTTGACGGTACCTATTCCCTTTATATTACACAGTTTCCTCAATACTAACAACTTTATCAAATAAAACAACTCATTCTATTCCAACCATTTCGGTGTCCAGCACAAATTATAAATAGTACATTAGTCATCGCCGCCCGTCGTTTTTGTTGATTTATTCAAACGTTAGTATCAAACGGCGCACGCGCAGCCCTTTGATATTACTACCATACAATTTGTATTCATACACCACTGACTTACTACTCAAAATTAAATTTTATGCTAAGGTGGTAAGGTTGGTTTGTAATTAAAGTTTTAAAGTGCAAGTCCCATATAAATCAAGACCGATTATTTCTATAAATCGTAACTCGATTAAGTTATAATCGATTGGCGATTGTGATAGGTATCGTTATTATCGATGGATATTTATTTTTGTATCGTTTCCTTTTTGTAACGTTTCGGTTATTTTGTGTTGACAAATTATTATAACGAGGTTTATGTGAGAAGAGATGTGGAATATGTTGGGAGTTCGGGAGGTTTATGATGGGAGTCAATTAAAAGAAGTTCAAGAAAATTATCATAATTTAAGATAATTATCATTCTTTTCTCAGGAGCTCGTGGCTAAGTAATAGGTTGATCCACCAGGTTAAGCTACGCTTGCCGGGATTGGTCAGTCGATGGGTGACCATCTTCATATACCGAGACTCCTCCGTGCCTCGGAAAGCACGTTAAGCCGTTGGTCCCGGCTGTCATTCGTGGATCTTTGACAGTCGTTACGAGTCGTCAGAAGCCCGAAAGTCTGACACCAGTCTTACCAAGGGGTATCGTATTACCCAGTTACTCGGTTGTGGAGGTCAGATAGGCAGTCGCTCCATGTAAAATACTGGTATTCAGCTACATCCGGTTAGACTGGAAGCCGACCCCAAGATAGTTGGGAAAAGGCTAGGAAGAATGAAGAATGAATATCATTCTTTTCTCAGGACGAGGTGGCGAGACAACCTAGATGCATACCGAAAGGGTTGGATCGAGGTGGCTCTGGAAAAGGAAGGGATCCTTTTCCAGAGCCACCTCGGAACCTCGGAACCTCGCCACCAGGAAGGACTCGGGGAAGCCTTTGTTAGCAGTGGGACAGTGCAGGTAAAATAAAAAATAAAATAGTGCGGCAGTTGTATATGCGAAGACATTTCGTTCGATATCTACTCGGTTATGAGAGCAAAGAAAAATAAATAGGATCATCCCTTGACCAAGTTTACTCATACTCAACCTACTTGAAGCGTTACCTATATACCTTTAATAACATTCAATCCTATTTTTAACCGACTTCAAAAAAGATGAGATTCTCAATTCGACTGAATGTTGTTTTTTTTTTGAAGTGATAACTTCTTATGGGAGTGTCAACCGATTTGTTACGTAACGCGTTACGGCACCAATCTGTCTGTATAGTTCAACTTAGATTAGTTTAAGTTGTTACTTCTGTCGAGCGTCCCGAGACGCACACGTTTTTTATTTAAATTATGTTTATTACGAGTTTACTCCGCCAGTTATGAATTGATTTTGAGGATTTTTTTTTGTTTGGCAGGTCATACTTCAGAGGTGGTCCCTTATAAATTTTATTAACTTTTCTTGGGTAGTTTATTAGTTAACTTCAATAAAACGTATTTTTCCCACTTAGCCTATGTGGATGATAATTATAACGTTCCTAAAAAGGGAAAAAAAACTTTTTCCAAAAAAAAAAACAACCGACTTCCAAAAAAATACTACAAAGTGAAAAATAACTTTAACATCGGAAGTCGGTCGCAAAAAACCAAAATTCTAAAACAAAGACACCGACTTCCGAAATTAAAGTTATTTTTCACTTTGTAGCGTTTATTTGAATGTCGCGTTGTTTTTTTTTTAATTTCTGTTAATAAGTACTCACGCTATGGTTATGAACACTAAATGGCTGGTTGACCCCTTCAGCCTTAGAAAAATACGACCCATCACTAAACTGTGATTTTTTTGACACAACAGTTATCTCCAAATTGATGGACCATGGGAACCACACAATTATAGGAAACACTTATTAGACATATCGTAACGAATACGTAATTGAGAGAATTTTATATCAAAAACTAAAACAGCATGAGGTATTTATAAATTTTATTGCAAAATCACGGGCGTAGCATAGACAATGGATTTACGTATTCAATTAAAAGTAAAAAAGTATTAAAAGAAAAAAAAAGTACAGATATTTTGTCTATTCGTTATATTTATTTCTACTTTATACGGTTTGTGATTTTCGTTTAATTATAAATTAGTGTCAATTTGTTTCGCGATTGGTTTCTGGTGAAATTTTGTAATTTGCGTAAACAAGGAGTTGAATTTTCTCACATATATTTTATTATTATCTTCATTATAATTTCGTCAAGGTTGTGGGGTTCACAAACTGACTGGGAATGAGATTTTTTCCAGAATATTGCAGACCAACTTTTTAAAATCTTTGTATTTAACTGATTTCAGTTTCTTTTCTTCCATGTCAGCACGTGAAGAGATGTATATATATAATGGTAAAAGCAGTGATAGCCTGGTGATAATGACCGTCGCAATAGGTTTCGAGTTCGAACCCAAAGCACACACCTCTGACTATTCGTATTATATAGTTAACATTTACTTCAAAAAAGGTGAAGAAAAACATCGTGAGGAAACCGACATGCCTAAGAGATATTTTTCGACGGAATATGTAGCCAAGTCAAAAGCCCATGGGCAACATAATAACTCTGACACCAGAGGGGAAAAAACCCAAAATAACGGGAATTACCCGTTATTTTTAAAGAACGTTTGCATTCGCATCTCATTCGCAATCTGTCAAAAATACAATGTATTTACCAACAGTTTTGACAAGTTTGACAGATTGCGACTTGAATGTGAACGTTTCTTAAGTACGAGAATTGGCCTTCTGGTTAGTAACTAACCATAAGAAAAAGAAAAAGATAATAAATGATGAGCCAGTCAGCAGATTGCAGCTGACTGCCCTGGATGTCCCGGAAGATTCGTTATTATGTCCACTCGTGGAGGCTCTTTTATTTAGCCCGTTTCCACAATTGGCTCTTCATACATAGGACGCAGTTTTAGTCTGCAATCGCCAATGTACAGTTAGTAAACGTTGAAAACCAATGTTGGATAAAAAATAAAAAATTATTCAGACTATTTATTCATCATCATTGGATCATTCTCTGCATAAGAAAAAGTCTCGCAATTGAATAATAATCAAGCTGTTATCATTAGGTTATCCTAGCATTGGGGGAAGGGGGGGGGGGGGGCTTGTGACTAAGAAACAGCCACACGGGTCGATCGATCAGGTTAAGAAGTCAGCACGGTTGGTCCGTGGATGGGTGACTATCTTTACATACCCCTCAGTGCCTCAAAAATAGGTCCCGGCTACCATTTGTACATTTTTGACATTTGTTACGGATCGTCAAAAACCTGAAAGTCTGACAAACAGTCTTACCAGGGGGTATCGTGTTACCCAGTAACTGGGTTGTGGAGGTCAGATAGGCAGTCGCTTCATGTAAAATACAGGTATTCAGCTGTATCCGGTTAGACAGGAAGCCAACCCCAAAATATTTGGGAAAAGGTTAGGCAGAAGAAGATCATTAGGTACCTAGCATGCTAAGATTCACCGCTTTTTTTATGTAATCTCTGAAATTCGCCGTCTAATTATATAAAAAATAAAGCCACCGCATTTCTAAAGATTTCTTAACAAGTGAAATAACTAAAGTGTATATAAATAGCTCACTATTAAACGATCGTTAGTCCAAACCTGGGGAATTACACTTAAACATGTGAAATCGTTTCTTATACTTTTGTTTATAACAATTTAACGATTTGAATTGGGATAGATGTAATTTTGGGTGTCTGTCTGCTGACTTCTCATCCGTGAAAAGGGTGTAATGGCTGTTGAAAGTTCCAGAATATTCCCCTTTTGTGAAGTAAAATGGTGTTAGGAATAGTTCATTAACCTACCGAAACTCATGCAAATGGCATGAACAATAATTGAAAGAGGTCTGATAAATAAAAGATGCCATGTTAAAAATAATTGTCATAATTACTAAGAATATAATTCTTTGTAATTTTGCATATAGGTAATTCAATTTTTTGTACATTTTTGTCGATATTGTGACTTTATAACATCGCTTTGAATCCATTTTCTATTTTTGTAAGTACCTGGTACTTGTTGAATTTGTTGATAGGCCTACACTGTCCTCTCATACCTATTATCACTGTAATTTGAAAATATTGTAAGCACCGTTTATTTTTAAAAGAGTAACCGTGGGGTTTCTTGCCGGCTCTTCTCCATAGGAAACGACCAATTGGAACCGTGCACCTAGCTTCTGATGTTTCATAAGTACCCATGTGAAATAAAATATTTTGAATTTGGTTGAGTCTGAAAAGGTGTTATAATTGTGATTTAAATGAATAAAAAAAAATCTAATAAAATATAAAAGAATCTAACTCTATCTCTAATCTAAGATCTAAGAATCAACTACATAATGTTGGGGTCGGCTTCCAGTCTAACTGGATGCAGCTGAATAAAAAGTCAGATAAACAACCGACTGCCAAGATTTCTGCTGCTGCACCCAGTTAGACTGGAAGCCGACCCCAACATAGTTGAGAAAAGGCTAGGCAGACCAAAAGACACAATACTCAAAAAACACCCACAAATACACAACTATCCCTGCTGACCCTACAACAAAGATACACACAACCTCTAAAAATAGTATTCGTTCACGTGACCCGCGAGTATCGTTTTCGTTTGATGCGTGACACTCGCTCGCATGTCAGCACGTAACGAAACAACTCATTCACCTAGATGTCCCTACTGTTACCGTTTTCTTGGCCTTACACTTGCGTAATTGTTCTGACGTCATTTGACACTGTGTAACGTCATAATGTCTGGTTGTCTTTGAGGAATTTGTGAAGACGTAGTAGTGCTTTTAGCCAGTCCACTGAAATTGATAATTATTTTAATCGTCACGCACTTCCTTTTAAAACTATTAACTAGTTTATATTTGATGTAATTCTTGTCACATTTTTTTATAGTACCTAGTACGTATACAGTGTGGCAGTGACATCGACGCGAAAGCTTTTAACATGGATTTTCAGTACATGATTCTGAACACCCCTGTGTTGAAATTTTTCGTGGGCTATTTAAAAAAAAAATTGCTGTTTCATAGAAAAGTGTGTCAAAATGTATGGAACAGCAGATTTTTTTTTAAATAACCGGCAAAAAATTGAAAGGGTCAAATAAAAAAATAGGATTTATCTTTTTTGGGGGTTTACGACCACTGGTAGAGTTACTTGAAAAATGAGTTGAGAAAATCTGTTTTCTCTTGTTTTATCGTGTTTTAATATTGATAACTACCCATCACAGCTGTGAAGTTTACAGAGATTTTTTTTAACACTTTAATTTCAAGTGACTACTACATAACACTACAATCAATCAATCTGCCTAGCCTTTTCCCAACTATGTTGGGGTCGGCTTCTAATCCGGATACAGCTAAATACCAGTATTTTATATTGTGACGTCCTACAAGTGACTACACAACCTGAGGAAAAAAAAAAACATTTTTTTTTCGTGTATAGATTCTGATCACATCTGCGGAGTTTCGCTAGTTAATTTAATTTGATCATGTATTTCTTGTTCAAAGTACTTCACCTATTCCTTTTTTAAATATTGAAAAGGCTTGCGTAACGTTTACCTACCTTACTATTTGGATGACGAATTATTATTTAACCTAGCAACTTTTGCTATTCAGTTTCAGAAAAAAGTCAAACATTATGTTTGAGTTCATTCAATTGATGTCAAAAAAAAATCACTAGATAATTTATTATGATATGACCTTTTGCATTCCACATACCTCATAATCATCTACACTTATTAACATTAATCTAATTTTAATGGCACGGTCTACCTAATTTATTTTAATACTTTCAAATTCGGACACCCATACCTAATCTTGTATGGTATTCGTCAACTAAACTCTAAAAACCTCATTGTCTCTCTAATGTACTCAACAATAAGAAGGTATTTAAATATTGGTCTGTATGTTAATAGTAAGTATTTCTAGGGACCGCAGTGTCTCAAGACGAGAGTCTTTGCCAGTGATGACCTATACCACTGAAACGTGGTTGCTCACAATGAGCCTTATCAGAAGGCTTAAAGTCACCCAAAGGGCAATGGAGAGTGCTATGCTTGGAGTTTCCCTACGTGATCGAATCAGAAATGAAGAGATCCGCAGGAGAACCAAGGGAACCGACGAAGAATTGCCAAACTTAAGTGGCAATGGGAAGGGCACATTTCTCGCAGAACAGATGGCCGATGGGGCCGAAAGGTTCTGGAGTGGTGACCGCATACCGGAAGATGGAAGCGTTGGAAGGCCTCCCACAAGATGGACCGATGACCTTGTAAAGACCGCAGGAATCCGCTGAATGCGGGCAGCACAGAATAGGTCGAAGTGATGGTGTTTGGGGGAGGCCTATGTCCAGCAGTGAACGTGTTTCGGCTGAAAGATGATGATTTTTAGGGTAAATGATGAGATTTTCATAATTTTCCTCAAGATTATTTAATAGAATACCAAACTGCTTTTGGTGAATCACATTAGAAATATTCTGACTATTTAAAGGTAAAAAAGTATTTATTTAACAAAACAAACTGTATCAGATATATTATTATGTGATTAGTAACTGTTGACAAGCAGGTGAAAAAAGAATTCACCATTTGTCATTCATTAAATTTTGACAGCTGTCAATTTTTTGAAAAAAACGAACTTGCCCAAGCGCAGCCGAGCTAAAGCCTAGTTTAGGACAGAAATAACAATAAAAAATAATAGATTGTTACGTCACATCCATGTTTACAAATGTGGAGTGTTGTAGACTATAATTATAAATATATTAGAAAGGTCGATGGACGGGTTAAGGCCGTATGTGGCTTTGTTTTAAGAACGACCACTTTTTTTGGTCCGCGAGTGTAAGTTTAAAGTTCGAGGTAGCTTTTATAGTGTTAAGATTATTGTACTCTTAAAATTTCTTGAAAGAATCTAAAGGACTAACTTGTTGATGAAGTTGGCTACTTTGCCAATTATTATTATTGTATTGTATTGTTTATTTTGCCAAAATTTGTGCTTTACATTTCCTTATAGTCTACATTAACTAGGTTTACATTAATTATTAATCAAATAAGACGCAAAGGAAGAAGTTTGCTTATGAACTCCACACTAGGTCGAGCCTGTCTCATGGAGTCCTTGGATGGTATTGCCATATGAAAATTCTTATTACATAATTAATTATTGTTACAATCGAGAAGCACATGTTTTTTTTTTTTTTTTTTTTTACTAGGCCATCTCGCAGGTTACCACTGAGGTATTCGCTGCTTAACCGGACTTTCCTGTGGCTGCCTTAAGCTCCTAAAAGAAACTCAAAGCCTCCAGCCAGGGGCATATAAACTAAGCTGGACATCATTCAAGTGTCGAACATTTTATACCCAAAAACTAAAGTGCCGGCCAGAAAAAAAAAATACGATTTTCTTATGGAACATAGCACCCTCAACATTTTTTACTATTACAATGAGAGTATACAATTAACCCTTCTGCTGCTATTTAAGTTTCAAAATACAAAAAAATCATATTTTAACTTAAAACGTTTCGAACATTACATGAATGTTTAAAACGAGACACAACTTCGCTACCTCTTCATCATCATCACTTCAGCTGGAAGATTTCCCCCACTTGACATAGGCCTCCCCCAAACATCACCTCTTCGACCGGTTCTGTTATTCTCGCATCCAGCGGATTCCTCCACCTCAGGAACTTCCACCTTGTGGGAGGCCTTCCAACGCTTCGTCTTTTGGTACGTGGTTGCCTCTCCAGAATCGTTCGGCCCCATCGGCCATCTGTTTTGCGAGCAATGTGCCCTGTCCACTGCCATATAAGTTTGTCAATTCTTCGGGTTATGTCGGTTACCTTGGTTCTCCTGCCAATCTCTTCATTTCTGATTAGATCACGTCATCTGGAAAGCTCCAACATATCTCTCTCCATTGCCCTTTGAGCAACTTTCAGCCTTCTAATGAGGCCCAATGTGTGCAACCCCGTTTCAGCTCCATAGGTTATCACTGACAACTAGTGGCAACATGCACTGGTCACGACTACGGTAAGTGAGACGAGAAGATATTTAGCTTCCCGAACACTGCCCAGCCGAGTCTGATACGACGATTGACCTCTTTTTCAAAATTGGACCTATCTAACTGGACAGTCTGTGTCAGTCAGTGTAGCGTGTTATATGGGCATTTGACACCAACTTAGTTTTGTCTATGTTCATTTTAAAACCTTCTCTTTCGGAAACTCTACTGAGGTCATCGAGCATTGTACTGAGGTTCTCCGATATAGTAGTCATGGCTGAGACTATCTCAGCCATGACTACTATATCGTCGGCAAACCGAAGGTAAGTGACGTAGTTGCCATTGAAGTTGTAGCTACCCCTTTCCAGTCCAGAACCTTGAAGGCATCCTCAAATGTAGCGTAACTATTCATAGTTTCGGAGAGATAACGTCTCTCTTTCTCACCTCACCTCACTGCACAAGGATAGGTTTCGATGTCTGCTCACACTACTACGGTTTGATCAGACACTACTACGGTCGGGGTTTGGTCCTGGAGTCGGACCATGTCGGTCCGACTCCAGGACCAAACCGTAGTAGTGTTGTTAGTAGTGTTTTCATATAGATACTGTAGCACCTCAATTTACCGATAGAATCTGGCACCGTTGAAGAGACTGCAGTACAGCCCAATTCTCGATCGAGTCAAAGGCTTTCCTGCAGTCCACAAACGCTAAGCGGAGAAGCAGGTGATACTTTTCGA
This sequence comes from Conistra vaccinii, assembly GCA_948150665.1. Classification (NCBI taxonomy): domain Eukaryota; kingdom Metazoa; phylum Arthropoda; class Insecta; order Lepidoptera; family Noctuidae; genus Conistra; species Conistra vaccinii. The sequence goes on along the minus strand of OX411338.1, from coordinate 16,816,408 downwards.
TCTTCTGTATAACCCGCCCAGCTTATGTATGTGGTCTAAGGTGCTAATCGTTTACGGAATCCGGCTTATTCGGAAGGCTGGCAGTCGTCAACCAGCGCGCGAGACGGTTCGTGAAGGCTTCGCTCATGGCTCAGAAGTGAGCTGGGCCTTGGGGGGCTTAAGAAAGGATTTTCAATAGCCGGTTGCTAGGACGGTGCCTAGCAACCTGCTATTGTATAATAAAAACATTTCCCTCAATCCTTTTCTCGTTATTTTTTTAATACTTATCATACCTTATTATAACTAACGCTCAATGCATGCCATGTATGCATGTCCATTTCTACCATAGGCAATAAATATTTGCGTCTTTAACCGAATATCCAACATAAATTGTTGCCAAAAATATGATTCTTGGTACAGACTTTCAAACTCAAATAGCAGCCAGGGGGTTAATTGAAGACTTTCGTTGTAATATAAAAACATGTTCAGCATGTTATTTTCCATAAGAAAATAACGTTTTTTTTTTCTGGCCGGCACTTTTATTTTTGGGTACGTTATGACTGATGTCCTTAAAACTAGGCGAACGCTCGCTAAGGGCACCCCCTGTGGGGTACGAACCTCGGCTTAGGGCGTTCGCTGATGGGAGGACAGCAAGAGGGACAGGCTGGATCAAGGATGATTCATTATTATTAACAGGGGAGTTTAAAGCTACAGGCTCAGCAAAAACACATGAAAAAGTGTTATTATTTTATAGCAATCAAAATAATGTCCGGACTAAGAACAGCAGTTAGTGTAACCTATCTATATCTATATTTCTTCTATCTTCTAAATATATGAATATAAATCAATTACTGTGCTTGGAGGGGCCTACGGCTAAGTAAAAACAGCCGCACGGGTCGATCCAACAGGTTAAGCTTGCCGGGGTTGGTCCGTGGTACTGTATACCACTCCTTGCTTCGGAAAGCACGTTAAGCCGTTGCGTATGCATGCGCGGGTCGGGCGCGGAACGGGTCGGGACCGGGAACCACGCTTTTCGTGTGCTGATATCCATATACAAGGAATTACAATATACAATACAAGCCCGCCGGACTCCCGTCCCGACCCGCGCCCGACTCGCACCCGCTTTGTGTGGTGAGCTTTAAAAACAATGTAATAGAGAATCAGAAAATAATTTAATCACTTTATTTATCAGTCAAGTAAAATCAATTATCTCTTCTGTTCTTTCATTGTTTACGTTAAGTACTACTAGAAGATTACACTGATTCAATGACTAAAAAATAAATCATACCCTGACTTATTAATAGGTAGTTAGGTATACATTAACATAATAATTACTATAAACACAAAAAGAGATAATTGACATCAATTATCGTCTATAAAATACGTCAATAAAAAATCTTACTTCTGCCGCCTAGTGCTTATTTTTCTTAACAATCATTAATATGAAAACGTATAAAAAATATTTTTTCGCACAGCAAACGGACATATTTATAATTGAATAATCGACAAGAGATTTAGGACGTATAAACAGTAATACTCATCTTTGGATGGCAACAAACGAAATTCAACTTTAATTCTTTATATTAAATCTTAAATTGCTGAATAGCAACCTGCGTATACGACTTTTTGTACCACCAAAAAGTTTTCAGGCAAAGAGTCGTAAGTGCGTGTGGATCTGTATTTGAATGTCAGTCTTCAGCTAAAGATGATAGGGTCAGATTTTGTTAAGCAGTAGGTTGTATGTTAAAGTCGGATGAGCATGTATGCCAAGTAAAATTAAGTATGCCAATACCATAGTTCGCGCATGATTGCGTACAGCCTTCGTCGGAATGAGCGTTTTCCTACGATTTTTCTCGTAATACCTGAGGTATGTTTTTTCTATTTCTGTCAAGGCCAGGATGGGAAGCGTAGCTAGTACTGCTGGTAGGCGTGACAAGGTAATACAAATTATTGGCATTCAAGAATGTGGAAAGTCGTAAAATTTCGGTTTTTACCTCATTGTTCCACGTGCAAATATCGTTGTATCATTGTATGTGTATTCATCATTCTCATGCCCTTATCCCAATTTATTTGTGGTCGGCGAAACATGTCCGTTTCTTCCATACTTCTCTCTTAGTCGTCATCTCGGTAGTCACCCCCTTTCTAACCATATCATCTTTCACACAGTCCATTCATTGTTTCTTTGATCTTCCTACACATATAGCCATCGACATTCATACTCAAAACTTTCCTCAAGACATTGTATTTGTATCTATATTCAATCAACTCAGCCTATCACCGTCCAATGCTGGACATACGCCTCTCCCAGGCTGGGCAACAACACCCTCTCCTCCGCCTTCCACAACCAGTGCGTCATACGTCTTCCGTATCAGTGTTGTGTTGTCGTATCTCTGATATCCTATGCAATTTCAGGATAGGAAAACCTACACCACTATCCTAACTAATATTATAAATTCGAAAGTGAATTTGTTACGTTTTTACGCTAAAATGGCTAAACGGATTTGGATGAAAGCCATAGTTACGTATTAATCGCAAAAGAGGAGTTAAAATATCGAAATAATTTGCTGTGGCATTGGTTCTCTTAATTGAGGTGCTTGTGGCTAAGTAATAACAAGCCGCACGGGTCGATCCATCAGGTTAAGCTACGCTTGCCGGGGTTGGTGAGTGGATGGGTGACCATCTTCACATTTCGAGACTCCTCCGTGCCTCGAAAAGTACGTTAAGCCGTTGGTCCCGGCTGTCATTCGTGGATCTTTGACAGTCGTTACGAGTCGTCAGAAGCCCGAAAGTCTGACACCAGTCTTACCAAGGGGTATCGTATTACTCAGTTACTGGGTTGTGGAGGTCAGATAGGCAGTCGCTCCATGTAAAATACTGGTATTCAGCTACATCCGGTTAAACTGGAAGCCAACTCCAAGATAGTTGGGAAAAGGCTAGGAAGATTGATTGGTTCTCTTGATTGTTAATAATCGTATAACTGATTGATTGATAAAGAAACTGCATTCATTGAAGAGTGTAAAAAAGTAATAAGTAATTCTCATTGTTATGCTAGGAAGAGGTGTTTATAGCAACTTACCCATGCTTTTCACATCAGTCTTTTTGTCTGATATTATTTTCACATAAATAGTGTTCCCATTGAAACTAATCAAACTCAAACTCAAAGCATCTATTTCAATTAAACCATTTACAGGTAATTTTGAATCAAGGAGTCAGTCAGTCAGAAATATGAAGCTAGTTGCTCATTTCAAAGCGTAGTAGGTACCATCGCCGTCACGCATATCTAACCACTTTGAAAACAAAATCCCGTTCACAGGACCCTTTTTTTTCGTAGGTAAGCGTAACTATAGCGTCCGAGCATTACAAGTACGAATAGTTCTTACGTGTTCAGATTTGCATGTCCGCGATAGTACCTTTGGATAAGAACGGACAAGAAACTCCATGGACACGCTCTCAATCTGATTTTTTTTAAGGTGGTATTGAAAAAACCCTAATACTACCTTGTCCGGTGGCTCACCCACCAGATAGACTAACGAGAAAAACACAAAAAGGACACGACAAAAAGAAAACCATTAAAAGAATTTTCATAAAAATTATATCACCATGGTAAATCCACATACGTTCCCCGTAATAAGTTGACATAACAGACCACCATGATTGCCGCAAATCATCGCAATTTGCTGGACAATTGAAGTGGTCTACCTTTCCAGGCTAACTACGTAAACAGATTTGTTATTACTGACATTTGATGCTAATAGATAACTGACAATTCGCTTTGACTTTGATGCGAAATTGTTAAGTGGTTAACAGGAATTTTTATCGACGTGGACTTGAGGACTACGCCTACATTTATTTTGCTAGATAGTATTTGGTACTCCAAGGGTACTGCAAGATATCACAAATATTTAGAAAGGCACCCTAAGCAGTAAGCCTATTGCTACCATCTAAGCTGATTGAGTCATCTTCTAAAGACAACGTGGCATGTTATGTAAATAGCTCATACAAAGGTACTATCATGGTAGATGAAGAATAAACTCTAAAGACCGACGAGCTTAAATCAGAGCTTAAAATATCGGTAGTGCCCAGTAATAAGGTTGTTGACTGAGGAAAATCAAAAGACCATTTAATCCGTCAGATAATAAAAAAAATATAAGACACGTATTTTTTGCTTTATCATAAACAATGGTTTAGATAAAATGCATATAAAGTTGGAGAGTGGGAGCTCGCTACGAGTACGTTACAAGTCAGTATAAATGTTGTATCGTGATGCCACATTTTAAACTCAATGTGTTGCCGTAATTTTTATAATTACGTAAAAAAAAGAAAAAAAAATTCGTGGCCAATATTTTTTAATAATTCAATTAAAAAATTATACGATCTTGTTAGATAAAGGCTAGGCGGATGATGACTACAAGGCACTGAGTTAATGTACAATCAGGATAAGGGCCAACAGTTATTACAAAAAATACTGAGCAAGCATTTTTGAATCATTCAGGGGGCTTCAGTGGGGGAAAGAGATGGTGCTATACGTCCTGTAGAGCTTCATCTCTTTCCCACACTAAAGTAATTAAAATAATACTGCTTTTAGATGTGGTGGTAGGCCCCCTGATTGTACTATGGATCATGCAGCATAAAAACAACACCCCCTGTTCTAAATACCAAAACGCTACACACCAACAAAATGTACATCCAATATTTAAACATCTTCAATTTAACAAGTGCACTTACAATTTATCTAACCCTGCAAATACTCGCACAATACGGCACACGTCCGCTACAGGGGGTCCATTGTACCATTCCCGTCAGGTAAAGATGTCAGGACCCCACAACATTAACTCCTGTCAAAATACAAAGCGCGGTCTCTTTGTCCCCAGACATGATACGAGGGTTGGATGAAAAGGAACCGATCGCATTTGAGGGTTGGGCGTGAAAATCGGATTATTGCTGGTTATTTATATACCTATAATGGGGTAATGGATATTGTATTTGAAGGATTATTTTACTATTACTTTTTGTAAAAAAAAAAGGTTTTAGGGCGTTTCCCCCATCATTGGTGACTATGATTATTATTGGAAAATGAACTAAATATAATATTGTAAAAAAGATAAAAACTGGCCACCAACGGATTTATTAAAAAACTTTTTTTTTTAAGAAAAATACCTATGTAGTATTTTAATGGTATAAATTATACAAAACCCAGGATAAATTACGTGAGACTTAGGGTTGATTTCACCAATGAAACTGAACGCGAACAGCATTTCTAAAACGCGTTCAAGAGCTGTCAGTGTCAAAATTGTTATGTAATATTGTACACTGACAGCTCTTGAACGCGTTTAGATGTGTTGAACGCGTTCAATTTCATTGGGGAAATCCGCACTTAAATAACAATAGTGCCAAAATCTGTGCATCCGTTTTCGAGATGTCACATAACCGTCTACAAAAAGACAAACAGTTTCTTATTACATAAAGTTATTCAACTACTAATAATCTTATCCCCGGAACATAATCTGCCACAACGATTGGTTTGTAATATCGCTAACATTTCACTCCATGTAAAATAATAACATCTAAAAGTTATTAGCTAGTAAAACCGAGTTTAACTTACCGTTGCATCCTACAGGGTGAGTAAAACTTTATGAACGATAAAAGTAGTAACTGAGAATACAGTGGTCCGTTATTTTTAATAACCAAGTAATATATCTGTTATCCTAACTAATATTACAAATGCGAAACTGAATTTGTTTTTTTTTGTTACGCTGTCACGCTAATACGGCTGATCGAATTTGGATGAAATTTCGCACATGGGTAGTCCATGGCCTGGATTAAGACATAAAATACTTTTTATCCCGATATTCCCACGGACTCGAGACTTATGCGGGTGAAACCGTGAGACGCACCTAGTATTAATATTAATATTATAAATGCGAAAGTGAGTTTGTTCTTTGTTACGCTTTCACGCTAAAACGGCTGACAAGATTTTGATGAAATTTAGCACATGGATGGACCATAAGCTGAGTTAGGATATAGGATACTTTTTATCAAGATATTCACACGGAATCAAGAGTTATGTGGGTGGAACCGCGTGGCGCAGGAGTATTTCATAATAACTGGACTGATGATTTATGTTTTGGATTATTGAAAGCTTTTCCGGAATAGTGCTGGTGGTTATCTCTAATCAGAATCTACCAGCTGGTCCCGACTATCATTCATAGATCTTTGACAGTCGTTATGGGTAGTCAGAAGCCCGAAAGTCTGTTATCCAGTCTTACCAAGGTGTATCGTGTTGCCCAGTAACTGAGTTGTAGAGGTCAGATGGGCAGTCCAGCTCCATGTAAAATACTGATATTCTACTACAACCGGTTAGACTGGAAGCCAACCCAAACATAGTTGGGAAAAGGCTGATTAATATTGAAGATTAGAAGGAATGTAGATTACAGATTAACCTAAAAATATTTCATTAATCCTTCCTACAGAGGATTTCAAAGAAAACGTACCTATCTCTTAAAAAATACCAAACCTAAAAGTTAGATTTAATAAAGAAAGCTTTTTTGTTGCCCAAACGACTTACATTCAAAACGAGTTTGGAAAAAATGGTGTAGATTCTCAAGCTGCGCACTCGAGGGGCTAACAGTGCCTATTAAAACTATATTAAGTGCGCTCCAGGCTTATGATCCTTAATGGCGCGTCATCAAACATTGTCCAAATCACGGCAATCTCAAATATATCTATTACTAGTGTTTTTGTGTAGGTTTCTTGTCGTGGTGGAGAATTTGGATGATTTTTGTCAAAAGTCTACTGTAATTTAAGTATTAGAAAATTCAATATAGTAGAGAATCTGACCTAGGCACGACCTTCTCTCATCTGTTTAATGGATGAAAAAAGTGTTTAAATCAAAATATTTAGTATGTTAGAAAATAATATCGCGAGTGTACCGTTTTTTTTTGTTTTGTGTACTGTGTGTGTACAGTACACAAAACAAAAAAAAAACGGTGTCGGCACAAGTGAAAACTTGAACATTAACGTTGTGCATTTTTGAATATTTTGGAATGGTTAGGGAATAATTTCGCACGAATTGCTTTATTTATCAGTAGAAAAGTACTATAATTTTTGTGGTTAAATACAATATTCATTAGTAGTAGTAGTATATTTATTTCTTTTCAAAATATAGTTTAACAAAAAAAAAACAATTTATTTAAGCACTCTTCATGAAGTATGTTTTGACTGCTTTTTTAAACATCAATATGGGTAAAATTTCTTACCTCGCAATCTTTACGTAATGTCAAAGACTGCACAACGCCGCTAAAGAAGTTTTTACTTCAAAAACATCAAATCTTTTGTCTTTATAATATTAGTTTAGATAATAGTAAATTAGTTGTAAATAATAAAAGATTAGATTTTTTTTTTTTTTACCCGCAACGGATAACGTTTTGGCCTGCATTTCACCTGATGGTAAGTGATGATCAGGCCGAAGGTTGAAGCGAGCTTCACCCGGAATCCTAAACCACAGAGGAACTAGCTATCTTACCTCTAACTGCCGAAACACAACAATGCTGTTAACATTGTTGTTATGGCGACAGACCATGCATATGGAATCAAGATTGGTAGATAATGTTCAACAAGAGCGGGCTCCTGTTGTTATCAGTCAGCACATAGATGCTGCTACTCAACTTCTTAACAACGATCCGCGCGAAGAATCACCCTTTTGGTGAATTTAATCACCACCCAAGTAAATAAAATTAAAAATCCAATTGACAGTAAACACAAGCCCATTAACCACAGCTATCATTTAACAGGTAAGCCAAATCCCCCGCAGCGTCATTGTGATCGCACAATACGGTCTGTGTGACCACACGAGCGGAACTAATACCCTTTAAGTGCCGGCGTTCGGAGGGTTAGACTCGTAATCGTACGATTTTGGTTTTCGCTAATGGATATGGGAATGGTACTGTTGTAAGGTGCTGGTGAGTTGGGTAGGTATGTTGTGTGTATAGGATATCGGAAGAAAGAAAGAAAATACGATTATTTCCGGTAAACATGACAAAAAGAAAGAACACATACACGAAAATAACAATTTGGGGCAAAATATGCGTCACATCCACGAAAAACGGCTATCGCTCAGCATAATGCTGCAAGCCTATGCGAGACAGAGCCCCAGCGCTGGTTTTCAGCGACAGCCGGGGCGTTGCCGGGGCGTGATAACGTCAACCGGTGCAGCATTAATGAAAAATAACAACAACAAAATAAAAAATAAAAAGGCGACTTCTGGTTTCTAAGGCCCTGACTTACGTACGAGTTGGAAGTCATGGGTTCGAACCCAAGCAGGCGCTTTACTTTGTGTAAATAATTTCATCATCACTGCTCTCAAAACGGTGAAGGAAAACATCGCGAGGAAACCGGCATGTCTTAGAACCAAAATTCGAAGACATGTGACATCTACCAACCCGCAGTTGGGTTTATTGTTTTACATAGGATACAAGATGCCAGTTTGAAAACTAGGTTTCGACTTATAAGTTATCGCGTTTAAAACCGCGTGAATTATTAATATAAACACAATATAACTAAAAGGTTATAATAATTCAACGGTTTGATTAATTGACGAAAAGAAAAAGGTAAATTCAACGGTATTTAGCTACACCGCAAATAATACGCCATTACTCACGAATTTTATACGAAAAGGTGTCTTTAACAGGTTTTCTCTAGATTAATACGATAAACGTACTCATTAAAAGACGCATTACTACTTGATATATTAGATTTGAGAACGAACAAAGCGAGAAATAAATAATTCAAAAAGAAAAAAACAATAAAATGTCGCAAAAATGTAAAACTACTTTTTTCTTAATTACCGTAAATTTTTTTCTTCCATTTATCAGAAAGGTGTTTTCATATTTAAGTTATTGCAAAAAAAATATTACTGTCTCATACAACATTTCAATACCTATTCGATGGTACGAGTGTCCATGACCAAAATGTTTGCCTTATCGTTTTACGAACAAAACCGTATAAAATCGATAGGTTTGGTTCTATATTCTAAATCCAGAAATCCAAATTTCAGAAATATTCCGCCACCCAAATGTTTGGTACGGCTGATAATGTTTTCGCGATTATGATGTTGGTCCCATTGAGAAATTTGTTCAGTTTGATGGTCTGTAGACCCTTTAATTTGACCACACCTTACTGATACAGGATGTTTATTAATTTGCATTAAAAATATTAAAAAATAACCGACTTAAAAAAAGAAACCACACCGACTTCCGAAATTAAAGTTATTTTTCCCATTGTTTGTGTTTTTTTTTTCGTAAGTCACTTTTTTTTTTTTTTTTTAAATGTTTTCACTTTTTAGGTGTGGTTGACCATGTTTTGAGATGATTTATCTTTTACACCACAACCGTAGCTCGGTGTCAATAAACCAGACCATCACACTTATACGTATGAGTCCATATTTTGGAAACTACTGAACTGATTTTGATGAAACTTGCACTGCACTGTTCCCTAAGTTGAAGTAAATGTAAGCCAATAAAAAACAATGGTCACGATTCAAATAATAGTTTCTGAGAAATGCGTGGAATAACATAAATATATTATGTACACATACCTATAAAATTTTGTCTATTTGTTTGGAAGCCCTAACAGATTATCATAATATAATTATGTGAATATATTGCTGTTCAAACATACGTGTCGAATTGATAACCTCCTCTTTTTTTTCAAGAAGTCGGTTAAAAAGGAAAGGATGCAAAAAATGTCTTTGACAAAACGTTGGTTTGCTATCGCAACTTACCAATAATTTATACTAATACTTTACCCGTGGTAAAGTGGCAAAAACTGAGTTCTAATTAATATTATCTTTTTTATGAGAACATGTCCTAATATGGTAGTAGGTGTAAACAAGTTCGTAACAATAAAACACTTGACTATTATTAAGTATCAGACACAGAAAGGTGTTATGAACAAATAAATTATTAATGGGGGCACGACTCCTGCATAATAATGATTAATATTGTATACAATATCATGTTAATAGGAATAATATAGCCAACTATGTTGGGATCGGCTTCCAGTGAAACCGAATGCAGCTGAATACCAGTATTTTACATGGAGCGACTGCCTGTCTGACCTCCACAGCTCAGTTACTGGGTAACACGATACCCCTTGGTAAGACTGGTTGTCAGAATTTTGGCTTCTAAATATCCGTAACGACTGTAAAAGATCTACGAATGGCAGCCGGGACCAACGGCTTTATAGCTTTCCAAGCACGGAAGGGTGTCGATATGTTATGGATGGTAACCCATCCACGAAGCGACCGCGGCAAGCGTAGCTTAACCTTACATGGATCGTGCATCTGCTGTTATTAATTAACCACGATTTTGGTACAATTGACATTTTTTTTTATCTCCTGACCGTTTATTGTAGTGTCTATTACACCTATGTTTAAACCTATGACATTTAAACTCATTTGACATGACTAATAGTGCTGTCACCCTTATCTTTTGATATACTCTAGTGTTGTTCAACTTTTCTTTTCACACACTTTAGTGTTGTTAAACTTAAGTTACTTTTTATTATAATTTTGTATTGTTTTGTATCTTTTAAGATATTTATTAGTGCTGTATAATTATCGAAAAGGAAGAGGTGGACGACCGTTTGCATAATTTAAAACGCTCGTTGAATGGATGTAATCGAACATGTTGATTACAGTTTAAATGTCTTTTTTTTTATTTTTAAGTGCATATTGTTCTCCTTTTCTCTTTCAAAATTAAATAGGTCCCTAGAATAAGTTATTGGAGATATAAAAATTCATGAAGTTTTGCAATACAGTTAGTTTCCATTGTGTGATAATTATTTTAATTTTATAGTTTTTAAGAATTCATCATTAAATACTTTACCGTCTTTGGTAGTTTTATTAAAGGTAACTACTTAATATGGCTATAATGCTAGTTTCTTTTTGGAAATTCGGAAAAATAAATACAATTAATCCAAAAAACCTTTACCTTTTCCGGAAAAAAAACAAAAAAGTAACAACAACAAGAAACCCTACATCAATACCGACATTTAAAATCCTATAGCTTAATTAATCCTCAATTTCGCGCGAAGACGAAATACTAAAAACAAAAGAAAAACAAAATGGCGGCCACAAAACGAAGACATACCGTAACGCTCGATTTGCGATACAGGCAAAAAAAGCTCGAGACAGACCGGCTCGAGCCGTGCCTGGGCAAAACAGTAGTCGGACAGAGCAACTCGATATGTAGATGTATTGGAGAGATTGCACACTACACGCCCGCGGTAAAATTGGATTTTAAAATTAAACGTTTGGGTTTAGATGAGTGTGGCAAATGGAAGGTGTGAACTGTTTAATTATGTTTTTCGCAGGTTCTACTTATAATTATTTTTTATGGACACAGGTGGTATTTTATAATTCAAAGGGACAATCAACTTAATTATAAATCTTGATGTTCTATGTTATATTTTAGCTTGATGCAATTTTAATCGTTTCTAGAAAACAAATGGCTGCTATGGTTCACGCCGATGTTTATAGATTTTCTCATAAGGCACATAAAGTTTTGATTCTTAACATAGCATTGAGTCACTACATTCTTTATGATTTATTTACATAAAATAATATCACGCCTGCAATTCCCAAAGGGCTTGGCAGAGGTGTACGTATAGTACACTCACATTTGGCCAGTTATGTTTAAGTTCCAAGTAATAGGGGGCGAGCCTGTGGCCATCAACCGGACACAAATCCAGACTCCGGGCTGCTACTGAGAAATTCCAGACGGTAAAACCCAATAATGCTTTGTCCGATCGAACCCAAGAACTCATACTCAGCAGTGGCACTAACACCCACTAGACCAACGAGGTAGTCCTGATTGATTTAATAACAAAATATATCCAAAAATATAGATACTTTTATTATATTTAAAATTGCCAACATCGCTGCGATTCGCAAGGCATTCTGAAAGGGCCCTAACAATAAAAATGTTGGCATTCTAAGAATATATTTTGCTCGAGTGAACATTTCGCTCTAAATCATAATAAAATGCTGCACTTTTTCGATAGAATCGATACTGAAATAATAATGATTATAGTCTATTTTATTTCGCTTCATTAACTTGCACGTATGGGTCTCGCGATTTCACTCTATCTATGGGATCAGTAGCATTAATAACAGCAACACGGGTTGATCTTCAAGGTTAAGCAACGCTTGCTGAGGTCGGTCCGTGGATGGGTGATCATCAATAACATATTGAGTCGCCTCCGTGCCCCGGAAAGCACGTTAAGCCCTTGGTCCCGGCTGTCATTTGTAGATATTTGACAGTCATTACGGATATACAGAAACACGAAAGTCTGACAACCAGTCTTACCAAGAAATATCGTGTTAAAAAAAATCCTTGCACCTATACAGGATGGATTTTTGAGATGGGGCAGCAAGGACAGCTACCTTAAACTGATGGAACTGGTTTTTTTTTTTTTTTTTTTTTTTTCTCTATGAATTTTTCCTGTATTGTGGGTGCGTTTACAAACATTTAAATTCACAAACACAAACAGCCAGATCCGGAACAACTACTTGCAGATCATATAAATATTTGTTCCGTGCGGGGATCGAATCCGCGACACGTAGCGCAGCAGTCAATCGCTTAACCACTGCGCCAACCGTGCCGTCAGGAAAACGTTCATAAGAGACTGTCCTTAAATTTTTGAGACATTTTGATCTTCCTTGGTAAGACTGAACAGACTTTGATCAGACTTTAATCCGCATTAACTCCGTCTTTGTACGCTTTATTATTTACTTATACAAAAAGTTTTAATAAATAAATAAATATAGATTTGTCAGCTGTTTGAGAAGAAAATAATAGCAAGGTCATCATCGTCATCATCACCTGCCTAGTCTTTTCACAACTATGTTGGGAATAGTAGTACCAGTATTTTACATGGAGGGACTGCCTATCTGACCTCCACAACCCAGTTACTGGGCAATACGATACCTCTTGGTAATTCTGGCTGTCAGACTTTCGGGTATCTGACTAGCCGACTGTCACACGGAAAAAACGTAACGGCTAGAAATAAACAAGTTATTGTTATTTACAACCAAGCGACTCGGTTCTGAGAGAGCCTGCAAAGTTTGTTGCTAGAATTGAACAAGTGAACTTGGTTAATATTACTTGCTTGTTTGGTGTTAACAAAGCTGTATTGAACGTTTTAAATAAGTCTTGGTTATTTGTAGCCGTATAATTCGTATAATTTTTAGCCAAGCCAAATAGGTACTTTGCTAGCCATTTATTTTTTCAGTGCAAAGATCCACGAATGACAGCCGGGACCAACGGCTTAACATGCTGTCCGAGGCACCACCTATATCGTATGTGTATATATATAAAATTCTATGCATGCCGATACAAAATTGTGTGTTATTTGACCTAACCCTGCAACTGCGATCGTGGAAATGCGGTCACTATAATGGCTTAGCTCGGATCGATCACACCCCAGAAAAGAACATTTTTGTAGGGTGGATTAGACCATTTAACTTAAGTACTTAACTTCTGAAATTCATTTGAGATATCCGAGAAATATTTTTAGAAATGGTAGCTTTAGTTTTGATGTTCATATTTGTGAAGGATTTTCCAAAATCGATACAATGGTTTCGGTATTTATGTCTGAAACGACATTCGAAGGCAAACAACATCTACAGCGCAGACTCGTAAAGTTTCGGGGCGTTTCGTTACCATAGCAACGGTGTCATCTGAATTAACCCTGTGCCCGCGGAGGTGTGGTCTCTAACACGATTGTGTCACTAATCCTCTTTGAACACACAATTATTTGTAAAAGGCGTCACATTTTACACCTTTCCCTATGTTTTGTATTTATTTTTTCTAGTACTGTTTGACCTATGACGTGACAACCACGCCCTGTTCGCAATGGAAGATCAGCAAATCGTGTTCATATGGAAGGGTATGTAAAAATCAGTGTATGGTAAAATGGTCGTTAATATTTTGGGATAAGAGCCAATGTTACTTGTAGATTGATCATTAGGTACTAAATATAGGTCTAGATATAAACAGATAAGTCGCGGGTATCACCAGTGCAGCTTAAAGATGGCTGAAACAACTTTTACTCGTTTTGTAATCGGTACAAAGTGCAATAATATTTTGTAAATAAGCTTCTGACCTTCACAATCTTAAGAGAAACTGGAGTTTTAACACATATTTATGTGGGTAATCTTTCGCTGTAGAAATTTTCGTGCTTATTTTCCCTGTAAAGGTATTGAGGGTTGATTGGTCGAATCCAACACTAAAATACCTACCGTAATTTTTCCCTTTTTACTTTGGAAAAAAAAAACTAGCCATAACGCCGAAATGGATCGCAAAAACCTAATGACGCAGAAATTGCCATCATTTTTCCGTTCTAAAATCTAAATATATTAAATTAACCCTTTATACTATGACAGGGGACTCTAAAGTACCGTAGCCACAATACAAATAAACCCTACAGTCCACATAATGCTAAGCCAGCGAACTATAAAGCCGGTAAATCTGAGGTAAGCCAATAAAAGGGTTTTATTAAATGAAAACCTATTGGATTTGCCGGCGGCGCGTCGGCGATGCATTTTGTGGCGTTTAGGTGTAGCGGATACAAAAGTAGAATACCGGTAAAAAAACGCACGTTTTCTTGTTGTAATTTGAAGGAAAAGTAGCTTAGATTATGTGATTGGATAAAAAGAAGGTAAAACTTAGCAAAAACAAGAAATTTCCGTACTAGGACTATCTGAACTCGACTAATATTTGCATCGCTCACAAAAACCAGGTAAGTAGTAGTATAAATTATGCAAAAATTCTATTAACTCTATTATACTTGTAAATGAAAAAGGCATCTTCTATTATACTAACACTATATGGTTTGTGTGTACTTGTATGTGTAGTCCGAAATAAAGAATATATTAATATTATATTATTATTGGAAAACTGAAAAGACCTCAATCCATGTTCTACAGGACTCAACAACCTATACACTTATTATTACCAAGCAAATAAAAACCCACTTTATTCAATTGATTCATAATTGAAATCACAAAAAACAACACCCTTGCCACATCAATCAAACATTGCACAATGCCTTAAAAAGGCTTATTATCACCAAATTAGCACACATTGCATTACAATCCACTGTCTTGCTAGTCAGCATGACTCAGCGTTTCTGTCACACGCTATACGTCGCCCCTAACCCTCTCCCTGCAAAGTTGTAGCGGCTTATTCGATTAGTATACGTCGCTGATTGAATTAAGGTGAATGTACCGGATTAGTTCCTTATGTGTGATTTATTTATTTTAATTGTGAGTATGTTTATGTGTGCGGAATTTTTAATTTTGTGTGTTTTTGGTAAAGGGGTGGCGGTGGTAGGGTTAAGTTTATGTGTAATTGTTGGTTTAAAAGCTTAATCGTTTGATTAATTTTGAGTTAAAACCATTAAACGCTAGTCAGTGATAGTCTGTAAAGGCCGAAACACACTTGTAACACCCGACGCCATCACACGCTTACTCATTGGCCACATGTCATCTCCTCGAGTTATTGTTCGTCATTTGGCCAATAAGCATGCGTGTGATGGCGTCGGGTGTTACAAGTGTGTTTCAGCCTTAAGATTTTCCTAACCCCTACGTCTGCTTATTTACGAAGCGAGCATGTATTTCCAAGTTTTTCTCAATTAATTGGATATAATTCAGTATTTCCAATCTCGGATATTCTGCTGAATATTCGTATAATTTTTGCAGGCTACAACTGTCTTCTTTTTCAACAGGAAAAAGCAATTAGCGAACGATGAGATTACTCTACATTATTGCTTTTTTGTATGACGGTTCGAACCAATTCATGATTTTCAATGCACGAAGGCGCCTTGACATCACACAACAGTCCCACAAATCAAAACGTTATAACGATAATAACTTTCTTTTTAAATCCACCGTTTTTTTTTTCAAAAGAAGTTGTTTATCACAAGCCCATAGCCACAACTCTAGCATGAAACCATGTTTATCACTCTGCACACACACTCACACACAGAAAGCATCACTCATCTGCACACACACACACACACACACACAATCACAGACAGACAGACGGAGAGAACACGGTTGCAAAAAGCAATTATTTTAATGAGTGTTAGCCGAAGCATGGAGGGTATATTTTTTCATGGCATCGCATCAACAATCTCTTGGATTGTTTAACATTTATAATTTACATAATTCATAATCATCCGACTGGTGGGGTGTGGTTATGTAGTAAGCGATTTGTGTGTCAATTATTTTCAAAGTGCATTTTTTATTTTTTTTTATTAACCAGCAACATAGACGGGATAGCATAAACTGAAATACTGATTACATGATTTTTGACAAAGCGAGTTGCAGCTGACATAACAGTATAGGGAGACCTTTTGCAAAAACAGTAAAGAAAACACTTTACTGAAATGTATGAACATGGCCTCGAAATAACCAAAATGACATCTGTAACAAAGGGTTTTCTCAAATTTGCCAATTGAGCTCTTTGCGTTTCGTGTCCTCTAGAAGGCTTGGCCGACCCAATGCACGTTTTAAAGCGCAGGCCACACCGCCAGCTAGCGGGCGGGCGGGCGAAGCGAACGAACATCGTTTCACCTCTTTACATACTTAGGTTCACACCGCGAGCTACCGATATTTCGCGTAGTTTGTATAGTTTCCTTCGTTCGCTTCGCCCGCCCGCCCGCTAGCTGGCGGTGTGGCCTGCGCTTTAGATTGATAAAATTATGTCATCCCAAAATCCGCCCCGCTACCCGCTCAGCTACCCTCCCCGCTAAAAAACCGACCACACCCCAGTACCTAATCATTTTAATTGCTGACACAGTTGCATCGTCTTGATGCACAGTAAACTGAATAATACCTTTGTTGTTAGTTTTCAGAAAAAAAGTTAGACGACCTAGAATCTGAACAATGCTATAAGGCATTTATTAATTATTATTTATCAATCAATGACATTGTGTTAAAGTATCGAGAGGCTGTGAAAATGTAGTTTTTGTCACATTGTAAGGCGTAGGCTTTAGTGTGGTATTGGGGTTGTGGTGAAGGCTGGTGGGGCCATGACCCACCCGCGTGGGCTGTGGGCCCCAAGGCTAGGACAAGATTATATGTGTTGTCTTTCCGTTGAAGTCGGAAGCGTGGATGGATAGGTGTGTGTGGCAAGTTATTTAAGTGGAAACTTCTTTAGACGCGTTGAACACTTTTTGTGTGAACAAAAATTATGGAACTTGAACGAAAGACATCAACGCGAGAATTAAAAAGTTACTTTACGAAAGACATCAACGCGAGAATCAAAAAGTTTCTTAGTTTTCACTTCTATCGGCAGTCTCCAAAGACTGCCCGATTTTTTTTTCTTTTTATGGCAAAACAATACTAATAATATTGTGGTGTTTGTCCTGTGTTATTTTAGCATTCAAATTCAAATCCGCACTTTCATGTGCATTTACCCCAACTGCTCCAGAAGGAGGGTAATGTTTTGTAAATCCTATCCTGAATAATGATCTTTCAAAATGTACCTTTAATTTTTATTTAAATTTAGAACAGAGAAAACTGAGAAAATACGAGTAAGTGGTCTCATTTCGATAACTGGAACTCTATTTATTATTTTAACAAGGCTCTATTTTTTTCGCTACCTTAAAATTGAAGGAAAATTTCCCTCTGAAACACATCTAAAATATTTTCTAGGTATTCCAATATTGTAACCTAGAATAGAAAGGCAGGAAGATTTTAACGCCTCCATCACTACTAAAAACCTCATACAACTGCATAGCATGACGTCATTCGAAAAAAGTTTCCAATTAATAAAAACTTTAGATTGATTCATCCAGTGACATGTGTCATCAGAACCGATGACATCAACTTCTTATGTCACGCTGTCCCATCACTAGACACAACAATAACCCTCAAACAGCACGTGCTTTTTATCGCCAGTAAAAAGTAACAAAAACCGTGTAACAAAAGTGAAAAGGCGACAAAACTGCAAAGTGATTGTGCAAAATGAGCTTAGACATTGTACACAAAGTGTATGCCAACAATAAAGTAATAACTGGCGTTAGTTAAGGCAAACACTCATTTGGGTGGTTTGAGTTACAAGCGGTAGCGAGGGCGATAACGAACTGACAACTTATAGTAATTACACTAGCTACCAAGTATGTACTTGCCTATTTTCTTTATTTCTTATGTTTAAGTGAAAATAATTTCAATTGCACGTCAAGTTTAGGCACATTTCTTTTTTTTTCTTCTGAGAGAGATTAACGATAACTCTCTCTTTCTCTTTTTGTCTCTCACACTAAAACCTCTCTTATTCTTAATTTTTAAGAAGTTTTACTTCTATCACGTGCAGAGCATTGTGTCCTGCGCGCGCATTTTTTTTATTACAACATTATTAGTGGTGTAATAGTCAAGTGCATTCATTTGTTTTTTATTCATCATAGCTGCCGTCCTTTTGATGGTAGCAAAATCGGTGCAGGAATCATTTATAGGTGTAATAATATTTTAAACTAGGCCTTATTACGCTGGTAAAATGATATAATATTATCATTTGGAACTGGATCCTCCGTAAATCAGCAATGGACTCGCGTGGCAGATTACAGCCCACTCCCTCTCGAAGAGAGGAGGCCTGTGGCCCAGTACTGGGAACATTATAGGTGATTATGCTTATACTTATGTGGAACTGGCTGCCGACCTTTAGCAGCTGATTTGTGCTTTACTGACATCGGAATCACGAAGTCATCTGTTACATGAAAAAAAACTATCTTTTTTTGTTTTGATATAATTATTAACAGGTGCCCAACGACTTCACCAATTACCATGAAACCGTTAAACATAAATAAACATATCAAATTTCGCAATACGGAAAACTTACATGACCCTACTTATCTTAAACAAAACACATGCCATTCAATGTTTATCGCTGTCACAACACCAGCACATTCATTCTCCCTCACAATAATTATCGCTTCATCTCGTGACTCGAACCCAACATTATCGGCCGTAAAATCTCGATACGACTAATCGCATAAAGCATCGCGAATTCGCATACAAATTTGAATAATTAATAAACTAATTAATGGTGAAAAAGCGTTGTTTGTAATCATAGTGTGGGATTGGAACGTTTACTGCACGGCTTTTTAGGGTTAGAGACATGAGAGGTTCTACTTAAATTTATTTTATGGGTGTTAAATTGATCATACATGACATATTTCAAAACCTTATAGTCAATCTATAAAGACAAAATAAAAGAACAAAGAGAAAAGTTTTTGAAGTGAATACTTCTTTACCTTCTTTACCTTTTCTTCTGTGATGTGCACTTTTTTGGGATGGGTAAAAAATTTTAAACTCGCGTCAGGCCACGTGACCTGATCGAAAATTCGTAAGACGGCTTGTACTGACAGCAAGCCACATAAATTCCTGACATTTTCGTTAGATGGCGTTACTTAGTTTTCACTTCTATCGGCAGTAACCAAAGACTGCCGCATTTTTTTTTTTGTTGTAATATATATTTAAAAAACTCATGGATCTCATTATCAAATATCCGAGCATTTGACAATACCTATCAGCGCCGCCCTCCACCAGGCCAGATGGATAAAAAAAAGGTTGACAATTTGATACGGAGTCACGATTCTCAGCAGTAAGAGAGCGATTGAAAAGAGATATAAACTCAAAACTACTGGACCGATTTTGAAATTCAATCACCAGTAGAATGCTATAATATCACTGAGTAACATTCTAACTAATATTAAACATGCCAAAGTGAGTTTGTTTGCGCTATCACACTAAAACGGCTGCACGGGTTTGAATGAAATTTGACACATGAATAGACCATGACCTGGGTTAGACACTGCTTCATGCCGATATTCCCACGGGATCAAGACTTACGCGGATGAAACCGCGGGGCGCAGCTAGTAGGCAATAAATAAAGATATCACGCGAGCGAAACCGCTGCCGGAAGTTAGTGCTCAATATATTTATTGCTTTCCACAATGTGAACTTAGGTGGTAGGTTTTACAAAGACATGATCATTGTGGACCCTGTCGGGCACAGGAAAGTAGGAGAAAGGAAGAGGGCTTTAATTTGACTTAATTTTTACACTGGGTACCTACATAATAATTATGTATAGTAGGTACAACTGGCACTGGATTTTTGAGTCGGTACGTGTTATTCGAGAATATTTAACTGATTCCATAGCCGTATTAAAAAATTTCCTCAGTTACGAATGTTAATGACTATCAATCTGCCTAGCCTTTTCCCAACTATGTTGGGGTCGGCTATCAGTCTTACCGGATGCAGCTCAAAACCAGTATTTTACATAGAGCGACTGCCTATCTGACATCCTCAACCCAGTTACTGGGGTAGCACGATACTCCTTGGTAAGACTGTTTGTCAGACTTACCAAGGGCAGACCGATGATGAGGTACAAAAAAAGACTTGAGTATTTAAATAGTTCTACGTGACCTAAGCCTATGTTGCACCTATTCATTATTGGACTGGTAACTTAATTCCTTTTCGTAGTGCAATTTAAAACGAATGAACTTTGCTGTCCAGAATTAAACAGTCTTTTAAATGGTAATCAGTTAGGGAAACCATCTATCAGCTGCTTATCTTCGTGAGTTGTAAGGAACCCGCCCTAAATAAACGAATTTACTTGTGCTAGAGAAAATAGTGCTATGGATCTTTTCGATTGCAATTTTGTGAATTTTAGAGATGCATTAGAGATTTGGCTGGTGCCTGGTAGAATTGTCCACTTTCGTATACAATACCAGCTATACTATGTGGAGACTACAATACAACAATAAATGAAAATACTGGCACTACTAATGCATAAGAGTGTTTTGGAACTGTCTAATAAATTCCAGCTTCGAAATAAAAAAATATGATTTTTAAACAAATTAAATGTAGTGTATAACAAATTAAGTGTAGATGCACCATAAGCCTATACATTCCGTTTATCCAACTAGGCCTAGGGTGGATTCTCTAGGATGGATTTTTGGGGTGGATAAACGAAATAACCCGAGCCGACTATGGATTTTGCCGAGCTATATTGACTAAACTATTGAATATTTTCAATTGAATTTTTGTATTAATTAGGACGTCATGGGACACGCCGGTAATTTTTTTGTTGTATTGTCGTCTCCACCTTGTAATATAAGTTCGGAAAAGTATTTAATTTTGTATATTTTCAATTAATTCACCGGAGTATCAAACATAATATATACTTCTTA
Organism: Conistra vaccinii; assembly: GCA_948150665.1. NCBI lineage: Eukaryota > Metazoa > Arthropoda > Insecta > Lepidoptera > Noctuidae > Conistra > Conistra vaccinii. The sequence continues at coordinate 16,795,174 of OX411338.1, read as the reverse complement.
CGATGACCTCACAATTTGTTCTATAAACTAGTTCTAATCTTGGCATAGATGGCCAGATATCGCACAAACCTGGGCTTTGGAAAAAAAAAGGAGAGGTCCTAGCATTGGGAGACAATCTAGACAAAAAAAAAAAACTTGGCAAGCGAAATAACTAAACTGGGCTGCTACTAAAAAATTCTAGATAGAAAAACCCAATAACACTTTGCCCGACCTGGGAATTGAACCCAGAACCTAATGCACAGCAGTAGCGCTTGCGACCACTAGTCCAACGAGACAGTCCATTTTCAATTATATGACGATATTATTGTCTATGCTTATTAGCTATTAATTATTTATTTCAAACATCCATGTACGGAATCCCCAGTGTATAGCACGACCGCTTTTTCTAAACTCCGATGGAAAGCCACATTCCTGCCAACGTAAGAGAAATGTTATGATTTCATTATAATTATTGGGTTGTACCGTTTAGTTAATGAGGCTGACGTTACGACGTATTGTCATGATATATGTTGCTTTATTGATTGCTTTTTAATTTGTTTTATTGGCAAAGAAATTCATTTTGCGTGTTGACTTCTTTAATGGGGTTTTTCTGTGGCTGGAGTACGTGATATGGTTGAATTATTTCATTTTAATGTTTACTAGTGCGACAAAAAAATTTTAGAACGTACTTAAACATTGCTTCGGGTAATTTATTATTGAATATATTGAAAAACGAACATTGTCTAAAACGAAATAGGTATATTAAGCTGTTTCTCAAATAAAACCAAACGTATATTTGCAAAAAATACATACATTTTTATAAAGGTGAGTTATACATATCTGGTGGTCTTTCTGTGTATTGTCTGTATGTGTAGTATGTATCTGTATAATTGCAATGGTAGGTACTTAGGTAAAATCTGTGTAAAATCTTCTTCAGATTTCTGTCAGTTAGAAATTGTGGCCAATTCAATCATTGAATGCAAAAAAACCAATGGGTTGCACGTTACCTAGGCAGCCTTGTTAGCCCCCAAACTAATCCTAAGTTGTAAGCTAATAGTACCTAGAAACTTATAAAAGAATAAGGTACACATTAATAATGCAACTAGTCACTAGAATCGTCACTTAGATATTTCGACAAAAATAACTCGAAAACTGCCCAATGAGTCAGTTCCAGCAAAATTCACTATCCCCCAAATGTAAGCATTGTAACCCACAAAAAATCGAATGCGCAGTCCTGAAAAAAATTCAATAAATAGAGCGTAGTGAGAGCGAGATGGGAGATGCCACCCTAGACCGACCACGCCCCCTTTCTTACTGTAAGAGGGTAGTCTCGGGGTACATGCTTATTGCTATGTTTTGTAGGGTGAACGCACGAGGGGATCGTAATTGGCTTGCACGTGGGCCGACGTTTTCGGGTACGAAAATTGGGGTGGATTGTAAAAAATATCGGCGGTACAGGGTTGATTTTTTTGGGGGTTCGTTTCGGTGAAAGTTTTGTGTTTTGTAGACTGTTGGGGTTGGTTTCTGTACTGGGAATGAAACGAACGACTAGGGCAGTGATTTATTTATAGGAAGTGAATACACCTAAACGTAAAAATATTACAGAATGAAGAAAGTCTTTTAATTTCGTTAAAAAAAAGGACTCTAAAGACAATAATTTTACTTATAAGTAAATGTTTGCGAAGAATTGTATAATCTCACAAGAAGACAGTCCTTCCGGTTAAGTGACGAGAGTCTTAGTTATAACTAACAATGGTCAGTACGAAAAGAATGGGCGTAACATTTTTCTCACTCACAAAGATAAAAACCTAATCGAAAGAAACAATAATTTCAAAAAAAAAGATAACTAATTACAACCCAACCCTTCAAACGGCGTGCACTTTCGAAAATTTTATTTCCAACATCACTCAACCCTCATCGTGCGACGTGTGGCCTTTAAGACCCTAACATAATGAAAGTTTCACCGATACACTGAATAATTACCAGTCACGCAATGGTGTCCGTTCAAAATGTGATTCAGACCGCGATTATAATATTAGGTGAGTCAGACTTAGATTAGTTCGATTTTGTGTCAAATTAGAATAGTTTATTGTTATTGAAATGTAACGAATTGTTTAGTGTAACAGTGTTTTTGGTTACAAATTGTATTTATGGTAATTTTGTTGTTGAGTCTTGAGACGTTTGGTGTTCTGTATTTGAATTTGTTTCGATTTGAAATGTATAATTTTGTTGTATAGATTATACAAAAGCAACAGCAAACATTTTCTAGTATTTCGGCACACTAAATGCAGAATAGAAAAGACAAAACAAACCTTTAATTTTATTAAACTACAATAATTACATTTATATTTTATATTATCAGACATCCACGCGGGTAAAAGCTGGTCAAAAATAAATTAATATTACTTGGGAACATTTGTAGAATAAACACGTGATAAAAAGAAACCTAAAGTAATAAAATAAAAAAAACAGACATTATAATTACGACATCGTTGATAAAGCCTGTAATAATTCGTGGGTAAAAGAATTATGTCTCGTTAAATAATGACAACCTTATTAAAAGATCATCATTTTTTTACGAATACTTACATTTCTAAAAGGTTAGGCACAGGTGTGCTCTTTTGAACCCACAATTTATTTTGTAAATAAGGGCCTTAATGATTAAATAGGGGTCCAGTTAATTTTAAATATTAAATCGTGCATGACCATTGACGGGTTAGACATTCACGTAGTGAAGTGAACTGAAAATACTAATTGAATTAAATATAATTAAAAGCCAGTAAATATCTTGTTGTGTATGTGCATAAAAAAACTGGGATTAATATTGGTGTTCTTTTTTTGTACAGTTTAATAAAAAAAGCTAATGCTTACAAAATAAACCCCTTTAACTGTTTCATATATAATGCTCATATTTTCCTTCATGAAAGAGTCTGCAACTAAGCAGTGTTGCTTAGTCATTAAGAAGAACGGCGGTTTTGTGTAAAACCGCCGTTCTTCTTAATGAATTGTGTTAATTATTTCGGTTTTTTTTTTTTTAAACCAACGTGTTTCATTGTTGATATGAAAAGCCAATATTTTTGTTGGACAGGAAAGTGCACACAAGCAGGAGCAGTGGTGGTATCAGCCCCAACTTACGGACGTGAGTTCTAACCCGGACAGGCACTTTACTTTGTGTTTTTAATTTCATCACCACTGCTATCAAACCTGTGAGGAAACCGGCATACCCTGGAACCAGAAATTCGGAGACAATGTGACAGCACTGGGCCCGCGTGGTGGATTATAGCCCACTCCCTCTCACAGAGAGAAGGCCTGTCTCAGCAGTGGGAACATTATAGGCTCTTCATTCATTCTCTTCAACCCGTTTGCAACAATTCACTGATCGGAGTAAATATTCTTCAAATGTCCAGAATCCGGCTCGAAGGACCATGTTTATTCTTATAATACTAATGTACACAAGGCGGTTTTATTGACCGTGGGGTGTACAGAACTTCAGCTTGAGCAGCTTTCAGTGTTGTGGAATATGGAAATGAGTACGGAACTCGGAAAAAAAGCGTACAAGTATTTAAAGCTTCTTTATGAGACGAGTATGCCCTTTGGTAGAAAAGTTACAGGCTATGTTATGTTATGTTGGCAGGTTATGTTCTCGTGAAACCAATCAAACCGATATTTTGCTTTATATATCGAAGGTTGAAAGCTTATCAAATTGCACTATAGGCCTTGTAACACTGACGGGTTAATCGCCCTATCTACCAATACAACTATGACCTATTCCTATAAGTACTTTTATCATTTAGGACAGTTCACAGAAAAAGTAGAAAAAAAGAAAGTACGTTTATTTTCAAAAACGGCCATCGCTCAGCATAATGCTGCGACTCTATGCAAGGCAGAGCCCCAGCGCTGGTTTTCAGCGACAGCCGGCGTTGACGTGATGCCGTCGACCGGTGCAGCATACAATGCGATACCTATAAATATAGCAGATTCAAGTGATAGAATTTAATGGCAGGGTTAAAATTTTCAGTCAAGATTTTGTTTTTAATTAAAACTTCTTTAGCGGCGTTGTGTACTTTTTTTGGAATGGTTAAAAAAAATTAAACTCGCGTCAGGACACGTGACCTGATCGAAAATTCGTAAGACGGCTTGTACTGACAGCAAGCCATATAAATTCCTGACATTTTCGTTAAATGAGGTTACTTAGTTGTCACTTCTATCGGCAGTAACCAAAGACTGCCTCGCATATTTTTTTTTCACTGTACCTAATAGCTGTAACTAAATCTTTTTTTTTTTTTCTTAGCGTGTCGATGGCAATCTAAATGGAGTAGGCCCAGAATTCATCACTAGCGTCTTGTCACGTGCAGCTAACAGGACATGATATTAAGTGTCCCGTCGTTTGTGGAGCAGCACCATGTTTACCACTCCAAGGCGGAGTCGTCTATGAATCTCCACCTAAACCGGTTTTCTGCTTCGGCCAACCTGGGTCCGGAGAAAGACTTCCAGGTTATTACTATGATATATGAATAAGCATGACCTGATACTGCTAGCAGAGTCAATGGCGTAACTAGGTTCTAGGTTCTTTGACTAAGGTAAAAACAACATACATACGTATATAAACTCACGCCTTCTTCCTATGGGGGTAGGCAGAAACTACAGAACATCACTTGCTACGATCCTTACATACTCCTTTTGCCTCGTTTACGTTCATACATCTGGTCATACACGCTCGCCGGTTGCGAGTACTACGCACCAGTCCTTTCTGAAGAACATCACCAATAAGTTCAGTATATGTCCTCCTAGGGCGCCCCCTCTCGACGTTTCCAGCCACATTTGCCTTGTAAATACATTTTGTAAGCCACCTTTCATTCATCCTCTCAACATGACCAAACCATCTCAGCATACTCTTTGCAATTTTTGTCACTACATTGTCTCATACCTTTTTTTATAATAAAATCTATTTCTTCATTAAACTCTGTCTAGCCTTTATACTATAAGAAAGTTTTCATAAATATTTTACCAGATATTTAAGTCCAAAAACTTACTGCAATAGCTATTTCTATTACACACCAATTATTATTACTAGCAAAAATACAGCACCCACAATAAAAGCATCAAAACTCAAAGGTAAACACCCTAATGATTATCCCGGGGATCGAACCCCCTAACAGCTGACCGCAACGTACCGTATCTTCCGTGATAGCAACACATTTAGCTTTAGACATGAAAACTATTTGGTATAGCATAGATAGATAGATGATTGCAATGTGAAGTTGAGATGGGGAAGAAAGAGATAGTAGATGAATCGGAGATTTTAGGTTTGTTTCGTAGTGAAGTTAGAAAATGGGAGGCGCGGATGCTCTGCAAAATAAAGCAATATATTTTTTATTTAAAGTGTAATGGATATCCTACCTTAATATTGTAAATGTGAAAGTGACTTTGTTTACGCTTTCACGCTAAAATAACTGAACGAATTTGGATGAAATTTGGCTTAAGGGTTAGGACATCCGATACTATTTATCCCGATATTTCCATGGGATCGAGACGTTGCAACTAGTACCTTAATAAAGTGATATTACTTGCAATAAAACAAGAAAGAGACAAAATTAAAAATAATACTATTGATGAAAAATAATTGAACTTTCATCAATAGTATTATTTTTAATTTATACAAGATACGCTAACGGGGAGAAAGAAAATCTAAACTACAATATGTGCAAATGTGAGTTCGGTTTCATAGCTGCTTGTTGAATTTATTCATTTATTGGACTGTAAGAAGAAATTGACGATTAGGTTGACGTTAACCAAGGCTATATATGAAGCCGGTTGTTTTTCCGAAAACCACGTGACACGTTAACCATTTAGTTAGTTCATGATTCAAAATACCATTATTCAAATTGTTGTATTCAACTCTCATGCAAATAGTACCAACTATGATAAGGCTTTTATAAGCCAGGGATAGGACAACGAATGGCACTTAATATTAATATAAATAATTCCCAAGACACCTTCCAACTGATTTAAAAACGTACTCAAGAAACCTATGACTAATTAAAAAGATTAATACTTCCAGAGCTCAGTATTCATTTAGAGTTGGCAGTGAGCTCATTAAGTTCCTTATTTATTATTATCCGACGACTTATTTCACTAGAGGTGCACCCTCGTTGCCAAGTGCAATAAACTCGGCTGTACACTCGACTATTGAATAGTCAGCTGTAGCCAGAACCCGTGACGTTGTGTTTGCACTTTGAATGCACCTTGTGTTTTTGTGTAGATTTAATTTTGCTTTTGATGGCACTAATAATGGCGTTTTGAACCATATCGGAAAAGAATGTGATAAATATCCTATGCTATTGGCTCGCCCACTAACCAGGGGGCCAAGTCTACTAATTTACAAACGTCACAATGGTCTCTCGATGGTGAGTTTTTGACAGATTTTGTATGGCAAATCTGTCAAAAACTAACAATGGAGAGACCATTGTGACGTTTGTAAATTAGTAGACTTGGCCCCTGAGCGTAGGACATGTGTCAATATGAGTAAATCGGAAAGTATGATATCATAAATTCATAATCATTAATGAGAACCGATAATGGAATTTTATATGCTAAACCAATCAATGAGTTCAGGCGCCAAATGCAAAAAGTGTAAATGCTATATACACCATGTTTGACGAAGTCGGAATGGCATGATCTTTTAACCTATGTAAATTGAAGTAGCGTTTTTAAATTCCACTTATAATGTTGGTCAATAATACAATCAAAATCTGGAAAGGCATTATTTCTTGCTTATTCTCAAAAATCCAGGGTGAATTTCCACTCCATTTCCACCGCTTAGATTCTCAAGAAAAATGCGCCTTTCTAATAAAAGAATTTCACATATCCCAACATTCAGACGAAGATAAAGAAAAGATATTTCAGAATCCATCTGCTACTTACAAATTGCTAGCAGTCCCACATTCTAAGTCCGTCTGACGTGAAGATGAAAGTTTATTAACAATTTCTTTTATCCATTTACCTCGCATGGCTGACCGTAGCCGTGCACAGATAAGCCGAGCACTGTTTATGTCCATTTTAAAACAATACAGACACATTAACGATTTCCTTTGCGTTGATCTGGGGTAAAAGAAAAATGGAGAATGTTTGTATGTGAGAAAGAAAATGGCTGATTTTATTTGTGCCGTTTATGAGTTCTTATAGAAGTAGTAGAAAAGGGTTACTGAAGGTATTCCTAGTATATAAATGAGAGGTTGCTGGCGACTTAAGTCTCTCTAGGTTTATTATAATTTTTTGAGTAAGAAAGGTGTCGGCAACCGCAGTGGCTAGGCCCATTTTGGGCACTGAAACTGGAATAACTAAAATTGGCCATGTTTTTGTGAACTATTTAGATTTATTGATTTTAGATTATCGAAAAAGAGCGGTGTGGGTTGCACATTACTAGTATTCATAAGCCAAGTGTGCTTGCGCTAGAAATAGGTACACTTATGTCATTGGTGCAGCGGGTGGGCTTCGAATTCGATTCTATGCAAATCCGTCGGTTGACTTCAACGACACAGCGCGCATGTTATAACGTCGTATTTCCAAACCAACCATTCTACAAATCAGCTGGGATAATTTGAAGTACACAACCACCACTCAAAAGGTGAAACCACCTCAAAAATCATCAACCCATCATCGACCTTACCCAACGCGCGAACTGTCACGCAAACATACCATTCTTGGCCAGGCAGCCATGATTAAAAATCAGCACGCTATCCATTGACATAGCGTTATCACAACGGTTGTACGTCGGTTGCGTGCTCCGACCACGTGTTACGTCACACGCGAAGAAAGCACGCGAGTTGTGCACGCATTGTGAGAGCTTGGACGAGCCCAAACTTGCTGAGATTGCTGGTTTGTTTACGTTTGTGGATTCTAGGTTAAGTTGCGTTCCCGTGATCTCGGGCGTGAAGGACTGGTGACTATGTTACGTGTCAAACGAGAGGTGGCTTGGTGGAAAGCCATCTTTATCTCTGGCACGGACATAATATGGATATGCGTTACGTTAGTGTATCTCACCCAACAATTGATGCTTTCGCGATCGTTGCACAGTTTTCTCTTTTAGGTTGAATCCTTCAGGCTGTGACTTAACAGTCAACAGATTCTGCCTTCCTTCTCCTTATTCAACGCCTTTTTGAGATGTTGAGGTACCACTATCGCTTGTGCTCGACAATAAGATTTTGCTTGCCTACTGAAGGTGGCAACTAACCCAGTATAAAACGCCTAAGCGATTGATGACTATAGTTTCATTTTTAAAAGAGACTGCGACCTCTGAGTTTGTTTCGGCCTTTCTTCTCAGAGTTGTCAGACAGGAAATGCCTAACTCCTTTTTTTATCTAGCTTATTTTTAATATGACGTGTAAAAGTGATTCCGATATCCTATTAACAGAATAAAAATTTATTTCAGTCAGTTTTCATTTCATTTTCATTTCAGTTCGTCTCTGAATCCAATTCGGTACTTCGGCAAGCCTAAGTTCTCTCTGCAACTGGAGGCCGCTATCATCTTGGTGTCGATAAACTTTCTGACAACGTACCTCTGAGAGGATAGATAACTTTGAAATTAACTTTCACTTGAAATGTCCAGGAGCATCTGGTGAATCTAGAAGTCAGCTAACTTGAGAAGATATTGGAAAAGAAGGAAGTTGAATGGACTATGCCTTCGTGAATGAAGTTCGTGCTATCAGCAATTTTGAGCAGTGCCAATGTTAATGGTGAAGGGAGCACGCGAGACGTGCACGCATTGTAAGAACATGAAGTTGGTAAGATTGATAAATTGGTTTGTTCTAGGTTACCTGCAACCTAATTTCGAAACTCACCTACAGACAACCACTGCTTCTGTTAATAAAATTTGTCTGCTCAGCAACGTAAAAAACGCAATACGTGTTGTGTAACTGTCGAAATGTAAGGCATTACCATTGTAAGTTACGCGATTACTCCGCTGCTCTTGCACACAGGTAATTGTAATGAACTGTTATTTATAAACTTGTCAAAAATTAACAAGATGGGTCTCCTAAGCCCGTTTTCCTGTAGCTACAACGGTTAAGGTAGCTGCTTACTGACCCATCTCAAAAATCCACCCTGTACAGCTAGAGCAGCGATCAAATTACAAGCTTTATCATTTAGTACCTGGGCAACCGAGTTCTGCTCTGGTGAAAATAGAGAATGCTCATTTAATACTACATGATAGTTCATACTAATTCCATGCTGCCATGATAGTAAGTACTTACTGATTCCATGCCATTTTTATGTTATTCTAAGGTAGCCATCTTGCTCTAAGCTTTGGGCGGCCGAGCTCTGCTCGAGTGAAAATACGGAGAAAATGAATTTCCCCAGTTAGATCTAGCTAGATCGATTTTTCGCCCCCTATATTGCAAAATTCATCGAAATCGTTAGAGCCGTTTTCGAGTACGTGATTTCAATTAATATTATGTATATTACAAATATTGCTCGTTTAATCATCATCAGCCTATTAATGTTCCCACTGCTGGGACACAGGCCTCCTCTCTGGAGAGGGAGTGGGCTGTGATGAAATGAAATGAAATGAAATGTGTGTGTGATCTACCACGCGGGCCCAGTGCGGGTTGGTAGATGCCACATGTGTTCGAATTTTTGGTTCTAAGACATGCCGGTTTCCTCACGATGTTTTCCTTCACCGTTCTGAGAGCAGTGGTGATGAAATTATTTACACAAAGTAAAGCGCCTGCTTGGGTTCGAACCCACGACCTACAACTCGTAAGTCGGGGCCGTTATCACTGGGCCACCACTGCTCGTTTAATAGTAAATAGAAATTATTTATTTATTTTATTTATAAAGGTACACTAACAACTTCTGTAAATAATATCTTAAGTACTAAAGGTAACAATAGCCTTAGACTTACACAGTCGCCAATTATAGGTAATTTATCATTGACTCACAATCAATCCCAACTATGTAGAGGTCAGCTTCTAGTCTAACCGGATGCAGCTGAATACCAGTTTTTTACATAGATCGACTGCCTATCTGACCTCCAAAACCTAATAACTGGAAAGCACGAGACCCCTTGGTGAGACTGGTTGTCAGACTATTGGACTTCTGACTACCGGTAACTACTGTCAAAGATCTATGAATAACAGCCCGGAACAACGGCTTAACGTGCTTTCCGAGGAACGAAATGGGATTCGATATAGATAGATAGATAGAATACTCTTTATTATGTACAAAAATTACAGACTTAGATTAAGAAATTTTACATAGGGTGACACAATGGGTGGTCTTATCGCTAATAGCGATCTTTTACAGACAACCTTTGGATGGAATAAAGTAAGAAGGAGACAATACTGCAGGTAGTCAGTGGATCGATATACAAACATAACATATTATTATGTAATCAGCCTATTAATGTTCCCACTGCTGGGACACAGGCCTCCTCTCTGTGAGAGGGACTCGATATGTTACGGATGAAATACAATAGACGACGTATATTTAGTAACCTAATCCTCTTAACTGTTCTTAATGTGCACACTGGGTTCGGTGCTTGGCACACTGCGTTCGGTGCTTGGCGTGGTAACACGTCGTGCCCGGGTTCGCATTAAGTGAATCGTCATGAGAGGTGAAACATGTGTCGATTTCTTACAGGGTTCTTTATGACTCTTTAAGAACAGTTAAGCGGATCACTTTACTAAATATACGTCGTCTATTGTATTTTATAATGCAAGTCACGCTTGAGTCAATTTACTATGTTACGAATGGTCGCCCATCCACGTACCGACCGCGGCAAGGGTAGCTTTACCTTAGATTGAAGTTATGTGCCAGAAGCCACTACAAAGGAATGCAAAAATAAATCAAAATATTTTAAGTATCAAAACTTATCCGTCGTATCAAGACGGTTTGCAAGCAAATGCATCTAAATCCCGATGAATCAGGCATTAACCTCTGAAAATCGACTAAACTCTATAATAATAACAAATGCTCGATGTCTTAGACGGCAGCTAATACCAGTACCAGGTTCGACTCCCCGGCCGATTTGCATACCTCATTGTTGGTTGCGGACCATAATTTTTGATACGAAAAAAATGTACGGAACCATGTAATAAACGGTTCGTAGTGGGTATTAAAGATTTCTTATGCTTTCTAATTTGGTTATCGATTTTTGGGTTCCGTGAAAATTGTTATATGATAAAGTTACTGTTTTGAGTAAATCACTTTGTAATGGAATTACTTTCAAAATTTAAATGGTGCGAAGTTTATTATTATATACGAAGTGTATAGAGTGCGGCGAGTTTCTTGTGGCACTCTAGTGTCACTGCCTCGGCCCGGCTAGGGTGCCGTGAGCGTTGCATTGTCACTGTCACTTGTTATTTAGGTTAGGTTAGGTTAGAACTGTGACCACACAACGCACGAGCCGAGCGAGCGTAGAGAGCGGTGCCGCCGTAGCGGCCGGCGAAGTGCCAGGGTCCGTTTAGGCACAAGAGAATGTAATGTTTTGGGAATGTGGTGTTTTACAGCGATCTTACCTCGACAATCAAACAAAATACCAAGTGACGTGACTTAGTGACAGTGACAATGACAATCCAATGCTTGCGGCACTTTAGCCGGGCCGAGGCGGTGTTACTAGGGTGCCTGTAGTTGCACTTTATCCGATAGGGATAGAGTACCAATGGTGGCACTCTATACACTGCCTATTATATAACCTCATAAAAAAAAAATAGTTATTCTATCCACCACGTAAGAAAGCACACAGATAAAAATACCTATGTTTAAAAAACATTTTTTTAAATTTTTTACGATTTTGATAATTCTATTATAACATAGCATATCGCCTGTATTCCACAAAAGGTTAGGCAGAGGTGTACCTATATTATATTACACCCACAAATTTGCCGATTATGTATTAGGGGAACTATGTAATAGTCCCATGTATAGGGGCCGAGCCTATTGCCATCCACCGGGCGCAAATGCAGACTCCGGGCTGCTACTGAATAATTCCAAATGGAAAAACCTAATAACACATTGCCTGACCTGGCAATCGAAGCCAGGACCTCATGCTCACCAGGGGACGAAGACCAAATAAAGGCAGTAATTTTATCCTCCTGTTATAAGTACTATTATTATGTTTCATCATTAACATTAACTCCTTGATAATGTCTCCTTAATCCTTTCATTGTCAAAAAAAAGGCAAGGAATAAGTGTCCATTCAAACTACCTCATATTTATTTAAGTCAAAAATATGGCCATTAATAATTACTTATGTATTTCTTGTGTTTTTTTCTTTGTTCATACTTTCATTTCAGTTATAACGAAGACATCTTTATTGTTAAGCATTTTGAGAAAGTGGGTTTAAGTCAAAAATAATAAATTTTTCGGTTATTTGTACAAAAAATAAGTTTTATTTTTATTATTGTCCGCAAATGGTCAATTATGCAATAATTATTATGTCGTAAATACTATATATAATGTACTTTTTATTTAGTTTATGTGAAAAAGGGGTGAATTCGACATAAATTATTGCTTTTGGATATCGTTATCTTAAATATTCAATGAACATGAGACTTAAGTATGATGTACCTTATAATAATTTCATCGATGTTGCGAAAAAAGCGACGGTTGTTCTAATCTAACTGTGCCTGCTTAATTTTACCTTACATTTTCGTCGAGTTTTAGTCATGAAAATGTTTCCTGTTAAATAAACAAAGTAATTAATATAGTAGGTATTTATAAGAGCTGAGTCTTTCGTTATTACTGTTTTAAAGATGACAGGTAATGTTTTCTGCTACTCGTACATCATAAACCAGACTCAAACCACGCATCCTTTTATTAATCCATCTACCCCAGGCACCAAACAATCCAAAAATAAAAACGAAAGAAAAATCAAATTGCGATAATTTTATTACTAGACAAACGCAAACAGCCAGAAGCGTCAATTAATTATCAATATTTATGATATTCCCATTAATTTATAGACAAAAAATTTAAATTAATAAGAGTATTCTGCACTTGTACTGTTTTGCCTTGCGGCCCTGTCCGGCTAAACACACTGCGTTGATATATGTCTCAATTACTGCATTGGTATGCGCTGGCGCAGTGGGGGATTGTATTCAATATTGCCTTGCATTATTTCGCTTGTTTGTCCTTTTTGAGATGGGTAGAATTTTAGCCTCATTACTCTCATTATTATAGCATTTTTGGAAGACGGTTTTCGCTTTCCGATCAAATTAAATGGCGAAATTAACATTTCGTATACCAGTGTCTGAAAAAAATGCTGTTTATATTATCACCTTTACTTAGCCCTGTTAAAAATGGACCTTATTCACCAGTACTTGTTCGACTCTCTCAAAGCCTTTGTCGCAAGTGTCGTATGTACAACCTAGTCATGTGGTATGAACAATAATATTATTATATTCTGTTGGTCACTTCTAACATTTTTCATGAAGAATTTTATCTACAAGCTCAGTTTAAAATATATATTATTATACATAATTACGTAGGTACAACTATATAAAAAACAAAAACGGAAGAGTACATTGGGTATAAAAAAAGACCTCCTGATGGGTGAGACTAGAGATGGAATTGCATTTAGTTGATTTTATTTATAATAAACATAGGTATGTATTTCACTTGGTTTTTTTATAAATGTGTTCAAACTAGAAAACAATAAAAAAATACCTATCTTGGACTAAAGTCCTTGAAGACCAAAGATTCAAAAGACAGCTTATAAAACAACTTAAACAGATCCCGATTCTCAAAAAAAAGACTCTCCAAGTCGATAAAGCCGTGTCTACCGAATAATAACATGTTTAATTGACCAAGAATCGAATTTTGGACATCGAAACTCAACGTACAAGTAAACTGACACTAAAACAGTAGCTTATTTACACTTCTTGAATAACCCCCTGCATGAATCAAAATCCAACTTTACCACATCAGTGATAAAGTTCCAATTCCTTTAAAATTTCCCCACAAATTCCGGCAATGGAAATTGAAGTTAATGTCCTCAGTTTTAGAGAGTCTTTTTGAGTGGCAACAAAGTTCTGGTGGTGTAAAGGTATAAAGTTACAAAACCGAAGAGTTTTCCATGCCATTAATTAGTAAACATCGTACGTCAAATCGTATCAGGGCATTTAACGAGACGAAAGGACGTGATTTCGTGATGGAAGAATCGTATTCACGCGATTGCTTCGGATGCAGAAATTGGAGCGGTAGGTTACGGGGTCATTGACCGCGTGCTTCTGAGAATATGCTGACCTATAATATTGGATGGAAAGGATGCCGAGTCGACTTTTATTAGACGGACAGGCAAGAACCTATGTTGTATCTTTGAACATGCTTTTATTGAGGCTGCGCGGAAATACACTAGATAGGTTTTTAAAGGTTTTATATTTGACTAGCTGAGCATGCGGCTTCACCCACATAAGTCTCGACCACATGGTCTACCCATGTGCTAAATTTCATCCAAATCTGCTCAGCCGTTTTATAGTGGAAGCGTCACAAACAAACAAATAAACTCATTTTCGCATTTATTGGTATATTTTTTTAAAAGTAATTTAATAAGATTGACTTACGAACAATTATATTCTTTTTTAGAGCAGATTTGGGACTCCCAATAAAGTATAAAAGTAGAAATCACGTATATATAGCAGTTGTTGGTGTTTTAGCAGATTTGAAGAAGCTTTTCTCACTTCTCTATCCTTTGCCTTGCTACTTGTATTTCGTTCTCTCTTAGCATAATCAGGCTATAACGTCCGCACTCAGGCCTCCTTTCTGTGAAAGGTAATGGACCGTTATCTACCACGTGGACCCAGTACGGGATGTCACATGTCTTTGAATCTACTGCGTTTGCTCTCTTACTCTCATTGTTAGCAAGTCTAGTATCTTTCCAAAACAATAGCTCTTCTTTTACCTTTCCTACAATTTTTTCCAGGCTAATAGCTCCAACCCCTATTACCTTAACCCTTTATAAAATACAGCAGAAAGTAAAAAACAGCTGCTCATTTAAAAGCCATTTTAACGAGAACTCTTGCGGCCGGACAATCGGGGCCGAACAGCGAAGCACGTAGAGCTGCTTTATCGCTAAATTCCTTCATCGTACGTCAAACTGTTTGCCGCTGGTTGGCTACGGTGGGACAGGGTACGGAATGGAGTTGTATTGTATTGTTGAAATTAATTAGTGAGGGTTTTTGCTTCGTGATTTAATACGGCATATGGATGGTTTTATCTATGAAGGTTGCTTATTTTTTTATTATGTCAAGTCTCAAAAGTGAGACTTAACACTTTGAAGGGCTGTAATCGTTTACAGCCCTTCAAAGTGTTAAGTCTCACTTTTCGTCAGTGACACAATAGAAGTTTGATAGTTGCGATGCCTATGGGCGTTTACTGTCCTTTAAAGTGTTAAACTTCATAGTTTGTTGGGATGAGACGAGTAGATTGGCCGATAAAGATCATCAATAGAAATCTGATTGTTTATGTATCTGCAACAAATTCACAGCTAAGCAACTAAATACTTGTTTCTGGTAGAAAAGTGACGTATAGCGATTGACGCAGAGACTTTCTAATCCAAAACAGTCATAGCCTTTAGTCTGTTCACAGAGCTAAGGAAGACATAGAATTACACGAATCAAACACAACATTCAGCGCACCTTTGTAACATTAATCCTCTCCACCCCACTCCCTGTTCTAAAACCCAAAGATAAGAGGACGTCCAGAGATAGCACAGTACAATACTTATCCAATTAAATTAGCCGACTGCGGCAAGAGGTGTAATGAGTTAGACCTTATTTATAATGGCCGTTCGCTCGGTATTTTAGTTGACATTTATACCGATACTTAAAGTTTTATTGATTTCGCACTTAAAAGAAATAAAGGTATTTTTTTAGCTATTTTGTTTTGTTGTTGGTAATTTTATTATAGGACTAGGTAAATAATAGTACCTGCTAATATAATAAGGAGTCAGTTATACCGTTGTTTTTTTCCAGTAGTAGAATTTATTACTATAGGACATTTAAGAAAAGGAGTGGTTGTAAGCGCTACTGTTGAGCGTGAGGTCTTGAGTTCGATTCCCAGGTCGGGCAAAGTGTTAATGGGTTTTTCTATCAGAAACTTCTCAGTAGTAGCCAGTAGTGCTTCGCAGTAGAGTCTGGATTTATGACCAGTTGATAGCAAACGGTTCGCCCCTATTACCGAAGTAAATATAACAGGCGAAAAATGGGTGTACCAAGGTACACCTCTAACCTTTCGGGGAATACTAGGACCTAATGTTATGTTATGAGTTAAGACAATTCTACGTTACAACGAGTGTCTTAATTCCCTAGAGCACGATATTTACTACAGCCCAGTTTTTGCAGTTTATCCTGAATTTGATAGTGAAAATAGAAATAGTATTATGATTATTTTACAAAGTACAGTCAACGACCTAAAACACTAATAATTAACCAACTGTCACAAAGCAGTTGTAATGAGTTTGATTAAAGTTTATTCGTTTTCTGGGAAGCGGTCCAATGACTGATTTAAAGTAATACCACAGAATAAATAATTTCAGAAGATCAAGTGAACATGAACAATTAAATCTCATACCCAACCATAATTGCCTTTAGAACAAAAAAAAACAAGAGCCCAATTATTGAAATAATTCAAGGAGATGCTTGAAAGAAAACATTTAAAATAATCACAAGAGCGTAGTAATTTGACAGCAAGAGAGCATACAGTTGCAAGAACGGGTGCATTAGTGAGAATCGTTGGTCAAATGTCATTAAATAGGCTGAGACAACAAAGGCATGAGCCATCTGATAGTAGGTAATTCGCTTGGGTCAGTGACAGCTCGGCCCGAGTCAACTGAACCCGAATAATAATAACAGTGTATTTTTACCATGGCACCTATTAATGTGTGATTTTCATGTGTCTTAATTTGTAAGGACTTGAACTTCTGCTCGATGTATTGGTTGGTAACGCTGACTTCTGTGAGTAATCTTGATTGTTAGATTTGATTCGGGAACCGTCAATTATATTGTTAAAGATATTACGTGGCTAAAATTTATGATACGCTTGATGGGCCCGACTGAGAAGTTTCAACTTTCCGCCATAGAACATAACATAACATAACACAACGCGTGTACACCCCGAAGGGCTGGGCAGAAGAGCACCTATAGTACACCCACATTTCACCAGTTATGTTTAAGCCCCATGTAATAGGGGGCGAGCCTATTGCCATCTACCGGATACAAATACATACTCCGGCCTGCTATTAATAAATTCCTGATGGTAAAACCCAATAACACTTTGCTCACCCTCGGAATCGAACCCAGCACTTCATGCTCAGTAGGAATGATTGCAACCACTAGACCCACGATACAGCCATAATAATAGTCAGTAGAAGTCCTCTCCGATTTGGGCTAATTGATGACTGGCTGGAAAAATTCGAAGACATTCAACATCTGCCAACCCGCACTGGCCCCGCGTGTGGAATACGGCCCACTCCCTCTCACAGAGAGGAGGCCTGTCCCAACAGTGGGGACATTATACGCTAATTATGGACAGTCATTTATGATTAAATGTCGCAGCATCGTGCTGAGATAGGAGCCTTTTGGCCTCGCACAGGACTCAGCCTATATTTTAATTTTATAGTGTTTTATTTTTTATTGTTTTTTTATTTTTATTTTTATTTATGTCTCAATCTGTCTTAGTTTAGTTTGTGATCTCCTGTGCTTGTCTCAATAAATACTTTTTCTTTCTTTCTTTCTTTCTTTCTTTCTTTCTTTCTTTCTTTCTTTCTTTCTTTCTTTCATATTGGTAAGGGATTCTTACATGTCACAAACTTTACTTTGAATAAAATTGCAGCAGAAACTTGACCAAAATACCAACTTTTATGCACGAGCGTTGTAAATCTGAACATTTATGTAGATTTGTGTCTACGTGAGTGAATTTACGACAATAATTTAGTCAGCTTTTGGTCAGCTATTAACACCCCAGCTGTTAGACATAGACATGTCTATTGACTCGATAAAATCTAGACTGAATTCTAGTCTTGAAACTAGTCAGATAATAATTTAATCTTAACAATTCATGTCTGTCGGCTTTACTTGGGCGTTATTCGTGAATAGTTGAAAATTTTGAGATTTCAAGCGTCCAATTAAATTAGGTCGTTTGTTAATTTGTCGAGTCATTGTGGGCTGATTCGGGTTTTACTGGGTTTCACTAATATGATACGTCGTTACAGAAGTCCAAAACTCTGACAACCAGTCTTACCAAGCGGTATTGTGTTATCCAGTAACTGGGTTGTGGACGTCAGATAGGCAGTCGATCCATGTAGAATTCTGAAAATCTGCTGCATCCGGTTAGACTGGAAACCGACCCCAACATAGTTGGGAAAAGACTAGCCAGATTCATTCAGATTAACTCATATTTTTATCTACGTTTAAAACCAGGATTACACATGCTATGTAGTAGCTGAAAGCATGCTAATTTCAAGCAAAAGCTAATTTCAAACATTATTTGCATGTGTATACAAAAGAGTATGATCATTTTACACTCACGGAGAGCATGTTTTAAATAAGCATGCTAGTTACTAGCAAGCAAGCATGCGTTTGCATGAGTATTTCAGCCTTTTAGATGATGGAATCGGGCCTTTTTTGCATTTTAAGCCCGCTAAGTCAGTGTTATTGTTTCGATATAACATAAGATTTCATTGGTTTGGTTTTAAACATAGCGTTTTTCTATATTTCATTTCAGAAAGTTTAAACTACTTCACTTTGAACTTTCAAAAGTCACTGAGAACGAAAATAATTGTTGTGAAAACTGGTTGCAATATTGCAACCGATTTTTTATTTATCGGCGAGACCAAAAATAGTGTCTGTCTTTTTGAAATAACAGCAGGCAAAACGCTTATTTCTACGCTTGTTGAAAAGTACCAATTTTCCACTCAGTACTAAAACAAAGGAAACAACTTTACAACCCCTTCACAACTGCCGAAATGCACAAACACATATACACCACAACTATAATCACCAACACACATCCAAATAAATTGTTTACGTATTTCTGTATATTCGAATTACGAATGTGTGAACTTTACGCGCTCATTTGCATGTGTGAGTCTGTAGGGTGTACTTGTACGGGTTGTGTGTGTGAATGAGTGGTGTGTAAGTGTGTGCTCGGACAATGATAGTAATTACATAATGATAAGTCATTTAAACGTTGCCCCGCGGTGCGGGTGTAGTGGGCTTAATATTGATGTACGGTCAGCAGAGAAGCTGGTCTAAATAGATTATGATTTATGTAAGAACAATGTAGGTGGTAATAAATCATTGGGTGTTTTAGGCTTTTCTTATACAAGCTGTTCTTAATGGGATGGTTGTATTGAACATATAAAATTATTTGTTGATGATAGCTTTTTGTTTTGAACATACACATGCACAAGTTCATAAAAAAAATATTAAGATAATAATTATGAATTTATTAACACCATTTATTTTCAAAAACGGATTTTCATCCCTGTTCCTCGTTTATGTCTTTTCTATAGAAAATATGTGTTTATAGATAATATTCATTTCCTAAGCTAAGAAGTGCTATTAGAAAATCAACAATAATAATTATCCATTTCAAGTCACGCACAAATTAAAAACAAAACACAGTATAAGCTCACATTATTATTCAACCACTATTATCTATAATCTTAAAATAGCTGATTACATTAATATCAATGCTAAACGTACCAAATAACATAATAGACGTTTAAATTATTCTTTCCGAAAAATTATAATATTATTTCGGTTAATAATTATTAATAATTGTCGTAATTACGCTTGTAATTTTGCTGCTGACCGTACAACAGTTTTCGTGGAACAAATTCCAAAGCATTTGTTTGATGCTCCATAATAAGGCTCAATTATGAAAAAAACTTACGTTTGTGCTATATATTCTATAGTTATTGTTTATGTTATGTATAGATTTATTTAGGAAACCTTTGGTTATTCAGAATTCAAGCTTATTAGACACGATAGGACGGATAGAAGTACAGGCTAATCGCTTTAACAATAAAAATGTTCAAAACCTAAATAATTGTTTTAAAATTCGGAAACTAAAAGAAACGAGTAATAAAAGTTTACAGAATTGATATTCTAAATCCGAATTTCAAAATTATCGCCGCCATATTGCAAACTGTGAACTTCAAATTTAAAACAAAAGAAACTCGCTTAACCTCAAAACAATCTTGCACAATTCTACAAGCAGCTGACATTAATCTGTACCTCAGCACCACCGTCAATTCATGGACATTAATATGCTTTAAAAATTGCATTAAAAAAAACTACATTTTATGCATATCTGCGTAATTCCGCTACTCGTTTAATTATTCGAATAAATTGCCGACAATTATATTATTATTAGACCACACACAGTTACATATTTAAAAAATAATTTTTAATCCAGGCGATTACCGGCAGATGTTACATGCCCGTTTTTAAATGTTAAGTAAAACTGCTTTGAAGACATTCTACTAATTTTTGTAGCTTTACTCGTAATTACGTATGTATGAATTAAAATATCATTTAGAGTAGAATTTATGATGAAAGAAAGAAAAATGCGTATATTGGCATTACAGCAGAAAAATACACCATTGTATTTGAGTTTATTGTTGGATATCACATTTAAGGATATTCTTAATGTCACATTAAGGATATTCGTAATGATACATTCCCCTGCCCTTATCCCAATTTATTTGTGGTCGGCGCAACATGTCCCTTTCTTCCATACTTCTATATTAGTCGTCATCTCGGTAGTCAATCCCTATCTAGCCATATCATCTTTCACACATTTCATCCATCATTTCTGTGTGATATCCAATAATCATGCCAAACTCATTCAGCATAGAGATTTTGTTTTTTTGTTGGCCCTTGTCTTATGTTTTCTTCTAAGAGTTGAGGAATAATGTAAAGAAAAAAATAACTTTAGTGCTTAGTGCTTAATGTCATGAACTCATGACTTAGGGCCCGTACACACGTACCACAACTTCACCACATCGCGGCGACAAAGCAGTTAGGCTTGAATAGTATCACTGCAACTTTTTGCAGTTGCGTTGCAGTTGCGTTGTCGCTAGTAGTTGCGATGTGGTTATATTGTGACTAGTGTTTGCAGACAGACATATCGTTGTTGTTGCGACGAGGGCTTGACGTCACCCACACGGTTGATTTTGACGGCCAATTATGGTCCGTGTGAATGAACATTTTCATATAAATTAGCGCCCGTCTAAGTGTTGTCTTTGTGGTGTGGTTGTGGTACGTGTGATTGGGCCTTTATTTATTCATGATGCCCGAAGATTACCGATATTTAATGCTACTACTCATGCGCAGGAAAATAAAAGAGGCGGAGAGATCTGGTTAAAGACATAAAGGTAGCCACTAGAAGAAGGCTAGCTAAGAAACACAGTTGCTCTGTCATCAGTCCACCTCCATCATCTACAGGAGTCCACTGCTGGACTTCACATAATCAGCCTATTAATATTCCCAATGCTGCAACTCTCATCCAAATGTTACCAGCCACCCTGCAAAGATCGTCGCTTCACCTAGTCTGAGGGCGTCCAACCTTAAGTTTGCCGATTCGCGGCCGCCACTCAAGAACACCTGTCAACTGTCATCGTTTGACCGGCTAATATGGCCGGGCCATTGCCACTTTGGCTCATTTACACTTTGCTTCAGATGTAGAGCAACTACAACAATTAGTAAAGAAAAATGGCATGTAACATCCTTACAATGTAAAAATATATCCAAAAAAATATAATAAATGTGAAAGTGAGTTACCATTGATCTGATCAACTTCCATGTTGTATCGTTCTTTTCGCCGAATGATATTCGGGTTTGTGTGGTGGGACACGACCCAATTTTGTTCATTTTTTTGGAAAAATTGGGTCACATCATTTGTTACGGGCAAGAACAATACATTGCAAACTGCATATTCGGCTTAGTGTACCTATCACTACACTAGAACAAAAGATCTAATCAAAAGAATAAACCGAGGTATATGCGTGTTCAAATACCCGAGACATGTTTTTAAAACTAATGCCATTGTTCAAGTGTGCGTACGAGTGTCATCCTAACTAATATTAAAACGTGAAATTGAGCTAGTTTGTTACGCTTTCCTGCTACAACGGCTGAACAGATTTAGATGAAATTTGGCACGTGTATAGACCATGACTTATGTTAGGATATATAATACTTTTACCCCGGTATTTCTACTGGATCGAGACTTATGAGGGTGAAACCACGGAATTACGCAAGTTTCGGGGCGCAGCTGGTATATAATAATATTATAAATGTGAAACTTGGTTCGTTTGTTTATTATGATTTTACGCTAAAACGGATGAACAGTATTAGATGAAATTTGGTACAAGGGTAGACCAAAACCTAAATTAGGGCATAGGATACTTTTTATCCCGATATTTTTAAGTGATCGAGACTTATGCGAGTAAAACCGCGGAGTGTAGTTAGTCTCCTATAATTTTAACTTGCTGTTACTGGATAGGGGTTAGTCTAAAATAGAAAATAAAATAATATTTACTCAGTTTATGAAGTCTTATTACCCTATCTTGTGATGCTTTCATCAAATAGGTAATTATGTCGATAGAACACTGAGGAATTATAAAAGTAAGAACTAAATTAAGATGCATCCGATGAATAATGAAAGCCATCTGCACATACTGCTATTGCACTCTTTTTATTATGACGAACGGTGATCAAAAGTTATTTATTAAAATTAATCATGATAACAGCCAATGTGCAGTCATAGAAATTAATAGGCTCTAAGGTAATAATGTACTTTAACGCTGTATATAACTTTTTACTTAACAGAAACTGTACAGGTATACCTATGTAGGTAGCTAATATTGATCATAAACAATAATACCTCAATCTATTGAAATTGCGCGTTTTTTACCTGTATATACCGTGGAATGGTCAGGCCTCATTAAATTTCATAGCGCTTAAACCAGTATTCCAAGACCTCTCCACAGAAAGATATAGAAGAGCATGGAAGGTCTTGAAAAAATTGTAAAAACAGCTATTTTTAAACTACTGTTATAGATTGTGGTAATTACGTCTTGTTATGGGATAAAAGCTAATTGATATGGGCAGATATTGTATGGGTAGAAGCTAAAATTGAATGGTTTGAAGACATAAGTTGACTTGATGAAGTTATTTAATTAGTTAGTGAAGAAAAAATTAGTGTAGCTGATTATGGTTGAGGTCGTTGAGTGGTGGTTGGACGCTAAATTATAACTTCTTTAAAACTATAGGTCTTGCTGCATCTGCTTATCAATATTAGTTACTGCAAATATTTATTTAGTAAGTAGGTAATGTGGGACAATTGTAATCGTCAAAAGGGGTATGTCTGGATGAGGCTGGTATTATGTACGCTATCAGTGAAGAAGTACGAAAGCAAACAATGAAGGAGAATTCCAATGAAATACTTTTTTAGAAAAGAACCATGCAGATAATTGAAGTGGGTTAGTCAAAACAGCTGGCGCACATGAACTCAGTCATTGTGTAAATCAATAGCATTTTAGAGACCTCTATGACTAGAGTGGTAAAGTCGAATTTGATACAGTTCCTAGCACTTATGCTGGATATGTATATACAAGGTGGAGATGACAATACAACAAAAAATTTAACGGCATGTCCCTAATGACATTCCCATTCTGCATACAAAAATTCAATTGAATAAATTCAATAGTTTAGTCAATATAGCTCGGCATAATCCATAGTCGGCTCGGGTTATTCCGTTTATCCACCCCAAAATCCACCCTCAGGTGGATATTCGGCAACGTATGCCCGAGAATTTATTTGATAGATCCAAAATACTCTTATGCATTAGTAGTGCCAGTATTTTCATTTATTGTTGTATCGTAGTCTCCACATTATAGGGAACTGCAGTCACTAGGTGTAAAATAAAGCGTCTTTTTATTAATATCTGTAGCAAGAATGTCTGAAGTCTTCAAAATATGGAAAGATTATAAATGCTAGTCACGGAAGCGAAACCGCTAGACCAACAGCTTCCAATAATTTTCTAGTAAACTGTTCTACACGTATGTTTATTTCAAGTAGCTCTGTGTTTGCAACTTGGAGCCTTGTAACAGTATGTGTTCTATCTATATCTTCACACTCCATTAGGTCTACGGAATGATCTGAATTCCTAGTATTGGCGCTTGCTTGCACGCATATGTTGCATTTGGTAAGTAGTGGTGTTACATTTCAATGTTTTGCTATACTTGGTCGTTCAAAATCGGTAAAAATGCGGGAAGTATGCGTCACATCCACGCAAAACGGCCTTCGATCTGGTCACATCCATTCGGGTGACCCAGCCAAATACGGACATTTTATTGACCGGTAGTCGTTTTCCCAATTGTTAGTGTGGGGACACACTAAGACATATTAATAAACCTCAAAACTAGTCATTTGATTTGTTGAAATCTGTGATACGGGCCCAAGAGATAAAGTAAAGACGAGACAGCATCTTTCTTTTTAAATGGTGTCCTTCCGTGACATCAAGCAATGGACAATATTGAAAAACTTAAAAACATTTGTTGAGTACGAGGCTTTTAGCTACTTACTTTGTTTTTGTGTATTTTATGTCTTATTTCTGTAACGTTCGATTTAAAATGAACCGCACATTACAAAAATATTGCATACATTTATTTTCTCCTTAATTTCATTTAAATACTTATTAGATACATTAATTTTTATTATTATTTTCTTTCTTTCTTTCTTTTCTCTTGCACAACAACCCGCAAATCGATATCTGCTTAGTATATTCAGTCGTGTGTTTCAATTGGCTTTGTTCTGGAAATACAGACTTAAACAATAGACCGGAAGCTAGACAAGCTTTCCGAAATACAACTGTTTATTGTTATCTCCCGAAATCTTTGAACACGTCAGAGATTTCATCATTGATAGTCAGCTTCCCAAGAATAGTCCGCCAAAAACGACCAAACAACCGGAAATAACCAGTTTAGTAGCGACCGGGAGTCGACTAAACGACTAAAAAAACTATAACCATTACGTGAACCATCGCATCTACGTGGGAGACGCAATTATTTTCCAATTTTAATCAAAAATATCATTTTCTCAGCCTTTCACTTCCACTTAAGTATTTAAATGTCAATCTTTCGCTCTTACTGAGAGCTTCGCCTTAAGTAACCAGGAAAATACAAAGGAATTTGAGCTTTATGACCGAAAAATAAGATTGAAAATGGAAAAGCGAATCGGCTCTGATCTAAAACAATTTGGTTTCGAATGATTAATGTGAGTAACACTAGGTATTGTGTTGAATTTTTTATTGAAGCTTTTCTGTTGTTGGATAACCAACGTTATAATGAAGTCGTTGAGATACAAATTGGATTATGTGGCTCTATTGACTCGAAGCTAGAAAGTACCTGTAAGAAAGAAATTGATAAAAATAACATTAGATTGCAATAATGACTATACATTATACGATGCAGTGTTAATAAAAAGTTCAAGTATTTGTTTCAAGTAAATCTCATTTTTTTGTTAGTAGAAATCTACAAAATAATCCGTCAATGTCATAATCATAACTGAACAGTACTGCATAATTATGTATGTAAAAAATTGATTGTGAATGAAATCATCTAATATTGCACTAAATAATCACCCAATAAAGTTGGGGTCAACTTCCAGTCTAACCGGATGCAGCTGAATACCAGTATTTTACATAAAGCTACTGCCTATCTGACCTCCACAACCCAGTTACTGGGTACGCGATACCCCTTGGTAAGACTGGTTGTCAGACTTCCGGGCTTCTGACTAACCGTAACGACTGTCAAAGATGTATCTACAAATGACAACCGGGACCAACGGCTTAACGAGCTTTCCGAGGCACGGAGGGGTCTCAGCATGTAATGGATGATCACCCATCCACGGACTGACCTCGGCAAGTGTTGAAGAGCGACCTTTGCAGCTGTTATTATTAAACCAAGAGAGAATTACGAACACACATGGAATTGTTTTTCTATTTTTAACTGGAAATACTGTCTCTACCTAGAAAAACTTTAAATTTGCTTTCACATAAAATGCAAACTTTTTTCACCTTTACCGGGTTTAAAATATTTTTCCTATCGCAATTATTATCTTATACTGATCGTCATTCATAAAACATGAAAAAGAAGTCTTTTAAATTACTCCTCTTCACGGTGATAATTCTGCCTGTTTTTCGATCAGCTTGTAATCATAGTTTTAAACTACAACAATGGTAGTAATTATTTAGCAAAAGGAAAGCTGTTTATCAAGAAAACGCTTTACTAAGCGTTTTGCTAAGTTTAGAAAATAAAACGTTGGATAACAAAACAAAATATTGTATGTGTTTTTCATGTCCTTTTTTTCCAATTTTAATAAAACGTTTTGAATGGTTGTTAAGACCAATCGCATTTTTTTTTTTCTAGCATATTATACAAGACTTCATCAAATTATCATTCTCCTGACTTTATCTAATTTTTTTTAGGGCCGGTGCAACATGTCTTTTTCTTCCAATCTTCTCTAATAGTCCTCTCGGTAGTTACCATCTTTCTAGCCATATCATCTTTCACACAGTCCATCCATCGTGTCTTTGGTGTTTGGTCTACCCCTACTCTTATAGCCAGCGAAAATACAGTCACAAATATAGTTCCTAGTTCCACGCAAAACATCACACAGAGCATTATGGAATACAAACAAGCTAACATTCTTTTTACACAAAACTCAATAAACAAAACTCGTTCATGAATATTCCTATTTATCTAGACAATGCTCATCAGACATTGTATATACATGCATACGTCAAAGAAATGAATGTGGGCATATGAACCATTAATATCCGTACATGGATAGTTATTAGCATAATACATGGCTCTGTATGTTGCGTGAATTACTAAGAAAGTAATATGTAAGTTTATTTTAGATTGGATATAGAGATGTAAAAGTAAAAGAAGTTATTATAAATCAACAATTCCAGGGCATATTGGAGGCATTTCATTATCATTAAGAAAATTATAAAAAACTGCATTTTTCTGTTAAAATACGTTGTAGGGTTGTAAGTATATTTTTTGCGGCTTTGACGACCCGCTATCCATTAGTATAAATTATCATAGGTTTCAAATTATTGTTGTTAAATAATATAGAGAAAAAAAAGGAATTCATAGTTTCTTTTATTACTTCTATAAGGTCATCCCGTCGGAATTCCATAGAATTTTTATTTTATCTTCATTCAAAAAATCCCTTATCGTTATAAAATGCTGCAGATTCGTCAACAACCCTTAGTTTTTAGAAACCCAAAAATTACGAAGATTTCTCAAGAATATTGATGTATGTATGAATGATGTATACTTTGATTTAAAGGATTTCAATACATGCTACTATTCTATCACTTTTAAATAGAGATTACCTGATTGAATATCTCATACGGATCTAACTCAAATACCGACCGCTTTAAACTATCTCGATCATCAATGTTTACAATCAAAGCTCAGTGTGCGCCGATCCTAACGGCACCGGCGACCGTGACGCACCCAGTCCATATCTACGGTGAAAATTGCAGAAAATTAATTCATTTATACAAGTATTTATACAACTGTTATAGTCGATACGGTGTGCGCGTTGTGCGGTGGCCTTTATATGGGGACTGATTTAGGGAACGATACAGGAGTCATACATAGAAAAATACCTATATTTAGGCGCTTTTGCTTGGAGATTTTTAAAACAGCTTTCGTCTGTTTGGGTTTGGTTTCCACACTCAG
This sequence comes from Conistra vaccinii, assembly GCA_948150665.1. Classification (NCBI taxonomy): domain Eukaryota; kingdom Metazoa; phylum Arthropoda; class Insecta; order Lepidoptera; family Noctuidae; genus Conistra; species Conistra vaccinii. The sequence continues at coordinate 16,767,432 of OX411338.1, read as the reverse complement.
TCCTTCATTGTGCGTAGGCCATGGCGGCCGTCGGTGGTTATACCAATCAGCCCACCTCCCTCCAGAAGTTGATTCATCTCCTGGTCTGTTCAGAATACTGTGAAAGATATGGGTGACCTGAGGGTTTCTGTTCTAATCTGGGTGACGCCTGTACATTCAAAGGCACATGTGCAACGATTCCTCAGCCTCCATGCACGCTCTTCATAGAGGACTCTCCATTATACCTGTTGTGTGGAAATGTTTGTTTAGCGAGCAGTGTCCCGTGATGGTCCCCATCATCAGGCGCAGGCCATTCCTGTCCAGGCAGATTAAACGCTTGGTTAGCCTGCTTTCCAAGAATGGTATGGCTTCCCTGAACTGCCTGCAGCCCGGTGTCGGTGTCGGTATCACTGTGTCTAGTTAAAGAAACATAGGTAGGCCATTTTATTTTGTTTGAGAAATAATTTCTCCCGCTCTGTGCGGAGCGGGAAAGCATGTCAGACTCTTACTGACTAAAAGTCCTAAAGGGTTTTACCGTGGCCACTGTGTTACAGGAACACGGGTGGGCCGCGTTCCTTCAGTTGCCTGTACGTTGCCAGTAGCCACGGTAAAGGCATCGGCCCTAGAGGACCCCGTCAATTGTGCTGACATCTCTATGAGGCGCGCGTGGAACACAATGCGCCGTCGACCCGGGGCTGGTCTTTATCGGACGGCGAGCTACCCATTGCTCTCCGTCCGCAAGCCCGCGCCTACGGTGCCGGTGGCCGGAAATTGGTTCAGGATTCCCTTGGTATATATTATTTTAGTTTAATTTTGTCACTTCATAGAACCATACTCCAGATTGGAGGATTACAAACAAACAAGCATTTTTACCCTCTAGTCCAGCCCTTTAATATAAACTACTATTAATTATACTGAACTACCTGCTCCTCACGGTTTCACCGGCATAAGTCTTGATCCCGTGGGAATATCGGAATAAAAAAGTATTCTGTCCTAATCCAGGTCATGTGCCAAATTTCATCCAAATCTGTTCAGCCATTTTAGCGTGAAAGCGTAACAAACAAAAAACCTCACTTTCGCACTTAAAATATTAGTTAGAACGACACTCATACGCACACTTGAACAATGGAATTAGTTTTAAAAACATGTCTCGGTTATTGAACACACATACCTCGTGCTTATACTTTTGATTAGATCTTTTTTTTTAGAGTAGTGACACACTAGGCCCAATATGCAGCTTGCAATATATTTTTATTGACCATACTATAACAAACGACGTGACCCAATTCCGCCAAAAACTTGGCCTAAATTGGGTCGCGTCTCACCACACAAACCCGAATATCCGTCGGCGAAAAAAACGATACAAAATGGAAGTTGAGAACACAATTGAACACATGAATGGCAACGCGGCAGCGCTGTTGCGCTTCACATGTTTGATTTGCTTAGTTGTCACACTGTTATCTGTAGTTATGTTAGTTTTTGAGGATCCTTGGAACAGACTAGCCAAAACGTAATGTTAGCTACCAGACTTTGGCTACATCAATTCCGTCTCCGGGGTGGTTATTGGTTAGTTGCTACTCTAGGCCTTAACAACCTAAACAGCGGACTCGTGTCATGCTATCTCTTACTTTTCTTAACAACCTAAAGGATCTTGCGCGCGACGGCCAAGACTCCGGCCAGTCGTAGCCGTCTAGTGTTATTGTATGGTGGCCGTTGCGGCCAATTGCGTGATTTTTATCGGTTTCCATAGTTTACCTGGTCATTGCGACTACTGGTCGTGGTCGCGAGATCCTCAGGGATCTTGCGACCACGACCAGTAGTCGCAGTGACCAGGTAAACTATAGAATATTGCTTAAGTTATAAATTATGTGCATAGATTCAGATCTATGCACATAATATAACTTAGCAATGTTCAGGATCAGCACTCTTAAATATGATTGGTTAATTTACCTCAGATTAACCAATCAAAGATTTTTCAGGAGTTTGTTCTTGGACAATGCAAAGTGGTCTTGGTTATAAATGTATAAATTCCATTATTACACATCGCCTAAATTACGTCGTGTAATTTTCATAGAAAACATAAGCACGCGTGTTTTCGTAGCGTAATTTTCTTCAGGTGTATCACTAGGTTTATAAATAAATAAAAAATTAAATAAAAATGCTTTTTATTTCCTGCAAGTTATTTAACTAAACTAACTAATTAGCCTGTATTGTCCCACTGCAGTCCAAAGGCCTCCGTCTCCCTCTTCCACACAATTCTGTCTGTTGCTAGTATCGGCCAGTCCTTTCGGTAAGAGTCAAGCTCGTCCCGCCATCTTCGTCTCGGCCTGCCACGATGTCGTCGTGCGTTTAGTTGGACCCAATCGGTGGTTCTCTTAGCCCATTTGTCATCTGACATGCGGCAGACATGTCCCAGTCCCACTTAAGCTTAGCGGCTTTCTGGATAACGTCCGTGATGTTGGTGCTAACACACGGACGCAGTGTTGTGTACCTTATACGGTCCGATATTCAGACCCCTAATATATACAGAACCGAAGTTATTTACAGAACAGAAATATATACTAGTTTAAATGTAATTTTTGTGATATAAGTCTTTTTTTTGCTGGTTTGTGTACTATTACCACTTGCATGAAGCCCTTCTCAGATGAAGGTCTCCTCTAACGCTAACCTGTCTTCTCTAGATTGGGCTACTCACTAGGCTTAGACAGGAGAAAGTCGCAAGCGCAGCATTCGCTACTTGATATACAGTCTATCTATACTATAAACCCTAAGAAAGCCTCATTACAATGTTCTACAAACACGAGCTAAATAAAATTGATAGCTCTATAAGTGCAATCCATTGAATACGTGTCAGGTTTATAACATCGGCGCATACGCACAAAAACGCGTTTTATATTGCCGTGTGATCAGGCTACAATGGCTGTTAATAATCTTTATTAGTCGTTATATAGAATCTATCTGAAACAACGTTTAGAATAACGTAGGTAGGGTTCAGTGAGATTTGGGTTAAACCTTTGCTTGAAGATGGAACGAAAGTTTTTTGTCTCTTATACGGTAAATTGTGTGTGAGACATTAATGTTCGCTTATATATTTTTATTCATCATCATCAGCATCAGCCTATTAATGTTCCCACTGCTGGGATACAGGCCTCCTCTCTGTGAGAGGGAGTGGGCTGTAATCTACCACGCGGGCCCAATACGGTTTGGTAGATGTCACATGTCTTCGATTTTTTGGTTCTAAGACATGCCGGTTTCCTCACGATGTTTTTCTTCACTGTTTTGAGAGCAATGGTGATGAATTTATTAACACAAAGTAAAGCGCCTGCTTGGGTTCGAACCCACGTCCTACAACTCGTAAGTCGGGGCCGTTACCACTGGGCCACCACTGCTCTCCATATTTTTTATTATGTTTTGGTAAATATACTGTTTTTCTCACGTATTCACTTCGGGATTGGCCTACACATCGCCTAAATTACGTCTTATCATCTTCATAGAAAATATAAGCCTGAGTCTTTCCGTCACGTAATTTTTGGCAGGTGTGTTACTTGGCTTAAGCTCAACTCCCACCGTGCGCCATATCGCGCACGCGCACCAGCCCGCACGAGGACGCACCGCCACGCACGCGTCTTGCGCTACCACGCACGTTAGGTTTCCCACGGTGCGTCGTGCGGGCTGGTGCGCGTGCGTCCGCGATATGGCGCACGGTGGGAGTCGAGCTTTAGATGGGATCTTTTCTCGCGGTATATTAGCAAGCGCAGCATTCGCTACTTAGTTTAAGAATGTACGTTTAAAGCAGCTTTGCGCTTATTTTTCAAAAAAAGCGGCCAAATAAATAGGTCCAGATAGATGTGTATAGATATAGCTCGATTTTTGTTTGCAAGAAAACTTATACTCTTCAACTGTCTTGAAAAATACATAGAACCTTTAGTCACCGCCAAGCCATGTCAGCTACCATTAGACCAACACTCAGGCCAAGATTTTTAAGAATAAACGGAACCCTTCTCTCAGCAATACGGTTCAATTTACCACATCTCTTTTCCGTGTCACGCCTCTATTACCATACATCGATAGTTTTCCATTGTCTTCAGTAATAAATGTCTTAGTAAAATTACGCGTGAAGCTATCAATGGTTAATAGGCGTCCGAGACCGTTACACGAGCGTTTAAAAATCGCTGCGATTTTACGCGGGTCGTGTGCGAAAGTTGGTCGTTCATGGTAACTATATGGTTGTTAGAGTCGTATTAATTATGGTGATTTTTGTTGCTATGGCACAGATGAAAACAGGATGGTTTACTACGCATTTTAGGTATGAAGCTTTAAGTAGGTATGCGGCGGGCTTGTCGAATTCAGTGGGTGTAACGTAGTCAGAAGATATAAGAGTAACGCGATAAGAGAGACAACTTCTAGGTGAATATAACTGTAGGTATTTAGCGCTGTGCGACCTGAATTGCACTTTATTGTATCGAGGCCAGAGTCACTTTTTATTTCAATGATTTTGTAAAGTGAATCATCTGTACAGATGATCTAATCTGTGGCTATGGTAAGGTTAAATAGAAGCTGGGTTTATAGTAATTTTCTTTCTTTCTAGACCTATGACTTGATAGTCCGACGGTCCGACACCACTAGGCTATCACTACTTAAGTCAATGGATACTTAGGTGGTAGGTTTTACATAAACATGATCATTGTAGACCCTGTCGGGCACAACAAAGTATATAGAAGAGAGGAAATGGGCTTTAATTTAACTAATTAGTTGGTATACTATAATAGAGTATAGTATAATATTTAACTCATGATTTTAACAAACATGTAATCTAATCAATTCTCAAATGGAAAATTGCCTCAAGGAGTTGCAAGGTCTTATGAACCACGCCAAATGGTTGGATGTTTGTCAGGATTTCTGGAAACACACAAATAGTAGATTGTTTGCCAAGGGAGCAAACAACAATTTTTAAGGCGAGAGTGTTTGTTTGAATCCAAAGATATGCGTAGAATCCCGAGAGTAGCGAGGGATTCTAAAGTAGAATCCAGAGCGCAGCGACGGATTCAAAGTACATCACTCAAGCTTAAAATAGTGTTGCTCCCGAGGTGAACACTCTACTTTTATCACAATACATTTACATTTTGAGCTCACTATCGGCTTTATAACCCTCGACTACTATGAAAACGATACCCATGGAAAAATTTGAAAATTGTCGCATCCGCCATCTTGGATTTTAATTTTGACCTTCATTTTGAAATTCATACTTTTTCTGTATCTTGCGAGCCTGTTACTTGTTCATACAATGTTCGTGATTGATTTCTTTGGTGATTAGAGTTTTTACTAACAATCAACATTCCAAATTCAAATCACTTTTAGTCCCTAGGGATAAAAAAGGCTATTTTGGTCCCTGTTTACGAGGATTAATCTACGTTTTTTTGAATAGATGTGATAAAAACAATATTTTGAAAAAATAATCGACGTCTTTTTTGTTCATTCCTATTTTATTCTTAAACATCATCTACCGTTTAAAATAATTTAGATTCTTGAACAACCTATCAGAATTTTTTTCATACATAGTTTGCAAAAAAGTCGGATAGCTTACAATATTATTTCTAGCCTGTCAGTCTTGCCACTTACAATTACAATTTTCTATCAAACCCATAAATTAACCCGTTAATTCCTTAACACAAAGCATCTAAAGATAAACGTTTTCCATAAAAACCTACAATATGCCGTTCAAAGACAATAATGAGCCAAGAATAGCCAATACTTTGTCACTTACAATTTTGATTAGACTATAATGAATGTCAGTCATCCATTGCCCGCAATTTTCATGCCATGACACTGAATCACTTAATACTGAACTAACATTTAACACCGCTACGATTATTGTTCTTAGTGTGAAGTTGAGTTTAAGGTTGCGACTAGGGGTTGGGCGGAAGCGGGAAAAAGTAAGTATTAGTCATCCTAATCCTAGATAATATAATAAATGCGAAAGTGAGTTTGTTTGTTTGTTTATTTTTTACGCTTTCACACTAAAACGGCTGAACGGATTTGGATAAAATTTGGCACATGGTTAGCCCATGACCTGGAATAGGACATAGGATACTTTTTATTCCGATATTTTTACGGAATCGAGTCTTATGCGGGTGAAACCGCGGGGCGCAGCTAGTAAAAAGAAAAAGAAAGAAATGTACCTATTTGCGTCGCAGGCAAGTGGATATTATCGTGATAAGGCTACCCATTGTATGTTTTATTTACAATATATTTCCTGTTAGCAGTAGTTTTTTTGTTTGAAAGTAATAAATAGGTAATAAAAATTGTGCATTATCAAGATTTTGAAGTAACCTTACTTAGTGTACCTTAGAAAATAAATAAACAAGGACCGTAATTCAAATGCAAATGGCATTTGAATTACGATCCTTGTTTAATTATTTTTTTTGTTCTTATTGTAGCAAAGCTAAAAAAAAAAAAAATATTTGGCCATTTTATTCATGTTGAGTCTAACTCCTCTACGTTACTTAGGCTCGTATTACAGAATCTAACTCAAAACTCAAGCATTACTTAAAGGTTGAAACTAGTTTTAAGTAATACGGGCCTTATATTGTGAGTCGCGCGAACCAACGGATCAACGGACAATCAGAACTAGTATGAAAATAAATACATAACGTCTTTTCTGTGAACTTAGTTCATTTTCGGTATATATTATTATTGTAACTTATGTAATTCAAATAGCAGTATTTTACGCGTCATTTAATCATTAAATTATTTGCTGTGCTGTGCACTTCTATACATACAGAAACAAATCACATACAGATTTAGATATTGATAGTGAATAAGTCGTTGAAGTGCCGTAGCAATAAATAAATAAATAAAGTGCCTAGTTGGACTAGTGGTCGCAAGTGCTGAGCATGAGGTCGGCCGGGTTCGATTCCTGAGTCGGGCAAAGTGTTATTGGGTTTTCCATCTGGATTTGTGCCCAATTGATGGCAATATTCTTGGAATATAGAATGATTAATTGTTTGTATTTCTCCGCGAGTAGTTACTGTGTTCAGGTCATTGCACGAAATTAGGATGTTTTTGAAATTTCCAGATAATGATTGACCGCAACAAAAAAATGCAGATAATTTTTTTTTATCATAAAGATTACATTACAATATAGGTTCGCCCTCTATTACATGAGACTTAAACACAAGTGACGGAATGTGGGTGTACTAGGTACACCTCTGTTTAACCCTTCGGGGAAATATAGGCGTGATGTTATATATTATGAATAAAGTGCATACAATACATGACAGAACTTGAAGATAAATGTTAGACCTCCTTGACCCGCTCATCCGCTACCTCATCCCCAACACAACCTCACCCTATCTCTCAAAAAACGTCTAAACTTCACGCCACGCGTAGCAAGTATAATCGCATGTGGAACTCACCAGTTTTTATAGTAATTACGACAGGTGACAACCATGAGAGCTGATACCATTCCGCCATTGTTGCATGATGTTTCCTTTAGATACAACCGCGGGTGGAATGTACAGGGATGTGGTTGCAGGGGGCCCGGTGCGCTTTACAACGTTTTGAGGATAACTTGGTTAATACCTAGGTAGCTGAGAATGGATACGACTATGTTTTTGTGTTGAGTTTAAAAAACGGTGTTGTTTGTAGAGTAGTAAAACTTGCAGTATCCGGAATCTATTTGGGACCCAGCATAACGTTGGTAAAAGTGTCAATTTTCTTTGTAAATTTTCTCTGTTATCGTTGGGAAGGACTACTAGGAAACTAGAATAGGACGGTACATCAGGGCAGGCCTTTTTTTTTTGGGTGGGACATCGTCTAATGACTTCTCCCGCTCTGGGCGGAGCGGAAGGGCGTGTCAGACTCTTACTGACTAAAACCCACCTGTGTTCCTTCCCTTGCTTGCCTTGCCAGGGGCCACGGTTTCCCCTTAGGACTTCCCGAAATCCCGGTAGGCGTCGGCCCTAGCGGACCCCGTCAATTTTGCTGACATGTCTTTCAGGCACGCGTCGAACACGACTCGCCATCGACCCGGGCCTGGTCCTTATCGGACGGCGAGCTGCCCATTGCTCTCCGTCCGCAAGCCCGCGGCTACGGTGGCCGGAAATCGGCTACCGATTCCTAGAACTGGATTGCACAGCTGGTGTAGTTATCGATTTAAATAAAATAATCCTGTATTATTTGTGTGATTATCAACTATGCAGCACGGTGGTACTATGCAGAACTATAATAAGCTCTGTTTAATGAAACCGTAGTGCAAACGATCCGATTTAGATCCCATAGATTTCCTCGAAGAACTGCTGATATTTTTATTGGATCCGCGCGCTATGAGTGCCATAATTAACGCGGATGAGCAACTTTTTCTTATACCTAGGAAATAACAGTTTAAACATGTATGTACTTTGCGATATAAGTGGAGAAATATATGAACTGGACCATGAGGATTTAAAGGTAAAAACGGGATTCTTCAACGGTAAAAAAGGGATTATCATGAATTAACAAAATAGTGTCGGAATTTGTATAAGAAGTTATGTGATACATGCTTATAGTTTTCTTTAAACTCAATCACTCTGCCTGGCGTTTTCCCAACCATGTTGGGGTCGACCTCCTATTTAATCGAATGCAGCTGAATAACAGTATTTTACATGGACCGACTGCCTGTGTGGCTTTCACAACCCAGTAACTGTGTAACAAGATACCCCTTGGTAGACTGGTTGTCAGACTTTTGGGCTCCTGACGACCCATAACGACTGTCAAAGGTCAACAAATGACAGCCGAGACCAACGACTTAACGTGAGGCACGGAGGAGTCTCGGTATGTAAAGATGGTCACCCATCCACGAACCAACCCCAGTAAGTGTAGCTTTACCTGATAGATCGACCCGTGCGGCTGTTATTACTTAGCCACGAGCTCCGCTCACGAGCTTCTTTGAATTAGCGGCATATTAATACATTATTCAGAAATCATTGATAACTTACAATATTACTGCAAATAACTAAAAAATTAATTTTGAAAATAATTGTAAAGCAGTGGCTCTGTTACGGTCTAGTTAAAGTAAATAGTATCGTCGAATATAATATAAGAAAATCGTCCCGAATATGTATAATGGGCAAGTCTATGCAGAAAATCGTCCCGAATATATAATGGGCAAGTCTATGCAGAAAATCGTCCCGAATATATAATGGGCAAGTCTATGCAGAAAATCGTCCCGAATATATAATGGGCAAGTCTATGCAGAAAATCGTCCCGAATATATAATGGGCAAGTCTATGCAGAAAAATCGAAATAAATAGAATTGTTTTGTAGCTTGATTCAAAATCGATTGATTCATAACTGACCCAGCGAGGAACGATTCTTTCACGGCCTCTTATTAGTTAAGTCAGTATCTTCATTAATATTGATCTAAAAATAATGTAATTAACAATAACACATGTCGACACCTTATTTGACAAGTCTATTAAATTGATACAGGCCACAGAGCAGAAAAAAGAAGTGTTAAAGCGGTTAATATGCATCTAGTTTATACACCATTGTTCATCGGTTTTATTCTATCCTGTGGCAAAGCAAGTTATGAAAATGAGCGAATATTTTGTGTGGCCAATTAGCTAGTTATTGAGTGTTAATGTGCTACATCTGTTTGTGATCAAGTTATCCTTGTAGGGACAATAATGTGAGATATTCGTAACGAAGAAACTATCTCATTTCAATGAAGTAATTGTCACTACTCATTACAACTGGTATTTCTAGGGGATACAGCGTATTATCTTATTCAAACGGGTTGCTTTATTAGCAAATAGTATAAGATAGTAATTGATATAGTAGATAGTAATTGATTCAGGCGTGATCTAGCAGAAATCCATTATAAAATACAATAGACCTATTCCGATTAACTATTCCTAAGGAGTCATGGAAAACCCTGTAAGAAATCGATACGTGTTTCACCTCTCAGCGAGGCATCCTCAGGATGACGATTGACTTGACTCTCGGCGTGGCTGTACACCATGTTCGGGTTCGCGACAAGTCAATCTAATGTAGTTAGTAATAAATTATGAATTTCTGTATCCTTAGGTCTCCCCAGCTAGATGGACCGACGACCTTATAAAGTTGGCTGGGACAGACTGAATGAGGAAGGTGTGAGGGAATGAAATTGTCTGCGCAGCTTGGAAGAGGCCTCTGTCCAGGATTGGCCCGTGATAGGCTGAAATGAAATGAACTGACATTGAAATGAAATGAAATTGTTTATTCTGTAAATAGGATATTGGAATCACTTTTACACGTCATATTAAAAAATATGTTTAAAATTAGCTAGATGAGTTCGGCGTTTCCTATCTGACTACTCTGAGAAGAAAGGCCGAAACAAACTCAGAGGTCACAGTCTCTTTTAAAGTCCAGCCATAATCTTGGTCAGGCCATATGAGGACCATGTAGATTAGTGTCTGAAATGGTCTTTTGAGGAAAGAACCATAGAGATTTGAGTGGACCTGTCCAGTCAGTGCAAGCATTTGTCAGTAATCGCGGAGCTCAACTCTGAACTTAACTGAGTTGATTGGATCCTCAGGATACATTTAAACTTCTAAACAAATATTATAAACCGGTTTTTTTTTGTTTGTATTTCAGAGGCAATCTCTGGAAGATTATTATTTATGATATACAAAAATTATTTTTTTATAGGAATATGTTTCTTCCACACGGCCGCAGTCGCGGGTAGAAGCTAGTTTGGTTTATAGTAAATACATACCTGATTAAAAACAACCTGTTAATTAAATAACATTTTGTAACAACCGTCATTTTTGTTGCTCATTGCAGTGTACACTGACCTGTGTGGTCTTAACCGGGATCAAATAAATTTCTTTTGAGAATATGGCAGGTCCTCAAAGTTCCAACAAGCTTCCTTTAAATAAAAACAAAAATTACAGTCATTTTGAATTAGCATATTCAGGTAATATTTAGCTTACTATTTTTGGCGTGAGCAACTGTAACGGGTGTGAAATTAAAATTCTTATCATAACTGGTTTGCGTCGGTCACCTTTGATCTAATTAGGACAATTGACATGGCAGTCACGTGCGCACACGCTTATAGCAAAAACGATGCCTCGTTTAGGCGGCTGAGTTTGGGAGATAGTTTTATGAATAGATACGATAGTGCTATTATTGCAAAGACTCGTATGTGTCTAACGGGCGGTTATGAATGCATGAATATGACAGAAGACGACGAACTATAAAATTAATTAATTTATTTATCTAAGTAATGTAAAACGACCAAGGCCAATTACATAATTTAAAACAGAAACTATAATATAAAGTATACAACTACACGACAGTCATACGCTCAGATCATCTCACACTACTCCAGTCCAGACATACTGACAAGATCTCCTTCTAGTCGTCGAACACTTCACAGTCAGGGTTAGCGGCCAAGCGTTGAGCGCAGAGATTGTACGAGGGGACTGGGCTCGAGCGACGGTTCGTCTCCCAGGCACCGCGAAGAGTATGTGCCTCCTGCTACGGCTATAGTTTATCGGAGCAAAAATATGATGTAATTCGTACATTACACCATTCCCGTTCTCTGTTTATTAACTCCTAAGTCTATTAGAATTGTAAAGATTTTGATAATAAATACTTCTTCGTCTTTGACTATTAATGAAGTTACTGATTAGGTCCGTACTTGGTAAAGAATATTCTCATGATCTTCATGATTCAGAGTTATTGACCGCTTTGTATCCAACAAAGATTTCAAGCTGAACTTATAAACGTATAATGGAACGTATAAGCTGGAAATTGTGCACTTGGGATTTACAAATAAAACACAAGTTATGAAATCAATTTGATGAATAATGTTACCGTAATTAGTAGCTATTACTTGTTTTATCCCGTTTCCAATGCAACTAACCCCTACACACCACTCGCCCACCCCACTGCCCCATTCAAACGCGCCAGCAAAGCGCATCTGCTTCAAATTATCCAGCCTTGTTACCGGACATTTAAAAATCTTGAATACTGGCGCGATACGTTAAAAATGTAAACGGACCATATTTAATTACCAGAGGTCTGATAATCACCAGTATGCGGTTGCATGTTTATATTTTTATGTTTTTGTCGTTGAGCACAGTTTGCAGTATCATGACAGATCTAAAATTTATAATATTTGGTATTATACAATGTGGAGACTACAATACAAAAACCAACGGGTTTCACTACGGGAGTGCCGGCAGAAGTGAAAACTTGAACATTAACGTTGTGCATTTTTGAACATTTTGGAATAGTTAGGGAATAATTTCGCACGAATTGCTTTATTTATCAGTATAAAAGTACTATCATTTATGTGGTTAAATACAATATTCATTAGTAGTAGTAGTACCGAATTTATTTTTAAAATATAGTCCAACAAAAATAAACAATTTATAACCCATCAATATGGGTAAAATTTTTTACCTCGCAATCTTTACATAATGTCAAAGATTTTATTTTGATATTTACTTTGTCGGTTGCTAGGCAACGGATCTTACGGTCACGTCCTGACGAGTATTTTTTACCCATCTTAAAAAAAGTGCACAACGCCGCTAAAGAAGTTTTCACTTCAATAATATAAAAATACTGGCACTACTAAATGCAGAGTATTTTTGGTACTATCAACTAAATCCTAAGCATCGAAATTAGAAAAATAAGTTTTTATAGTTTTTATATTATGAAAAAATTATATTTAAATAAAAATGTATTTACTCAAAATAAAATTATTTGAACTATTGAATAAAATTTCATCCCTGTACGGTTTCTATTTTGGCATTTTCTTACTTCCTATGTAAGGAAGTTATTTATTTACGGGCAAAGACGAGTTAAAATTAGTGTTGAAATATGAAAGTTTCGACGCTTATAACTTCTAACCCAATGTTTTTTTTCCTATTCTACTTCCATACAAGGCTAGATTGTGACAAGAAAAATTGATATAATTTTGAGTTTTGCACGTACACCGTCAAACAGACGAGTAATCACCGTACTACGTACGAATGACTCAAACTGCCAGACCATGATTAAAAAAAACGGATTTTCTAAAGAAGCCAGCTGATGTGCCGGTAAAATTACACTAAAAATAATTAACCTTTCTCTGGTCATGCCTCAGAGCGAAAGGTTACAATTTAAAGTATTTTTTAACCGAATAGGCCACCCACTGCCTTCAAGTAAAAGACTAGCTATTGAAGGAAACCATTTTGAATTCTTCTGTTACCGTATACTAAAGGAAATGACGATTATCAGTACTTATCGGTCTAGTAATTGTATATGTTTTTATAATCAAATAAATGCTTATTAGATAAAACATAATTTCTTAATTGAAATATTGTGTTTGTTTTAAATAAATATTATTTATGGACTCATAAATCATCTAGAACGGCTTTTATTTCTACCATCTGCCATACTCTACTGTAGAACTCTACCGTGAGTAGGTTCAAAGTAAGATAGAAATATTTCTAAAGTAATGAACGAACTTCTGATAAACTAGGTTCCGCCAGCCGATTCGTCCGCGTGATATCTTTATAAATTATAGCCTATATTACTCAGTGATAACAAAGAAAGAAAAATATTTTTTTTGGGACACGCACAGGAAATATACTGAGAAAGAAAAGGCTGAATATGCTGAGATTTCGCAGCATATGCTGCCTTTTTGGCTTGAACAAGTCGTTATTAGTATTAATTTTTATTTTCGTTTATTCGAATTCTGTTTTTTGTTAGTTTTATAGGCTCCTTTTTAGTTTATATCTCAGCAAATGCTGCGAAATTTAATAAATAAAATACAAATATTTTCTGTTTATAATATTATTACTGTAGATGAACCTATGACATATATTATCATCATTCTCCTGCCCATATCCCAATTTATTTGTGGTCGGCGCAACATGTCCCTTTCTTCCATACTTCTCTATTAGTCGTCATCTCGGTAGTCACTCGTTTTCTATCCATATCATCTTTCACACAGTCCATCCATCGTTTCTTTGGTCTTCCCCTTCTCTTATAGCCATCCACGTTCATAGTGAAAACTTTCCTCACGACATTTTCCTCATTCTTCCGCATGAGATATATTAATGATGTGGATTTTGTGTTGATAAAAGACGCCCCCATGAATGGGAGTAGGAAACCCCCTACCACCAAGAGGACTCGCTAATATTTTAGTACTAACAGCGCCCCGCGGTCTCACCCGCATAAGTCTCGATTTCTTGAGAGTATCGAGATAAAAAGTATTCTATATGTTAATCCAGGTTATAAACTATCTGTGTGCCAAATTTCATCCTAATCCATTCAGTAGTTTTTGCGTGAAAGAGTAACAAACATCCATCGTCACAAACTTTCGCGTTTTAATATTGGAAGGAAGACACTAGTAAAATAAGATAATATTAGCACATACGAGTACTTACCTCTTCCGAAAACGTTTTTCTCCCACAAAGCTCTACCATTAGTTTAACATTATTTTTGAAGTAAATACTTCTTTAGCGGCGTTGTGCACTTTTCTTAGGATGGGCTAAAAATGTTAAACTCGCGTCAGGACACGTGACCTGATCGAAAATTCGTAAGACGGAGGGAGAATGTTCAAGTTTTTGTTGACAGCGCACTCTGTTTTATTTTTTTAGTTTTTTTTTAATGGTAGCTCCATTAAAAAAAACTAAAAAAATTAAACAGTGTGCGCTGTGCACTAAAAATAATTAACCTTTCTCTGGTCATGCCTCAGAGCGAAAGGTTACAATTTAAAGTATTTTTAACCGAATAGGCCACCCACTGCCTTCAAGTAAAAGACTAGCTATTGAAGGAAACCATTTTGAATTCTTCTGTTACCGTATACTAAAGGAAATGACCATTATCAGTACTTATCGGTTTAGTAGTTTTATATGTTTTTGCAAATATGCATATTAGATAAATCATATTTAATTGAAAAATTGTGTTTGTTTTAAATTAATATTATTTATGAACTAATAAATACGAGTAATCTAGAACGGTTTTTATTTCTACCATCTGCCATAGTCTACTGTAGAACTCTACGAGTAGGTTCAAAGTAAGATAGAAATAGTTAAATGTAATTAACAAACTTCTGACATACTATGTTACTCAGTGATAAGAAAGAAAGAAAGAAATATATTTTATTTGGGACACGCACAGGAAATACAAACAGTAATAAAAAACTAAAAAGGATCATCTAAAACTAACAAAAAACAGAATTCGAATAAATGAAAATAAAAATTAATACCTACTAATAACGACCTGTGCGAGGCCAAAAAGGCCCCTATCTCAGCATTATGCTTCGAAATTTAAAAAATAAATACCACGGCGCTGGTATTCTGATAGGGCCCACTGTGATAATATAGAAACTACTGATGAAAGAATTTAAAAAATCGATGAGTTTATTCATTACAAACAAAAATATAAATATTTTCTGTTTATAATATTATAACTGTAGATGAACCTATGACATAATTATTATCATCATTCTCTTGCCCATAGGTATGCCAATTTATTTGTGGTCGGCGCAACATTTCTTTTCATCCATACTTCTTTATTAGTCGTCATCTCAATAATCACCCCCTTTCTAGCTATATAATCTTTCACACAGTCCATCCATCGTTTCTTTGGTCTTCCCCTTCTCTTATAGCCATCCACGTTCATAGTGAAAACTTTCCTCACGACATTTTCCTCATTCTTCCGCATGAGATATATTAATGATGTGGATTTTGTGTTGTTAAAAAAAGCCTACATGAATGGGGGTAGGGAACCCGCTACCACCAAGAGGAGGCGCTAATATTTTATTACTAGCAGCGCCCCGCGGATTCACCCACACAAGTCTCGATTTCTTGGGAGTATCGAGATAAAAATGCTATGTGTTAATCCAGGATATAAACTATCTGTGTGCTTCCGTTCAGTAGTTTTTGCGTGAAAGAGTAACAAAAATCCATCCTCACAAACTTTCGCGTTTTAATATTGGAAGGAAGACACTAACAAATGATAATATCAGCACATACCTACCTCCTCTGAAAATGTTTTTCTCCCATAAAAGCTCTATCATTAGTTTAACATTATTTTTACCTGATAGTTATTCTTATTATAACCTTGCGGTTACAGACATTTCACAAAAAACTATCTTCAATTAAAGACCAACCATCACCGTTAACACGTTATCGATAAATAAAACAATCGATAAAGGCACGCGACACGTTGCTGCGTCCGCGAAATTATAGGCGCATTTCGCCCGAAGCGATCTCGCCTCGATATCGAACGATAATCAAGGGTTAGCGCTCATTTAAACGCGATCTTTTATGAGAATCGCGATGCTTTGCGATTGTTTTTGTTATGGGTGGGCAGGTCGCTATTGTCTGAGTGTAAACGCTGCTTCATACGCCGTGATTGAACGATAGGCTAACAAGGAATAATTAGTCTTTGATAACCTTGTTCCTCCTATTTCTTGTAATCATACAAAACTTACAAAAAAAAATTGCGCTAGCACCGTACACGTGATAGAAGTGAACCTTCTTAAAAAGTAAAGAATAAGAGAGAGTTTGTGTGAGAGATAGAGAGAGAGTGATATCTTTCTTCTCACTCATTTATCGACAAGTGCCTGAATGTGACGCGTCCTTGAAACACTCTCTATTCTCGTTCAATTATCGAATCGTCGACTAAGAAGTTTTGAAATTGAGTCTCGAATCGACAAGAGCTAGTCACAAAAGTATAGCTGGGCTGATTGCCCAGTGCTCAGCCAGGGTGTGCTGAACATACCTACATTTATATGCATCACTACCCATTATCCATGGACCTCATGTCTATGAAGTCTTTTTGTTTAAATGTCACAGGCCTTGCGGTTTTATACCAGTCCATAAAAGTCCATTATTATGTTTTCATACATTTCTTTTTCTTGCACAATTATTTAATATAAAATAAGTTTTCAGGAAGACCTCATAAAATGTAACCGTTTTTTTAAATACCTACTTGTAACAATGAATTGGTTGGCAAGTGGTAATTGCCGTAATTTACGAGTTGTAGGTCGTGGGTTCGAACCCAGACAGGTGCTTTACTTTGTGTAAATGATTTCATCACCACTGCTCTCAAAACGGTGAAGGAAAACATCGTGACGAAAACGGCATGTCTTAGAATCAAAAATTCGAAGACATGTGACATCTACCAACCCACACGGGGCCCGCGTGGTAGATTACAGCCCACTCCCTCTCGAAAAGAGGAGGCCTGTGTCCCAGCAGTGGGAACATTATAGGCAGATTTTGATGTTATGATGAACATTGAATTATCATCACTCTATTCTTATCACAATTTCATTTTAAACCCCCGACGGAAAAAGAGCTGCGTTATAAAATAAAAATTTTACGTGTGTAACTGTGTGTCTGTCTGCGCCATCTTAGCTCCCAAACGGCTAAACCGATTATGTTTTCGTTTGAAAGGTGTCTTGATCGAAAGCTATAATTAAAGAAAATCGGTTCAGCCGTATGAAGATTATCAGCTCTTTTCTTGTTGATGAATGAATGTGAGCATCTTCCACTGGTTTGATCGATTTGAAATTTGATATTCTGTTACGTCAATGATATTAGAAGAACATAGTAACCTTGAACTGATGCTGCAGCATCACCTGGAATACCTAACTCCCTTACCAACTTACAGTACAGGTATCGTGTTTGGGCTCATTGGAATGATCTCAATGAATAGGTTATAGATAAATGATGAACAGGGTCTGGTGATAGAGTAAGAAAGAGAAATGAGGAAATATTTGTGTCGGGGGATTTTGAAACTTTTATTTTATGCATGTCTTCCATACACCTCTATCAGCCGTCATTTCAGTGTTCATCTCCATATTCCTAGCTTTATTATTATCAACTTTCATACAATATAATTATCCATCTTTTCTTTGATCTGTCTCTTTTATCATAGCTATTCATTATGTCACATGCACCAACAAATAATATTACAGTGAATGAACTGTATAAAGCCTACTTTGTTTGATAACATCTAACGGACATGTCATCATAATAATAAAATGAATACTAAACCATTTGAGTTGTGTAAACTAAGAAATCGCCCGACTTTAGTACCCGACGTTAGTACCAGAGTTCAAATGCAAACTTATTATTTAAGGCGAAAGCGCCTGGGTAGTCCGCGTAAATTAAATTTTATTAGGTGTTTATGCAATTTGCAGGTCAGTATTAGGTTGTATATACAGGGTTATGATTTGAGATTTTAAGAACTATTTCTATAAATACATATTTGTTACGGTCGCGAATCATAGCAACCTCTTAAGGGGTCATTGTACTCATCATTTTTTTTTTTTTTTTTTTTTTTTTTAGGTCTTTATTTGCTTAGAATGTAGGTACATAAAAATAAGTTGTTAAATTATATAATAGCATCCGAGTACATCCTGCCTTAATATAGCATGCAAATGTAATACAAATTAAGGATATTACAAACAATTATCATTTAAGAAATCCTGCACAGAATAATAGCATTTATCCACAAGAAAATCTGTGAAACGTTTTTTAAATTTATGCAACGGTAAGTTTTTCATTTGGTCAGGTATTTTATTAAATATTAAAGGAGCCATACATATAACATTTCTTTTTAATAAACTAGTTTTAAATGCGCCCGTGTGTAACAGATTCTGGTATTGAGATCTCATAGCTGTACTTCGTTTTCTAGTTTCTACTAAAGTTGCAAATAGACATCGATTTTTTATAACAAATATTGCTAATTCAAGGATATATAGACATGGGAAGGTTAATAATTTATGAGACTTAAATATAGGTACGCAACTGTCTGTTACTTTAAGACTAAATATAGCTCTCAGGCAACGCTTTTGCGCTTTGAAAATGCTTTCTCGTTCACTACAGTGACCCCAAAATATTATGCCAAATCTCAAGATGGAAGTTACTAGACCATGGTAAGCCACTAATACTGTTGGTAAATTTACTTTTTTTAAAAGATTATGCAACATAAATGCGGCTGTACTTAAACGTTTACATATATCTTCTGCTTGCGGCTTCCAGGTTAACTGGCTGTCAATTATGATTCCCAAAAATTTTGTACTGTTTACTTTTTCTATAGTTTGACCATTATAGTTTATATCCATATCTCCCACAGATATTCGTTGGTAGAAGTGCATGATTTTAGTTTTTAGGAGATTAAGAACTAGATTATTATTGTCAAGCCATTTTATTAAATTATTAATTGTATTGTTAATGTCATTTACATATGATTCTTTATTGAAACATGAAACAACAACACATTATGAACAACTTTCACTACGGGAACAAAGTTGAAATCGCGAAAAAAAATTTGCTGTTCCCTACATATTTATGTTCTCATATCTTGTCAAAATGCAGGGAACAGCAGATATTTTTTTTCGCGACATCAGGTTTGGTCCCATAGTTAAATTGTTCATAGTGATGAGTATAATGACCCCTTAAGAGGTTGCTGGTATTTTACAAATAACCCTGTATATGATTCGCGACCGTAACAAATATGTATTTATAGAAATATAGTTCTTAAAATCTCAAATCAATACAACTGTCTAATACCAAATTACCCTTTTTCAATTTCATAAAATCATGACATTTGAGTGGACCAATTTGTATTGCTCATTTTATTGATGATAATTCTATAAATATGTATTTGTTAAGATCGCGAATCATATTATATTGATCAACATACAACCTGACTGCAAATTGCAAAAAACGTGAGAAAATTTGAATTTCGCGGGCTTATCGCATCCCCTTAACAAACTGACAGTCGGCCATCTGCGCAAGCAGGTGGTTCTGTACGCTGCGCGCGCGCAATTTTGTATATTTCGCTCTTTTTTTACAATTTCGACGGTTTTATTTGAATTTACGATTGTATGGTATGTTTAGGTAGGTTTTTTTAATGGGGCAAAGATCTATGTGTCCTGTAAATGAAAAGGGGGTGAAAGCCGAAGCAAATTTTTGATGCAAATAAATTGGTTTTTATTCGTTTATTAATTTACTTTGTGACTGTTCTGAATTTCAATATAAAATTCACATAAACAAAACTTTGAAAAGTTAGTCTCACTAAATTATCAAGTAGTCAATCAATCTTCCTAGCCTTTTCCCAACTATCTTGGGGTCGGCTTCCAGTCTAACCGGATGCAGCTGAATACCAGTATTTTACATGGAGCGACTGCATAACTGACCTCCACAACCCAGTAATTGGGTAATACGATACCCCTTGGTAAGACTGGTGTCAGACTTTCAGGCTTCTGACAACTCGTAACGACTGTCAAAGGTCCACGAATGACAGCCGAGACCAACGGCTTAACGTGCTTTCCGAGGCACGGAGGAATCTCGGTATGTAAAGATGGTCACCCATCCAGTGACCAACCCCGCCAAACGTAGCTTAACCTGATGGGTCGACCCGTGCGGCTTGTTATTACTTAGCCACGAGCTTTTGACTGAATTATCAAGTAGTACTAAAGTTAAATACAAAAGATTCTTAAAAGTTATACCAACCAAATTTTCTCGCTAACACATTTTGTTTAAAAAAAAAAATGTGCTCGCAATGGCTGCTAAGACCCTCATGAGGCACAAATACTGTAACCTTATGGGTAACTACAGTTTTGATGAGCCATTTGGGGTGTAAACGCTCGGGTCATTGAAATTTCTCGCAGACTGGTCGACACTTCACAAGACCTCTACTAATTTACAAACGTCACAATGGTCTCTCGATGGTGACGTTTGTAAATTAGTAGACTTAGCCCTCAGAGGGCTGGCTCGTTCTTTGATCAAAGAGTTAGCATTGCCATGCAATGCTGTCAGTTTTCTGGGCACGAATCCGGATAACAGCGATGCGGACGAGTACTTCGACGCCTAAGTGTTCTTTTCTTTTTTTATTTATTTGTACAATTAGGTAGTCATTTAATACCTAGTAGTGTAAATAGTTAGTTATTGTAAAAATAAAAAAAATACAAATATTATGCCTCCACCTGTAATGCTGATCCTGTTAAAATAAACAGCGTAACGTTGAATTGTGATCAATTTTATGTTGAACCAGCTGTCAATGTAACTACGCCTTTTTGTTATAACTCATAATTATTAAACAAAACTTAGTAAAAACTCATAAAGCGTACACTAGAAATGTAATGTTTTATTCAAAAGATACCAATGTGGGTGTCTTCGTAAAAAGATGCTGGAATTTCCTGGAAATTTTAATATCTTTTTCTTTTGTTGGTTGGTAAAAGAAAAATCTTTTTATGGGCAGTCGGTGGTTAAGATTATCTTACTGATAAATTGCTGTTCAGTTTGGCGTTACAGATAAAAATAAAATTACCAGCAAATACGATATTATTTCAATCCATTGCAGTACTGATAATGTCTCCCTTATTGGTCTACTGGTCGCAAGCGGTACTGCTGAGCTCAAGGTCCTGGGTTCGATTCCCGGCTCGGGCAAAGTGATATTGAGTTTTACTATCTAAAATTTTCCTGTAGCAGCGGGCTGGAGTCTGGATTTGTGCCCGGTTGATGGCAATAGACTCGCCCCCTGTTACATGGGACTTAAACATAACTGGCGAAATGTGGGTGTCCTGCTACAGGTAAACCTCTGCCCAACAGTTCGGGGAAACAAAGCGTGATGTTATGTTTACTGAGTGACTGCCTAGTTAGCCCCGCAAGCGCAACTGCTGATCATGCTCAACAGTAGCGCTTGCTCAAGAAGTGTTGGTGATTTCAGACTATTTAACCCAAATCCTCATGCATGACAGGCGAGGTCTGAACCACTGGGCCATCACAACTTAAACGTCATGATGTCATAAAAAAGGGCAATATGCTTAAAGCATCCCAGTCCCTTATTTTTCCAGCTTTAAACAGACTTCGGACCCAGGCTGGCCGAAGCAAGTAAAATTTGTTCAGGTGGAGATTCATAGATGACTCCGCCTTGGAGTGTAAATGTGGTGCTGATCCACAAACGATGGGACACTGCATCACCTGCGTGTCCTGTCAGGTGCACGTTACAGGAAATGATGGACGCTAGTGATGGCGACAAACACGTGGTAGAATTTTGGGCTGAACCTATTTACCCTAAGCATTTGCCAGCAAATTTGGCCACCAGCAGGAGTAACTAAGCGTTGCCATCAATATTCGATACTTCTTTAAATAAAAGAGAACTTTTCTCCTGCAGATATACAATTAAACTCTGATGTTGACAAGTTGCCAACTTAGACAAACTTATAATTACCACAGTTGCTTTTTCATTCAGACAACTGTTGCGGGTGACCGCTTTATAATGCGTTCCTTTTACTCAAAATGACGGAATAATAACATATTTTGATAATTAAAAAGTCAATTTTAATTATAACAGCTTACAAATTTTTACCACTCAATTACAAAAAATAATTAAATAGGTGCTGGAGGTACAGTACAGTCAGCAAAATCGTTTGGTGTGCAATGTGACATCGTTGTGCTACGCTATAATAATTATTATTGTAAGCTTATTAACAAATTACATTTAGATGAACGAAAACAAACGATGGATGGACTGTTGAAAGATGATATGACTGGAAAGGGAGTGACTGCCGAGATGACGGTTGTTATAGAAGTGTGGAAGAAAAAGACATCTTGTGCCGACCCCAAATAAATTGGACAACGGCAGAAGAATGATGATGACATTTAGATGAACGCTGGCAAAGAGGTACTTGACGCAAAATATGGGTTCAGTTGAGTAAAATAACTTTTCTCATTTTCTGCATACACTATACAAGAATACCACGTGTTGTGGTGAAAATATAAGTAAGGCAGCAAGTTTGTGACGCGGCTAAAGCTTGGGTTTCCTAGAAAAGCCGTTATATTATAACGGCCCTCATGCAAATCTGAAATTTTTGACAGTACCTATTTGGCATTGGGAAAAAATGCTCTGTATTTGCACAGCCGTTATTGTATTACCGTTCACCGTTTTCTTAGGAAACCAAAGCTTTACCACATTATAAATGAGTACAGTAATCTATCTTCATAGAAAACGGCCGAAACGACACGCTTCAAAATCTCAGTGTATATCATTTATAGGTACGCAATAATATCGAACGCGCGGCAGTAACGCACGGACGTGGAACGTTTATCTACCGAGCGGCCGTAGGTAATTATTTCAAAGTCACTGCTGAGATATACTACTGCTTCTTATTTTATTCTGTGGCATTACTGCTCAGAGTGTTCGGCCGTACATTTATACACCCAAGTTACCCTGCACACTATTCCATTTCGTCACCTGTACCTACTTGAATAAATTACACACATGGATTCATGGTTTTCAAACACAATAGTTGTCTAATAAAGTATAGTTTGAGCAAAGATAATTACGTAATCATTACGTCACGGCTACGTCACGAATGGTGTTTCAAAAACGGTGGGTAGTGAGAAGTTTTCTGCCTCTTTGAACAGGAATAGATATATGAAAATGGACAGTAATATTTAGTTATTGTTCGGTTGATGATGTTTTTATTAAAGGGGAATTCAGACAACGCTATCTTGTGCATAGATAGTGTCATCAACGAAGAAGCGCCCCATTCAGCGATTACTTTACTGTAAGCTGTACTTAGTGAGCAGTGGTGGCTCAGTGGTAACGGCCCTAACTTACAAGTTGTAGGTCGTTGGTTCGAACCCAGGCAGGCGCTTTACTTTGTGAAAAATAATTTCATCATCACTGCTCTCAAAACGGCGAAGGAAAACATCGTGAGGAAACCGGCATGTCCTAGAACTAAAAATTCGAAGACATGTGACATCTACCAACCCGCACTGGGCCCGCGTGGTGAGTTACGGCCCACTCCCACTCCTGGCCTGTGTCCCAGCAGTCGGAACATTAATAGGCTGATTATGTAAGCTGTACTTTAGTATGAGGCGGAGCAGAGTGGGGCGCGTCATAGTAGATAGACTATCTATAGAGTACTATTTCTTATGGCATAACAATTTATAGCTTTCAGATCATGTTTTAAGGTTCAGTTACACTGAACGCGGTTGGTCACGTCGTGTAGTAGCGTACCCACCGTGCACAATTCTCGTGAATTTTTACTGTTTTCAGACTCAGTTTTCTGTACAACACTTTGCCTGACCGAAGTGTTATTGGGTTTTTCCATTAAGAATCTCTAGTAGCAGCTTGGAGTTTGGAAGTTGGCGGTGTGATACCCCCGTGCCTCGGAAAGCACGTTAAGCCGTTGGTCCTGCGCCTGATCTCTCTCCGGTCGTGTCGGATTATGAGCCGGCCCATCGGACTATGAGAGTGAGGGAAAAGAGAATGCACCTGTGTCTGCGCACATACTTGTGCACGGTAATATGTTCTGCGTCGAAGGCTAGTCTCCATTGAGATTGGTCGTCATGGCCGAAATACGGGCTGGAGGACTATTGTATTGTTTGTTACCTTCGGTAAAAAATATAAAAAATTTAAAAGGATGAACCATGCTAATGTTTTTTTTTTTTTTTTTCAGTCTTTTATTGTCCCACTGCAGAGCAAACCTCTTCTCATACAGAGAAGGCACGAGCATTGATCACCACATTTTTGCTCAAGACGGGATGGCGATTTCAGACTTATATTAACTACAAGTCCAGGTTTCCTCACGATGTTCTTCCTTCACCAATGTCAGTAATGTCCAAGATGAACTCAGAAAGTACATTCGAATTGAAAAAGTCACATTGGTACTTGCCCGGATTTGAACCTACAAGCTCGTGCATGAGAGGTTTTACATTTGTTAAAGTTTGGATTATTAATTTTTGAAGTGAAAGCTTCTATAGGCGTGTTAAGCACTTTTTGGGATGGGCAAAAAATGTTAAACTCGCGTCTGATCGAAAAATCGTGAGACGGAGGGAGAGTAGAATTGACAGCGTACTCTGTTTTATTTTTTTGGAATTGTGTTATGGAGCTACAGCTTTCGTTCTTGAACTAACAGCAAGCCACATAAATTCCTGACATTTTCGTTAGATGGCGTTACTTAGTTTTCACTTACATCGGTAGTCTCCAAAGACTGCCCCGCATGTTTTTTTTTACGACATACTCTTTTTGATGTACTTTCTTATTAGTGTTATTGGTAGAGATCAATTTGTCTTTCCCGTTTAAAAATCACAAGCCAAGCAAATGGTTCTCTTTTTTATAAAATCCCACAAAATATGATCCACAATATAAGGTCATTATCACCCAGTAACCTTAAGTCTTAAAGGCGTGTCATGTGTATTTAAAACGCCCTGAAACTGAAGGCGGGGGAGACATGACGTCACACCTAAGCCCCTTAAAATAGGTACCTAAGTTTGTATGAAATTCTGTTTTCTTGTTCATTCATTCATGAAAATGGTTTATGCCACAAACTAAACTATTAACATGATATTGTGTGATATGTCAATACCTTCATTTATAATATATCAGTTTATTTTACAGAGAGCGTGGGTGGCTCAGTGGTAACGGCTCCGACTTATGAGTTGTAGGTTGTGGGTGCGAACCCAGGCAGGCATTTTACTCTATGTTAATAATTTCATTACCACTGTACTCAAAACGGTGAAGGAAAACATCGTGAGGAAACCGGCATGTAATAGAACGAAAAATTCCAAGCACTGGTTACGCGTGGACAGCCAACTTCCTCTCGAAGAGAGTAGGCCTGTGCTGTGAGTGCTGTGACAAAGCAGTGGGAACATTTTAGGCTGATTATGCTGTATCAGATTATTACAGGTATTGTCTAGCTATTTACTTTCTGTACAAAGGTATCCAAAAACGTAGAAAAGGATTTTTTTTATGGAAAAAAAATAAAGAACACTACTGTTTAAAGTACTCAGCCTTGTTTTCCTTTAGAAAATGTTCTTTTATTGAACATTTTTTAGTTCTTACGAGTACGTAAATAATGAAGAAATAGCTCTTATATTCTCCTAGTATATAATGAAATTTCAGAAAAGGCACTATACCTACGTATAGTCACGAGCATAATATTAAAACTACTAAGGAAAGATCGGCAACAATATCCGATTTTATTATCTCATTCGTGTGCATGTTCTCAAGAAGACAGCAAACATTAATGTGACCAATAGAAGTGGCGGCACAAATATGTGACATCGAAGAAACATCAACCATGACTATAAATAAATAAATAAATAAATAAATCAAAAATATCTGACGAGACAAACGACGTCAAACTATACTGGACTTAAAAGCACTTGCAAAATATATCCCAACCTTACATTACCTTGCATTTTTGCAAAACAACCAATTTCCCTCCATCACCGTACACGACAGAAATTCACGTAATTCGAAATTTGAAATTGAACACATTCGAAATCCGTTATCCGAATCTATCGCCACGGTCATACCAAGTAGAATCGATTCAACTGTATCGATATACGGCTATTATTCACCTCATAAATTAATAATCGAATCAACCTAATAGGCCAGCACTGATTTTTGAACGGATCATTCGTAACGCTCTTGGTTTTATAGATGTCGAAATCTACTAGATGTGATTGAATTAAATTTTATTGGCAGAAAAGTTTTGAAAAAAAATAATGTAAAATTTTTGAGGTTATTGAGCTAAAATAACGGTGTTATAGAATTGTAACGGGTGGTGCAATAAGTTGAATGATAGTGTTGGAGTTGCATCATATATTTGCAATAATTTATGAAGTAGTTAAAGTACTTCGGTCGGTCGGTATTTAAAAATTGGTGGGTGAGATTACTGGGAAAAAAAACAATAGTAATAATAAAGTAGATTTGTATGTGTAGGTGTAGTTTATAACCTATTTAAGTACTGTTGTACCTATTTTAGTTGTAATGCATAATGATATTCTTTTTAATTAAATTTTCTTTGTTCCTCTCAAACAGAGCACCTGCCATCAAATCTCTTCACCACCCTTGGTTGACTGTTTGAGAATGCCTAAGGATTAAGTCCGCCTTTGTTGAGTGTGAAAAGATTAACAAAATAAGTAAATAATTAAATAAGAATTGCATCATGCGTCCAAAATGTACTTTAGCACATAATATCACGCATATAATCCCCAGAGTTAAGTAGAGGTATCTACAGTACACCCACATATTTCTTTGGAAGTCTTTAAATAGACAATAGGTCAAAGCAAGGATAACCTGCTCAGGTGGAAATACACAGATGACTCCGCCGTGGAGTGTAAATGTGGTGCTGTTCCAAAAACAATGGGGAACTAAATATCATGTCCAGCGTGTCCGCGCGATGCGGGAGCTGATGGACGCTACTGAAGGTGTCAAACTTGCAGCTAAATTCTGGGCTGACTCTATATAAATTGCCGTTGACACGCTAAGAAGAAGACCCACATTTCGCTAGTTATGTTTAAGTCCCATGTAATAGCGGACGAGGCTATTGCCATCAACCGGGCACTAATTTAGACTCCGGGCGACTACTACGATAAAGCATTATTTGATATTATATTGATTTATAATTCGTCGAGTAGGTGAATCATGCCAGGTAGGCATTGAGGACTTTAATTTTCAAATTATTATTTCAGTTAAGTAGGTATTAGTTGACATAAAAAAAATATGACATTAACTTTAAGTCAGATTATAATATTACCAAATGTAAGGACTTAATTTTGCCATTTTATTGAAAAATAGGTATAGGTATATATAAAACTTTAGTTCCGAAAATCCAAAATTATTAAAAAAAAAAAACTTAATGAAAATCCATAAGTATTCGGTTTAATTTATTTGATAATAAAAAGGGTACTTATTTACATTTTCTGTTCTGGTTTTGACCCGTAAGTCACCATTTTCATATGTGCACCAGTGCGTTGAAATAATAAGAAAACAGGCAACACAAATCTAAATCTACAATGGCGCTGGGTAAAAGAAAATGAATAAAAATATTGACAAAAAGTGAAGATTGTTCCTAACTACTTAATTTTATTGAGATTAAGGTACCTAAGTGAACATAAAAGTGGATAAAGGTATGGTTAAGTTAATTGATAAAAACCTAAAACCCTATCTAAAAACGTCGTAAATTAAACAAGATAAACGAAAATAGCCGCCGCAAAAATAAAATGTATTCTTTGGTAGGAAAAAACAATCATTAAGGCACACTTTAAAAAACCATTAATAAAGATAGGTACTGAGAGAATTATTTTTATAAAAATAATTAATTTAATATGTGTGTCATATTCTAGACACTTTTAGCAATTCTAATTCTATGGTAGGTTGAGCATAGCCGTCAAATTTTATCAGAACAGCATAAAATTCAAATTCTTACCCTATCCCAAGGGCAACAAAGTACAAATTCGTAAAAAAACCAACAGGCATAGGCGAAACGCGTTGAGAATTTTGATGTTTCCAAAATTATTAATTGTTTTAAATCGATTTGTTACGATTATTGAACTTTTTTTGTTATATATCACACATCCGGCACTTTGGTTAGACAAGTGTTAACGTTTTGACTAAGTAATTGTCTTTTATTGATTGACATTGTCATAATTCACACCTTTTCTGGTTAAACTTACTCGTTTCTTAATTATTATATGTTTAAGTGTAGGCACCTACCTATTCTTCTTGATAATTGTTTTGACATATGAAACTTACAATATTTTCAGTAAAAATGTAAAGAATCTCCATCTAACAATTCCTTTCCCAAAAGATTTAAAAGTAGGTAGGTTAATAATATATTTAAATAAAAGTTACAAATTAAAAGACTGAACCAATATTTCAAGAAAAAATGATTAAATGACTAACTACAAGAACGAATTTATAAGTGCTAGAACATGATTAAAATCCAAGATATTTGTGTCTTGTCACTTAAAATGTTAACACTACAACATTGCCCACAACTCAATTTGTTTGAATTTAATTATTCAAATCCAATTATAAATTCTAAACAAAATATCTTTATTCAAGAAATAGAAGCCTATTTTACAACAGCTACAATTTACATGACGCGTTTGAAATTAATATGGCAAAATTATTTACTACCAATTGAATTGATAGCCTAAAGAAAACCTTAATAAATAATGAGGCACCAATTTATAAGTTCACATTAGAATCTAATAAAATTGAATTTTATTACTCTTTTTGGGAAGCTTTTTAGAATAAACATAAAACATTCTGCATAAAATACGTAACACATTTCTTCCTACCCACTTCTTACACCTCCACAAATCAAACACTCATCTATGTAATAAACATAATAACAAAAAACATCTTGATTGTCACAATAGTTTAACTTTTTCTGGATATGTATTACCTATTGCCCCATTGTACCTATCTACTTGTCAGTCTATCTTCTATGTACTTTTAATGTAGGTATTGTTTATGTATATTTGCGGCCACAAACCTATTACTTTCTGATAAAAAGCCGTCGCCGACGCCCTGGCCAAACAAAACACAACAATTCAACACTGAATTAAAATGTGTAAACAACTAGCTACTACATAGTATGCTAAGACTTACCTTTTTCCATTCCTCCTTCTCCTTTTCGTGGCATAAACAGTACCGAGTTGGCTGGAGGAGTGCGGCTGCGGCGGTGGTCTGAGCAGGCCAGCGTCCACGCATCCATCCAGCGCGTAGCTAGCCTGCCCACTCCAGCCCCCGCACAGCTGCAGTTTCGACTCAGTGGCTATCTTGACGGATTGCAGCTCCACCCCAGATACGTGCACCCCCAGGTTAATGTGATCGGCGGGGTAACGACATATGGTCAATGATGCATCTGGTGTTGGTGGTGGAGAGCACTCTTTCAATGATCTGACTGGTGATCTTGGTGAACTGCGTGGTGCAGTTCACAGGGTTGATGTGGAAGATTATATTGTCAATAGTGGCGAAGATAAAGTTAACGCAACAGCATTTGGATGTGGTTTTGTTCGTGAGGAATCACTTGATGATTCTCTCTTGATTTCACAATTAGTTTGCACACCAAGGTCGGATTCAGTCGACGATAAAGAAGCTCCTAATCATAAAATTTGAGATGTTTTCTATTCCAGTGATATGTAAATTGTTTATAATTGTGCTAAATTCGGTAATTTTGCATCGATTAAAATTTATGTGTTCTTCTTTAATATGTTTACTCCAATTTTAATTGTCGGCACTTAAAATCTTGATTGTATTGGAAACTCGTAAACAAAGACCTCGAATTAGATGTTCCTTGCAAAATTAACAGTTTGATAGCAATTAATTCATCCGCTTGTAAAGGTCGATCGTAAATTATAATTGTTCCTTTGTCTGTAACTATTATTCAATGTTTGAGATCTTCAATATCTCTTTGATCTTCTTTGTGAGTGACCTCCAATTTATCTAGAATTTCAAAATTGTCATCACCACCAATATTCCGATCTTCTTCGATTGTTAATTGATCTAATTTATCACTATTAATGAGCCTATTATTTACACTTACAACGGATCTTAAATTCGATCTAGACTGAGCTTTTATTTACACTCGTTTTACACTATAATATCTTTGTTTAAATATTGCACAAATAAAGCCTAAAACGGCTGTTAAGAATTTTTAAGGGGAAAAAGTAAAAAGAAATTCCAAAAATATGACCGAATTAGTTCTAGAAGCAGAAGAAGAAATTTTGGAAGAATTAATTGAGCTTCTACGGAATGGAATCTTATTGGAAGATTTTTTGGCTCAAACTCAAAAATTTCGTCGATCAACTGAACATAGCACTCCACAAAATAGCTGTATTGTTACTGTTTTATGTAACTCGGCCAATTTCAACCGCCAGAGGTCACTTTTCAGCCGATCGATTCCACAACACTAAACACAAAACATTAGTTTCCACACTTTTCATAACATTAGTTGTTTATATCATATTTTTAGCCCATAACACAGTCTGGGCTTGTTGCTTTTCTTGAGTCACATTAAAATTCACCACATTGTCACTGCACGGGTATTCTCACCGGTTTTTTAATTTTTTTATAGAGAGCACGTGTTTAAAGGTTATGCTATGTTGTGTGAGAACGCGTGGCGCAGCCGGCAAGCGCCCGATTACGTTTGGAGCCTCACAATCTAAGACCCTTAACGGAGGTGGGAGGAGCTCAAACAAACCACGCCCACCACTTCTCGCGAACCAATCAAAACGCCCCGGCATCATCAAAGCGCACACGGGGACGTACTGAGCGTACATTTTTATTTTTCTTAACAATTGCGCTCGAGTTTTTCTTTTGCACCTTTTTTTGTATAGTTTTGTTTTAAATTGTATAGGTTTTGTTTGCAATGTCAGTTGCAATGTCGACGTTCAGGAGAAAGGATAACTGGCATTTCTTAAGTGCATTAGTTTTTAAGTTTCGTGGAAAATTACATTTTAGTAGACTGGCATCGGTACCATACGAATTATAATTAACGTCTGAAACTTCAAAAAGAGTTGTAAAAATTGATAAAGGCTTTTATTCAGTTTTTTTTTTTTTATAATTAGCTTTATCTTCGATATAAGAATACGTCTATGGGTAGGTAGGTGTATTTTTTATTGTTTCCTGTTTTTATTTACAACGCGAAAACTATACTAACATTCAGTGCTTAAACATTACTTTATTTTCTCACACAAAACGTCATCAAACACAAACAATAATAATTTTTCCAAAAAAATAAGCTGTCCTTCATATAAAAAATAATTCGTCTAAATACGTCCCCTGCGGCCAGCGGTGACGTCACAAAATGGCCGCCGGGTGAGGGCGAGTTTTCGCATTTTCCCCTCGACCGTACACAAAGGCGGACGACCCTATGTTTAAATTAACATTTTTTTACTAATTCGAACTCAGGTTAGAGATAGTAACTGATATTTGATTTTATCTGCTTAAAGCGCAATGATACCTACCTACTGTACTATTTTAATTTATGTCTACCTATAAAATAAATGAATTAAGTATAGCTAAGGATGTCAGGATCAGCTGTTCCTATCTTGACCTGGTTTGAAATGAAAGTTGGCCCATACTGAGCATTATACGAGTAGGCTTAGCTTATAATATTATTAGGCACAAGTGCAAAATTAAACAATGTTAGTCGTTAGTTATAAAATACTTAATTATTTTAGTGGGAAGCAATTTCATAGTATTTTTAAATGATTAATATTAAACATTTAAGTTTCGTTAAACTCAGTATTACAGCAAAAGAAAAAAATTGTTAAGACGTTATGTAGGTTAGGTTATTTCATCCAGAAAATTAAAAATTAATTTGTTGTTCATTCTACTTCAGATATCTTTTTAACCGACTTCCAAAAAGGAGGAGTACCTACTTATGTTAGTCGCGTATGTTTTTTTTATTTTTTTTATTATGCAATTATGTATTATATTTATTATTCAAGATATTGTTTTTTTTACCCTTTCATGTTTTCATAGTCCGTTCATGTTTGGTTTACGTTAGTCTAGTGGCTGCATGCGCTACTGCTGAGTCCTGTGTTCGATTCCCAGGTCGGGCAAAGTAGGTATTATTGGGTTTTACCATCTGGAATTTCTCCGTAGCGCAGCCCGAAGTTTGGATTTCCTGGTTGATGGCAATAGGCTATTTCACCCCCTCTCCCACCACTATTAGACCTCCTATTTTTTGACTCAAACATAACTGGCGAAATGTGGGTGTACTATAGGTGCACCTCTGCCTAACCCATCGGGGAATACTGGCGTGATGTTATGTCATGTTTTTATAATTTCCTCCGAACTAAAGATTTAAGAAAGAATTTAAGTCACCTTAGTCTAGGTTTTCTATTGTACTGTAGCGGTTAGACAGCCACATGTGAACTACGCAGCAAAGACATGACGTCACACAATTCCTGCATCGCGCAGTTAAAGAGTTTACCGCGCGAACGACATAGATAAGACTATCCGAAATCAACTTACGGGCAGTTGCCCGCCAGACAACACCCTTCTGGTTGGAGGATCCTCCCTTTCAAATGAGGATGAGTGAACTTTACACCTTGTTCCTCATACCTCTAAAGTACTTACATTATTTTTCATTACCCAATTGAATTAGCCAATTTCATTGTTGTTTCAAAGAATTAATAATAATAATTATCAACCAGAGCAGTGGTGGCCCAGTGTTAACGGCCCCGACTTACGAGTTGTAGGTTGTGGGTTCCCAAGCAGGTGCTTTACTTTGTGTAAATAATTTCATCACCACTGCTCTCAAAACGGTGAAGGAAAACATCGTGAGGAAACCGGCATGTCCTAGAACCAAAAGTTCGAAGACATGTGACATCCACCAACCCGCACTGGGCCCGCGTGGTGGATTACGGCCCTCTCCCTCTCACAGAGAGGAGGCCTGTGTCCCAGCAGTGGGAACATTAATAGACTGATGATGATGATGATGAATTATCAACCTGTATTGTCCGACTGCAAAGTAAAAAGCCTCCCTTTCCTTTTTCCACTCAACTAGGGTCCTGAAAAATTGTGATTATCATTTCCAAAAATCTAATCGAAAAAGTTATTTCCTTCATAAATCACAATTTTATTACAACACAGTAAACTGTAAAGTTAACATTATGACACTATAAAGAATAAACTTACTGGCTGAATAATAAAAATCTTTTGCCAACTTTATTTTACTGTGCATTGTAAAAAGGTAAAAACCAAAGATTTAAATCATTAGATTCGCCCTACCGCGTCAAAAGATAGTCGCGTTTTTGTTTCGTTTTGACACCTCTGACACAATGACGCAGTGACTTGATATGATTGTCTTGGAAATGTATTTTATAATGTGTGAGCTCACTCTCTCACTCTCACTAACCACAGTATTGACACATTTTCGCGTGACTAAGTATGGTGAGGGCAAATCTAGCGATTTAAATCTTTGGTAAAAAGGTAAAAACTATGTATTTTTATGTGGTTGCTAGGTTAGTTATGGGTATTTTTTCTGATAATTATGGCAAATTGTTATTAGCTGGTTATGGCAAGGTTTGACCTTTAGAAATGTGGTAGGTTTTAAATTTCGTACGTGGTTGAAATAACTAAATAATGTTCCTGATGTTTACGTAGAATTGCAACAAATATTGAAATAAGAAAAATACAAAAATTTATTGGTTTATTGTCACAGAAATACGTGTATAATAAAATACTAGCTTATGCCCGCGGCTTCGCCCGCGCGGATGTCGGAAAATATCCCACGGGATACGTTTGTTACGTGTGTTAATCCAGATTAAAAGCAATGTGTGTGACAAAAATTCTTCGTTACTATTTCATTATAATTATGTAAGTATAGATAAGTTAAGGAAACTTCGTCCTTCATATTATACCTTTCTTCTTCATACGAAAACTACCTTTTGGAAGGGGCGACTAGAATCAATTTAATTTTTTTTGTATATTTTTGACGTTCAAAAGTGCCTTTTATGTGCCTATTTTAGACTTTGACTTTCAAGAAGTGGAATGACGTTGTGATCGTTCCACGTTCCCTCTTTGCATGAGAAAGCCTTGCCCTGCTGTGTGACAGAGCGATGCTTCTGAGACGTATTTTGGAAATGTTACAAGCAAAATGGGACCTACAGTTATCGTAAGTACTGCTGTTGTAATCTTCACGTGCCTGGGTGCAAGCTTAAATTATTTTATAGTGTTTTTGGATTTTGGAACGAAGTTCATTACTTTGCGCACAAGTGCAATAAAAAGTTGTGTGACACTTTTTGTTACGTAACTTAAGTGTCGTCACCGTCAATATGTTACACTTTTCGGTCTAGCTCTAATTTGCCAAGTGTGTTCGCTAAAAGGGAAACACCTATCCATTGTTTTTGTATCACGCCCTATCGACTGTTTTTTTTTTGTCGTACTTTTTGTCAAGTGCAGCCCAGATCTTAAAAATGTGGCCAGTGTGCAGTGCAGTGATAGCGTAGTAGTATGACCGTCACCGGTGTGAAGTCATAGGTCTAGAGTTCGAACCGAAGGCACGCACCTCTGACTTTTCGAATTCATGTGCGTCTTGCATGATTATCACTTGCTTCAAAAACGGTGAAGGAAAACAGCGTGAGGAAACCGGCCATGCCTGAGAGATATTTCTCGACGGCATGTGGAGCCAAGTCAGAGGCCCATGGGTGGCTTTAAAACTCTGACACCAGGTTAGTCATTAACCATACGAAAAGAAGAAGAAGAAGTAAATTAATACAAATAGGCGAGCCTCCACCTATATTGGACTAGTAGTTGGGAAAAATGTGGATTATACATCTTTGCCAAACCCTTCAGGCAAAAAAGGGCGTAAGTGCTTTGATACCTAAGCTGTTTTTTCTTTATATAGATTTTTTTTCCCTATACAAACGTCAGTTATTATGAGGCGTGTACTTACAATAACTTCATAATTATGATCGTTAAAAATAACACGTCATTGCCGCCATGATACTGTTCCTCCCCCCTAGCTTGTCAACTTGTATGTGTAGGAACCAAGGTGCAACGCAAGGCGTTATAATTATTATTATGAGCTTATAGAAAATAAGTGCTTATAGAAAAATCTCGAGAAAATTACAAGGAAAAACAAGCATTTAAAGTTATAAATAGCCTATACTGTTCCCACCGCTGGGACACAGGCGTGAAAGGGAACCAAGTTATCAAGTTATTCAAACTCAAACTTAAAACATTTATAAAAAAAGCATAGCGGCTCACAGTCCAAAATCACAATATTGTATTTCACATCAATGTTATGGTTCTTATGAAAGGTCAGAAGCTAAGCTGCATGGTTCCAATTGGTCGTTTCCTATAGAGAAGTGCCGGCAATGAACTATGGTTACTGGGATTTCAGTCATTTGATCCCGGAACCCTAAGAACTTTTCACGTTTCAGCATAAGCATTACAATATTATAGGACAACTCTTTTAAACTTAACATAATTCAGCTTCAACCATCAAAAATCTATAGAATAATTTTGGTAAATTTGCATATCTGGGTTGAGGGTTCATTATACAAAAACATTGCAAGATGTTATGTAAGATCTGCACATCATAACACTATATCCGCTTTATGACCTACATTTATACAATATTTCCAAATTACTGTGTCTTGTATTGGCTCGTGGCTAAGTAATAACAGCCGCACGGGTCGATCCATCAGGTTAAGCTACGCTTGCCGGGGTAGATCCGTGGATGGGTGACCATCTTTACATTCTGAGACTCCTCCGTGCCTCGGAAAGCACGTTAAGTCGCGGGTCCCGGCTGTTATTCGTGGAGCTTTGACAGTCATTACGGGTCGTCAGAAGCCCGAAAGTCACCAGTACTGGGTACAATTACTGGGTTGTGGAGGTGAGATAGGCAGTCGCTCCATGTAAAGTACTGGTATTGAGCTGCATCCAGTTAAACTGGAAAATTAAACTGAAACCAACATAGTTCGGAAAAGGCTGCCTTTGATTGACATTGTTTTTTATGGGTGGCCAGTGTAGTCAACAAGGTACCCTAAGGGAAACTGTACTGGCCCCAAAACCTAGAACCAAAGCAAAAAGTCTCATCCCATAACATCACGCTTGTAATTTTGGAAGGGTTAGGCAGAGGTGGTGTATCTTCCACCCACATTTCACCAGTTTTGTTTAAGTCCTATGTAATAGGGCCGAGCCCAATGATATTATAAGTAAAAAGGTGTAGATAGGTTATAGGCGCTCAGTAAGCGACAAGTTAAAATGTGGCTAATTAGCCACATTTTCTTCGGCTTGTCTCTTTTTCGCTCCCGATAATTATGTCATGCCGTCCTACTTCCACGTGTCATCTAATAGTGTGACATTGTGCCGTTTTTGAAGATCGAATGTTGAGTAGATAACCTATCTACGTCTTTTTACTTATAATATCATTGGCCGAGCCTATTGCCATCAACCGGACCTAATCCAGACTCCGGGCTGCTACTGAGAAATTCCTGATAGAAAAAACCCAAAATAACACTTTGCCTGACTTGGAAATCGAATCGATGCACAGCATTATAACTCGATTTTTATAACTGTGCGCTTGGAGCTGTCAAAATCGTAGTTTGTAAATATTGAATTCACCCACCCGGTTACCTCCTCAGTGCCCCGACGCCTCTTAATACGGTCTACGCAACTCGTGTCGTCTGCACGTTTCTGTCTTATTATTCGTTAAGTTGTCATTGTTATTATTTAACCCACATACACTGTAATGTTTTGACGTTGACAGGCGCACAGTTATAAAAACGATTTCCAAAAAAAATACAACCGACTTCCAAAAAAGACACTACAAAGTCAAAAATAACTTTTATTTCGGAAGCCAGTGTATTTGGTTTTGAAATTTCGTTTTTTGCCACCGACTTCCGAAATTAAAGTTATTTTTTTGACGTAGTGTCTCTCTCGGTTGTTTTTTTTTTTTTTTGTAAAAAGTTTTTATTTTTCACTTTTTAGATGTGGTAACCCCACACAAATTCGAATACCGCTACCTGCGTAAATAACAGTGACAGGAACTTATCATCATATCATCCACATAGGCTAAGTGGGAAAAATACATATCAATGAAGCTAACTCAAAAACTATCCAAGCAAAATCCAAATTAAATTTATATGGGACCTCTGAACATACAAAAAAAACCATACTGTTGAATTAAGAACCTCCTCCTTTTTTAAGTCGGTAAAAAAATCGGGTTATAGCATCACCGCCGCATCGTCGTCTCTTAACCCTGTACCTATATCCCTAGCATGTCTCTAGTCTATGATACGCAACTAGCCATCACATACGCCTATCAAGTAAACAAGCCATAGGAAAGAGCCGCAAATCGTTAAATATGAGCCAGTATGATTTACATCTTTGCCCCGCGCCCCTCTGACACTGCTGACGGTAAATCACGGCAGAACTGCCGAAACTCACGCATTACAAATATCTGTTTCTGTTGTGGTCTAAGTTACGGAAGAATGGCTGGAAAGAAAGATAGTAGTTTTGAATGAAATACATTAAGGACCCTAATAAGGTGAGTTCTATTTGGGCAGCGATAGCCTAGTAGCACTTGGCAGTCTGACGGTCGCGAGACTCGAGAGTTCAAACCCAAGGCATGCCTCTGACTTTTGATCAGTTGCTTCAAAAACGCTAAAGGAAAACATGGTGAAAAAAAATAAAATAAGAAAGAACGTTTATTTGGACACAGTTCGTGAAGTTACACAAAATACAAACAAAAAATAAAAAACAACAAAATAATCTTTTACAATAGTGTCTCACGGCTGCGCCAAAAAGGTTCATTTCAGCATTAATGCCAGACAGATGCTGTCTGACGCTGGACACCAGCATGCCTGAGAGATATTTCTCTACGGCATGTGAAGCCAAGTCAGAGGCGGTTTTAAAACTCTGACACCAGGTTAGTTACTAACCACACGAAAAGAAATAGAAGAAGAAGTTTATGTATCTGGTAGATATAATGCTGGACCAGCTTGCGTTGCATGATCGCCGTAGAAACGGAAAAAACAAAAGACAAAATGGCAGATTGTACTTTCCACGGTGCGATGTCAAATATGAAGGGAAAATGTCACATTGAATAGAAAGAGATGCCCATTCTTCGTTGATTAGAGATAGAAGTGTTCATGATTCTGCACACCGATATAATAATATCTGTAA
The DNA here is from genome assembly GCA_948150665.1 of Conistra vaccinii. Classification (NCBI taxonomy): domain Eukaryota; kingdom Metazoa; phylum Arthropoda; class Insecta; order Lepidoptera; family Noctuidae; genus Conistra; species Conistra vaccinii. The sequence continues at coordinate 16,729,020 of OX411338.1, read as the reverse complement.
TAATTGCACCATCTAATAAATCACTAAGAATCTATGCCAAAATTTTGTTGCTATTTCTAGGTGTAAAGAGTCGATTAAAGAGCTGACTTAACATCACTAAAAGAAAGTTAAAATAGAGAACGATGGAAAATTTGAAGATTAGAAGAAAATGGAAAATAATAAGAAGTTAAAAATAACTACAGTTCGACCGCGTCGAGAGAATGCATTTTTGACTTCTTATTATTTTCCATTTTCTTCTAATCTTCAAATTTTTTTCCATTTTCTTCTTTTTATTTCTTACATTTTGCAAATAGTCGAACGCCCATTATTGAACATTTGAAAACGATGTTAATAAATCGGAAACGAGTAATAACATCTGAGAGTAATTACCCCGTAAATTACCGGAGTTTACTAATTACGATGTACATGTTGATTGCTTTACCTGTCCACTTGCAATGAGGCATTAAATTATACAATTCAATTACATTTTGGCATTTTACCCCGTTGCATTTGTGCTAAGTGCACCAGTTTTTATTGTTACAATAAAGCCATGATTCGAATTAATGTAAAAAACTAAAAGTTAAGTGTTGTTTTTACCAATAATAGCAGCAAAAACTCGCCTTTTACTATAGCAGTACCCAGCGGACTATCAAGTCATAGGTCCCGAGTTCGAACCCAAGGCACGCACCTCTGACTTTTTGGGTTCATGTGCGTATTGCACGTCACTTAAGTGTCATCACGGTCAAAATGTTACACTTTTCGGTCTAGCTCTAATTTGCTAAGTGTGTTCGCCAAAAGGGAAACACCTATTGATTGTTTTTGTATCACATCCTATCGACTGTTTTTTTTTGTCGTACTTTTTGTCAAGTGCAGCCCAGATCTTAAAAATGTGGCCAGTGTGCAGTGCAGTGAGTACGCTACAGTCATAGGTCTCGAGTTCGAACCCAAGGCACGCACCTCTGACTTTTCGGATTCATGTGCGTCTTGCATGATTTATATCACTTGCTTCAAAAACGGTGAAGGAAAACATCTTGAGGAAACCGGCATGCTTGAGGGATATTTCTGGACTGCATGTGAAGCCAAGTCAGAGGCCCATGGGCGGCTTCAAAACTCTGACACCAGGTTAATCACTAAGGGCCCTCGCCCACGGCGACTATTTGTAGCGATGCTGTCGCGCGTTTTGTAAACGCGCTTCTGCATCGCTACTATCGCGCAGAATTCTTCATACATAATAACAGCATCGCGGCAGTATCGATACACATGCGCGACAGCATCGCTACTGCATCTAATCAAAAGGTCTAATAATTTAGGTTTGCTAAAAATGTAATACAAAAACGCTACCCTGTTACAACTTGGACCACAGCCCAATAGTAAAATTTTAGGTTACAAGTGAGGTCATAAAAAGCGCGCATAATTTTTTTATTATTTGAATGTCGTATAAAAATAATATCTTCTGGTTAGCATGATGTCACCTCTATGTAATGTTACAGTTGACTTTGTTTTAGTTTGTTCAACTGTCTAACTGTTCACCTTTAACCCTCTAAAATACACTTTCGTTCTGAGATTTTATGAGAAAAGATTTAACATAAATCGAAGGTTAGGTAAGTCTATTTCTAACGATTTTCAAAAGTCAGTGTTGTCAACAAAAAATACTTTTAAGGCTTTCGTACGATGCCTAGCTCCCAGCTCATCCACCAGATATTCATAGAACACTTCATTGATAGCGAATACCTTATTGAAATAAAAATAGTTACCTATCTAATTTTAAGTAGGTTATAATTATTATCATTGCTTTACAATATTTTTCTAAAAATATGATAAACCCCGAATGAATCCCTCCATTTGTGAAACTCAAAAAAGTCAAAAAGATAATTTTCTCAAGATGCCAGCGTGAGTCGTGACAAGCAGAATTTAGGCTACCATCAGACGGACTGCATTTATCTAGACCGTCAGTTCTAGAATTTTAAGATTTATTTCGTTTCTATACATAGCCAGGTGAAAAATGGGCATTCTTCTTTGCAGTTTGAATGCAGTCCACCTGACTCTCGACAGGCGGACTGCATTCAAACTGCAGCAGTTGAAATGCAGTCCATCTGATGGCAGCCTTATGGTTATCAGGGCTTATTGCCTGCTGAAAATAAAAGCCGGACTATTTCCTGTTACTCTTTCTTTCTGTCTTTCCCTCTTAAACCTAATTATTTGATATAGGTGCGGTGGTATTACATACTTTTATTACTCGACTGCCCCCGAACAGAAGGACGGTTATGCTTTATTTACTAAACCATTTACGTACACACATACCTATAAACAGACAAGAAGAATGAAACAGAAAAATACGTACAAAGGTGAAGCTTATTTCTAAAGAAATCTCTAATTCCAGAGCGTACTTGGCCTAAATAAAAAATAATATTCAAAGCTCCAGTCGTACATTAAGTTTTTGCTATTGTACGTTTTTGTGACGCTCAGTGCCATCTTTCGGTAAAACTGGGCACTTTATGCAGGAGCGGGTCGCTACTACACAGCTTTCGAAAGCTTAGGGGTGGAGGTAAAATCAATACAAAGTTTATGAAGTTTTGGAACGTGAGTATGAATTTTATGCCTTTGTATATTATACTTAATGTTATAAATTTTTCAATGAAATTATTGTATTCTATGTAGGTATGAGTGGGGAGATACGCATCGCTGATTGTGGCTGGTGATGCGTAGGTAGGTAAAAGTTATTGAAGAAGTTGATCTTATAGTATACAACATAACAAAACACCTGTATTCCTCAAAGGAATTGGGAGAGGTTGGTCAGTTATATTTATTTAGATCTCAGTCTTGCTCGCAAAAACACAGGATAATACAACATCCCGTGTTGAAGAGTTATTTAATAGAAAATAGGTATATCGAATCCAAGCTAAAACCATTTTTGAAGAGTTTTAACTTCAACGACAGGTTAAAAATACTACCTTTTCTTAAAAAAATTCGGACAAAACAATTCGAATGCTTACAAAGTAGTATCGGCCTCATCTCGGCACACTGTACCCGAATTCAACCATCGCGTGACGAATGCGGTCTATCGTCAATTTACTTATTTAAACTGATTAGTTTCACGGAACCAAATCCGGCCGGTGGCTGTGTTGGAACGGAGAGAGGCGTGGAGTGGGTTTCGTTATTTTTGTTTAGTTTTTGTTATTCTCATTACCATCGTGATTATTAGATATACTTTACTTACTTGAATAGTTTTTTATATATAAAAAACTATTCAAGTAAGTAAAACTATCTTTACTAAAAATAGGCACACAAGTTTTTCTATCTGAGCGCCTTTTTTAGTTTGAAGCCTACGTCAAGACTATACTTTAATTTAAAATGCGCGTCCTACTTGTGCAGAATAAACATGTTTTCTTTCTTCTCTCTTCTTTGTATTTTAAAGCTAAGGGTTTTTTTTTCAGACAAGATGTACCTACCTACTTATACAAATATTGCGTACCTACCTGTATTTCACTATTAGGTGGGTTGCAGCTGAAAATCAGCGTCAGGTGGCACACTTTGTGCAGCCATCTGACATTATGCTGAGCTGAGGCTCTTTTGGCATTATAATAATTGTTTTCTGTTTTTGTTCTATTTAGTTATAAGGTGTTTTGTTTTTATTGTAATGCCAATAAACGCATTTTTCTTTCTTTCTTTCTTTCTATTACATAAAACGTTATACCTGAAGCATCCGCTGGGTGCGGGATTTACGGGAAGCACAGTACCGGTCGAAGTGGCGGTGCTTGGTCCCGGGAGGCTTATGCCCAGCATTTTTCGGCAATAATGATGTTAATCTGACTAAATCACTAATAGCACTTGACACTGCAAATAATGTAGCTGTAGGAAGAAAAAAAAAACGTATAGGTAGGCTAGGTTTGCATTTATTAAGGGAAATTAGTTGACTTACAGTTTTGTACATTTTTTTTTAAACTACTCTCCGATTTTTATTAAAATTCTTCCAAAAACACGAACTTGTCATGAAACAAACAAAAGGACAATATTCAAAACATTTTAGTTCCGCGTCGTCTCCACACCTTTCAAGACTTATCTCGGACGTTACAATATTTTGGTCTCATTACGGTGTCAATATAAGATTAGGGATAAGCCCAATTTTTGTAAGAACCTCCGGGGCCGATAAGTGAGTTTTTTACATCGGTCCGCGATTGTGCCGCGAGACACAACACAATTAGCTTTTCGGTAAATAATTATGGTCAAGTGTGTGTGGTACGAATGGTGGAAGTTCTGTAAAATACGCCATTGTTTTGAGTTTTTTATAAATTGTAATTTATTTATTTCAGTTCATTTTTCAGAATAATTACAAAAATATGATAGATACCTAAGCATGGCTTCTAGATATTTAATGGTTTCAACAAAAAAATACAATAGACGACGTATATTTAGTAGGTAACCTAATCCGCTTAACTGTTCTTAAAGAGTCATAAAGAACCCTGTAAGAAATCGACATTTATGTTTCACCTCTCAACGAGGCATCCTCATGTTGCGAAACCGGATAGGACGTGTTGCCACGCCAAGCACCGAACTCAGAGTGAGCCACACCAACCAAGTTGTATTTCAACTATTTTCTAATTGTTTTCTTACTTTTTATTAGGTTCAATATAATAACAATACCAGCCATAAATGTCCCACTGCAGGACAAAGACCTCTTTTCATAATATAGAGAAAGCACGAGCATTGATCACCACGTCAAGTCCAGTATTCCTCACGATGTTTCCAAGATAAATTCACAAATTACCTACACATGAATCGAAAAAGTCCTCGAGCACCATGGTTCATTCTGAAAATTACAATTGATATACATATTTTGACTTAAAACGGCCAACAATTACATTAGATAAAGACACAAATACATTATTTATTTACAATCATAAAAGTATATAACTCGACCATCATACGCTCATTTCACAGTACTCCAGACAAAATCTTCTTCCATTCAAAATGTATAAAAAGATGAAAATAGTCGAGGAGCCGCTAGATCGTCAGTAAGTAATGCGAATATGATACATAAGTACATAGCAAAATACAAATTAGTTGTGCAACAAAACAAAATTGCCTTTTTTTGCAGCCAGGATATGAAATTATACTAATCTCATGATTTGATTTCAACAAAAAATCTAACAAGTGAGACCAATGCGGTTCTACTAGACGCTCATTATTCGAAATCGAGAACTCTAAAAAAACAAACGTTCCGATGTTCGAAATTCCAAAATTTCTTTTATTTTGAAATTACAATACCTTAAATAATAATATGCAACGGTTTGATTGACAGTTTTCGGATCGCGTCGGCGTCGAACCGACGGCGAGCGAAAAAAACCGAACAAATTCGGCAACAATTTAAAATTCGAATCGAATTAGTTGAACGATTATTGACGGAATTTTCACGTTCCATATGTTCGGTGAATTTGAATTTGCGGTCTCGAATTAATAGCCTCGGGAATTTTGAATAACGTAATTCGTATTTATTATATTTAATTTGAAAATACTTTTCTTGATCTAGCTGCTTATTAATTTTGGCAAAGCCAAGAGAATATAGTTATGGATATGCCTAATACTTAGCCTATTTCAAAAATATTGTTTTGTTGTGTGTTTATTGTTTCGGAGAATAGTCGCCGAAACTACAAATTATAACTCAATTAAATAAGAACTGTGTAGAGGCTCATTAGTTATTGATAATTTAGTTAAAATAAAATATTAAAAAGCCCTTAATAAAAAAACAAATGTATTAAAAATTGTATAAAACCACTTTTATTTTTTACCTTTGTGTAACACGAGAACCAGCTTTTTTTTTAGGGTTCCGTACCCGAAGGGTGACATACGGAACCCTATTCATAAGCCTCCGCTGTCCGTCTGTCTGTCAGCGAGCTCTATCTCATGAACCGTAATAGGTAGGCAGTTGAAAATTTCACAGATTGAGCATTTCTATTGCCGTAAGAGCAACAAATAATAAAATTAAAAAATAAAGGGGGGTCGCCATACAATAAAATTAAATTTTGAAAAAAAAATTATCTGACCCTGGCATGTGGGGTATCATTTTCTAGAGCTCATTGAGTAGAGAATAAATATAATTTTTATTTGTTTTTATCTTCAAAAATGATGAATTAGGGGGCCGTAGAAGTTGTCTGTTTTAGACCATTTTTATACGAGCTCTATCTCAACAACTAAACAAATTAGGAATTTGAAACTTGTGTGTATCACGTAACATATACTGTTTATAATCAACAAATACTAAAAACGCCGATTCATAACGTATTTTATATAATATGGCCGATTTTCTGCAACTTAAAGTAATAATTTTGTATTTCATGCTAATATTATGCGATATAAATTCCACAGATAACTATTTAATAGTCGGAGTAATGACATGGAATTAGTAAGTACCTACTATCATGGCAGCATTTACTATTTCGATCATTTAAATTTCGATCATCCAAAAAGGTCTACAAAATAAACTTTCTTCACAAGATTTTAAAACCGGCCAGTATTTTTTGAGTTTAAGAACTTTATCGACTTTTTTCAAAGTATCCCTAGACGGTGTTGATGTGTGTACCTCGTGTTAAAACTACACTCCAATAGACAATAATATTCAGTAACATTGAAATGAATGCTGGCACATACAGTGTACTATTCAGTTACATAGCTTAAACCGTTGTGGATACAATTTCATATTGAGAAAAATTATTGGTGTAAAAATATTCGGTCATGGCGGCCAATCTCAACGGAGACTGGCCTTCGGCGCGGGAGATATTATAGTGCACAAGTGTGTGCGCAGACACGAGTGCACTCTCTCTTCCCTCACTCTCATAGTCCGATGGGATGTGTAAAAATTATAAGTAAGAAATAATAGATTTCTGTATGACTATCAAAAATAACGTAAATAAATACCTGTATTGACCCGTGCGTTTGCACTGGCGAAACATCACGACAAAACATGTTGAAATCTCTAGTTCCTGTCAAACATTGTATGAAAAATTGACAGAAAATAGAGATTCCAACATGTTTTGTTGTGAATGTTTCGCCAGTGCAAACGCACAGTTATAATAAAAATTTGGCGTACTACTTACATTCTATTTTGTACAATATAGTCTGATGTAGCAAGAGAAATCCTTTTATTTATAAGTAACTAGCTTTACCCGGCCTGGCTTCGCACGGTTAGCACTAAGTACTTATCTACGGCGCATCTACATTTCAAATTTACCTATTTCTACCTAATTACCTACCCTACCTACCTACCCAACCCTTCTTACCAGGGTAGGTAGGTACCTAACCTACCCTACATATCTACCTGCTTTTTTTTTTTTTTTTGGGTGGGAAATCATCAAATGACTTCTCCCGCTCTGGGCGGAGTGGAAGGGCGTGTCAGACTTTTACTGACTAAAACCCACCCGTGTTCCTTCCCTTGCCTAGACCGGAGCCACGGTTTCCCCTAAGGACTTATCCGCAACCCCAGTGGACATATCTACCTGCTTACCTACCATATATACCTATTTATACCTACCAATACTATATTAGTAGCAAATAAATAACTTTGACTTTAGTTAATGCATGTTACTGGATAAAGTTAACTTAATATTTTTCTCTTAAAATAAATGAAATATACTCCTACACCTATATTTTAACACAACAACATTTTCTCATAAAAATTAGACAATTTCTTTACAAATCTTTGTTTTTTTATAGCGCCTCTGTTGTTACCTTTACGAAAGTATTACAAAAATTCATAGTGTTAAATCTTGTACGACATGGTATGGAACCCTTCGTGTGCGAGTCCGACTCGCACTTGACAGATTTTTTATAACTGTCCCATATTAAACTTAAATACCTACTGGAGTCAAATGGTTGAGACGACGACACCACACCCTTAAAATAAGACCCCACCTTTCTGGTACATGCTGTATAGCTACAAATATTACTACAAAATTATACCATAAAAAGTACCAACTAGTTGTTTATAATTTCATATAAATAATTAATTATTAATCATTCTCTCTTACTATGTTGTGCTGAATACATATTACCTTATTAAAGTTATAATGTACCCAGGTGTAGCTAAGCAGTTTTATTAAAGTTTTTATAAAAGTAATACAAAATTACTTAATTTTTAAGTCAAAATTATAAAATATGGTAGTCGCTCCTGGACTATTAAACAGTTTAAATACTTATTATGTTAAAATAACGTTGTGTTGTATTTGAAAAAGGTGATGGAAGAAAATAGTGTTAGTTTAATTTTTTTTACATAATAATTATGATTGTCCAGCCGTTTCTATAAGGCTTAAAGAAGGAAAAATAAATTTTATGGGGAGTTGAACAGGAACATTACAAGCTAAACACACTCATAGAAAAAAAAACAGACTGAAAGTGATGTTTGAAGCCAAAAGGCTCCTATTTCAGCATGATGCCATTTAAAAATAAGTGTCGCAGAGCTGGTAGAGTACGATTCATCATTTAGTTCCTATGCCGTAATGTTGGCTAGACTGTTAAAGTTTAACATCAAACCAATTAGGTAGCGCCGCAGTGTATACCTGTTCGTGATGTTGTTGTTAAAGTTTAACAGTGGAGTCAACATTACGGCAAAGGAACTATTTGATGAAACCCATTCTATTCTGCTATGGCCATGTCAAAGTCAAATCATTTTGTTTCAAATAGGCATATAAATGACAATTTTGAATGTGAAAAGTCTTGGTCAAATCTCAAATCAAAAAATCTGCTGTTGTCCTCATTGTAGCTGCTCTGATTGGTTGATCAAATCATAATAACTTGTTTGGACCAGAACCGAACCCCAACATAGTTGGGTAAAGGCTAGGCAGATTGGTAAGAATGATGAATTGTCTTTTACAATTAGGTAGTTTTACTTACCTGCCTGTTACATACCGACAGGGTTCTGTTTACTTAATATGTACTGTCACCTAAAAGCGTTGGTAGATACAAAAAGTTTGACACCAGTATAGCATCAAGCTCAAGCCCCCAGCCGCCGCCGTAGGAGACGCCCCGGGCGTCGGGAATCGATAACCGATTTCCGGCCACCGTAGGCGCGTGCTTGCGGACGGACAGTAATGGGTAGCTCGCCGTCCGATATGGACCAAGCCCGGGTCGATGGCGCGTCGTGTTCCACGCGCGTCTCAAAGAGTTGTCAGCGAAACTGAAGGGGTCTGCTAGGGCCGATGCCTACCACCGGGATTGCGATAGTCCTAAGGGGAAACCGTGGCCCCTGGCTAGGCAAGGGAAGGAACACGGGTGGGTTTTAGTCAGTAAGAGTCTGACACGCCCTTCCGCTCCGCCCAGAGCGGGAGAAGTCATTGGATGATTCCCCACCCAAAAAAAAAAAACAAAGCATCAAGCTGACAACAGATACCAAAGATACCAAACACGTCAGTCAATATTCAATATTTAGATATGTTATCAATGACAACCTTGTAAAGTAACGTGACAAGCTAACTTGGACTATCTTATCAATAAACGGTGTTAACTAGAACTCTAACGATATTGTCTTCATACATACAGACATACATAATCAGTCTATTAATGTTCCCACTGCTGGGACACAGGCCTCCTCTCTGTGAGAGGGAGTGGGCTGTAATCTACCACGCGGCCCAGTGCGGGTTGGTAGATATCACATGTATTCGAATTTTTGGTTCTAAGACATGCCGGTTTCCTCACGATGTATTCCTTCACCGTTTTGAGAGCAGTGGTGATGAAATTATTACGCAAAGTAAAGCGCCTGCTTGAGTTCGAACCCACGACCTACAACTCGTAAGTCGGGGCCGTTTCTTCTTCTTGTTTTCGTGTGGTTAGTGGCTAACCTGGTGTCCTGTGTTTAAAGCCGCCCATGGGCCTCTGACTTGACTTCACGTGCCGTCTCAATATCTCTCAGGCATGGCCGGTTTCCTCACGATATTTTCCTGCACCGTTTTTTAAAGCAAGTGATAATTATACAATACGCACATGAATCCGAAAAATCAGAGGTGCGTGCCTTGGGTTCGAACTCGAGACCTAGGACTTGGCAGTCTAACTGTCACACCACTGCTATCACTGCTTGTAATATTTGTATTGTATGTATAAGTACAAATTCATTATTATTGAATAGGGTTTCAGAAACGCTGTCTTAAGATGCTGATTTGATTCATAAACGTTATTTTGTTTTAACCCAAGTTTCTGTGAATTGCACGGAACAAAGATATATTATCTAGTAGAGATTACTGTAGAGATTAATGTTCTTAGATAATTATAGTTTACTTATAATTCAATGTTTTTTAAAAATAAAGCTCCATTCTTTTAATAAACCTAGTTGAGAAACCAAACATCAATCTTTACTATTTACTTTTTTGTTAGTAATTTGATCAGACATGACATTGATGAGAAGTAAAATACTTACACGCGTTTCATTAACTTTTTAACAAGTCGATACATCGCTCAAAAGTTATATTTATCACACTAGAGATATATCAGACTGGACAGGACCATAGTTTTTGCTCTATAATTTAAAATGGGGAGCGTAAAAGCGGTCTATTTTACTAAATTGTTGTTTTGGTGAAATCATACTTGATGTAGTAGATATAAATATTATGTACTAGAGTCTACAGCCTACTCTTAATAATTGAATCTCGGGCATTCTCGTTATTTTTTTTTTTGGTCATGGACAACACAAAGGTCATGTCAAATGTCCATCTAACACCCACTCTCATGAAGATCGGAGACGATAAACTCGAAGTTGTGGACGAGTATGCTTACCTAGGACAATCTGTCCAGTTCGGTAAGTCCAACTTCGAGAAAAAGGTCAATCGTCGAATGCGATTCGGCTGGGCAGCGTTCGGGAAGCTATGCAATACATCGTTATTTTTTGTTTATACTAAACCTCTTAAGGGGTCATAGTACTCGTCATTATGAACAACTTTCTATTGGACCAAATCTGAAATCAGATTTTTTTTCGCGATGTCTGCTTTGGTCCTATAGTGAAAGTTGTTTATAATGATGAGTACAATGACCCCTTAGGAGGTTTAGTATAAACAAAAAATGACGTTGTATATGTTTTTTTCGGAAGTCGGATGCTGTTTTTTTGTTTTTCTTTTTTTTAATTTTTTGTTGTGGTACATAACGTCACACAAAGATTGTCTTGAGAAAGCGTGGTGATCAATGCTTGTGCCCTCTTTGCATGATCTAATATTTTATTGATCTAATACAAACACGGCTAAACCCTTCTTTTATTTTAGCACCATTATTTATCATAAGATAAGCATCCCGTTATTCGATTAACATACTAATGCTGGCAATTATACACAATTAATTATCGACCCATCAGAAGTATTAGGTCGCAATAAAGTATCATTAGCCGGATTAAAGATATAAAGGCTAACACCTGCCACAGGATAACAAGTCTTGTGTACGCTTTAATTATTTTTAAACTTATGTTAGGGGATGAGGGTGTTAGAGTAATTGTCTCGTCATTTTGTTTGAATTTCTGTAGAAACAAACCTGTAGTAGTCTTCCCGAAAAATGGCCAAACTGCCTCATTTTTTTAAGTTAAGGCTCCGTGCTCAAAACAGAGAGGAGTGGAAAGAAGAAAGGGAGGCCTTTGCCCTGCAGTGGGACAACACAGGCTAAAAATAAATAAATAAGGCTCCGTGCACGAAATCGTTTGTAAATTTCCTAATTGTAAACGGCTTGAAATAATTGAAACATAAGTTCTGTGTGACAACAGTTTTCGTGGCACAAAACCATTCGACTCAGTCACGGCACTTGTTAATAGTTTCAGCACTTTGGCGCAAAAAAATGTCCAATTCGCCTTTGATTTCAGGGATAGCAGAAGGAGTTGGTCAGTCAGAAATATGGAGCTAGTTGTCTATTCTAAAGCGTAGTAGGTACCTAAGGAGAAGAACGGGCAAAAAACTCCACGGACACAGTTTTAAATTTAAAAAAATGTAACAAAATATTGGTTACATCATTAATGTTAAAATTATACGTGTGAGAACAATGACCGTTATAAAAAGATAAAAACAAAAAACAAAACAAAGATTTAAATAAATTAAAATAAGCTATGGCGGCTAAGAGATGACTAGTCCCAACTGACGGCACCCGTTCAAGAACATGACGCATGGATTAGCACCATTCAGCTGTTTCAGCTACCATTTTGAAGGGTGCTAAATGATCCAACACACGCGCCACCATCAGCGAGACATCTCAGTAATCATGACACTCTCAGCCGCCAGGGCACATTCACTTGAATGTGCCAATTTCATTCGCTTGAATGAAAGACATATTACCCGGTAAATGGTAGCTCTATTAGTACATATTACTCACATGCAATTATACAATACAAAGGAGATTGAGTTTAGACAATGCTAAGATGGTCTTACAACCTTCAGCAGCTCCAAGAGTATTTTCTTGTGGTTGTGGAGCAGGACCAGCACTGAGCTAAGCATTTTTATCAGCGATGTAATCCTCAAACTTATAAAATGCCTGCCTGCATATCTGAATCAAATCCTCTGCAACAAAATTATTACAAATATTATAACTGCCAATTATTTTGTAAAGAATAACCGTGGAATTTCTTTCCGGCTCTTCTCCAAAGGATACGACCAATTGGAATCGTGCATCTAGTTTCTGACGTTTCTTAAGTGCCCATGTAGGTTTATATGAAATAAAACATTTTTATTTTGATGATGAAGAAACTTAAGTTCTGTTTATTTCTGGATCTATCCTTTTGCATCTCAAGTCCAGACGAGCAATAATAAAAAAACTGGTCAGTTTTTTTACATTGTAGTTGATCGGGTTACCATAAGTGCGTAGTATTTGCAGTATCTTCTAGTCGCACGAACGCAGGCTTACGAGCACCCCTACGTCGTCTTACTGGTCAATACAATAAGTTCTTTGAAGAAATTGACATCTTCGCTCTTTCAATAGGTAAATTTAGAAGCCGTGTTCGTGAAAGTATTTTGGATGTTGCTCCGTAATACTTTTTTTTTTTCTCTTTTAATTATTGGAATATTTAAAATTTATTGTTTTTTTTTTGTTTGCATGCCTTTTTAGTTATAACATTAACAAATTTTGTAATTTTATTTTACCTGTTTAATGAAATTGTTAACGCACATTGCATTAGATTTATAAGTTTTCTTTATATTACGTGGAAAATGCCGTGGGTTATACATTTACTCACTCTGTAGCTCAAATTGTGTGTATTATTGTAATGTGTAACCGTTTATTTTCCCAAATAAATAAAAATAAAATAAAAAATAAGTGCGACTGATGTCTTACTAAATCACTTCTAACTATTTTAATATACAAAATGAAGATGATAAACATCCTATCAATTCATAAGAAAATCGACCGTAAAATTGTAGTAAAAAATACCTACTAATATGTCATTTGCCAACATAACTTAGGTTTAATTTATGTTCTCCTGCGCGTGCTTACTATAAATCCGCAATACCTCATGTAAATGTCATATTGGCTTGGAATATAGAATTATTAATTGCTTGTGTTTCTCCGCGAGCAGTTACCGTGTTGCCGGTTTAGTGTGAAATTGAAATGTTTCTCAAATTCCCAGAGAATGTCTGGCGGCATAAAAAAAAATGCAGATATTTATGTTTTTTTTTTGTCATAGAGCATTACTACAATATAGGCTCGCCCTCTGTTACATGGGACTTAAACATAATTGTCGAAATGTATTTGTACTATAGGTATACCTCTGCCTAACTTTTCGGGGAATACAAGCGTGATGTTATGTTATGTAATGTTATGTGATATGTTAGTTAGCATTCTTATTTTAATGCCTTACTTCACAGTTGTCGCCTTGACATTGACAGTTTCTGACAGGCAGTGTCGCTACCAACCTTTCTGCCTAATCTTTCCATCTCCAGAGAAACATTATAACAAAAATGTCCAGATCAACATCTGTTAAACCCATGTCTATAAGTGCATATTCCGATATGAAGTTAAGGTCAATCTAGAGACTATGACAGTTTTACTAAGTACCATCATTATTTATGCACAACACGGCGCATACTTCACAGTTGGGTACTGTCAAAGAACAGCTGATGAACAAGACCTTTTTATTTAACACTTATCATAATAAAAAAAAACATACAGTAAGCGTCCGTGAACTTTCGATGTGTCGAACAAAAATATGTTATTAAAATTTGATGTAAAACTATCGAATTGTCATTCGTGAAAGTATTATTTTGTTTTGTTTATTGTGTAAAGGTGTTTTTTGGATTCTTGAGGATTAACGAGGTTCTTGTTTATCTTATTGTGGTGTAATAAAATTGGTCTTTATGTGGTTTAATTATGCGTTTTTTGTCATAGTTGGAGAAATATTGGTGAAAAGAGCTGTTGTAGTGTAGACTTTGCAGTCATACATATTTTTAAGGCTTTAGTTCTAAATTCTTTAAACTTTTTATTTCAAGTAGTTTTTTAATATTATGGTTTGTGAGCCATAATTATTATCTGGTAAATAATTGAATAGAAATGTAATTATTTTTATCTATTAAATATTATAGAAAATTCAAAATAATACTAACTTTTGCAATCCCCTGCAGCATTACTCATCCTAGTTGACTAACTTTCATGAAAGTAAATGTACGCTTAGTAATTAAACGCATTACTGCTTTTAAACGTCCAACGTCGGGTATGAGAGCGCAGAGCGTACTTCTTCATTCTCTACTAGCACTTTACCCGTGGGTTTATCTGCATTTTTTAATGTTTTTTTTTCAAGTGTGTTAGTTATAATCACAGCGACTATCAGAATATCATCGCAGCAGTATATTTTTTTTCAATATAGCAGCATAATTATGTTTGAGATAATTATGCCTTTTTGGCTTCGCACAAGTACTTCTTATTTATGGTATTGTTCCATTTTTATTAATGTTAATTTTGTTACTTTCAAATGCTCCTGTAGTGGTTACACCGCCACATACGAACTAAGCAGCGAAGACATGACGTCACTCAATTCCTGCATCGCGCAGTTAGAGTTTACCGAGCGAAAAACATAGATAAGACTATCCGAAATCAACTTACTGGCAGTTGCTCGCCAGACATAACAACCCGTCTGGTCGGAGGATCCTCCCTTTTCTATGGTGGATGAGTGAACTTTACACCCTGTTCCTCATACCCCCAAACTTCTTTGTTTTGTACTGTATTTCCTATCCGTATTCCAAATCAAATATTTTTCTTTCTTTCAAATACCAATCCAGGACAATATGATCGGCCTATGGTGTTCTCACTGCTGGGACCAGGCCTCTTCTGAGAAAAGGTGTCTGGAAACAGTGGGCCGTAATCTGCGTAGCTGGCCCAGTGCGTATTGGTGGATGTCAACATGAATTCTTGAGCTGTCAGTTTCTTCATGATATTTCCTTTACCGTGTCTATAGCAGTAGTGATGAAATCAAATATACAAAATTAGCTCGGGTCTGTCTGGGTTCTTCGCACTACTAACAAAAACCGGCCAAGTGCGAGTATGACTCGCACACGAAGGGTTCCGTACAAAATTCAGCAAAAACGACGAAAAAACATGTTCATGTGGATATAAGAGAAATGTTTTTTCTGAAATAAAGTTAAATCTTTATTTTATTTTTATTACTAGCTCCACCCCGCGGTTTTATTCGCATAAGTTTCGATCCCATAAAATATTGGTGAAAGCGTAACAAACAAACAAACAAACAGAGTTTGTTTGGTGGTTTATTTGTTGGGTATTTTAATTTTATAATATTATAATAAAGTTAGGATTTGTTGTTATAGCGGCAATAGAAAATACACAATCTGTGAAAATTTCAACTGTCTACCTATTACGGTTCATGAGATACAGCCCGGTGATAGACAGACGGACGGATGGACGGAAAGCGGAGGCTTTGTAATAAAAATCGTAAGTCAGTAATTTGTTAGGTACCTGGGCCACCAGCCCACCACCAGTACCTACAGCAGTGTCGCTGCAAAAACAAAACTACATTAAGAAACATTTTCCAATTTTATTGTAAAAAGTATGAATGAACGTAAAAAGTCATATTGATAAATCGACACCGCAATTGTAGAATTGGTCGTATAATGTAATTTTTGTAAAGTAATTGCTAACTGGTAGTTAGAGGAGGAATGGCAGTCATTTGTCTTGAGTATTGGATGGCTTGGGACTATTGTATTATGTGACCTTTGTGGCCGAGGTCAATGACATTGTTGTGATGTGCAATGACTCAAGAAATTAAATCTTCCCGAAAAAATAGATGGCTAGATCTATTTTGTGTTTAATATTTAGTTTCTAGATCAGAGCTAACTTACAAGTTTGACTTATTTTTGTGATTGGGGAATTACGATAGACTTGTAACCCAAGGCAACTTTTCGGATTCATGTGCGTATTTTATAATTATCACTAGCTTCAAACGGTGAAGGAAAACTACGTGAGGAAACCGGCATGCCTGAGATTTATCGACGGTAAGTGAAGCCAAATCAGAGGCACGTGGGTGGTTTTAAACTCTGACACCAGGTTAGTCACTAACCACACGAAGAGAGAGGGAGAAAAAAATTCAATATAGAAAAAAAAATTAAGAGGTTAGTAGATTTTATCTAATAAGGTTATTCAAAAACCAAGAATCGCTTCCGTGGTCTAGTGGACAGACCACCTGTCTTAGATCCAGAGGTGGGGGATCGATTCCCAGTGGGGGAAAAAAAATCTGCTCGGTTTGGTTGGTGGTAGGGCTTGTTCTAGTCCGCCTGGCTAGCTACCACCATCTTATCTAATTCTGTTGCCATAACAACAATGTTAACACCATGGTTGTGTTCCGGCAGTTAGAGGTAACATAGCCAGTTCCTCTGTGGTTGAGGATTTTGGGTGAAGCTCACTTCCACCCTTCGCCTGATCATCACTTACCATCAGATGAGATGCAGGCCAAGAGCTTCCCCGTTGAGAGTAAAAAAGAAGAAATAATCACTGAAAAGTTTGGTGGCAAATTGAGAAAAAAGTGAAGATGATTTTTTAAGATACTATAAATAAATCTTGGGAACTTACACCTACGTAAGCATTATTTTGCGATTGATATAAGCATAATAATGTACCTGTAGACGTTTTTATAATGTTCTAAGATGTTTATAAACTTAAACCTCTATATAAAACCTATATTTATGATACTTACTCTTTAATATTCGTTAAAATTATATCTCAATTTATCTTCAGTCTTTAAGCCTTGTTTAGTCATAGTCATTATTCTTAACAAGATTATGTGGTACTTAATATTATAACAGTTTTTGTAGCTTTTCCGCTCATATCTCTTTAATACACTTTTAATTTAAGAGCCCATTCTGCCTACCCCACAAAATTATAATAATTATTTCCACAAGCACTCGACAATTAATTCCCTTTACTACTCTTACACGTTAACTCATAAAACTGTGTGTGTCTTGTAGTATTTTTTATTTTCCATTAAAAATTCGTCCCGCGTCGCGTCCACCTGCGCGGAGGCAACAATCAATATCTTAATTATATCCATTTTTATAGCTTTAACTCTTAATATTGCAAATAATTGTGCGACTTTTTGAGTTATCACTCTTTTGGAAGTTCGCGCACAACTGAATAATAAAATTGACGGGCGTGTTTTATTTTTGAAATGAAAACTTCTTTAGCGGCGGAGTGCACTTTTTTTGGGATGGGTAAAAAATTTTAAACTCGCGTCAGGCGTCAGGCGTCAGGACACGTGACCTGATTGAAAATTCGTAAGACGGAGGGAGAGTAGAAGTTGTTGACAGCGCACCCTGTTTTATTTTTTTGGAATTGTTTTAATGGAGCTACAGTTTTCGTTCTTGTATTGACAGCAAGCCACATAAATTCCTGACATTTTCGTTAGATGGCGTTACTTAGTTTTCACTTCCATCGGCAGTCTCCAAAGACTGTCTCACATGTTTTTTTTTTATTCTTGAGGATGCTGTAAAGTCTAGAGATGGCCAGTACTAATAAATTTCGTGACTCCGAAGGTCACCACGAATTTTCAAAGTCCATGTGTGACGTAGTGCGAATAAATGGTGAAACGCTTGGTTTCTATGAAAAGTAACAAAGTCGAGGATCAGCAGCCGCCGCCCGTGAAGTCTCCGAGCTGTGGAGTACTGTGGTCACCAACCTTCGGTGCGTGGCTATTACGGGCAATGGGTAGCTCTATTTTTGACTTCAACTGAATGAAACGTAATTTAAATCTTATTTAAACGCACAATATGCAGCCAAGCATATTATAAGTTGGGGGATTACATCACTGATAAAAATGCTTGGCTTAACGCTGGTCTTGCTCGACAAGGGCGCATAAACTAATTGATTAGCATTTGAAAATACTATTGGAGCTGCGGAAGATTTTATAAACTTTTTTAAAAACAATAATAGTTAACTAATACCACATTATATCTTAGGGATACTTAATTTCCATAACGGAAAAGGAATAATTTGCAATACTTTGACTAACAAAAACACACAATGTCAATAACACATACACATACATACAAAAAATAAAATTAACGTGTCTGTTTGTAATGCCAAATAATAATAACAGCTTTTTATTGAATACATAGTTATGGAACGGTATTAAAACACAAAAAAATAATTCTTAAAACTTTGTCTATTTGTTTGCGGCTAATCTCCGAGAGTCCGTAAA
This sequence comes from Conistra vaccinii, assembly GCA_948150665.1. Taxonomy (NCBI): domain Eukaryota; kingdom Metazoa; phylum Arthropoda; class Insecta; order Lepidoptera; family Noctuidae; genus Conistra; species Conistra vaccinii. The sequence continues at coordinate 16,710,404 of OX411338.1, read as the reverse complement.
GGCTGAACCGATTTTGACGGGAGTTTCACTGGCAGATAGGTGATGTTATAAGGAGTAACTTAAGTTACTTTTATTTTAGAAAAAGAATAAGCGTCCACGCGGGCGAAGCCACATGCAACAGTTAGTTGACAATATAATAAATAAATTATCTACGTAACTAAAGTGGTTATTTTCAATAGAGATAAATTATCGTTCTATAAAATTACGCACTTGGCATAATATTCTAATAATACGTATGCCTCGTTAGGCGTAAACCAATAAAAAAAAATATTTTATTGCTAATTGCCCCATCATTCTGATAAGACAACTATCAGTTACCTCCCATGTAGGAAAAAACAACATTGAATAATTGTTTCCGATGTATTTCAGCATTTATGATCGAAAAAATATACAAACCCTTTACACACTAATGTACTGAAAATGCTACTACTCTAAATCTCCTAGCACCTTCCCCTTTGCCTAGCGTTTTCCCAACTATGTTGGGGTTTGCTTCCAATCTAACCGGATGCAGCTGAATACCAGTATTTTACATGGGGCGACTGCAAGCAAAGCTTAACTTGAACGATCGACCCGTACGGCTGTTATAACTTGCCACAAACCCCTAAAAAAAAGAGTAAAGTCCCAACATAGTAGGGAAAAGGCTAGACAGATGATGATGATTTATTTTAACAGCAGATGAAAATCTTGACCACTAGTAATACGTCATCGCCACATACGAACTACGCATCACACTGACGTCACGCGAAATTCTGCATCGCGCAAGCAGATTTAACCACGCGATCAGCATATATATAACTTCCTGACATCAATAATTGGGCAGTTGCCCACCAAACACGACTCCAGTCTGGTCGGAGGATGCTCCCTTTTCTATAGAGGATGAGTGAACTTTACACCCTGTTCCTCATGCCTCTATACTTCAACATTGTCTTGCTGCCATTGCCCCATGTGACTTGGTGTCTGTGGTGGTGTCTTCTTGTTTTCTTCACTCTTCAGCCGTCACTATCGTTCATTCATTTTTTCTAAGCTTGGGACACAGGCCTCCTCTCTGTGAGAGGGAGTGGGCCATAATCCACCACGCGGGCCCAATGCGCATTGGTAGATGTCACATTTCTTCGAATTTTTGGTTCTGAAACATGCATGCCGGTTTCCTCACGATGTTTTCCTTCACCGTTTTGAGAGCAGTGGTGATGAAATTATTTACACAAAGTAAAGCGCCTACTTGGGTTCGAACGGTCTACGACCTACAACTCGTAAGTCGGGGCCGTCACCACTGGGCCACCACTGCTCTCGCCAGACCATGACCTGGAGAAAAATATAGGCTACTTTTAACCTGGATCACAGATGAATTTGTGGGCAACAGCTAGTCTTTAATATCATCACTCTTACAATCCATTCTATTTTTCGTCTTTTGTCCATCATTTATATTCATTAGTCTTTTAGTTTCCTTAATCATTCTGATTGAGAGCAGTGGTGGCCCGGCCCCAACCTACGAGTTGTAGGTCGTGGGTTCGAACCCAAGCAGGCGCTTTACTTTGTGTAAATAATTTCATCACCACTGCTCTCAAAACGGTGAAGGAAACCTGCATGTCTTAGAACCAAAAAATTCGAAGACATGTGACATCTACCAACCCGCACTGGGCCCGCGTGGTAGATTACATGACAGCCCACTCCCTCTCACAGAGAGGAGGCCTGTGTCCCAGAAGTGGGAACATTAATAGGCTGATGATGATGATGAATCATTCTGAATGAACTCTGGGCTACGGGGATGCGCATGCCCATCCCCATTCTCCATTCTGCTGTAACCAAAGATTATAACTTACAAGCTTAATAATTATAGCATGTTCTCTTTGACCTTTTAAGGGACCATGGTCAATAATCGTCATTTACAGGCTACTATGATATAAAAATTAAAAACGACTTTCTTTGAAAATTATAGCACAATAAAACCTCCGCGGACATCAATCGAAAACCTACAATGAAATGTTTAAAAACTATAAAAAGTCTCTTTAATTTTTATTGCTGGCAATAAAATCATCAATGTTGCTATCTTTAAAGTATAATTATTTAAAAGTGATAAACGCAACATAAAGTTTAAATCGCTAATGACTGTTTGCAGTGAGGTCTTGGGCTAAAAATATACCACCGAACATTTCATGGGGTAGGTTAAAGGTTAAAGGAAATGTTTTTTTATTTCAGAAAAAAACCATTTCAGGAAGAACAATATTATTTTCCAAGTAAAAAATGTAGGTACATTATAGAAAAAAGTGTGTCACTCACTGGTGCCTGTACTAATAAAAAAAAATCTGCCAAGTGCGCTACGGACCACGCTTAATGAAGGGTTCAGTAGTTGGAATAAATTTATCCCAAGAACAACTTAACATTGTATTGAAAAACATTTAAATATGGAATGTATGGAAGATGTTTTTGCAACTGCAAATGTAAATTGGTCGATTATTACTCATTAACTTGTATAACCTACTTAGCTGTGGTAGTTTACCTTTTATTTTTGTTATATACTACTACCGTGAATTTATTCACATAACCAAAACTAACCATTTAGGTGACAGATGGGGATACACTTGACTCTAGCAAAAAGTTGCCCTGTAAACCCCCCTGTATTACCAACGTCATGCGAAAGACGCGGAATGTATCCCTGAATCCAAAAATGGTTCTTACACACTTGAAATAATATTGAACGGCATTTCCAACGACACCCATGGTAACGACAGATTTACGGATAACAGCTGGGACCAATGAGATCATCAGAAGCCTATTATTACCTATACCAAAATACTTATTTATATAATAAATTAAAAGTAAATGAGGTTGCTTTGGGTGATAATTATTAAGCGGAGTATCACGGACAGAATAGGTCTTTATTTGCTTAGAATGTTACATAAAAATAAGTTTAATTAGAAGATAATAAAGATGTAACAATAAAATATAATCCTGAAATCCTGCACAGAATAATAACTAGGGTAGGTATACTTGCATTGATATTTAACAATAATAGTCTTTCAATGTTGTAGTTAATTCCTAATGGCGGTTACTCGTGTTACAAATTGCATATAAAGTATAGCACTTTATTTCAAACAACATTTTATTTAAATTTGACCATCTAATGCTGCTTTTATATGCACATCCTTATAAGATATGTACCAATAAACTTAGCTAATGCCTTCATTATCATTTCCAACTAGATTATTTATATCTACAATTAGAAGTACGCAAAATATTTACGATAATAGATAAATAAATGGTTATAAGGTCATGTAACATTTAAATAGTGAGATAGGGATGAATTAAGTGTATGAATATTTTTTCTGTATTTATTTCAGCTTAACGCCAGTTTTATGGTGTTTTAGTTTATTCAAATGTAGATGGTATATTTCGCGAAAAGACACTTATATGAGAGTAAATGTAGTGTTCTACCTCGAAGCTTTTTGTTTATTTTTTTATCCTTAACGGTGAAACTTTTTTGGCCTGCATCTCACCTGATGGTAAGTGATGATCAGGCCGAAGGTGAAAGTGAGCTTCATCCGAAATCCTCAACCACAGAGGAACTGGCCATCTTACCTATAACTGCCCAAACACAACAATGCTGTTAACATTGTTGCTATCGCGACAGACTTAGATAAGGTGATGGTAGCTAGCCAGGCAGACTTAGAACAAGCCCTACGATCAGCCAAACCGAATTGAGTGATTGTGGATTGAACAAAATGTTGGAGACGACGAACGAACGAACGATCTATCCATTTACGAACTATCCAGAGTGCTCTGTAGTCGCATTTAAATATCGCCGCTCCTGGAGCCGGCCTTCTGGAGCATACCTTTTCCCAACTATGTTGGAGTCGGCGTCCAGTCTAACCAGATGCACCTGAATACCAGTATTTTCCATGGAGCGACTGCCTATATTACCTTCACAACCCAGTTAGGAGCCTTTTGTTCTAGTAACAGGACATTCTGCTTTTATTTTACTTTGTTCCGAATTTTTTATTGTATTTTTTTTATTTATATTTCTATGAGTGTGTTTTAGTTTAATTTTTGATCGCCTGTGCGAATCTTAATAAATAGGTACTTTTTCTTTCTTTCTTTAAGTTACTGGGTAATTATACGACACCCCTTGGTAAGACTGGTTGTCAGGTTTTTGGGGTTCTGACTACCCATAATGACTGTCAAAGATTTACGGATGACAGCCATGATCAATGAGATTCTAATCTCATTTTCTTTTATATAAATGTAATTATTAATAAATATTGACCGATAACTTGTATGTGTGGTGCAAACTGTTAGTAAAAGTCCTGTTACTAGAACAAAAGGCTCCTAGCCTTTTGTTCTAGTAACAGGACATTCTGCTTTTATTTTACTTTGTTCCGAATTTTTCATTGTTTTTTTTAAATTTATATTTCTATGAGTGTGTTTTAGTTTAATTTTTGATCGTCTGTACGAATCTTAATAAATAGGTACTTTTTCTTTCTTTCTTTAAGTTACTGGGTAATTATACGACACCCCTTGGTAAGACTGGTTGTCAGGTTTTTGGGGTTCTGACTACCCATAATGACTGTCAAAGATTTACGGATGACAGCCATGATCAATGAGATTCTAATCTCATTTTCTTTTATATAAATGTAATTATTAATAAATATTGACCGATAACTTGTATGTGTGGTGCAAACTGTTAGTAAAAGTTGGTATTTAACAAATAAATAAATCATCAGATGTAGGCACAGATGCTTTTTTTTTTTTAAACCTTGGTTTTTTATTTGGTGTTAGGGTATAGATAGGTAATAATAGGTTATTACCTATCTATACCCTAACACCAAATAAAAAACCAAGAAAGAGCGCTGCGAACAATACAGTGAAGCATGCCAAAACCGCTCTGTGCATGTGAGCGTGTATGCAATAAATACTTTTTTTTTCTTTCTTTCAATTACTGGGTAATTATACCTACGATACGCCTTGGTAAGACTGGTTGTCGGGCTTTCGGGGTTCTAGACTACCCATAATGACTGTCAAAATCAAATTCATGGCAATGACAGGAGGGGTCTCGCTCTGCAATTTATGGATGGTCACCCATCCGCAAACCGACCGCGGCAATTCTAGCTTAACTTCATCATTTAGCCACGAGCCCCTCTCTACGACCACGATCTAATAAAATATCTACAAAGTAATGTCTATTACCTACGATTCCCTTAACCATTATTTTTCCATTACTAAAGCTGTTTTTGCAATGAATACGCGAAGTAAACGATAAAATGGTATTTGCTTATGTTAATGTTGTAATTACTGTTTGTTAATTATCATGTTAGTTTTATATGGACGTTGTACAAGACAAATAGATGATGTGAGGTCTAAAGAACTTAAGCGTTCATTCTTAAAGTTGGCAACGTCGCAAATAGCTGTCAAATATTAACCTGTTTTGATTATTTTGGGAATATTACTGTATTACATTTTAGTTCACTAATATTTATATAATTTTAAAATTTCATATTTAAATAGAACTCTTCGTGTGCGAGTCCGACTCGCACTTGACCGATTTTTTATATACTACTAGCTGCCCGCCCTGGCTTCGTACGGGTAAGCACTTATCTACGGCGCACCTACCTACCCTAACTACCTACCTACCTACATACATACATACCTACCTACCTACTTACCTATGCCTACCTACATACATACATACCTACCTACCTACCTACCAACCTACCTACCTACCTACCTACTTACCTAATTTACCGACATACATACCTACCTACTTGCATACCTACCTACCTAACCTACCTTCACCTACCTATCCTATGAACCGTCTCCTTACTATAACAAACACAACAAAAAAAGATTTAGCGAAATTGTTCCAGCCGTTTACGCGAGATGCCGTGACCAAGGAAATAGGGATTCATTTTTATATATAGAAGATAGATAGATAAGAGCGTTTATTCTGAAAGCTGGCAACGTGGCAAATAGATGTCAAATATTTCGCTGTTTTGATTAATTTGGCAATATTGCTGTAGGTATGGAAATATAGACATTACTTTGTAGATATTTTATTAGATCTTGGTGGTTGGGAGGGGCTCGTGGCTAAATGATGAAGTTAAGCTACGATTGCCGCGGTCGGGTACGATAAAAAATTATAAAAAATAAAAAAAATAAAAAAATCTTTTATTGATACGGATAACCTTTGTTACAAAAGTACTTAACGATTAGGTTACAAGTTCAGAAATATAAAGGTAGCTTAAATAATGGAAACCCTGCCTCCTAAACTAGGGGAAACCTGTGACTTAGGAGTCAGTGTTCTACTGTTACTTCGAATATTCCAATAAACCTTTCTGTGTGTGTGTAGATGAAGAACCTAATTACAAATTTTCCTATAAATAAGTGAGCTTACCACGTAAAGCTGGCGACTAGCGAAGGTCGTTTTATGAGATACTGATGCGCATGTAGTTTTGGCTTTACGTTTGGTAGGATCTGGTAGAGGGGTCTGCCTATGGGCCCGGAGCGTAGCTTGGAGCACAAAGAGCTGCCTCACAGTAAGTACCCTACATTCCGCATATAACTCGGTAGTGGGGAACCTATACGGTCTGCCAAGCATCACCTTAAGTACAGCTCTCTGTGCTCGTTCCAACCCAAGCAACCTTGTTTTATAAGTGCCACCCCACATCGGGATGCAATAGTTGATAACGGACTCGCAAAGTGCAAGATACACCATTTTTTGTGTTTTTGGATCAGCGCATTGGCGTAGTGACTTAAAAATGTAAATTAATTTTCTGACTTTTGAAATTAAACTGTCAACTTGAGTGTACCACTTTAGTCCGTCATCAATCATTACACCCAGGTATTTGGTGCAGGTAACACGGGACAACTTTGCACATGAGCACGTAGAAGAGTTGATACATGTATGTGCCGTTATGGTAAATTCCGATGGGGCTTTGGTCCTGTGACTAATAGAAAAGGGAATATAGTTAGTTTTAGCCAAATTTAGGGAAAGTAGATTATTTTGCAGCCACCCAACAACCATTTCGTAACGATTCCTCCGCATGGAATTTCACATCAGTCCATGTATCCCCATAAACAACAATTGCTGTGTCGTCGGCGTATGTGAAGATCTTGGAGTTCCCCAGAGGCAGTGTGCAAAGGTTTATATAGACTAGGAACAATGTAGGGCTAACTACACAGCCTTGCGGAACTCCGTATGTGGTGATTTCTTCATCACTGACGCACGTGTCAATTTTGACACAGAGTTTCCTGTTCTGGAGGTAGCTTTTGAAGAGACTGTGCGTTTTGCCGCGAATACCTATGTCCTCCAGCTTTGAAAGGAGGGTGGGAACAGAGACTGTGTCAAAGGCTTTTGTTAAGTCCAAGAATATAGTAAGGCATTTTCTATGGTCATCTAGCTTCCTTGCGACAAATTCTGTTAAGTCGGTAACTGCATCTTCTGTTGAGACGCCTTTCTTAAAGCCGTACTGGTTGCACGCTATAACGTCGTGTTTATTTAGAAAATTTAGTAGACGACTATTTATCAGCCTTTCCATTACCTTAGAAATCGCAGGGAGGACTGAGATCGGTCTATAATTGTTCACACAGTCCCTGCTCCCGCTCTTGTGAATTGGGTGGACCAGAGCTTTTTTGAAAGGTTCTGGAAAAAGTCCTTTATCTATTGATTTATTTATAATATGCGTAATTAAGGGTACAAGAGCTTTTCTAGATAATTTGAGAAGAAGAGATGATATTCCGTCCCAACCAGTGGCACTATCGTGTCTTAGGTTCATAATGGTGGACTCAACCTCAGCATTGTCAACCTCAAGAATGAAAAAAGAGTTCGGAGGAGACATTTTGGATGGAGTAAGTGGCTGTGAGGTGGGTGTTATTTTGGACGCTAGGTCTTTGCCTATATTAGCAAAAAACTTACATACGTGATTAACTGCAGTATTCGGGTCTGGATGGGTTTGTAAAAATTCTAGAGGAGGTGTACATATCTTTTTAGTGTTTGTAATCTCTTTTATTTTATTCCACAGAGTTTTAGGGTTATTTTAGCTTTTTCCAGTTCAAATCTTTCGTGTGCCGTTTTGAGTTTTCTAAGAAGACTATTACAAAAATTCCTGTAACGTCTATTTGAGATTTGTAAGATATCATTGTAGGGTTTTATCAACATTTATTTTATCAACAATATACACTAGATATTGTTGATAAAATGCAATAATTAATAAAATATCGTAACACCGAATATTTATTTTAGGGTTATTCCACTAATCCCCATTGAGAATCCCCATCAATGGGGATTAATAAACTTTTTGTCCACAATTCCCCATCAATGGGGATTCTCAATGGGGATTAGTGGAATAACCCTTATTTTACACCTAAAACGGTTACAGCATCAAATTCAGTGTTATGATGGGTTTTTCCACTAATCCTCATTGAGAATCCCCATTGATGGGGATTTATGAACTTTTTTGTCCATAAATCCCCATCAATGGGGATTTATGGACACAAATCCCCATCGGTTTAAAAATAAAATACAAACAACATAATTATTATGTAAGAATCACGAAGTTTTTATTTCATAAGGAGGTAAGCGGCTGTGCTACGGAAAAACAAAGCAACTAACGTATTTTTCAAAATCAGTTTTTTTACATATTTGGAACATTTTGCCTATAACGGACACTGCTACATTCACAGAATCATCGAAAAGGCTTTATTTTTCGAGATAAAAGTTTGTAAAATAAAGTAACTGCAGGTACTTGTCTAACATATCTACGGTAAAACAAAGTAAACCACAATGTCTAAGCAAAAACAAAGTAATTGCACGTCGATTACATTGTTTTTACGTTGTGAAATGATTTAATTGGCTTTTCATTTGATTTATATTTCTTTTTAAGCCCCTTTATCTAGCTATAAGAAAATCAAACAACTTTACTTTGTTTTTGAATTGTTAAAAATGGCCAAAATGGCAAATTTGTTAACGTAAAAATAAAGCAAGTAAAATGACAAATGTAAAACAAAGCAACTGATTAACAGTTGCTTTGTTTCTTTATTGTAAATCAATTCAAGCTATTACTATATCCCATTTACTTGGTTTTTAATATGCTGTCGTTTATTTCAAAATTTTAAATGTCTAAATTATTTGACATTACTCGGTTTTAACACATTTCTGAACGCACCTTTCAAATGTCACTTTTCCCGCAATTAAACTTATTGTCAGTTACAACTTTGTGTCGATAAGTTTGCCGAGGCTGTGATTCTTGTGTGTTTTGTTTGGAAAACGTTTAAAATGCAAAATAGCCGCAGTTTACGTTCGAGAACTATGGTGCAGTTAGCACAAATGTAAGTCCAAATGTCAAATTATTTGTATTGTGTGTTTACATTTCGTAAATACCTATTTACGAGATATATCGTAGGCATACATGAAGTAGTACCTATTTTTCTGTTTTGATTTGGTTGTGAAGAAATACTAATCAATTTGTGTTATTTGTATTACCAATAAGGGCGTTTGTGCACTACACAGAATTTTACCGTCCGGCAGTCAGATTTACATCAACTTTCATTTAAAATTCATTGAATTTCATTGACAATTGTAAGAAATCGAACTGCCGGACGGTAAAATTCCTTGTAGTGCACAAACGCCCTAAGGGTATGATTTCTTTTAGGACCTCCGAATCACCTAAGAATCTCCGGGAAGAGACCAATACTGTTGAGGCCATACCTGACGATAACCTTACGTCGCATCACACAATTATTGCTCAACCATCTACTTCAAAAAACTGTTTCTCGTCCCACTCAGACCACCAGAATGATTCTGAAGTTTCCCCACAAATATTGTAAGTAACCTATTGTCATTCTAGTAATGAAATATAGCTAAAAAGTTTATTGAATATTAAAGATTTTATTATGAAGAACTGTCATATTGTACTACTATTATTATGAACGAAAAGAGCGGTTATCTTGTTATTTATTCATTATGTTAGTAATTTTTAATCATAATATTTTTTTTTCAGAGACTTGATTACACCAGAAGATATAGGTATTGACACAGGAAAAAAGGTATAAAATCTATTATTTTAAAGAATATACAGGGTGTTTGGCAGAACGTTGAACATACGAAAATGGTGGATAGGCAGGGTCATCTGCTACTTACTCAGCCTTATTTGGACCTGGCCCCCTGGATATTTAAAAAAAATATTTTTTGCTTTCTTCTAGTTTCACCACTTTCTTAACATTAAAGTGATTTTTTTTTTTGAAAATAGGTAAAACAGGCAATATTTTTTTTAATCTTTAATGTTGGCAGATTCTTATAAAATTATTGCTTTATTCACATGTTAGCTAGAAAAAAAGTTATGAGTCTTCAAACTTACAGAAAAATGTAAAAATATTGAAATCTTAATTTCAACATGCATTAAAAAAAAACAAAAAATGATTGAGGAGTTCCAATTCTAGCAAAACATCCCTAGTGTGTGACCTTTCTAATGGTATGTAATTTGCTTGTATAAAAAAAAAGCTTAAAATGTTATTTCATATTTTTTACATCTTTCTGTAAGTTTGAGGACTCATAACTTTTTTTCTAGCTAACATTTGAATAAAGCAACAATTATATAAGAATCTGCCAACATTAAAGATTAAAAAAAAACAAAAATATTGTTTGTTTTACCCATTTTTAATAAAAATTACACTTTAAAGTTAAAAAAGAAACTAGAAAAGCAAAAAAAAATATCCAGGGGGCCAGGGTCAAATAAATTAGGGCTGAGTAAGTAGCAGATGACCCCACCTATCCACCATTTTCGTATGTTCAACGTTCTGCCTAACAACCTGTATATTCTTTAAAATAATAGATTTTATACCTTTTTTCCTGTGTCAATACCTATATCTTCTGGTGTAATCAAGCCTCTGAAAAAAATTTATTATGATTAAAAATTACTAACATAATGAATAACAAGATAACCGCTCTTTTCGTTCATAATAATAGTAGTACAATATGACAGTTCTTAATAATAAAATCTATAATATTCAATAACCTTTTTAGCTATATTTCATTACTAGAATGACTATACGTTACTTACAATATTTGTGGGGAAACTTCAGAATCATTCTGGTGGTCACAATTGATGATGACAAATGATTACAACTTATTCCTATGATTTTTGAATTTATTTTAGGTAACCGTTATACATATACATGCCCTATTCCTTGAGTGACACTTAATATCTTAATAAATCCTAAGATGAACTACTTTTTACAATTCTTACAAATTATGTGATTCATAAAAAGCAAAAGCCTACAAATCTTATAGTAGACATATTCATTTTTAAATGGCTTTATTGTCTTTGTTAAAAACAATTAAATGTATTTGCTTTGTTATTAAAACTAAAACTTAACTTGTCCATCTCTTTTTAAATTATTTAAAAAACAAAGTGACTGTAGTTACTTTCTTACTGAATTGTTCTTTTTATTTAATATTAATTTTATGTCTATAGAAAAATATTTTTTTCAATTTAAAGGAAAGTTACCAAAAATTACTCAAAAAATTGCTTTGAAACAGATAGAACTAATTATTTTACAAATTAAGAAATAACAAAAGTACTGAAGTTGTCGTCAGTACGTTTTAAATTTGTGATTTTCGGTTTTTTGCTCCTCCTGATAATTTTGCTTGACTGCAATTACTTTGTTTTTCCGTAGCGCAGCCGTAAGGACTCATTGATTACTTTTATAATAAAAAAAAAAAAGTTATGGCTGAATTAATAGCCTAAGTATAAAATATTTCATAACATTATTACAGTCTCAACTTTACAAAATTATAATCTTTAGCGATCAACTTTTAAATTATTATATTATTATGGTTACTTTATGATTAATTATTTTAGAACTTTTGTTTAATTGAGTCTTTACCTAAGTCTAGTGGTGCCGCATTTATGAAAAAAAAAATCTTGTGAATAAAGATGCTTATTACCCCATATACTTTAATAATTATAGGATCACTTCGTTGTCAGTCAGTCTGTCAAGACCCTTTTCCTCAGGAACGCGTGAGATATCAAATTGAAATTAATATCAAATACCTAGGTCTATAATTCCTTGGAGCTCTTAAAAATCAAGCTTCTAACCCAATGCAATAAAAAACTACAGCCATTTTTGTGACATATTTTGATACTCGCAATTAAATCTAAACCTACTGGGACCTTTCCGCTGTCCTAGAATCATGAAAATTTTCAGGAAGCAAAGTCTATATTTTTTTATATGGGAGAAAATGTTTTTCAACTACATTGTTAAGTTTGTTTTTGGGATACATTTATCGCAACTACGGAACCCTTTATTATGCATGGTCCAGCACGCAATTGGCCGTTTAAAAATATATAAAAGGTGCACCACTAGACCTAGGGAAAGACTCAACTAAACAAAAGGTAAAAACGGTTCTAAAACAATTGATCACAAACTTACCATTCAGTAATTTCAAAGTTGATCTCTAAAATATTATATTTTGTAGTAAAGTTTAGACTGTATGATGAGTTATGACCTGCCAGAAATGTAATTTTTATTAGCCATTACTTTATTTTTTTGTTTGAAAATATTAATTAATGAGTCCTTACCTCCGTAAGAAATAAAGATCTCGTGATTCCTATACAATATGTTGTTAATCTTGTATAATATGTTGCTTGTATTTTATTTTTAATTTGTTGCGCGACGCGACACTAACAATACAAAACTTCACGGCATAACAATAACCGGTGTCGCGTCGCGCGACAAATCGCGCTGGTCTGAAAACAGCTTTAACTTAGCAGGTTTTAGGAACCATTAATTTAATATTATATTCATTGTTTTAATAATTATTTCGACTAGGTTTTATGTGGATGGTATTTACGTCAATATTATAAGTACATAAATATCACGATTGCTTAAGATCGGTTCCATAAACTAAAATAAACGTAATATATTTCTAGTTTCTTAAAAAAAAAAAATACCCGCTTGATTTATAACGAACATAAAAATGTAATAAATAACAATTTTAGAAGGCAACACGTTACTATTTATCTAGTAAAGAAAACAAAACATACAAAGGTAACTATATATTACGACTAGCGACTATGTGGCATTTAAAAACGATCGTACTACAGTATATAAATATCAGATATTGATCTTAAAATTCGAATAAAACACATAAATTGAAATAGCTTCACAGGCACAATAATAAAAATATGATGGAATTATACAATGTGTTATGGGTTATGTATGAAGAAAATGTTTATATTTGGCTTACGTTAGCCCATCAAAATGCACTGCCTCTTAAGATATAGGTTATGTTATTTTAAGAGGCAGGGCTCACAATATCTATATAATAATAATAATATATTTTATATAATAATAATAGGGTAAACTCACCAGTAACTGGCCACTTAAGCACATCGCCAAGTTCATGTCATTGTTATGACCAAATGTGTCAAGAAATTAATATTCTTAAATTACCTATGGTTAAAGTGTGTATACGTTTATCGATATTGATGGGTAAAAAAATCAATTAAACAAAATTATGTAGAAACATTTTAACCGAATGAAAAAGTAGTTATTTTTAATAGTAACTGGCCATCAAATTTAGAAATTAGCCACCATAACACTAATAATTGGCCATGTTATAATAATCATCAAAAACAATATTAAAATATAGGATAAAGTCCTTAAATTAGAAGTACAAATATTTAAAAAACTTAATAAGGCAAATTCTGACAATATTGTACAAGATTCGCTACAAAAAATCAACATCTTAGCTTATATTTCCAAACAATTTTCTAGACTCATCTTGACTATTCATCTTGTCTTATTCTTTGTATTTTTAATCCTCCTCCTATAATCATTCTTCTGCCATTATCCCAATTTATTTGTAGACGGCGTAACATGTCCGTTTCTTCCACACTTCTCTGTTAGTCGTCATCGCGGTAGTCACCTCCTTTCTAGCCATGTCATCTTTGCCACAGCCCATCCATCGGTTCTTTGGTCGGCCCTTACTCTTATAGCCATCGAAATTCATACTCTCAACTATCCTCACGACATTTTCCTCATTCTTCTTTATTCTTTATCTTGTATTAAACTTTGAGTTAGGATTTCGTATTTTTAATTGGATACTACTTCAATCAATCAATCAACTCAGCCTATCGCAGTCCACTGCAGGACATAGGTCTCGCCCAGGCTGCGCCACAACACCCCGTCTTCCGCCTTCCGCATACAGTCCGTCCCAGTCAACATTTTAAGTTCACCGGTCCATCTAGCTGTGGGGCGTCCCAGACCCACACTACGCTAGCCGATATGCGGTCTGCACTCTAGGACTCGTCTGCTCCACCGGTCATCGGTCCTTTGACAAACATGGCCAGCCCACTGCCACTTCAGCTTGCTTACTCTGCAGGCTATATCGATAACTCCGGTTCTTTTCCGGATAGCTTCGTTTCTGATCTTGTTTTTCAAAGAATCTCCGAGCATAGCCCGCTCCATAGCGCGCTGAGCGATCTACACTACTTCTGGGAACGCAATTTTTTTTTCCTGCTTGACGAATCGATCCTTCAACGTTTTCAATAAATTTTATAGTCTTTTCTATTGCTTCTGCCGTATTTTTAAGGACATTTTGGAAAATCTGTGTAATAAAAAATATTCCGTCAGTAACTGGCCATACAATTGGCCACCCATGCCAGTTACTGATAAATGTGTATATTTTTATTTGATATTTTTTTAGGAGATAGTATACCTTATGCAACTACTAAATACGTCTCATTTTTGATAAAATTCGAAGATTAGTTTATAATCTAGTAACTGGCATGGGTGGCCAATAATTGAAAATAATAAAAAATGTCGATCAATTAATAGCCACCCGCCTAATGTTGATTTAGAATAGATACTGACAAAATAGAACTTTTAAAAAGGATCACTTACCATCTATACAACACACTAAACACAATCGACTGACGTTTACTACACAAAATACCACAAAATTAATTTTTTACATCAAGCGTTACGTTAAGATTTTTGTAAAGACTTACCGTTCATATGAGCGAACATACCGTGCATGCACGCCGACTGTCACAAAATGATCGATATTTTTGGCAATAGTGTCCTTATTGGAAAATAAAATTACTTTACTTAAAGCTACTTGAGTAGGCAATACCGAAAACAAATAATAGTTGGCGTACTGTGAGCGTAATTCTTAATTTATGCAGTTGAAGTGTATAGTGGCCAATTATTGAAAGCGGCTAGTTACTCCTCGGTTTACCCTATATTTATTGAATAAAAACGTTACAAAAAGTGTACACTTAGTCAACAGTAGAATTTCCCAAATAATAATGATCGTGCCTAAAAAATAAGATAAACTAAAACTAAAATATGTTAGAACAGATGCAAGTAATGATGGTTCGGAATTACAATGTTAGGTAGCGACCCGCCCGAACTAGGTTAATTCAAATCTGTATTCAGACTTCTGCAGCGTAGTTAGCATCTTGTTAAACACTGTATAATAATGTATGTTTCTTTGTGACAATAAACTATTATTTATATTATTTTAAAATATAATTATTAAAGGCCCACACTCCAATTGTGTAACTAACTTTAAATCACAATCCGAAACATTTTGAAGGAAATATCTAATCCATTTCTTCATGCTCGTGGCGTAACAACAGGAGGAGGAGGTTAGATAGGCAGTCGCTCCACGTAAAATACTGGTATTCAGCTGCATCCGGTTAGACTGGAAGCCGACCCCAACATAGTTGGGAAAGGGCGAGGCAAATTGTTTTTTTGCTTCATGGTGTTTGAAAACTGGAAGTGGCCGAAATCGGCAGTTATAACCAATTTATTTGTCAGTATTCACTGCACTGCTATTTTTATTAGTAAAACCGTTGTTCATCAGAATACATACGTTTAAACTTATGATTAAGTCGTTGAGAAGATGAATACAATTAAGTCCATTTTTGGCGCAAATATGACATGTTTTAACTTTATAAACCTTTTATGAAGTGACGGCTACTCAGCTATCCAATACGGTGTAATATTATTGTCGTTTTAAATTCAATTACAAACATAAAGGGTATCAATTACAAACGACGCCGGATCGCGAGTAATATCCGCCACGCCTGCTATTATAGCCTGGGGCTTAAAACAAAGGTGTACTTTGTCAAAGCTACAGTTTTCCTTAGCCGTAAAGTGCATTCAATTAAAAACTACAATTATGTGTATTTTCGCGTGATTAAAAAGTTGGGTGCAACTAAATGAATGGCGCCGGACGCAACTTCATAATTTTTTAAAGGTAATTTTATGATTTATGTTTATTTTTACTACAGGGAAACTTGATCACTGTGGTTTTTTTTTCGGCAAGACCTATAATTTTTGTTTAATTTCAACCACTGTCTCATTATAACAAAATTCTCCTTGGCTAAAAGGAGAAGATTGACGAAACAATTAAGAGAGAGAGTTTGGGGTTCACCGGCAAATAATATTTTGTAACATAGCTATAGGTAATATTTTAAGCTACTCATGTTGTCTCAACTTGGTGCTACCTGGACAATAAATTATTTCTATTTCTAATTTTTCACCCGGATATAATTTTGTGAATCTTATTTAAAAAATGTTTTTGTGACTTTTTGAGGCGTTTCTTAACCAAGATAAGATACCTCTATCTGTTATGATTTTGATGTACTACAAGGAAACTCAGTTTAGCTTTTGATTTATGGTTTTCATTTAATTTAATAAATTACTCATAATGGGACCCTTCCGTGCTTCGGAAAGCAATTTCAACTGTTGGTCCCGGTCATTTGTAGGTCTTTGACAGTCGTTACAGGTAGACAGAAGCCCGAAACTCTGACAACCAGTCTTTCCAAGGGGTATCGTATTACCCAGTGACGTTCGCTCCCTGTAAAATACTGGTTCCGCTGCATCCGGTTAGACAGAATGCCGACCCCAACATAGTAGGCAAAACGCTAGGCAGATGATAATGATGAAATTAATCATTTTCTCAATTCATTATTATTTTCCATTCCTCAATTCTGTCGTTTCGAAATTCGGCATAACGTATGCTAAGCATATTTCTCACCCGCCATGACAGTATAGTCTATGTTAATAACCTTTAACTGGTCTAACCTTTCTGTCTCCACATAAATTCTTCCTCACATTGAAGAATCGTGTCTGATATGACGCTGATCGTCATCTACAGTTAATTACGAACGGAAATAAGCAGTTAGTGAGGCTGTAATAAAGGTGCTTAATTGTTAATTGTAAGCACAAACTTGACAGCTATGGGAGTTCGACTTGTCGGTACTTTTAACCAACTTCAAAAAGGAGGAGGTTCGACTTTTATCTTTTTTTTTTGTATGTTTATTACGCGATTACTGCGCCAATTATGAATTAATTTGATGATTCTTTTTTGTTTGGTAGGTCATACTTCAGAGGTGGTTAACCTTGCTTGGATAGTTTTTGAGATAGCTTCATTATTATGTATTTTTCCCACTTAGCCTATGTGGATCATAATGATGATAAAGTCCGGTCACTGTTATATACAGGCAGGCAGGTATTCAAATTTGTGTGGTGTAGGTACTACAACAAAAAAAAAGAAAATTATTCAAAAAACAAAAAAACCCGACTGCAAAAACACGTAACTGAAAAGAGAAAAACAAGCATTATAATCTATAGAATTTTGGTATCGCAGGCGGGGACAATAATAATTATAACAATAATAACCGGAACCCCACCGCCGTATCTCTACGTTGACGTCGTGGTGGGGCTTGCGCGCTCCAAACTCTAGGTCTGTGCCGGTAGAGTTTACTTTGCCGGAACGGGTCTAGGATAAGGAGCCAGACCAAGAGAGATACAGAAAACCGCAGGGCAGCATGTGGCGAGCTGTTGGGCAGTAGCGACCCCACGGACCCTATCTCCCGGGAGAAATCTTGTTCCTCATCTCTGGCTTGCCTTTATTGGCCGGCTGGAGTGAACACTGACGAGGAACAGACCTCCCACCTCATTCTTGCCTTAATTGGCCGGCTTGAGTGGAGATTCGCAAGAGCAAACGTGCTCGGAGGAAGGAAGTATTCCAGTAAGATGCTGGTAGGGATCTTGATCGTACTTCCGGGATTGTCCTGATAGCCGTGGAATACCGCTCCACTCCTCATAAGCACCTCAGGACATGTTGCCCCCTTGTCGCTACGACACTTTGTGCTAGCGACCGTTTTCGGGGGCCCATTATTGAGTGTGCAAGTCACCCCCTGCCATTTTACCTGTGTTTGTTATATAAAATATTGGTCAGGCAGGGGCCATAGTCTTTCCATAGTTCTAAATAACCAGTTCACTTAGCCATTCAAACCCATAAACCAACATCTTTGTTTTCATATCCTGCAATAGTCCTGCACTAACCGGGGGTTGTCCTTGGGTGCACTAGCATAGTGCGAACAGGGATAATCGTCGGTTAGTGCCTCGTTTCATTAAACATGTCTAACGGGCCTCTGTGAGTTGGCTTCGGCCCCTCTTACGCCTTCCAAAGGTCCGGGACCCTAGGGTCCCGAGAAATGTCAAAGACGTAAAATAATAATAACCGGAAATATGGTGTAACTTTTGTTTGTCCCCGCCTGCGATATCAAAATTCTATAGATTATAATGCTTGTTTTTCTCTTTTCAGTTACGTGTTTTTGCAGTCGGGTTTTTTTGTTTTTTGAATAATTTTCTTTATTTCAAGTTTTTTAGTTTTATTAATATATCTTAATTTGGAATTGACTCATTAGCAGTTTTTATTTGATACCAATATTGTTGTAATTTATTTAAAAAAAAACCTTCCCCTCCCTTTATTTTGTATTTGCAGATGCAATACATAAATATTTTATAGCCTATGTCACTTCTACGATTAAGACGAATCTAACGACACCTCATATGTTAAAATTCATCAAGCCGTTTAGGCTACAGAGCGTGCCAAAGAAATAGACATACATACATACATACTCTCGAAAAACATTACCCTCCTTCTGGGGCAGTCGGGTAAAAAACAACCGGCTTCCAAAAAAGACACTACAAAGTCAAAAATTACTTTAATTTCGGAAGTCGCTGGCAAAAAACGAAATTTCAAAACCAAATACACTGACTTCCGAAATGAAAGTTATTTTTGACTTTGTAGTCTTTTTTTGATGCTATCTCTTTGAATACATGATGGCAATAAGGCGCAGATACTCCAATCTTATTGGGACTCATATGTTCGAGCCCTTTGGGGTTGAAACACTAGGGCCCCATGGGGTCCGAGTCATCATCATCAGCCTATTAATGTTCCCACTGCTGGGATACTCTGTGAGAGGGAGTGAGCCGTAATCCACCACGCAGGCCCAGTGCGGGTTGGTAAAAGTCACATGTCTTCGAATTTTTTGGTTCTAAGACATGCCGGTTTCCTCACGATGTTTTCCTTCACCGTTTTGAGAGCAGTGGTGATGAAATTACACAAAGTAAAGCGCCTACTTGGGTTCGAACCCACGACGTACAACTCGTAAGTCGGGGCCGTTACCACTGGGCCACCACTGCTCTCTCTGGGGTCCGAGTAGCCACTTAGTTTTTGAGACATCGCCGAGTGTTTGCTCGACTCTTCACGTGACCAGAGGGCTGGCCTATTTTTTGGCCAAAGAATCAGCATTGCCATACAACGTGGCAATGCTGCCAGCCTTTTGGGCACTTTTCCTGTTGACAGCGATGCAGACGAATTTTTTGATGCCCTATGAGTATTTCCAGGAAAATGTCGTGAGGAAAGTTTTGAGTATGAATTTCGATGGCTATAAGAGTAGGGGAAGACCAAAGAAACGATGGATGGACTGTGTGAAAGAGGATATGACTAGAAAGGGAGTGACTACCGAGATGACGACTAATAGAGAAGTATGGCAGAAAGGGACATGTTGCGCCGACCACTAATAAATTGGAATAAAGGCAGGATAATGATGATGATGATGAGTATTTCCCCTCATGTATACATAATATTATCATCATCATCAGCCTATTAATGTTCCCACTGCTGGGACACAGGCCTCCTCTCTGTGAGAGGGAGTGGGCCGTAATCTACCACGCGGTCCCAGTGCGGGGTGGTAGATGTCGCATGTCTTCGAATTTTTGGTTCTAAGACATGCCGGTTTCCTCACGATGTTTTCCTTCACCGTTTTTGAGAGCATTGGTGATGAAATTATTTACACAAAGTAAAGCGCCTGCTTGGGTTCGAACCCACGACCTACAACTCGTAAGTCGGGGCCGTTACCACTGGGCCACCACTGCTCCCCTAATAACATAATATTATAAAGGGGTAAAATTTGTTTGTTTGTGAGTTTGTATGTAGGGGTAAATCTCCGGAACTACCAGTCGGATTACAAAAATTCTTTTTGCATTGAATAGCTCAATTCTTGAGAAAGGTTTTAACCTTGCGGACGAAGTCGCGGGCAGAAGCTAGTTTTACTTACGCTAGGCTTCGCGAAAACATTAGCATTGGCCTCGCAAAGATCTTTCATAGTGCAGATGTTATTACAAATTATCATTATCCAATAAAATTCTATCAGATTTTTAATTAAAAACAAACCCTCGCGTGACACTTCGCACATTGACGCACTTCCTTTATTGCCACCAACTAAAGTTGTATCCGTCAAGAAATATAACTAAGTATAACATTAAAAATAAGTTACAAGTACAAGTCCTCATAAAATCACCTGCCGTTAATAATGACATACAGATGTCCTTTATTAATTAAATAAGAGATAATCCTAGTGTCATGGCGCGTTTGATAAAATAATCCTACTGGGAATTACGAGTAAGAATAACGAATTATAAGACGAAGTTGTTGGCGAATGATGTAATTAAGACTGTTTGTTTGTTAGCTTCTTTAAAATAAAATGAGCTTGTAAAGGTGTATCAGAAAGGCATCTCTAATTATGACATACTTAGGTATGTGGCGGCATCGCCACATGCGAACTGCGCAGCTGACTGACGTCATGTAAAATTCTGCAATTCTGCGGTAAACACTGCCTGCGCGAGGCAGTGTTTACCGCGTGACCAGCATATATACAACGTCCTGACATCAATCTTCGGGCGGTAGCCCACCAGACACGACACCTTTCTGGTCGGACGATCCTCCCTTTTTTTAAAGAGGATGAGTAAACTGTAGGTATACCCTGTTCCTCATACCTCTATAGGTAGTTCATCCTGCGCAACTCATCCATGTCAATAACTGAACCCAGATACCTAGAGAACGAGCGAGTAAACACAATACCATCACTCTTTTTTCTTTCATCAAGCAGGATTTTCTTGTTTAACTTGCAACGAAACTACAAAT
The DNA here is from genome assembly GCA_948150665.1 of Conistra vaccinii. NCBI lineage: Eukaryota > Metazoa > Arthropoda > Insecta > Lepidoptera > Noctuidae > Conistra > Conistra vaccinii. The sequence continues at coordinate 16,689,121 of OX411338.1, read as the reverse complement.
GAAAATTACCTATGTCAGTGCATCAGCACTGTAGGGTAAAGACGAGATATTATCATTGAAGGCTCTCGCAGATAGGCGCGTCGTGACAGGGCGAAGTAAAACAATTTCTATGAAAACTTCACTTCTTCATTATCTTCGGATACTCACTGCATGTAGTGATTCCAGACCATACGGTTCAAACTTTTTCAAAATGCTTTCCCTCACCGTAGATCGCTGCTATCAGCAGCATGGTTCAGTTACTGTTTAAATTAAAGCGTTATTTCATTGTGTTACAAGATATTACGTTCACGTTACGTTACACTTACGCTCTGTTTAGGTTACCTTTCGTTTACGTTACGTTTGCGTTACGTTTACGTTACGTTTGCGTTACGTTTGCGTTACGTTTGCGTTACGTTTGCGTTACGTTTGCGTTACGTTTACGTTACGTTTGCGTTACGGTTACGTTACGTTACTAATGTACGGGCTACTGTTTGAACAATTTAACTCTTAAGTGGGGTTGCACAGTCCCTGGTTGAAAGTCGGATACATAACATCACGCCTTGTTTCCCCGAAGGGTTGGGCAGAGGTGTAACGTACCTGTAGTACACCAACATTTAGCCAATTATGTTTAAGTCCCATGTAATAGGAGGCGAGCCTATTGCCATCAACCGGGCACGAATCCAAACTCCGGGCTTGTACCGAGAAATTCCAGATAGAAAAACCCAATCACACGTTGCCTGACCTGGGGATCGAACCCAGAACCTCATGCTTAGCAGTAGCGCTTGCAACCACTAGACCAACGGGGCAGTCACGTGCTTTTCTATCTGTAGAAACTACATAAATAGTATTACATTTCCAAGCAAACCTAGAGCAAAAACTTACAAAGAGGTTCATTATTTAATAACTCCATAAAAGGTCTCATACACTTAAGACAATGACAAGCGACATAGCACATGAATTAGCATGTATGTTAATGTCCGTTTCTATGTAATTTTTTATTGCAAATCATAGGTTTTATTAACTTCTAGGGTTATAAATATGCCTTTAATCTGAATGTATAATTTTAATAAGTGTGAATTAATAATGATCCTTTTTTTCTCTTGTATTGACACAAGCTAAGTATACAGGGTGTATAAGAAAGATGTCGTCATATTTTTAAGGGTGTGGTGTGGTAAGTTGTGTTGTGATGGTCTGTAGACCATCCACCTGAACAACTTTCTACATAGGACGTTGGTCCTATGTAAAAAGTTGTATGTACGTAGTTGTATGTATTTTATGACCTGAAAAATTATGATTTTTGGGAAATAGATTTTTTTTTGGGAAATAGAAAATAGGTAACTGTGTGGTTTTAAAAAACGGCCACGTAGCTGACTAAGATTGCAGGAAGGGGAAGGTCGTTTAAAGATGTTCTTCAAGAACCCTTGATTTATACTATTTTGGAACTATTAGGTACCTACCGCAGGAGTGGTAGCACTCCTGCGTTACAGCTAGGCAACCGCTGCTATATGTCTGTCAGTCTGTACAACAAAATGCTTTGTCGCAGCATTTCTTTGCGGATGTTTTCTGGGTTACAAATTGGTCACCAAATAGACGCCGAACAACTTTCTACATAGGACGTTGGTCCTATGTAGAAAGTTGTTCAGTAAGATACTCGTATATTGCATCTATACAAGTAAATAAAATGAAGTGTCTGTTTGTTGGAGGAGCTTGTGGCTAAGTAATAACAGCCGCACGGAGCGACAGCCGGGGTTGGTCAGTAGATGGCTGACCATTTTTACGTACCGAGACTCCTCCGTGCCTCGGAAAGCACGTCATTACCTTTGACAGTCCTGTCGTGACGGGTCGTATGAAGCCCGAAATTCTGACAACCAGTCTTACCAAGGGGTATCGTATTACCCAGTTACTGGGTTGTGGAGGTCAGATAGGCAGTCGCTTCATGTAAATTACTGGTATTCAGCTGCATCCGGTTAGACTGGAAGCTGACCCCGACATAGTTGGAAAAGGTTAGGCAGATAACTAATATGAGAATTAATCAATTGTAATAAGTGTGAAATAATAATGATCCTTTTTAACCGACTTCCAAAAGGAGGAGGTTCTCAATTCGTCTGTATGTTTTTTTTTTTTTTTTTGTATGTTTGGGGTGATTCTTTGAAAATGTGCATATTGCGCGGCCCTCCCCAAATAACTACTTAGTGAGATATAAAGTTACGTTTTTGATTATTACACGTAAAATATAGTTCCAGCACTATATACAGATGGACATAACATATTCCTATTGTTATAAACAAATAAGTTATATTCATATACGTTCCTCAAATCTCATCACCATTCGTGTCCCAATTTCCAAATTTTAGCAGTCCATGCTCGAAAAGTTATAAATAAACCCTAAAGATCGTATTTTTTTGTAGTTATTTAGATAGTACACGACATGCTTTACCAATTAGCAAAACTATACACATTAAAGAATACTTTTAAGTAGTTTTTAACGACTTTGAAAATTGTCCCAACACTTTATGCTCACTACCATTTGTTCAAACAGTCGCAGGATTATTTTGTTTCCGCGTAATTTATTGGTATCTAACAGGGTCGCTCTCGGTTCCACGTCACGACTCGTGCGGGTCACACGTCAAAGAGTGTTTTGGCGCCAACGGTAGCGTACCTTAATCGTCCAGAAATCGTGTTTGTCAAACAAAAATCTCCTTACCGTTCGAGTTGCCCGTGGTAAGTCTATTATTCATATTTATCCTTTTTATGCACTGTAATAGTCGCCATAGGATACTCTTTGCTTTGATTAAGTTCCCAAGTTATTATGTTCTAGAAAGAACGTATAATGTGAGAGAGTGTACAAATACCTAATTACCGTTTATATAATTACCATTTTTCCCGTTCGTATTTTGGCGAACGGTAATGAGAAATTGAATATGGTAATTAGTACCAGTATAAGCTGGCCTCTTATTATATTGAAACTTCTTACTCCTCTAGGCCAGCCTAAGGTCGAAGTGATCGATTGTTGATCGTTCGGTGTGAACTGACACTTTCGCAACAAAATAACCCTACCTGAATACCCACCTACCACTATCAAATTTTTTTTCAGAGTAAACATGCCTCGAAAAAAACCAATCGAAGGAGGAAATAAGGGCTAAAGCTAAAATTGATTAGGTACCTACATGCGCGGTTTCTAGCCATAAAAGTGAGACTGATTCGAATTAAATTAATTTCGAAATTTAAAAAAAAAATAAAAAAAATATAAATAATAAATAAAAAAAATATATATATAAATGATGATTATTATTATTGACGATTTAAAAAAATAAATTTAAAAAAATTTAATAATAAATATAAATGATGATTATTATTATTGACGATTTTTTTTCGTATTTTTTTTTTTTTGATGATGATTTATTATTATTATTAATTTATTTTTAATGTTTATTTTCTCAGGTTCCTAGAACCTGGTATTTTATTAAAATCTCATGGGTGTACACCAAGGTGAGAATTTAAGTTTGAATGTATAGATTAAATGTTTTGTACTGCATTGAAATGATTGTCTAAATATAATTAAAGGAATTTCCGTACTATGCGACATGCGTTTAATATAGCTGCTTTCTGAAGTGTGTTCTGAAATATGTATATTTGGAGAGATTGATATATTTTTTTATTTTTTATATTTATTTATTTTATTAAATAATAAATTTTAATATAAATGTAATAATTTAATTTAATTAATAATTTTTAATTTAATTTCACTGTATGATCCAAAGTTGATTGAAATAAAAAACAAAAATTTTTTGAGTTTTTGGAGATCTCATCGAGTTTAAGAAATATCTTAGATGGAACTTGTCAGAGTTCTATTTACACTGAGTTTTGAACCAGTGTTTTAGTTGATTTTTTTTAAATTACTAGTCAGATAATATTATTGTTTTTTACGAAAACTGGTTAAAGCTGGTTGATTTTAATTTTTTTTTTATTCAGTCAAGTCGATATACTATAGCTAAGTTTGTCATTTATTTTGTCACCTAAATAATAAATAAATATGTGATTTAAGTAAATTATACATTTTATTTATAATTACCAATCATGAAGTATAATTACCATTTTTAAACATTATAATTACCGTGTGTTTCATATCTCATCACCGTTCGACGAAAACTTTCAGCTTCAGATTCAGACCTATACAGAAGTTCAAATACGGTGCAATTGATTTATTTAGTTAATCTGCACAATAAACTTTACGTTAAATCCATAAACCTTGTAATTGGAAGCATTATTTGAATTTAATTTTCGAATCCTGAATATGTCTATCTTCAAATATTCACCCGTTACGCGATTTCTCCGTCAATTGTGGACCGATTTTGAAAATTCTTTTTTTGTTTGAAAGGGTATGCTCCCGAGGTGGTCCCATATCAATTTTATTAACTTTACTTGGATAGTTTTTGAGTTAGCTTCAATAATACGTATTTTTCCCACTTAGTTTATATGGATGATATAATGATAACTTCCAATCACTGTTATTTACATAGCAGGTTAGTGGTATTCGAATTTGTATGGGGTAGGTACCACCACTAAAAAGTGCAAAATAAAAACTTTTTACAAAAAAAGAACAACCGTCTTCCAAAAAAGACACTACAAAGTCAAAAATAACTTTAATTTCGGAAGTCGGTGGCAAAAAACGAAAGTTCAAAACCAAACACACCGACTTCCGAAATTAAAGTTATTTTTGACTTTGTAGTGTCTTTTTTGGAAGACGGTTGTTCTTTTTTTGTAAAAAGTTTTTTTTTCTCTTGTATTGACACAAACTAAATATATACAGTGTGTATCACAAAGGGGTCTTATATAAGGGTGTGGTACGGACTATTAAACTGAACAACTTTCACCTAAGGATTTTTTTGTTTCGGGTAATCTTCGAAACGGCTGGACCAATTTTGACGGGATTTGCACTGATAGATAGCTTAAGAAGTAACTTGGGCAACTTTAATTTTAAAAAACTGTTTAATTATTACGGTTCATAAGATATAGCCTGCCTGACAGACAGACGGACAGCGGAGGCTCCGAAATAGTGTTCCGTTTGGCAAGCATAACCGTAATAAAAAGGTATCCATTACTAACTAATTAAGTCATTTGAAAAAGGCGACAATTTGCAAGTTGAATTTATAAACAAGGTTAAACTTACGAATAGTTTATGCATATTTATGCCACCGTAAAGACAAACAATTTCTCATAGGTATTGTAATTGTCCTAGGACAAAGAAAATAGAAACTCATTTTAAATTCTAACAATACCTACATATAATTATCTAATACCTAGAACATTGATAGATGACGCCACGTGAACATTACATACATTACCCATAGAATACCGGACGTTTTCCATAACAACACCATTAATAGATGTACTTACCCTGCCATGACAACAGAACAATGATAGCTTAGGGTAGTTCCACATTACATCGATTCGAGACTTAAAATATTCACGCTCCGAAAGACTATTCAAATAGGTACGTACACTCGAATTTGGAGGAGTGGTGGTGGCTCAGTGGTAACGGCCCCGACTTACGAGTTGTAGGTCGTGGGTTCGAACTCAAGCAGGTGCTTTACTTTGTGTAAATAATTTCATCATCACTGCTCTCAAAACGGTGAAGGAAAACATCGTGAGGAAACCGGCATGTCTCAGAACCAAAAATTCGAAGACATGTGACATCTACCAATCCGCACTGGGCCCGCGTGCTGGATTACGGCCCACTCCCTCTCACAGAGAGGAGGCCTGTGTCCCAGCAGTGGGAACATTAATAGGCTGATGATGATGACTCGAATTTGAGCAGACGAAGAGATCCGCGGGAGAACCAAGGTAGCCGACATAGCCCGAAGAATTGCCAAACTTAAGCGGTAGTGGGCAGGGCACATTGCTTGCTGAACAGATAGTCGATAGGGCCGAAAGGTTCTGGAGTGGCGACCGCGTATAGGATGACTTAGCGTTGGAAGGCCTCCCACAAGGTAGACTGATGACCATGTGTGAAGGCCGTAGGAATCCGCTGGATTTGAGAAGCTCAGAACCGGTGGAAGTGGCGATGCCTGGGGAGGCCTATGTTAATATAGTCCCCAGTCTATGTCTATGTCTGTGTAGGCCCCAGCAGGGGATGTCTTTCGATTGAAATGATGATGATGATGATGATGGATAATTTCAGCAATAGCCTTTTTCTGTAGATAATCCAACTACGTCATGTTCTAATTCATGTGCTTTCAATCTGAGGAATACGTACCAATAAAATACTACTGAATGAAAATAGTAGTTTGGAAATGAAAGAAAATGGAACAGAAATTGTTGAGAAAATATGAAGACCCAGTATGGATAAAAAACGGCAGAAGATTTTTTTTTTATCACTACGACGATTGCCGCCGAGCCCGGCACAGAAAGGGCTGGCGAGACGACCTGGGACGCGTACTGCGAGGGCTGGATCGTGGTGGCGTGTGGGAAGAGTTCCTGGAAGGACTTGAGGGAGGCATTTTCCCAGCAGTGGGACAGTGTAGCGTTTTTTATTTTTTATAATGCCTGTAAACCGGTACGACTTGCAAATCCTTCCTTAGCCTAAGGACACGTCTTCCCTACCATTACCGCGCCCCCCGGTCTACTCCTTGATATGCAATAGCTTCTGTAGCCCCATGAAGCGTGAGGCTCCAGGGGCTATTGCAAATCTCGGGGTTCATTCGATCTATCGAGTTAGTTAAACCACACAAGTTTCGGTGCATTTCATTCATTCATAGTTAAATGCTTCGATTCAATAAAAATTGCTTCAACTTGCCATATGCTTCAGAATCCAATGTACCAACACCCTTAAAAATAAAATATTCACTACAATAGGTTATCATTTAAAACCGGTGAAGTCGCAACACTAGCATTCCTAAGATAAATGTCCTATGCGTAGCGGTTTTTTAAATACGACATGAGTTAAATGTAGGTTTTATCGAGCATGGATATCTCATTGAAGTCGATGGTGTATTATAAATAATTTCAAATGTTTACTTTTTTTGGTGTGGCACAGTGTGAGATATGCGATGCTATAAGTTTACCATGATTTACAAGAGACAACCACGAAATGAAAATCAAACCGCCTAGCCTTTTCCCAACTATTTTAGAATCGGCTTCCAGTCAAACCTAAAGCAGCTGAATACCAGTATTTTACATGGAGCGACTGTCTTTCTACCTCAATTTAACCTACTTACTGGGTAATACGGTTCTCCTAGGTAAGACTGGTTGTCAGACTTTTGGGTTTCTGACTACCCGTAACGACTGTCAAAAATCTACGAATGACAGTTGGGACCAACTCCTTAACGTGCTTTCCGAGGCACGGAAGGGTCTTAATATGTACTAGATGGTCACCACGAACACGACCGAAGGTTGGACCATAATTTTGAAATTCAATCCTTCTTCGCAATTTTTTGAAGTAAAAGCTTCTTTAGCGGCGTTGTACACTTTTTTGGGATGGTAAAAAATGTTAAACTCGCGTCTGGACACGTGACCTGATCGAAAATTCGTAAGACGGAGGGAGAATGTTCAAGTTTTTGTTGACAGCGCACTTTGTTTTATTTTTTTGGATTTTTTTTTAATGAAACTACAGCTTTCGTTCTTGAACTGACAGCAAGCCATATAAATTCCTGACATTTTCGTTAGATGGCGATACTTAGTTTTCACTTCAATCGGCAGTCCCAGACTGCCCCGTTTTTTTTTTGCTATTTGTCGATACCAACCAGTACATCAAAACTTACAGAAATGTCACATCATAATAAAAAAATATCAGGTAATTTATGCGTAACCACATTTTAATTTTACAAAAAAATATCATCGCAGTAGCTACATAGCTACGGCACAACCCTTAAACCGAAGATAAGACAAAACAAAAAAAAAAACACACCGACAGAGGCAGAATGCAGCAGTTTGTATTGAAGTGTCAAAGTGACAAGTGTCCGTCGCACGCGCAGATGCGCGGCCAATCGCCACGCGTTCGGAATTTAAAAATTGGCCGTTCCGCGCGCTTTTCGAATTTTGTAGTTTAACGTATTTTGTTTTTGTTAGTGAATAAACATGGTTTTGAGATGTTTGTTGAAGAATTCGATAGTTTATTATGTGTTATAGCAGTAATATGAAAAATTGTATTGCAAATTACCATTAATGGTAATTTTTACTTGTTTTGTGAGGAGCGTGTACGATACAACGTGTTGAATGGGCATTACGTTTTTCTTGTTAAAGTTCACAGTCATATGAATCAACTTTATGTGAATTACTTTGGAACAGTATAAAATTAATATTAGTATTAACTTTTTACGAATGATATAATTATAGATGGCCTTTACCAGTCAAGCGCTCAAGCACCATGAATTGAGTGCAGGCAGGATAGTGTAGCCCCGATTTGCAAGGCAAAGCATTTATTAATCTCTAGCTGCTGCCAGCAACTTCGCCCGTGTGAACCCTAATTCTTTTTCTAAAATAAAAATTATCTAAGTTCCGGCTTATACCAGTGAAAGTCCCGTTAAAATCAGTTCAGCAATTACGGAGATTAGTCGGAACAAACAGACTAACAGACAAAAATTCAATAAAGGAAGTTTTTTTTTTGTGTACCGTATGTATAACTTTCGCATTTTTTTAAAAGCTGTTTTTTTGACATTACGAAAACGAAGTAATCGAAGTAAAAGGGCGGGCGATGCAATGCGACGTGTGGGTCGGGGGTATAAGAAATTTTACGCGGACAAAGTCGCGGGCAGAAGCAAGTAATAACAATATTATAAAGAGGTAACATTTGTGAGTTTGTATTTATAGAGTAATCTTCGAAACCACTGATCTATTCCGAAAATTCTTTCACTATAGTGCGCGTGGAACTAGCTGGCCGCTCATTTTATCACAAATCATCTCGCTATTGCAATCTCATGTGCGTTTTGTCTAAACTAGCCGGAACTTTCAACGCGTGTTGCCGTCGCGAAGTGAAAGATCCGGCTAGTTTAGACAAAACGCACATGAGATTGCAATAGCGAGATGATGTCGCGCGCGGACTATAGTGCAAAGCTACAGTATTGCCGACTGTCATAGGATATATTATTTTATAATAGAACAAAAAATTACACGCAAATGAAATCGCGGGCTCAAGCTACTCGTAGTTAAATATTTAAAGCCCAAAGAAACAGTGACACACGTCACAATAAATTAAACAGAAGGAAATGTATACTAACATTACTGCTTGACCGACAAACTAATGAGTTTGGAAAATTATGTTTTCTAGTAAATGCAGAATAAATATAGGCTAGATTTAATTGTGGTTCTCTTAGACGGTTGCAGGTACAGTCGGCAGCGAAACTTTATGAATCCAGGTTAACACTTCTTATCAGAATTGCCGAAGCTCAGTTTTTAAAGCATTTTAAATTTCTATGTGGTTAGAATCTTTGTGTAAATAATTTCATCACCACTGCTCTCAAAACGGTGAAGGAAAACATCGTGAGGAAACCGGCGGGCGGCATGTCTTAGAACCAAAAATTCGAAGACATGTGACATCCACCAACCCGTACTGGGGCCCGCGTGGTGGATTACGGCCCACTCCCTCTCACAGAGAGGAGGCCTGTGTCCCAGCAGTGGGAACATTAATAGGCTGATGATGATGTAGTTAAAATAGCTCCTTCGACTAGTTTTTCCCGGAGTGCTCCTCCAAGTGAGCCTCACTGGACAACGATGATGTAGGTGTGGTAAAAACAATACAACTGATAGACTGAAGAAAACTGTTAAATAAATTTAGCACATCACAAGATATGATAAAGTATTAAATAAAAGTATAACTTCCACACAATAAGCGGACGTCAAGCCTCCGCAAGCTCCCAAATTGTAGTAGTCGAAAAAAAATGAAATGTGAGCGCATGAGGTGTGCGGCGTTCTGAATTCAAAATTGAAATTAGAATGATGAAGTGGCCAAACATAAAAAGATTGCCAGCAGTAAGTGATCAAATGAGTAAGGAGGAAGGACCTCGTCACAAACTATGTATGTCGAGCTCGTCCAGGCAATTAGCTCCTGTATAGCTACTTCTTGCCCATTTATGAAAAATAAGTATGACAATATTAAGTATTCATTTCACATTATTAAGTTATTGTTTGTTATGAACTTCAAAACGATGCCATTGTCTATTTACTCATCATTCATATAATTTCAGCAGAAATACGTCCACTGGTGAACATAGGCCTCCCCCAAGCACCGCCACTTCGACCGCTTCTGTGCTTCTCGCATCCAGCGGATTCCTGCGGTCTTTAACCAGGTCCTCGGTCCACTTTGTGAGGGGCCTTCTAACGCTAAGTCTTCCGGTACGTGGTCACCACTCCAGAACCTATCAGTCTATAAAATCTTCATACAATTTGTACTACTATAATTATATGCATACAAGTACCTAGTGTATGCATATAATTATACAAGTATCAATATAAAAAATTTAAATACCTGCATACAATAAAATGTCTAGATGACCAACTATTAGATTAGAGAGACAGCCTAGTTTCCACGATAATTATTACAGGGTTATAAGAACAACTATCATGTTCTAATAATGCTCATGATAAACTCTAAACACCATATATATCAGCTCATAATTTGCAGCAGGTGTTAACGAAGAACTCTATTACTCTCTTCAAAACTGTGTAATTTTAACCTCTTTTTATTTACCCAAGTATAAGTTGCTGTCAACATGTAATTGGTATATAAAACCTTGATCAAGTCAAGACAAATTATTATAAAAAATTGATCGGTCGATAATTGTCAGGTACGCGCATGATTGCTAACAATTGCGATTCGCAATTGTTTTGTGCGTCGTATGATAATTATATAATTGTCTTTGGTTATCTGTTAATGAAGGATAACTGACAGGTGTGTTTTATTTTATTTGAAATATTGACATCCTTTTTAAAAGCCTGATGAAGTGTCCGATAGCATCATTACATACAAGCGCCCTAGCTTTGCACTATTTTAGGACTTGGCAAAATACCGTGATTTCTTTATTACATTGTAAGTTTTATATTCGTATAATGTATTACACACATAAACCTTCTGGAATAAATTCTTCAAGGGGGATGTGCTAAGGCCACCCGCGAAATTCAAATTTTCTTTCGTTTTAAGCAATTTGTATAGTGATCTAAATATAGGATTCGCAGCCGTATCAAACTTTTATTTATAGAATTATCTTGATAATCTCGATTGTCATATTACTGAATGTATCGCCCATGAGATACTTAATCATTTATTTATGATACCTACTATTCGCCAAAGAAGCGATAAACAATGAAAAATGTATTTTCTCAGAAGCCAAAAGTGTTACAAATGTAAACTTAATTTGACGTTTAAAAGACAGGCTTCAATCAATCAGCTTGAAACATCAATTAAGTGATTGATTCAAAATTTATTCGTCCAACCACCTTTATTAAAATTGAATATGCCATAAATAATCGCATTATTAATGGCATATTCAATTTATACTGCCAAATTGATGTCAGATATTTTGGATCACAAGGTATCATAATCTTCTTATTCTTATTTATATATCATCATCATCATCATCATCATATCAGCCGAAAGACGTCCACTGCTGGAAATAGGCCTCCCCAAGCACCGCCACTTCAACCTTTATATTGTATATATTATTATTATTATAGCATTCTAAGTATCACCAATTTTTTAAGTCGATGCAGCCTATATTTTAGCGTCGCCTGTCTCGTCAGATAATTTTGGTGTTCCTTCGATGTCACATATTTGTGCTGCCTCTGCCTTCCACCAATGATCACATAATATATAGGCAGTGTATAGAGTGCCACCATTGGCACTCTATCCCTATCGGATAAAGTGCCACTACAGGCACCCCAGTAACACCGCCTCGGCCCGGCTCAAGTGCCGCAAGCATTGGATTGTCATTGTCACTGTCACTAAGTCACGTCACTTGGTATTTTGTTTGATTGTCGAGGTTAGATCGCTGTAAAACACCACATTCCCAAAACATTACATTCTCTTGTGCCTAAACGGACCCTGGCACTTCGCCGGCCGCTGCCGCGGCACCGCTCGCTACGCTCGCTCGGCTCGTGCGTTGTGTGGTCACAGTTCTAACCTAACCTAACCTAAATAACAAGTGACAGTGACAATGCAACACTCACGGCACCCTAGCCGGGCCGAGGCAGTGACACTAGAGTGCCACAAGAAACTCGCGGCACTCTATACACTTCGTAATATATATTTGCTGGTATCTTGACGACAAATATCAATGGATACAGCAGTGATAGCCTAGTGTGTGACCGTCGCGCGTCGGACTGCCAAGTTATAGGTCTCGAGTTCAAACCCAATGCACGCACCTGACTTTTCGGATTCATGTGCGTATTGTATAATCACTTGATTCAAAAACGGTGAAGGAAAACGTGAGGGAACCGGTATGCCTGAGAGATATTTTTCGACGGTATGTGAAACCAAGTCAGAGGCCCCATGGGCGGCATAAAAAGTCTGACACAGGTTTTGACACTAACAACACGAAAATAAAATTGTGCACAACGTGTAATGATTGAAATACTATCGTGAATTCATGCAAGCCTAGTACTTTTTCTTAGGTTTCTGCTCAGATATTGTGGACAACGTCTAATGATTGAAATACTATCTTGAATTCATGCAAGCCTAGTACTTTTTGTTAGGTCACTAACAAATTCTACGGTGTTACGAATTTTCGATCAGGGCCACATGTCCTGACGCGAGTTTAACATTTTTACCCATCCCAAAAAAAGTGCACAACGCCGCTAAAAAAACTTAGATGAATCATTAAATAATCAGATATTATTTCCGACCTATCCACAGTAACATATTATTTGCTCGTGACTGTACTTTGCCAACAATAATTATGCAAACCCCGTCATATGGCAGCTCGTGAAAATATGTCAGTTAAATTCATGCAATTAATGCTTATGAAACATGGCCATGTTATGTGGATGAAAGCAGATTATAATTATTAATATGGGTTTGTTTAATTTTTTGAAGAGATTTTCGTAAAGATTTTCTTTAAGCGGTTTTAAGAATAGGACGGCGCAGCAAGTGGCTCAGCTTTGTTATTATTTATTTATTTAAGTTTTCATAGAAAGAAAGAAATAAATAAAAATAGGTTTATTTGTCACAGAAACACGTGCATATAAAGAGACAATATTCAACAAAATAAAGAACATAAATAGTCGGCAGCTGCACGTTATGACTGTGACAAGAAGGCTTCCACTTAGCATAATGCTGTGCTATGGGGGACCCACAGCACAGCGCTGATTTCCAGTGGTTACCCGAAAAAGTCACCCGAAAGGTCATACACATATAAAACCTAATATACAAAATTATATTAGGTTTTATGATCTGGTATTTCTCAGTAGCAGCCCGGAGTCTCGATTTATGTCCAGTTTATGACAATAGACTTGTCCTCTATTATATGGGACTTAAACATAACCGGCGAAATGTCGGTGTAGGTACATGTAGGTACACCTCTACCTAATCTTTCGGGGAAACAAAATCAAAACAACATCTGAAGATTAATCACATCTCTACCCAACGTTAATCGGTTTAGTACAAACATCAGTTTTCATCATTGGTTGAACCCAGTAATGTGGGCTTTAGTACCTACTACTACGGTAAATGACATAATAGCTAAGCTGTTTTACATACAAATTGCAGTTATATCTTTTGCATAACCAGACAGTTACGTATAGATTGTAATTATACGTTGTTTTCTGCGTGTTTGTCATAAAATTACCGTTGATATAATAATGTTATAGTATCACAAGAAATAATACAGTTTACCTAATAAACCAGGACTATTGCTTACAAAGGATTACGAAACCTTTATATACAGTGTGTATCAGAAATAAATAAAAATCTTTATTGCACACCACCATGATCCATAAAAAAATTAAATAATAACACAAAAATTAAAATAACAAAATTAGAATTTAACACAATTAAAAATAAAATTAAAAATCTAAATAAAAAACAAAAATAATTTCAAAAGTCAAATCAAAATTAAATTTAAAATTAAAATCAAAATTAAAACCAAATTAAAATCAAACTTAAAACTAAAATCAAAATCATAAATAAAAAATCAAAATCAAAATAAGAATGAAAAATTAAAACATTTACGCGGCTATTTGTAGCCCCGTTTGTAGAAAATGTGTGGTTATATTTTATGGGTCAGTTACTGGAAATCATGTTATGGGTTTCGATAAGTTTATACAGAAAACTTTAAGTAGTGGCCACGAAAAAAAATGTCTGACTAGCTGAAGAGTTTCACCAGTCAGTGAAAAAATCGGATTGAGGATAAACATTAAACCTTGCAGATGAAAACTGTTTAAAAAAATTGAGTATAACTAAAAAACTTGCAAAACGCACTGCCGTATCATAATAAATTTAAGAAATCACCTAAACTTCAATAAAGACAAGGAACAGTGATACTACAGATTTTTTTTACTGTTTTCTGTTTTGAAAATAGTGTTTTGAAGAAAGAACCACACAATTTACAGCTTTCCAAGCTCAATTTCTCAACTAATCGACCCCCCCAAAAACACATCAAAACTTCGCAAATCATTCATTCATTACTATTGCCACCATATTATAAGGTGGGTGGCAACTATAATTGTAACAAGCGATGCCCGTCCAACACACGCGCATTAACGGCACAGGTGGAAGCTTAGACCTTTATTTTAGTACGTTAAAACTTATTAGTTGAAACGTTATCGTAGTTTACTGACTGATGGCGCTACCGTCAAAGCGGCTTGAGAAATAATGCCGCCTAACTTGGTAAGGGTTGCAAAAAAGTTGTGAAGTAAATTTTGTAAAAAAATTGTTTACTGTGGGATAAACATGAAAGTCAATGATGTATTTTCAATAATAATACCAGTTTATTATTATCCCACTCTAGGGAAAGGCCTCTTCTCATACAGAAAAGCCATGAGCATTGATCACCACGCATATTCAAAATGCATTTTTAAATATTTTACATAACGGTTTTAACGATAAGAATTGAAATCTTATCGTTAACTTATAACAACGGATTTAATACTAACATTGTGAGATGCACAAAGAATGGGTAATTTTCATGAAAAGGTAATTTTAAAATATTATACAATTTTATAATTACATCACACTAGTTTCTGGCCACTGAAATTTCTTGTTTTAACATAAAATATATCTTATGACCTAAATAGTCTCGGCAATACTATAGTTTCCCATTAGTGAAGAATTTTCGCAATCGGGTCAACATTTTCAAAGATTACACATAAACTCAAAATTTTAGCTATTTATAATAGTAGTATAGATAATTCAATTGATTCGCATTAAAATACTTGGAAGCTATTTTACTTACCAAACTTAGTTTACTTACCAAATTCTATTGTAATAGTGAGAACAAAATAAACTTAACGGAAACAAAATTGTATCATTACACCTCATCCATTCTATCGTAAGTAGTAAAAATTAATCGCACATTATGAAACCATTAGAAAAATCACATTATCATTACATAATTATAAATTAAAGTCGCTTTTCGTGTCTGTCTGTGTGATCACGTTTTGCTTCTAAATTACTGTGTACCAGATTTTGATGCGGTTTTCATCATCTTAAAATATTTTTTTCGGAAGGTTTATGTGTATACATTAATATTAAACTTAATTATAATAAAGAAGAGATAGAGATTTTTTTTTTGTAATAGATGATTGTAATGTATCTCGTTGGTAATCCTTAAATAAATAAATAAGTAAGAAATCCCGATGTTTTGTAAAAAGCCGTGCGAAGCCGTCGCGGGTCGCTAGTTTTATAATAAAAATTGTTTGAACTCAAATTACAAGACATAAGTAATTCTAGGAGCCTTCTAAACAACTGACCTTTTAATAATTTCAACATAATAAACATATAACCTACGTATAAAAATATACGTTTTTTAAATATTAATTAACATATCGTTTATCCATATGTCCGCATGCGATAGAAAAAACAAAAAAAAACATAAAAGAGAAGTTGGTTTTTATTGTTTTGCAGTCGTTACGCGAAAAGAGCAGAGTCGGTCAAACCGGACCGATTTCCTGCCGGCTTGCAGAACCGTTCGTACAATAAACTTGCATCATTTACATTTAAAAATTTCACCTTTAAAATGAATTTTATTTGATACTAGCTTTTACAAGCGGCTTTGCCCACATCGATGTCTGAAATTATCCTATGGGAATCTACTACCGGAATGAAAAGTAAATGTTAAATCTGGTTATAAACTCCTGTGTGCCAAATTTCATCCAAATCCGTTCAGCCCGTTTTTGAGTGTTTGAATAACAAACATCCACCACACACAAACTTTATAATATTAAATTAATAAATTAAGAAATAAATAGGATTTGTTTTAAGACTATATATTTTGTCTATTCAATTGTGGTAAGCAGAAATAATTGAAATGGTCGTTCATTCGTGAATTTAAACCTGTGACCTATAAATATTGATTGATCGTCCCAAATAAAAAAAAATTCTTTCTATCTTTTCTAAATATTGATTGTGATGTTCTCGAAAATTAGTTTGAATCATTTTTTAATAATGGTTATTAAAACTAGGGATATTTTTTACTGTTAAGCTCTTTTTTTTTTGCTACTACTATCTGATGTAAAATCGTGTTAAAAACGTATTTTTCATGATAAATGTGAGATTACATCAAAAACACGTAATAGTTTGCTGTAAATAATTATAACAAAAACAAAACTGTGTAAATTGGTCCACTTCTGGTACAAAAACCGCCGTTTATAACGTTTAATCGAATTTATTATCTAAATAAGTAAAATTAAAAATATCATTAAGGGTAATAATGTAGTAATTAAGATAAGAAGTGCTAACCATTACGGTCTACTTACTCTTTTCTATGCCACATTACTATTCTAAGCAATTTTGTGCAAACCTGGAATTTTATTATGTTTCGATTTCTGCGGCTAATGTTTAAGTTCTACTTGAGTGCTACTTACATTTTGTTTAAGCCCACGTTAAATTTTCGTATTTTATTTGTGTTTTTTTTTTTACTCGCCCTTTCTAGGGAGAAACTACCCTCTTTCTCTCTTCTTCTTCTTTTCATGTCGATGGTACTCTTCTTTGTTTTTGTTTATTTATTATTTTACACTAGCTGTTGCCCGCGACTTCGTGTGCAATTCAGAATGAAAAGTAGCCTATGCCCTTCTCTAGGTCATAGTCTACTCATTTGCCAAATTTCATCCAAATCAGTTCAACCGTTTTAGGGTGAAAGTAAACAAACAAATAAATAAACTCACTTTCGCATATTATAAGTTAGGATTGTATGAGCCCACCAGGTGGCCACGTTGATTGCGGTATCATTGGCATTCTATAGGTCATCCGAGGTGCAGGAGAACAAGCACTTAGGACACTCCAGCAAGTGGGGCATGGTCTGATCAGAAGCAACTACTTTTTTTTTCTTTTTTTGGGTGGGAAATCATCAAATGACTTCTCCCACTCTGGGCGGAGCGGAAGGGCGTGTCAGACTCTTACTGACTAAAACCCACCCGTGTTCCTTCCCTTACCCTGCCAGGGGCCCCGGTTTCGCCTTAGGACTACCCGCAACCCTGGTAGGCATCGGCACTAGCGGACCCCGTCAGTTTTGCTGACATCTTTTTGAGGCGCGCGTAGAACACGACGCGCCGTCGACCTGGGCCTGGTCCTTATCGGACGGCGAGCTGCCCGTTGCTCTCCGTCCGCAAGCCCGCGCCTACGGTGGCCGGAAATCTGCTACCAATTCCCGACGCCCGGGCGTCTCCTACGGCGGCGGCGGCAAGGGCTGCTAGGGCGCGGCATTTGCCTCTCCCTCTCATGCACCGCCTCCTCCTTCGCGAGCATTACTGCTTCGCAGAAGGAGGTGATGGCTTGCCATGCCCTCTCGTTCCGCACCATGGCCTGGACCAGGGCCGGACGCGAGAGGTCACTGCCGCCGATCGTCAGAAGTAACTACTGACATGACAACTAACACAGAAGGAAGTATGGAAGAAAATACTTGTTACGCCGACCCCAAATAAATTGAGATAAAGGCAGGAGAATGATGATGACGATTTCTGATTTTCTTTCTTTTAAAAAGATTAACTGCCTCATTGGTTCAGTGGTCACAAGCGCTACTGCTGAGCATAAGGTCCTGGGTTCGATTCCCAGGCCGGGCAATTTGTTATTGGGTTTTTCCATCTGACATTTCCCAGTAGCAGCCCGGAGCCTGGGTTTGTGCCCGGTTGATGGCAATAGGCTCGCCCCCTATTACATGGGACTCAAACACAACTGGTGAAATGTGGGTGTACTATTACACCTCTGCCTAACCCTTCGGGGAATACAGGAGTGATGTTATGTTATGTGTTAAAAATATTAGTTAATTTTGATAATTAACTTAGTTCATTTAGCTGTTCTTCATTAGTTACCAAGCTACATTTAAACTAAAGTATTGGCAACTGCTAAAATCCTTAAATAGGTAGGTAGTTTATATCTACTGAATTTAACGAAAAAATCTCTTAAAGATTTATAATATTAATAACACTAACAGTTGCGTCATTATTATTCTCCTGCCCTTATCCTAATTTATTTGTGGTTGGCGTAACGTATCTTTTTATTCTATATTTCTCTATTAGTCGTCATCTCGGTAGTCACCCCCTTTCTATCCATAACATCATTCACACATTCAATTCATCGTTTTTTTGGTGTTCCTCTACAATAACACCTGCGTAAGTTATTATTTAATTTGAAAAAAAAAACATAATGGAAATTGCAAAATATTGCCGGAACCAACACACTTTACCGTTCAACAAAGCAATAAAACTACAAATTCCAATTCGTTACTTTCATTCGAACAACAAGGAGCTACAATTCAACAAAAACAAAACAACAAAAAAAAACTCTTGATCGATACCCGTTTTAAACCGACATTATAGAAAAGTCAACATGATCGCAATCACTCGAATAAAAACTGTCACAATACGAATATCTATACTAACAAACGTAAAAGTTTGTCTGTCTGTCTGCTACAAATTCACGGCTAATCCACTCAACTCACTCACTCAACTCGACAGCGAAGTGACAAGAAATTCTATTCTATTCTTCGCCTAAGCACAAATAAGTGACAATAACGTTTACATTTTTGACAAGTTAAATTGATTAATTGAAGTGTCAATAACTTGTTAACCTGTCAAAGTCAACAAGTGTCCCTTAAGGAAGTTAGGAGAGAGTATAAATCAAAATGCCATAGACTCGACATTTTGATTTATACTGTATTACAACTGCTGTTACTACTGTTGTTGTTATACTGTGTACTTGCAATTAAAAATATAGTTAAAGGTTTTTTTTTTTAATAGAACATGCGAATTTGACCTTTAAATTCAAAACAACATAAAGTGAATTTCGCGAAAAATGTCAGGTTGAAGTTCTTGTCACTTCATCATCCTTGTCTTTGGCAGTCGTTATGGGTAGTCAAAAGCTCGAAAGTCTGACAACCAGGTCTTACCAAGGCAAATATGATAACCCTTGAGAATATGATAACCCTTGGTAATTGACCTCCACAACAATTTTCTGGGTATGGGTAATAATCCATACCCAGAAAATTGTTGTGGAGGTCAATTAGGCAGTCGCTTCCAATAAAACTGGTATTCAGCTGCATTTGGTTAGACTGGAAGCCAACTCCAACAAAGTTGGGGCCAGAAGATGAGCGTAAATGCTTGGAATGAAAATGGACACACGTTCTAAAAAAAATCAGCCCCTAGTGGTAAGGAATGTTTTTGGAAACAGCCCCCAAAAGGGGTGAAATGACGTCAAGTTGAAGTTTGTG
Organism: Conistra vaccinii; assembly: GCA_948150665.1. Lineage (NCBI taxonomy): Eukaryota > Metazoa > Arthropoda > Insecta > Lepidoptera > Noctuidae > Conistra > Conistra vaccinii. The sequence goes on along the minus strand of OX411338.1, from coordinate 16,669,292 downwards.
CGGCAAATTTTAAAATCCACGCGAACCAAGTCGCGGTCAAAAGCTATTCTGACATAAACCGATCAGAATTAAAAGAACACAATATTAAATAAGTCTTAGTTCTTACATTTAATAACGGTTGGTGATGATACCCATCTTAATAGGTGACGCATGCTTCCAAGAACGCATGCGTACGAGCACATGCGCACGCGATTCGAACGGTTTTTTTTCTGTATATTTTGAACTGCGCTGTCTGGAACTAAAGGGTCACAGTTGTTTTGCTATTCCTGTTCAGGTCGCTGATGAATGACGTCTTAATAAGGAGCAAGATCTCTTCATGTGTCAAAATGTTAAAGTTAGCAGAAATTCTCGACAATGTTTGGTATTTTGCGATATTAATTCTTGTAAAATCCATTAAGCCTTTCACATCGGCATTTATGACTAGTTCCTATAATTCACGAACCGTTATCGGTTAAAATTAAGACTGTTGTATTCTAACCAATAATAAAAGCAAATACCTCATAGCTTTACGTATTAAACCCTTCCATATAGAAGTAGCTACCACAGGAGCAGCTATCGAAATTAGTTTACTAAACTATTTATATGCCCAGTTTGGCAATACAAAATCCTACCATTGGCATGCAGAAATCCTACCAATAATTTGTTAATGGTTATAGGAGGCGAGCATAAGTGTAACTCAATTTAGTTGATATGCGTCGATATCATGTGAGTAGAGATTTCCTTCTTACTTTCAGGTTTTTTTTGCCATAACCCAGGCCTAAGGCCTCATGGAGGATCGGTGACCTTGGAATCCGCTAGATACGAGAAGCATACGATCGATCGATGTGGACTTCTTTCGGCTGAAACGATGATAATAATCAATCTTCCTAGCCTTTTTCCCAACTATCTTGGGGTCGGCTTCCAGTCTAACCGGATGCAGCTGAATACCAGTATTTTACATGGAGCGACTGCTTATCTGACCTCCACAACCCAGTAAACGGGTAATACGATACCCCTTGGTAAGACTGGTGTCAGACTTTCGGGCTTCTGACGACTCGTAACGACTGTCAAAGATCCACAAATGACAGCCGGGACCAACGGCTTAACGTGCTTTCCGAGGCACGGAGGAGTCTCGGTATGTAAAGATGGTCACCCATCCACTGACCAACCCAGGCAAGCGTAGCTTAACCTGATGGATCGACCCGTGCGGCTTGTTATTACTTAGCCACGAGCTTTGCCATTAATGGTAATGGCACTCATTTGGCAATGGCACTCAGAGATTGCCATTAATGGTAATGGCACTCATCATTATCATCGCCTTGGGGGTGTTATTAGGAAGAAATATTTTAAGGTTAACCAAACCTAATCTTAGCTTTTTAGGTAGTCTCTATGTTGAAGATGTTCTTTTATCCCAAAGAATGAGAAAAATAACCAACTCATATCCTCGCTGTGTTGCTAATGAGTCAATAAATAGTAATTTTAAACAGACGAACATAGGCTTTTACGAGAAAAACGGTACTTACTTACAAGTTCGTGTTTGAAGACTCTATCCAATATCGACGATCTTGAATATTCAGATACCCCCCGCGGGACAGAATTTTAATGTTATTCTGGAAAGCTAGAACATTCTAGAGATCCCTAAACGTGCAAAACTTTTAAAGTGTTCATTTTGCCAGGAATTTGTCTCATGTTCTTCTCTCATGTCGGGACAAACCTTTGGTAAAATATCAACCAACCAGCTGGGTAGCGCGTCTGACATCACTGAAAAAAAAAGAAAAAAAAATTAAGAAAGCAAAATATTAAGAACAATAAGAAAAAAAGAATAAAAGAAGAACAAAGAAGAAGAATAAAAAGAGTAAGAACTTAAAAATTGTTTGAAATGAAAACTTAGGCGCGTTGGCTTTTTGGGTAAACAAAAGTCATGGAACTCGCGTCATCGTCACCGAAGATTATATGTGTCGAACGAAATACATCAACGCGAGAATTAAAAAGTTACTTAGTTTTCACTTCTATCGGCAGTCCCCAAAGACAACCCGATGCTTTTTTTTTGGAACAGCGTTAAACATAAAATTGGACAGATATTAAAGTCCCACTAAGTCTACCAAAGATAGTAAAAAAAAAAAAATAACACTGGTTGTCTTTGCTTCAGAGTTCAAAGCACATGTCCGATACACACTTGACCAGTTTTTTCTGTAACCAATGAAAGCCATAGAAAGCGGCAATAATTAATAGTTTAACTCTTAATGCTCTGAACTTATAATTCTATAGCAGTTAAATGTAAAACTACAATAGTAATTTGAAAACGACCTTTTAGCGATACTATTGTAGTAAGTTCACATCCAAATTTAGATCACTCATAAATCCATTTTAGTCTGCACATTTAGTTAGTAGGCTCTATATTAATAATGCATCACAAATTCCGAGCATAACTAATAAATAAAAGACAGTAAATAAAGATAAATTGAAAGCAATGGACAAAACTCTGAATAAAACGTAGACTTTTTGTCTTTCAATTTTTAACACTTGAGAAACCCATTTAAATTGATAGGTAACAATGCAATTCAATTATCATTGAACTTTTAAATAAAAAGTCTTTTGTCTTGTGTTATCTACATTCGTATGTTGGTTTTTTTTTCTGTTTTGTTATCGGTTTTGGCACCTTCAGACTAAAGAGATGTTGCGCTCAACATTTAATTTGCCCTTTTCTATTAAAACTAGTAATTAGCAGGGATGTTTAGGAGCTCCGTAACTGTAAACGAAACTATCGGATATCCGAAATAGTAATCTATCCGTAACCGTAACCGAATCTGATATAAAAAAGAAAAAGAAAGAAAGAAAAATGCGTTTATTAAACAAAAATAAAAATAAAAAAACATCTTAAAACTATAAACAATTTACTTTTAGGGGCTCAGCTCAGCATAATGTCGGATGACAACACAAAGTCACCACCTGACGCTGATAAAAGTTTCAGATAATTTCGGGTAGGGGCGGAGTCTAAATGAGACACGTTATGACAGGCTTTTCTGCCCAGCTGAGCCGACGCACTAGCCGCGCGCGTTACTTGCATTGTTTAAAAAAAAATGTTATTTTTACCTTTACAATTTCTTAAAAATCTAATATTCGTTACCGAAACTAACGGATAATCCAAAATAATTTCATTTCCGAAACCGTATCCGAAACCGGTTTTTATATTATTTCTTTATCCGTATCCGTATCCAGATCTGTTTCATATCTATAACAGGCCTAGTAATTAGTAGCTAATCCGAGAATTAAAGGGACTTATCTTTCATGTCTTACTGTGGAGAAATCAACTCGTAGACACCTTTGAGAGGCTTATCGTGAACAAACACTTATAAAAAGCATTTCCTTTCTTTTGAACTTCGCCATTAGCGCCGACTAATATTATAATTCTGTTGCGGTTAATGTATAATATCCGTGAAAAAAACGGACAACACTTTGTACTGCAGAATATAAAAGCAAAATGATATTATTATAGAACGACAAGCTTTTAGAACAAAGGAATCAGTAACAAACATGGTGCTGTGTGGCAAATCAATCTGCCTAGCCTTTTCCCTATCTTGTTCCTCTTAACTATCTTGGGGTCAGCTACCAGTCTAACCAGATACAGCTGAATATCAGTTATTTTACGTGGAGTAACTGCCTATCTGACCTCTTTACATACCAAGACCCCTCGGTGCCTCGGCAAGTACGCTAAGTAGTTGTCCCGGCTGTCATTGACATGTCATGTCATGACAGTCGTCGAGATTCTTGCCCGTTCTTCTCCATAGGAACCTCCTACGCTTTGGAATGGGCTGCAGCTTCATATTTCTGGCTGAGCGACTCCTAGACAATTCAAAAGTGCCTGTATATTGTTTAATTGAAATAAATGCTTTAAATTTGAGTTTTTTGATTTGGTTACGGGTCGTCAGAAGCCCGAAAGTCTGAAAACCAGTCTTACCAATGGGGTATCGTATTACCCAAAAACTGGGTTGTGCAGTGTGCTGTAAAATACTGGTATTTAGCTGCATCCGGTTAGACTGGAAGCCGACCCCAACTTAGTTAAGAAAAGGCAGGAAGGATGATGATGTTTAAATATATACGAATAGATATTCATCACGTCTACGGAGTTTTGCTAATTAATTTAATTTGACCCTGTAGATAATTATGGAAGAAAAATAACCTGCTTTCACCTACCACACTACCTTGTTGGATAAAGCCATGCTGCCCAAAAAAGGGTATAAATTCTTCAAAGTTAAGACGTTAATCTCCAAATGACATCAAATAACCCCCATTTACCGAAAAACCGTTACGTTCAAAACCGCCTCTTCCGTGTTTCGAAATTTAAAAATCGCAAATCGTTCGTATAATTTGTTCGCATTGTCAGCTTGCGTACGCGATCAGATAAAACATTGTTTTAAAACGTCGCACATGGTTTTAGTAATTAGATATTCCGATTTATCAAGATTATTAAGTGCCCTTTAATTGTTCGTGTGTTGATTTTGAAATTATATTGCCGCGACATTGGGCGGTTAAGAATTTTTTGGTTGTAAAAGTAAAAAAGTTGATGAATGATTGTCAATTTTGTTATTTATTGTGTTTTCCTTGCATTTGTTGCTTAATCGTTTGCTTTTAAAGTACTTTGTTTTGACTTTGCTACATGACATGTATACAACCATTTATATAGGGGGTTTGATAGAAGGACCGACACAATTTTTTGAGGGATAGGGAGTGTTCAGGTGAAGCAGCTAGTTTAAGAAATTATATAATGTAGATGGATGTCAATTTCAATGTCAAAAGTGCTTTTTAATGGCCTAATTGAATTAATTTGATCGATCAGGATCCCATAAAATAATACCTACCTGTAATGTTTTGGAATAATTTTATATTTTCATATCAGAATAATAAAACTATTATCAGATATATAGTACTAATAATAACACTATACAATTATACAGCTAAAAGGTATAAATTTAAAAACTATGAATATTTGTAGCAAATAATGGTACCTACTGCAAAGCAATTATTATTATGGCGATCGCTTGTAGAGCAATAAAATAAGGGTTAATAAAATATAAAAATAATTAATAAGATAATCGGTTCGTATTCAGTTCGATTTAGCTTTCAACAAATTCAACGATTTTTTTGCTACATACCAGTCGACAGCGATGCGGAGGATATTGTTAAAGCCATATTTTAATTTTTTTATCGTTTTAGTTAGAGCAGTGGTGGCTCAGTGGTAACAGCCCTGACTTACGAGTTGTAGGTCGTGGGTTCGAACCCAAGCAGGCGATTTACTTTGTGTAAATAATTTAATCACCACTGCTCTCAAAACGGTGAAGAAAACATCGTGAGGAAACCGGCATGTCTTAGAACCTAAAATTCGAAGACACGTGACATCTACCAACCCGCACTGGGCCCACGTGGTAGATTACAGCCCACTCCCTCTCACAGAGAGGAGGCCTGTGTCCCAGCAGTGGGAACAATAGGCTGATTATTCATAGTTTTAGTTAAGATATTAGATTTTAGTTTTGAAAGAAGAGTTAGAAATAATTAAATAAATATAAATTATGAATCTGTTCTTTTACATCAATCAACACATCACACATATTTTTTTTATTTTTTTTTTTATTTTGATTAGATATTCTGTTTTTTTAATACCGAGTTCAGGGTGCTGCTGGCCTATCAGATGATCCAAAGAAAAAAAAGTATTATTTGGGTTAAAAAAAACGTATTCTCTATAACTTTCCAGTTTTCTTTGTGTTTTGCCATCTCAGACCAATCTGGCAAGAACGAGTATTAAAAACATTAAATAGATTAAGTAAGTTTTTTTATATTATAACGCTACAATGCGATATATTCTTTAAATTTCTCATCTCATAAAATTTTCAACAATAATAACAAAATAATACACAACATCAGAAAAAAACACAAAAATATATTTACACTGGGTACAGAACCAACTGATCTTTTCCTGCGGTACCCAAAACCGTCCACACCAATTACATGATTCCTTTGTATCACCCGCTTCGAACATCAAAGGGGCCGCACTGAACGATTCTTCATACTCATTTACTAAAATTAAAGCACTATAGCCCGACCAACACATCTTGAGCTTTGACTGTTCATACAAATTGAAATTGTTGAATAAAAAATGGTGACGATTTCTGGAGCAGGGCTATTCATTCCTGGTGGGTCTACCACAGTGTTGTAAGATGTCAAATAGTCAAAGATTCACCGACTTATTATCTTATTAACAGTGTGTACATTTTTTTTATGAGCATTTAAATTGACCGTGTAATTTGTAGGTGTGTGTGTGTGTTCCTTAATTATAATTTTTCCATAGTAGTTTGAAATGGAGTCAAATTGTTGTTATTGTGGAAAGCCGTAGGAATGTATATCATAGATATTATTTAGATGGGGAATCCATTTATCGACTTTTAGGCAATCAGTTTTGACCTTTCTTAGTTTTATTGATATTTGAAAAGGAAAAATGTAATTTAAGCAAAAACACGATTCATTTTCAAAGTTACCATGACATGTGATTGAAATCATTGTATTTAAAGATTTAAAGCTAAGAAAATGCAACGTTGTCTTTTTTTTTACGTTTTTTATTTATTTTTTTATATTTCACGTAAGGATATTTTACATAAATAATCTTGACTTTGTCGAATTATTTTATGCCGAAATATAATTTATAAACCAGTTGATTCTTTGACATGGTCTCATTAATACTCTAGACTACTCTAGAGTCATGGGATATCAAAAGGAACACCTTGTTTATGCATCATTTAATTAAAAGATATTACTTGATTTTAAAAAACGATAGATATAAATTACTTCTCTTTAAAACAGGTTTCAAATACTTACTTATATCAAAAATACAATGAGAATCTGAAATATTCATTCCAAGTAGAGCCTGTAAACCGTTGCTTTTTATGTCAAAATTGTCGCATCTATCACCTAAAAATTGTGCCATCATAACCCGCATTGGTTTCAAAATAAAAAAAATAAAAATTCAAGCTAGGCTAAAAGCAGCACTTTTTGAACGTGAAATTCCATAAGACAGTCCCCCAAAATACCCGCCCTTCAACACTTTCTAGTGCTTGTTTCTTTCTTTTTCTGAGAAGACGAAGTGGCGCAAAAAACCTTAGCTCTCCTATAAACTATTAATGTGCATGAAGATTCTCCAAGTCCCGTTGTATTCCCCAGTCCATTGCGCAGACGCAAGATGTTTGCGATAACGTTCCACAATTAGTGTATGCAAACACTGTAATTATATTCTTAGTATTGCATATGGTACTGCCAGTTTTTGTGTAGAGAAAATCTTGCGCACGTGCGCTGTTTTAGGGTTCTGTGGGTGTATTTTGAAATTCTTTTGCTGACCACGCAGGCACGTGGCGACGCGGCGTCGTTTGAGAACGTGATGAAACGAGAATTAGAGGTTTGTTTTTTTTTTTGTGCACAACAACATCTTACCCTTTGTGACAGTCTGACACACTTGTCAATGTCACCGCAGAATCAGTTCCGTTGCTGTATTTTTTTTTTATCGCTGTTTAGAACAGCCGGGCAAATCATGATTTTTAAACACTTGTTGCAGGGAAATAATAAAATTTTACATTATGCGAATAAAACATTGATCATTTCTTATTCATGGTATTTAGGTCTTGTGAATCACCATTTTACATGAAGTACCTACCTACCTAAGTATAAGTAATTATATTGACAACAAAGTCAAAGAAATAGGTGATGGCTGTAACTAGATTTTGCAATGCTGATAACTTAAAGTGGATCATTTAACAAAAAGAGCATAACCGGGTCTCAAACTGAAAACAGAACAGTTTAGGGAGCCAAAAACCCCTTTATTAGGATGCCCATGCCAACATGTTTGTGTTAGAACAATTAGTTGTTGTTAGGTTAATATGTAAAAGTTTACTAACATAGCAGTGACAGCTTAGTGGTGTGACCGCCAAACTGCCAAGTCATAGCTCTCGAGTTCGAACCCAATGCACGCACCTCTGACTTTTCGGATTCATGTACGTATTGTATTATCTTTTGCTTCAAAAACAATGAAGGACAACATCGTGAGAAAACCGGCGGCATGCCTTAGAGATGGGTGCGTCTCATATCATATAAAGTTATTTGGTATATTTTCATTTCAATAACGTTCACAAGATATAATAAACGTGTGATATACCAACTGTTGATATAATTTCTTTACATATAACATTTATATACTCTAAAACTTATTTCGTATAACGTTATTGGATATAACGTTTATTTAATCGAAAATCATTAGGTCTATCGTTTAAAATATATATTGATACCATCATTATGAGAAATAAAGTTCTTATGAGAAATAAAGTTCTTTAAACCGATTATGGTTAACACCCCGATTCAAAGCCATCCAACTCGGATATGTTAGGTTAGAAGGCTAAAGGCTTTTGCAGACCAGCGCGACACGAGACGAACAATACAATTTCTAAGAAAACTTCACGGTATAACAATAACCGGTGTCGGTCTGGCTGCACACAGCGGCTGGTCTGCACACACACACACAAAACTTGCGTGAGCGGCCGCCGAGCGGTGGTGAACCATTTGGGTTAGGTTAGGTTAGAACAGTGACCATTAACGCGCGAAGGCGAGCGACCGAAGGGAGCGTGCCGCGGTAGCGGCCGCCGAGTGCCAGATCCCCCCTCTCTTGTTGGTGAACCATTTGGGTTAGGTTAGGTTAGAACAGTGACCATTAACGCGCGAAGGCGAGCGACCGTAGGGAGCGTGCCGCGGCAGCGGCCGCCGAGTGCCAGATCTCCTCCCTTGTTGGTGAACCATTTGGGTTAGGTTAGGTTAGAACAGTGACCATTAACGCGCGAAGGCGAGCGACCGTAGGGAGCGGGCCGCGGCAGCGGCCGCCGAGTGCCAGATCCCCTCTATTGTTGGTGAACCATTGGGGTTAGGTTAGAACAGTGACCATTAACGCGCGAAGGCGAGTGAGCGTAGCGAGTGACCATCTTGGCAGGTGGAAATCAGTTAAGTATATCTACAGTATCTATCACAGTTAGTAACCTGAGTTACTAACTGTGATAGAAATTACATATTAGACTAAATATGTTTTATGTATTTTGAGTGGTATATCAAACGATATTATATTAAATGTATGTTATGATTATAAAAATTAGTTATTTTAAAACTAAATTTTTATTTTAATCTAGGCATCCTACCCACATAAGGACAGAGCTGGGCAAAATACATGCTTTGTTTTAATTAAAATACAAATTACAAAATACTATCTCGCACTTATTTAAAATACAAATTACAAAATATTTTTAAGTCGTGTATTTGAAATATAAAATACAAAATACAGTATTTTGACTATTTTTATTTAAAATACAAAATACAAATTACAAAATACAGTCTGGTGTTAGGTTAGGTATATAAATAGAATAGAACTAATCCAGCCCAGCCTAGGGCAAAGGGAATATATTCTTACCATCATATTTTTACCCGACTTCGGCGAAGCAAAAAGGAGGGTTATGATTTTGACCGGTATGTATGTATGTATGTATGTATGTATGTATGTATGCATGTATGTATGTATGTTCATCTGTAACCTCATAACTTCTAAACCACTGATCATAATTTGACAAATGAGGTATCGTTAGAAGCGTCCTGATTGTCCGCTGGTTACAGGCTATATGAAATTACACTAAATTCAATATGGCGCCCTCTAGAGGACATAAAGTCACGAACGAAAAAAATATTTTTTTTTAATCATACCATGTTTGGTATCAAATGAAAGGGCTTGACAAGCACATTACAAATATGTATATATATTATATTTTTAAAGTACATAAATATGATAAATTGTTGAAAACATGCAAAAGTATGACTGTGCTACGTACGGGGCGGCGCGGCTGTAAAATTAATACCTGTTATACAATTTAACCTATACAAAAAAGAATAAAGCGGCTCTGTAAATACTTTATTACGAAATAATAACCCCAAAACAAATCAAATAAAAAGCAAGTTTAAAAACTTACACCCGACTACTGAAAAATCACGCTCTATAAAGTATAAAACAAGAAAATATTTCGGACAGAAATCAAGACATAGCATAGGTACAAAAATAGTCAAAGTAAAGCCGTAGTCGCATGCCATTATAATTTTGTAGCCGACAGGCATGCGACTACGGCTTTACTTTGACCATTTTTGTACCTACGCTATGTCTTGATTTCTGTCCGAAATATTTTCTTGTTTTATACTTTATAGAGCGTGATTTTTCAGTAGTCGGGTGTTAGTTTTTAAACTTGCTTTTTATACAAAATGGCGACCGCTAAATATGTCACAGCATTCACAGGATTCACTCCATCGCCGAATGAAAATTACAATTGACAAGTTATGTAATTGACAATTTGACGTATGTACCTGCAGTACACAGACTACAGTACAGTTTAAGTGCAGTGTTGCCAACTTTAAAGATATTACATATTTAGCGGTCGCCATTTTGCTTACGAAAGCTATCGAGCGCTATTTTCTGCAGATCGCACCCATTCATAAGATCGCTAAATGTATTTATGTTCAAATGTATTTTGGAGCTATAAGTATTTGAAATACTAACTACAAAATACCTCAGCGTCAGGTATTTGAAATACTAATTACAAATTACATTTATAAGAAGTAATTGAAATACAAATACCAATTACGTATTTGTATTTCAATTACGTATTTCAATTACAAGTAATTCAAATACTGCTCAACCCTGCATAAGGAAAAGTAAAATCATAATTATGAAATTAGAATCAATGTAACTTAATTAGTATCTGATCGAATCAAGTTGCATTTCAATTAGATTTAGCAGCCTACCTCATTTCTCTATAAAGCAACACTAACTTCTCCCATTTTTCCTTTCATTTCTAGCTTTCCTCCTATTTTTTGTTTTGTTTGCCTTTCTAAGTAGTTCTCACCGTTCCTTTAATTTTACTTTCAGTACTAATTCCTGAAACCATGCCTGTGATGACCCGTAAGGCTGCAGCTCAGGAGTTGGAGCTTAAATTGAGAACGGCCGTCCAAGATCTTGAGGCTTCAAACAGTAAATGTCAACAGCTGTTACAGGAGATAGATGAAAGTGAGAAGGAAGTCGAGAAGGTCGTTTTCAAAAACACTGGCTTAAAACGGGAGCTTGTGGACCTTCATCAGCAATACCTGGATGTTGTTGATGAACGGGACAAACTGCGGGTGGTCACAAATGGTTTCAACAACTGCAGTATCATATATGAGGAGGCTTTATGTAAGGTTAGGGACCTAGAAGAAGAATTAATGCATGCAAATGAAAGAATTACTCATTTACAGAAACAAAATGAATGTACTCAGGTTAAGGAAAATAATAGCTTGTATAATGAATTATTAAACACTGCTTGCAACCCGCATTCTTTAATAACAATAGATCTTACTGAAGATACCATATTGAAACATAATAATAGTAATTATAAAGTAAGTCAAAATAAAATTAAAAAATATGCAAAGCTAAATAAAATAATAAATAAATGCAATAAATATAGGAAACAACAAAAACACAGTTCCAATAATATTAAACTAAGGAAAGAACGTGGTTTTCTTATAAATAAATTAAATAATTTTCAAATTAAATTAGAAGACAGTAAGAACATTTATGAGTTTGACACTCAACAATTACAGTCTGAAATACAGGTACTAGAAGCGTCACTACAGTCACTCTATACTAAGTATGTGAGGTCTGAAAAACAAATCCAAGAGCACATCCTTGCTGCAAATGAATTACCTATATAATTAGGTATATATATAATATAATTAGGTAGTGGAAATGTGCAACTCAAATCCAGACAAAGTGGACTTGCTGACTCTCAGAAGCCCTCAATCTTCATTGCAAAGGGAATCCAATCTTGGCACTCTCCAACCTGAGGCAACGGAGGTCCCGTACCAGTCAGGAAGTGCTCAGGTCTCTATTCCCAATAAAGATACACCAGATGCACAAGGACCATTGCAAGTAGTTCATACAGAAGCTAGTCCTCCCCCTTGTAGTAGTGAAGTTTCTTACTGTTCCATCATGTTTTCTGACAGTTTTGGAAAAGGCTTAGGTAAATTACTTAGCAACAACCTGAGTCATTCTTCTCAAAATTATTGTATGCCTCAGAATTCCTACAAACAAATAATGTCTTCAATTATTAACAAGGAATATGATCCTAATGCCATTATTACTGTTCTTATAGGTAATAGTCTTAATGTTAAAAAAGATGATATAAATGATAGTGTCACCGAGCTATTGAAGTTAAATTGTAACAAAATAATTTTGTGTGCTTTTCCCTACTTTGAGCACTTGTCAAACAGGCAAAACAACTACATTCACATGTTAAATAATTACATGCATTTCTTAGTTAGTCACCATAGTGACAAGTTTATATTTTTTGACACCAACATTTTTGTTGATAAGCTAAGGTCGACTAGGGATACAGTGTATCTGCCCATTAGTTTTAGACGTCAAATAGCTAGGCTATTAGCTTTTAATATTAACCCAGACATAATTAGTATGTCGAAGTCATCTATAATTAGCACAACAATTAGTAATAGTACTAATAATATTAATAGTTTAAACTAGTTTGTAAGACAACAGAAGGTACCACTAACAGTATAGTTACACTTAATAACAAAAAGGTATTTTCTAGCACTAACATAGTTAACTGTACAAAAGGGGCTAAGCAGAAATCCTTGAAATTATTTCATCAAAATATTCAAGGTTTTTCTTCCAAACAATTGGAGATTGAATTGTTTTTAGAAAAAACAAAGTTTGACATTATTTGTTTAACTGAGCATTGGTTAAAAGATTACGAAATGTTAATTAACTTTGAGAATTATAGTGTGGCCAGTTGTTTTAACCGAAAATCAATGCTGCGTGGTGGTTCATTAATCTTAATTAAAAGTTGTATTAAATCAAAAACCCGTAATGACATAGTTGAACTATCGGTTGAACATAGCATTGAACTGTCTTGTGTTGAGCTAGATAAGCATGTTATAGTGTGCGTTTACAGACCCCCAAATTATCAAAACTACTATATTACTATATTTGAGTCAGTAATGGAAGATGTTTTGGCAAAACTTGCAACTGGTAATAAATCAGTAATTATCTGTGGTGACTTTAACATTAATATTTTAGAAAATAATTCAAATACCAGTAGATTTTTAAATTTGTTCAAATCATTCAATTTGTCAAATGTGTTTATAGAACCGACCCGAATAACTTCGACTACTGGTACATGTATTGATAATGTGTTTTGTTGCTGCGATTATTTAGATAAAGCCATCGTTAATTATCTCCCTTCTGATCACAGTGGTCAAACCGTAACTTTTGAGTCCAACATACCAATACAAAAAGTGCAGATACAATTCAGACCAGTAACAGCTGTTAATTTAAATAAATTTAATAGCACTTTACTTTGTAAATTAAGTAATCAGCACCTTACATTAAATAATGTTAATATTTTGTATAATGAATTCTTTTCGGTAGTTCAAACCGAGTTCAATAATCATTTTAAGAAGAGTACTAAAATTATCAGCCCTAAGTTTTTATTTAGTGACTGGGCAACTAAAGGACTCAGGAAAAGTAGAGAAAGACTTTTCGAGCTGTATGGCCTTAAGCCTTATATTAACACGGAAACTTTTAATAAGTATGTTGCTACTTACTCTAGAACTTTTAAAAACACTTGTAAGGCAGCTAAAGCCTTATATATTAGCAACAAAGTTAAGTCAGCAGACAATAAAATAAAGACGGTTTGGAAAATTATCAATAATGAAACGAACAGGAACAAAAAGCATAATTCTGATTACACACTGAAGACCTCATGTGGTGATCTTATTTGCGATAGAAAAATAGTTGCTCAAGAATTTGTAGATTTCTTTACTAGTATCCCACTTAAAACTACTGAAACTTTAAATTCCTCGCCCTCTCTATCTTTTGATTTAGTAAGGGCGAACGTTCCAGCTTGCCCGATTGAATTTAACTTTAAGCATATTAACCCCATAATAGTAATAAAAGCTTTTAAACAAATCAAGATCAAATTGACCGAAGATCTTTGGGGAATGTCCATTAAAGTTTGTACTTCCATAATTGAGACCATAGCGCCTTACTTAGCCTTAATATTTAACTTTTGTGTGGATCAAGGAGTCTTCCCGGATTTAATGAAATAAAGTAAGGTAATACCACTTTTCAAATCCGGGGACAGTAAAGACAGTAATAATTATAGACCCGTATCCGTGTTGCCGGTTTTCAGCAAGGTGTTTGAAAAGGTAATGCTTAATCAAATGCTCATTCATTTTAATACAAATAAAATCCTTCACGATCAACAGTATGGTTTCACCAAAGGACGTTGTACGACCGACGCCGGTGTAACCTTATTAAGACACATTTTTAACGCGTGGGAAGAGGCCCAAGACGCTATAGGGATCTTTTGTGACCTCTCTAAGGCATTTGATTGCGTTGATCACGAAACCTTACTCTTGAAACTTGAGCATTACGGACTTGGAAAACTTGCGCTCAATTTAGTAAAATCTTATTTAAATGATAGACAACAGCAAGTCCAAATAAACGGTATCAATTCACTAGGTTCAACAGTAAAAATGGGTGTGCCACAAGGCTCGATATTAGGTCCATTCCTCTTTTTAGTGTATATTAATGATCTACTCCTTTTATTAAAAAATCAACCACAAATGGTGTTATTTGCTGACGATACTTCCTTAATTTTTAAGGTAGATAGACGTGCTAAAAATTTTGACGACGTAAATAACGCCCTACTGCAGGTCCAAAATTGGTTCACTGCTAATAATTTAGTTTTGAACGGAAAAAAAACTAAGTGCATAAAATTTTCTTTACCAAATGTCAAAAGCAGAGATTGTGAGATAGAATTGAATCAAGAGAAGCTAGAATTCGTCGATAAAACTGTTTTCCTGGGGATCACGCTCGACTCAAGGCTACAATGGGGTCCTCATTTAACATCTCTTGCAGGACGGCTAAGTTCAGCAGCATACGCTGTCAGAAAAATCCGTCAATTTACTGATGTAGACACCGCGAGGCTAGTCTATTTTAGCTATTTTCATAGTATCATGTCTTACGGTATTTTACTGTGGGGACGGGCTGCAGACATCGAGTCTATTTTTATTCTGCAGAAAAGAGCGATCAGAGCCATATATCATCTGCGCAGGCGCGATTCTCTAAGGGAACGGTTTAAGGATATTAACATCATGACGGTACCTTGTCAATATATCTATGAAAACATCATGTACGTAAGAAAAAATTTACATCTTTTTAGCAAAAGAGGTGATAGACATAATTATAGTACAAGAAACAGGGACCTATTAGTTCAACCGGGTTTCAGACTGGCTAAAGTAGACTCATCTTTCATGGGGTATTGTTTAAAATGTTACAATAAAATTCCTCTCCACATACTTCAACTGAATGAGACGAAATTTAAATCTTGTATAAAACGCACACTATGCAGGCAGGCATATTATAAGTTGGCTGATTACATCGCTGATAAAAATGCTTGGGTCAATGCTGGTCCTGCTCCACAACCACAACTAATTGATTAACATTTGAAAATACTGTTGGGAGCTGCTGAAGATTGTAAGACCATCTTTGCATTGTGTAAACTCAATCTCCTTTGTATTATATAATTGCATAGCACATGTGTGAGTACTATGTACTACAGAGCTACCATTTACCGGGTAATATGTCTTTCATTGACTTGAATGTGCCCTGGCGGCTGAGAGTATGTCATGCTCACTCAGATGTCTCGCTGATGGTGGCGTGTGTGTTGGATCATTTAGCTCCCTTCAAAATGGTTGAGCTGAATGGTGCTAATACATGCGTCATGTTCGTGAACGGGCGCCGTCAGTTGGGACTGGTCATCTCTTAGCTGCCGTGGCTTATTTTAACCTCTATAGCTACGCGGCGCGAGTTCGCGACAACCCGCCAAGCCGCGCGGCACGCCCGCGGCGCGTCAGAGATAAGAGCTCGCTAACATAAACAAAAACTGAGAGCTTTTTTTTACGTAAATAGTCTTATCGTTAATGGTTTTGGGTTTCTGATTAGACAAAGGATTTTTTATAATACCTCGAATCTTTGTAAGCGAACGCTAGTATTGATAAATAAACATTCTTATAAGATTCTTATAAGAAATTCCGTTGTTCATTGTTTTGATTATTTATAATAAAACTACTGGTTCGATCCACATGAAATTTCGCAGGATACATTATGAATACATATACTATCGGTCAAAACCATTATTAACGCATAAACACAATAAATAAAAACACATATAATCAAAAAAGTTCAATAAATAGATAACCGTATCATTACGTAACTTTATTTAGTTGACAAAAAAATATTGAACTCTTTTTTTTCTGTATTATGCATTTTTATTATTAATTAGTTATTCAAGAATATAAAATAAATGACTTACCAGCGATTACATGCACAAAACACACACAAAACAACAAATTCCACATCAACACGTTTTTTCACTAACGAGTTTGTTTACATTTTTTGATGGGTCCGTAATAGGTAATTACGATGTTATTTAGTGCAAGTATTAACTATATACGATGACGACACTACTTAATTATTGAATTATCACCATTTCCCGTCGATTTACACTTAAAAAACAATAGAAAACAAATAAATACGACGCGTACTGCAGCGCGCTGAACGCATGCGCAGTCGCCATTTTGCCGTGCCAAAATGTCCAATTTTTACTTTTTTCTAGAATTGTTTCTGCATATTTTGACGTTTTAGTCGATGTATTTGACAAGTATATTACCAAATCCATAGAATAAAATTAACTGTAGACCATATTAGCCCCTATGCATAGTACAAATACAGTTTGAATCAGCGTGAACGTACTGTATCCGTTCGGCGACAGACCCGCTTTACGGTATTGGAAATTTTCGTCGCCGTTCGGCGACGGCCCCGATTTAGAGGTTAATTTATTTTAATCTTTGAATTGTTTTTGTTTTATCTTTTTATTACGGACGCTTTTAACGTGCGCATCTTTTTACATTGTTCTCACATGTATAATTTAAACATGAATGATGTAACCACTATTTTGTAACAATTATTTATTTAAAAGAGTGTCCGTGGAGTTTCTTGCCCGTTCTTCTCCATAGGTACCTACGCTTTGGAATGGGCAACTAGCTTCATATTTCTGACTGACCGACTCCTTGACAATTCAAAAGTGCCTGTATATGGTTTAATTGAAATAAATGCTTTGAGTTTGAGTTTGAGTTTGAGTTTAAAATTATATCAATCGTTTATTATATTTACTGATGATTATATCAAATAAAATTATAGATTCAGTTGTTATATCTTGTAAATATTAGTCATTTTGTAATTATACCATATATTACTTACCCCTTAGAGATATTTCTCGATGGCATGTGAAGCCAAGACAGACGCCCATGGGCGGCTTTAAAACTCTGACACTAGGTTAAACACTAACCACACGAAAAGAAGAAGCTGATTAACATAGTTTTTAAATCATTGTTTACTAATACTATGTGGGTATGTGTGATTGTGTGGTCCGAAACAAACATTGTATTATTAATTAACTCATACAGAACCCATACAACAAAAACGTTACACTGGAATCAAGTGACCATGTAAGTAGCGAGCATGCAGACGCCCGCGCCGTTGATCAAGCATGCGATTCAATCGTTTGGATATTTTTCACTGCGCCTGCGCAGCGTTAAAAACTAGCCCACACTCATTACTCGCAATAAAGTTTAAGTAGTTATTGTTTTCTAATTGTAATTGAAAATACAAACGAAGGCATTATTATTGTGGACTAAAATATTTATCGGATTTTGAAGTCGATTTACGTATAGTCGAACTTTTAATTATCTGTAATAAATGACACTTCTATAACTTCTATTATGCGCATCACATATGCGTATGACTCACTGTGGGGAAGGCGCGGGGTCTCGGGGACCGAACCCGCTACCAACGCCCGCTGCGCGCCCGCCACCACTCAGCTCACAGACGCGCTCCACTACGGGCATTTCTTTGTACCTATCTTTCATACACGTTGTCAAGTAAATTATAGCATTACACCTATGTTATACAGTCCACTAAATCTTTTATTATAAAGTCCCGATTGAGCCCATTCAAACGCAGTGTAATAGTGCGTTTCATTAAATAGTTCCCTTGCCGTAATGTTGGCTCCGCTGTTAAACTTTAACAACGGACCTATTATGTAGCGCCACGAGCCAAAGCGTATTCGTGTGCGTCCTACAACATTGAAGCCAACATTACGGCATAGGAACTATGTATTTGATGAAACGCACTGTGAGCATTTTTTAACGAAATGACAGTAAGAAGTGTCACTGCAATATTACTGCAGCGAACGGGATTTTGAATAGGTTATATTTGCTTTCACTGCTGGGACATAGGTCGCCTTTCTAATCAACCCATAATCCACTACTGATCGACCATGAGCGAGTTCGTTGACGAGGGTTTTTTCTAGGTTGTTCCGATTCTACAGCTGCAGTGATGAATCGACTAGAACAAATCAAGTGCGTGCTTCCTGAGTAAACCACGACCTACGATTCTTAATAAACACTGAATACTAGGTACTAATATTATAAACTTGAAAGTTTTTGAGGATGAATGGATGAATGATTGTTCCTCTTTTACGCAAAAACTACCAAACGGATTTGGATGGAATTTAACGCACAGATAGCTTTTAACCTGGATTAATACAAAGTATACTTTTATCCCGATATTTCCGCGGGATCGAGACTTATGATGCGGGTAAAACCGCGGGGCGCTGCTAGTCTCTAATAACATAACACCACTCCCGACGGGGTAGACAGAGGTATATAATTACACCCGTATTTCTCCAGTAATGTTTAATAGGGGGAGAGCCATCAACTTGGCACAAATTCAGACTCCGGGCAGCTATTGTGAATTCTCTTGTAGAAAATACCAATAACATTTTGCCTGACCTGGGGATCGTTATTAGGACTCTATGCTCAGCAGTCGTGCTTTCGACCACTTTAGACCAACGAGGCAATAGTAAAAGCATAAGAATAATCAGCCTATAATGTTCCCACTGCTGGGACACAGGCCTCCTCTCAGTGAGACGGAGTGGACCGTAATCCACCACGCGAGCAGATGTCACATGACTTCGAATTTTTGGTTCTAGGACATGCCGGTTTCCCGATGTTTTCCTTCATCGTTTTTTATTTTATTGTTCATTAACAATTGTTTGCACTGGATTTATGCTAATGGGTAACATGCAAAAATGTATATTCAACAGTGCAACAATAATAATAAATAAATAAATTATTTTTATTGGCATTTAACAATGTGTCCTACAAACAAAGTGAAGCCCAGACTCCTGCGCTAGGTAAAAACCCCTGTGTTACAGGTACAGCCAGTGTCTTCTCTCAATAGGTAGGTTCTGGATTTTATGCAATCACATCATTTAAAATTACTAGACAAACAAAAAAAATATAATTAAAATATCAAAAAAATGGTAAATACATTCATTATTAAATTAATAATTGGATGTATTATTAAAAAAATTATTAGATACATGATAATAAAAAAGAGAAGTAAAAAATATGATACAATCACAGGTAAACTCCGCATGCATAAAGAAGTTGTACAAAAAATGATAAATTAATCTAGTTTTAAATTAAATTACTTATCCGTGGTGATGAAATAATTTACACAAAGTAAAGCGCCTGACTGGGTTCGAACTCACGAGCTACAACTCGTAAGAAGCAGTAATAATACAAGAAAGGTTATACGGTAATAGGAAGAAAAGTTGGGTTCACTGGATTTATTTTATGTCCGTAGGTGTGTCCGTGGCATCACAGCGGGCCCTATCGGAATACCAGCGCCACGGTATTATGCTGAGATAGGAGCCTTTTTGGCCTCGCACATTTCTTCTTTTAATTGTATTTGTGTTCACGATTTTGTTAGCTATAATGTTCTTTTTATTTTTATGTTGTATTTCCTGTGCGTGTCCCAAATAAAATATATTTCTTTCTTTCTTTATAAATTCTTCCGTCACAAGTTAAAAGGTTACGATCGATTTCCGGTCGATCAAAGTCACCTGTTAAAAATGCACCATCTAGCTGTTTTCAATGCTTACCGTTGACATTGATCGAAAGGCTTGAACGTGGTCGTTGGAATTAAAGTTTTGTTTTTGTTTACGATGAAATTTCAATTACCTATGTGCCCAGTCTCTCCATGTTAATTGCTGATATTCAGCTGTATCCTGTTAGACAGGAAGCTGAACTCGACATAGTTGGGAAATGCTAGGCTCCCATAATGATGAATTTACAGTAGCTTGCATTAGGTACGCTGTATGCTGATAGAAGAGGTGTGCCAACTTTTTTTACATGTGCAGTCAATATTGTCATACAAATGAAATAATGTATGAATCAATAAGTTTTAAAAGGTAAAAATATTGCATGCAAGAAAATATTCATGTTTGTGTAATTAATTTCTTAATTAACTTAAAATATTATTACAGTTGACTGTAGGTACCTATTGTTAAAATGTAGGTAATTTTTAAGCACAAATTTAGTTTCGTCGAGAACTATAATATCTATTATTCATATTTATAAAATAAAATTAGATAGACTGCAGCTGAGCCAAAGCCAAATGAAGCCTGAGTCAAATAATTTATTTTCTTTCTTTCTTTCTTTCTTTCTTTCTTTCATTTTTCTTTCTTTCTTTCTTTCAGCTAGGATATCATGGTCACTGCTGCTTAAAAGCCACACCCCAAAATGAGACACTATTATGAATCCAAGATAGAATTTTAACATAGATTTCGTTTGAGAAGAAGATGATCAATTGTTATTTTAAACAGTCCTCCGGTTTATGAAAAACAATGCAATCATATAGATTTTGGACCAAAATCAAAATTCGACGTTCTAACCAAAAACTTTAGCATAGACCGAGAGCTAGACACTAAATCGTAAAAATAATAATAATCATCGTAATTTATTGACATGGCTACCGCAAGACTGCCCTTTTCATACCACTCATGTTTTTTCATAGTTACTTGGTATAAATGATGATTTATATAGCATAGCATGTTGTTGTTTATGTTGCTCTACGGTCATGTGGCTAAAGGGCGTCAATGTTACTTTATTATTGTTAGGGTTAATCTTGTTGTGGGTATAAACCTGTTCTGAGAGAAATAATATAACCGTCATTTATGTTTTTATTACCTATTAGCTTCTGCCCGCGACTTCGTCTTCGGGGACTTCAGAATAGGGATGTCGAATGGAGAAAATAAAAGTCCAATATTTTTTAATAATCTTTTGTCGACATTCATATTACGTCCAGAGAGAAAAGCAGAATGCAGATAGACATATTGTGTTGCTGCAGTTTAATACCTAGATCTTTTTAAGAGGAGTAATTCCGTAATACATTATTCTCATGTTGTAACTCCAGTGGTTTATGCGGCACATTGGTGAAAACCGTATGAAAATTTGTTCGGTAGTTTTTGAGTTTATGGCGTACAGACAGACAGTCAGACGCCGTCGGGGGGTGGGGGAGGGACTTAGCTTTGTAATATGTATGTATAAGATACTAATTTTGATTCCTGTTTTTACTCAGTATTACGGGCAAATGTCTCCTCCATATTACACTTTGATAATTTCTTATATCCTGCTAACAATCAAAAATAAAACTTTCTTTCATACTTAAACCCAGGTAAGTTTATTATTCTGTAGCGGTTACACCGCCACATACAAACTACGCAGCAAAGACATGACGTCACACAAAGCATGCATCGCGCAGTTACAGTTTACAGCGCGAATAACATAGATAAGACTATCCGAAATCAACTTACGGGCAGTTGCCCGCCAGACATAACAACCCGTCTGGTTGGAGGATCCTCCCTTTTCTATGGTGGATGTGTGAAGTTTACACCCTCATACCACCAAATTTTTATTGCATCTATCGCACCTAGGGCATGCAATTATCCGCCCATTTTACTATTCGGATATTTCGGATAATGCCAGACAACTATTCGAATATATTCGGATAATATGGATATTTTGGATACCACTGTAAAAGAGGTAAATCAAACTTATATTAGTTTACAATCGACATTTTTATTACAAAAACTCTCCAACAATCGTATACTAAAGTACTTCAGTTCGCACTAAAAGCAAAATCTGTCCGATCTGTCATTGACAGATACGAGAAAAGCTATCATCCACGGGTTATCTACCAATGGTATTATAGATCGTGAGCTGGTCAAATGCTATCTTTGTTAAGATGGCTAGAACAATTGAAAGCACATTAGATGAAGACTGGAAGTCTTACAAAGTAGTGCTTGGTAATAAATGAGTCAAAATCACACCACTGATATTGCTAGATGTCAAAGTATCTGATGTATAAGTTGGATCAGCACAAACTAGTAGCCGCGAATGACATGTACTTTCATCGATTCCCTGAATATGAACTATCTTCTGTGCGTTTCGGGTCAGTTCTCGTTATCGCGATTGTGCAGTCCTATCTTCCGTTGGACATGTATGTGAAATTTTGGATATTCCTAAAGAGGACTTTCCAGATTGGGTTTATATGGTCCAGGCAGGAAAGCAAATCATGAATGCAGAGAATCATGATGAGGCCTCTGCTCCAAATTCCTACTTCCCATATCAATCTGATTTTGGCTTGGTTACCAAAACAGCGTATTCAAGTGTAGCAATTAAGCCTAACCTTTTCTTTATGTTGCATTTAACAGGAACTCTATTTTGGTTCTGTAAGATCTCGTCAAGCAAGACACAATACCGAGATGAATCTAGAGAACAACACTACTAATCAAAGCCATCATTCTTGCCAATGCCTTTAAAGAAAATGCCATGCTTGTCAAAGCATTCACTGTTGATGGTCAACCTGCAGAGTCCTTTCGATCTCTTTGCTTGTTTTCTCTGTTAAAGTAAATGATATTTCAGTTTCTGCTGCTTGTAACCACTAACCACTGAGTGCTACGTCATCACCACCGCTGTCGTCAACTGAACTCGAGCTCTGTGCAAAAGCACTTTAAAATTTTCCCTATGATGATTTGATGAGTCTACATACTAATTGTGTCATTAGATGGATTTTTGAAGATATAGCATGAATTGTCACGATTGCGAATACCAATTTAAAAACACAACGTTAAATGTTATATTATCAAAAGGAAAATGGAACAAAAGTAACTATCCGTATTATCCGTTTTATCCGGATAGTAAAACAAATTATATTCGGATAATATTTTCGACGGATATCCGGATAATTCGGATATCCGGATATCCGAATATCATGCCCTAATCGCACCCAAAATTTTCGGCCATTTTTGAAAGATGCCAGTAGAAAAATACTTAAACGATCATTATTAAACAAGTTCCCGATAATACAGTAATGGCTTCTGCCTCAATCATCACGTCATCTTCATTTACTGATTACTAGGTCTACCTAGTCTTAACAGTAATTACACAGCCTAGTATAATCATACTGAAATTGATCACCTCGGAAAAAGCTTGCACCATGCGAATTTGAAGACTGTACCTAGTAAGTATGTAATAGGAAAAACAAGGAGTATGTTTTATGAGCGTCTAACCAGTGGAACTGCTTATAAAATTGGGTAAGTACATTTTTTTATTGAACCTACCGGTTTTAATGTCAAGATTTTTGTAAATTTGGTGGGATAACCAGACAGGCTTGTTTTTTTGTAGTGTGTTAAACTTGAATATTTTAGAATTAAGGAGCTAGGCTTGTTTTCTGAATGGCCCTTCTGCTGGAAAAATTTAGTAATCTAAAAAAAAAAATATCGAGTAGATACCAGTCTACTTCTTCCTCAACCTTCTTTATTATTCTCCTCTCGTGTCACGGCTTGATGTAAAGAAAAAAAATAGGTTATGCTTCAGAAATAGGTTAAACATAAACAGTCAGCTCAATTGGTAGCTGCACATACGTAATTAAGTCGTTACTCTTGTCGAAGCTCTTAGAATACACACTTCATTGATCACAAGAATGACGGTTATTTCAAAACATAACTCAATCAAACGTAACATAACCATTAGCGACCATCCATTTCCTTAACAGATGCTCATTTAACATTAATTAACAAAATGCCTTAAGTTCTTCATAATTACAAAGTCGTCCAATCCATCTTTCGTGTTGTTATTAATATTATACAAGTTCGCAACGGAAGGACACATCACTGTTACAAAGTATGTAAAAAATTGATGAAAAAAAAAACAGGTTTTATCTAAAATCTAGATATGTGGATAATTACTAACACCCGTTCACAACGTTCTCTGAATATTAAAAAAAAATATACACAGCGGCCGCCATTACAAGTATAACGATTATACACCGTTTGGCGAAAAAAGTTTGTGTTAAAAATTATACCTGGACAATTCCGTACCAAAACGCCGTAAGCAACAATGAAAATTCAAGCGGAAATTAGTCTTAGCTCAAGTGAATTAGAATTGAATTTGTAACGCGCGGTTCAAGCATTAGAATGCCCTAAAAATTTATTACAGCGGACGCGTAGAAAAACATTAAGCCATCTGTAATTTGTATAGTACGAGAGACAGGGAGCTCCGATTGTTCGACTATAGAACTTTATACGTTAGAGCGAGATAGCTAGATTGCTGTGGATACTTTTCTAACAATATTGCTGGTAGCCAATCCGGGAGTAGTTATGGGCGGGTCGGCTCCTGTGTTCAAATAGATTGATGAAAATTGGTTCCTTATGTTGGGTTCAGCAGGATTATAGTGATAAAAACGAGTATTTTTTGGAACTGTATTTTAAAGAGTTCTTCGAATTCGATTTAGTGTGGTTGTTAGAAAATTAAAATTGGTTAGATGGTAGACAAGGTTAGGCGATGGATGTGTTCCTACAGGTTTCTGCTAAGTATTTATTCAAGTAGGTAATTATTTGGATGTTAGATTAAATCCAAATTTTATAGATGCCAGTGACCAATCAATCATCAGCTCGGCCTATCGCAGTCCACTGCAGGACATGGCCCCAAGCCCCAGGCTCCGCCACAACGCCCTGTCCGCCGCCTTCAGCATCCAGTCTGTCCCAGCCACCTTCTCAAGGTCGCCGGTCTTTCTTACTGATTCCAGTGGTGCCATAAAAACTACATCAATAATATAGATCCTGAAATAGGTGAAGTGACTGTTATTTTAATATCGTGTCATATCAATGATGCTATCCTACATTCGGTATACTGATGTTTGTTCATTGTTATAGTCTTATATTATTATTATACTTGACAATAGTACCTATCTACTGACTGTTAGTACCTACCATAATGTAGGTGCTTACTTATTATTGAAAGTGCAGTGTAATCTATAGTTTTAAAAACAGTCCTAAACACTATACTTTCCCTTTACTCTAGCTTTGTATTCTGTCACCAAGACAACTCTGCAAAATTTGACAAAAACAAGATCAATCGTAATAAACACATTGGTACGAAATAGATTACATAAATACTCACTAATACTCATTTAGAGTATCCACGATATTTTATCGTGCATTTTCACCGTAGGCTGTGTTCATTTCTGACAGATTGAAACAAAAACCAAGAAACATATTTTTTGTTGATTTTCATGTTGATCAGTTAAACCGTGGTTCGCTTAAAACGGCTGGGTGAATTTTGATGAGACTTTCATTCATACATATTATCTCACAACTGAATCGAAAACATTACTCTGCACGCAAGCCCAAAAGAAATTTGTAACGCTTAAAGAGAAATGTTTTAATAAACATGCGTGGAAATATGTCTGGAACAGGGCTAGGTGGATTGTCACAAAATGTGCTTGAGTTCATTATTTGAAATTCTGTTACAAAAATAAATGATAATGATTTAGTAAAATCATATTTTTCTCTTCTTCAGAAATTTTTGCCCCCACTGGGAATTTAACCCGGAGCACAGCGGAGACTCTGGGTCTGAGACTGGTGGACTAACCACTACACCACAGGAGGCGGTTGGAAGTTAGAAGTCTGCTGGAAGAATGAAGAAATAAGTAGTACTACCTTTTTGTTCTTTGTACTCCAAAGCGAATACCTTCCCAAAACTAACCGTTTCGTACCTAAATAGTCTGAATACAACCCTAGCTCTTGCACTATTTTAAAGTAGTCAGCTGATTTAAAACTATCATTGCTAGAAAATTTTGAATTAGGTAGACGAATTGTCTGTTACTGGTGCCATAAAAGATTTTTAATCTAGACAAGAGTTGAAATGAAATAAAATTATTTTATTTTCTGTAAATAGGTTTGTACGAACACTTTTACAGTCGTCATTATTATTTTTTAACTAGATGAGTTCTGCGTTTCTTATCTGACTACTCTGCGAAGGAAGGCCGAAACAAACTCAGAAGTCGTAGTCTCTTTTAAAGTCCAGACATAATGTTGGTCATAATAATAATACTCACATAATCAAAATAATGTGAAGACCTTATAGACTGGTGTCTGAAATGGTCTTTTGAGGAAAGAACCACACAGATTGAGTGGACCTGTCCAGTCAGTGCACGCATTTGTAATCGTGCAGGTCAAATCAGAACGGAGCTCAACGATTCGACAAACAATAATTATACCAAAGAAAAAACATTTGAGTAGGCCGCATAAATTACTCAAACTGTCAGACCATGAGTAATACTAATGCGAAAAATAAGAAAAAAAAAACAATGACCCACATAGTCTTCACATTTACAATAATTAAATTAATACAGTACTTTACAAAGTAAATATTCATGTCATTGTATAAACAAAAGTAGATTGCCTCTCCTGTTTTGAAATAAGATTAACATGATGCTAGTAACTACAGCAATCACGAATTCGTATAAGATAAGCATGGAATAGATAACTCTATTTATCTTCAGTAGGAACTAGTTTACGAGCTTTACATCTGTCTTGTCATGACGCCTTGCCACGTCTTGTCTTGCTAAGCTTTTAAGGGCAAATTCAACCAAACCTTAATACCTTTTATGTATTATATTACTATCCTGCGAATAAATGTAAAATTTTGGAAGGAAATTCCTTATCAAACGTCTGCACACTTGGCGAATGAGAGCTAGACCGAAAAAAGTGTAACATTTTGACCGTCACGACACTTTTGTTACGTAACAATAGTAACTTCGGTCATAATGTTACACTTTTTTGGTCTAGCTCTCATTCGCCATTAAAGGAGCTTCATTCCTGCTGGATGTCCCACGAGAACTATCGTTTTTTTTTGACAGTATTTCGACATAAAATCTGTCAGACAAGACAAGATTTTATACTAAGTAGAAAAGTTTGGTCGAATTCGCCCCAAATCATCAATGTAAAAACCTTAGTACATAATATGTATTATGTACTTATTACGAAACCGAAATGTCACAAGTGATACGTAAACGAAATTGTTCCTGATATTTTTCCGACCTCCATTGTAATAACATCAGTTTTGCAACAAATTACAGCTATTAGGTGGCAACAATAACTAAAATGAGGTAACTTTTAATAAATCTAGCGGCCATGATGAACATACCTATTAGGTTTTGTGAAATACACAGTTTTTGCATCGCATATTATTATACGTATCGATATATTGTGTGGCTCTCCGACTATTTACGTTGTAGGCAAAGTTTGAAGGATATAGGTAAATATATATTTTGAAAAAAAAAAACATTCTTCATTAAGTCTTATTACTTGCTATGGTCTTTGTAAACATACAAATTCAGGAATTTTCAGGAATAACGCTTTTTCGTTACGTGACGATTTCTGCCAGTTTAGGCTTTGAATTCCTCCTACGCTGCGTACGGTCGGCCGTGTACGTCGCGCAGCAACGTATGCACCGCTGACGTCAGCGTCGCACTGTGTTGCCAATAGAACACAATAGGCGTTCGCGCGACCGACGTACACGACGGACATCAGCGTAGGACGTATTCAGGTCTAACTCCTACTCCAAAAAATTATAATAAACAGTAATGAAAAGCTATTTCAGTAGATATTTACGTATATTATTGGTAAATTCACTGCAATAAAAATACGAGTAAGGAATAAACAGGAGAACTAGAATATTGATTATTTCAGCTAATAGTTATGTCTAAATATTCTAAATCTCCTTCCAAAACTAAAAATATTATATCTTAACCTAACTAAAACTATTGACAAACAATACGGTGTCGAAAAATCCTCCGCATCGCTATCGACTGATAATGTACCCAAGAGACTGGCGGCATTGCCATGTTGTATGGCAAAGCTTTACCTCAGGACAAGGTAAAAGCTAGCTCTTGGGTCAAGGGAAGTGTCAACCAGTCGTTTGCAGATTTCATTGAACAGATCATGAGAACTCGGACCCCACGGCCCCAGGGTTTCAACCCCAAACGGCTCAAAAATATAGTTATATAGTTACCTGGTTTTTATACTTTCGCACTTGAGCTTTTCTGCAAAATATAAGTAGGATAACTTTTCTTTACATTAATCGATTAAAAGTATCATAAAAAGAAATTCATGAGAAAGCTGAAAAAATAGAAGAACTAAAGAATGGATGGAACTCTAAAATAAGTACACCTTGAAACACCAGTCATAACAGACAATCCCAGAATCAAACATTGACAGCAACACATAAATAAATAACAATTTAATATCCATCATAGTTGTACACACACATTTGTATGTACAATACAACACTATGAAACACCATACAAAGGCGATCGTAGTTTAGATTGTCAGTAATTGTTCCGACCTGGTTAAAAAAATATTACCTACCTACTGCCTACATATGGGTTTACATAGAATCACATATTTAGGTACCTACTAATGTTTATGTATTTTATACTTACCTACTTTGACATGTATGCACATAAAATCAAATTTTAACCGCCTCTGTGGTCTAATAGTTAAACCACCTGCCTCTCAGAGGTTTGATTCCCAGTGGAGGCAAAATTTTTGCTCGGTTTGGTTGGTGGTATGTTCTAAGTCCGCCTGGCTCGCTACAACCATCATAACAACAATGTTAACAGCATTGTTGTGTTTCGACAGTTAGAGGTAAGATAGCCAGTTACTCTGTGGTTGAGGATTCCGGGTGAAGCTCGCTTCTATCTTCGGCCTGATCATCACTTACCATCAGGTGAGATGCAGGCCAAGAGCATCCCCGTAAGGCTGCCTGTCCACTGGAGCGGAGAGGAGAGGAGAGGAGCGGAGATGTGCCAATATTAACCAATAGAATCTAAACTCCGCTCCAGAGTTGCGATTCTATTGGTTGATATTGGCACATCTCCGCTCCTCTCCTCTCCTCTCCGCTCCAGTGGACAGGCAGCCTTACTGTGGTAAAAAAAAAAAATACACAGATTTCAATGAGTTTCTAATGATGCCAAAATTTTCGATCCTCTGTGATCATGTTGTTTTAGTTGAGATTCAGCGTTCTTGATCTTCTGCTTCTTTTTGAGTGGTTAGTGACTAATCTAGTGTCAGAGTTTGTATACCGCCCATTTTGAAGTGTGATTAATTGGAGCAGGAGGTGATTGTAAGCAATCTAGAATAAGGTGTTAAAAAACGAACTTTCATTTTTTTAAGGTGCTTTAGATTTTGACCATCGAACTAAATAACTTTTCGATTTCAAAGTTTATCCCATAGAACTTTGAAATCGAGAAAAAAAAAACAACTGTCCCATACTGTTTAGAACAGTGGGTTAAACTTTAGTATGGAAAACAGTTTTTTTTTTCGTGATTTCAAAGTTGGTCCCAATGTTTATTCAGTTCGGTGGGCTAAAGCACTTCTTAAAAACTTTTAAGTAAATTTTTGATTTTGTAACACCTTATGTTGGGGAGCTGAATAACGTACTCCAATGTGGTTGTTGTTTTAACGTTTTTAATGATAGTTTTACAGAAATAATAGTTACATAATTTTTTTTTTACTATAACCTCTGTCTAACCTTTCGGGGAAACCAGGCGTGATGTTATGTGTTATATTATGTTAATTGGTTCCTGATGCAGTAAGAAAACCAAACTTAATAGAGCTACTTATAATGAGTTCCATGAAATGCGCTTACTAACTGATATTTTAAATTTTATTATATAGTTCTCTACTACTACATTTAAAATTCTAGATCTGTCTACCTCTAAATTATTTTAAATCTAATTATATTTAATTAAATTAAATTTTTATTCTAAACTTAAATGAGCGTAGCTTAATTTGTACCAGAACTAGTTTTTAGCATTATTATTATTACTATAGCAAATTATGGTTTTAGGAGGAAGGCATTGGTGTTTGCAGATATCGTCGTTCTCGTTAACTCTATCTTTAAATAAAATACTCGATGACCACCCTGTCTATCTATCTATCACATAATTAATTTATCTGTCGTTGCTTAATTTTTTATTTTTTTTATCTATCGTGGTATAGTAATTTTATTCTAGGTGCATCGTCTTCACATATAATTTTAGAACTAATGCCTGTACAAATATTGTAAAATATTTTAAAAGAGTAACGATGGAGTTTCTTGCCCATTCTTCTCCATAAAAAAACTACCTTTTGGAAGGGGCGACTAGAATCAATACTATATATTTTTTATGAAAATTTTGACGTTCAAATGTGCCTTACAAGGGCCTATTTGAAAAAAATGGTTTGACTTTGACTCAAAACTCAGTACATTCTGTTTTTTTTAGGATGGATGAGTTGTACCAACTTATTATATTTTGTTAATAAAAACAATATTAATTTATATCCTTTATTTCATTTAAATACATATAAATTACATTTTTAAATATTTCTTAAAAAAAGGTATAAGGTATATTAATTTATTATTACAATACACTATCGAAACTGTTCACTATTATATTTAAATCTTTTTATGTAAATAAATCATTCAAAGGTTTAAATAACAGTGCAATAAAATCTCTTTCTATACTAATAATATTATTATAAAGGAAAAAGATTTGTATTTTTGTTGAATAAGCTCAAAAACAACTAAAATTCTTTCAACAGTAAAATGATATATTATCACTGAGTAACTTAAGCTATAATTTATAAAGATATCACGCGTGCGAAGCCGCTGGCGGAAGCTAGTTGTTTATAATTGCTGTAACAACATAGTAAAGTTGTTTGTGAAACGGGTCCCTAGAATTTAAAGGTCAGAAGAACCTTCACTGTTATCTCAATGCCGGAAGACGTCTTGAGAAGCTTGCAAAGGCTTATTATAATAATTATTGTATTATTATAATGTTTGGGTAATTTGATTTGCCTACCTACCGGTAAGTCACAAAAAACTACTACCTATTTAATTGGTAGATACCTTTTTTTGTAATCATAAATTAAAAATCGAACTTGAAATCGGTTCTAATTATTATGGGATTGAGGTTTGGGAGTTTGGAATCAAACTGAGTTGCTTTTTTTCACTACAAGTATGTTTGTTGTGCGAATCTCCAAATTATCAAATTTTTTATCTTCATCTACTGTATCTGTTTTTCTTTTCTGTCAAGCTGTGGTAAATGCAAGTCAGCTAGCTGGTCACCCGACTGACTGATACTGATCATATTGTACATCCGTACTAGACGTAGGTACAGTCAAACAACCTAATTAATATATCTACAGCAGGTAACAAACTTGCAACTACTTTTAAGTGATTTTGTGAGTATGCTTAGTCAATTATTTTTGTATTTTTTTGTTTTTTTTGTATAATCTATGCTTAATATTATGCACTTGGCTTGTATTTTGGCTTTTGTTGGCAATTGTCTGAACAGTGTAACAATAATGTAGATAGACCAATAGATAAATAAAATAAAATAAATAGAAAACGGCTGAAACAAAGGCTTTGAAATCTCAGTGTATATCAGTACGCAACAGTATCGAGTGCGCGCTCGGACGCGGAAAGTTTATCTATCGAGCGGAATTAGGAAGTATATCAAAGTTCCTGCCGAGATATAATACTGTTACTTTATTATACTATTATGTATTTGGGTAAAAGCAAAAGGACTCATTCGCTGAGGGTTGATAATTTATCAGTCTTGAGTGTTTGTGCTTCCTTCTAACTTTCAATACACAAGCTGCACTCAAATCATTTTATCATAATGTACCTACCTTACCCGTACGTACGTTTTTGGTCCTTCGAGCCGGATGTCACGTGTAATCATTTGTGTAGTCAATTTTTTAACACTATTTCTGTACCTACTAATAATAATCACAAAACGTTTTTCAAGTTACCCAGCCTTTTACAAGCCTACATCAGCAGCAAGAATCAAACAATAAACTACAAGAAGTAACTGAATCAGCCAGAAAAGATCTTATAATTGATTTACGACAGCGGGCGTGTATGTAAATGCTAATTCTGAATAGACGAACACCTTCTAACAATGGAGTATGGGTTATGATAGCAAAAACTTGCGCCTGCAATTACGGGCTCTGGTTTAAAAGTAACTTACCGCTATGTTGGGTTCCGTGGGGAAATTGAAATGACGACAATCGGACGATTTTTTTTTGATTAGGGACATCTCGCTTTCGTGCAATCTCTGGGAATGATTTCGTGAAAAGGGACGGAAGTGTGTAACAGGAAGAAGAAGCGCGCGCTATTGAATAATGAGCGCACGCGGTGCTAGAGTTGGCCGTCAGATGGTACCAACCCATTGTCCGAGAGGTTAGTACTGTCAGTCAAAATGTCAGATGTTACAAATCATATATGCATTTACTATAAGAATATCTCGTTATTTTTGTTTACTTGTAAAAAAAAACTGAATACTACTCATAATCGCTGAGTGGTTGTTCGGTGACGTAAATTCAGAGAAATAAAATTAAAACATTTATTCTAATTAACTACAGCCACTTTTGAATTCTCAAGGGGTCAGTCAGTGGCAGATATGAAACTAGTTGGCCATTCCAAAGCATAGTAGGTTTCTATGCAGAAGCATGGGCAAGAAACTCCACGGACACTCTAGTTAAGCACACTGACGAAGTACCAATCACAACTGTCATTCTTGTATAGTTACATGAAATGGCTATAGGGGACTAGTCATAACAAGCGTGAAGCGCGCGCCATGTGCGCTGTGTTTTGTGCGCACAAGAAATCTAATTGCATTATATCGTGCGCTTGTTATAACTAGTCCCTAATACGGCAAATTGGCGTAGGATGTTTCCCTGGCAGTACCAAAAAGACACAACATAGTTATTCTCTTGGGCCTCCTCTCTATGGTCAGTGTTAGCCCTCTCACAAAGAGGACTCTCATTTGGAGATGCAGATTAATTCTAGGACATGCCAGTTTCTTCAGATGTGGTGGTTCAAAGTCGTGTACACCGGAGTCACAACGATGATGAAGGAATGAGATGCAGTGAAAAAAAATAAGACAAGGATCATTTTTAAAGTCACCATTTTTGCGTGTCCTACTTGTAAAAACAAAGGCAATAAAGCCTGGAATTACCATTATTTTATTTTCAGTGCATAAGCATATGTGGACACATATTCAGTCGCAAATCATATATTGATCAACATAAAAACTGATACTAAACTGCAATTTGCAAAAAAACGTAAGAAAATTTGAATTACACGGCCTACCCTGGCGTTTTTGCCATAACGGTTTATAATTATGTCAATCACCAGTGTTTTAATGCGCATTACATACCTCAAAATGCCCTTGATGTGCAAATTAACAAAAACATCTGCCCTCATTACTTACTTAGGTATCTACTTATTATTATTTTGGCTTATTTTAATAAGCTTATTTCTTGTGATATCATAAAATTGTTGACATTGCGGAAGAGATGAATGAAAATGTTGTTTATTTAATATGTTTACTTAATTCGTTTTTTTTTTCAAATAAGTGTTACTTACAATTGTGTATAAGTAATACAATTTTTTAATATAAAATTTACAGTCAACTAACTGATGTTATAATATACTATAACATCAGTTGACTGTAAATTTTATATTAAAAAATTGTAAATAACTTCTGACTCTTACTGACTAAAACCCACCCGTGTTCCTTCAGTTGCCTGTACTTACATTGCCAGTGGTCACGGTATTTCTTTTGGCCTATGAGCCCTCACGTAGCTATCTTTGATCTAATCTGTTTATATTGACTTGAAGCCAATTGGTGGACTTGATGCTTCTCTGTGGTAGGTCCTTTAATAAATGACTTACAATTGTGTATAATACAATTTTATAATATAAAAGTTACAGTCACGGAACACGGGTGGGTTTTAGTCAGTAAGAGTCAGAAGTTATTTGATGATTTTCCAACCAAAAAAAAGGGTTCGTAGGCATAAATAGTCATAAGTGGAGGAAATATAATTTGGAAGCTTAGTAAATGATTAACATTACGATAGTATTTTATCATAATTGCCGCGTATTGAATTTTGATCGTCAAAACAACGGTGCAATTTACAAAAAACTTTAACCGGTATCGTCCCGCTGGCACCAAATGGTGCCACTTTAAGATTGTGGAACTCGCTTCCGCCTAGCATTCGTGATTTAAAAACTATTTCTGCTGTCAAATATCGATATATTTATTATTATTAATATATAATTATATTTAATATTTATATATATATTTTTATATATATAAATATACGTGTATTTCCTTATAATATTAATACTTGCACTACCCTACGGGTAGTAAACCAAACACGGTCTACATTGACTGATCTCCTCTATAGGATACTTGGTCTTGGTTTTAAATAACTACCTGTAAACTTTGGATGAATAAGACATTGAGGTAGCAAAATCAGCCCATAATGCATCTGCATGCATCCAATATTCTAGGTGCTTCGTCTTCACATGTAATTTTAAAACTAATGTACCTACCTATACAAAATATTGTAAAACATTTTAAAAGAGAAAAGGTGGAGTTTCTAGCCCATTCTTTTCCATACGAAACCTACTTTTGGAAGGGGCGACTAGAATCAATACCTATTATTTTTTTGTAAGTTTCGACGTTCAAAATTGACTTACAAGGGCCTATTTGAAATAAATGATTTGACTTTGACTTTGACTTACACGAATTATGTTGCTATAGGTACAAGCCATGTGCTCGATGAATTTTCCTATCCACGGAAATGACAACTTCCTATCTAACGCCAAACTCAAGGGTCGAAGTGTCTTTAATTTAAACTCCAAACATAATCTTGGTCAGATAAATCCTATCCTTTGTATGTATACAATGTGGAAACTACAATACAACAATAAATGAAAATACTGCCACTACTAAAATGCATAAAAGTATTTTGGAACAATCAAATAATTCCGAGCTTCGAAATAAAAAAAAATGAGTATTTTAAACAAATTAAATGTAGTGTATGCCTTTATTCACCCTAAGCCTTAAATTCCGCTTATCCTACTAGGCCTAGGGTGGATTCTCGGGCATACGTTTCCGAATATCCATCCTCAGCATGGAATTAGTAAGTAGCTACTATCATGACAGCATGGAATTAGGAATGTACAGTTTACTATCTTGGCAGCATGGAATTAGTATGTACCGACTGACTATACATGCTTTGTATGAACTATTAAATGAGTATTCTCTATTTTCATCCCGAGCAGAACAAGGTAGATTATATCTAAGTAGGGACGATTAGGTTCACTTGGTATAAATAAAAATCGTCAAGTTTACATATTTTGTGTTTATTATTAGATAACAAATCAAGCTTTCTGACTACCAGTAAGTAGTCTGCAATCAATGTCAAAATGGGTGTGGACTGTAGGCATAGTAATCAAATGATGTTCTAAAATAAAGATACGCGGGTTTATTTATTAACGTTGTATAAGATAAATAATGATTAGCGACTGTTTAACCATACATTTTTGACGTTTGAACGTCACTTAACTTTATGCAACGTTTATAATATTATAAACCCCAATGTAACAATTCAGTACCTACCTATATTATTCAACTATCCCCGAAACATAAATTATAAGTAATGATAAAAGTGGGATCAAGCATTTATTGTTTTAGGGTAGTAATCTATAACCTAATTGCGTAATACACGATCAATCACCATCTGAATCATTTTGAAAGAGATTGCTAAACCATCGCTTCTGTTCGAAAAAAAAAAACTACTGTTGAACTGTCAAAATGAAACAGATTCTAATCGTTTATACCGAAAATATTAGATAACTGGTCATTGGATGCTTTCATTTCAAGTAAATGTTCCGGAATTTAAGTCATGAGCCCAGGTTTCAGATTAAGAATTAAATTAATAATAGTTACAGTAAAGAAATATTGCTAGCACATCAATAAAAATCTTTGACAAAAATACTTTGTTGAATACAAATTAGTTACAGCGTCACCTATACTTAAACTATCAAACTAAACTGCCTTCAATGCGAATGTGACACGAAGTGATTACAAATAAACCCGCTAGATGGCACTTCATACAATTCACAAATATTTCTACTAGATGTCACTGTTCAACTATAAATAAAGTCCAGCACTTCATTAATAGGTGGCGTTGACTTAAAAAAAACTTTTTACAAAATAAAAAGAAAGTTGTTTAAAAAAAAAAAAACAAAATCGGTCTCTAATAATAATTGACGGAGAAATCGATGGAGATAAAAAAACATTTAAAAAAACATGCGCTATGAACATAGAACGTCCTCCTTTCTGGAAGTCGGTAATAATAATAATATTGAAAACCCCCACCGCCGTATCTCTACGTTGACGTCGTGGTGGGGCTTGCGCGCTCCGAAGGCCTGGTAGAGTTTACTTTGCCGGAACCGGTCTAGAATGAGGAGCCAGACCAAGAGAGATACAGAAAACCGCAGGGCAGCATGTGGCGAGCTGTTGGGCAGTAGCGACCCCACGGACCCTATCTCCCGGGAGGTATCTTGTTCCTCATCTCTGGCTTGCCTTTAGTGGCCGGCTGGAGTGAACACTGACGAGGAACAGAGCTCCCACCTCATTCTTGCCTTAATTGGCCGGCTTGAGTTTGCAAGAGCAAACGTGCTCGGAGGAAGGAAGTATTCCAGTAAGTGCTCGTAGGGATCTTGACCATCTTCCGGGCTCTGGGATTGTTCCGAAAGCCGTGGAATACCGCTCCACTCCTCAAGCACCTCAGGACATGTTGCCCCCTTGTTGCTACGACACCTTGTGCTAGCGACCGTTTTCGGGGGCCCATTATTGAGTGTGCAAGTCACCCCCTGCCATTTTATCCGTGTATACCATAACATTGATCAGGTAGGGGCCATAGTCCTTCCATAGTTCCAGGTCAACAGTCAACTTCAGCCACCCAAATCCATAGGCTACAGGCAATATATTTGTTTCCATATCCTGCAATAATCCTACACCAATCAAGGGTTGTCCTTGGGTGCACGTGCACAGTGCATACAGGGGTAATCGTCGGTTGGTGCCTCATTTCATTAAAGCGTCTAACGGGCCTCTGCGAGTTGGCTTCGGCCCCTCGTACGCCTTCCAAAGGTCCGGGACCCCAAGGTCCCGAGAAATGTCAAGAGACGTCAAAATAATATTGACACGCATATAAATATTGTACACCCCATGGGTATGTTACAGTAATATAATAATGTTAACTGTAAGAACTGTCATTTTACCTGTGACAAACAATAAATAACTGAATTATGAGTAAATATTTAGAATGCGGACACAACCGCGGAGTACTTCGATCTCACCGCTTGAAAGCATTTGATAAATCGAAACGCAATATCGGCCGCTGGGATCGGTTTCCAGCTGAGACAACTGTCTATTTGCTTCTCAGTCTTTTCTGTTACTGAAATGAAAAGCCGAAAAAAATTAATTAGTAGAAATTAATTAGTAGGTGTCCACCACAGATGTTAGATTTATATCTAAGGTGTCCACCACAGATATAAATCCTAGATGACGCGATTGTATGTACAGTCACGGACTTTAATTGATGAGCCACTTGCCACTGTTTGTATTTTACCGGTGTAATGCAAATCGGGTTTAGTCGGTTATACTCGTACATCCAGATTCGGAAAGTCATAGGTCTTCGTATTATCTTGTTCTAAAATGTTACACTTTCATGCAATATTTACGGTTGGCTAACCTGAAAGCCAGAACTATAATCTTGACAGCAGAGTCACAACCCAAATTCAACCAATTGCAGGTCTAGCAACCGTAACCAAGCGACAATTGTTTTAGCTTAGCGATGTTAGCGATAGTAACATTAGCGTACGGAAAAATTGTGATTGGTCATTTGGACTTCGGAAAAACTCGGACCGACGATTTTATCTGTCTACGATTTTATCCAAACACGTAGCGTCCAAGATGACGTTCATGATAATTAAGATAACTGATATATAGGTATTATACTCTTTGGCTTCAGATAGATTTTCAGAAATAACGAGTATTTAATGAGTTCTAATTCAAAAGAGGTCAGTATCAAATAGATTGGATAAACGTATGCAACATTGTATTGATTTATCATTGACACCTTATTAGTCAACCTTCAACCTCTATGGATAAAACTATTTCCGATTATTAGTAATTTGTCATCTTGTTGACGAACATGCGGTTTGAGTTCGTGTTTAATCGTGTAATTTCGTGAATGTATAAAACTACAAAATTGGAAAATTTGAAAGTGGCTCATCAATTAAAGTCCGTGACTGTACTTCGCGTGTCAAACAACGGAGTAAAATTACGATCATTGATCGTAATCTGAGCTTTTCATTTAGCATTGTCTGCACCGGAAATCCACCGAAATCTAGAAAAATTCCTTTTTATGCCATATTGAGCTGTAAAGACTATAAGTATAGGAAAAGTTGGCCGAGGCATTGGAAATGTTTTCTTTCGTTGGTAAGTAAATTTGTTTTTAAATTGTGTGTGAAAAAGTGGCATGCTTGGTTTTCATACAGATGGGGGAACTTGCGTTATCTAGTTATATTTATGACTCTTATAATCTGTGGTGTAGGTACAGGTAAGTACACCTTTGCCTAACCTTGCGGGGATCACAGGCGTGACGTTATGAAATATATGTAAAAAAAGAATGCTAATGTTATCAAAATATTACCGTAATTTATAATACTAATAATCAACTCGCAGGCGATCGCATAGTCAATAACTCGGCGCCTCGGCGGCATTGTATGCTACTAGGGCGCGAAATCACTCACCTATGCGTTGAGGAATAAGCGTCGTGCAGACCAGTGCGACGCGACTCTAATAAAACAGTTTCTAAGAAAACTTCACGGTAGAACCATTATCGGCGTCGCGTCGCGCTAGTCTGCACGAGCCTTTACCCTGAGATGGCATGAACGTCGAACGTACAACATGATTCTTCCCAGCAATTTCAAGTTAACCAAATCAAATCCGACTGCAGACGGCCTCTGAGGCGATTAGTCCTCTACAGCTTTATTAGCTATGTAAGCGGGCACGACCTTTATGCCTGGAGGCTTTTATTCGGGTATTAAGTTATGTTTACGTTTTTAGTTTTCATTTTCACTGGAGTATAGATTTCAATGTTTTTGCATTGAGGTATTATTGTACTATTTTTGTTGGTATACAGGGTGGCAGGGTGGTGGCATCGACGCGAAGCCGGTTACCATGGATTCAGTACATGGTTCTGAACCCCCCTGCGTTGAAATTTTTCATCGGTTATTTAAAAAAAAATCAGCTGTTTCATAGAAAAGTGCAATACCTACGCGGTCAAAATGTATGGAGCAGCAGATTTTTTTTTTAATAACCGACGAAAAATTTCAACGCAGTGGGCTTCAGAATCATGTACTGAATCCATGGTATCAGGCTTCGCGTCGATGTCCCGGACACAACGTATTGGCGTGTGCATATCATTATGGCAAATATTATTTAATTTAATTTTAATGTTTGGTGTTGAGTAATGTAAATTATTTTGCGTATAGAATCAAGTTTTTTCTATCTGAACAAACAGCTGTGCTGCTGGGGAGTTTGTTGCGCCACTTCTTCTTCCCAACTAAATCTCTAGGAAGTGGTGAAGGGCGGGCGTTTTTGGGCGACTAACTAGGCTGAGAATCAGCACTTTTCGAACTTCGAAATTACATGACAATTTCGAAATTCGAAAAGTGCTGATTCTCAGCCTAGTTTCAATAAATTACTTTTGAATTTGAATCTTTAGCATCAGGGATGAAGTTTGTAGATATTGGAACAAAATTTTAGCACAAACGATTTCCTATCGTCAATAATTCAAAAACATCCAAACAAAATTTCGTAGGTACCTACCCAATTTGACGCCTTTCTCTTCCGTCCTTTCTTTTCTTTGGCCTTCAAAAGAATGCGTTAGTGACAATTTTTAGTAGTAATAAGGATCAAATTCGCAAACCCATATTATTATTCGTTAGTATGAAACCAACAGGTGTAGAACGCATTATTTCGACAGCCGGACTGTACTACATGAATATAAAAAAATCCTGCCTTAGTACTCAACTTCTCTATAAAAGGAACTCTCTGCAAAATTGCATACTTCGAGATCTAGACGAATCTACCAGTAAACGATTGAATTAAGTTTTGGGTAATTAGATAAAAAAAAAAAACATTATTCTTACCATTCAATGGCACCCTGTTCAGAGCGACGTCGATTTTATAAACTCCTTCTTTTGTCATTACCCCAGATTTCATTAGAACGCAAAGAGCCCAATCCTTTACAAGTTGTGTTTGGTCCTGAAATAATTAGAATGCTTTATAAAACATAAGTTACAAAGGAAAAGCCTAGATGACATATAGCAAATAATTTAATGTAATGTTTGTGCTGCTGGGGACTTTGTTGCGCCACTTCTTCTTCCCAGCGGGGAAGAAGGGGCGGGCGTTTTTGGGGAACTGTCTTATGTAATTTTGACGTTCAAAAAGTGATGATTCTCAGCCTAGTTTGAATAAAATGAGTTTTTGAATTTGAATACCTTCCTTAACAACTATTTGTCCGAGGTAAACATGATCGTCAATAACTTCGAGTATAGACTCTTCAATCTTCAGGAGTGTGGGAATCACATGGAGTTGGGCATTTGACATAAAGACAAGTTAAGATTAATATGTGCTATTTACAATAAGGTAAGTGAGACTCTATTGCTATTGACCGGACAAAAATTAAGACCCCAGGTTCCTACTGACCTTGTTAACAGAATAATTTAATGAAAATCTGCCGTGGGATCGAACTCAGAAAGTCGGTCATGCAAATAATTATAAAGAAAAGAAAGAAAGAAAGAAAATACGTTTATTTGCGGTACACACCACGCAAAGAAAGAACACAAAACAAAAAAAAAACACAACAAGAGTCACAGTCACGCAAAACGGCAATTAGGTATTGTTACCCATTTTTTTCTCTAAACTAGCTAATGTTCAAGATAGATAACTTAAATTAATTACTGACATCAGTGAAGGGCTAAAGTAATAACAGCCGCACGGGTCGATCAATCAGGTTAAGCTACGCTTGCCGGGGTAAGCGCGTGGATGTGTGACTTTACATACCGAGACTCCTCCGCGCCTCGGAACTCGGAACTCGGAATGTTGAGGAAAGTACCGCGTCTTTCGCATGACGTTGGGAGTTAGGGCGAGATCGTTGGTCCCGGCTGTCATTTTGCTTGAAAGTCGTAACGGGTCGTCAGAAGCCCGAAAATCTGACAACCAGTCTTACCAAGACTGTATGATTATAAACTATAGCTAGCTAGCAGGTATGTGAAATCTAGGTGTACCCATCTTATCAGCCAATCTTGGTGCTTTATCTTAACGATACAGTCGGAATCAACTCTTGTTTCTTCTATGCATTCCAACTGATATCTTGTCACTAATGTTACAGGGTCAACCGTAGTGGTCTGGAAAGCAAAAAAGAACTAATTATAAATAGGTATTTTTTGTTATTTTGATCCTGCTCTGGTAGTAACAATACTGTGATCAACAGGAGAATATAAACGAGGAAAAAGAAACCACCTAAAATAATAATTATTATTAACAAAATGTTATCATATAATAGGTCTTCGCACACATATCAGCTCGGCTCGTTACTTCACCATCGCTTCTATTGAAAAACTTATGAGAGGTATGGATTGAGTAGCTAAGAGAAAGATTTAATCAATTAAAACGGAGCTGGGCAAAACGTGCAATCCAAATAATAGACAGAAGACAGAGAAAACACAAAATATTATGACACATAGTAGAACGTCGCGTTCTTGCAGGTTGCGTTCATTTTTCTTCATCCTCCCTTGAACGCAAACCCATGCCTTCCCTTTGACAAAGCTTTGGTGAGGCAGTCGGCGATCATTATGTACTCGACTCGGATTCTAAATAAAACGGCTCAAATTTTTTACTGCATTACTAATATCAGGGCGTGTTCCCTGATATATATGTAATAGGCTACCAATTACTTCTTGATAAGACTTTTCTTTTATTATATTTTCAGAGTTACTTGAAAACTTTAGATCTGGCTCCATAGGTGTTCCCATTGGCTTGCAGTTTTCCATACCAAAACGTTTCAATGTACTTTCTATATAATATTGTTGATCTATGTTACATAAATTCTATGCTTACTATAAAGTAAGTAATTATCTGACCAAAATAATAACTAGCAACTCCCAATTCCTTCATTTCAAGTTTTTCAGCTATTTTCTTCTTAACTTTACTTGCTCGCTCTTTATTATTAAAGAATATTAAAATGACATCCACAAACGTAGTAAGAAACAAAGTATTATTGGTATCACTATGAGTATAATATACACCTGGATCCAGCTTTGACTTTTTGAATCCAATTTCATACAAGCGACAATCTAATTTCATGTTCTTAGTTCTGCTGGCTTGTTTCAAGCCATAAATAGATTTATTCAACTTGCATACTTGCTTGGATCCATTCTCATAGTGTGGTGGTTGTGACATGTACGACTCTACATCAATATCATCTTGTAAGAAACCAGAAACTGCATCTAACTGCTAGATTAATTGCAGATTATATTTAGCAGCTATTTCAAATAAATATCTAATGGCGGTCATGTATACTACATGTAGGTGCGTAAACATCTGTAGAGTCTATGCCAAACTTCTGCTCATAACCCTTAATGACAAGCCTAGCCTTGTGTTTTGTTATATTTCCATCAGCATCTAATTTAGTTTTATAGACCCATTTACGAGGTTGTTTTGGGCTGAAAGCTTGTTCGGGAACATACTCATCGTCACCGGTGTCATGTGAACTATCAGTTTCCTTGATTTTACTCACACTGTCATATTATTATGAACTAACACTATCATTTAAACTCCCATTCTTATTTTCTTGTTGTGTGCAGCTCCTTGGCATCAAGGTAACATTATTTTCTAAATTTTTCTCCAACAAAACCACATCTCCTCTGATCCTCTCTTCTCTCTCTCCATCTCTCTCTCTCTT
Organism: Conistra vaccinii; assembly: GCA_948150665.1. Taxonomy (NCBI): domain Eukaryota; kingdom Metazoa; phylum Arthropoda; class Insecta; order Lepidoptera; family Noctuidae; genus Conistra; species Conistra vaccinii. Next base: position 16,626,003 of record OX411338.1, on the reverse strand, counting down.
TTTTCTTTTTATCAAATAGCCGGTAACGTTTGGACTCTGGGCAATATCCTACAAATATCAATTCTTTGGCTTTACAATCCCATTTTAATCGCCTCTTTTTGGATATGTGCACCATTGCACGACAAACAAATACTCTCATATTTGGAATGTTTGGGTTTAGACCAGTCCGTATTTCTTCTGGAGTTTTGTATTCAATGGATTTTGTATGCGAACGGTTAATTACATAGGCAGCTGTTGAAACAGCTTCTGCCCAGAACTTCTTCGGCAGCTTGGCATCAATCAATAGGCATTTGGCACGTTCAATTAAAGTTCTATTCATCCTTTCGCTCATACCATTCTATTCAGGGGAATATGGTATAGTGAGCTGTCTTTTGATACCACCACACTCTTTACATAAGTTGTCAAACGCTTCATTCACATACTCTTTATCATTATCAGATCTTAGAACTTATATTTTTATTTCCAGCGGTTCTCCACAAAATTCTTGAATTCTCTAAATTTTTCAATTACTTGCGATTTTGAATTCATAAAATAAACAAATACCTTTCTGGAGAAATCATCAATGATCATAATAATCTTGCTCCATCGAGGGACTTCTCCTCCATAAGGCCACACACATCAGAGTGTATCAGCTCGTTAAGGTTCTCTTGTTTGCTTACCCTGCAGACAAGTATTACATATTAATGTCTTGTTTAGTAAGTTTCATGTCAACACTGTCAACAGATTCAGCAAGTTTCTGAAGATTCTGATAATTAAGGTGGCCCAGCCTTTGATGCCACAAATGTACTGAGGTTAACAATGCATATGCTTCATTGCAAATTACATACAAATTATTTACATAACCAGTCATGACCAACTTTGAATCATGAAATATTTTACATCACACATTTTTTACCTGTATGACTCCTATTTATTGCTTGCTTACACCATCATAGGTTTTAAAATTTACATTACCACAGTCTTTTACTGCTAGAGTTTTATTGTCAGCTACTTTGATGGAAGTTACTGAAGCTGTCGCATAATCCTAAATCCAGTCTCTGTTGTTCGTCATGTGCATCGCAGTTTTAGAGTCCAGGTACCAGCAACCACTGCTCAACGCTGGGGAGGCAGCAATAGCAGCAAAAAAATTAGAAGCTTTTGATTTATTTTCATCATTCACTTTTTTTGTACTGTGCTTTGAGAACTGATTTGAACGGCAGTTCTTTGCTACATGCCCGTATTTATTGCACGTGAAACAACGAGGTTCTTTTCTTGATGGATTGTTAGACTTGACATTCTCCATATTTGAATAAAAAGCTGCAGAATCGTTAGTACCTTTTCCATCGTGCAGTAATTTTGTTTTAACAAGATCTGTTCTAATGGCCACACCCAATCTCTCCATTGCCATTTTCATAGGTCTGCAGGTTTTCGGTAGCCCAGCGAGAAGAAGAGTGACTAGCCACTCATCGTCGACTATAAAACCTATATTACGGAGTTTGTGTGCACAAGTTATTACCCTGTTTACGTAAGCTTCAACAGTATCACAACCTTTAAGATCCGTGGTGATTAATTCGCGTAACAAACCTAGATGATGATAGTCTACTCATCGACTCGCCGCCCTCCAAGTGTCAATTGGACGCAGGAATGTAACCGGAGCGAGCAACTCCGAGGCAACGGCGCAGCAATGACTGGTCCCCCAGCCGATGTCAGCTGGGTGAAAACTCGTTGACGGCTTAGATGACGGCACAGATTTTGCACACACCACTATCTAATCCCTCTCAGCAAAGGCGAGACGTAAGCGCGATCACCCACATGACGTAAGCGCGTTGAGTTCGAGCTGACCACAAACCGCATACGGTTCAGTAGGTTGACCGAGGCGAGGTGATGCCGTTACGATGCTGATGAGCATTGCAATATAAAGTTTTACAAAAAGAATGCTGAACGGTTCGAGCTGATGTGATGAGATTTGGTGCCGAGCTGATAACGATGACCTTCTGAACTTAAGGGCACTTATAGACACAACCACAGATGAGGAGAGATGGTTTTTTTTTTCATTTCATTGGGCAACTTAATTTCTGCATTGAGCTACAAGATAACCCTATGAGGATATAACTGGCACTTGCGACAGAAAACGAAAATTCAAAACCAAAGACACCGACTTCCGAAGTTAAAGTTATTTTTCACTTTGTAGTGTTTTTTTGGAAGTCGGTTGTTTATGTTTTTTGTAAAAAGTTTTTCATACAAACGAGTGCGGTGCGGCCCGCCTGTAGTGTGCGTTGGTTCATGAAGGATGAGTTTTGCAATAAGTTGACGCAACTTATTGCAAAACTTGTCCTTCAGGCTGCCTGTCCATTGACGCGGAGCGAGGCAGCGGAGCGGAGCGAGTAAGAAATGCGAAGTAGAGTTGCGAACTATGTCTATCCATTGATGCGGACCGAGGTAGTGCGGAGCGGTGTTGCGGACTGTGCGGATCTTGAACGAGTTCACGCAACGAGTAATTTTGAAAAAATTTAACTGGCTGCAATACCCTCGGCCGGGTTTTTCCGCTTCCCCGCTCCGCTTTCTCGCACCGCTTCCCAGCTTTGTATGAATTTTAAACTAATTCGCAAATCCCTGTCCACTGAAGCGGAGCGGAGATTTTATACAAATCCATTGGTTAATATTGGCATGGCTCCGCTCCACTCCTCTCCTCTCCGCTTCAGTGGACAGTCAGCCTTACGGTGCGGTCCTTAAAAAAAATTGTTTATAACCAATTTCATACAATCATGAAAAAAAGCTTAAAGCTTTTTTTTATCGACTTGTCCAATACACGTCTTAAAATATCTCATCTTATTTCACACCCGTGAGATTCTGAAAATACCAGGAACTAACCTGAGAAAATTTAATTTAAAAACCAAAATAATAATAATATGTACAAATAATAAAAGAGAGGGAAAATAAACATAGGGCATCAAAAAATTTCGTCCGCATCGCTGTCAACAGGAAAAGTGCCCAAAAGGCTGGCAGCATTGCCATGTTATATGGCACTGCTGATTCTTATATTTATAGATATTATTATTATTATTTTATGTCTGTTTTTAAATTTATGTAAATAGAATCTAGTAGTTTATGATAGTACACGTCTTTTTAAATAATAAATACAATTTTTAATTACCTCCAACTTCTCATTTAAAATAGTAGCCAGACTAGCGAATAAAATCGCAATCCTGATCATCTTTAAGAACTTCACAAAACTACCAATTGCACGACAGGAAATAATACAATGTAATACGATTGTCTTCCAAGACGTTTTTATGGCGTACTCTGAATGAAAACAATTTTTCTAGGACAAAATATTATCAGAGACAGCGTCTACGCTAAGAGCTTGTTTAGACGAAGAATTTGGCGCACCAGCGCTATCGGAAATGTTCGAGAAAAATGTAGTATTGAGTTTAGTTCTTTGAACTTTCAGGGTTATAAGGATTTTCTTTCAAATTATATCTAGAAAACTGTTGACGTCAAAAAAAGGGGCACAACGCGATTATAACAAGCTCCATCACGAAGGAGTAGCTTGAGACGCAGCATGGTACCCTTACTTCCCGGCTGACAGTTGCTCTCCGGACATGGGTGCTTCGTGAAGAACCTGTGCAGTATAGAAGAAGAAGGTGGCGAAAGGGGAGTTTCTTCAACCTCTCTTAACAAAGTGGGCATTAAGACGGTAGCGGTAGAGTGACGGCTGCAGACGGTAGCTGAAAAATACTCAATACTTTATTGCATTCCACATGTAGGTATTTTTAGGTGGTAAAACTTATAATAAGATCATAATGTAGACCCTGTTGGGCACAGCAAAATAAGTAAGTTAACTGTGTGTGGTTTTAGTCATTAAGAGACAGAGATACCTTTGCCTAATGCAGTGTTAAGGACAAAATAGCGAGCCTTACAGGAGTCGTATATGATGTGTAAAATGTAACATCTCACCTTGGTAATAAGCAACATTAAAGAGGTCTCGTCAAGGTCGTTTCTGACGGCAAACTCTAGCACCGCCCGCGTCAAATCAAATAACGCGCGCTTCCCCGGCTTCCTGTTACACACTTCCTTCCCTTTTCACAAATTCCCCTGAGAGTAGTTTATACCCAAGTTTGCAACCCTAAAAAACTTGTGCTACGGTACGGTATCGTGCTCGAAAAACAGCAAAATTCTGTCACATGTATCAAGTTTTTGAAAAAAATATACCTTAATGACGCGTTTTTAGATACAGGGTGGCAGGGACATCGACGCGAAGCCGGTTACCATGGATTCAGTACATGATTCTGAACCCCCCTGCGTTGAAATTTTACGTCGGTTATTAAAAAAAAAAACAGCTGTTTCATAGAAAAGTGCAATACCTACGCGGTCAAAATGTATGGAGCAGCAGATTTTTTTTTTAATAACCGACGAAAAATTTCAACGCAGGGGGGTTCAGAATCATGTACTGAATCCATGGTAACCGGCTTCGCGTCGATGTCCCTGCCACCCCGTATATTTTTGTAAAGCAAGCTAAATTTGCTACTATTTGAAACCAATCCAAGTACTCTAGAGTCTAGACCTATGGTTGCGGAGGTCATCATTCTCCTGCCCTTACCCCAATTTTATTTGGGGTTTGCGCAACATGTCCCTTTTTTCCATACTTCTCTATTAGTCGTCATCTCAGTAGTTACCCCCTTTCTAGCCATATCATCTTTCACACAGTCCATCCATCGTTTTTTTGGTCTCCCCCTACTCTTATAGCCATCGACATTAATACTCAAAACTTTCTTCACGACATTTTCCTCATTCCTCCGCATCACATGCCCATACCATGACAACCGATTTCCGCACAACTTTTCGGTCACCGGTGCCACTTTCAGACTTCCTCTTATGTACTCATTTCTTACTCTATCCATTCGTGTAACACCACACATCCCTCTTAGCATTCTTATCTCAGCTGCATGCAATTGCCTTTTATTCATCCCTTTGGTGGCCCAACATTCTGATCCATACAAGACAGCAGGTTGCGGAGATACAGTTAGTCAAAAATGGGCATTTTTTTCCAGTTACATGCGCATTTGCGACGTTTGCTTTTTTTTGTGTCGATAAAGACTAGGCTAACAAAGATTTAGAAAAAAGTAAAAAAAAATATAAAATTAAGTTAATCTGCCCAAAACACTCTCCATGTGCGCAAAATCTTATAAAATGATAGTTAAATATTACTTTATTATCTTAATAGTTATTGAAACCTCGGTTGGAATTGAATGAATCGATGTTATGTGACCTATTCAATGAGACGGATGTGTCACATCTCTATTATTTTGTTATTGAGTAACTTGCCTGCTACTCGAGCTGTATTGTAACATAATATTATTATGTCTTGTATATCTCGTCCCAGTTTTCTAGAAAGGCATTCTGTTAAGAGCGTTCAATCTAAACTTTGGCAATGTCGCAAATAGCTGTCAAATAATTGCTTGTTTTGATTAATTTGGCAATGATGAATGAATGGCAATGAATTAGCATAGATATAAGCGATTTGGTGTAAACTGTTAGCTTATATTTGATGAATAAATGAATATGAATATGAATAGGAATATTATTGTGAGGAAATATGAAATATTGCTAACCTATATTAAATGAATTGCAATAATTATAACAGTTTTAGGTGTAAAAAGGGCATTTTAAAAGTCTCCAAATACTTTATTACGTCTAAAACTAAATATATTCTGTGTTATCATATTAATTACTAGCTTCTGCCCGCGGCTTCGCCCGCGTGGATGTCGGAAATTATCCCACAGGAACGTGTAACATGTCCTAAATCAGCGGGGTAATTGCGTAGCACTTACAATAGCAATGGGTTTCATTTTGACAGTTCAACAATTAATTGCGTTATTTCTCGAACATAATTATTAACTTGGCGCTCTGGCGCGTCATCCCCTGGCTGGCCCGCCCCTCTACCCTCGTTCTGTGCGCCGTCGACTCAATATCGCAGGTCATTCTTATCGTTCTAACTTTTAAACTATTTGTCCAAATTACTTAGTGTAAAAGACAAACTTTATCTACATTAAATACCAAAAGCGATGAAGGTATTTATTTTGATAAGAATTAACTAAATACTCTAAAATATGCAATGTAAAAAAAGTATTCAATTTAACTGTATTTATTGCTCACTATTTTGGTTATAAAGGCTTCCACATAAAAGGTAGATAATATGCTGTCGCGGACATTTATTTAGAACTTTTTAAGATAATACATTTTTAAAACAATCCCACAATACATTTTCTTCATGTAACTCTAACGGTTTAGGCAGCGCACGCAGCATACGGTGGAGGTCTGCCCGGCTTGGGTGGACCACCGCCGTGTCCTCGTGGAGGCGATCGGCGGCGGTGACCTCTCGCGTACGGCCCTGGTTCAGGCCATGGTGTGGAGCGAGAGGGCATGGCAAGCCGTCACCTCCTTCTGCAAAGCAGTAATGCTCGCGAAGGAGAAGGTGGAGCGCGCGAGGGAGTGGCAAAGGCCGCGCCCTACCAGCCCTAGCCGCCGCCGCCGTAGGAGACGTCCCGGGCGTCGGGAATTGATAGCCGATTTCCGGCCACCGTAGGCGCGGGCCTGCGGACGGAGAGCAACGGGCAGCTCGCCGTCCGATAAGGACCAGGCCCGGGTCGACGGCGCATCGTGTTCCACGCGCGCCTCAAAGAGATATCAAGGATCGAAGGAACACGTGTGGGTTTTAGTCAGTAAGAGTCTGACACGCCCTTCCGCTCCGCCCAGAGCGGGAGAAGTCATTGGATGATTAACCGCCCAAAAAAAAAAAAAGGCAGCGCACGCAAAGATAGATCTCAGAGGGCAGGAATTTTTCCGACTTACTTGATACTTATCGTTATATTATGGCCAAATCACATAAATTCTTTATAAATTGTAGCCTATGTGTTATTCTAATGTATAAGCTACATTATTGTAAAGTTTCATCAAAATCCGTTCAGTAGTTTTTGTGTGAAAGAGTAACAAACATCCATCCATCCATCCATCCTCACAAACTTTAGCATTTATAATATTAGTAGGATTAATGTAGGGCAGTGTTTTTCAACCTTTTTCATGACTTGACCCCATTAGTATGAAAAAAAATTTTCGCGACCTCGACCATTCGAGAACGATTTGAACTCAGTCGAGATTCCCGCTGAGTCGAAGTTTCTGCAGCACGAAACCTAGCCTGATGTTCCCGAGTTGCAGAGAGCCTTGCCTCACGACCTTCCTCAGATTCCTGTGATCGAACTTATCTCATCCTTTTAGCATTTCTGCTACATTGGGAGAGGTTGGATCTTCTTCGAGGCATTCTTACAATAAAATAGTACTTACTACTTAACACACAGTTATTTAGTAAACACGTACTATCGTAAACAATTAAATTATAAATACTTACAGATTATTATACAGTCTAAAATTGTCACAGTTTAAGTAATAAGTGTTAAGACGTGTAAACCAAACGTACTAACTTTATAAAACAAAAGAATTGCTAGAAAAATTAATTACTAACCCGAGCTAATAAACTTATACTTAATAAAGAAAATCAAGAAAAGAAATGCCTAACCTATACCAAATACTTATAATATTTATATACAAACCCTAAATAAAAATTAAGATAAGTATACCGAAAATCAAGGAAAGAAACGCCTAACCTATAACAAATGTTCGATGTGATTCTTTAAATTGACATAACTTTTTTATTTATGAACCGATTGACATGAAATAAACACTAAATGTTAAGTGAGGCTTACTACAATATATTAGTGAAAACCGCATCTAAATCGAATAAGCCGTTTCTGATATTAGCGTGCACAAACACACAGACAAACAGACAAACCGACAAACAGACAAACAGACAAACAGACAAACAGACAAACAGACAAACAGACAAAAAAAAATTTAATTACAATCTCGGGTTCAGCATCGATATAATAACAACCCCTGCTATTTTTTTTTCATATATTTCCATTGTACAGACACCACTTTTCTACAATTTTATTATATGTATAGATTGCATTTCATCAATATTTTAGTTAACTAGTTAGCGATATTTCATATTTCCATACAGTAATATTGCCAAATTAATCAAAACAGATAAATATTTTATAGCTATTTGCGACGTTGCCCTCCTTCAGAATGCACGCTCTTAATTGTGTAATAATTAAAATAATATTTTTGAATAAGCCCTTAAACGAGCAATTCTTGTATTATGTATGTGTATGTTATATAATCTGAATCTCGGAAACGGCTCGAACGATTTTCATGTTTGCATGATGCAAATTTAGTATGCAGGGGGTTTTGGGGGCGACAAATCGATCTAGCTATGTTTTCTTTTTAGAAAACGAACCAAAAAAAAAACCGGTACCCAGATATTTTTATTGAAGCGATGTTCCTAGTTTTTTTAAATGTCTACATATCTTGTTACTTTGTTGAAGCTCAAGAGGGGGAAGTAAACAATTATCTATCTTCAATTTGATTTTTCATTGCTAAGACTTAGGTATAAAATCAAAATAATATGATACACATGATATTTTCAAACGTTTTTTTAAAGTTGTTTTCAGACCAGCGCGATTTCGCGTCGCGCGACTAATCGCGCTGGTCTGAAAACAGCTTAAAACAGAAACACAAAATGTTAAAATTTTCTAGATAAAATAGCATCACGAAGTTACCTCTAATTTTCACGTATTTTCGATTTGTACTAAATAATATATGTATGCTGACGATTAATAGTATATTTGATGATTATTTGTATTATACCTACCTATACAAGGCGAAAAAAATGAAGCAGGCAATTTTAGTAGTAGTTTTGTTACGACTACAAGCTTTTAACATTACGATGTTCTTCGTGGATAAAGAAGTCATCTTCCGTCCGTCGCACGTTGCAGGTACTCAAACATATTTTTATTTTACAAATCAGTCGCCGTCGCTCTGTTGGAACGAGAGGACTGCGCTCAAATTTTCGGTTGCGCTGAAATATAGTTTATTTGCGCAAATAATTATGTTCTTAATTTATCACTTGGGTTAATTGATTCAGGCGTGACCTTGTGGAGATCTATTATGAAATACTATAGACGTAGATATATTTAGTATTCTTAAAAGAGTCATAAAAAACCCTGTAAGAAATAGACACGTGTTTCACCTCTCAACGAAGCATCCTCAGGATGACGATTGAATTGTCATGAACGCGAACAACACGCCGTGTTCGTATAAAGGTAGTAACTTTATGTATCGTAATAGTTAAGCGAAATAGGTTACTAAATATATCTACGTTGTCTTATAAGACCTTCGTCATCATTCTAAAAAGGCTTGATTTCATTACCATAAAGTAAAAGTAAATTACGCATAGTAATGCTGACGACAAGCATGACGATCGAGCCGGCTAGTCAGTCAGTTATTAGTATAGGATCCCGCCATAGAACGACCTTCACCGAGCTGGTTAATGGATGAAAAGTATTTTATATTCAATTAAATATGTCAATAAATATATCGCAAATGGGTTGTCTAAAAAATTTCAGTCCAGAATATGATTAAATTAACATTTTTTATTTTTTATTTTTTTTACTTTGCACCGGTTTGGTTAATAGGTAAATTCCATACCAATCGAAAGTATGTAGCCCATAGAATATGCAAACGTTGGGTTGACAATTTTTTATATCCGAAGAAGTTCTTCTAAGATTAGAATATAATAATAATATAATTACTGCCTCGTTGGTCTAGTGGTAGCAAGCGCTACTGCTGAGCATGAGGTTCTGGGTTCGATCCCCGGGTCGGGCAAAGTGTTATTGGGTTTTACTATCTGGAATTTCTCAATAGCAGCCTGGAGTCTGGATTTGTGCCCGGTTGATGGCAATAGGCTCGCCCCCTATTACATGGGACTTAAACATAACTGGCGAAATGTGGGTGTACCTGCTACAGGTACACCTCTGCCCAAACCTTCGGGAAAACAAGGCGTGATGTTATGTTATGTTATGTAATACATAATATAATAAAAATGCTTTATTCAATTATTTTTGCTCAATGCATAATAAGTAGGAATAAGACGACCAATTAGGATAGTACGACAACATGATGAGATGCGCTGCCTCCACAGCCGGATTATCTTCATAGGTCTTAAAAGACCATGACAAGATATGCCGTAACCATGTCCAGCGAATTATATTTTTAAGTATCCTTCATTTATTCAAACTAGATTTTAGATAATAGTCTAGAGTCAATCAAAGGTATTTTTTAAGATTGAATAAAAATAAATATTATTTGTAGTTCCGGTTACATTTTCGTTTAATGGCGACAATAAATGAAAGATTACAGTTCATTCTGTTCATTCGGCCAATGTGATCAGATGAGTGGTAGGAGATTTCCTTATTTTTGAGGTACAGGAGATAACCATGGAGGCCACCATATTATCCACATTTAGCATACAAAAATAACATACAGTTTTAGTTAGGTATTGTGAATTCGTAACTTACAGGAGTGCACAGCACTGGCAGAGAACTTATTCTTTATAAGATGTATTCTATATTGTTTGAATATGAATGATGTTACCAAGACATTTTATTAAATATATTTTGATTTATAAGTTATTTTGTAGGTAGATAATAAATAGTAGGTAGATTGGTGGAAATTGTATTTTATCCGAAGCAGATTCTTGAAAAGGTTTTGGGTAAAAAAATACTACTATCTGGAAACACTGATTGTAGGTGTCACTCTCTCACATTCACTCGCTTGTCACTCGTCGCCATAGAAACCTACTGTTACATTCAAACTGGGGGCCAAGTCTACTAATTTACAAACGTCACAATGGTCTCTCGATTGTTAGTTTTTGACAGATTTGCCATACAAAATCTGTCAAAAACTCACCATCGAGAGATCATTGTGACGTTTGTAAATTAGTAGACTTGGCCCCCTGGTGCTCTGAACGTGTGTTATTGTTTGTTTGTTAATTTATTGTTTATTTAACACTTACCCATACGTTTTTTGCACACTTTAGCTCGATATACATATTCTTGAAAGCGATATCTTATAGTCGATTTTGGTGTTTCTACTGGACTTACAATACGTGTCAGTTTATAAGTGAAATACGATGTTGCAGTGCTGAGTTGATTGAAATCATGCATCAATGTTTCGGTACTACAAATGTGTTTTGCGCGTGGAACGTATTTAAGGCCGTGCAATCAGTGAATTATCCGTGCTACTGCAAAGCATCTTGAGAGAGGACAAAACAACATGACGTGTTGAAAAGAATTCAGTTCCCTTTAAAGTGGTTGGTGGACTGGCTATCGCTTCACTGCCTTGGCTTATATTTATTAAAGTTTTGAAATAAATGCCTTAAGATTGAATAAAAAAAGGGGTACCTACGTTCTTTTTGAGAGATTTGTTTTATTTTCCTCTACACTGTATGATCTGCTTTATTAGTATGTGGAATACTCCCATAAGTTAAAAGCATATGGTAGGCCCACTCTGATATGAGTATTTATAACTAACCTAAAGCATCCTTTTCACCAGAGATGTGCTAAGCAGCTTAGCGATCGATCCAATAGGATTATTTGATTTTCATAGCCTAGTATGGTTTAATTCTGCTCGAAGGGGTAAATGAAACCAAGTACCTACACATAGTTTGGAAGCCTAGATTCTCCGCTTAGCGACCTCGCATATACTTGATGGAAAGACTGCCCAATTCTCAGGTTTTAAAAATATGGGTAAGTACATCGATCTCACCACAGTCTTGGTACATTTTAAGCTGGCCCCAGCTGCTGCCGGACCTAGTGGCGAATTGTATCACAACAGTTAGTTATTTATGTTGCTAAATCTAGTCAAGCACTACTAGATTATGTACACCAATTCTTATTTAAATTAAAATTCGATATTGAACTAATTGTTTATGAAAACGCCTGACAGAAAATGATTAGCAATCAATCGTTTTTTGAAGTCTATCGAATGAGCCGTTTGGTAGGATAAGTATTTTTTTTGTTATGAAATATACAAAAAAGTTACCATTAAATTAAAATATAGTAATTGTTTCAAAATCTAGGTCTCATGTGCTTTTAAATGCACGATGTGTAACTTTTGGACATGATTGTTTCGGTTAGGGTATGCATGTATGCTGTTTTGGGCATGGTCCTTTTACATTCGTCTTTTAACTTTATATTGAAAATATTTGTAAATGACATCACAACTGACTGAGTCTGTTGTGAGTCGTCCAATTAAGCCCACTGAGAAGTATTGTCAGTGATAAAGCCACGGATTCACTGGACAAATTTCCCGCGGCACCAGTCGCCGGTAACGTCGGGCGATGTTAACCAACGTCTCTAGAAATTTTACCTCACGACCTTTTTCATCGTTTTCGATATTGCCAGACATATCTTGGGACATGTGTCGCGGGAAGCTTTATGCGTCGGAGCCTGTTCAGCCATGTACACTGTACACAGTGTACGAAGCACAACGCAAGGCGACAGCGCGTTGGTTTGCAGTTGCAGGACAACCATCGTCCATATAATTTTTTGGACGTATCCCTAGGTCGCATTTTTGGTTTTCTTCATCCAAAAGCGTTGTTTTCATTGATTTGCCTTTATATTATACTATCAGTGACTCGCAAATTCGTCTGCGATCCAGGCTGTAAAGTATAGCCTATGTCCTTACCCAGTTCATTGTTTATCTGTGTGCCATCCAAATCTGTTCAGCCGTTTTAGAGTAAAAGCGTAATAAACAATTATACACAGTTTTGCATTTATAATGTTAGTTAGACATTTTGTCAATCATAAAGTAATTGATTTGATTATGTCTGCTTGCTTTGCATAGAAGTATATAGAGTACGTAATTTTTCCATCTAGTATTTCTCAGTAGCAGCCCGGAGTCTGGATTTGTGCCCGGTTGATGGCAGTAGGCTCGCCTTCATAAGATATCCTACATAAGACTTAAGAGTCCTAATACCTAAATTTTTTTACGGAAATTCATGATTTTTAACGCTGTAATTTTTAGCAGCAATTAGATATTTTTATTATAATCACGATAGTGCCATTCTCTTTCTTGTTAGTTGGAGTTACACATTATTTTCGTATAATTTGCTGAATTGACACGGAATATAGTACCTACTTTTATTTTCTTTATAGTAATTTTGTCTTATTATATTGAGAAACAGAAACTAATGAAACGTATTTATTGTAAACAGAAGTTTTATTAAATATCATATTAATTTATTTCATAAAATTGAGTTTATTTGTAAAATAATGGACGCTGAATCAAGACATTAATTGCTTTTCTTTACGATTTTTTCCGTGAAAACTAAAGAATTTAAAGAAATTCTAAAACTCCAATAAACAAGTAAACATTCAACGTATATTTTAGTAATTTTTGCTTTTATTAGAATTTAATAAAAAAAATGTGAATTTGAGCGTCAAAGTTTCATCGCCGACGATTTTTCTTGTAAACTGAGTTCGTAAAATATATAAGTACAGTAAATTACACGAAAAGAAAATTTTTGATGTGTAACTCCAACTTACAAGAAAGAGAATGGCACTATTGTTATGACATAATTAAATTATAAAATATTAAACTGCTGCTGAAAATTACAGCGTCAAAAAACATGAATTTTCGTAAAATAATTATGTAATAGGACTCTTAAACGTAATTGGCGATATTTGGGTGTACTGTATGTACCTCTGCCTAACCCTATGGGAAAATACAGGCGTGATGTTAAGTATGTATACCTATTTAGTAAATAGATACACCACAGGTAACAGGATCTGATTACAAAGATCATCAGCATAATGGGTGACTGGAGAGTGGTTGATTGGTGTTAGGTCATAGCTGCTTGTACAGTTTGACCAGCTAGAAGATGATGATGTGGAAATACAGAAACCATTAACACTTTCAAGGACAGTAAACGCCCATAGGCGTCATAACAATAAAACTTCTATTGTGTCTCATTCACTGTCCTTCAAAGTGTTAATGTACTGAATAAAATTCACCAAATTCAAAATGTTCTTTTATTGATGATCTAATAAATTCGTAAAGGCAGTTTTTTTACAAATAAGTCAATTTCTTACTTCAAATAAATTGATCCCTGTATACCGAATTATTCCTAACCAGTGCTTTTTTTACTAAATTACTTTTTTTCACAGTTTAATTTATATTGTGAGGGTAGGAAGAAAATGACATAAAAAGAGAATCTATCCGCGTCGAAATACAATTTTGTTAGTTACAAGTTGAACGTAGCAGAGTGCAGACGTCACTGAGCATTCTAATTCCACATTCAAGAAAAGTCTGTTTAAAAATTATGATTGTAGCAGAAAATTCTTAGGAAGAATCCAAATGCTGATGGTGTTCTGCAATTACAAAAAAATCGCGTGCTTGGGATCTTTTTCATGGTAGCACTTGACGTAGTTCCAGGCAGTTTGGTGGGGAGTATTGCCCTTGTTTGCGAGGCAGGCGTCGATCAGTTTCTCCACCGCAGGTTTGTCAGCTGGAAAGAAGAAATAAATGTAAGAAAAGCCACCAAATACGAATATGGATTGAGTTGACACAATATACAAATATACAAATAATGAATGTTGCGGTAAGCCAAAGGTGTGTCCGAACATAAAGTGGCAATCATGCGCGGCTACCGCGCCTGCCGCGCAGCGATTGGACGAATGCCGCGCGCGCTCCGAACTAGAGTCCGGCAGAAATGTGTCCTGCAAACGCCGTGTGTTACTGGCGCGCTCTTGCCGCTCAATGTTTGGACACACCTTTATTTACACTGCGTGGTTGCTGCAGCCCTAAACAAATTGTGGTGATTTTAACTGATTCCTGATTGAGGGGCTCGTGGCTAAATAATAGCAGTCGCACGAATTGATTGAAGGTTAAGCTACGCTTGCCGCGGTTAGTTCGTAGATGGGTGACCATCCATTACAAATCGAAATCCCTACGTGCCTCAGAAAAGTACGTTAATCCGTTGGTCCCGGCTGTCATTCGTAGATCTTTGACAGTCGGTACAGGTCGCTAGAAGCCCGAAAATCTGACAACCAGTCTTATCAAAGGATATTCGTATCACGCAGTAAATTGGTTATGGAGGTCGAATAGGCAGTCGATAAGCAAATGGATCTCCTTTGACTGTTACTGTTGTATTATTAAAAATGATTAATTGTTAAATATATCGAAATTCAAATAAAGATTTTAACCACATGAAATTATGTAAGTGCACCAATGACAGCCCCATTTTATGTCCAGGCAGATCACTGTCCATTCCAAGGTTGCCTGGAAAAGATCGCAGAAAGCGATAAGGCCGCCAATTGTATATTTTGTAGTGTCTTTATATTGTTTGTTATATGTACTTTTGTGGTGTACAATAAATTATATATAAATAATATAAATAAATAAGTGCAGTTTGCACCGGGGTGGATACAAAACAGCTGTGTATGTCATATATTCTTGTGTTGCCATACTGTAAACTAGCGAAATGCCCAAAAGTTTAGCTGCATGAGTTTGGAGAGTCTTACCTGCGTTAGGAACCTTAGCCAGAGCGACGTCCTTCTTGAACTTGCCGTCCTTGGTCATCAGCTCTGACTTCATCATCATGCAGAGGGCATACTTCTTCAGGGCTTCGCTGTCAGTCTGAAATTATGTTGCTAGTTATTCAACCGCTCTACTGTCAATTTGCCTTTAGAAGTCTATAACAAAATTCTATTGTGTCTCGTTAGTGTTAGTTAAACTCATAGTTTATATCTGGATTGTAGCACTTGTACCTACTCATAACTAATGATGTAATAGTTGAAAGTTATGGTAAAGGTGTTCGTTTGTAAATTGCTAGTTTTATAGCGCTATATATAACACACTGGGATCCCACGGCGACGTCGCCGGCTATTACGTTTCCAAACAATTCGTTATTAAATGTAGACGTTGCCAATGTTAAAGCGTAGCCACAACAAACCTACCCCTACGTGGAGACTGGACACTCTGGCGACCTGGCGACGCTTACGCCTCCCTCACTCAGTGGATAACTGATCGCCAGGACGGCGTGTTTATGTTCATGTTTGGCTACATAATTGGCAACCTCATTTGGCTACGTAGTCAGCGACGTTGCTATAGCATCTCGGTGTGTTAGAGCCCTTAGGGCATAGTATTTAATTGACATTTGCAGATTTTGCACACAAAATGCAGATTTGCATTATTTTAAAATTACTGTATTTTTTTTTTTTACTGCTACAGATTGCTGTACATTTTTGACGATCGTTGCTCTTTGTTAGATAAGCTGTTTTGACAGTCAATAAGATCTGTCAGCTTCTTACAGATTTGCTCGATTTTATCGATCGTAACTGTCGCCTGTTATCGATCAATAAATATCATGTTCTTAGTTTTTTGATTAATTGATCGACAAAATATACGATGTGGATTGTCTGTTGCTTACACATTTACTTCATTTCGTTTTCGTCAACACATCGAATCGATCGTCAAAAATTTTGCATATCTGTAGGCATCTTTACACTCTGCGCAGGAGCACCTAAGTTTTAATAATTCTTACCTTGTAGTCGCCACCCTTTAGCTTGTTGACTAGCTGTTCATCAACTTTGGTCTCAGTCAGACATTCTGTGCGATGCTTCTTAAGCTTTTCCTTCTGTTCGTCTGTGAGAGCCTGGCCAAAACAAACAATACTTTGTTAAATATTTTTAGTTCGTTACGAAGTAAAAGATTCCTACTATCCCTTCTCTGAAGTGACGCGTGTCGGTACTAATCAACGAAAAGCTACAATGACTGGAGACATGGCCCTGCATTGTTAGACGCACATCTTAATAACTCAAACTAAAAAAGCATTAGGCACTTTTGAATATTGTCAAAGGGTCGGTCTGTCAGAAAGATGAAGCTAGTGGCATAGATAATACACTTAAATACTAGTGGCCCATGTCAAAGCGTAGTAGAAGAACGGGCAACAAACTCCACAGACACTCTTTTAAATAAATAAATATGGTTACAAAATTTTAGCGACATCATTAATGTCGAAATTATACATGTGAGAACGAGTCAGAACGTTAAAAGCGTCCGCATTAAAAAGATAAAAAAAAAACAATTCAAAAATTAAATTAAAATAAGAATTAATTAAATTAAATTTAGAGATGACCGGACTGGTCATCTCTAAACTGCCGCGGCTTACTACTACGGCATATTACTACTACAGATGGCGCCCGTTCACGAACCCGACATAATAAAATGTTTTTTATTTATAAGACAGCATTAACTCTGAGTTTATTTCTCAAAAACCAGTCAGCTAGAAAATGCTGACGCCATCGTATTTTAAAATAATGACCAAAAAATTAAAAAGATCTACTTATAGAAATAAACATTTAATTTAGTTCCAAATCACTTCTAAAACTAACTCGAACATTTTAAAAAGTGCAAGTATTTGTGAGTAATGCCACTATTCAATTGTGGGGTTTGATTCCAGGACTCCTACGCAGCGTAGTGAGACATCAGACAAATGGTCATCCAGTCAGGGAATGCTAATTAAATCATTTAATTATGCAAATTTTTCCATAACCGAACTAAACAACCGACTACCATATTGCCGGAGAGGTGGTATTGCCGGAATGGTTAATTATGATAATAACCAAGGAAATCTAATATTTTATCCAACATTTTCAGGAAATATGTGACATTATTTTCACTATAGGAAAATAATGGCACATTTAACCAAATTCAATTTTAAAAAATTAATTGGAGAAACTAGCCCACATCATGTGTATCGCAAATAAACGTATTTTCCTTCTTTCTTTCTTATCTTTTACTTCATCATCATCATCATTCTCCTGCCCTTATCGCAATTTTATTTGGGGTCGGCGCAACATGTCCGTTTTTCTTTTACTTCAAATAATAATTTAATTTTTTCCAATTATTTCAAAAAACATACACAAGTATTAGATATACCTAAACTATATATATAGTAATAAAAAAATGGCAGTAAAAAAAATAATTAGGTCAAAAAATTTCCACTTACCTGAGCTAACAGAATGCAGGCAGCGAATACTAGTAAAGTCTTCATGTTGATAATACTTGTTGGAAATACTTGCAGCTTATTGTCTTGGATGCGCAGGATGCGTTGTGTGGCAGGGCCCGAGGGCACCAAGCTTATATACCAGCCAGCAGCAAGATTCAGCGTATTGATGATAATCGCCGGTGGATTTGTTATGTGGGGTCGTCAACATTTAAAGGATTTACAATTCAAGTAACGAGAGGAAAGTTTTGAGTTTGAATTTCGATAAAAATAGCGGAAATGTTAGCTCACGATTGGTGGATGGAGTGCTATTTATGAAAAGAAACCAAAAACAACAACAACAAGTGTCTTTGGTTTTGTAGATTCGTTATTTGCCACCAACTTCCTAAATTTAAGTTATTTTTCACTTTGTAGTGCTGTTTTTGGAAGTCGGTTGTTTTTTTTTTGTAAAAATGTTTTTATTTCCCGCTTTTTAGTGGATCAGTTTTTAATTTATCTAAGTTGCAATAGCCTAATGCTAACTAGTCATCACCTTTTCACAATATTGCTTTTAAAGATGCTGGGGCGTCAATCGTCGAGGAGTTCTCCTGGTACTTCACCATCAGCTCCACTTCTACATAATTATGCATTGTGACGAGCACAAATTGCTTGGCAACCATATTAAAGTAATCGAATCGTAATCCATAAAATAATTATTATTGAGCAGTTCCGGTGGCCATCTGTGGTTTTCATCATCAGTTCCACTTCACTAAGTGGTGCTTTCTGAGAGCAACTGCACGTAACTCGCGTATAAAACATACCTAAATCACTATAGGTGTGCCTATAATATTGGAAGAGTTCCCTCGATTTCTCCAGGATCCCATCATCAGAACCTGACCTGATGAAAATGGGATCATCTTGAAAGTATACCCTTTCAAACAAAAAAATATATTTTGCGTCTATATAATTATGACGGAGTTATACCCAACAAACACTGTAAAAAACTCCGAAATGATATCCTCCTCTTTTTGGAAGTCGGTTAATAGATTGAATACGTCGTGTGAAAGAAACAAACTATGTTATTTTCGGTGCAAAAAAAAAAAAAAAATGGGATACGAGCTAGAGAATATTTGAAATGAGGGCCATATGGTTTAGTAGGTGTGTGATAATGCTGCTGAAGAAGATGGTGGTCATTATAATGATGAAATCGGATCTGCTGCTACAGGCATTTAGTTACCAGACACCAATTTACTCAAGCTTATGTTGTGCTATCTGCAATGTAAGTGCTCTACTTTTCTCAGACTATTTGTTACACATGCATTGGCTTCAAAGCCATGGTAAAACTGAATTGAGAAAGCAAAAGGCAGAAGTAAGTTGTTTGTTGGGTAATTCTAAATACCACGTTTTGTAATTTCTGAGATTTAATTTTTATAAATCCATGTCAAATGTTCACCACTCCTGGCGAAGCGTGGGTAGGTCTAGAAAGATCCAGGCGTGTCTCGTGTATATGTACCTAACAATAGCGTCGCGGTCACAGCGAACGCTACCTTTGTTTTTGCCATTTTTTCTTAGGTATTTTGATCTCGCAATGTTTAATAATGAAGTTGGAATTTTATTGTACTTTTCATTTTATATTTGGTTTCTGTGGCAGTTCTTCTATCAGAAAGGAAGTATTACATTTATTTTATTGAGGTATTACATATTTTTATATTTTCCAATTCCATTTTGCAGGTTGTTTTAAACTTGCATTCTAGTTTTTCTATAAAGGTTATGTCTAAAAATCTATATAAACGTTTCGAATTTATATGAAAAAATTATTTTTCTTTAGAACTTTTGTGGTTCTGGCTAGAGATACATTCGATACCGATGTATCGGCGATATTTTTATTTTTTCGATACATCATTATCGATGGTATTTATTTGCCGATAAATCGATATATTTCTAAGCGCGTTTAAAAACGTAAGTAAACGTGTTTAGGGTATGAGGAACAGGGTGTAAAGTTCACTCATCCACCATAGAAAAGGGAGGATCCTCCAACCAGACGGGTTGTTCTGTCTGGCGGGCAACTGCCCATATGTTGATTTCGGATAGTCTTATCTATGTTATTCGCTCAGTAAACACTAACTGCGAGATGTAGGAATTGTGTGACGTCATGTCTTTTTGTTTCGTAGTTTTTGTATGTGGCGGTCTAACCGCTACATCACTCCCCTCCGGAGACCGGAGGTCGATAGTGGGCTGAGTCTTGGATCTTGCGATGCTTCACAGTGCCAGCTGTGGTTCCAGTGAGTCGGAACCGGGTGCCGCATAGTTCACGGTGAGTCGGAACTGTCTGCGGTGATTCCCCAGTGAGTCGGGGTGGCGCTGCGTCGTCATCCAGTGAGTCGGATGTGGTACAGCGCCAGGTTGTGGCTGACTGCTTGCGTCGACCAGGAGAGGGTAGAATATGCTCTGCTTGTGAGACCGGCCGGAAGTGCAGGTGCTGTGCCAAGGTTGCTGATGAGGCTGAGGGTGATGACCAGGAATGCGCGTTCGCTGCATGCTGGTGGTCAGGATACCCGTTGAAGCCGTGGGTGCTGGCTGGCTGTGTGACTCACCTCACGAAAGCTTGCGGGAGTGATGATGATGATGACGTCACGCTGAAGTAGTTGCACGAAGGCTGCGTTGACGTTCATACTCGGGGTCACCAATTTAGGGTATGAGGAACAGGGTGTAAAGTTCACTCATCCACCATAGAAAAGGGAGGATCCTCCAACCAGACGGGTTGTTCTGTCTGGCGGGCAACTGCCCATATGTTGATTTCGGATAGTCTTATCTATGTTATTCGCTCAGTAAACACTAACTGCGAGATGTAGGAATTGTGTGACGTCATGTCTTTTTGTTTCGTAGTTTTTGTATGTGGCGGTCTAACCGCTACACGTGTATAAAAGATTGGCAGAAAAGTACTTTAGTTTCCAAATGAGCTCTGTCGCATCCGGATCCGAGAGACTATTTTCTACACCAGGCCTCATTCAAACGGACTTGCGAAACCGCCCTTAACTTGAGAAAAAGTGCTTGAGAACGTCTTGTTAAAAAAAAACTTGAAAATATTTTTGTGATTGTAAGTTTATTTTAAATGTTATTTAATCATTTGTTTTTTTTAATAGTCAGTCCTTATAATTTAACCTTTCGTATCGGTATCGGTATTGCCGATACGTATACATAAATATTGGTTTCGGTATCGTATCGGCCAAGAGGCGTATCGATGCATCCCTAGTTCTGGCGAGGTTCGCAGAAGCGAAGACTATTGATATAATCAATGCTCATTCATTTGATTGTCCTATTTTATTTTATTTTTATTCTCCCAAAATAGCTAGTATTGTTTTATGACGGCTGTTAGCTATGGGGAATATTCTGGTAGTTGGCAAAGGTTTTGGACATATGAAAGGCGTTTTAGCAGATCTAATAAAAGAGATTTTATTCGTAACTTTACCAGAATGATGTTTGTATACTTGAATTTTCAGCTATTAATCTAGACAAGAGCCGAACGTAAAGGCTTGCGCAAAGACTCTGCGTTCGTTCTCTTGACCGATAGTGAAACTAATGTAATTTTTGTTGATGATTTCTGAAAAAGTGCGCTATTTTGAGATATCGTTTTATTTTTCCTGTAATCTTTACATATACTTCTATCACATAGAATAATTTCAGATTTTTCTCTATGCAAACTTCGGAGATAAGGGGGGAACGGTATTTAAAAAAAAAAAATCGTCAAGCGCTCTTTCATATGATACCCCATATGCCCCAGTAATCCCCCCTTCGAATTATTAAGACCCCCGTTCAGTGCCTGTTGCAAGAAAAATTCAAATATTTTATTACTTTCTTATTTGCAAAATAGTTGGGCAAACGTCATCTAAAACTAATACAAATATCAAGTTGATAGCATTGATAACATAACATCACGCCTTGTTTCCCTGAAGGGTTGGGCAGAGGTGCAGTACCTACCTGTAGCAGCTACACCCATATTTCGCCAGTTATGTTGAAGTCCCATGTAATAGGGGGCGAGCCTATTGCCATCAACCGGGTACAAATCCAGACTCCGGGCTGCTACTGAGAAATTCCAGATAGAAAAACCCAATAACATTTTGCCCGACCCGGGAATCGAACCTAGGACCTCATGCTCAGCAGTAGCGCTTGCAACCACTAGACCAACGAGGCAGTCTAAAATAAATAAAATAATAAAACCACACAAAATAATGAATTTCGAAAACAGCGAAACGGATTTTAAAAACATTGGAAATTGGAAAAATATAATTGTAGGTATATTTTGTTTGATGATTCGGAAATGTTCGAATTGGATTCAAAAATGAGCAATGCGATACAAATGAGTGGTTACTAAGTGTAACATTTTATGTTTTAAATAACAGTGCTACAGTTATTAACAGATACTACGTTAGGTAACAAATAAAAAACACACAGCATGTCCACCGCCTAAGTCCCTAACTGATAAATTGCGAGTGAACAATCAGACTAACGACATAATGCAATAACCGACGGAAAGCTGTGGATTTATTGTTGTACGTTGACCCTTATGCCCTCTGATATTCAAATGCTTTTCACAAATTAAGACATTTTTCTTGAAGTAATTTAGTATTATTTGTAACAGCCTGCAAACTGCTCAACATCAGTAAAAAGGAAATCGAAACATTGAGCATGATTAGATATTATTGGTAAGCACAGATTACTGTATTGACAGACAAAAAGAGTCACTGCCACACACATATACAAACTAAATTCGCTAATAATTGCTGGGACTCAAGTCTCCCCTCTGTGAGAAGTAGGACAGAGACGTGAGACAAGTCTCATCTTTACGAATATTTTGTTCTAGAACATGTTTTTGTTTCTTTCAATCGATGTTCCTTTAACGTTTTTAGAGCAGGCTGCATAATAATGTAGTTGTAGTATTCAAAGATAAAAAAATCAAATACTTAGCACAAGACCGAAACAAATAGGCAATCTTTGGAGGAGGCCTTCACCCAAACTGAGGTTCTTGCAGAAGTTAAAAAAACTACTAACAAAACTGAAAGTTAAAATAAATTAAACATAAATTAACCAATTAAAACATATCTACTAGAAATATGAAAAATCGTGTCATCATCATCATATCAGCCGAAAGACGTCCACTGCTGGACATAGGCCTCCCCCAAGCACCGCCACTTCGACCAATTCTGTGCTTCCCGCATCCAGCGAATTCCTGCGGCCTTTACTAGGTCATCGGTCCATCTTGTGGGAGGCCTTCCAACGCTACGTCTTCCGGTACGTGGTCGCCACTCCAGAACCTTTCGACCCCATCGGCCATCTGTTCTGCGAGCAATATGTCCCAGTTTCCGGTGGTTGTGGTAGCCAGATCTCTTCCGGGGATTCTTCGCACCCCTTGCCTCACCGTGACCTTGACCGCTACCGTAGCCAAGGGTAGGTAGGCCGCCGGGCACTAGGGGCCGTTTGTTTGTGGTGCTTGTCATTTTTAGGGGGGGTTTGCCATAATCGCCACGCTTGGCAAGCGGGTTGGCGATCGCAGTATGGTGTTAATAGTGCATAGAGAACGCTGCTGCCCATTCTCTAGTAATCCCTTAGTCGCCTTTTACGACACCCATGGGAAGACATAGGGTAGTGCGATTCTTTAAGTCCGGCACCACACGGACAAGTCCGGCACCACACGGACAAGTCCGGCACCACACGGACACAAAATCGTGTATAATGCAGGAAATAAAAGGATTTTATTTATTATTTAAAGATTTGTTCAAACTAAGCTAAGAATCAGCACTTTTCGAACGTCAACATTACATAAGACAGTCCCCCAACAACGCTCGTCCTTCATCACGTCCTAGTGCTTTAGCTGGGAAGGCGAAGTGCGCAATAAACTCCCCAGAACAGACAGCTGTGCTATCTGTCTGTTCAGTTAGAAAAACTTAATTCTATACAATAATATGCAAAATAATAGACTTAATATATATTTATGACATCCAAGTGTGATGTCATTCTTAGTCAGAAATCGTAAAACCAGTTCTTTCCAGATGCAGGTCCAGGAGCATGAGAAAAAAAGTTGTTCATTCCAGTTCTAACACAAAGTCCTTTTACTGGTGTAAGCGGATTTGTACTAGTATTTTATTATCTTTATATGAAGGAGGGAGATTTAATGGGAATTTTCTAGATCTGCTGCTAACTGTTTCACGCCTACGTACGTTTTATTTCAATGGAGGTTGTCTTGATTAAATTTTATTGACTGGCTGTTAATGTGTGGCTGTAAAATCTTTAGTATAACTGTGTCGCAGTAATTTCTTTACGGTGTTATTGTACGGGGGAGTTGAGTTGAGTGAAAATGCAATGCGTAGATACAATTTAAAGTGAAAAAGGAGTTGTTTTCAAATAATACAAAATGTAATTCACCCTTGAAATGTGACTCACATTAGGGTTGTTGTACTGGTAAGGTAAATAGATTATATGACTTAAAAATTGATTAATAAGTTATTGACATTATTTTTCAGGCCACCACAAACTGCTGAAGCTGAAAGAAAAAGATGAGAATTCTTCAACAAAAACTCAAATCGTTAACCCTATGACAGACAATCGTTCTGATTTCTTATATTTATATTAATAAGTATAAACATAATGGTAATAACACAATGGTAATGGTAAACATAATGGTACAGTTATTATAACAAGAAATAATTTATTTTATTTTTGTATTTCATCTTAGACTATCAAATAAAATAAATCAACAAAAATGAAATGAAATGAAATTGTTTATTCTGTAAATAGGATATCGGAATCACTTTTACACGTCAACTTGCAGACAAAGGCAAACCAAAAAAGAAGAGATGAATAATGTCTCCAAACAAGACATCAATACACCAATATTTCTGCCAACTGCAATATTTTGGAGAAAGTCGATGAAAACGTTGCAAACCGTGTAAATATCGCCGTAGAAAATTTTGGCAGTACTTTTCGCATGCGCGGGCTTAAGCAGGCTTAACCTAAAACATAAAGTTTTGGACACCGCGGCAAAACACCTTGTTCCACCGGCCTCCGGTAAAATGTAAACAAATGAATTTCGAAAACAGCGAAACGGATTTTAAAAACATTGAAAATTGGAAAAATATAATTGGATATTTTGTTTGACGAATTGGACATTTTTGAAATGGATTCCAAAGTGAGCGTTGCGGTACAAGTGAGTGGTAAGTGTAATATTTTATATTTGAAATGTAGTTCGTTGTAAATACTTTTACTAAGTGTACCCTACCTATTTGTGCACTCTGTAATATAGAGTGTAGGATGACTGTGAATTTTGCACAGTAAATAAATATACAATATACATAAAAAAATATTGTAAATTAAATACCTAACCGTGGAAATCGATGGCGCTTAGTCATTTATTAATTGCTAATTTTAAAATACTTGTGGATAAGCAGATAATTTTCTAACCATTATAATGAATTATTTCAATGTAAACATTTATTATTTGCCAGTTAATTCATTTAAAAATAACAAAATAATAATAAATTGAGAGTAATATTATTTTCTCATCTTAATTGTGAATTGATCAGATATTTTCATGTCGTTGATTCGCTAATATATTTCTGCAAAGTTACACGTCAAGCAAAACTGAATAAATTCATTTTATGTACCAAGTCAATATTGTGAATAGCCCAATCAAAATTAGTGTATTACGATAGCTATTATTGATCAAATTAATGTGAATAATAATGACGTTGCAACATAATATTTGGTAGAAATCATAATAACTCAAATTGTTATTGTTGGAAGGTCCTTCCTAACCTGAAAATTATTTATGCATCAGGCTTTATATTTTATTTATATTTTTAATTTCACATGTATGTATACGGACTAGTTCTGAAATAAAATGAATTTAATTTAATTTAATTTTTTAATTTAAACCGTTAAATATTTTTCTTAAATTTATGATCATTCATAGTTCAAAAAACTTTAAAGAAACTTAATAAAGCCATAATCAACCTAGCTTGTATGCAGTAAACAGAGAAGCAACGTCAGACTGGTACAGAAACTCCGCAGTGCGCAGGACAACCCCGAACGAACTTCACATCAGTGAAAAATAACACACATCAACGCGAAAATTGTACATTTTAAACAATAAGAAATAAATTATCTACATCTGTGATAAAACAATAATACACTGTTTTATAGAACTCACTTTTTACATTGGAAAGTTGGTACTTTTTCTAGTGGAACACGTATTTCTAATAATTGTTTTGATATTAGAAAACGGAGGCGTGTGTGGCTGGTAAGTCTGATTTTCATATGTTTTTCTAGTGTCAATTCAATTAATTTTAGTCACTACTTTCATTTTAATCGTACTAAAAATGAAAAATCACAAAACTTCAATGAAATTCGGGGTAAAATTGAAATGAACATCGTAGTATTTTTCATGGTATAATCCATTAAACCAACTGATATCTCAGTATGTTCATAAGAATGTCGGTCATTTAATTTTATAATTTTAGCTTTCTAAAATAAGTGTATTATAAAGCGTGATGTGTGAAATAATTATTCAATATTTTAAACCTGTTGATTGAGACTTCTGATACCAATGACTATATGAAATGAAAGCTACTCTATTAATAAGAATAACAATTAAACCTTCCTGTAAAATAATTTGTAAAATAAACGTAGGTACTGAAAAATTTTCGAGACCTAAACCATGACGCATGCTTTGTTTACGTGTCCCTTTTATGAACAAAACTATCTCTCCAACTAGTACATAACATCCGTTCTAAAATTAGTCCGTAATCAACATCATTACTCTCATTATAAATATCACATGAAATAATTATCCTCATTCATTAGGCATTGCGTGTGTTTTATAATTGTACCTTCCGGACATTGACATGTTTATAAAAAAAGTCCCTACCACCGAAGTTGTCCGCACTGCAGCGTCAGATCGATCGCGGCACCACGCATGCGCAAATAAGCTACATTTACGTTAGTGGTCATAGAACGCGGGTGGGAAGTCGACGACATGCCGAAACCGACACCCGTCGAAGATCTCGTAGTCCCTCCACAGGACACGAAAATATGTGGAACTATCTGCATTTGTCAGATGACAGCAGTGCTCAGTGCGGTATCCTTGGTGTACCTTACAGTAGCAATCTACATGCCGTATACCAGAGCCATCGCGTCCGGAATCGATCCTACCCCGATTATGTGCACGACAACACGAGCCATCAACAAAGACAACTGTGACTGGGGATCCTGTGGTGAATGGTGCCTCAGCAAGACCTCCGGCGCCTGCATCCAGATCTACGTCAACGTCAGGAAGAATGGAACATCTTTACTATTGTCTGAGTGTGGAAGTGCTGCCAACAAAACCTGCTTCGGTATTGATCAAGAAAACGCCAAGAAATACCACTGCATCAGAGATGAATGTAGAAACTTGACTGGAACATTCAACTGCACTGAAGGAAAATGTATCAATATAACAGACGCTTTCGAGTGTGCCTTCAGAGAAACGGATCCACCATTAAAATGTTCCGGTAGAAGAGGGAAAATAACTTGTATAGACGTACATGGACTTTTCTCTTGTAACAGAGGCACTTGTCGAAAAATAAGAACGCCATATAACTGTGACCGTAGATGCGTTGACATCCCTACCCGTAACAAAAACGTGATAGTTCTAAGTGGGGACAGAGTGTTTTTAGCAAGATGTGCGAAATTAGTACAGGAAGAAAACAGTACAATAGTTTGGACTGATTCTGGGGAAGAAGTTCTAATGTTGTCGTGTCATGCAGTTCACAATGGGACGCAAGGAGTTGTTGCTGTTGACTGTATTAATGCTGCATTACTGCCACGTACAGATATAGCTGACCTAACGAATTTCACATACCTGCAATATTTATACCAATCTAGAGCAGTTCCGAATCGTTACATCGCTCCCTCTGAAGTGGAGCTGACTTTAGCAAATGACAGTCGCCTGATGATAAATCTAGAAGGATGTGTGAATACTTTGGCTGACGAATGCAAAGAGTTTTTGAAAGATTACGGCCGCGATGGTGCTGACCACAACGCTAAAGCAAGATTCCCTTGCTTCTATATGGAAAATAGCCCTGACACGGTTGTGGCCCGATTCGATCTAGAAAATACATACCGTCAGTTTTTAGTCGCCTTGGTGTTGCCTACAGTGCTGGTTGTTGTCTCTTGTGTAACTTTGGTGTTCTGTCAACGGACCATTGAAGTTGGTGATGATGCAAAGATGAGATTTAAAGGATGTGCTGCTGGACAGGCTGATATGCAGTTGCATCCAAACGATCCTGTTTCTCCACTCTGAGATCAGTCACGTGAGATAGCTTACTTTCGTAATATCATTCATGTTCAATGTTTTACTTTTATTTTGTCATTTTCATTTTTACCTAGGTTTTAACTATTAATACTATTAAACCACGAAACTCTTATAACTATAAAAATACGTCCCTATTCAACATACCTACCATTAGATCAGAACGCAAAGACATCAGTGTAAATATTTTATACATCGGTAATTTTTTATAATTCTGTTGTACCATCGTAGGCTCTTATATAATTCAACCTAAACTGCTAACACTTAGCTAGGAAAACACGAAAGGGATGCATATTTCATAGGCACTAAGTCCGTTTACTCGATTTAGCTTAATCAATAGTACCAACGGCGAAATACGTACTGCCCTTGACATAGTTTCGTGACTTAAGGGTGTTTTTGTAATGAATATTTTAGGGCACTGATTTAATGCTATAATTTGAAAGATTTGCGTCAAACAGTTCCAGTTAAGCATCTATGAATTGGTAATAGCCTTTTTTGCAGATGGAGGCTAGTTTTTATTCGCTAGTTGCGAGGTGTAGTCGTTTTGTGACGGATTTTGGCTTTGTCGATCAAATTCTAATTATTGTTGCGAATACCATATCGCTGGAAATAAACTTGACCTAGGTAATATGGACGGTCTAGTGACTATAAGAATTATTAATTGTTTTCCTGCTATGGCCAAATTAATAATTAATTTGATTGTTTAAAATGATTAAATGATATCATATTGTAGATGAATATATGAAAAAACGAATTTCTACGACAATCATAATCTATATTAAATACATTCGAGTACACCCACTTTTTATAGAGTTCTTATTTATGAGCTCTATGAAAAGTAGTTGCCAAGCTGCCTTATACATGTGCCATATATAGTGGAAGGCACGTGGATGTGGGTCAACCGGCATCACGTTTGTGCTAAAGTGAACTCTCCACGAGGGCTCCCGGCGCTGAATGTGTTAAAAGACGAAGCGCCTGATTTTTTATTAAAATATTCTTGTTTCTCTGTTTCAGGCGTTCCCCTCCTTTGTGAGGGTCCGGCTAGTTCACTAAGAGACGATTAACCTGCTTGCAATGCTTTCTACTGGCTGAAACTCCCTCCAGATGTCTACTATGAGCAGATCCAGGGCGAGCCTATCACCAGCAGCCTCAGAAAGGTCGACGTTACCTATGGGAGCGTCCGCCGAACCAGGCAGCCCAGACTTCAAGTCATTGGAACAACCGACGAGGGAGCAGCTTCTAACCCACTTTTTTGAAAGATTCAAGTTCTACACATCACTCTGTCTCGGAACATCAGCTATACTCGCAGTCTTTGCTTTCCTCTTCTTGATACCGTTTGTCGTAGAGCCTGCTATACAGACAATACTAGCAGAGTTTGTGCCAGAAGCCGGTATCTGCTCCGTCTCTGAACATGTGCACGCGGAAACTTTGACAAATTGCACCTGGGCGTCGTGCAGGGAAGGTTGTACGACCGCTCACACAAAATGTCATAAGATACGTGTAAATTTAGCTAGAAGACCGTTTGTAGAGAATGCACCAGTGCCGACTGAATGGGATGAGACTGATCTAAAGTTTCTGATCAACCCTGAAGGTTGCGGGTATCCTCCGCGAGTGAATTGTTCGGTATTTGCGATTGACTACGCGGGACCGAGGGCTCCGAAGATATTTCCTTGCTACTATAGTTTGACGAGGTCGGACTTGGTGGTGGCGAGGTACTCTTGGGACACGACGGTGCGAGGGTTGATTCTGGCTCTGGTGCTGCCGACGACGGTGTTCGTATTCAGTCTGAGCGTGCTCGCGTACTGGCACTGTCGTTGCTGCGACAGGGCGTGTAACAGACGGGTGCACGCCGAATCGTTCGCGAGTAAAGAAGAGTAAGTATTTTTAGCATTATTTTTTATTTTTGTAGATTTTATACTGTCAGAAGTCAATTGTAATTCACTTACTTTTTTCTAGCCATCATTGATTTTAGAGTCAACAGAAAAAAATATGTAATTTTAGAATATATTTTTTTTGTGATTTTCTGACAGTACCAAATGTAGTTTTTTTTCTATTTTTCTTTGAGTAAATATAACATATAGTGTAAATTACTGGACTTTCAGGTCCTATCTCAAGTATGGTGTTGGAACATCGTAGTTTTAATGGATTATAGTTTTAACAAGTACGTTTTCTATTAGAGTTATGCACTGTGCTGTGTGGACTTTTGGTCATATCGTAGATAAAATTCATAAATTATCACTGTAGGTACTGACATTTTTTGCTCTCGTAAATAGTTCACGAAATCTTTTGATTGGGAATAAAACTTTCTGCTTCACCCACGATAAAATTCACTGTAAAATAGGTAATTATTTCTAGCAAAATTAGCACATCCAAAGTATTTACGCTACATTGTAGAAAAAAGTCTTAGTTAAAACATTTATAATAGTTTAATAAGCCTATATTTTCCCAAAACTCAAATACGTTCAAAATATTAATTTTAATTTTTAATTAAATTTTGTTACACGAAATTCAAAATTTCGAAATAAAAAACAGACACAAAACATTTTTATAAATCGTCAAAAAAAAAACAAGAACTAAATTAACGAATTTTTCTTTTTAATTTTAAAACATTCTAACGTTACTCTCTTTTCTATGTTTTCAGTAGCAAATTGTTATGCGAGTTGGATGATGACCCGAGTGATGATGTGTTCTGACGCCGAGCTTCAGCCGCCCGCCGCCGCGCCTCCCCCCGAAACCCTGAAGGCTACGTACAACTCTAAACCAGTGTGGCTATTGCGTGGTTGCTGCGTGGTCACAGCGTGGTTACTGCGGCATCTTCCCGTAGCCTTATTACGACCTATAGAACTTACGTACCAGATAATTTTCAATTCAAATACACGAATCGGTTGAAAAGTTTGCCTCAAATTGTATGGTTGTGACATTTAAGTAACGCCATTGAAATTCGTACTATTGTCATAGACTTGCTAGATTCTATCAAAAATAAGATTGCCTAATGTCTTTTCAGTATGTTGGTCCTTATTAAAAATCAAATCTATTGATATTACATTTTTCCCTTTTCAACCGATAGTCTTTCCAGTATAATCTTGTCTAGAATCATTTTAAAAAGCATTTGCGAAAAAGGAAAGTGCAATTACCTTACTAAAGGCTGCAAATAATATTGGGGAGGTGTTAAAATCAGAACAGTATTAATATTATTACGACTTAAATGGCGGGCAACAAGGCTTACGCTTTAAAATATTTATGAAAATTTAAGAAAAATACTACTATAAAATAACAACGTCTCTTTATTCTAAAACTGAGCTATGCCGGATAATATTAAGTCCTTTTTTTATATTTTTTGCTTCCGGAAACGCGTGATTATTATTTGGTTTTTTACTTATGTATAATTAATTACTTAAATATAATAAACATAGATAGAAACAAACAATATCATTCAAATATCATGTTCAAAATTGAGTACCTTAAAAAATTGTGGATCATAAATATTTTCGTCCACATTTTTGAAAATGTTCAATAATTAATAGAACAAAAACGACAATAGGTATGAATTAATATTGAAATAATAAAGTAGAACACACTTTCACAACTTTCCTCACATGCCTAATGTAGCAAATACAATTATTGTAAATAATATAATAATTTATAACAATTTAATTATTAATAATTTCAAATAGTTTGCATTTGATATTTTTTTTTAATAGTTGACTTAGTTATTTTGTATTAACTTCATTTCATTAATGGAGTTTATTATTAACAAAAATATAGGTAGCTTTATAAGTGTGGTAATTACTTTGACAGCTGTCCAGGTGGTAGGATTAAGTTTTATTAAGTAGGTATCTTAAACTTAAATGGGTGTAGCACAACTGTGATTCAAAATTAGCTTTCTTATCTTTACTTGTTATGAATGTAAATTTAAAAATCCCAATAGCATCCAAAATGTAAAAAAAAAAACTTTTATATAATTTAAAATTAAGTCATATCAAACCGATTTCAAATGACATAAACGACATAAACGTTTTTCAGATTATGTCAGGGGATTTCCAATAACCACATTAATGTTTTTCCAATTATTTCATGTTTTTTCAAAGGAAGCTAATTTTAAATAACCTTGAAAATTAATTAACGTAATATTTTAAAGTTAAGCTTCTATTAGCCACAATAAATATTAAGTTAAAAATTTAATAAAAATATTGTTGTACATAATCTGCCACGTTTTGTGATATTACATTTAATAATATTGTTCAAAGCTTTAAATTTGAATCAAGCTCTACTTGTGTGTTGTAAATGTGTTATAAATTATTCATTTATTAAATATAATTATTCAAAAATTATACATAAATTATTTACTATCGAAGTCTTCAGTTTTTCAACAATTGTTTAAAAAAATTGCATTTAATAGAATATTATATTCAAATTGTATTTGTAAAATATATAATTCGGAATGTTATTCGCTGTGGATTGTAAATAATTATAATTATGAATGTTTTGTTTGAGTCTAACGATTAGATTTTAGGTAATAATACGCAAATGATGCATCAAACTGCAACCAACACAAAGTGTAATGACAAATAAAGCTTATTTTGTAAATTGGTTTTATTTTATAAGTTTGCATTAATGAAAATTATAGTTTTCAGCTCCATCATCATCATAATTTTGAAAGTTCGGGCTCGTGTAGATGGAACACTGAAGCGCCGTCCACCGCCGCGCCGCCCGTTGCCGCACCGTCACCGCACCGTCTCCGCTTGATTTTGCCATATCACTCTACATTTTTAGTAATACATTATTGACTAAAAAAATAAGTTTGTGATAAACAGAGAGTGGCAAAATCAAAGTAAGAAGTCAAAAAAGTTTTAGCGCGGCAGCGCGGCAGCGTGCTGGCAACGTTGCAGAGGCGCGGCGGCGGCGCCGCGGGGGCGGCGCGGCGATGGCGTCGTCAATCAGAGCACTTAAGATGGTCCACTGCATTAGTATCACCTAAAGATCTATCACACTAATAGCTATTTACGAGTTCTATATAAAAGGGGGCGAGCCTATTTCCTCCTATCCGACTACAACAGCCTAGGAAGTCCTAACCTAAAAATCCAGTAGCTCTTTGCCTGGCTCAGAGCTCGAAACCAGAACCCATGTTCAGCAGTAGATTAACGAGGCTTTTATAAATGAGAAAGTGAATTTGGCACATGGATAGAGCATAGACCTGGGTTAGGACATCACTACACAATGATTTTGGTCAACGTGGATGTTTGTGCTTTCTTTTAGGTCCTACATAAAAATTAAGAATACAACGAGGAAACGTTGAAGCATAATTTAAGATGTTATAATACCTACCTAAAAAAATTATAAGATTCTTCAACTACATGTTTTACTTCCTCCTTGCTCCTATACCAAATAATTTTATTGGTTTTGACCTTTTTGACAGACTCCGGGCTCCTATTGAGTAATTCTTGATGGAAAAATCCAATAACGACCACCCCCGACCTGGGAATCGAACACAGGCAAGAGCTCATGCTCACTAATAAAATGTATGGATTCGATTATGATAAAAATAAAATCGCATAATTTATTGATACAACATACATTGCTGGGTTCATCATCATCATCAGCCTATTAATGTTCCCACTGCTGGGACACAGGCCTCCTCTCTGTGAGAGGGAGTGGGCCGTAATCTACCACGCGGGCCCATTGCTGGGTTATGTTCAAGTATTCGATACGTTACAAACTGAAGTAGTTTCGGCAAGTTTTAATAGGTGGCCATAGCAAAATGTGGCAGAGTACAGCAAGGCATGAATAAAATCATGTCTAGGATTATGTAACTACTTATTAGAAGTTCAAAATATCTGCTTCTGCATACCCCTTCTAAAATTCAAAGGCAATTGACGTATAAAAGCGTAAGTAAGCAATAGAAATCAATGTCCCTAAATCAATCTGCCTAGCCTTTTCCCAACTACGTTAGGGTCGGTTACCAGTCTAACCAGATGCAGCTGAATACCGTATTTTACATGGAGCGACTGCCTATCTGCCCTCCACAACCCAGTAACTGGGTAATACGATACCCTTTGGTAAGACTGGTTGTCAGACTTTCAGGTTTCTGACGACCCATAACGACTGTCAAAGATCCACGAATGAAGCTGAACGTGCTTCCGAGGCACGGAGGAGTCTCGGCATGTTAGATGGTCACACATCCACAGACCACCCCGGCAAGCGGTAGCTTAACCTGATGGAATCTGATAATCTCCCTAAATAAATAATAAAAAATTATTTCAAACCTTTACGTAGGTATTCAACCGCACTAATTATTTATTTCTGAAGATATACATCAAACAATTTACTACGTTACCTAGGCACAACTAGGCATAATAAAAATGCTTGCCACGGATCAATAAAACGTAATAATTTAGCACCTTACAGGGTGAGGCAGTGTGATGAGCGGAGCGAGTTACTTTTGCCAACCCGCTAGATCATAGAGAAGGAATGGTAAATTCCAAGTCACTATATTTTCTCTCATAGCGTTCGTGTTGCTTCTAAGATAAAATAGCAACTATCTAGTAGAATAGCAATGGCTTATGAGTAAACCTACCTTGTAAATTATTACCTCGTTTCAAACATTATTATATTTATTTTGGCTGTTGCTAGACGTCTGGTAAACGGACGAATAACATATAAATTAATCGACCGGTAAACGGACGAATAACATTATAAATTAATCGTCCGTTTACCGGACGAATATTATTCGTCTGATAGTCGGACGACTAATTTATTTTTTTATTCATCCGTTTAGCGGACGACTAGACACTTCGATTTATTTTAGTCGACACCACTAATGCGACAATAGTTTAAAAACATCAATAAAATTCTCCGAATTTAATTTACCCTACTGAATGACTATTTCATGAAATCGCTACTTTTAAGGCATACCTTCTATCTTAGAGAGTGGTATTTATAATTATTATAATTTTAATTCTGTAAATACCTACATAATTGTTTGTTGCGGTCGAATCATATTTTGATCAACATACAGTTGGCGCTCGGAAATCCACCCCTCGCTAATCCGACACGTCCAATAGTCCGCTTTTTCTAACTTAGCTCTCCTACCACAGATATCCGTCTCCTACTCTGTAATCTGGGTTTAATACAAAATTTCGGCGATTACAGAGCACGTTCATTGATCGTTGTCATTCTGCAGTCCGGTCCAATTCTACGAGTAGGTAGGTATTATTAAGTAAACTAAATAAGATTTTTTTGCAAATCTGTGTAAATTGTTTTTATTACCTAGCAAGCTGTCATTTCGTATAGAAATCCAATAATCCGGTATGGGCGAAAAAAATGGGTGCCGGATTACCGATTTGCTGTACTTACAACCTGACGCTGACCTGCAAATTGGAAAAAGTCGAAATAGAAATTAAAGTTCTAAAAAAGAAAATAAAAAGAAAAAATATCTTATTGTTGTAAATCTCTTAAATATTAAATAAAAAAAATAAGAAATTTATATTTTTTTTGAGAATAAGATAATTATTATTTCCTGGGCTATCTTAGCGCACCTCTTTGGCATCTATTAAGAGGTTGAGAGTCATGAAATTCCACGTGAAATTCCACCGTTTCAAGAAGCTTCGCTCCCCGCTAATCGCTCCACTACCCCACTAAACACCCACCCCTAAACAGAATTGCCAGTATTTTAAAAGGGTTGAACGACCTTCTATGGCACGGTACCTTGCGTTTGACTGCATTGCCGTGAGTCTACGGCACACCATCACATTACGTGGAAATATTCAGTACATACCCCATACTTGTACGTAGTTGTACGTGACATAAGAAACTGTATGGTCTATTTCCAGCATTATTAATGGCAACAACTTTGAACAGCGGAAACTTGAAAGAGATTGGTATCTTCTGAAGCATTTGTGATATTTCTTTTAACGGGATTATGCTACATATGGGTTATATGGTCAACTACTACGGTCTGGTCGATCCATCAGTTTAAGCTATACTTGCCGGGGTTGGTCAGTGGATGGGTGATCATCTTTACATACTGAGACTCCTCCGTGCCTCGGAAAGCACGTTAAGCCGTTGGTCCCGGGTTTCATTCGTGAAAGTCTGACAACCAGTCTTACCAAGAGATACCGTATTACCCAGTAACTGGGTTGTGGAGGTCAGATAGGCAATCGCTCCATGTAAAATACTGGTATTAAGCTGCATCCGGTTAGCCCGGAAGCCGGCGCCAATATACTTAGTTGGGAAAAGGCTAGACAGATTGATTTTTTGCTGAACGTATTTCTGGAACAGATTTCTCCAATCTCATATCAGTAAGACTTTTTAGTTAGTGCATAATAAAAACAACCAATCATTGAGTAGACAACCCTTTGTTAAAGCTGACATCCTTTTTTTTTTGGGTGGGAAATCATCCAATGACTTCTCCCGCTCTGGGCGGAGCGGAAGGGCGTGTCAGACTCTTACTGACTAAAACCTACCCGTGTTCCTTCCCTTGCCTTGCCAGGGGCCACGGTTTCTCCTTGGGACTAACCGCAACCCCGGCAGGCATCGGCCCTAGCGAACCCCGTCAGTTTTGCTGACATCTCTTTGAGGCGCGCGTGGAACAAGACGCGCCATCGACCCGGGCCTGGTCCTTATCGGACGGCGAGCTGCCCGTTGCTCTCCGTCCGTGGGCCTGCGCTTACGGTGGCCGGAAATCGGCTATCAATTCCCGACGCCCGGGACATCTCCTACGGCGGCGGCGGCGGCTAGGGCTGGTAGGGCGCGGCCTTTGCCACTCCCTCACGCGCTCCGCCTCCTCCTTTGCGAACATTACTGCTTCGCAGAAAGAGGTGACGGCTTGCCATGCCCTCTCGCTCCGCACCATGGCCTGAACCAGGAGAGGTTACCGCCGCCGATCGCCTCCACGAGGACACGGCGGTGGTCCACCCAAGCCGGGCAGACCTCCACCGTATGCTCCACCGTGTCCTCCGGACGATCCACACAATGGTGACACCCGGGCGTTTCTTCCCGCCTAAAGCTGACATCCTGACATCATCATCATCCTACCCTTATCCCAATTTCTTTGGGGTTAACGCAGCATCTATATAACCGCCTCTGTGGTCTAGTGGTTAAGCCACCTGTCTCAGACCCAGAGGTTCCGGGTTCGATTCCCAGTGGGAGCAAACTTTCTTCTCGGTTTGGTTGGTGGTAGGGTTTGTTCTAACTCCGCCTGGCTAGCTATCACCATCTAATCTAAGTCTGTCGCCATAACAACAATTTTAACAGCATTGTTGTGTTTCGGCAGTTAGAGATAAGATAGCCAGTTCCTCTGTGGTTGAGGATTCCGGGTGAAGCTCGCTTCCACCTTCGGCCTGATCATCACTTACCATCAGGATGCAGGCCAAGAGCTTCCCTGTTGGGGGAACAAAAAAAAAAAACTCGGCTCGTCATCCCTATCAGCTGTCAACTCATTGTTCAACCCATAATCTCTTAGAATGCCAGGACGTGGAACCAATTGAATTTTTCTGTGTTTTTAATTGCGGTAGTGAAAAGGTTAAAGTTGACCATGTAACCCATCATCTGCCAGCCTATGCCCAACTATGTTAAGGTCGGCTTCTAGTCTAACCGGATGCAGCTGAATACCAGTATTTTACATGTACCGACTGCCTATCTGACCTCCACAACCCACTAACTGGGTAATACGATACCCCTTGGTAAGACTGGTTGTTAGACTTTCGGGCTTCTGACGGCCCGTAACGACTGTCAAAGATCCAAAAATGACAGCCGGGACCAAAGACTTAACGAGACCCATCCACGGACAAACTTCGGCAAGCGTAGCTTAACCTGGAGGATCGACCCGTGCGGCTGTTATTACTTAGCCACAAGCTCCTCCAGGAATACGTTCAGCACCTACTACGAATTAGGATGAAAAATTCATTTACAAGCCACATTTTAAAATATAATTACCAGCAGGTTCTTTTGATTTATCATCGAGTCTGTCAGTTATCTTAGAAAGATAGAAGGTACCTGTTCCTTACAGATCCTCAATGCAGTTTTAAAGCTGCTACTTTTAATGTTCATTGGGAATCACTTTGTCACTTACCTTGAAACTCCTGCCTAATATTTAGCTTCATGAAAGTGTGAAGCGCGAGTTAGCGTTTTTCTTTCAATAGAGAAAGACAAGCAAAAAGCTCCATGTTAACTGTTTTTAAATCCAGATAGTATTATAATAATTTTGCATTTAAAACTATTTTGCAAAAATTTGTATTGTAAAGATAGAGCTATAATAGCTATTGGTTATCTACTAAAACATAAAAAAATCGAAGTCGAAAAAGGTTTCCGAAAAGTATTAAAACTAAATAAAATTCATGGGTTTCACGAAAAGGGCGAGTTGATAGCTGATAAATATTTGATTACAAGGCAATGTGGCCTTGAGAACCGAAGTGGAAAGAATTTACCGCTTAAATGGTTTAGTTTATTTTTATTTGAAACATTTGAAGTTACATTTACAAAGAGTTTGGCTCGAGAAAGTATTGGTTTGGTGTAATTCATTTCATCGCCACTGGTCTCAACCGCTGCGTACCGGAAGACGTAGCGTTGGAAGGCCTCCCACAAGGCCGCAAGAATCCGGTGGATGCGGCAAGTATAAAACCGGTTGAAGTGGCATTGCTTGGGGAAAGCCTATGTCCAGCAGTGGACGTCTCTCGGCAGAAATGATGAGAATAAAGCTGCTCTCAAAACAGTGAAGGAAAAAATCGTGAAGAAACTGACATGTCAAAGAACCAAACATTCGAAGACAAATTTGTAATCTACCAATCCGCTGTGAGCCCACTCCCTCTCACAGAGAGGAGGCCTGTGTCCCAGCAAGAGAGGGGAGTTCATTCACTTTATCCAGTTTGATTAGCTACTTGATGATCTTTGTTTAAAAACTTAGTATGTTTATTGGAACGAAGTTGCGGTAGGAGAAAACGGGTACAAATAGTTATGTAATTAAAAAATGTTACACCCCCTCCATGCGACTTTCAATTGTATTTAATAGAAAAAGAAAGAGAAAGATTTATTTTTGTAAAAATGAAAACCCAGATGGCGAAAATGTAAAATTTTTTCATCAACGGTGTCGTTTTCATGGTTTTTGAGGGTGCTTAAGTCAATAGCGAGGTCAAAATGTAAAACCAAGATGGCGGCTACGAAAATTTTCAATGATTCTACATGGTTATCGTTATCATGGTTTTCGAGGGTGCTCCAGTCGGTAAGGAGGTCAAAATGTAGATCCAAGATGGCTGAGAAAATTTTGTTTTTTTTTTAAATCATACGTGAGAAGGAACTTTGTTTTTGACGGGGTCCTCGAGCGCACACGTGTTTTTATTAACCCCGGTGATTGTAATCAAAGAACCTTGTTACCTGTGTAGGAGGATGAGCCTACTTACCTAACACTAACATCTATATAACTACTATCGTTCAACACGAAACCCCAGTATACAGGACCAGGGACATCAACGCGCAAACTATAACCACGAATTCAGCACATGATTCTTGTAGACCCTCCAGCGTCGAAATTTTTCGTCGGTTATAAAAAAAAATCTGCTGTTTTCTACAAAAGTGCGGCGGTCAAAATGTATGGCACAGCAACTTTTTTTTAAATAACTGTCGACAATTTTCAGGAACAGAAACCGTAATGAGGCAGAAAATACCTTCTTTTTACACCAAACATGAGTAAACTAGTACTTGTTAAACGTTTTTCAGTTTTCAGTTGCATGTAATTCAGAAATGGGTCAGAGCTATAATTACAGCTTTCAGCAGTCACGGCAATGCAATTACTGGAAACAGAGCTTTCAGGCTATTGAACTTTTTTCAGAAGTCGCTGATAATAATAAACTGAGTTTAAAGTTGAATGATTTGTTCGTAAACGCTTCATTAAGGTGTGCAACCGTGTCATTTGGACAGTCAGCAAGAAAGAAAGAAAATAAAGTATTAGGACGCGCAAGGTGCTTTTTGGGCTGAGTGCCCGGTAGTCACATGAGCACATCCGTAGTGGCAGCCCGCGAAAATAAAATTTTCTTACGTTTTTTCAAATTTGCAGTTCAGTGTCAGGTTGTATCTTGATCAAAATATGATTCGCGACTATATCATGTATGTACATATTTACAGAATTATAATCATTGAAATTATTAATATATCTCTCTAAGTTAGATTTGTTAAATACGAAATTTTCCACAAGAAAGTTCTTATGTAACAAATCTAACTTACAGAAAGGTATTAATGATTCTAATTATTATATTTCTGTAAATACATACCTGATATAATAGGGAATCATATTTTGATCGATATACAACCTGACGCTGACCTGCGAATTGCAAAAAACGTAAGATAATTTGAATTTCGCGGGCTGCAACTGCGGATTCACCTTAACTACAAATATTATTATCAATGCTTCTTGGCATCACTCTATATTTCTGTATTCCATGTAATTCACTCATTCCACCACTATTTTTGCCTTTTATTTTTCATGTCTTATGCACCTTATGAACCTACAAAATATTATTTAGGACAGTAAACCATTTTTTTTTTATCATGTCTACAATAAATAATGTAGTACAGAAAAAAAAATCCTCTTAAAATAACAAAACCAACTTACAACCTACTTATGATATTACTGTTCAAGATTTTGCATTTCCGCAACAAAAAAGCGAGCAATTTGCCAGAGTTGCATTTCTAAGCATTCTGAGCGAAATTAAAGTACTCTTTACGAGCGATATAAAATGTATTATGATGGGTTTACGAGCTATTCTGGTAGAGGCTTATTTAGAGATGTCATATATTGGCATTATACGCTCGTTGCAATAATCATAAAAGGGGTATTTTGTTCGTTAGTGGTATAGCATGAAGCGATTGAACAGAATCGAGCTTGAAATCTCCTGATAAATATTAAAAATGCTGGCAAAAAAAGATATTTGAACATTAGGATTTAGCATTACTGGCTTCTTATTACTGTACAGAAAACATAAATGAATTTAAAAAAATTGATCTGATTGATATTATTGTTTTCAATTTTTGTTTTTAATTTAAGAATTGATTATATACTTTTTGCCGTGGCCTACAGGGTTCGTATTTGTAACCGTTCGTTCAGGGTTCGTGTTTTAACTTTAAGCTATGAACTTTAAACATTATGGAATGCAAATAAAGACATGAAAATGAACATGATAATTATAATTATTTATTGAAGTAAAAACTGGTTTAGCGGCGTTGTTCACTTTTTTTGGGATGGGTAAAAAATTTTAAACTCGCGTCAGGACACGTGACCTGA
The DNA here is from genome assembly GCA_948150665.1 of Conistra vaccinii. Taxonomy (NCBI): domain Eukaryota; kingdom Metazoa; phylum Arthropoda; class Insecta; order Lepidoptera; family Noctuidae; genus Conistra; species Conistra vaccinii. Next base: position 16,584,465 of record OX411338.1, on the reverse strand, counting down.
TCGAAAATTCGTAAGACGTAGGGAGAGTAGAAATGTTGTTGACAGCGCACTCTGTTTTTTTTTTTTTTTTTTTGGTGGTGCTACAGCTTTCGTTCTTCTACTGACAGCAAGCCACATAAATTCCTGACATCACTTCTATTGGCAGTCTCCAAAGACTGCTCGATGTTTTTTTTATTTAAACAGGTGAAAGAATTTGTCAAATATGATGTCACTATCGCTAAAAGCGATCTTTCTCTTCAACCTTTTGGGTTGACAAAACTTGTTTGGGATACAGGACAAAGGATTTCACCAATCCCTTTGGGTATTGTATCATAGAGGCGGCTGTAACTGCAGGCCATCCGTTTACCATTCGTGTTCCATAAAATTCATAGGTACTTTAGCGCTAGATTTAGCGGCCAGTCTATCATTAATAAAAAAAAGTTGTAGTTTTCGCGATTTCTGACTTTTCTAGTACTCAAACCTCAGTTAGTTCCATAGAGTTTTTTAATTCTTAAAAGAAACAGGATCGATTTATTAAAATAAGTTTTTGCGAATAATAGCCATTTTCTTGCTGTTTGTTCTTTTTTTTCAAAATCTGTGAATGCAGATCAAAATGTCTCAAAAAGTTAAAGTCGATCTCAAAATACCGTTTTTCTGTAGCTCCTGCCCTTACTGCCCAATCTCAAAAATTCGCCCTGTCATCATCATCAGCCTATTAATGATCCCACTGCTGGGACACAGGCCTCCTCCCTGTGAGAGGGAGTGGGCTGTAATCTACCACGCGGGCCCAGTGCGGGTTGGTAGATGTCACATGTCTTCGAATTTTTGGTTCTAAGACATGCCGTTTTCCTTCACCGTTTTGAGAGCAGTGGTGATGAAATTATTTACACAAAGTAAAGCGCCTGCTGGGGTTCGAACCCACGACCTACAACTCGTAAGTCGGGGCCGTTACCACTGGGCCACCACTGCTCAAAAATTCGCCCTGTATACAAGATAAATTTTTAACCAGTGCGCAAACTTAAACACATGACTTTACTCATCATGAACAACTTTAACTATGGAACCAAACATGCAATCGCGAAAAAAAAATCATCTATTCCCTACATTTTGACGAGTTATGCGAACATAAATGTTTGGAACAGCTGATATTTTTTGCGCTATTTCAGGTTTGGTCTCATAGTAAAAGTTGTGCACAATGATGAGTAAAGTCACGTGTTTAAGTTTCGGTCACTAATTACCAGTCACCCTATATAATGTAGATAAATAAATGCGAAAGTTACTCTGTCCTACTGTCTGTTACCTTTCCCCACCTAAACCACTGAGCCGATTGTTATGAAATTTGACTGACAGATATAGCCAGGACCTACTGGAGAAGGACCTGGCTACTTTTCATCGTCAATATTGTTATTAAATATATACAAGCAGACGAAGACACGGGCTAGTAGATTAAAAGTAATTAGTAATCCTGAGTGGCCAACCTGTCGATTTTCAAAATATAATTAAATATATACTTTTTATTCAAGAATACTTAGGAAAAAAACCAAGTATTTCTGAAGGTTTAAACAGTCAGAAGCTCCATACACAAAAGCGTGCCTGGTCACAATCTCTCACGCGAACGCATGACCCACTCCTTAAGACTCAACCTGGCACAAAGCCAAGTAATACTAGAATAAAGAAGAGCCTTCCAGTATTTTTAATGGGTCAGATTAAATTCTTGGACATTCTTTATTGAAATTATTTTGTTTCAATTCCTAAAATAACCCTCCTAGCTACCTCTAAATTAGGTTGATTAGGTATATCAAAATGGAATATGAACAATAATAATGAAATTATAAATCATAGGAACAAAAATAATTAATGACATATTATAGTAATGTCTTCTTTATCGTAACTTGGCCATGATTATCATAATTAAAAATAATGTTTTTAATTTTCATTAGAAAAAGCTTTTTTTTATTTCTATTTTCGGAACTACCAACCTACCCCAAACAGAAGTCATTAACCCATAAAACGTAAAAGCGTCATCCATTGCACTCGAAACTCTATCAAGAAGACAAAGTAACTGAACATTCCCAGCGCTGTTCCCCAAACACTGTATATAACGTCCGTATTTGTATGCCATACAGTCACGTCTCCCCTTAAAATTGTATAGAAATAGCCGTAAAGAGTGCAAGGAAAAGTAATCTCAATAACATTCAGCATTGGGACCTCAGAATTGTAAAACAAGACTGTCTGTCGCCGTACACTGTTGGAACACATGATACCGCTGTATCGACCCGACGAAGCGACGCGCGCACTCAAAAACCTACGACAGAGCGCCAAAATATTTCAAAAATGGGATAAAAAACAAAAAACTATACAGTCAATAAATAAAAAAATAAAATGAAAATTGAAATTATACTTCAAAATAATTTTTCACATTTAAATTGAGTATCAAAGTGAGTCATCGAATTTAAATTTTTCGAAAAGTTTGTAGATATTTTTGGATTTTTAGTTATACTAAAGGGTAGGTTTTATGGAGGTTTTTTATAGGATTTGTATGTGTTACGTAGAGTTTTGAGGTGGCTACGAGGCCGACAGGGACGGCCTGCGCCCAGTAGTATTCGAGTCGCGGGAACGCGTCGACGTCTGACGATAAACAGACGTCAAAGAAAAAAGAATTTTCCAAAATATACGTTTTTCAACCCAGAACATAATGATATAGTGTCAAAAGACCACAGTGTTTTACAACATATTGTTTTCTTCAACGTGTTTTGTTTCAAATGGTAACAGTGAGATACGAGCTTTAATGAGGCTGGTTAAATGAATATCTAGACCTTTATTTATAGTCTACACGATACATTTAATTACCGTTTACAATCCATTAAGTGTTTCAGTCGATATTCCAATGAATAACTTGTTATTTCATAAGAAAAACGCCTGAAAAATACCGTCAAGTCATTACTGCATTATGTCAATCTGCGTAAGGTATTAGTTCGCGTATTTTCTTATTTTATTTCTGTATTAAATTGACTAAAATCAGTTTCAATTAAAATGAAACTGTTTTCACAAAATTATGTAACTTGAAATGTTTGTTTCATTCGAGTTTAATTGAAAAATCATAACAGAATTATTTGAATACTCTTTGATTGCATGTTTGTTATACATTTTCGTGTTTCTATTTTAACGTGTTCCGTTGTTTTAGTGGCGGGTGACGTCAAAGCCTTATACTTTGAGGTTAGGTTATGTAATAGTGCTTATAACGTACAAAAAAGGTCTTAGTTTTTCAGGGGTCATAATATTCTAGTTACTTCATGTAATAGTATTGACTGACCAGTGTAAATTGGTGTGAAAACGTTCGATTAGCGTAAAACTATGCGTGTGTGAAATGAAGGGTTATACGTTTAAATACCACAATAGATTACCTTTATAAGCACGCTTTTGAGATTGTTGGCAAAGCAGTTATATTAAAAGCTTGGTAATAAGCTTTTTATCAACTTTTGGAATTAATTTAAGTGGTATATTGTTGATCTTGTATCAAGTAACTGAACTATAGAGGAAAATAATTATAAAAAGGTATTATGTAAACTAAAGTACTTACTGCAGGAATATATCTTTAAACAAAAGCTTATACAGCTCCTAAAACATGCTGACATGATCTTGAAAGCAGGGTTTAGGCTCATAGTATTGCCATATATAGGACTTACTAGCATTTGCCCGTGGCTTCGCCCGCGAGGATGTCGAAAAATATTCCACGGGAACGTGCTACCGGTATTAAAAGTATTATTTGTCCTAACCTAGGATATGGTCTACCCATGTACCAAATTTTATTCAAATTCGTTCAGCCGTTTTAGCGTAAAAGTCTAACAAACAATCTCATTTTCGCATTTATAATATTACTAGCTTCCGCCAGTGGCTTCGCCCGCGTGATAAATTTATAAATTATAGCTTACTATATTATGCATTTATTATACATAATTATAAACATTCTTCTTGAATCACTCTATCTATTAAAAAAAAATCGAATCAAAATCAGTTGCGTAATTTTAAAGATCTAAGCATACATAGGGACAAACACCGGGAAGTGACTTTGTTTTATATTATGTAGTGATAAAGTTAGAATGAAGAAAAATGTCTCCATAAAAAGTTCTTGCTGATGTATTTATTTATAACTAGCTGTGCCCCGCGGTTTCACCCGCATAAGTCTCAATTCCATAGGAATATCGAGATAAAAAGTATATTATGTTCTAACCCAGGTCATGGTCTAGCCTTGTGTCAAATTTTATCTAAATCCATGAAGCCGTTAGCATTTAGCCGTAAAAACGTAACAAACAAATAAACAAAAAACTCACTTTCGCATTTATAATAATTATATTATATATTATTTATATAACATAACATCACGCCCTGTTTCCCCGAAGGGTTGGGCAGAGGTGTACCTATACAGTACACCCACATTTCGCCAGTTATGTTTAAGTCCCATGTAATAGGGGGTGAGCCTATTACCATCAACCGGGCACAAATACAGACTCTGGGCTGCTACCAAGAAAATCCATATGGAAAAACCCAATACCCTTTGCCCAACCTGGGAATCGAACCCAGGGCCTCATACTCAAGAGTAGCGCTACGAGGCAGGCAGTATAATTTATTATATATAGTTAGGATTTCGAGTTTTACATAATATCAGCCTGTAGGTACTCGTCCCACGGCAGGGCAAAGACCTCGTCCCATACAAAAAGGGTAGCATTGATCACACTCGCTCGCTACGTGTTGGCTATTTCATAACATTATATCCTTGGAATTTCTCAGTATCAGCCCGGAGTCTGGATTTGTGCCCTGTTGATGGCAACAGACTCGCCCCCTGGCGAAATATGGGTGTGCTTATAGGTACACCTCTGCCTATCCCTTCGGGGAATACAGGCGTGATGTTATGTTATGTTATATCCTTACGTTTTTTTCTAAGATGAACGTAGATATTTTAATAATCGTATAATACATTTACATAATCGAACAATCCATTTGATATACAGGCGAAAATATTCAATTTTCTACTAAACATGTGACGTGAGTTTATGTATGTCTAATACATAAACTCACGTCACATGTTTAGTAGAAAATTCGAAAATTTAATTCCTTCGTCTCATGGGGGTAGGCAGAAACTGCAGAACGCCACACCACACACACACACACACACCAAAAACCACACACGCACACATCCATACACACACAACACAAACGACACACAGTTTCACACACACACTGCCAATATTCATTTTTATTGTGTGTGTGATAAGACTGATAAATGATAACTTTTAACTTATGGCATACTTACGAGAATTATGTAAAAGAATTGACTATTCACCACACTCAATTGTTTAAAAGTAAGTTGCTTGTATATCAAAATAATGTCAAACGGGTAGTTCTTACCAACTTTTAGAATTTTGCTCTCATTATGATCAATGCTGATTCCTTTGGTTAAGCATGATCGTCTTGACATACCGAGACCCCTCTGTGATTCGGAAATCACGTTAAGCCATTGGTCCCGGCTGTCATTCTTGGATCTTTGACAGTCTTTACAGGTCGTCAAGAGCCCGAAAGTCTGACAAACAACTAAGGTTGGTTGTCAGACACAACCCAGTAACTGGGTCACACGATACCTTTTGGCGTACCAAGTGGTGTCATGGCCAGTAACTGGGTAACATGATACCTCTTGGTAAGCCAAGAGGTATCGTGTGACCCAGTGAAGTGATAACTTCTTTAGTTGTGGAATTTTTTTTGGGATGTGTAAAAAATTTTAAACTCGCATCAGGACGTGACCGTAATATCCATTGCCTAGCAACCGACAAAGTAAATATCAAAATAAATAGTCTTTGACATTACGTAAAGATTGCGAGGTAAGAAATTCTACCCATATTGATGGGTAAAAAAAAGCAGTCAAATCATACTTCATGAAAATTGATTATTTTTGTTAGACTATATTTTGAAAATAAATAAATATGCTACTACTACTAATGAATATTGTATTTAACCACATAAATTATATAACTCTTATACTGATAAATAAAGCAATTCGTGCGAAATTATTCCCTAACCATTCCAAAATATTCAAAAATGCACAACGTTAATGTTCAAGTTTTCACTTCTGCCGGCACTCCCGGAGTGCAACCCTTTGTTTTTTTTTTTTAATTTTTGATTTGGTATGCCATTGCTCTTGACCTCGATCTCGCCTGTTTGTTGTCTTAGGTATTTTTCTGAACTTACCTACATCTTATTAAAATAAGTAAGTACCTATTAAGTACCTATTATGTAAAATTAATTTGCATGCCCTGAACAGGCAAAATACGGACTGTACATAAACCACCAATTTCAACAACTGGTAACACCTGTATATTTCTGCAAATAAATGATTGTTATTCTTATTCTTGGCTCCAAGCAGAGCATTGCATTGTTCAAGCAGCATTGTGTCCTAGTTGAAGGAAATGGGTGTCAGCAAAATGACAGGCACACCAGCTCCTAAGGTCTGTAACGCATTAGAAAATTCCGAAAAATAATGCACGAAGTAGTCCCATTTTCATTGATTAATTATGTATTTTGTGAGTTTACCTTGGAGATTAGGTACTGACGTTGATGAAGGAATACATTGTGAGAAAACCTTAGCTTATAGTTCTGAAATCGGCAACCTCTCTTGAGCAAAAGTGGCGATCAATGCTCGTGCCTTCTCTGTATGAGAAGTGGCTTTTGCCCTGCACTGGGACTGACTGGGACTTCCCGACTGGGAATAATAGGATAGTATTATTACTAAGGCGACAGTAACCACTTACCATCAAGGGTCGTCACTTTGATCAGATTCTAAATTAAAAATAAGTAAAACCTACTTTAAAAGCTATTTCCATTGAGATAAACAAAATTACTTCGCCTTTTGAGAAATATCTGATAAAGGGTTATATAAAATTAAATTTTCACCCTTTATTGTAATTTTAACAATAGATCGAATTCCCCACGGAAGTAGGTAGGTAAGTTCGGATCTATTTTTAACCGACTTCAAAAAGAAGGAGGTTCTCAATTCATCTGTATGTTTTTGCGATTTCTCCGTCAATAAATTGTGGACCGATTTTGAAAATTGTTTTTTATTTGCTCCCGAGGTGGTCCCATATTTGGTTGGATCGTTTTTGAGTTAGCTTCGATAATACGTATTTTTCCCACTTAGTTTATTTGGATGATATGACGATAACTTACTTTCACTGTTATTTGCATAGCAGGTAGTGGTATTCAAATTTGAACTTTTAAAAAACTAAAATCTTTTTACAAAAAAATAAACAACTGACTTCCAAAAAAGATACTACAAAGTCAAAAATAACTTTAATTCCGGAAGTCGGTGGCAAAAAACGAAAGTTCAAAACTAAATACACCGACTTCCGAACCGACTGACTTGACGAAGTCGGTCGTTTTTTTTTTAGTCGTTACTAGTGGTGTGTTTGTTGTATGTTCGTTCGGATACCTATTTTGTTTCATTGTCGCCTGAAATGAGATGATAACATACTGTTAATTAAAAAGTGGAGAGCTGTGGTGGTCCAGTAGTAACGGCCCAGACTTACCGAATTGTGGGTCGTGGGTTCGAAGCCAAGAGGCGTTTTCAGCAAGCGCGTTTATTTTGTGTTAATTGTTTCATCACCACTGCTCTCAAAACGGTGAAGGAAAACGTTGTGAGGAAACCGGCATGTCTTAGAACCAAAAATTCGAAGATATGTGACGTCTACCAACCAGCACTGGGCCCGCGTGGTAGATTACTGCCCACTCCCTCTCAAAGAGAGGTAGTCTGAGTCCCAGCAGTGGGAACATTATAGACTGATTATGCTAATTAAAAAGTACCTAAGTACAACCTTTGTGTTCGTAGATATATCTCAAACGCAAAACATTCGTCGTTCAATTTGAAAGATGAAGCTAGTTGTCCATTCAAAAGCGTAGGTAGTAGGTTCCTGTGGAGAAGAACGGGCAAGAAACTCCATGGCACTCGTATTAATATTCATGTTCTTTCCTAAATGGAGGAGCTCGTGGCTAAGTAATAACAGCCGCACGGGTCGATCCATCAGGTTAAGCTACGCTTGCCGCGGTTGGTCCGTGGATGGGTGACCATCTTTACATATGGAGATTCCTCCGTGCTTCAGAAACCACGTTACGCCGTTGGTTCTGGTTGTCATGCTTGGATCTTTGACAGTCGTTACTGGTAGTCAGCAGCCCGAATGTCTGACAATCAGTCTTACCAAGGGATATCCTATTACCCAGTTACTGGGTTTTGGAGGTCAGATAGACAGTCGCTCCATGTAAAATACTAGTATTAAGCTGCATCCGGTAAGACTGGAAGCCGACTCCACCCCACCATAGTTGGGAAAATGCTAGGCAGATTTATGTTCTTTCAAAGACAAAGACATTTATGTGTCGGATAATGGTAATTACAAGTTGGTTAGGTATAATTATGTTCAGGACACATCCGCCGCTAAAAGCGGCATACGAATATTTATATTTAGGTACATCTACATGGTCGTAAAACCTAACTTATATACTTCTTAAACTCCAATAACAATACAATACACTATAGACATAAAAAAAAGTTTAAACTTTATTCAGATATAAAATAAAACACAACAACAACATTTGTAGGTATTATTATAAAACGAAATTATGAGCGTTTACGTCGTACGGCATTTTCATACAAACTTTCAAGCCCTTGTTTTTCGAAATGACTGAACCGATTTTAATGAAACTTCATACGCATAACAGGATACAAAGGTCCAAAGAGTTAGTTAAGAACATTTTCTAAATGTTTTATTTAAAAACAGATAATTGGAAATCTGTTTCTATAGAAAATTTAAAATCGCTCTAATTTGGCTGTAACACTCTTTTTCGAAAATGTTCTTAACTAACACTTTATCCTGCCTATGCGTATGAAGTTTAATAAAATCGGTTCAGTCATTTCGAAAAAAAAGGGCTTGAAAGTTTGTATGAAAATCGGACGACGACGTAAATTTCCTACATAATAGATTCTCGCTTGTGATCTTAAAAGGATGCTAGCACGATTTGGATAATAGCCGTGCTAATGAAGTGGTAGTGGAGGAGCTAACAGACTGCCCTGCCAGTCCTGATTGCGTAATTAATTTTCAATTTTAATCTGAAGCATTTTGAAGGTAATTGCTAATCCACGTCTTACTTATGTTTAAAAAATTCGTCAGCTCAACAAGGTAAATAAGGCATCGAATGTTTTTGCACTGTCAAAATGAGCCATATTGCCATTGTAAGTGTGTTACATTATGCAATTACTTATCTGGATGTATCTGGCGACGTTAACAAATATCGATTAACATGACAAGGTCCTCTTATCCTAACCTACTCCCCGTTTTACAGAATACTAGTTTTTACCCGCGGCTTCACCCGTGTGGAAGTCGAAAATTACGCCACGGGAATGTGCTACCGGCATATTATTATAAAGTATCCTATGTGTTAATTCAGGTTAAACACGTGTTCCTTTTGATATATCATAACTCTAGGGTATTATTAATGAATGAGTATTAATGAGACCATGTCAAAGAACCAACTGGCAAAACAATATTTTTTTCAATAAAAAAAAATTAGCTGTTCCATACATTTTGACCGCGTATTTTATTTTTCCATGAAACAGCAGATTTTATGTTAAATAACCGACAAAAAATTTCAACGCAGCATTCAGAATCATGTACTAAATGCATCTATGGTAAAAAATTTAACATTTTTGTATCTTCAGAAAATGATTGCTTGTCTATCAACACCTCCCTCCATATGATTAAAAGACCGCCATCTTCACAATTTTTTTGTCTCACTTCTATGTAAAGGATTCCCCCATACTTCTCCAGTTTTCCTTATGTTGTGTGTGCCTTTTTCGACCAATCGGTCAGAAAAAATTCATACAAAAAAAAAAAACTATTCTAAACAACACCACCACATCTGCATACCCCGCGACGATGCAGATACAAAATAAACAATAGCAGACCACACAGTTCCGTTCGCTTCAATGACACTATGACGTCTATGTTTCTGCTCTACAAATGGTGTCCCCATTCCGTTTTCTCGCTATTCTTAAGACTTTTTTTTTATCTTCAGAAGTTTTTTTTGCTATCGGTCGCTGAAGAGTGGTTGTTTTGCTTTGGGGTATGTCAATCTAGTAAGGTTTCATGCAAGCAAGATTAGACTCCTAAGTAATATTAAAAACTAACGTTTTTGGTTTTGAAAAATCCTTTAGGTTACTGCATTGACGCATCTTAAGAACATTATCATACAATGTTTGTCTTATTTTTTTTTTTTTGTGAAACCTTCTTTAGCGGCGTTGTGCCCTTTTTTTGGTATGGGTAAAAAATGTTAAACTCGCGTCAGGAAACGTGACCGTAAGATCCATTGCCTAGCAACCGACAAAGTAAATATCAAAATAAATAGTCTTTGACATTACGTAAAGATTGCGAGGTAAGAAATTGTACCCATATTGATGGGTAAAAAAAAGCAGTCAAAAATGTACTTCATGAACAGTGTTTATTCAGAAATTCACAACGTTAATGTTGAAGTTTTCACTTCTGCCGGCACTCCCCGAGTGCAACCCGTTGTTTTTTTTTATTTGATCCACCCTTGGAATTTCTCCTGTATTGTGGGTGCGTTTAAAAACATTTAAACTCACATACACAAACAGCCAGATCCGGAACAATTACTTGTAAGTCATACAAATATTTGTTCCGTGCGGGAATCGAACCCGCGGCATGCACGCACGCGCACGATATGTTTAGGTTGTGCATTGTCTATCAGTCAGACATTCAGAATAATCCACAGTTGATAGACAGATTCACAGTTTACCTTGCATCACAGTATGTATGGGTGACCGCTGCGCGCTCTCCGCCCTCTATCTCAAAAAGAAAATTATTCAAAAAACAAAAAACCCGACTGCAAAAACACATAACTGAAAAGAGAAAAACAAGCATTATAATCTATAGAATTTTTGTATCGCAGGCGGGGACAAAAAAAAAGTTAGGTACACACACATATTTCCGGTTATTATTGTTATATTATTATTGTCCCCGCCTGCGATACCAAAATTCTATAGATTATAATGCTTGTTTTTCTCTTTTCAGTTATGTGTTTTTGCAGTCGGGTTTTTTGTTTTTTGAATAATTTTCTTTATTTCAAGTTTTTTAGTTTTATTAATATATCTTAATTTGGAATTGACTCATTAACAGCTTTTCAAAAAGAAACCTTCCCCTCCCTTTTTTTTGTACTTGCAGATGCAATACATAAATAGTATATAGCCTATGTCACTTCTACGATTAAGACGAATCTAACGACACCTCCTATGTTAAAATCCATCAAGCCGTTTAGGCTACAGAGCGTGCCAAAGAAATAGACATACATACATACATACATACATACTCTCGAAAAACATTACCCTCCTTCTGGGGCAGTCGGGTAAAAACTGTTGAGTGTATAAAATAATGTTTGAAACAAAATTTGTAGCAAATTATATGTTCTATAATTTTATAACAGATATTAACATCTTTGGATTTATATAAACCTAGATAATCGCGAAAGACGATTTTTTGTGACCTCTGACCTTGAATAACTTACGACGCAGACACGAGATTTTATGAGACTTATGAAAAAACTTTTTGCCAAAATTAAGGTGTATACGAGTATACAGCTTATTATCTCTCATTCCGAGGTTAACTATCTTTTTAGGCTTAATTGACTGGACTACTCAGGATTTTTTGTGAAGGATATGAAAGCGAGTCCTCTATAATACGTTTTCGTGGATTGCCACGAAAAAAAACTCAATTATTGTAGTACTTATCTAAAAGTGTTTTTCAATGTGTGGGTCGCGACCCACGAGGGGGTCGCGGGGCCTCAGTAAAAAAAAAAGGTTTAAAAACGTATTATTTTTAAACTTTTTTTTGATGTTTTAAATTATTCCAGTAGACTTCGAGTGGGCTACGCTGTCCCCACAAATCAATCGTATCGCTTTTCCGTGGAGGCGTTTGGCGAAGTAAATTGTCTGTTAATTATGTAATTAGCCGATACGTCATTATAAAAATATTGTACGTATTTGATATTTGTATTATAATAATGCAGAGCATTATTATAATACAAAGATGAGAGTTGAGAGCAGTGGTGGCCCAGTGGTATCGGCCCCGACTTACGAGTTGTAGGTCGTGGGTTCGAACCCAAGCAGGCGCTTTACATTGTGTAAATAATTTCATCACCACTGCTCTCAAATACGGTGAAGGAAAACATCGTGAGGAAACCGGCATGTCTTAGAACCAAAAATTCGAAGACATGTGACATCTACCAACCCGCACTGGGCCCGCGTGGTGGATTATGGCCCACTCCTTCTCACCGAGAGGAGGCCTGTGTCCCAGCAGTGGGAACATTAATAGGCTGATGATGATGATTATAATAATACAAATAGGGGGTCGCGGCATGAAAAAGGTTGAAAACACTGTAATAGATTATGTCGATTCGAGAATAACAGTAATTTTCCCATAACGGTACAATCACATAAATGGAGTTTCAGAAAGTTCATCATCATCATCATCAGCCTATTAATGTTACCACTGCTGGGACACAGGCCTCCTCTCTGTGAGGGGGAGTGGGCCTTGATCTACCACGCGGGCCCAGTGCGGGTTGGTAGATGTCACATGTCTTCAAATTTTTTGGTTCTAAGACATGCCGGTTTCCTCACGATGTTTTCCTTCACCGTTTTGAGAGCAGTGGTGATGAAATTATTTACACAAAGTAAAGCGCCTGCCTGGGTTCGAACCCACGACCTACAACTCGTAAGTCGGAGGCCATTACCACTGCGCCACCTCTGCTCTCGAAAGGTCTCTTCAGAAAGTTAGTTTTACATTTTCAGTGCACGAAATTACACCCGAAAATAATAACCCCCTTTTGAAGTTAAAGTCAAACTAAGCTCACAAACTAACCTTGTGCAAGTATTAAATGACAGAAATCCAAGAACTATGTTAATCATGAGCTTGTGAGCTTTATGAGAGAAGCCTTAGAATCTTAACCTGCCCGGCTTAACTTGTCAGAGTAAGCGGAGGTATGACGTACTTAAGTTGACTACGCCTTAACTGTAATATTCTTAAAAGGTTACTTTCGTAATAGACTTAAGAGATTAGGATTACCCATCTTAAAGATTTTTTTTATTCAGAAGTCGAGGTATTGTTTTGATAACTTATTTAATTTAGTGTCAAGTCAGATTCAAAGTCAAATCAAGGGATGTACTTTAAAAAAACAAGGAAATAATCTGAATTTATTGATAAAATAAACGAGGTTAAGCTTCTTGTTCTATTATTTTTTTAATTTTATAAATAAGTTTAACACAATCTTTCTAGTTTACAAGAACTTATTTACGATGAGAATATAAAATGAAACATATTTATTTTGTTTGATAATATTTCAATCGAATGGCATATATCGCGATGTGGCGCTAATTGGCATGATCCAATAATAAATTTTCAATTTAATAGTCACTGATAATATATTTTGTACGTACTCGTATATTTATTAAAATTATCTACGATTATTTTGTTTTTTTATATGGTCTCAAATTAAATGACTACTATAATTAACTGTTTTGTTTTGACACATTCATTTGCTATTTTTTAATCATAATAATACACTATTCAGTCATTTTATTTTGTCATAAACTATTCTGCATTTAAATAATAATAAACATTGTAGCATTCATCTCAATTTTGATATTTTCGCTAGCAATTTTCTGAACCTTATTTTGTTCAGCTTACGAAACGTATTACTTTATTTTGTAACAAGATACTGTTATACTGTAAACTTTTTTTTTTGTCTACATAGGTATTAGTAATCTATGTAACCTACAAAAGTTATTGTTAGTGGTACACTAGTTACAGATAATAAATAAACATAATAAATGTAGAAATTTTACATAGGATAATTATGACACAATGGGCGGTCTTATCGCTAAAAGCGATCTTTTACAGACAACCTTAGGATGGATTAAAGTAAGAAGGAGAGACAATACTGCAGGTAGTCAGTGGTGTAACATTTACATACACAATAAATACATAGATACATAAAGCATATACTTATCTATAATATACAATAATAAACATGAAAAAAGAGCAAGGAAATTTATGTAATGATGATGTTTAAGGAGAGAACAGAATCAGTGGCAGAACCACGAAGACTAAAATAGAGTCTACGAACAAAATACCAAAAATTTCCAACAATATCGATTGTCATCGATATGAAGGTGGGTAGTTTATTTTTCGAGTGTTTTCCGGTCGCGCCTAAGTGCCATCAATCAGCCTATCAAATTCTACTGTTCGACATAAGCCTCTTCATGCAGGATTATTTGGTATGCCTACGTATTTTTTCTGCCGAAACTATAATGATAAAAAAACAAAAGGTGTTTTAAAATTATTTGGAAATAATTAGTATATTATGCAACTAATGAATAAAGGACGGATTTAAAGCGAGGGCCATAGATGAATCATGATCAAGTGAAGGATTCTAACGACTGAATCACGACCGTAGGGAGTGATTCATGATGATTGAATCACGAGCGCAGCGAGTGATTCAAGTGTTAGAATCCTGAGCGTCGCGAGTGATTCATGGCCCTCGATATAAATCCGTTTTATTCAAGAGTTGCATACTATACTTTATACCATGACTACGAGAAAAGCGAAAATAGACATTTAATAAAAGGTTAACACGTTCAGTGTCGGGAGCCCTCCTGGAGGGTTCACCTAATTGGATATGGGATGCCGGGAGCCCTCGCGGAGGGCTCAATTTAAATGTAGACGTTCAGTGTCGGGAACCCTCCTGGAGGGTTCACCTACTGGGATATGGGATGCCGGGAGCCCTCACGGAGGGCTCATTTTAAATGCAGACGTTCAGTGTCGGGAGCCTTCCTGGAGGGTTCACCTACTTGGATATGGGATGCCGGGAGCCCTCGCGGAGGGCTCATTTTAAATGTAGACGTTCAGTGGTGGGAGCCCTCCTGGAGGGTTCACCTAGTCGCATATGGAATGCCGGGAGCCCTCGCCGAAGGCTTATTTTAAATGAAGGTTTTTCTTAGCGAATACAGATTATAAACCGTGATAATAAAATCATTTTATTTCGAGTATCACTGACTCATAATAGAAACATTACACTCATACAGTCACATTACATACACAACATTACTAATTAAATTAAATTAAATCCCATTCATGTCAATTCAATTCAATCCAATTCATGTCAATTCAATTCAATTCAATCCAATTCATGTCAAATCAAATCAATTCAATTCAATTACAATAAGACATACAAAAAAAAAAAAAAAAAAAAAAAAAAAAAAAAAAAAAAAAAAAAAAAAAAAAAAAAAAAAAAAAAAAAAAAAAAAAATTTACAAAACGTAATGCCGGCAACCCTCCTGGAGGTTTCACTTCCAACTACGAAAAATAAAAGTCGTAGACTTCCAATATGTATGGCGGCATGGCGTATGAGTTCTATGAAAATGGGTGGAGTCGAAAGAGTTAAGGAGGTTGTCTATCATTGAAATGGCGGTCGAATATATTGACGTGTTCTAAATTCAAACACGAAAATAGTGATTAAAAGAGTGAGAATAAGCTTTTTAGAGGGGGAATGGTATAAAGTATTGTTATTAGCGTCTAACATTACAAATAATTTATATTTTTTTCCTCTATAATATAATAATTATTCCGAAAAATTATTAGGTAATTATTTATGAATAATAAATTATTATTGAATATAATTGAACACGAAATGAACCGTGAAATATAATTTTTGTTCTCGTATCCATTTTGACACGGAATCTTGACACGCACTGACATGATAATATAAAATTCATAATCTAATGGCCTACAGCGATAAGTTCAGGGTATCTCCATGAATAATAAAGCCAAATGCCTGGACTGAATTTAAAAATATTTATAATCTAAAGGTCACTGATAAAAAAGTCATAAACGCTCCCGCAGATAGGCGCAACGTGACGACGGCGCGACTTGACTCTGGTGGAACAATTTCTATGACGGAAATTGTTCTACCGGGGTGTCGCGTAGCGCGTGTCTGCGAGAGCTTTAATACATATAAAAACGTGCTTTGTTATGCCACTGTCTTTTCAAGGTCCATTTCTGTCAAAGACGTCAATCATGCCAGTCGATTTGTCATTTGTGCATCAACAAATGACAAATCGACTGTCAATCGACATTTAAGGCCGAACCCAATAACCTATTTTCAGTAAAAGACACATCGCTATTAATGGTGGACAGTATAAATGTATCTGTCATTGTGTCACATTCCATAAAATTCCTAGTCTCTAAGGCCAGGCGCGCACTAGCGGCCAGGTCGCGAGATACATACATTAGTATGAAATCGCCATGGAGCACGCGCACCTGGCCGTACGCGACCAGCGGCCCCACCGACTATTCTCTGGCCGCTGCGGTCTGCGCGAGGCTTTATGTTGGCGGCAAATGTTTTTTTGTACCTAATTAATGAAAAAGTACCTGCGACATAATAATATAGGAAATTGTATATGGGAGCTACATCTGCCAACAAACTGTTTTGTAGTTTGGCAGACGTAAACTTTATTGTAACCTGATGTCACCACAAATAAACGCTTTTAAATATATTTTTTTAATTTTTTTATTTTTTTATTATTGACGTTAAATCCATAGATCGGTTTTTCTATCTCTAGTATGCCAAAACTGGTGATAGAAACGTTATTAGGTTCGGCCGGTATACAACGTTTAATTTATAACGGTAACTGCAGTAAACAGTTCCCTTCAGCAGTTGCTGGTTTACAAAGCTGTAAAATAATCCTATTTAAAACAATTTTTTATTTTATGTAAGTTTAATTTACAATTTTAAAAAGCTTTCGTAAATTTTTAGTGTTGCCCAAATCCAATTTGTTGTCATCACTGCAGTATAAGTCAAATTGATCGCCAGCTTAAAACTTTAAGGTTAAATATAAATTAGCGAATGTTAATTGACACTTATTTTTATATCCTCCTGATGAATACTTAATTGTCTTTTATGACGCCCAAGGTACGTGGAACTTGCACGTACATACACTCCATAAATTGATTAAATAAACAAGCTATAATCATACGTAAGATTCTCCATCAAACCGAATTAGGCTGCCTGTCCACCGGAGCGGAGAGGAGAAAAGAGGAGCGGAGATGTGTCAATATTAACCAATAGAATCTAAACTCCTCTCCAGAGGTGCGATTCTATTGGTTAATATTGGCATATCTCCGCTCCTCTCCTCTCCTCTCCGCTCCGGTGGACAGGCAGCCTTCATCTTAGGTAAATAGCTAGCTCCGGTGGTTGACGTGTCGAAAAATGTTTGTGCCTTGACTAAATATTGTTAATGCTAATTCTAGCCCAAATCGATACCTAGATATTGGATTGCTGGCCAGACAGTCTGGCGTCCCGGTTTAAGTATGTGTGTGGTGCCAGTTGTCGCGCCTCATTTGTTTAACGTTCCAAATGTTTTTTTCATGAGACGTTCTTTTTTTACTTTGACGCGGCTTGAAAATATGCTTTGTTGAAACTTATTTGAATTAATATGAACTTTCACGCTTAGTTAATAATTTTAAACCTATAAGCGATCTAACAATCAATCTGCCTAGCCTTTTCCCAACTATGTTGGGGTCAGCTTCCAGTCTAACCGGATGCAGCTGAATATCAGTATTTTACATGGAGCGATTGTCTATCTGACCTCCACAACCCAGTGACTGGGTAATACAATACCCCTTGGTAAGACTGGTGTCACACTTTCAGGCTTCTGACGACCTGTAACGACTGTCAAAGATCCACGAATGACAGCCGGGACCAACGAAGGAGTCTCGGTATGTAAAGATGGTCACTCATCCACGGACCAACCCCGGCAAGCGTAAGCTTAACCTGATGCGTGAGGCTGTTATTACGAGCTCCTCTATAAGCGAACTATATTTATACTCAAAATCTAAAATATTGAACCTAAAATTGTTTAAGTCAAAGCAGCTGTCTGAAATTTCAGTCTTAGAATCGAACCCTTCCCAAAAAAAAGGCCCAGAAAAAAGATCTCGAGCAAAAACTCGTTCTTAAAAGCCTCACTTTCATCGTTATTGGTATGCCTGTCCTTGGTAAAACTACATTTTGTTCTTCATTCACAGCTGTCAGTCAGACCATACCTAGGCGCAGTTATTGTCGTCTGTCAGTCTAGACCGCACCGTAGTAATGCCTTTCGCTGTTCGGAATGCTCTGCCGAATATGTCAAATGCCAATCACGATATTTGCTTTGTCTACATTCTAGGAATAGTTGAGTAGTTGTTTTCGTTGTTCCAGTTTACAAGTGTTGTAGAGTAGGAACCGTAAGTGTTAGTAGATTGTCGAAACAGGATCTTTATGTTAGATGTGTTTAATTTTTCGTTAATTAATACGATAAAAATATATAGGTACATAACAGGACTTATAACTAATTAATTAATAAAAAATTATACACAAACTTATTTACAAACTAAAATATAACGTCGGAAAATTCACCCGCATTGCTGTCGACTGGTTGGGTACATCCAAGAGACTGGCGGCATTGCCACGTTGTACGGCAAAGCTTAGTCTTTGGCCAAGATAAAAGCCAGCCAGGTCCCGGGAATTCGTTAATTAGAACTTCTTATCAGATAACAGTGCAGATGCGAAATAAGTCTCAGTAAAAAAAAAACTCTTACTCTTTTTAGTCTTTGCATAATCAGCCTATTAATTTTCCCACTGCTGGGACACAGGCCTCCTCTGTGAGAGGGAGTGGGCCGTAATCTACCACGCGGGCCCAGTGCGGGTTGGTAGATGTCACATGTCTTCGAATTTTTGGTTCTAAGACATGCCGGTTTCCTCCCGATGTTTTCCTTCACCATTTTGAGAGCAGTGGTGATGAAATTATTTACACAAAGTAAAGCGCCTGCTTGGGTTCGAACCCACGACCTACAACTCGTAAGTCGGGGCCGATACCACTGGGCCACCACTGCTCTCTTTTTAGTCTTTAGATAGAGACAATTACAATATATTGTGGTATTTATGTTTAATGGTTTTAGAATATAAATATAAGAAAATCAAGCCTCATCAAAGCTTTCTCAGTCATACCAACAGATATGTAAATAAATACTAATAATCCAAACAAAACGTTCAAAGACTGATATGGGATGTAAAATGATATGACACAAGCGAGCTGGGACAGCGCTATGGTCGCCCGTAGCGCTCTCACACCATGACAGACGAAGAAATTGTACCCCCAACCTTCGCTGAGAAACTTCTATTTTACACGACAGCCACTTTCGTTCTACTTGGGACGTTCAGCCTATTTGCGTTTCTTTTCCTCGTACCATTCGTCATAGAACCGGCCTTCACTACAATATTCATGCAATTCGATCCAGTCGCAGCACTATGCGTCACGACAGGGGTGAAGCATCTCGTTGGCGCCAGCAATTGCTCCTGGGCATCTTGCAGGGAAGGCTGCACCAAAGATCTGTTTGAGTGCACCCAAATTCGCGTCAACTACAAATTGGGCATATACCCCAATGTAACTCCTACTGATATGGATAATTTAATCAGAGCCGAGAGGGCGTTAAGGAAAGACTACGAATACGAGAATTACGAGGTAACAGCTGATAAAGCGTATCCAGAAATGATGGAAGAGGATCTACCTGATGCTGTACCCACTGGACTGCAAGGAAATGACTCCGAATGGTACTTTACTGGTGCCCGATTATTTCCGAACGTGAAAGGCTGTGGGTACCCGCCTATCCTCAACTGCACAATCTTCTACGCGAAGCACAAACCTATTGGAAACAATTACACTTGCTACTACAGCCGCGTCGACCCAGGGTTGGTGATCACTGAGCTAGACATGTGGCAGAACACTTTAAACCTGGTATACGCCATGGCAATACCAATACCGTCTTTCATAATTTCGGTGATATATTTGACGTTTGCGTACTTTAAGATATATAATACTGAGGAAGAG
This sequence comes from Conistra vaccinii, assembly GCA_948150665.1. Lineage (NCBI taxonomy): Eukaryota > Metazoa > Arthropoda > Insecta > Lepidoptera > Noctuidae > Conistra > Conistra vaccinii. The sequence continues at coordinate 16,564,460 of OX411338.1, read as the reverse complement.
TCTGAACAAGCGCCGTTGAAGAGTGATGCTGAGGCGATGGCTACAGGTGATGATGAGAAGCCAACGACCCCAGGGTCTGATACGTTCAGGGAGGATCTGGCGTGTTTCGGACATCAGCTGAAGATGCAACTTGCTAATGAGAAGCCTAAAGAAGGCTTTGAATCCAATAGTCCGCCGATTTCCAATTCTGCTTCTTTGTCTGGGTAAGTTTTCAACTTATTGGTAGTTTCATAATGAACAGATTTATTTTCATTTTATTTCTCTTTTTTTCTTCATTAAAAGTGTTCTATTGAATTAAATCTCAGGCATATGTTAAGGAAAAGCGTGTAAGTTTCAGATGCATTCTAAATTGTTATACTATTTTCATTTTTATTCGATGTGTTAGGAAAAAATAATAATAGACTTGCAATAATTTTTAACCTAGGACCAAACTCTCCTCATGAAATATTAAAAAAAACTATACTCAAAAGAAATACAGCTTCCCATAAAATCCCAAGTTAAACCGTGCTCTTCAGATTCTCATAAAATTCTCTGCATCCGACAGGACCAAGTCATCGTTCGTGAACGCCTAACGTGACTAACAACAATATTACACAGAGGTACGTCTCTGGTGGCTTGTGCTTTATTAACTTATGCTTAAGGCACAAAATTGTATAACCGCTCGCGCACTTGTTATATTGCACATAATTAAAAATATTATTATACAAAACAAAAAAAAACATTGGTTCGTTACAGCTTAATGCTTAGCACTAATATTTACAATGAAAATAATAATTATTAGAATTTTCTCTTTTTATTTTAATAATTTTTAATCGTTGAGCTTTACAATAAAATAAAGAGAGTATGCACAGAAAATTTCATATTATTTAAATCAGCTATTTAGTAAAATTATTTTTACAATTTATTTTTTCTGTTTTTGTTCCTATTAAATGCCTAAAGAAAGTTATGGGAACATAAAAACGTTAGGTAGTAAAGTAATTAGCTCCATTAGATAGTCCCCACCCTCTGTCATCCAATAGTGTATGAATCAATATCTACCTACTGGTAAGAATAAGTAGAAAGTTTTGCCCAAGCCTAACTTATGTCATTCTTACTGAACGCATCAGGCGGTAAAAGCGGAAAATATCAAATATTTCTGGAAGCAAACTTTCAAAGTCAGTCATCAGCCTTAATGGCTGAAGTATACACACAGTTTTAAATCTCACAACTGCTTGTACGCCTTTTAAAGTTAGTACCTACAGGCTTTTAAAGTACTGCGAAAGCTCGAAAACAAAAGTATTGATAACTTCGCACTTCGCCAAAAAATGTGTGCCTATACATCAATATATATGTATCAGAAAGGTAAAAAACTCTCCATGGGACCAACATCATAATCGCGAAAAAAATATAAACCATCCCATACAAAACTTCAATACGTACTCGATCCAAAAGTATAGGACGGCTCATATTGTTCCGCCATTACTATGTTGGACGCGGTTGGTGCGGTTTGATGTAGACGCGACCATGGGATGGCTGATATTGTTCCACGATTACGATGTTGGTCCCATGGAGAGTTTTTCACCTTTCTCATAATTTTTTTCGTATTAAATACCTTAAAAAAGGTGTGCCTATACAGCATGACATGTATCAGAAAGGTGAAAAACTCTCCATGGGACCAACATCATAATCGCGAAAAAAATATAAACCATCACAATACAAAACTTCAATACCTACTCGACTCAAAAGTATGGCATGGCTGATTATTTTTCCGCGTTTACGATGTTGGTCCCATGGAGAGTTTTTCACCTTTCTAATACATGCTGTATGCTTTATCATTAGGTTTTTTAATTTACTATAAAATAACCATATTTAGCAGCTTCGCTTTAAAACACCAAACTTTATCAAAGGTTGTAGTTGAAAAAAAATTTTTTTTGTTACTTATTTACTGGTATACAATCAAGTATTTAAGCATTAACAGCCAGCAATTTTTTATTTTTTATTAAAACGTCCCAAGAAACTCGTAACTTAAAAAAAAATAGGCTACTAAAGTAAGATACAATAGACGATGTATATTTAGTAACTTAATCCGCTTAACTGTTCTTAAAAAGATAGAGAACCCTGTAAGAAATCGACACGTGTTTCGCCCCACAACGAGGCATCCTCAGGACGACGATTTGACTTGTTGCGAACTCGGACACGGAAGTGTTGCCACGACGCGAGCCAAACGCAAAGCGTCTTTGCGTTTGAGGATGCCTCGTTGAGGGGCGAAACACGTGTCGATTTCTTACAGGGTTCTCTAACTCTTTAAGAACAGTTAAGCGGATTAAGTTACTAAATATACATCGTCTATTATATCTTATAATGGATTTCCGCAAAGTCACGCCTGAGTCAATTAATTACTAAAGTAAAACATTTTCCCATTTTAATGAATTTCAAAGTTTATTTTATTTTCTTTTCAGATGACAGGATTCCTGAAGAGGCGGCATCGGATACAGAGTGCATCACGAGATGAGCTGAGCAATATGAACAAACTCTTTATGATCTATATTGTGCTCGACATGTGATTTTAACACGCTTGAGTATTGCTGTTCCTCTCATTCTATTCTGTAAGAGTGTAAGAGTGAGAAGGTAGGATAGACACAGTATGAAAGCACGACTTTGAAAAGGTCGAAAACGGGCGAAAGATTTTTTTTATAACGCGTTGTGAAATAAAAAAATAATATTGAATATTTTGGCGGTGATATCTTCTGTTTTGATTAGTTTAATTATTTTTGAATAAGTGTAATGAAAAAAGAGCCGACTCAAATTTTTCAAAACATAATTATAATTAATTAAATCCCATCTACCTTTAAATGACAATAATTCTTTGAAAATAATTAAATTGTCAAAATATTATGAGCGCCAATTTATGTAACGTTTTGTTATTTATAATATTATAATTAAGTTTTAAACTACCTTCCACGGAGAATTATTGCTCAATACAGAAGGATTTTAACAAAACAGAATATATCATCGCGACAAAAGATTTATATTAGTAATAAAAGAATTTTATCTCCTAATAGTAATTATAAATAAGGTTTTAATGCTCGTACGCTAATGTGTCAAAATGCACGCGTGCTGTTAAAATATATTGAAAATATAAAAAGTATTGTATATTATAAAAAGTATGTATAAAAGCAAGCTGTTCAAAAATAGTGAAATAATTTTATTAAATTGTTGATTTTGAGATACATTAGTTACGACAAAAATCTGTCGAGAAATAGAAAATATTTAGAAGAAAAAAAGTATATTGATGAAAAAAAAATGTTTAAATACATCGACTAAAAGTTATAAAAATAGTGTGTTATCCCACCAGTACAATTCATTGATATCATTTTAGTTGTAAGCTAAATTAGTTTATTTGAGAGTAATAATGCACATTATATTTTAGTTTTAGTTAGCTAAATTACCCAAAGCTTGACTGAAGGTTTGATATCTGGTTAGAAAATATCTCGAATAAAATTAGGTCAAACGTGTATGTATAATACGATCATAATGTACGTACGTTGAGATTATTGAATTCCTTGCCACGCGCTACGCGATATCGATTCTCCGTCCCGTGCCTCGACTATTCAAAAATTCATTAACACTGTCCATACCGATCCGAACCGACGTTGTACCATTATACTCACCGAAATAGAATACATTAATCAATTATATCGAAATTAGTTTCTCTATTCCATTGAAACGTTCATTTTTTACCGAAATATTCAGCCAACCCGAACGTTGCATTTATCTATCCGAAAATTTCGAATAATGACCCATGGTTGTAAGTGATGCATAAGTTTTTTTCGTAATTATATTATACTATAAAACAAAAAGGCTTGTGAATATTGCGTAAATTCTAGAGTAATAAATACGCCAGTCGATTTCCATATTAAATTAATATACCCTGAAAGATTTGTATGGTTTTTTTTTCTGGTACAAAAGCTTGTTAGCTACTTTTGGAAATTTTACCCATTATTTGAGATGTCTCAGTGATTCCAGGGCTATTGCCAGAATCCACTTTATTAAGAGGAATCGATCGTGCTTTCATCACAAATGCACGACCATTTCCTCCGGCAATTATGTGTACTACCAATATGTTTTTCGAACAAAACGTTTTATTTATACACTTAATTTTATTATATTTGAATAATTCACGTAGACTGGATGAATATGTTAGATATCGCTAAAATCTACGCACATTGTCTAGTGAACTAAATTCGATGAATATTATCAATAAGTGTTTGTATAATTTTGAAATCCGATAGTTAGATACGCCTTTATAGTTTTACTATGTGTTGTATGGTGGATTTATACCAAGTACCTAATTGTAAAAATAAAATATTACTTTTTAGGGTAATTAATGGAACCCATTGTATTATTTTATAAAATAATTACTAGTAAATGATAACGAAAATTAAAATAACAGATTATTCTAATAAAAAAATAAGTTTACTTCAATTATCTTAATTATTTTCAAAATATGATATACATAATTAAAAATGTTTTTGTCAATTTGAAATCGCAATTGTTTTTACTATTAAAAATGCAAACGCAATCTGTATTACAATAATTATTATCTTTAATCAAGCCAGTGTATTTGTTACCTACGTATTCATGACATAATAATTTTAAGAATTAAACGTTTCCTGCAAAATAATAATTTTGTAATTTTATTATTCAATAAATACAAAATAATATGTATACTTCAAATAAAAATTAGTGTTAGTTAGCGCAAAAGCAATTGGTAAATAATATCACAAATGTAAACCGAAGTCAAATTAATTTTTAGCCATAATTTTTTGCGTTTCCCCTGTGAACGTCTGAATTTCGGTTGTGTATAGTTTTTTAGTGATTTTAGTGTTAATAATACGTATTTAAAAAAATCCAATGATATTGTTGTATTGCAATTGTATGTAAAATGCTTTAATGTGATGGTAAAGTTAATTAAGGCACCTTCGGATAGGTTCTCACGTCGATGCCCTTTCTTCCAGTAAATTATTGTAAAGATGAGGTTATATTTCTATTTTTTTTTATAATTAATACGTTAAATATTATGACTGAATGTTGTATAGAAATCTTAAAATATTATGAGAAAAAATATAGATCTACTGAACTGTTGTAACATGAGTTTTTGTTTTGGAGTTCGAATAATGTTATTGAAAATTATTATTCGAATAAATGATTGTATTGTACAGCATGACGTAGAAATATGACCTCGCCTTATTATATTTCTTATATAAAACACGTCTATTACACTTTTTAACACCCTTACACTATTATTATTACTTTCGAATATTTTTCCGTGTAATTTACACCTGTCTATGATAAAATCGATCAATATTAATTTTATAAAAAATATAATATTGATAAATAAAATTGCTTGATGTTTTGTGTATTTTGTTAAACTGTTTAATGGGAGCGATCGCAATTTCAATGCTTTTTGGCTTGAAACAAAACACTTATATGTATATAAGAATGATATATTAATAATGAACATTATCATCAATCTATCGACTCATGAAAGTGGTCAACAGACTAGAAAAGTCCACCTAGAGGTATTTTGTAAAAATCGATGAGATTGGTTTCAAAAATTTAGATATTTTAAAAGAAATAGGTGTTAAGAGCATAACTATTAGTAGTTACGCGATTTGAGTCAGTTACACACATTCAGCCCATTTGTTTCCCGAAGAGTTGAGAAAGCAGCAGAAAGTTACGTAACTATGCGACAAAAACTTTGACCCCTTGGTACACAATTTCTTTCGAACTGACCAAATAAATAAAAATGACTGATACCAAATAAATATGTAGGTGCATCATTGGATGGTTACAATTTCTAACAGCAAAATTGTCAAAGTTAGAAAAACCGGAAATTCATTATACAAAGGCAGAATTATTCCAAAAGTTAATTATTCTGGCAGTTTTCCAGCAAACCTTGGATTTTGTCCAATTCCGAAGTTTTTAGGTTTCAATAGGTTACACAATAAATTCTAAAGTTGTAGCAGATGGTAACAAGTACTTACGATAGTTATGTCGTGATTTAGTTCGCGGATATTTTTAGTTTCATTTACATAAACTGAATCTACCTAACTTAGTTTTGTCACCTACTTAGTAGAGCGCTGCAAAATCGTGTTTACATTATCTGCCTGTAGTAATAAACGTAGGTACTGCTCGGTGCCTGACACGAAGAAAACAAACTACAATAAAGTATGATCAGATTCTTTGAAAACGTAATCAAGAAATTACTGCAGTTCTTGAGTCAATTCTACAGTTTTATTCGAATAAATAATAACTCTATTATTGTGACTTGAATTATTTAATCGAATAAAATGATATTATTCGAATATGTTGTTGTTATGTGTGTAACCGGCTCAACATTTTGAAGTGTGGCGCAAAATTTTCTTGCTATTAAAAAAAAAACTAACAAAAGCGAAAATGTTTGAATTATTACTATTCATCGTAAAGTGCGTTTTCATTCATTTGGAACTGTTGCCTTATAACCGTTTTGTACATAAAGAAATAAATAAAAAATCGTTAGTAGGAAATAAAGTACACTCATTGGCTTCAACTGTTTGTTTTATTTATTCAATCTTTCGATAATCCCTTTAACCTTTTCATGTAGCCAATAAATGAAAAAAAAAAAATCTATTTAGAGTTTATTGTTACTTGCATTTAGTTAACAGTTCCTGACGATTTTGGTGACTCTTAAAAAATAGTGTTTCATTATTATTATTTTTTACAAACTTTTAAAAGCATAGCTATTTTACCTATGCAGTTAAAGGTTGTGTATTTTGTGGGTTTCATGAATTAAGGTTTTCATTCAGATCCACTAGCATATTAATAAATTAAAACATGAGTTAGTTTAAAATAGGTTTATTTTGCGTAACATACATTTAACAGATATAGTATTTTCATTAATAAATTGATATTAAAGTTTTATTAAAATATTATTAATATTTAATGATTTTGATAAGGTCTGTCCGAGTTTGTAAAAATACCTTTAACAAAAATAATTCTCTTATATCTGGTCTTTAGTTACCAATCCAGCTGGCCCTTGGCCTACAACGGGCGCCAATCCAGCCACGGCTACCGCTTTCAGGGGTCTGAAAAGAAACAATATTTGTGACGACGCCATCTATGCCCTTCGTTAAAAACCAACTCTTAGTAAATGTTTACAAGGAGTTTCAATTCCATTTGCCTAGATGGCGCTGTTTGCAAAATTGTGCATGTAGTACGACGATGCCTTGCTAGATGGCGTTAAATTAAAAATTTAATATCCTTACTTGAAACCAAGTTCCTCTTTCGGTACTCCCAACTTTGCTAGTTTAGCTTCATAGGTTGCCAGAAGATCATCATGGGCTTTACGCAGACGAGCTGCTTCGTATCGCAGATCATCTATCTGTGTGTCTTTCAGCTTTAGAAGTTCCTGAAACAGTCAGGGTGGTGTTTGAATTAGCGCCAAATAGGAAACAAAACATAAGATTCGATCCCGTGTATTTTGAAGAGCGATTGCCACATTTATTAAAAATAAGCTAGTAATGCCCAGCTGTGGATGAAGTTGGACAGTGAAAGACGATGATTTCTGCTATCATAAAAAAAAACAAAGGTAATAAATTTATTTGACACATAGACATAACCATGCTACTATGAAATTTATAAAATGTGTTTCTTACGTGAATCTCCCTCGGCCCCACATCACGACCTTCCATGTTCTTCAGCTTGGTTTCAAGCAGCGCAGTCTTCAGAGATGCTTTCTGTTGTACCTCTAAAACAGCTCTTGAGAACCTGACTTTAAGCTCGTCTCTCTCTCTTTGGATTCTGTCGAAACGAACTTGAAGAACCTCGTACTCCCATTTCAGGACATCGAATTGTTTTTCTAGCGACGTCAATTGTTTAGATTTGGCCTGTAAACATCAATCATCTCATTAATTCTTTTGTAGGGTTCCTCCTATATCATTGCAAAGGTCTACTTTGCGACTAATACACAAAAAATACTTCTAAAATCTATAAGTTCCAGACTCCGGGCTGCTACTGAGAAATTCCAGATAGAAAACCCAATAACACTTTGAACAACCCGGGAATTGAACCAGGACCTCATGCTAAGTAGTAGCGCTTGCGACTACTAGATTAGACCAACAACGAGGCAGTCAGAGGAATGTTTATATATTTTGCAAAGCAGGTGCGGGTCACTAGTCTAATTATTAATTTTATTATATTCATTTATTTTGGATAAATCCATATACCTAGTTGTTAGTAACTCAGAAATGCTTATAAGAAACTAATGGTAATGACAAGACAAGAAAGTTTAAAATATAAATACAAACTCATTATTGGAAACTCCAATACCCGTGCGCTTTTTTTTTTTTTTTTTTTTTTTTTTTTTTAACTAGGGCATCTCGTAGCTGGCCTCTGAGGCCATGACTACTTAACCGGTCATTCCTGCGGCTGCCTTAAGCTCCTAAAAACTTAAAGCCTCCAGCCAGGGGCATAAACTAAAGCTAATTACAAACTAGGCGAACGCTCGCTAAGGGCACCCCCTGTGGGGTACGAACCTCGGCTTAGGGCGTTCGCTAACGGGAGGACAGCAAGAGGGACAGGCTGGATCAGAATATCATTATTATTAATCGGGGAATTTAAAGCTACAGGCTCAGCAACAACGCGGGCTGGCGCATCGTTATCGAGCAAGGGTCGGGGGGGAGTATCATTTACTCGGGTGGGACGCGATCGCGGACCTCTGCGGTGAGGTCGGAAAGTGTGTCGGTTTGTGCGTGTTTTCACTGTACTGGTCTCCCTACGGCTCTCCTGGAGGAGAGTTGTGGGATCGTCTGGATCTAACAGAATCTGCCTAGGGCGGCGGTTCGAGCTTAACTGACTAGGGACATAACTAGCCGCCTCGACAACCAGAGGGTTGCGGTGAGTGACGGCACTATCAAAGAAACGCTTGGAGTTGCGTTTGAGAAACTGATGGATTGTGGGGATCCTAAGGTCGACATGAAGGTTAACGTTCCTAACATACCATGGCGCACCGGTGGCCTTACGAAGGAATCGATTTTGGAGCGTTTGCAACCGATGGATATGATGGGGTTTCGCGTGTGCGAACGCGGCACCCGCATAAGTCATAATGGGGCGAATACACGCCGTATACGTACGCAATTTGCACTTGAGTGACATTTTGCTCTTATTGTTAAGGATCGAATGGAGTCTACCGAGAACAAAAGCGGCTCGTGAACGAGCTTGCTTTATGTGCTCACCGAAGGAAAGATGTTGGTCTAGAACCACGCCTAAGTACTTGGCTTGCTTCTCCCAAGGGATAGGCTTGCCGAACATAGTGATTGGTCGGGGGAGTGGAATTTTCCAATTTGAGCGCTTTCTCACAAAGAGAACCGCTTGGCTCTTGTCAGGGTTAACCTCGATCCGCCACTTTCTGAACCAAGCGCCGAGCTTGTCGACTTCGGTTTGCAGAGTGCGGCGGATCGAGTCAGTGCCTGCTCCCTTGTAGTAGATGGCCGTATCGTCTGCGAACAGAGCCAACTGCGCCTTTCTACTCTTTGGGATATCGCTGGTGTAAAGGGTGAATATGAGAGGTGAGATTACGGAGCCCTGAGGGACTCCGGCGCGAATAGTACGAGGGGAGGAGACTGCTCCTTCGATTCGATAGCGGAAGGTGCGGTTCGACAAAAAGTCCCGTAAGATGAGCACGAGACGATCTGGCACACCGAGTTTGTAAAGCTTATACAATAAGCCGTTGTGCCAGACTTTGTCGAACGCTTTCGCAATATCGAAAAATACCCCGCCGGTCATCAAACTGCGTTGGAAACCAACGTTTATGTGTTCGATGATACGGTGGGCCTGATGCACGCTAGAGTGCTGCGATCTAAACCCAAACTGTTCGTTGGGGATGAGGCCCTTGGTCTCGGCATAGTCTCTGAGGCGCTTATAAATAAGTCTCTCATAGATTTTTGCCAAGACTTTGAGCAAACTAATAGGACGGTAGCTAGATGGGTCGGTTTTTGGCTTGCCAGGCTTTGGGATACCTATAACTATGGCCTCTTTCCACGCTTGTGGGAAAATATTATTCCTAAGGGCGCCATTGAAGATGGTGCACAGTAGTAATATGAGATGAGTGGGAAATAGTTGGACCACCCTATTGGTGATGCCATCTGAACCGGGGGCTTTGCGAATTTTTAGACCTTGAATGATGTCCTTCACCTCGTCTGGAGTGACGGGGGGCAAGGGGTCATCAGGGTCTTCAACGGGAGGGAGGGAGGCTCGACGTTCGACTTCCGCGTCAACCTCTAGGAGGTGAGCTTGGTCTACTGGTTGCAAGCTGGGAGAGCATTGAGCCTCGAGGCTGTCTGCTAGGCACTCTGCCTTGTCTATGTCATCGAAGGCGATAGACTTGTCGGGACGGGTCAAAGGGGGCATAGAAACGGTGTTCTGGGACTTGAGTTTCCTCTGAAGTTCCCAGAAGGCCAGATGAGTTGGTTCGAGTTCGCTGAGCATCTTACCCCAGTTCGCGTCCCGCAGCTCCGCTATGCGTGTCTTTACAGATCTCTGTAAATAGCGCATATGGGCTTTGTTAGCGTCACAGGGAAAGTTGCTATAGGCACGAACGGCCGCGTTCTTCTCAGTCAGCAGATCGCGTACATCGTCCGGAAGGCGCCAGCGAGGGTCATCCCCCACTGGAACCTCCCTTGAGCAGTCGCTCAGGACAGATTGTACGTGATCCGTGAGTGAGTCGATCGCGGCCGTCGTGTCTGCGACCGAATCAAACTTATCGGGAATTGAGTCTAATTGGGGAGACGTGTTAGATTTCAGCCGAGTGCTTACTTTCTTCCAGTCTGTAACCTTTTTAGTTATCGCGGGTTGGTCGGGGTCAGGGAGACCTATACGGGGGGCTAATTTTACGACTACCGGGCGGTGGTCCGAGTTAAGCTCGTTTACCGCTTCTATCGAATCTAACCTAAGGTTGACGTTCTTAAGGAGCGCCACATCTAATATATCGGGGGTTTGGCCTACTATATGCGGATAGTGGGTAGGGTTCATCGGAGCGATGACGTCAAAGGTCATAGCGTTTGAGAGTTCGAACAGTTGTCGTCCTCTAGTATTAGTTATGGTACTATTCCAGGCAGAGTGCTTGGAGTTGAGATCCCCTGCTATGATCACAGAGTTACTCAAACCTAATAAGATCGTGAGGTCGTTCGCGAGAGATACGGTTCCATCGGTTGCCGCGTAGGGAGGGAGATATGTCGAGACAAGCGTGATCGGTTGATGACCGGTCATGCCTAGCCGACAGATAGTGACTTCTAATCGCGCGAGGGGGGGAGAGTCTATTGGGATGCAATAAAGCTCTTTTTTATAATATATGAGAGTGCCACCTCTATGGCACCGCGTTCTGTCGTTGCGAACTATGCGATAGTTTGCAATTGACGGAGGGCGGTGATAGGGTTTGAGAAAGGTCTCTTGTACTAATAAAATGTCAATTTGATGGTCACGGAGGAAAGCCGTGATTTCATCTCGTTGACCTTGGATGCCATTGGCATTAAAATAACCTAACTTTAGGGATCGGGGTTTGATTCTAGCTATGACGGCGTTATACATGATGGATTTGAGGGGGGGCGGTCATAGTGAGGGTCAGAGCGTGCGTAATGTCCGGATACGCTTGATAGATAGCCTGAATTGAGTTAAATTTACCGGCTGCTTGGGCGGCCAAGATTTCATTGGCCATTTGAGTGGCTCGGGGGGAAATGAAGGCTAAATATGTGGTGCTAAGCACATTATAAACCGAGTTGAGGCCGACTACAGGAGTAGTGGCTACTGGGGGACGCGTTGCTTGAGGAGCAGGGGCGGATCTGACATTACTAGGGGGTGCGGGAGCGCGGGAACGAGGGTCCATCAGGGGGGGTAATGCCTGAGACTGAGACTGAGTCTGAGTCTGAGACTGTTGAGTCTGAGGCTGAGACTGAGGCTGAGGCTGAGACTGAGAGAGGGGTTGTTGCGCCTTGAATTGAGTTTTTTTGTGGCGCCAGGTTTGGGAAGGCCTGTTGGTGATGGAGGTAATTCCAAGGAGAGGGCCTCTGAGGCGCCAATCGTTGGGGCATCTGTGCTGAAGGCATACGATTATAATTATAGGTTGAGGGGGCTTCCCTTTTCTGGCGAGCGTCGAAACGGTTCGCCAGTTTGGGAGAGGTCGATTTTGGGGCTTTCGGGCAGCCGCGGTAGTTAGCCGGGTGACCTACTTGCCCGCAAAGGACACAGCTGGGTGGGTCAGGACATTTAGTGTGGTCTTTCGGACGCGTGCAGTCGGAAGTACCATGCTCGCCCAAGCACTTTACGCACCTGGGTTTCGCGTGACAATTCCTCTGCGAGTGACCATAGAGCTGGCACTGGTGGCATTGCCCTACGGCTCCGCTCTTCCACGGTTTCTCGATGATGAAACCAGTGAGAGAGCAGAGGGTCTTAACCTGGAAGATAGGGTGATGCCCTTCGACCGGGGAGCAAACTACTAAAACCATGTCGTATGCGTCACCGTGCTTGGCGCGGTGCATACGATGGCATTCGTCTACCGGGATTTTTTGGGCCTCAAAGTCGGCCATGAGCTCGGAGGTTTTAATCTCCTTGGGGATGCGTTTGATTACTACGCGAATCTGGCGGTCTTCTGCGAGAGCGAAAGTGTGGTATGACACCTTTCGGTCTTGCAGAAGTCTAGTTAAATTCCTAAAGTCCGTCGACGTGGGGACTTGTACCTTAATACCCTGTTGGGTGCTACGGGCGTTGGTGTATGCGATCTTTTGATCGCAACACCATTTCGATACGTCCGTCCACTTTCCCTTGTCCTGAATGAACACGGGAGGTGGGGTGGGGACTTTCTTTACGCCTGGGGTAGGAGGGGAGGGGGCAACCTGCGCGGAGGTTGACGCGATCGGACGGGGGGTGGGGGGGGGGGAGCTACCGTAGCGCAACTCGCGGCGGGACTAACACTAGCGGGGAGCGGACTGTACGGTGAGTCATCGAACGCGACGACTTTTTTAGCCTGAGAGGAAGAGTGTTTTTTGCTTTTCCTCTTTCTCCCTTTTCCTTCGACTTGGGTGAACCCGTCATCGTCGGATCGGGAGGCAGAGGACGCGGAAGCATTACCTTCTAAATCGTCTAGGTCGGACTGAGTATAAGGGGAAACGGGCCGCTTTGAGGAAGCTTTCGCCGGTTCGCTAGTGTCCATAGACTCTAGCGGACTAGACTGAATGTCTCTATCTACTACATTTACTTCCGGAAGGGAAGAATCTAGCGCGTCACTGAAGTCAGTGACAAGAGGGGACTTTCGCACTACCTGAAGTGCAACTAATCGGGGGCCATATTTTTTAAGAACTTCTGGATCTGACCTATTCAGATCTAGAATAATTCCTAACAACGTATTAAACTCACTGTTGAGTTTGTCTAATTTACGTTTAAGTTCCTCCATCTTAGTGGACTAACATGGATTCGCCTAATAATAAAACCCTACTCCTATCTCCCCGGGGGAAGACCGGGGATGTATAAAACCCTCCCTGTCGGGTATAGACAGGGAGGTTGAGTACCTAATGGTGAGCCCTGAGCTTGCTTTTGCCCGTTGCCTGTCTCAATGTGCAACGGGGTCCTACAAGTCTAGATCGAAGGGTGTAGACACACCCAACCGTTCTAGGTGAGTAGCTGGGGAAGGAAAACTGTCATCCAGTGCCGACTAGGAGATCCCCCAAGGCCGAACACTGGGACCCGTCCAATTAATTGCCTCTACCCTGAAGGGGCTTCGGCGGGTGTGTTGGGTCAACACCCCACTCGGCTTCGTTGGCACCGTAAGGTTTCAACCGAGGACCACGAAACTGTGGATTTTCCCTGAAGGGGGATGAAAAAACGCGACGGGAGACGTTTTACGACAGAATCGTTAAAAGAAATAGACGTTAATTGTGTCTTGAAAAAGACAAACAATTAACGGTCGACGATAGTCAAAGACTATAGCAGGCACGGTGTCTCAGGAACACTTGAGCCGCAATCGGGGAACTCGTACACACAGCAGGCGCAGCGAGCAGCGTGACCGTCCGCGTCGGGTGCCGAGCGCAGAGTGACCCGTGCGCGGGCGCATCACAGTATAAATAAGTAACAGTATTATAATCTTCATAGAGAACTGTCGAAATGACGCGCTTCGATATCTCAGTATATCAGAACGCAACAGTATTGAGTGCGCGGTAGTTACGCACGGGTGCGTAAAGGTTTATCTACCTAGCGGCTAAAGGTAATTATTTCAAGGAGTGACCTTGGCCGAGACATTATACTGTTACTTTTTTTTACTGTACCTAACTGCGTGCAGGTGTATCCAACGCTCGAGCATCGGAGAATATACCACCGTTCCGACAAAACACTACTTAACAATATATAATTATAAAGTGGTGTTAATAATATTAACTCCACTTTACAATAATACTCTTTTAAAAAAAGAATTGGTACTCACAGCTAATGCAGCTTTATCTCTGTCATAATTAGACATCTGTCTCTTAAGTTCTTTATTTTCAATAATAGCTATTTCCAGTGGTTCTCTCAAACTTTTGGTTTCAGCCAGAGCATCTCTTGCTATCTTCTCTGCTCTCTCTTTCACCTTTTGCATCTCCTCCATTTGCTGTTTCAGACTACTTATTAAACCTGAAAGTAGCAAGCATAATTAAAAAAGATAGGTCAGAATTCAAAAATTGACACTGGAAAGTTAAGAAATCGTCAACCTAAATTATTCAACGTGATGTCATTGTAATAATTCTTCAAATCCGCAAACGCTCGCTCATGATGGTGAATTAATTCAGATAACTGCTTATTTTTTCTCTCTTCAACCTCTGCAATTTCTGTTCTGTGCTTTACTGCTAACTCTACTTTAGTCTCACTTAGTTTTTTATCAGCCTTATCTTCTATCTGACGAGCCCTTTCTTCAAATTCTTCTCGAACTTTTGAAACTTCTTCTGCGTGAACTAATTTAGCTCTTCTTAACTCGTCTTGAGCTGCAAGCATTTTCTCTCTTATTTCTTGCCTTAGTATTCTTTTATCGTTAAGCAATTCAAGTTCCTGTTCAGCATGCTCTTCTTTTGCTGCTTTTAATGCTACCAAGTTTTCTGCTCTCAAAGCTGCCCCTGCAGCTGCTTGCTCATATTTCAAATGCTTTATCTTCTGCTTTTCAGTCTCCAAAAGTGCTTCATTTTCTTCTTGTGATTCTTCTGTAGCTCTTTCTCTGTTTCGCAATTCTGCTTTTGCTTCTTCCAACTGTTGTCTTGTGATCTCCCAAAATGTTCTAATTTTATCTCTTTCGAGTTGGAAGTAGTTACGTTCTTCTCTCTCTTTGTCTAGTTCCTCTTTAACCCTGAGAGTGAACTGCTCGAGCTTTTCTCGAGTCATTTCTGATGTGTCCACTCCATCGATGATAATTGCTGTAAATTAAACAACATTTTTATTTTAGTGTTTAGGGCTTGTAATCTTGACACTAGAGCCGTCACGCACTGAATGTTATGTTAAATATTATCACTGCATTAATATATTACTATCTACTTATTTTTAGTCATCTGAAATTGCAAATTATTAAATTATTTGTACGCACCTGGTGCCTTTTTGGGCTTTCCTTCCTTCGCTTTGGCCTTGGGCGGCTGAAAAGAAAACAACACCATTTAAAATTCGTAAATAAACCCACAGTAGTATAAAAACACAAACTTACACCATTAATCTATAAAAAAAATTTCGTTTAAACAAGCAATTCATAACGAAAATTTACGGAGTATACAAAAATACATACCATTTTCTATGTTTTTGAAACGAGCAGCAGAAAATAAAATGTTATAACAAAAAAATATTCACGAACAGTTTCGTTCGTTTGTTGCGATTTAATGTTTACGTTGTCAAGTTCAACATGTCCGTTGTCATGGTGATTGTCAATGAGGGTATTTTGTTTTTTTTTTTAATTATACCTTGGAATTAGTATGTACTATATATTATCTATATGAAAAATATGAACGTAAGACTAGAAAAGGGTTCGACTTGATCAGACATAAATAATAATAATAAAGTAATCTTATTTACGATGATACTACTGGATACTACTGGATACGACTGCATCAGGAGTTAGTAATGTGGCTAGCATTATCTATTCTATTTTTATTATGGCAAGGAAAGCCGATGTCGACCACTCGACCACTCATCAGATGAGTGATTCTAATGTCTCGCGCCACCTGCCCCCCAATTACGCAATTCACGATCAATTTTAAATTGAAACCAATTGAAAAAGATGGCCAGTCCATTTTTTTTATTGCTTCATAAGTTCGACAAAAAAAATCTGCTCAATTTTTTTTGTCGAACATATGAAGCAATGGACTGACAATCTTTTTCAATTGGTTTCAATTTAAAATTGATCGTGCATTACGTAATTAGGGTGCTGAAGTCCTTTTGACGCGACGCTAGTGTCAATTTAAACACATCACATTGCATTAAAAAAATGTTAGATAATTCCGCAATTTTCTACCGGCGTTCTTTCGCGCCGCGCACTCTAGTCTTATCATAAATGCTTTTCCATAATACCTATCATTGTTAACACTTTTGCAAATAAACTAGTACTTAGGAATCTGTTTAGGAATCCATATTTAAATTGACGGATAATGTGATTGAACCTGTGGCATTAAAATAAAGCATTTGAATTTGAATACTTTTTCAAAACCTTCTTTGACAACTTTTTCAATCTGACACAAAAAGCCAAATGTAGACCCGTCAATCAAAACCGGAAAATTCGATAAATTGAATGTATTAAATTAAATAATGTGATTAAATACGGCAAAATAACTCACGAACCTTCGCTAACATGTTGGTCGAGGCAGTCAGTGCTGTGATCTACGGGGCAGTGTTCCTAAGCCTGATTCTGGTTGACTACATACTTGGCCATGGGTTCGTGGATATGTTCCAGAAGATGTTCTGCAAGGTTGCCTGCTTTGTTAGGAAGACTGTGAGGGAAGAAGCGAAGCACGTGGTGGTTGTCCCTGAGAATCCCATCAGTTTGCCCGTGCTGTTTATGGAGATTTTAGTGCTGAGTTTGACTATCGCTGTGAGTATCTAACCAGATATCAAGCATCACATCTTACAAAGAAACAAATATACGAGACACGTAATACCAAAAAAAGTAATAGTGGAAATTTTCTACTATTTGCACCAAGACACGATGCATAAAAAAGTAAGAATAAAATCTTATCTGCCTAGCCTTTTCCCAACTTTGTTGGGGTCGGCTTCCAGTCTTCTTCTCGGCTTACCGGAAGCAGCAGAATACCAGTATTTTACATAAAAAAGTAAGAATGGGTCAGAGCCCATTCGTCCCCTAAAATTCGTCCCCCAGCATAAAAGTTGTAGATTCGGCCCCTATATAGGTGCCCATTGGTCTCCTGGTAGGGGACCAATTAATATTTTAATAAAAAATATTATTTTTAAGGTACCCATTCGTCCCCTCTAATATATATACAATATAAGTTAAAATTCGGCACCTATTCAGGTGCCTACTGGTCCCTGAGATAAAATTAGCTATATTTTACATAAGAAACGGTTAACATAGTACACTTGTGAACAGTTTATTATCGGAATTAATTTAATAAATCATAACAGATCATTGAAAAAAGAGCTATGATGAATGATAATCCGTCATGATAATAATATAACCTGTCGATAGGCTTACGATGTAAAATTGTTTCACTACGAATGGCTTGTTAAAAAAACGTATTATGGACAACGTCATCGGACGACTAACCTTGTAGAAAGTTGGCATTCCAAAATTAATCGTAAAATTAATGGTAGAAATAAACCAAATATTTTGCAATGTTTAGACACTCTACATAAAGAAGCGAATTTATCAAAAAATAAAATGGATCATGTGCAAAGGGGTGTCCAAACAAAAGGGGTGTCCAAACAAATAATCGGACTCCTGAATCGATTGAAAATGAAGCGAGAATAAATCGCATAATTAGCCAATTTTTTGAAAATCAGATTTCACTAGGCCACTGCATGGAAAAGCTATGCATATATTATTAATTTAAAATGAAAAAACAACTAAAAGATTAGTTTTATATTAAAATAATGTTGATTTGTTTAATCTTCAATAATTATTGTGATTTTAGTAATTTTTTGTTATTGTAGTTATAGTTTGTTAGATTTAAGTTATTATGATTTTGCATGTAGTTGGTAAATATACAAAAAATACGGTGATTTTAGCCAATTTTTATGTAGGTACTTCTAGTTACAATTTATTAGATTTAAGTTATTACGATTTTGCATGTAGTTGGTTAATATACAAAAAAAATATATGTTCATTTATCTAGTCTTCAATAATTACTGCGATTTTAGTATTTTTTTTGTACTGTTACAATTTTTTAGATTTAAGTTATTATGATTTTGCATTTATGTAGTTGGTAAATATACAAAAAAATAAGAAGTGATTATTTACTGTTGATATGTGTTCTATTTTTGTTTGCATATTTTATATTTAATCCTTATCCTTACATATTATAAAACAAAGTCGCCCGCCGCGTCTGTCTGTCTGTCTGTCTGTCTGAACGCGATAAACTCAAAAACTGCCGAACGGATTTTCAAACGGTTTTCACCATTGGACGGAGTGATTCATGTGGAAGGTTTTAGTGTATAATTCATTAAGGTTTTGTGTAAATTGGCTGAAATATGACGATTATTTTTGAAGATGTCGGAAAAAATCACGCCAAATGGGAGCTTTACTGGCGTGCGCTGCGTAAGCCGTGAGAGATAAATCAAATTTATGTTCTAGAGTATTGTATATCTTAAAAATTGCAACAAAAAAGTCCGCGATGGCATATGTCTATCTTCTAAGGGTGACCCACATTAACCATTTTTATCTTTCAAAATTGTATAAAATTTTCATTGTTATTTCCGAAGCTATTTTGACCGGTATCTTATTAATCCTTATCCTAGCTTTTACCCGCGGCCTCGCCCGCGTGGATGTAGCAAAATATCCCACGGGAACGTTCTACCGGGAATACATACCTAATAGCCAAGGAAAAGATCATTGACTAACTTTCAGCGGATGCAGTGGTAGGCTACTACAGCGCCCGCGTGGTCAACCATAATTATTTTGTTACGCGTAATTTTGAAACTGTGATATCTCTTAAACTATTCATATAAATGATGTGATGTAAATATTTTAATCGAAATTGAATGCCCAATTTAAATAAGCTATTTAATTGGATAAGGATTAATAAGATACCGGTCAAAATAGCTTCGGAAATAACAATGAAAATTTTATACAATTTTGAAAGATAAAAATGGTTATGGTGGGACACCCTTAGAAGATAGACATATGCCATCGCGGACTTTTTTGTTGCAATTTTTAAGATATACAATACTCTAGAACATAAATTTGATTTATCTCTCACGGCTTACGCAGCGCACGCCAGTAAAGCTCCCAGTCGGCATGATTTTTTCCGACATCTTCAACAATAATCGTCATATTTCAGCCAATTTACACAAAACCTTAATGAATTATATACTAAAACCTTCCACATGAATCACTCCGTCCAATGGTGAAAACCGTTTGAAAATCCGTTCGGCAGTTTTTGAGTTTATCGCGTTCAGACAGACAGACAGACAGACAGACGCGGCGGGCGACTTTGTTTTATAATATGTAAGGATAAGGATTATGTAAGGATAAGGATAAACATGATATCTACCGAATTACTATATTTTTTATTTTAGCCTTTTCTGCGCGACTGTACCAGGACTACCAAGCTGCAGTATACACATATACATGTACTTATATTAGAAGAATGAATAAAAATAAATATTCTTCAGGGGACGAATGGGCCCCTCAAAAGTTCCAGGGGACGAGTGGGCACAGGGTGCGAATCTTAGGGGACGAATGGGCTCGGACCCGTAAGAATGATAGTCGAAAAACCCAAAAAAAAACGAGTCTTAACTTCTGACCAGTTTCATCAGATCTAAAACTTTGTATAGTCTCATAATATCATTCGCTGTATATAGAGTTTCTTACATTTGTAGCATTCTAAATCAAAACATTTTATTTCACATAAATCTACATGGGCACATATGAAACGTCAGAAGCTAGGTGCACGGTTCCAATTGGTTGTTTTCTATGGAGAAGAGCCGGCAAAAAACTTCACGGTTACTCTTTTAAAAATAACTGGCTTTTAGAATGTTTTCAAACTACAAAGTATGAGAGGACAGTTAGGCCTGTCAACAAGTACCAGGTGCTTAACAAAAAAAATAGAAAATGGTCTACAAGTCTAGTCTATAAGCATTTTTTTCTGAAAGTGGGCAACGTCGCAAAAGTTCCTAAAATAATAATTTGGAACTAGTGATAAAAAAATCAACACTAGTTCCATTATTTTCAGATACTTTTAAAATGGAACTAGTGATAAAAAAACAGCAACATTTTCATCATGGATATGTTAATAATAGCAGTGACAACGAAGCAAATATTTCGCTGTTTTGATTAAATTTGCAATATTATTATGGAAATAGGAAATGTGGCTAACTAGCGAACTAGAATATTAATTACGAAATGCAATCATTAATATCGTAACACCGAATAGTTAGTTTTAGATGTAAAAAACAGTTTGGAAACCTTCCAAACGCCTTTTTTACACGATGTAAAAAACAGTTTGGAAACCTTCCAAACGCCTTTTTTACACCTAAAACGGGTTCTACATCAAATTCAATGTTATAATTGCAATTCATTATTAATATTCTAGTTCGCTAGTTAGCCACATTTTTTATTTCCATACAGTAATATTGCCAAATTTATCAAAACACGTGAATTTTTAACAGCTATTTGCGACGTTCCTAACTTTTGGGATATACGCCTACAACGTTCACAAAATATAAAAGAATTACAAGGAAAAAAACTAATTAAAAAACTTATTTTAAACCAAATGACATGGTTGTCATTACAACTGTATAATTACCTGTTGTTTCTTACAGAAACGTTGGAGCTCTAGGTCGCTCAAATGAAACCAATAGTTTTTCAATAACTGGTTTACTGATAGGTTTACAAAGAATTTTTGATTATTTTAGACAAAAATTAGCGGAGCTAGTTGCTACTTTCAACATAGTAGGTGAATAATAAATATATGAAGGTAGAATTTTTTCACTAACAATTTCGAAATAATTTAAGAAGTACCGACGTTAAACAACATAGACAATATAAGAAGGAATATGGTTAGCAATGACTCGCGCGCGTAGTATCATGCTATTATAGTAGTGTCAAGCGCGAACACCTGTGATCTCAGGTTTCTAGCCGAATAAATACTTTGATTTCTTTGCTTTACAAATAACCAATTGTTTTTAAGCATAATACAATTCTACTAATTAAAATAGGTACATGCGTCAAATCATGAAATTCGTGAGTTAGGTGATTCTGATTATGGAAAAAATAAAATATGATAGACTATAGTGCGCGTGGAACTAGTTGACCGCTCATCTCATCACAAATCATCTCGCTATTGCAATCTCATGTGCGTTTTGTACTAGCCGGTACTTTCAACGCGTGTTGCCGTCGCGTAGAATTTTAATGTCTTTCATTGACTTGAATGTGCCCTGGCGGCTGAGTGTATGTCATGCTCACTCAGATGTCTCGCTGATGGTGGCGTGTGTGTTGGATCATTTAGCTCCCTTCAAAATGGTTGAGCTGAATGGTGCTAATACATGCGTCATGTTCGTGAACGGGCGCCGTCAGTTGGGACTGGTCACCTCTTGGCTGCCGTGGCTTATTTTAATTTATTTTAATCCTTGAATTGTTTTATTTTTAATTTTTTATCTTTTTATTACGGACGCTTTTAACGTGCGCATCTTTTTTACATTGTTCTCACATGTATAATTTTTAAAACATGAATTATGTAACCACTATTTTGTAACAATTATTTCTTTAAAAGAGTGTCCGTGGAGTTTCTTGCCCGTTCTTCTCCATAGGTACTGTGAGGGGTGCGTGTTCGTGTGGGGCGCCGAGACGCTCTTAATGTGGGACAGTTATGTTCTCCGTAGCTGAGTGTGTAGTGCGGGTTCTCTTCAATGATACAGTGATACGTTATATTTATAATATGTATTTAATTAGTTATTTTAGGTCAAAATATATTACAACATGAATACGCGCCTACGAAGTGACAGCTAGCCTTCTGCTATTTTCTATATAAAACAATTATTACGAACCTATTCTAAATTAGAAAGTGACTCATCAGATAGTTCGAACTGATATATTCATAACAGCCAGTACAACATAAGGTTGATAATACAATAAAACCTTACATGAGCTACGCCCACCTCGAATAAAAGCACAGGAAAATTTGCTTTTATTCAGAACATTCGAACAATCTGACTTTCCCTACCTATACCTATACGAAAAACTACCTAACAGTGGGAAATCACTTACACGGCTGAGGTCTTTCTCTTACAAGAGATGGCTTAGTTCATGACAAGCGAGTCGCGAAGGCCTGACACTACGCTAAGTGTCAGCCAAATTAAACTATAGCATGTGCCAATGTGCACTTCAAAAATTCAACACTGTCATGCCTAAACCATACCGCAGCAAAACCACTGTAAAAGGTACGGCAAGCCTCGGGAAACAAACAAACTGATGTGACAATTCACATCGACCCAGAAGGGGTTTAGAAGAGATAAGAAAGAAACTTAACATCTAAAACCTTAACCCCATCGGACAATGTTGAGCCAGAGGGAATTCAGGATCAAGAAGTAAGTGTCCAACCAAAAGAACTATCTCATGGCCACACTCCAGATGAATAATTCTCGAAAATTCATCACACCGCAATAATATCAAAATCCCAAATCTATTCATCAGTTCATGTTGACTGAACTGTCGATCCTCAATCATCGGCAGAAACCAAATGTGTCAAATCGACACACTTTGCGAGGCTATGCCCCTTTAGCGAAGTTGGTATCAGCCTAGATCAAGCATCATCCCCTAGTATAAAACTCAATCCCCATTAAATGTCAGTCACTCCTGACTAAACTGTGGGTCCTCAGTCATGAGTTAACCAATTGTGTTTATCAAACACATTTTGCAAGGGCTATGCCCCTTTTAGCAAAATAGATGTTAACCCAGACGGAGTGCCATTCCCCCCCAGGAGGGACCACAGTATTTCAAAACTATTTACTTCCCTCTTAAATCACAACGATAAATTCTGGAGTGCGTTCATGCTAAGCTAAAACAAGAATATAATTTGAAGATGATGAGGTTGACACGTTCCCTCAGGCTCCTTGGCGACATGAGGAGTGACACCTCACTCGCTCCCGGCCGCGTCCGATGTTTATTCCCCGCATATGTAACGAAAACACACATAACAATGCATTAGTATAATATAATTAATTACTAAAATAATGTGCTATACTATTATGATGTTTACATCTAAATGACATTAGCCTAATAATAATATGAACAAAATAAAAAAAAAGGTATTATATTCTGGTATGAAAAGGTTTTAATCTATTAATATGAAAAGAGGTGATATAAAAGGAATAAACATTCTAGTATGTATAAATTCCCTAAACTTTTTATTATTTAATTTTAAAAATTCTTGTTCTAAAATACTAAATCCTTTTATAAAATATTTGTAAGCTTTCGACCTTTTTAATTTGTTTATTGGCACAAAGCATTTCATTTTACTGTTTCTTGCAAACATGGTTTTGTTTTTAATTGGTGCACTTTGTTGTTGTAATAATATAATGATGTAGTATAATAGTAACATGATGATATAAAATAGTAATAATATAAACTTTGTTGGCCAAAAGAATGATAACTTTATGACAAAGCAACCTTGCGATGGCACACTATGTTTATGTTCGTTGTTATAAACTTTCACTCGAAAGTCATTACTAATATCTTCATTCGTCACTAACGGTGACTCCACATCAAACTCGATTAAGTCTTTGTTGGCTTTAATTGAGTTTAAATCAACCAAAATATTAACTTGTTGCTCATTGCTAATTATTTCAGTCGAAAATGGGGTTTGGGCGATCTCCTTTGAATCGGAAAATTTTTCAACAATATCATATTTATCGGATTGGACAGCGATGAGGTTATGTATAGGAATATCCTCCTCGAGACCAATTATTTCATTTGACGAGGGAACATTCTGGTATTCTGAAACATATTCAAATGGTTTAATAATTGGACTGAACTGACCCGATTCGTGAATTTCATCCAAATTTTCGTTTTCGATTGAGTCGTCTTCATCATTTGCAAGGCTGCGTTCCAGGCAGCTGCGCTCGTCATCATCATTATTTTCATCATCACTGCGCTCCTGGCAGCTTTGTTCAGTTTCAAGTGGGATAATATCCAGTATTCCGCTAAAAAATAAATTGGTATGATTATCTATGTTTGCAAGCTCTTCCTGTCCGCCTGCCTCGGACATTATTTGTACCATCTCTTCTTCTTGCAACGTATTCATATTTCTATGACATTTGCATGGAAACTCTTTCCTTAGTGCATTGCACATCGAGTCAAAGCTCATACCTTCATGGTACGTGTACTTGTGGACAATCTCAGCTGGACTCACAAGAAATGCGCGTAAAATTAATGCCCAGTCGCTCTCTTGCCATTCATTGAAGGTGGCTGTAATCCTGAAATCATCTAGGAAATTCTCTAGGCATCCGTTTATACCTGAGAAGTACTCCATGTCGCACTTTTGTTAGAAAAAACACTTTTAATAAAAACCACTTAGCTTTAGTTTCGGCTCCGGTGAGGAGCTGGCATCTTCTTCAGCTCTTTCTTTGCACCGATATGAGTTAATGCCTATTACCTAGGTGTCGAACTGTTACGTGTCGAATTATGTTTTTTTTTTCTAAATTATATTTTTTTTCTAGTGCAGTATTAATTGGCTCTGCATACGCCTTATTTTAAAGCCCGGTTTTAGGCGCCATCCACCATATGTGAGGGGTGCGTGTTCGTGTGGGGCGCCGAGACGCTCTTAATGTGGGACAGTTATGTTCTCCGTAGCTGAGTGTGTAGTGCGGGTTCTCTTCAATGATACAGTGATACGTTATATTTATAATATGTATTTAATTAGTTATTTTAGGTCAAAATATATTACAACATGAATACGCGCCTACGAAGTGACAGCTAGCCTTCTGCTATTTTCTATATAAAACAATTATTACGAACCTATTCTAAATTAGAAAGTGACTCATCAGATAGTTCGAACTGATATATTCATAACAGCCAGTACAACATAAGGTTGATAATACAATAAAACCTTACAGTACCTACTACGCTTTGGAATGGGCAACTAGCTTCATATTTCTGACTGACTGACTCCTTGACAATTCAAAAGTGCCTGTATATGGTTTAATTGAAATAAATGATTTGAGTTTGAGTTTGAGTTTGAAGTGAAAGTTCCGGCAAAACGCACATGAGATTGCAATAGCGAGATGATTTGCGATGAGATGAGCGGCCAACTTATAGTTCCGCGCGCACTATAATAGTAGATTTACTTTCAGTTCCTGAACAAATACAAGAAGTTACGCAGCAAAGACCGTCTTGATGACCTTCTTCACGAGAGCAAGGAGGCACTGAGACAGACCAACGAGTTCTTAGAGAAGTGGAGGCTAAGACGGGTTAGACAGGGTTTTTTTGTAAACTGTTGAAAACGTTCTCGTACATCATCATAACCGAATTCAAATTGAAATGAAATGAAATGAAATTGTTTATTCTGTAAAAAAAATCTGCTGTTTCATAGAAAAGTGCAATACCTACGCGGTCAAAATGTATGGCACAACTGTTTTTTTTTTTAAATAACTGACGTAAATTTCAACGCAGAGGTGTTCAGAATCATGTACTGGATCCATGGATAAAGGCTTCGCGTTGATGTCTCTGCCACCCTGTATGTCTCAACATCGGAGTATAGCGATTAGTTTACTTAAGTATTTCAATATTGTTCTCATATAAATGTAACTTTCTTCGTGAGAAAAATTCTCTGTATTCAGACATTTCAGACTTACGAAAATAATACCGCTACCTCAGACCATTACTTCTCAAATTCGGTTTGAACGCTCTAATCATACAAACTTTTTAGCTAGTAGGGGTTAGTATTTAGAACGCTTTTTCTTAGCTGCAGTTTATAATTGACCCATCTTATAAAAAACATGCGGGGTAGTCTTTGAGGACTGGCGATAGAAGTGAAAACGATTTAACGCCATCTAACGAAAATGTCAGGAATTTATGTGGCAGTACAAGAACGAAAGCAGTAGCTCCATTTAAAAAAATCCAAAAAAATAAAACAGAGTGCGCTGTCAACAAAAAAGTGCTTAATGTGCCTTCGGTGACGATGACGCGAGTTCCATGATTTTTGTTCACCCAAAAAGTGCTCAACGCCCATTTTGTAGTTTTCACTTCAAAATCTTATTACACTACCTATCGTATTTTGATAAAAAAATAAAATCAAAAGTAATTTATTCAATCTAGGTTGTAAGTCAGCACTTTTTGAACGTCAAAATTACATAATACAGTAAAACGCCAGCCCGTTACGATAATTAAATGTTATTGTCTTTTAGTTTGTATATGCGATGCAATGTTAAGTTTTAAATTTTCAGGTGCCAACTGAGTATTCCTACTTGGATGAAGAGCCGCAGCAGATCCAACCTCTGAAGATTGAAGTTCCCATCTTACACATGGCCATCGTTGACGTAAGTTAATTTCTGATACTCTTACTTTGGGTAGGGTTAAAAAAATATTTTTTATTCATAAAGAATATTTACAGCAGGTGCTTATGAATAGAGGACACATTGTTCCAGAAAAGCTTTTAATTGAAGAACCATCGGCAAGTATTATTAAAATATTGCAGAAAACATTTTTCCATGTGGCGTGTGGTGTGTTGGCGAAATATGGAAGGAGTAGAGGGACGCCCTTGTTCTGAAATGGAACAGAATAGGCTAGCAAGATAAAATAGTTTTGTTCGGAAAACTGAACTAAATCAAAACATTTTGAGGTATGAGGATCCTCTACAGAAAAGGGAAGATCCTCCGATCAGGTGGGTGTCGTGTCTGGTGGACAATTGCCCGACGTTTGATGTCGGAAAGTTATAAACAGCATCTTACACTGAAATATATAATTTTGAATTTAAAATTTCTAACATAAGTGTACATATTTTTTTGTTTTTTTTTTCTTAAATTCTAATAAGTTATTTTTTCTTTTTCTTCTCTTTTTTAGGAGTTTAATTTCTATTTCTTCTATTATGCTGATCGCACGGTAAACAATGCTTGCGCGATGCAGGATTTGTGTGACGTCAAGTGTTTGTTGCGTAGTTCGCATGCAGCGTTGTAGATGTCGCCACAGTGGCGACAATTCTCGCATTCCACTAAAATGAGATGGTTGTGGAAGTAAAAGACGAAGTCGTATAATATGTAGACATAACAAACAACAAAGCAGAAACAAAGACTACTGATAACAAAGTTCACATCAAAAGTGTCCATAAAATCATCAAATTATTCTCTATCTTTCCAGACCTTAGGAACAACAAGAAGTCAACCAGAAAGAGGGGATGCTGGTGATGCAGTCAACATCACAGATTCAACGCTGCTGTCAGTCACATCACTCCTCGATTATGATCTGGAATCCATACCAGAACCATTCGACACAGAAGATAAAGTGGCTGAGGAGACCAGACATGTTGAGTTCAAGGATCGAACCTTATGGGATGTTGTGGAAGAGGATATAAATAACTTAGAAGACTAAAAAGTTCAAACTTTTGAAAAAATCTGTAATAGGTTGGTTTACTAAAATGCCGGTTGATTATTCAATCGTGTTGTTCAGTAGATATCACATTAAATAATGAAAATAAAAATAATAAAATCAATGTTCGTTTTGCATATCTCAGGCAATTTTGTCTGTCTAATGAAAACTGAGAGTGATTTTTTCACGTTTTCAGAAATTGTTATCATTGCTGCAAATGTCATTTGTTGTTTTATAACCTCTTACTGTCGTATTTCTAGTTAACAATGCCTAAAACTTTAAGAAGCAGTGCGAGAAAGTTATCATTGAAAAATCAACGAACGAAAACGAAAACGACGAAAAGATTGCCAGTCCATTGCTTCATAAGTTCGACAAAGAAAATTGAGCAGATTTTTTTGTCGAACTTATGAAGCAACGGACAGGCAATCTTTTTCAATTGGTTTCAATTTAAAATTGATCGTGCATTGCGTAATTGGGGGGCGGGTCCTTCAATATATCAGGTATAAAAATGTGGAATCATAATTGAATATAGCGATGAGAAATCCCGTGGCATCAATATAAAAAGTTTAAAATCCTAGGTTTTCATTTATAGAAACCTTCATAGAAGAAAACATAGTAGGTATTAATGCATACAATCAGGATAACTAATCAAATATTTAAGAAATATGACCTACATATTTAACATAAATTATTGTGTAATAATATTATTTTCTAAGTGACTTACCTTAAGTGACTTACCTTATTAACATAAAAGCTTATCTAGGTACTCATTTTTGCTTTATGATTTCCTAGTATTCTGTAATAAACAAAAAGAAATATTCTGCATAAAAATATTCAAGTATCAAAATTAAATATATTTTTTCCTAGTTGATCCGGGATCAACGACGTAATTTTTTTAAAGGCCATTGCGAAAAATTGGTGCCTTTTGTTTTTTTGGCGGCTGTCGATAGGATATGAAAAAAGTGATGCAGAAGAACATAACAAATAAATTATTATATGGGGTCTTATATCATAAACTCAGTCCGAACTGAGATATGGGAGTTAAAAGGAAAAACAATACTATTGTAAATATGCCTTTTGTGTTTTGGCGGCTGTCGATAGGATATGAAAAAAGTCATGCAGAATAACCTAACAAATAAATTATTGCATGGGGTCTTATATCATAAACTCAGTCCGAACTGAGATAAGGGAGTTAAAAGGAAAAACAATACTATTGTAAATATGCCTTTTGTTTTTTGGCGGCTGTCGATAGGATATGAAAAAAGTGATGCAGAATAACATAACAAATAAATTATTGTATGGGGTCTTATATCATAAACTCAGTCCGAAGTGAGATATGGGAGTTAAAAGGAAAAACAATACTATTGTAAATATGCCTTTTGTGTTTTGGCGGCTGTCGATAGGATATGAAAATAGTTTGGAAAATCCAAAAGTGCACGCCTCATACATAACACTCATTCATAAACGAAAAAGAAATTCAAAACATAGTTTTTAACAAAAATGAACAATTTATCACTTTCCATGAAGTCGTAGGTAATGTCAAAGACTGACAAAGATATTTACTTGGCGGTTGCTAGGCAACTTACGGACAACGGTTGGAAATATTTAGATAAAGATATTATATTTTAGTTAGTATTTTATTAATTATAATTAAACTACTTTGAATAAAAGAGCCATTTTCAATAGGGTTCCTTCTACGGCTGAAACGAATGTACAAAAAAAATTTGACTCCATTAATTGATTTTATCGCAAGCTACAATGTTTTCAGGGTTCATAAATTGACGGACAGGAATTTTTTTTCAACTATTTTGATGCTTTTTCCATTTCTGCTGCATAAAATCAATTGTTAAAAAATACAGTATTAATCTCCATTTAATCATCTATACAATGGTATATAAATTAAGTAGGTTCTGTGTACTAGCAGGAGTGTAACAATAAAAACAGTTACAGAAATGGGGCAAAAAAAATTTTTCGATCGTAGAGCACACTCTAATGCTTCGCATTAAGAGTCGTGCAAAAGTCATGCAGAATAACATAATAAATAAATTATTGTATGGGGTCTTATATCATAAACTCAGTCCGAACTGAGATATGAGAGTTAAAAGGAAAAACAATACTATTGTAAATCACATTTACACGCACATCAAATTTACAATAGTCTAGCTAGGACATAATTATAAGACAAGAAGATGATTTCTGCGAAAAATTGACCATGCTCTTCTGACGGTACACAACACTTTTTTAGGCGTTTTGACGACGTATTATCTGGTATTATTATTCGGCTTGAATTGACTTGGGCCAAGTCACTAACCCATTTTTTGGGAATCGAATATTAAATTCTCAAGTCTTACTAGAATAAATTAGAACCAGATAATTACTTACCCAAGTACGTAGTACACAGTCTCCCTGGCTCATTTGTTATTTAATCCCTACAAAGGTCTTTCTTCATATCGCACACTTATAGTGTCAAATGCTCATAATACTGTTCAAAGAGCCTAAAAGCTGACAGATATTAATTCCAAACCTCAATACTAACTTACTTTTGCATCCGAAAATGATTCAGTAACATAATTTTCAACCTTATGTCGAAGGTCCCAAGGTTGACGTTGAAGAGGGTAAGGTTATAAAAGTGGATGAGTAAGTTGGTCTAGGGGTGGCTATCCGCATTTGCTTTGATGTCATATTATCAGCAGGGTGTCTGGAATGATGGGATGTAATTAAAATTTGCAAATAGCAGAGTAGTTCTGCCGTAATCCTAAAAGTTATAGTACTTCTAATCCGTGAATGCCTAAAACCTTATTATTAAATTAATTACTGATAACAACTTATCGTTGATATAACTTATAATAATGATCAGAAAACTTTTGCCTCTAGCCAAAATGCTCTTCTTCAGCTGAAAATATTAAACATTATTATAACATCATTCACGCCTGTGTTTCCTGAGGGGTTAGGAAAGAAAAAAAATAAAGAAAGAAAGAAAAAGTATTTATTAAGACTCACACAAGAGATCACAAGCTACACTCAAACACACACATAGAAACATTATTTAAAAAAAAACAATAAAATTAAAAAACCCTGAAAATAATTAAATGGTAGTTATTTATGTTTCTAATAAAAAGTACCTAATCAAAATACATTACTGATACAAATATCTCTAATAAACCCTTTTTTCACATTAAAAGCATCATCAATGGGATCCAATGGTATTACACTAAAAAGTTTTTTTTTTTTTTTTGAGCAATTATATCCAATAATCGTAAAAAAGTCAGACTAAAATAAAATGAAACGAAATAATTACAATTATTTTTAATCAACACCATAGTGACACTTAAATACAGAAACAATAAACAAAAATAAATCCCCCTTCTTTTCCGTTCTTATATGGATTATAACAAATAGGTGTCTTCTTTGAAGGCTCAAGGGATTTTTGCGGGAATCATTGCGTTTGTTGCTGGTAGTAGGGATTATTTACGCGACAGTGTTAATAAGTTGCTTACTTTGCTTACTTATTTAATTTGGGTTCGTAATGGGTATAGTGTTAGTGTGTCGTCAGAAGCCCGAAAGTCAGACACCAGTCTTACCAAGGGGTATCGTATTACCCAGTAACTGGGTTGTGGAGGTCAGATAGGCAGTCGCTCCATGTAAAATACTGGTATTCAGCTGCAACCGGTAAGACTGGAAGCCGACCCCAAGATAGTTGGGAAAATGGCTAGGAAGATTGATTGAATGTGTATAGTGTTAATGGATTTTTTGATCAGATGAGATTCAAAATGTAGAGTGATATGGCAAAATTAAGCGGCACGGCGCGGCGGCGGCGCGGCGCTTCTGCGTTCAGTTTACATGGTTACGCGATTTTACATGGTTCGTGTCGGCGCGGCTGCGGTGGCGTCAACACGAGCCCTCAGATAGTTCCAATACGAATTCATTACATGCCATAAAGATGAGTTTAATTTATAAAAATAATATGTACAGAAAGTGGCAAAATTAAATAGAAGGTTTTGGGCTCATCCATCCGCGGTGGCAGCGCTGCGGTGTGCGGCGGCGCGGCAACGGGCTGTCAACGTTGCATAATACAACTTAGAGGCACTGCGGGTCTGCGGCGTCGCGGCGGCGCGATGGCGGCGGGCGCGGCGACGGCGTCTTCACCTTGAGTACTAACTCTTCATCTAGGAAGCACTTCTTTAGAAACACTACAAAAAAAATATTCTCATTATTTACATTTTATTTTTTTCATAATTAAATATATTAAACCATACCAAATTTTGCCAGAAGTCTTTGTTCATAGAAAGCTTCAACCCAATTTCTATACGGACATTATTCTAAACAAAACTACAATAAATCGCCTGTACCTAATACGAAATCATCCAACTATACTTAAACCGTAATTTGGTGAAAACCAAACAATGGTCACGTGGCTGAAGCTCGGTGGTTTTCAACCCTTGTTCTGTGATATAATTATGGTGTAATGATGGTGGACTATGATGGATCGGAACACGCCTTATGGTTTGTGGGATTTTTTAGGGTTATCTAGTATTATGGGAAAAGATTTGAAACTTTAGGTCGAGCATCCTAATCTTAACTTTAATCCTACATGAATATGAGAGTTTGTATGTTTGTTACTTAATCACGCAAAAACGGACTTGGATGAAACTTGGCACACAGATAGTTTATACCCTGGATTAAGGCTGCCTGTCCACTGGAGCGGAGGTTAGATTCTATTGGTTAATATTGGCACATCTCCGCTCCTCTCCTCTCCTCTCCGCTCTAGTGGAGAGGCAGCCTAATACTTAGGACATTTTATCCCGGTAGTAGATAATTTATGACATAATGGTGTTAAAAAAATAACTTTAGAAACTTTAAGAGGTGCTTTAGACCATGAAACTGAATAACTTTTACCATGGGACCAATATTTAAATCACGAAAAAAAAAAACAGCTGTCCCATACATTTAGAGCAGTAGATATTAAACTTTACTATATGGAACAGCTGATTTCTTTTTTGCAATTTCAATGTTGGTCCCATAGTAGGAGTTATTCAGTTTTGTGGTCTAAAGCACCTCTGAAAGTGTTTAAAGTTAATTTTTTAACACCTTTATAATATTATTAATGTGAAAGTGAGGGTGTCTGTTTGTTTGTTACGCGTTCGTGCCTTGGATTTGAACTCGAGACCTATGACTTAGCAGTTTCACGGTCACACCACTGGGCTGTCAGTATCGTCACTTTAATAATTCTTAAAAAAAAAAAAAAATTAACAACCTTGTTTACCCTTTCCAGTAACTTGATTACCTCCAAATTCATTTTCAATCCACACTATCATGTTTCCAGTCCAGGAAGTAGCATTTCGTTCACAACACAGACAGAATTGACGGCTCCATCATTTATCATTATTGCGGATGGCTTCTACCTTGCCGTGTGAAGTTCTGATGCCTTTGTGCTTGTTTGTAGTTCACTCTATTTGTTTGTCTTTTGGTTTTTGAGGTTTGCAATCGTTGTGATTTTTTTTTTTACTGCGGTAACATTTGTTTTATTAACTTCCTTGACTTGGACGTTGGTAAAGTTGCTAAGTTTTAGGCTGAAAATTAAAACATAATTACAAAAGTAATTAAGTAAATGTAGTTGACTTCAGCAATAGTTTGATATTGCTCTAGCTTTTTTTACTAATATTCTAAAGAGGTAATTTGGAGAATGGGTCAGAACGTACCCAGACACCAAGGTAATTGTAGCATTATGAACTATCGTTGTTGCCCTCATGGAGTAGTTTAATTAATCCTAGGACAGCATGTCTACGTGAGGAAGTTAAATTGAGATAATAAAGGAAAATGAACCTAATAAAACACTTGACACAAAAAAATAAAATCCTTTAAAAACTTATTGGCATGCACAACATTACCCATTGTCCTTTGTTTGTTTTCCATAAGTTTGTCCATAAGTTTCTATGTAGGGTGTAATCTCCGGAACT
The DNA here is from genome assembly GCA_948150665.1 of Conistra vaccinii. NCBI lineage: Eukaryota > Metazoa > Arthropoda > Insecta > Lepidoptera > Noctuidae > Conistra > Conistra vaccinii. Next base: position 16,530,743 of record OX411338.1, on the reverse strand, counting down.
ACCAGCGGATTTAAAACAATTATTTTGTTTTAGTTAGCCCAAATAGACTCGCGGACTGTTGTAGTTATAAATTAAAGACCTTTCTTATTTAGTAATTGTTACATCACTACCTATATTACTAAACGTACTTCACTAGTAGCACATTTATAAACTCTGTAGTCTGTGGTAATCTCTCAAATAAAAGAACGTTACAAATTATTTTCACTTGCTTTATTTAATAACTTTATCAGGTTATGGCCCAGATCCACATATTTCTTCCAAATTAAGTGAAAATAATAATAAAGACGGGTAAAGTAAAAGTTATAAAGACAGTAGTGCAGTTTTTGTAACTCAGTGACTTTACCAGAAAATTCGATACGTTGACGCGTAGTTGTGACGGCAAAAGCGTGATGCAAAATTTCAGCTAATCTCCATCAGCTAAAATGTCTTCAAATACAATGACTCTGATTGAAAAGCTGACCGGAAGGGATAACTATCCCACGTGGAGATTCGCGGTTCAAACATATCTTGAACATGAAGAGTTATGGAGTTGCATCACCTCAGTTGAAAAATTTGACCCGAAACTAGACACGAAAGCTAAGTCAAAAATCATTTTATTAGTTGATCCAATTAACTATATACACATCCAAGAAGCGAAAACAGCGAAAGAAGTGTGGAACAACCTGGCTAAAGCTTTCGATGATAACGGTCTCACACGACGTGTTGGTTTATTGAGAGATCTGATCACTACAACACTAGAAAGTTGTCAGAATGTCGAAGACTACGTAAATAAGATAATGAGTACTGCCCATAAATTAAGAAACATCGGTTTCTCTGTAAATGAAGAGTGGCTTGGAACCTTACTACTTGCTGGGTTACCTGAAATGTATCAACCGATGATAATGGCACTTGAGAGCTCCGGTATGGCAATTACAGCAGATTCTATTAAGACAAAATTACTTCAAGATGTCAGAAAATCAGACAATGCGGCACTTTTTGTCAATAAAAGTAAGAATAATTATGCGCAGAATGCCAAACAAGCTCGAGATAATGTGAACAAACCTAACAAAGGTCCGAGGTGCTATGTATGTAACAAATATGGGCATATAAGCAAGTACTGTAGGAACAAACGGAAAGAACAAAAAGCAAGTGAGAACTCTGGCTATGTGGCTGTATTTTCTGCAAGAACGACAGAAAATAATGATAGTTGGTATATCGACTCGGGAGCATCAATGCATTTAACAATGCACCGTGACTGGCTTTATGACGAAATACCATCTCCGGTGAACACCATTAAAGTAGCCGATGATAAGAAGCTTATTGTAAAAGCATGTGGAAAAGTGGATCTCAGTATTGTTAACAAAAATGGGAAGTCAAAAATGATCCAAATACAGAATGTTCTATTTGTTCCTGAACTAGCTACTAACCTTCTTTCTGTTAGCCAAATCATAAAGAATGGCTGTCAAGTACAATTTGACAAAGAAGGATGTCAAATTTTTTATAAATTTTATGAAAAAGTAGCAGCTGCCAAATTAACCAACAATATGTACCGGCTCAATACAAAAAGTATTCCAGCATACATATCTGCAACTAAAGAAAATGACTGCTACTTATGGCATCAGAGAATGGCTCATTTAAACTTTGAAGACCTGAACAAACTATTAGTAAATACTGGTGTGAAAACGGAAAACAAAAATAAAGTAGTATGCATATCTTGTTTGGAGGGAAAGCAAACAAGGAATTTATTCCCATCAGAAGGATCCCGAGCAAAAGTGATGTTGGAACTCATTCACTCTGATGTCTGCGGGCCGATGGAGGTTCAGTCCCTTGGCGGAGCACACTACTTTGTCACATTTATCGATGATTTTTCAAGGAAAGTATTTGTTTATTTAATTAAAAAGAAATCAGACGTCTTTGAAAAATTCAAACAATATAAAGCACTAGTTGAAAATCAGGTTAATTTAAGAATAAAGACTCTCCGTACAGACAATGGTAGAGAATATCTAAGTAATGAGTTTCAATCCTTATTAAAAACTTGTGGAATTCGACATCAAACATCTACACCTTACACACCCCAACAAAATGGGATGGCAGAAAGGATGAACCGCACCTTGTTAGACAGAGCTCGTTGTATGCTCATTAATGCTAAATTACAGAAGCAGTACTGGGCAGAAGCAGTCTCGACAGCAGCATATATTACCAATCGCTGTCCAACAAGAGCTTTAGCACACTTAACACCCGAAGAAATATGGACGGGAGAAAAGCTAAATATTAACCATCTAAAAATATTCGGTTGTGAAGCAATGGTGCACGTACCAAAAGAGAAGGTCAAGAAATGGGATTCGAGGGCAAGCAAAATGATATTTATTGGTTACAGCGAGCAAAGTAAAGGTTACAGGCTTCTCGATCCTAAAACAAAGAAAGTATTGATAAGTAGAGATGTGATATTTATAGAAACTTCAGTTGTAAGAAATTGTACTATGCTACCATTGTCAGAGTCAGTACCAGCAACTAATAAGAATAAAGATGATTCTATTGGTAATAATTTTAATTTAGAAGAATCTTTTGAACAAAGTGAAACTAGTGATGAATCTTTTCACTCTGATGAAGGATCATTATATGAACCAGAAAAGATAGTAGAGTCAACTGAGATAAATAAAAATATTATAACAAGATCTAAAAGTAGATTGATGAAAAATGAAGGTAATACTTATGTATGTAGCGATGAAGTTTCAGAAGAGCAGAACACCCCTCAAACTTACAGTGAAGCTATATCATCAGATAATGTCAATGCAGAACAGTGGAAGCAGTCTATTAAAGATGAGTTGAATGCACATGCAGAGAATAAGACTTGGCAATTAGTGGAGAAACCACCAGGTGTGCGGATAATTGGATGCAAATGGGTATTCAGAATAAAAGCTCATCTAACCGGTCCGACATATAAGTCAAGACTATGTGCCAAAGGCTGCTCACAAAAACAAGGCATAGATTATACATAAACTTTTTCGCCTACTGTAAGGTATGATTCCATTAGAGTGTTACTTTCAGAAGCTGCTCAGCATAATCTAGAAATGGTCCAATTTGATGTGAAAACAGCATTTTTATATGGAGATGTGAAGGAATCTATATATATGACACCACCAGAGGGTGTGGAAGCTCCATCAAATCTGGTATGTAAACTTAACCGCTCACTTTATGGTCTGAAACAAGCACCTAGGTGCTGGAATCATAAATTTGATACTGTACTAAAGAAATTTGGTTTTGAAAATAGTAACTCTGATAGATGTGTTTATATTGGAAATGTTAATAATAGTAGAGTTTACCTTTTATTGTATGTTGATGATGGGCTCTTGCTATCTGACTCAAGAAATTCATTAGATGTTGTCTTGTGTGAATTGAGAAATAATTTCGAAATGAAAATATGTGAACCAAAGAATTATGTTGGACTGCAGATAGAGAAGTCCAAAGGATGTTTTTTCATTCACCAGACAAAATATATTGAGCGACTGTTACATAAATTCAATATGCATAATGCTAATGGCAGTAATATTCCAGCTGATCCTCATACCACACTTGAGAAATGTTCTGCAGTCCTGGACTACAACATTCCCTACAGAGAGGCTGTTGGATCCCTAATGCACCTGGCTATAGTAAGCAGACCTGATATTATGTATGCAGTGAGTCTGGTGAGTAGATATCTCAATAGCTATGATCACACACATTGGAATGCTGTCAAGAAAATAATGAAGTATCTAAAAGAAACTAAAAGTTTTGGTTTATGTTATAAGTCATATAAGTATAACATGGTAGAAGCTTATTGCGATGCAGACTATGCCAGAGACACATGCACACGTCGGTCTCTGACTGGTTATGTATATATTAAAAATGGAGCTGCCATAACATGGGCAACACAACATCAGCAGAGTGTTGCTTTATCAACTACGGAGGCAGAATTTATGGCTGCTTGTGCTGCAACTAAAGAAGCTATGTGGTTAAAAAAACTTTTAATTGATATAAGTGCATTTAAACAAGATTCTGTGTGTTTAAATATAGATAATCAGAGCGCAATCTGTTTAATTAAAAGTGTAGACTACCATAAACGCTGCAAACATATAGATGTCAAGTATAACTTTATTAAAGAAAAGTATATAGAGAAAGAAATTGATTTGAAATATGTTTGTACAAAAGAGCAATATGCTGACTTATTTACAAAGGCTTTACCTAAAGATAGATTTATGTATCTTAGAGATAAGATAGGAGTTACAAAAGTAACTTAATTATTAAATATATTATTATATTTCAGTTAGCATAATTTGTATTTTTGTTGGAAATGTAAGAAAGTTGTCTTTGGGTAAGAGAGTAACTTTGTTTGTCAATATTGAGTGCAAGTGAAGTGTAAGTTGCATATAATCATATATTTTATGTTCAGTTATGCTATGAAGAAAGGCTTCAATTTGGTAAGAGTGTTGTAGTTATAAATTAAAGACCTTTCTTATTTAGTAATTGTTACATCACTACCTATATTACTAAACGTACTTCACTAGTAGCACATTTATAAACTCTGTAGTCTGTGGTAATCTCTCAAATAAAAGAACGTTACAAATTATTTTCACTTGCTTTATTTAATAACTTTATCAGAAGTCGCGGGCGGAAGCTAGTTGTAAATAAAATTTAGAGCAATGTAATTCCTTCTAATTTGGTAACATTGTCAACTTCTTTCTGGCCACAGCCCAATTTATTTTGATTCGGCGCATTCTCAAAATAATAATCTATATTATTTTATTTCACATAAACCTACATGGGCACTTATGAAACGTTAGAAGCTAGATGCACGGTCCCAATTGGTTTCTTCATAAGGAGAAGAGCGGCAAGAAAGAAAAGAAAGAAAGGATATGCATTTATTTAGCACAGATAAGGCACACAACACAAAATATTGTATGACAAGTAGAAAAAAAAAAAAAAAAAAAAAACAAGTGTAAAGTTCGTGAAAGCAGGAATGTGTGCCTCGTGGCTGTGCCAAATAGGCCCAGTTCAGCAAAAATGCCAGACTAGTTGTCTGGTATTTTTGCTGACGCTGGTTTTCAACTGGACCTGAAACAAGAAACTCCACTTTGTCCTTTTTGTCAAAACCAACATCGTGTTCCCAACTTCGTACAAAATGGCATATGAAATAATTTATTGCTAGTCACAACTTTTGACGTACAAAAATAATAAGAAACATTTAAAAAAGAACCTTACCATCTTTTTACACCTCTCAATCCAAAAGAAAATTAATTAGCAAATCCCCAAGAAACTAAAACCAAAACGCGAGGCGACGGTGATCAGCATCCATTTATCACTTCAAGTCTTTTTGTCCCTCTCTATTCAATACTTTTTGCGCGGAAGATTAAATTTCGCGTCTCACCCGAGGTCCAAAACCATTAATACTCCTCCACCACTTTACTAAGACCTCCTCTGCTTTCCTTTCCCATCTAAAACCAGATTCTTCAACGGTATTTGGTGAAGGTTCAGAGGTCACGTTATACTGGTCTGTCCTTCGCCCCATCTTGTCATTGAATTTTTTATTCTATTTGTTTCTTCACGTCTGGTCGCTGTAACACTTTGATTATGATTTTTGCGGATACCTAAATTACTGAACGGTAGAATTGATATTTGATGACATGCGGTTTTTTTTTAGTTGTTTATTTCAATTTTGCGTATTGAATCAAAGTTGTAGGGATGTCATTTTGGAGCGTTGAAGTTGTAACGGGTGTAAAGGGTTTTACTCACTTTTTATGTTCGCTGAATTGGATTTTTTTTTGGGTTTTTCATCCGGATCTGGGTACCTTCGTTACTGGGCTCTAGCCGATCATCTGTCGATTGGCCTTTAGAAGACTATAACAATTAAAATTCTATTGTGTCTCGTTAATGACATTTGAAGGTTTAAAATTAAAAGCCTATCTTAGATAAAAACGGTTTGGACATAAAATAGTTGATGTTTTCTATTTATACCTAAGCGTTGTCGAAACCAAATCAAGCTCACAAAGAAGAACCGCATTATTATAATACGCCCAAACATTCATCAATTTTATTGTTCATTCTTTATTAACAATTCAGTGGCCAGTGTTAATAGTAACTTAAACCCAAAATTGCCTATTATTAACACCTACACAACGAAGCCACGCGGCCAGCAAACAATGGCCAACAAAATAACTAGAATCATCGCTCAGAAACCGCCTAAACATTTTACAACTACCGCACATATTTGTACTAGCTCCCATCCAATCAAATTGCTTAAAACTTTACCAAGAAATTATGCATTTACGAAAACCTTTAACACAATTGCCTAAAACCTATTCTCAAATAACAGAACTCTTTTTCGAAATTCAAATCGAATTTCTAATTCGAATGGTTGAAATAATGACCGTTAATTCAACCAGTACAACAAGACTTAGCATTACTAACACTTTTCTTCTTGAAAAAGGGTCAAAGAATATTGGTTTTTTAATCCAAGATGGCGTCGGTTTAGGTCGCCACGTGCAAGTCACGTGACCAGTAAGAAAAGCAAACGCGTTGGTTCGGAATAACAGCGTAAATGCCGTCATTAGCGATTTGATTATATTTTTTGTGTGCATTGTTTGAAATGATAGGATTTATAATAGATAGGGGTATGACTAGACTAGAGGGCTATGTGGTTCTTTATTTACTAAACACCCTCTATTTACCAGGACAAGATGACAAAATAGCGCGACTGAAATACGTATATTACAAAAAAAAGACGTGTGGCACTCGGGGACTGCCGCGGCGAAGCTATTGCATAGCATTTTTTATCAACTTACGCAATTATAAAATATTAACCCGAATACAAGAAATAGCAATGATGACATTGACAGGAACTGTTATTCACATTTTTAGTTTTTAAAACTTGACACAACGTAATGGGAACATCAAACTAATAAAAAGGTTTTAATTTAACTATTAATAGTCAAGGGTCATTCGTCTAAGTAAATTTGAACTTTGTTGTCAAACAGTTAAACATAATTTTCAATACAACACTCTCGTATCATTCGTTTAAGTAAATTTGAACTTTTTTGTCAAGCAGTTAAACATAATTTTCAATACAAAACACTCTTTCTTAGGTACTCGTATTTTCGTTACAGAATTTCTGGATTAGGTCTCCACGCTCAAGGCCCGCGATAGAAGCTATGCAATAGCTTAAAAAAAGACTTTCTAAATTGTACGGTTTTCAACTTTGCATACAAATAGTTAAAAGGATTGGGCACTTTCTTGTACGAGAAGACTCTTTTTCGCTATAGTAAGACATAAAGGCTAATTCGGCGTATTCTGAGATGCAGGTGACGCAGGTCCACGCCACATAGAGCAAAGCAGATTTTGTAATGCATTAACGTAATGACAGCTGCGTATGCTGCGGCGCAGGCACGTGCGACGCAGACATGTATCTGTTCTACTCTACGTCTCGTTGTAGAGCCAAGACAGCACCGATTTCTGCGCGACACGCGTGGGTCGTCACTTGTTTTTTTGCTGAGACACAGGTTACGCAGCACAGCCCTCTACTGTTGGTACTGTTTATAAGCTAGGACGCGAATGTGTCTGTGTAGCTACATCGCAGCATACGACTCACGGCCTATGTCTGCCTCGCATGCCCTACTCTGCAAAATCTGTACTGTACTGTGTTGCATCACCTGCGTCTCAGTATACGCCTACCCTAATAGGTTAGAACAGACTTGCTTTTAGCGTTTTGTACAAAATTAACAACTGGTAGTGATGAAAATCTGCCCAAACCAATCAACTCAGCCAAACGCAGTTTACTGCTGGACGTAGGTCTCTCCCAGGCTGCGCCGTCCGGTCATCCGCCTGTCCAAATACGAAAATCTGCCCACCCAAAGTAAACTCGCTAATAACCCTAGTCTTTATTACTTACCACCTACTGAGACAAACCCCTGTAATACCAAATCACTAATATCTCTTCACCATATTCCCACAACCAATGACTAAGTAGAAAATTATTAAATATTTTTGACACGTGTCAAAAAATTAGCCCTTTATAACATTTTACAAAATAATGGTCGTGAACCGCACCTTTTAAGGTCGCCATTGTGATTTTATCCGTACGGAGCGCATGAGTTGAAAGGATATTAATTTTAATATAGTAATCGGCGTGTAATGGGATTAATCGTTGATCTTTTTAGTTGTCTATGGGTGATTTATTAATGTAGGAGTAAAATGCTCCGTAAAATGCAAAAATATGTTGTTTTTTTTAAACTTATTTTTTCCCACAGATTTGGAAATCTAGGCTGTCAATTATTTGTAAGAAGAGGTAGGTAGATAATGAATTAAAAATAACGTTTTAATTATACAAAAACAGATTTTTGCATACTAGCTACCTACCTATAAAACCTAGCGATAGCCCAGCCTAGCGATAGTGGTGTGACCGTCAGACTGCCAAGTTATAAGTCTCGACGACTTCGAACCCAAGGTAAGCACCTCTGACTTTTCGGATTCATGAGCGTATTGTATAATTATCACTTGCTTCAAAAACGGTGAAGGAAAACATCGTGAGGAAACTGGCACGCCTGAGACTTATTTGTCGACGGCTTTTGAAGCCAAGTCAGAAGCTCAGGGGTGGCTTTAAAACTCTGTAACCACACGAAAAGAAGAAGAGTGAAAGGTAAAGTTGGTGGTTGGCGGTATTCATCTTTCCAATATTAGAATTTCTATTTCAGAATTATTGTCTCTTTACTGAACCTGCGATGCTGAGTGAACACCTCCAATTGGCATCTGATTCCAGTACCTACCTATTGAGTATAGTAATTCCATTGTAGGTAAATCGTTTTCACATTTATTATAACTAATGTATACATTATAATTATAGTCCGCCTCCTCGTCCAGACCGTATTTAGACCATGCCGGCCAATCTCAACAGAGATTAGCCTTCGGCGGGGGAGATATTATAGTGCACAAGTGTGTATGCAGATATAGGTTTTTTTTTTTTTTTAACTAGGGCATCTCGTAGCTGGCCTCTGAAGCCATGACTACTTAACCGATCGATCCTGTGGCTGCCTTAAGCTCCTAAAAACTTAGAGCCTCCAGCCAGGGGCATAAACTATACTAATTACAAACTAGGCGAACGCTCGCTAAGGGCACCCCCTGTGGGGTACGAACCTCGGCTTAGGGCGTTCGCTAACGGGAGGTGCAGATATAGGTGCATTATCTCTTCCCTCACTCTCATAGTCCGATGAGACGGCAATCCGACACGACCGAAGAGAGATCAGGCGCAGGAGTAACGGCTTAACGTGCTTTCCGAGGCACGGGGGTATCACACCGACATGTTCCAAACTCCGGGCTAAGAAATGCCAAATGGAAAAACTCAATAACACTTTTCCCGACCCGGGAATCGAACCCAGGACCCCACGCTCAGCAGTCGCGCTTGCGACTACGACACCCACGATGCAGCTATACATTATATTATAAAACATATTAAAAGATTCTTCGTGAGGAAACCGGCATGTCCTAGAACCAAAAATTGGAAGCCATGTGACATCTACCAACTCACACTGGGCCTGCGTGATGGATTATGACCTACTCTCTCTCACAGAGAGGAGGCCTGTGTCCCAGCAGTGGGAACATTATAGGCATCAGCCTATAATGTATGAAATTATGGAACTAGAATCAATTCTATTTTCTTGTAAATGACGTACAAAAGTGCCTTTTAATGGCCTACTTGAAATAAATTATTTGACGTTGATTACAAATGACTAATTACAGATATTGTTCCCCAGTCAAATATAAAAATGAATAGATAGATATGTATATGAACAGCAAGTGCACCCCAAGCGAAACATTTGCATTGATATTGAATGTCCGGCCACAGCCACTGCTGCCAACAATCAAGGGATGATTTTACAACACAAAGAGTAGAAATTAGCTGATAAGCTCAGGGTAATTTTAGTGCAAATTCTGACAAAGTATAATCGTCTATTTTGTCAGAATTGGCACTAAAATTAGCGATGCTAGGGGGAGGCCTAAATCCAGTCTCCAGAGGCGAACATTTTTTGTGACGATTTTTTGTAATACTGGTGAGTTATATTTGTAATTTTATTAGATCCTTAACCTAAACATATACCATGCCATCGTCGTCTAGGAATGGGAAGAATATTTGAAGCTCTGACTTTTTTGTCAGTTCATATAATACTACCTGCGCCCGCGGTTTCACTCGCATAAGTCTTGATCCCGTAAAAGTATCGGGATAAAAGGTATCCTATATCCTCCTCGACGTCATGGTCTACCCATGTTCAAAATTTCATCCAAATCCGTTCAGCCGTTTTAGCGTGAAACCGTAACAAACAAATAAACAAAATTACATTTGCATTTATAATATTGTAGTTAGGATCATCTTTAAATCCTCCTCCATCAAGTACTAAAAGTTATTCCGCTACAGCTACGATTTATTTAAGATTTTATGATCTATCTATATAAGTTGGTATAGTACCTTGGCTGGTTCATACCAACCTTTGACTGATAAAAAATATTCGTACCGTATTATTCACTTTTTTTTTTATTATTCACGTATTGCACTGAGAGCTTTGCTACTTTGTGAGCAGCTTGTGCGACTCACTGTTCTGGCTTGAATCATGTATCCCGATTACCTAAGTAATGCCAAATCCTACCCACTAACATCTACTCTATGTCACAACACGAATATTATTAAGGCTTCCCATTTGTAGCGCAGCGTGTTTAAGTGATATTAGACGTGAATGTCTGCGTGTCATGATTGATTCCACACAAACGTCACGCTGGTGACTAGCGGGCTAGTATTACAGTGTTTTAGGGTTTGATTATGTTCGATAGACAGGGACGTGATTAGATTTGGAACACGTCAATGGCTTAGTGATGAGTGCTGAAAGGTTAGATTAGTACTGAATGCTTTTGTGCATCATATTATATTGAGGAAGGGCTATTACCAGTATCGAAGAATTTATAGACTATTTTATATTTTGTTAATTAAGTACCTGGTACTTGTTGACAGGCCAACACTGGCCTCACATACCTATCTATTAACACTGTTATTTGAAAACATTGTAAAAGCCATTTATTTTTAAAAGAGTAACCGCGGAGTATCTTGCCGGCTCTTCTCCATAGGAAACGACCAATAATTGGAACCGTGCACCTAGCTTCTGACGTTTTATAAGTGCCCATGTAGGTCTATGTGAAATAATTTTTTTTGAATTTGATTATCTATTTGATTTGTGAATTACAATTTTATTTGTATTTTATTTTTAATATTTTTAATACTGGCTAATGAAATTTAAATGCAATATATTGGTGGTTAAATAAATATTCTTATTGGATTATTGATAAATTTTAAATGCGTAATGCATTTTAAATTCAGTATGCGCCATAACGGTTTACTCAGTTCAAAGCTCGTTTCAAAACCATAATATAAACATCTACATAGCAAAACACAATAACCCACAAAAAACAAAAAAATGAGACATTCGTTCTGCATATAATGCTACGTAATGAAGTAATACGACGCGCCGATGTTGGACACAACCCCTTTATTTTGATGGATGCGTATTCTGGAATTGGGAATATTTTCTTATTATTATTAATTTATTGTGGAATAAAAAATTTGGCAATTTTCTGCTTTAGAGAAAGTGTCAGTCTGAATCACAATACACACACACATATTACTTTAGTGTGTGTTTATCTTTGCAAATGATTATTATCGTAATAAATAAATGAAAATAATAATACCTCAGTCGTTGCCTTCGAAATCCATGGCATGTGATACATTTTGTAATTTACAAAAATATAGTGCAATGACAAAACATATTGATGGGTAAAGTAGTACCAGATATAGTACATGCTCTGGTATTTTTATTCCATCAAACATCAGCATAGGAATGGAAAACATAAAAAAATACTTCTAGAATAAGCCCGTATCACCCAGTCAAAAAAGCAATATGTAACAAATTTGTTTTTCAATTTCGTACCAATTTTGCATACGGGACCCCGTCGTATCGAGCAAATAAAATGCGGTATTGTGGTTTTTACGATGCGTAAATATTTTTTCTTCGTTTTTTCTACTTTTATTGGTCGAGGTGGGAATGAAAAGCGGATTTTGTGTAATAACTGTATGTTATTGTCGCCAAAATTCTGTAATAGCTTGTCTGGGCGATATTTTTTTTTTTTCTGTGCCCGCTTTGGTAAACTTGATACCCTTGATGAGCTTTCGCGCGACGGCGACGTGCGATTAATTTATGATTCGGAGTGCGAGTATTTAATGTTTATATTTTTGATATTTTTATTTCACATTATGAGTTAATGATAACTACGTTGCAAAAATATAAATGATAACTTGTCTGAGAATGTCATAAGGTTGATTTAAGTAATATCTTAATAGCCAGATCTAATCGAAACACATATTTAACCATGGACTTCTAACATCTTATAGGTAAATAAAAAATAAAAAAAATGTAAAATTCAAACGAACAATAAAGGAAACGTAAATACAGCCAATTAAAATATAAATAAACAAATAGCTATGCTAACATAAAACTAATATAGCAACTTGTTACCCATACATAACATGCCATAGGTTATTATTAATAGTATTACATGACAAGACAGCACTACGCATCCACAAAACGCATATTAAACTCCTAATCGTACCCGTTTGACACATATTGACTGCCATAACACATCTGCGCCATAATTGTGTTTCGATTAGCGCCATGTCAGACGGTATGCACTTATTGATTATAGGAAGCGCCATTACATTATAGGGAAGCCATTATTTATGTAATATGTGGAGTGATTAGACTGGTTGTTGATGTTCGATGTTGATTAGGAAGGTTTAGTACCAATGTAGGTATGTGGTGGATAATTAGTGGGATGTTTACAGTAGGTACCTATGTTGTATTGTGATATCATGTAATTAGTTTGAGTAAAATTTCACGAGTAGATAAAAACGATGGTTTAGTAAGAAGACGGTAAGTATGGTGTTATCTCCTGTAGATGGGCTGGTAGCAGCTGGGTAAGATCCCTTTTAAAGAGTTCGTGTGATAAGAGGCTTAAGTTTTGACAGTGGACTGGTAGCTGGTGTTGATAATGATAGTCAGTAAATGTTATTTCAGCATACAAGTGTCTCTTTAATCCTGACAAATAATAATGTCATAATTAAGAAAAAATCACACATCAGTCTCTTTTTTATTCGTATGAAATGAAATGGTTGATTCTATAAATAGGATATCGGAATCAATTTTACACGTTATATAAAAAATAAAAATAAACTAGATGAGTTCGGCGTTTCCTATCTGACTACTCTGAGAAGAAAAGCCAAAACAAACTCAGAGTTCTATTTTAAAGTCCAGACATAATCTTGGTCAGGCGAGGACCATGTAGATTAGTGTCTGAAATGGTCTTTTGAGGAACAGGTCCACTCAAATCTGTGAGTTCTTCTACACAGATTTGAGTGGACCTGTTCAGTCAGTGCAAGCATTTGTCAGTAATCGTGGAGCTCAACTCAAAATATAAGGAGTTCAACTCAACGAACAATACCAAAAAAAGGACATTTGGGTAAGTATAAGTTTCTTGACACGAATGTTTTTCTAAGCGTTTTCAGCAATCGACTACCATAATTATTACGGTAGACCCGTATTCGTAGAAAAAATATGCATATACATTATACAAGGCATGTTACTATCCGAGAAAGTCAAAAGTTAATCCCAACAGGCAGAACCAACTGATCAATCACACGCCGCAGCTTCGATTCCATTCAAATAAATTTAAACTACCAACATGCAACATCCATTACAATATAAATTGCAAATCAAAAACTTTTTCATTGTTAAAAATGTGTGAAAATAACGACCCCAAAGGATTTAATCATTTCGACGACCCTAGTATTAAAATTATCGGTGATCGACGATCGTTCTTGTCTATATGCAAATCTCGATTCAGAAAATTTGAATTTCAAATAAAACATATATTTGTTTATTTTTCCGATACGCCACCTAATAGTGCGTACTACTGCGATTGCGTATTCAAAAAATGTTATTTGTGGGGTATGCCACTTTGCATGTCGGCGAATTTGGGGTTCAATACGATTTTTGACGGATGCCAATCATTGTTGGTGACAAAATTGATTGTTGTATTGAAATTAATAATAGAATGATTTGGATAGTGTATGGTAATTTTGCGTTTTGTATAAAGCTTATTAGCAGACCATCAATCAATCAAACAAAATTGCGTTTTGTCACGCTGCTTTCTAGTAGGTAAAGAGTAAAATCTAATCCTATCAAAAACTTAGATGTGAAACTTGGGAGCCAAGTTCAATATTAAGTATATAGGCTTTGTGGTCGCTTCGCCAAAAAAAGAATTGAGATCTAAATGGGTACCAAGTTCTGTAGATAATCCTGGAATTTATTTATAAGAACATACAACATTCTAAAACGAATTTAAAACACAAATTCTTTTTTTTTTCAGCTATAACAATGGTTGCTATTTAGAAATATAACTGCTCAAATTTGAACAGTCGAATTATTTACACAAAGCATTTAGGATAAATTGAAGCCCAAGATTTGACTTGGCTAGTTTTTACCAGCAAACGAAAATTTTAGAGGAGTAAGATATTTTGACCTTACAGTTATGCATAATATAGAAACAGTAACTAGCGCATAATTTAAGACGTAGCTGTCACGCACACCAGCATAAAAAAGTTGCCCTATTTGTTTTAGTTCTTGCAGCGCGACACTCAATACACATATAAATAGTCAAAAATAAAGAAGATAAATTGATTAGCCAAATATAAGATACCTTGTATGTAAAAACTAGCCACTGGGGCTACTGCTATCTTTATAATAATTATGTAGAGATATAATTTTGACGGACTATTCTGTAAAAATCTCACCACAACAACTTGACACCGAATGACAGCTCATTTCAAACTCATTTCAACTAAGTTTTCTCGTTGAAGGGTGTCTTGGGTCCGGAATGGAAATATTTACAGAATCGGCTGGCTGATCTATATCTTAACAGTTGCATCTACAATTTTTTATTTCCACATTCAGACTAACCTTTTACCTATAGATCTCAAAATCAATAAATACGTGATGATATTTGTGAACAGCCAATAAATAATAACCACTTAAATCCCTTATTATCACACAAAACACATTTAATAGTTTCTAAATATGCGCACGCACATCTATTTTCTATGACGATCCAACCCTTAGCTCAAAATGGCGACTGTGTGTTTATAATCTACAAATTGATTTTAATCGACACGCTTTCGATAGTTACCTGCTGTTTTCTCACGATTAATATTTAAATATAAATATTTATATTGCATTGAAGACCTTTTTCTGGAGGGGCTCGTGGCTAAATGATAACAGGTGCAACAGGTTAAGCTACGCTTGCTGCCATCAGTTCGTGGATGGGTGACTAAACATTACATATGGCCCTGCATAGGACCCCTCCGTGCCTCGGAAAGCACGTTAAGCCGTTGATCCCGGCTATCATTCGTAAATCTTTGACAGTCGTTACGGGTACTCAGAAGCCCAAAAGTCTGACAACCAGTCTTACCAAGGGGTATCGTTTTACACAGTTACTGGGTTGTGGAGGTCAGATATGCCGTCGCTCCATGTAAAATAATGGTATTCAGATGTATCTGGTTAGTCTGGAAGCCGACCTCAACTATTTTGAAAAGGCTAGGCAGATTGATTTTAGGAACTGCTTCCCTAATTAGGTACCTACATCCATTTAAAATCTCGAATTTTAACATTGATCTTTCTTTGCTAATAGGACTCTGCTTCTGCCAATGAACGAAATCTCAGATAGGCTGATATAGGAGTACCTAGATAATTAAATTCTTATTAAAAAGTAGCCTGGTTAGTTCTGTTATCTATGTCTACAACTGAACATAGGCCGGTTTCGTCAGACACAAGTTTCTATAACTCCATGTTGACATTTCCTTTTTTTGCCTTAGGTTTTAACTGATTTTTTTTAAATTGCTATTACTTCTAAGTAAAACTTCTGCTGATCTATTATTTAAAAATCTCACAAAGAAAACTCAGGTGAAGTGAGCTTGAACTGAGCTACCAATAATGTCCCTAGCATCAGGTGAAGTAACAGATCACTTCAAGCTAGTTACCTAAGTTTTCTCTGTGAGATTTTTCAGAATAGACTGGCTGGTTTAAACATACTCATCATCATCATCAGCCTACAGCAGTCCACTGCGGGTCATTATTATTATTATAGCTTATTTTTCCACATCAGTGGTCCCCAAGGGTATAAGCCTCCTCCATCTTTTTCCATTTTTCCTTATCTGTAGCAATAATTGTCCAGTTTATTCCTGCTGATTTTATAATGTCGTCAACCCATCTCTTTCTTTGTCTTCTAACACTTCTTTTTTCTGCTGGGCCACGCCATTTGGTTACTTGTAAGGTCCACCTTTTGTCCATATGCGATATGCGGGTCATAGGCCTCTCCAATTGCCTGCCATCCAGCTCGATTCTCGGCAACTCTCACCCAGCTGCTACCAGCCACCCTGCGAAGACCCTCGCTCCACCTGCCTGAGCGCGTCCTACCTTACGTTTGCCGATTCGTGGTCTCCACTCAAGAACACGTCTACCCCAACGGTCATCAGTTCTACGGCTAATATGGCCGGTCCATTGCCACTTCAGCTTGCTTATTCTGTGAGCTATGTCGACAAATTTCATTATGAATGAATGAATGAAATGCCCCGATCCCAGCGTGGTTTAACCAGACTCGATAAATCGAATGAACCCCAAGATTTGCACTAGCCCATGAAATCTCATGTTGCATGGGACTTCAAAAGCCATTGCATATCAAAGAGTAGACCGGGTGGCGCGGTAATGGTAGGGATTAGATATGTGCCCTGGGAAAAGGAGGGAGATATGAGCCTACCGGATATGCATCCTAGAGTAAGCCTAGGACTAGTGGAGAGACAGGTTATAGATCATTGGATGGGCATCTTTTTACGACGTCACCACTCGCCGTTATGTCGGTTCACATAGATCTTCGCTGGTGGTTCTTGAGGTGGGGTTACGCTGCTTTCTCGGCTTTTTTCAATATCGCTGCTTTGCTGTGTTATATTTAGCTGTATCTAAGTCTTCGTCAGAGGCCTCGCTGCTATCCGTTTCAGGTTTCTTGTAGATCTCGCTGGCAGCCTTCATTATCTTGTTTCGGTCTGTAGCCGTGTCCCTCCAGAAGTTGACTTCCTTGTCGAAATAAATCGAGTCCTGTTTAATGTTGTCGTTCCATGTGTAGATTGGACGTCCTACTTTCTTGGATTTGGCCTTATACTGCATTGCTGCGTGTAGCAGGTGTAGTTTGCCTCGCCTGTGAACGTGTGCGAGATAGCACATTCTGTGATTCTTGATGCGTTTGGTTACTGTTTTTCCGTCCAAGATTTCGTGCATCTTCTTATGTCTTGATTTGTTTCTGGCGTGGTTAATCAGGTCTCTCAAGATGACTCGCTCATATCTTCTCAGCCTTGACCTGTTAGCTTTGGTGATTGCCGATACTTTCAAACCGTATATCATACAAGGTACGATCACCATTCGGTACATGAGTCTGGCTAGTTTCCAGTCCATCTTTGAGTTTGTTATGAATGGTAATAGTGCCTTTGCGTTTCTAGTAGCTTGTTCGCATCGTTTCCTAATTGTGTTTCTCCTGCTTAAAGCAGATGTTATGTATGTGCCTAGGTATTTAATTTCATCTACAGTATGTAGATTTAATCCGTTCATTGACACATAAGTCGCTTTCTGTTTAGCTACTGGGTCCCTAATTAATTTTTTTTGTTTTAGTTTCGTTTATTTGTAGGCCGACACTACCTAGTAGGGGTTTAATATGGTATACGATTCCTTCTAACCCTTTTAGATCATCTGTAATGAAGATGAGGTTGTCTGCGAATGATAGCACCAGCGGGAGTGAGATTCCCCGATCTTTATCTAATTTTATTAGTTGAGTTTCCTCTTCGAGGGTTCTAAGGACTTCATCCATGACCAGTGTAAAAAGGCGAGGCGACAGCGGGCAGCCTTGTTTGACACCTTTTCCTTTGGTAATCCAACTAGATTGCTGCCCACACCATTTGATGTGTGTGCGTTCATTCATGCAAACCTTGATTATCCTATTGGTTAGTGCCTTGTTGGTTCTTTGTATTAGAATGTCTCGCAGTGCTTGGAGGTCGACGTTGTCAAAAGCTTTTTCAATGTCCAGAGCGAGTACGAACTGCTACAGTATGGCGGTTAAGCTATACAACAAGCTACCGGAAAAAATGAGAAAACTAAATGAATTAGAATTCAGTAGAGCCTTATTTAATTGGCTGTGCGACAGATGTTTTTATTCCATAGATGACTTTATGAATTTGAAATCCTTTTGACATAGTGATTTTTTATTTTTATTTTTTATTATTGTTGATGTTAATTTTCTTGTTTGTGTTAATAATGTAAGAAGACAGAAAAATATTTAATTGTATACTTACCTATTGTAATTGACATAGTGATTATTTTATTATTTTATATTATTGTTAAGGTTAATATTATTTTTTGTGTTATTAATGTAGGAAGACAAAAATTTGATATAATATTTATTTTATTTTATTTAAAGCTTTGACTATGTCTATTTTAAAAATTTGCACGACTAGAAAGTCGAATATAGTGAAACCATATAAAAATTTACCATATACAATGTACCTATATTCTGGCAAATAAAGAATTCATTCATTCATTCATTCATTCATTTATTCATTCATACATAAATTCTTTTTCCTGCTCGCCATTCTTCGTCCAGAACCCTTTTTAGCGTAAATATGTGATCGTCTGTGGATCTATTGTTTAGAAAGGCTGCTTGGTAGTTGCCCAATTCTTTTATTACTTCGTCTAATTTTTTAAGAACGTAGGAGGCGTAGATTCTATAGCCCGTGTTGCAAACCGATATTCGTCGATAGTCATTTGGGTCTTTAGGGTTGGTTTTTTTAGGGATTGGTACCTGCATTGTTTCTAGCCACGTGCCGGGTGCCTCATTCTGTTTCCAGGCTTTGTTAATGTGCTTAGTGACGGCTTCCTGTAATACTTTGGGCATAGCTTTGTAGAGCTCTATTACTATTTGATCTGTTCCGGGCGCCGTCCCGTTTCGCATGTTGTTATTTATTTCCATTACGTCATCCACTGTGGGTCTTTTGTTTTGTTCGTCGGTTGTCGGTTTTGTTATGTTAACCGTTGGTATAGTTTGGCCCTCGGAGTTTTTTAGGATTTGCTCCCATTTGGACATTGGTATATAGGCGTTCCTTTTACGGCGTTTTGTAGCTTGCTTGTTTTTCCTGTAAAAAAGATAAAGTACCTGCATGCGTTTTGAAGGATGTTTTTTTCCCAGTCCATTGCTGCAGCAATGTCGACAAATTTCATTAAAAAAAAAAAACAAAAAAAAAAAACTTTGGTAAATTATACTACCCCATAGAACAGGGATCACCAATTAGTTTAATTGGTGATCCATAAAAAAAAAAAAAGATTGTCGCGGTCCGTTTGGTACACAATTACTAGCAACTAAGATTTAAAAAATCTATTAAGATATAAGCGAAAAGAAACCTAAATATTTTCTTGCAAAGCAATAAAATAATATTTGTAATTAATAATTATTTGATTCATAATTGTGAAAAATTACATTTTTTACTTTGAACTTCTGACTTCAGACAGACTGCTTTCTTGAGGTTCGCACAAAAGGTCCGCCATTAATTTGGTGACTCCTGCCATAGAAAATAAGGAGTACCGAAAACAAAAGTCAGACAAATAATTAGGTGATTAATTTCTCAAAGCGTCCTCAATTTCCCCCATACCACAAATTCTTGTCGTTGTTCAGGCGACACTATAAATTGCTCTAATTGTTCGTAACATCAATTAGTGGGACATTTTCAAAATTAGCTGCTTCTACAATGTTGTCTTTATTTATAGAAGTCTTCCTATTGTTAGGCAATAACTAACATGGTGGGTATATTGCATCAGTGTCGTTTGAATAAAGTGTATTTGTTTTTAACCGACTTCCAAAAAGGAGGAGGTTCTATGTTCGACTTTATGTATGTTTTTTTTTTTTTTTTTTTTTTTTTTTTTTTTTTTTTTTTTTTTTTTTTTTATGTATGTTCACCGATATCTCCGCCAATTGTGGACCGATTTTGAAAATCATTTTTTTGTTTGAAAGGGTAAGCTCCCGAGGTGGTCCCATATAAATTTTATTGACTTTGCTTAGATAGTTTTTGAGTTAGCTTTAATAATACATATTTTTCCTACTTAGTTTATATGGACGATATGATGATAACTTCCTGTCACTGTTATTTATTGCAGTTAGTGGTCTTGGATATTGTGTGGGGTAGGTACCACAACTAAAAAGTGAAAAATAAAAACTTTTTACAAAAAAAAATTAAACCGACTTCCAAAAAAAACCACTACAAAGTGAAAAATAACTTTAATTTCGGAAGTCGGTGGCAAAAAACGAAAATTAAAAAAGAAAGACACCGACTTCCGAAATTAAAGTTATTTTTCACTTTGTAGTGGTTTTTTTTGGAAGTCGGTTTAATTTTTTTTTGTAAAAAGTTTTTTTAGGAGTTAAAGTTAAGTTCCTTCCCAATTCTTACAAGCGGAATAAACGAGAAAGATTTTTTTCGGTACGAATAGTTCTATACAGGATCTTTCTAAATCCAAATAACTTGTTTTTATACCACGAGATCTTCTACTAAACTTTTATTTTACTAAAAATAGACTTTTATCCGTGGAATAAAATGACATCAGTTTGACAGTTCTCGTATGGAAAAAGTGTCAATGTTTTTTCGTACCTAGCATGGCATGGGTACTAGAGGGTACTAGGTAAAAAAGTTTGGTCAAGTTCAACCTTAGACACATTACAGATTCTGCGCAAGAATGTTTTTTGAATAAAAATAATCATTTTTATTCCAAGCAAATAGGAATGTAACTTTATGCTACATTTGCGTTTAACTATCCTCAATTCTCTTTCAAGGGAATGATCCACCCAAACGAACATTTTTCAAACTGCACCTCTCCACAGTTTCCTAGACTAACTTCCATCTCACTCCTTTATACCCACATTAGCAAACAACGTACGAAGCACCCACTTTAAAAATCTAACTTTTATCGGAACCATAAAGCTTCCAAAGTTACATTTAAGTGAAATACATCAAGTTTAACTGACCGCATTAAGTTAACCGCAACTCTACCGGATAATGTTTTTCTAAGTTAAAGTACATAAACTTAGATGGATAGTGCTCAGACACACATGAGTTTTAGAACTTAAAACTTTAGATAATGTAACTTATTTTTCAAAATGGTGGTTAGTAGCTTCATGGCGTGTTGAAAGTTTTATATGGCTTTATTTTGTACCAACCAATTTAAAAATTTCTAGTAGCCATTTTAACATACTCTAGCGTTTCCTACCTATATCAAAACTATTTATTTCAATTAAACCATTTACAAGCACTTTTGATTTGGATAGAAGTTGGTTAATCAGAAATATGAAGCTAGTTGTCCATTCCAAAGCATTTACCTACCTATGGAGAAGAACTGACAAGAAACTCCATGGACACTTTTTAGGGTTCCGTACCCGAAGGGTGACAAACGGAACCCTATTCATAAGCCTCCGCTGTCCGTCTGTCTGTCAGCGAGCTCTATCTCATGAACCGTAATAGGTAGGCAGTTGAAAATTTCACAGATTGAGCATTTCTATTGCCGTAAGAGCAACAAATAATAAAATTAAAAAATAAAGGGGGGTCGCCATACAATAAAATTAAATTTTGAAAAAAAAATTATCTGACCCTGGCATGTGGGGTATCATTTTCTAGAGCTCATCGAGTAGAGAATAAATATAATTTGTATTTGTTTTTATCTTCAAAAATGATGAATTAGGGGGCCGTAGAAGTTGTCTGTTTTAGACCATTTTTGTACGAGCTCTATCTCAACAACTAAACAAATTAGGAATTTGAAACTTGTGTGTATCATGTAACATATACTGTTTATAATCAACAAATACTAAAAACGCCGATTCATAACGTATTTTATATAATATGGGCGATTTTCTGCAACTTAAAGTAATAATTTTGTATTTCATGCTAATATTATGCGATATAAATTCCACAGATAACTATTTAATAGTCGGAGTAATGACATGGAATTAGTAAGTACCTAATATCATGGCAGCATATACTATTTCGATCATTTAAATTTCGATCATCCAAAAAGGTCTACAAAATAAACTTTCTTCACAAGATTTTAAAACCGGCCAGTATTTTTTGAGTTAAGAACTTTATCGACTTTTTTCAAAGTATCCCTAGACGGTGTTGATGTGTGTACCTCGTGTTAAAACTACACTCCAATAGACAATATATTCAGTAACATTGAAATGAATGCTGGCACATACAGTGTACTATTCAGTTACCTAGCTTAAACCGTTGTGGATACAATTTTATTTCATATTGAGAAAAATTATTGGTGTAAAAATATTCGGTCATGGCGGCCAATCTCAACGGAGACTGGCCTTCGGCGCGGGCACAAGTGTGTGCTCAGACACGAGTGCACTCTCTCTTCCCTCACTCTCATAGTCCGATGGGATGTGTAAAAATAATAAGTAAGAAATAATAGATTTCTGTATGACTATCAAAAATAACGTAAATAAATACCTGTATTGACCCGTGCGTTTGCACTGGCGAAACATCACGACAAAACATGTTGAAATCTCTAGTTCCTGTCAAACATTGTATGAAAAATTGACAAAAAATAGAGATTCCAACATGTTTTGTTGTGAATGTTTCGCCAGTGCAAACGCACAGTTATAATTAAAATTTGGCGTACTACTTACATTCTATTTTGTACAATATAGTCTGATGTAGCAAGAGAAATCCTTTTATTTATAAGTAACTAGCTTTACCCGGCCTGGCTTCGCACGGTTAGCACTAAGTACTTATCTACGGCGCATCTACCTTTCCTAATTACCTATTTCTACCTAATTACCTACCCTACCCTTCTTACCAGGGTAGGTAGGTACCTAACCTACCCTACCTACCCTACATATCTACCTGCTTACCTACCATATATACCTATTTATACCTACCAATACTATGTTAGTAGCAAATAAATAACTTTGACTTTAGTTAAATGCATGTTACTGGATAAAGTTAACTTAATATTTTTCTCTTAAAATAAATGAAATATACTCCTACACCTATATTTTAACACAACAACATTTTCTCATTAAAATTAGACAATTTCTTTACAAATCTTTGTTTTTTTATAGCGCCTCTATTGTTACCTTTACGAAAGTATTACAAAAATTCATAGTGTTAAATCTTGTACGACATGGTATGGAACCCTTCGTGTGCGAGTCCGACTCGCACTTGACAGATTTTATTTAAATTATATTGTTAATACTGCAGGTATTTCGTTTATATAAGATTAGGTTCTCCAAATTTTTATTAGTAGTAAAAATAAACTCAAAAATATTTATAAAAAGTATATTTTCAAATAAAGAAATATCAAAACACAGAATAATATAATAAATTGGCAGTTGATCTGAAAATAATTACATAAAGAACTTAATTAAAGTCAATTGGTATGACTGTTATACAAAAAACATGCTAAATAAAAATGTCTAAAAACTAAAATCTAATTCACTAAAATCTTAAATTAGCTAAAATATACAGGCCATTTTTATACACAGTGTAGATCACACGATTTTCACTAAAAATAAACTACGAAAACAAAATTGTTCTTTACTGAACAATTATTTTTTATTTAATTTTTGTTCATAAAATAATAATTAAGAAAGACTTGGTAGTGAGATAATTCTTACACACTATGAGTAATTACAATTATATTGCTTAAGATTTTATAATTATTATATCATTACAGTTATAATTATAATGTGATTACGGCAGTAAGCATGTTTTTTTTAATGAATAATCTGTGTGGAAGTTGCAAGAATATTGACTACAACAGTTTCTTTAAAAAAATCAGTAGTCTTACTACTTTTTATCGCAAATTACTTAAAATTTTAATTTTAGGATACCACAGTTTGCCCTTTGTGCTATTTAATAAAAATAATTTATAGGTAATTTTTGCATCTTCCATACAAATTCAATTTGTTCTTGGGTCAAGCATTATTACTATGGAAATTTAGAAATTTTCGCGACTACAGATTATATTCTTATAAAAAGAGCATTAAGCATACCAATTTTAATTTATGTACAGAACTCTTAAATGCGTTTTTTCTGTAATATTTTCACATCTTTTGCTGACAAACATAATACGTAGGTAAACTATATTCTGATGTCTGTAAATACTTATCTACTAGTAGTTTTTTTTTTTTACATAAATTCGCATTATAAAAATTACTAAAAATGCATTAAAAGTAGCAAATAAAAAGTTTTCTAAAATGTATGTCAGCAAAAAAATGAAAATGTGATCAGCAGATAAGAGTTTCCAAGAGATCATTAGGAAAACTTCTTTTTTTACTTTAATCGTTTCCTTAAATAAATACATATCACATTTGAACACATTCTTCCGTATATTTTGTAATCTTAAAATAAAATTATTGTAATAAAAATCATGGTGTCAATAAAAACAACTTATGAATTGTTCCCAAAACGTTTTTGTTCCCATTTGTTGTTAAAAAAAAAACCAAAAACAAATAAAAATGCAAAACTGGAGAGAAAAATAAAACAATTTAATTTTTTCTGGAAACAAAACTGTGCTTTTTAAATTCAAAGCCTCGTGTGTTACTTAACAGTATGAGTTATCAGCTAGCAGAACTAATGGAGTATTTTTATTTACAAATCTACTTGATAAAAGCTAAATATATCCATTTATGTGCTCGTCTCATTGTCTGTATAGTTGTTGCCCTAAATTTGAGCAGTAGTACATTAAAAAATATATAATTCAGATTATTTCAAAGTAATTTAATTGAATTCGTTTTCGAACATCCGACTTCGTTGGCATACCTATACCGATCGCCATTATGAAAATTTGAGTTAAAACATGAGAAAAAAAATAAAGCAGTAATATTTTTTTTAAATATCTCAGGAAGTATATCACTTACGATATTCATCACTAAATATTTTTTGTTTGCAATCACTTACTCTATCGATTGACACTTGTTTTATCACTGGCCGCCAAAACCAGTTTTTTTCCAAATGGCGGACGGTTAGGTATGCCAGGTCCCATACAAAAATGTCGGAACCCCTTTTTATACCATTTAAAGTTTATGTCCAATTTTTCTAAAATCTCTTCTAAGTGTTCAAATTCTTATCATAAAATAATTTTTCTAGCTTATCTAAGCCAAACCATGAAATACCCATCAATTTTGTAACGTTTATAATACAAATTGATTCCAAACAATCTTTGTTAATCTTTCAAAAATAATTATTTTGATTTTAACAAATTGTATCGCGATCCGACATGACAGAGCTTATCATCAATCAACCTTAACTAACTTATATACAATTAATGATAATAATTATCAAAATATACCATCTCATAAAATCTCCATTGAAATAACTTGGCACTCACCATACAATGGTCTAACCCTAAAATATTTAAAAAATAAACATTTTTATTACACAAAAAATAAAAAATGAGATCAATCGATAATAATTTTTAGGCTGCTCTCTTTGGAACAATTTATGGGAAAACGGACTTTATCATGTTTTAAATAAAATCTATTTTTCTATAACATCGCTGGTCCATTCTTCTGAATACTTCAAAATTCCTTATACATATAAGTATGTATATTATTTATAACTACAGTTATGAAATATTTATGGATATATCAACATCGAAAGCGGAATGTAAATTGACACTTCAATATAAGAATTATCTTTATAAAATACAGTTTTTTTTTGGTTTTATCCCTTTTTGAAAGTTTTTAAACGTGAACATTTTGGTTCTAAAAAATACGTATCGTACGTATTTTTTTTTTTAATTTTGTGCTAATATTTGTTAACCGGTAACTATTAAATGTTCTACGTAACCAGAAAAAACAGTGTAAGTATATTCGATGACTTTTTGTTTAGAATGATTGAGAGTATCAGGGCCTGTTGCCGAGTATTGTGACAATAGGCTAAATAAAAAAATGATTCTAAAATAGGTTTTTGATTTTAATGCTGTTTTTGTAAAAACCAGTTGATTTTATAAAAATACTTTCTCCTAATTATAAGTGATAAAATCAAATTCACCCTTTTCTATAAAAATTAAAATCCTTTCACTACCGATTTCGTTTTATAAATTTTATTAGCAGCAAGTATATATTTTGCCATGGACCAAACATTTTAATTTATAAAAACCACTACGTATTATTATAAAATATACAATATGTGTGCGTTCGACAGACGATACACAAACACACAACTTTATATTAAAGCTGTGTATGATTACGTCTAATAATTATACAAAAATTGGATTATTTTAATAATCCTCAATAAATGTACAAATTGCAAAAAGCGTAGCGCAGCGAATAACATTTCAATTTATTCATCGTACGCTTTTGAATATAGTAGAAATGTATTATTAAAATATGTGACGTGTAAATCGTGTAATACATTTTGTAGTGTCATGTCATGCAAGTAAAATCTTGACTATATTTTATTATTAAAATAAAGCAATATAATCTAAATTGAATAGGCAATCTTTCCGTAAATTTTATAAAAACATGTTTTTGCTTTTTTTTGGAAATTATAATTTTAAATAAAAATAAAAACAAAATGTTGTCACTACTCTACAATTTTAGAATTCAGAATTGCATGAATAAGTACTTAACACGTAAAACAAATAATAACGTCACATATTTCAATAAAACATTGCCTACAATAAAATCCCATCACAGCATCAGCAGTACAAATAGTTCACCGTTTATTTGAGAACAGTTTCCATCCCAGCATGAAGAGGACTGCAGTACAGATGGATCCAGAAAGCTTGTCAGGAATTATTGACGAGAATATTGATCCTTCTGGCTCTTTCTCAGCGGCTGATGGCGCGTCGGTCTGGAATAAGAGAATTTTTTATGTTTATTTTTATGAAAACATACTACAATTTTAGGTGGAATTGTTGCTCTGGACTAGACCAAGTCATTTTGTATTTTTTTGCTGTGGAAAAAAAAAATTTTAGGGCTACAAATGGGATTGCAAGATTAAGTCGATAAAAATGTCATACTTCGATGAACAATGCACCTTTCAAGTCACTGTCTTCATGGGTTTTTGTAAAGGTTTACTTTCTTGAGAGAAGCAATATAAGATGTATCCATATGACTATTCGTTGAGCTCCTTAAGTTTTGAGTTGAGCTACACGATTACCTACTGACAAATGCATAAACTGACTGGACAGTTCCACTCAAAGGAGTATGGTATTTTCGTCAAAATATAATGTCAGACACTAATCTGACCAACATTATGTCTCGATTTTAGAAGAGACTGGCTCCGCTGAGTTTGTTTCGGTCTTTCACCTCAAAGAAGTCAGATAGGGGTAAATACACTTATACCAAAAAAAATTGACAAAAATACCGTTCACATTGAATAAAACAATCGAAAATATAGTTCCATGTATCACTCTAAAATAAATTACAGAAAAAGCAATACAAACAACGCCCCTAAACAATAATAAACTTAGCGTGTTCATAAAGATCGCAAACACTGAAAGCTATAAGAAGTTCTCAGTAAAACTAAAGTGGGAGCACTTTTTATAGATATTAATAAAACAATACTGCAATAAAGTTTAGTACGTAAGGCATTTAGATTATACGACACGACTCCGGTACGACGGTTTATGCCAGACAAGCTGTTCGCCCGTGGCTTGTGCGATTTTTTGAATTTTCTATACAAACTTCAACATGGCATAATTTTACCCCTTTTGGGGGCTGTTTTTAAATGCATGTACGGCATTACCCCTAGGGAATGACACGACAGGGGTTGTATTAAAACGTGTGTTCATTTTCTTTCCCGGAGTTGAACCTCATCAACTGCCTAGCCTTTTCCCAACTATGTTGGGGTCGGCTTCCAGTCTAACCAGATGCTGCTGGATAGCAGTACTCTTTTACATTGAGCGACTGCCTATCCAAACCAAGTAACCGGGTAATACGATACTCCTTGGTAAGACTGGTTGTCAGACTTTCGGGCTTCTGACAACCCGTTACGACTGTCAAAAATCCACGAATGACTATCCGGCACCAACAGCTTAACGTGCTTTCGGCGGAGGCACGAAGGAGTCTCGGTATGTAAAGATGGTCACCCATGAGTAAGCCTAGTTGTCAGACTGCGATACGACTGCAGTATTAGAAAATTATTTATTTTATTCATTTATTAGAGCAGGAATTTATCTATTTTATTACCAAGGAATTAGATGTTTCCTATAATTAGGAAGTTTGATTATTGGTTGTAAAGCATTAGATTTGTTTATAGTTTATTAATGGTAAATCACAGGAATTCTGGTGAATTGTTCTAATAAAATGTCTGTTGTCTATATTCGTCTATAAATATAGTAATTATGGCAATAAATGTTTATGTTTTTTTTACACCCCTCACTTTTGTAATACGAAACACTGGAATTTTAAGTGTTTTACTTACAGTCGAACAAGCAATATGGACTTGCAACAACTTTTTGGCAATTTGCAACTACTTTTAAACAAGGTTCTGTGTGTAACTATGGACAACTCATTGTCTATTATTTACAATAAAAATGAATATTGGCAGTGTAGTGGAAAGATGATATTTTAAATTAATATTTAATAAATAATAAATAAAATATAGTATTTTACTTTAAACATTAGTACCAAATTTTAATAACTTGTTCGGCTGGAAATTAAAACCATCGATATAAAATAGAACTACAGTTTCTATTTAGATAATAATAACTCGTATCAAAGATACTACACCTATTGTTTTTGAATTAAATACTTATGCGGCGAGCTATGGGATGATAATAATAATATTATTGTCGCTCGAACGAGTCGAACCATATGATTTGACCAGGAGCCTGGAGATTGCCACGAGCATAAAGAAACTATGGGCCAGTTACTCAAACGAAAACTATTGTAAAATTAATGTGACTAATTGCATAAAAAAAACCAAAATTATTTTAATAAAGGTTCATCATATCAGCCGAAAGACGTCCACTGCTGGACATAGGCCTCCCCCAAGCACCGCCACTTCGACCGATTCTGTGCTTCCCGCATCCAGCGGTTAATAAAGAGGTATAATAAAGGTTATTAGGTAAAAATTACAAAAACAAACTTAAGCTAATTTCTTAGTCTAGTTTCGGACGATGCTAGTACCGAGGTGCCAAAAATTAATTCTCTAGTTGTAGCGATTGCTAAATGTGGATGCGGCATCAGCAGATTTGGAAGTAGGTGAGCATTCGGCGACACGAATTCGCAAGCATTCGGCGTCGATTGTTTCCTTTGTTCGCTAAAGGGCAAAATGGTGTATTGCGATTTTATGTGGAAATATCCGATTGATGTAATGAGCAAATACAATAGATGGCGTATATTTAGTAAACTAATCCGCTTAACTGTTCTTAAAGAGTCATAAAGAATATTGTAAGAAATCGACACGTGTTTCGAAGCGCGTTCGGCGCTTGGTATGGTAACACGTCGTTTCCGGGTTTACAACAAGTCAATCGTCATCCTGAGGTGTGTGAAAGTGGTGTGAAGTGAAACTCGTGTCGATTTCTTACAGGGTTCTTTATGACTCTTTAAGAACAGTTAAGCAGATTAGGTTACTAAATATACGTCGTCGGCGAAAATTCATGGGATTCGAGAAAACCCTATTTTCACGAATCCCATGAATTTTCTCCTAGGTTTTATGAGGTTCTTAATTGTTGTAAATGGGTCGCACTATCACGTCCTAGAAGTAATACGTCAAATTACAAGCCGATAAATTTTATATACACTCGAGAGCAATGAATCCGGGTCACTTAAAGAATCCTAAAAATCTCGGAAACTAAAAATGCTAGGTTAATGCAATAAATTGTATTAAATAGACAATGTAATACTCCTTAAATGAAGGTATTAAAACTTCTTAGTTATTGTAAAGTTATATCATAAAAAAATCAAATTTGAAAAAGGGCCACTTTCGAAGATGAAACTACGAAATTACAGCATTTGGTTTTGCTTTTGTTTGTAATCTGTCATTTATGTGGGTACATAAACCATGTTGATAGTGCTCTATATTCATTATTCAAGCTGAAATTATGTCGCTTACGCCTGAAGAATGCACCAGAATACTTACAATGCTGGAAACCGGCCGGAGTCAGCGCGATACAGCCAGGACTGTCGGTGTGTCGCTGTCAACAGTACAAAGAGTTCTCCGACGTTACGAAGAAACTGGTTCTAACCTACGCAGACCAGGAACGGGCAGAACCAGGTGTACCACAGCACGAGAAGACCGATACTTGGTGAACACCATGCTTCGAAATCGCTTTCTCACAGGAACTGAACTCACAAATCAGTTTCGACGCCTCGGAGGAAGTAACCCAAGTGCATGGACAGTAAGACGTCGGCTTGCTGAATCTAACTTAAAACCCCTTAGACCTGCAAACGGCCCTAAACTGGAGCGTGGGCATCGTATTTCAAGACTAAGATATGCCCAGAGCCACGTAAATTGGAGTATTGAAGATTGGTCAAAAGTTATGTTCTCCGACGAATCAAAATTTATGCTCTACAAGCACGATGGAAGACACAGAGTGTATCGAAGACCAGGGGAAAGATTCAAGCAAGCATGCATCGAAGAAAAAGTAGCCTACGGTGGTGGGTCTGTACTTGTGTGGGCCGGAATTTCTTCTGAAAGTCGCACAGAGCTGGTGATCATAGAAAACGGCTCTTTAACTAGCGTAAGATATGTGGAAGAAATCCTCAATGATCACGTTGGTCCATTTATGGTCAATTTAGGTGAGGATGCTATATTTATGCATGACAATGCCCGACCTCATACAGGTAGGATTGTGAATGACTACCTTCAAGAGATGAACATTACTCGTATGGAGTGGCCAGCGCGCAGCCCGGTTATCAACCCGATCGAGCATGCTTGGGACGAGCTAGGCAGATGCGTAAAACAACGAAACCCTCCCCCAATCACGCTTCGTGAGCTCAAAATTGCTCTCACAGAGGAATGGGAGAATATTCCCCAAAATCGTATAAGGAACTTGGTGTACAGCATGCCAAACCGCGTAAACGCAGTAATGGAAGCACGAGGAGGCAATACGAAGTATTAAAATTCAAGAAAATCGTAATAAAGTTCAAAAATTTCATGTTTCCTATTTTTGTTTTAAGGAGAGATCAGCAGTTTTTTTCTTTATGTAATTTTGTGTTAATAAAATGTATGGTGACTCATATTTTTTTTACTTTCATTTAAGGAGTATTACATTGTCTATTAAATACAATTTATTGCATTAACCTATCATTTTTAGTTTCCGAGATTTTTAACATTCTTTAAGTGACCCGTATTCATTGCTCTCGAGTGTACATCGATTCGTAAATCGCGTATTATAAACGACTGTAAGGTAATTCAAGTGAGTGATACACTCGGCTATTTTATTGTTAGGATAATTTGAATGGCATTTTTATTAGAGGGTAGAAGCGATGCACGTTATGGCAGTATTAAACCGTGTGCCGTGTTCCGATCTGTTTGGCGATATTGCACGAAGGCTTTTATCTATTCGTTATGCCATTTTATCGATTAGAATTTGTGCAAGTTTTCGCAGCAGATTTTTATTATATTTTCTGCCTGTAAATAATGCTGCATTTTGTGTAACGTTTACTGTATTGTCTAAACTTTAAATCCTTTACAATATCAATCTGTCTAACTTATGTTGTGGTCAGTTTCCAGTCGAACCGGATGCAGCTGAATGAAGTATTTTACATTTTACTTCCCATCCTACCACAACCCAGTTACTGGGTAATACCCCTTTGGTAAGGCTAAGCGTATCTGAGATGCAGGTGACGCAGGTCC
Source organism: Conistra vaccinii (assembly GCA_948150665.1). NCBI lineage: Eukaryota > Metazoa > Arthropoda > Insecta > Lepidoptera > Noctuidae > Conistra > Conistra vaccinii. The sequence continues at coordinate 16,498,750 of OX411338.1, read as the reverse complement.
ACGCAGTGCAGGGCAGAGCAGATTTTGTAATGCATGAACGTCCTGAGAGCTGCGTACGCTGCGGCGCAGGCACGTGCAACGCAGACATGTGTTTGTACTGCTCTGCGTCTCGTTGTAGAGCTGGCACAGATTTCTGCGTGACGCATGCAGGTCGTCACTTGTTTTTTTACCGCTGATTCATAATTTCGTTTCAATGACAGCTAGCTAGGATGCGACTGTCTCTGTGTAGCTGCGTCGCAGTATGCGCTCGCGGCCTATGTCTGCCTCGCCTGCCCTACCCTGCAAAATCTGTACTGCGCTGTGCTGCATCACCTACATCTCAGCATACGCTTAGCCTTAGTCTCTGGTTGTCAGACTTTTGGGCTTTTGAATACCCGTAATAACAGCCAAAGATTACGAATGACAGTCGGGACCAAGGGCTCAACGTGCCTTCCGAGGAACAGAGGGATCTCGATATGTTATGGATGGTGACCCATCCACAAACTGACCGTGGCAAGCGTAGTTTAACCTTCGATCGACTCTCGTAGCTGCTATCTTTACAATATTGAGGTTTTTTTAAATTAAAGTTATAAAAGACTAGTTGCGCATGCGGTTTCAGTCTCGACCCCGCGGGAATATCGGGATAAAAAGTATTCTATATCATATTCCAGGTCAGGGTCTACTCGCGCGCCAATTTGAAATGCAAAAATTATAAAGTCATTTATTCAAACTAGGCTGAGAATCAGCACTTTTCGAACGTCCAAATTACATAAGACAGTCCCCCAAAAACGCCCGCCCTTCACCGCTTCCTAGTGTTTTAGCTGGGAAGAAGAAGTGGCGCAACAAACTCCCCAGCAGCACTGCTGTCTGTTCAGTTAGAAAAAACTAGATTTTAAACAATAGCATTTAGGGGTATGAGGAACAGGGTGTAAAGTTCACTCATCCCCCATAGAAAAGGGAGGATCCTCCAACCAGACGGGTTGTTATGTCTGGCGGGCAACTGCCCATATGTTGATTTCGGATAGTCTTATCTATGTTATTCGCTCAGTAAACTCTAACTGCGAGATGTAGGAATTGTGTGACGTCATGTCTTTTTGTTTCGTAGTTTTTGTATGTGGCGGTCTAACCGCTACATCACTCCCCTCCGGAGACCGGAGGTCGATAGTGGGCTGAGTCTTGGATCTTGCGATGCTTCACAGTGCCAGCTGTGGTTCCAGTGAGTCGGAACCGGGTGCCGCTCAGTTCACAGTGGGTCGGAACTGTCTGCAGTGATTGCGGCGATGGTGATTGTGGTTCCAGTGAGTCGGAACCGGGTGCCGCACAGTTCACGGTGGGTCGGAACTGTTTGCGGTGATTGCGGCGATTGTGGTGATTGCGGTGATTGAGGTGATTGCGGTGATTCCCCAGTGAGTCGGGGTGATGTGGCTGAGGGTGATGACCAGGAATGCGCGTTCGCTGCATGCTGGTGGTCAGGATACCCGTTGAAGCCGTGGGTGCTGGCTGGCTGTGTGACTCGCCTCACGAAAGCTTGCGGGAGTGATGATGATGACGTCACGCTGAAGTAGTTGCACGAAGGCTGCGTTGACGTTCATCACGTCGGGGTCACCAATTTAGGAGAATGAGGAACAGGGTGTAAAGTTCACTCATCCCCCATAGAAAAGGGAGGATCCTCCAACCAGACGGGTTGTTATGTCTGGCGGGCAACTGCCCATATGTTGATTTCGGATAGTCTTATCTATGTTATTCGCTCAGTAAACTCTAACTGCGAGATGTAGGAATTGTGTGACGTCATGTCTTTTTGTTTCGTAGTTTTTGTATGTGGCGGTCTAACCGCTACAAGCATGGAAAAGTTTCCAAATCCGTTCAGCCGTGAAAGAAACGAATAAACTCACTTTCGCATTTATAATTCGAAGTGTATAGAGTGCCGCGAGTTTCTTGTGGCACTCTAGTGTCACTGCCTCGGCCCGGCTAGGGTGCCGTGAGCGTTGCATTGTCACTGTCACTTGTTATTTAGGTTAGGTTACGTTAGAACTGTGACCACACAACGCACGAGCCGAGCGAGCGTAGCGAGCGGTGCCGCGGTAGCGGCCGGCGAAGTGCCAGGATCCGTTTAGGCACAAGAGAATGTAATGTTTTGGGAATGTGGTGTTTTACAGCGATCTAACCTCGACAATCAAACAAAATACCAAGTGACGTGACTTAGTGACAGTGACAATGACAATCCAATGCTTGCGGCACTTGAGCCGGGCCGAGGCGGTGTTACTAGGGTGCCTGTAGTGGCACTTTATCCGATAGGGATAGAGTGCCAATGGTGGCATTCTATACACTGCCTTTATAATTTTAGTTAGGATTAAAAGGTCTCTAAACCAAGTCTTCAAACAAAAGATTGGACGCTTTATTTCTCCCTAATTTAAGGAGATTACCAACCACAGGTAAAGGACGCCCTACTGCATACAAAATTAGAGAAAATAAAATCCTCTTACAATACATTTCATACGAAACGTTAGCGAAAATCTGTATAATTTTATTATACCTAATTTTGCTTTGCCAAATTGAATACGGGACCAACAAATTGCTTTCATTATTACGAGACTGCGAAAAAGAGAGGCAAGTATAAATCCTTAAAGAAAGAAAGGGACGGGTATACAGCCACCTGATAATCTAGCGACAAAGCATCAATCGCAAGGAATCATTTGAATTTGCATACATTTTAAGAAGTAAATAAAAAAATAAATTGGAATAGCGGGAAATGGTGGCTTGCACCCTTGTTATTTGTTACGCAATCAAGTTTGATACTTATCTTTTAACAAACAAGGCTCAATATCAAATGAATAAATAACTGTACTACAATCAGATCGAATAAAAAACAAATTGAAACTTATTTATTAGATCTTAGATTGAAATTCCGATAGCAGATTTTAGATTTGTTGTTCAAAGGTAAAAAAGCGGACAAGTGCGAGTTGTTTTCGCACGCGAAGAGTTCCGTATCACAGGCTTCACAGCACAATATTTAACACTAGGTACACTACATAATATCTTTCTTTAACATGTTTCTTGTATGACCCCCTTGAATTTTCAACTTTATTTTTATTATTAATGTTGTTATTTGTAGGCATTAGTATAGGTATAATATTCTCTCTGCTAAGGCAGACTCTCACTAATCATTTTAACGCAACGGGGACAACTGGAAGTAATTTTAATTATTTTTATTTAATTAGTCCCCTTTAACGGGGACGTGGTGTACGGTGACAACTGGAAAACACGGTTTTAGCGGCCATAGTCTCTTAGCGGCCATAGTCTCTTAGCGGCCATAGCCTCTTAGCGGCCATAGTTTCTTAGCGGCCATAGTCTCTTAGCGGCTATAGTCTCTTAGCGGCCATAGTCACTTAGCGGCCACACACTCTGTGAAAAATTCAAGTGTCTACTTAAAATACAGCCTGTGCTAGACAGACGGACTGTGGAGCTTTAGTAATAGGGACCCGTTGCCACCAATTGGGTACGGAACCCTAAAAAAGGTATTATTTGTGAAACTATTTCGTATGTTTGTAATACAAATATTGTTGTAGGATACGTGGAAGGGTTTTTAATGGTATTGGTAATATTGAGTAAACATTTGTCAATATCCTGTAGTTTTTGTTTGATGTTTTATTTATCAAAGCTTTTGCTACTTATTCTTGTGGTATTCCAATATTTTATCTTTATTTTTCTTTTTAATATCACTAAAGATTATTATCATTATTAATTACGAAATATCTTTCTTCCCCACGACACAGGGAATCCTAGTGTGGGGTCCAGGGAATTTGTAAAAATCTAGTACCTAAGGCTCCTATGTGATCTGATACTCGTTTTTTTTTTATATTGTACTGTGTTTTTCTAAACTGAATAAAGCTTTTTTACTTTTTACTTTTACTTTCTCTCCTTCTCTATTTTTTTTTTCTTTGTCGTTTTTAATTTTAGAAGTGAAAACTTCTTTATCACTTTTTGGGTGAACAAAAATCATGAAACTCACGTCATCGTCACCGAACGCTTTCTATGAGCTATATGTATAGGTACTGTGTTTAAATGTGTACTTTTTGGGTGAACAAAAAGCGTGAAACTCGCGTCAGCGGCACCGCTTTGTTTTCACTTATATCGGCAGTCCGCAAAGACTGCCCCCACATGTGTTTTTTTTAAGCTTTTAGCGTAGCTGGTGGCGCTTTGTAGTTTCTGCGTACCCCCATGGGACTTCGTCGTAAGTTTATGTGTGTAAAAACTTAGATCTAGATTGAATTAAAGCTAAATGTAAACTTTTTTTTATTTTAAATCCATGATGTCTTTAAAAATCCAAAAACCAATCTGTTTCTTAATAAACCGAAATTCAATATAATCTATCTAAACACAAATAACAATCTTATTACAACCTCTGACTCGCGAAGCGTAATAATAAAGTAGAAAAAAGTCCTTTGAAGATGAACAATACAATGGTTCAACATCTCACGACAAATCGGTTCAAAGGGATTCGAGCATATAATTTTCACTCGATACCGATCTTGCTACTTGAAAAATCCTTTCTTATATCAAGGTAAATTCAACTTTATCTCTAAATGACAAAGTCGAAATTCAAAATAGAAACTTCAATCAGGATATCGATACAGCTACTGGAATTACGCTTCCCTAAAACAAACGATTTTCAACTTTAGATCTAAAATCAGAAAATTGAATTCAGAATGTTCACTTTTCAGTAATCCATCAGGTTATTTACAATGTCGCATAAGAAAAGATTCTGTGAAAGGAGTTTGGAAATGAATTTTATTTAATTTTTCTTTTTTTTTGTTTAGCGAAAGGATGTTCATTGATGTTTGTAAATTGGAAAGGGAAGGTATGTCTGTTTGATTTGAGTTATTATTAATATTGATGAATGGATTTGAAATACATTATTATTTTCAACAATATGTGTCACATTGGTGTGGTCATAATATAATATAGGGTGTCAGGTGTGGTATGCAGACCATCAAACTGAACAACTTTCTCTAAGGGACTAAAATCGTCATCGCGATAAAATTATCAACTGTCCCATTGAAGACTTCAATACCTACTCGATCCAAATGTATGGAACGGCTGACTATTATCGCCAGATAAAAGAAAAATATAAGCAGAGTCCGCGCCACCACTGAAGTCCCTTTGATGTAGCGCTAGTGTCTATGCCATTGCATCACATTGCATTAAAAAAATGTAGTTCCTTATTTTTCCGCGGGCCTTCTTTCGTGGCGCGACCTTTACTAATGTATTTTATAATCTGCATGAGATTTTTGAGTAAAATAATGATTGTATGTAATTTTTTTGAAATTTATTTGCCTTTTATATTACGGCAAATCAGACATGGGTAGACCATTTTTTTTACGTTTGCGTTTAAAATATGAACTGATGTACACAGTTATGCAATAAATATATCTTTATGTTTATCTAAAAATAATGCATTAGATAAAGCCAAAGACCCAATGTGCCACTTGTCCATATTTTCTTTATTTCATAGAGTAACGCAATAAAGTGACAATGTAGGAAAACTGAGATAGTCCTGATATAACTTTTCAAATAAAATTTTCATATCGATAAAAGGGATCAGTGTTATTATATTGTTTTACAGTGCGACGGTTAAAGTTATGACTTTTAAAGTTGGCCGTTTCCACCGTTGTATATTTGCCGATATTCTGCTTATTAACAACCGTACAATCGCAACAAAAACGTGAAACCGCTAACAAAATAAACATTGTTATAAAATATAAATTTTATCTGCCAAATAATTTGTATTGATTTTTTTCATTCAATTTGAAGTAAAATAATATTTTCTTGTAACGAATAAGAATACAAATCGTTAAAAATAACGAAAACTAAGAAAACTAGAACATTTTCGGTCGCTCGCAAAAAAAAAGACTGCTAAAAGGTTCAAACTTAAAAAGTTTTCACCAATGGTGTTTTGTGGTTTTAACTTGATATTCTGAAGATTGAATAGCTTGATACTAGAAGAAGTAAAATACTTTATTTTTGTTAGCCTACACTGTCGCACTGCTGAGCAAAGGCTTCCCCAAACCGTTCCAGGCATTCTTTTCCAGAGCCACCTCGATCAAACCCTTGCGGTACGCGTTTAGGTCGTATCGCCACCTCTACTCAATCAATCTACGATCTGCCTAGCCTTTTCCCGGGGTCAGCTTCCAGTCTAACCAGACGCAGCTACATTTCTACATTACATTTCTATTAAAAATACTATAATTATTGTGTTTATTTAAGCAATAATTAATAAATGAGAGCAATGGTGACTCAGTGATAACGGCCCCGACTTATAAGTTTCAGGTCATGTGTTCGAACCCAGGAAAGCGGTTTACTTTGTGTAATTTATTTCATCACCACTGCTCTCAAAATGGTGAAGGAAAACCGGCGTGTCCTAGAACAAAAATTCAATGAGATGTGACATCTACCAACCCGCACTTGACCCGCGTGGTGGATTACAGCCCACCCCACAGAGAGTAGGTCTGTGTCCCAGCAGTGGCAACGTTATAGACATATTATATAATTATGTATATACAATTATTATAGTATTGCACGACTCATAATGCGAAGCATTAGAGTGTGCTCTACGACCGAAATTTTTTTTTTGCCCCATTTCTGCAACTGTTTTTATTGTTACACTCCTGCTAGTACACAGAACCTACTTAATTTATATACCATTGTATAGATGATTAAATGGAGATTAATATTGTACTTTTTAACAATTGATTTAATGCAGCAGAAATGGAAAAGCATTAAAATAGTTGAAAAAAAAATCCTGTCCGTCAATTTATGAACCCTGAAAACATTGTAGCTTGCGATAAAATCAATTAATGGATTCAAATTTTTTTTATACATTTGTTTCAGCCATAGAAGGAACCCTATTAAAAATGGCTCTTTTATTCAAAGTAGTTTAATTATAATTAATAAAATACTAACTAAAATATAATATCTGTAACTAAATATTTCCAACCTTGATTTGACGTCGTTGCCTAGCAACCCGCAACGTAAATATCGAAATAAATAATCTTTGACATTACGTAAGGATTGCGAGGTTAGCAATTTTACCCATATTGATGCGTAAAACAGCAGTTAAAACATACTTCATGAAAAGTGATAAATTGTTCATTTTTGTTAGAAACTATGTATTGAATTTCTTTTTCGTTTATGAATGAGTGATATGAGGCGTACACTTTTGGATTTTCCAAACTTATTTTACTTCTTCCTTGTATATCTTTTAAATCGCCTCTTTACCTTAAACAATGTTGCACAAAAGCATGTAATAAAGTAACAATGTGGCTTCAATCGCACACTGCTTTCGAATCGCTACTAAAGTGTAATGCCAATCGTCTACTACCTCATTTTACCAACGTCATTGAAAATTTTATTGCACTGCTGTGGAGATTTAATACGATTGATAGATTTAGCTGATACTGACGCAATTTTAGAAGTGTTTTAACCATTTTCTTTATGTTATTTTCTTACACGAAACGTCACCGCACCCGCCTCGGTGACTAAAATATTGTATGGAAATCAGTTGTCATGGTATGGGCATGTGATGCGGAGGAATGAGGAAAATGTCGTGAGGAAAGTTTTGAGTATGAATGTCGATGGTTACAAGAGTAGGGGAAGACCAAAGAAACGATGGATGGACTGTGTGAAAGATCATTATGTCTAGAAAGGAGGTGACTACAGAGATGACGGTTAATAGAGAAATATAAAAGAAACAGAGGTGGTGCGCCGACCACAAATAAATTAGGATAAAGGTACTCTAGATCTTTATCCTATTTTTTTAGACTCTAGAAGAAGATGATGATAACACGATATATTAATGCACATTTGGTATAAAACCTAGAAAAATGGAATATCTTTCACATGCAGAAGATTTTAGGTTAATGAGCTTTAGCAATATTATCATTCATCCTATAAGTCAAGTCTGAATGAAGTCGGTTAATAACGTTTGTTTCGATTATTTCAAAATTTTACCGATTTTGCACTGAATTTTATCACTTGGTCTTCATAATTATGCCTTATAAAGGACAGCCGAGGTGGTCAAGTTCAGGACACACAAAAAAAAAAAAACATGTCAGGCACAAACATTTTTAAGACTTCTTAACTTTTAACCACCACAAGCTAAAAGATCTTTCTCAAAGCAAAGCGCTCTTAAATGTCACATATATTTCTCCATTTCGCTAATAACTAACGTAAAAGATCGTCCAAAAAATGCCATTTGCAATCAAGTAAGAGCGTCGTTAAAAACCGCGTGCGCAACATGTAATAATCTCAAACGTATACGTCAGTTGACATTTACGACGACAGATATAAATTAGAGTCGAACATAAAAATACATATCGAACCGTATCGAAGCGTGGCGCGTCACTATTAAAAGTGATGTGATGCTTTTGAGGTTCTGCATAGACATTTTTTGGTAAAAATATGGTTTAATTTTCAGTTTTGTTACAGATTTTTTCTGACATTGTTTCAGGCTGCTTTGAGCATAAGTAGATTTTCCTGTAGTCAAGATATTTTAGATTTTTTTTATGAACGTCATTCATCCTTATTATTTTAGATATATGTATATTTTTAACAAAGAGAAAAGATAAAACGAAGAACTCTACGTTTTTTCTAATTTTTTCCTTTTTTGCACTTTCTTGAAATTATATTTTACACAAAAACAATTTACTATTTATTAACTTCACGTTACCTAAATTACTTTTTTGATTTGTTTACTTTTTTGTATTTTTATTGCAGAACCACAAAACCAAAAAGTACTGTCGCGCACATAAATGCGATACAATAAAAAAATAGCATCATTCTTTTTGTCAGTTATGTTTTTTTACTCGCATTATTTACGGTCAGTCGTAAGCATCCCGGCTAATCGCTGCCTCGTCATATCGAATCTTGTAATAAAGCTTACTTAATACTTACAATAAATATTGATTGTATTTTTGCAGTTAAAAACATGAAATCTAAGGCTCTGTGGGTCTTCTGAGATTGACTTCGATATTTTTATACTGGTTAATTGATTGTCGGAAAAAAAATAAGAAACATAACCTGCTATTGGTGCTCTATTGATAAAAACACAGTTAATAAAAAGGTTAACAGAACAAAAAACGCAGAAGAAAAATTGTTTGACATAATCTAAAAATAACAAAGAAAATTGAGCCCCTCGAAAATAGACGCGTTATACTACACACATAACCTGCAAATGCAATGCACACAACCGAAATGGTCAAAACAGACCCACAGCCACCCCAAAACGTAAAACACAAGTACCTATAAAACTTAAATCTCATCCACTATAAACTATCGGGGAGTCTCGTAAACTGTTTATAGATTGGAATATATTATCTGTTATGCTTTTATTTTATTCATGTCACTTGCATCGGTATTGTTATAAAATTAATGTCTGTAAAAAAATTAAATTTTTCGTACGTTTTTGTTAAGTGGAAAAATATACAAATGATTGGTAATACCGATAATCATTTGAAGAGGAGGTATGGATAAATAGAGTCAATTTTTTTTTTCTTTGGTTACATACCAATAATGTTTTTTTTTATTGCGTTATGGTAAGATACCGTTTATACTTTTATTCACTTCTACAGATTTTTTTTTAATGTAATATCGTCACTGGAAAGGCAAAATATACTTAACCGCCAATTTGGGCAATTGGCGGTTAAGTATTTTTACCTTTCCAGTGACGATATTATAAATTATTTATCGTAAAAAAAGAAACAACAGCAAGATTTGAATACTATTGATTATTTTTGAGTAAGTTTTCATAGTAAATTATTTAAGTGTAAACTCCAGTCATGAAGACATTTCCAGATGACAGCCCACATGGCATAACAATACTGTCATAAACTGACATTAAAATAATAATCATTATTATATAAAATATAAAATCAGTCATAAACCAAAATCCTTCATCTGTAACTGTAATAAAAAAACGTAACGCACGATTAGCATTAAACACCAAATAATACTTTATCACTAATTTCAGACGTACATTAAATTATTTACACCCTGTATGACATAAAAAGACGTCCCGATTTGCGCACGCGTCGACTATAAACGTCATAAAAAACTGGTAATCTTATCATCACAAAACAGTTTTATTACAGAAGATCCATACGATATGTATTTTTTCCTGTATACCTACAAAATGTAAAGCTTTTATTTTCTTATTTAAGGTTCTAGATTGGCTCTTAGAAACTATTATGAAGAGGAAATTCTCGAATACTGAGTTATCCCACTATCATTCAGCCTTTAGTGATGGAAAATTATTATGAACCAAGTTCCACAAATAAGATTTAGATGAGGCAGATAGTAAACAAAATGTAATGTAACTTTTGAAAAAGGAACCGAACACGAATTTTCTTTTACCAAGTTAAGAATGTAGAGCGCTAATTCATTATTAAATTAAACTAACAAAAATACATTTCAAAAACGGATTTTTAGTTTTCAGAAACAATATTGCACAAATAGTTTACTAAAGTGCCCCCCTGTCAAAGTCATTCAAGCGTCAAAAGATCCTTCTACAGTGCGTTCATTATAACTTGTCCCGTGACGCGATTAGATTGCACTGAATTTTGCAGTCTTAGTTTCAATAATACTGGAGTTCAAAATGGCGACTGACAGAACTGTACTACTAACACATGACTGCAAAATTCAGTGCTATAAATCCAGTCATGGGTCAAGTTATAATGAATGCACTATAGCAGTGTGTGTGATATTTGACATGCGCTGGTCTGAAACTTCTATTATACCTCCATATTAAGTACCACCAATGACTTTATGACGTCATCATCCTCATTCTTTTTTTAAATCGTTAAAGCGTGTTTATTGACAGTTAAAATTGTATAATGAGTTCGAATCCAAAAGAGGTATTAACATTTCTTATTTGACGTTAATTTTTATTGTTTGACAGTGATGTTTTCAATTGGATACGGTGATAAAATTAAGTGTTTATGTAATGAGGATTATTAAAATGGCTTAATACTCAAATATGCGTGGAGGTATGTATTTATCTATGGTTTTAACGGTATGAGATACCACGTGGATAGATTTGGTGACTAGATTAGTGATGGGACTACCCTATAAATTGGTCAAACAAGGTTTGTTGTCGATATTGTTGTGAGCCAACTGAATAATTATTGAACTTGTTATATAGCTTGCAATATACTTTGTCAGTGTGTTATAAGTTATAACTTATAACTTACAATAGTGTAGTGCATATAATGTATAATAAAATTTCTTTATGTAGTTTGTAGTTATCTTTGTGTGCTACTGAGCATTGCAGTTATTAGTAATAATGAAATAATAATGCTAGGTAAACTTAAACCGCTTTTGCCTACATTATTAATTATTTAAAATATGTAAAATTTTCTTTACTGCACATAAAATTAAAACCCGGTACTGATAATCACAAAAGTGTTCAAAATTGTTTTCCATATTTAAAACTTAGAAATTCAAACCATAGAAATATCTGTTTTTTTTCTCAATGGAAAATTATGGCCCAAGAATTCAAGTCTGTTATTGTTCTACATAACAATATAATTTTTATCATAATATTTTTTTTTTAAAGCTCATTACTTTTCTAATAAAAAAAAGATAACATTAAAATACTTTTTACAACCGACCTTTTTAAAATTCGAATTCTAAAACAAAATGGAGGGTGGAACAATATAACGAATTATATGATTACCCGACCGATAAGGGGGGGTTCGGTATTTCTTAAGAGTTTAATTTTTATAACAAATCTTTTATACCCCGGTTTATGTTAACAGTAAAGTTTCTATGGCGAATGTTAAAGGTACAATAAAATAGGTTACATTCGTAAGGAAATAATAATAAATAAAGTGCTTAAGCAGGATCAGTAGAAATATAGGGCTGGATTTAATTTGTTTCGATCGTTATTTTTCTAAATGGATACGTTTTAATGTTGGCAAAGGGATATTTGAGCGCTCTCTCTGTAATTGAAGTGGTGCTATTGCTGAGCATGAAGTCCTGAAATCGTGATATTGGATTTTCCATCTGGAAGTTCTTAATAGGAGCCTGGAGTCTGGAATGGTGCCCGGTTGGTGGCAATAGGCTCGCCCCCTGCTACATGCGACTTCAACATAACAGGTGAAATATGGGTGTGCTTATTATAGGAGCACCTCTGCCTAACCTCTCTTCGAAAAGGGATTGGGCCGTAATCTACCACGTAAATGTATTGGTTCTAGGACATGCCGGTTTCCTCACGATGTTTTCCTTCACCGTTTTGAGAGCAGTGGTGATGAAATTATTAACACCTGCCTGGGTTCAAACCCACAACCTACAACTCTAAACTCGGGGCCGTTACCACTGGGCCACCATTGCTGGGGTAAAAAAAAACCATCTGTTGGTAAAAATAACGTAATTGCGTAACAATAATAAAATGACAAATTGATCGAATCGCAATGGGTTTCATTTTGACAGTTCACTCACGTTCATTGCGTTATTTACGCTGTTGCGTAGACGAATTCTTCAAACCTATGAAACAATGTATTAGCTTGGACCTCTGCTGAAGTGACAAAGACCAAGTTTGAGCACCATATGAGAGAATGAAGAACTTCAAGCTCACTGCACATAAAAGTTTTCATGATAAGATTTTTACAGAAGAGATCGGCTGTAGCCAACTTGGCAATGTTTTTATTTATTTCTTCACAAACTAAATCACACACACGATTTTATTTATTTCCATGAAACGATTTTTATATACTCAGATATATTTTATACTACACACGTGCCTTCGTCGTCTAAATCCATCGTTTTATTTTAACTACTGATATGAAATTCGCATTTTCCATCTCCTGTTATAAAAAAACTGAGTCTTAAACTTAATATCGTTTTTATTACTCAGATTACAATAATGCTCCTATGGGGTTGGATTCGTTTTTATTTTGTTGTGCAAGGTGGGAGGATTTATATTGGTAAAACTTTACTTCAATTTCATCATCATCGTCATAATATCAGCCGAAAGACGTCCACTGCTGGACATAGGCCTCCCCCAAGCACCGCCACTTCGACCGATTCTGTGCTTCCCGCATCCAGCGAACTCCTGCGGCCTTTACTAAGTCATCGGTCCATCTTGTGGGAGGTCGTCCGACGCTACGTCTTCCGGTACGTGGTCGCCACTCCAGAACCTTTCGGCCCCATCGGCCATCTGTCGGCGAGCAATATGTCCTGCCCATTGCCACTTAAGTTTGGCAATTCTTCGGGCTATATCGGTTACCTTGGTTCTCCTGCGGATCTCTTCATTTCTGATTCGATCACGTAGGGAAACTCCAAGCATAGCCCTCTCCATTGCTCTTTGGGTGACTTCAATTTAAAGTGGGGTATTATTTAATTTTGCTGTCTCGTTGGTCTAGAGTGGTCGCAAGCGGCATGAGGTCCTGGGTTTGTATAGAAGTCATAGCAAATCCCAAAGAATTGACCAATGAATCTAACCGCCTCTGTGGTCTAGTGGTTTAAGCCACCTGTGTCAGACCCAGAGGTTCCGGGTACGATTCCCAGTGAGAGCAAAATTTTCTGCTCGGTTTGGTTGGTGGTAGGGCTTGTTCTAAGTCCGCCTGGCTAGCTAACACCATCTTATCTAAGTCTGTCGCCATAACAACAATGTTAACAGCATTTGTTGTGTTTCGGCAGTAAGAAATAAGATAGCCAGTTCCTCTGTGGTTGAGGATTTCGGGTGCAGGTCGCTTCCAGTTTCAGCCTGATCATCACTTATCATCAGGTGAGATGCAGGCCAAGAGCTTCCCAGAAGAGGGTAAAGAAAAAATAAAAATCTAAAATAAATAGGTGATTAATGATAAAATGAACATTCAGACTCCTATCATTTAGATAATAAAATTATTCTCTACAACCTTGCAAGGTATAAACCAAAAAGCCTAACAAGGCTGTTAGGAATAAATTAGGAAATAAAAAAAAACGGAGGATATAGATAACTTCAATAACTTTCAATCTGCACTGAAGAATTCAAAACCCTACACATTATTTCGCTCTAACACCAACAATACAGTATAATGCCAAGTATAACGTGTTGATATGACAAATGGTGCCGTATGCAATTTATTGTTCGTAATAACTCGGCGCCTAACGCATTTGTTATCAAAATATTTTACACAGTCGGCGCCTTTAAATATTTTTATTGAGGAGGTGTGGCGTATGGGGACTCCTTGAGGGTGATACGTAATGTTATGGTAAATGGAATGTGTGTTATTAAAACAGGTGCATTAAGGATGCACATCTTATGCTATACATACAGTGTATAAAGATAAAAAAAGTTCTTGACACACCATTTTTGAAGTGAAGACTTCAACGTGCTTAAAGCACGTTGAGCAATTTTTGGGTGAACAAAAATTATTGAACTCGCGTCATCGTCACCGAAGGCGCGTTGAGCACTGTTTTGTTGACAGCGCACTCTGTTTTATTTTTTTGGAACTTTTTTTATGGTGCTACAGCTTTCGTTCTTTTAGTGACAGCAAGCCACATAAATTCCTGACATTTTCGTTAGATGGCGTTACTTAGTTCTCGTTTCTATCGGCAGTCCCCAAATACGGCCCGACATTTTTTTTCGCCGAACATACCACACTGAAAGCTTTTTCTGTGAGAAAATAATTTAAAGATCATGTTCCGGAATATTAATATTAATGATGTGGTTAGACTCTTATTTAAAATCTACGTCATCAACATCAGCCTAAAGCAGTCTACTGCTGGACTTTGGCCTCTCCAATTGCTCGCCATTCAGCTCAATTCTCTGGAACTCTACTTCCAGCTGCTCAGCTACCAGCTACCCTGCGAAGACCCTCGCTCCAACTGCCTGAGCGCGTCCTACCTTACGTTGGCCGATTCGTGGTCTCCACTCAAGAACACGTCTACCCAACGGTCATCAGTTCTACGGCTAATATGGCCAGCCCATTGCCACTTCAGCTTGCTTATTCTGTGAGCTATGTCGACAAATCTACGTTGCCAGCCCTAAGTTTAATATTGTGTGAAAGAAAGAAAGAAAGAAAGGAAAATAGGTTTATTCATCACAGAAACACGTGCATACAAAAAGACATGAGTAGCAAAATAGAGAACAGAAATAGTCGGCAGCTGCACGTCATGACTGTGATAAGAAGGCTTCCACTCAGCATAATGCTGTGCTATGGGGGACCCACAACACAGCGCTGATTTTCAGTGGTCATCCGAAAAAGACGTACGGAAATCAAGTCAGGTTCAGTCATTTGTGAATATCTAATAATTTGGTAACAAAATAAAATAAACAGTACTTAGAACATAATACAACTATACAACTAATTAAGTATAATTAGGAATTAATATGGATGGTGTGGATATTGTAATGAAATGAGAAGATAATGGATTCAGAAGTTTTCACGCGAAATTGGGTTTCGGGAAATCTTTTAGTGTAGTTTCCAGAATGACCATACTGTAGAGTAAACAAGCCATATGGACTTCTTTGCTAGTAGGACGAATGCTTATCTTTTACATATGATTAAAAAGACCAAAAGAGCAATACACAATACTCCTTATAAATCGTCTCAATTCAAAGGTAAGAAAGAATTGAACAGCAATATTTTCCTTATAATAATTAAACTGTATTATGAAATTCATATGATTTCCACCCTCCTTACTTATCTGATGGAAAACGTAATAAAAACATGGTGTACCGGGGGAAATCTCTATGACTGTCTTTTTTATCTTTTTATTCTTTCCCGACTCCGAATTATGATGTCTCATCCTGTGGAGTTTTTGCGATTTTTTTTTCTGACGTTTTTAAGACTTTTTTTTCCGTTCTTTAAAGTTTGAATTAAGGAGATGCGGTTTTGTTTTTTTGTTTTGATTTTGTTTTTCTGATTTTGTGGTGACTGATGAAGAGTGAACGAGTGCTGTGTAGTCAAGGTGTCGTCCATTTCTTTTATTTTTATTTTGAATGAAATAATTGTTGGTATATTCAGTTTTGAGATAAAAATTCCATAATTTTTCTTAGAGGTACATAATAGTAATGGTTTAAGTTATGTATAATATCATTTTTCTTATCATACGAAGAGTTTATATTTTTATTTAACATACAGAATAAGCTTACAGTGAGCACCAAATCGCTTATAATTATGCTTCTTCTTCTTCTTTTTCGTGTGGTTAGTGACTAACCTGGTGTCAGAGATTTTATGCCGCCCAAGAAACGGTTCATCGGATTCAATCCGAAAAATCAGAGGTGAGTGACTTGGGTTCGAACTCGAGACCTATGGTTGGGCATTCCGACGGACACCACTAAGCTATTACTGCTGCTAAATGAAAGCTGCTAATTATGCCAAATGAAAGAGAAAGAAAAAGAGACAAATTATTAAACAAAAGTTTTTAACTTAAAGGCATAATTATAGGTACTATGTATCTTTAATATCAGTGTCTTTTTCACATATAATATAACTGATAATTTTCAAATCATGCATTTAATTTGTATACTCAAACCCAGTGTACGTACTGCATACCTACCTATGTGCTTACATCTCAATAAAGCAACTTCCCCTTAACCTTCCCTTACTCGCGCGATTTCATTACGATATCTGAAAGAACTGCATGATTTATATATTTTGTTGGATTATTTCCTTTTGTATTCGTTCCTGTCGCATCCAATATCTTATTATGAGCTCCGATCGTATCTACATATTGTTTACCTACCTGTCTTATGCTCATTTGGAATGTAATATTTCATTGAGAATATTATGGTGATGCTGTGATCTGTCTTTCCCTTTTTCTATACCAAGATATTTTCGAAAGATAATAAATACCTATTTATTTAGATCTTCTCAACTGCAAAATAGATTTTGGTGTGATTTTCACCATCATTTTGAGCAGTTTTATTCCGGACGGTTTATTTGTATAATAATTATGTCATTGTATATCTATAGATTTAAAGTCCTCCTTATCGATTTTGATAACGGCGAACCTTTGAAATTTTTATTATTTCGTGTGACCGAATTGACCGAAAACCGAAACCAAATGACCTATGACCCGCCAGACCGAATTTTGTTTTAAATATTATATTTGTATTGATTTGTTTATTAAAAGCTTTGATATAGCAGAGAAATCTCCATATTAAGACATCGTCGCTAGTTCCACTATAACATTAATAGTGAAATCATCAGTCTAATGGCTAATGATAATATCCGAAGGTTAGATACAGTAGATTAATGCAGCGGCCTGCAAAAGAGGCAAATCTCTCAAATAATGCGCGGAAATTCAAACTAAGTAAATTAATTATAAATTCCAGAACCAATGACATAATTTTTCACGCACCCTTAATTATATTTTTTCGCAAATTGTTTACTCTAAACAGCTCTATTTGCAAGCCAGTTCGTAAATAAAATCTTTAATATGTTATCTCGTTGGTTGCCATTTTACGAAGTTAAAAGTTTGTTCCATTTATAAATTACACGAGTTCATAGTAATTTATTCGGTCGCTAAACACGACAGATATGAATTTTCATACTATCAATGCCGGCCGCTACTCGCATGTGTTTTACCAGTAGCTACAACATTTTCGATTAATCTCAAAGAAGGTTGTCAAGAATTTCCTAGCAAAAAATACAATAGACGATGTATATCTAGTAACTTAATCCGCTTAACCGTTCTTAAAGAGTTAGAGAACCCTGTAAGAAATCGACACGTGTTTCGCCTCGCAACGAGGCATCCTCAGGACGACGATTGACCTGTTGCGAACTCGGACACGAAGTGTTATCAACGCGAGCCGAACGCAAAGTGAGCTTCAACCGCCCGTCACCCCCACTTATATAGGATCGCTTATCGGCCCACCTCGGCCGGGATCTTTATCAGTGCGATAAGCGAACAATCGCAACAATGGTGACCTCGGAATACTCGTATTTAATTCGTTCAACAGTGTAACGTTTCCTGTATTATTTTTTGCAATTTCTAAACTCTCTAATACAGACATTTTGAAACCTAACAAAAAAATGTAACTTGTAAACACCTGATTTTTTATGTTTGATGTTTTTCGTTAAATAACAATAACACTTTCAAAATTTTACACACATGTGATAAAGGTTTCAAAATGTCTGTATTAGAGAGTTTAGAAATTGCAAAAAATAATACAGGAAACGTTACACTGTTGAACGAATTAAATACGAGTATTCCGAGGTCACCATTGTTGCGATTGTTCGCTTATCGCACTGATAACGATCCCGGCCGAGGTAGGCCGATAAGCGCGATAACACTTCGTGTCCGAGTTCGCAACAGGTCAATCGTCGTCCTGAGGATGCCTCGTTGAGAGGCGAAACACGTGTCGATTTCTTACAGGGTTCTCTAACTCTTTAAGAACGGTTAAGCGGATTAAGTTACTAGATATACATCGTCTATTGTATTTTATGATGGATTTCCGCAAAGTCACGCCTGAGTCAATTAACTAATTTCCAAGCATTTTTGAGAAAATATTGTATCCATACTTACTGAATGCAAAATTTGCTAGTTAATTCTCGACTCCCACACTTTATATCATCAACGGTTTTTATTAAACCAATGTGTTGCCTCATTTAATTCCAATAAACCCATGACACTTGATAATAATTTAACACAAAATGCCAAACAAAAGAAAACCGTCTCACTCATATACCCATCATGCTCATTCCCATGAAATAAAACAGGTGTTAAAGGGTTACCTTTTGTCCACTTTATGGTATTTGATGTTATTATTGGATAGAAATAATGGGTCGATGATTTTGCGTGTCAAATTGGGACGAAGCCGTGAATTTTGGATCAGTAGCCTAATTACGTAATGCACGATCAATAATAAATTGAAATGAATTGAAACAGATTGCTAGTCCGGTGCTTCATAAGTTCGAAAAAAAATTGAGCAGATTTTTTTTTCGAACTTATGAAGCACGGGTACGGAATTACTTTGATCAACTAAAGTGCCATAGTGGCAACAAAAATTTTGGGAGGGGAGCTTTTAATTAAATGAAAGAATTCATTTGGATCGTTTTATAACGTATATGTAAATGTTGTAACAAATTAAAAGAAAGTATTACCTATAACATAAAGTTTTACAAGAACCTACCTAGGAAGATGTAGCTTATTAATCAATCAGAAACCCAGCTTTTTTTTTTGGTTTTTAATTTATATCCTTTATGGCACCTCATAATTATGTCATAAGCTATATGAATATAAAAGAAAATTTGGTCTAGGTTTTATGGAGGAGACATGAAAATTGATACGCTGTTACAATGTAATAATAGATAGTTTCAAGTTGGCTCAGTTGATTCTTTCAGTGCTGCCAAAACATCCGATAATATTTACATGTTCCAAAATATTTACTTTGTACATAATACCACAATATCATTTTCCTACTGTTTTCAAACATGACATTAGTTGACACCAAGAAGCTGTCTCCCCAATTAATTCAGGCTAAGCGAATATTAAGCGCGTTGAGTTCACCTCTCGAAAATCCGAGCGGTGACACCACTCACACTTTTTTCATAAATAAAGAAAAAAAGATTAACGTTAAAAAGTCGAAAAAATCCGCCATCCACTTCGAGTTAATGATACGGCACGCTGAGTGGAGAGAAACAAAGCTTTGGGAGCAGCTCACACCGTAGCGTGACGAGTGTGACCGAATAGAAGATGGATCTGGATTTTATTTGCACTCCTATGGGACCTTGTAACAATCGTTTAAAATCGTAAGCCAACGTTTGATGGTGATGACATGTTGACCTACATTATGTATTATAATTTTAAGAATAAAAGAAAAACGAAGAGTCTAATTCTCATCTTAGACAATTTCTCTTTCTCTAATTACATATTACGAAGGATTTTTGACACTAGTTCTAGCTCTTACTTTTTTTATCTCCGACAAAAATCTAGAATGATCTGAATTTTGTTTTTCTGAAGGTCAGTGTTTTCTGCACTAAATGACTGGGGAAAAGTTTGGATATAGGAGGTGGAATCATTGGAATAACAATCTCTGGAAGCACTGATCCGATTTCGAAAATTCTTTCACTGGCAAAAAGCTACACTATTTCGAGTACCATATTTTGAAGTATAGTTGATTAAAACGCGGGCGAAATTGCGTGTCGATACTAGTATTCAAATAAATTTTTCGAATCTGATCCACCTGATCTTGATTAGATGGATCAGATTCATCTTGTACGTCCCCAGTTCGGTGTGACACAATCCCTCTAAGACTTTAGGTTCAGCGCTTGAGACTTCGCTAGACATGTCTCGATTTTTTTCTCCTCTATTTTCGATCCGTTTCCCGAAGGTTTTCGAAAGCGTCTGGCGTTCCACTTCAGGGTATGACTTCAAGGCTCGCCATGGACTGGCGAAGGCTTTGTGTTGCCTTTTTGCCTTGTCTCAGCATGAATATTTATGGGTGTGAAAATCTTTTGGTTGTTTGGCATCTATTACGGCATTAGGTTTGGTTATATCTTTTTGGATGTCTGTTTAACTTTCCGTAATTTTTGGTTCTTCAATATTTTTGTGGATTGGTCTCTAGTCTGGTACTTTAATTCCATCTATTAGATTGTTTAATGTTGAACGATCTATTTTATGTTGAATATTTTTCACTTGGTCTTAGTCTCCGGCATTTGGATTCCTTTATTCCAATCATTTCAGAACATGCTGAGTTTTTCGCTAGATATGACCAAAGCAAAGACAAATACGACCGCGACGACCAATTACCTTAGGCAGAATTCCTCGTGTTATCAGCCTTGGACTTTGAGGCTACCCTACAATGATTATCATTGCTTATTAGCTCTCTCCTAAAATCTTATCTCCTAATTAAAAATTCAGTCCAATCCAAAAATTAATTTCGACGTCTCTCTTGACTCATCCAAGTTTCGCATCTACCCTCAAAATAAGTATTAAAAAGAAAATGTCATCCCATTGTAAGACCCACTTATACACAGAGCAATCATCCGAGACGCCGACGAAACATAGGTAAAAGATATAAAAGAAAAGATATGGGGGGTAAAAGAAAAAGGAAAGAAATGGGGACTTTTGAGAGACGTAATGGAGATCGCAAAAGACGTGAGAGGTCGTTACTGTGTGACGGATTTCAATGATTTTAATGTGTTTGTAGTGGTGCAAGGCTTTTTGGTGGTAAATAAATGCAAGTGACAACTGACGACGTAAATATCCTTGTCGCAACAAGGATAGATATTTTTTTAAGATAATTTGGTTTTTATTTTGGTGACAAAATCAAGGACAAAAATACTGTCTGTAAAGTTACTTACTTTACTCTTAGAAAAATTAAGTTTGTATGTAAGTTTTCTTCGGAACTACTGATCCGATTCCGAAAATTCTTTATTTAATGGGAAGCTACAGTATTTTTGAGTGTCATTGGACATATTTTATGAAACAAGATATTTCACGAAGACGAAGTCACGGCCAGAAGCTGGTCCATGAGACACCCTTCGCAAATCAACGGCCAGAAGCTGGTCCATGAGACACCCTTCGCAAATCACAGTTACACTGGGATCTGCCTACCTTTTCTTAAAAAACATTTTCCGATTACTTTCCTCCTATCCTCCTTCAAACACAAAGACGACGACACAACGATCCTACCACGATTGTCGTTGAAATCCGATCCCCAAAACGGAGTAATTTACTTATGAATATTAATACAGATGATTTGAAAATAAAAAGAAACTCTCAGGGACTGAACACGGTTCACAAAAAGAGAGGAGGACCCTTCACTGTTACCCAAAATACGAAAACACATTAGATGGATGACGGGACACAAAAGGTTATAGAAATTGTTCAAGTAATTTTATGCATGTTTTAATATTTGTAAGTGGAAAAGGTATGAAACTTGGAGACGTTTTTCTTTGGGTTTTGTTTGCTTAAAGCTTGTGTAAGAGATTTTCTTATGGAGTTGATCAACTGTGAAAATCCTGCTGTTTATTTTGAAGGAAAGTACTAGTGAAAAAGTTGCTACGCATATTTTAATATCATTAGAGATCAGTTAGGGATGTATTATTTATAATATCACGAACTATGTGCCTTGTAAGTCCAGCCTTGTCATTAGTAATTTCTTAAGAAATTACTAATGACAAGGCTGGACTTATACTCGTAAGGCACATAGTTTTATTGTCAATTGTTGTTGTTAGTGTCACATTTAAGAACTTCTAAGGTTTTTCTAATAATTTCGGTAAGTTGTAGATGTTGTGACGATAATGTCGTTGAAGTATTAGTGAATCAGCGTACTCAGGCCAGATAAAATTAAAAACCAATACATACCGCTGCGAACAATACGGCATGCCAAAACTAAACCTCCGCTCTGTGCATACACGTTCACATGCACACATTTACAATCAAACTACATCTCACTAAGTGCACACATGTTTACAAAATCGGCCTCACTTCACTGTTGACGCTCTATGTCTTGGTTTTTGGTTTTGTCTGAGTCAGCGTAAGACTAGAAGCTGACACGGTAAAGCTTATGATAACGATGATCCCTCATAAAAATCGCTCTTAATGATGTCAGGTGCATATCAGAACAATTAAAGTGAGATGTACGTACAAAAGATGTATATGTTTATAAGTCCCCCGCTGTGATTCAGTTGGACGAGAATAGCGTAGCGTGATACAATAATATTTGAGTTTATTTTGTTCTGTCAGTACGTAGTGAACTGGCCTAAATTATAGTGTGACGTGCATGTAGGTACTTGGTTCAGAATAATAAATTTTTGTTCGCTGACTTACTGGAATGGATTGGCTTGGAAAGGTTCAAATTCATAAAATTACGAATTTATGCATAAACTTACAGTAACGTGTCGTACATTACATAAACTTCTATCCTATTTATGCCTGCTGTTCGGTAGGTAAGTACGACAGAGAAGGAGAATATTTATTACACTACCTGCCATTTAGCAGGTGGGATCTATCAAGTTGAATCAAAGTTTAAATTGTTCTTTAGTACCAAAATAATTCATCACCATCATAATTTCAGCCGGAAGATGTCCAGGGCTGGACATAGGCTTCCCCCAAATATCGCCACTTCGATCAGTTCTGTGCCTTTCTTATCCAGCGGATTCTTGCGGCCTTCACCAGGTCATCGGTCCACATTATGGGACCACAGTTACTAATATTATTGAATGAGACATCATCGACCAAGTAAAATAATGATGAAATTACAAAGAAAAGGTGAAGTGCTCCTGTTGATTTTATGTTGCTGTTGAAAACTATTTCAGATTTAGGGCATTCAATGTTACGGGAAAGTCCAAAGGGGTGACCGTGGCCCCTGGCAACGTACAGGCAACTGAAGGAACACGGGTGGGTTTTAGTCAGTAAGAGTCTGACACGCCCTTCCGCTCCGCCCGAAGCGGGAGAAGTTATTTGATGACTTCCCAAGCACAGAAAAAGGGGATTCAATGTCAAACGGTTTTGTGCTATGTCCGGTCCACTAGTTATTGTTACCTTGACTTGCTTAGCAAAAACTCCTGTTACCTGGACTTGCCCTGTAATTGACTATGTTACAGGCCCAGTAGCCAATACTCTTCAACCCAACAACACACCATATCAAAGGTTGGTCCGCAGTTTAAGCACCCACTAAACCCCGCACCGGGCTGTTGTTACAGTTGGTTGAAGCCGACTTGGGCCAGTTTATTGCTGCCAACATAAGTGTGACTATATTTGTGACCAACAAGGTCATAAGTTTTATGCGAGTATGGTTGGAATAGTTGGACAGATGACCGTGAATTTTCTGTTCTATTTGAGCTTTTAAAGACCCAAAAATGGGAGTAGCTTTCTAAACTTTTTTTATTGAAAAACAGTATCAGTGCACCAATGGATTTCATTTTATTTATTAGGGTAAACAAACACTGACACTTTCGTTTTTGTAGGAGGAAATACATAAAGATATGGCCTAATGTGTCACCAATAACATTTTCCACGCATAGAAAATAATCTTTACAAACCATGTTATTGAAACGAAAACCTACAAACAACAAAAAATTTAGTTATTATGATTTCATACGTAATTCCGTATGAAATCAAAATAACTAAAGGACGATGCGTTAAAACGTCCCCCCAAACCTTACACCGACCAACAGATTTAAAATGTATCTCAGTCCAACCATCTTGGTAAGGTGATCAATTTTTACTATGACGACATCTGTCAAAAATATGGGATATCCCAGAAAAATCATGTTTTAATGTTATTATTTTTGGCACAAAATAACATGTTGTAAACCATATCTTTGATTTTTAATCACTATTTTTACTGCTAAATAATGGCTAGTATCGTCTGTGAGCTGTTTCACTCTATGGCCTGACGGATATTCTCGTCAATTCTTAGGTTAGGTTAGGTTAGCCTAACCTAACTCACTTTTTTCTTTTAATCTTTTGTACAATTACCCAATCACAAGAATACACAAATGCTGTTCATTATTCAGGAGTGCCATGTGACCTTCAAAATTCAAGATCAGTTTATCACTGTTAGGTTAGGTTAGGTTATGTTCACTGCGTCCATTGTCGGGAGGACACGGCGCGGCATACATTGGCAGAGTGTGCCGCGTGGGAGGAGCCGCGCCGTGCCCTCGTTCCAGAAGTTGGAGCCGACTTGTCACTGCCGGCCGTCGTTCGTTCGATGGTCGGGAGTGCCGAATCGTGGGACGCGGTGGTTTCCTTCTGCGAGACAGTCATCTCGCAGAAGGAGGCTGCGGAAAGGGAGAGGGAGATCTCGTCCACTCACCCGGCCCGCAGCAGGCGCACCGGGCGTCGGCGGAGGGCGGATAACGCCCTCTTCCAGCCCCCCTAAATGGGTCCAGGGGCGACGGATTCGGGGACATCCGTCGCCCCCCATCACACAGGACCCGAGATGGCGGCGCGTAGTGTTCCACGCGCGCCACTCTAAGACGTAACGGGGGGAGTTTGCACACCTCAGTCCCCCTACGGGACGGGGCCCGCAGAGTGCGGGCCGTCACCAGTCCGGGGCAGCGGAAGTTGCAATTTGCTCCCGCAGCCCCCCGACGCAAGTGTGCGAGGGAACACCGGGGTGGTTTTAGTCAGTAAGAGTCTGACAGACCCCTTCGCCCACCCCAGGGCATCCATGAGGATTTCCACCCCGAGAAAAAAAAAAAAAAATAAGGTAAGGATGGGTAAGGTTAGGTTAGGTTAGGTTAGCCAACCAAAATGTTTTTTGTTATTACAAAAAATCCCATTGATTTTGCAATTGAACAAGACAGTAAGTTTTTTTCTGGATCCTTATAAACATATTGGCATGTATCACATAGCTGTTGGAGGGGGGGGACGGGGTCCGACCCACAATGCGGGCCACCACATGCCCGTGAGTCTCGCACCTCACTCCTGCTGCGACGTCAAAAAGGGGCGCGCTTGGAACACTACGTGCCGCCACTACGGGTCCTTCTGGAAGGGAGGCGGTGGACCTCCCCGAGTCCGCTGTCCCTATAGACCTGTTTACGGGGGCTGGTAGAGGGCGAGGTTAGGTTAGCCTAACCTAACCCACTTTTTTCTTTTAATCTTTTGTACAATTACCCAATCACAAGAATACACAAATGCTGTTCATCATTCAGGAGTGCCTTGTGACCTTCAAAATTCAAGATCAGTTTATCACTGTTAGGTTAGGTTAGGTTAGGTTATGTTCCCCCCCAGGGATAACTGGGTGGGAGACTTGGATGGTTTGGTGGCCATCATTGGCGGGGCTCTTGTCAACCCGTCCCGAGGTCATGGCTGGGTAGCCGCCCTCGCGGACGGCATTGGCACGGTTGGGGCGTACTTTTCGCCCAACAAGAGTCTCGCCGACTTCGAGAGGTTCCTTGTCGAGTTGGGCGCCGTCGTGGGCCGACTACACCCTCGCCCGGTGCTGTTGCTGGGGGATCTCAACGCCAAGTCTGTGGCGTGGGGATCCCCTGTGACCGATGCTAGGGGCGAGGTGCTGGAGGAGTGGGCGGTCACGACTGGCTTGACCGTTCTAAACCGGGGCTCGGTTCACACGTGCGTGCGGCAGCGGGGCGGGTCTATAGGTGACGTCTCGTTCGCCAGCCCCGCTGTCGCGAGCCGTGTCCGCGACTGGCGTGTCGCCGTGGAGGTGGAGACGTTGTCGGATCACCGATACATCCGCTTCGACGTCTCCGCCCAGACCACCGGCGGCCGCGGTCCACCGGCCCCGCGAACGGACGGTCCGCGCTGGGCGCGTAAGCGCATCGACAGGGAGCTTCTCGAGGAGGCCGCTATTATCCAGGCCTGGGTCCGGGAGTCGGCAATGAACGGACCCGTCGACGTCGAGCAGGAGGCGCTGTGGTTCCGCGGGGCGATGACGCAAATTTGCGACGCGTCCATGCCCCGGGTCCACGCACAGTCCGCTAGGCGCCAGGTGTACTGGTGGACCGCCGAGATCGCGCAGCTGCGCGTCGCGTGCGTGGCGGTTAGACGCTCGTACACCCGATACCGGAGGAGACGTCGCCGGGATCCTGACGAAGAAGCCGCGCTGTATGAGGTGTACCGCGCGGCTAAGGAGGCTCTGTGGCTGGCCATCGGCGAGTCGAGGACGCGAGCCAGGGAGGAGATGTTGGAGACTCTAGATGGGGATCCGTGGGGGCGCCCTTATCGCGCGGTCCGAGGGAAACTTCGAGCCGCGGCGCCCCCACTTACTGAGAGTCTTCAACCCGAGCTGCTGGAGGAGGTGGTCGCAGCCCTCTTCCCGGCAACAGCGGAGCATACTCCGCCGCCGATGGTTTTGCCCACAGCCGCAGAGTCTACAGAGGAGGAGAACGCCATCAGCGTCCCAGAGGTGACACAGGCAGAGATGAGGGCAGCCGTGATGCGGCTCCGGGCCAAGAACGTGGCTCCGGGGCCCGACGGGATCCATGGCTGCGTGTTGGCCCTCGCTCTGAAGGAGCTTGAGCCCCAACTAAGAGGACTCTACACGGCGTGCCTTGAGCGGGGCCAGTTTCCCACTCTGTGGAAGTCTGGTCGTCTGGTCCTGCTCAGGAAGGCGGGGCGCCCTGCGGACTCACCATCCGCGTACCGGCCCATAGTACTGCTTGACGAGGTGGGAAAGTTGTTTGAGCGTATAATCGCAGCCCGCCTCGTCGGCCACTTGTGCAGAGAGGGGCCGGACCTGGACGACAGTCAGTTCGGGTTTCGGCATGGGCGCTCCACGATCCACGCTGTGTCGCGGGTTAGAGTCCTGGCGGAGGAAGCGATGTCCCGGGGCGGGGTGATGTTGGCAGTGTCCTTGGACATCTCCAACGCCTTCAACACCCTGCCCTGGAGTTGTATTCGGGAGGCACTGCGCTATCATGGGGTGCCTCCCTACCTCCGCCACATCATTGGGGCTTATCTGTCGGAGAGGTGTGTCACCTACATGGGGCGTGATGGTGGAAACCAGCGCCGCATGTCGTGCGGTGTTCCGCAGGGCTCGGTTGTAGGCCCGCTCCTGTGGAACATCGGGTACGACTGGGTGCTGAGGGGCGAGCTCGGCCCGGGGGTAGACCTGACGTGTTATGCGGATGACACGCTGGTCACTGCCCGGGGGAGATCGCACAGGGAGGCAGCGTTGCGCGCGACGGCTGCGGTCTCACAGGTAGTGAGCCGCATACGTCGCCTAGGCCTGGAGGTGGCCCTTAGTAAGTCGGAGGCCATGGTATTTCATGGCCCCCGGCGGGCGCCGCGACCCGGCTCACATATCGTGGTCGGGGGGACTCGGATCGCTGTCGAGTCTACCATGAAGTACTTAGGATTGGTGCTCGACAGCCGGTGGGACTTCGGGCCCCACTTCCGACGATTGGCGCCCAAGTTGCTGGGCGCTGCTGGGGCGCTGTCAACGCTGCTTCCCAATCTGGGGGGCCCGAGCGCCGTTTGTAGGCGGCTGTACGTGGGGATCGTGCGGTCGATGGCCCTTTACGGGGCCCCGATCTGGGCGGCGGACCTGACGGCCGGTAGCATCGCTGTATTGCGTAAGCCGCAGAGAGCGATGGCCGTCAGAGTCATCAGGGGGTATCGCACGATCTCCTACGAGGCGGCTTGTGCACTGGCCGGATCCCCGCCCTGGGACCTGGAGGCGAAGGTGCTCGCGTCACTTCATCGGTGGCGCGAGGAAGCCACAGCGCGGGGCGAGCGACCGATGCAGCGACACATGGAGCTGCGTCGGTCTCAGCTTCGCGAGGTCCTGGTGGCGGAATGGCGGGAAAGGCTTTCACGCCCCACCGCCGGCCTCGTCACCATCGAGGCGGTCCGGCCGGTGCTCGACGACTGGCTCGGGAGGAGGCACGGCTCCCTGTCGTTTCGGGTGACGCAGGTGCTCTCGGGGCATGGCTGCTTCGGGAAGTACCTGTGTCGCATAAACAGGGAGCCGGACGCTCGGTGTCACCACTGCGTCCAGGTCCAGGGGCGACGGATTCGGGGACATCCGTCGCCCCCCATCACACAGGACCCGAGATGGCGGCGCGTAGTGTTCCACGCGCGCCACTCTAAGACGTAACGGGGGGAGTTTGCACACCTCACTCCCCCTACGGGACGGGGCCCGCAGAGTGCGGGCCGTCACCAGTCCGGGGCAGCGGAAGTCGCAATTTGCTCCCGCAGCCCCCCGACGCAAGTGTGCGAGGGAACACCGGGGTGGTTTTAGTCAGTAAGAGTCTGACAGACCCCTTCGCCCACCCCAGGGCGGAGGACATCCATGAGGATTTCCACCCCGAGAAAAAAAAAAAAAAAAAAAAAAAAAAAAAAAAGGTTAGGTTAGCCAACCAAAATGTTTTTTGTTATTACAAAAAAATCCCATTGATTTTGCAATTGAACAAGACAGTAAGTCTTTTTCTGGATCCTTATAAACATATTGGCATGTATCACATGGCTGTTGGAGGGGGGGGACGGGGTCCATACAAAATTGGTCATGGTCCTTTTTTGTTGTTTGTAGGTTGGACAAAATATCTACCTACCTTATTACAAGTAATGTTAGTGAAGTACACCATGATCTATGATCTGCATCATTCTCCTACTCTTATACCAATTTATTTAAGGTCGGGGCATCAAGTCTTTTTCTTGCATACTTCTCTATTAGTCGTCATCTCCTCATTCATCATCAGTGACTCTAGTCATATCATCTTTCACACAGTTCATCCATCGTCTCTTTGATCTTCTCCTACTGGTATAGCCATAGTCTTATATATCCAGATTCATACTCAAAACTTTTCGGACGACTTTACTAAGTACAATACATCTCTTGCAAAGTTGCAATATTATCCATTTTATTTGACCGACGTTTGAAGAGATGTATTCCGGTCACTCCACATTTTAGGAATGAAGCTACAAGTACGTACGTGGCGGATTCGACTTGTCGAATTCAGTGGTCATAACGTAGTCAAAAGATATTTATAAGAGTTACGCGATAGAAAGAGAGGCAACTTCTAGGTGAGGTATAACTTAGGTAATTAGCTGAATTGCACTTTATTATGTTGTTGCAAGAGTCGCTTTTTATTTAAATGATTTTACGGAGTAACCCATCTGTATCTGTGCTTATGGTTTGTATCTACTATAATAACTTATAAGATATTGTACCTCACTATTTTCCTTCCACTCAATCCCCCATCGAAATGACTGACAATAAAACCAGATTTATTCATCACTCAATTGTAAAGAGTATCGTTAATTTTATTGGTAACATTACTTTTTGACTCATCCTCTTTTCACGCTGGGCTAATAAAACTCATCGCTCGTCGGCCGACTGGGCAATAATGTGAACACTAAATAGTGTAATAATGTTCATTTTTATGTGTAACGTAAAGTGTTAAGAGTCAGAAAGAAAGAATAGACTTACATTTATATATATCTCCTTAGGTACAGGCAGGGAAATTGTAATTGTGCAGTTTTATATAGGGTATAAAACGTATAGCCATTTTTTGCAACCGTCAAAGAATGACCCTTGTGATTTGAATATACAGACCATTTAGGGTTAATTTCACCAATGAAACTAAACGCGATCAGCACGTCTTCTCGCGTTCAAGAGCTGTCAGTGTCAATATTTCGTTACACCTGATCGCGTACAGTTTCATTGGTAAAATTCACCCTTAAGTTGGCAGTTACTTTGCTTATCTATTAACTTTCCTGGTTTCACGTAAGTTTTTCTATTCATGGAACGAGGGTATTCTTGTAGTTTGTAAAGAACAAGTTGTAGATACAGTAGCAACCAAGTAAACCAAGTGTATGGGTCTAGGGACCTTAGGGTACATTGATAACTGAGGTTAAAATAATAATGATAAATTAAAAAAATAGCCTTTATTGCTGTTTCTTTCTTACTCTAAATACATGCCTACTTACTAAAATACTAAATTTATTTCATAATTCTAACTTGCATTTGAATTATCGGCAACTGGTTGTTTGTGTGGAACAGCTTGTCTGTCGACAAAGGCCTCCTCTAAAGATTTCCACGTACTCCTATCTCTTGCTAAATGGGCCCATACTGGACCTGCTATTTTCTTGAAGTCATCTTCCCATTTTTTGACTTGACGGCCTCTATTTCTTTTGCTCTCTCTTGAATACCATTCCGTTACTAACTTAGTCCATTTTTCTTTACTTTCCCTTAACATTATGTCCCGTCCATCGCCATTTAAGCTGTCTGTAAACAGTGTGTGCAAATAATAATGATATTGAGGTTTAAATAATTATGAATGTAACAGATCCATTTATAAGAAATTGACAAATTATTTTAAAAGCGTAGAGCTTATACCAAAATCTAGCTGCTTGGTTAACTATTTAGTCATGGATTGCTCATGACAACCAAGACTAGAATATCTTTTCCAATAAAACCATTTGGGTAGCGTCCCGAATCCCAGAATACATTAAACTGTCCACGTCCAATTTGCCATCAAAATAATCAACAAGAAGGAAGAATTATTACAAAATAAATCATCACACAATTTCTGTCAAGCGGTGACCCAAATGTGTCAAATAAACTAAGTTTATCGAAATGCTGCTTGTAAACGCAGTGAGAACTATTTATACGAAGTACGATTGCACAACGTTTAGAACATTAACATCGGTGTACTGTTTTGAGTAAATATGTTTTGTTTTTAATGTTAGGATTATCCTCTTTTATTTTGTTGCATCATAATTATTGTTGGTGACCAATCATTTTTCAATGCGATAAAATATTGTATAAAATATAGTTGTTTCGTTTTAGCATGGCTTTATCGGTCAACGACCCGTCTCAATTTTCTAGCATTCTTTATTTCAAAACCTATATAAAGACCGTTACCGTCCTGAATCATCAATATCTATCGTAATCCTCAACATGTTCCAATAACGAAAAACCATACATAGTTTATTGGTTGGATTCCTACAGAGAGATACTCGTATTATGCAAAGGGCAATGACTTCTATTGCCATGCTAAAATGCGACAACTGTAGTAGACTAAAATGGATTTCTTTAAAGTCTTATCCAATGTTCTCCCATGACAATCATAGTATGGTGAAGCTTGTATTGTTTTATATACCGAGACCTACTAGATTTATTTTTGTTGGAGTAAAATAATGTAAATATATCTTTGCTTTTCAATAAAAAATTACCATCCCACATCACTGCAAATATAAATATATTTTAGGCTATGCATGATCAGTCTATAATGTTCCCAAAGCTGGGGCACAGGCTTCCTCTCGGTGAGAGGGAGTGGGCCGTAATCCACCACGCTGGCCCAGTGCGGGTTGGTTGTGTCACATGTCACATGTCTTCGAATTTTTGGTTCTAGTACATGTTTCCTCATGATGTTTACCTTCACCATTTTGATAGTAGTGGTGATGAAAAAAATTACAAAAAGTAAAGCGCCTTTCTGGGTTCGAAACTACTACCTATACAACTCGTCAATCGCGGCTGTTACCACTGGGCCACCACTGCTCTATTTTATTTTACGCTATAACGATTCAAAATGTTACGAGAAACACAAGAAATTTACAGAACAATGACGGCACAGTGTATTAATAATATCCTTAGTTGGAAAACGGACAGAAAAGTAGGTAGGTATCATACATAGAGTTTGGCGTCTCGCCAAGAAAATGTCCATTGAAAGTTTAAAATATGATCTGCCTATATTTGTTTTAGATTTTCTGTTACGAAATCTGCAAGTAGTGAAACCACTTTTGTTTATTATTTATGAAGTTCTAGTGTAAATAGTCGTAAATAATGAAGAATGTTGGAAAGATACTTAAATCGTCAGACTTTGGTGCTAGACTTTGTGTCTTGAATTCATATCTGAAGTTATCCTTCCTTTTAGGTCTTTGATGTTACAATTGTCAAAATATTTCAGTTGGTATTTAACAATAAGTATTGCATGGTTCACAGAAACGTGCTATTATAAAAGTTCTTCTTTTTGAATCAATAGTAAGGCTGCCTGTCCACTGGAGCGGAGAGGAGAAAAGAGGAGCGGAGATGTGCCAATAGAATCTTGACTCCGCCCCTGAGTTTAGATTTGATTGGTTAATAATGGCACATCTCCGCTCCTCTCCACTCCTCTCCGCTCCAGTGGACAGGCAGCCTTATAATCCGTTTCTAAAGTACCTACTTCGGCCAATAGGTGGCTACGTAATCGTGGCATCGCATCGGTGGCGTTTTTTAACCTACTACTTACCTCGTCAAAATATAACAGCTAGAAGATACAAGCATATCCATGTTTCCTTTATAATTCATCAAAGCAATTCCTGGATACCGTGTTAATTAGAAAACTTACTTTAAACTTGATAACAAGAAAATCTTACTAGCGCCTGACAATTTTTAATAGCTAACTGCTGCGCGCATGCAACTTTTATTTTTTAATCAGGCGTCACGTACAAGTTTGGTTCGAAAAGAACTGTGCAACAGGGAATACATTACTTGTTTACTTTATTTACTCTTTATTTACTTTAGCGAATTTATAGGGGAAATGTAAATATTAAGTTAGGGAACATTATAGCAAAACATACAAGGCATTCGGATGTCCATGGTATATTTAGGGAAACTAAATTGTTTATCAAATAGACACACTACTTCAATTTGCTGCTATAAGTATAACCATATCATACAACTCTAACAAAGAATGACAATTATTGTGATTTAAAAATACGCACAATTTAATTAGTACTTAGTAGAATTTAAGATTCATAATATTATGTACTATCTTTCCTATCCTATTGCCCCAAGGCAAGCATATTGCACTACTTATATTTTACTAAAATTATCTTTGATAATACGACTTAAAAATCAAGCAGAAATTCAGTACAGTCTAATCGCCTGCCTACCTCTATTACCTTATTCCAGAACGTTCCATCTAGACACGATGTAGACTGCAATATAAAAACATTACGACATAATAAACAGCTATGTATCATAATCTTTTCACACTACGATTTACTACAACAGTACATACCAGTATAAATAGATACTACAGTATTTTATGAATCATAACGTAAACAAAGAGTCATTGGACACGTGTCGTTGTGTTTACAAAAACATCTATTTTATTTAAACAATTTATTATATTTTTATTATTTATTGCGCAATTGTTAGGTAACTGGCGATTAATTTTATGGCTATCTGCTATTAATTGGGACAGTTTACCTTGTTATATTTATTTTATAATTAATTGCAACGTAGGTCATTAAGATAGATACATGGCTATTGACCTTTGTACCTATGCACTGAAAATTCATCATTAATCGCCTGCTCAGCGTATTTGCATTTTTGCATAATGGTTTATTCAATATTGATGAGCATGTGCAACTTATCATCTTCACCATCCTACTGTTGGTATTCCTATATTATACAATGTAGTTCTTATTTATCTGTTCCGTGGTACCGTATAAAAACCTGGTTACTTGAGTGCCACTGCCCAATTTAGTCATTCAGGCCGCAGTTTTAACTAATTAGGGTGCATAATAATATTACTTTTGAATTATTATTGACAGAGTGAACACATTTTGAAAATTATGCCTGTTCAGTGTCCAACTTATGATGGGCATCATCTTAATGACTGACTTTTTACAACTGTACCTATTGCTTGTAACATAATTCCTAATTAACTACAAAAGTGATCCCAGATAAAGTTTTGGTAGCGAAGCAATTTAACACACACGTTATTAAAACCGACTGCCTCGTTGGTCTAGTGGCCGCAAACACTACAGCTGAGCATGAGGTCCTCGGTTCATTCCCGGGTCGGGCAAAGTGTTATTAGATTTTTCCATCTGGAATTTCTCAGTAGCAGCCCGGAGTCTGGATTTATGCCCGGATGATGGCAATAGGCTCGCCCCCTATTACATGGGACTCAAACATAACTGGCGAAATGTGGGTGTACTATAGGTGCACCTCTGCCTAACCCTTCGGGGAATACAGGCGTGATGTTATATTACGTTATTAAAAATAACACAAACTACTTCTAACAAGAGCGTAGGTAAGTGAAATTTTCATTGTTCACTTAACAAAAGTCCTGCAAAACACTTCAGACGAATCTAGTTATCTCTTTCATTCAGCTAAGGAATAAAGTATTAAAAATCTCACTCACCTCATCAGTATCTCTTTCACTATCCGTATCGCTGATGCCATCATTTCGCGTCACTCCATCAGCCACGTCCGTCCCTCCCTTGTCCCTCCAATGTTTTTCACTGGTCACCGAAAACGTAAACGTCCTCTCTCTCCTGGGACTTAACAGAACTCCTGCAGGAGTCCTAGGGCTCCCGTAGCCGAAGATGTCAAGGTTTCGAGTCGAGAACAGGTCGTTGGTCCTGTCGGATCTTGGGGCGAAGACATCGTCTTCCAGGTCGGAATCCAGGGTTAGAGTGAGGGGGGGTGATGATGCTGATCGTCGGCACTGCTGAATTTGTGGTGGGGCTGTCTGCGGGATGTCCGATTCGGAGTAGGGGCGTTCTGTGGACAAGAAGACAAAGTTATAGAAGAAATAAACGCAGTGATAAAGGAAGTGCAACAGTTTTGGTAGTTTCAAAACACAGAGCAGTTTAATAGTTTTTTTTTTTTTAAACTTATTACTACATACTTTAAAATGGTTATGTGGCAACAAATTCAATAAAGGTACAGAAATTAGCGTCTGTAGCCAAACTAGGCATAGCCTGTATTTCGGCTATGAGCACCATTCCCCTCGGGTATTATATACGAGTACAGTATTTTTCATGCGCAGCACTTTGCTAAATGCTGGCAATTTTGTGAAGAAGAAATCATGATAGGTTTCCTTCATTTACCATTGAGCTGGAAACCTCTCCACTAATAGTAGGTTTGATAGAAAATACAGCAAGTTTTTGCTCTACTAGTAAATAGTAAAGGCATGTACGGAAGAACGAACAAAACATCACGAACACAGTTCGACTTGTGATCACCTTCAACCGCCCAGCTCTCTTTAGTAGCCATGGATTCGCCAATGTTCGCAATCTTGCATCAAATTTCTCCTAACACCGTCCATACAGAAGAACGAAATTGGATTCTCACGATAGTTTTTGACGACCACAGTGTTTTCATGTTCGTTAGCGGTCGCACATGCGAACAAACTGTTCGATGTTCGTTTTCACCATGTTCTTGTTCGTTCGTGCGTACACGCCTGGATGGATAACTATCCTCAACGATTCGTTCAACTCACGTAGACAATTTTTTCCCTTTCACATTGACACAGTTAACAACACAACTAATTAAATTCAGCCTATTTCCACAAACCAGACTATTAAAGTAAAAAAGAACATTAAAAGCAATATCTCTTGGTATAAATCAAAATGTTTATTAGCAATATCGCCTACGTTGCGCCTGCGCATAAGGTTCACGTGGGCTGTAACACTGGCTAAGTTTTGGGCGTTTTATTTTTAGCGAGGTCTGCGAGTTTGAGGTCCGTTGTGTCTTTTAGCTTTTTCTACTTTTTTTCTTGAAGTGTCACTGTCTTTATCAATTGCTACAGTGGGCCGCATATTATTCTGTCTTGTGACAATTTGTCATAACGTCCTGTCTTTATATCTTACTAGCTAGGCTCCCCGGTTTTACTCGCATAAGTCGCGATCCCGCGAGAATATCGGGATAAAAAGTAACCTATGTCCTAACCTAGGTTATGGTCTATCCATTTGCCAAATTTCATCAAAATCTGTTCTGCCGTTTTAGCGTGAAAGCGTAAAAAGAAACTCACTTTCGAATTTAGGATATCTTAGAAGTATCTTTGGGCAATGAAGACTGTGTTCTTTTGGATATTGTTAGAATCTTAATGTACCATCTTATACCTTCATCGATTTCGGATGTAGCAACAGGATACCTACTAATTCAAAGGAAGTCCTAGACTCTTGTTTCTTTGTTAATTTTTAAGAGGTCTATAATAGTCTACTAGATCCTAGGGTAGGACCTCACAATGAACAATGAAGAAAAGGTTGCTATGATGTTTTTATTGCAAAGAGCTGCTGTAGGAATTATTCTGTCCGTAGCAATATTTCTTTACCTGATTTCACCTTTAAGTAAATCGTAAACCAACACCACAGTCCCGAGAGAAGACAATGACAACTCAAAATTTACAACTTCTTAAATGTTGGGAAGGTTGGGAAGCTGTTATTTTCTCCAAAAACAATTGTGGTCATTCTGTAACACAACGTCTCTTTGTTCTTACGTGTGGTCAAAACAATAGCGTTTTGACCACAGAAATGTGCAGTAGCTAATGATTTTGTTGCCCAATAACTTTTTATGTGTGGTGGGTACATGAATGTGGAGTTGGGAATGGGAGAAAAATATGGTGTATCAATGGGTTTTTGCTGACTATAAGATGCATGGTGCGATAGGCATATGAATAGTAATATTTATGGCAAGAACGGAATTTGTGTTATTAGTATTAAACTGTTAGTAGAGATACATTTCTTCCAATGACCTCAGTTCTGAAAAGTAACCATATCAAATTGCTGCAACATCATTAATTTATTTAGGAATTCCCTACATTTATTTTCTTGAGAGAGAGAT
Organism: Conistra vaccinii; assembly: GCA_948150665.1. Taxonomy (NCBI): domain Eukaryota; kingdom Metazoa; phylum Arthropoda; class Insecta; order Lepidoptera; family Noctuidae; genus Conistra; species Conistra vaccinii. The sequence goes on along the minus strand of OX411338.1, from coordinate 16,461,804 downwards.
AGGTGAAAAAGCGATAGAGAGATATTGTAGAAAGACACTAAACACAGTTGGCCTATCTACCAAACAAATTCATCAATCCTGTGCAATACCGTCCCAAAGGATTATCATTATTAAATTAACTTCTCAAACATAATTCATATTATATTCAAGAACAAAATAATTTGTCGGAAAATAAAAGCAGTTCTTAATCGCTGTACCGAAGTCGATTAACTTGATTAAAAGGGATCATCATAAATATTGGAAACAAAACGCTCTGGGCCATATTCTGATGTGCTTGAGTCGAGATTAATATTTCGAATACTTTTGTATCTGTTATTTATTTCTGGATGTTTTTGTCGTGTTCAAGTAGGATGTATGGCAGATTCGTTTATTTTTGTCTCGTGCAGTCTGACTGATACATCACAAGATCATCTGTTGGTAGATAAAGTATCAAATGTCGCTGAAGTTTTTTTTTGTTTATTTGTTTGGTGCAGTTTTTTTCTACTGCATCTATTTACGTGTTTTATTAACAATAGTAACGATGGTCTAGAATCACTGGCTTTAATTCATAATTCCTCATACAAAGTCAATGATATCTGGGACAAAAATTTACTCACGCGGATTAAAAAAAGAAACCTAAAAACTTCATGTCACAATAATGTAATCTACTTAGATGGTTTTTTATTTGGTTTGTGCTTAGATATAAACAATATTTAATCCTTATACATATAAATGATCAGCTATGTTACCAGTACTAAAAAATATGACATTGCTCTGGGTAACCATATCTAATCAGTAGAACATAATAACATAACAATGGCCGTACTTAATCAACATTGCAAAAACTTAGACCCAATCATTCAAAACAGTCGTAACACAATTCATCACCTCAGGTAGCATTCAGACTAGCTTTATTTGACCTTATTTTTAAACAAAACAAAGACGCCACGACAGAACAAAGAAAAGCAATTTGTTATCAACAATATCGATGGAGCGAGTACCAGGCGAACAGGAGCGACGAAGAAGTAATATACAAAATATATAAGAAACACAAATTAATAAAATCTTGGGTCCGTCCGCGAGCGAAACCAGTTTCCATGACACACGTGCAGCGAGCGACCGGTGGGGGAAAGAGAGGAAAACATAACTGTCTTGCTCTAGTGCAACTGTAAGAATTGTGTGGACCTTGCAACTTGGAAATATTGTTAGTTTATTTACTTCTAGGATTCAAAGTTTTACTTTGATCAAGGAAAACTTCACAACGGTGCACAGTGCATATCCTACAGTTGCAATTTTCGCATGTGAAGCAAGTTCTTGATCAACTTCCTTCTTTTGTAAAATGTTAAATTGGCACATAGTTATTTAATGTTGTCATTATAGAAAGTTGTCACTTAATCCATAACTAAATATATAACTAAATATATAATAGAAAATTATAATTACACTTGTTTTAGCTTCCATCACTATCATCATCTACAGTCTTTTCAATATAATCCTACAGCTGAGCTAGGTTTAGTCTGTTTATATATAATTAATCATTTAATTATATATCTGTCTTCTTCCACTCATATTCAAGTTACACCAGTAATTATTAAAACTTTTACCTTTCTTACACCAGCTGGTTTGCTGCTTCTAAACGAAACGGTCAAAAAATCCATACTATGCCAACACAATGCACCGATAGGCGAGTCTGTTCATTTTTTTTGTCTTATCCACGCTAGATGCGTAACACAGGTGTCCCTGGCTTACGCCTATTTACAATATCACTGCTATCTGTATTATTATTACCTGGTACCCTGACCATATGCTGGGGTGGAATGGGATTTGAAGGGACAGGTACACGTCAATGGCACAGTGTAAATGTTTCAGCTATGTTCGGGTCGAAGAACCAAGATGAACCAATTGCAAAATTGAGATTCATTCCTTGGAGTCGAGTTGTGAATCATGAATTTGATGATAGGAGTGAATTCTTCAAACAATTAGTGATCCTTGTGAATTTGTAAAAAATATGTATTTAATTAAAAGAGTGGCGACTTTCTTCACGATTTTTCTTTATCCTTCGTTCCTTAAATCATAAATGTCACTTCAAAACCTAGAAAATCCTCACAGGAAGTGAGACGCCAGTTCTAGTCTAAAAGATTTGCTCAACTGATAAATTCAGATCATAAATCAAAGTAACACCCGTAGCTAATCCACGAAAACAATCTGCAACCAGTACAAACCGGTCACCCATCAATTTACAAACCGCTTTGACAATTGCTTAACCTCTCCTTCTAACACCTACATTTAATATTTTACTTAAAGACAATAATTATTTGTCTACAAACTAGTAATACTTGTTTTTAGAACTACTTAAGCTGTGGTTTCACTGCGACGACTTTGACGACCGATAGTGTATCGATACTTGATTTATGTCTGTCGTAAAACTGACCGTTTTATTGGCTTTGGCGTTTGATGCTACTCCTATGTTTACTTTTGAACAAAGTATTATAGTCGTTTTAAATGTTTTTATTTTGCCGCAAGTTAGTGTGAAGTTTGCTGTGGTGAAGCCGTGAAGGATCGATGTGAATTTTCAGTGAGGAAGTTCGAAATTGATTTGAGTTATGATATACCTATATTTAGACCGGCCCAGGACTCAGGAGGGTTTTCTTTAGCTCAAATAGATGTGTCTTTGTTGGATAAAGAACCACAGACACTGAAAAATTAATTGTTACTTGCGCAGAATGAAAATTCACTCCAAAATATTGCCTCTAGAGTGGATTAGCGAAGGCCATAAATTGGAAAATATTACTAAAGTTTAATAATGTGAGTATTAATATGAACAAACCTGGATGGAAAAAAAAGTTGGTAACTACGCAGCTGCTGTCATTGTCAATTCTTAAAAGAAATCCCTACAGCTTTTTCAATTGCAACCTGTCCCACAATTAACCATTTAGTCGTCTTAATGAAATCCCCCTCGCTGGCGACCGAAGACTTGCTCAAACCCGACATTAAGCGTTTCCAACGAACGTTGTTAGCTGTCATTAGTAAGAATTACATACGAATTAGCGAATTTATGTACCGCAAGAGTGGACGAGTGATGAAATTAGAACCATTTGGATGTACTACGTGCTGAGGTTAGCCTTTTTTTCGTAATGGAGGCCTTTTATTACCTACTTCAAGGGTTGTTTCTGTCTTACCTTGATAGAAACAAAAGACTGTCGGTTTTGGCAATTCGTTACTTAAATTGCTAATCTGTTACGCTATTTTCTTCTCTATTTCAGGCTGATAAAAAAACGAGGTCTTCAGTAACCGTTGTAATTTACTCTCTTGCTTGGCGACTTATGAGATCAATTATTCCTTATTCAAATCAACAGTTCTGCTCACAACCCGAAAACATTAAATCCTTTTAAACTTAGAACTGGTACTTGACACACAACATCCAACAATTACTCACTTTAACGAACTTCAAAGTTTTCAAACAGATTCCCACAAAATCATGTTTCAATTCCACACGTCACTGACCAATGACCAAAACATTCGTGATTCTTAAAACCATTTTGTCTCAGTCCCACAATGTTTTGTCCCAAAACCGTCTGTCCCACAATGATTTGGCCCGGAGCCGTTTGTCTCACAATAGTTTAAAGGATTATATCAAAAGGACATAGTGACTCGACACAAATGACCATCACCAGTTCAATGATTAATCGTTTGTTGATTTCAAATTTGGAATCACGTTTCGGACTTAGGGTTCAATACGTGATTGAAACGTTTAATTTTTTTGGAAGTTAAGAAAAAGTTTGGAACAGATAACTAAAGGGTTTGACAAAAAACCGTATATTCATAATAGAGATGTGTTGAGGAACTCCAAGTGCTCGGCCAAATAGAAATTTATCGAATTCGTCTTGATCGACCAAAAAAGCTGAGGATGTACAACAGAGGGCTTATGAATAAATAGGATACAAGTAACATAGTTTCGAAAGATTGGTTCATCGAAATCGATTATCGATAAAGTTAAACCTTACTATTGAAGTAACTTACAGAGACAGAGAAACAAAGTAAAGTATGCAGTCATATAAGTTGTCATGCATTATCGTAGGAAACACTTGATTTTTATTACTATAGAATAGAATAGAATTATCTTTATTTCCAAATTTACAATTTACACAAAGGTTAGATATGACAACATTGTTTTTGTTTAATTGCATTAATTACTTACTATTTACCTCCGGCACCCAAACTAAGATTAAACTTGGGATGTGAGAGACAGGGTTCTCGCTTTTAATATAAAATTCCATATACTAGTACAAAGTTGGATTGGGTTACCGTTGAGCTACCGTTTGAGTAAAAAAATAAAATACAAAAACAAAATTTATAAAAGTCTAATGTTCTAAAACGAAGCTTTGACCTTTTTGCTAAGGTTCATAACATAAAATAGCAGTAAACTAGTCAACACAGAGACTGCTATAGATACTTCACTTAATTACAAGTCACTTCCTTACTCTTCAAACGGTCCTAAAGGACGCAGAAATCCCTAAGGCAAAAGCAATCATCCATAAAGTGTTTAGCGAACCGCAAACATTAGTTGGTAAGACTGCTCAACAGCGTGCACCTATTCGAATCACTGTGATTATGGGAGCAGGTTCTTCTACAGTTATATCGGCACATAGGATTAAGTACTTAACAATAATTATTACGTACTCATAATGAATAATTTCTCGTTGGGAAGCTATAGCAAGTAATGGTAACTTGAGAAATGGCTTCTGAGATTTTTGATGCAAAAAGTGATTGATCAGGGTCTTGGTTAAAGCTATTTTCTTAATTATGTATCATAATTTTTATATTTACACATCAGTGGCTTTTTGCCCTTTTTTATATTTCCAATTCTCAATATTGTTGCATTCTAAATCATGGAGTTCAAACTCAAGTTTATATTTCAATTATACTATTTACAGGCACTTTTTGAATTGTCAAGAAGTCGTTCAGTTAGTCAGAAAGTTGAAGCTTGATTTCTATGGAAAAGAACGGGCAAGAAACTCCAAGGACACTCTTTTAAATCAAGATATTACAAAATCCGTACACTATTCTTGTCGCTAAACTCAACATTACGGTTGCTGTTAACTATTACGCCTAATCTTATAAGTCCTTTAGCAATAATGTTTATTTTTCTATGAAGGAAAAAGAGAACTTCTGTGTAATATAAAAGGTAGACAGATTATTCTATAAAACTGTCAAATGTCTGATACTTTTGATATCAACAATGATGTTAACAAACAAAAAACCAACTACTGCCTTATTGCTTTCAAGATAGTGATCCTACCACCGTTAACCTAATAAAACAGCTTATTAGTACCGTCTGAAGTAAGACACACTCCCGCAGTTTAATACCCACTATTTTCAACTCCCCGTGGCTATCACTAACTGTACCTACCCCACTTCAAACAGAAGCGGCCTTGTACATCTCCAGAGATATATTACTCTGAATTACACCTAACCTTATGATATAATACCAGAACATGGTTCAGATCATTTCCTCTCAATTAAACGTAATTAAATAATTGATTTACAGCAACACAAATAATTTTCTAAATGACTCCAAATAAGAAATAAAGCTGTAGTATAAACGGTTAGACAATTACCTATTATTAGAGTTAATTGTTGAACCCATTGCTGTGATACACGAAATGATACAGAACGCACTATTAACTTTATATAACCATCACTTTGACCATAACATTCAACATTAATATTTTACTTAATGACTTTCAAAGATGTAATTTCTACTATCGAATGCGTTTCGATGTTACTATTTTTATTTGTGTCTATCAATTTTGGAAGAGCTCTCAAAATTTTGGAATCAATTATTTTAATAGGAATAATTCTGTTGTTTAACATTTTGAGCTGTAATTTGAATTTTGATTTCGGGGTACAATTAATTTATCAGCTGCGAATTTAAACGTTATTCACTTTTTTATTAACACAATATTTCATGCCTGGCGACAGGATAGTGTTTAAAAATGTGTATTTTGTTTTAAACAGTGAAAAACATAACTGAAATGTTTTTATTTTCCACGGATTCTCAATTGATTATAAACTTGTTTCTGACAGCGACTTAGCCCGCGTGGTATTCAACTATATAAAAAAGCATACCCTATGACACTCGGTTTCTTGCCCGTGAAAGAATTTTCAAAATCGGATCAGTACTTCCAGAGATCTCAGAATCTAAACTTACAAACATTACCTATCTTTATTTTATTTAATATTAGTATAGACTAGTCTACCTATCATAGAAATCACTTTAAAAAGCCTCCATTAAATTCAAAAATTGGCAGGTCTCTAAAAGACAAAGCAATAACATTCTAATTCGTAAAGCCTTTTGCTAAACACAGAGAAAAAAACATTACAAGAACTGTATGACAAAACGAATGTGCATTTCAGAACGCACTCGCGTCCAGACGAGGCATTGTATGCAGATGCAAGTCAAACCTCAAACTTATTAATTATCATGGGTGAGCACAGCTGTGAATAGTGATTAGTTTTCTACGATCTGTCAATGTAGACGAGCGATTGCTTCGTGACGGTTTATTTGAATGGAATCGTAAGTTATTGGGTCTGGTTTATTTATTGGGTCAGTGATGTTTTGTAAGAGCTTTTGATACTAGGACCATTTTGACCATTTTATGCTTTCGATCGACCTCAAATCAGAATAAGGATGCTGACAATTTTTTTTTATCCGTAAGGAAGATTATTAAAAAAAATAGGACTCGTATTTTTTCTTTTTTTACGTAATCAAAAGATTACGGCAATACATTGACTTAAATTGTGACATGACGTCACTCCCCGGTAGATTTTATACTGGCTTGTGACGTACCGAGCCGACTCCCTAACTTTAATGCGTTTAATCTAAACCATTTTTTATTAATATAATAAAGCAAAAAATACGCGTCAAATATTTTTTTATTATCTGCCTGATGGTTTTTTAGGGAAAATAGTTTTTTTAGGGAAAAAAAAACTATTTAGTCCTATTGAGTTAGCATCCAATTACGACGATTACTTTTGTGACTTTATTCTTACTTAGATTTCTAACTGTTTTGAAAGCATTTTTGAAAAACATTTAAATTGACAAGCAAATTTACTTGCGCAAGAACGAGCCATGCCCGCGAATAAAGCATCCTAGTGACAGTTCACAAGTGTCCACTACTTGGCACCATCAGGGCTTAAGAGGCAAACGATTTTCGCCCACACGTTTCTTCGTGTCATTACGTGTCTACTCAAAATCTCGTGGCTTATAATAATAATAACAGCCGCACGGCTCGATCAAAGATACACGGCAGGCTACACTTGCCGAGGTCAGTCCGTCAATGGGTGACCATCCATTAAATACCGAGACCCCTCCATGCCTCAGAAGGTACATTAAGCAGTTGGTACCAGCTGTTATTTGTAGATCTTTGACAGTTGTTCCGGTTAGTCAGAAGCCCGAAAGTCTGATAACCAGTCTTATCAAGGGGTATCGAGTTGTCGTGGGTTGTGGAGGTCAGATAGGCAGTTGTTGCTTCATACTTTTCAACCAGTCTTATCAATCTGCCTATCTGACCTCCACAACCCAGTAACAGGGTAATAGGATACCCCTTGGTAAGACTGGTTGTCAGACTTTTCGGTTTCTGACGACCATTAACGACTGTCAAAGATCCACGAATGACTGTCGAGACCAACGTTTTAACGTGCTTTCTGAGGCACAGAGGAGTCTCGGTATGTAAAGATGGTCACCGACGGACCAACCCCGGAAAACGTAGCATAACCTGATGGATCTACCAGTGCAGCTGTTATTACTTAGCCACGGAAACTGTATATACTCCTAAAATTATTACTCAGTCATTATTCCCTCCACGTTCGCATTACAAATGCACTTAGTCACTTCAACGATCCCTTTCTTATTTTCAAACAGACAGAAGATTAATGGTTCCTAATTTAAAGCCAGTTCACGGTTGCCGATAAAAAATCGCTGGTCTGTATTCACATTTTACTTAAAGGAGTAAAAACTTCTGGCTACCGTACTACGCTTGCCTTTCATATGGTAATTCGTTCTGCTATTGTTGGTCTGATGTATGCCAAAGATGAAACTTAAGGCATTGTTTGACTTGTACTTATTGTTAGTACTTTTTCTCTGGTTTATGTGGAGTTGTGAAGGTGTGTCTATTATTGTGTGTAGTTAGAATTATTTCTGTGGCTCGGCCCAGTTTTGTGATGGTTCTTAGACAATAATTTTGTGAGTTACTTCTTCTCTAACTATCCCGAGAAGTATATTATTAACATTGGAAATGTTTTTTTTTTTACTATTAAAATTCCTCTTTTTTGGATAACAATTTTACGGAAGCTGAATCAGTCATCTTTTTGCTGTAAGTTTTAAGTGAATAATGTCTTGTCCTTTCCTATGACGTAGAAAATGGTCCAAAAAATGTATTTATTAATTATAATATAATATAAACTTTATTGATCCAACTCCTTACAATTTGCTTAATATCTAGCTAAAGTTTACAGTAATTAAAGGGCGCACAAAAGTTGAAACCCTGACTCCTAAACTAGGAAATTCGCTATTTTCTTTTTAACAAGATGTTCATTCGCTTTAAATTCCAAGGTTGAAATATTTGTTTGGTTCCTAACCATATGTTGTTTTCGCTTTCATATGCAATATTTGATGAAGGGGTTAGTAATCGTCTGCCACCTGACATCAAAGACTGTGGGAAATATCAGCGTACGATTTTGTTAAGTTACCCTTTATTTCTTTGAGTCTAACTGGAACATAAACGCTGAAAATATGCAAGCAAATAATTTTTTTAAGTACAAAAAACTATAATAGAGATTATGTACTACAGGTTGAGTAATAACAATACTTATACACTACACTATACTAATGACAACAATACAAGTTGTATTATTGGTCCTTTCATCCGCATTTGCGATTTGAAAAAGACCAATATTCGGTGAACAAACCCCTATTATGCTTTCTACAGAGAAGCTAACCACAAGATGCCCAAAAATTGGCCCGTATGAATAATATCAATTCAGGTAGCTGCGGTTGCAGTCAATACAATATTTTTGTACAAGTTACCTATAGTTAGTTCGTACGAAATCCTCCCGAATGTCAACCACGCCCGTATTCCTGGAGACCATCGATTGCCTTCATTTTTTGACCCCAGAGTTTATATTTTGAACCCGTATCCGAAATTCAATACAGGGAGCTGCGGTTTTTAAATTTTGTTCAGCACTAAATCTTTGGTTCTTTTTGGCAGGTCTGAATCGTTTTTGTGGTTTGTAAAGTAACAAATAACTGAATGTATACGTTCATCAATTTGGCTTTTGTTCAGCTTATTGGCACTGCCAGGTTGCGCCTTCCTCCAGGAGTAATCGAGTTTGGTATCCACTATATCATTACCGCATCCAGTGGTTGATATGTGCTAGCATTTAAGACACATATTTTATCACAGTATAGGCTGTTTTATCGCCCAAAATGTGATAAAATGTGTGATAAAGCCAAGTAGGCCGTGCTCGCTGGGCAGCAAAGCTTATTGAAGTTGGTCTCGGTCGGAGTTTTTTGTTCGTAAACAATGATCATTATCTTCATTAGTAATATGTGGCTAAACTGACACAAGATCACGATCCTATTGATCATGCAGTATAATTTTAACTGCACCCACCTCATGATGATAAGAACTATATCTGAATAAATTAATCTCTAATTCCCTTTTTTCAGTGTCAAAATCAGAGGTGTATCGTTGCGGTTTCATTTTACGAGTGTTATAAACACTAAAAGGGAGAGTCTATGTCGTGATTTGTGATGACGGTGATCGCGTAGGCGTTGCGCTGGCTACCGTGCTGAGGCGTAGTGTTGTGACTGCGTAATATCGATAGACAGGGCAAAGGTGACGATGACAAGAGATAGTGGGACTATTTGCAATAGTGCAGATGTCGTTGGAATTACAATGTTATACAAAGCGTTTGGTTGAGATTAAGTCGACTGCGTATTAATGTCGCGGTTTAAAAAATGATAGTTATGTATAACGAAGTGAGATGTTTTTGGTTTTATATTCCGTACCGTCTACCTAAATCTTCTTGTTGACTTCCCAACTAAATCTTTACCAGTGCCATTAAATCCTTTGCAAAAAGAACAACCTTCGAAGCATAAAAAATTTAAGTGCATTTCTTACTCGTCATTGAGGGCGGTCCTAAAGTTCAGAAACCTGGTCCTTCCACTTTCACATGAACACCTGTTTCGTTATTAATCATTAAGCGTCTTCATTATCGATAAATTAACGTTGTCTCAGGTACTGGATCGCATCTTACGGGATAAGGACAATTACTCATGTATAAATAATAAATAAATGTTATAGACTGTAGTTTTAGTTAAGAGTACCTATCACCATATTTTAAAATCAGCGGATAACTATTCAAGGTTATATCATATAACTTATCTTCAAAATTTGATCGATAGTAGTATAAGTTGCTAATGAAGTAACTAATGAGTAGGTATTGTTATAAAAAAACTTGTTATGGCTCTAGAATAAAATTCAAAACCTCTACATAATTATGTTTTTAAATTAGGTGCCATATTTCAAAAACTTTAGTGAAACTAGCATTTAAAAGCGAGGTGTTGCTATGGCTCCGTCTCTGAATATTCATGTATCTGGTTAAATTCAATAATACTGCTCTGCAACACCAATCAAACTGAATAACAAATTATAATAAGCCATATCGAAAGATCAAGCCAATTAATAAACATAAATTCATAAAGCTCAATTAATAATACCTAATAAATAATTCAAACACACTGAATAAAACAAGAAACTAGATCGCGTTGAAACTCATTAATTAAATGATAAAACATCATAATTTGCTAAAGAAAAAGAGATGAAAAAACATTCAACACATCAGACAGACGTCATCGTTTCAAAAGAAAGAAATAAAAACAAAAAAGCATCGATATCGGCACAGCACATCTCTAAAGGCCAGTGACCCAAAAAAGGTACAGAGTGAAAAAAAAAGATTATATTTTATTTTCAAGATACAAGTACTATCAAGGCATAAATTAAAGGTTTTATTATTTTCTCTTTTTCTCGCACCACGTGTATCGATGTAAGCACGGAGGCTTGGCGACTTGTATGGTCAGCAGAAAAACTTGTTTTTGTTTTTTATTTTAGTAGTACCTACAAGGTAAGGCTTTGTGCAGGTTTTCACTGTTTTTAGGTAGGTATATAAGTAAAGTGTATTGATGACTTTTTCACTGAAAGTGGATTGCAATTAGGTTAAAGACAGTTTAAAATATTCTTTTCTGTCTCATTCCGCAGTTGACAAACTGAAATTTAATGTCAGCGGTATTTTTTGTATTTTTGCTTGTTTATGAGTTATATTATATACCTTAACTTGTTAACCAGGTAATCAGGCCACTATACAATGCTGTTCTCGCTTTACATTTTAAACATCAAAAACCCACACAAATTCATTCTCAAAACGACCCACTACCGCAATAATTGCGTACATTTGAACTAACAAACAAACTGCTGTCCCTACACAACAATATCACGATTATTACCGTTGAGTTACGTATAAACTGGCCCACTACTGGACTTACGCACTGTGCTTGTGAGCGTACAGATACATGCGCATGTATCCGAACGCACACATGCGCGGTGTATGTGTGCGTGACAAGAAACTTGTTGTTCGCTGCGCAACAGCATGCGTACGTTGTTTTTAATTTTCTATTAGATTTATTTGATGTCAGAGATTTTATGGGTTCTTGTTTATATTGGTAGGTTTTGGTAGTAACTGATAGGGATTTAAATTCATTTGAGTTTTTATTTTATTTTAAGGGTGCTGGTAGTAGATTCAATTACATGATGGTATGGTTATCGAAATGGTTTTTCATGTAATATCTTCAAAGACTTTAATGAAAAATTTGTTTTCTTTTAATTTAAATTAAATGCTCAAAGTCTGTGAAGAAACAAATCTGCTGTACCTACGTTATGACTACAGACAATTCGTCTATAGATGGAGACTTGCTCAGAGATACCTAATCAATAATAAATAGAGTATTTTTTTTAAATTAACGGATAGCAAAATATGTCCCAAGTTGTAGGCAGAATTTTCTGCAGTTTAAGAAAATCTTGTAAAACTGCCATGTTTAAGAAAATCTATTACTAAAATATGCTAAAACCTCTGCATACTAAAAAAAAAACAAAACACAAACAAACAAAAAAACATATCTAAATATACAACTGCACACAATTTTACTGGGACATGTACCGTTAACAAAAACAAAAGACATACGACACAAACTTAAGAAAAAACTGTCATATAATTTCCTGTTACTGTATTTTGTGCTTTATTTCCTCAAAATAAGTGTCGTATCTCAGTTTTTTGTTAGTGAAAAATAATGGTTTTTAAAGTAGGTATAATCTTAAAACGAGAGTGTGGCAATACAAAAATAATTTAATGACAGCAATATCGTCTCCAGATCGTTGTGATTATGTTATAATATGTCGGTCGCTGTTGCATGAGTTCTAACTCGCGTATGATTGTTTACAAGTGGAACATTAGTGGTTTGAATTATATGTTCATTTTAGTAGTAGTCTTTTGTTATTTCTTTTGTACAGTGACACTTGAAGAAGTAGTGATCACTGGTCAGTTGCAGCTCTATTCTGCCGTAGCCAAAATTTCACTGTGAAAATTTTGGTGAAGTGAAATTAAGAGCAGTGGTGGCCCAGTGCTAACGGCCCCGACTTACTTGTTGTAAGTCGTGGGTTCAAACCTAAGCAAGTGCTTTATTTTGTGTAAATAATTTCATCAACGCTGCTCTCAAAACGGTGAAGTAAAGCATCGTGAGGAAACCGGCATGTCTTAGAACCAAAAATTCGAAGACATGTGACATCTACCAACCCGCACTCACACGTGGTGGATACGGCCCACTCCCTCTCAAAGAGAGGAGGCCTTTGTCCCAGCAGTGGGAACATTAATAGACTGATTATGTAAACATATATTATTATGTATGAGTTTAAAAAGTGACCTGTCAATAGTTTCAATCCTTAGCATCTGGTAGAAAGACAACTCACTCTGTTAAAGTTTTCAAGGTGAGATTTTTATAGAAATAAAATTAAATCACGCTTGTTTTTCCCCGAACGGTTAGGCAGAGGTGTACATAATAGTACACCCACATTCCGCCAGATATGTTTAAGTCCCATGAAACAATCGCGTTCCTATTGCCAACAACCGGGCACAAATCCAGACTGCAGGCTGCTACTGATAAATCCAGATGAAAAACCCAATAACACTTTTCCCGACCCGAGAATCGAACCCAGGACCTCATGCTCAGCTGTAGCGCTTGCGACCACTCGACCAACGAGGCAGTCATTTTTATAGAATAGATTCTACCTGCAATTTTTCTTTGTAAACTTTTGAGATAAAGTAACTTATGGTTTGTAGGTCAAATAGCAACTGCATCGTAAAATACCAGAAGCTTGCCATAACATAGGTGGAGTAGTACCTAACTGAGCTTGCGATTGCTAACAACAAACGCACGCACAATTTTTAGAATCCTTGAAATTATGATAATATTAAAATTATGATTTCAAAAGTCAATATATTTTTTTTAATGATAAATATAAAACTTTATAAATATAATATTTTATTTAAACAAAACAAAATAATAACAAAAATAAACAATGAAATTTAAAAAAAAATCTAAGTACCTCAAAAAAGATCTAAACTAAAAACAAGTAAGTCCCTACGTAAATAATTATAATTATCTTGTCGATATGAAGCCAGTATTAAGCCTATTACCAAACCCGTATATTTAATAACAAATGTTCATAAAATAATGTACTTAACTATAGAAAAAAAAAAGCACAGTAAAGTAATCTTGAATAATACGATTTACGCCAAAGTATCATTAGGGTGACGTAATTCTATTCTATCCCCAAATAATAGTCGATAATACTGTGTTGATTATTTTACACCGCAGTGCACAAGCCTTGTATCGTGGGCTTACTGTTTATTTTATTAACGAGAAGTAAAATAAATTGCAGGCACGTTACGTTTAATATGAGAATAAAATCATAGTTTTTTTTAAATTTCATTACTTACTTTTAGTATAGTTTAATACCTTTGTAGTTATGGTCAGTTAAAGGCAATAAAACATTTAATAAATAAAAATGAAACATTTTAAAACAGCAATAAAAAATCACCTGTCCTTTAAATGTAAGAGAGACAAAACAGTAAAAAAAATGCACCTTAAAACCATCTAGAAACAGCATCCAACAAAAGATAACCAAAAAAACTGCGCAGACGCATCATAACACTCTAACAACTAACCTAATAACTTTAATTGGTAAGTTAGTCTAAAATATAGCTAAAAGCAACGAAATAAGCCAAAAAGGTTGTACAAGAGCAACAAAATGAAATAAAAAAAAAGATCCGTCACGAGCATAGGCGAGGGAGAGCAAAAAGAAAAAAAAAACACAACATAAGTTCAACGTTTATTTTGGTTGCGTCCTTTTCGCGCGCTTACAGTTACGATATCTCCGTCTCTTTCTATCGGGCCGAGCGTTGGACACCTGTGCTTTAGTTTCCCCTGAGTACCAACGACCTCTGAGGCACAGCGAGACGAAACGTCACATGTAGAAGGGCCGTAGTATAGAATATTATGTCTTAACTTTTTTACTGACGGTACATTATAAATGCATGCTGTCATAATTACAGATGCGTCGTATTTCGAAGTAAAGCAATCACTGTCGTATACCGATTTGATTCGTAGCAAGATGGAGTATTTTTTTTACTTTAATACGCTATACTAATGTATCGTCATAATAATGAAAGTGGCACACCTGTTTACTAATCCTATTGTTGGAAGCTCAAAGGAAGTAAATTACGGAGTTTTTGGTGCAAAACTGTAGTTTTTTTGGACGATTTTTGTAAAGGAAAAATAGGGCGTGATGGTTTTTGCGTTCTTTAAAAAAATTGGGTTTTGTGTGTCAGATGTTTGTGTAGTGAAGGGTGAACTTTTGTCAAAATTAAGGGAGAATATTTATTGTTTACTTGCTGTAACTTCAATTCAAGGGCTCCATTATTAAAACCGATAACAAATGACTTAAAAAAATACGCTGTAACGGTTCTCAGCCATGAACTTCGAGTTTTGATGCCTATAGGACTGGCAGGAAAATCAAAAAGTAAAACATTTAGTATCGGTCCAAACTACATGGGCTCAAGACAGGTAGACAAAGATGGTACCTACCTACAAAACTTTCAAATTTTCAATCGTTCCTAGAGAACTCCAACCTAAGCACGAATTTGACATTTCTCTTAGCAGCACTGCAGAAAAAAAAAACTGTTTACGGAAGAAAAAGAAGACAATATTATCTACTCGATATGTCATCTCAAACTATCGATACTACTAAAGAACTCAAATTCAAGCTAGGTACCACCACAGCTACAACAGCCAGTATCTACTTATACGATTTTCTGCGCAGGCACACGACCAGTTGTTCAGTTGATACGGCAAGTTCTGGTTTTACGCGAGACGAATGGCGTTTGACCTCCATAGCCCTTGCCCTTGGCCAACCAGGTTTAGCCGTTTAATATTTTATACAGGTTACTAAATCTTGCCTTTAAAACTACACTCCTTTACTTCTGTACCTTGGCCATAAATATGGCATGAACAACAAGATTCAGAACAAGTAATAAATAATCATCTATATTTTTTGTGCTGTTAATGAGATATAGAGTAGTGGTAGCGCAGTGGTAACGGCCGTGGCTTACGAGCCGAACCTATGACAGGTCCGAACCCTGACAGGCGCTACTTTGTGTAAATTATTTCATCACTATTGCTCTCAAAACGGTGAAGGATAACATCGTGATGAAACTGGCATGTCCGAGAACCAAAAGCTTCGAAGGCACGTGACATCTACCAAGCCGCACTGGGCCCGCGTGGCCCACTCCCTCTCACAGAGAGGACGCTTGTGTTCCAGCAGTGGAAACATTATAGACTGATTATGTTGAAATGGATCCCAAGGTTGTAGGATAGGGAGACAATAGCTCAACTACTATGACAATCGACCCATTAACATATTACTCTGTGTGATTCCGACCGTAAAGAACAGATAGCCTATTCGAAACGGGGCCAAAAAAACGACAAGTAAATAAGGAAATCAAGAGAATTATCAGCACCTTCTTCCCGTCTGCAGAATCTGGGAGAGATATGAGGATAGAGAAGAACTGAAATCTATTAATAGTATTTAAATAATAATAATTATTATTATATTGAGAGCACACACAATAGCTGATCCTTCCTGGTTTCCTATAGGTATTCACATACCTGGCCAGTATGAAAGGACCAGCACCGTTACATAAAAATGATGTAGATATTGAGAATTCGTGGTCCTAAAGACCCAAACCTCAGTACTCAAGCATCAGATTTTTTGCCCTTATGATTCCTAACATCTAAATATGAAATGAATACATAGAAATTCAAACGGGCATGATTACGTGTTCAAATCAAACCAGTCATTGTTTATTGTTGCACAGCCGAGAATAGAACCAGCGAGCTGTCACTATAGCGTGACGGATTTAGACACGGCGCCTGTCGGGATTGGCATGAGCCTTTAACGTATCAGTACCTACAGTGGTTTCAAAATAAACGTAAATGCAGAAATGTAAAATACCTTTAGTTCAAAATCCTACATAAACTAAACTTAAAAGTCTATAATTTAAAGACTTGTAAATGTAACACAATGGAGCTACACGACAGCTAGGAGTTAATTTACAACTGACTTTAAAATGTACAGAAAAATTTTAAAATACACTAAGCAAGTATAAAAATCTTAACTTAAAAAAAAATTATGAATCTATTCTAAACTCAAACTTAAATTAATGAAGTCCTAAAGAAGTACCCAGATCACCTTTTGTGACGTAACAATGTCATACAAATTAAGTTTATCACTCATTCTTAGTCTAAAACTCCAAGCTAAAACTAATTTCTTTACGTCCAACATTTTATTTTGCAGGACATAAAGTCTTGTATTTTTGAACAATAATTTTGTCACCGGGACGTTTACGGCCTGCCACGACAGTGATGAGCTATCAATTTATTTAATGACAGTGAGTGAACCTGTCACTACGGGTGATAAATTTAAAGCAGTCTAGTTATACGTTTGTGAGCTAAAACATAATTAGTGTACGTTGTTACATTTTATGTCTGTTTGTTCCTTGGTTGGTTTAGGATTTTTATAGGTTTTATTTTGTTGTTAAGTTTGTGATGATTTTTACGACAGTTACGCTGCTTCTCCACTGATGCGGAGAGGAGAGGAGCGGAGCGGAGATGTGCCAATATTAACCTATAGAATCTAAACTCCGCACCGGAGGTGCGATTCTATTGGTTAATATTGGCGCATCTCCGCTCCGCTCCTCTCCTCTCCGCTTCAGTGGACAGGCAGCCTAAAGCTTGTCTACACTAAATTCAGAAATTCAGAAATGATTATAGGACGTTTTAGTTATCGTTAGTTTATTTAGTTACAGGTTACAAAATAAAAATAAAAATTAAATTATGTTCACAAATACTACTTACCTATATTTTTTATTTTAGTTAAAAAATTCTGTACTTTCCGTGTACATTTGTATACATATTTAATTTTTATTTTTATTTTGTAACTAAATCAACTAACGATAACTAAAACGTCCTATAATCAACTAAAGTGGATAATAGGCGGCTGGTTTCACATTAATTTCAAAATACTCGATTATTTTATACATTTTGCTGATATTTCAGAACGATGAATATGAAAAACATCAAAAATACAAACTAGCTTATTCAATAAAGAAAAATACATTTTGCTTTGGAGCATCGAAGAGTTTATTGGGTCAATATTTGAACTCATGACCTCTCAAAGGTCAAGGGTCAACGCCTTAGCTGCTTATGCTTATTGATTTTAACATTACCATATTGAAAACTTCGTTTAATCTGTTCTGATACGGAAATAGTAAACAAAGTTTGCATGAGAATATGGGTGTAACAATAGAAGACTACATTTTGGAAGGGGCGGTAGAATCAATACTATATTTTGTACATTTTGACGTTCAAAAGTGCCTTCAAGGGCCTATTTGAAATAAATGATTTGACTTTAAAGAAGATCAAAATAATATACAGATATACCATATGTGACCTTTCTTAAATTACTCTACTGATAAAATTTTCGTTTTTACTAATTAGGTTTAAATTGGTGTTGAATTTAGTGTTAGTGTTGGTGATACTATGTGGACTGCCAGGTTGATCTAGTGGTCGCAAGCACTACGGCTGAGCGCGAGGTCCTGGGTTCAATGCGAGGGTCGGGCAAAGTGTTATTGAATTTTTTTTCATCAGGAATTTCTCAGTAACAGCCTGGAGTCTGGATTTGTGCCCGGTTGATAGCAATAGACTCGCCTCCTAAATTACGTGGAACTTAAAACATAGCTGGCGAAATGTGGGTATATTATAGGTACACCTCTGCCTAACCCTTTGGGGATTACAGGCGTGTTGTTATATTAGTGTTATTATCAATTTAGCCTTCTTGTGTAAACGGTTATTATAATTTAAGTGGAAAGAATATTGGTGAGCCTACTGAAATGATAGCAAATGGAGATGCATGGATGGATGAGAGTTGAAGACTTACTGCGAGCAAATTATATACAAGGTGTTTTTTTGATATCCCATAACTCTAGGATATGAATGAGACCATATCAAAGAATCAACTGGCGTATTTTTATTTTTTAAGCTATTGCATAGCTTTTATCGCGGGCCTTGAGCGTGGAGACCGAATCCAGAAATTCCGTAACGAAAATAACCTAACATAACACCCCTGTCTCTTTAGTTCAGCAACTCGCCTCTAGGTGGCATTGGTTGTATTATAATAGCATAAGTATGCAATAGCTTTACCGCGGCAGTCTCCGAGTGCCACACGTCTTTTTATTGGTCAATTAATTTGACAATCACGATTATTTATGTAAAAAACCCTTAGGTGAAATATTACTTAATTCAGACTATTTTTGTTCATAATAAGAAAATATGTCTACTTCGCATTTTCTTAGCTTTAAATATGAATAATTGGTTTGAATGAAAATGATTTACTCTTACCTACTTATCAATGAAACTTAGATACACACATCGAGAGTCTAGTGGTAAAATATCATTAAAAAAATAAAAAATAATATGCTAGTTGATTCTTTGACATGATCTCATTAATACCCTAGAGTTATGGGATATAAAAAACACCTTGTATATATAGGGGTATATATGTAAATTAGGACGGTATTGATTGGACTACGGGCAGTAAGGACTGAAACAGTTTATACTTTTTTTGTTATTTTTAAATTACCTTCGAGGCTTAAAATATTTTCGAAACAAATCCGAACTTAGACAGACATACTTCAATTACTTTGATTGAAAACGTCATTCTGAATTCAAAGACCTGCAATCCTTTGATGTTATTGGCACTGCCGTGCGAAAAGCCTAATATCCACTCTAATACACTCAAACACTTATTGACAGGACTGTACTAAAGTGTAAGCCGTAAACCGTCACTGCAACACAAACAAACATACAGATCATTAATCTGAAATAGCCAGTAAGGCAATGTTTTGGTGGGTTTTCATAGAAAATGTATTAGCAAGACAGCTGTTCTTGAGCATCTTAAAAACTTAACTTTAAAAATTCTACTCATCATCTGCCTAGCCTTTTCCCAACTATGTTGAGGTCAGATTCCAGGCTAACCGGATGCAGCTGAATACCAGTATTTTACACGGAGCTACTGTCTATCTGACCTCCACTCCACAACACAGTTACTGGGTAATACGATACCCTATGGCAAGACTGGATATCAGACTTCGGGCTTCCGAGTTCCGACTACCTTCGTAAAGACTGTAAAGATCTACAAATGACAGCCGGCTTGCCGGGCTAGCCGGACTTTTTGAGACACGGCGGGCTCCCGATATGTAAGGAATGGTCACCCATCCTTGGACCGACCTTAGCAAGCGTAGCTTAACCTTCGATCGATCCCTGCGGCTGTCATTATTTACCCAGACTTAAAAACCTTAAAAATTCTACTGTTGACTAAAATATCACTACACGATATATCTATAGTGTACGGTTAAGATTGCAATGTGTTATTTTCTATGTCAAGTTTATATTATTTTACTGATGTTAGTCAGTAAAACATAAACTTGGCTAGAAGAGGAAACTTGAAGGAAATCATCGTGAGGAAACCTGCACGCGTACCTTGACCACCACCACCACCACTGTAGGAACGAACGACTAAATTACCGACTGTAGAAAGGATTATAATTCCTATGGCGCTATAGCAAAAATGAAGAAAAAAAGAGTCACTTTGTATACAAATATATATTCCTATTCTTCGTTGTGCTGAGGATGCTGCCCTTAATGCTGAGTATGGCAACCACATACGACGCGTATCCAAGCTATGCGATCTTCTGCAGCGTGGACCACTTGGTAACTGCTGCTTCCAGCCTTCTTGATCGCGTCTGACCATCTTGCCAGTGCTCTGCCTTGAGCGTGTTTTCTTTCCACCAACGCCAGTATCTTAAGCTTTTTCAGATTATGGTTCATGCTCCGCAGAGATAGGGGTGGTCTAAGTCTCTCGTTTCTTTATGGGGAGAAGCTTCTGTCCTGCTTTGGGCAGCTACAAGCTGGTACTATTTAATAATTTTAGCTGAGTTTGCATTGACTCAAGAACACTGTTTCAGTTTTAACGACAAAACATAAAATTCAAGACCCACACCCTTTTACACAAACATACACACACCTACGTCATAACAAAACGTAAGCTAATTATGTCCTGCTGAGTGATACGGCTTGCTAATGCCACGGTTTTGACACGAGTTGACACGAGTTCCCGTGATTTATGCTCGCGTTGAAAGTGTGCTCGTAAGAACGATTTTATATGCAAAATATTTATGGGTACGAAATTAGATTGATATTGTGAGTGATTATGTTGGGTTTATTGTAAGTTATATTTATCGTTAAATCTACTGAATAATATTTTTACTTTCTATATGAAGCCTCACGGGTTAATTGATCAGGTTAAGCTACGTCCATAGATGGGTGACCATCTTTACATACCAAGACGGGTCTCCGTGCCTCGGAAAGCACGTTAAGTTACGGGTCGTCAAAAGCCCGAAAGTTTAACAGCCTGTCTTACGAAGGGATATCGTAGCGTGGGAAGGTCAGATAGGCAGTCGCTCCATGTAAAATTCTGGTATTCAGCTGCATTCGGTTAGGCTGGAAGCCGACCCCAACATAGTTGGGAAAAGACTAGGCAGATGATGATGTACTGTTGACGGCAATTCAGTAACTTAACACTTTTACTTAGAGCTCAACTAGCGTAGTATGGAGTTTCAATGGAATACGAGGTCACCTTATACTGGCTCTGTTACCATTGACGTGCGAGCGACTGTACCTATTATTATTAATTATTAATCATTTATTTCAGAATAAAAAGATTCCATAAATTGTTAGTAAATAGTACTTTAAAATCTTTAAATATCTAGGTTAGTAAATTATTAATTATTATTATTTACAATTACGCTAATTTATATTATACAGGGCACCTATTGAAATGGTGCCAAGGTTTTGCGAATAGCCAAAAGACTGGACATGTTTATCTCATATGTTTATGTGCGTTTAGTTTGTGCAGAATAAATAATTTTTCTTTCTTTTCTTCTTTTCTTTCATAGCCTCTGCGATTGGCTTAATGATTAGTGATTTCGGTATTAGGTACTTTATTTACTACTGCTAGTGGGGGATGCGCTAAGGTAGCCCGCGAAATTCAAATTTTCTTTCATTTTCTGCAATTTGCAGCTCAGTGTCAGGTTGTATGTTGATTTAAAATATGATTCGCGACCATAACAAATATGGCTTTACAGAATTATAATCATTAGAATTAGCAATACAACTTCTTAAGTTAGCAAAAGTGTCAAATGGTTTGATTTCATGAAATAGTCATTCAATACAGTTACATGAACTTAGAGAGTTGTATTGATGACTTTTTAGATTATAATTCTATAAATAAACATTTGGTATGACCGCGAATCATATTTAGATCAACATACAACCTGATACTGACCTGCAAATTGCAAAAAACGTAAGAAAATTTGAATATCGCGGGCTACCTTGGCGCATCTCCCTTAACGAATAGGTACCAACGGTTCGCCAATGTTACGGTTCTTAGAAGTAAATTAGAGGTAGAGTTGTCATTCGTTGCTAGGAATCAAGGGCCAAGAACATAGATCGAGGAAATAATTATAATGACTTTCAGTTTTTAACTTGCACGATTATATTTTTATTGACAATCAGGAGCTCCTAACCGAACGTTATGGGTTTTGAATATCATAATACTAATTTTAAATCACCAACATTAAATTAAAACAGCCTTAAAAAATATTACCTAACATAAAGCTAGTCCATAACTGAACGCTCCCGAATAATAAACTTCAAGTTTTTATACCAAAAAAAATCTTATCACCCGAGTACCCGACACTTATGGGAATAATGTCCTAACAAAAAACCATGACCCCAGAGGCTTCCGAATACAAAATTAGTTTTTTTTTTCTCGAATAAAATTTGAATAAATTTCTTGATACTACGATTATTACATTTTGATTAATGATAGGTTACCGATATTCATTTCGTTGACATACCAAGTGTTAAGTCTAATTGATTATTTTCTAAAGAATGTTTTTTTATAATTTGAATTTGAATGGTGTGAATATGGGAACTATTTAAAATTATTAAGTTTCAATTCTGAATTATGAATATGTAAAGAATACATAGTTTCATGTCATCTGAACAGGTTGTCATAAGTAAGATTTCTGTCAAAGCATTGAGAAGGTAATTCTACCTACTTGAAATTGAATTTTGGATAAAGGGGTGAGTTGGTACGAACGATTAAATTATTTCAAGTTAGGGACTGACAAGTGGCTATCCTTTGGTCGATTACTACCTGTAACGGATTTTTTTTTTGTCGACAATCTGAGAGTGGGAGATATAAGTATCATCAAATATTTTTTTTACATTTTGGTTTTATTATTTAAATAGATGCTTTTTAACCTTATATATATATTATTATTTTTATTAACCCTGCATTTAAAATCAGGTTATTTTATTTTATTTCAAACCATACTTTTTTTTATTCCAAATTCAATTAACAAAAACAATTCACCCGATCACACCCAATTTTCAAATCAACATAAATATTCAAAATAATAAAAGGTAGCGTTCGATCCAAATCATAGATAATAAATAAAGATCAAAAAAAGATAACTGTGGCATTATTTATACTGTATTAAAAAAGGTAAGTGTATCATTATTTATATTGTATTAAAAAGTTGTATGGCTACCGGGCAGAGTTGATTGACCCGCCGGTCACTCGGCGCGGCGCAAGCGCATCTCTCTAAGTTTTTTGTACCACGCACGACACATGAGACCTATTGTGTGATAGTTTTTGATGGGATATTATTTTATGGTGTGAGATTTAAATGGTCTTTTGATACGGCTGAGATTTGATGTTAATTTTGTTTTGTTTTTTTTTCACATGGTTTTTATTTATCTGAATAAGCTAATAGTCAATTGGTGATGAGCTGGTGACCAGAAATAGCTGAAGAATAATAATGAATTGCAATTATAACATTAAATTAGATGTACCCGTTTTAGGTGTAAAAAAGGCATTTGGATAGTTTCCAAATACTTTTTTCACATCTAAAACTAAATATTCGGTGTTACGATATTAATTATTGCAATACATTATTAATAATTCTAGTTGGTTAGTTAGCCACATTTCTTATTTTCATACAGTATCATTTCCAAATTAATCAAAACAGGTGAATATTTGATAGCTATTTACGACGTTGCCAACTTTTAGGATGCACCCAAGAGGATGACTGAGGAGGGTGGACTTTGATTTTACTTGGCCAAAATCTGATTAAGAAATCAGATTTTGGCCAAGTAAAATTTCGATAAATGTGACTGAGAGACATAAATCAATCTTCGCTTGTAAAGAAGGCTTCATAAAACAAATGGCTGCAAAACTATATGAAGACAAAAACATTTTGCATTCCATACAGCTATTTACACACCCACCAAAATTAATTACCTCACTTTACGACCTGAATAAACGATTAAAAACTGAATTTAAAATAAAATAATATAATTTTCCTACAGACCACGTGTCCCGTTTTATTATGTTTTGTATAAAAACAAACCGTAAACTTGGCGCCTGATAAATTGCCCGATGTAAGTGCGACGTATTGTAGGTCGCGTGGCTCAAGCTATAGGCTGAGCGATTTTTTTTTTAAACCGGAAACTTTAAATTCAATTTTTATTTTATTTTATTTTTTATTTACAATTTATATTTGTTTTTACAGGTGGGAACCCAATACAACAATGTAGTCACAATTTACACATTCAAAGACGTCACCCAAAAACCAATCCACAACCAACAAAAATTAAATCTTTCCCATTTTGTCTGACAGGGTACAATCAATCTGCCTAGCCTTTTTCCAACTATGTTGGGATCAGCTTCCAGTCTAACCGAATGCAGATGAATACCAGTATTTTACATAGAGCGACTGCTATCTGACCTCCACAACCCAGTTACTGGGTAACACGATACCCACATTGTTAAGACTGGTTGTCAGACTTTTGGCCTTCAAATTATTTCAGGTACTTCTCAGTAAAGAATAGATGTTTCTATCACATGCCTAGCCTTTTTTCAACCATGTTGGGTTGGCATCGACTATGTTGACTTGGACTTGGATTTTGAGGTCAACTAGGCCGATAATAAAATGATAATCTTCTTCTCTTTTTGGTGTGCTTAGTGACTAACCTGTTGTCAGAGTTTTAAAGCCGACCATGGGCCTCTGACTTGCCCTCACATGTCGTAGAGAAATATCTCTCAGGCATGCGAGTTTTTGACGGGTCCACTAGGGCCGCTGCCGGGGTTGCGGGTAGTCCCAAGGGGAAACCGTGGCCGTGAACACGGGTGGGTTTTAGTCAGTAAAAGTCTGACACGCCCTTCCGCTCCGCCCAGAGCGGGAGCAGTCATTGGATGATTTCCCACACAAAAAAAAAAAAAAAAAGGCATGCCAGTTTTCTCACGATATTTTCCTTCACCGTTTTTGGAGCAAGTGATAATTTATAAATTGTGAAATTATACAATATGTATATGAATCAGAAAAGTCAGAGGTGCGTACCTTGGGTTCGAACTCACACCACTAGACTATCACTGCCCACACAAATCAATAATAAAGTAGTATTAAAACATATTGTTATTTGCTGCAGTCGTTAGGTACCCAATAAGCAACAGTGCTGTGAGGTGCTGATATTGAGCGCTTCCTGAAACCTGGCTGTATGGAAACCTAGGTAGACATAGGTTTGCTATTTATGAAAATTCTTTGCTCTTTTATTTGTGACCCTCGTCGTAATTAAAACTAGCCAGTATAGGAAAAGGACCACAAAAAATTCAGAAAAATGTCAATGGATAGAAGAGGAATATCAATGTTTAATTAAACCAAGAATAATCTTTACATTAGGTAAGTACGAAAAATCTATTAACAATAAAACTATTTTTGATTTTGAGATGGACATCAAGACACAGATAAATGTAGACTTGAGAATTGATGTTACATTCTCTTAAACGAACCTCACCTTTTTACTTATACATACATACATAATCAGCCTATTAATGTTCCCACTGCTGGGACACAGACCTCCTCTCTGTGAGAGGCACTGGGCCGTGATCCACCACGCGGGCCCAGTGCGGGTTGGTAGATGTCACACTCACATGTCTTCGAATTTTTGGTTCTAAGACATGCCGGTTTCCTCACGATGTTTTCCTTCACCGTTACTTGTTTGTAGAAAATTAGGTAGTAAAAATATTATGTTTGAAGTTGTAACTCTTTGTTTCGCCAAACACACATATTTGTTTACATATTTGGAAACTAAATCGAAAACGCAGTATACTTATGTTCTGCGTGATTTTTTCTTTGTACCACACAAAACTCGGTAAGCGAAAAAACCGGTAGCGAAACAATTTGCAATCAATTCGCATGAGATATTAGTAATTTTATCACGCATTGGATGTCCATTAACATCGTCTGAATGATGGCTGTAAAAATCATAAGGGTTCATTTTCTTAAACTGGGTGAGTGTTGTATTTAACCTGATTATATTGAAGAATGAGTTCTGTAAATTATTTTTGAGGATTTTTACTTTGTCAAAGCAAGAAAAAGAACGAAGTAATCATTGTCAAGTCACCAGCACGGCGAGCTGTGCTGGGGCTGCTGCTGCAGGTGCGGAAAACCTCAAACGGCGCAAATATTCCAATCTTATTGCTAATTACATGTTTGAGCCGTTTGGGGTTGAAACACTAGGGCCATGGGGCCCGAGTGCCCACTTGGTTTTTTAAGACATCGCCAAGCGGTTGGTCGACTCTTCACGTGACCAGAGGGCTGGCCTTTTCTTCGGACAAAGAATAAGCATTGCCATACAACGTGGCAATGCTGCCAGCCTTTTGGGCACTTTTGCTGTTGACAGAGATGCAGACGAATTTTTTGATGCCCTATAATAAATTGTTCCCCTTTTTTATATACTTGTACATATTATTACTATTATTTTAAGTCTGTATATAAATTATTGTACTTTTTAATGAAAATAAAGTATCTCCACTTTTTCCTAGTAATCATTTAGAATGCACGAAAGAAAATGTTTATGGAATTTCAGGAACACTACTACTGTTAATTATTATTTATTGATCCAGAAGACAGAGCAAAAGGCTCAAACACCATTGCATTTATTACCGATCGGTCATGGTCTTCTTTTTTGTGTGGTTAGTGAATAATCTGGTTGGTGCCAGAGTTTTAAAGCCGACAAAAAAAAAAGAAGAACGAGATACATTTTGCAATTGCACCATTGCAAAATGTATCTTTGCTAAAGTTTGAACTTTCAGCACTCCCATGCATGTTAACAAAGTCTCTCAAAACCCCGTGACAAAATCTCTCAAAACCTCGTGACAATCTCTCGAAACCTCGTGATAAAATCTCTCAAAACGTATGACCTAAGTATATAATACGTCATTGCCTAAGTATGACAAAATCTCTCAAAACTTATGACTTATGACCCGTATTTGTATTTTGAATCCTTCGTATATTCCATGTAATCGATAGTACCTATTTATAAAATCAGTTTTAATTCTCATACATTTCTCACCATCTCAACATAACATACAGATATAAAGGAACTTAACCCTAACCTATATCATTTCACCACGTCCACCTATTCTGAAAATAGCAGCACCAATTATAAATTTTACGACAATACGCTCAGACACTACGCAGACCGTACCCGAGCAAAGCCGAACATTGCCGAGGGCGGTACAAAAAGTGACGCCAGATGGTCATGACCTGCGTCATCGTGTTACGAACTTACATTTCTCATAATACTAGGTTTGGTCACCATGTTGGACTGAAAAGTTGGGACTGAATTGCTGAAAAACCTTTTACTACACACCTGATGATGTTGAAACGGCGATAAAAACATACGACTTAACTCTACAATCAGATTTTTTTCGTGAATAGTAACAATGAGACATCTGTAAAATGTAGTAACAATGTTAATACTATCCCTAGGATTTGTACAAATTTAATCATCTTTCACCAGAATATATGTGGTATTTCTAACAAGATAAATGAATTAGAAGCTTATATACAAACTCTTGGGAAAAAGGTAGACTACCTATGCGTGACTGAGCATTTCTTAAGTAGTGTGTCAGCAACTTCTTTTAACTTAGATGGCTACAAATTGGCGTCTTATAATACACGTAATAAGA
This sequence comes from Conistra vaccinii, assembly GCA_948150665.1. Taxonomy (NCBI): domain Eukaryota; kingdom Metazoa; phylum Arthropoda; class Insecta; order Lepidoptera; family Noctuidae; genus Conistra; species Conistra vaccinii. Next base: position 16,433,935 of record OX411338.1, on the reverse strand, counting down.
AAAAGAGAGGAGGGAGCTTAATTCTAGCTCAAGCTGATAGGAAAGTAGAGAATGTAATAGCAATTGATAGATTGTATGCCGTAGAGAGTTTTGAGGTATGCTGCATAAAGGATACCACAACTGGAGTGTATGTATGTTGTGTATCGAAATCCTAATGATAAGAATTTTGATATTTTTGTGAGAAAATTGGAACTATTACTTGAGTTTTTGTTCAATAAGAAATGCATAATTTGCGGAGATTATAATGTCTCAACTTGCTTCTGGAAAACAAAAAACGTACTGAGTTTTTGAGTCTGCTGGCATGTTACAATTTTAGATGTCTTTTTGATAGTCCTACTTTTATTCGTAACAACTCGTATTCCTGCTTAGACAATATCATAACGAACCTACAAGAAGAACAGGTACTAGGATGTGAAATTGACCACAACGGCTTAGGAGACGGATATGGAGCACAATTAGGTGAATTTTTTGTGGAGAATTTGATAGGAATAAAAAATAATCAATATTTAGTCATTAATAAAAGAATCTTTAATTGTAGAAATAGTTTATCTTTTAAAGACAGACTATTGCATCAAAATTGGAGTTCAATGGGAATAAATTCATTTTTGAAAAATTTTAATAATACTTTTCGGAAAAGTTACAAAAAACGGGAAATAAAAATCAAATTGAAAAGGGGATCACAGTTAAACTGGGTAAGTAAAGGAGTAAAAACGTCTAATAAGATGAAAAGAGTTTTATGCTCTGCTGGTAGTCATGTTCATGAAAGTGTACTCAATTATAAAAATAAATATATTCGCTTATATAGAAGAGTTTGACCAAAGCCAAAAAAATGGCGGTCGCAAAGAAAATTGATAACTCTAAAAATGTAAGTAAAGAAGTTTGGAAAGTAGTTAATAACCGCACAAACAGGTTTAAAAAAGTGCAACAGGAATCACTTTTACTAAAACTTAACGATCAAGTCATAGACTCGCCAACTGCCGTAGCTAACATATTAGCAAAACAGTTCAACCATAATTGTAATACAGCTGAAACTATGACGGAAGAAGCTCTATTGCTTCTTAAACAAAGTTGTGATAGGGTTACTAATGATATGTCTCTCAGGCCGAGTACACCCAAGGAAATAATACAAATAATTAAAACTATGACTAACAAGCTCTCTAGTGGATATGACGAAATCCCTATTGCTATAATTAAAGAGCACATAAAAATATTGGCTGGGCCACTATCAACATTCTTTAACAACTGCCTTGAGCAGGGTATCTTTCCGGAACAATTAAAAATTGCAAAGGTTGTGCCAGTTTATAAGAAGGGTTCAAAAACGGACCCAAAAAATTACAGACCAATATCGCTTCTACCCACACTTTCTAAAATTTTTGAAAAAATATTGTAATGTCGGCTTTTGTCTCATCTTCATTTAAATAAAGTTCTACATGATAGACAGTTCGGTTACCAGAAAGGAGTTGGCACTGGAGATGCCATTTATAAACTTTTAGATGATGTGATTAGCAAAATCAATGATAAATTAAAGGTAGCTGGGATTTTTCTGGATTTTTCTTCCGCATTTGATACAATTGATCACAATATACTTATTGCTAAATTAAATTATTATGGTGTCAGAGGCAGAGCCCTGCAATTATTTACATCGTATTTAAGAAACAGGAAAATGTATGTAGAAACCTGCACTATAGAACAGAATGGACAACGAAAAACTTATCAATCATCTATGATTAATATTACCACTGGCGTACCGCAGGGTTCCATATTAGGTCCCATTCTGTTCATCATTTTCACTAACGATTTGATAAATTATATTAAAAAAATCATTCCAGACATAAATCTCGTAGTGTTTGCCGATGACACTAACGCCGTAGTAGGGGCGAAAAGTATTAGTGAACTGACAGACAAGGTCAATACTACGTTGGCAGCTTTTCGGTTTTGGTTCAATACAAATAGATTAATAATAAATATTAAAAAAACGAACATCATATTGTTTCGAACCACTGCAGGCAATAAAGATAAAATGGATATAACTCTCAATAATGAAAAAATTGAATTAGTGAGAGACGTAAAATTTCTAGGTATCCATGTGGATGATTTGCTGAAATGGAAAAAAGAATTAGCACACATAGACTCCACTATATCTTCTGCGTGTTATGCGTTGCGGACTTTGAGAGACGAAATAAATACGGAACAGTTAAAGATGGTATATTATGCTCTTGTCGATTCCAGACTTCGATATAGTATACAGTTCTGGGGGAAAAGCTACGGTTATAATTCTCAGCGAGCCTTCGTTCTCCAAAAAAGAGCAATACGTACCATTGTCAGAATTACACAAAGAGAAAGCTGTCGATCTCATTTTCAGCGCTTAAATATTCTAACTGTGCCTAGCTTATACATACTTGTGTTGTTAGTTAATTTTAAAAAATATGTCCACGAATTCGAGTCTGGGGAAGAAAGAATAGTCAGGGAAAACACTCGAAGAAAGGACTTTAAAAATAAAGTTGACCCTAATTTCAATATCATCAAGCATAGCCCTCATTATCAAGCTGTACAAATATTTAATAGACTGCCGGCGGATTTAAAAATTTTGTTATACACTAGCTCGTTTAAGGCTAAGCTCAAAGCATTTCTGTTAAAGAAAAACTTGTACTCAATGGACGAACTGTAATTTATTATTAATATTCCAATTTTCTATTTGCTATTTATTATTCTTGACTTTTGTAAACATGTTTTTATTTTTATTATTTTTTGTTATTGCTGCATGTTTTTTTATTTTTTTTGATTTTATGTTAATATTAATTCCTTTTATTTCATTTTAATACATATTTAAATTACATTTTTAAATATTTCTTAAAAAAAAAGATATAAAAAACATTTAAAAATATAAAAAATAGTCGCCCATCGGCATCAGGAACAGGGTCCAAGCTGCCGATGGCCGTATCCATATTAATTATTATTATGATGTACCTATGTAATGTAATATATCAAACACAATATAAATTGTTCCTGATAAATAAATAAACCTTGTTTCTATATTCCGTGCTACACACTATTTTATGTTGGAGCCAACAAGAAGTATAAAACCTATTAAGTGCAATAATTAGTATCCCAACAACGAATATTATTCATTATTAATATTCTAGTTTACTAGTTAGCCATATTTCTTATTTCCATATTGACAAATAAATAAAACAGCGAAATATTTGACAGCTAATTGCGACGTTGCCAACTTTTTGGATGAACTATAAAAATATGTCTAACAATAATTTATAATCATATACATCATATTTTGCTTGACTAATTATTATCATCACTGTCATAACATCACGCCTGTATTCCCCGAAAGGTTAGGCAGAGGTGTACCTATAGTACACCCACATTTCGCCAGTTATGTTTAAGTCCCATGCAATAGGGGGCAAGACTAATTGAATTTTCTAAAATGTAAATCTCATGAAATTCCTGTCCATTACCAATAAATCATCATGAGTCACATAAGGATCAATTATCACGTGTGCATTCGGATTGGTGATGACAGCGTAATTATTCTAATGAGCTAAATGATGCTATTTAATGAGTGGTGACGTTGGCTAAAAGTAGATTTTGATTTCACCAGTCTAAATTGTCCTGCTGTAGTGCAAAGGCCTCTTCTCATACAGAAGATTGATCACCACGCTTGGTCAAAGCGGATAGAACATTTTAAACTTAGGTATATTAATTAAAAGTTCAGGTTTCTTCACGATGTTCTCCTTCACCGATGACATGGGATGTCCAAGATATACTTAGAGTTTAAGTATATCGAGCATGAGAGGAAAAATCACTGCTTTCATACAATGGTTTGTACATACAATTTAATTTCAGGACTTATCCACAATAACAGAATAGTACAGACACCGAACATAAACAACAAAACGCCAGTCCCAAAGAACTACCCGCTGTATTTATCAAACTGGAAATAACTTTCGTATTGTAAACAGAAATATTTTTGTTTACTACAAACGTTTCGCTTCGTTGAAAGTTGACGCGTAAATTAGACGGTGCCTTTATTTTTAAGTTGGATGCAAATTGAGTTGTTGTTCTGAAAGTTGGGGGTTGTGTTGATTTAGTTGCTGTAAATTGTATTTTAATTGTTGAAGCGATACTTACTTTACTTTAAAGAAGCTGATGAAGTCGTTAATAAGTTAAGTTAGGTGAGGGAAACTTAAAGTTACTCGATATGATCCAAATTACGTAATACACGATCAATCAGAATCAGAAACGTTTTGAAAAAGATTGCTAATCCATTGCATCATAAGTTCGAAAAAAAAAACTGGCAACTGCGTAAATAACGCAATGAATGTTGTTGAATTGTCAAAATGAAACAGAACAGTCGTAATCGTTTACGAAAATGTGTTACGTAATTAGATATCTGATTTCAATTACAGATGATCTGTCGTTGAGCTGATGTCTACCTTGTGAAATACAATTTCATAAAGTGGAATGAAATGAAGCCAGAATGACTTTCAATGAAATCTTTCTTATTCGTGTGGTTAGTAGACCTAGTGTCAGAGTTTTAAAGCCGTTCATGGGCCTCTAACTTGGCTTGACATGCCGTCGAGAAATATCTCTCAGGCATGCCGGTTTCCTTCTCCGTTTTTGAAGCAAGTGATAATTATACAATTATACGCTCATGAATCAGAAAAATCCGAGGTGCGTGTCTTGGGTTCGAACTTAGCAGTATGACCACCACTAGGCTCTGCTCGAATCAATAAATAAACCAATTCAATGAAATCAATTAGTGTTAATCCATGCAGGCGTAAGAACATGGTACATCAAGTTGGTAGTTGGAAGGATCTTCTTATTACTTCCACAATACATTTAAAACACGTAAGTAAACACCGCTATAGTTTCGAACAAAGCAATCAACTCAATAACGAAGATACAGCCAAAGTTAATTTTAAACAAATTGCTCACAACATTGTCATAAAAACCAGTATAACTACAACCATCCATTAAAACACTAACCTCAAAGCTAAAGACCAAATCGTACTGGCCATATTACTTGGGAACACCAATTTAAGAAGATCCGTTGCTTTGAATTTCGTGGTTGAAAGTGGGAGTTCAAGTAACACTGGTGGTATTAAAGTATTTTATTCACGTTTTGACACAATCGGTCATTCGCCTTACGACCATGTACGTGGTCGGACGTGCGTATGCATGCATATGAGACATATAAAATGAGAAAGCCAATATTTTGCTTTGTTTAACAAAAGGCAGTATAGTTAAAATAGTAGTTTATTACGTTTTATATTGTTGCAATGTAACTGTTTAGTCTGTGTAAACAGAGTTCCTATTAGCATATTTTTACATTAACATGTCGATTTCAATGTTCCCCTCTTTGTATATTGTGTCTGGTCTTCCGTTGTTCATTGACTGTTATATACAAGAGTCTTAGTTAAAAATTCAAAGAATGTTCTGGGACTTATGTGCCACTGCAGAATGTACTGAGAGTGCGTTGTCCCATTAAGACGAAAGCGTCAAGGTAGCCCGCGAAATTCAAATTTCCCAAATTTTTTTGCAATTTGCAGGTCAGTTTCAGGTTGTATGTAGATCAAAATATGGTTCGCGGTCATATCAAATGTTTATTTATAGAGTTATAATCATAAAAATCATCAATACAACTCTCTAAGTTCATGTTATCCCATTGAATGACAATTTCATGAAATCATGACATTTGGGGATTATGCTAACTTAAGGAGTTGTATTGACTGGAGGCTGACAACTAAAGGAGGCCTGTGTCCCAGCAGTGGGAACATTATAAGCTGCCAATGCAATAAGTCGTATTGCTGATTCTTATGATTATAATTCATAAAGTCATATTTGTTAAAAACGAAGGGTGAATTCCGCGGGATACCTTATCGCATCCCCCATAACATGACGATACTAATATTATCTAGGTTTAAGCAAAGCAAGTTCTATTAAGTATATCTTAGTTCAATCACTGTTCCTAACACTGCCAATTCCACAGTCTAGCTTAAGGCGTCTCTAGCCATTTAACTACAAGACATGATAACAGTTACATGTGAACGTGACTTAATAACAACTTATTAAGTCCATTCAATCGCTTGGCTTTAAATACGTGCCATCTTCATGTCGTCTGCATGTCATCTTTACGACTGGACCTGTATCTCTAAAGTTATATAATTTATACTGACTAGATCGAATTGACTGGCTTGTTAGAATCTATCACCCCTTCGGCGAGTCCTGTATTTAAATACATAGTGTGTTTTGGTCCTTTTACCCGCGGACCAAACCTTTAAATGATAAATGATTTATTTCTATAAGTAGGTTTATACAAACACTTTAACGCGTCAGTCATATTTTAAAAACTAGATGAGGTTAGGTTTCCTATCTGACTACTCTGAGAAGAAAGGCCGAAACATACTCAGAAACTTTGACTTTGATTGTAAAGTTTACATTAACGATCTGAATGACTTTTCGTTATCGATGCTAATGCTTAGCATAATAGCACATTCAGCCTATAATATTCTCACTGCTGGGACATATGCCTCCTCTCGGTGAAAGGGATGAACTAATGATGACTAATGATTGTCATCGTAAAATAGGAAGACATGATTTGACAAAATGTCATACCTACATCTTGATGTCCCTACAATACAGAGTCATAAAAATAACATCGAAGAAGTACATACCTACGTAAACACACCCATACAAACTACTGACGAACATAATCAAAATCAATGCGCCGACCCAAAATTTATAGCCTCCTTAATTTAATCAGAATCAAGAGAACATAACTTTTAAGGTCTTTTAATATTACAAGACCCAATAAAAACTCAGACAGCATAATAAACATAAACATTTTGCTATCATTATTTTGGTTCGATTTAAAAATCGTTGCCGTGTTGGGAAAAAAACTGATAAGTTTTATTGGGACAATCAAAATTGTAATTTTGAAAGGGGGAATTGCTAAAAATAAACAGTAAACAAACGTAAAGGTCGCAAATATAGAACCTGTTTAAGGAGCAAGTTCAGGTGTAATTTATGAGAGGAAAGCGACCTGGAAAGCTTGACTTAATATTATGTTCTCAATTACTGGTAAAAATGGATGAAAGACACTCGTAAGTTATATCGAACATACTGAACCTACAAAAAAAAACCGAATGGAACATGCTACTTGGGAAAACGAATATAGGGTAGACAATAAAACAGTTTGGGTTACACTGTTAGGCTGGATAGACAGTGGACCTAACGGTACACTGAAGAAAATAGGCATATATTAGCACAGTAAATAAATATTAACAATATTATGTGACTACTATATTGCAGGCGTGGCTCGTCCGCTAAACATACTCGCAGATAGGTCAGCAGTATTTTGTACTGTTTATCGCTTTCTGGACATCACTTACACCACTAAACCTGACCAGACTGGCAAAGATCCCGTTAATTTTACAGTCCCTACACAAATAACACATTACGATTCGGCCTGGGTCGCCGAATTCGATGGCCGATAATCCATAAATGGTACTCCGAGACAGTTAGTTTAGTGTCAACATAACACTTTCAACATTAATGTAGAAGCTTCTGAATGTAAAAGTTTCTAATGAAAGATAAGGCTAACATTATTACAGGTTAATGAACTTGGGTGGGCAGGTTGAGGACCAAGGGCAAAAGGACCAAGCTTTCGACATTGAAGTTATTAATGGAATAAGGAACAGGTGGGTAGTAGCATCCACCTGTGTACAGATAATATCGGATTGTGAAAACCTGATTAATATAAGGGTGAAGGAGGTTAGACGGCAGACGTAGTGCGTAAAACAAGTACGTCTAAATGATAAAGGAACCGGTCAGGCGCGTGCTGATGAGCCCAGGACCAGTTTGCGCACTTCAATATAATATAGTACCACTGAATGCTAAGATGAAGAGGAGGACAATTTATCGTCTGTATACAAATCTTAAAATAAAGCATTGCAAAAGCTAAATAAATTGAAGCAAATAAACTTGATTAAACGAAGACGCCTGTACTGACGACAAAATTTTAATCTATTGGATTTATAACACGTGCTAGCAGATGATGGCAATAAAATTGATAACGTACTATAAGAATAATATGCACATGCATATAGAAATGTAAACAAAATGTTGACATTCAACTTGTGCAGACTTGTAGACCTTGATTACTATAGCCCTACGCAACAGTACAAGTGCAGAAAAAATTATAACACCATCAACCTTTATGGAAAATGCAACCTTATCTCCTTGACTACAGGCGTCAAAATAGCTAAACCAAACACAGGTTGTTGAGACACAACAGATTATAGACCTAAGCGTACATGTATGACTTGAGTGTATCAAGGCATGTTTTTACTGAAAATGGAAACTGGAAAATCGTTTGTCGATACAACTGCCCTTGGCATTACTTGAGCCGAGTTTATTTAAACGTATATAGATAAATATGATAATATCCTTATACGCACAGTCAAACAGTATCACATTAATATTTTATGCGTATGTATTACATGAGAATAAGCAGCATTAGTCATGGTTGCAGAAGTTACGCAATAGGTCTGAGAAAACACACATTGCGTTGCAAAAAAATCAGGGCACTGTATTATTTTTCACCTACGTGTTTAATTTATTAATTTAATACTGATTCTTTTGGAGTCAAAACAAATCACCTTATTCGTTATTATTTTCGGAAAAGCTTGTACACTTTCGGTTATGTATGAGTAAAGATAGTTTTTTTTATACAAAAGATTTCAAAGTATTGCTATTAGTTCCCAGTCGGGACCTTGTCGCACTGTATAAGTGGATGTAATCAAAAAAATCTACAAGCGTTTCCAAGAATATTGGCTAATGCATCAAGCGACCACTAAATGAAAACTTTAACATTATCAAAGTTTACTGCACAAACAAAAAATCTTATAACAACACCCACTTCACGCCATTACTCATAAACACGTGTGAGCAGACAGCTTGGCGTCTGAACTCTTTGTTTGCCTTATACTCACGTTCAGCTTATGAATAACAGCTTGTAAACCTCAAGGCCCAAATGCGGCCTTTGCAAATATTATTGAAAACATGCGTTTTCTGGTTGAATATCTGAGTCTGGTTAATATTGACTTGCCATTGCCATCGAAGGTATATGAAATAGTTTAGTAGGATTAGATAGATATGCGACGCAATTGACTTATCAGTTTTCGTAAAAGCTAATCATAAGGCGGTGGATGACTTACAGATAGGGCATGCAATTATCCGCCCATTTTACTATTCGGATATTTCGGATACTGCCAGACTACTATTCGAATATATCCGGATAATATGGATATTTTGGATATCACTGTAAAAGAGGTAAATCAAACTTATATTAGTTTACAATCGACATTTTTATTACAAAACCTCTCCAACAGTCGTATACTAAAATATTTCAGTTCGCACTAAAAGCAAAATCTGTCCGATCTGTCATTGACAGATACGAGAAAAGCTATCATCCACGGGTTATCTACCAATGGTATAATAGATCGTGAGCTAGTCAAACGCTATCTTTGTTAAGATGGCTAGAACAATTGAAATCACATTAGATGAAGACTGGAAGTCTTACAAAGTAGGGCTTGGTAATAAATGAGACAAAATCACACAACTGACATTGCTAGATGTCAAAGTATCTGATGTATAAGTTGGATCAGCACAAACTAGTAGCCGCGAATGACATGTATGTACTTTCATCGATTCCCTGAATATGCACTATCTTCTGTGCGTTTCGGGTCATTCAGTTCTCGTTATCGCGATTGTGCAGTCCTATCTTCCGTTGGATATATATGTGAAACTTTGGGTATTCCTAAAGAGGACTTTCCGGATTGGGTTTTTACGGTCCAGGCAGGAAACGAAATAACGCAAATCATGAATGCCGAGAATCATGATGAGGCCTCTGCTCCACATTCCTACTTCCCATATCAATCTGATTTTGGGTTGGTTACCAAAACAGCTTATTCAAGTGTAGCAAATCCTAACCTTTTATTTGAACTCTATTTTGGTTCTGTGAGATCTCGTCAAGTTATTACCCAGACGAATCTAGAGAACAACACTACTAATCAAAGCCATAATTCTTGCCAATGCCTTTAAAGTAAATGCCATGCTTGTCAAAGCATTCACTGTTGATGGTCAACCTGCAGAGTCCTTTCGATCTCTTTACTTATTTTCTCTGTTAAAGTAAATGATATTTCAGTTTCTGCTGCTTGTAATCACTGAGTGCTACGTCATCACCATCGCTGTCGTCAACTGAAGTCGAGCTCTCTGCAAAAGTACTTTTAAATTTTCTCTATGATGAAATTGATGAATCTACATAGTAATTGTGTCATTAGATGGATTTTTGAAGATATAGCATGAATTGTCACGATTGCGAATACCTATTTTATTAAAACACAACGTTAAATGTTATATTATCAAAAGGAAAATGGAACAAAAGTAACTATCCGTATTATCCGTTTTATCCGGATAGTAAAACAAATAATATTCGGATAATATTTTCGACGGATATCCGGATAATTCGGATATCCGGATATCCGAATAGCATGCCCTACTTACAGACATTATAATATATTATATTATATGAAGCTAAGAAAAACGATATAGAATCAAGCTTCAAAAATAAGCGAGTATTTTAATCATAGCGAGTATTTTAAGCAAAATTGTAATCAGAAGAATTTCTTGGTTCTAAAGCACATTATAGTTACGAATAATAATTAGGAAGATAATTAAGCTAAAGTTGATGGCCTACCCATGCAGCCTTTTCTGTCAAATTAATCACTACCCATTTGCGTCTATGCTTCAACAACATTCAAAACGACCTCAACAGGGTGTTCATAAATCTCCATTTCAGTAACCAAGACACCATTAGTGGTGAATTCCATTACGACAGATCACGACCACCAGCTGCGTGCGCGCATGTGTCACTGTACCACAGAAATAACTGGACTAATCTTGCTAGACTTTACGGCGTCGACGACCAAAATGGTCAACGGGAGTACCAAAGTTGGACATGGAATTTTCCACTCAATAGATGTAAAAATAGAGGCTGAAATCCTGTGAGCTGCAGATGGTGAAGAGTGTAAAGTAAACTGAGGTTTAAAGATTGAGGATTATGGTGGAGAATCCAATGGATCGGAAGTAAGTGTAGCCTGTATTGTCATTGATGCTGTTAAAGTTGCAGCAAAAAGAACAATGCGTACCCCGTACAGTTCTGTTTGAATTTGTATAGTTGTAACGTTTTGCGAAGTAAATTGAAGAAAATGTTGGACGTTTGTAAGCTAATACTAAATTGTATTTGTAGCCTTCAATGTTGTTGGCCACGTTTACTTAGAATTCGAAGAAAACAAAGACTATGCTATTTCCGAACCTGCACACGTTGTGAGCTAACATATAGAAAGACGTATCGAAAGTAAAATGGTCGGTATGGATTTGAATGTGTCTAGATATACTCATAAACATTATTTAATATATCTGTAAATCTAATTCTTTTACTCGAGTAATTCCTTCAATTCCTTTATTTTCTAGGACGGCAGGGTGGGAGAACAAGCCAGAAGCTTTATCTTTCCATATGTCTATATTACGTTCATCAGGGTAAGCATTATGATAATTTTATCTCAATGTTGTTACTACTGATATTTTAGTTTCTATGTATTTTAAAATATCTCCCAATACCATTACTGAATCAATTGATCTATTTGTTTCAATTTCTTCAAAAATAGGGGAAAACTTTTGATTGATTAAAGGCCAAACTTTAGTAAAGATTAATCGTTATAATCATTTCTTTGAACCAGCTCTATTGGTAAAATCTTCTCAAGGACAGACTCTTAATCATCAATTCCTTTACTGCTAAACGGAACTTCAATTTGCATGTCCGATTAATTGCCTCACTATTACCCAGAGCTTTATAAGGTTAAACAATTTACTTAGAACGCAATACTGTCTACTGTCGCAATTTCTGCATCCACGATGCGTATTTGTACGATTTTGATAGCAATTAGGTATGTTTTCAAAATTTATCGCCGCCATTGTCATTGTATTTTGTTTATTACCTATTTAGATAACAATCGTAATTGTTTCATAGTCTAGTCCGTATTTAATTGTTATTTAATTGAATCTATTGTTATTTAATGTTGCTATTTCGTCAGGTGGTTGTGAGATTTTGAATGGATCTCAGAAATTATTAGCTATATGTATTTTTATGTCTTTATCATTTTGTGATTTAGCTGTTGAATAGAATGACACTCGAATACAGTGTTTGTAGCTTTGACTTTATTTTCTATTGTTAGGTGCTCATGAGCCAATTGTAAGTTGTAACAAACTTGACCCAAAGTACAGAATTATGCTGAGTGATGGTCGTTTTGCGTGGATTTGTCACATAGTTTCCCCCAATTTGTTCTTTTTTGTGTTTGTGGTTTTTCTTTGCGTCATGTTAACCACAAATTAACGTGTTTTCTTTCTTTCTTTTTCTTTCTATATTGTTCTAAATGTTACTCCCGTCCCGTCGCACAGGGCCAAATCTAAGCTTGTAACTTATTTTTTACAAAATGATTTTCTTACTGCATAAATTATATCAATTCAACATTTCCTGCAAATCTTCAATTCTCAGTCTGTTGTAGTCGATACTCAATACCAAATTCCTTCGCAATATCTCGAAACAAATGTATAATCTAAAATTATCTTCAAAAATTCCAAATACCATTTAAAAGCACGTGTCACGTCAAGATCCTGACAAATTCGTGGCATTCCTGAATGAACCATGTAGCTTTAAGAGTGATCCCGAATTTCTACCAAAAATACTTTAGGGGACTTTTGTCATTTAACCTGAAATTAAAGTGTCCAAAATCAATGTCTCTGTCTTCCTGTCAGACGGAAGAATGTAAGTCATGTTCTGGATTTTTTCCGGAAATTTCGGGATATTTCTCACTTTTTTTTCGGGTTCATCTTTGGGGAGTATCTTGTCTGTAGTTCTTTAAATAGTTGTTGAAAGGTGATGACTATTGACAGGCTAATTGAGTTCTAATTTTGTTCTTAAAAGAGTGGTTTTATGTTGTGTGTAATTAGAGATTGGCATTTGGCTATTTGTTGTGGTTTAGATGTCGAGTAACTTATTAAATAAGGAGAATCATGGTTATGATGCAGCTGAATATAATTATTTTGATCTTCCAAAAATAAATGCATCCACACTTTATTAGCATCTTCATATTTGTCAACATCTCATTCACTATACTCATTTTGTTCTAAACTTACTGTCATAACATGAGTCTACATAACAGATGTAATTATTCAATTAAAATATCACACCGAACGTCACCTAATTATAACATACAAACTATAATAAATTTTGAATAACACCGTCTGAATTATACAAAAATAATTGCAATCATTTGTCAAACTAACTTTAAACACAGTTTCTATAACAAAGATTTTATTATTAACCCTCAAAATAGTACAAAAGAATTAATCTCGAAAATCTTCACAATTTAAAATGAATATTAATTGGGTGGGGACAAAACCCCTAAAGACGTTAGGGGACAGGAGGGTGAAGGAACCAATGCTTAGCCACGAGTGGAAGGTAATTAATAATGGCATTATTGAAGGTTTAGTTACACTTGCATTCTGTTTTTGCTTATAAAGATCGGAAGGTTCATAATTTTACAGATTCAGGTAGATTTTTTTTTAATATTACTGACATACAATCTTATTTCAAGTAATAACTTGCATAGTCTATACACTGTTTAGAAGGTGTAACTTTTATTCTGGCTTCAACTTATGGTATGCCACCGGCGATTAAATCGCACAGTATAAATCCGGCTTTCAAGTGATGTACTAACACGTCCTACGAGTACAATACAATATTTTTCATTGAATGAGAACTTCAAAACCTAAATTCATCATAATTATATTTTTCCTTTTTTTGTGTTTATCAGTGGAAACTAGTAAATGGCCTTCAAGTTAACATTATTTAAGAACACTGTCTAAATTAGCTATAATAGTTTCCCGAATAGAACAAAATTAATAAATTAAAGATACCACAAACTAAAACAAAAATCCGACAAACCAATAATAACCACCAACCAACAATTGGCTCTGCCACCCTATTTAAAGAAAAATAGAAAGTCAAAGGACAAAACACTACTTAAGTCTGACACCCGACATTTAGATTAATGTTTCTCTTTTTGCCCCGTTTTTTTTTTCTTATCCAACTTTTTTTTAGTTTTGACAAAAGACTCCTTGGTGTTGCCAGACAGTTAATAAATATCTGTGTAATTATACTCTGTAGTATTTTGTTGAAAGCTCATTTGAGGGTTTTCTGTCGATTTATTGGTGTGATTCTTTTACATTGAAGATTGATTCGTTTTAAATTTTTGTCTTAGGGGACGGGTAATTAGGAGATGTAAAAAAGGGAGTTTACAAAGATTGTAGAGATGTTTAATCAAGTGTCAATTAAGTTAGAGGATTCGACGGAAGATGGATTTAAGTTTATTTTAATTTATTAATTAGTCTAATTTAGTTTTTACAATAAATAAGCTCCCGAGTCTTAGAAACAAAAAAAAAAAAGGACCAAATTTAAAATAAACAATAAATGAAAAGCTATTGAATATTCCATCCCAGCTTGAATTTAGTTTTTGTGGAATTATTTAAAACTAAATATTTTTGCATAACATTTTATTGCATGACCCATTGAACATTCAATGTAACCACATCGGAAACAAAAATACCCAATGATTAACTTCTCAAAGTTATTCAAAACCCACCTCTCCTAATAAACCCATAATATTTGATAGCAACATTACAAACATTAAGTCTAGTTATTAACGAAATTAATGAGCTCTTAAAAGAAGTTTCAAGTTAGCTTATATTCCCAGGCTTTGGTTGATAGTCTGAAGCACCGATTCCACAAAGTAAACCTCATATAGATGGCAATTTACCATCTTCGGTCATAACATAAAAAGTAATGATTGAACTTGAGTCGAGCGCAGATACGAACTCAATGGGAAAGGATTTGAAGAAGGGTATTTTTATAGGTAATTTTTGGGGTAAAAGTGATCTTGTGGTATTTTAGTAAAGCTGTGGAAGTTAGTGATACTTTTGAAGTTATTAAGTAATACCTTATTAAAGAAGTAAGCTTTGTGTTAAAGGAACTTATAATTGAAGATTTTTGGAACGATGAATTTGAATTTTTAAGGATTTTGGTCTTTACGCCGGTAGGATACCTCCTCCGCGAAACCGCCCCGTAGTTCAATTCAACTGGCTTGCGTCATGTTCCGCTACGCGAAATTCGAGTAGCGAAAGTAGAGTAGCGGAACATGACGCGAGCCAGTTGAATTGAACTACTGCGGTTTCACTGCTACGGTTTCGCGGCGGAGGTGTGCTACTGGGGTTAAAGTGATCTTTAATAACTCAATTCAGTCTCAACTACAAAAGAGAATCCTACAACTACGGTTTCGTCTTCGTAAATACTTGTATTTTCCAAAAAAAAAATCGTCAGATTTTATACAATCTATTTCACCATAATACCAGTGATAGCCTAGTGCTGTGATCGTCGGACTGCTAAGTCATAGGTCTGGAGTTCGAACCCAAGTCACGCACCTCTGACTTTTCGGATTCATGTGCGTATTGTATAATTATCACTTGCTTCAAAAACGGTGAAAGAAAACATCGTGAGGAAACCGGCAAGAATGAGAGATATTTCTCGACAGTCGACGGCATGTGAAGCCAAGTCAGATGCTCATGGGCGGCATCTTTGAAACCACAAAAGAAGAAGAAGCTACATACATAACAGATTAAAAAGCTAACATCACGCCGATCATCCCCCAAGGGATAGGCAGTGCATATAGTTCACCAACATTTCACTAGCTAACGGTTACTCTACTCATATTACTTTATTTATCTTTATACGCTCCTCATAGCACTAAGCATTATCTAAATTGAGCAGTAACTTGGACACAACAGCTTACTTTGTTTCATCCAAGCTGTTTCGTGCAATGAGGTGGAAAGCTGTGTTTATTAATATCTTCATAGCGTCTTGAGAAGGTCGTATGCTTCAGAATATTATATTCCTTTAAGAGAGAAATGGTGTGAGATTATTTTGTATATTGGCTTATAGTTGAAGTTTCAACTAAAGTTAATCTTAAAACAATATATAACTAATAAATAACTTAATTAAGGAATTTTCTTTAAGTCCATTGTTGAATATACAAGGATATAGAGCTCATAAATCTACGAGCATTTAGGAGCGTAAATGCTCGTAAAATTAAATGACACTTCTTGGAAAAAAAATCTAATATCTTTGATCCGATGGCAGCCCCCCATCGGATGACACACATGTGAAAAAAATCGGAAACATGCTTATTCTCAAGTATTTCATACAATACTTAAAATCTCAATAAGTTTTTATCAATTTAATAAAGTTATACATTTTTAAAGTATCAATTAATAACTTGTAAACTGTTTATAAACCACGTTCTTATTTCTTTTCTAATGCAACTTGATTGTTTAAAATTGTATAAATAATAAGTAACTTAACTTACATTAAGGACAATACATTGACTCCTTCAACTAACATAGCTTATCCAAACAAAACAACTGTTACTCACAATTCGATCCCAATCAAACTCAAAACACACACTTAATAATTTCGGCTACCAAAAACATTCCCACAGTTCAAAAATAAATTAAAGTTATAACAAGTATAAAACACTATTAATGTTCTAAGGGCTGCTTAAATGCGTAAGAGCATACAAGACGTCCACTTATCAAACGTCGAGTGGCTAGAAAAGTTCCCATAATGCCAAAAATAGATGAATGCCTGTATGAATTAATGTATTTACTGTCCAATATGGCGATGCCCAAAGGAAGACTTATGAATATGTACGTAAGTGTACGTCAACTGAATTTGTATGTGACAAGAATGTTTAATTGGTAACCTATTCAAACAAGTTAAGTTAGTTACCTTTTAGCGAAGACCTCCCATTGTAACACCTTAAGTATCTTTTAAACTTTAGTTGGTATAATGAGTATACAATATTGACTACCACGATGCGGGAGGCACAGAATCGGTCGAAGTGGCGGTGCTTGGGGGAGGCCTATGTCCAGCAGTGGACGTCTTTCGGCTGATATGATGATGATGATGATGATGATTGACTACCACTTAAATACAAGTCATACTCGTCGTCATGAATTCATGATCGGCCTGCCAATGTCGCCTGCGAAAATAAGCTCTTCTATTGTGAAAGAAAAAAGAAAGAATTTTTCTTTATTCTGCACAGTAAACAAAACGCACATTACAACAAAATAACATAAAATACACCCATACAAAGTAGCCAAAAGCCACGTATTCAAGCAGTAGAAGTGTGACAATTTCGTCTATTGCTTGATGTCAGGGCCAGGGACCAAATTGTAAATTGCGTATAATCTGTGTTATGTAGAGACCGGCAAATGATAACAAACAAACAATCTTAACAAAAACAAAATGCCGATTGCAGAGTCGAAAAATAACTACTTTTGCATACTTTTGTAACAATAAAAAGAACAATTAAGCCGTGCGTCGCATCTGTGCGAGAACAGATTGTGCGTTTATGAAATTCTGTACGTCGCAATGTCACGGAATATCCGTGCACGTTACAACGTTATCGTAAACGAAAAAATATGGCATTTTCCATACACCATACATTACACACACTTACTTACACATCATACACTTCCATATACTCATATACTTCCATACATTTTACTGTATTGTCGTGATGCCGTGGACGTCCACGATAATATTATCGTCCCATTAGAAATTATAAAAATGCCCATTGACGTTTAAAATAAACAAATTATTATCCTCATCACGCCTGGAAACTGCATTGGCTATCCTACCTTAAGCAGAAGCAAGCTAGAAGACGCTGTTGAGCTTCTCGAGCGCACTAATCTCTTGGATATTATTTATGATCTAAAAAAAGATAGTTGTTGTGTTTTTGTCCGTGATAAGGCCTTTTGTATTGTATAGATTGAAATACTGGTAATGCCGTGAAGAAGACGGATGAATAAAGATTGCATGTAGCTTACTAGCGGAGATTAGAGTGTTGAAATGGATATGGCTGTGGTGGAGTGATAAAAATGGATAAAGTATGAAATGAGTATAATAAGCCATGTTTAAAAATGGCTATGTTTAAAGTTTTCTTTCAACTTTTCTGTCACTGGAGCCATTTTTAAACATGGCTTTGTTTAAAAATGGCCCCAGTGACAGAAAAGTTGAAAGAAAACTATTTGGCCTGGTATGAGCATGTGGTCAGAAGAGAGGAAACGCATGTGACTAAAAGAATGATGAGTATAAATTTTCATGGATGGAGCAGGAGAGGAAGGCCAAAGAAACTATGGATGGATTGTGTGAGGAATGAATATGAAAGAGAAGGGAGTGATTGCTATCATGCTGGTTGACAGGGGAGAGTAGAAAAGGAAAACGTGTTGCGCCGAACCCAAGTAACATGGGACAAGGGCAGGAACATGATGAAGAGATAGTTGTTGTATCGAAACTACTATTCTTTATATACAAAATTAATAATCGTGCATGAAGCTCAAAGTTAACAGCAAAACAAATTACTGATTAATACTATATTTAGTTGACGCCACGCGCCGTGTTTAAAGTGTCAGTTCACTTCAAGCTCATTACTGAATCCGTGACTTGTTTCTCCAACTATGATATTAGTAGATAAATAATCTGGATCTATGAAAGGACAGTCGAGATTGCAATATTAATTTTGATATTGTTTACTTGTGATTTCATAAGCTGCTAATGCAGCCTAATTTCACACTGTTTTGTTTAGGACTTCTTTCCTTCTGTGTCATGCTTCCCTGCTCTGTGTAAATCTCAACCAACCTCTTACCTACGATCTTCTAAATGTCATGCCTTATTGATTTTATTGGTATTTTTAATAAGCGGTGGAACTGTCCAATGGTATTTGTTTCTACCAGGTGTTAAACAAAATCTATTTGTTGTTTCATTGACAAACCTCATGTTTGCTTTACCTACTTTGCGCAGAAGTTATTAATTTGTAGTTCCTACTCTCCAGGAAAAAATATCAATTTCTCTACTCTAGTACTACCGTCTTCTTCGGTTATCTAAGCCGAAGATAACGAAGTAAGTAGTTTTGACCATACAATTTAATTGTATCAGCGTCAGATTTTGATCTTCATGTATTCTTGTCTATACGCGTTAAAACCACAAAGAACTCAAATGAGGTGCCAATCGTTATTTTAAAACTGTTTTAAAAATAAATTTCCCGAGGCTCAACTAAGCTGGTGGCAAAGATACCTCATTATAACGGCTCAAGGGCTTAGAGGAAATCCCTCGCATACATCTAAAAAATCACCCTGTAAAACATTATAATGAGTTTTATAATCCCTGTTACGGGATTCGGCGATTTATTCCTTATTTGTCTTATGATTCTTTCTATGAGATACAGATTAGAGAAACTGGTATAATATCACACATGATTAATTAAATGCTTATGATTATAACAGGTTCAGCAAGAGTACCTCTTGATAATGTATGTCAAAGAGTATTAAATTTGTAGAGTTGATAACAGCCAAAATTGCAACAAAGTGACTTGATTTTTTTCTTCTTTTTTTGGGCCACACGGGTCGGTTCGTAGACCATCCACTTAATATAGAAACCCGTGGCTTGGAAAGCCGTTGGTACCGGCTGTCATGTGTAGACTGGTTGATACCTGGCCGTTGGTCTTTGACGGGTTACATCATCATCATCATCAGCCTATTAATGTTCCCACTACTGGGACACAGGCCTCCTCTCTGTGAGAGGGAGTGGGCCGTAATCTACCATGCGGGCCCAGTGCGGGTTGGTAGATGTCACATGTCTTCGAATTTTTTGGTTCTAAGACATGCCGCTTTCCACACGCTGTTTTCCTTCACCGTTTTGAGAGCAGTGGTGATGAAATTATTTACACAAAGTAAAGCGCCTGCTTTGGTTCGAACTCACGACCTACAACTCGTAAGTCGGGGCCGTTACCACTGGGCCACCACTGCTGCTTTGACGGGTTACGAGTAGTCAGAAGTCCGAAAGCCTGGCAACCAGTCTTGCCAAGGGTGTAGTGTGACCCAGAAACTTGGTTGTGGACCAGCAGGCGTAGCATGAACACCGCTTTGTCGACGGAAGAGTAGACAAAAATGACGTTCCGTGTAGACAGTACGACGGCAGCAAAGTAAAAAGAGGCAACTGGACTTTTTACGAAATTCACTCTTTAATATAATTCGACTCAGAATTCTTTGTTTCGTCATAGGATGTTTTTACTGTTTGATTGTCAATTTTTACTGATATTAAGTCACATTAAACACAACTAAGTACAGCTTATTTTTTTCAGTGTGTCGAAGTACCGTGTTTTGGAACAAATAACATTACAGTAATATTGGCCTTAACCATTTCCTTGGTAATATTAACTAAATGATGTAAAATAGGAGAAGATAGCTTTTTTCTTCTATTAGTTATCACAGTTTTGCGTTTAAAACGCTCTTCTGTAAAATCATGATTTTGCAGATAACCCTGTATACTTTGTGACCGTCGAGTGTAATATTTCACTACCATAGACAACTGTCAGTCGTCAGAGTGATTTTGACAATTTGATATAGAAAGCTTTGTTCTGAAATAGTCTACATATAAAATGACCTAGACAAAGATAGTTAGAAACGAAAGACAAAGTGACAGATTGAAGAAAGATTTCTACGGTGCGATGTCAAAAATGAAGAAAGGAAACGTCACTTTGTATAGAAAGAGCTGTGTCTACTCTTCGTAGACATAGAAAGCGCATGCTACGCGTGCAGTATGCAATCGTTCGCATTTCAAAGAAAATTGGTAGAACTGAAAACTGCCTAAATGGCATCAAACTGACTTGATGTATTTTAGCCGACGAAAGATTTGGTTATGATTATGATGTTAAAGATTCAATACAGGTTGGAATTATCACGTTAATCTCAATTTTTACCAGCACAACAAACAGTATTTATTTTGCTAGATTTTAATTTCGGCCATTTTGTATCCAAAAACAATAAACAAACAGCAACGACTCCAGACTACCAGGAAATCATAACAACATTGGAAACAAAAAAGATCTCAATTACAACTAAACCTGTCATTTTGTAACTGATGACACAGCTGTCTCTTTCACTCCTATTGAAATTGAAGTAGTAGAAAGAGAGGGAACGCGGTAAAGACACTAGGGCAATAATTTTCCTGCACTCATCATTGTAATTGGTGGGTCCGTATGTTTTTACTATATGTTTATCGATAACTTTTCTATTTCAGTAGAAGACACGTTTTAGTGATGAGGGTTCAAAGTTTGTTAAATAATGAGTAGGTATGTATCTACTTTAAAATGTCTAGTAGTAGTACATTATTTTAAATATTCAAAATTATAAACGAATGCTTTATTGTGGATCACCTGTATAGGAATGACAAAAGCTTAAATACTGTGAAGTTTCAAGAAATCATTTTTAGTAGATGATCATAATTATCGTCTAAATTAATTGTTAGCCATGTGTGCTTTCAAAGAATTAAAACATCTAGGCTACTTGGCTTTTCAGAATCATCAAGCCATGACATTTTATCATTATAAAAATCAACTAGGTATTAATTTGTTGATATCCTCATCAGTCATCACCATCGTCATCAATATTACATAACATGACAGACAATGGCTCACCCATCTTGCTCCACATGCCCAGTCACCTACACACGTGAGGAGGAGGACCTAATGGCAGCGTCAGCGAACGGTATTGGCGTTGCTGAGTTTTGGGCCAAACAAATTTAAATAACTAAGAACATAAATTATTTTTTGTGTTATTTTTGACATCGACACGCTAAGAAGAAGAAGAATATTATACATAATATTATAGGACTTGTACACAAAACTGCGATGCGACGTCGCATCGCAAAAATCAGCGACGGCGCCCTAAGATTTTCTTCCGAAGCTTCTGCGTTGCGAATTCGCATCGCACCGATTCGCAGTTTTGTGTACAAGCCCTTACATCTCTTACTGCTCTTATAAGCAGTGCTCTCAATAATTATCGATAAATAATTATATGCTACATGTGTTTATCGTAAAATATCGATATCATCCACAACACTATTCCGCAGCCTCGCTGGCTAGTGATTCGTCATTTGCATTGGACACACCAGTCGTACGCCGAGCACCGTAGAATTGTACCGGGAATCAAGATTAACTGACTGTGAAGGTAAAAAGGAGAATTATGAGTTTATGATTCTTGAATGTCTGTATGTGTTGGTTTGAATTCGGTTATCTAGATTGTAGGTAAACATTTTGAAGAGCCTAGAAAGGAGTTGATGATCAAATAGACTAAACTGATTAAAAGAGTAGATTGGGCTAAATCAGTATATTTACCCAATTTACCAATAGATGTTAGAACTAAGTGAAGTTTTTAAGCGATAATTAAGGATAATTTATTACCTACTATAATATCGTAATGAATATAAAAATCTCAATATAATTATTTTATTAATTAGATTTCCATATTTATTTATTTACTATTGTCACTTCCAGGTGGCAAACCAATGTAACAAGTGATTTATCATTGAGTTCCCAATTATTGGTGATTAATGATCACCAATTTCCACACACTCCAAGACGTCACCCAAAAATCAATTAAACACCATCACCAATAATAGTGAATAGTAACTAATCGTAAAAAAAAAACTTATAATATTACATAAATCGCCACTGCAAGGTTAGCGCTAATGGACGCAACAATTTGACTTATATTGGCAGTCAACAAACTGAATTATATGTATAAGTATATTTAAAACTTACTACTCATTAAATGAAAATGATGCAGTATTTATTTGAAATATATTCAATTCATGGTTAATTTGAAATTGCTTGTCAATAGCAATAACAATAAAGTTTAGTGTAAAAGCCGCTGGTGCAAGGTTAACTCAACTGCACGAAGCCAAAACAACTTTTGCAGAACTAAAATTGAAGTGGCCCACGATTTTCTAGTTACGTTATAGTCACTTGAATATTTTTAGACGTCAAGTGTACCCTGGGCAGTTGCTAAAGACGAACAGACCGAAGTTCCCGTTATTTTGCCTATAGTTGAAGTATACAGGGTCTTTGGTAGAAAAACCGACAATTTTTTTTTGAGGAATTTGTGGTGTCGTTTGCTTGCTTAAAATTGTTTTATTTTTAACACAATTTTAAGACTTAAGAGCACAAAATTGTAATTTCCTAAAACCAACTGTACATAAATGCCATTGCCGGAACATCAAAAATTATTGCGTTTTATTATTACAACAAACAAAAAAGTTGTGACGACATTTCGGGTAATTAAAAAACCCAAATTATTTTCTCAGTTACGTATCGTATCGTGATACCTAACACACAGGTCTAATGGTTGAAAACTAGGATATGACGCTCCCTATCCATAAGAAAATTGGGTCGGTCCTTCTACCAAACACTCTGTATTATCATCTTTTACGATTTGCTATCACGACGATCTACTTGAAAAAAATTAAATTTATTCACTGTCAGACAACGCACAACCTAAATAAACCATTTTACATAAATATAACAAAAGTGAGCATTAAAGGAAGGATTTTAGAAAATGCGTAAGTTATAAGTTATATGGAAGTTAGCATTTTTTGCCGATGGTTTGCACAGAAAAAAAGACTCAAAACAATATTTTCTGTATTATTCAGGATATTTCTGTTCAACCGTTGATGCTCATGGCCAGATTGGAACTTTATGTTTAAGATTAAGAAAAGACAACATTTAAATAAGATACCTCAACGAACAAAATAGCAATATCAATAAATATTACAAAGCTTATATAAAAGCCGCCGGTGCAAGGTTAGCGCGGCGCGACGCCGACATTATCTAGCGATTAGCGAATCAGCTAACGTTGTGGTACTCAAAGTTAACTTATGCGATTATTTTCAGATATTTATTTTGTCATTAATGTGAGCATTGGCCTGTTGTATAAAAACTTTGTTCAGTGTCTGTTAGAACTCATCAAAACTTCTCTATGTCCTGAAAAGTTTTCAATGTGCTTTTTAAAAATATAGAGATAGTGATAATGAGAGACACACCTCTAAGTGATTTTCTTGGCATCAGTATCCGTGTATTGCCTAGACACAATTCTTTCAGGACATAAATGAAATGAAAAAAAAAAACTTTTCTATAAGTTATCAACCTTAATAGGAAAATTCGATTTTATTCCGTTGAATTTTTTTTCTTAAATCCAAAATAACTATCATCTTAAGGTTTGCATCCAAACATACCATAAACAAACATAAACTTTCAGCACCACTGTCACAAACAAACCATAAACAGATCCAGTATCTATCTGCACAGCAATCTATCGTAACACGAGAAACGTTCATTTTTCATTGTGTGTGTGTGCGTTTTTACTTTTGTGTGTGTGTGATGTTCGTCGCATGCGCTGCGGTGTGTGCAAATTATTTTATGCATAAGTTTTGTGTTAGATTATTTTGCGTTTTGTATTTGATTTATCGGTAGGTGTGTCGTTTAAAATTATGAGGTAGGAGGCGAATGAAAAGTGGTTTTTAAGAAGTAGTGACTGTTTAAAAAACATCTTCCTTTCAAAGCTTAAGTTTTGTTGATTTGCAATTTGATATATAAAGATTTTAACAATAACCTGAATATTTAATTATAATTAGATTCAACATCAAAATCGCTTAGCAGAAATAGTCTTCTATTGTGTAATATTTCTGATCAGCTACTTTTGATTAATTTATATTATGATATGCGTTCACCTTCCTAGTCCTACATAGCCATGCATTCAAATAAGGCTTAGAAGCAAGAACCATAATTGACCTAAATTCTACCGTCCCAATTTGTGAACGTTAAACTGCCGTCACCTCGAGTAATAAAAAGTTTTCCTTTAAAAATTTAATTAGCATTACAGATAATGTCCATGCAATAAAATAATTATTAATTACCATTTTATACCAAACATTTTACACGCTTAAGGAAAAATTTATTACACAAAATACGACCCACCTGAACTGTATAAATCAATTTAAAACTATTAAAACCTGTGACAAACAAACACACAGTTTTACTCCAATCTATTTTCTTAACATTTTTACGCTCATCTTGTTTAAGCTTAGTGTACACTAACCACACCAGATGCGCAAGTTCCAAAAATTTTTATGACAGTGTAACACGTGCCTGTATTATTTTGTTTATAAATAAATATCGCGCGCGTCGCTGTAATGTAAACACACCCTTAGTTAGGGTGATTTTTGGGTACCGTGTATTCTTAAAATGTTCTACAGTATGAAGAACAATTGGAACAAAAGTGTGGTCAGAGGCGGGTATTATTGAACAAAGAAAAAGTTGAAAATAATGTTTTCTCAAGTTGTGTTTGACTACAGAAGAATTAAAATAGACAAAAATATTTTTAAATAAACGGGCAAATAGACTGGATCAAGGGTGGAACTTCTCAAGCTCCAAGTTGATAGAGGTAATTGTTCAAAATTGGCACGCAAATATCCGCCTTAAATTCTCAATAATTAGGTATACTGGCTATTAAAACTGCAACATTTAATAATGATTACTATGTAACTATCCGGAACCACGATAGTCCTATCAGAGAGACGTCTTAAACGCGGTGTGGGGCGCACTTTGATGTTCAACTGTTTATATTTTTTTACAAAAAAAAAATGACGAGGTAGGGCAAGGAAACACACATGAAAGGCTCTCAGTAGCCTAGGGATAAATATTTAAGCGTAGATATGTAGGGTGAAACAGCTGGTGAAGGTGGCTGGTCGAAAATGGTTAGTTTGAAGTCGCCGTTAAGGGTTTTGACCTTGTGGTAGCAGAAGGTAGGTTTTATTTTATAGTCTTACCCCCCGAGTTCTGTTGGCAAATATTATGAAACTAGTGCGCCCCGCGGTTTCACCCGCATAAGTCTTGGTCCCGTGGGGATATCGGTATAAAAAGTATCCTATGTCTTAACCCAGGCCATGGTCTATCGATGTGCCTTTATTCAAATCCGTTCAGACGTTTTAGCGTGAAAGCTTAACAAACAAACAAATTAGTTACGATAAGACTCAATTTCACCATACTCTGTTAGATATAACAGACTGTTAAACACACTGTCAACTGCTGTGATTGGCGGTTGTCATGTCAGTGAGCCAATCAAAGCAGTAACCTGAGTTTAATGACCTGTTAGCTAATTTTTGTGTTTGGTGAAATTGGGTCTTAGGATGTCAATTGACTGATGGTAGTTCTTTTTTTTGTCAATTATACCAAAGGTAACACGAGATTTTAGACTGATAATATTTACATAGTATAATTGCCAGTCAGCTAGATAGCTTGTGGGGCTAATTATATCTGATTGCCAAGAGTTTGCTTGATTATGTAGGTATAAATTATAAATAAATAATGTAGTCAATCGTTGAAGCCCGATTAAACTTACCAATTACCGCGTAAACGAGGTGTAACAAAACTTTAATTACATAACATAACGCTTGTTTTTTCCTAAGGGGCAGGGCTTGTACACAAAACTGCTGATTTGTGCGATGCGACGTCGCATCGCACAAATCAGCGACGCCGACGGCACCCTAAGATTTTCTTCCAAAGCTTCTACGTTGCGAATTCGCATCGCGCCGATTCGCATCTTTGTGTACAAGCCCTTAGACAGAGGAGTTCCTGTACTTAGTAGTACACACACATTTCGCCAGTTATGTTTTAGCCCCATGTAATGGGAGGTGAGCCTATTGCCATTAACCGGGCACAAATCCAGATTCCGGGCTGCTTCTGAGAAAATCCAAATGGAAAAATCCAATAACAGTTTGGTTGACCCGGGAATCGAACCCAGAACCTCATGATCAACAGTAGCACTTCCAATCACTAAACCAACGAGGCAGTCTTCAAGGCAACTTTAATTAAAAATACCTAAAAGGATTTACAGCAATATTTGCTACTGTTTACAACTAATGAACTTGTTCGTAAACAGATTCAAAACATTGGCCATGCTGGCCCATAGTGTGAAGGAGCAAAGCAGTGAATGTTGCAAGAGTCAAGTGGCAGGAATTACGGTAAGCGTAGGCGATGTACTAACTTGTCCTTAATTATTGTGCAATACGAAAATCTGATAGTTTGCTTAGGTTGAAGAATAATGGCGAGTTGTGTCCTTCAAGTCAATGTGCGGTTTGGCAATAATATCAGCCTATTACAGCTGTCCCACTGCAGGGCAAAAGTCTCTTCTCATACAGAGAAGGCACAAGCATTGATCACCACGCTTGCTCAAGATGGGTTGGCAATTTCAGACAAGTCTAGCTATCTAATTACGCAACACATTTTCGTAAACGATTCCGACTAATCTGTTTAATTTTGACAGTTCAATAAAACTCATTGCGTTATTCACGTTGTTGAGCAGATTTTTTTTCGAACTTATGAAGCAATGGATTAGTAATCTGTTTTCAAAACGATTCAAATTCTGATTGATCGTGTATTACGTAATTAGGGTACAGGTTAGGATCATAATGTTTTTCCTTGCTTCATGTAATGGGATACCTACTGTTTTGCATCAAAAGTAAGTACCTTGTCTATAAATATCAATTCTACTAATTTAAGGTGAAACAATTTGATATTTTTTCCATACAAACTTCGGAGGGGTTTCACTCCACTGTTTGACATCGTACACGTACTGATACTATCTCTGTCGGACACGATGCCAGGTGAGACAGCGTGGTTTTTGGCCGTGCCCACCATTGAGTTCGAGCCCGCGACTAGTTCCACCTTAACGTGCAAAGTGAAAAATATAAAACCGGAATGATCCTTAGAATGTTGATGACTCAAATGAGCTAGTTTTGATGAATTAAATGGTAGTCGAAAAACATATTATGCTGAACAAAATGTGGGCTTTTTTTATTAAGTTAGCGTTAAAGAGCAAATCTTAAGAGTCGTCTTCATGACGTCATTTTAATCAGCAGCTCAAAATTGATAAAATCCGCATTTATGAACCTGCTCTTAAATCTCAAATAATTATGCGCGTATGCCTGCCTCACCTCTGTGGTCTATCCAGACTGGCCAAATATGGCCAGAAAGATAAATTATTTTAATCATCGATTATTAATAGTACTCAAGGCTCCGTATTTTTTCAGCAGCAGTGGTGACCCAGTGGTATCAGCACCGACTTAGGTACAAGTTGTAGGTCGTAAGTTCGAACCCAGATGTCATGATGCGCTTTACTTTATAATTTCATCACCACTGCTCTCAAAACGGTGAAGGAAAACATCGACATGTCCTAGAATCAAACAATCGAAGACATGTGACATCTACCAACCCGCACAGAGCCCGCGTGGTGGCTTACGGCCCACTCCCTCTCACAGAAAGGAGGTCTGTGTCCCAGCAGTGGGAACATTATAGGCAAATTATGCATTAGTTAATAATACTTAAGCTCCACAGAACACAAAATCAACAACTGATAGATATTCTTAAACTCATCTATGTTCATACAAATCCCAATTTAGCAGCTTTACAATAAAATTGTGAAAGTGTTGGCATATCACGATAATGTATGAGGGGCTCAGCAGGGTTCGTCACGACACCTGTGACATTTGATCGAGCGTGTCGGGATCTGAATTGGAGTTTACAATCCTTTAATTGTGTGAATCTGAATGTGAATACCCTTTTCGGTAAGGAAGAAGTTTAAAAGACTCAAGGCTTAAGCAGTAATTTAAAGCCAGAATCAAAATTAAAAGTATTTAATCAAGGTAGTCTGAGAATCAGCACATAAGAACATCAACATTACATAAGACAGATTAGCCCCTACATACAATCTTTGGCTTTTTAATATAAGTATAGTTTTAAGTTGTTGAGCATATGAATTTTTCAAACCTATGGAACAATCCATTATGAATTTCCTTCAAAATCGTCTGATTTAAAGTATGTTACGCAATAATAGTGCTGGTTTTACCCACCATTACAACAATGTCATCCACCCATCTCAACGCTATGAGCTTATAAATTGAAGTAAAAATATTAGCAATACTGCAAGGTGGTAGCAGAACTGCGTAGGGTGCCCAGACGTTCATATAAAAGTATTGCCACCTGTGGAGTCTATTAATGCAGGGCCTACAAATAGTTACTTAACTACATAGTAAGCAAATTGGATATCTCCGCTATTTTGCTAGTGGAGGTCAGATGGCAGTTTACTGCGGGTATAAGCACCAATTTAAAACCATGTTTTTCAAGCTCTAAAAATGCAGGTTAAAACTACAATCGTGACGTAATATAAAGTATAGTAAGTTAAGGTAGACGGTTAAAAATCTTCAAATATGCAAGAGATTTATAAATTCAAATAATTATCATAAAAGGGATGAGAAGGAAAGTTAAAACAGTGATAAATTAAAACTCATAGAATAGTTATACTTTTGAAAATATTGACATCTTCAATTGTCCAATGAGTAGATTCAAAAGTTTCACCCGCTCCAATTTATTATTAAATAAAACCCGTTTGTACCCTTTCTGAATAATCATCAAAGTTACTTCTTAACTTACTAAGGTCATTTTATATATCATTTAAACTTATATTTTAACTTTAACTTTAAAAAAATTCTCTCTTTAACTCTAAAGCTCCTAGCGATTACACTATGTTATTCTTTTAACTTTTATATGTCCACCTGTGAACAGCGTTCTGGGTTATATTATTGCCAAAACTTGTTTTTGTTAACTAGTAGTAAGTTCTTATAATGTAACTCTTTACTGTTCCTGTCAAAAAAAAAACAATACTAAGCTCATAAATGTTATTTTATGAGTAGTAAACTATCATACGTTGTTGAGGATGTTGATGTCATTATCATCATTCTCCTGCCCTTATCCCAATTTATTTGGTGTCACTGGTGTCAGTGCAATATTATCTTCTTTTTCATACTTCTCTATTAGTCGTCATCTCGGTAGTCACCCTTTTTCTAGCCATAAATAATCTTTCACACTTCATCCATCGTTTCTTTTGTCTTCCTGTACGAGAGTACATAGTAATCCCCATTCATGCTGATCATCATCATTCTCCTGATGACAAGAATAAAATTCGCAAATATCTACCGAACTAATTTCTCAGTAAGATATAGAAGGTCTTTCGTCAAAAACTAAAGCCAAACACCTTGTACAGTTCGATTGCTGCGCAATACCCCACCCCTCACCACCGCTGACCCATGAATTTGTTACTGCGCAGCAACTCGCCTCATGTTCCGAGCCGCCATTAAGTTTGAATCGGACTGTACCTATATGCAAAATTCCATAAACAAACCAGCCCAGCTCTTTAACATCACAAAGCCTAATACCCTTGAACTAACAAACCAACCCAACTATCAATCAGACAGGCCAGTCGCCGACCAGTCTACACTTCTACCTAGAATTCTAGTATTTTCCTAAAGGCAACAAAAACATAATTTAATCGAAGAGCTATTAGGCACAGGTGTGCAGAATTATCTGGCGGTATACGTGCCAAGGGCTTGCAAAGGACATAGTGGAAATTAGTTTTGTTACTCATTTGCGTTTGTGATTGTTGGAAACTGTAGGGTCAAGGTAAATGGATGATGGTGGGGTGTCCAGCGTAGATTTTGTAGTAGAAAATGATGGTGACGTTATAGCAGCATCATTGACCATGAACTCGCTTTTAATAAATTTATTTGAATACTTTTATTAACATAATATTATTAATGTTGAAGAATGATTTTATCATTAGAATTTTCGCGAAAAACCTAGGGATATTGTGAACCAGTGTTGACTAAAGCGCCTTATTTTGTAATCATCAAGTTTCTAGTTAATTCACAAGTAAATTCTTCAGTAAGGACCAGTAGAGTAGTGGTGTCCCAGTGGTAACGGTTTCGAACCCATACAGGCGATTTAATCTGTATAAATTATTTCATCAAAACGGTGAAGGAAAACATCGTGAGGAAACCGGCATGTCTTAGAACCAAAAAGTTCGAAGACATGTGACATCTACCAGTCAGCACTGGGCCCGCGTGGTAGATTATGGCCCACTCCCTCTCACCGAGAGGGAGCCTGTGTCCCAGCAGTGGGAACAATAACGGCTGACTATGCTATTCTCTTTTTATTTAACTCTGTTATCAGGAATTTTTAAACAAACTATAAAATTGTTACAAAATTGCTGTTATCAAACTTGCTCTTTCTGTACTACATGGAAATTAATTTCAACAATGTTAATTATTAATCAAAGTAGTTCTACTTCTGTTACACATTACACAGTAAGTATTTTCAGATCATATTAGAACGTTATCTCAAGTTTATAATTACGTCTCGTACAGTCAAGCCGACGCCTCTTGGTGTCAGGTTGCAACTCAAAGAAGCCGTCTGTTGTACCAGCAACAAGTTTGTGGTGTAAGTTAAAAGAAACTAATGTTAAAATATACCCAACAAAGTTATAAAACAAAAAAAAGTTCTGATCTGAATAAAATAAAGGTCATTGATAAGTTTCCCTGCCTCGTTCGTTTAGGCTTTCATTCTTAGCCTTTTTTTTTAATCTTATAAAACATGAATGAAAGTGAACTAAACTACGCTATAAAGTAACTAATTAAACTTAAATAATCATTATTTGACACCAGTATCGAGATTGTCTTGCGATTCCGCAAAGGCCTCCCCTAAAGCTGCCACCCTTTCCGAATATGGGTCATCCTCCTCCAGACAACACCAGTTATTTTCTTAATATCTTCCTCCGATCTAAGACGTTGACTCCCTTTCTCTCTTTTTCGGCTAGTCTTAGCAATCTCTACAGCTGAGCATAAGGTCCTGGATTCAATTCCTAAGTCGGTAAAAGTGTTATTGTGTTTTCTCATGAGGAAATTTTCAGTAACCGGAATCTGGATTTGTGCCCGGCTGATGGTAATAAGCTCGCTCCCTATTACATGGGACTTAAAAATAACTGGCGAAATGTGGGTGTACTATAGGCACACCTCTGCCTAACCCTTCGGGGAATACAGGCGTGATGTTATGATAATTATGATAATTTTGATGTTTCTCCATTTGTCATAAGAGATTTGCAACCAAAACTGAATAATAACGTTAAATTGTAGATAACCAATTTAACAGTACCTGTTCAGCAGGTTTTAGTAAGCTCATGGCAAGATCATGATTTCCATAGGTCAATCAATCTTCCTAGCCTTTTTCCCAATTATCTTGGGGTCAGCTTCCAGTCTAACCGGATGCAGCTGAATACCAGTATTTTACATGGAGCGACTGCCTATCTGACCTCCACAACCCAGTAACTGGGTAATACGGTACCCCTTGGTAAGACTGGTGTCAGACTTTCGGGCTTCTGACGACTCGTAACGACTGTCAAAGATCCACAAATGACAGCTGGGACCAACGGCTTAACGTGCTTTCCGAGGCACGGAGGAGTCTCGGTATGTAAAGATGGTCACCCATCCACTGACCAACCCCGGCAAGCGTAGCTTAACCTGATGGATCGACCCGTGCGGCTTGTTATTACTTAGCCACGAGCTCCTCCGTGATCATGATTTCCATAGGTATGCAATTTTAAAGGCAATTCGTAAATGAAAAGGGGACTTGCAGCAAAAAACTTATGACACTAAAGCTTCGGAAGTAAAGAAAGGCATTTCATCATCATCATCATTTTCCTGCCCTTATCTCAATTTATTTGTGATCGGTGCAACATGCCTTTTTCTTCCATACTTCTGTATTATCTCGGTAGTTACCCCTTTTCTAGCTATATCATCTTTCACACAGTCCATCTATCGTTTCTTTGGTCTCCATCAACAAAGTTACATGATTACATGACAATTTTATTAAAAATGCTGATCTGAATAAAAATGATAAGTTTCAAGTTGCTCCGTTTGTTATTATTGATTTGCAAGCAAAAGGACCATGACCAAAGCAGCATACATGCATACCCTAACCAAAACAATCATGTCCAAAAGTTATACATCGTGCATTTAAAAGCACATGAGACCTAGATTTTGAAACAATTACTATATTTTAATTTAATGGTAATTTTTTTGTATATTTCGTAATAAAAAAAATACTTATCCTGCCAAACGGCTCATTCGATAGACTTCAAAAAACGATTGATTGCTAATCATTTTCTGTCAGGCGTTTTCATAAACAATTAATTCAATATCGAATTTCAATTTAAATAAGAATTGGTGTACATAATCTAGTAGTGCTCGACTAGATTTAGCAACATAAATAACTAAATGTTGTAGCACAACTCGTCACTAGGTCCGGCAGCAGCTGGAGCCAGCTTAAAATGTACCAAGACTGTGGTGAGAACGATGTACTTACCCATATTTTTAAACCTGAGAATTGGGCAGTCTTTCCATAAAGTATATGCGAGGTCGCTAAGTAATCTAGGCTTCCAAACTATGTGTAGGTACTTTGTTTCATTTAACCCTTTTCAAGCAGAATTAAACCATAAGTACTAGATTATGAAAATCAAATAATCCTATTGGATCGATCGCTAAGCTGCTTAGCACATCTCTGGTGAAAAGGATGCTTTAGGATAGTTTTAAATATCAGGAGTGGGCCTACCAGATGCTTATAACTTATGGGAGTATTCCACATACAGTACTAATAAAGCAGATCATATAGTGTAGAGGAAAATAAAACAAATCTCTCAAAAAGAACGTAGGTACCCCTTTTTTATTCAATGTTAAGGCATTTATTTCAAAACTTTAATAAATATAAGCCAAGGCAGTGAAGAGATAGCCAGTCCCAACAACCTAGTCCCACCACCATTTAGCTTAACCACTTTGAAGGGAACTGAATTCAACACGTCATGTTGTTTTGTACTCTCTCAAGATGCTTTGCAGTAGCACGGATAATTCACTGATCCACGCGCAAAACACATTTGTAGTACCGAAACATTGATGCATGATTTCAATCAACTCAGCACTGCAACATCGTATTTCACCTTTAAACTGACACGTATCGTAAGTCCAGTAGAAAAACCAAAATCGACAATGAGATATCGCTTTCAAGAATATGTATATCGAGCTAAAATGTGCAAAAAACGTACGGGTAAGTGTTAAATAAACAATAAATTAACAAACAAACAATACCAACAGAGCACCAGTTTGAATGTAACAGTAGGTTTCTATGGCGACGAGTGACAATCGAGTGAATGTGAGAGAGTGACACCTACAATCAGTGTTTCCAGTTAATTGTATTTTTTTACCCAAAACCTTTTCAAGAATCTGCTTCGGATAAAATACTACTTACACCAACCTACCTACTATTATCTACCTACAAAAGAACTTATAAATCAAAATATATTTTAATTAATAAAATATCTTGGTAACATCATTCATATTCAAACAATATAGAATACATCCTATAAAGAATAAGTTCTCTGCCAGTGCTGTGCACTTCTGTAAGTGACGAATTCACAATACCTAACTAAAACTGTATGTGATTTTTGTGTTACTTGTGGATAATATGGTGGCCTCCATGGTTATCTCCTGTACCTCAAAAATAAGGTATTCTCCTATCACTCATCTGATCACATTGGCCGAATGAACTGAATGAACAGAATGAACTGTAATCTTTCACTTATCGTCGCCATTAAACCGAAAATGTAACCGGAACTACAAATAATATTTATTTTTATTCAATCTTAAAAAATACCTTTGATTGACTCTAGACTATTATCTAAAATCTAGTTTGAATAAATGAAGGATACTTAAAAATATGAATTCGCTGGACATGGTTAGGGCATATCTTGTCATGGTCTTTTGGTTCTCTAATTAAATTATCATTGTCAGTTAGCAATTTTTTAATATTCTTAAATTCAACTGGTGGCATGATTTTGATATCCATAGGCGTGCACTTTTAAAGGCGACTCGTAAATTAAAAGATGACTAGCAGCAAAAACATAATGACACTAAAGCTTCAAAAGTAATGAAAAGCCATTTGTTGGGCAGCGAATCGAACGTTGTTAAAAAAGGAAACTTTTCTACTCGTAAATATTACTTGGAGTGTCGAATATTACATTGACTACCTACTAATTGACTGTCAACTCGCTATCAACTTCTGTCCTACGCCATACACTAACTAAACCACGGGCTGCGAACGTTTAATTCGTCTGTAATTAACTGTAAGAAACGCCAGGTTCTAAGACTTTAGTGTTTTACAAGATTTCTATCTACAGTAACACGATCTGATAACAATATTGCAACTAAGTGTTTTGTAAATTAATACTACTACGTAAAGAAAAGTAAGAAGAACACAGATTCAGAAAGATAGAGGTCCAAACAGATGCAGACCTTAGTCCGAAGTCTGGATTTACATAACATCACGCCTTGTTTCCTCAAAGGGCTAGGCAGAGGTATACGAGTACATTACTTACCATAGTAGGTACACCCACTTTTCGCCAATTATGTTTAAGTCCCATGTAATAGAGGGCGAGCCTATTGCCACCAACCGGGCACAAATCCAGACTCCGGGCTGCTACTGAGAAATTCTAGATGGAAAAACCCAATAACACTTAACCCGACCGGAGAATCGAACCCAGCACCTCATGCTTAGCAGTAGTGCTTGAAACTACTGGACCAACGAGGCAATCGCATTAGGCATTATTACAGTACAGTCTGTGGCCAACATTATCTAACAATCAATCAATCAATCAATCGGTCAGACAATGTTGGGTAGGGACTGTACTACCTATAAACATCTTATTTACGTAATTGGCAAAACGTATTGTTTTTACGCGCGTAAGGGGGCTAGACAGAAAAAATTAAGACCAAAAGTTGTAAAGACACTTTTTGTTTTATAATTCAGAGCCATCTAGTTTAGAAATATTATTAGCCTTGTTAAAAATTATACTAGATGGCTCTGTATTAATATATAATATGCAGCTAAAAGAACTTCGTTCCCACCGGGTGTCCCACGACACGACACCTCCCGACTTTTTTTTTTTTACCAAGTTTGCACCGTGAATACACTATCTGATATTATGACGAGACAGTACGGAAGATTTGTTATTGAACCGGAAAAAAATGGGATACGAGCTAAAGCATTTATTCATAGGTCATTTCGAGTAAAAAGAACGAAAGAAAAACAGTTCAGAACGAAAGAAAAACAGTACTTTCACAGCACTATGGGATTAGCATAATCAGCCTTTAATGTTCCCACTACTGGGACACAGACCTCCTCTTTTCGAGATGGAGTGGGCTGTAATCTACCATACCAGATGCGGGTTGGTAGATGTCACATGTCTTCGAATTTTTGTGTGATGATTGATCACACAAACAATGTTTTCCTTCACCGTTTTGAGAGCAGTGGTGATGAAATTATTTACACAAAGTAAAAACTCTGGGTTCGAACCCACGACCGACACGACAACTTGTGAGTCGGGGCCGTTACAACCTGGGCCGCCACTACTATACAGGATTAACACTTTCCAATTAGACCTATTAACTTTTTCTTCCTTTCCCAAATGATCCACTAAATGATGTCAACTGTCAATCACTTTTAAACAAAAAAAAAATACAGAAGCTAAAGAAAAGCTTTAAGTTTCCTCAAGTTTAGTTGTAAAAAGTTAAGTTTAAAGACTATAGTATAAAAGTTAGTACAGCTTAGTAGGTACACGTTTGCTATCGACGATCGTTCGTGGCTCGTGACTGGCTCTTGAACTATACGGTAGCTGCTCTTGTGCTATTGAGTGGTAGGGTTGACCCTACAAGTTTTAAGGTATACTCGTATTATAGAACATTGTTTTGTTGATAGACTCATGTCATAGTAAAAACGTTTCTACCAGTCAGGTAGATGAATGGCCCACGGGAAATACCTGAATAAGACAAACACAGACCAGTACCTTAATTGCACGATCAATCAGAATCTGTATCATTTTGAAACAGGTTGCTAATCCATTGCTTCATAACATCGAAAAAAAAATCTGCTCAACAACATAATAACGCAATGAATGTTGTTGAACTGTCAAAATCGTAATGGTTTACGAAAATGTGTTGCGTAATTCAATAACAGGGAATTTGCACAAAAGGGAAGAGATCAATAGGTTCTCAGCAGCAGTGGGTGGAACAAGACTGTCAATAAAGGCTCTCGCAGACAGGTGAAACGACGTGTGACGACGCGATTCTGGCAGAAGAATTTCCATGAAGTTTTCATAGAATTTGTTCTACTAGACTAGAGTCACGTCGTTGCGCTGTCGCGTTGCACCTGTCTACTGGAGCCTTAATTACCTACGTGTTGACAAAAAGCGACTTCATTATTAGGCAAGGGTTAATTTCAATAGTAGATATCCAGTTTAAAATTCTCAGATGAAACACAGGTTATGTAGGAAGCTAGCCTAGGAACTAAAACTGAAAATAAAACTGTTCAAATCAATGTCTCTGATACGGTTTTCACCGTTATTTAGAGAATTTATACCAGACGTTTTATATGTATTAAAAAAATTACATAAAATAAAGAAATATACAATATTTTTCGTGAAATAGTAACTTTGATTAAAAAAGTAAAAATAGTACGTAGAGCCAAATAAATATACCATTTATGAACTCTGCCAGCCCTATAACCTGCCCCGAGCTCCGACACTTTTTGCCTCCGATATCTAATGACAAAGGCATCATTATCTAATCACGGTTGTCGGTTTTTTACTACAACTAGCTACTCATAGACTAGACGTACTCTATGCTGCAGTGATCAATCTTCGGCTATTTTAAAATAGTCTATGGTTTTGTTGCGTGCAACTTACTTAAATGGTTGGTGGTGTAACATAGCATAATTTATAAAGGTTTGATAATACGGTAGTTTACTATAAATCTAGTATCATTTTCATTACGGTGCAAAAAATAAAATGTCGAAGAAATTCGATGAAGAGATTTCAGCAATACATCACATAATAATTTGGGATCTTAGACCAAAATTAAATAAAAAAACCACGACATAACGCTGCGAACAATACAGTGAAGCATGCCAAAACTACACCACTGCTCTGTGCACACACGCTCACACGCACACATGTACAACAATTTACGATCTAACCACACCTCACTAAGTGCATACATGTTTACGAAACCGACTTCACGTCACTGTCTGTCGACAGCGCGTGGAGATAACATTAATTAAAAAAAAAAAGTTTCATTGCTTTGTGCAGAAATTGGATGTCGTCATACCATAACATGACGCCAGTATTTTTTTCGAAAGGTTAGCCAGAGGTGTACCTATAGAACACGACCCACATTTAGCCAGTTATGTTTAAGTCCCATGTAACAGGGGGCGAACCTATTGCCATCAACCGGGCACAAATCCAGAATCCGGCCTGTTGCTGAGAAATTCTGGATGGAAAAACCCAATAACACTTTGCCCAACCTGGGAATCGAACCCTTACTTTTATTAGTACAAAAGTTAGTTTGCACGACGAGGACGATGGTGGAACAGACACCATAAATTATAGATCGTATACGTCATAAGATAAAGCACAGATTATTAAGCAATTTAATTTTAGTATTAGCATAAAATTATTAGTTAGTAAAGCTTTTGTAGCACGACTCGACAATAGATAATAATTTGATATGAAGGTACAGTCGGCAGAAATATGAGCATCAAAAGTTTCGACGAAATAGTGACTCAGAGTAACTATCAAAGGTTTCGACGAAATAATGTTTTGGTTTTTAATAATTTCTTGGATATATGCCACGATGTTGATAGTGTCATATTTTGCTGATATTGAAGTCTTGGGTCGATAACTTCGGTTCTTGTTATTTTTTTTATTTTCTTTGCTATGCAAAATAAAGCAAATTCCCATAAATAGGCAACAATTTATCATTAATCTTTTAGCTTGGACATCATAAGTTATTTAACTTATTAAGTTATATGATTCGTGATATTAAAATCTCAATTTCAGTTGCGTAACTGAACTTTATTTCTGAATGTCAGCTGAGTCTTGCGAAAATAGCATTTGAAGGAAGAAAACACGGTACAAATCTTAAAACGTATTATTTTATAATCCAAAGCTCCTTATAAAACCCGTCATCATGCTCCTAAGCTGTCCGTACATAAAAATGCACACACAGACAATTATTTATCAATTTGACGTAATGATAGCTGCACTTACGTACCTACGCATACTCGTCGGTAATGACTTCAATTAGTATTACTACCAACGGATCGTTACAGCACAAAATCATTTCTGACACATAAATTGTATAGACTATTATATCATTGTTGTTGTACTATACAAGGTCAAATTAAATTAGCTAGCTAAACTTCGTCAGACGTGATGAGTATCGATATAAATTATAATATAAAATATAAAAATTTATTTGAAAATAAAAAATGGGGTCAAATACTGGTGTAGTGTAATTGGTTACTTGAAATATCAGTAAAAAATCAGTTTTTTTTTATCTTCGCAGGCGTGATGGTTATCGTTAGCTCAACACGATAAAAAAAAAAAAACAGATTTTCAACTCATACTTTAAAGTAAGTATCAAATAATAAACAACTTTTTTTAATTATGTTTAAGTAGATATAAATCGAAACCCATTATGTCTGTAGAGTTTTGCTAAATAATTATTTTTGACCTTCTATAGGTATCTATAGTATAATTCCATGCATTGTTGTAACATTTGATAGATTAATTCGATTGGCTGCTGGGTAATTTTTTATTGACTGTACATCATGATGTTCGAATTTTGAAAGGGTAATTTTGTGTGATTTGTTTTGTATCGTCTTTTAATTTCGTCGATTGTATGGGTATATCACGCTTCTCTCATTGAGAAGATAGAATCTATTTTATTTGTAGCAGATAGAGGTAGCGTGAGAATATTATAGTGTTTACTTTCTTAGGTTTACAGTAATAGTGGGCCTAACTTTTCCGGAGTTGATTTTTGCAAGATTAATAAATGAGGTATTTTTATGAACTGTACATGATCAATCAGAAGCTGAATCGTCTTGAAACACATTGCTAATCCATTGCTTCAAAAGTTCGAAATAAAATCTGCTCAACTACGTAAATAACGCAATGAATGTTGTTGAACTGTCAAAATGAAACAGTCAAAATCGTTCGAAAATGTGTTACGTAATTAGATAGCAGGTTCGATATGAAGGACTATACTTTTTACAGACAAAGTAAATGCTTAAAAAACTTTGATATCTCCAATTTCTTTCTTCTCTCGTGTAAGCACAAACTTCACAAGAATTATAGCTCATGGAGTTGGCGTAGAAAAAAGATTCAGCAAGGTATGTTGTGAAACAAGTCAGTTTCTACACATATGGACGCTCTTCCTTAATTAAGTCCCAACCAACAACATTTGTGTCATCATCAGCCTATTAATTTTCCCACTGCTGGGACACAGGCCTCCTCTCTGTGAGAGGGAGTGGGCTGTAATCTACCACGCGGGCCCAGTGCGGGTTGGTAGATGTCACATGTCTTCGAATTTTTTGGTTCTAAGACATGCCGGATTCCTCACAATGTTTTCCTTCACCGTTTTGAGAGCAGTGGTGATGAAATTTACACAAAGTAAAGCGCCTGCTTGGGTTCGAACCCACAACCTACAACTCGTAAGTCGGGGCCATTACCACTGGGCCACCACTGCTCTCAAACATTTGTGTAAAATACGGAAATAATAAATTATTCGCAGATAAAAAACTATGCAGCATTAGCAACAATACACTCAAGTTCCTAGACAAGTTTCCAAGCACCCTAATTCCCACACCAGAAATAGGGCACACATAATCCTTACACACATTTCAACAAATATTATTCACCTCAGAACCAAAAACAAGGCACATCGTCACGACACATAACGGTTCTATTGCTATGCTATCCTAGTATCATAGACACGGCCTAGGTAAGCTGTTTGAATAGCTGATTGTGTCACGAAGACAGCTGGATACGGTTAGAATGCAAGTTGTTTGATTTGTGGTATGTTTTGATTTTTGGCGAGAGGGCAGCGGTTAGAGTACACTAGGTTGTGGGGAGACATAAGCCCATAAGAGCTCTAAAAGATTGCAATAAGGGATATAATAGGCTAATCATTTTTTAAGGTGTATTGATAGTGTTAATAGAAATGTTGTATATACCATTGCATGTATCTATCATTGAAATTTCAACGACTATTGAGTTATGGTACTATTTTAGAGGTATGAGGAACAGGGTGTAAAGTTGACTCATCCTCTTTAGAAGAGGCCGGATCCTCCAACCAGAGGGGTGTCGTGTCTGGCAGGCAACTGCCCAACGGATGATGTCGGGGAAGTCATATAAATGGTGTTCGCGCGGTAAACTCTAATTGCATGATGCAGGATTTGCGTGACGTCAGGTCCTTCATGCATGGTTAGCATGAGGCAATGTCGATGCCGCCACAATATTTAAGTTTGGCCCTTCAAAGTGTTTCCAAGTCAGGGTGGTATTTGTAACATAATTATAAAATTGTTTTTATTCAAAACTCTCTAATGTTGGCAATATCGAAAGGAGCCAAAAATTGCTGACTACCTACAAATCAACGACTGTAGGTATTTACATTAATAATATCGCAAATAAAATAACCATAGTATTATTAATAACAAAGCATATAAAGACGTCATTACCTAAGCCATCTTACGATGATCGCAGAAAAATGATTCACATCTCGTACTTGACCTAAATGCATTCAAGCGCGTGCGCATGCACTAGGAAATCGGTCGGTTTGCATATTTACCTGTACGGTTTTTTAATAGTAGTGTGTTATTAATATTTTACTTGAAATTAATTATTTATTTAAAGTTTTTTTGGTGAAATTAGATGTCTAGTTAAGTTTATAGTTGTTAGTTATTTAATTCAAAATTAATTTATTCACACCAGGCTAAGATCACAAAATTACATAAGACAGTCCCCCAAAAACTCCAGCCCTTCACCACTTCGTAGTGCTATAGTTATGACGATGGTACAAAAGGGTTAAAAAGTACTCTGGAACAAGTATAAGCTACTCGTAAATAAAATATACCTATTTCTATTTACATAACATTTTAAATGATTACCAACACAAGCCAGGCAACCGTATCTACTCATTTTTCTTTTCTGGATCTAAAAACATGCCCAGTAGAATTATAATGAAATCTTAATTTTTTTTGTACATGACCCAAAAGTTGGCAACGTCGCAAACAGCTATCAAAAATTTACTTATTTTGATTAATTTGGTGATAACACTGTATGGAAATAAAAAAAAATTACTAACTAGCGAACTAGAATATTAATAATTAATTGCAATTATAACATTGAATTTGATGTTGTACCCGTTTTAGATGTAAAAAAGGTGTTTGGAAAATTTCCAAGAACTGTTTTTGCATCTAAAACTAAATATTCGGTGTTACGATATTAATTACTGCATTTCATAATCAATATTCTAATTCGCTAGTTAGCCACATTTCTTATTTCCATACAGTAATTTCAAATTAATCAAAATAAGTAAATTTTTGACAGCTGTTTGCGACGTTGCCCACTTTCAGAATAAACTTTCTTAAAGCTGTTTTCAGACCAGCGCGAATTGTCGCGCGACGCAACACGAACAATACAAAACTTCACGGTATAACAATAACCGGTGTCGCGTCGCGCGACAAATCGCGCTGGTCTGAAAACAGCTTTACGCGAGACTCGAAATGATTTGATGATATTTTAGATGCTACAGAAGTTATTACACAAATTGATGTGGCAAAGCATATAGCCATATTAGGATAACTTGGCACAGAAAACTATCAAGCAGATTAATTCCGGTAGATAAGCTGCAGCATCCACAGCACCTGATTACGATTCGCTATATAACCATCCTTAGTTCATGTCTAGCGTGGTAAGCAGTGCTTCCTACAACGTTCCCATACCACAAACACATGCCCAGAATGTATTATTACGGTTTTCCCATAGCATTTTCTATCACCGTTTGAAGCTGATATAAATTCAGATTTAAATTGCAAAGGCGTTTGCCGTTTCGAATCATGCTTGGACTTTACTGACGGTAGTTGAGATTCTGTTTGATAGTAAATTGAACGCATTACAAAGCACAGGCTATTTAAATCATCAGCCATTTGAGTTTGAGTTTGACTTTTCTAAACTGCTTCGTTGGTCTGGTGTCATGAGGTCTTAAGGTCGATTTCCAGGTCAGGCAGAGTGTAGCAGTAGGCAGTAGGTGCCCGGATCTGGATATGTCTCCGGTTGATGGCAAAAGGCTGGCTCCCTGTTACATGGACCTTAAACACAACTGGTCCAAATGTGGGTGTACTATATACAGAGTGGAATTTTTGAACTTAACCTGGAGGAAAAGTACTCTATATACTGGAGATAGCAAATTTTACTCAATGAAACATTCCTTTATTTCGGAGCTCGTGGCTAAGTAATAACAGACCGCACGGGTCGGTCCATCAGGTTAAGCTACGCTTGCCGGGGTTGGTC
The DNA here is from genome assembly GCA_948150665.1 of Conistra vaccinii. NCBI lineage: Eukaryota > Metazoa > Arthropoda > Insecta > Lepidoptera > Noctuidae > Conistra > Conistra vaccinii. The sequence goes on along the minus strand of OX411338.1, from coordinate 16,390,504 downwards.
AGTGGATGGGTGACCATCTTCACATAAAGAGTCTCCTCCGTGCCTCGGAAAGCAAGTTAAGCCGTTGGTCCCGGCTGTCATTCGTGGATCTTTGACAGTCGTTACAAGTCGTCAGAAGCCCGAAAGTCTGACACCAGTCTTACCAAGGGGTATCGTATTACCCAGTCACTGGATTGTGGAGGTCAAATAAGCAATCGCTCCATGTAAAATACTGGTATTCAGCTGCATCTGGCTAGACTGGAAGCCGACACCAAGATAGTTGGGAAAAGGCTAGAAAGATTATTGACTCGGGAATCGAACATTTATCTTTATCTGTTCGATTTAGTTCTTACGAAAAGAAAGATTGGAAAAAATTCCCGGATTTTTTTTTTAATTCGGGAAACTAAAAGTGCGTTTTTCAATGAGAATTAAAATTTGGACAAGTTCGGGTCAGCTAGTAATCAAATAAAATCTACTGCTTTTCATACCTATCCCTGATCACCAGAAACCCTTTAAACCAAAACACAGCGACTTGTTGCCATATTTTTACGATGGAAGGCCAGTTCAGACTTGTTTACGAACATGTCGCGCCTACCTACGTATGCGTGGGGAGACCGGTCGCAGGTTGCCAATTTGACTTGTTCCTGAAGCTGTTAGCACACTGGCGTTAACCGCTGTGATTTCGCTACGAAACGAAATACTTAATAATATAAACATCACGCCTGTTTTCCTTGAAGAGTTCGGCAGAGGTGTACATAAATAGTACCTACACTCACATTTCGTCAGTTATGTTAACGTCCCATGTAATAGGGGGCGAGCCTATGCCATCAACCGGACAGAATCCAGATACTGGGCTGTTACTGAGAAATTCCAGATAAAAAAATACTATTTAAAGTTTTAAACTTTGCCCGACCTGGAAACCTAAAATTCAAAAATTATTTATTCACACTAGGCTAAGAATCAGCACTTTTCGAACGTCAATATTACATAAGACAGTCTCCCAAAAACGCCCACTCTTCACCGCTTCCTAGTGCTTTAGCTGGGAAGAAGAAGTGGCGCAACAAACTCCCCAGCAGCACTATACTGTCTGTGTGTGTAGTTTTTTTTTTTCTAACTGTACAGTTAGAAAAAAAAAAACTTTATTCGATAAAATAGTATGCAAAATAAAATCGAACCCATACCACCAGGCCAACGAGGTAGTGTCGCTTTTTCACATATTTTGCTCTGTTATAGCAATGTTTCCGTCAGTGTGTAAACAGCGCTATATCCCTTGGTTTAGAAGGTAATGAAGTTATGTTTTTACGGTGTTTTTGGCTGGCGAAGTGTGCAGGTCTTGTTTTACCAAATGTGTATGAGCAGCTGCCTGTTACTGAGCCTGACTCGAGAATAATTAGACTTGATTAGCCTCATTCTCCAAGATTTTCTTTACTTTTGTGCAGCTTTTACTGTCTCTAAATCGCTGGATGGACCAAGAAATTGTCGAATACACCACCTGAAACCATGGGTACCGTTTTACTGTCTACAACTATTTTCGACTAAGAAAGTCTTTATAAATCGTTTCAATCTTCTCATTTATAATAAACACCACAGAATAGTGCAGATGGCGCAATCCGCATTTTAGATATTATATGAAGCTACAAGTAAGCGGCAGGCTCGTCTTCTTGGTTCAATTCAGTGAGCGTAGCGTAGTCACAGCAGTGGTGGCCCAGTGGTAACGGCCGCGACTTACGAGTTGTAGGTCGTAGGTTCGAAACCAAGCAGGCACTTTACTTTGTGTAAATTATTTGATCACCAATGCTCTCAAAAGGTAGACACCGTGAGGAAAACCGGCATGTCCTAAAACCAAAAAGTCGAAGACATGTGACATTCACCAACCCGCACTGGGCCCGCGTGGTGGCACGCTCCCTCTCACAGAGAGGAGGCCTGTGTCCCAGCAGTGGGAATATAATAGGCTGATTATGAACGTAGTCAGAAGATAAAAGAGTTACACGCTAGAAAGAGAGGCAACTTCTAGGTGAATATAACTGTGGGTAATTAGAGCTGTGCGACCTGAATTGCACTTTATTGTGTCGTAGCAAGAGTCGCTTTTTATTCAAATGATTTTGCGAAGTGTACCATCTGTATTAATCTGTGCGAAAACATTGAATTGCTAAAATTACAGACAAATTCGAACGACCCGATTTAAATTTAAATGTCACCAGACACGTACAGTATTCAGCACAAGTTTACGACAAAATTATAACAATTTGTGTGTATAATCGATGCAAAATTGTCACTTTCCTACGCATGATCCCGTTGGCGGCTGTTGTGAAATAACACCTGCGCTGCCGGTGACATACTGGTCTAGCGGATGAAGGATAAAATAGAAGAGGCTGGATTTGAAAAAAAAATACGGCTGGAAGATATGAAATTTTGTTACAATCATAACATCACGCCTTTATTCTTCATGGATTCGATTCCCGGGTCGGGAAAAGTGTTCTATCTGGAATTTCTGAGTTAGCAGCCCGGAGTCTGGATTTGCCCAATTGATGGCAATAGGCTCGTCCCCTATTACATGGTAGAGCAGTGGTGGCCCAGTGGTATCGGCCGCGTTACGATTTGCAGGTTCGAACCTGGACAGGCGCTTTACTTTGTGTAAATTATTTCAGAACGGTGAAGGAAAACACCGTGAGGAAACCGGCATGTCCTAGAACCAAAAATCAAAGACATGTGACGTCTACCAACCCGTACTGGGCCCACGTGGTAGATTACGGCGCACTACCTCTCGCAGAGAGGAGGCCTGTGTCCCAGCAGTGGGAAGATTATAGGCTGGTTATGCTATTATGTTATTACATGAGCGTGATGCTATGTACAGACGCCAGCACATCAAGTTACTACAATCTGTCAAATTTATTTAAAACATTTTCAACTTTATAGCTAAAGAATAAGGTTCAATGTTGATTGGGTAGATTTGACAGATTGGAGTAGGTTGATGTGCTGGCGTCTGTACATAATATTATGTATTGCACATCTCTTCAATTCAAAACATCATTCCATTATCAATTACGCATAATTTGAGCCACGAAGCATCAGTGTGCTCATTTGTCACTACAAATGAGAAGAGATGGGGCATTCTATTTTTAGCCAAACTGCGCGCCATATTAAAATTATCTGTCTATTTCTTCGTTGAACCAATTTGAACTCAGTTGTTCAAATTGGTCAAGCTTGAGTACTCTATCTAGGTCACCCTTGATAGATGACCGGTTCAGGTTTAATTAGTGCTTTAACACCAGTATTTAGACCTTTGCGATGGATAGCTTGAATATCTAAAGGAATTATTTATGAGAGAATATTATAGATTCAAGTTTTACGCAGCTGGCTGTGAATTTTGAAGTTTTAATTGGTCTGTACATTTAATTTTAGGTTTGTTTTGCTCGGAAATTGGAGATAAAAAAACACAATTGGTAATTTCGAATGTTATACGGCTAAAGTATAGGTACATACTTAACAAGCTATACATTTCCAGTACAAGCTGACCTGTCATTGTCCGGAAATCTTATGCAATGCGAGATCATCTTATTCTGGAAATGAATAGCTTGATGTGTAGCCGTGTGTACATATTTGCTGGTTTATAGCTAGGTAATATGTAGTTGTGAGTAATCCTAATCATAACTAATAATATTATAAATGCGAAAGTGAGTTTGTTTGTTTCTTTTTTACGCTGTCACGCTAAAACAGCTAACGGCCGCGTGTATGTCGCAAATTATCCCACAGGAAAGTACTACTGGGATAAAAAGTATCCTATGCCTTAAGCCAGACCACGGTCTGTCTGTGTGCCAAATTTAATCCAAATCCGTTCACCCGTTTTTGAGCCAATCCGCAACATACATCCAGACAAACAGACAAACGCACAAATATTCTAAAAACTATATTTTCGGCATGAGACTCGTTCCCACACCTCGTAGCAATTTTTTTTTCAAAACTAGGTATTCAATGTATTTACAGTTTTCACTTTGTTTCTATTTTATTTATTATAAAATTATAGATTATCCAATGCAAATTCACTATTAAATAAAATCACACTTTTCACAAGACTCAATAAGGTGTTTTGCACGATTAATGGACCAAAACATTTTATATCATAATTCCTAATACATAATATTCTAAGAAAACCGCGCTAATCACAAGTACCCGGTGGTCCAGCAACTGTCTCGACGCAATACAAACGCAATAAATACGCGCGTATTATATTACAACTTGTATTTCGACGCGCGTGCGCACATCAAATCTAGCATCGGTTTTAATGCATCCTCTCAACGAGTAGGGATGGAATTTGTCAATGTCGATATTGCGATCAAAACTCAACACACGTTTGTCGGATAAGCTTGCATTTTATTTTTATTGGGTTGCTATAAAAAAATAAAAAGAACGGTCAGGAGGATATTATTATTTTGGCTCAGTAGAGTAGTAGGCTAAACTGATAAGCATAGAAAAGCATTCCTCAGCCATGTCATTCAAGGGGATGCGCTAAGGTAGCCCGAAATTCAAATCTCACGGTTTTTGCAATTTGCAGGTCAGTGCCAGGTTGTAAGTTGATCAAATTAATAATAATATGATTCACTACCTTAAGGCTGTACAATTAATCATTTATTGGGGCAATTAATATTTTGGTTTTATCCAGTCTACATACTATAAAATACTTTAGGTATATTCTATTCTTCTTTATTATTTATTTATTAAAACTTAATTCGTTCTGCCTGAGATATTTTCTAACAGTCAACTTTAAGGTGATGCAGAGAAAAAACATGGCAGGTGTAACATAACAATATTACTTCCTTTGCACTTGACATAAAACTATCGACAACACTATTTTACAATCAGGTACATCACTAGACGTTACCAGTTTGTCCTATCGAGCAAACGGTGTTGCGGTGTACCTATGTTAAATATAATATCATGCGGTTAAGACATGAACGTAACCCGACCACGCAAAGATAATCTATAATCTAATATTGAAATAACATCGGTGTTTTTTTCGATTCAATGGTAGAGTAATATACGAAAATTGTAATTTAACAAATACATTTACGAAAATTGTAATTGTTTTTGCATTGTTCTGTTGAGTTTTGTAATGACGGGTTAAGATGAGTTGGTGTTAGAAAATAATGTGGTTTGATGAAGTTTTGTTTTTGTTTGAAGTAAGTGGAATTATAGCTAAGGTTACTGGTAGCGAAGTAAGTAGTAAAACTCGTAAAGTCTTGTGCAGACCAGCGCGCCTTGTCGCGCGACGTGACACCGGTCATTGTTATACCGTGAAGTTTTCTTAGAAATTGTATTGTTCGTGTCGCGTCGCGTGACAAGTCGCGCTGGTCTGCACGAGCCTTAATGCCACGCGACTATGCAAGCGTTTAGTTTTGTTTAGCATTTACCCGACTTCGGCGAAGCAAAAAGGAGGGTTATGATTTTGACCGGTATGTATGTATGTATGTATGTATGTATGTATGTATGTATGTATGTATGTATGTATGTATGTATGTATGTATGTATGTATGTATGTATGTTCATCTGTAACCTCATAACTTCTAAACCACTCATCATAATTTGACAAATGAGGTATCGTTGGAAGCGTTCTGATCGTCCGCTGGTTATAGGCTATAAGACGTTACATTGAATTCAATATGGCGCCCTCTAGAGGACATAAAGTGACGAACGAAAAAATTTTTTTTTTATTATCATACCATGTTTGGTATCAAATGAAAGGGCTTGACAAGCACATTACAAATATGTATATATATCATATTTTCAAAGTAAATAAATATGTTTAAATTGTTAAAAACATGCAAAAATGAGACTGTGCTACGTACGGCGCAACTGTAAAATTAATACCTATTAAACAATTAAATCTATACAATAAAAAAAATGCGGCTCTGCAAATACTTTATTACTCAAACTCAAAACTCTAACTCAAAGCATTTATTTCAATTAAACCATATACAGGCACTTTTGAATTGTCAAGGAGTCAGTCAGTCAGAAATATGAAGCTACTTGCCCATTCAAAGCCTAGTAGGTACCTATGGAGAAGAACGGACCAGAAACTCCACGGACACTCTTTTAAATAAATAATTATAATTGTTACAAAATAGTGGTTACATCATTAATGTTTAAATTATACATGTGAGAACAATGTAAAAAGATGCGCACGTTAAAAGCGTCCGTAATAAAAAGATAAAAACAATTCAAAGATTAAAATAAATTAAAATAAGTCACGGCAGCTAAAAGCCAACTCCCACGGTGCGCCATATCGCGGACGCGCACCAGCCCGCACTAGGACGCACCGCCACGCACGCGTTCAACGCGCGTCTGCGCTACCACGCACGCTAGGTTTCCCACGGTGCGTCGTGCGGGCTGGTGCGCGTGCGTCCGCGATATGGCGCACGGTGGGAGGCCACCTTTAGAGATGACCAGTCCCAACTGACGGCGCGGCGGCGCCCGTTCACGAACATGACGCATGTATAGCACCATTTCAGCTCAACCATTTTGAAGGGAGCTAAATGATCCAACACACACGCCACCATCAGCGAGACATCTGAGTGAGCATGACATACTCTCAGCTGTCAGGGCACATTCAAGTCAATGAAAGACATAATACATCAGAAAACAGGATCCTCTAATGTTCCGATTGCTAGGACACAGGCCTTCTATCTGTGAAAGGGAGTGAGCCGTTTTCCACCACGCGGGCACAGTGCGAGTTGGTAGAAGCCACATGTCTTAGAATTGTAATGGTTTTAGGACATGATAGTTTCCTAGTTTTGTTTATTGAAATGTAAATGTACTTTTTTTTTCTTATTTGGTACTAACGAGGAGCTCGTGGCTAAGTAATAACAAGCCGCACGGGTCGATCCATCAGGTTAAGCTACACTTGCCCGGGTTGGTCAGTGGATGGGTGACCATCTTTACATACCGAGACTCCTCCGTGCCTCGGAAAGCACGTTAAGCCGTTGGTCCCGGCTGTCATTTGTGGATCTTTGACAGTCGTTACGAGTCGTCAGAAGCCCGAAAGTCTGACACCAGTCTTACCAAAGGGTAGGTATAGTATTACCCAGTTACTGGGTTGTGGAGGTCAGATAGGCAGTCACTCCATGTAAAATACTGGTTTTCAGCTGCATCCGGTTAGACTGGAAGCCGACCCCAAGATAGTTGGGAAAAAGGCTAAGAAGATTGATTGGTACTAACTAGGGAAAAAAGTGAGACGCAAGCAGATAGTGTAGTGATTAATATATTATGTGAATTACTTGTCTAAAAAAATAGAAAACTCTTCTGACAAGTTGTGTGGAAATAGGTTGTCATGGCATGTGATGCGGAGGGATGAGGGAATAGTCGTGAGGAAAGTTTTGAGAATGAATATGGATGACTATAAGAGTAGGGGAAGACCAAAGAAACGATGGATGGACTGTGTGAAAGATGATATGGCTAGAAAGGAAGTGACTACCAAGATGACGACTAATAGAGAACTATGGATGTAAAATACATGTTGTGCCGACATCAAATAAACTGGGATAAGGTCAGAATTATGATGATTTACCTACTTCTCTAATTCAGAAGGAGGATTGGATTATATTGAAGTGAGATAATTTGATACGACTATTTACTTTTTTTGTCGAGGGAATCCCTTATATTTCAATTTCCCAACTACAGTCCTACTGTCTGTATTCAGTAGATATAAACAAGTAGGTATAATTTTTATCAGCACAATTATACTCGAATAAAATTTCTATAATATTATCGCGTGCCGCCGTTTGGTTTCCTCTGATAACTGCAGTGTCAGTTTACATTTTGTTTATATTTAATTTTTAGTTAAGGCACAGTAGGTTTTTTTTAATGATTTATTTATTTATTTAACCATTTATGTACACACATTTAAAAACAGACAAGAAGAAAAGAACAGAAAAATACGTACAAAGGTGATGCTTATTTCTAAAGAAATCTCTTCCAGCATACCTGCGATAGGACAGGGGATACAAAGATTATTTGATTTTTATGTTGATATTTTATTTGTATAGGCCATAGGTTAGGTTTTAGTCTCGTAGTGGTGGTGTGTTTAAAGTTCCGAGTTTGATTCCCAGATGTGGCAATAAATACCTATGTCTTAAAAATTCTTTTTTTTTTTTTACTGGCCAGTTTTTCTTCTCCTGACGTAAATTTCTTGAGATACAGTAATAACAACAGTTTACTTTGATGTAATTGTATCATAATCTACTAGTACATATCAAACGGATAACTACTGACTTGAAACCAATGAATCACAAAAATTTGGCCACACGAAGGGTTCCGTACCACCGTAGGTACAATTTTTAACTCTTATGTTATTTATATTATTTAATAAAAACACGATTCTTGTATAGTTCTCCCCTGTAATTTGTAACTTTATTTTATTTTTATTATTTATCGATAAAGCGGCGATAGAAATATACAATCTTGGTGGAAATCTCAACTGTCTACCTACTACGGTTCATAAGATACAGCCAGCTGAGAGACAGCCGGGGACGGACGGACAGCGGAGGCTTACTAATTATTATTATTACTACCGAACCCTAAAAAAACAAAATTAAAATATATCTAATCTAAGATTTTCGTATCACAATAGTAAAATATTACTAACTTCAACGAACTTGTGACAATTAGCCCATTATCCCGTCAAAACATCCCATTGACACAAAACATTGACACATGTCACATTCCCGGGTTAATAAGGCATCCATATTTATAAATATTCCTATCTTTGTTACAATACAGTCTATGTTATTCGATACTTAGTTATTTACTCAGACAATATATTTCTACTATTACATAATTGTAGCAATTATTATCAATTATTATTACAAGTCTGAGTCATTGTTTCTGTAATAGGAAGTTTCTGTCGGTTGTTACGTTTTTAGGTCTTTTTTAACCGACTTCCAAACAAGAGGTGAGAGGGAGAGGTTTTATGGTTCGCCTGTACGTTTTTTTTTAAATGTATTTTTTTTTATCGATATTTTCGTCAATTGTGAACCGATTTTGAAAATTATTATTTGGTAAAAAAAGCTTGCGCGGTGGTTATAAATTTTATTAACTTTGGGTAGTTTTTGAGTTAGCTTCAATAATATGTAATTTTCGCACTGAGTCTATCAGGATGATGTTATAATAACTTCCTGTCACTTTTATTTACATATGAGGTAGTGGTATTCGAATTTGTGTTATACAAAAAAAAACCGAATTCCAAAAAAAAAAAACACAATAAACTGAAAAATAAAAGTTAGTAAAAAAAAAAAAAAATTTTAACTTTGTAGTGTTTTTTTGGAAGTTGGTTTTTTTCTTAGAAAAAGTTTTATCATTTTTATGTTTTTTTGGAAAAGATTTTAATAATTGGTTTTAAGTTGTACGCAGTGGAAACATTATAGGGTGATTATAATTATACTTGTTTTTCAGCTGGCAACTAGTGGTTATTTTGACTAGTTTTCTTTAAATAAGCTTATTTGGAAAATTAGTTTCTTGTCAGCGTCGCCTTAACCATAAAATAACGCTATATACGCCCTTTTCGCTGCGACTTACTCGTGCGTAGTACTCAGTTGTAAAATTATCTTCTGTACCACTGTTTATGTTTACGTAGGTATCTACTATATACGTGTCATAGTATTATTGTGTTTATATACGGTTATAATGTTATGTCACATGTGGTATTATGTGTTTATTTTATAAAAATATGTTTGTGTGTTAAATAATAATAGGTATAATGTACTTGAATTAAAATTATTTTTTATTTATTAAAATTTTTAGACAGGGTCAATATAAATTAGCTAGCAAAACTCCGCAGACATGAGCAGTATCTAAATATAATAAATTAATAACACACAAAAAAAAACAGCTGACGTTGTTTTTTAGGTCATTGACCACTGTTAGTGAAGTTAACAGAAAAACAGATTTTCTCAACTCATACCACAGATTAATACAGATGGGACACTCCACAAAATCATTTAAATAAAAAGCGACTGTTGCTTCGACATAATATAGTGCAATTCAGGTTGCACAGCGCTAGTTACCTATAGTTATATGCACCTAGAAGTTGTTTCTCTTTCTATCGCGTAACTCTTAGATCCTCAAACCTAACTATTATTTAAAACTCGTTGAAAACCTTTTGATTGGTTGAAATATGACATAACTAAGTAATGTTTGAGTCTTGAGTGAGGTTCTGTAATCAGGGTTGGGCAGTATTTCAATTACTTGTAATTGAAATACGTAATTGAAATACAAATACGTAATTGGTATTTGTAATTCAATTACTTCTTATAAATGTAATTTGTAATTAGTATTTCAAATACCTGACGCTGAGGTATTTTGTAGTTAGTATTTCAAATACTTATGGCTCCAAAATACATTTGAACATAAATACATTTAGCGATCTTATGAATGGGTGCGATCTGCAGAAAATAGCGCTCGATAGCTTTCGTAAGCAAAATGACGACCGCTAAATATGTAATATCTTTAAAGTTGGCAACACTGCACTTAAACTGTACTGTAGTCTGTACTGCAGGTACATACGTCTAATAATTGTCAAGCTGTCAATAACTTGTCAATTGTAATTTTCATTCGGCGATGGAGTGAATCCTGTGAATGACAAGTCTGTGACATATTTAGCGGTCGCCATTTTGTAAAATATGATGGTAAGAATATATTCCCTTTGCCTTAGGCTGGGGTGGATTAGTTCTATTCTATTTATATACCTAACCTAACACCAGACTGTATTTTGTAATTTGTATTTTAAATAAAAATAGTCAAAATACTGTATTTTGTATTTTATATTTCAAATACACGACTTAAAAATAATTTGTAATTTGTATTTTAAATAAGTGCGAGACAGTATTTTGTAATTTGTATTTTAATTAAAGCAAAGCATGTATTTTGCCCAGCTCTGTCTGTAATACGGGCCTTACATCTTCTGACTACGTTACACTCACTGAATTGACCCAGCAAGACAGGCCGCTGCGTACTTGTAGCTTCATACCTAAACTGCAAAGTGTCCCATCTGTATTAATCTCATACTTCAAGTAACAAAGCTTCTAGAGGCCGTTGACCCCAAAAAAAAATCTAAACATTTTTTTTTGTTCATCATCAGCATCAGCCTATTAATGTTCCCACTGCTGGGACACAGGCCTCCTCTCGGTGAGAGGGTGTGGGCCGTAATCCACCACGCGGGCCCAGTGCGGGTTGGTAGATGTCACATGTCTTCGAATTTTTGGTTCTAAGACATGCCGGTTTCCTCACGATGTTTTCCTTCACCGTTTTTGAGAGCAGTGGTGATGAAATTATTTACACAAAGTAAAGCGCCTGCTTGGGTTCGAACCCACGACCTACAACTCGTAAGTCGGGGCCGATACCACTGGGCCACCACTGCTCTCACAGTCTCTTTTTAGGGTCCGACATAATCTTGGTCAGGCCACACGAGGACCCTGTATACCTCTTTGTTAGGTCAATTCTAAAGTCTATAAACACCCGGTTTCTCGAACGCAAATTGTCAACGTAACATAACATAACATCACGCTTGTAATTCTCGAAAGGTTAGGCAGAAGTGTAGGTACCTACAGTACACTTAACTTTCGTCAAGTATTTTAAAGTCGAGGGCGAGCCTATTGCCATCAACCGGGCACAAATCCAGACTTCGGGCTGCTATTGAGTTTCTAAAGAAAAAACTCAATAACACTTTACCCAACCTGGGAATCGAACCCAGAACAATCATGCTCAGCTGTAGCACTTGCAACCAACGAAACAGTCCACGACTATCAACGTGTCAAAATTAAACTCAAGTCAAGTGATTTAATTGGCTGTTGTTAATCCAGTTTACGAACGCTTGACTATTTGTTAGCCATTTATAAGCTTACACACCAATATTATAATTATTATTGTAACTAAAATACTAGGAAAATAATCAATTAAAATAAAAGCTATGAATTGTAGGTAGGTAAATAAAAAAACAGTAAACGTAAATAATATTTACGGCGTAAATGTTTATAAACCACATAACCACAATAGGTATTTTAATGATAAATTATATAGAATTAATACCTAATTGGAGTTCATTGAAATGATCTGCGCGTTACAATTCAATTTATTATTGTTTTCCTCAAATAATGCATTTTGTTTATAAATAATAATTATTACGTATCTGAAGTTATTGTTAATGAAAATGCAACTGTTTCATATCTTAATAATGTTATTATTATATTTTGATTAAATGTTACGCTTTGATATTATTAATAATGATTTATCTGATGTTTCTTGTAAGGTCAAGTTGCTCATTGTTTGAATGTCAATATTCTTGATGTACTCTACTATTAAATAGATAATTATGATAGACATTAATTTACGTAACTGTTGTAATGTTAAAATGACACATTATTTTGTTGCGAAACGTAGTAAATTATAAACATAGTAGTTTTATAATAAGATTACAATAAATAAATGAGTTACACATTTATATAATTACTAGCTTTTGCCCGCGGCTTCGCCCGCGTGGATGTCGGAAAATATCCCACAGGAACGTGCTACCGGGATTCAGAGTATCCTATGTCCTACCTAACTCAGGTCATGGCCTATCCTTATACCTTCTTTCTTTTCTTTTTCAATTGAAAAGTTAAGTATGTTCTCAATCCAGTTTGGAAATTCGGGCAGCCGAGCCGCTTACAGCTTTGAGACGAAAACCTTTTTTTTTTTTTGAGATATCATCAAATAACTTCTCTCGCTCTGGGTGGAGCGGAAGGGCATGTCAGACTCTTACTGACTAAAACCCACCCGTGTTCCATCAGTTGCCTGTACGTCGCCTGGGGCCACGGTCTCCCCTTAGGACTTTCCCGCAACCCCGGCAGGCATCGGCCCTAGCGGACCCCGTCAATTGTGCTGACATCTCTAAGAGGCGCGCGTAGAACACAACGCGCTGTCGACCCGGGCCTGGTCATTATCGGACGGCGAGCTACCCATTGTGACAGGGCGCTAGTCCTACTCTTTTTTTCTACCCACAACGGGGAAGCTCTTGGCCTGCATCTCACCTGATGGTAAGTGATGATCAGGCCGATGGTGGAAGCGAGCTTCACCCGGAATCTTCAACCATTAGGGGAACAGCTTATCTTATCTACTGCCGAAACACAAACATGCTGTTAACATTGTTGTTAGACTCACACTATCGCCCGGTAAAAAAATAGAAAACAACTGGTTTATATGACTCTAAATGCCTTACTTAAAATACTAATTATTAATTTTCCTATTAATAATATCATTAATTTGTAATACCTACTCTAGGGCCGCCATTGAACACACAATACTTATGTACATGACGTTAGAAAGGTTAATTTATGAACTTTAATAACTTTTGACAGACTAGGAAAATTGTAATTAAATAAAGATTAAATGATAATTCAAGATAAGGACTATTAAGTATATTTCCAATACCTTAAATCTCTTTAAAATAAGACACAAAAAAATCAATATTACATGGAAATTTTAAATTCAACCCCTATTTTACCCCTTTGGGGGTAAAATAGGGGTTGAATTAAAAAAAAATACTCTGATACGCGTATTTCCTTATTTTTTACGAAAAGCATAAATGCAAATTTTCATATCGCTAACATAAGAAATCCCACAAACCATACAAACTTTCATCCCTTATATCACCCCCTTAAGGGTTATTTTTGAGACAAAAAGTACCCTATGTCTTTCTCCAGGATGTCATCTACCTCCTTGCCAAATTTTAAAATCTCTTGTAAATAAGATCAAAAAATCAATTTTACATAGAAATTTTAAATTCAACCCTTATTTTACCCCTTTGGGGGTTGATTTTACAAAAACTCTGATACGCGTATTTCCTTATTTCTTTCCAAAAGCATAAATTTAAATTTTCATATCGCTAACATAAGAAATGCTGGGTTTCCCATACAAACTTTCATCCCTTATATCACCCCCTTAAGGGTTATTTTTGAGACAAAAAGTACCCTATGTCCTTCTCCAGGATGCCATCTATCTCCTTGCCAAATTTTATCGAAATCCGTTCAGTAGTTTAGCCGTGAAAAGGTAACATACAGACAGACAGACAGACAGACAGACAGACAGAGTTACTTTCGAATTTATAATATTAGTATGGATGATTTAATAAATATTGTTGTTTGTTTTGGAAACGTGGAAATGTGGAATTATAGGTTTTGTATTGTTTTTGTTATATTTATATTTTTATTAGGTAAGTACCTCTTAGCTAGTTTATAACATCTTTAGATTATAAAAATGAATCCCTATATATTTCCTTGGTCACGGCATCAAGCGTGAACGGCTGGACCAATTTCGCTAATTCTTTTTTTGTTGTGTTTGTTATAGTAAGGAGATGGTTCTTAGGATAGGTAGGTGAAGGTAGGGTAGGTAGGTAGGTATGCAAGTAGGTAGGTATGTATTTATGTATGTAGGTTGGTAGGTAGATAGGGTAGGTAGGTGCGCCGTAAATAAGTGCTTACCCGTGCGAAGAAATAAATATTAAAGCACCCGCTTTAATATTTAAAATAAAAACATTGCATTTAGCAAGATCAGGACTTTTTTAAATAGGTTTGATTAATAGAATTGTCCCTATAATATTGTAGGTACATTTTTCTAATTAATAATCGATTCACATTAGGCCCCGTCTACTTCTCTTCATGAATAATAAAAGAAACTTCACAATAATATTAATAACTTAACACTTCAAGATGTGAGTCAGTGAAACTGATATGAACACGATGTCAAGTGTATTGATAATCCACTTAAATATTTTGCAATATGAAATATTTTATCTAAGTCAACAACTGGTGCACTTACCTTAGCAATCATAGTGTGGGAATCAGAGTTGTTTGCTGAATATAATTATTTTATTACCTATTGGTGCATCGTTTGTAACCTATTATTGAAATTGACTGCAGTATTCTATACTTTCCTAATGGTTTAAATAATCTGTACCTAGGGTACCTGTATTAGTTCAAATTCAAAATTCTAAAGTCATTTATTCAAACTAGGCTGAGAATCAGTACTTTTCGAAATTCAAAATTACATAAGACAGTCCCCCAAAAACGCCCGCCCTTCACCACTTCCTAGTGCTTTAGCTGGGCAGAAGAAGTGGCGCAACAAACTCCCCAGCAGCACAGCTGTCTGTTCAGTTAGAAAAATAAATGATTTTATATAATAGTATGCAAAATGATGACTACGCAACACAAACATTATTAATTTAAAGTTATTGCCCGGTTACCTTTATTTAGGAAGAAATCAAGTAAAATACTCTTAATATAACTTAAGTATTTAAGTTACTAAGTTCTCGATGATGATATGGGTACTGACTGGTATTTTTATTTTATTTTATTTTTATTTTTCATTGAGAGGAACAGCAAACAGTTAGGTACATTATAAGGACTTGCAACTAGTTTAACAAAATAGAAATTTGGTTATAAAGTAACCCACAACGCTGCCCACAAGTAGGCATAGAAGTTTAAGAAAAAAAAAAAAACATTATTACGGTATTATTACGAATTCTTAAAGTTTGAGCAACATCCACCCTGATTCTGGCGGCAGAGCAGAATTATCTTAAATTAACTCAAAAGCTTTTGTTAACTTTATAGAAATGATTCTCATTTCTGTCTTTAAAAGAAACCTATGTCAAAAGATTCCAACCTCGAACAAGTTCTTGTCTTTATTTTGATGTCCAAATATACACAATTAATTCGCTATGATGATTATTTTGACTGCTTTATAATATATTAGCTTCTGCCCGCGACTTCGTTTGCGAGCCTCCCTCAAGAATTAGGCTATCCAATGCAAAAAGATTTTTTCTAATCCGACTGGTAGTTCCGGATATTTACAAACAAACAAAAAAACAGAAAAAAATTACCTCTTTATAATGTAGTTTAATTAAATTAGCTAGCTAAACTACTCAGACGGGATGGGATAATATCTAAACAAAATTAAATAAGAAGATTTGATGGTTTTTTAAGAGGTTTTTTTTAAGACCGCTGTGCGTTGTTTTTTTCTTGAAATATGAGTTGAGAAAAACAATTTTTTTATGTTTTTACGCACCACGTCTGTGAAGTTTACACAAAATGAAAACAGATTTTCGAAACTGATATTTCTTGTGTCTAAAATAACTGCGGTAGACGACCCCACAAAAAAAAATCTAATTACATGTCTTGATATCGAGATCCTTTAATTCGTCGGAGTTTAGCTAGGTAATTTAAATTAACCTTTGATTAACTACTCACTACCAAGTCCAGGTTTCCTCACGATGTTATCATTGACTGCTTTGTTTAGATCTAATTACTTCTCATAAACTTCACTCCTTATACATCGTACATGCAAGACTTTCACAAAATCCTTACTAAGTTCTTCATAACTCCCGCTTATTCCTCTAACCTTACTCTACAAAATCTTCGCTCCTCAATAAATCTTTGTAAGAACAACGCTTACAATAGTATTTTTACGTTTGTAACCTATAAACCTGAGCCGGGGGAAGTCGAGATCGAACATAATTCGCTAAGCAATAGCTAGCTTGAGGGTTAGCTACTGTCTGACGTAGGGATGTAAGCGAGGAGCGAGAAGCGATTTTGTATCAAGCGGGTAAATCAGACAAAGTAGTGATAAGTTAGTGTTGCACGAAAGAAATTATGGATGTTCCTACTACAGTGGGACAACTAAATAAACAGTGACATGTTGATCACTATTCTTTTCGAAATTACAATAACTGACCGAACGAGTGAAGCGTCTCTGCTTCAAATAAATAATAATTAAACGCGCGCGCGTGCGTAATTTATTTGTAATAACAATGTAATGAATAAGAGGCTTTTGGCTAATCTGTCAAGTAGTTCTAAATGTTAGGTATATTTTTTTGTAATGTGCGTTTAGTTTGTGCAGAATAAACCATTTTTCTTTCTTTCTTTCTTTCTTTTCTTTCTTTAAATATGGCAAAGCTTTCGTGTGTCAGTTTGTTGGTACTCCTCTACGGACTATATTTTACAATCGATCTGGACGAAATTTGGTATACAGGTTTTCCGACTTCAAAGTTTTTTTTTTAAAGGGTTCCTCCAAAAAGGGGCAAATAGGGGGCTACTGCATATCTCCGTCTCGAAAGATGCGATTTCGATAGTTCTTTTTTTATTTGAAAGCAATTCATAGCTTTTACAATATAGGTAGAACTTTAAATTGGTCTCATAAAAATCTAGTTAATATCTGATGAGAATCTTCGGCGTGATGAGCAGAATAGCTCCACAAAATGTAATAAATTGCTCGCTTTTAGATTTCTACCAGAAGTAGAACCTTCTCATCACAAAACTCTGAAAGAAGAATTCTGAAAATAATTATTAATTGTTGTAAAAAAGTTTGTGCTCGCGAAATCTACTGTTCTCGGAACGAGTAGTATAGTATGGTCCATCAGAAATTTTGTGGCGTTTATTGCAAAATAAAAGATTTAATTTCAGAAGTTGGTGTCTTTGGTTTTATATTTACATTTTTTAAGTTTATAACTTGGACCTCTTTTAAACTATAGTATTACCTACAACATTATATTGTAGTATACACGTATGAACTTTCGCAGTGGGCAACGGCAGAAGCGGTTCTAAAACCGGTTCCAATACTGCAATGTACTGCGACTTGACTCGAACAGAGTTGTCGAGACTTCAACTAGAATCATAAAAATAAGTTACTCCATAGTTAGGCAGGTGATCAATGATGGCATTTTTTTTTGGAAAAGATCGTAGTACATACATTTAACTTAATGGAAAAGATACGAATTTTTAGAATCGGTTAATCAAGGTCATTGCCAAAAAGTGCATTTATTTTGATAGCTTTTGCCTTTGGTTTCACCCGCATAAGTCTTGATTTCGTAAGAATATCGAGATAAAAAGTATATCATATCCTAACCTAGGTCATGGTCTAACCATGTGCCAAATTTCATCTTAATCCGTTCAGCCGTTTTAACTTGAAAGCGTAACAAACAAAAAAACAAACTCGCTTTGGCATTTATTTCGGGGTTATGTGTTTCCTAGAGTCATTGCCCTGATAGCCTGATATATTTTTTGGAACCTTTGAGAACTACAACTCGCATTTTAAAATTATCAACCTCCGTTGTTATTGGCAATAACCAATTTACCGATGTAAGCGTCTTTTCTTGTAATCACATTTACGTATTTCTTGTATCTTGGAACTTTTTCTAAACGGAACAATGTAAAGTCATCCCAACAAAATACTTTTTTACACACCATGGCTTTTCCGTATATACTCCATAGTTTCTTTGTTCTAAGGCTAGATTTAACTGTGAGGCGTCTTTATTACTTCTTGTACTAAGATAGTATCGTACTGCCTACAATCACTTACTATAACTATATTGTGTCCATACTGTTTCCTGGTTCAAATAAAACACGTTTCTTCATTGTTCCCTTGCTTTAATGTTTCTGTTTGGTTCTTCTAGTATTTTTGAAGTTGTTACCTTTATATTGTTTTGTGGAAGGTTTAGTTTCATGGGTTTTGGCTTCAAGTTGACTATCGACATCTTTGATGGTTTAAGTTGTGTAAACGTTAGTTAACTGTGCTTGGTTGGTTAATTTTTACTGCTCTGTTAAAAATGATTAACTGAATAGTTTTAGCTATTGTCGACTTGGGATCGTAAATATCTTAATGTCTTACTTATATTGTAGTGTCTTCGTGTCGTTAAATCTTACTTTTTAATCTAACTCGTCATTATGATGTGTCTATTTAGAATGTAGATAGTGTCCTTTTAGGAACCCTTGCTTCAAAATTCTTGGTGTAAGGAAAGCCTTTTGTATACTCAAGAACTGTTTGTTTACCAACCTGCAGAGATTTTGTTTATTAATCCAGATCTGTTCCCTTTCTTCCAAAACATTGTTCGTTAAAACCGCTTTCATCAGAGTATCAACATTATTCTAATCTTATATGCATACCATTATTTATACAGTCGTTAAATATCAGTTCTAAAGCGATTGCAATGACATAAGGCTATTTTACATCTACAACATTATTTTGATCTCCAACTTCATAAATTTTGACCTTTGTATCTTCAATGTAAGGTTCTTTTTCAGTTTTTGGGTGTTGGTCTGTATATTTGTCAGTACAGTCTTTGGTTTGCGTAATACTTGATGTACTGTTTTGTATTATGTCTGCTAAGTGTTGGTGTAATTGACAATTTGTTCTACAGATCTCGTATTAGTTTTAATTTTTATTGTTTGTGGTTTTAATAATTGTTTTCGTTTGTTGGTTTCGGTTTAATGATTGTCCATTACGTGGAAAATTATTAATAGGAAGTAATGTTTGGTAAAGCGTTTCTTAATAATGTTCAATTCCGCTTATTGTTTCTTTGTTACAGTAATTTTGAACAAATAAGAAAGAAAGAAAAGAAACACGCCCGACACTTGCACGAAAAGACATTTCACACAAGTGTCCACTGTGACACTTGTGCGAAAGGACAGTAGGCGAAAAATTTGATTCTTTCATAAAGTCAAACCTGTATTTTTTCAAAGGATTGGGCAGGAGTTTATACTGTGAATAGTTCACAATTCAGCAGTTAAGTTCAAGTTACAGACAGACTGGCAGTAAATCCAATTAGGCGTCAATAGTTATTGTTGTAGGTAGTATTTTTTTCACCCATCCGTACCATTTTCATGGTTTTCGAGGTCGCTGATAACAAAACTGGGGTCCAAACCGAAAGTCAAGATTTTTATTTTGTTAGTGCCTTCGAAAACCATGGAAACAACACCCATGACGGAAATAAATAAAAAGAAAATAAAACACAAAAAAATGTGTTATAAAAAACAACGACAATTTAGTAAAATTTATTTTAGACAACAAAGTAAAAGTAAACTGATACCTACTAGTCAGTAGGTTTCCAATTTTTTGTCCAGTTTTATTACAACCCTTAACCCGGAAGTATTAATCTAACCCAATCCAATAAACTTTTCATCCACCAATATTCCAATTAACGACGCCATTAACTTACGCAATCTAACGACAGTTAACCCTATGATGTAGCAAACCGTTAGTTAACCGATGGTTTAATAAATCAAAGTTAAACGCGGGCTAACTTGTTGTTCCCGTACGTTATGCGGCCACTTAGCGGGGTTATGTTTACACCGTGGTGATGCGGTGAATGTTACGGCGAGTGGAGATTCTGGCTAATAGCTATCTTGATTGGATACTGGATTTTCAAGAAAACTGCGAATCCATTGCTTCATTTGTTTGAAATATTCGAATTATCAAAATGAAAGGCAGCCATTGTAGGTGTGTTACACAAGTATTTGCGTATTCAGTAACCCACAAATACGCCTGCCTAATACTAATAATACACGAGATTACGTGAGACCGTTCCTAGAGACAGATATTGGAACATGTTACACTTTGGTGTAACACACGCCCCCTCAAGAAATGCGAATACTTTTAGTATAATATTTTTGGTACAACACCTTGAAGGTAGAAGAACCCGATCCAGCGCCAGATTACAGTAGCAACACTTGGTAAGCGACAGGACTGCAACGTAAGTTTTTGTCAAAAATATCTCGCGTCGAAATAAATATCACGCAGTGATAGAACGCGGTGATCAAGTAAGTGGTGGTGATCAATGCACGAGCATTGCTTTTGCATTTAATCCTCAGCTTGTGAGAAAGCCTTACTACGTACAGAGACAACAGTAATAGACTGTTTTTTATTAAATTAAAACTTAAAAAAAAACTTGTGATAAGTGATCATAAGTATCACATATTTTTTTTTCAAAAAAGTATGCGTTTTAAAGTCTATGCTAGACAGAGACAACAATGCCACGATCTGACATCACAATACAGGAACACCATAGTAACTTCGCGGCATTTAGTACAATGATCGTTTTGTGTAACAAGGATAGAAGAATAAATTCAAAGCGTGTTCACAATTTTTCCACCAATTTTATTTATTTTTTCACATATCCGCTTCTTTAGCAACATCTTTCAAATAAGTATTAATTCATGTATATTTTTGCTAGTAGTTAAAAACCGTATTACACTGGTCATCTTAAAGGCACTGTTACGCTACGGTGTAACACGCACCCCCAAGCTCAATGCTATGCTCGCTACCGAGTTTATGAGCACAGTTTAGAGCAGTTAACTTGACTCGACTTTGTGTTAAGCAATTCTAGACGATTTAGCTGACCTAAACACCGGCAAGTACTTTAATATGATTTATTTAAGTATAGTTCTTGATGTACCACCTAGTTGTTATTTATATGTGTACTAACTTTGCCCCGCGGTTTCACCGGAATAACTCTCGATCCCGTAGGAATATCGGGATAAAAAGTATTCTATGTCCTAACCCAGGTTATGGCTTACCGATGTGCCAAATTTCATCTAAATCCGTTTAGCCGTTTTAGCGTGAAAGCGTCACAAACATACAAACAAACTCACTTTCGCATTTATAATACGAGTATTAGTAGTATTATTATACTAGTTAGGATATAAGTATAGTTATTATTTTGTACTAGTTATTATTTATATGTGTATTATGGTAGTATTATATGTATATAAGTAGCGGTTTAAGAGATAAAAGATGAGTGATTAGTTTAATTATCGTTGCTTTTAATTTAGGAGCTTTTGAAGATGTTAGAGACACCTAAATCCTTAGAAGATCACTGTCTTCGGTGTACTAGAGCTAGACTATGCTGAATATATTTTAACATTAATTATGATATTATAGCGATCGTAAACTAACTGGGAAGTGAGAACACAAAATGTTGCAAGCTTTATTTATCGGAGTATTTTGGTAATTTTTATACAAGGTGGCAGGGACATCGACGCGAAGCTGGTTTTGGTCGTTTATAAAAAAAAAACTGCTGTTTTATAGAAAAGTGCAATACCCACGCGGTCAAAATGTAGAACAGCAGATTTTTATTTAAATAACCGAAAAATTTCAACATTGGGGGGTTCAGAATCATGTACTGAATCCATGGGATCCGGCTTCGCGTCGATGTCCCTGCCACCCTGTATAACTATGGTGTTGCCAGGTTCTTTGGCCAAAGAATTAGCTTTACTTCAAAGTGGTAATGTTGCCAGTCTTCTGGGCATGTTTCCGGATGACAGCGATGCGGACGAGTACTTTGACGCCTTTGGTGTCTTTTTGTTTTTGTATTTATTTGTTATTTAGTTAAATAAGTCATTTAATTTAGTAGCTAGTGTAAATACCTAGTTAGTTGGTAGATATTGTATAAAAAATTAAATAGATATTTATTGTTAAAAAAGAAATGTACAAAATTCTGCGCTCAAAGATGAATTAAATGGAAATAAACAATCACACAAAAAAACGTAAGTAAGATTTGCACTTCATTTTCCTTAAGCCAAAGTAATCCAAAAGTCAAGTTGAATCCACAATCATTTATAACTTAGTTGAGTGCAACAAAAACTGCATTAAAGCTAAGAAAAAGCTCAGTTAATAATTAACTGAAGATCGTTATAGACGTCATTGCATCAGTAGTTGACGAGTGATGTTAGTTACCTACACGTAGAAAAGATGGGGAACTTGTTAGCGAATATGTTGGCTTAGAAAAATTATTCAAAAAGCGTTATTAAAAAAATTGTATCTCTGATTTAATTATGTTCACAGCCTCCATACTACTAAATCATGGTCATTAACTAACGGTTGTCGAAACAGCTTTACAGACATTTTAAATTCTAGTAAAACACTAATTATTGCATTATCAAATCTTTCTAGGTACCTATAACAGCCAGAGTGAGTAAAATAAATAAACTAACAAACTATTAAAATTAAAATATAATAAAATAACCTAACTAAAACTATTATCAAACTAAACTATGGCGTCGAAAAATTCCTCGCTTATTACTGTTTTCAGCTAAACATAAGCTCCTTTATTAAACAACAGACGATTTTTCATTATTTCCGTGCATTTTTAACCAAACATACAATAATCTAAATCACCCATTACTTATTGAGACAGAGAGAGAGAGTACGAAACATAAAAAAAAAACCTACGAATAAGCTAATTATCCTTTCCAACCGTAAACCACATCACCGGTCCATTAAGTGGATATAAAAATGATTTCGTTATTCTACAATCAAACGCAGTTATTGCTGTGTGTCACGATGACGCTGCGCAGGCGACGCGTGTGGCTATCCATACTAATGTCATAGTATTATTTTGTTGTTGTGGTTTCCAACTGGAGACCGTACGGAGTTTTATTTGTAATGAGGTTAAAGATTGCGTAAAAGTTGGTTTGGGTTTTCAGGCCCGTATATTCCTATATAATATGTTGATTTTATTCAGTGAAGTAATATTTAATGTGTGTATGTGTGTTTTTTGATTATGAATGTATTTTAATTTAATTTTCTATACCATGTAACTTCAGATACAATTTATTGTTCATGAATAAACAAACATTATCCTGTTTGATTTTAATTTGATTTTGTCATTATTTAGTAAGCTGTTGAAATTTTTCTTTGTTGTCACATAATAAATGACTGATTATTTAAAGCGATTTTAAACAGTTAGATAGTAGTGCAGATTTCAGACTTTGTCATGTTATTTTTTTAAATTAAATTAAGCTAAGTTCAGTATGCTCTAAATTGGTTATTTTAATTTGAAAACATGTGACATCTACCAACCCGCACTGGGCCCGCGTTGGAGATATCAGCACATTCCCTCTTGAAGAGAGGAGGCCTGTGTCCCAACAGTGGGAACATTATAGGCTGATTATGCCTATAATACTAAGTAGGTTTAAATTTCTTTCACACAATTTTTCTTTATTATCTACTGAGAGCTAAGAAGGCCAGTTTTGTCCAAAGAAGACCATGATGCAGCCTTTTTTATTATAAGCTTCTCGCCTTCTTTTACTTACATTAATTCAAGCTATGACCACACAATAAAGACTCTACATAACCAATCAAAAACCACTTCTAAAAATAGTAACAAAATCACTGTGTCTGTCCGTGTCAATTAACAAAACATTGAGTATGGCCACGTGCTATGTTTTATGGTAGTAATCAATTAATGTTTTAACAAACCCATGAAGGAATGATTTACAAGAGCGTGCCCCATAAGTGCCATGATGTCATGTTAGATAAGGCTTGAGCAATAAAAAGATGTTAAGTGAAATTGTTTGTTGGTTCTTATGGCCTTTTGGGCACGTGTTTAATGTGAAGTGGAGATACCCTACTTAGGACTGAAAAACAAAAGACAGTAGAAACCGGCCGATTCGAAATTAAAATCTTAGGATTTAAATTTCGCTAATCAGCGATGAGTATGCATCCTAACTTAATATCATAAATGCGAAAGTGTGTTTGTTTGTTTGGCTTTCACGCTCAAACGGCTGACCAGATTTGGATGAAATTTGGCACTTGGGTAGACCATGACCTGGATTAGGACATAACCATACCTTTATTCTGATATTCCCACGGAATCGAGACTTATGCGGGTGAAACCGCGGGGCGCAACTAGTAAATAATATTTGAGCAAGCGTCAGGGAATTATTCATAGTTGATTCTATAATTATGCTGTTAAAAAAACCTCATAGTGAAAACTTAGATACAGTGACCATGAAATGAGCTGTCAATCCCTAGCATCAGATAGAATGACAACGCAGTAAGTTTTCGCTGTAAGATTTTTATAGATTCGATCGGCAGTTCATCGTCTATCGCCAGTCCAAGCTTAGGATTCTTCATTCATATGAGACACTCGAAGATAAGTCAGCAGTATTAAGTACCTACTTAAACCCAATGAGCCGACATATTCACCTTTTATTTCAGATTAGCTCCTATCAAACCACTTTCATCCCACTAAAAGCTCATCCCAACGCATAGATATGAAATATTGCTAATTACCAATGAAATATTACATCCATACAGCAGTTACCACAAAAAGACGTGTCATATTTTAAATCGGGCCGCTAAAAGCACCATAAGTAGCTGGCCATCAACGTCATAATATCATGTCGATAATGTGTCACTACAGCATAATGCACAGTCGTGACGATTTGTAAACGTTGCGTCCATTACTCGTGGATAATGAGCCCAGAGAGAGATAAGCATTTTGACAAAGCAATAGATGCCATTAATATTGCAGCACTATGAATACGTGTGACAAAGTACGTAGATGGTTAATGTAAAATATGCAAGGCACGTCGGAAAATAAAGAACAGCAATTTGTATTACTCAGGTTGTGAATATTTATAGGTAGGCAATTACTTAGTAGCTAATAAATGTATGTAGTAAATCACAGGGATATAAATTAGGTTAATTCCTCGTTAGAAATTATAGATTCCATAAAATTGTTGATCGTCTTTAAAATCAACCTTTTTAATCTGACTAATGATTAGACTCGTAGTTAGAAACAACGTAATATAAATAAATGTATTATGCTTAACTTTTAAGGACATGAAAGAGTGTCAGGTAGCCGAAGACGATGTCGAGGATAAAGCGAAGTGGAAGAGAAAGACCAGGAAGGCTGACCCCACCGCCATGTGGGCTACATAGCCACGAAAAGAGGTTATGCTAAACTTTTATCTAGACCTATTGAATATCAAGAAGACAATAAAGCTAGAATAAAACGAAGACAAAATAAAACTAACTCATAAATCAAATCCAACAAAAACATCAAAGCTAATCAGAATCACGGTTGGTCACAAATCATATTTCCTTGAAAGCGCTTAGCAACATTATAACAAAGTACCACTATCGGAGCGTATGCCATCAACTTTAAACGACGTCGCAGTCCCATTACGTCGTACAATTTTTAATAAAAACACACAACATAGACGTTACACATGATGAATTCGATATACTTTTGCTAAATGAAGCGCAACGCCCATAAGCCTTTGGTACTAGACAATTTCTTACTACCATTCCTTCTTATTTTGTTGGTGCATCACCAACTTCTATTTGCTGTTCTACAACTTCTTTCACTACGAATTCTGATCTTTATTCTCATTCCCCTAAGATTTTACTTTCAAATTTCGGTTAGCTGGATGGTAAATGTAACATTGTTAAATGCAACATCAGATATTGTCTATCGGAGTTTGCTTATGGTGTTACTTGCTATGATTTATGGTTTCGTTCCGGTTGCATCTAAGTTTTGTTGTGCTAAACTTTGTTTGTGCAATTACCATCAGATCAAAAGCGAATGCAGTTGTATTTCAAAGGATTGGTGACGTAAGTTCGTTGTACTCAAATTACCTTAGATACACATACAGCTCGAAAAGCATCGCATATACAACAAGGTATTACTTTTAGACGTAAGCTATTAAATATTAGTGAGAAATGGCTTTAAATAAATGTGTTCACTACTGATTTTAGAAAACTACGCTTTCAGGAATTAAATAAGTTGTTAGTGATTTTTTTAAGCACTAAGTGACGTTCTTGGCCTGCACTCACCTGATGGTAAGTGATGATCAGGCCGAAGATGGAAGCGAGCACAGCTTTACCCGAAATTCTCAACCACAGAGGAACTGGCTATCTTGCCTGTAACTGCCGAAACACAACAAAGCTGTTAACATTGTTGTTATGGCGACAGACTTAGACTAACTTATGTCATCCTGCTTTGCTGCAAGTACAAGTAGCAATAGCCATATAATTGTATCGTTAATAGAAAGAACTATTTATCAACGCACTGTACATTTAATAGCCAGAAATAAACCTCATAATTTTATGATCGCAATTTAAATATAACACCGGTCCTATAAAGTGCGCATTATTTTAATTTAGCTTGACCTCATTTTGTAGTTGTTTTTGACGCACAATCACATTGACTTTAATCTTATTTTCTCGTAACACTTTCTACATATCCTATCGTGTATTATCTCTTTATCTAATAAGGGTTGTGTCACCTTACCAACTTCATCTGGAAAGTTAATCTGACGCTTAATAAACTTTGTATGATTGATCGGTCCTGTAAATACTGAGATATATTTACCGTTACCATCAGCATCATCTTCTTTGTTGATATCCTTATTTGCATCGGAATAAGGATCAGTTTTGAGGTCAACCTTTGTGAGGATATCGAGAACACTATTGTCTTAAAATTAAAGTTCAATTTCTGAACGTTTGTTTTCGTTATCCGTAAATGTAATTTGGTTATTGGTTACGGTCAGTGTCACAGTTTTTTGTTAAGGTTGAGTTTGGGTGTAACAAAAGTGTTTGAACTTTATGGTTGAATTGATCCAAAGATTCGATATCGGGTGATAGAAAGTTAACTGTGTACCTTGATGTTAAAGGAATCGTGTGAACTTAATAACAATAATGTCATATTAAACGAATGAACATCAGACTTACCATGTCCTTGATAGCTGGGAGCAATGATTGTTAATAATAAAATGCATTTACCTGAAACAATAAAATATAAAGAATATGAAAGAATAGCATTATGTTTTAAATGAAGAACAACAAGAATACAATGAACAAAATAATCTATACTAAAGTGAAGAACAGCAATATCTAGCATAAAACACATAACCAATTCATAACATCACGCGTGTAATCGCCGAAGGGTTGGGCAGAGGTGTACGTATAGTTATTTCATAATTTCCACATTTCGCCTCTCATGTTTAACTCCCATGTAGTACACGGCGAGCCTTTTGCCATTATAGGCACAGATCTAGAATTCACGCTGCTAATGAGTAAAACCCAATAAAACTTTGCCTGACTTGGGAATCGAACCCAGGACCTCAGCAGTAGCGCTTGCGACCACTAGACCAACGAGACTGTCTGTCTGTTTTCCTTAATTCCTTCACGCTCTTTTTGCCAAAATTTCTGGAACTCTTCTCTCTTGGAAGCTCGATTATCACGAAGTTACTTTGCGAGGAAAGGATAGGCAATATAAAAGGATTCTCAGAAAAATATCAAAACAATGAACTCGTTTTCCTCATGTTAGAGGCATTTGAAGGAACCACTTGTTTGTGGTTTTTATTCGTTACTTGGTGTATCATGGTTGTTAATGAGTTTTACTTTAGGTGGTAGGCAATAGGTAGGTATAATATAAGTACCTACCTATTAGTGTATTTATTCATCGATGTTTGTGGTTTTGGACAGTCAGTGTTGTAGTATACGAGTAGTAGCAATAAATATAAAACAGGTAAATAAGGCCATGATATGTTTTATTTTTCGATCATTATATATTTTCATAATTGTTCTTTTTAGTTTGTGGTATATTTCAAATGAGCATCACACTAATCAGAATGAATTGAGCACAGCTGGGCTAAGTTTCATTTCCAGTAAGATGCTGTATGTCAGCTCCTAGGACCTTAAGCCTACACAGAACCACAAAACTTATAATAAGTATGTTTTAAAAATGATCTGCTTCAAAAGCAGAAAAAACAAAAGTTTAACACAACATCACGCCTCTGTGTACCTCGAAGGGTTAAACAAAGGTAGTGTACTTCTAGAATGCATTTCGCACATGTAATATAAGGTGTTAAAAAATTAACTTTAAAAACTTTCAGAGGTGCTTTAGACCATCAAACTGAATAACTTTTACTATGGGACCAACATTGAAATTGCAAAAAATAAATCAGCTGTTCCATAGTAAAGTTTAATACCTACCTAAATGTATGAGACAGCTGTATTTTTTTTCGTGATTTCAATATTGGTCCCATGGTAAAAGTTATTCAGTTTCATGGTCTAAAGCACCTCTTAAAGTTTCTAAAGTTAATTTTTTAACACCTTATAGAAATAACTGAAATGCTGAAATGTGTAAGTAAGCAAAATATGTGGAACTTCTTATATTTAAGTTACTGTTAAGACCTTTTATGTACCATATTTTATGCAAAATAAAGAAATTCTAAAATTCTAATTCTAACATCTGCTTTTTCTGCCTTCGACCTGCCCAGGTCACTTTGCATCTCTAAACACTATCTCTTGCTCATTCTAAACTAAAACAAACCATAGCCACACACAAAAGGCAGTGTAACCCGAATTTATAGCGTCGTAAAAAAGCAGGTTCCTGATTGGCCCCAAAACCTTCCTTAATGACGGGTTTACGTATCATAACTGTGTTTACAGTAATTTCTCAACAGGGATCTTGTCACGACTCTGTTAATACCCTAAAATGATGGGAACTGCGAGTTCGTTTGGTCGCGTTAATCTCGGAAATTATTGCACCGATTTGTATTTGTTTTGTTAGTCGGGCATTTGGCTGCGTTTATGTTGCAAAGGTTTGTTTTTTTTTTGGGATTTAATAGGGGAATCCTGGAATCAACGTTTTGTAGCGGGAATTTACACTAGTGTGTTACATTGTTTGTAAGAAATTGAGTGGGAGAGTTTTTACAAAAAATTATGAAAAAGAATCTGACACTGCTGTTAAAAAAAGAATCAAAAATTGTCAAAAACTATTTCACCTAAAAAAAAATAAGTTTACCAGAAGATCGTCTACAAACCTCACTTTGATTAAGTTCTTGTGCAAGACACTACTCTGTTCATAAATCCTTTAACAATATTTTCTAGCCAACTGTTCTAATTATAATAAAAATATAATATCACTCAAAACTCTACCACGAAGTCATTACACTGAAATAATAGCCTCAAGAGTTCAAGTCCAACACATGTCAGAAGAATGCTTTTAATAGTTACAACGTAACATCCAAGTAATGTTAATTGTTCATAAATAATAATAAAAACAAAACATTTCATTGCATTAATGTGCAATGAGCTGTGTTATTCCCACGTTTATGTTTGTTATTGTTATAAACTTATTATACTTTGTGTATAATGTTATTATGCTTACTATGAAGCTATTAAGAAAATTAAGTTTTATTACGGGATAGGCATTTTCTTAGATATATGTATAAAAGTTTGTACCACGTGGACTAATTTTGATGTTCAACTTTTTTCTCATGGGTTTTTAAATTACGGAGTTTATTTCTAGTCATTGTTCATAATGTATCACTGCACCATATATTTTTCGTGTTTTTACAAGACTGGATCATGTTAATCATGGAAAAATAAGCTAGACATGAAGGTCAACAGGGCTGATTACCGAAAATACAGCTAATCGAAGCAGAAACTAGCAATAAAAGATTATCATCCAATAATTCAAATAAGATGTTTTTTGTGCACTATTATTCATTTCCCCGCCTTTTTTTACATTCATGTAAATATTATTATCTCGTTTATTAATTTTCATACTTATTAAATACATTGATAAAAATTATTATTATTATTTTAAGTTTGTTGACGTATATAATTATGTATAAGCTTATTCCAATCATAGAAAAATATACGGGTCACTCCCAAAACAGTGAAACGAAGAAAATTCTTTCTTTTATCATTATTGTTGTCTATGCTACCCCATACTCCTTCAAGAATCTCTTTGACGCCTAATTTGACCTTACCCAAAAATGATGTCTGACAGTCAGATACAAAACATGACACTAAACTGAAACCAATTCCAACCCGTAAGTGCTCAACACAATTATGTCAAGACACAATGGGTCTAAGAGGCCCTTTGTCTGGCTATAATTACAAACACGTGGTTGGTTAGCTACTTGAGACATGTTTTATCATAGCAAATAGAGGCTATTATGGATTTGGAAATTTTTATGTTATTGAGATGCTTCTCAACTAGCTAACGGTCGCTTGCTGGTAAAATAGGGCGCACGTCAGTGGTACACAAACAGGCTAAGCTGTCCTCTCATTATATTGAAACTTTAGAGTCTAGAGTAAAACTTTGACCTTGATCTAGCCTAGAGTCTAGACCAGCTCAAGGTCACAGTTTTACTATAACAACAAAATGACAATGTGATCTATGGCATGGGGTCTCAATTCGAACAAATTATAATTAGTCTTGAAAAAAGATCATAGATGGCAGCATAGGTAAGCAATTATGAAATTAACAGTCACTAAAAAGCGATAAACGGATGATTTTGGCTGAAGTAAGATTAGTAAAAATCAAAACTTCCTTGTTTAATGCTGATTTATCTGTTGTAACTCATAAATCTCGTATTTTCAACAAAAAAGATAAAACCTTTTTGTTTAGGGCTCTTTGCAATAGATGGCGTTTTACTCAATTTGTCATAACTGTAGCACATTTAGCCAGTCAATAGCCCGACTAGAGAGGTGTCATTTCTTTGTATGGGATTGGGTATCTGTACGTAGTATTATATTATCTGTGTCTATGGTCATCTGCAATATCAAAGTGACCGCAGGTGGCGTTGCTATCCTGAGGCAAAGCTGAAATTACTTTTCGACCGAAACCCAGCAACGTTGCTGGGTATTAAGAAAAGGTATACTAGTGGTACTACATCCCCGGATAAACTCCTCTTGAGAACCCCCCCACAAATTTTTGTCCCTACTACCTCTTTGAATTTGTACCTATATCCTATTAAAAATTAAAAAAAAACACAAAAAACGGTATGATCCATGGAGATGATAAAAAAATAGATACATTATGATGTCAAGTTCAGTGTCATTCAAATATAAAGCCAAAGAGTGACCTAATTAAGACTATCCATGTATGTGTATTGTGTAAGTACTTTAATTGAAGGAGTTCGTCATAATAATTTGCACCTGTTGCTTTAAACTGATATGGCAGACTACATGTTTCATGCAAAGCTGTTATGACCAGATTGTCATTTGACCTTTGTGACTCATTGTAAAAGTCGATAACAACAGCACCCTAATTGTCGTTATACACGACCTGGGTGCCTACCATGACCTCTTATAGCAGTATTATTTTATTCTTACTTGACTGGGGGAAAGAGATGGAGCTATACGTCCTGTAGAGCTTCATCGCTTTCCCACACTGAAGTAATATTAAAATAATACTGCTTTATGAGCTTGTGGTAGGCCCCCTGAATCGTTTTGAAACAGATTGCTAATCCATTGCTTCATAGGTTCGAAAAAAAAATCTGCTCAACAACGTAAATAACGCAATGAATGTTGTTGAACTGTCAAAATGAAACAGATTAGTCTTAATCATTTACGAAAATGTGTTACGCAATAAGATAGCTAAGTCAATCAGTGTGTCTCTAAAACATAATTTACCAAAAAAAAAACACAAACACTTAAATCTGTAACTGGCCGAAAAACGCAAAAACATATTTTTGACGTGGATAATAATTAATCTGTGTCATAAAATTCGATACGGATATTTTTAAAACCCCAAAAACATAATCAAAATGCTATAAACTGGGTTTTAGGCTCGTAACACCAAGGTAGCAACGGTTTTGAGGTCAAAAAGGTTAAACCAGTCTTACTTGACCCCGTTGTCACTATAAAGTGTTATTGTATTGTTGAACATGAAAGGGTCTAAGCTAACTGGACAGGCTTAAGTGATGTTGTGTAGCCAAATTATGTATTATATGATTAAAACAATATCAGTTTTCGTAATAAAGTTTCTTTAAATGTCAGAGAAATTTATTGTGGAAGGGATTATGTTTAGTTATGATGGAGAAATGAGGAGAGGAGATTATCAGTTAAAATAATTTTAAGTAAAATGAGCCATTATGGTAAATTGTAAATGAGGAGCTTAAGGAAATTACTCATAGCCTACTTTTATGACAATAATATAAAGTCTTTAGCTTTTCAGTCATGATTTTTAATGTTATGACCAATTACTTTTGTGATGAGTTTCAATTTTTTTTTTCAATTAAATAGTACTTAGTTTATTATTATTAAAGTAAAAACAATAAGGTTTTTCCCGAATGCATATAAGTTGTGAGTAGGTATACAATACATACATATAAGAGGAAGTCTAAGTGTCACCGGTGATTGAAAAGACGAATGGGTTACGGAGAAATGAGGAAAATATCGTGAGGAAAGTTTTGAGTATAACAATGGATGACTATAACGCCGATAGTATACCTCTGCCGCGAAACCGTAGCAGCGAAACCGCAGAAGTTCATTTCAATTGGCTTGCGTCTTGTTCCGCTACGCGAAAATTGAGAAGCAGCAGAACTCGATTAGACATGACACAAGCCAGTTGAATTGAATTACTGCGGTTTCGCTGCTACAGTTTTGCGGCAGAGGTGTGCTACTAGCGTAAGAGTAGGGAAAGACAAAAGAAACGATGGAAGGACTGTGAGAAAGACGATAATTATGATTAGAAAGAGGGTGACTATACTAAGTTGAAGACTAATAGAGAAGTATGGAAAAAAGAAATGCTGCGCCGACCCTAAATAAATAAGGGCAAGAGTATGAAGATCTTAATAACAAATAAACTAGCTTCTGCCCGTGATATTGTCCACGTGAAATTTCGAGATATTGTCTATTAAAAGTGCAATCACCAAAAAAAAATCTAATGTGATTACGTATAGTAAATATTAAACTCCGATGTGACACACAGGTACTTTTTATTCTAAGACAGAGGAGAGATAAAAACTTATCTATGTCGCAAATTCGCAATTCTGGTTATGATAGGAACGATACGTCCCGGAAGAGAGTTACGTTCGGAACAAATATTATAACCTTTTTCAAGTTCCTAACCAAACCCGCGGCTGGGTTAGGATTTCGGGTCAGGGAATAATCCAAATTTCGGCCCCCGACCCATCGCGTCGCATCCCATCGCCCGGGCCCGCCCGCACTATAAGCTCGTTTTAACTTAGCCCTATTTCAGCCTTTTCTTTTTGCTCGACGTCTAATGGTCGTAGATTGATGTTTCGTAGCTTATAATAACCTTCCTCAAGAATTGGGCTATCTAATGCAAAAATAATTTTTCAAATCCGTCTTGTAGTTTCGAAGATTACCCCCTACATACATACAAACAAACAAACAAACAAATTTTACCTCTTTATAGTATGTACATCAGTATAGCTGTCAATGCAGCAACAATACTGTGTTCTAATTGCCCTGTTACAATTGCAACAAGTTCAGACAAGTTGCTGGACAATTGTTAATCAGACCGCTAAGCAACCTATTTTTCCCAGTTGACTCACCAGTTAACAAAATGCAAGCGGTAAATTTTTTTCTACTCGTCTTGTTCTTATTGATATCATAACAATACATTACGCCTGTTTACCTCAAAAGGATTAGGCAGAGGTGTACCCCACATTTCGCCAGTAACGTTGAAATCCCATGTAATAAGGGGCGAGCCGTCAACCGGGCACAAATCCAGACTCCGGGCTGCTTCCACGGATGAATAATCTGTGCGGCTACTGTGAAATAATTGCTGGAAAACCTAATAACAGTTTGCCAGACCTGGGAATCGAACCCAGGACTTTGTGCCCAGCAGTAGCACTTACTACCACTGCACCAACGAGGCAGTCAACATCATTCATGGCCAGTCTACTAAATTCTACGGGTAGGTCCAGTCCTGGTTGGTTATGCTAGAGTTACCGCGTCTCTCACAAAGAATGACGGCCACTCGTAACGGCCTCCAGCATTTCTATTCACTTGCAAATTAGAAAAAACTAATTCCGTTGAAAATGCAAAAAAAACACTAATTAAACAAATTCACACTGCATAATATTTTCACCTATTCAAAATAAAATTAACCACAACAGTGAAATGTAAAAAATATAAAAATTAACCTGTTGTCACCGTATTATTATAAAAATATCTTACTTAAATGTTTATGAATCATATTACACAACTCATAAAATTTGTACAAAGGGTTCATTTTGACCATTAACCTACACAAAGATTCCCTTCATCTTATTTTGCGGTTGAAAAGTACCCTCAAACCCTTTGAGCAGGTGCTTTAAATTACAATAAGAGTGAAAGGCTAGCCAGCTTTCAATTGTAAAGTTATGAAAAAAAAAGATGAAGATATTTTAATTTTTGTACTGTTTAAGGTTAGGTTTATATTATATAACCACTTCATGAGGAAAACTTCAAATTTAATAATTTTACGTTTTTATTAAAGACTAGAGCTTCTGCCCGCGACTTCGTACGCGTGGAATAGTTACTTTGGGCTAACGCTAAAAAAATCCCCCGATTTTGAAACATTCTTCATTGGTACTTCGCTCCTATTGGTCTTAGCGTGATGATATATAGCCTATAGCCTTACTCGATAAATGGGCTATCTAACATTGAAAGAATTCTTCAAATCGGACCAGTAGTTTCGGAGCCTATTCAATACAAACAAACAAATAAACAAAAAAAATCTTTCCTCTTTATTTATAA
This sequence comes from Conistra vaccinii, assembly GCA_948150665.1. Taxonomy (NCBI): domain Eukaryota; kingdom Metazoa; phylum Arthropoda; class Insecta; order Lepidoptera; family Noctuidae; genus Conistra; species Conistra vaccinii. Next base: position 16,355,431 of record OX411338.1, on the reverse strand, counting down.
TATTAGTATAGACTAACTACGTTCCGCGGTTCCACCCGTATAATTCTCGATCCCGTGAGAATATCGACTTAAAAAGTATCCTATGTCCTAAACCAGGTCATGATCTACCCATCATTCAAATCCGTGTAGCTGTTTTAGCGTGAAATGGTAACAAAGAAACCAAAAATTTAAAACTTTTCTCTTTAGTTTTTTAGAAAATGAACGAAGTATTATGTCAATGTATACCACATTGACATATTTAAAATACTTAAAACTGCTCAGAAAGACTATTCAAAACATGAAAAACAAAATTCAAACATTTAACCCTATTAACCCGCTACTGGTATAAACTTCCCAAAAAAAAACATTCAAATCACATAAAACTCTTTAAAATTCAGAGTCCGTTGCAATAAATTATTATTCGTTCCACGGTTCCTCCATAAAATATAATAAAAAAAACATCAAAATATACCAAATCGGGGCTAGGAGCGAACTCAGACAAAGCTCTATTGAACTTGTCTGAACTTGTCCTTAAAAAAAAGAACCCAGGCACCTGTTTTGGACACCACCTGTGGAATATATTAAGTCTCTTTAGAGAGACCCTTCGAAAAAAAAAAAGATTGTAGTACAGTTTTGTACGGGACACGGTTTTTTATTGTTTTTTTTTAGTAAAAGTATTGATTTACTCTCGTTTAGGCGTATTGTTATTGCCCATTTTTGTGTTAAAATATATTTTGAATGTTTTTTGTTTTGATCCTGTGAAGGGAGAATACCTAATGAGTTGGAAGTCAAACAAGGAGTGTTTAGTGAGTGTACGAAAGTGGCTAAACAATAACAAGTTTAAATATCTGTACAAGTGTGCTTTTATTTTTTTAATCCTACTTAGAATTTTTTGTATTTTAATTTGACGGAATTGAGATGCGGAACTGTAAAGTTGATGTTTAAGTTCAGCAGAAAGTTTTATGATTTTATTTCTGTTACGTAGGTTTATACAAACACTTACACGTCAGAAAAAAAATATCTATGAAAACTGGAGTTCGGTGTTCCTATCCGACTCTTTCGACGAGAAGAAAGACCGAAACGAATTTAAAAGAATGAAGCAAATAAAGGCCCAAAATCTTATTGCTTTTAAGTAAATTATTTAACTACGGAACATTTACAAATAAAAGAAGTGGAGAATTGAGAAGTAACCTATAATTATATGCTATAATACTTATTTAGTTTAACAAAAGTTGGCACAGATCGAAATCAAAATTAGTTTTGTACTCTACAATAAAGAGACAAAGACATAATAAAGAGATTAAAAAGTGATAAACCTAGCGAACATGAAACCACTAAAAACAGTTTTAATATTAACAAATTAGAATCTAAAACGGGTGTCCAATCTAATCAGTTTGAATAATTTATTCAAATCTGTGTACCGTTTGAATTTCAATGTATCATTTGTTTGAATCATTTAAGTATTAAATGAATAGTGATTGCGAAACCAAATTATTTTATTGAACATAAACAATGTATTATGTTGGTGTAATTGCAAAATTGCTATGTACAAATGTACATGCTTGAAAATCGTTGTACAAAATTGCTGTATTTGACTGTTTAGATCCTTGTGTAGATTATAAACGAGAAGTAAGGGCGAATCATTAGGTAGTTAATGCTTGTAGGAGGTGGATTTGAAACCTGTTACTACTATACTGTAATTGAGTAGGCTGATGAAGTACACACGACTACAAATGGGGCCGCGAGAGCAGAGCAAGAAGGGCCTAATTGAATTGAATAAAAAAAAATAGTTGGCCAATCGCCGTCAAAAATATTATGTTTCTAAATTAAAAAGCAAAATGGCCTAACATTGATGTTTCGAGTCACCAAGAGATGGCGTTAGTATCATATTTATTGCATTAAATCTCGTATTTCTCAGTAGCAGCCCGAATTCTTGTTTTGAGTCCGGTTGATGGCAATAGGTTCGCTCCTTATTACAAGACACCAAAACATAACTGGCGAAATGTGGGTGTACTATAGGTACACACGGGTACACATCAAGCTATACATTTCCAGTTTAAGCTGACCTCATATTGTACGGAAATCGTTTACAATGCGAGATCAACATATACTGAAAATGTATAGCTTGATGTGTAGTCGTGCATACACTTCTGCCAACTCTTCGGGGAATACAGGCGTGACGTTATATCATGTATTTAACTATTTATGATCAGCTGTAAATACAGAGAGATTATGTGGATCAAGATAAGAAAATAAAAATATAAAACTAGTAGCTAGTATTTTAGAGATAATGATGCTTGTTATTTACGCTTTCACGCTAAAACGGCTTAAGGTGAAACAATTTGATATTTTTTCCATACAAATTTCGGAGCGGTTTTACTCCACTGATATCGTACATTCAAAGTTTAACATGATATCGTTAGGTCTCATTAGTAATTTTGTCTGTACGGAAGCACAATAGTAAAATAAAAAGCCATTAAAAAGTTATAAGCCAACAAAGATTCGTTTTTATTGCTAATTTTAGCGCAACTTTGGGAACACGTTACAAGAAGTGTGAAATCTAGAAAACAAAATCCGTACCGACACAGCAAAATTATCGAACATTTCAAAAAAAATATTTCTAATCGATTCATGCAGTGGTTCTTTCATAAAACTCCATTTTCCAAAGGACTTTTCGTAATTTTTTACGCGCTCTTTTTACTATAATCGTTCGGTACGGTGTTTCTGTGCGTGCGAACTATACGTTGTCCATGTAGACCAGCTTCTAACTGCTCATCACTGATACTATTTCTGTCGGACACGATGTCAGGTGAGACAGCGTGGTTTTTGGCCATGCCCACCATTGAGTTCGAGCCCGCGACTAGTTCCACCTTAACGGATTTGGATGAAATTTGGGACATAGGTTTGATCATAAGCTGGGTTGGACATAGGATCTTTTTTATCTCGATATTTCCTCAGAACCGCGGGGCGCTGGTAGTCAATCATAAACCAGTAAAATCGATCTAATAGCTATACGATTATAAACCTAAGCTAGTAATGTAAGCTACCTACATAATGTGTGAGCATTATTACTGCTATCTTTAGTAATATTACGTCCGTTACTTTAGCTGGGAGCCATACTCACTTAAGTAGCCCTTCCAGTCCTGTCAGAATCGAGAGAGTTATAATTTCCATAACGATCGTTTAAGTAGCAATTTTACCATGTGCAGCAGTGTTTTGTTTATAAGTTGTAAACGAGTAGTTTAGTCGTCGCAAGTGTTGCTGCTGCGCATGAGGTCCAGGGTTCGATTCTCAGGTCGGGCACATTGCTACTGGGTTTTTCTACTAGGTTTTTCTAATGGTAATAGGCTCGCTCCCTGTTAAATGGGGCCAATACATAACTGGCAAAATGTGAGTGTAATATTGTGTACTTCTGCCTAACCCTGCGAGGAAACAAGGCGTGATGTTATGTTATAAAAAATATCATGTCCTTTCCAAGTCATGGTCTATCTATTTGCCAAATTTCATCTAAATCCATTCAGCCGTTTTAGCGTGAAAGCGTAATAAACAAACTCAATTTCGCATTTATAATTATTAGTTAGGATTATAAGTTTGCTTTTAATTAAGTTTAAGAACTAGTAAAACATAATGTACACTAATTATAAATATATTATTAGTTTTCAATGCTGATGACATTAGCAGAGAGCCAGAGAGTAATAAATCTAATTTAAACAGAATTCGACCACTGAGCACAAGTATTGCTGACAAAGTGCTAACTTTGAACATAAATAGACCAAAATTAACATACAGATGGAGCTATAAATTAGACGTATTTAACTCTTGTCTTATTTTGATATATATATTTAAAGAGTTATAATTTTATGATCGTTTCTGCCATGAGAGATTATTCAGGGATAAAATTTTGTTAGCAATTTTGTGATTGGATTGGGATTTTGATCGAGTTTTCTTTTAGTAGGTGAGGAAACCGGCATGCCTGAGAGATATTTCTCGACGGCATGAGAAGCCAAGTTAAAGACCCATAGATCGCATAAAAACTCTCGACACCAGTTAGCCACTAACCACACGAAAAAGAAACAAAGAAAGTAGGTAATAATATGGCATTTTGTAAATTAACATTGTTTGCAAACAAATGTTGTCAGACGGTTTTCAAGTATTTATGAGATTGCAGCTTACTGTATTAAATGCCTAACTAGGTTTTACGCAGGTAATTAATAATTTTCAAAAAAAATTATTTCAGACTCCATTACATTCTATGTCAATCAACTTAGCTACTCTATCAATGGTCTTGGAAAGTCTACTCAATAACACGCGCGTCAATAACGTACGTGACGTATTTTCTTTTTTTTTTTTTTTTTCTTTTTTAATAAAGCTCTCGGTAAAAGTCTACAGTAATTCATAAGCTTTATCTACAACTTCTTAATAGTAGCAGCGGCTACTGGATTTATTCTGCCTTCAATAAAACATCAATGAGACATTATTTCTTGATTACTTATCCAAATGCTTTACCAAAAAAAGAAACGGTCGATACTGACAAAGGCTGATGGCGATATCTTTGACAAAATAAAATAAAAACTTTAAAAACTGTTGAACCGTCTCTTTCCACTTGAATAGTAATCGAAAATAAGTCTCTTCTTCAAAACCGTGACTTACTTTCTCGACAACGTTGTACTTACCGTTTTTGAAGTGCACGAAGACAGTCATCTCTAAAGCTATGGGATGGAAGACACAGACATTTTGATATAAGTAAGAGCAAAATATAATTTTGTTTTTGCTGTTCTAGAGACCACACAGATTAAACATGAATTTTGCTTTTTGATTTACCAATGAGCGAAGTTCGACATTTCTTTGATTTTTTATAGCTTTGATTTAAAATTATTTAGTAAATATTTTCCTAGAGTCATGACACCAGTTTTTTTGACAACATTTTTCTACATCACCAATATCACCATCTATCTAGTCTTTTCTCATGTTGAAGTCGGCTTCCTGAGTTACATAAAATACTAGTTGGGAAAAATATAAATTGTTATCACTGCCGAGTGTACAAGCATGATGATTATTCGTAATGCAATATGCAATACATTTCATATGGTTTTCGATTTCTTCGTACACGACCGTCCAGTTGCCATCGATTTTCGCTTTCGATTGTCGAGTGCTTTGCATCGAGTCCATTGCCAACGCTTAGTCACGGTGTAATGTATGAATTGTTGGCGTGAATTCTTTTGTATTATTTTCAAAGTGATATATCTTGAGTCTAATGCTTTGGATAATTGGAATGGAGTTTGAATGATACAGTTAAATGTAGCTGTTGTTATTAGACAAATATTGTTTGTGTGGAATTCATTGTTGTTCCACTTGGAAGATATTATTTTCCAATCACCTAAGGTCACTTCGTAACATCAGCTTTTTATATCCTCTAAGATTTATCCTACTAAGTAATATATTTCTAATAAGTTACTCGACTTGTAGACTGTTACAATTACTTACAATCAGCTACAAAGGTTTTTCTTCAGTTGGATTTCTAGCTGCCTCTGATTTGTTCTGATTTTCACGTTTTATCTCTTTATGTCACTGTTTTAGTTTTATAAACAATGGTGGCTTGATTTTTTGTACAATCAACAACATTTTTAAATTAAATTCCAAGTTACTCTTTAACAAGATAATTTTATAGAACTCACTTTATAATTATATCATAATTCTAAGTTAAAGTTTATAACTTGGACCATGCCGATTCGTGACTGCAACCACGATTTAGAGCGTGCCAAGTTTACGTCCCGCCAAGTCTGAACTAGTTCATGTATCTCTTAACGTTTTGATCTTATATAGCTGTTCTGTGAGCTGAATTTTAAGTGTGTGTTCAGTAAATGTTCTATTTACTACTTCTAGTACTGAATCTACTGCGAGTTTACTTAACACTAGCTTCCACCAGGCAGCGGCTTCGCTCGCGTGATATCTTTATAAATTATAGCCTTTATTATTCTGTGATAATATAGAATTATACTGTAGAAAGAATTTTTGAAATCTGTCCAGTGGTTTTTGAGTTTATTCATTAGAAACAAAAATAAAAATCTTTTTTCTTTATATTATTATAATTTATAATGTAGATTAGATGAAGAAAAAGAAAAAAATTCAAGACCAAACTTTAGACCCGTTAGAACCGTAGAAAAATTACTTTGGGTGTAACATGTTGGGTTGCAATTTATATTTACCTTTACATTTTCTACGTTTTAAATTATATCCTCATGAAAATGAATATTTATTTAAAAAAAAAGGTTTATCTTTATAAACCACAGCGTAGGTGTTTACCTCGTATTATTTATCCTGTCCCCACAATTCAGAACTAGTCGGAACATGTCCCTCTGACTGAACAGCGATGTAGCGTAAACAGTGGATATTTTCGACTTGAATGACGAGATGCTCTGACTGCAGTCTAAACACAGGTTTATGAATTATGTTTAGCGTTAAGTTTAATTTTAGATTTTGCTGATTTGTAATTTATTGTGTTTTTCTCTTGACAGAATTTGTTTTTTAACGATAAGAATAACTTTTTTATTTTTGTCAGTTTTGTCGTAACTTTTATTGTAGCACTTTATTTTTTCCGAATCATTATCTTAAGTAACATTGAAAAAATCTTAGTTCGTTACTAATTTTATCTCTAGTTATAAATTGGAATTAGACAACCTACCTAATTATTTTAGAGTAAATGTTTTAAGCACTTTCAAGCTCGTATTTTTTTCAATTTGGTGATTTTTTTATCAAAATGCTATTGCATTATTTATGATATGAATCTAGTGTTTTTGTTTACAGTAATTATTCACCACAAATAGTCGAGTTCAGGAAGTATTGCAGAAAAAACAAACATAATAAAGTTTTTACAAAATAATATTTATTTCACAATTATTACCCCATAAAATGTTTGGGTGACAAAAATTAACACAATCCAGGTTATACGATTCGATTACATGCAGTACTTAACTAGAATAGAGTACTTGTAAATAAGTATGAATGCTTATCAAGAAAAAAAATCACAAACTTTTAAATGCAATATTTACAGGTCAATTAATTAAATTCTAAACCATATTTTATAAAAATTAGGAAACAATGTTTTTTTTCAAGTTTTTTACACTTTATGGAAACAGAACATTATGGAACAAATTGTACGCGTTTAACAAAATTAAATTCAGCTGATAAAAATACGTCAAAATATTTACAGTTGTCCTAAAATTACATAATCATTAATTAAACATACATTGAAATAAAGGGACATTTTTATAATTTTAGTCCTCCTTAAAATGATTTCAATATCTTTTAGGCTTCCATAATTCTTTACGATTTCGTAAATTTAACTAATATTTGGTGTCTAATCGATTCCAATGAAAATAATTAAATGAAAATGAAACTATTTATGACTATCGAAATGATTTGGAACTAAAATAATAATTGAGATCTATCAAGTAAGTTAATCTAAGATCTAATTTTATTTTCATCGTCAAATAAATGGAATAAATTAAACTAGATTTAAATGAATCTTAAATTGATAAACAAGAGATCAATTGGAAAATGTATCTAAATCAAAAACTTAACAACACTAAAATAATTTTAAAGTCGCAATCAATTACAATACCTATTTGTTATATTTGCAATTATTGTAATCACTGGTAAAATTATTTTGTAAAATGCAGCAGATATTATTGGCGAAAGCACTTACGAACATAGTTATAGAAAAATATTTCCGTACGATAATAAACAATTTATTAAATGCATGACATAAGAAAATACAATTACTACTTTTTTTAAATTCATGAGGCGTTTTGTCGAACTTCACTCAAATTTGAAAAAGCAAAATTCATTTTTAAAAAGCGGAATAAATGTTAGAATTGCAAAGTCGAATTAAATTGAGCTGCGGGGACCTCTCGATTTAATTCTGACGTAACCACCATTTACAATTTAAGTGCAGTTGGACACAACATCTCTTCCAGTACAAATAGGCACAAAATAAAATACGGAGGGACTTAAAAATACGTAACAACAGTCCAGACCTGCTTTGCAGTATCACTGTCAACAATACTTATCTAGTACAGTACAATCTTCATTTTATCTGATGGTATTGAAGAGAGACGACGCGAGGGAGACCTTTATGATGGCCACGACCATCACTAGGTTGACGATGTAGGTCGAATTGCATCTTAAGTGGTAAGGTGGTGTGTTATGCTCGCGAGGACACTCACCTCGCCTATTGTCCTGGACTTCTTGGCCAGGCTGTCGTGATACCAAGATGTGGCACAGAACTTCGTACAGCTCGGCTAGGAGCCGGTTCAGCCGCGAAAAGTTCTCCTCTGTTGCCTCTCTCTCACTCGGTAAGTTGAATGCTATAGCCATCTTTGTCTTTCGAAACGTCTTTTTCTACGGAAGAAGCGTGGACAGATAGATGTTTGTTTGTTATGCATAAATGCTGTGTGACTGTTTGTGTGAAGTTCCTTTCCGCTTTTGGATCCACTTCTCCGTTTTAGTAAAAATTTTGAAGCAATCAAAAATGTTACTCCAAACTTTCAAAACTGTCCTCCAAAAATTTTATAAGATCAAAAACTCCTTCTCAGGTAAGTTAGAAATTTTTTCAAGTGGTACAAAAGTTTTCTCGGGGAAAAAATTCTCGAAAGTCAATTTTGCGAAAATATCACTCAAAAAGTTCACTTTGACACACCAAATGGCACAGAGTCCAAAATAAAAATACACAGTTCAATTTGGCGATAATGAGATCACAGGTAAAGTTCCGACCTCAAAAGTTCACAAATTCACAAAAAGTTTTGGCCGCAAAAAACTCGCGCGGTACATTGTCCGTAAATCACTCGTAATTTTGGTGTAACCAGCGCACGGTCGATGACACAATTGCGCTAACTAACGCACTATGCATCGCTGTGGCTAACCGTCGTAAACAAACTGACTTCGCACGCCGCTCTACAAAAGAGGTCGACAGACGACTATTGCACGTGCGGCCGGCAAAGGAGCGAATCGTGTAATAGGGGATAATACTTCGTGCACATCATTGCCTCGCTCGACGCGTCCCCCTGTGTTGGTGCGCTGCATAACGTGTGCACACACGCACACTAACAAAACCCATTTGATTATAAATAGTGGAACGCACGGTAGCACGCTCCCTTCGCACTCCACTACTACAATCAACGTCCACACCGCTGTCCCCGTCCCTTTCTCTCTCTCTAATTCTACATGCATCTATCTCTTTTCAATCAGGTTACATCATGTTACAACAGCAATCGACAAAATGTGGCTCTCTCGTTTCGATGATACAAAACCTTCCTTTAGTGGAAGCGGAAGAGATGATAGTGTCGATTTTGGATTTTGGATATAGAAAGCGCGCCAAAGTGAACTGGCCAATCGGAGGCCTTGATTCGTATGGGGTGAGGTGACGTAAGAATGGAGGACTCGAGACAACGGGGTTGTTAAACGGAAAGCGTTCACTCGACCACTGGCTCTTGCCGCAAACCTACTATATTTTGTCTCGCGATATTTTAACAGCTCTTTGTTCAGGAGATAGACGTAAACTTGATTTCATTAGCCTCGGGGCCTCGATACTGTGACAGGAGTTAGCGCGTGTGTTTTATTATTAGTAAATCGGTAGTACGTTCGTAAAAGCGGTATAAAATGGTTTTAATGATCGTGGTTTTGCCATACGCGTTGGTTTGTGAAATCAAGAGGTGTTTTTTAGGTTTATTGGCATTTAGGGTCGAGTGAAAACCTTTGTTTAGATTGAATACCGGCAATAAAATTGATAACCGAAGTTAAACATAAAATGGTAAATAAAATAGCCATTTGCTTGATTTTGTAATTCTTTTGTGCTTGTATTTTTGTTTGTTTTGAAAGTGACTTTAGATTTTTGCTAAATTAGATTGATAACCATTTTCCTTCCAAATACTGTTTTGTGAAATAAAATACGTGAAACATTTTTTTTTAAATAATATAAATAATAAATTAATATAATGTATAATTAAAAAATTCAAAAAGTCGTAAAAAAAAACTAATCATAATTATAGTTTTTTTTTTATTTGGATGTTACAATAGCATAAATTGCGAGAAAAAAAATTGTTTGACAAAGATATAATTTAAAAATCAATTGCCGTGCATTAGTCTTGCAAAAACTCGAATATGGCTCGACAGATTTTAATTTAAAAAAAATTGTCTTGTTCGCCTCAATACAGGGTTAGGAAAAAAATATTTTTGGAAAAAGGAACAGCCGAAAAATCCTAATTGAAATTTTGACAGGACAACCGACGTCTGACGGGTCAACTGTAGTTAAAAATATATACAAAGTTTTGTTTCTAAATCTAAATAATATTGTCATCGTGAAAAATGTTAGGGAAAAATGTTTCAGTAGGTAGGTAGGTCGAGTTCTACATGTAGGTACTAGTACGTATAAAATTTAAATGAATGATTTTCAGGTTACAGCGATGCAGTGCAAAGGAAAAGTATATTTTCAAAGTAGAAAAAAATATCAACAAATAAAGGGTCCTTACATTTTGTTTCACATGCCTTTTCAACATTTTTTTTACATTTTATAGTTGAATTTATTTTATTCACTTACATTGTCATTCGCACCTACTACACTATCACACTACCAACCTAACACCACTGTCTACATCAAATATCAAATAAGAACTAAACCGAGAAATCAAAAAGATTTTGGCTCTGCCGTAATATTAGTCATAGCAAACAAAGTCAGAACAAGGACTGCCCGGATGATTCCTGACTCATTTTTGTTAAATTAACTAAATATCATGAACGGTACATCTTGGTAAATTACAAATTCAACCAGAGTTAACAAAGACTTTGAAGAGCACAGATAAGATTTTATAACATGATTTTGTATTTTATTCAATTGGCGGGGTAATTTTTAAGAATGAGGTATCAAAACCATAGATGAACTACATAAATTAGAAAATCGGTTTGCGGTCGTTGGCACCAAAGCAGGTAAAAGAGAAGCTGGTATGATGTCATTAAACCATTCATGAGAGGCCAGGGCCTGTTAAGACTATCGATAGAAAATTATGGAATACTGGGTAGGAGACCAACTATGCCCACTATTGGGAGAAATCTGGTTGCAAAAAAAAAATCTGGAAAATAATCATCATCATCTTCAGCCTATTAATGTTCCCACTGCTGGGACACAGGCCTCCTCTCTGTGAGAGGGAGTGGGCAGTAATCTACCACGCGGGCCCAGTGCGGGTTAGTAGATGTCACATGTCTTCGAATTTTTGGTTCTAAGACATGCCGGTTTCCTCACGATGTTTTCCTTCATCGTTTTGAGAGCAGTGGTGATGAAATTAGTTACACAAAGTAAAGCGCCTGCTTGGGTTCGAACTCACGACCTACAACTCGTAAGTCGGGGCCGTTACCACTGGGCCACCACTGCTCTGCTGCGCTGCTGCTGGGAAAATAATATAGAAAATAAATTCTTTGATTTAGTAAAGTTCTATCAATTGACATAGACTACAATGTCATATTAAAATATTATGATGATAGAAATCTAACAATTACATCCGCCAAAAAGAAATCATCTTGAATTCTCCAAAGCAATTCTTATCTTGCATTTGAAGATTCACAAATAAAACAGGTTATTTCTTTGAAAACATTACTCAGACTTTGTTCATCACCTACAAATTCAGAAGCTTGGTGAATTGTTACTTTGAAATTTTATTAGTAATTGAAAGTTCCACAAGATCTCTTACTATATCAACTAGATTATGAAGGAAATAAAATAATGACAACTTGAGACTTTCTGGTCCATTCGAAACAATTTAAATGACCTATTATGAATTACTATAAGCGATTGACATTTATTAGAATTTCACTCGGTGCAATGCAATCACTACCTCCTACTTCTTATGCAATGTTTATCCTTAACCAATTAACAGCTCTGAACAATCAGAATGTTAAATGATTATAGTCAAACCAGTTGCACGTACAACTATATAAATATTAAATTCAGATTAATTTGCTAAAAGATGAAATTTTACGTGATTGGGCATTATGAGTGTGCAAATAACGCCTGGCCTGACAACTTATTAGACTCAATAGTTCTGGGCAAAGATGTAAAAAAACATATTAGAATTGTTGAACAAGTAAAACATATTGATGGCTGTTCACAATTTCCAGGAACTGACCCAAGGTACACTGTTAAAAGATTTTTAGAACTATGTAGAATAATGTAGATGAAAGTGAAGTGGATATATTAGGTAAGTGATATTGTGGGCTGGTAAGGAGAAGAAACTTTTGCTTCTGCGTTTAGAAAACAAACCAAAGGCATAACGAATGTCATGAAGACGAGTTACAATTCAAATCATAAGGAAAAATGTTCCAGGTTGATATAAAAGTCATTTATTCGATTCCGTCCTCAATAATTAAAAGGACATAAAACTTTTTGCTTCTTTATCCGTTAACTGAACTGCAGCATTGTTGTATTTTGGCAGTTAGAGATAAGATAGCCAGTTCCTCTGTGGTTGAGAATTCCGGGTGAAGCTCGCTTCCACCTTCGGACTGATCATCACTTACCATCATGTGAGATGCAGGCCAAGAGCATACCCGTTGAGGCAAAAAAAAAATCCTTAATACTCCTAAACACCACGCCTGACCAAAAATTCAATAAGGAACAATAAGTATAAGATGGTAATAAATAACATAATATAGAGACTGATAATGAAATACAACCAGCCAAGCATAATCATCATAGACGCTTTCCTATCGACACAGCAAGTTCAAACGTGTTCAGTGAAGCGATCGAGTGACTTAACATATTGAAAGTAGGTCATACGAGAGATGACTAACAGAGTTGCTATGAGAGACTACGTGATACTCTTGTCTTGACACCAGCGTTTGAAGGGTAATTTGTTGAATCAATTAGCAATTATAAATGATTTATCACGAAATTGTTCTTTATTGTTTAAAAGGAGTTCTATTGTTCTGTTCTTGAAACAAGATGAGCACATGATTATTTAATTAAAAATGATTATACCATGAAGATAAATAATTTTCTTTGTAATTATTTTATATCATGTTCGCCAGTTTAGTTTAAAAATCTCTATAAGTATTGGAATTTACAATACTTGGAACAACTGCACATACAAATATGGAAAAATATAATTTGTGTACAAAACACAAATAATTAGAGACACTGCGTAACAATTTGGTAAACATTTCAAACTATCCAACAATTCCACTCAATAGATGGCGCTGCTAGTCTCTCACGCTAGAAGGGGAGCAAGTTTTCGCTTACTTTGGCGACAAAATTAATGCTATTTTGTAGTATGTTTGTTCATAGCTTATACGACCTTAACTATTATTAAGGAAATGTTCTTGGTTTATGGAATTTAGCCATTCAGTATCTAGTTATCAGAACAAACTAAAAAAATAGGTACTACTGTTACATTCTATACTATAAATGACTTATATTTGTAATCACGTTCTCCAAAAAGGCTGTAACGATTTCGATGAAAGTTGCAATATATGCTGAACTGTCACTAACAAGACACAATAGAATTTTTATTGTTATCGGTTTCTAAAGGCTCGATCGACAGTTCAGTGGATTTAGGGGTTTACAGGAGTGAAAAATCGATCTAGTTAGGTCTCATATTTGGGAAAATATATGTTTTCTCTATATTCACAGCCTCGGGATTGTAATACAAAGTTGGTATACGTGAATGATATGTTTATCTATTTTCGCCGGAGCAGAACTCGGTCGACCAGGTACTACAAACCTATACCATATAAACACTTCGACTCCGTATCAAAGTTGCGACAAACAAATGCGCGACAAATGCTGGGGCGACAGTACGATAGGTCGACCATCAGCGGTGCGACAGCACATCAGCTCGACGAACGTTAGTGCTACAGATTGTTTTCACGACAAACGATGGCACGACGAAACTTTTGATCGACGAACGTTAGTGCGACTTACTTGTTTCCAAGTTGCAACTGATTTTATATTCTGTTAAATGCGAATAACACAAACCAAATAAAAGCAGCCACAGATAAATTATTCAAAATATTAAATAATCAGACATAATGCACATTAAGTTTTACAACGGCGAGGTAGAGCTGGGCGTGATAAATATTAAAATTGATATGAATGCATAATGCGGTAATGGGAAAGAGGCATAAATTCGTGTTAATGCGATTGACAACCGCTACTGTAATGGTCACCAGACCAAATGCAACGTTATTTGAGATATGGCTCAATATACAGTAGTTAGCGGGGATAAAAGTCCCTTTTGTGAGGTGAAAGTTACAACATTGGTTAAAATGTCAGTCTGTTTCACCACCTACGATTAAGTTCCTATTAACGTAGCTATTAACTTACTTGGCAGATAATTTCATACAAAATCTGTTCCATTTTTGAATTTATTCAGTAAGTAGTGGCTATTCGGACATCGTGAAATAGGCCCTTAGCTTCAAGATTGTGGTTGTCACTGAGGAAGGTTGTTGTTGAGGCTTATTGGTGAGGCGAGTCGATTTCTGGAGTTGTTGATTCGCCTTCAAAAAAAAAAAAAAAATTAAAATTGTCAATTCACCCGTTTCGGCAGAGTAAATTCGTGCGAATCACCAATAAGCCGTCGTTGAATGTTAGTAGCAACTAATAATTTAATTTCAGTTGTTCCAACTTAACGTACGGTATCTATATTGCACTCTGATTTTGCTGCTGCTTTTGGTTTTAACGACGTTATCGTTATATATACCTTACAAGTTTTTCTACATAACAAGTCCTACATAATATTTTGACTGTTGGGCATTACACCCCAACAATGTTTTTTATACCTTCAGTGTTAGAATTTATTACAGTTTCTATCTATACTTACTGCAAGGTAAGTGAGAGTTTATAGAAAGTGTCCTTAGTGAAGCTCTCCAGTTTTTAAATGTTTATCCGTCAATAATCTTTATTCTCTATTGTCGCTGTATCTTCATTCTTAGACCACTCCAAAACCACGACAAAGAGCAATCAGAACGAGCCCAAAGCCGTGAAATCGGACAGTAGCTGCCACGGCGGATTACGATTTAAGTCCAAATCCGGACTCCTTGGTCAAAGTGTAAAAGTGAAGATAACACAATCAATCTTTTTTGTTGACCAAAAAAGTGTAGGTTTTTTTTTTTGTATTGTTGTTTGCTTGATGAACTGGGAATGAAAGAAGGTATACGAAGGTAGCTATAGATTTACGCTTTTTAAAATATGGGAATAAGTTTTAGTGATTCTAGCTTTAAGTGCAGGACCAGTGTTTTTATGTGCGACGTCTTTTATTGACGAGTATAAATAAAATAAAATAAAATAGTTAGGCGCAGTTTGAGAGGTCCAAAAAACTGGCATCGACAAATGGGCATAAAAAAAAAAAAAAATCTCAGAATTTGTTGCTTTTTTGTTGCTAATTAGTTGCTAAAAAAAAAAATTTGTTGCTCGAACCGATCTCGAGAAATAACAAACATGCCAGCTTAACGTTAAGGTAGCAGGAAAAACAGTAATATATGAGATAGCCGAAAAAACAATAGGGCAAAATTTGTTGCTAATTTGTTGCTGCAAGTAACCATATTTTTTTTTTTGATAATTGTTTTTTTTTAATTTTATTTTAGATATTATAATTTTTACTGGTCATGCTAGCTTAACTCTCGATTTTTCTGTTTTAAATGAACAAAATTATTTTGTTGCTCATGGTAGCAATGATTGTTGATGCCCAGAGAGTCAGCAACAAAATAAACAAGCAAGATCGAATGACTTTCTGACCGGTATCATCTGAAACCGGCCTTGCTAGCTTAACACTCGATTTTTCGGCAGTAAATGAAAAAAACTATTTTGTTGCTCATGATAGCAATGATTGTTGATGCCCAGATAGTCAGCAACAAAATAAACAAGCAAGATCGGATGACTTTCTGACCGGTGTCATATTAAACCGGCCTTGCTAGCTTAACTCTCGATTTTTTGGCAGTAAATGAACAAAACCATTTTGTTGCTCATGGTAGTAATGATTGTTGATGCCCAGATAGTCAGCAACAAAATAAACAAGTAAGATCGAATGACTTTCTCATCGGTATCATCCGAAACCGGCCTTGCTAGCTTAACTCTCGATTTTTCGGCAGTAAATGATAAAAACTATTTTGTTGCTCATGATAGCAATGATTGTTGATGCCCAGATAGTCAGCAACAAAATAAACAAGCAAGATCGAATGACTTTCTCATCGGTATCATCCGAAACCAGCCTTGCTAGCTTAACTCTCGATTTTTCGGCAGTAAATGATAAAAACTATTTTGTTGCTCATGATAGCAATGATTGTTGATGCCCAGATAGTCAGCAACAAAATAAACAAGTAAGATTGAATGATTTTCTCATCGGTATCATCTGAAATCGGCCGTGCTAGCTTAACTCTCGATTTTTCGGCAGTAAATGATAAAACCAATTTTCTTGCTCATGATAGCAATCATTGTTGATGCCCAGTTAGTCAGCAACAAAATAAACAAGTAAGATCGAATGACTTTCTCATCGGTATCATCTGAAACCGGCCTTGCTAGCTTAAACAATCCAGGAAGAGTTCGGTCGGAATTGGTCCAAATGGCGTCGGCTGATGAAACCTAGATCATTTAGTAGTTCACGAATGTAGGATATTTTTTCATTATGGGCACCATAAAATTGGCTTATGGAGAAAAAAGTTAAACAATCCAGAAAAATGTTAGGTTAGGTTAGGTTCGGTTCGGTTGGAATTGGTCCAAATGGCGTCGGCAGATGAAACCTAGTCCATTTAGTAGTTCATGAATATACGATATTTTTTTATTATTATTATTTTATTTTATTTCCTCCCGAGCCAAACCTAACATAACCTAACCTAACATTTTCTGGATTGCAAAACTTTTTCTCCGCGGGTCAATTACTGTTGCCAAGAGTAAAAAAAACATCCTACATTCATGAACTGGACAAGGTTTGATCAGCCAACGTCATTTGAACCATTTCCGTCCTAACCTAACCTAACCTAACATTTTTCTGGATTGTTTAACTTTTTTCTCTATAAGCCAATTTTATGGTGCCCATAGTGAAAAAATATCCTACATCCATGAACTACTGAATGGACTAGGTTTCATCAGCCGACGCCATTTGGACCAATTCCAACCGAACCTAACCTAACCTAACATTTTTCGGGATTGTTTAACTTTTTTCTCCATAGCCAATTTTATGGTGCCCATAGTGAAAAAATATCCTACATTCATGAACTACTAAATGGATTAGGTTTCATCAGCCGACGCCATTTGGACCAATTCCGACCGAACCTAACCTAACCTTACCTAACATTTTCCTGGATTGTTTAAGCGAGCAAGGCCGGTAACCTAGTCCATTAAGTAGTTCATGAATGTAGGATATTTTTTCACTATGGGCACCATAAAATTGGCTATGGAGAAAAAAGTTAAACAATCCCGAAAAATGTTAGGTTAGGTTAGGTTCGGTTGGAATTGGTCCAAATGGCGTCGGCTGATGAAACCTAGTCCATTTAGTAGTTCATGAATGTAGGATATTTTTTCACTATGGGCACCATAAAATTGGCTGGAGAAAAAAGTTAAACAATCCAGAAAAATGTTAGGTTAGGTTAGGTTAGGTCGGAAATGGTTCAAATGACGTTGGCTGATCAAGCCTTGTCCAGTTCATGAATGTAGGATGTTTTTTTACTCTTGGCAACAGTAATTGACCCGCAGAGAAAAAGTTTTACAATCCAGAAAAATGTTAGGTTAGGTTATGTTAGGTTTGGCTCGGGAGGAAATAAAATAAAATAATAATAATAAAAAAATATCGTATATTTATGAACTACTAAATGGACTAGGTTTCATCTGCCAACGCCATTTGGACCAATTCCAACCGAACCTAACCTAAGCTAACATTTTTCTGGATTGTTTAACTTTTTCTCAATAAGCCAATTTTATGGTGCCCATAATGAAAAAATATTCTACATTCATGAACTACTTAATGGATTAGGTTTCATCAGCCGACGCCATTTGGACCAATTCCGACCGAACCTAACCTAACCTAACATTTTCCTGGATTGTTTAAGCGAGCAAGGCCGGTAACCTAGTCCATTAAGTAGTTCATGAATGTAGGATATTTTTTCACTATGGGCACCATAAAATTGGCTATGGAGAAAAAAGTTAAACAATCCCGAAAAATGTTAGGTTAGGTTAGGTTCGGTTGGAATTGGTCCAAATGGCGTCGGCTGATGAAACCTAGTCCATTTAGTAGTTCATGAATGTAGGATATTTTTTCACTATGGGCACCATAAAATTGGCTGGAGAAAAAAGTTAAACAATCCAGAAAATGTTAGGTTAGGTTAAGTTCGGTTGGAATTGGTCCAAATGGCGTCGGCTGATGAAACCTAGTCCATTTAGTAGTTCATGAATGTAGGATATTTTTTCACTATGGGCACCATAAAATTGGCTATGGAGAAAAAAGTTAAACAATCCAGAAAAATGTTAGGTTAGGTTAGGTTCGGTCGGAATTGGTCCAAATGGAGTCGGCTGATGAAACCTAATCCATTTAGTAGTTCATGAATGTAGGATATTTTTTCATTATGGGCACCATAATTGAAAAAAAAAAAAAAATGAAAAAAAAAAAAAAATACAATGTCTTTGGCTGATGAAATCTAGTATTCATTTTCTCTGTCTTTTTTCATCTGTATTTTTTTTTTTTTTTCATTTTTTTTTTTTTTTCAATTATGGTGCCCATAATGAAAAAATATCCTACATTCATGAACTACTAAATGGATTAGGTTTCATCAGCCGACTCCATTTGGACCAATTCCGACCGAACCTAACCTAACCTAACATTTTTCTGGATTGTTTAACTTTTTTCTCCATAGCCAATTTTATGGTGCCCATAGTGAAAAAATATCCTACATTCATGAACTACTAAATGGACTAGGTTTCATCAGCCGACGCCATTTGGACCAATTCCAACCGAACTTAACCTAACCTAACATTTTCTGGATTGTTTAACTTTTTTCTCCATAAGCCAATTTTATGGTGCCCATAGTGAAAAAATATCCTACATTCGTGAACTACTAAATGAACTAGGTTTCATCAGCCGACGCCATTTGGACCAATTCCGACCGAACTCTTCCTGGATTGTTTAAGCTAGCAAGGCCGGTTTCAGATGATACCGATGAGAAAGTCATTCGATCTTACTTGTTTATTTTGTTGCTGACTATCTGGGCATCAACAATCATTGCTATCATGAGCAACAAAATAGTTTTTATCATTTACTGCCGAAAAATCGAGAGTTAAGCTAGCAAGGCCGGTTTCGGATGATACCGATGAGAAAGTCATTCGATCTTACTTGTTTATTTTGTTGCTGACTATCTGGGCATCAACAATCATTGCTATCATGAGCAACAAAATAGTTTTTTTCATTTACTGCCGAAAAATCGAGTGTTAAGCTAGCAAGGCCGGTTTCAGATGATACCGTTCAGAAAGTCATTCGGTCTTGCTTGTTTATTTTGTTGCTGACTCTCTGGGCATCAACAATCATTGCTACCATGAGCAACAAAATTATTTTGTTTATTTAAAACAGAAAAATCGAGAGTTAAGCTAGCATGACCAGTAAAAATTTTAATATCTAAAATAAAATTAAAAAAAAACAATTATCAAAAAAAAAATATGGTTACTTGCAGCAACAAATTAGCAACAAATTTTGCCCTATTGTTTTTTCGGCTATCTCATATATTAATGTTTTTCCTGCTACCTTAACGTTAAGCTGGCATGTTTGTTATTTCTCGAGATCGGTTCGAGCAACAAATTTTTTTTTTTAGCAACTAATTAGCAACAAAAAAGCAACAAATTCTGAGTTTTTTTTTTTTTTTATGCCCATTTGTCGATGCCAGTTTTTTGGACCTCAGTTAGAGCTGTAGTTTCGTGAAAAGGTATGGTGAAATAATTACTAATTTCTTTAACGATGTTATTTAATACATACACACATACATAAATTCACGCCTTCTTCCCATGGGGGTAGGCAGAAACTAATAAAAGGAGTATGTAAGGATCATAGCAAGTCGCGATCTCCACTGGCTATGATCCTTACATACTCCTTTTGCCTCGTTTACGTTCATACATCTGGGGGCTTACCATGCACTCTTATAGCAGGTCAATTTTCGACGGAAAGTGAACTGTCGGGCTATTTTGTACCATGAACACGTCAAATAACAGGCGAGCCAGCGATCACGTGACTAAAGCCGCTCAGTGGTCACGTGACAACATTTCACTGGTCTGACCTGCGATAGGCTCTACCATCAAGTCATTTTTGACATGTAAAACCTTGAAAACTGAGCTGCCCTGCTGTCATATTAATTAAGCAGGCGTGTAAAACTTACTTTTATTGAACTGTTTTCTTTAATTTAAAATAAAAAACGTAAGTATATGTTAATTTGTGAATAAAATACTATTGTGCAAAAAAAACACGTCTCTTTGTCGTCTACTTATGTTGTAGAAATCACAGATATAGATATATCTGTGGTAGAAATGGTATGAGTGAGTAGATGTGAAAGAAATAGAAATAAAGAACACAATACACATAAATAAAAACCAATTTAATGTTTAATAGATGTTTTGGGTAAAAACAATATTCGTTGTCTTAGTAAAAAAACAAACTACAGCTAGCCTCTTGAATCATCGATAGCACTGTAGCGGTTACACCGTTACATACGAACTACGCAGTAAGACATAACGTTACAAAAATCTTGCATTATAAATATATAAGATTATCCGAAAACAACTTTCGGGCAGTTGCCCGTCAGACATAACACCCGTCTGGTCGGAGGAGCCTCCCATTTCTCATGAGAAGAGTGAACTTTACACCCTGTTCCTCATGCCTCCACCAACAATAGAATTCACATCATGTTCCAATGTTCCGTCACTTCCGTCCACAATCTGCGGGACATTTCTCGAGTTTGAGCCCTTTTTATGTACACCATTGCAATCCTTGTGATAAAAAATCTAATATTTTTATATTTCCAATTTTTATATGTCATCAATAAATATTCTTGTCTTGTTGACAATTTATTTGACACGCTATAGTCGTTCGAAAATAGCAATAGCTTTGGTAAGTTTTCATTCAAGTAGGTTGGTGTTGTTGGTGGTACCTTTATTTTACATCTAAAAAGCCTCCACGTCATAATCGTGTTACATAAGATTTTTTGCTGCGAAACATAGTTTTATTTATATTTTAGTTTATATTTTATTTAATTTTTTTGATCATTTTATACTGTTATCAAATTAATTTTATATAACCGTAAAACCGGTAACATTCCGAAAAAGTATTTCCGAACGTTTGTTTATAATATGACGTACCGGTCAACGGTAGCGTAGCAGGTCTGAAGTTGATACATTGCAGGTCAGACTGAAATGTTCATGGTACAAATAGAAAACCTGTCAGGTTAAAATGCCAAGTTGACCTGTCCTGTACTTGGCAAGTATTTAAAATGTTCATGGTACGGCCCCTGGTCATACACGCTCGCCGGTTGCGAGTACTACGCACCGTCCTTTCTGAAGAACATCACCAATAACCCAATATACATCCCGGCGTTTCCAGTCACATCTGTCTCTGCGTTATTTAATATTTACAATGAATTCCAAAAATTAATGTTCACTGCATTTCTAATGATGCAAGATTTCATCGATTGTGATATTTTCGTTCTGAGCAGAATTACAGCCTATATGAGTCTGTATATGAAATTATTTTGCTATTTTCGACTTCATAATACCTATGCATTTTTACCCCTATTTTACATAATATTTATGTTATATCTCTTTAGATCTTGGTAGTCCTTTTTCAACTCTTGGGGACGATACCAAAATCACTGTTCTTGCTGAACACATTTTTGCGCTATACTAATTGAAATTTCGAAATATAGTGTAAAATAGAGGGTCGCGCGAATGCGCCTGCGCTCACGATCTATTCTTACGTCATGGCCAAATTATATCGTGCCTCACAATTTTTATAAATATGTCCTATCTTTTACGTGCTGAACCATTACTCCAGCATTAAAAGTCTTGTAGTTATTAGCGATAAAATCTTACATGTTTTCGACGGTCAGAAATATTGAACGTACTCCGAGCGAAAAGACGTTTTCACGTCAAAAGCTTTCCTTTGACAAGACAACAAAAAGAAATGCATCTGCGCAACCGCGGAAGTAATAATGACAAATCATGTTTTTAATTTTATCAATTTTAATACTCGTTTTATTCTTCACATTTTATGATGTGATACAATAAAACTCTATTGTTGTAGTGCCTCTAGTTGGTGGTCTTCATAAGTGGCAATTTGTAACATTAATTAATTAATTACTAGTAATTATTTCTTACAAAATACTTTTTAATTGTTGTGTTCCGTCAAATTAACTTCTAGATTGCTATTGCTTTTATTAATATCCCTGGGGGCTTGTGTCTAACTGGAGTATTTTATTATTATCTATAAACTTGTTTTAATTTGTTCAGTATTCAAATCACGCTTATTTTTTTATTAATGACTAGTCTGGAACTTCTTATCTTTATTCTGTCATTATTACAAATGATTTTTAATGTATCCTAGGTTCTCAATTCATCAGTGTTTCATCATAACGTTTAATTTTTTTTTATGTATCTCTTCGTCTACCTTTTTCGTTATTAACAAAGTCTCTTCTCTTCTCTTCCTAGCCTTTTTCCCAACAATCTTGGGGTCGGCTTCCAGTCTAACCGGATGCAGCTGAATACCAGTATTTTACATTGAGCGACTGCCCATCTGACCTCCACAACCCAGTAACTGGGTAATACGATACCCTTTGGTAAGAATGGTGGCAGACTTTCGGGCTTCTGACGACTCGTAACGACTGTTAAAGATCCACGAATGACAGCCGGGACCAACGGCTTAACGTGCTTTCCGAGGCACGGAGGAGTCTCGGTATGTAAAGATGGTCACCCATCCACTAACCAACCCCGGAAAGCGTAGCTTAACCTGATGGATCGACCCGTGCGGCTTGTTATTACTTAGCCACGAGCTCCTCCTCGTTATTAACAAAGTAAAAATGTTGTATTTATTTTTCTTGGTTTGTAATTCGCTTAACAGACATTTAGTCAACGCAAAGTATTTGTTACTAGATGTCTACAAATTTTACTACATAACACAGATTGTTTATTGAGGAGATCTTTAAAGAAATGCCACTGAGAACACTTTTCCTCCACTGGTGTAGAGGTGTTTGATAAAAATGTACATCTGGCACATTTTAGGCAGTCTGCCGGTGGAGGTAAGTACCAGCTTGATGACTAATTAATAATTTTTGACACGGTTTCAGCCAGCTATTCTAATAAAGATCGTATCGTTCACGGAACAGTTTATCTGTTTCGTGGTATTGATACGCGAGAAGAGCTATTCCTTCTTCATACAAATCTTAAAATATCGTTTCTGCAGAAAGCAGAAATTTCTTTTAAAATATTATACAGTATATTAAATAACGAAGGGCGAGTCCGATAACCCAGAATATTATGGATTTATAAATTATTATACCCGCAATATATAAATTGTACATATACGTAAGGCAAGGGTCATACACAAATGGCTATTGGTTTTATGATTCATACAAAATGTATAGGAACGACATGGCGCGTCACGGTATTTTCATCAGCGACATCTACTATAGTGTCCAGATATTATTTTGCCAATAATATCCTTTATGACACCATTAACAGTCAATGCAGGATCATCCATAAAAGCTCTTGTAATCATAAATTCCTTTGCATCAGCAATTTGGTCGGTTAATAGATTGAGTGCTAATTGATTGGTGTTGCGGCCGGCGGGGGCACATTGGCGTGTAATAGTTTCAATGCAAAGGAAGGGTTGTTTATGTGGTCAAGAGGTATTAAAATAGTTTGGAAATTCCAAAAGTGCACGCCTCATAACACACATTCATAAACGAAAAAGAAATTCAAAACATAGTTTCTAACAAAAATTAACAATTTATCACTTTTCATGAAGTATGTTTTGACTGCTGTTTTACCCATCAATATGGGTAAAATTTCTAACCTCACAATCCTTACGTAATGTCAAAGACTATTTATTTAGATATTTACTTTGTTTGGTTGCTAGGCAACGGGCCAAGTCAAGGTTGGAAATATTTAGTTATAGATATTATATTTTAGTTAGTATTTTATTAATTATAATAAAATTAAACTACTTTGAATAAAAGAGCCATTTTCAATATCCTTCTATGACTGAAACGAATGTATTAAAAAAAAATTGACTCAATTAATTAATTTTATCGCAAGCTACAATGTTTTCAGGTTTCATACATTGACGGACAGGAATTTTTTTACAACTATTTTGATGCACACTCTAATGCTTCGCATTCTGAGTCGTGCAATATCAACTTGAACTTTTGTGAGTGGCTTTTGAGGATGACTCACATAAGTGGTAATGTTGTTGTCAGAATATGTGGCAAAATGTTAAAAGATAGAACAGATAAAGATAGACTTATATACTATCTCACTTCGTAACTTTTCAATTCAGTTTTTTTTTTTATAGTAAAGAAATGCCGAATGATTACCGTGAGTTTTGAAGAGACTTGCGTTCTAGAATTCTTTGCCAATTCATATTTTCCAAAGTAAAGGAGTTGTAGTTTCTATGAAATGTCGCTCTTTGGTCTTTGTCCTTTCAATATTTGATATTGCAATTATAGCAAATTCATGATACCCTTTTACACGACACTTACAGCTACTAACTATCAAATAATTAACTATGCACGAACCGTGTACCCTACTCTGAACAATAGTATATAGCAGGCTGACAAGCTGACATCAGGTGTCCTTTTGAGTAAGTTACTGCCAAAATATATAGCCATTAAAATTAATTGTGTCCCAATGTTCGGTCAATTGCTTCGTCGCGGTATTGACTTATTGCCAATTAATTGGCTTCGCTATAGAGTTATTGCTAGATTTCGATTTTGGAAGTGCTGGTTTTTATTTAACATTTCCTCATGTGATAGATATGACACCGTAAGATTGCCAGAACCGTTAGTTTATAATCTATCGGTATTATTTCCATTACATTATAAACTGTCGAAAAATTGTGTACTGGCCCGAATTGGGTTATGTTAGAACTATGACCAAACGCGCGCAAGCCGAGCGAGCGAAGCGAACCGTGCTGCGACAACGGCCGGCGAGCACTATATCTAAGTTGCTCGCAACTAGGCAGACTATGTATTAGCGCTATTTTTAGGCTATTTATATTGTTTGAAATCCATAACACCTCCATTGATATTTGAACTTTTCAGATGCATCAGGTAATTAAAAAAAAAGACGTGTGGCACTCGGGGACTGCCCCGGCGAAGCTATTGCATAGCATTTTTTATCAACTTACGCAATTGTTAATTATTAACCCGAATACAAGAAATACATATACAATGATGACATTGACAGGAACTGTTATTCACATTTATAGTTTTTAAAACTTGACACAACGTAATGGCCGGGAACATCAAACTAATAAAAAGGTTTTAATTTAACTATTAATAGTCAAGGATCATTCGTCTAAGTAAATTTGAACTTTATTGTCAAACAGTTAAACATAATTTTCAATACAACACTCTCGTATCATTCGTCTAAGTAAATTTGAACTTTGTTGTCAAACAGTAAAACATAATTTTCAATACAACACTCTCGTTGATCATTCGTCTAAGTAAATTTGAACTTTGTTGTCAAACAGTAAAACATAATTTTCAATACAAAACACAAAGAGTGTTTTGTTTCTTATGTAGTATTTTCGATACGAAATTTCTGGATTAGGTCTCCACGCTCAAGGCCCGCGATAGAAGCTATGCAATAGCTTAAAAAATATTTCAGAACATCGAGTTTCCTTAAAAAATTAAGTCCTTTTTACTTGGAAATAGAAGCAAATCATTCTCATTAAGTATTTAATTTAAAATTATTTATGTTCACCTCTCCAACATCACCTAAAACAGAAGCTTCGATACGCAGTTACGAGTATTACCAACAACTTTACAACCACAATTTTGATGTGTATCAATAGGGGTGGCTGCAAAACTATTAAATATCGGCCCAGGATTAAACTATGAATGTTAAACTGAAACTACCCCTTTTTCAATCATGAGGGCTTACAGCTGACGGATATGAAATAGTTTTCAGCAGACATTGTGTAAACATGATGACTTTACATTACATATTGCTGTTTTAGGGGATAGATGGTGTAGGTAGTGTGGACGAAGAAATAAAATAATATACAGTGTGTGTCAAACAAAGTAGTGGTCCAAAGGCAAATGGGGTAAAGTGAAGGTGGCCACGTATCATTAAAAGTTGGGATATTCTCAACAGTTCAGAAAATTACGCTAAATTAATAATGTTCAAGAAATATTACACTTTTATTTGGATTTTTCAACCTTTTTATTTTGTTTTTGTTATTTTATTCACAGAGTCGAAAACTTTAAAAACTTTTGGTGGCCACTTCCACTTTATCCCATTTGCCTTTTGACCACTACATTTGAGATACCCTGTAGGTACTCACGTTTGCATTTGTTCATATATTCTGACGATCAATTTGTTTCCAAGATCACAGGGTTTGTCTTTCTGTACGGAGTACCTTAAGATCAACTATCCCGGTGTTATTTTTCAAGACAAAGTAATTTTTTATTTATTATTTACCTCAGAAATAAATATACTTTATCTTATACTTTTAACCACAACGGGCCTGCATCTCACCTGATGGTAAGTGATAATCAGGCCGAAGGTGGAAGCGAGCTTCACCCGGAATCCTCAACCACAGAGAAACTGGCTATCTTACCTCTAACTGCCTAAACACAACAAGGCTGTTAACATTGTTGTTAAGGCGACAGACTTAGATAAAATGGTGGTTGCCAGGTAGGCGGACTTAGAACAAGCCCTACCACCAACCAACCCGAGCAGAAAATTTTGCATCCACTGGGAATCGAGCCCGGAACCTCTGGGTTTTAGACAGGTAGTCTAACCATTAGACCACAGTGGCGATGGAACATAATATATATACATGACATAAGGCTCTAATACGCGTTCATGAACAGATGATGATTGCGAGGTAAGAAATTTTACCCATATTGATGGATAAAAAAAGCAGTCAAAACATACTTCATGAAAAGTGTTTAAATAAATTGTTTATTTTTGTCAGAAATTATTCCCTAACCTAACAACGTTAATGTTCAAGTTTTCACTTCTGCCGGCACTCTCGGAGTGCAACCCGTTGTCTTTTTTTAAGATTATCTACATCCTTATAAGGAACACAACACTGCGTGCCAAAACCAAGATCACGGACGTCACCCAGAAAGCCGCTAAACTTAAGTGGGACTGGGCCGGACATGTCTGCCGCATGTCAGATGACCAATGGGCTAAGAGAACCACCGATTGGGTCCCACTAAACGCACGACGACATCGCGGCAGGCCGAGACGAAAATGGCGGAACAAGCTTGACTCCTACTGACAGGACTGACCGACGACACCTGCAATAGACAGAATTGTGTGGAAAAGAGAGTGCAGTGAAACAATATATGGTAATTGGACATTAGCACACCTTCCACGTTTAAATACAATCAATGCTCTCTCCCTTCATTATCCAATAAACCATCTTCCACAAACAAATCCCTCCGACATTAAAATTGAATTCGCAAAAAGTGTTGCGCAGCGGTCAACCTGACCGGCTGGACACATGTCTACTGTGCAGTTAATAAATAGCAATCCGTGTGATGCGCGCAGATTAGCGAGCACCGCGGAAAGGTCAATGCACTGAGTTTGTATAGAGCTGTTTGTACGATGTAAGGTGGTTAAGTCAAAGCGTTGATAACTTGATATCGGTTGTCATCGTCGTCGTTTATTTCGATTCCTATTACAATACCTACTTAATACCGCTAATTTGACTGGATACGGTGAAAAAAATGTGATTTTATTGAACATAATTTTGATAGTTATAAGGGATAAAGAGACTCACGGCTCTTGGATCTCTTTTCAATCTTTCCTTTTTTTATCCGATTTGTTCATTTAAATCTAAATTAAAGTTGGGTTACTAGCCTTTTATTTGCCTAATCCATTGTTTGATGCTCATGCATTGATTGACCTCTTTCAGGGGGATGAGCTAAGGTAGCCAAGTTTTTTGCAATTTTCTGATCAGTGTGAGAGTTGTATTTATGATTAAAATTCTATAAATATATAATTATTGATACTGTCGCGAATCATATTTAAATCAATAAACAGCCTGATACTAATCTGCAAATTGCAAAAAACGAAAAAAAAAATGAATTTCGGGGGCTACCCTGACGCTTTCCCCTTAAGTTATTTCTGTCTGTGTCAAGTTTTGTGACTTCATGTCAATGTATCATAAAATTTCCCACTAAAACTATAACAATCGCAATATTAACAACTCTATATCCTCCACTTAATCTGCCACATTTAGTTCGAAGGCATATTGCGCCATCGCACCTGTTATTTGAAATACATATTATTTACTATGGTAAACCCATGGGTTATCCGCCATAGCGTTTCATTAACAACTTTTGCTCAGCTTTTTGTTATGGCAGACTGAGTTTGAGCGAGAAAGCCGTGGGAAGTTGAAAATGAAAGTTTTTGGGGCGTAGTTGTAGATTAAGGAGGAGTTGAGGAAATGAAGATTGTAGGAAAGACTCAGGGTGTCCAGTAAACATACTAAAGTGACTTCTATCTCATGCATGACGCCTAATAGGAATGTTAACTGGGAAAAAAAAAACTATTTAGTCCGTCAGTCAGATAATAAAAAAATATTAGACACGTATGTTTTGGTATATCTTATTAAATTATTAATAAAAAATGGTTTAGATAAAACGCATTAAAGTTGGGGAGTGGGGGTCGCTACGTCACAAGTCAGTATAGAATCTACCGGGGAGAAAAGTCATGCCACATTTGAACTCAATGTATTGCCGTATATCTTTTGATTTGGTAAAAAAAGAAAATATACGTTCCTAATAATTTTTAACCGACTTCAAAAAAAGGAGGAGGTTCTCAATTCGTCGGAATGTTTATTTTTTTTCGCAAGTTCGCAACCCGTGAAATACGTATTATTGTGTTGTTCCGGTGGCC
Organism: Conistra vaccinii; assembly: GCA_948150665.1. NCBI lineage: Eukaryota > Metazoa > Arthropoda > Insecta > Lepidoptera > Noctuidae > Conistra > Conistra vaccinii. The sequence goes on along the minus strand of OX411338.1, from coordinate 16,326,318 downwards.
ATCTGTGGTCTTCATCATCAGTTCCACTTCACTAAATGGTACTTTTCGAGAGAAAATTCAAGAGTTACTATAAAAAATACCTAAATCGCTATAGGTGTGCCTATAATATTTCAAGAGTTCCCTCGACTTCTCCAGGATTCCATCATCCAATCCTGACTTGATGACAATGGGACCAACTAGAAAGTATATCCTTTCAAATAAAAAAAGAATTTTCGAAATCGGTTAGCCGTCTCCGAGTAATCGGGAAACATACATAAAAAAAAAAAAAAAAATATACGTTCCTAATCATTTTTAATATTCTATCTGATAAACAAAAAAAAATATATTTATAATCCCTATTATACTATGCCTTATTTTCTTATTATACCATAACACTACGCCTTGTTTCCCCGAAGGGTTGGGCAGAGGTGTAGCTACAGTCCACCCAAATTACGTCAGTTATGTTTAATTCTCATGTAAATAAGCGAGCCTATTGCCATCAACCGAGCACAAATCCAAACTCCGGGCTGCTACTAAGAAATTCCAGATAGGAAAATCCAATACCACTTTGCCCGGCCTGGGAATAGAACCCAAGACCTCATGCGCTTGCGACCACAAGACCAACGACGCATTACAGGCCTTGATTTCTTCTTGTGCAGTTTTGGCATAAATGAATTTTCGACAATACTATATAAAAACCAGACAAGACATGACGCGCAAATAAATTGGTACCTATAGAATAGAGAATACTGACAATAGCCAGAATTATTAGCTGTTGCCAGGTGCACTATGAGGTAAAGTTGCACTTGCTGCGAACATTACAAGTCTTCTTCTCTTAGTGTCGTTAGTGACAAACCTGTACCTTAATTACGTAACGCACGATCAATAAGAAATTGAAATGAATTGAAACAGATTGCTGGTCCATTGCTTCATAAGTTCCAAAAAATAAATTGAGCTGATTTTTTTTTCGAACTTATGGAGCAATGGACTAGCAATTTGTTTCAATTCATTTCAATTTTTTATTGATCGTGCATTACGTAATTAGGGTACTGGTGTCAGTGTCGCCCATGGGCCTCTGAGTTAGCTTCACATGCTGTCGAGATATATCTCTCAGGCATGCCGGTTTCCTCACGATGTTTTCCTGCACCGTTTTCGAAGCAAGTAGATATTACATAATACCAGATAGTGGAACACTGATAATTAACGCATCGCAACTTCTTCGTGCCGATATTTTTAGGATAGGTACCTAATGAACCGTAAGGTATCCGCTGGATGCAGGAAGAACTGAACCGGTCGAAGTGGCGGTGCTTGGGGGAGGCCTAATATCCAGCGGGATGACTATTGACATCCTTCTGGTTAAACTAGAAGCTAATAGTATTTTGATTGAGAAAGGCTGAATTGGGATGAGTAATATTCATCTTTCTTTGTCCGATGAGAACCCCATGATTTGAAACCAATTACCTTTTCCAACAAAAAAATTGTACGATTCTCTTCCCTTAAAAAGTGGACCTTGTCCGAAAAAGGTCGAAAGATGGACCGGTAGTAACCTGTTGATACAGGTCGTAACAGGTTAGCAGCCTTATTATCTATGTGCATCGTAAAACTACCATTTTTTTTCCTTCATTTTGTTGTATTTTTTCTTCAAATTGGTGGTGGATGTGGTGTGACGATCTTATCATGTTTGCGGGGCCAACATGGCCTGAAATCGCACAAAACAGAGAGATTTGGAAGGAGAAAGGGGAGGCCTTTGCCCAGCAATGGGACCCAATATAGGCTAACAAAAAAAAAAAAACTGACCCAGACTCCCGGAGTGCATTAAGAAAATAAAATAATTTATTTTCTAATACATGGACATAATTTCTAAATCAGTTTAGGAAGGTTCAAATTCAAACCCTTACGCAGGCTACATAGTGCTTATGATAAATCCAAAATATTGACAAGATTTTTTCCGTTTGTTGTCTGATAAGGTGTTAGGTATCTCATCATAACTAAATCGGTTAAATAGGTACTTACTCAGATTGTGGTGTCAATAAACTAAAACGTACCTACATAAGATAAATAATATAATTACGATAATTTAAACATGTAGTAACTTGTCGAAAGATAAATACAAACTCAGTTACAACTTAAAACGTTTAAATGCTTAACTTTTGACTTACTCCTGTTTGAAAAAATTTTAAAAGGGCTTGTAACTACTTGACTCTCTTGAAGTTTTCGAGTAGATGTTTTGTAGAATGATTTATAAATGTATATTCAAACGCTATTATACGCCTCTTAACTCCCGAATGGTAACGAATGTTGACTTCATAATTTGTTGACGACCTACTCAAAAACATCCTTAAATACCAAAAACTCTATCAACAACCCTGTTACATACTATACTTGGTTAGCTAAACAACCAAGAGATAACTCATTTTCAAATACGAAAAAAGTCACTACGACTAGCCCTACGAGCTTCGGTTTCTGCCTACCTACTATTGAGCAAAAAAAAACATCCACAGCTGAGGGTGACAAAAAATGTAAACAAATCTTTTTTTTTGACTCATCTTCGGACATGTTGTGGACGAGCTGATAACCTTTTTGGGGTAGAAGGAACAATTTTTGTACATGGCTGATTCATTTTAAAATAAAGTGCATAATTATGGTGGTAGACAATCACATTACTTTCAGCACAAATGTAATGCTCATAAGATCACGAAAAGTTGTATAAATTACGAACCTACCACTTCGTTCGCAGTTCTTTGGTAATCAAAATAGTAGCAAAGTTTGTAAAGATTTGTAATCCATAGCTAGATCTGCTCAACATATTTGTACGCCTCCTGGCATAATATAGCGCTCTGTTCGACCAAACATACGATCTGTAATGCATTACCTATGTTAACAAATAAATAAATAAACTAAACTAAACTAAATCAAAATATATGAGCTGAGCACCTCTCGCAGAAAATCCTTGCAAACAGAAATAATGATTTTACCCAAAGGACACTTATATCAAAGTCTATCAGAACACAACCTTCCATTCCAGAAAATATAGAAACTTAAGGGTAACAACAGCCCTCTTCACCCTACACTCACAAAACTACAACGCAAAAGAATACTCGTAAAATCGACCTCGCGGTTAGAGCAAAAAATGGTTTAAAAAAACTATAAGTTTGTAAAAGTTAAAGCCATTAACTGATAACACAACCATTAGCTAAAGGGAGATAAACTGAGTTATTGTTATTGAAATAAACAATTACGTGAGGGATAATGAAACGATTTCACTTGCTTGTGATTGTGTCATTATACGGGATTTACTTTGTGAGTAAAATGTAGTTTATTGTACATTATCTCATCATTCTCCTGCCCATATCCCAATTTATTTGATGTCGGTGCAACAAAACATTATATTATTTTTCTTCCATACTTCTCTATTAGTCGTCATCTCGGTAGTCAGGGGCTTTTCTAGCCATATCATCTTTCAGACAGTCCATCCATCGTTTATGGGGTTCCGTACCTCAAAAGGAAAAACAGACCCCTTATAGGATCACTTCGTTGTCCGTCTGTCCGTCGGTCTGTCTGTCTGTCAGTCTGTCAAGACCCTTTTTTTCAGGAACGCGTGGAGGTATCAAGTTGAAATTAATATTAAATACGTAGGTCTACGGTCCCTTGGAGGACTAAGAAATCAAGCTTCTAAGTCAACGCAATAAAAAAAACAGCCATTTATGCGACATATTTTGTTATCCGCAAATAAACAAAATACTAAAATCCCGTTGACCTGGAATCATGAAATTTGGCAAGAAGCAAGGTCTCACAGCCAAAGTAAAGTAAAACTCTGAAAATCGATAATTTGTAGTTTTATCACATATTTTTTATTTTTTGCGACAAAATTGTATATTATTATATTAAGTTGGAGCATTGACCGCGACGTAAATCGATTGTATTTTGTATGATTGATTTATGGGAGAACATGTTTTTCAACAACAAAGTTGAGTTTGTTTTTGGGATAAGTTAAACCCAACTACGGAACCCTTCTTTGTGCGTGGTCGGACACGCACTTGGCCGGTTTTCTTTTTGGTTATCCTCTTTTCTACCATCCACGATGAGCTGCGATAATTCGTACTCTACCCTCTCTCTTCACAAGTAGTCCAAAAAGTCACATTAACACTGACACTACTAAACAGCCAAGTTTTGATTCGGTCTAAGTAGGCAAATCTCTTGGATTGGAGCAGACTTAACGACCAAGACTTAGTAAACATGAATATGGAGCAAATGGTGTGGAAGCACCTCCGAATAAATAAAATCTTTACTGAACAGCCTCAAATCTTGCGTCCGCAAAACATTATTTTTTCTGCTTAAAATCTACCTAAAGCAGATCCATAAGAAGTCTCCGATATTGATTTTGATGCAAATATTCCATTTAGGGGACCTTTTTAGCAAATCCAGTCTGCTAAACAATATCTATAACGATAAAACCTCTCAACAAACTTAAAAGCGTACTAAAAGTCCACAATTTTGCATAAGTCGTGACAGGTACACGATTCTGCGTAACAAAGACATCAAAAATTTGAATGACAATACAGACTTGCTGAAGTAAAATAAATAAAAAGGTCTACTAAAAGAAATGATCCTAAACCCTTCGGTTGGCACCAAACCCACTCCCACGCTGATCGTTCCTTGCTACTAATCCGACGAACAATAAGACACAGCTGTGTAAATATAGAGGTCAGACTAACACGGAGATGTGCGAGAAGTTTTAGAGAACTGGTTGTCAGGTTTTTGTTTTTAGAAGTATATAGCTATACTCCTACCGTCGGTGGTTGAAAGAGGCAGGAAAGATGGGTCAGTGACTGCTTGGTCCGAGTCAACTCAACCCGAATAATACAAGATATTTCACTCCCGATTACGGTGATTGGTATGATCAGGCAGAAAATCGATATTTTAAAATAAATCATTACCAATTTAATTTTGTTTTCCGAAGATTTAGGTTTTTATTTACTCGGAAAGAAGACACAGAGTTGATAGTTGTCAACAACAAATAAACAAAGATTACAACTCTATTACATTACAACGTTGGCAATCAGCAAAGAACCTTCTCACACCAGCATATTTGCTACTATCCATCCAAATCAGAGATAACAGAGCCAACATTCAAAAGATAGTTTAAAAGCAATTATAGATATATCGCCATCGTGCTGGGAAAGATAATGTGGGCTGTAACTAGGATAGTCCAAAATTTAAATCAAAAATGCTGTATCTAACCCTACATAGAAGCAGGAACTTCTCAAATCACTGGAAATAGCAACTCGAATATTAATTGTTCCATAAGAAAATGTATTGATTGATGATTCTAATGATTATAATTCTGTAAATACATATTAACTAGCTGCCCGTCCCAGCTTCGCATGGGTAGCCCTAATTAGCAATAAATTAAAATTGCGGCTATAAATTGAGATTTAAACTATCCTATCTCTCAAGTTGGATCGAACTGCACATGGTGTGCGAATTTTATTATAATCGGTTAAGTGGTTTAGGAGTCCATTGAGGACAAACATTGTGACACGAGATTTATATATATTAACCGGTTAAGCCGCGCGACGCGATTTTGCGACACCCGTCAAGCCGCGCGACACGATCGCGGCGCGTCAGAGATAAGAGCTCGCTAATATAAACAAAAACTGAGAGCTTTTTGTTAAGTAAATAGTCTTATCGTTAATGGTTTTGGGTTCCTGATTAGACAAAGGATTTTTTATAATACTTAGAATCTTTGTAAGCGAACGCTAGTATTGATAAATAAACATTCTTATAAGATTCTTATAAGAAATTCCTTTGTTCATTGTTTTGATTATTTATAATAAAACTACTGGTTCGATTCACATGAAACTTCGCAGGATACATTATGAATACATATACTATCGGTCAAAACCATTATTTACGGACAATAATAATAAATAAAAACACATATAAATAAAAAAGTTCAATAAATCGTTAACCGTATCATTACGTAACATTATTTAGTTGACAAAAAAATATTGAACTCTTTTTCTTTCTGTATTATGCATTTTTATTATTTATTAGTTATTCAAGAATATAAAATAAATGACTTACCAGCGATTACATACACAAAACACACACAAAACTCAAAATTCCACATCAACACGTTTTTTCACTACCGAGTTTGTTTACATTTTTTGATGGGTCCGTAATAGGTAATTACGATGTTATTTTGTGCAAATTTTATCTAAATACGATGACGACACTACTTAATTATTGAAATAACACCATTTCCCGTCGATTTACACTTAAAAAACAATAGAAAACAAATAAATAGAACGCGGAGTGCAGTGCACGGCACGCATGCGCGGACGCCATTTTGCCGTACCAAAAATGTTCAATTTTTACTTTTTTTTAGAGTTGTTTCTGCATATTTTGACGTTATGGTCGATTTATTCGACAGGTATATTATCCTACCATAAATCAAAACCAACCACAGACCATATCAGCCCGTATATTACATATAAATAGAGCTGCAATCTGCATGAACGTACCGTGTTCCCGGGGACACAACGAGGCTTGACGGTATTGGGAGTTTTCGTGCGCCTGGGGCTTCGGTCCGGCTTGACCGGTTAAGATTAAGATATGGTTGCGAATCATATTTTGATAAAGATACACCCTGATACTGACCTGCAAATTGCAAAAAAACGTTAGATAATATGAATTTCGCGGGCTATCACTGCTGATCCACCTTGACGTAGGTCGTAGACCATCGGAGCTGTCATCACTACAAGTCCTAAAAACACCCCTAAACCTAATTCACAACCATAAAAGCTTTACTATAAAGCACAGCTGTTCAACGTAAACAATTCTAAGACCTAGATCGTAGGATAAGGCCTAAATTGTCGTTCAATCAACCTAGTTACGAACAAACAGATTCCTTTGTTCTAAAACCGGTTATAACCGGTATTTTAACTTTTAACGCGAAGTTTGATGTTAAGGTTGCTAAGTTTGGTTTACTTTATCTGTTGGTACTTAATCGTGGAGCTAATGCATTTGAGGTAGATTGGGTTAAAGTAACGTACACTGAAGATATTGTTGGTGATGTAATGTAACTTTATTTTGTAGGAAGATAGGGTCAAATCAAAGACGAAATCAAAAGTTATTTATTCAAACTTGAATGAGATCAGTGCTTTTTGAACATCAAAATTGCACAATACAGTCCCCCAAAAAGCCCGCTTCACTTAGTGATTTAGCTGGGAAAAAGAAGTGGCACCACAAACTCCCCAGCAAGACTCCCCAGAAAGTCTCTTATACCTACTCAACTTTGGTACCTATATCTAAAAACGGAGGTAGAAATTTCCTCATAAAAAGGCCGTTACTTCTGTGTACTTCTCTTGTACTCAAGGCCCAACAGTTTGTAAAGAAATTTCTCACCAAAAACCAAAAGGCATTTCTTAATTTCTATTTCCTTTAATACCTGAAGGAGTTGTTATTACTTTTGTCCCAAACTTACCAAAAGTTTAGCAGGGCTACTCATCGGCATAGGTTTGAAAACAGTCTCACTTGACAAAGTCAAAACAAAAGGACCAATAGAAACCCATTAAGGGTGATGCGCCAGGTAGCCCGCGAAATTCAAATTTTCTTAGGTTTTTTGCAATTTGCAGGTCAGTGTCAGGTTGTATCTTGATTGATATATGATTTGCGAGCGTAGCCAATATGGTTTTACAGAATTATAATTATTAGAATCAGCAATACAATTCCTTGTTAGTATAATCCCCAAATGTCATGATTTCATGAAATAGTCATTCAACGGGATTACATGAACTTATAGAGTTGTATTGATGATTTCTATGATTATAATTTTATAAATAAACCTTTGATACGGTTGCAAATCATATTTAGATCAACATACAACCTGATACTGACCTGAGGGCCTAGTGTGAGTTTCATTTTACCATCTCGATCAAACGCATCGAGCGCGTTCGCCGTTCCGATTGGCCCTTCACCGGTGAAGGCTGGCCGGCTGCCAATCGGAACGCCAAACGCGCTCGATGCGTTTGATCGAGATGGTAAAATGAAACTCGCACTAAGCCCTCTGTAAATTGCAAAAAACGTAAGAAAATTTGAATTTCGCGGGCTACCCTGACGCTGTCACCTTAAGCACTTGCAACAGTTTGCAACCCTACCCTACCCTTGACCAGACCATCAGGTGGATCACTTTAGCAAAAAAAGCAACAAAATATCAACAATAGCACTCTCGAACAATAACTTTCAATCCTAAACACGTGCAAGTAACACAAAAAGCTTTTTTTTTGCAAAACTTGCTAGTAGGTCAGAATTGGACAAAAAAAATTGGAACTAACTTCACTTTTGCGTATGTTGTGGACTTTATTATAAGCCAGCAAAGATCAATTTTGTTTACACAAACTGATGCTTTAAGATTGCTGAAGTAGAGAAAGAGTGATAGTTACAAAGTTTTCAGTGCTGTTATTGGAAACCTAAATTGCTTAAAAATAAGGGTGAATTTTATTTGTGTTTTGTTTTGGTAAGTTTGTTGGATAATACTACCTGTTACGCAAAACAGGGGTGGTTTAGAAATTAGTTATGGTACCAAATACGATGTTTTGTTAAGCAAAATTGGCTTTGTAGTTTTGGCCCAAGTTCGTACGTGTCTACCAATTGATTAGTCAGTGAACGAGTGTATTCCTGAATAAAGGTTTTTTTTTGTAAGAGAGACCCTTGTAAATATACACAGTCTCTCATGATGAGATGGATAGACTCATTGGTACTTTCTTTTGATGATCTTGTCTATTAGATTTCTGGTAATTTTCTTCACTAATCGTTAGCTTCTCTTAGTTTTAATTTTGTGTATGTTTCAATTGCAAATAAAATTATTACATTTACTTCTGAAACATGAATATTTAAGATCAATCAGTTTTACTTTATACGGCAGTAGATTATCGTGCAGACATTTTGTTGTGCCAGTATTCAATAAAGTTTCTTGTCACACGTGATAATCACGAAGCCAACATTTTTAAATATACTTTTTGGAAAGGAAGGAAGCCTAAATTATTTTCAAACATTGAATCACCACCGATATACATCGTTTCAATTTGCAGTGATTGCAATCATCCCAAATCACCCAAAAATAAACAGAGACACATCAATTTTTGTCGAAAAAAGAATCACTTTGGCCATCCAAATTTTTATTTTGTCATTACTCCGGTATGTACAGACTACGCTTCTCAGGCTTACCTATTTAGTTTTAAAGTTATGAAAGCAAAACTTTAAGGAATAATACTTTATTGCCTTTATTTTAGGCAAATATGACGATGGCAACATGACGCAAATAAACGTATTTTCTTTCTCTGTGTTCTTCTTCTCTTTATGTGTCAAAAAACTAACAAAAAACTTCTTTCTGTAACCAACTCCTACAAAAACCCAACGTGTTTTTTTGATCATGCCTAGATCTAGACCTATTAATATCATTTTCGGCTGTGCGTTCATCAGCCTCCTTCGTACCATCATCTGAGTTGTAGGACTAGGCAGCCTCTGCAAGAATTTCTTCTTCCGTTCTTAAATCAACTTTTCCTGTCTTTTCCTATACCTTTTTCTGGTAACTCATGACCATAATGTTTCTCGTCGCCATCTCAGTCAGTCGGAACTTCATAATGTACATACACTAATGCCCAAATTGCGTGTTGCCTCGAAACCGAACAGATAGCGCGGTGCTAAAATAACTGATTGTTGTTTAACCTAATTTATCGATTCGCCTGCAACCAACTTTTTAGTTACGCCTTCGTGGTGGAATCAATCTTCATATTTCATTAGATACGTGTCCGTGCGGATTGAGGAGCCAGACTCATAATTAAACGCGGGTACTACCAATATTTAGTAGTAAATTAGCCGATTTTGTAGGCCCGATCCTGGAATTTGTAGTAAAATCCTTTAGAAGTTACATGACTTTAAAGGTGGCTCCTCAATTCGCACATGCGGATTGAGGAGCCACCTCAGAACTCGAAAACTAGACGACGGATGAAAATGAAAATTTGGTAGGATTTAGTAGTACTTATGCGTAATCTCTACAAAAAAAATGGGGTTTGTACGACTGGATTTGAGAGAGCTACAATGCTTTGATTTTTCATAAAAAAACGTAAATTTCACCGCGCTGTTTCTCGGAAAGTTATTAATCAATTACAACATATTTTCAGTATGATTTAGTAGTAAATTAGTTTTAATTTGTAGTATAAAAATAAAAAGGAAAAGCTATATAGTTTCGGTAATACAACACATTTTATGTGGCTCCTCACACCGCACGGTCTAGAGAAAATATATGTACGTAGCTACTAAAGTAGCTGATCAAATCGGATAAAAATAGCATCAATATTTAGTAGAAATTTCTACTAAATATTGGCGTACTCCAACATCCTGCGCATTCAGTATTTCAAAAGATATTAATAAAATAAACATTCCTTAACAAATTAGTGAATAGGGTGACCATAAATAATTCAAACAAGACCATTGTTTGAAATAAATAGTTTTATTTGCTTAAAAATCATCCTACGAGTACGATTACCTACGTGTTACTTATGTAATTGCAGTTTAAAATTTTATGAGATACTAGCTGCGCTCCGCGGTTTCACCCTCATAAGTCTGGATCCCGTGGGAATATCGGGATAAAAAGTATTCTATGTCCTTACCCAGGTTTAGGGTTAAAGGTTTTATTTTATACGATATTAAAATATAAAGTTAGTGTTACAGGATTGTACATTTTATAAAGATCAAAAGAAAAGTCCGCGATAGCATAATATGTCTACCTCTACGGAGGATGACAGATGTGATACAGAATGCCCAGTAAACATGACGCAATGACAGAACATACAACGCAAACCGAGCGCAGCGTATAATGAGATACAAAAACCGGCCAAGTGCCCAAGAACAAACATAACATTGTAAGTATGTAGTTGAAAAACACTTTCTCCCTTATAACGTTGAACTTCAAAGGATGATGCTTATTTTGGTACCCACCTCCAATAACCATGTGTCATACATCGTTGGATAGCTCTTTTTAAACTGAATCGAAGTTACTATGGCGCCTAATTCCAAATCCTTGTCCGTTCGGAGTTATACTGTACCAAACATGTCTGTTTTAGCAATACCTAATTAAGGTTTTTTTTTTTAGATACTTCATAATTCACTGCCACTTTGAGCATCATTAGGGAAACGACGTCATCACAAGCTACACAGTAACCGATCATGAGTTCACTACTTCTCTCCCCCCTCCTTCTAACAGTTAATCTAGGGATTCTATCGGTATGCGGTGTCGTCAAATAAATCTTGCAGCATTTCAGCTTGGAACCGAATCAGCATCACCCAGAAACTTCATTCATAAAAGTATAAGTAGATTATGTACTACCTGGATGGCAGCGTGTCGATGAGGTTAGGTGGTGCTAATCTGATGCTGGGCTTAAAAATGTATTATACTGACCTTAACGGCCCCAAAATAACGGTTGTCCTGTAAAACCATCATTTACACTAATGTTTATTACGGTTTCAAATAAATATTAAATGACGGGGAAAAATGTCTGTCGATCGTTCGTATCATGTGTGACTGCGCTTCGTTTCTTACTAATCTGCGACTGTTTAGGTATTAGCACTCTGGACTCCGGTTATAGTTTTTCTTGTTGGCTCCGGCTATCTCGTGGATTTTATTACCTTTCGTTTGAATAGTAGCCTTCAGGTTTCAGGCGATTTTAATTTCCGAGCTGTCACATTAAAAAACAATATATTTGGGAAATACTAAATGAAGCTGGAAAGGTCTTCCTGTAGCGAGCATTAACACAACGGTATAATTATCCAATACTTTAAAGGCAAAATGTGGAGATGTACCTGATTACGGGATTAGTGAAGATGCTTGGCTCTTACGTGGTCGCATCCAGTCTAGTCATGTAATAGCTAGAAAGTACCCTACCATTTTGCTACTTATTAATTAATAATTCTAACAATATTACATACTTATACACTTAATTGAAAGACGTGCTGTGTACACAGGTACCTGTACTCTTATAATATCAATTATTGTTTGGTACTTTTGCTAGCCAGCCCCTGCCTTATTTAATTAAAGATGCCCTATAGTAGACCATGAATGATTTTATTTTAATTATAATGGATGAATGCATTTCATCATTCATGTATGGTATGGTTCGTGGCTAATTAATAACAGCCGCACGGGGCGACCGAAGGTTATGTTACGCTTTCTGAGGTTGGCCCGTGGATGAATGACCATTCATTACTTACGAATAGTCGAATACCCCTCCCTGCTTCGAAAAGCACTTGAATAGGGATGATGACAAAAAATGTTTTTTGTCCGGAATGTAGATTATGCAAAAATAACGTACACGTATTTTTTCTTATTTATACGACAAGACGGCGGCATACTTATTAGTTCCAATTTCATCCACGCGCAGACTTATCTTGCGAGCACGCTACCCCAGACTGCATTCCGAATTACGCTGTAATCCATTTTGGCGTGCTTACACCCGTCCAAATTAGTGTGTGCGCAATAAGAATATCCCGTGAATCGTCATAGATGACGTCATGACATGCGCCATCTTGCGATAACGCATGCTCTAAATTAATATCACCTCACGGTGATCAAAAATGACAGTTGTGCTGTTTTGTTTTGAGTCGCATCCTATCTTTAAACTAAAGTTACCAATCCGTAGCCGACCGCAGGTGGCAACTGCAGGCAATGTGTCGCCGCGACACAAAAAACCTTTCGTAGTTAGCGACACATCGCTTTCATAGAAATACATAAAAACCAGTCGTGTCGCGGCGACACGTTGCAGTTGCGTAGTATCTATTAGTGGGATTTTCTAAATTGTACTTCTGGTAACAAACAAATATGATATGGTATAAGTTTGGACGTTAACCCGGCACTGTAAGCGCGTTCAAGAGCGTTTCGATTCAAATTGACAGCTCTTAGCTGTCATAATCGTGTTATCTAAATCGGAACACAAAATTATTATTGCACTTCATAATTAATATTCTAGTTCGCTAGTAACCCACATTTCTTATTTCGAAACAGTAATATTGTCAAAACAGGGTAATCATAAAAGGGAAATATTGGACATCTATTTGCGACCTTTGCCCACTTTCAGAGCTCGTAATTCGGAATGCGGCCACAGACGTGAATATGACTGACAATACTGACATTCGATTTTTTTTCTAAACTGTTTGTCTATTACATTCTTTACGTTACTATAGCAACAATGTTGTCAAAAATAACAGCGAAACAACAATGAATTTAAAATCATAACGTATGAATAAAAACTAATGTTTACTTTGACGAAGACAATTTATTTTACTATACACAAAGAGGACACGTTTCTACGGAGATCCCTATCACCGCGATTCACCGGAGAGTGCTAAATTTACAACGCCATCTATCGGTACATCAGGAACTAAAATATCGTTTAAATAATCAAACTAAACACTTCGAGGTATTATTGTACTAACGTACCTAAACATAAGTTTGTACAAAATAAGTATTATTAAATTCATCACCGGTGACTGAATTTTAATTCATTTGTTAAACTTACTTTTGTTGTAGATACATAGTACATAACATAACTATACTAACTATAATAATAATATTATAATTGCGAAAGTGAGTTGGTTTTTCTATTGGTTTATTTGTTACGCTAAAACGGCCGAACGGATTTAGATGAAATTTGACACATGGGTAGTCAATGACCTAGGTAAGGACATAGAATACTTTTTATCCCGATATTTCTACGGGATCCAGACTTATGAGGGTGAAACCGCGGAGCGCAGCTAGTATCTCATAAAATTTTAAACTGCAATTACTTAAGTAACACGTAGGTAATCGTACTCGTAGGATGATTTTTAAGCAAATAAAACTATTTATTTCAAACAATGGTCTTGTTTGAATTATTTATGGTCACCCTATTCACTAATTTGTTAAGGAATGTTTATTTTATTAATATCTTTTGAAATACTGAATGCGCAGGATGTTGGAGTACGCCAATATTTAGTAGAAATTTCTACTAAATATTGATGCTATTTTTATCCGATTTGATCAGCTACTTTAGTAGCTACGTACATATATTTTCTCTAGACCGTGCGGTGTGAGGAGCCACATAAAATGTGTTGTATTACCGAAACTATATAGCTTTTCCTTTTTATTTTTATACTACAAATTAAAACTAATTTACTACTAAATCATACTGAAAATATGTTGTAATTGATTAATAACTTTCCGAGAAACAGCGCGGTGAAATTTACGTTTTTTTATGAAAAATCAAAGCATTGTAGCTCTCTCAAATCCAGTCGTACAAACCCCATTTTTTTTGTAGAGATTACGCATAAGTACTACTAAATCCTACCAAATTTTCATTTTCATCCGTCGTCTAGTTTTCGAGTTCTGAGGTGGCTCCTCAATCCGCATGTGCGAATTGAGGAGCCACCCTCAATCCGCATGTGCGAATTGAGGAGCCACCTTTAAAGTCATGTAACTTCTAAAGGATTTTACTACAAATTCCAGGATCGGGCCTACAAAATCGGCTAATTTACTACTAAATATTGGTAGTACCCGCGTTTAATTATGAGTCTGGCTCCTCAATCCGCACGGACACTTAGATACTGCTTCCAAAGAACATCGTGTTTTGTTTTGTTATTATGTCCAATTCGATAGCCCCCTAAATATAATTTATCGTCTCAGTCACCTAAATTAGTAAGAAATCGTCTGGTCTAATTAGTTTATCTTCCTTTTTTGACCTCTCATTCTTCGCTGTGATAAGATAACCAGCTTTAGATATAAGCCGTAGCGCAAATATTACAAATGCGAATGTTTGTGACGATGGATGGATGGATGGATGTTTGTTGCTTTCACTCAAAAACTACTAACCGGATTTGGATGAAACTTAGCACACAGATAGTTTATAATCAGGATTAAAACATAGAATACTTCTCACGGGATCGAGACTTAGCGGGTGAAACCGAGTGACACTGCAAGGTTTTTATAAGTACAGCCTATAAAATCCGTATCCGTACCCTAGAAATGCATTCGCTTAGCCTGGTCATCACCCTCAGCCTCATCAGCAACCTTGGCACAACACCTGCACTTCCGGCCGGTTTCACAAGCAGAGCATATTCTACCCTCTCCTGGTCAACGCAAGCAGTCAGCCAAAAACCCGGCGCTGTACCACATCCGACTCACTGGATGACGACGCAGCGCTACCTCGACTCACTGGGGAATCATCGCAGACAGTTCCGACTCACCGTGAACTATGCGGCACCCGGTTCCGACTCACTGGAACCACAGCTGGCACTGTTAACAACTATTCTAAGATATTTAAAAGAGTCTGCGCCCAAGCAAAATCTAAATTAATAAGTAACAAAATTAGTATCTCGAACAATAAAATCAAAGCTGTGTGGCAGGTAATTAACAAAGAAACTGATAACACAAAACAGCGAGATCAGAATGAATTGTCTTTGAAAATTGATAATGAAACCATTTCAGATAAGTTAAAAGTTGCTGAGACACTAGAAAATTTCTTTACCAACATCCCAATAGAGGTTACGAAATCTCTGCCTTCATCATCTATACTAGCTGAATCTCTTCTAAAAGAAAATTTCAGTAAGGACATTCCAAGTTTTGAATTCAAGCCCATTTCTATTGTCACGATTAAAAAAGCTTTCAAAAGTCTTAACATAAAAAACACTGAAGACTTATGGGGGATTTCCGTTAAGGTCCTTACTGATATCATTGACACAATTGCCCCTGTCCTAACAGGCATATTTAATCAATGTTTAGATAGCGGTACGTTTCCTGATTTAATGAAACATAGTAAAGTAGTACCAATTTTCAAATCGGGTAGTAAGAGTGATCCCTCTAATTATAGACCTATATCTGTTCTACCAGCATTGAGTAAAATATATGAAAAAATCATGCTAGACCAGATGTTGTCACATTTTAATTCAAATGGGATTTTGCATAGTCACCAGTTTGGTTTCACGAAAGGTAGGTCAACGACTGACGCAGGAGTAAAACTCATCAGTCACATTTTAGAATCCTGGGAGAAGTCCCAGGATGCAATTGGCATTTTCTGTGACCTCTCAAAAGCGTTTGACTGCGTTGACCACAACACACTGATCTGTAAATTACACCACTACGGAATTCGTGGCCAAGCTGCTGACCTTGTTCTTTCCTATCTATCAAATCGACGGCAAAAAGTAAACGTTAATGGGGCGACGTCCTCGGGGTCTCTAGTTAAAATGGGCGTGCCTCAAGGTTCAATTCTCGGCCCTTTTTTATTTCTCATTTATATAAATGACCTTCCTTACATGATGGCTGACTTATCGAATATAATTCTATTTGCTGATGACACTTCTCTTATTTTTAAAATAGATAGAAAAGATACAGATGTCTTACACGTCAACGATAGTCTGGCTGTTCTTTCGAAATGGTTCGCAGCTAATAATCTTTTACTTAATGCGAACAAAACTAAATGTATTAGGTTCTCATTACCAAATGTACCTCAAGTGGGTCTAAATCTAAAACTTGATGGCAAAAAACTAGATGCAATAACGGAAACTGTATTTTTAGGAATTACTTTAGATTCAAAATTGCAATGGGGCACCCACATTAGAACTCTTTCAGGTAGATTAAGTTCAGCTGCATATGCAGTAAGAAAAATAAGGCAGTTGACTGATATAGCTACAGGTAGGTTAGTATACTTTGCTTATTTCCACAGTATTATGTCTTATGGCGTTCTGTTGTGGGGATCGGCAGCTGACGTAGATTCAATTTTCATTTTACAAAAGAGGGCAATACGCGCTATCTATAAAATGGGTCCTCGCGAGTCTCTTAGAAACAAATTCAAAGAAATTGATATACTGACTCTGCCTTCTCTTTATATCTTAGAAAATATTTTGTATGTTCGGAAAAACTTAGGACTTTTCAAAATAAGAAGCGATTTCCATAATATAAATACACGTAGTAGACATGAAATTGTGATACCCAAATTTAGATTAACTAAAACAAGCAAGTCATTTCTTATAAACAGCATCCGATTTTATAACAAGTTGCCAAAGTCGGTTACAGAACTTAGCGATGGGAAGTTCAAAACCCACATCAAACGTGTCCTTATCAGGAAAGCATATTATAAAATTAAAGACTACGTTGAAGACAAAGAAGTTTGGCAATAATTCCCTCTGCACATGTGGCTTCCCTGGTACCTCATTAACGGCAAAATATGTAAGATTCTATTAACTGCTCTCAAATTACCATGGTTATATTTTTGTTTTATTTACATTCTTCCTTGACATAATCATAATTTTATTTGACATTATATACCTACTATTTAATTTTCAACTCTTTATTAGTGACTTTTGGTGACATGTTAATTATTCAGATTTGTTACAGTTGTAATAGCAATCATGTCATTTCGTTTAAAATAGTTTTTATTTTTATTAATTAATTTATCTTTTATATAGATTCTTTTCTATTTTGTGAATGTGAGAACGCTGTAGGCTTAGTGGACTGTACACTTGTTGACCATCTTCTATTTTGTTAAGTACATACTTGGTACTTGTTGAAAGACCTACACTGTCCTCGCATACCTAATAATACTGTATTTTTTATATTTTTTTTTGTTGTAAATATTGTAAAACCCAATTATTTTTAAAAGAGTAACCGTGGAGTTTCTTGCCGGCTCTTCTCCATAGGAAACGACCAATTGGAACCGTGCGTAGCTTCTGACGTTTCATAAGTGCCCATGTAGGTTTATGTGAAATAAAATATTTTGAATTTGAATTTGAATTTGACTGTGAAGCATCGCAAGATCCAAGACTCAGCCCACTATCGACCTCCGGTCTCCGGAGGGGAGTGATGTAGCGGTTAGACCGCCACATACAAAAACTACGAAACAAAAAGACATGACGTCACACAATTCCTACATCTCGCAGTTAGAGTTTACTGAGCGAATAACATAGATAAGACTATCCGAAATCCACATAAATGGGCAGTTGCCCGCCAGACATAACAACCCGTCTGGTTGGAGGATCCTCCCTTTTCTATAGGGTATGAGTGAACTTTACACCCTGTTCCTCATACCCCTAAAATATTATTCCCGATTAAAAGCAATAATATGAAACCAATCAAGTCCATTTTTAAATAACGATCACAACCGGAAACACTAATATAATGACGCTTACCATTCATTTTTGTGTTCATAATGAGTCACATTTAGTCGCATTAGACTAATACTCGTCATATCCTGTGTTCTGTTTGATATAGATAAGTGATTAAGTGGATCAACCTGTTCTATTTCTGGTTTTTGATTGAAGATTTTATTTAAATCGAATTATAGGAAACGCATTTTATTTTTAACATGATTAAACTAAGATACAATTAATGAAATAAAATTACCTACTATCAGCTAATTAAAAAAATCTGGATAATATGTTTATTTGAAGTCAATTGTAATGTTATCAAATTCTAACCAAAATTCTGTAAAAATTACGTATTAAATATAATTATAATTAAGTTAGTAATTTAATTTAGTTTAAAATAAATAATAAATTGTGTTATACAAAATTGTATAAAAGTAAATAATATTATTTATGGTTTTGGATTTTTTTATAATAATAATTAATGAATCATGGACTCGTGCATCCTATTTGTATTCAGGAAATCGAGATCTCTTTGCCAAATAATATCAGAATCGTTTGACAGTTTTTAAGCAACATCATATTCCATACAAACCAAGGGAAAAAATAACATCGAAAGACTTAATAATAGTATCGCATGGGACATTCAATTATGGGGACATCGTTAATCTAATGAACCATGGCTATGGAATCCTATTTAGATTTTCCCATGCAGGTATCATAATTACGTTTGCCATAACATTGGTTAATAACTGTAAAACAAGTTAACCTTATGGTTTATGGGGTTCTGGGAGGTTAAACAAGGAATCGAAGGATCAAAAATTAAAAATTTGCATCACTTTTAAAAGATGATTTACTTGTTTTATTATGAACAAAGTTATTAGTTATGTGATGTAGTAAGTAGAAATTTGATAAAATAACTGCTTAAAAGGCATAAAGGGAGACCTTTAAGACGCTGGGAAGACGAAATTAAAAGAACTGCCTGCCCACTTTGGAGACAAGTAGCACAGGACAGAGATAAATGCAGATCTTTGGAGGAGGCTTTCACCCATCCCGGGGTTCTTGTAGATTCAGCAGAATTATTATAATAATATTTAACAATTACTTACAAAAGATACTACAAATACTTAAAGATATGAAATGTATAAAACTAAAATAGGAATACTAATACTTGAAATAGATAGGTAAAGATACTCCTACTATTATATTATATTATATTAGAAACATAGCCAAAAGAGTTATAATAAGTAGAGATTTATACAGATTTATATAGAAACTGTATAATCCACAAGAAATAAAACGCTTTTTTACCTGCTTAAATTATCATACATTCTGATGCGTCTGAATAATATAAACTTAGATTACCAAACAACCTCTAAAAATTGATAAAAAAATCCGCCAGATGAATGTAACTGCCCGTCTATGTCACAATGATCTTTTTACAGGCTTTTATACTCAAAGGCAAACGTTGTGTTGACAAGCACTGAACAAAACATTGTAACTGCAAGAGGCATATCTTTACTATGACTAGCAAGTAGGCTCTTAATATTCGAGCAATTAAACCCCACCTGGTGCAACCTACCACAGTACCCACCCAAAATAAGCAGTCCATAAGTACCATCCATCTATTGAAAGACAAAGAAGCAAGTTTATTACTAACTAATAAAACAGAGTCAATAACTCACTGAACACCCATTACGAGGTTTAAAACTGACAATTATACATGGTGTGTCTTTAAGCATTCTTTATTGGGCTCACACTTGACATATTGTACACAGGGTGTTTTATTTTAAGCATTTTATGTGTTTTCACAGCAGTCGGGTCTGGATTTGTTTTGGTATTCTGTGATTTTAGACTAGGGTACAGGGTCATTTTTATTTTTTATTACAGGGGTAATTTTTAGCACTGCATTCGTCGTGTTGTCACAAGTGATGCCGCTTGACTTGAGTTAATATAGAATTTAAGTTTGCCAAAAATATTTAAGCATTGTCTATATTAATTTTATAAGTATGCACATTTAATTAAATTAAGACCTTTAAGAGGGTTTATTCTGAAACTTGGCAACGTCGCAAATAGGGGTCCATATTGGCTCACTTAAAGTTCTTTACCCGAAATTGTTCTTCCTAATGATTTGTAATCCGAATGATCACTCTTCCTAAAATTTTTCATCCTAAAGTTTTCATTCATACTATTTGTAGTGCTACCGGCGATGTTCATAACACTCATGTTTCCGAAAATTGTAATGAATAATATCATTAATGTAAATATATTTAAACTCCTACTGTTTTTTATCATAAAACGCTTTTATGCTGAGAGAACATAATCATGAACCAGATGCTTTGAAGGAAAAGGTTTGTTTTTAAACTATTTCTTGTGATTACAAAACAACTGTTCACATTTTTACATTTAGCCATTTTATTTTTGGGTTTTGTTGTTATATATTTATTACTATAACTATACCTGAGATAATTATGTCTAAAAACCAAATGTTTAGAATGATTAAAGGTCGTTTCACTGATTTTTGTCTTAAATGAATGAAATTCAGGTCAAAGTGTCGTCTCGGGGGCACTATGAAAAAAATACTTAGAAAAATTTCGCGACCAATTTCGAGGTAGCGCTCGCCGGCCGCTGCCGCGGCACCGCTTGCTTCGCTCGCTCGGATCGCGCGTAGTTGGTCACAGTTCTAACCTAACCTAACGTAATCCTAATCTAAACAAATAACATATGACTTTGAATAATAGTGTAAAAGATGGTTATTTTGAGAAAATATAGGAAAACAATAAAAGTATAATAGATGTTTATTGCTACTGACATTATGAAGTTGAATGCTTCGGAATTATGAACATTAGAGACAGAGTAGTTATGAATTGTGATTGTTAGGATGAAAAATGTTAGGAAGAACATTTTTGGATTTCCAATTATCGGAGTTGAAAATTTAGGTGAACTTTGGCGCATCCCGCAAATAGATGTCAAATATTTCGGTGTTTTGATTAATTTGATAATATTTCTGTATGGAAATAAAAAATGTGGCTAACTAGCGAACTAGAATATTGATTATGAAATGCAAAAAATAATATCGTAACACCGAATAGTTAGTTTTAGATGTAAAACAAGCTTTTGGAAACATTCCAAATGCCTTTTTTATACCTAAAACGGGTACAACATCAAATTCAATGTTATAATTGCAATTCATTATTAATATTCCTATATATTCCTTTGTACGGTATTTAATTTTTTTTTTGTACTTGTGCATAAAGTTTTAATAAATAAATAAATAAATATTCTAGTCAATTAGTTAGCCACATTTCTTATTTCCATACAGTATTATTTCCAAATTAATCAAAACAGGTAACTATTTGACAGCTATTTACGACGATGCCAACTTTTAGGATGCACCCTCTTAATTATATATGACCTTCCAGGTCATATATAATAGTAGGTCTTCAATGAGTAAGAACAAAAAAAAATATGCCTAGCCTTTTCCCAACTATGTTGGGGTCGGCTTCCAGTCTAACCGAATGCAGCTGAATACCACTATTTTATATGGAGCGATTGCCTATCTGACCAACCCAGTACCTGGATAACACGATACCCCTTGGTAAGACTGCTTGTCACACTTTCGGGCTTCTGACGACTCGTAACAACTGTCAAAGATCTACGAATGACACCCGGGACGAAGCTTAACGTGCTTTCCGAGGCACGGAGGAGTCTCGGTATGTAAAGATGGTCACCCATCCACAGACCAACCCCAGCAAGCGTAGCTTAACCTGATGGATCAACCCGTGCGGCTGTTATTACTTAGCCTCGAGTTAGTTATATTATAAGTAAGAACAAGGATATCTAAATCAATCTAAGGTATCTATATCTGTTAGGATGAATTATATGATAGCTTTATCACACATTACTGCTAGTTCTGTAATTACATAATTATCTATTTACAGTACCTCCTACTTAAATAGCCTGGTTTTCCATACCAAAACACAGCAGCAGCTGATCACCTCATAAACAACGCATTTTATCTTTATTTTACGGTTTGCCATTTGAATAATACCTGAAAATCCTCCCATCACCGTCTTTTACCAACAGCAGTTATCACCGCACATAATTAAAACCATTGTCTTGCACCAAAAATTACGGTCCCCATAAATAAAAGCCGGGCTTCGTTTAAGATGCCATATTTAAAATAGTGCCATAAAAACATCTTGTGTTGTTATACCAAAAAAATCTGGTCCATCGAGTCGTTATACTTGTAGAGTAATACGGGTCAAGTTATTTTGGTTCTTCCATCCCAAAAAACGTGAAGAACCATCGATCTAGCTTCCTCGGGTACATGTCGGTACTAAATATTTTATTGGTACTTAAACTCTCTTTATTATTCAACTCAGAGATTAGTGTAATAGGTATAATCATTAGGGTGACAGAGACTGAAGATTTTCTCTATGAGGGTGTTAATTTTATCGCAAAAGATGCTTCAAAGTTGCAGAATGAAACATTGGTATCGTCGGTAGAGTGACAGCACTGAGGTTCACAGTTTTTAAAAACAAGTTTTACTCATGTTCGACGTAATTAATTCGCATTAAATTATGATCAATCTTTAACAGGTAAATGGCAGTTAACATCATGACAAAATTATGGAATATTCTGCAGTTTCCGAGTTAGAACATGGCGTTATAGAACCGTGGGTGTTGTAAAAGCTAGTTCAATTGTAATAGATTGTAAGATTATGGACCGTAGCATTTACTTATCGTTATGATCGTGACTTTACTCCTTGAATAATTTGCAAGATTTTGTTTTGATTTTATGTTGCTTTGAGTTTGTTTTTACCTGAGTACGGCAAAGCCAAAGGAGGGGGGAGGACAGACTATGTGTGTATATCCTATGTCTCCTGTTCCTAACCTCCTTGTCGTTTTTTGACAAACGAGGATAGGAGGGTTGTTCCGTGGGATAAAGACGACACATATAATCAATCAGGGATCCGCTGTTTAGGGATTAAGTTCTGTTTACGTTTTTAGTTTTTATTTTCACTTGAGTTTAGATTTCGATATTTTTTGTTGGTACATTGGCGTGTGCTAGCTGTCATTATGGCAAATATAGTTTATTTAATGTTTTGTGTTGAGTACCTAATGTAAAATATTTGCATACTATTGTATAGAATCAAGTTTTTTTTTCTAACTGATCAGACAGCTGTGCTGCTGGGGAGTTTGTTGCGCCACTTCTTCTTTCCAGCAAACGCACTAGGAAGTGGTGAAGGGCGGGCGTTTTTGGGGGACTGTCTTATGGGTATTATATTGTTTTCCATAATATTATTTGTCCTATTATTGTTTTCCATAATCGTCCCCACTCATAATATTTACTTGCACTATTATCATTTATACTAATAACGCTTGCCATATCAACTTATTTGACATAACTTGTATTTGCCATAATATTAGTTTCCATAATAACATGTGTCATAATCATTAGATTCTATAAGTAACACATTACATAATCGACACTTGACATAAGCAACATTTAACATTATTTAGAAACGTTACAGACAGATGTCCTCAGTATTGTATTATATGATATGTATTATTCCGAATGTTCATTTAAATACATACATACGTACATTTGCAAAATAGGATAGGTTAGGTTAGGTTTTCTTGTTCAGACAATAAACAGTTTGTCAAATTCGAAACGGGTAGGTTAGGTTAGGTTAGGTTAGAACTGTGACCAAACAACGCGCGAAGGCGAGCGAGCGTAGCGAGCGTGCCGCGGTAGCGGCCGCCGAGTGCTAGATTTCCTCTTTTGCAAAGCAAGCATGCATGGCAGATTAGGGTAATTTTTAGGTTTTCTTGTTCAGACAATAAACAGTTTGTCAAATTCGAAACGGGTAGGTTAGGTTAGGTTAGAACTGTGACGAAACAACGCGCGAAGGCGAGCGAGCGTAGCGAGCGTGCCGCGGCAGCGGCCGCCGAGTGCTAGATTTCCTCTTTTGCAAAGCAAGCATGGTACATACTGAACTAGCATTGTTGTGCTAGTATGGGCAAATGAATATTAATAAATGTTATGGAAAACGACATTATTGAAAATAAAAAATATAGCTAATGAATTTATGGATTAAAATTATTATGACACTTGATCGATTATGACCAATGAAATTAGTGAAAATGATTTTATGTCATTTCACGATTATGGCAACTGAAGCGTTATTACTAATGAAATTATGGCAAATAAAATTATGGCATATAAAATTATGGCATTTTAAATTATGGCAAACATTAGTAAACCTGTCTTATGTAATTTTGACGTTCGAAAAGTGCTGATTCTCAGCCTAGTTTGAATAAATGACTTTTGAATTTGAATTTGCTGGATGCGGGAAGCACAGAATAGGTCGAAGTGGCGGTGCTTGGGGGAGGCCTATGTTCAGCAGTGGACGTCTTTTGGCTGAAATGATGATGATGATGATGATAAAAACAAACATGGTAGCTATTAGCGGATGAAAGTTGATACCAATTTTTCATGTCTTGTGTTTAGAAGTAACTTTCTATGATAAAGTTTCGTTTGGCAAAAGTGATTTGACAAGTAGTTAAATGACCTTAACGTCTGTTTGAAAATTGATGTGGCACTAAAACATTCAAGTGTTTGGTCGACTTTTATAAATGTTTAATTACGCCATGGGGTACCAATTCGAACAAATTATAATTAGTCTTGAAAAAAGATCAAAGATGGCAGCATAGGTAACAATTATGAAATTAACAGTCACTCAAAAGCGATAAACGGATAATTTTGCTGAAGTAAGATTAGTAAAAATCAAAACTTCCTTGTTTAATGCTGATTTATCTATTTTAACTCATAAATCTCGTATTTTCAACAAAAAAAGATAAAACCTTTTTGTTTAGGGCTCTTTGCAATAGATGGCGTTTTACTCAATTTGTCATAACTGTAGTACATTTAGCCAGTCAATAGCCCGACTAGGGAGGTCTCATTTCTTTGTATGGGATTGGGTACCTGTACGTAGTATTATATTATCTGTGATTACGCGTAATAGTCAATCATAAAAAAAGAAAAATTATGATCACATTTGAAACTATCTAAAGTTACTCAAAGACACACAAGGACAAGACAAGAGTCAAAAGCCAAAGACAAAACAAAAGATATTGCTCTCATTTTAACGACCAAAATTCTTCAAATACCTCAACTTTAAACAACAGGAACTCATCAATATTCCTGTTTATACCAATCAAAATTAATGTTCTCATAAATATTAGATTCCTTTGTGAAATCTCAAGGGGTTCAATAGTTGAGATGTTTGGACATAAAATCAATCACATGCAGTATTGACGTAAATACAGCTATATTGGGATTGAGACAGTTATTGGGCTGTTAAATGTGTTAAGTCCCTTGACAGTATCTGTTTGATTGTTTTTAAACATGTTTGAATAGAAGGTTGCTATGTCGGACGTTATTTATTTTATTTATTTATTTTATTTATTTATTTATTCTTAGGAAAGCTTACAGTTTAATATCCATTTAGTATATACAATAGCGCTTACGGTTGCCATTTACAAGCTTCCACAAATGAAAATCTATGTACCTAAAATTAATAGAAAAAAGAAAGAAATGAAACATACAAAAATAAAACTTAAATTAATTAAATTAAAAACAAAGTCTTCTTAATCTAACTTAACAAATTTTTCTTTAAACAAAACAAAATAAAATAGATTCTTCTGTAAAACAATACATGATATAAAAATCTTGAAATCTTGAAATTTATATTTAACCGTACTTTTGTATTTATCATCGAGTTTCATGATGTACCAGAATAGTATAATTCGGTTTTAGAATCTTAGATACCTACTGTGTTTAACACTTTTGACGATCTCTTCCAATGTTATCCTCGAAGCACCACCTTATCAAAACCGGCCAAGAGGATGTCGGACCACGCACAATGAAGGATTCCGTAGTTGGGATGGAGACCTTAAAAAAATTGCAATTTAAAGCTTAATATTTCGCAAACGGATTCCTGAATCCAAAAGTGGTTTTGGCACACTCACAATATTTTTGAAAGACCTTTCCAACGACACCCTACATCATGGGATAGACGAGAAAAAAAAAAACATCCCACAGTTGGTTGGTACTTATGCAAAAAAAAAAAGTCTTGATTTTATTTTACCACTTTTGCGGCGGGCGTGATTAATAATTATGTAGGTATACCCATACCAAATTACAGCTTTCTAGTACTAATAGAGTCTCTGAGCCGCGAACAGAGAACGGACATGGCGAAATTATTAGGGTTTCTTGTTGACTACGGAATCCTAAATAAAATCTGTCAAGTGCGAGTCAGACTCGCACACGAAGGGTTCCATACCATGTCGTACAAGATTTAACACTATGAATTTTTGTAATACTTTCGTAAAGGTAACAACTGCGTTATTATTCTAAGGTAACAACAGAGGCGCTATAAAAAAACAAAGATTTGTAAAGAAATTCTCTAATTTTAATGAAAAAATGTGGTTGTGTTAAAATATAGGTGTAGGAGTATATTTCATTTATTTTAAGAGCAAAATATTAAGTTAACTATAGCCAGTAACATGCATTAACTAAAGTCAAAGTTATTTATTTGCTACTAACATAGTATTCATCATCATCATCATATCAGCCGAAAGACGTCCACTGCTGGACATAGGCCTCCCCCAAGCACCGCCACTTCGACCGATTCTGTGCTTCCCGCATCCAGCGGATACCTGCGGCCTTTACAAGGTCATCGGTCCATCTTGTGGAAGGCCTTCCAACGCTACGTCTTCCGGTACGCGGTCGCCACTCCAGAACCTTTTGGCCCCATCGGCCATCTGTTCTGCGGGCAATGTGTCCTGCCCATTGCCACTTAAGTTTGGCAATTCTTCGGGCTATGTCGGTTACCTTGGTTCTCCTGCGGATCTCTTCATTTCTGATTCGATCACGTAGGGAAACTCCAAGCATAGCCCTCTCCATTGCTCTTTGGGTGACTTTTAGCCTTCTAATAAGGCCCATTGTGAGCGACCACGTTTCAGTGCCATAAGTCATCACTGGCAACACGCACTGGTCAAAGACTTTCGTCTTGAGACACTGTGGTATGTGGGACGAAAAGATATTGCGTAGCTTCCCGAACGCTGCCCAGCCGAGTCGGATTCGACGATTGACCTCTTTCTCAAAATTGGACCTACCTAGCTGGATAGTTTGTCCTAGGTAAACATACTCGTCTACAACTTCGAGCGTAGCGTCTCCGATCTTTATGAGAGTGGGTGTTACATGGGCGTTTGACATAACCTTTGTCTTGTCCGTGTTCATTTTAAGACCCACTCTTTCGGAGGCTCTACTGAGGTCATCGAGCATTATACTGAGGTCCTCCATGGTCTCAGCCATGATGACTATGTCGTCGGCAAACCGAAGGTTAGTGACATACTCGCCATTGATGTTGATGCCTAGCCCTTTCCAGTCCAGAACCTTGAAGACATCCTCCAGTGCAGCGGTGAACAGTTTCGGAGAGATAACGTCTCCTTGTCTCACACCTCGCTGCAGAAGGATAGGTTTCGAGGTCTGGTCGTGGAGGCGGACTGACATAGTGGCGTTTTGGTATAGACACTTTAACACCTCGATGTACCGATAGTCAATCTGGCACCGTTGAAGAGACTGCAGTACAGCCCATGTCTCGATCGAATCGAAGGCTTTCTCGTAATCCACAAACGCTAAGCAGAGAGGCAGATTATACTCTTCGGTCTTCTGTATTACCTGCCGCAGCGTATGTATGTGGTCCACGGTGCTAAAGCCTTTACGGAATCCGGCTGGTTCGGGAGGCTGGAAGTCGTCAAACCTGCGCGCGAGACGGTTCGTGATGACTCTTGAAAACAGCTTGTAGATATGGGTCAGAAGTGTGATGGGCCTGTAGTTTTTAAGCAGGGCATTGTCGCCCTTTTTAAAGAAAAGCACCACCACACCCCTGTTCCATGCCTGTGGCGTTTTACCCTCGAGTATGACGGAATCGAATAGCTTCTGAAGGGCCTTAAGAACGGGTTTCCCACCGGCCTTTAGGAGTTCGGCCGTAATTCCGTCATCACCCGGCGCCTTGTTGTTTTTAAGCTGCTTTAGAGCCATCCTAATCTCGTACAAGCTGACGTCCGGGATATCTTCGGTATAATGTCGGGTTAATCTAGCTCTTGGGTCGTTTGCCAGATTCGTAACGGGGTTACTGGTTGACGTGTATAACTGTCCATAGAACCTCTCGATCTCCCTCAACAGCTCAGGTTTGGCGGATACGATTCTGCCATCATCGGTCTTCAGTTTCGCAAGCTGGCTCTGCCCAATAGACAGATCTCTTGCAAAAACCTTGGAGCCCTTGTTCCGCTCTATTGCGTCCTTAATACGGTTTGTATTATAATGGCGGAGGTCGCTTTTCAAGGACTTAGAGATCTGTCTATTGAGCCGCCGGTAATTGAGTGCATCGTCTGAAGACTGCAGGATCATCTCGCGCCTCTCCTCCATGAGCTGTAGAGTAGCATCAGAGAGCCTTTTGTTTCGGTTTGTACGACGGGTCTTGAAGATCTTGGACCCGACCGTATGAACAGTTTCCACGAACCCATCGTTATAGTCGTCCACGGAGCTCCCTAGGCAGTCGAAACGATTCCGAAGTTCGAGCTGAAAGCTCTCGGGGTTTTGGACTTGGATCGGTGCTGGGCGGAGCGTAGACTTCATCAGTCGAGATCTTTCCAGCTTGATATTTAGGTTCAATGTGCCTCTTACCATACGGTGATCGCTTCCGGTTTTCACCGCGTTGATCACAGAGACATCATTGAATATCTGCTTCTTCGTCGACATAATGAAGTGGATCTCATTTTTTGTTGCACCATCAGGGCTCTGCCAGGTCCACTTTCTGTGCTCACGTTTTTTGAAGAAGGAGTTCATCATAAAGAGGCCTTCCTTCTCCATAAAACTGGCCAGTAGGTGACCCCGGTGGTTCCGACGTCCAACTCCAAATTGCCCCACTCGCATTTCATCATCGTTTCGCTTGCCCAGTTTCGCGTTGAAGTCCCCCATGACAACGGTGAAGTGAGTTTTAGAGCCATGCATGGCTCTTGAAATATCCTCATACATGGTCTCCACCTCATCGTCGGGGTGTGACGAGGTCGGGGCGTAAACCTGTACGACCTTCCGCGAATATCTTGCGGATATTCTGAGTATAAGGTACGCCACCCTGGTCGACACACTCTCGATCTTCACCACGTTGCTCACAAGGGACTTGTGGACGATAAACCCGACACCACCCTGGGACTGCTGGTCGCCCTCCCGGAAATAGAGCAAGTTTCCGGATTTAAGGATTATCGAGTCCTCCCCCTCTCTTCGGACTTCAGATAACCCTACTATACCCCATCCTGCTCAATTCTTCCTCGAGTTCGATGATCTTCTCGTCGGTCCGGAGTGTACGCGTGTTGAATGTTGCCAGGTCCAGTTTCTGGTGATTTTGGTAGCCGGATCTCTTCCGGGGATTCTTCGCACCCCTTGCCTCACCGTGACCTTGACCGCTACCGTAGCCAAGGGTAGGTAGGCCGCCGGGCACTAGGGGCCGTTTGTTTCTGGTGCTTGTCATTTGCATACAACATAGTATTAGTAGGTATAAATAGGTATATATGGTAGGTAAGCAGGTAGATATGTAGGGTGGGTAGGGTAGGTAATTAGGTAGAAATAGGTAATTAGGAAAGGTAGGTGCGCCGTAGATATGTACTTAGTGCTAACCGTGCGAAGCCGGGCCGGGTAAAGCTAGTTACTTATAAATAAAAGGATTTCTCTTGCTACATCAGACTATATTGTACAAAATAGAATGTAAGTAGTACGCCAAATTTTAATTATAACTGTGCGTTTGCACTGGCGAAACATTCGCAACAAAACAAATATTGGAATCTCTATTTTCTGTCAATTTTTCATACAATGTTTGATAGGAACTAGAGATTTTAATTTTTTTCTCGTGATGTTTCGCCAGTGCAAACGCACGGGTCAATACAGGTATAATATTTATTTACGTTATTTTTGATAGTCATACAGAAATCTATTATTTCTTACTTATTATTTTTACACATCCTATCAGACTATGAGAGTGAGGGAAGAGAGAGTGCACTCGTGTCTGCGCACATACTTGTGCACTATAATATCTTCCGCGCCGAAGGCCAGTCTCCGTTGAGATTGGCCGACGTGGCCGAATATTTTTACACCAATAATTTTTCTCAATATGAAATTGTATACTTTGAAAAAAGTCGATAAAGTTCTTAAACTCAAAAAATACTGGCCGGTTTAAAAATCTTGTGAAGAAAGTTTATTTTGTAGACCTTTTTGGATGATCGAAATTTAAATGATCGAAATAGTATATGCTGCCATGATAGTAGGTACTTACTAACTCCATGTCATTACTCCGACTATTAAATAGTTATCTGTGGAATTTATATCGCATAATATTAGCATGAAATACAAAATATTTTTTTTAAGTTGCAGAAAATCGCCCATATTATATAAAATACGTTATGAATCAGCGTTTTTAGTATTTGTTAATTATAAACAGTATATGTTACATGATACACACAAGTTTCAAATTCCTAATTTGTTTAGTTGTTGAGATAGAGGTCGTACAAAAATGGTCTAAAACAGACAACTTCTACGGCCCCCTAATTCATCATTTTTGAAGATAAAAACAAATAAAAATTATATTTATTTTCTACCCGATGAGTTCTAGAAAATGATACCCCACATGCCAGGGTCAGATTTTTTTTTTTCAAAAATTAATTTTATTGTATGGCTACCCCCCTTTATTTTTTAATTTTATTATTTGTTGCTCTTGCGGCAATAGAAATGCTCAATCTGTGAAATTTTCAACTGCCTACCTATTACGGTTCATGAGATAGAGCTCGCTGACAGACAGACGGACAGCGGAGGCTTATGAATAGGGTTCCGTTTGTCACCCTTCGGGTACGGAACCCTAAAAAGGTGCATTGAGTAGGAGTTTTCATGAGTACTACATAGGTACCATATTAGACTACTGGTATACCTAACCCTTAAAGTATAAATGTTCACCCTCTGGCAGCAAACCACTCTCCATACTGTATGCTCCTAGAAAACCAAACGTATCTAGGCATCCTTAAAAAAGATGAAACAGAAACCATAAAATTAACAACCTTAGTACCAGTACACGCAATTAAATTCAAATTTTCCTCCAACAGCCAACAAATAAATTGAAATATCAAAACTGAAACTGTGTTTCGATTCAAATCGTATTGAGACAAAGACAATAGACTGTAAACAAGTCTTGGACCTTGACAGTGTAATTATAAAGAGCCATTTGCGCTGTAATCACGAAGCGAAGGGACCGCTTTTAAAGGCTTAAGATGGAGTTTGATTTACGCGCTGTGGACGAATATTCTATGAATTTTACGTCTAAGGCACCTTTACTTAGCACCTTATTGGCATGTTGTTTTTAAATTTTCCTAACAACATATTTATATGTTCTTTTATTTTAATTGTTTTTTTTTACAGCTGCCAAATGTGTAGGTTCGTTCTTGTACCTGTATTTTCTTCATCTATATTGCATGTCATTCTAGATCATTACATGTGGGTTATCCGAACTTTGAAATATGTGTAAAATGCCCAAAAATTATAGGTTTTCCTTAGTTACAAATGTTTTTGGTCAATGATATCGTATGTAAAAGACGTAGATAGAATACCTACATACCATTTGATCTTCAAAAACAGCACTATGTGTCTCTATTAAGCCGCCCTCCGACGGTGCGCCATATCGCGGACGCACGCGCACGACGCACCGTGGGAAACCTAGCGTGCGTGGTAGCGCAGACGCGCGTTGTACGCGTGCGTGGCGGTGCGTCCTCGTGCGGGCTGGTGCGCGTCCGCGATATGGCGCACCGTGGGAGTTGGCTTTTAGATGACGTTGACACGTGAAAGTAGGATGGCATGCCGTAATTATGGGGAGCGAAAAAGAGACAAGGAGACGAAAACTTGGCTAATTGGCCAAGTTTTGACGTGCCACTGGTGGAGCATGTATAACCTATCTACCTGTTTTTACTTTTAATATCATTGTTTCTGGTTAAAAAGATTGTGAAATTTAGACATTGGACTAAGAAAAACAAACTTATTCAAAATGAACACTTCATAAAATATGATTTAGAAACGCATAAAACACACTTAACCCTAACAGATTTGTCGCCGGCGGGTGTGGCTCAAACTCAGTTTTTACTCATAAATTTATTGTTACAGTCGGTACAGCTGCTCAGTTGCGTGCGCCGGCGCAGGACAATAGCTGTCATCGATATACACCAATCATAGTTTATTGGAAATTAACTTTTGTTGTAAGACCTAAGATTTTGCAATCTTGTTTGAAGAATAAAACAACATATAACATAACATATTCCCCGAAGGGATAGGCAGAGGTGTACCTCTAGTACACTCACATTTCGCCAGTTATGTTTAAGTCCCATGTAATAGGGGGTGAGCTATTGCCATCAACCGGGCACAAATCCAGACTCCGGGCTGCTACTCAGAAATTCCAGATAGAAAACCCCAATAACACTTTGCCCGACCCGGCAATTGAACCCAGGACCCCATGCTTTACAGAGAATGTGAGGTACTAACTGTACGTAAACTCTTTGTGTTATCCTTAGTCATGAGACAGCATTCCTGTGTCAAGCTCAGTGCCTGGACTGATAAAGAAATTACAAGGAGAAGACGTTTCGATCTATTCAAATCAGTACCCTGTAGAACAACCTTTGCTCAAAAATTTAACATGTTCCTAGGCCCACGACTAGTGTTGCCCAAATGCAAGACCAAGACGAGACTTAGCTAGTCTTGGTCTTGGTCTTGCGTCAATACACCTGGTACCCTGGTCACCTGGTGACCTGGTCTTGGTCTTGGTATTGCGCTCTCAGTCTTGATCTTGGTCTTGGTCTTGCAGCAAGAGTCTCGCAAGTCTTGCAATTACCTATTAGCCTATTGCTATTTATTAAAGATCTTCAAGGTAATTTCATTTTATCCTCCTGTGCCAACCCTACCAAAATAGGTAACCATTTTGTATGCCTCTGTCCGTACTCTGTGGTGGGCGGCGCGCGGTGGCAATCAAACAGTGTCAAATGCTGTGATACACTTGTCGCAGTCTTTGATTAAGCAGCGTCTTTGTCGGTAAAATATCAAATAAGTAGGTACTTAAACACTGACCGACCATTGGTTTATTCGCGTAACCTAATTCAGAGATAGACCATACCATAATACCTCGTTAACATTCAGCCATTGCCATTCGTGTTGCCGGAAATATTTCCCTAAATATTGATGTGGCAACGTCAAGGAAAATGTGTGTTTACATTGCCGCTTCACATGTCCTTCAAAGATTCAACACAAACACTCATTCCCATTCGCGTTACCGGCTCTTTGATGTCCGCCAATTTGGACCCGCCCAAATCTCAGTTTGACTTAACTGCGAGACGCAAGAGTCTCGCAGGCTTAGTCTTGTTCTTGCTTAAATCTTGCAGGGTCAGTCTTGGTCTTGGTCTTGCTAAAATAAGTCGGTCTTGGTCTTGTTCTTGGTCTTGCGAAAATGCAAGAACAAGACCAAGACTGCAAGACCAAGACCGATTTTGGGCAACACTACCCACGACTATTCAACATTGCAAATAAACAGTTGCAAATTTTCTCCATGTCAAAAAGAGAGTGTAAACAGAAAGTGAGCAATTGGCTACTAACACTATCCTATGAGGAAACTGAAAACCTGTTTGGCATACTTGTATAATGCCTTTGTAATTTGTATCATAAAACCAAAATATATAATATAATATTTTGATATATAAATAAAATAATAAAAAGATATTGATCTTTTGGTAAAAGTGCAAATATAAGTGTATGAGAACTATATACGTAACTGATATTTTTACTCATATATTTATACTACGTAGCTGTATATTTATAAAACTCAATCCTAAGTTTTACCTTCACACTCAATAATTCATAAACACACACACTTTCACACAGACATACACATACACACACACGCTTGCATACACTTTAACACTCACGTATGCACACACTCACACTTACCCCTACACTTCTCCTGCACAATAACGTTACCTGTTTTAAAAAATAATATATATTTTTAAGTGTTTTTTGTTTTTATTTTTTATTGTCTCTTTTCTTTATTATTTTTAATTCTAGTTTTGCACCTAAATAGTCTCCAATTCTTGTGATTAGTATAAAGATTTCACTCCTGTAGATATTCAAAATTTTATGTTTGTAACTTAAACATTTTATACCTTCTCTTCACTTTTGTTAGTGCTACAAGTTATTTTTGTTTTGTTTTAAATTATCCTATAGGTTGGGCACAAAAACATCGCCTACTATAATAGCGAGGGTGGGCGCTGATACCTATAATTACAAGATATTAAGTTATCTTAGCTTAGGTATTGGCTGAAACTCTAATATTATAATCATACTTTACCTTTAAGGCCTATTTTATTTTATCTTTTGTAAACTGTATTTTATTTCTTGAAGGTGCAAATAAACAATTTTTATTTTATTTATTTTTATTTATGCTCAGCAGTAGAGTTTGCGACCACTAGACCAAGGAGGTAATCATTAGAATAAATGTTTAAAATAACGTGACTATTTACTGACATGATAATATAGAGCAATAGTGGTTCTAAGGAGCTCGTGGCTAAGTAATAACAGCCACATGGGTCGATCAATCAGGTTAAGCTACGCTTGGCGAGGAGTTGGTTCGTGGATGGGTTTTATACCTTTACATAACGAGACTTCTCCTCGTGGATCTTCGACAGTCATTACGGGTTGTCAGAAGCCCGAAACTCTAACAAGGTCTTACCAAAGGTTATCGTATTAGCGAGTTACTGGGTTATGGAGGTGAGATAGGCAGTCACTTCATGTAAAATACTGGTATTCAGTTGTATCCAGGTAGACTGGAAAACGACATCAACATAGTTGGGAAAAGGCTGGGTAGATTGATTGGTTACGAACGGGGTAAAAATATTTCTTTCATTTTTCTGCAGATATAAACTAAATTGAAGGATTTTTATAGTTACATCAATCAATTGAGTGCCTTGCTGGTCGAGTGGTCTTGTGCTCTAAGCCTTACATTCGACTTCCAGGTCACGCAAAGTGTTATTTTGTTTTTCTATCTGGTATTTCTCATTCATCATCATTATCAGCCTATTAATGTTCCCACTGCTGGGACACAGGCCTCCTCTCTGTGAGAGGGAGGGGCTGTAATCTACCACGCAGGCTCAGGACGGGTTGTTAGATGTCACATGTCTTCGAATTTTTGGTTCTAAGACATGCCGGTTTCCTCACGATGTTTTCCTTCACCGTTTTGAGAGCAGTGGTGATGAAATTATTTACACAAAGTAAAGCGCCTGCTTAGGTTCGAACCGACCTACAACTCGTAAGTCGGGGCCGATTCCACTCGGCCACCACTGCTCTCATTAGCAGTCTGGATTTGTGCCCGGTTGATGGCAAGGTTCGCCCCCTATTACATGGGACTTGAAGCTAACTGGCGAAATGTGGGTAAACAGGTACACCTCTGCCTAAACCTTCGAGGACACAAGGTGTGATGTTTATGTTGTACATCAACCAATCCGGATTTTTTAACTGACAAAGCTAAAGTGGCAACCGCTATACATAGTAAGCAAAGCGTAACAAAACACATAGCATAAGCATAATGTTCCCACTGCTGGGACATAGGCCTCCTCTCTATCAGAGGGAGTGGGCCGTAGTCCACTACACAGGCCCAGTACGGGATGGTAGATGTCACATGTCTTCGAATTTTTTGTCCTAGACCATGCCGTTACCAATAATACAATTGAATCAAAAGACCAAGAAATTCTAACTCCAAATCACTCAACCCGTTATTTATAGTTCCTACTACTCATTTGCACAAAAAACTATCATAAATTATATACAGTTAGCCTCGTTAATGACCTAGGATATCACGCTCGAATTGTCTGCCTGTCTGAACTTGACCTAACAATACGTATATCAGTAAAAAATACCTCGTTCTTGAACAACACCTATTGTAGTCCGCTGAAAAACAAATGCCGGTAACGAAGAACTTAGTAACTAAAGAATAAGGGTGGATTTCGATTGGTGTGATGGAAAAGTTAAGTTTGTAAGTAAACGCGTGTGCCGTTACAGATTATGTGCACGCGACTGCAGCCGGTAAAGACAAGGTGATAGGTAAGTTTTGAAATAGGATTTTTTGGGAAAACCGATAGGAAACACTTGAATCTTATCTTCCAAATGTAAGATATGGTTCAAGTGTTTCCTTTCTAAAATAAATAAATACAGGAAGGCCATTTATTTATCTGCATCCGTTAAGGGGGTGATTCAATCCGTCATACTAAACAACTTTTACCATGAATCTCTAATGCAATCAAAGAAAAAAAAAAGACGTGTGGCACTCGGGGACTGCCGCGGCAAAGCTATTGCATAGCATTTTTTATCAACTTATGCAATTGTAAAATATTAACCCGAATACAAGAAATAGTAATGGTGACATTGACAGGAACAGACTGTTATTCACATTTATAGTTTTTAAAACTTGACACAACGTAATGGGAACATCAAACTAATAAAAAGGTTTTAATTTAACTATTAATAGTCAAGGATCATTCGTCTAAGTAAATTTGAACTTTGTTGTCAAACAGTTAAACATAATTTTCAATACAACACTCTTGATAGATCATTCGTCTAAGTAAATTTGAACTTTGTTGTCAAGCAGTTAAACATAATTTTCAATACAAAACACTCTCCTTAGGTTTAGGTATTTTCGTTACGGAATTTCTGGATTAGGTCTCCACGCTCAAGGCCCGCGATAGAAGCTATGCAATAGCTTAAAAACTAATTCTTATTCAACAGTAGACAGACTATTTCGATACACTTTTTTATGACAGGTAAAGTCACCCCCTTGATGGATATAGTTCACTAAATCGCTACCTTTTATAATTATATTAACTTCCTTACTAATAAACGTATTATATCAGGTGAACAGTAACACACGATTTCTCTCTTTCAGTCGTCAGTAATTTGACTTTCGAAAGAAGAAGACAAAACGTTGTGTAACTATACAGACGTTATACAACGTTTAATATTAGTAAGGAGGTAGTAGGTAGTAGTAAAGAGGTATGTGACATGGGTACCCGGTTCTCAATTTAATAGGGGTAATTAGTTTTAGTAATTAAGATATTAAGAGTCCTTGAATCTTAGTCAGTTTCGCTCACTGGTCAGTTTATTGAATTCGCCAGTTTCGTCGATTAGTCAGCTTCGCTGATTGGTCAGTTTTACGAATTTGACAGTTACGTCAACACGACAGTTTCCAGTGTTTCCTTAGTCCGAGAGAATTATTAGGTTGTTCCATTTTCATACCTGGCCACAGCTCTGAACAATCGATAACTTTTTGCTTTCTTGCTACAGTTAGTCAGATAT
Source organism: Conistra vaccinii (assembly GCA_948150665.1). Lineage (NCBI taxonomy): Eukaryota > Metazoa > Arthropoda > Insecta > Lepidoptera > Noctuidae > Conistra > Conistra vaccinii. The sequence continues at coordinate 16,288,680 of OX411338.1, read as the reverse complement.
TTTCCCACGATCATTGTTTGCAATAAAAACATAATAGAAAGCATACAATAACCATATTGTTTTAATGATGTGCGATATTGAACTCTGTTTCTTAGTATATAAAGACTGCAGACATGAGTAAGAAATCCAAATCCGTATCGGGTTAATTACTGAATTATATTGTTTTTTTTTATAAAAACGTGCCGTATCCGCATTCTACATATTTTTTTTGCAACTATGAAATGAGTAATTCAAGCAAAATGTTCCATTTCTAAAACTGAGGAACCTCTTTGAGTTTTAAAGCTGCACTTGATAAAGAACTTTTTCAAACACGTACAAAGATTGTTAAATAGTTTAAATAAAATTTTGCATGTTCAACTAAATTAGCCTTAAGAGTCCATAATCCCCAAATTCACTCCTTATCTCGCACGTACGATTCTGCTTGAGAGCGAGTCTCTCATGTGGGGGAGAAGGTTCCAAGGCGCCAATAGTTTAGGTAATTTCTTTTGCCAAGTTTCATGATATAATTTAAAGTATTTTTTTTAATACCAGTGGTTAACAGTTTGATTTGTAGGTAACTAAAAATAATTTTATGGAAGGGTGTTTTAGTCAAACATAGTACTTAACATTAATCGTCAAGTTAACTACAACGTGAAATTTGAATCACAGTTTTGCTAGAACAAACGTTGTTCAGACCATGGTCTACTACCATTCTATAACAATCAATTTAAAAAAAAACGTCAATGGTAATTGAAAAAACACAAAAAAAGACTGATTTATTTATTAAAATTTCGGCCCGCATTGGCCGGACATCCTTGTAGTTCACGTGGACTCCTCATAACTCGTTTGAATGCCATTTTGCTACCGCGATGAGTCCTTAGATGTTACGGTTAATGTTTGAACACGTTTGAGCAACATAAGACTTATTTGAGAACGTCTAGTTTAGTTTGTTTTAATAACATATTGGATGCTATAGAATTATAGTAGACCATGGTCTGAACAACGTTTGTTCTAGCAAAACTGTGATTCAAATTTCACGTTGTATATATTTTTATTTCAAAATTAATGCTGCAGTATTATCGATTTATCAGATAATCATGCTAATTAATTTGGGTATTATAGATTCTTTAAGAATCAAAAGCTCATCTAAACCAAATCTCTTTATTTTGCCATTTAACTTCATAAGGTTAGCAAGGGTAAGCTTTACAGATTTTAAGAAGAAGAATTAGAAGTTTTATAATTCATTGTTAACATTTTCTACGCTACAAAGGCGCTGCCACATAAGTTATTTCATATTCAAAACCATTTAGGAACCCTTAAAATTACAAATGCGACACCAGCACCTTATTGCAAGAAATAATTTCAAAAAACCAATTTAACCGTCAAATTATAAGAGAAATTACAATTTTTCCAAAAGAATTACAATTATTGCTTTTTTTATTGCGGCAATACCAAATACTTGGTACATTTTTTACGATGGCAACATTTGAATAGACGTAGGCTTTTTAGGGGACCCTTGCCAAGTGCAAAAGTACGCGGTTTTTATCATTAAAATTAATGTTATTGTACAGGATAATATCTGTGGAACCGACGGAGCAATTTTTTTTTTACAACCCCAATTTTTGTATAATATTACATATTTTATGTTCAATATGGAGGTAGAGGAGTAAACTACAAACGGGATTTCTAAATAAAATTCTATGGTGGTCAAATATTAAGTATTTTTTTTTTTTTAAGTTAGCAATGGAAACCTGATAACTACTTACATAACATATTTTCGTAAACGATTACGATTAATCTGTTTAATTTTGACAGTTCAACAACATTCATTGCGTTATTTACGTTGTTGAGCAGATTTTTTTTCGAACTTATGAAGCAATGGATTAGCGATCTGTTTCAAATCGATACAGATTCTGATTGATCGAGTATTACGCAATTCGGGTACTGTAGTATCGTATGGGACATTACACTGCCTTTTGACATAGGTACTTAGATGTTAGTAGTTAGTTAGTAGATAACGTTAAAAAAAAATACCACTATCTATTTTTAAAGAAAGCTGCTATGAATGGATTGTCATTAGTAGGTATTGTCATAACAAAGAGCAGTCATTACTATTACAAAAGTAATTACCAAACGTAATTTTCTGGACCCAAATTATGATAACAACTCATCATAATAAAACTCGTCAAAAATCTCGACGTTTCACTCAACCCTCAAACGCTTACAGGTTATTTATACCCCCTCACTCTGCCCCCTAAATCGAAACCGTAGCTCGTTCAAATGACCGAAAATAATGACCTAACTATTGTCCTCGCCCCAATGTTTGCGAAGCCTCATTTATTTTTATAACTCTACGGGATTTTTAACAGAAAAAAGTTGAAAAAAATGGTGGACATCACCGATGATGGGCAGAATTGATGTGTCGTGACGGTATTCGAAATTTAAATGTCTCGGACATTTTTTTCGGCTTTAAATGTGACCCATTTGGCAGTTAGAGGGCTGGATATTTTTCTGTGGTGTGTTGAAAATGGTTTGTTTATGTTGCGTTATCTATAGTATGTGATGATAGATGACGATAGCTGATTGATCATCTGTGTATTCGTTCTGTGTCACGATTTTAAGTATAAATATTTATCACAACTTTGTAGTACTACAGTATAAACCATTCAAAATAATACCTGTAAAAACCCACATTTTACCTCACTAAACAAATAAAAAACAATAATCCCCAACAAGCTGCCATCTTGAAAAAGGGACTGGTCAAACAAAGACAAATTAACCGCTACTCATCTGCAAGCCCACTCTTGGGGTACGTACGTAGCCCAATTATTTTCTACAGTCGGTATTTGCGGAGATCTTCACAGAGTGCACCAGACTTGGATGGCCACTCGAATTTTGCATAACCAATTAGTTTTGCACAAACTAAAACAGACGTCTTTCGGATGACGGTCGGACAGACCCGAAGTGGAGTTGGCAGGGTTAACTTTTTTATGTCACTTTATGAAATACAGAAGTTAAGTTTTATGGCCCTAGTGTTTGCCTATGAAACTTAGTTTACGATCTAAATTAGAAAAGCGTTTTTTTATGTATGTGTTTTATAATTTTGTTATTGCTTGCCTGCAAAAATTTATTGTAGTTGTCAGTAAATCTTGTGTATTTGTATCAATTTTTTTTTTGTCATCTGAGCTTCAACTGATTAATTATTAGTAGATATGTTTTGTAAACCTAAATCAACTCCATGGCTTTTATTCCGGTCTTCTAATTAACACTGGTTAATAAGGTCGTATGTGCTTAATAATGTTCAAATTATATCATTCCAAAATCTACTCTACGCCATTTACCTTGAGATTGTTTTATTCCTGAAAGATTTAAACATGAATAAATTCGCGGACTCTGGAATTAAAGCTTACAAGTTACAATGTAGTTGCCTAAAATGACAAAGGTTCTCAAATGATTATGTTAGATAACCAATCATAAATATGCAAATAAAATTAGTTCAATAAGTAGTGCAAACGTGAAAGAAATTATATTTCCAGAATGGAACAAAAAATATTCCTACAGGACTTGTAATAATTCCTTCAAAATAAAAATAAAATATCTGAATCAAATACGTATTCAATAGTTCCATCCCGAACCACCAAATTACCTCTCCAAACGTCACACCAATATCACCCTTAGTCACTATAATATTCCATTAACCCTTAGGGTTAATTTACCATGACAGGGGTAGTTTTCAAAGATAATGCCAGTAGCAGTGTTTGCATATGCAAAAGGGTGCTTAGAGTTGTTTTTCCTACTGATTAAGTTGATAGTGATGGGACAGACGAGAACAGACGACGTTAGTTGGAGAAAAATAATATTAGCTTCTCTTATAATAAATTATAAGTAGCTTGTAGAAGGATAAATTAAAGATCTTGGGAGACGGTTTAATATAGAATGAGTTACTGAATTACGGAATGCTGGTAAAAGAAACGTTCAATGTCTGATGGCATTTCTCGATTGAAATATCTTTACTAAAAAAGAGATAAGGCGATCCAATGCACTAACAAACTTGTTGTTTTTTTTAAATGAAATTCGTTTTTTTGCTACCGTTCGCACTGTGCTGTCTTGTAGGATATTTTACAAAAAAAAATTGTGATCACACGTGAAAGTCCCACTATAAATACGGTTAAAATAAAAACAAATGCAGTATAAAACTGCGATGTGATCCCAAAATTATATAGTATGTAAAATATTATTCTGATCAACGCCGGGCCAATGAGTAAAAAAATACGTCGAAAAATATAGAACTAAGTCGTGTTTCAAGAATCGATGTGCAAAAACTCATTTTTGGCCCCTATTTAATTTTGAGAGCTTACAAATCGAACTGAAAATCACTGATAAGCATTTTCTTCTCGCCTGTACTCCCAAAACCAAATATTTAGTTAACAGCCTCTATTTATTCAAATCGCCAAAACTATTGGACTATAACAACTTCGGATTGTCAATTAGCCGACAGCACGGAGTTAGGGTAATGTGTTAAACTGTCCTTTGCATACATAGACTGTTTATCTGGCCTGTCTAAATTCTTAGGTGTTATTTCAGTAAATAGCCGGTGTTTGGATTTGCTACATTACGTATTATGTAGGTATTAGGTATGGTAATTTAATAGCTGGTTCTATGTGTTAATGACTTGATTAGTGTACCATTTACTATACTATTAAGTAGTAGATATTGATATTTGTAGTTGTTAAAACGCTTTAGCGATGAAGTATTTGTCTTTCAAACGTTGCCCTACTTTACGATTCTCAATATAGCAGTGATTAAGAGGTTTCTTAATCACTGCTCGAATGTATTCAGCGCATTGGTGTACGTTTGCCAAATTCGTGAACAATATTGGTCGTTATACAGGGTGTTAAAGTAATTGCGTGCCATAGCTTAGGGGTAGGTTCAGTACCGTAAAGGAAACTAGGAAAAATTATAAAAAAATCAGGATTTTTTTTTTTTTTAAATTGCAAGGTTGACCTATCTATCAATATCATCTATCTATACAAATATTACAATAGTATAGGATGTTTTTATCTAGTTACACACTGTATATTTAATAATGACTTAGCTTCTAAGACATCCAAAATGCTACAGAGAGAGTTCAAAGTCAAAACAGTAACTCTCCACATCAAAGATTAACCAACTCCAAATACTCAAATCCGCCACTTTATCATAAATGTATATTGGAATCTCAACAAAACTATTAACCCGTCTAATGCTGCACACATTATATTTACGACTCATTATAAACATAATACACCATCAACATACATCAAGGTAATGCATGAAAACACATAAAACTGACTCACGAACAATATTTTCAATCGTAGCCAATAAATTCTGTGTGTAATCCTAAAGTTGTGGTGTAAGTTATAAAAAAATGGTAAAATGAAGGCATTGTATGTGTGAATAAGGACCTTGCAAAATCAAATCAATACCGTAACTGTAAAAACATAACGCCATACGAACTAATTTTATCTTATAATCAGCTGTTAGCTTTCCATTTCATACTTCCAGGTCCAGCATTAAAATACTAACTTCAAAATACTAGATAATTAATGCAGTTAGAAATCAAGCATGTAGAGAAGAAGGGTGTGAAATGTTGTCACAAGAACAGAATATTAGTAAGTAACAAATATACCTTTCATGGTAAGGAAAACATCGTGAGGAAACCGGCATGTCTGAGAGATATTTCTCGACGGCATATGGAGCCAAGTCAGAGGCCCATGGGCGGCTTTAAAACTCTGACACCAGGTTAGTCACTCGAAAAGAAGAAGAAGAAGAAGAAGATAGTATTCTTACCGACCAGCCTATTGCTTAAGGTTACAAAACGTAAATTATAATACCCGCTTCAGCTTATCCCATATCCCAAGCGGTCGTTAACTTAGAACCAACTGACGCATATGTAAATGAGTGTCCATGTTTATTATTCCTAGTTTTAATTGAAGCCGGCACAGCCACCATACTGCCAACACAACACCGACACCTGTGCTCTGTATTGTTCCATCGTTTATGAAGATATTGAGTTACACGAGTTTTTTTTTGTTGTTGCCTTTTGAATATGCAGGGATATCATGTGGGGTCAATGCCGGTTAATGTTCTGTTTTGATAAAAAGAATGGCTGGTGCTTGTAAAAACCTTGTTGATGCTTTTATAGGTCTGGAATAAAGTATATTATCTGTAGAAGGTGACAATAATGCAAATAATGCTGTTGGAAAAGCAGCTGAAGTCCGTGGTGACAAAGTTGAGACAAGCAATGATGAGTGTGCCAACGGACTTGAAGAAGCAATTTGTGTTGATTTTATTTAAGTTATAATACCAACTGAATTGAAAACTGAATTTAGAACTTTGGAAATGTCGCTACAGAACAATTACTGTATCTTTTATATGAAAGTAAGCTAATAACACAATTTAGGAAAGACCAGTCAATTATTTACGTATAAAATGGTGTCAAAACTTCAAAAGAAATATTTTTAGATAAACCACGTATTACGAAATTAAAAACTTCACACTTTTAATTTTACTTTCTTGTTAACTTCTAATAGACGATCGCTCATAAGTTAGGAACTTATACAAAGTTTTTAACTTGAAACATTTGATACCCCAAGGATTATTAATACCATCAATTTCACTTTAAACTTCTAATGAGGTGGTATTATAGAAAATTGATAGATTTTAGAACAAGGTAATGATATAGAAAATTGACAAAAACATCTAAGTATATATGCCAAAGTCAAGAGAAGTAGAAGGATAACGGCCACCGCCGTGATAGCGCTGAACGCTGGAGCGGTGCAAATACACCGGGTAGGTACGGGGGAAGGTGAAAATATCTGATCTCCAAGAATCGCAAAGAATTAAATATTTCGGCGTGAACTATTGTCAAATGTTTGACATTAACTTGTGAGATAGGATCGAGACCTTCGCATCTTTGCTTTCAATGACAGTCATTGAAAAGCATGAACAAAAAAGTAAGAATAATATGCAAATAATGATGCATTAGAAAGTCTAGCTAGTGGTTAAAGTCATGGGGCTGAAAGATGATACAAGGTTGTAGCTGGTGACAGAGGAATTATACAACCGTGACGTATCGTGCTTACGTCACGCTTCTATTCCTCTGTAAGATTAGAAGTAAAAGATACCTAATCCGATGCTGTGGTTAACCTTTAGTACTTAGACCCGAGTTCACCAACAGATGGTTAATTTTTAAACATATGTTTACACCAAAACCGGCTGTTTAACAATATTTTACTGTTCACCAAGCACTAACAATTGGTTAAGTACGGTAATCGGACGGTTATCTTAAACGAAGTACCCAACCCAGTTTAACCGTTGGTTTACCCTTCCAGATGTGAAGTTTTGCATTGTACATCACTTTTAGTAACAAAATTAAAATGCAAGACGCTTTGAATTATATATTTGAAGAGAATAATGTATTAGATGATTTTGAAGATATAGAAAGAATTTTGCGCACTCCCCGTATAATCCAAACACGGCGCAATTATTTCGAGGAATATGACGAAAAAGCATTTGGTACAAGATTTCGTTTATACAAACGTAGTGCTTTGGAATTACTTGATTTAATTGAAAGGAAGTTGGAATATACAAGCGACAGGTAAGTTTTTGTATAAAAAGACTAATTATTATCTATACTATTATTATGTTTGGAGAGGTAGGTACTGTAGGTAGCAGTGGGTCAAGTCAAGAAACTACCTTGGTAATTTGAGGTTAGATTTATGAAGTATTTACTTTTTTTACTCTCTCGAAGTATTTAACACCTACTATAATTATGTTATATTCATTTTCAGAAACTATTCTCTGTCACCCATAAGTCAGCTGCTTCTCACTCTAAGGTACTATGCCACAGGGTGTCACCAGCTAACTATGGGAGACTTTGCTGGTGTCAGCAGACCTACGGCAAACAGGGTGATCCATCGAGTGACTGCTGCAATTGCCTCTCTAAATAAGGATTTCATACGATTTCCAGAAACCCCCGAAGATATTCGCAAAACACAAATGGAGTTTTATAACATTGCCAAATTCCCGAAAGTGATAGGGGCATTGGACTGTACCCATATAAAAATAATTTCTCCTGGAGGTAACCATGCGGAAACTTTTAGAAACCGAAAAGGCTATATGTCAATAAATGTTCAGGCTGTATGCAATGCTAGACTTATAATCACAGATCTAGTAGCAAGGTGGCCAGGTAGTACTCACGATGAGCGCATTTTTAGTGCGTCCCGTAGAAATGCTATAGAAAGATTGTTTGGGATATGGAAGAGACGGTTTCCAGTACTAGCATTGGGAATGCATGTTCATTTAAAAAACAGCCTTCCAATAATCGTTGCAACAGCTGTCCTTCACAATATCCTTCAATCAAAGCGAGAAGAATGCCCTCCTGATGACCCTGATTTGGAACTACCTGCTCCTTGGGAATCTATAATAGAACAAGGCAGGATAAGGCAGCAACGACATCCTGACATTGGTACGGAAGCAAGAGACATTAATCCAGTGAGGAGAAAACTTATTAACAACTACTTTAAAACAATACAACATTCGTAGCAACCGAGATAATAATTATACCATGGTGATACTTAGATAATAAAAACAACAAGTTTTATAAACATTTTCTTTATTCGAAGTTACCAATAAGTAATTAAAAAATAAATTTTGTCAGACATTGATGTAAAACTCACGAAGAAACCAATAATAGGATTTTATTTATAGGAAAAAATTAAAACTTTAAACTTATTATATAACAAACAGTTTTTATAATAATTTTTGAGTTTTAATTTTTTCTTGTTTTAATTGTTCCTGTAAAATTAAAATCCTAGTTTTGGACTCTTCTTGTGAGTTTTGGATCAATGTTTTGACCAAATTAATTTTTTCTTGCATTAGCTGGTCACTCAAACTTTGCTGGGCGGGTCTCCTTCTTTTTAACCAATCATTTCCTTCACTTTCTCTATTTGATGATCTAAGAACATCTGATAGTGGCCTCTTCAAGGAATTTGGTGTCCACCCCTCCCATTTCAAATTATTTTCCTGTAAACAATAACAATATTATTATTTAATCATTTATACCTACTGTGACGGACGAGTGGCAAATAAAAACTTCTAATACATTGTTTTCTTTATCATGAGAATGCAGCAAAGTATAATTATATATTAAACTAATTTGAAAACTAATTCATTGTCATAACCACTTTTTACACACTATACAATTACACTTTTTTTTTTTCAATTAAATAAAACAAGAAAGCACTTGTGGTGTAGCATACCTTATTCCATTTTTTGTTTAACAAGTCTTTTTTTTCCAAACTTGTTCCGGCTATAGGGCTTTGGGTAAATGAGCATGACGGCTCGTTTTCTATTTCAATGACCACTTCGGCATGAGGAAACTGAAACAGAAATACATTTTATGCATAAACACCACCATCATCATCATCTAGGTATCTTAGATACATATATAAACACAACACTACAACAATAATGTACAATGAACAACTGCCTCCATGGTCTAGTGTTTAGGGCATTGGGCCCTTGACGCAGAGGTTGTGGGTTCGAGTCTTCACTTATGTATTGTATATGCCCGGCTGGATGATGAAATAATGGCCGGGGGGCTTATTATTATTACATAGGTATAAATTAACAAACCTCATTGTTGGAGTCCATCTGGATGTAATCATCAATACTGATGGTTGATTGCCCGGTGTCTTTTTCTTTACCCTATAAATAAATTTAAAAATATTAAGTAATTAGACAATGCAGATTCATTAAAAGATAGTGAATATTGATAAGATGAGATCATATTTTATTTGTCCAATAATTATTGTGATAAATACACAAACCTCATTGTTGGAACTCATCTGGGTGTAATCCTCAGTGGTTGACGGAGCGGTGCCTTTTTCTTTACCCTGAAAATAAATTAAGGGAATTAATTAAACAATAATGCAAATTAACTTTAAAGTTAGTAATGTCTGTAGGTAAGTAATAATATTAATTAAAAAAAATATAGGATTTTTTGCCAAGATTCTCAGTACTTACATCTAGTAAAGCATCACCATCATATGGATTTTCAAGTCCTTCTAAAGCAGGTCCCAGTATTGCCTCAATCATGCGGTTCACTCCAGTACTAGGAGGAGGTGGAGGTGGTCTTCCACCACCTAAAAATAATATGTTATGTTATAAATACCACGAAAATCCGGAACAACGAAACATTTGATTATTTAATGACCACGTTTGCTTACCAGTCATAAACAGCTCCCGTTTCCGACTTGCTGATTGTTTTTTTGTTTGGCGTTTTATATTTTCCCAGCAAGTCTTCAAGCTCTCGGGAGTGCGTTTGCAGTGAGTGCTAACAGCATTGAATTCGTCAGCCAGGTGCTTCCAACCACTTGCTTTTTCGGCATTTGTTGTGGCATCCGATTTTTTATTTACAATTAAGTATTTGTACTTAATAACGAGTTCCGTAAGTACTGATTTCTCGTCACTGGTGAAATTTACAGTACGTTTGCGTTTATCTTCCATATTCACTGATTATTATTCAAAAGACACGACACGACGTAAAATTATAGAATTCAGTTTGATGTTTAATCACAGAGTTTGACAATGACAATTGATTGACGTTGACATTCAAAATTCACAAAATAATGATAAAACATTCGATCATTCGGTCATTTTTGACTCACTCATTCAAAAACGCTCGGTTATTTACCAGATGGTTAGAAATGAATGGTGAACTCGAAAAAAACGCGGTTTGTTAAAACAACCGTTTTATGCTAACAGAACGGTTACGTAATCAATGGTTACGTTGTAGTTGGCGAACTCGGGCCTTAGTGTTGCTTAGGTGGTGTGATTGCTTGGAGGTACTATTTTAAAATCTCTGAGAGAGTAGTACGTAGTATTTGCGTATACTATATTTCTGATATATTTTCCTTTTTTTGACTTCGGTGACTGACACAGGCGGTTTGGTGCAGCAAGTGATAGCGGTATGTCAACCTCGCTGCTTCCTTGCTGACTGGTTCATATTTTACCTAGACTTACTTTAAGGGACTCTTATGCACGAGGATATGGGTTCTTATCCCGGCCAATGTGACTTTTTCAATTCATATGATGCACTTTCTTAGTTTGTCTTGAACGATGCAGGAAAAACCATTTGTTGGCAATGACACTACCAGCCGCACTACCAGTAGTGTCGTTTACAATTAACGACACTACCAAGCCTATTTTGGATTAAATTGTACAGTCAACACAAGTTTCCTATTCCACCAAGTTAAACTCAAAGTTCAACGATTTAAAAGAATTTTCGTAAAAGAGGTTGCTCATCTGTTAGTACAGATGAGCAACCTCTTTTCCGAAAATTCTTTTTTACTTATGAAGACGTTTAAAAATGTGACAAAGATCGAATGACACTAATTTGTTCTGACCGTGTTGGATAAATTATTATTGAGACTATTTCTTACATTACGTTTTCTCGTGGTACCACTTCATAAGTCTAGCTTTGAACAAAATTAAATAAAACCTGTAAGATGTCGGAAGCTGATAATAGCGAATCAGATTTACAATTTTTGCCGACGAATGGTGGAACTGCGTTGCTTTTGGGCAAACACAAATCATGTACTGAAGAAATATAAAAATGGTGCATCTATTTGGAGGTGCTCGAATTATAAAAATGCAAAATGTTTAGGAACAGTTACGGTTAAGGTATGTACCTACAGCAATGGTTTATTATCAGGGGTGAAGTTACCATGCAAGTCGACCTTCGTTCTCAAAACATTACGTTTACATTTTACTGAAGTTGACGACGCGGTAACCGCTTATATGTTAGCTACGCCACATCTATCTATTCTAACAAAATAAAGTATGAATTGCAAATTTTTTATTTATTCAGGAGAACATTATTCAAAAAAGAAAAGAACACTCCTGCAATCCAGATATTTCGAAAAACTTAGTTTTAAAGGAAATTGTTGACTTAAAGGAGAGAGCACGAAATACGGACATACCAGTTACTCAAATATACGATGATAAGTTATCACAAGTTCAAAATAGCGGCGTTCAACCCTTTGTAATCAAACTACCTCCGTTTCCTACTGTTTCACGTGTTCTTTATGGTGCTCGGCACAAAGCCAATGATGTCACTAGAACTACATTCACAGATGTAGAAAGCGTTGTAGTGCCATTAAAATTTCGTGAGTCAATATGAGCTGACTACTCTGATAACGGTAATCGAATTATAGTGTTTTGCTGGATGGATGCGGATGCACGTGAAAAAATTAAAAATATAAAAGAGATCTTTACTGACGGAACTTTTAGGAGCTGTCCGCTTCCTTTTGTTCATCTGTACATAATTCACGGCGATGTTGGTAGCTCTATCAGTTCAAACAATGTGAGACCTTTATTTTTTGCTTTGATGACGGATAAAAAGACCTCTAGTTATTATATTTTATTTAGCTTAATTAAGTCACAGCTACCGGACTTCACGCCGACAAAAGTTCATTGCGATTATGAAATAGCACCAATAAACGCTTTGACGGAAGTTTACCCAGAGATTCTAGTTAAAGGCTGTTTTTATCACTGGTCGAAAAGTGTCTGGAAAAGGGCAAAACTCTTGGGCCACACAAAATGTAAGGCCGAAAAAAGAATTATTGCACTTACGGCTGCACTGCCACTGATGCCAAAGACACGTATTAAAGAAGGATGGGACTACATTAAGTCGGAATGTTTAAAAAACATGGAAATGACAAAATTTATTAAATTATATAGAGAGTTTTTGGATGAAGCCATATTTTTGTGCCATGTTATGTGTATTTGAAGAACACCATCGCACAAATAACATTTCCGAAGGCTGGAATTCAAAATTGAATAAATCCCTAAACAAAAACACTGTAACAATGTTACGGTTACTAAATGTTCTAGAAAAGTTTCAGACAAACACACAAATAAAACTTCAAAATAGAACTAATAACTCTAAAAGAATTAAACGAGTTATCTTTAACGTTGAGTTTATCTTGCATGTGCAAATGCAACTCATAAACAATGAGATCACCTTAGGCCATGCACTTGATAAACTAAGATAAGGAGGTAGGTACACCGTACCTACCTCCTTAACTTAGTTTATCAAGCGACCGACCGACTCAAAAAAATTCAAGTGACCGACTGTAACTGTACCTGTTTAGTAACCGTAACATTGTTACAGTATTTTTGTGTAGGGATTTATTCAATTTGGCTTTTTATATCCTGGGGTTCAATATTGAGTTTTATTTGCAAGTACTACAGTTAAGCAGAAGATAGTATATGATTTGTGTTTATTTTTGTATTTTTTGTTACTTTTTTATTAACTATTATTAAAAAAAAAAAATTTGCTCTTGATTCGTATGTTTTTAGTTTTTAGGGTTCCGTAGCCAAATAGCACATGGTAAGAGTTCCGTTTCTAAACAGAACTATTATTATTTCACCCTGTCCGTCTGTCCATCCGTATGTCACACAGCCAATTTACATTTCTTAAGTTTGCTTTTACTTCTACTTAGTTCATGATTTACTTAGTAATATATAAAGAATTATGTTTCTGAACTTTGCTGTGTTGACTGTACAATTTAATCCAAAATAGGCTTGGTAGTGTCGTTAATTGTAAACGACACTACTGGTAGTGCGGCTGGTAGTGTCATTGCCAACAAATGGGAAAAACATTGTAAATCAACTGAAGCAGCCAACCCATCTTGATCAAGCGTGGTGATAAATGTTCGTGCCTTCTCTGTATAAGAAAAGACTTTTGCCCTGCAGTGAGATATACTATGAGTAGTTCTCATAGGTATAGTTCGAACTAATTTGAGAGAAGAATGCAGCTCGCGATTTTTGTGCACTCATATAGAATAGTGACTAATATTACTAAAATTATGTATATTAACTCACTATTCATCATTTTCTATATACAATTTTACCTTCAGCAGTTAAAATTGTCAGTTTTGATTGACGATCTGAGTCATCCTACAGATTATTTGATGTGGATTCACAAAGCAAATAATGTGAAACAGCAGCTTTGATTTGCAAATGATAACAATATAGAATTGAAACTGTTGAGTGAATTTGTGGATTTATAAAGTAAACATTGTTTGTAATGTGTAATGCTTATATTTATTGATGCAATTTTAAACTCAACAGGCGTAACTTTATATGTTTTTGAAATTATTACTTTCCTGGAATCTTTTTAATGTGCGATTATTCCAAGAGCATGTTCACATCTTGTATTGATACGAATTGTATGAGAATAGTCCATGCCTTAGCGAAAAATTTAGAACGGGTACTTTAGAAATGATAAAATAATAATCTAAGCACAGATAAAAACAGATGGTTCTCTACGCAAAATCATTTAAATAAAAAGCGACTCTTGTCTCGACTCAATAAAGTGCAATTCAGGTCGCACAGCGCTAATTACCTACAGTTATATTCACCTAGCAGTTGCCTCTGTAAAACAATTTGTAAGACAACTTTACGGTAGAACAATTACCGACGTCGGTCGTGCGACAAGTCGAGCCAGTCTGCACGACCCTCCACTCTTATTCTGACTACGTTGTAGCAGCGAATGCTGCGCAGGGTAGGCTGTGCAGGCTGCTATCGGATAGGTAGATAGTTAATAATTGAAACAGCTAGGAAAGTTAATACATATATTTTGTAAGTACAATTCTAGGTCGTGGGTAAGTCACTTTGTTCAGAGTCACTGTTCTGTCCCGAGCACTATCACATAATGTTATAGGAGGTACCGTCCTTGGCAACACGTGGTAGACGTGGGGGCCTGCTCAGGGCAGGCTCAGCAGGTAGGCCAGACGCCCTCAGCAAATCGACAGGTAGCAGGCGCCTGTCAGCACAGGCTCACGGCGGTAGGCCGCAGGCTTGTCAGCCTCGGGCGCAATTGGCGCGCACAGGGAACGCGCACAGGGTACGCGCACAGGAAGCGCGCACAGGAAGCGCGCACAGACAGCGGGTGCAGGAAGGACGCACAGGTGGCGTGCGCAGGTAGCGTGCAGCACAAGCGTATCCTCGTAGCAGGTTAGTGCAATGGCACCTGACCTCAGCCCGTACGTAGAACCCTGGAAGCGCCACAGGGAGCGCATGTTAGATGCGGCGCAAACAACAGCAAGCCGCATGCGATGTTCGAGCTTCTAGCTTCTTCCCCATATTAAGCCAAGGAACGGAGTGGGAAGCATAGTAGGTGAAAGCTCAGCACATCGCAGCGGTTTACAGGCAGAGAGTTTGCAGCATAGCGTGGCACATTCGCAGATGCAAAGTTAGGTTAAGTATGAAACACAAAGTAACGTGATCATAGCAGATGGCTCACTAATCACTCACAATAACACAGTATAGGGTACTACACCACCTCGATGCAGCAGCACAGACACATAGATTACAATCTCCTCTGCGCTGGAAAACACCTAGCCGCGCGTCCGACATTGACAACCGCGGAATCACAAACTACACAGATAATACAGTCATTATAGGTTATCCAGCGCAGCGGATCTGGTATCCAAAGTAATGTGGAACTCACCCTAGGTCGGGGCACACAGAGTCTTGAGGGTCAGGGAATAGCTTCCACCAGCTAAGCAAACGGGAAGTGAAATGGCAGAGCGTCCCCGGAAGAACCAGTGTTGTGACACTTTTAGTGATGTGCTATGAACTTACTAAAAACGATGTTTTATCATCACTCGACTATTTTTCAGTTAAGACCCTTGACAACGCTACAGTACCCCGGCCTCAGAGAGAGGATTTTGCCTGTGAAAATCCGCTAGAACTATCTATTCTTTATGTGGTTCAGAAGCCAGCCAGTTACACCCGAGGCTGGATTCCTACACGATATGAGAGTGAGTAAAGTATGTTCTTGTGACTGTTCCTGTAGGTGTACACAATTAGGAGTATACGTGTACCTCTATTGGTATTGTCGTCCCTAGGGTCAGTGTAGTCTCGTGTGTGATTGTTAGTGGGATTAGGTTAGATTAGTTTAATGCGGGTAGGTTAGTGTGTTAGTGGGATTAGGTTAGGTTAGTTTAGTGGGGGTAGGTTAGTGAGTTAATGAGGTAGGTTTGGTTAGGTTAGTTGGTTAGTGGGTCCGTGTGATACTGGGGAATTGGTTTGGTTAGCTTAGTAGTTGTGTTGAGACTGTTTACGGCGTTGTCATTTGGTGAATTATGTAGTTTTTTGTTTTAGTAATTGCTTTTTTTTTTTCTTGCTTTTTAGTTTGATTGCGGTCACCTCACTTGTGGGTGGCGTCTTTATGATGTTCCTTTTTTTTTTTTTGAACATGAGTATTACAACACAACAGTTAAAGGTAGCTACCATAGAGACCTACTCTGCCAATAATAAGTAACGCCCCTGTGGGGTCCTCAGTATTCTCTATAGCAACGCCATTTTAATATAGTTTATTCGTTTTTTGTTTAGTAGTTATACTTGAATGCACCTGCACCGTCTGGGTGCGGTCACCTTATTCGTAGGAGCCGTCTTTAAGATGTTCTTGTTCGAACATAACATAAACAACACAATAGCTAAGGGTAGTTACCATAGCGACCTACTCTGCCATTAAAAAGTAAACGCCCCTCGGGGTCCTCAGTATTCGCTATGGCAACGCCGATGTAATGAACTAGATATATTTTGGTTAGACTATTTTCAATTTAGAACCCCTCACACGCGACCTCACGCAATCTTTGTAGACATGTAGAAAACATGCATGCATGTATGTGAATGTGATCACCAACTGTCCAGTAGTTAGGTACTGGTCTCAAGGAGCTTAGGACCCCTGCAGCCAAAGGTACATAGGTAAACCCCTGTTGGTGATTGACCTCCCACCAGATGTGGTGGTCGTAGTCCCTTGGCATCGTTTGACCCGGTGTGGGTCAAACGCTAGCTAGCTAGGCCTACGGGACTACTGTGGATTCTTCCACTTTAGATCCTTGATATGCCAGGTACCCAGTGGTTTCCCGTGTATATCTACCAAGTCATACACCAGTGGAGACAGTTTTTTAGATACTCTACATTTTACAAACTTAGGTGCTAGTTTTTTGCTGAAATATTTGTCCTTATCGCTTTGGTAATAAGTACGTTTCCAGACTACATCTCCCACATTGAATTGTACGTCCTTCCTACGAAGGTTGTAACTACAAGTGTTCCTAGAATATGCTTTCAGCAAAGCTGACTGTACCTTGTCGAAGATGCTCGATAAGACACCCAAGTTCTCTGCATAGTGGTCCCTTGGTTGGTAAATTATTTCCTTAATGTCAGTGTCCTGATAGTGAGATCCGTCAGCAATTAACTCCCTGCCATAGACCAGAAACGCTGGTGTGTAGCCTGTGACCTCACTGGTTGAGCTGTTTAGTGCAAACTGAACCTTTGGTATATGTAAGTCCCAGGAGCGCTGGTCATCATTTATGAATGTGGATAACGCCGTGATTATAGTTTTATTGTAGCGTTCCACTGTATTTACTTGTGGTGTATATCTTGGTGTGTAGTGTACATTAGGTATATTGTATTTTTTAAATAGGTTTTTCATTTCATTAGAAGTAAATTGTGTTCCGTTATCCAAAATTACAACTTGTGGTATGCCATGAACCAAGAATATATTGTCTTCTATTAGTCGTACTATAGTAATAGCAGTAGCGTTCCTTATGGGAAATAGTAGACAGTATTTAGAGAAACAACAAGTAGCAACAAATAGATATGAGTTTTGTCGTCTAGAAAACGGCAGTGGTCCGACTATGTCTATACTCAGCATTTGGAAGGGACGCGAACACTCCTTAGGCTTCCCCAATAGTCCTAGTGGGGCGTGATTTGCCTGTTTGTAAGCTATACAAGTTTCACATGCCGTTACTAACCTCACCACGTCACCATGCATCCCTGGCCAGTAGTAGCGTAGTGATAGTCGTTTGTATGTTTTATGGATACCCAGGTGTGCTGCGGTCGGTTTGGCATGGTTGTTAGTTATTATTTGGTGCCTATCTTCCATTGGTATGACTTCCTTCCATTCGAACTCGCATAGTATTGCGAACTTACTTTTTTCATAACGGTATAATTTATTATTTTTTACTATGTAGTTTGGGAATGCCGTTGGGTTCTGTTGGCAACCATTGTAGATATTTTGGTACCAAGTGTCGTCTGTTTGTTTAGGTAGAACTGACTGTGTGGTGTTTTCTTGTGTGAGTGCTGCGATTTGACAAGCTCGTGACAACGCGTCTGGTAAAGTGTTATCTGCACCACGTCTATGTTGTATATCAAAATTAAAGGCCGACAACCTTATTCCCCAACGCGCCAGTCGGCCGGTTGGGTTTTGTAGTTTGAGAAACCACTTTAGTGCGGAGTGATCTGTGAACACAGTGAACTTGATGCCATTTTCCAGATAACAGCGCCAATGTTCCAGTGCTACAAGTACAGCCAGTGCTTCTCTCTCTGTGATACTATAATTTTGCTCTTGTTTAGACAAGGATTTACTCATGTATGCTATGGGATGTTCAACCCCGTCCCTAATCTGAGTTAGCAAACCACCAATGCCATAGTTACTAGCATCTGTGCGTACTTCAAATGGGATACTGTAGTCTGGACACGATAGTACAGGGGCTGATATTAGTATTTCTTTTAGTTTAGTAAAGGACTCCTGACATTCCTGAGACCAGTCGAAGGGGGGAGCCTTCTTACTCGAGCTAGTTAGTCTATTTAGTGGTGCCGCTAGTGCACTGAAGTTAGGTACGAAACGTCTGTACCATGATGCCGTTCCTAGGAATCTTTTTACTTCCTTTGGATTGGTCGGTACTGGGAAGTTTTGTATTGCTTCTACTTTTTCCGGGTCCGGATGTAATCCCTTCGAGTTTACTATGTAGCCTAGATATTTCAATTCGTCACGGAAAAACTGACACTTATCCATATTTATTGTTAAGTTAGCGTTAGATAGTTTATTGTATACTTTAGTTAGCAAGGCTATATGGTTCTCAAAATCCGATGACACTAGCACTATGTCATCCAAGAAGGCGAACACCCTATTCTCAAATTCTGGTCCGTAAAATAATTTATCTACCATTCGTTGTTGCGTTGCAGGCGCATTTGTTAGTCCGAATGGTGTAGTTTTAAATCTGTATGTTCCACGGCCCGGTATGTAGAAAGCTGTTTTATTTTTGTCAGTTTCCCTTAGTGGTAGCTGCCAGAAACTTTTGTATAGGTCTATACTAGTAAGGTATTTTGCATCCCTAAGGTTGTCTAATATTTCCGAAATGTATGGCAAATTGTACGCGTCTTTTTTAGTAATAGCGTTTAGTTTCCTACTATCCAAGCAAAACCGCAATTTGCCATCCTTTTTCGGTGTCAGCAGAACTGGAGAAGACCATGGACTTTCGCATGGTTCAACCACATCCAGGTCGAGCATCTCGTCCAGTTCCTTGCCGAGGACGCGCTGTTTCTCTGGAGACATCCTATAGTATCGTTGTCGTATAGGGGATGCATCACCAGTGTCTATACTGTGTGTTATCAAGTTAGTGCGGCCTAGGCCTTTTTTTTCTGAGGATATGTTCTGGAATTGTGTTTTTATTTTCTCCGCAGTTACTTTTTGTTCCTCGGTTAACTGTGCAAATGTATGTAAATATATGTTTTGTTTAGTGTGTGCACTAGTGTTATTAATGTTAACGAGGAATACTGATTTTATATTCTTTGGAAATATTTGAAAAGTGTTCCAGAAATCCATTCCCAGCAAGATAGGTGTGTCTATTGATGGCACCACATGTGCCTTGATTATGTGTTGCTTTCCTTCAAATGTTACCGGTAAGTTTAGTGTACCTATGGGATGAAGCATTTGTCCCCCAGCGGCTACAAATGTTTCTAAGAGGTCCCTAGGCTGCAGGGTTAGTCCTTGGTTCTTAATTAGGATTTTATGGTAGTCCTTACCAACAATTGTAACTGCCGAACCTGAATCCAGCAAGCCACAAACCGGCATGTTGTTTATTTCTATAGAAGCGTAAGGACGTATATCGTTGTGAGGTTTGCTGCGGATTGTTGATACAGAGTAGCAGGTTCTGAATTTTGTGACTACAGCTAGCCAATCTTCCCACTCTGTTTTACTTAGTCTGGCGTTAAATTTACTATTACAACAAACCTCATTGGCTAGTTTTTTGGTGGGTGGCACTTTGTGCAATCAGGGTATTTCACCCCCTTTTCTCCACATTTAAAACAAATTATGACACGTTCCGCGGTACACCGTCGCAGTGAATGCGAGGTTGATCTACACCTAGGGCAATAAGGTTGACCTCTGATTGGTGTATCTGTACCTTTATTGTCTACTAATGCGACCGGTTGTGCAGTGTGAGAGTCATCCCCGGTTGTTTCCGGTTTCTTATAGTAATCACCACGGCCATACCTATAACGACTATAGTATGGTTTTGAGTTTGAATTGGTAATTTTATTTGTTGGCTTAACGTAAGCAAATTCTGGAGCCAAGGAAGTTAGATTAGTTTTTGTTGGTTCTTGATAGTGTGCTGCCCTCATCTTATATTTTTCATAGTTTTTACAGACAGACTCTAATTGCTCTAGATTTTCTACGTTGCTGATAGCTAGTACTTCCGCATACATTGGTTTAATATTGTGAACAATGATATCAAACATTTCTGTTTTTGTTGGTTTAGTATTTAATCTATTGAATAAACCGCTCATTATCGATATGTAGATAGTAATGTTTTCTGTTTCTCCTTGTGAACGCGTTCTAATCTCGGTGAGCAACCTATAGTCATAGTCTGCGCAGTCAAAGGCAGCCTTCAATTGTTCCAACAGTTCATCCCATGTAGTTATGTTTGGTTTTATATGTCTATACCAATGCAGCGCGTTATCCGTAAAGATATCAAATGCGATGTTAAACATGTCATCTCCTTTTATTTGCTTACTTATTCTAAACTCCTCTATTTTTTGTATGAAAGAACGCACACAAGTTTTACCGTCATACTTAGGTTTATTTGGGACGTGACTAGTGCATGTTACGGTTATGTTAGTGTTTGTAGCAGCAGTTGTATCAGTTCGTTGTGAGCTTCCGGAACTAAACTTAGTTTCTAGTTTGGTGAGTTGTGAATCTAGGGTGTTATATTTGTCTTCAAGTCTTTGTTTTAGTAGTATGTTTTCCGGGTTGGTTGGTTTAATGCGGGCTAGTCGGTATTTGATATGATTTTTATAGGATATACCCTTTGCTAATCCCGCTTCATTGTTAATTTCGGCTAGACTCAACTGGTATTCGCCTATAGTTGCCTTTACCGCACATAAATCCTCAGTTTCATCAATACCGGATTCATGAATGTCGTCACTTGTATATTTTTTACATAAAATATTTATTTGTTTCCTTAAACTTAGGCAAGTACCAATGTCACCGCCCCGTATCAAGACTTCATATTCTAATTCAGCCTTTCTTAAGTGTATGAAATTAATCAGGTGAGTTCCCATTATTACAAATATAATACACTATTAGTAGTTCTAGAAAATAACACCAAAACAGTAAGAACACAACAACTTATATCTATACCGCAACGATGTAAAAAGAGCAAGTGTGCTAGGGTTCAGTTCAGAACAGTGTGACAAAGACAGATAGTATTATTAAGCCTGGGCGCCACTGTAGCAGCGAATGCTGCGCAGGGTAGGCTGTGCAGGCTGCTATCGGATAGGTAGATAGTTAATAATTGAAACAGCTAGGAAAGTTAATACATATATTTTGTAAGTACAATTCTAGGTCGTGGGTAAGTCACTTTGTTCAGAGTCACTGTTCTGTCCCGAGCACTATCACATAATGTTATAGGAGGTACCGTCCTTGGCAACACGTGGTAGACGTGGGGGCCTGCTCAGGGCAGGCTCAGCAGGTAGGCCAGACGCCCTCAGCAAATCGACAGGTAGCAGGCGCCTGTCAGCACAGGCTCACGGCGGTAGGCCGCAGGCTTGTCAGCCTCGGGCGCAATTGGCGCGCACAGGGAACGCGCACAGGGTACGCGCACAGGAAGCGCGCACAGGAAGCGCGCACAGACAGCGGGTGCAGGAAGGACGCACAGGTGGCGTGCGCAGGTAGCGTGCAGCACAAGCGTATCCTCGTAGCAGGTTAGTGCAATGGCACCTGACCTCAGCCCGTACGTAGAACCCTGGAAGCGCCACAGGGAGCGCATGTTAGATGCGGCGCAAACAACAGCAAGCCGCATGCGATGTTCGAGCTTCTAGCTTCTTCCCCATATTAAGCCAAGGAACGGAGTGGGAAGCATAGTAGGTGAAAGCTCAGCACATCGCAGCGGTTTACAGGCAGAGAGTTTGCAGCATAGCGTGGCACATTCGCAGATGCAAAGTTAGGTTAAGTATGAAACACAAAGTAACGTGATCATAGCAGATGGCTCACTAATCACTCACAATAACACAGTATAGGGTACTACACCACCTCGATGCAGCAGCACAGACACATAGATTACAATCTCCTCTGCGCTGGAAAACACCTAGCCGCGCGTCCGACATTGACAACCGCGGAATCACAAACTACACAGATAATACAGTCATTATAGGTTATCCAGCGCAGCGGATCTGGTATCCAAAGTAATGTGGAACTCACCCTAGGTCGGGGCACACAGAGTCTTGAGGGTCAGGGAATAGCTTCCACCAGCTAAGCAAACGGGAAGTGAAATGGCAGAGCGTCCCCGGAAGAACCAGTGTTGTGACACTTTTAGTGATGTGCTATGAACTTACTAAAAACGATGTTTTATCATCACTCGACTATTTTTCAGTTAAGACCCTTGACAACGCTACAACTCACTGAATTGGCCCACCGCGTACTTGTAGCTTCATACCTGAAATGCGAAGTGAACCATCTGTAAATCTGTGGTTTAAGTTCCTAAAGACCCTTTGTCGCTAGGAACCGATGATTGACTGAACTTCTCACCAAATAACAATTTTTTTATAAATAGCCTGCCGCTTGACCACCATCTATGAATAACTATTTCACTAAATAAAATAGAAGAATCATCGAACATCAAACACATTTTTGTCAAATCACAAAGATGTAAATAGTCTTGAGTAAATGAGTACCTTTTGAGATGCTTCTCCATTGAAATATCCTCAGTAATAAAGTACTTCATAACAATTCCCTCCTCCACCACACAATCACAAACATTAGAACGCCTAAGCAGTAGAAATAAAACAAAATCCTGTAGTACCGCTAGGCGCACGTGCGCTCGCGCCCAACGTGCTAAGCGTTCACTTGACTGAGCATATCTCTTTGATGAATACGTTTGTGTATTATGTTCATGTGGTCTCTACGAATAGAACAACCGATCTATTGGTGTGGTGAGAGATGGGTGGAGCATTAAACTAGAATGGTCTTAGCTTTGTGTCCACTTTTGTCTTCACAATCTTTAAATAAAAGAATCTTTACTTTTGATAAGCAACATTCTATGGGTTAGTAAACATAAATATAACTTATATCTATGTTAGTAAACTTATTATCTATTTGGAAACAAGGTTGTTGTTCAAAATGCATCTTTGAACAGCATCACCTAATAAAGGAGAATCGTACCTCCTCGCTACGGTCTTCAGGATGGAGTTGGAGCTTTTCCGCACTCTGCAGAGCAAAGAGGCAGATTTCTGTCTGAAAGCCAACTCCCACGGTGCGCCATATCGCGGACGCGCACCAGCCCGCACGAGGACGCACCGCCACGCACGCGTACAACGCGCGTCTGCGCTACCACGCACGCTAGGTTTCCCACGGTGCGTCGTGCGCGTGCGTCCGCGATATGGCGCACCGTCGGAGGGCGGCTTAACGGTGGAGTGGTAGCCCTCGACGTGTGCTTATGAAAACGTACCTGATGCACTGCATCATCTTTGATGGTCTTTGCAACACCTCTTTTAAATTATACTTTATTGATTTATTTAATTTTATTAGTTAGCTCTTTTATTGACTCGTCCAAGTATGTCTTGTGATGTAAGATATACAGGAATATACATACCAAGCTACTTAAGAAAAAATCGTCTTTTCTTTTTTCTACACAATATTTTTCCTGATAAAATGCAACAATTGTATCAGTTTAATAGTAAATATTCCATAGCTATTATGCATATTCTGATTTCTCTCTTGCTTGACTGAACTAAGGTGGCTGGACCTGGTAAATCAAGGATAGTAGTAGTGGTATACTAAGAAACTTATGCCTGTATCCTAATTACGTAATGCACGAAAAAAAAATCTGCTCAATTTTTTTTGTCGAACTTATGAAGTTAATAAGCAATGGACTAGCAATCTGTTTCAATTCATTTCAATTTATTATTATTGATCGTGCATTACGTAATTAGGGTACTGGTCATGGACTTTTATCATACAAGATTACTTATCAAGCTCAAGATTACACTTTCTCAAATAATAATTGACCCATCTGTAAGGCAGTTATTTTAAATCACATTATCAACTTTGAAACTGGAGTACTACACGAATAAACATACTGGGAACTCGACGCTAATCTATAAATGCACCGTCTATGTATAAGTCACAGATTGACAACAACATAAATAGTGTACATGCATATGCATGTATGTAAACACTATGAGTAATAACAGTGTCATGCTCTTGAACGCGACTCTGTGTCCGTGGTGATCAAAATTCGGATCTGAGTATCGCGGTAATACACAGATAGATTTTTGCCACTGATTTCTGGTCTACCGCTGATATAAATGACCGATTCGTCCGAATTCGGACGAGTTAATTCAGGCGAGTCACCAATAAGCCGAAAGTTATGCAGAGAGATCTTCAGACTAAGTTGAATTGTCTCACGTCATTGTGAGACTATTCAACTTAGTCTGAAAATTACAGAGGCAATGCAATAATAAAACATATTATAAGTGTAATAATAATAAGGTTCTTCATAGGTGGGAAAGATACAGCAGTTGCAATAAACAGAGGTCCCTATTTAACATCGCTAGGCAAACTGCCATATAGTATGATTACGCCATAATTTCATTAATTTATCCTATGCCTAGCAAATTTGATTTTCTGCAAGAGTGTCTTTTTCAACAGTCTTCACATCTTTTATAGTATCGCTATTGGCTCTAATACTAATAACATCCCTAATACTGGGTCAAATTAAATTAGCTTGCAAAACTCCACAAACGTGATGGGTATACTTAGATAATTTTATTATAACATGACAAAAAAAAAAATGTTGATTATATTTCGGGTCAATGACTGCTGGTAGTGTTTGTTGAGAAAATCTGTTATTTTTTTTGTTATATCGTGTTTAGATATTGAAATCCATCACCTGTGCGAAGTTTCACTAGCTAATCAATTTGACCCTGTATTAAATGCAGCCTGTCTACCCTTCATTACTATACGACATTATCATCTACTAACTTTAAGTTAGTAACATGACGCATGACCTCGATACGATTGAATAATACCTATGTATAGTTGACTATACGACACTACACAGTCGCCGTATACTACGGTATACATAGTATACAATATATACACAATAATTATGGCTGTGTTGTTAGTATAGTGTAAGTTGCACGTACTCGTACGTTGTGCCAGTATAATACTTGTATAAGCGAGATGATTGCTAAAGTCTTGGTCACATGGAATTATTGTTAGATTTATTATTTTGTTGTACTCAGAATGTTTTTACTACTTTATTATAATTACGAACGATGAGCTTCAGACAAGTTAATCAATTTTTCAAGTTATAACTTTTTGTCAAGAGTTCATAAGGCCGCTGTCCCACGGCCTGTCGAGGCTTGTCGCGGTCTGGCGCGCGGCCATGCCTGTCGAGGCCTTTCGCGGCCTGGCGCGCAGCCACTTCGGTCGTGTCCTGGCGCGCGGCCACACCTGTCGCGACCCGTGCTGAGCATTTCCACCACAGGCCTCAAGGGATCGACGGTTTTCGCGGCCTGTCAGCCTGGCCTGGCGGGATCTGGCTTGTGAGAAAGCGGGCCGTAGGACAGCAGCATAACCAAGGATACAAATAGATTATGAGAAAATGTAATCGGATAAGTGTATAGCTAAGGCTATTAATTCTGATTGATTTTAATAGGACTTGGAATTGTCCTTTTAACGAGAAAGAATCCGAAGCTGGTCATGTGTACCTATAGTAAACCCACATTTCGCCAGTTATGTTTAAGGCCCATGGAATAGGGGGCGAGCCGTTTGCCATCAACCAGGCACAAATCCAGACTCCGGGCTGCAACTGAGAAATTATAGATAGAAAAGCCCAATAATACTGCTCGACCTGGGAATGTAAAGCCGCCCTCCGACGGTGCGCCATATCGCGGACGCACGCGCACGACGCACCGTGGGAAACCTAGCGTGCGTGGTAGCGCAGACGCGCGTTGTACGCGTGCGTGGCGGTGCGTCCTCGTGCGGGCTGGTGCGCGTCCGCGATATGGCGCACCGTGGGAGTTGGCTTTAACCCAGGCCCTCGTACCCAGCAGTAGCGCTTGCAACCACTAGACCAACGAGGTAGAGTGAATGAATCACGTAATTAAACATTAGGAGACACACTTCATACCCAATTATCTTGTCACTCACTCCCCTCCCCGATCAATACATAGGAAACTAACCTAGACACGGCTACATCAAATATTAATCCAAATTCGTTCATGTGACACATTGTAATAGTAGTTAGTACTAACATGGAAATGCAATGATTCACTTACCAAGAAACTGCACTGAATTAGTAATTTGAAACACTACATCAACCATTTCGTTCGATGTCCATTTGAATTAGGGAAAGGTGTTTGAAAATCAAAGTGATTAGTTACGTATTGGAAAGACATTTTCGATTGAGGATACGAGTACATTTATTATTTAAAAAGTGGTAAATCTACAGACAGTTTTGCCAGTAAAAGGGGGTTGTAGCTTAAAGTATCACAAAAGTTACAAATAACTGGTAATGAGTTTTAGGTATCGAATAAAATATAAGTAAAAATCTTTTTAAAAACAAGCTTTTAATGAACTAAAAAGTACTAAATAAAACTTACGCAAACATAGAACTTTAATATTTTCTTAAAACCTTGAGACTTATCTTCAAGTTTAGTGTAAGAAGGACATTTACGCCTCAAGCTTTTAAAAAAAAAAATTGTTCCATGTTTGCGTAAGTTTTATTTAGTACTTTTTAGTTCATTAAAAGCTTGTTTTTAAAAAGATTTTTGGCTAACTTCCGGCTCCATCATCTAACCAGCTCCATGGTATAATTTTTTCAAAATGTCTCGGTAGTTGTATAAGTATCCCAAGTTTCAGCTCAATCGTATGGGCGGAAGTGCTTGAAAAATGAATGACAATTGGAGTGACTAGAAACACATATGGGCACCTTCAGGCTCCATCATCAGACACTGACCACCACCTAGTGTCAAAGCACTTGTTAATACGTAGCCAATGAGTCCAAACACGATGGTGCTACGTTGTTTGATTGAGGAGTTCCTATGGCCAACTTCTGGCTCCATCATCAGACCAGTTCTATGGCATATTTTTGTCATAATATCTCGGTAGTTATATAAATATGCCAAGTTTCCGCTCAATCGGATGCCAAGAAGTGCTTGAAAAATGAATGTTAATTGGAGTAACCGGAAACACATACGAACAGAGCAAGCTAATAATTATAAAGCTTGTAGTATCAACGTTGTAAATACAGTTTCCTTCATTGTCTTTGTTTTCATCTATGAATCACAATTTATTTGTCATCTCATCTGAACAAGTGTTATGCCAACCAGATTCCTTTATAGCAACAGCTAA
Source organism: Conistra vaccinii (assembly GCA_948150665.1). Classification (NCBI taxonomy): domain Eukaryota; kingdom Metazoa; phylum Arthropoda; class Insecta; order Lepidoptera; family Noctuidae; genus Conistra; species Conistra vaccinii. The sequence continues at coordinate 16,260,941 of OX411338.1, read as the reverse complement.
ACATTTTCCATTAAATTAGTTTTGGTTTTACGTTGTTCACTAACATCTTTCGTATCAACCGATTTCCATCGATGACATAATTATATTCTATTGTCGATCTCTCATCTCAAAAATCTAACCTAAGCCATCCCCAACATTAAACCTCAAAAATAAAACTCTCAACGTACAAATCCTTTTCCTATATAAACGTGCCTTAACCCGTCGCAGGCGCAGCTGCACGATGCGCACACGCTACCGGTTCTGCGGGCTTACGACCCCCCTCTCCCCCGCCATGCCCGCCATCGATACTACCAAACGGAAAATTTTATAACCACAATATTAGAATTACGTTTTCATTTTATAGCAGTAAATGGGTATGTTGTCATAGTGATAGGGAATGAATATTGTAGTTTATTTGATAATGATTTACTAATTATCCATCATCATCATCATCATCAGCCTATTAATGTTCCCACTGCTGGGACACAGGCCTCCTCTCTGTGAGAGGGAGTGGGCTGTAATCTACCACGCGGGCCCAGTGCGGGTTGGTAGATGTCACATGTCTTCGAATTTTTTGGTTCTAAGACATGCCGGTTTCCTCACGATGTTTTCCTTCACCGTTTTGAGAGCAGTGGTGATGAAATTATTTACACAAAGTAAAGCGCCTGCTTGGGTTCGAACCCACGACCTACAACTCGTAAGTCGGGGCCGTTACCACTGGGCCACCACTGCTCACTAATTATACACTGAGAATTATCATGAATCTGATGGTGCGGATTGACTAACTCAGTAAAATATCGTATGAACACGAAATACATCAAAACATGAAGCAAGGAAAAAAAAAACGATTTGACTGTTTTAATATATTATAGGGATAAGACGGAGTACCTCTACGGAGTCTTTTTCATGGGGAATGTATCTTCAAATTAACTAGAATCCTGTCTTAGACCCTTGAATTCGGATTTTCTTCTATTTATTTTCGTGTGGTTAGTGATTAACCCGGTGTCAGAGTTTTTAACCCGCCCATGGGCCTTTGACTTGGCTTCTGACGCCGTCGAGAAATATCTCTCAGCCATGCCGGTTTCCTCACGATGTTTTCCTTCATCGTTTGAATTCAGGTAAAAGCAGTCTTGAATTTATGGCCACAACACTTCTAGAATTACAATGAGTGCTACTATTGATCACAATTTAACTATCTGTTGTGACACCTTGCTGGAAGCAACTGGATGAGAGTGACTGAGCACCGAGTCAAATGATTGCAATTGAAAAGATATGTGCATCAGTGGAGTGCAGACAAATCATTAGTAGGTATTGAAGTTTAGTATCCAGTTGATAAGTTTTTTGCTATTACGATGTTGGTTCTATCGAGAAAGTGGTTCAGTTTGATGATCTACACCACACCTTTAAATTTGAGCACATTTTCTGATACACCCTGTAGAACGCCACCTACTACGCTCCTTACATACTCCTTTTACTTCATAGGTTTATGATGATTCATAAGCTTCAATGAGATGTGACTCAATGTCATGAGTTTTATCAAATTCAGTCCAACAGTCTATTGAAGACTCCACAAAATCTGAGACACTAGCAGCTTTAATGCGTGCTAGTCTGTCTAGCACAGATCACCTATCTTTATCAGAGACCACACGTTGCTTACCATAAAAGTCAGATCTTCTACTGAATTAAGCGATCCCTTTGCAAGATCACGTTAACATAGTTGCTATTTCGCAATATCTTAGATTTTGATCTGACTAGGTGGTCCGGTTCTTGTGTATCGGACTGAATGATCTTATTCTCAGTCAGTCTGTAAACCTATCAATTAATTGTTTTATATTGATGTAATCTTTCTGAAACTTGTTTAAGGAGTTTCTATTTTTCATGTTTGGAGTTCATTGCAAAGGAGTTCAATCTGCCTAGCCGTTTCCCAACTATATCGAGGTTGCCTTCCAGTCTATCCAGATGCAGCAGAATGTCAGTATTTTACAAGGAGCGACTGTCTATCTGACCTCCACAACCCAGTTACTGGATAACACGATACCTCTTCCTTAGCGTGCTTTCCGAAGCACTGAGGAGTCTCGGTATGTAAAGATGGTCACCCGTCCACGAACCAAGCCCGGCAAGTGTAGCTTAACCTGATGGATCGACCCGTGCGGCTGATTACTTAGCCACCAGCTCCTCATTGCAAAGGGGTTCTAAGTATCATTAAGTGTTGTACTATTATGAACTATTATGATAAGTTTATGATCTATGATTAAGCTACCTGGTTGTATTCAAGATTTGTTCCTTCCACAAGCATAACTCGGTTAAACTGTTGTCCAATTTAAAAGTTAAACAAATATCAAGATTTAATACGAATAGGTAACACCATATAATTTCCCCAGATGCTTCTGCAGGAGTTTTGAGATCCTGAAAAATAACAAAGAATCAGTCAGAACAATCCTGTACTGATATTATTATAGGGTAATTAATTTAAGTGTCATGGCAAAATAATATACAGTTTTCAACAAACACTGTTGCAATGTTGCTGTAAAATGTTATTTAAAAATCCACATAATCCCAATAGCGACGATACTTTACTTTCAAAATCTGTCAATATTTTAACACCATCGAATCCTGTCAGATATTTACAGCAACTACCATGCAATCTTTTACGATCTTTCCTGGCATTAAGCGTAAATCTGAGCGATTTACTCGTGGAACATCGTCCACATCAAACTACTGTGTACATTGCGAATCGTATAACGTACAAACGCGATTCTAAATTTAAATATCGACGAGAGAACGAGACGGAGTACGTGCTTATGTTGCGTGGATTATTTTAAAGCTGGATACGAAAAAAAAAATGTTGTTGATTTGAGCGGACTCGCATGGAAGTAGAAATCGTAATATTAAGTGGTCCTTCTTGACTAAAGGGGAGGTTTTTGAGACGGGGCAGTAAGGGCAGGTACATTAACCGTTGTCCCTACAAGAAAATGGTCTTAGGAGACTGTCCTTAACTTTTTGAGATATTTGATCTGCATTCACGGAATTTGAATAAAATTGAACAGTCAGCAAGAAAGTGGGCAGTTTTTTCATGCCAATCGATTCTGTTGCTTTTAAGTCAGAAATCGCATAAATCGTTTGCCACAAATTTTGTAGGAAATGAGACTTCATCCTACTTTTTTAAGATACTAGCCGAAAATAAGATCAACATGCAGATCAAAATGTCTCAAAAAGTAAGGACAGTCTCCTATGACCGTATGCCTTGAAACTAACTCTTCTATCTTCACCTTGAACACATGTGACTTTAATGATTCAATTCATATCATAGGAACTCAATATTCAGTCATTGACTTCGATCAATTATTGTCACTGATAAATAAAAAAATACATCGCACTAAAGCTAGTGCGTCGGTCGGTAAAACATACAAAAATATAAGTGTTATCAATCAATCAATCAATCAATCAACTTTATTTTCTCTCCCAATATACAGCTTATGTCCGTAGTTTAACATTTGGAAAACCTACTGGTGTTTGGAGTGGTCATTCTTCCGATGCATTATTTGGGCCACTAATTTGCTTAACCTTTCATGACTCAAAAATATTTAATGGGATAATTTTGACCGCGAATCGGCAAACGTAAGGATTCGCCTTCAGGCTTCAGGCGTGGAGTGAGGATCTTTGCAGGGTGACTGGTAGCAGCTGGATGAGAGTTGACGAAAATAGAGTTAAATGGCGTGCAATATGATGATGATGATAATTTTCCTAACGGTTTTTCAATTTCAAACATAAACCTCAACTCTTTCATACAGAAAGTGCAATATCATAACATCAAAATCCCAAAACAAAAAATAGTCCCTTCCTATCCAGTCCCAACCTAATCTACGTTAAACAGACTTGTCTTGCGCTCGCGCACCGCCCTCCCCGCTCCCCTGTTATACCCCCCCGTGCGTAAACGTGACCCCGAGACGTGAACTCAAACTACGCTCCTTTGTTTTTTTTTTGTTTGTATCTCTTCTCTGCCACGGATCGTTATTGTATCGATGTTGGTCACTTTTTCTTTAAGTGGTTCTTTAAGTGGGGAGTATGAATTTGTGTCATTAGAGTGGGTGAAATTTTCAGTTGGAGAACTTTGGCGCATAGTCACTTTAGAGCGAGGCCCCATTAGTGCGTTGCGCTGCGTTGCATCGTTGCAGCGCCGGCCGTCGCTGCGACGTTTTCCATATATTTTTTATGAAATACCCCATTAGACCGTTGCGTCGTCGCGCGCGACTTTTCAACGGATCGACGGACATGAGACGAAGTGGGATGGGAGGGTGATGCGCTGCGTTGTCGGAGCTCCGCTGCGACGACGGACAGTGGTCTGGTCAGTGATCCATTGCAAAGGCTGAACTGAGACGCAGCTGCGACGGCGTGCATACCTTCTTGCGTTGCGTTGGCGCAGCGACATCGCAACGCAGGTGTGGCATACAATGCGTTGTTCCGTTGCGACGTCGCGACGCAACGCAGCGCAACGCACTAATGGGGCCTCGCCCATAATCGGCCTATAACGTTCCTACGGCTGGGACACAGGGCAGCTCCTCTCTGTGAGAGGGTGTGGGCCGTAATACACCACTCAGGCCCAGTGCGGGTTGGTGGATGTCACAATACCTACATGTCTTTGGAATTTTGATTTCATGACATTCCGGTTTCCTCACTATATTGAGTATAGTTTTAGTGATTATATAAATTACGCATACTGAAGCGCCTGTACGAACGAAATATTTAGTTGAAGAAGTTTGTTGATAATGACCAGTAATTTTCATACTTTCTTGATACTGTTTTGAATCCTTGTGTGTTATGAATACCAACTGAAAAGTCTTACGACAAAAATTGACAAGTTCTGCAAATTGTATTTACCTATTCTAGCCAGCTTTTAGGTAGTCAATCAATCTGCCTAGCCTTTACCCAACTATATTGGGGTCGGCTTCCAGTCTAACCGGATGTAGCGGAATACCATTATTTTACATGGAGTGACTATTTGACTTCCACAACCCAATAACTGGGTAATACGATACCCCTTGGTTAGACTGGTTGTCAGACTTATAGGTTTCAGTTTTTAGGTACTGCGGGTTTATTTTTTTATTAAACAAAAATAGGTACGAGACTGCACGAAATTTATTTTCAAGTCATTTCTCACAAAGAAAGTTTTTTTTAACTACAAACTTAACACAAAAGCAGAAAGAAAATTGACGACTTTAATACTTTTTTCACGAATACTTTGCAAAATATCGAAAAAAAACACAATATAATTTTTGACACATTCTGTCAAATTTTTATTAATCAGTATGGTTTAAAACGTCAAATTTTACTGTGCCCCACCTCTCTTCCTCGCCAAAATTTTTCGTAATTTTTAAAATCCACAATGATACAATCCCTTTGAGACCATGTTCAAAAACACGTGCATAAATTAACTGTGTCAGAATCTCCCCAAACCGCAATGAAATCAAATGACATAGTATTTTGGGACATTATATTGTTGCCATACCGAAAAGGAGGATAAAACTAAATGTAAGCTGTTGTCTTTGAGGTTTAACTTTTGATTTCTTTTGTAAAGAACCAACTGCATTAGTCTGCCAGTCCACTGGAGCGGAGATGTGCCAATATTAACCAATAGAATCGCAACTCTGGAGCGGAGTTTAGATTCTATTGGTTAATATTAGCACATCTCCGCTCCTCTCCTCTCCGCTCCAGTGGACAGGCAGCCTTATGGTGCTACTAGGTGTATCAAAAATTTATTATAACAAGCTCTGCGTCCGTTTTGATTTCCCATTGACTGGTAGAAGTTCCATATAAACTTTCATCCCTTATTAACCCCTATATAGGATGGATGTTCACAAATCCCTATTTAGTGCTCACCTTTGTTATTTAAAAAGACAGCGGTGTTGCCGTGGCAGTGGCGTTGTTGTGGCTGTGCGTTGTCTCTCAAGATTTTTATAAACGTGCTAGCTTTTGCCCGCGGCTTCACCCGCGTGGACGTTGGAAATTATCCCACGGGAACGTATATACCATATATCATAATAAAGTTTTTAATTTTATCTCCTAACCCAGGTCATGTTCTATCCATGTGCCATCCACAAACAAACAAAATAACTTTCGCGGTGTCATATCAGCCGAATACTTTGGAACGTAAAATCAGCCGCGGAACTTCGGTCGCGTTCGGCATAGTGTGTTTAGATACTTAGGGAAATATAAAAGCTAATGTATCAGAAACAATACGATCTTGGAATCTCCATTATTTAAATGAATGAATTAAATCTTAATTTTAGTTAAGCTAACACAAAATTGCATCATTACAGCAGCTGCAATGGATCAAATCTTCATGATTGAGGTACTCGTCAAAAAGATCGTACTAAAAGTAGAACCACCCGAAAAAGATGAATATGAACTGGCACAGGAGGAAGAAGAGAGGAAGAGAGAAGCAGAACGACTTGCTGCTCTTGAAGCTGCCCTGAAATTGAAAAAAGGCAAAAAGGGTAAAAAAAAAGGAAAACCAAAGGGTAAAAAAGGCAAGAAAAAGAAAAAAGGAAAAAAAGGACCAGCCCCGCCATCGGAAGAGGAAATGAAGTATATGCAAACATGTTCAATGCAGATGAACTGTCTACCCGTTTTTGATTTCATTGTTGCTCATGATAACTTTGTTGCACCGCCGCCACCCCCTCCTCCTCCAAAAAAAGGTAAAAAAGGCAAAAAAAAGGCTAAACCCAAACCAAAGAAAAAAAAAGGGAAGAAGGGCAAAAAAAAAGTGATACCATGGAAGATTGTGCTACCTTCCGAACCATTACCACAACCACCATACTTTGGCGTCGGTAACTCAGTCATGTTTCTTGAAAGGCCTTCAAAATTAGAGGAAACGTTAAGGAAAACTCCAATTTATATCACCGTATGGAACAGAGATCAAGACTTTAGCTGCACTGGTTTCTGTATTGTCGAATGGCACAAATCATTTTTTGAATGCCTTCAGAGAGCTGCGGATTTAAATCCCGTCAATTATGACTTAGCAGAATATAGAGACACAAGCACACCAGAAATGGTGACAAATACAGTAGAAATGCTACGACCATTGCAATGTGAAGAAGATTTAAAAGCATCGGGGGAAGTTGAATTTTACATTCGACTTACGTGTTTGGGCAGCAGAGTGATCAGTTTCTTTGTGGCATTACCAGAGATGGATCGGATACCAGGACGGAAGTATCTGTATGATGATTTGAGAGTGAAGGACCTAGAGGTTGTCAGGCATTGGGAAGGTACCGTGATTGATGAAGTACCTCCTGTTGCATATTTTTTCACTGCTCCTGATATAGCTAGAGAGCCAATAAGACCCGTTGAAGAGCTCGTACAATACGAAGAGTTCGTTGCTCCGTTTACACGAAGTGAACTGGCGATTCTAGCTATGGGCTTCCCGAAGGGCCCTTGTGGTGGTACGAATTGCCTTAAGAGAATGGAGTACAGAGGTAGTCAGCACCAGTTCATTCCAGGTGAATATGTTAAAGGGAAATACCAACATGGTCAGTTTGTTAATAAACGAGATGTACATGGTCCCTGTGGTAGAATTGATTGTCCTCTTGCAAAGAAGGTTCGTAATTATCTCTGTACCGAAGGTAGCTATAAACCCTGCAAGAAACCTTGCTGCAAAGACTACTATTAGTTTCGGAAAATTGATAGTTTTTGGACATGTTTTTATTTGTAGGAGACGTTCAAATTTGATAAACAGGGCCAGATTGAATTACCTGACGATAATCCACAGACATGATGGTTTTCCATAAGAAAGAATAAACTGAAAACAAAAAAATATTTTATAAAGGTATAATTTTAAATAAATACAACTAACAAACTATGAGATATAATAATAAGTTTCAAAAATTATCCTTTTTTTAATAATCATGATTTGATATTGATACCCGTCACGTCTATGGAGTTGCGCTTATTAAATTTATTTGACACTATTTTAGTAATAAGATAAACAAAAAGAAACAAAACAGAATTCAGAACATTAAAATTATACCATTACATTATTTGCTTTCTACTTTCATTGATTCCTTTTTTTACTCAGCGGCCATAGGCATAATATATTGCACTAAAATTAAATTAACAACCTCATCAGAATCCCTATTTTTATCATGTTACAAATAAATACATTCTGGTGCTACAATTCTCTCGAATAAACGGGAACTGTTGGATTCATACTTCATACATTAGCGTAGGCCTAAGGAGGCCTACGCTAATGTATGACTGTATGAAGTAAGTTCGCACAAAAATACGAAGCATATTATGACCAGCCTATAATGATCCCACTGCTGGGACACAGGCCTCTCTGTGAGAGGGAGTGGACCGTAATGTGTGATTTGGTGTATGACATCTACCAATTCTTTCTACGAAGTTTTGGTTCTAGGACATCGGTTTCCTCACGATGTTTTCCTTCACCGTTTTAAGAGCAGTGGTGATGAAATAATTAACACAAAGTAAACGCCTGTCAGGGTTCGAACTTATGAACTACTCGTAAGTCGCGGCTGTTACCTGGTCTGGGCCACCACTGCTCTTTGTTTCATTCTTGTAGGCAAGGAGGTAGCCATTGCTTCTTTAGCCGACTTCCAAAATGGAGGTTCTGTATGTTTTTTTTAATGTATGTTCACCGATTTCTCCGTCAAATGTGGACAGATTAGAGAGCAGTGGTGGCCCAGTGGCAACGGCCCCGACTTACAAGTTGTAGGTCGTGGGTTCGAACCCAAGCAGTCGCTTTACTTTGTGTAAATAATTTCATCACCACTGCTCTCAAAAAACGGTGAAGGAAAACATCGTGAGGAAACCGGCATGTCATAGAACCAAAAATTCGATGACATGTGACATCTACCAACCCGCACTGGGCCCGCGTGGTAGATTACGGCCCGCTCCCTCTCACAGAGAGGAGGCCTGTGTCCCAGCAGTGGGAACATTAATAGGCTGATGATGATTTGGAAGGGTAAGCTCCCGAGGTGGGCCAATAAATTTTATTAACTTTGCTTGGATAGTTTTTGAGCTTTAATAATACATATTTTTCTCACTTAATTTTTATGGATGATAATTATGATGATAACTTCCTGTCACTGTTATTTACATAGCAGTTATTCAAATTTGTGTGGGGTAGGTACTACAACTAAACAGTGAAAAATTAAAACTTCCAAAAATAACACTACAAAGTGAAAAGTAACTTTAATTTCGGAAGTCGGTGGCAAAAAACGAAAATTCAAAACCAAAGACTTCCGAAATGAAAGTTATTTTTGACTTTTGTAGTGTTTTTTTTGGAAGTCGGTTCTTATTTCTTTTTAGTTTAGGAATCAGATGAAACTTCAAAGTACTGTTGTTTGTTGTTCAAAGTATCATCGTCACAAGATCTTTTAAGTCATTCATCACCAACATTAGCACCCTTGTTCCTCCTTCTGCTGAGTATAGACCTCCTCTCTTTTCTGCCATACTTACCTGATGTATGCGAGTCTGCCAGCGCTCCTAATTCTGTCTTTTTAAAGTTCTTTTAAGTACTTTTGTATAAAAACTTGCAAGGCTCGGTGGACAAAAACAAGTAGGTAACGTAATGATTCATTTAGTACACTTTCTCTTTAACTTCGCACCCAAGGCTAATGGGGGCAAAACAATTATAGCATGAGATCATCATCAGGTCATTATTCTGAATTGAAATTGGATAAAATATAAACAATATTTTTGAATCGACGAAAGTTCAAAATCATCTTGGAAAGGAACTAATGATTAGGTAAAGTCTAGGTTAAGTATTGACTGAGAAACAATTGAGTTTGATATTTGCCACCTGCTTAGTCCCATTGGAATAGTAATAGCAGTAAGAACAATGGCTATAGCTGCAAAAGTATTATTTCTTGTTATCCTTCACTTTTTGGTTTGTTCTTCACTGGTTAGGTATGTTTTTGTCGCAAAATTTGTTATATTATCCTACACTGTCCCATTGCTGAGCAAAGGCCTCCCACAAATCCTTCCAAGCATCCTTTTCCAGGGCCACGTCGACCCAACCCATGCGGTACGCGTCTCGGTCGTCTCACCACCTCTTCCTGAGCCGGCCTCGGCGCGGCGCTGTCCATCCTCAGGCACAGACCGTGTGGAGACTATTGCCATCCCAGTTTAGCTTGGCCGCCATTCATAATAGCTTTCTTTATTTTTGAAGTGAAAACTTCTTTAGCGGCGTTGTGCACTTTTTTTGGGATGGGTAAAAAATGTTAAACTCGCGTCAGGCGTCAGGACACGTGACCTGATCGAAAAGACGGAGGGAGAGTAGAATTTGTTGACAGCGCACTCTGTAATATTTTTTTTTTAATGGAACTACAGCTTTCGTTCTTGTACTGCAAGCCACATAAATTCCTGAAGTTTTCGCATGGCGTTACTTAGTTTTCACTTCAATCGCCAGTCCCAGACTGCCTCGGTTTGGTTTCCTCTTAATTTGCCTATTGCTATAGTATGTTTTTCTGTATTCTGACCAGTTGATTCCAAACATTTTGGTATTTGGGTTACCGAGATCAATGGAGTAGGTAAGTAAGATTGCTCAGATCATAATTAACTATGTAAACCCGAACAAATACGCGAACAAAACGAAGTCAAACATTCGTAATAACACGTTTTTAACAACAATGGCCATTTAAAATACCATAAAAAATCCTTCATGTCCTAATTGCGTTTTTATCCTCACCCGCGAAGCGTGACGCTGTCCAAATCTCACTAATAATGACAATGATTGCCAGAACGACTTTAACTTTACAACCAGCAAGCATTACATCAACCCTTATTTTGAAAGAGTTAAGGTCTTCGTTTATCAGAGTAATGGTAGACGTAAGTTGGTTTAAACGACATGATATGGGCCAAGGAAATTGAGCTTGTAAATCTTGCGTGCTGATAATTTTCTTGGAAACAGATTTTCTGAGCGTATTAAGGATTACATTGTAATTTGTAACTAAATGTAGGTTAGTAGTTTTGTAATGTTTCCCTAGTAGAATTACTGCGTTTAAGCAACATTTAAGAATAAGATTCCCCTCCTATTCTTAGGTAAGTATTTCAGGCTTTTATGAGAAACTCACGACCCGGTCCGGCTTCTTCCGGCTGCTTCAGCTTCACTACACCGCGGTATTGCACGACTCATAATGCGAAGCATTAGAGTGTGCTCTACGATCGAAAAAAAATTTTTGCCCCATTTCTGCAACTGTTTTTATTGTTACACTCCTGCTAGTACACAGAACCTACTTAATTTATATACCATTGTATAGATGATTAAATGGAGATTAATACTGTACTTAATACATTCGTTTCAGCCATAGAAGGAACCCTATTGAAAATGGCTCTTTTGTTCAAAGTAGTTTAATTATAATTAATAAAATATTAACTAAAAAAAATATAATTTCTATATCAAAATATTTCCAACTTGGCTTGACATTCCGTTGCTAGCAACCCACAAAGTAAATACCGAAATAAATAGTCTTTGACATTACGTAAGGGTGGTGAGGTTAGAAATTTTACCCATATTGATGGGTAAAGAAGCAGTCAAAACATAGTTCAGGAAAAGTGATAAATTGTTCATTTTTGTCAGAAACTATGTTTTGAATTTGTTTTTCGTTTATGAATGAGTGTGATGAGGCGTGCACTTTTGGATTTTCCAAACTATTCTACTTTGTAAAAAGTACCGGAAAGTAGTTATTTTCCGGTACTTTTTACAAAGAGTATATAGTATACCTGACATAATCCATTTACACACTTGATAATAACATAACGAAGCCGACGAGATACTCACATAACAATTATTTTTTATCAAAAAGACCTTGCAACTATAGTTGCATACAAAAGCGCATAATGCAGCATTGTTTATGCCAATTTGAATGCATTAGACTAATCGTCGCAGTCGGTTAGGGCAGCGGTTCTTAAACTGTTGTGTCTAAGATGATAATGTGTGAACACCATCAACATTTTCTACTATTACAATGAGAGTATACAATTAATCCGCTGCTAGTAGTCTCTCTGTCTCACCTCACCTCGCTGCAGAAGGATAGGTTTCGTGGTCTGGTCCAGCAAGTCGATTCTGTACCAAAAATCTCACCGTGAAAACTTAGGCGAAGTGAGCGTGGAGTGAGCTGTCAATGTCATCTCACTGGTGCTAGGAATGACCAAGCATTACATTTACAATCATAATCGAGATTTTAATTACATTTTTTTATGCTAATTCAATTGATCATTTTATATTATTTCAAAGCTAGTATTTAAGTGTCTAAACATTACTATTTAGGGGGTTTTAAATTAAATACTAGCAAAACAGATATTCAGTCAGAAACTCAATTTTGTTTTATTCTATTTTGTTCCTAGACTAGTCCATAATATAAATAGTCTGAGGCGCAGGTGCCTACAATAAATAAAATAAAACATAGGTACCTACTACATAGTACGCGTGATAACGCGATTCACTCACTTCACTTGCTCTGATATCTTCAGCGCGCATGCGCGGCGTGAGAAAGTTCACGTCACGCGTACCAACTCCGGTACGCGTGATAAAGATCACGCGATTCACTCACTTCACTTGCTCTGATATTTTCAGCGCGCATGCGCGGCGTGAGAAAGTTCACGTCACGCGTACCAACTCCGGTACGCGTGATAAAGATCACGCGATTCACTCACTTCACTTATCTTCAGCGCGCATGAGCGGCGTGAGAAAGTTCACGTCACGCGTACCAACTCCGGTACGCGTGATAAAGATCACGCGATTCACTCACTTCACTTGCTCTGATATCTTCAGCGCGCATGCGCGGCGTGAGAAAGTTCACGTCACGCGTACCAACTCCGGTACGCGTGATAAAGATCACGCGATTCACTCACTTCACTTGCTCTGATATCTTCAGCGCGCATGCGCGGCGTGAGAAAGTTCACGTCACGCGTACCTACTTCGTTATCGTGATAAAGATCACGCAATTCTTCACTTGCTCTGATATCTTCAGCTGCATAGATATCACACTAAGGTTTTTTTTCCATCATCGGGAATCATATCATTTTTTTCGCCATATTCCATATTATGCCCATTCGTATTCACAGACAATAATTAGAATCAAAACAAATACGAACGAAACATAATTAAGACATAATTAGTATCTATTTATTTCAATGCTGTTAGATATTTCAATGTCTAAATCCAAACGCTTTTACATGATTAAAAAGTCAGTTTATTGCCTACATTTTGTTTTCAACAAAAAAAAATTAAGGTAGGGTTAAGGATTTTTTATTTGTACACGCGTATTTACTTAATTTAAAAACTAACAGCATTAAAATAATACGAGTAATAATATACAGTACAAGTATATAAAAAGTGGGGGAAACCATCATACGGCATCAAAAAATTCGTCCGCATCGCTGTCATGTCAACGTGAAAAGTGCCCAAAAGGCAACAGTCGACCAACCGCTTGGCGATGTCCCGAACTACTCGATAAGCATTCGGAGTATTCGGACCCCACGTCCCTAATGTTTCAACCCCAAACGGCTCAAAAATATAGCCACCAATAAGGTTGTTATATTTGCGCCGTGAGGCTTTCTGCACCTGTAGCCCGCCGTGCTGAGAAGATAGGATGGCGCGAGGGTGTCGACACAGGTTGGTAATTTGTAATGTTGTTGTAATGCTTGGTCATCCCTAACACCAGTGAGATGACATTGACAGCTCACTCCACCATCACTTCGCCTAAGTTTTCACGGTGAGATTTTTACAGAATAGCACTGCTGGAGTCGGACCGACAGTAGTAGTGTTACATATTATAGACATTGCAGCACCTCGACTTACCTTTTTTTTTCTGGCGGCACTTTAAGTTTTGGGTACGAAGTGAAAGATGTCCATTGTCTTTGCGATAAAAAAAAAAATAAGATGAAAAATATTCTTCGTTTTGTATTTTATTTGCTAAATATTGTACGGTGGTACGTATACGCAACCCTATGTGTGTGTGTCCGACTCATACTTGGCCGGTTTATTTCAAAATTTGCAGAATGCGTTCGATTGGAACTTTGACTAACACTGGTACAAGTAGAAACTAAATTATGTTGAGTTGTGATGTATGGTAATTAGAGTCATTGTGGAAACTTCCTATGTAAAAACCGTTAGTTTGTATTTATGTAGCTTTTATAACTTCAGTAGTTTTAATAATACTTATATCTATGAGTTCAGCAATAGAATATTACTGTCTGCCATGCCATTTTTTGGATTGCTTAAGCACCTAATTCCAGTTCATTTCTGCTGTCCTGGAAGCTTTAATAAATAAACAATTAGGACACTTGAATTTAAAAATGTCTATCAATATCATTTATTACGAATCATTCATTGCTCTTCTCTATGTTTCATCGTTGGTGCGTTACGAGGAATAAAATTATAATATTTTTAATTTGATTTTTTAGCACACCTGAATGTTGCGTTTGAGGAATACTATTGATGCGCTTTTTTTTTGGTGTTGTCCTAGTAGGTTCCAGGCATACCCCCGATTCCGAAGGCGGGTCAAGTGTCCTGGGCCCTGGTTGATGGCAATAGGCTCGCCCCCTATTACATGGGACTTAAAAATAACTGGCAAAATGTGGGTGTACTATAGGTACACCTCTGCCTAACCCTTCGGGGAATACAGGCGTGATGTTATGTTATATGATCGATTTATGAGTTATTACTGCTGGTTTATAATGGCTGTGCTAATGTATGTCAATGAAGATAATCTATGAATTAAATTATGTGTTGGAATTATGTGTTGTGGATGTGGTGATGTGTGTGAGTGTGTGTAGATATTCTACACACACACACTCACACACATCACCACATCCACAACCACACCACACCACACCCATATATTTATTTATTATTTTAGTTCGGACAACAACATGGTCCAATTTGTTAGTAAATATCTTATCACCTAGTGTTAGTAGTACACAAAACAAGGATAAAAATAGCTGGTGACTGCGGCAGAATGTGCAGAGAATGATAAGGCATGGAATATGCTACCTGACCATTCTCCCCACATAGTGTCTCAGAAAAAGGGAGTAAGTGCTTTCCACCACTCATTTCAGAATGCTATTGTCACTGACCCGCGTTCTGCGCATCAGTGAAGCGATTTTTTTGCGAATCACTGCATGGAAGCCGTCAGTTCGGTTCTGAGCAACCATCTCCGATGCGCTACAGTAAAGGGGCAGTTTCAACAATATCTTAAAAACGATTATGTTGGATGCGTAAGACATCTAGCGATCTTTTGGTGTAGCTGATACATAGATCCCCGCATACAGACCTTGACAAAACACCACATCCACACGCCGCTATATCCACATTATCTGTTAAGGAGTAACATAAACATCATTAATAATTATGCTCTTTGAAAGAGTAGGTAGAGCTCTTCATCCACATGATCCTCATTTATAGTTTTAGTTTGGGCTAGCTAGTCTACATAGCCAGCCATTAACCAGGTATAATCTAGGAATTTCATTGTTAAGCAAGCATTAAAATGAAATGAATTGAAATTGTTTATTCTGTAAATAGGATATTGGAATCACTTTTACACGTCAATTTTAAAAAAAAATATTTAAAATAAGCTAGATGAGGTCGGCGTTTCCTAACTGACTACTCTGAGAAGAAAGGCCGAAACAAACTCAGAGGTCGCAGTCTCTTTTAAAGTCCAGACATAATCTTGGTCAAGCCTATGAGAACCATGTAGATTAGTGTCTGAAATGGTCTTTTGAGGAAAGAACCACACAGATTTGAGTGGACCTGTCCAGTCAGTGCAAGCATTTGTCAATAATCGTGGAGCTCAACTCAGAACTAAGGAGCTCAACTCGACGAACAATACCAAAGAAAGGAAATTTGGGTAGGCCACATCAACTACTCAAAACTGCCAGACCATCATTAAAACAACTGAGAAATAAAATTTAAAAAGGAAAGAACCCATTGACTCTCTACGTCAATTTGCCGTATTATAGCCATTTCATACAACTATCAAAGACTGACAGTTTTGATTTGAATTTTGGTACAATTTAAGTTGGCAGTCAATTTTACCTACCTACCTTTAATCAACTCAATTTATCGCAGTCCACTGTTGGATATAGGTCTTTTCCAGGCTGCGCCACAACACCTTGTTCTTCGCCTTCCGCATCCAGTCTGTCCCAGCCACCTTTTAGCATCGTCGGTCCATCTAGCAGTTAATTTACTTAACAATTAATTTCCCTGAATTTACAAATCAACAAATACAAATTTTAATAGCCTACTGCCCGACTGGAGACATTCGACCCAAGATCCTCACTCATTGTTCTGGCTACCAAATCTGCCTAGCCTTTTTCCAACTGTGTTGGGGTCGTCTTCCAGTCTATCTGGATGCAGCTGAATACCAGTATTTTACAAGCGTCTGCCTATCTGACGTCCACAGCCCAGAAACTGGGTTACACGATACACTTTGCTAAGACTGGTTGTCAGACTTTCGGGCTTTTGGCGACCCGTAACGACTATCAAAGATCCACTAATGACAGCAGGGACCAACGGCTTAACGAGCTTTCCGAGGCACGGAGGAGTCTCGGTATGTAAAGATGGTCACCCAACCTGATAGATCGACCCGTGGGGCTGTTATTACTTAGCCACGAGCTCCTCCTTCATTTATAGACGTTTATTTCTAAGCTAAGGAAATAATACCAATCTAAAGAGATCTATTTGTTATTCCAGTGGTGTTCAATAAAATATAGGTATAATTACTTCATTATATAATTTTATAAGAACTTACGTAAGTATATTTTATAGGTAAACTAAGCTTTTCTGTATTCTTCTTTGTGTTGTCGTGAATTAGCATACATACATCACATGCAAGGACATCTTCGATCTTTTAATCGGATATTGTGCGTCTTTTGCAGTAAGTAATAAGTAAGTACAAATAACCAGTCACTTTAGCCACCCAAATCCAGATTATCTTTGTTTCCATATCCTGCGATAGTCCTACACCAACCGGGGGTTTTCCTTGGGTGCGCTTGCATAGTACGTACACTGTACGTAAGACACCAACCGACGATTATCCCTGTACGTCGTACAGGGATAATCGTCGGTTGGTGTCTCATTTCCTAGAAAGCGTCTAACGGGGATCTGCGAGTTGGCTTAGGCCCCTCGTACACCTTCCAAAGGTCGGGGACCGAAGGTCCCAAGATATGTCAAAGATACAATAAAAATAATACATGCTTTGCAGAATCTGCTATGAAAAAAATATTGTGCATACTAAATGCCCATTATTATCGCAGCCATTACCATAATATTGCTTAATAATTGCAATTCCCAGGGTCCAGTGTTATTGGGTTTTTCGATCATAAATTTATCTGCGGTTGATGGCAATAAGCCCTGTTATTTGCACCGAACTTAAACATAACTGTCGAAATGTCGGTGTACTACATACACACCTTTGCTTAACCCTTCGAGTTTTACTGGCGTGATATGTAAGTTTTTAAGGTTTTTTGGTATACAGCGAGAACCCTAGACAAGAAATTCACTTTTGTTCGGGGAATGGACTATACGCCTAATGAAATTGAATAGCAAGAACTCTCCTTGCGTTAAAGCCTTCTCGGATAAATCTTTACAGTCAAGAGCTTCGCGCCCTCATACTTAGAGGCTCATACTTTAAAAGCTAATCTATTATTATAATGGTTGTGAAATCATAGTTAGTAGGTACCTATTACTGTAACTTAAAAAATTAAGCTGCTATTTTGCTAAACCTAAGGTAATTTGAGCAATGGTGGCCCAGTGGTGAAGGAAAACATCGTGAGGAAATCGGCATGTCCTAGAACCAAAAATTTGAAGACGTGTGACATCTACCAACCCGCACTGGGCCCGCGTGGTAGATTATAGCCCACTCCCTCTCACAGAGAGGAGGCCTCTGTCCCAGCAGTGGGAAAATTAATAGGCTGATTAGGTATGTTATGTTATGTACTGGTAATTTCTGGTATTTAGCTGCATCTGGTTAGACTGGAAGCAGAACCCTACTCTAGCTTGGGAAAGGCTAGGCATTATTATTATGATTGATGATGATGAGTCAATTTTTCTAAACAATTAATTCCCCTGTGTTTACGTGTCTTTATATCCCAGATTTCCCAGTCCTACACCGTCTTTTGTCTTCCCCAAAAGTGCATGACTCAACGCAGGGGAATGGATACTCAATAGGGTTTATAGGTAGGTTAACAACCTGTCATTACCTGCACCATAGATTAATAAAGACGGGACACTAAGCAAAATCATTTAAATAAAAAGCGACTCTTGCCACGACGAACGTGCAATTCAGGTCGCACAGCGCAGCTAGCCGTTCGATAAGAACCAGGCGGGGTCGATGGCGCGCTGTGTTCCAAGCTCGCCTCAAAGAGATGTCAGCACAATTGACGGGGTCCGCTATGGCCGATGCCTGCCGGGAAAGTCCAAAAGGGACACCGTGACCCCTGGCAACGTACATGCAACTGAAGGAACACGGGTGGGTTTTCGTCAGTAAGAGTCTGACATGCCCTTCCGCTCCGCCCAGAGCAGGAGAAGCTATTTGATGATATCCTACCAAAAAAAAAAGGTTGCACAGCACTAATCACCTACAGTTATATTCTCCTAGATGTTGCCTCTCTTTTCATTGTGTGACTCTTAGAATTTCTTGTAACGTGTTCCAGCAAGACGGGCCCGCAGCGTACTTTTAGCTTCATACCTAAACTGCGATGTGTCCCATCTGTATTAATCTATGCCTGCGCACTTTATTTCTAGCCCTTTAGCTGTACTATTAGGTTCAATAAATTGAGTCGGCAAAATGACTTGTTTCAGTGTTGGAGTTACGTGTATTGTGTAATTGAATGGCTCTGTTTTATTTCTTAGAGCCTACAGTACTTCTTACGAGCTTTGAAACGACTCCAATGATGAGTTTAGCGTCGCATTTTTAATATAACATGCATATATAACATCACGCCAGTCATCCATAAAGGGTTGGCTAGAGGTGTACCTATAGTACACTCCCATAGATATGTCTTAGTCCCATAGAGTAGAGAGCTAGACTTTTGCCATCAACCTGGCAGAAATTTAGAATCCAAAAAAATCTGCTGTTCCTTACATTTTGACGAGATAATATGCGAACATAAATGTAGGGAATAGCTGATTTTTTTTCGCGATATCAGCGTTGGTCCCATAGTGAAAGTTGTTCATAATGATGAGTACAATGACCCCTTAAGAGGTGTAGGGTAAACAAAAACTAAGGTTGTAGAAATGACAGTAATTAGACAAAAATATAAGATTTTTTTAACATAAAGCTATGATAATGATAAGACTTATTACCAACTACATACAGTCACATAACTAACATAACAGCAAACAAAGATGACTCACTGAATAACAGCTTTTCAAGCTGATGAAATTTTCAAAACGATATCAGTATCTATATTAACCCTTCTCCTCTATATGCGAAGGTTGGTTTTCGTTTGTACGAACAAGATACTGATGAAATGAACGTGTTTCTTTACATAGATGATTCATCATTGATCATTGTGGGTGTGGTTTTAACAGGTTGAACCATGAGAAAAGATTTGGCAGTTTTACTGTGATACTTAGTAGTCTTTGTTGCGGTTATTACTTTTCTAGGTGATTAAAGAATTCTTGTTAATTGTACTCTGATTGTAATTCGTTGACTATTAATAGTTTCGAGTTTTGGCAAGTTTGATTGGGTTGGTTAAAGTTCCCGCAGACAGGCGAGACGCGACACCGGTAGAACAATTTTCCTGAAGTTTTGTAGTATGCGAGAGCCTTTACGTGTGAAATAAGTTTTTCTTTATTTTTGACAAAATAATGAGTCTGTCACGCTTTCACTTTGCTCTGTAATTTGCTTCTTCTGAACCAGTAAAGGGGTGTTTATAGCAAGTTTTAGTTTTTCTATTATGTATTTGTATACCGAGTCCAAGATAATCTTAAAAAGTATACCTACGTGTAAGCAAGTAGCATTTAAATTTATTTTGCCTACATCTGACGCACCGTTTGAACCATATTTTTACTAGCTTCAAATCCAATACCTGAAACCATCATCTTCTTACTAAAGCTCTGTGGCTCTAATGTCATCACGACTATAACTATATAATTATTTATAAAACAAGATAAATATTAGCAACAAAAAAACTAGTTTCTCCGCATAAGAAATTAACAACTCAATACTAGATTTAGAAGACTGGTTAGTGATTCAGCAACTGATAATAATAACGTATTATTTAATTTGACAAACGTGACCTGTTTACTAATTTGATGGCACTGACATTAGTATACTCGCACTGATGTAACCGGTTCCAAAAGTGGTTGCAAAAAACGTAAACAATGACTCACTATCGTATTGTGGGTTAGCAACAAGATTGGCGATGGTTACTATGGAAGTTGGAAGTGGGGAAACGACTCATCTTTTTATTTTGAGTCTGAAGATGTTTACCTTAAGTCAAGCAGAGTATTTTTTATTTTTAGTAAACTATTATTATAGTGATACAAGATGACTTTAAAAATAAAGTGGTTTTTATTGAGCTCACCCTTGCGAAAATCTTCATCCGTTCTGTTTATTGCGAAAATCCGCTTGACTGTCACTAATGAGACACAAATGAGAACTGCATCAGTCTTTTGGACGGTTGAGCTCTTATGTATAGGTAGGTATTAGAGTTTCTTTTCCTGTTCGTAAGTCATCCACGAAGATTTCCCCTAAAGATCATAGAATTCGGGATATCTACTCAATTACAAAAAAAAAAACAGCAGTAATAACTTAGTTAGTAGACCATTCTCCCGTTTATTTTTCATTTGGAGGCCTACGTTTACCAGTGAAACTTTGATTGAGCCAAACTACCCACAGAAGTTTCCTTTGATATATATCTTAGATATCTAACTCACATAGAAGACACCAGAAGACACCAGAACCCGAAGATTTCTAGAACTACAAGTCCGTCATAAGCTCCGAGTTAAACTTCAGGTGCCAGAACTAACATAACTTGTTTGAGTCATCGTGTTTGAAACTACTAACTTATGAACTCGTAATAAGATTAAAAGCACATAACGCCTGGAGGCAACAAAGTATGGCGTTATCTGATGTGTAATTTCTGACACAAGTAGGTACTGCATTCAGTTTTAATGTGCAACTTAATAATATCATGGAGCTCCTTAAGAAAAATGCATTGCGAGGTATGTTTGGTAAAGAAGTACAGGCTTTAATTAAAGGTTGTTGATAGGCAGACGACTAGATACTTCGTAAAATAAACTGCAACTCTGTCTCTTACTTTCTTTGAGAGAATAGCATAAGCAGTTTTTTAGCACTGTAACCATTTTTTATCTTCAGTAAATGTCTGTTAACGGCTCCCAAATTACGATGATTATTTTATTTTAACTGTTTTTTACATACTTCCTTTAACATAATCCTTTCATTATTTGACACTATATACCTAAAATATTCTGTATTGTTTTATTAAATTAGATTTATTACAGGTTACAGCTGTAGTGGCAATCATATCACTTGGAATAAATAGGTCTTTATTTTAATTATTTAATTTATCTTTCTTAAAGATTATTTTCTTTGTGTAGGCTTAACAGACTGTAGATGTGTGGACCATTTTCTATTTTGCTAGGTATTTGGTACTTGTTGATCGGCCTACACTGTCCTTTCATACCAATTAACACTGTAATTTGAATACACTGTAAAAACAATTTATATTTTTAAAAGAGTAACCGTGGAGCTTGTTATGGGCTCTTTTCCTTAGGAAACGACCAATTATTATTAGAACCGTGCACCTTGCTTCTGACGTTTCAAAAGTGCGCATAGAGGTTTATGTGAAATAAAATTTTTAGTAGCGTGTATTATCATCGTATGTACCAACTTACCTAGATTTCTTGCAATCTCGATCAATCGTACACATAATTATGTACATACATGCATACATAAAATCATGCCCTCATCAGAAGGGGGTAGGCAGAAACTATAGAACGGCACCTGCCACAATCCTTACATACTCCTTAAGCTTCGTTTACGTTCATCCTCCTGCGGTGTAATTAAAAATGACAATTGATCGCAATGGGCTATATAATTAAATGGGTTTCATTTTGACAGTTCACCCACGTCCGTTCGTTCATCTTAATTAGCCATATATCTTATTTCCATACAGTAATATTGCCAAACTAATCAAAACCGGTAAATATTTGAAAGCTATTTGCGTCGTTGGCAACTTTTTCTTAACGCCACTGCAGTGCTCTGACAACTGAATATCCATTTTTCCCCGTATTCTGTTTTAATGGTCTCGTAAAACAATTTTCAAAGCATATGTCCAATCACTTGTTTAAATAGTAAATACACTTTAAAAGAGAGAGAGTCCCACTTTTTGTCTGTTTGTCATCGTGATATATTTGTTCTGTAACTGTTATGTTTGATAGGGAGAGTTAAATTGTTTAATTATTATGGCTCCATAGTGCACCTGTTACAAAAATGTTAATACATATTTGATTTGTATACTGTCTCATGATGAGATGGTAAGAGAGAATTAATTGATCTGAAATAATACATGATTGTGTTGTTTTTAAACCAAAAAAAATTAGAATACACATTACACAATAAATTACAATTAATCCTTCTGCCTGAAAGCGTCAGAAAGCGATTAACGTATAGCTGATTCTAATGATTTTAATTCTATAATGCCATGTTTGTTACTGTCGCGAATCATATTTTTACCAACATTTATAACCTGCAAATTACAAAAAACGTAAGAAAATTTGAACTTCGCAAGCTAGCTTAGATCATCCCCAAGGCAGCTGCCCGACAACTACGGAAGCCACTACCATCAAAGATTTTCTCACTCGAGAAAGGCCCAAAAGACAGTAGGTACCGTGTAAGTAATAGAGGTCCATATACAGGATGGAAGGGTAAACACCGTTGTCACTCTAACTATGGCTTAAATATAAACATAAAAAACCTAGTAAAAAAAATTTACTTTATTTTCTTTAACAAATATTAAAAAGGTTATTGTCCGACACCGTCCGCAAATTCATGGATATGCGCCCGCCCGAGTGACGTAATCGATCGCCGCCCGTCCTACCTACCTACACAACACATGAATAAATACAATACAACCTTTTCCTGGCTTAGGACAGGCAAAAATACCTACCTTAGGAATTGCGTGACGATTCTAAATGTACATCTTTAAAAAAATAAGTTGTGATTCTCCTTTGAATTTATGTTCTATAAACGAAACCAAACCACTGGTTTGAAGGATAACGGTGTTTACCCTAACACCCTGTATTAATAGTTGATCGCTTACTGTTCTCACCGCCCGCAGCGCGCCGGCGAGTGCTCGTATGTCGCAGCGAAAGAGAGAGTACTCGCTCAGCGACGCTCGCTTGGCATGCAGAGGGCCTAGTGTGTGTGACCGCGTTTGGCGCTCCGATTGGCAGCTGGCCGGCCTTCACCGGTGAAGGGCCAATCGGAGCGCCGAACGTGGTCGATGCGTAAAATCGAGATGATTAAAAGAAATTAACACTATGTCCTCAGAACACGCTGAGAGACTCACGATTTCTCCCTGGTATGCCAATGTACCTAACATTGGCATACCAGGGAGAAATCGCTCGTCGCCGTCACGCACTCGCTACTCGTTACTCGCAAATTCTTTTTTAGTTGTTAGTTCTAGGCGGTGGGACATGGAAACACAGGTAAAACGCTACAAAACCCGAAACCATTTCAGCAATTTCAATTAGTTGCTTTTCTATCAAAGGGCACCAATTTAATAATAAAATTCAATGCAATATTTTAACAAACATTCACGAAGCTCTAACTTTGTAATGTCCTCTAAAAAGGACAAAACATTTTCATCAAACACCACACAGGACCTACTAATAAAATCATAATTAAAATTTAGAGCATCACAGAGTCCCATAATTAGTACATTATTATGAAATATTTTGCTCATAAAATTAATAATTTATAATTAACGTTTGTAAACCACAATGTTTAGGACAAAAAGGTGAATTCAAAGTTTTAATTGTTTTCACCATGTGAGGTTTCATTAGGTACTAATTGTGTGAGGTATGTCTTAATTGAGGGTCTTTTTGTGCTGTGTTCGGACCTTTGGAATAAGTGTATTTTAATTTATTGGTCTACATCAAAATAATTGTAGGAAAGGAAGCACTAAAAGAGGGCAGTTTACAGGTATAAAATTTATTAAAACAGATTTGTATTTTAAATCCTTTTGAAGTAAGTAATATAATATTGGTAAGTACCTAAGTAATGTATCATGAGTTCAATATCCGAAAACGCCGTCACACATTCTTTTAAGAAAATTGCAAAAAGAATATTAGACTCCGTATCAAAGTTGCGACAAACAAAGGTGCGACAAATGCAAGGGCGACAGTACGATAGGTCGACCATCAGCGGTGCGACAGAACATCAGCTCGACGAACGTTAGTGCGACAGATTGTTTTCGCGACAAACGATGGCACGACGAAACTTTTGATCGACGAACGTTAGTGCGACTGATTATTGTCACGACCATCGATGGGGCGACGAAACTTTTGATCGACAAACGATAGCGCGACACAATGTTCGCTCGACAAACTAAAGCACGACAAACATTTCTATAATATTTTGTTGTAATAGCAGATAAGATTTTTTTTTTTTATAAATGTTTTCATTCTTTATTGTCAATGTTAAATGACTGCAGTGCGCGAGTGCAGTTACGAGCAAGGTAGGCGAAAACCATGTATAAAGAACCTAAAACTTTACATTTTTTTTCTTATCTGCTATTAGCAACAAAATATTATAGAAATGTTTGTCGTGCTTTAGTTTGTCGAGCGAACATTGTGTCGCGCTATCGTTTGTCGATCAAAAGTTTCGTCGCCCCATCGATGGTCGTGACAATAATCAGTCGCACTAACGTTCGTCGATCAAAAGTTTCGTCGTGCCATCGTTTGTCGCGAAAACAATCTGTCGCACTAACGTTCGTCGAGCTGATGTTCTGTCGCACCGCTGATGGTCGACCTATCGTACTGTCGCCCTTGCATTTGTCGCACCTTTGTTTGTCGCAACTTTGATACGGAGTCATTAAAAATATATAGGTAGGTACCTATATTTTCTTAATATTTTTAACCAAAGTGACCTAGTGCACATAATTACTGTACTTATAATTTATGTATAGCTATGTCCCGTGATTTCACTGGAAAATGTTTCTATTCGTTATTAAGGTTGCTAAAGGGAACCCAGATATTATAAAGTATTACACGATCTATCTTTGTGCCAAATCCGTGTTAATTGTGCAACAATTTGAAATAATTTATTAGTAGGTAAGGATTTTGCAATAATCATTAATTATTATAACATTTCAAGCTATTTACCACAATATATTGTATGGTACTATTGACTCATCTGCGTGTGAGTTCCGTTATTAAAAGACTTTTTATTCGATCAATCAGAGCGTGAAATCCGAAATCACCAACAGGCATTGATCAATGCTAGAACCGTGTTTGTATGAAAATATGCCTTGAATAGTCAAGGCATATTCTCATACAAAGACGGATTTAGATGGAGATGTTTGAATCTAATCATAGGATTGGATTCTAAAATTTTCTTATTCTTTTCTTGTCGACAGTAGGTACTTTGATTGTTTGAGCCCAGTTAGGTGAGCACGTTGATTTTAGCATCAATGCCATTCTTTAGGTCATCAAAGATGCAAACTGGACCGGCACTTTGGACACTCCAGGCAGTGGGAAATATTAAAAGGTCGTTTAACCGCAAGACAGTTTTCAATCTCTCCTTTATCAAAATTTTGCTGGTACTACAGTCATTTTGTGCTGGCTTTATGGCCTTGTTACGGTTATTTTTCGTCAGTTTTGAAATTCATGAAACACAGCAGTACCTATTTAGCTACATTTGAAGCGTAAACAAAAGCTGCATCATTATCACCTCAGCCAAAAGCTGTCAACAGCTGGCCAAAGGCCTCCTCAAAGGATTGCCAAAAGACGAAAACTTAATCCAAAAAGTGAATAGTAAAATAGTATTCTAAAACATTTCAACACAGCAGCACCAGTTAAAATTGAACCCATACAATTCGACCAATAGATAGCAAACTCGATAACTGAACAGTTAAACTAACCAGATGCAATCAACTGTACTGCAGTTTCATTGCAGTCGAAGTTTCGGTTCGCTGATTAAATTTGCAGTTTGCAGTAAGGTGAACCGTCGTGCGAGTTAGTAATTAGAGTAGTCCCCTTAGGGAGATAGGATGAAGACAGCTTGTAGAGTCATGCATGTTAATTTATTACTTAAGTTTATAGTTAAAAGTATTTAAATGTATATTTTTTAAAGTCTACACACATTGGGGCCTTTTTTTGGGTGGGAAATCATAAAATAACTTGTCCCGCCCTGGGACGGAGTGGGAGAGCGTGTCCAGACTCTTACTGACTAAAACCCACCCGTGTTCCTTCAGTTGCCTGTACGTTGCCAGGGACCAGGACTTTCTCGTTTAGGACTTTCCCACAACCCCGGCAGGCATCGGCCCTAGCAGACCCCGTCAGTTGTGCTGACATCTCTTTGAGGCGCGCGTGGAACACAACGCGCTGTCGACCCGGGCCTGGTCCTTATCGGACGGCGAGCTACCGTGCCTACGGTGGCCAGAAATCGGCTATGGATTCTCGACGCCCAGGGCGTACATATTGGGGCCTGCTGATTGATTCTTTAAAAATCTCATCGTGACTTAGCTAAAGTTAGTTATCAATCCCTAGTATTAGGTGGAAACCGGCCTATTTTGTAGAAAACTATGGTGAAATGACTTTGAGGTGACCTGTCACACCTCAAACTCACTTCGCCGTAGTTCTCTCTGGCTGAAGATAGACGATGCGGCGGAGTCGTACGCAGAAAGAAGTTCCAAGATGACCGAGTTACGTACCGACACAGGAAAAGTGTACCTGAAAGAGCTTAGGAAGGCGTTTGCTCTGCACAATAAATAATATCATTATTAATTTATGTATCTCACCATGATCATGGACCTCGTTCGGGGAAGAGCATTCTTTATCGGTACTTCATCATTTTCGCCGAGTAGCGTTGCTGTATTCTGGTTTAAAACTTATGGGTATTTTTTTTATTACATCATAATGCCTCGCTCTGTTTTTGTACAACAATATCGTGGTTCAATAAGCGATGATTATAAGTTTATGAATATTCTTTTGTATTCGAATATTTTATTAGAGTCTAAATTGGCAAATCATTCAATCTTCAGATACAATTTAATTAGTAATTTTTTAACAGAAAACTTCTTGTTTTGGTATGTTACGCCTAATGACGATTCAATTAAAAGTTGGGAATTAAAGTTAAAAGAAGTTTAATAACAACTTCTTTTAACTTTAATTCCCGACCTACCACAAAGCCAAGTCGACCGTGTCATCGTAACAGAAAGGATAATTAAGTTAAATTCATCATTGTCACAGCCTCTAGCATTATGATAGTCATCTTAGAATCGGTCAAGTGTGAACTGGCCCTGAATTAAATAAACTTTCTTTAGGAAAATAAGTTTAGGTGCTAAAATAAAATTACCATAGCTATATTATAAATATTTTATTAATTATACGAGATAAATACTCTATGATCTGAAATTATGTTCATAAATCTATTTCTCTAGAAAAATTTTTGCAAATTAATTTTATAAACATATAAATATTTCAAACTACTCAGTAATTAAAGACGTCACGTTTCTATATTGGTTTTTTTTGAGTCAAAAAAAATGCCTCTTCTATTTTGAATAACACACAACCTAATTTTAAAACCTCTTCAAAATTCAATACGGAACACGGACTTGAAATGACCGACCAATTCAATACAGTTAATAAATAAAGAAAATCATAGATTACAGCATAAAGCAATCACAGTTACAATAGGCGACATTTCAAGATTAATATTGGTCATTTTGACCATATTAACTGTGCTAGTCAACAGTAGAACGAAAAACCAACATACATTTTACCGTCAAATATCAAAATCATCAATACAAAATCTTCAGAAGAAAGTATTTTTCGACCGCAAAATGTAATTGTGGGTTCTCACAATTCAAAGGTCCTAATTATAATTTGAATCGTTTAGGAGTTAAATATTTTCGGCGTCAAATAGATAAAAAAATGTTTGAAGACATCGTCTCGTGTTTGGTCAACAGAGCGGAAGAGTAAAAAAAGTGTGGGGCTGTGTTGTTTGTAAAACTTTTTAGCTTGTACTTATAAAACGACTCAAGGGTAAGTAATAATAGCCGCATGGGTCGATCGATCAGGTTAAGTTACGCTTGCCGCAGTTGGTTCATGGATGGGTGTCCGTGCCAATCTTTACATTCCAAGACCCGTCCGTGGAAAGCATGCGTAAATCTTTGACAATCGTCGGGTTGTCAGAAGCCCAAGAGTCTGACAACTAGTGTTACCACGGGGTATCCGTTACCCAGTAACTGGTCTGGTTGTAGAGGTCAAAAATTCATTCGCGCCATGTACAATACTGGTATTTAGGTGCATTCGGTTAAACTGGAAGTCGAGTCGACACCAACATAGTTGGATAAAGGCTAGGCAGATTAATGACTACGTAATCGTACCTGTACCGTATCGTCTCGTATCGTATCTGTACTTTTTATATTCTATCTATCTATCTAATGTAATCTAAGTAATAAATGCAGCTCTCATCTCAGCATACTTCAAAAATGAGTACCTATCTACTTATTCAATAATGAAATTAGCAATTCAAAGCGCATTCTTCATTTCCTGTATTTTATTCTTACTGATGAATCATTCTTGGAAGAGGGATGTACTCGTAGTGTAGAAAGCAAAAGTGCGTCATGAGCTCATCAACATATTAATCTAAATAATTTCAAACACAGGAAAACATAAATTTTTTGTACGGTGGGTATAACATTCAACATAAAATAACATCACGCCCGCCCGAACTGTTTAAGTCCCATGTAATAGGGGGCGACCCTATTGACATCAACCGGGCACAAATCCAGACTCCGGGCTGCTATTGAGAAATTCGTTATGGAAAAACACAACAAGACACTGCTCGACTTGGGAATCAAACCCAGGACCTCTTGCACAGCAGTAGCGCTTGCGACGCCTAGACCCGTTGGTCAGTGCTCGCAAGCTGCAAATTTTACCTACAACATTTAATAAATATTAAGGTACATTTTACTGTAGGTACTCAGGCTGCGTCATAAATCGAAACTAGCCATTCTCATCCATTCATTTCCAACCAATGACATCCAAAATATTAGTAGGTAATTACACATTGGCCTAAAAAAAAACACCTACTACATACCTACCCAAGATTACGAAATACACAGGCATGTTTAAGTAAATTTATACAATACCTGACATACTTACCCAAGATTACGAAACCATTAAACAAATTCAACGTCAAGATGAAGCTAACAAAATAATTATAAATTCGCAACGAGTCTCCATAGCTTCCCTAGTTAGTTCCTGCGGATGACTC
Source organism: Conistra vaccinii (assembly GCA_948150665.1). NCBI lineage: Eukaryota > Metazoa > Arthropoda > Insecta > Lepidoptera > Noctuidae > Conistra > Conistra vaccinii. The sequence goes on along the minus strand of OX411338.1, from coordinate 16,231,467 downwards.
ACTCGCAGAAGTAGGACGGTGGTGGTGGCCACCGCTTTAGAAAAAAACGTACACCTTATCTGTTGCATCAGATTGTATACAGGGTGTTTCTGTCTGGAGGTTTTACTATTTCCGTATTCGTTGAGATATAGTACTATGGTAAGGTATTTTAGTGTTTGTTGTATTTCTGCATAAAGAATATTTTGAATACTCTACTTACGATATGGTTTTAGTTTTATTCCACAAATCTTTATAAATGTGTCTAAAATGAATACCTTTTAATAATATCAAGGCTTGTTTTAATGTAAAGTATATTTTATATGTGGTAATTAGAAATCTAAAACGCCATTTTAGGGTATCATAGAGTCCCCTCAGAATATAGAATTCTAATGTAAATTGACTGTTTTCTTATCAAAATTATCAGATCTGTTTTTTTCATTAATTTTTTATTATAAAAAAACAGTTGTTATAATTTTAATACAATCATGGTGTTCAAGCTGTAACCGTTGATTTGTTCCAATAAAGCTAACAGCTCAACAGATACAGTATCTGAGCTAATCTGACGTCTCGTATACATTGTGTCTAGACACAAGTGACACAAGTGATGAGACACAGTCAAGTCTGTCTGTGTCAACGTTGTGTGTTGTGTTTGACAAGCTCGTAAAGTTTTGTAGTTAAGCTGTTGATTTTAGACCTATTAGAGTTTTTATAGATACTACAATTTGGTCTTGAATTGTTTTTATTTTTAAATTGTTTCATAAGACTTTCTGATGTTTTTATTATTATTTTACACCTGTTTTAAAATAATAATAAATAGTCATGAATACTCATGAAACCATTTTTAAAATACAGAAAAACAAAACCGTGCCTACAGTTATTAAAGTAATATTTTAAATTCTAGATACTCCAGGGGTCAGAAAATAGATAATATAATCGTTTGTCCGTCAAAAGTAAACATTTAATAACTGTTTAAAAAACAAAAACTAAATACTCAGTATGTACACATTATTACCACAAGATGGAAAAATCAAACACGCTGTACAACGGGTGCGCTTGCGCCGATGACTCACATCCCGATCGTCAAACACTCTCACGACAAAGGCATAGTGAAAAATAAATACCGACGAATTTGACCGACAACTTACGAGCATGTTTGAGTACTAAACTTTATAATATGTTAAGTAGATAAATATTACCTTTGATTACTTCGCTTTGTATAGCTTTTGTAGAATTATAAATGAGGCTGTTGAAGAATTATTGTGGGTGGGAAGTTCTTTTATTAAAAGTACCTACTATTAATATAAGCGTCGCTACGGATAACCTTTATTTTTTTTTTTTTTTTTTATAAAATATTTCCCACACTATGTATCTATCTATGAAGAGCAGTAGTGGCCCAGTGGTAACGGCCTCGACTTACGAGTTGTAGGTCGTGGGTTCGAACGCAGGCGCTTTACTTTGTGTAAATAATTTCGTCACCACTGCTCTCAAAACGATGAAGGAAAACATCGTGAGGAAACCGGCATGTCTTAGAAACAAAAATTCGAAGACATGTGACATCTACCAACCCGCACTGGGCCCGCGTGGTGGATTACCGCCCACTCCCTCTCACAGAGAGGAGGCCTGTGTCCCAGCAGTTTTTTTTTTTTTTTTTTTTGGGTGGGAAATCATTAAATGACTTCTTAAGCTCTGGGCGGAGCGGAAGGGCGTGTCAGACTTTTACTGACTAAAACCCACCCGTGTTCCTTCCCTTGCCTAGACCAGGGCCACGGTTTCCCCTAAGGACTTATCCGCAACCCCAGTGGTAGGCATCGGCCCAAACGGACCCCTTCAGCTTCGCTGACGACTCTTTGAGGCGCGCGTGGAACACTACGCGCCGTCGACCCGGGCTTGGTCCTGATCGGACGGAGAGCTACCCATCACTCTCCGTCCGCAAGCCCGCGCCTACGGTGGCCGGAAATCCGCGATGGATTCCCGACGCCCGGGGCGGTGTCCTAGCAGTGGGAACATTAATAGGCTGATTATGTATGTATGTGTATGTATCTATCTATGTACTAGCCAATATTGGATGTTTAAAACATAACATAACATCACGCTTGTAATTCCCAAAGGGTTAGGCAGAGGTGTACTTATAGTACACCACATTTCCCCAGTAATTTTACAGTCCCATTCCCATGTAATAGGGGGCGAGCCTATTGCCATCAACCGGGCTCAAATCCAGGCTCCGAGCTGCTACTAAGAAATTCATTTGGTATTTATGATTTAATAAGAAGTGCGCTAATAAGTAATTTGCTCGACAAGAGCAAGAAAATATAACAATTGGCTAAAACGAAAATTGACAATTAGGGTCGCGCCACACCTGCCGGACGTTTGGCGCGGAACGTTCAGTTGAATACGGTCCTAATGTTTTTCAAGTTACCTATGACACATCAGCTGAACGTTACGTCAGTTCATGAGCAAGCGTCACATGACGCGACGAAACGTTCCGCGCCGAACGTTCCGCAGGTGTGCCGCTACACTTATGCGGAAGAAAACCGCGTCAGTATTGAAACATGTGCGCGGGAGTAGCAAAAGCATCCTGAAAATAATAGCAGATAGGTTGGACGCACCTGTGTTCAAGTTCATCAATCTGCATGTGAGAGGTGCGGGTTGATGTATCAATATTGTTTGCCATTTTTATTTCTGTACCTACTAACATAGTTTTTAAGTTTTTTGTAACTAACACTATGGGCATTCGTTGTCTGAAAGTAAAATATTTTTATTTTATTTTATTTAATAACAAAAAAATTTAAAAAATATTTGTATTTATTTTAATATTGTGTAACAACATACAGCATACGCCTCTCATGCACGAAGTTGTGGGTCCTAATCCTGGCAAGGCAGGTAGGTACCAAAATGACTTTTTCAATTCATTTGACATGAGTGTACTTTCTGAAACTTACTACATCCTCAAATATTCCAAAACACGTCTCGAGACTTGAGGGTGGCTCTATAGAGCGCCTTCTCTGGTAGGTTAGTGTTGAGGGCACTTGACCACGTGGTCGCTCACCCATGAGATGAACTTACCAAATTAAATTCGTAGTGGGCGAACCCATAAGTGCACAAAAATCGGAGTAGATGGCACTTAATCGTGAGGCGAATCACATCAGCACCTGGACAAAAAACTACATGAAGACCACGACCACTCTGGCAAGAGTGCTACGAACAGGAAGAACTATTTTCTATGTTTATCTCGTATATTAACATTAATGAAGGAAAATCGTCGTAATGTATCCTGCACTTTATAGTTAACATAAGTCTGAAATCGCCAATTCGTCTTGAGCAAACGTGGTGATCAATTCTCCGTACCTTCTATCTTTGAAAAGAGGGTTTTGCCCTGCAGTATATGTAATACAGCAACTATGAGTACCTATTCGCCAGCTGAGCATCTGAGCATTCTAGAACAAGAGTTTTTTTTTCTTTTGGCTATAGCCATAAAAGGTAGCAACTAGCAGTTATAGGCAGTTTGATTGTAACTAAGACATTTAATTTTTTATTTCGCACTTAAATTCTAACTGCGTATCTCCCATTATGGTTTAGAAAAACATAACTTTTTAATCTTTAATTTCACAGTAAAACCCATTGATACACACATTGTATTTTATCTCCTGAGTCCGAAAAAAAATACGATGTAATTCATCATTACGAAATTTTATTTGAAATAACGGTTAAGCGTGACGTTTAGAATGTTGCCCTATTTAACGATTCAAAATGTCAACGGACAATAGTGTTGCCAGTTTTATGTGTCGTAAATCAAAACAAACATAAATTTAGTTTCGACTCGTTATTTATTAGCGTTTTATGATGAGAAAACGTTTGAGATCGTTATTTATCGTTTTTATTGAGTTTTAAAAACTGTAAGTGAATGTTAGTTGAACGATTTATAAAGTTATGCGGGGTTTCAACGCAGTGATTTTAAACAATTTCCTTTTCGTAGCTGTTTCTTATTTGGTTTTAGTTTTATTAGATCTGCATTTAATCAGATATTTTATTTATCCTTGGTAATTTTAATCTAGAGTATAGACTCCATAGACTCAGCCTGACATTCAGAGGATAGCTCCAGAATTACAAATCAATCAAACCACATGTTTATTTTTGTACCTACCTTCTTACAACAGGTACCTAAATATTAATAGACCGAACATTAACATATTTGTCAATTCAGTTTTACCTAACGGCACTATAATTGCTTACGAAAAACCGAGAATATTCAACCTTTTAAACGTCTAATAATAATTTAAGGTAAAAGACAGTGAAGTATACAACAACTAAAGCGCGGTCACTGTCGAACTGCATAGAAAATGAAGAGAAGCGTGATGTGATGACACAACGCAGGTAATTTATTGCATACTAAGAAGCAATTATCTATTTTCAAAATATCTCTTGATTGGACCAAAAAATTAAAACACTATTAAGCTGTTTTCAGACCAGCGCGATTTGTCGCGCGACGCGACACGAACAATACAAAACTTCACGGTATAACAATAACCGGTGGCTGGTCTGAAAGCAGCTTTACGCTATTATATTGCTTGTAGAATAATCTGACAATAAATTTGACTGATTGCATGTATATATGATTTTTAGAGGTACCTTCATTCATCATTTTTTTCTATCGTATCCAATTAGTTATCTGTTTTTGTTAGACCATTCTTACTAGCATATAATTATCCTGAAGAATATCATATATTTTTCTGATTTTTTTCACTGCAGTAAATCATATCCTTTTAGGCATTCCAAAACTTGCGTTTTCGACCGCTACCTTTCCACGAACATGTAAAATCGTACGCGTAAATTCTATTATGTATCAAGAACATAACATCATCTCATCAGCTCAGCGCGCTATGGGGCCACGCTCGGAGTTTTTTTGAAGAAATGAAATCATCCGGAAAAGAACCCGAGTTTCCTACAAAGCTTGCAGGGCAAGCAAACTGAAGTGGCAGTGGGCTGGCCATGTTTTTAGAAAGACGGGTTGACGGTGGAGCAGACGTATCCCGGAGTAGAGACCTGTCGGCAAGCCTAGTGTAGGACTTCCCTCATCCAGTTGGACTGACGACCTAAAACATGTAATTGGGACAGACTGAACGCGAAAGGTGGAAAAAGGTGATAGAGCCCAGCCTGGAAAGGCCTATGTCCACTATCTCCAGCAGTGGACTGCGATAGGCTTAGTTGATTGTTTGAATATAATATCACGCTGTATTGCCAGGATTAGGTAGCGATGTCACACCAACATTTCGTCAGTTATGTTCAGGTCCAATATAATAGGCGCCGAGCCTATTGCCATCGACTGGGCTCAAATCTAGATTCCGGGCTGCTACTGAGAAATTCTTGATGGGAAACCCCAATAATTATTTGCCCGACTTGGGAGTCAAAGTTCAAAACTCCTGGACCATTTTTTTTTTATTTGCACTGCAATTCAGCGTCATAATAAATTATCCTGTATGACTGTATACTGTCATCTCCTCTGTGTTACCCAGTAACTGGGATGTGGAGGTCAGATAAGCAGTCGCTCCATGTAAAAAACTGGTATCCACCTGCATTCGGTTAGACTGGAAGCCGACCCCAACATAGTTGGGAAAAGGTTAGGGAGATTGATTGATTTTTAAAACAGAGTATTCCACTATCGTATTCGTCTAAATATTTACAATAAAAATCGATGAGATTGTCATTAGCCCAGTTCATTGCCTGGCTCTAAAGCAAAGTTCACATTGGATACGTTACGAAACACTTAGTTTACAAATGAGTTCAAATATACCTACTGTTTGCTGAAGATAACTAAGGAGTGTGGGTTAAGGTTAAAACTAAAGCGAATTTATTGAATGTTTATTTGATAAAAAATCAAATAATTAAATTCTGACAAATAAACACTCCAATAGTGTGATTCTGTATTAATTTTTTCACAATCTTTTCGGCGATTATTTCGTACCCCACTCAGAAGGCTGGAAGGATGAAATATTAAAAAAGGAAGGGGGAAACGAAATATGAAGTTGGAGAGGATTTTTTTTAATTTTGCCAAATTTCAGTTTTAGTTCATCATCATCATCATCATTTGCAGCCTTGTTCCATCCACTGCTCCGTATAGGCCTCACTGCTGGGTACAGGTTACTCATTGATATACTAAAAAACCTATATATCAATGAGGTTACTTGAACTAAATACCGAAAAATAGTGCGTAATATAGAAAAAAAAACTAAATTTTGCAATTTAGGAATACTCTTATGTCCAGCTGTGTACTCCAATAGTTTTTTTTATTATAGTCCACCACAGGTTTTTATTAACCTTTAATTTTGCATCACTGGCAGAATCACAGTGATCTTTATTCTCGTTGCAATAAGGTTGCTCCTACGTTGCTATCGGAGGTAAAGATAAACATACGCCTGTAATTGCCCGAAGGTTTAGGCAGAGATGTACAAGCTTGCATGCATTAGCATGTACACCTACATTTCGCCAGTTATGTTTAAGTCCCATGTAAAAGGGAGCGAGCCCATTGCCATCAACCGGGCATAAATCCAGACTCCGGGCTGCTACTGAGAAATTCCTGATAGAAAAATCCAATAACACTTGCCCAACCTGGGAATCGAACCCAGGACCTCATGCTTCATTTGTGACCACTAGACGTCTAACGAGGTAGTCAAATAACTGTGAATAGAAAGCTTCGTCCTCTCACAATCGCTTTTAACTTGCACCACCAAATCAACAGATAAAAAAGTATGAGCCAACTCGATTTTTAATAATAACTTCTTTGTACAAGTTAACAGCTTTTGAGCTTTTATGGCGACATCTATCGGTGTTAATCGTGTTGTAAATGATAAGGGACCAGTCTTTCTTTGTTCTACGGTTTATTGACACATCGATAAACGATGGTGATTCATTAGTTGTGATGAACTTTTCAAACAGTTCCGAGAATATGGAAGAAAATTGTAGTTATTAGAAATACGAAGAAATCGCGTTGTGTTTTGTGGACAGTCAGTTAATATTGCAAGAATCGAGTTAATATCGCGAGCTTATATACCTTCAGCTATCATTAACGAGACACAATAGAATTTTAATTGTTATGCCCACCTGATGTCCACTGTAACAGTCAAGCGGAGAATTGTTAATAAGATATATATGACTAGGAAATTAATATGCATTGTAAATCTACAAAGTAAATTATTATGCGGTGAAATATTGATGATTGTTTACAAATGCATCCTCGCAACAAAGAAAGTATTAATTAATTTGTTTCTATTAAGTAGGTTAAAAACTTAAAATCCATTAATCTACATTATTATTATTATTGGAGTTGCCTACGTTAGAAAACGTAATTAAGTATAATATACTTAATTACGCTTTCTAACGTAGGCAACTGGGCCACCACTGCTCTAGAAGGACATTATGTCCTTCTAGAGCAGTGGTGGCCCAGTGCTAATGGCCCGACTTACGGTCGTGGGTTCGAACTCAGGCAGGCGCTTTACTTTGTGTAAATAATTTCATCAATTTCATCACCACTGCTTTCAAAACATCATGAAGAAACTGACATGTCCTAGAACCAAAAATTCGAAGATATGTGACATCTAGCAGCCCGCACTGGGCCCGCATGATAGAATACAGTCCACTCCTTCTTGAAGGGAGGAGGCCTGTTGGCCAGCAGTGGGAATAGGAACATAATACGCTGATTTATAGTTGTTATATTGTGACCAGTTGGTAACTGCACGGACTCATGCATTTCTTTGTGTGCTTATTATTCTAGTGTATGGTATTTGTAGATTGCAGCTGAAAAAGCTGCGTCAGGTGGTATACAACCTATGATTTTAAACACCCAAGGTATACCTTGAGGTGTCAAGGTGTCATCTAACATTATGCCCTTTTGACATTATAAAAATTGTTTTCTATTTTTTATAGTTTTCAGGTGTTTTGTTAAACACCCTAATAGGCATTGCAAAGAGGGGGTTTCGGATCAGTCTTTTCAAATTCAAATTCAAAAGTCTTTTATTCAAACTAGGCTGAGAAACAGCACTTTTCGAACGTCAAAGTTACATAAGACAGACCCCAAAAACGCCCTCCCGTCACCACATCCTAGTGCTTTAGCTGGGAAAAAAGAAGTGGCGCAACAAACTTTTGAGAGGTACGGTGCCCCCTTCCATGTGCAGATAGTGACCGTGTGATTTTAGTGAGAAAAAAATCCCACACTCCCCGTTCTTATCCCCAAAGTCTATTGAAGGTATCCCACGAAAAGAAAAAAAAAAAATGAAAAAAGGTAGGTACCATGCAGGAGCTACAATCAAATGCACATTGCCTTCTTACTACAAATCGATCGTGTCTATCACAATCGATTTGTAATCTGTAATCTTGACCTTTCATTCCTTTGATTTCGCATTCCATATCTGTTTAGTCATCCTTTCCTCAGGCTTTATAGCTATCTGAATCATAGGAGATTGACCTCTTAGACTTTTCATTGGGCGCAGAGGCAAATTAATTATAAGATTAATAATTTTAGGTCTGGTTGTGTAAGAAAGTATCTTGCATAACATTTTTTTATATTGGTGTTCAGTCGGGCTTTGAGAGGGTTAAGTTAAGCTATGAGATGGGTGACTGTCCATAATATAATATGAATACCTCTTCAGGCCTCGGAAAGTACCCTCGCTAGACCTACGCTAGACCTCTATATTAAAAGCTGGACAATTGAATGAAATGTCATATGAAATTGTCGCAACAATATCATAAGGCAATAGTTAGTCGGTTGAGTACTGAACTTAAATATTGAAAAAAAAATCTTACCATCCATTTGAACTATTTGTTTGTACCTACTTAGATGTTTAATTATATTGTATACCAAATATTTTAAGACGAGCGCTAATCCTGCCGACAAACTGTCACGCAGTTTGGCAGGTTTATATAAAGTGTACAAGTGTTTGGTCCAAAATAAATGATTTATTTATTATTTATTAGGCCATTGGTCGTTCGTAGATCTTTGACAGACATTACGGGTAGTCAGAACCCCACAGTCTTACCATGGGGTATCATGTTACCCAGTGACCGCGTTGTGGAGGTCACATAGGTTAGGCAATCGCTTCATGTAAGATACTCGTATTCAGCTGCATTCGGTTAGACGCTTTCAGAAAGGCAAATAAAAATCATGATTATGTGAACGATACAGGAAGACAGTGAACGGTCACAGCTAATAGGAGAGTATGTATGGAAGTTTTTAATAGTTACACTTCAAACGTGCTAAATTTCCAGCTTTTCTGTGTTTCGACATACAGGTTTTCCTGGTTTGAAGGGTAGGGCTCTCATCTGTAATAGCCATACCCTTTCTTTATTGAAACTACACTGATGTATCAGTAAAGGCTAACTTATTTAGTACTAGCTTCCGCCAGCGCCTTCGTGTGATATTTTTATAAATTTATTAGAGCTTATGTTACTCGTGATAAAATAGCATTCTACTAATGAAATAATTTTTAAATCAGTCCAGTATTTTTTGCGTTTATTCATTACAAACAAAAATACAAATCTTTTCACAACATAATATGATCTTTAAATGGATTGAAATTAATGATTTTTCAATTTTGAATTTTTCTCCCTATAATATATTAGTTTAGAATGAATGATTACTTAAATACTTTGACACTACACAAAGGAACTCGTCAATTATGCTAATAGGTCTAGTTCAAAACACATAAAAATATAATGGTTGAATACTTAAATAAAAACTACAAAAAACTGTTTTAAAACTAATTACAAACTGTAATAGATCACTTAGAAACATTATTTATGATTCATAATAGTCTATTGTCTCTGGTTTCACTTACAATTAGCATATATTATTGTGCCATTAAATGAATGAGAGGTCGCCAGTGATCATAAATTTTTAAGGCGTGGACAAAAATGGTTATAGTTTTAAATTATAGAGTTTTAGTTAAAACTCGTGTAAATTATTGTAATTAGTTAAGCGTAGTTAAGAACATCATACAAATAGTTTGTTAGAGTTCCGTACCCGAAAGATGCCAAACGAAACCATTACTAAGCCTCCGCTGTTCATTCATCCGTCCGTATATCTGTCAGCGGGCTATATCTCATGAACTGTAATAGGTAGACAGCTGAATTTTTCACAGATTATGTATTTCTATTGCCGCTATCACAACAAAATATAATAAAAATTAAAAAAAATAAAAATTAAATAAACATACAAGAAACGTCTTTTTCGACTTTTTTTTGCAAAATATTGTACGGTGGTACAGAACCCTTCGCGTGCAAGTACTACTCGCACTTGGCCGGTGTTTTTATCAGGCATATACTGCTTGCCTACAGTTTTGCTTTTTAGAAAAAAATACCTATTAATTTTGCAACGGACACACTACTACAGTACAGCTAGTTTCTTTATGTCCCTCGGCAAACTTCGTATTTCGTCAGTTGCCGGATTTTTATCTGTTGCCCTTTGCACTTAGTGCTTGTATAGTCAGCCTCAGAGAAATTTCACTCCCTAGCAATACATAAATATTTTGCTAGAGGGTGAGATTTCTCTGAGGCTGACTGTACGTATTGACTCCCACCGCTGCGGCTGCGTTGCCATCAACCATAATTACCAAGTGCAAAGGGTCACTGACCAAACACGGAGTTTCCAGAGTAAGATCGCAGAAAATAGTTGTTCTGTATTTTATTATTATTATTTTGTGGCGTTCTGCTATTTCTACCTACCATGAGAAGTAGGCGTGTATTATTTGAATTTTGTGTGTTACATCTTATGATTTATTACAAAATATCATTCATGCTACTGTTAGTCTGTTATATACCTTTTTATATAGCTTTGCATTTATTTATTAAGCGGGTAAAGTCGGAAAAGTTAATTTACAATGGGTTTCCCATGAAATGCCTAACACCATTAAAACTGCGGTGTAATATACATACATGTCATGTATACAGAGTTATTGGTTATATGTCGGCAATCCGTTAAGGAGATATAGTAGAGGTCCTGTACAACCAAATGACCCCTATTCTATATCAAAAATTTTCGAGTCATTTGACATTTTACATTTTTATTTCCTTTATTTTAAAATATGAAATGTTAAATAATTACTCGAAAATACATATTGTGTCTTCAACACATTTAACAGGAGTTCCTAACAAGTAACTTGAGAAAATCATACAATAAACAAATGACAATCACACGCCCCACTTACAAGATAAAAAACCGCAAGTATGTGAATTTTCTATAATTTTCCATGTTACATGCCCGTATCCGCATGTCTGAATCATTCTGAACAATAGTGACCTTCATGAAACACAATGACATACAGTGACATGGTTTTTGTATATGGATTTATGTCTACACGTAAGCGACCTCGTCACACTGTGCGGGAGTTTAACTTATATAATTGTAGATTAGTACCTACCTAGTGTAAAATTTGTGTTAAATATTGTAAAATTGAGTTATAGATCCTTAATAAAACATAATTTATGTTGTGATAAATAAATGTATAAAATGGTTCTTTTGGCGTGCGGCCAAAAATAGAACTAACGCCGCCATCTTGTTTTTTCAATACATTTAACAAAACAATTTCACTAAATGTTCACCAACAGCGCCACCCTGTCAACGTCATTCAAGCGCCAAAAGATCCTTCCAAAGTCCGACCTAGAATTAATGAAGTCGGGCTAAGGGCTTATTTCAAGATGTCCGAATAGCTACTAGGTACTTACCGAATAAATTCAAAAATGGAACAGAATTTGTATAAAATTGTCTGCCAAGTAAGTTAATAGGAACTTAATCGTAGGTGGTGAAACAGGCCCTATGTTTTGTTTTGTAACAGTCTATTGCTGTTCAGCATCACAAGATCCTCCACGAGTACCTCATTGTATAATAATTATGCAAATGCGTATCTGTGTCTCGGTTGTTATTTTCTGAATCCCAACTTAATATTATAAATGCGAAAATGAGTTTGTTTGTAACGCTTTCACGCTAAAACGTCTGAACAGATTAGTATGAAATTTGGCACACGGGTAAACCATACATAGAATACTTTTTGTCCCGGTAGTACGTTCCCGTGGTATAATTTTAATTCCATGGGACATGTATCCGGGCGAAGCCGCTGGCAAAAGCTAATACAGAATATGTTTTCTGCCCACACGAAACATGAAGCAAAACCTTAGACTATTCCAAGATGTACTGGCCAACACCCGGTTTTCCATTTTCCCAACCTTTACTCAGTAGGAAAAGACTCGTACAGACCGGGGAAGAATCGCACAAAAGGGAGGAGGCCTATACTCAGCAATAAGAAAGATATTCTATGCAGGAAACAACAGTTCTATGTATAATGTAATAAAACAGAAAGGTATGAAGTATTAACTAGTTTACTATAACGACTACAACTACAATAAGTATGGTCACATGAGTAAGTTCTGAAATAACAAAAAGAAGAATAATTATAAAGGTTATGCAGCAGTTTTTTCAGCAGCTCATGAAAATGTCAACAGTGTGGAGTATGTGAATTCAGGAGAATCTTTACACGTCATGACTAACATGACCTGACTGTATCTATGATGCCCGGGCTTCGCCAATACAAGTTATAAAGGTAGCCATCATCATAGATACATCAGTTACCGTGGAGAAAATGGGTAATGTTAACCTGCTCTCTAATTACGCAACACATTTTCGTAAAGGATTCCGACTAATCTGTTTCATTTTGACAGTTCAACAATATTCATTGCATTTTTTACGTTGTTGAGTAGACTAAAGAACTTATGATGCAATGGATTAGCAATCTGTTTGAAAACGATTCAAATTCTGATTATCTTGTATTACGTAACTAACCCTACTGGATTTAATTGGTGAAAATGGTAAAATAAATCACATATAGGTGAGAAATATTTCTGCTGTTGTAATCGTTATATTTTAACTAGTTATTTAAATATCTCTTTGTGTTTTATTACATTAGTATGTATAGTTTTAGCTGCAGAATGGCCATACAGTCGGAAAAGTGCCGTAATTATTTTTTTATAATGGATGCACATTTGCGCAATATGCATAGTAAGCCATTATCACTTTTTAAGTTGAGTCACACATACAATTTATAGTCAAATATAGTCATTTTTGAAGACAATAGGACGCAACCCTTTTGTTGCAAAAAGTTCTACATCCAGACATCCAATTTCTGAACCTATTTTACTCAGCATAAAGTTCAAATACGTAAAGCAAATCAATAATAAGGAATTGGAACTAATCGATCAATGATGGATGTATTGAAAATCGCAGGTGTGCGCATGATTCGACTTTTTTGTCGAACGTTTGGCGATCCATTATACTGTGACTATAGTATTGTCATCGTATTGATTTGAATACGTGACGTTTATTTTGTGTATGTGATTTGCGATTTTAAGCCTTATTTTTTAATTTTAAAGGTGAGTTTTGAGTGGTTGTTTTTATGAGAAAGGGTTTTTGGTAGAAAATGACGTGGTTGCATCCTAATTATTTAAGCATGACTTTAAAACATGGTTATTTTTGACGTTAGCCTAACAAGTGTAATGAATTCTAGAAGTATTATGAATGTAATGTAAATGTTCATTTCTGTCTGTTGTCTTTTTATAGAAAGCATTCAACTTTTTTTTTGTACCGCCGTGTTTCAAGTACTGTTGCCGAATAAATGTTAAATACTCCATTTGAAATAAGATGAGACATTTAAATAAACCTTTTTTACAGTCTGTTCAACCCATTTTGACTTCTATTGCGTTGGTGGCATGACAAATGGCAGCTGCGGTAAACAGTTGGTATTGTAACCACTTTTTTGCTTTTAATGCCATCCTTATGCTTAGGGTATAGAAGTCAAAATCGGTTGACCGAACTGTAATGTTCAAATGGAGTATGGGTACCTATTCTTTCTGTTTGACTCTCGCCTTATTTTTACACATTTTCAAAAGAAATCACAAACTGACTGTGTGCGAGTGTGATAACTTGGTGCCTAGCGAAACACAAAGAATAGGTGTTAACGCGAGCTATTATGAAATAATTATATTTATATCTAGGCTAGACAACAAGCCCACCCTGTTAAAAAAACATTAGGTACAGACGGTACAGTACAACTATTTTATTTTTAAGTGCAAAGGGCAACGGATAGAAATCCGACGACTGATGAACCACGAAATTTGCCGAGGGACATTAAGAAAATAGTAAGTAAGTAAGTAAGTAAGTAAGTAATCATTTATTTACCAAAAAACTTAGCCTAGGTAACATCAGTGTATTTTAGGTAATTATGTGATGGGTATGGCTATTACAAAAGAGTAAGACCCCTGCCCTTCAAACTAGGAAAATCCTGTATCTTGAGGGACAGTGTTCTTTAGTGGGTTTGACACGTTTTACAAAATATTTATAATTGTGTAATAATTCTGATGTTAACATTTTACTGAGTGGGTTTAATGGTTAATTGTGTGTAAGTGTGTTGTTGTGGGAATAAACTGGTCTGTTACTATGTGTGTGTGTGTGTAGTGTGTGTGTGAGTGTGGTATAACCAGTAAAAAACAATATGTCGAGGGCGTGAAGTGAAAAATTTGGTATTTTAGTCATTAATTCGTAGAATAAATGAGTTCCTCTGTATCACAATAGTTTAGATTTAAGAGCAAAACTAACAATTTTCTTTTTAATTAAAAATGGTTAAGATTATTCATTGTAAATTTTTTTTGAAGCTTGTTGTATAGTCTAGAACTTAGGAATGAAATATTGGTGGGTAGCAAATGTGGTCCTGTAACGCTCGACTTGACATACTCGAGCAGACCTACGTCGAATAGGAGTACTTGTCTTGGTGGGACGGAGGCATGTTTGCGAAGAATCGAGCGGAAGACAAAGAGTTGTCTGACAGTCACAGTGAGCAACTTGCAGTCCTGATATAATTGTTCAGTCGGGTACCTAAACGGTTTGCGTAGCATCACCTTCAGAACAGCTCTTTGAGCCCTCTCCAGTGGTAGAAGTGAAGATTTTGTTGCTCCTCCCCAAGCAATCACACAGTAGGTCAGTAGTGACTGGCATAATGAGTAATAGACAGTTTTAAGCGTGTCGATAGTTGTACTGTACTTTAAATATCTTATTAATATGACAGCACACACATAACTTGTGAGCACTACTGTACACGACTCTATACAAATTCGAAACAAAGCATTACAGTGCATCGCGCAGTTCTAATTAAATAGCCTGTAAGTGAGAATCATATTTCAGCAGTCGCTTCTGCGTCGAGACGTAAGCTGACGAGCAAATATTACGCTTGCTAAACAATAGACTGGTACTGGCAGTAAATAAAATTTTAGAGAGAAATGTATAGAATAGAAAACCAATCTGCCAAACCTTTTCCCAACTATATTGAGATCGGCTTCCAGTCATACCGGATGCAGCTGAATACCAGTATTTTACATCCAGCGATGGCCTATCTGACCTCCACTACCCAGTTACTGGATAACACGATACCCCCGTTTGAATAAACGGTATGATAAAGGGAAGTTCTTTATTTACTGTTACGTAGATATAGGTACTGTTTATTTTATTACCTATTTGTGTAGTCTGTACCAATTTTTAAACCTGACTTGGTTTCGTATTTACGGGTCGTCATTTACGGGTGACTAATGAAAATCAGCGCTGTGTTGTGTCCCCCATAGCACAGCATCATGCTGAGTGGAAGCCTTCTTGTCACAGTCACAACGTGTAGCTGCCAACTATTGCTGTTCAGCGCTCATGATAACAGATCTATTTTGTTTTTTTCGAGTTAGGTAATTTATCTTTCGTAACGTATTTTAGTGACGTATTTTATTTATCTTTCTTTTTTTCTAACAAACTCCGTTTACCAAAATACCACATTTGTGGCTCTGTGTATCATGAAAATAAACGTGACACTTCTAGCTAAAGAATCTAGACAAAAAAAGTAATTGTTTGAAATTAAGTCTACACATTTGGGACACAATAACTGGGTAAAACATGACTTGTATTTATTTTGTCCGCGGTACACTGCTAGTCAATATAACTGGTATCAGTCACCTCGAGTTTGGCTGCAATATTCATTAAGCGCGGCTTACTGCTGGCTATTAATTCGCCAACACTGATGCACGCCATTGTACTAAGGTGTGCTGTACTGTTGTTTGTTTTCAGGGCTGCTAACTGAACGTATAGTTTTTTTGTTTCTTTTTTTAACATTCTAATAATGTATGAGAGGACTTTCTAATTTCCACGTTGTTCACATAAATACATCAAGTATCACGTGTATATTTGCAACTTTTGCCGTCCATCTTTGAATTTTTGAGCTTACAAGAATTATAAGAAGCAAAAGATAAATTTTCCATTCGGCAAAATCGAAGTCAAGAGCGCCTTGCTCTTACCTCAATTTTGCCTAACGGAAAATTTCCATAAAAAAAAAAAAATGGAATCATCAACAAGATGCGAGTTCTTTGTAGACAATCAATCAGTTTGCAATCAAGACTAAAATAAAATAAATACAGACCTTTGTGTTAAATAACGAATCAAGTTTTAATGTAAATCATAAACACCAAAAACTAAATACCTACACTTTAGTGCAAAATATAAGAGGACATAACATGAAATCGATACGAAATATCTCATACGCTGCTACGTGTGTATGATTCATCTGACATTCTGATCTTGACCTAGTTACACAAGTTTTTACAAACAAACAGTCTTGCAAAGTACTGACTAAGCACGAAAGTATGCAACGTTATAGTTTGTCAAAATACGTGGATGGATTTGACATTGAAAATAATTATGAAATTGTCGCATCGACATGACTGTATTGGCTATTAATAAATTGATTATGCTTGTGTATTTTTCACTGTATTAACTACATTGAATAAGTCATAAGAACGCAATTATAATATTTTTATTTCTGTAATTTTTTCAGACATTAATAATATAATATCCCAAACTAACTAAAATTATTAACAAAATAAAATATGGCGTCGAAAAATTCCTCCGCATCGCTGTCGACTGGTAACTAGGTTAAAAGATAAAGAAATATATTTTTTAATGTTCAATAGAATCAAAAACCATTAAAAAAACATTTTTAAACAAAAAAAAAATGTAGACGTATTTTGCTAACTACGCCTACTTAAAACCAACTACGCCTACTTAAGAATAAATATAATAATAAATCTAACCATAACTAATAATAATATAATTATTTCCCCAGACAAATTTATTTTTATTTTCTGTATCAACCATGCCACTGAACCCAACAAAGTGCACCAGCTATTGTCCAACCCTGTCAATGATTAATAGCATCTATGAAGCCACGGTAATTACCGCAAACAATTGTATCGCGTGAAAAACTATCTGACTCCGCCGCTGTAGCTGAAAACTTTCATTAAATTAACACGTCACCGGCATGGAATGGCTTTTAGATGGATTTTGTGTGGTCCATTGAATTATTCACTTTAGAAAATAAATAATAATAATATTCTGGGTATGTTTGGGTGCAATCATTCGACTTATTACTATAGTGTAGAGGCTTTCAGCTTAATAATAACAGCCGCACTGGTCGATCTTCAAGCTTAAACACCGCTTGCCGAGGTCACCCCGTGGATGGATGAGCATCCATTACATACATTATGGCTTAACGTGCTTTCCGAGGCACTGAGGGGTTTCGGCCCTACGTGCCTCGGAAAGCACGTTTAAGCCATTCGTGAGTTCGTCCCGTCAGAAGTCCAAAAGTCTGACAACCAGTTTTATCTAGGGATATCGTGTTACCAGTTACTGGGTTGTGGAGGTCAGATATGCAGTCACTCCGTGTAAAATACTAGTATTCATTTACATCCGGTTGGACTAAAAGCCAACCCGAACATTGTTGGGAAAAGGCTGGTCAGATATATCAACTTATTATTTTAATCACTGCCCAGTGTTTTATTATAAACTCTTTCCAAAACTTTCACATATAGAATCTTTAGTAACACAGAATGTACTTATTTACCTTTGTTTGACTAAAGTACAGTTCAACTGTCGTTTTGTATCAGAATAAACATTAGTTTTTTATATCTTCAATTTTTTTCTTACACCATTCATTCCCATAACTGACAAGCTACGTTAATATGTTTCTTCCATTATTTACATAAACTAATCCACTCATTCATCCTCATCCGTTAGGGGTTCTAACTAACCATCGACTCATCATTTACAAATATCCCAAACCTGTATCCTAGATCATTTGGGAAACCAAAACGAACAAAATTCACACACTTTTACTCATTTGAATACGTCGATACTTCAAAATTTGCATACACATGTTCGTTTGACACCTTGCAAACTCCCAAATTGCAGAATGATGCAAACAAATATACTCACACGGTCAATTAGATATTCGTCCATGTGTAAAAAATTACATTATTCTAATGTACCGACATTTGTTATAAACGAATTATTTAAATTGTAACCGATGTGAGAGAATGCAAGGGACGGATGCAAATTTGCGAATCCTACAATCTCAGTTGATCAGGAACTAAATGAGGATTTTATACAAAAATGCAAGAACAAAATCCCTCGAACTTGAGCGCGTTTGAAATTTTTGTCTCTGTTTCGGGAATTTTGAGCGGTACCACAGAAGGATAGAAGGAATATCTTGAGCATACAATTTTATGTTTTGCTTTTAAATATTTTAATTGGAAATAATTTTGAGATAGTTCTGGTAGATACGATCTTTAATGGAAACTGTATCTGATGAAGTAAATTATGAATATAGGGCAAAAGAAATGCAAGCAAATGAATATAAGACCTCAGTATAGAATATTATTAAAATAATAGCAACTAGCTGCGCGCCGCGGTTTCATCTGTATAAATAAGTTTCGATATCGTGGGAATATCGAAATAAAAAGTATCCTATGTCCTAAGCCAGGTCATGGTCTACACACATGTGCCAAATTTTATCCAAATCCGTTCAGCCATTTTACCGTGAAAGCGTAACAAACAAACGAATAAACAAAAAACTCACTTTCGCATTTATAATATTAGGTAAGATGAGAAATACAGATACTTTGATAATTAATGATTCCCGTGCTGCGGATGCATCACGTGCGATCATTAGCCATTATAATACAAAAGTTAATACAAGACTCTTTGTAGTACTATTAACAAATAGTAAAAAGAAAGAAGAAGTATAAAATGTAACTGATCATTATCATAGTAATCAAAACAGACAACAGTAACCAAACAACTTTAACACAATGCAAAAACTCTCACTCGTCAATCACAGACAACAAATATCATCTCATCCACACACACCTCAATATGCAAACAAGAAGGATCAAGTGTAAATTCACACAAAGAAACAAATCCTAACAAACAAGATAAATAAAGAAATGCAAGAATAATAATTTGAATACATTTCATGGTCAATTTGATAAGTAACCACATTGAAAATAAGTAGATGCAATCCATTTTGCTATATTGATATTTGATTCAAATAATCTTGGGGAGAGAGAGACAGGAGACATTATACCAAAAGGTAAAAGAGGTAAGACAGAGATAGAAGATATTTAAATTGTCAATGCAGACAGGTAAAAAGGGATGAACAATAATGTGGTGATGGCAAGGAATGATTGAATGCTATAATATTATGTAGATGAGAAATAAGTGCAAATGGTGGAATGCGATTTATTGAAGCCAACATTGAACATGAGAATGAGAATGGACAAGTGACTTTTTCCCATACATGGTTATTTGTTTATTTCTAGTTTATTTCGCATCGCATAAAGTATTGGAACTTGGTCTCTTCTAAGTATTTTTGGGGGTTGTGTGTAAATTTTTTGGTTTTCATAAAAATAATAGTCGCTTTTAGTTTAAATCTCGGCGCAACTATCAACGATTTTGAAATAGGTATAAGTCTTATTTATAAGCAAAAATAAAGTATTGTTATAAAGGAGTTTGTTGCGCCATTTTTTCCTCCTAGCTAAAGCACTAGGAAGTGGTGAAGGACGGGCGTTTTAGGGGGACTGTCTTATGTAATTTTTGACGTTCGAAAAGTTCTGATTATCAGCCTAGTTTGAATAAATGACTTTTGAATTTGAATTTGAATTTTGAATTGACTGCCTCGTAGGTCTAGTGGTCACAAGTGCTACTGCTGAGCATGAGGTTCTGGGTTCGATTCTCAGGTCAGACAAAGTATTACTGGCTTTTTCCATCTGTAATTTCTCAGTAGCAGCTCGGAGTCTGGATTTCTGCCCGGTTAATGGCAATAGGCTCGCCCCCTATTATATGACACTTAAACATAACTGACCAAATATGGGTAAAGTATAGGTGCACCCCTGCCTAACCCTTCTGGAAATACAGGCTTGATGTTCTGATGCTATAAATCATGTATTAACAATACAATATTTCTAAATCAATCCTTCAACACTACATTGACACATTTCTTTAGAAGATTACAACGGTACAAATAAATAAATATACACCGTTGATCAAACACTTCGCAATTACGTGATTTTGCACGAGTACCCACCTCTGTATTCCAAGGCTGCCAGCCTTGGAATAGTTTATGAAACGCATGAAGGGAAACGTGCGTGGAAATGGAAACAAAGTAGAAACAAAAGCTATCGCCATTTACAGATATGTAACTTGCCTTTTGGTCACTTTTCCCATTGACAGCGATGCGGACGATTTTTTTTGATGCCCAATGAGGTCTTCCATTTTATAGAGACGTACTTGTACATTTATGTAGGGATATATCTTAGTGTTAACTTGTATATTGTATTTCAGATTGAGATTGATTGAGATTTGTGAAAATAAAAGAAAACTGTTTATCATAAACATATTTAGGTTTATAGTTTTTAAACGGCGAACGAAGATCAATGGAGTCATTAATTGACCAGTTTCAGCTTTTTTGTCTTTCTAGGAAGTATTCACAAACCCAGAGATCTCATAAAAAAACCTAGAAAATTTTACGTTCAGGTAATCAGATTTTAGCATAACTAGACGAAAAAAACATCTAAACAAATCAGCACAAAAACGTGATGAAAGTACGGACCCTGCACTAATTTTTAAAGGAGTCTGACTCATTGTCATGTCAGTTATCAATGGTGTATGAAGCTCTCTCTTGTTTTTTCTCATCTATCAAATGTGGTAACATTCATATTAAATAAATTAGTTCTATTATAATATTGCCCTTGTTATCATTTCATCAAAATGTCTATCCTAAAACAACAAAAATCTTCAATAACACTTCAAAACAATCTACAACACCGACATTCAGTAAACAACAACAAAAACCGGACTTTTGAGACAAAAATAAAGTATACGTACGTTATGCGCACAAGAAACCGTCTCACCGGAAGTTGGGAGCATTCTGCAATCTTGGTATGTTCCTTTTGTTGCTCTCCAGTGTTACAAATATCTTTTGCCGGCTATTTTTTGAAATTCGAAGGAAGGTTAGAGTAAAAAGGAGGCAGTGACGTAAGTTTGAAATTATAAGGATTGTTGGAAACGAAATCATTGGAATGCTTGCTTGATGCTTCCTGTTAGGACAATATTCTCTACTCCCATATTTGTTAGAGTTGGTTGGACAGTGGAAGAGTATTTCCATTAGCATGTATTTCATTAGTAAAATTTACGTGGGCGAATCTACCACCATGTGGGTCCCAGAAAACGTCGACCCGTCGACATCGAGGCAGACCCAGAAGAAGATGGCGAGACGAGCTTGACGCCTACAGACAGGACTGGTCCACACTGGCTCAAAACAGAGAGGAGTGGAAAGAAGAAAGGGAGGCCTTTACCCTGCAGTGGGACAACACAGCTACGGCCGGCCAATCGGCAATCTCTATGCTAATCAAATCTTTATTTTGATATGCCGCAGTACATCATTTCCATATCTACATCTCTGTCAGTCATCATCTCAGTGCAGTTCACTTCTGTACCCATATTTTCTTTCACACAATAAAATTAGACAAGCAGGACTGCTTGTCATTCCGATGTATTCCACGAACTCCTTTACCTTCGTAGAGTGATGTCATCGGGACACATTCACATACGTACAGGTCCTGTAAATGCTGTTCCGGACTGATAGCGAGAAGCTGGCTTCCTAACATAGCATCACCCCTTTATTCCCCGAAGGGTTAGTCAGAGGAGTTCCTAATAGTACACACTCATTTCGCCAGTTATGTTCAAGTCCCATATAATAGGGGGCGAACCTATTACCATCAACCGGGCACAAATCCAGACTCCGGGCTGCTACTGAGAAATTCCAGATGGAAATATGCAGCTACGCTGACTTCTTTTTTCGTATTTTCCTCATAAGGATATTTGGTTTTGACTTGTGAGCTCATTAGCAACTATATGACGACATCCTGAGCCAAAATGCTTTACATAAGTACCGTCGTTCTAAACACGTTTTCTAGAGAAAATGAGATTTTTCCAGGTAGTTGCAAGGCAATGGCTGTAATATTGTGGCCTCTATCACATTCAAGGAAATTGCTGTTATGTATTCTTATAAGATTTATTTATTTATTCTGATATTATGATTATGATTTATTCTTCGTTTGAGGCCACAACGTCACAGCCAATGATCTATTATCACAGCTACAGAAACGGAACAAGCCAGAAGAATCTCCATTTGCTTTACCAAAGAAATTTATTATCCTATAGTATGGATATGAAATGTGAAATGAATGGATCCTGTATACTAAAGTAATTTCTTCCTTTCTGCACAATGGCAATTGTCTTAGAATATTAAGCCTGTGTTGACCAACTTCGAGTCTATTTGGTTTTTATTGATATGAGAGAGCTTCCATTTTTGTGGCGTAGCTCTCATCTCTCTATGCGATTCTGTCGCTGAGACTGGGGATGTCACACCTCTTCAGCCTCGTGGGCTGTTGTCCTTCTACTCCTCTCAGTGCTTGTGCTAGCTCATTTGTGTGTGCTAATCTTTTCTGATATCTTGCGCTATACTGACTTATTTCTTGCTTTACTGTTCGTATATTGAGGTCTAAGTATTGTATTTGATGCTTCTACTTTGGGCTAAAGTAAATAAAATATAGAAATGACTTTCCTTCATTAAATGAGAACAGTTCGGAACGAACCAACGACTTTTTCCTGTACCACTCGGGTCCTGGACCAGTTCTCAAATTATATGCTTTTTATTTTATTTTATCACCGAGTTGCTCGGGGTCAGTAATGTTTTGGTTTTTTGCCCTCAATCGTATCGTCTGCGGACAATCAGCGATCGTAAATCTGCAAGAGTTTTAAGAGAACGTTAGAACTTTGTAGGACCTTCTTACTTCGGGATTCCTTTAAACCTCATATAGTCTTATTGATAGATTAATCAAAGTACACTGTATTTTCAGGTAAATTATAGGCCACTTCTTTAAAAAATATACTTATCGCGAATTTAGAAAGAAAGTGTTAGGATCATAATATCTATCATATCATCTATCTGCTTACAACAAGACTAAACGCTGGCCAAAGAATATGTGTGTTAGTCAAAACACCACACAGTCGTTTTTAACCTCGTCTTTATTTTCCAGGTCAAACCTTGGCAATAAGAATAAATCAAGGAATAACATAACAAATGGATTCACAGTTAGAATAAACAAGAGTATGGTGAAACATTTATGATAGGGAGTATAGAAACCTACCTATACGTAATACTATATCAAGTTGCACTAGGAGGTATGATGAATGTGGGTGGCTTCATAGCCATACTCAAAACTTTAAATAGGTGAAGATCAAAGAAACGATGGGCGACTGAAGGTAAGACAACCCGGAGAAAAAAAAAGTTTGTCTACCGACATGACGATGGAGACTAAATACATAGAGAAGTATGGAAATAGAGTAGTACTTATAGAAGAAAAATAAATGTGTCGCCAACCTCAAATATATCGGGGTAAGGGCAGGACCACGATGATGTCACAAAGGTGCAATGCTTTGTGTGACATTTGACATAGATGACGATGAAAGTAAATGTCCACTATCCATTGCTTTTGACAAAGGTTGTTAACTAATCGACTCCCTTGTGTTGCAAGTGTCGAAAGTGTCGAAAGGAAAATCTCCAGTCCACCATACGCGCCTTCTATCCAACCTGAAAAATAATAATATCAGCCTACGGAATATAGAAAGATACACCGTGTACCACGACCAGGCAGCCTATTATAGACCATACAGAGAAGGCAAAAGCATTGATCACCACGCTTTTTCAAGACGGGTTGGCGATTTGAGACTTATGTTGACTATAAGTCCAGTTTGCGTCTCGATTTTTACAATAATATCCGAGATAAACTCAGAAAAAACCTGAAATACCGAAATAAACCTAAAAAAACAACCAAACAATAAATTATACATTTCTAATCCACATCAACATTAACTTTGTTACAAAAATAAATAGGTACCTACCGACAGAACCCGCAGCCCAACAAAATATAGGTACTACGACTACCATCTTCACGGTTGAGTCATAGTGTGATGCAATGCAATCAGCGGGTGGATAGAGCTGTAATAAAAACATAATGGGCGGGGCTTATCGACTTTGTCAGAGGTGATCGTGATCTTGAAGGATTTGAGACTAATTTTATATCGATAATCGTGAGGTAGCTATAAATAGGGAGGTTCTATTGTGATGCAGTCTTTTGGTTATGTCTCCTTGCCACATTTATTTGGGCTAAATTTAGAATTTTGCTAACCTGAAAACTAGTGTCTTTATTTGTGAACAACACGTATCGAGTAAGATAATAATATTATTTACATAATATTTATCAGGTAAACAGTTTTAAAATAATAATGTGTACATGTATATACAAAAGGAGGGGAAAAAATTACAGGTTATCAAAAAATTCGTCCGCATCGCTGTCAACAGGAAAAGTGCCCTAAAGCTAGGATTGTTAAACTATTAGCTTAGTAATCCTAGCTTAAGTATAACCACTTACCTACCTACTCAGAAACATTAGGCTTGATAAAAGTAAAATTTTAAAAAGTATCAGCAGCAAACGAGCCACAAAAAAATGGTTTCAGAAACCCGAAATTATGGCACTAACTAAATCTACCTTCTAAGCAGAAAAATAAATATATCTACCAAATTACTACATAAATAGATCACCATCATTTTCCAGCACATACCCCAATTTTTTTTTGTGGTCGGCGCGACATGTCCCTTTCTTCCATACTTTTCTATTAGTCGTCAGTCGTCGTTTTTTCTTCTTCTCTATTAGTCGTCATCTCGGTAGTCACCCCCTTTCTATCCATATCATCTTTGATCCTTCCATCGTTTCTTTGGTCTTCCCTTAATTTTATAGCGATTCACAATCATACCTACTCAAAACATTCTTTACAACATTTTCCTGTACTATACAAGTATACTATAACCACAGATGATTCACTCTGCATTTTAGGTATGAAGCTACAATTACGCGGCGGGCTCGATTTGTTGGGCCAAGCTAGTGAGTGGAACGTAGTCAGAAGCTATAAGAATTACGCGATAGAAAGAGGCAACTTCTAGGTGAATATAACTGTAGGTAATTAGCGCTGTGCGACCTGAATTGCACTTTATTCTGTCGTTGTAAGAGACGCTTTGTTATTTAAATGATTTTTCGGATTAAACCATCTGCATAAATCTGTGGTTATTATGAGAATCTATACCTTGGTATAAACTAAGTGTGAAAATAAAATTACGTCAAAATTTATAACAGGGAGGATTTGAAGGGTGATGACTCAAAACAACTCATTGTTTCTTCTCAATTACACGTAAAAAATCGCGTTACCTAACGAAGACACTGCTTAGAAAAACTAAAGCCTTTCACTATCAACTGAAAATACACCCTTTACCAACAATCACAAAATCCAATTTAGCTTAATAATTTGTATGGATATAAGACGTTCTTCTGTCTGTTAACGCCTAAAGAGCACCTATGGCTCAATGGTGCAGGTGTCCTCCAAACAAAAGGGCTTAGGTTCGACCCCAGTTTGGCCGCGACGCGATGCGCAGCGATTTGTGAAAAAAAATACAAAGAGGGATATTTTGCTGTTTTTTTTGTATGAAGGGTTCCGTATTTTGTTTTTTTTTTTCTGTTTGAGCGTCACCTCATTTGAATCTGTCATTTGTAATAATCGCGTGGAAGCTTTCTAATTTTCGATATGGGGAAAAGTTCTGTGATATTTATTTTGCGACGCTCGTTGTTTCTATTTTGTTTTTTTTATTATTTTTGCTGCAAAAATTACAATGACATGTTAGGGCTGTTTATTTTTCGTGTTCATGTTGTGTCTATGTTTCTGAAAGATTTTGGTTCACATCTAATAGCCAACTCCCACGGTGCGCCATATCGCGGACGCACGCGCACGACGCACCGTGGGAAACCTAGCGTGCGTGGTAGCGCAGACGCGCATTGGACGCGTGCGTGGCGGTGCGTCCTCGTGCGGGCTGGTGCGCGTGCGCGATATGGCGCACCGTGGGAGTTGGCTATAAGGCTTTGCTCTCCTATTTTATGTTGATGTGACGTCTGACTTCAGCGGGAACGTTCCGATCGACGTCTGAACGCTACGCACAACTTTGGACGATGACGCTTCAGTCGTTAATCGCGAGTGGTCGTGTGGCACTTGACATGGTTCGAAATAACTAGAGACGCGACACAAAGCGTTTGAATACCGCGTACGACGTCAAGACGTTGACGTCGACGTTTGTAGGAGACCACAATAGTACATTTCTATAGTAAGCATCGTGACGCGGCATACGGCGTGACGCTGTAAATCGACCGTCGGCGTTTATAGGAGACCATAGCTTAAGTCAACCAGCATGATTGTTACTTTAGTCAACAACAAACCATATCTCAATACATCAATCAATCTTCCTAGCCTTTTTCCCAACTATCTTGGGGTCGGCTTCCAGTCTAACCGGATGCAGCTGAATACCAGTATTTTACATAGAGCGACTGCCTATCTGACCTCCACAATTCCACAACCCAGTAACTGGATAATACGGTACCCCTTGGTAAGATTGGTGTCAGACTTTCGGGCTTCTGACGACTCGTAACGACTATGTGTTATTATTGACTAAACTTGAATTTTATGGCATCAGAGGCAAATCCTTACAACTTTTAAGATCCTATTTACATAATAGACAAATGTTTGTCCAAATAAAAAACATCGATGATAGTAATCAAGAAGTCATATACACCTCTAAAATTACAAACATAAAACGTGGTGTGCCCCAAGGCTCTATTTTAGGACCTATATTATTTATTATTTTTACAAATGACTTGCTTAATTTTATGCATTATGTTCAACCAGATGTAAAACTGGTTGTATTCGCAGATGATACAAATATAATAGTTGGGGCGAATGATTTAAAAGAATTGACCAAAAATGTTAACAAAAGCCTACAAAACCTCTGCGAGTGGTTTACAGCCAATAACCTTTTGCTAAACACAAGTAAAACGAACATAATTTTATTTAAAACTACAACTCGCCATAATGACACTTTGGATGTAAAAATCAAAGAAGACAAGATCGAATTAGTGGACAAAGTTAAATTTTTAGGCATTACCATAGATATGTATTTTAATTGGAAACAGGAGTTAGCTGCTATTGACGCTTCAATATCATCAGCATGTTATGCTCTCAGGAGCCTTAGAGATATGTTAGATATAAAGCAACTTAAGGCTATATATTACGCGCTGGTAGAATCTAGACTAAGATACAGCATAATGCTTTGGGGAAACAGCTACAGTTATAACTGTGAGAAAGCGTTTATTTTACAGAAACGAGCCATACGAACTATAGTCAGGATCTCACAAAGAGACTCATGTAGAGAGCACTTTAAAGAATTGGACTTTTTAACAGTACCTAGTTTGTATATATTGGTAATCTTGAATTACTTGGCTTGGCATGAGTATGAATCTCAAGAGGAGCGTAAGATAAGAGAAAGCACAAGAAGGAAAGAATTTAAACACAAGATGGCACCGAAATTTAACATAGCTAAGCACTGTTCCAGATACCAAGCAGTAGAGTTATTTAATAGGTTACCAACTGATTTAAAATTATTAATTTATAGCTCGCACTCTTTTAAAACTAAATTAAAGGCCTTCTTGTTGGAAAAATGTTTTTACTCGGTATCGGAATTTATTAGTGATAAAAGTAGTCACTTAAAATAATAGCAGTTGAACAGATTTAATGATTCTAAATAATATAATTATACTATGCTCATTACTAAGACCTTAGCGAAATGATTTCTAATTTTTTTTACTTTGAATTTGACATACTTGCTAATAATTGGACATTGAATTTGACATTATACTTGCTTTATATTTCACATTGTAATTGATATTTTACCTCATAATAATAAATTAGACTTTTTATCTGACACTGTACCTGCTATGAACCAGATATTGTATTTATTTGTGTCTTTGTATTATTTTGCTGACATTGTATTAATTTGCTTAATGTAGTTGTTTCTGCATGTGTTACTTCTCTTTTTAATATGTAATGTTCAACACAATGTAAATTGTTAATGAATAAATAAATGAATGAATGAATGAATGAATGTCAAAGTTCCACATTTGACAGCTGGGACCAACGGCTTAACGTGCTTTCCGAGGCACGAAGGAGTCTCGGTATGTAAAGATGGTCACCCATCCACTGACCAACAACGAAAAGCGTAGCTTAACCTGATGGATCGACCCCTGCGACTTGTTATTATTTAGCCACGAGCTCCTCCCATACCATATCTCAATACATACAAAACCAAATAATTATTTGCCTACAAAGAAAATAATAATAATCAAAATTAAATTATTTTATTTCTTATAAACCTACATGGGCACTTATGAAACGTCAGACGCTAGGTTAACGGTTTCAAATGAATATAATATTTACACGGTTCCATTTAACATTTGTATAAAATATTTATATCATTTACAATACCTCATCACCAAATCTAAAAATCATATCCCTAACGTCCATTTATCTCACACATAATATCAATTCCAAAATAAATCTGCAGTCCGCTAAAAGCTAAAAAGCTAGAGGGAACCCCAAAAAAGGTGAAAGAGCACAAAGTTGGCTCGCGCACAGCACAAAACTGTGTAGTCATTGTAATCAATCAGCTCTTAATGGTGCACCTCTACGTTATAGTGCGGTTTTTTACCTCTTGCCAATGATATAAACAAGAAGTATAAACTGTCTATGGTGTTAAATGTCAATGGTCTTCTTTTGTTTTTGCATGACTTCTTTAGTCGTTCTGTCTCGTGAGGAGTCAGTGTAAAAGGCGACAAAAATAATGTTTCAAGAGGATAGCAGTATCTTCTTTTCTCTACGAAACAGCTTTACATAGGTAAAATCAGGAAAATGAAATGTTAAGCAGATCGACTATCAACTTAAATAATTGTTAGTATATTCAAATCATAACTATCATTCTTTGACAGTTGTGATTTGAATTACTATAACACGACAAATTGGCGTACGGTGTGAATTTTCTTATCAATTAATTCCCCTGACTGTGCAGCACAGTAGTTTAGCTGTGAGAACGTAACGAAAAGACAAAGAAAATCACTTTTGCTTACTAAATAAAAAAAGGGCAAGTAAATACTTACAAGAAAAAAACTAGTCACAACTGGTTCACCTCGACAAACAATTAAAAATGCCCTAAGGCGTTGTGCACAAAGCATATTGTTCCACTTAAATCGATATGCCGCGACTGATCGATATATACAAAGCTCATTTTTTATCACATTTTAATCGTCCACCGTATTGCAATTTACATACATACAGACAGGTCGGCCTTAATTTGAAAATAATAACGTCTGGACAGGGTAGGTATAGAAGGGTGACGAAGGTTTGGGTACATAATTCAGGACAGAGTATAAAAGGTCTTGCTTGGTACTCTTAGAAAATTACTGTTTTTTTTTTAAATACTTAGAGAAATTAATCATAATTATAGATGAAGAATCTAGTATGTTGACTGCCTCGTTGGTCTAGTGATAGCAAGCGCTACTGCTGAGCACGAGGTCCTGGGTTCGATCCCCGGATCGGGCAGTTTTATTGGGTTTTTCTATCTGGAATTTCTCAGTAGTAGCCCGGAGTCTGGATTTGTGCTCGGTTGATGGCAATAGGCTCGCCCCCTATTACATGGGACTTAAAAACATAACTGGCGAAATGTGGGTGTATCTGCTACAGGTACACCTCTGCCCAACCCTTCGGGGAAACAAGGCGTGATGTTATGTGTATATTTAGTATGTTGGAATAGAATTTTCTTTCCCTTTATTTTTATTAGAATTTAGGTAGATTCAATGAATGAACGACAGCATTTTTTTTTTGTGTCGTAAAAATCCTCCATATATTATCTTGACGAGATTTCGCTGAAATCTTTATCTTTGTTAAATCATTAGACTTGTCCTGAATGTAATATTTTTGACACATAACCACATAATTTTGTAGATAGTGTACACACTATCTACAAAATTATGTTATATGTTATGTTATATGTTATATAATTATGTTATACACTCTTTGCCTTCCACTAAGTTATGACAAATACATCAAATGATTCATACGCATACAGTAGGCACATAGCTAGTGACCTAATTGGTGATGTTCTTCAGAAAGGTCAGGTGCGTAGTACTTACAACCGGCGTGCGTGTATGACCAGATGTATCATGAACGTAAACGAGGCAAAAGGAGTATTTGTAAGGATCGTAGGTAGCAGGTGGCTTTCTGTAGTTTCTGCCTACCTTATATGAAAGTAGGCATGAGTTTATGCATGTATAGAAAGCTAAATAATGATTGCTGTAATAACAGGAAAGTCCTAACCAATTAAAACGCTTGCTCACCGCACGGACACATCACGATCGCTTTCCGATACGATGAAATACCGAGAATCCGATTGTGGTTTCAAAATGGCCGACAAATGTTTTGCGAACTCTTTGTGTGATTACGGGAAATGATTTAGAATACACATAATGGAGGAAAATGTTATTTATTTTGAATAAAAATGTAGTTGAACGATTGATTTATGATATGGTTTGTGGTTGACGGTGGATAGCAGTGTGTCGCATAGTTATATTTACCTAATATTGCTTGTTATGACTTATGAGGTTTCGTAGATAAGGTGATTTATTTACGATTGAATTCATTTACACATTATGTATAGAATAAAAGTCTTCTAACTGAATGTCTATTTAAACAAACAAACGCCCCAGCAGCAAAACAGCTGCTGTCTAGTTGCGCCACTTCATCTTCCAAGCTAAAGAACTAGGAAGTGGTGAAGGGCGGGCGTTTTGGGGGACTGCCTTATGTAATTTTGACATTCAAAGTGCTCATTCTCAACCTAATTTGACTTTAGATTTTTGTAAACGGAGCCTTTTAGGAAAGATGACCATGGGATAGAAGTAGTTGTTTCAAGACATAATTAGCATTTTAATAAATTATTATATTATGATGTCTGCCAATTTTTCGTACCTCAGAGTCACGGCTATCATTCGTAGATCTTTGACAGTCGTTACGGGTAGTAAGAAGCCCGAAAGCCTGACAACCAGTCCTGCTAAGAGGTATTGTGTTACCCAGTAACTGGGTTGTGGAGGTAGGATAGGCAGTTGCTTCATGTAAAATACTGGTATTCAGCTGCATCCTGTTCGACTGGAAGCTGATCCCAACATAGGTGGGAAAAGGCTAGGCAGATGATGGTGATGATTAGTCACCTCAAAATCTTATAAATTCATCATCATCTACATCAGCCTATTAATGTTCCCACTGCTGGGACACAGGCCTCTTCTCTGTGAGAGGGAGTGGGCTGTAATCTGCCACGCGGGCCCAGTGCGGGTTGGTAGATGTCACATGTCTTCGAATTTTTGGTTCTAAGACATGCTGGTTTCCTCACGATGTTTTCCTTCTCCGTTTTGAGAGCAGTGGTGATGAAATTATTAACACAAAGTAAAGCACCTGCTTGGGTTCGAAGCCACGACCAATACACACACACCAACGTGTACAACTCGTAAGTCGGGGCCGTTACCACTGGGCCACCACTGCTCCTCAGTTATCAATTCAGTATTGCAATTTAACTAAAACAAAGACATACCTACTGGTAATCTTTTTTAATCAAAAACACATTTCGATCTACAAACTAGGAAATGAAAACAAGAAAAGAATTCTGACATAACATTTAAAAAAACCTTTAATTAAACAGAAGCCTTTCCTTAAACAATTCATAATTTTCTTCACAAAACAAAATCCTTTCCAAACAAGTTACCTTTTACGTCTTATTTCCAATAAGAACTTAAAAAAAATATATCGACAGAGATAATAACCCTTTATTATCTTGTTTATGTCGAATTACAGTTCGCAAAGTGATGAAACAACTTGTTGGCTCCAAACAATGAGTGCACAATAAACATAAACAATTGGTGTTTCTGCAGGCACTAAGTGTTGCAGTTGTGGCTATGAAATCAGCGGGGTATGTAGCGTTTATTGAGTAATTAAAGTTCTGACGTCTCACGTAGCAGCGTATTGGTATTAACAATGGCTGCGTTCCCACCAGAGATGAGCGAAGATGCGTAGCCAGGGATGTGTGTGGAATTAACCAATAACAACGGTAGCTAAGCTCAAGTGAAGCGAAGTTATTGGTTAGTTTCACACACATCAACACTAGGCATCCTCGCTCATCTCTGGTGAAAATGCAGCCAAGCACCAAAGTGCCGACAAAGACTACGATCATCAATTAAGCGATACATGTCGCAAGCGTGAAGTTGAAAACTATTTCGTGCTTGTCGAAATAGTTTTAAACAAAAAGGTAAAGGTAAAGTTAGGTAAACAAAAACAGTCTATCAAAATGTCCCAAAACAACATAAACTTAGCGGTTAGTGGGATCCACCGGTGCATGTGATATTTTACCATTATTATAACAGGCAGGTGGGATTAGTGATTTCGGCTTTTGGCAGTGAGAAAGAAAGAAAGAAATGAAAGAAAGAAAAAAAAAAAGATTTATAAGCAGATAGAAACACGATAACGATCATGTCATGTCCCTAGGTCATACCGAACCATCATCATCCTAGCCTATTAATGTTCCCACTGCTGGGACACAGACCTCCTCTCTGTGAGAGGGAGTGGGCCGTAATCTACCACGCGGGCCCAGTGCGGGTTGGTAGATGTCACATATCTTCGAATTTTTGGTTCTAAGACATGCCGGTTTCCTCACGATGTTTTCCTTCACCGTTTTGAGAGCAGTGGTGATGAAATTATTTACACAAAGTAAAGCGCCTGCTTGGGTTCGAACCCACGACCTACAACTCGTAAGTCGGGGCCGTTACCACTAGGCCACCACTGCTCATACCGAACCAAAGGCACAGAAGTCCTTAATATAGAAACTATTCAAATCACAGTCAATTTTCCATTATGCCATTATTATTAATCGCTTCTTGGAGCTTTTTCCACCGCTGTTCTTATGGCCACAATACTACAGAGGCGCCATCTCTAATTGAAGTTTATTCACGTTTCCTCGTACTGAAATTAACACCTTCGTGTCTTTGTGTCTCTTTGTCTAATAAATTGTCTAGTCCTTCTTATAACCGTGGAGAAAGCGAGATGTCTTGAATATTTGCGAATAATCTTAAAAATAAATTGCTATTGTTGTACTGATATAGTAGCTGGTTATATTAAAATTGCTAGTAGGTATTATTGCTACTCAGCGTTTACAACGGTAATTGGTTGGTGACAAAGATTATGTAAGTTTATTAGTGGTTTTAAGTTAACTCAGAGAACTTTATCTCTGTCTTATGAATGTAGACGTATGATACGTAAACTTTTCGTCTTTGCTTCTAGGGTAGTGGCATGTAGCGGCATGTAGTGGCATGCAGCAGTGCGTGTATGACCATGCGTCATATTATGTATGAAGTTAAACGAAGCAAATAGGAGGAGTATGTAAGGATCATAGCAAGTGGCGTTCTGTAGTTTCTGCCTATCCCCAAGGGGGGAAGGCGTGAGTTTATGTATGTGAAAGAACTTAGTGGCAATCTCCTGGTTATTTCAGAAGCTCAAAACTAGTATCAATTTTCATCATGTGATCAATCGGTAAGTTTGCCAACCTATAAGATACATATTATACAACCTAGGATAAAATCTTAAGACCCTTTGTACACACAAGTTGTTTTTTTCGTGAAAAACTATGGTTTATTCGCCGTGTGTAATGCATGGTCGTCAGTGTTGTACGATTCACTATGGAAGTTTGTTGACAGATACGTTTTTCTACGGCGCGGTTTATACGCGCTAACGTAAAGAAACCGTACAAAGGGCCGGTTTTACACACGGTTTGCCCAACAAGTTTTGACTTCGATAGCTTCAACATAAAAATTAACTATGTATACTGTTTGTGGTTACTATACCAACTGCTTACTGCAATTGCCATTTGTCATGCCACCGTCGCAATAGAAGTCAAAATCGGTTGAACGGACTGTGAAAAAGGTTTAATTAAATGTCTTGGTCTAAATGAGTATAGTTACAACGAAAGTTACTTATAACGTATAAATAGGATAATTACTTATCTAAATAATTTCCATCCTTATTTTCGTAGCCTCAAAGTACAGAACAGCACCAGAATTAAATTAAACACAACTAACATTAAAATAACTCCTTAATTCAACTTCTGCACAAGAGCTAAAATAACAAATTAGGTACCTCCCAGACGCCTGGATATTATTACTAGAACAGGTGTAAGACGAAGCTCAGCGGAGGTAATTGTGCAAACTGTTAGCTCAATAACCTTCTTTTATTGAAGAAGAATATTAGGTTTGAAATAACTTGTGAAGTATTTTTTTTAAGGTTATTTTTTAGGATCTGCGAGAAGGGTGTTGTTTTGATGAAATGCTTGCTAAAAGTTCGTTTTAAATGTGCTAAACTGCGGGGTAATTGCGTAACACACCAAATGACAATTGATCACAATGGGTTTCATTTTGACAGTTCAGTTGTCGAGCAGACGAGTTTTTCAAACCTATGAGCAATGGATTAGCCTTCAAACCTCTGAGATTGTGATAGAAAGTGTGTTAGCGTCAGCGCAGACAGAGAGGAATAATCCCCGCGCGGTCTCGGGCATTTTCTTTACGGATCGCGTATGCGCGCGCGGGGACTCCCGCGTACCTACCTTCGACGACGCGCTAGCATTTTTTGTCAAATTAAATTATTATTTTAATAATTTTAAAGTTTATTTTCAAGTGCGTTAATAAAATCCTCTCCCCTGCGCTCCGTTCTGTCTGCGCTGACCCTTAAACTATTAGGGTGATGATCCAAGGAGGAAATAATGAAGGATATAATATCCTAACTAATATTATAAATGCAAAAGTGAGTTGAGTTGTTTGTGATGCTTTCACGCTAAAACGGATGAACAGATTTGGATGAAATTTGGCACATGGTGGGTAGATCATGACCTGGAAAAAGACATAGGATACCTATTATCCCGATATTCTCACGGGATCGAGTAAAACTGCGGGGCGCAGCTAGTAGGAAATAAATGAAAAATAAAGAAACAATGACTTAGTCCCTAGACTATTATCACCCTGAAACCTCATAAAAGTTGGCTAGAGGAAAAAGCTTTATGGCTTTAAAAAGTCTACCATACGATAAAATCTAAGACAGGCAAGATTTTGCTACTCTGAAAACTTAGGAGACTGATAACTGCACTTGCAATATGCATAAAAATTTCTAATACCTACCTACCAAACATTGCATTGCTAACACAAAAACTAAACAATAAAATAGATAAGCAAAACCCAGCTATTCTCACATAACACCTTACTTTTATTAACACAGCAATTCCTAGTCGTAACAAAGAAAACTGTAGCTCATGATAAACGTACCACGATAAACAAGTACGAGCAGAGAGTGAGTCACTGCTACCCGTTAGGTTGTTTTGCACCATCAACCAACAAGTTTGAAAGAAAGTGCAATGAAGTTCCAATTTCAGATTTTATTGTTGTAGTAAGTGTTGCTAAAAACTCTTGATTAGCCAAAAACGAAGGGCTATTTTCATGATACTCAATAAAACAAATTAGTCATACATGATCCTCCATTTTGCACTTTTTAGAAAAAGGAGATTATAATGTTCGTCAGTATGTACTTTTTTATGTATGTTCGTTTATTTTAACCATTGCTTGGATACGTTGATGAGCGAGTCCTATTACTGGCTGGATGTACGACGCGTTGCGTGAGCTTAGTACAGAACATGCAAGCTAACCACTCAAGGTCACTGTACATATTATATAAACTGTGTCATAAGTAAATAATGTTTACTCTATGTTTGATAGCAATATAGCAATTATCGTTTTATTAATCACTGTCTCCCTTTTCATAATATTATGAGAGATGAATTTTTCCACGTGCTCTTGAAGTATGACATGACTTTACTTATAACGAAGAAAAACAACCACCATAATTTGAAACAGTGACTTTTAATACCAAATAAAAACCTACCCAATCACCATTTATTATTATTTTGACAACACCTTATGACAATCTTCATATTCACAAAGTTGCGATTGCAGACACAATAATATTTTCCACGTAAAATCCAGAAGAAAATTCCTGTTTTTGGGTAGCAAATGTAGCTTTGTACTCTCTGCTTATTTCCTATCCGTTTGGAGTTCAATTTAACAGTCGTAAAACTGACTTGAAATTGAGAAATAGGGTGAAGGTGTAAATTAGTTTACTTTTATTACTTCCGGATACTTAATAAGAATTGAAGCAGTAAAATTTGAATTTAATAGACGAAACAGTCAAAATATCTAAAATAAAAAATCCATAAATTACTTTTATCAGACAAATTGCAGTACATTTTGATGACCATAAGGTGCTGAATTAACGTGAAGGAAAAATTGTAAACAAAAGAGAATCATCCAAATGAGTTAACAGCCTCAAACTTGCCATCATTTTTGATAATAATGGAAGAAATATTAACTAAACTTTTCAGAGATAATAAAATAGTTTTTGTTTGTGGTGACCTAAATATTGATTTATTAGTAAATTCACCGGAAAAATGTAAGCTCATCTCATTATTTAAATCATTCAATTTAAAATGTATATTTAACGTAGCAACTAGAATAACAGCAACCTCAGCTACATGCATAGATAATATATTTACTAATTGTAAAATAAAAGACTCGTCCCTAATTAGTGGCGTCAGATCTGATCATACAGGTCAACTTATATCTTTTGAATCAGATAAAAAGTTACGTTTAGATAAAACTATTCAGTTAAGACCTCTTACTAAAAATAAATTAAAAATGTTTAATAATAATGTTCTTAGCAATCTTTCAACAGCTAGTTTTGATTCACAAGACCCCAATATAAACTACGGTACATTATTTTCTACAGTATGCCAAGAATTCAATAAAGCATGTCCTGTAAAAAAAGTAACAATCAATACTAAACCAAAATTTAATGAATGGGCCACTGCTGGCATTAGAAAAAGCAGAGATATTTTATATAATTTATATAACGAAAAATCATTGACTTCTGATGAAGCTGTTCATAATTATGTAAGAAACTATTCTAAGATATTTAAAAGAGTCTGCGCCCAAGCAAAATCTAAATTAATAAGTAACAAAATTAGTATCTCGAACAATAAAATCAAAGCTGTGTGGCAGGTAATTAACAAAGAAACTGGTAACACAAAACAGCGAGATCAGAATGAATTGTCTTTGAAAATTGATAATGAAACCATTTCAGATAAGTTAAAAGTTGCTGAGACACTAGAAAATTTCTTTACCAACATCCCAATAGAGGTTACGAAATCTCTGCCTTCATCATCTATACTAGCTGAATCTCTTCTAAAAGAAAATTTCAGTAAGGACATTCCAAGTTTTGAATTCAAGCCCATTTCTATTGTCACGATTAAAAAAGCTTTCAAAAGTCTTAACATAAAAAACACTGAAGACTTATGGGGGATTTCCGTTAAGGTCCTTACTGATATCATTGACACAATTGCCCCTGTCCTAACAGGCATATTTAATCAATGTTTAGATAGCGGTACGTTTCCTGATTTAATGAAACATAGTAAAGTAGTACCAATTTTCAAATCGGGTAGTAAGAGTGATCCCTCTAATTATAGACCTATATCTGTTCTACCAGCATTGAGTAAAATATATGAAAAAATCATGCTAGACCAGATGTTGTCACATTTTAATTCAAATGGGATTTTGCATAGTCACCAGTTTGGTTTCACGAAAGGTAGGTCAACGACTGACGCAGGAGTAAAACTCATCAGTCACATTTTAGAATCCTGGGAGAAGTCCCAGGATGCAATTGGCATTTTCTGTGACCTCTCAAAAGCGTTTGACTGCGTTGACCACAACACACTGATCTGTAAATTACACCACTACGGAATTCGTGGCCAAGCTGCTGACCTTGTTCTTTCTTATCTATCAAATCGACGGCAAAAAGTAAACGTTAATGGGGCAACGTCCTCGGGGTCTCTAGTTAAAATGGGCGTGCCTCAAGGTTCAATTCTCGGCCCTTTTTTATTTCTCGTTTATATAAATGACCTTCCTTACATGATGGCTAACTTATCGAATATAATTCTATTTGCTGATGACACTTCTCTTATTTTTAAAATAGATAGAAAAGATACAGATGTCTTACACGTCAACGATAGTCTGGCTGTTCTTTCGAAATGGTTCGCAGCTAATAATCTTTTACTTAATGCGAACAAAACTAAATGTATTAGGTTCTCATTACCAAATGTACCTCAAGTGGGTCTAAATCTAAAACTTGATGGCAAAAAACTAGATGCAATAACGGAAACTGTATTTTTAGGAATTACTTTAGATTCAAAATTGCAATGGGGCGCCCACATTAGAACTCTTTCAGGTAGATTAAGTTCAGCTGCATATGCAGTAAGAAAAATAAGGCAGTTGACTGATATAGCTACAGCTAGGTTAGTATACTTTGCTTATTTCCACAGTATTATGTCTTATGGCGTTCTGTTGTGGGGATCGGCAGCTGACGTAGATTCAATTTTCATTTTACAAAAGAGGGCAATACGCGCTATCTATAAAATGGGTCCTCGCGAGTCTCTTAGAAACAAATTCAAAGAAATTGATATACTGACTCTGCCTTCTCTTTATATCTTAGAAAATATTTTGTATGTTCGGAAAAACTTAGGACTTTTCAAAATAAGAAGCGATTTCCATAATATAAATACACGTAGTAGACATGAAATTGTGATACCCAAATTTAGATTAACTAAAACAAGCAAGTCATTTCTTATAAACAGCATCCGATTTTATAACAAGTTGCCAAAGTCGGTTACAGAACTTAGCGATGGGAAGTTCAAAACCCACATCAAACGTGTCCTTATCAGGAAAGCATATTATAAAATTAAAGACTACGTTGAAGACAAAGAAGTTTGGCAATAATTCCCTCTGCACATGTGGCTTCCCTGGTACCTCATTAACGGCAAAATATGTAAGATTCTATTAACTGCTCTCAAATTACCATGGTTATATTTTTGTTTTATTTACATTCTTCCTTGACATAATCATAATTTTATTTGACATTATATACCTACTATTTAATTTTCAACTCTTTATTAGTGACTTTTGGTGACATGTTAATTATTCAGATTTGTTACAGTTGTAATAGCAATCATGTCATTTCGTTTAAAATAGTTTTTATTTTTATTAATTTATTTATCTTTTATATAGATTCTTTTCTATTTTGTGAATGTGAGAACGCTGTAGGCTTAGTGGACTGTACACTTGTTGACCATCTTCTATTTTGTTAAGTACATACTTGGTACTTGTTGAAAGACCTACACTGTCCTCGCATACCTAATAATACTGTATTTTTTATATTTTTTTTTGTTGTAAATATTGTAAAACCCAATTATTTTTAAAAGAGTAACCGTGGAGTTTCTTGCCGGCTCTTCTCCATAGGAAACGACCAATTGGAACCGTGCGTAGCTTCTGACGTTTCATAAGTGCCCATGTAGGTTTATGTGAAATAAAATATTTTGAATTTTTTGAATTTTGAACAACTGGCGAAAATATCGATGAACATATTGAACATACATAAAAAAAAATACAGATTAACATAGAACCTCCTCCTTTTTTAAAGTCAGTTAAAAATGGCCGCAAATCGCCAAGATTCAGTGAAAAGCGTGTTGATTATATTAGAAATTCTGTTCAGTATATGTAACATTTAACAGTTTTCAAAAAAGTCTTTTACCTAACCTATACCTAATTATAATTAGAGTAAAGCCATTTTATACAATCTACAAAAGAAAATTCTAATCAAACTTAACACTAAAACAAATTCAGTCCATTCTTCATTTTAATAACAAGTCACCATTTCTGAAATTCATGTTCCAACAGGCTGACTCACAAAACCCTTGCATAAATAATACACAGCCATTGTAAGCCAGTCTTGTCATATATCTAGGTATTATAATAGTCTAAGATATATATCTAGGTGTTACGTGGTGCTACTTTGTGGGACTTTGCTACTTTTCCGACTACATTAATTTCCACACACATTAAAAGCGACTTTAATAATGTAAGGCTGGTATGGCCATAAAAGCAGTGGATTGAGAGATTGTGTATTTTTTTTTTTGCTTATAGAGCTTCCTAAACAGAAGGTATAGGGGAAATTAGAGACAAGATTTTATAAAAGTTCTTAATTTTGCAAACACATAACAGCGTAACCGACGCGGACGCCACGCCACGCAAAGTCACGTCAAGCCACACCACGCTACGCCACGTCACGCCACGCCTTTTTCATTTAATCATGGATTTCAAGACGGAATTCCTCATGCAGCATGTTGCTGTTATCCGAAATAATAATATAATTTGCAGTGCAGTGGGATTACAGATACTTTTGATTTTCTAACTAGGTATGTTAGACAACTTACTTTCTTGTTATTGAGGTGTCCAACAAGTAGACATAAAAAATAAATTGCAAATACATGACTTACGTGGTTTTTTATCCTAGTAGGTATGTCCTGTAGCTAGATGGGAGAGAGGGCGACTAATTTGAAGTTTCTCGCCCTTTCTTCTCCATAGGAACCTACGCTTTGGAATGGGTAACTAGTTTAATCTTTGTGACTGACCGAACCCTTGACAATT
Organism: Conistra vaccinii; assembly: GCA_948150665.1. Taxonomy (NCBI): domain Eukaryota; kingdom Metazoa; phylum Arthropoda; class Insecta; order Lepidoptera; family Noctuidae; genus Conistra; species Conistra vaccinii. Next base: position 16,190,436 of record OX411338.1, on the reverse strand, counting down.
CAAAAATGCCTGTTTAATCTATCTATCTAATCTAAATAAATGCTTTGAGTTTGAGTTTTCAAACACGATCAGATTTTGCTAACCATGTTTTTCCAATCTTCTTCACCTCTACTAGGATAGCGCGTTGTCAGGTAACAGAAAGCTGCAATTCTCTATCTTGAATCCCGCCTTTTTCATGGCTGCATTAACTTCAGTGCCAAGGATTAAGATAAGCGGATTCGCGGCCATTTCCGTCAAATGTCCACATTTGAAGGCAACACATACATTATGATTATACTAAGAGATTATGAGGTAATTCGTCACAGAGGAAATGTAGTGTGCTGGGAAATATTTAGGGAGTAATTAGCTGCTTTTTTTGTTGGCACTTTTCCTATGATAAAGATATATTATTTACTAATATATCCCACGACTTACGAGTTGTTTGTCGTGAGTTCGAACCCAGGAGGCACTTTACTTTCTGTATTTATTTTATCAACACTCAGCTCTCAAAACGATGAAGGAAAACATTGTGAGAAAACCAGCATGTCCGAGAACCAAAAAAATCGAAGACATTGTGACATCCACCAACCCGCACTGGGCCCGCGTGGTGGATTATGGCTCGCTCCCTCTCACAGAGCGAAGGCTTGTTTCCCAGCAGTGGGAACATTATAGGCTGATTATGTATTATGTTATGTAAAGATATATTATTAGCTACTCTTGTTTTGTGATCCGTCTTTGCATTCGAAGGACCTTGAATCTGACTGGTTTGTAGAAGGGTTGACTCGTCCTTTCATGATGACGATAGATTAGAGATTATTTCAGATGCTGATGACCTGAAAAAAGAGATATATTTATTTGGATTAGACAGAAGAAGATTTAAAAACTGTGATATGCTCGCGCGTGTTTTCAAGAGCCGGTACAACTTCAAAAGGTCTGCGTATAGAAAACAGGTTTGCCAAAAGCGCTCACTATGTATTGGTGATTAATTTAATTGACTTAGAAAACAGTTTCAAAACCTGCAACTTAGGAAGGAAAACCATAATCGATATTAACATGAAGCTCAGATCAAATAAAAAACCAAGACATAGCGCTACGAACACTACAGTGAAGCATGCCAAAACTACAGCTCAGCTCTGTGCATACACGCTCACACGCACACATTTACAATGAAACTACACCTCACTAAGTGCACACATGTTTACGAAACCGGTCTCACGTCACTGTTGACAGCGCTATGTCTTAGTTTTTATTTGATATGAGTCATGGAGAAGTCAAAATCTTTCCCGGGTAACCTTACCACATTCATATTCGACTGTTATTTAGGTACTCATACCTTATTATTACAATGTATGACATTACTACACCCGACATCATGCATCCAGAAATGAATGTACTTATATGCAAAAAGGAAACTCATTTCATACGATAATAGTCATTATTACCACTCAAAGTTTATGGTTTAATTTCCTGAAAGCGCACATTTCATTTGTCTGCGAAGCTCAGATACGTGGTATTAGCTTTTTATGGTGTCAGCAGAGCTATAAAAGTAATTCTGTTACATGTCTTCAATGTGTTAAGTTTTGATTAAATTATGGGAAGGATTTCAGTATGGATTCATCGTCGCTTAGTTATATGAAAATTGAATGTAGTCATCCTGAAAGTTACTTTAATTATTTTAATATCATAAATACGATAGTGGGTTCATTTGTTTGTTTGTTGCACTTTCACGCTAAAACGGCTGAACGGATCTGGATGAAAGTTGGCACATGGGTAAACCATGACCTGGGTTAGGACATAGGATACTTTTTATCCCGATATTTTCACTGGATCGAGACTTAAGAGGGTAAACCTATGGGGCGCAACTAATAGTATATATTATTAAAGGTAGTTATAGGCACTTCCTTATTTCTCTTTCTTTTTTCTTATTTTCTTCTTTTTTTAAATCTTTTTTCTTTTTAAACTCTAGATTTATAATATTAGCATTTTTTTGACTTAAAACAAACTGTATTGAAGGAATTTAGTTAGATTAACTAAATCAACCGATATTGTAGAGACGAATATACTATGACTTCACATTCCTATCTATACCTACTACATATTATTATAAAGAGGTAAAATTTGTTTGTTTGCTTGTTAGTATGTTTGTTTGTATGTAGGGGGTAATCTCCGGAACTACTAGTTAACTTATAATTCCAATAAAATACACAGCCACGTGAGCATAGCTGCGGGCAAGTTAGTTTATTATATTTTTATGGAATATGGGAATATGGATGATTCCGGTCTGGTCCCTTTACACCACGGAGCACAAAACCAGGCTCCGTGCTTTACACACATGGTGAATCTTCATCTCTGCCTTAATGAACCATTTGTAAGGTATAAAAATATGACAAAATAAAACCAAAACAATATTTAAATAAAACCGACACCGTTTTAAGTTTACGTGTGCCATTTTGAGGGTTTCATACGAAATTAAACAGCCTTGGTAATTGTGGTCGTTACGAGAAATATAAGCTAGGAGGTAATTGCCAGTCTAGTTAAGAGGAGGAGACCACTGACTGTACTGGTTTCTGGAAATACAAGCTCGTGAGCCCGATGGGGATTGATAAAAATGACGAGCTTCCATGTAAACTTTCATCCACTTTTTAACCGCTTCATGGGACGAATTAAAAAAATATCGTCGTTGGTGCTCACCTTCTTTATTTAAGGAACTCTTGTACAAAATGTCATGCTTCAGATCCAGTGGTTATTAAATTTAGCATGCTATTATTGAGTCAGATTTTCAAGGTTGCGCTGTTCTTTAAAGAAAGTTGTTTATTCGATTACCTTTACTTGTGGCCAGCAAGAAATTCCACGGTTACTCTTTTAAAAATAATTGGCCTTCAATATTTTCAAATAACAGCGTAAATAGGAGGTCAATAGGAGGCCTTTCAACAAGTACCAGGTACTTAACAAAATAGAAAATGGTCAACAAATCTACTAGGCCAACAACGTCTTCACATTCACAAAATGGAAAGGTACTACATAAAAAAAAGATAAAAAATAAAATAATAAAAACCAATTTTAACCAAATGACAGGATTTCCATTACAACTGCAACAAATCTGAATAATTATTATCATGAAGGTATTATCAATAATTTCCAATAATGAAATAAGTCACGTTTGTAACCATTTTAAAAGCAAAAACATTAATTTATATAGTCCAGTTGTAACATATTCGTATTCTCTTTAACAAAATATGCAATACTTTTCATCGCAGGATCTTGTGCCTTTTGTGCGTCGGTAGAGTAATGACAGAAAATTGTTGCAGCCCTGTCTTTTGTACGCCAACTATTTCAATCAAGGGTCCAATCCTATGGGAATTAAAAAAAAAACAACAGATAACAATTCCTACATTTTCTAAGAACACTGCGCTAGTTATTAAAGTAAGTTGTTAGTAAGAAATACTGAATGAAATGTCTTTGATGTATGTACCTAATTGTATGTGATTTCGAGAATTTGCTTTGCTTTATATAAATTAAATTGGTATGGTATTCGGCGCCGGCGCCTGCTTTTTCGAAATATTGTAAAGTTCTTAGAAGTTTCATGAGCTGTTTTAATAAAACCAGTCAGCTGTTTTCTTATACCACGATATAATTTTTTTTGTATTAATATTATTGTTATTTGAGCCCTTGTCACAGACACATGTTTCTAGCGAACATTGAGTTGTTTTGCACGACTCATAATGCGAAGCATTAGAGAGTGCTCTGCGATCGAATAATTTGTTTTGCCCCATTTCTGCAACTGTTTTTATTGTTACACTCCTGCACAGAACCTACATAATTTATATACCATCCGTACAGATAATTTAATGGAGTTTAATTCTGTGCTTTTCAAAAATTTATAAAACGAAAAAAACATCAAAATAATTTAAAAAAAAATCCTGTACGTCAATATTATGAAACCTGAAAACACTGTTGCTTGCGATAAAAACAATTAATTAAGTCAGTTTTTTTTCTTAATCTACCCACAAAATTATTATTGTACAAATGTCTAGCTTTTGTAGAACACCTAAATACACATAAATGTTTTAGTTTTAATATTCTCATAATATAAGTGAAAATTTTATCTCAAACTTCAATAAAAGATCGAGGTGGATTTACAGTTTTTTTTTCTTTTTATACCAAACTGTGAACTTCCGTTGGTCTTTAAAAATAAACAAAACTTCTTCAATGAACTCAACTTGAATGAACCATGGTTTTACACTAAGCACCATATTAACATTGGAGAGGGCATTAATTAATTTACTTGTAATAACCGTTGTTAAAATCTCATTTTACGGATCCGGATTTTAAGTAACCCGTATAAGCAGTGATGTAGTACAACTGGATGTGTCCCAGAACTATTATTTTCAAAACACTACTACTCTATTTAAAAAAAACATCCTAGGTACCTATGTTTTACACGAATGCTTATCCTGCCGACAAACTGTCACACAGTCCAACATAATAAATGATTTATTTATTTAATTTATTTATTTATAAGATGCAATTATTTGCAGCGAACTAAAATAATGAAAGAGAACAAAGTAATTGTCAAAACTGTTTTTTTTTACAAAAATTATAAATTATGTTAGTTTTCATGAGGTGGCAAAACTAAAAGAAAAAAAAAAAAGATGATACATGATTTTAATTTAAAAATACGATCAGCCTAAAAAATGTACAGTCTAATTAGAAGAACACGTGCTATTTGATTTATTTTTCTATATGTTTTCACATTAGTTGCATAACCATTGCCTAACCCGCGGGGTATTTTCGTAACTAACTAACAATGGCATTTTAATGCCGTCCATTTTGACAGTTCTACAACATTCATCGCGTGATTCACGTTGTCGGGCTCACGAAATTTTCAAACATAACGAAGCTATGGATTTGCAATGTCCTTCGAAATGTTTCCATTATGGTGCTGACCTACCTCATCTTGAATTGATCGCCTGTTTGATGCTATTTTTTTTTCTATCTTTTCCATTTCTAGTTCAATCTACGTTCGCCACCAACATGGGCGTTACTTCCGTGCTTAACCTCCATAAATTAGTTAAAAAACAAATCGTGCCATTGAATACATAAACTCTAATGTTTTGATGTGCAGTTATGTCAGTTTGTATCACCGAACTGGTTATTATATTGTTAAATGTATGCTTAAATTGTTTTTGATGTGCTGCGGGTAGTATCGCGCTTATTAATGGGTATTATCAGATGTTAGGGCGTGGGTTTATGCTAATATATTTGGTTGTGTGTGGTCCTTGGTTAGTTACAGATCAATGCTTTTTTATTTAAAACATAAGGCCAATTTTTTTTCCGAAATATTAGGCATGTTAGCTCTGAAACCACAATTCACTACATAATTATAACCTAACATCACGCGTGGTATTCCCCGAAGGGAAAGGCACAGGTGTATTGTATATAGGTAGTACACCTACTTTCATTTAGTGACATAATTATTGTTATTAGTGATTATTTATTTTATTTTATGCTTTAATTTGACATTATTCGTGATTGTACTGTAGTTTTGTTTTTGTATTGTAGTTTTGATTTTATAAAATGCATTTATTTCTTTGATATTTTGTATGCCTTTTGGTGGGACACAGCTAGGATCTTATTGTGTTATAACACCTTCTGTATGTACCCTGTGTTCACGAAATAAATGAATTTGAATTTCGTCAGTTAATTTAAGTCCCATGTAATAGGGGGTGAGCCTATTGCCATCAACCGGGCATAAATCTAGACTCCGGGCTGCTACTGAGAAATTCCAGATGGAAAAACCCAATAACACTATTCCCGATCCAGGAACGAACCTCATTCTCTGCAGTAGCACTTGCGACATTCAAGGCATTTCATCAGTTACGTTATAAACCGCATATGTAAAAGAAAAATGCATTTATTGGCATTACAGCAGAAAAATACACCTTGTCACTTAAAAAAGAAACAGAAAATAATGATTATAATGCCAAAAAGGCCACAATGCCGGCATTGATTCACTAGACTTTAAAATCCAGAACGTAGGGTTTCTGCAATTTTTTTAACGGAAATAGTCGAAGATCTAATCCAGGGCTAAAACGTAGCCATCAATTTTATAAGGAACTAGCGACCCGCAAAACTAGCAATGTACTGATGTGGCGACATGTAAAAAAAAATCAAGATATCTAAAGAAAGAAAGAAGAAGAAGAAGAAAGACAGACACAGACAAATGTGCTATATCTATGTAATGTATTATAACCGAAACCTTCTGGATTAAATTCTCGTATGGTAATAACCTTATACAAGTGTAGTTAAGAAGAACAACGCATTCACATGTAATAATATTTACAGAAGAGATAGAGATTAGAGAAGAGATCCCGTGGGCCAAGATCTTTATTAAATTTTAAATGAGTTGTGAATAAACTGCACCTGCATCTATTCCCTCTGAGATTCAAAGTTACGATTTTGTAAACTAAAAACGGTTACAATCATGCCCCTTTTCATTGATTATGCATCACCAAAAAACTAAAACGTTTTAATACTTTTAATGTCCCATTTATTCAAACTAGCAGCTGGATCCAACGTTCTCACGCAATAACGCCAAAATACCGTCGTAAAAACGTTCCAAAATCGATCGTAAAATTCGCAAAATCATCTTAAAAATTCATCGATCGATCACAATGGGACATTACCTTTTTATTGCCACTAATGAATATCTTTTTAGAACGCACCCTTTACAATACCTCCACACTATATTAAATAATAAAGCTTTAAATTCTAGAACATAAAAATTTGTAAACGGCGTTTTGTATTTTTTTTTTGTTAACTTTTTATTATTTTAAAGAACGTGGGGTGTCAAAAAATGTTTGTCATTCTATTTGAACTTGCCCCTTTTTCGGTTGCGACAACCCTTGACTTTGACACGGTTAACCGGTAAATGCTGGGTGTGCAAAAAATGACCTGACATTTTTACTTCCGAATTTTTTGCAGCAACAATGAACTTTATTTTTTGAGCCATAAGAACTATATTTATTACCATTGTAAACCCCGCATTGACTTTTTAAGATGAAGTAGGTCATAATTGGGATCACAATGCGAATTAAACCATCACTAATAGGTAGAAAGTGTAACATTTGTGTATAGTATTTTGACTTACATTGTAAATTAATTTCAAGGGTTACAGTTCATTTTTTTACCAAGTACTATTTGTTGACTCAAAATGTAGCGTGCCCAGATCACTTATATTGTGACATGCGTGTCAAACCGATATAAGACAGAGGTGCCTAAAGCGTGGAGTACGGTTTTTTCTTTCTATGACCATAAACAGGTCACGCAATGTTTAGTTGATCTGTTATGCAGTGGTTATAGATTTCTTTGTTCAATACAAACTAATTTATTGGTAACGTCAGTAACGTGAGCGACAAATGTTTATAAAACAAAAAACATTTACTTTAACCCACAGGTAATTTCGGTGTTAAAGATTTAATTTAGTAAAAGAATATCAAAAGGGTTGGTGAATATCACAAATGTCTTTAAATATAATTTTTTTTTTCTACGATATGCCGACGATTTTTCACAATGTTTTTCTGCACCGTTTTGAGAGCTAAGTGGTGATGATATAAATTACGTAAAGTGAAGTGCCTGCCTGGGTTTGAACCCACGACCTTACAACCTGTAAGGCCCGTACCACTGGACCACCACTGCTGTCTGTGCAATTTACCTGCTCATAATAAAACACCCTCCAAAAACACATTAAAATAAAATTAACACCACACACAATAACCTCATTTCAATACAAAATACGACAATTAGCTGTCATCACCAATCAGCGAACAAGCATTTAATCAATCCGTGCTCACAATCATAATATTCATAGCGTTGTATTCAGAAGGTAATTTGGATGCAAAACTGATAATTAACGCATTACCATCCAAATAACGGGGACAAAAGGTGTGCTTCGAGTTTGAATTGGGTTACCGTGAGTGTCCCGGCAGTGGAGGGTTGGATGTGTCATAGAAGATAGTGCAACATTTTCGATGTCGAGATCGCTTTGAATAAACTTAGAACAAATTGATTCCTAAAACGACAAACAGAACGAATAAGTTTTTTATTTTTTTAATTGGCAACAAAAAAACTTGGTACAAAAATCAAGTACGAAAAGATCGTAGAAAATATTCTTAGTTACCATTCATTCAACAATTAAGGAATCCCAATTTCTACAATAGAATTATGTTCTGGTTTTGTATGTGAGAATTTGGCTTATTGTTTGATTCGCATGAATTTACTCGCCCAAAACGGGTTAATCGCCACTTTTTAAATATATTTTTTTCATAAGGCGATTCGCACGAAATGAATTTATTTGTGGGCGAATCGACATCTCCAGAAATACGTATTAGGCAATTGGCACATTTTGAATTTTATGCAGTAAAGTTAGTGTACTTTTTCCTTAACTTTCAACCAATAAGCCGATAATTTTTGCTTGAAGTCATGAGGCATAATCAAACTTTAAAGGTCTTCGTAGGTACTGACGCCAACCCAACACGAATCAAGAAGTAAAAAATATGATGACAACTGGAAATATTTTGGACTTCTTTGATACTTTTAATATTATAAGAGTTCACTTAGCCTTCACAAAAGCCACAGTCGCAATCTCAAAAAACATGCAAAATTAAAACACACTAACGCAAAACTAGCATGACATCATTATTGCATAACCCTTACCAACTCACTCGTCCACACTGAAGTGTCCTGATTACCCTATTTATTCTATTAAGTTGGTAATTGTTTAGTGAATGAGTTGCGTTGAATCTCGTCCGTAGCGACTATTAGAGCTATTGTGTGCCTTTGTGAATATTGTGCTAAAGTGAATATGTTTTGAGAAATGACGTAGCGAGATTAGGGTTAGAGGTTTGGGTAAGACAATGGAAATGAGTTGGTTCGATATTTGTTTATTTCTGCTGAAGATGATAATATAATTATATTATTTTAGCAGAACCTACGATATTAATTCTTTTAATGTCGTAGGTTATCCGATCCATAATGTGACTTAATTTTTGTCTTCTAGAGGTGGATTATCCTATCGAAATTTATTTTATAACATTGTCTTTAAATGGCGAGTCTTTACAAAGTTTCATTTAAAAAAAATGTAAAAAGTAAAAAAAATCTAAACCTACACATTTTCATAACTGCGTGACACACAGTTTTCAAACATTCTCAGCAATATTTTCCCAGAAATCCCCAGAGAGAAAGGATTGAAAAGATAACTTTTTAATAATTTAACCCTAACCTGTGAAATTTCGCAATAAAATAGCTCAACGAAGAAATAAAAAAGTCAACGTCATCATTACCGTTCCAATTTAACAAAAAAAATTATAAAAAAGATAGTTCCCACGACACACGGTAATCATTCCAATCAATAAAAACATAAAATACTTTGACATTTAATGACAAACTTACCCATTGATCAAAAAGGAAATAAATAATAGCACACCCGATATTTACGAGTTCAAACCCTTAGCAAAAAACAGACACACAGACAGTTTTGGGGGAAAAATAAGAAAAAAACTGTAACCGCGGAATCTAAAATTGTTGGGATCTTTTTTGTGTTTTTATCACAAGTTTGGCTCACATGGTGTCGTTTTGGCGTCGCATGGTTTTATTATCTTTTTGCACCTCATCTATTAATATGTATATCTTTAGAGATCGTTTAATTTAAAATTGTACTGCCAAAGAAAGAAAGAAAGAAAGAAGGAAGAAAGAAATTTGTGTAGAAATTTTAGTGGAGGGGCAAGCAAATGTAAATTAGTCAATCTCTACCTAATTAGATCACAGATTTATGCAGTAACACAGACTTTTATAGCTTTTGTCTTGATCGCCAAAAATACGTTTCTGCTTTCTATTAAAATTATACTTAAAACCGCCATAAGCAAAAAAAATTGTTTCTTTTTATTTAATGAGCATTGTTTTTTATTTTTTACTCCATGTAAATCCTCTTTTATATTGTCACAGGGTCTTCATCGACCCTCGTGTTTAGCGCAGGGTTAGGCGCAAAAAATACAAAAAATCGTTTATTTCGTTACAATTTGACCCCTCAACTGCAGTTAAGCGTCAGAGCATGTCTTGTTATGAGCATTTGATTATTGTGTTTCGATAGATTTTGATTAGTTTAACTGTTGTTTTTGCTGTGTTTTAGTACAGTGTGAAACAAGGTGTGATGATGTGGACTGTTGGATATTAATTGTAATGTGCCTAGGTACTGTAACCCAGCGTGCAGCGTCCTAACCAAGGCGAACGGTCGCGCGAATGCACGATCGTTGCGTTCCAGAAAACGGAAGGCGCCCTGTATCGGCACGATCACGCGTTTGGGTTATCCGAATAAAATGAGTGGTGATGTCGTGGCCAGATCTTAGGATTGATCATTTCATGAAGTGTTCGACCATTTCATGAAATGGCCAGATAAAATTGGCTATATCGTTTAAGTTGACGCTTAAACGATATAGCCAATTTTATCTGATTGATCATTTCATGAAGTGTTCGACCATTTCATGAAATGGCCAGATAAAATTGGCTATATCGTTTAAGCGTCAACGTTTAATGATCTGTCAGTCGACGTTTGGCCATATCAAATGTAGGGTGTCCATGGTTTATGGTGTAGTAAAAATTGCAAATTGCGACCAAATTGGAAGTAGCGCTCGCCAGCCGCTGCCGTGGCACCGCTCGCTTCACTCGCTCGGCTCGCACGCGATTGGCATAGTTCTAACCAAATTTAACACATTTCTTCGGGAACTCGGGGTGCCATAAGCGGCGTGAATTTTTAATTTTAAGTGCTATGTTGCTCACCACACCGGTTGTGGTACCCCGAAATGGGTTAGGTTAGTAACTTCCAAGTTGGTAATTTTCCATAATATCACATTTGGAAATCCAATAAAAAAGTTCATCGAGTTTTCTTGCGTGGTCACTTACTTTGTTTGATTTGTTGTATGCCGCGCCATAATGCACAACAAAAACAAAGCGACATCGCCGCCACCGGTGGATAATCTAACTATTTTACGATATGATTAATAATTTTTGGCCACATCATGAAGTATTCGTGCATTTAACTGTTCATATCGTCAAACTTTTAGTATTCAATGATCTGGCCAGACCACATCATGATGTGATCAGCGGTCGATGTGCTATTTCAAAAAATGGCCGAACACTTCATGAGATGATCAATTCTAAGATCTGGCCACGAGTGAATGATAGTTCGCAAGTGAGCGGTCAGTGATGCGGCCTAAAGTTTTAATATTGTTATGTATATGTATCTATCTTTAACTAAAAGTTTCGTCATTCAGATGTAAAAGACATTCACAAGTATCTATACTTATTTCTATTTGTCTCGTATAAATTACATAATAACAAGCGTCTGATAAAAAATATACCTATCCAAACATAATATGCAAGCGTAGTGTGGGATGCCCCTCAGCTAGATGAACCGACGACCTTATAAAGTTGGCTGGGACAGACTGCATGCGGAAGGCGGAGGACAGGGTGTTGTGGTGCAGTCTGGGAGAGGCCTAAGTCCAGCAGTGGACTGCTTTCACATCATGCCTGTAATTCCCGAAGAGTTAGGCAGAGGTATACCCATCTAATTCTCACATAAATTAATTTGTATTGACAAATGTCCACAATGTCCGGTCATTAGAAATAATGCGTAATAACTTGGTCCAGATGGACAACAAAGAAAGGCAAGTAGTTAATAAGTGGCACAAGTGAACACAGTTACTGTTAATCTGAACTATGATAAATGACGATCCTACGCTCTTGGTTTAACTTTAATATACAGGTTGGGTGGAAAGTTACATTATTCATTTCTACCTATAGTCATATCAGATGAAATTGAAATTAAATGAAGTTGTTTATACTGTAAATAGGATATCGGATTCACGTACACGTCTTATTAAAAAATATTAAAAATAAGCTAGATGAAGTCAGCATTTCCTATCTACTGCTCTGACAAGGCCGAAACAAACTCAGAGGTCATAGTGTCTTTTAAAGTCCAGACATAATCTTGGTCAGGCTATATATGGACCATGTAGATTAGTGTTTGAAATGGTCTTTTAAGGAAAGAATCACACAGATTTGAGTGGACCTGTCCAATCAGTTCAAGCATTTGTCAGGAAACACAACATGACAATCCTGTAGTCCCGAAAGAGTTAGTCAGAAGTGTTATTATAGTATACCCATATATTTAAGTCCCATGTAATAGGGGGCGAGCCTATTGCCATCAACCACGGGCAAGTCCAGACTCTGAGCTACGACTGATAAAACACATTGCCCGACCTGGGAATCGAACCCCATGCTCAGCCGTAGCACTTTCGTTCGATCAATAGACAGTTTTTTTTACGATCTGCAAGTACTTGTTAGTAAGATTCAAATATACTCCATTTGAAATAAGATTAGACATTTAAATAAACCTTTTTTACAGTCCGTTCACGTTCGTGCATGGTAAACAGTCATCACTTTTTTGCTTTTAATGCCATCCTTATGCCTAAAGCCGCCCTCCGACGGTGCGCCATATCGCGGACGCACGCGCACGACGCACCGTGGGAAACCTAGCGTGTGTGGTAGCGCAGACGCGCGTTGTACGCGTGCGTGGCGGTGCGTCCTCGTGCGGGCTGGTGCGCGTCCGCGATATGGCGCACCGTGGGAGTTGGCTTTAAGGTATAGCAGTCAAAATCGGTTGAACGGACTGTAAGAAAGTTAATTTAAATGTCTAATCTTATTTCAAATGAAGTATAGATAGAGTTGTCAAGTTGTGGTTTTTGGGTAATACAATATATTTGGTGAATTTTGCTGTCTCGGCGCATAGCTGGAATGTAAAAAGCAATTTATTGCCAATTGAGATTTGATGCCGATATGGCCAGCTTACTTAAAACAAGGACGTTGAAAAGAAAAATTATATGGTGTAACCTATAATGAAATAAACCGTTTATTGAAAAAATAAAAATATAGGTACTGTATTTTTATTCTGATTCCCTTTGTTATTCTACTCTGATGATGTTCTATATTTAACAGATAAGCCGTATTGCAGTGTCATGTCATCCTGAAAGTTCACCATAACTTTAACATCACCCTGTAGATTACAAGGCGTGACCACACGACTGTACTACAGATTACGTGCGTAGCATCGCACTGCGCACAGATTGTACTAAACAATTATGTTTACGACTGTAGCTAGGTACTTGTGTGCTTACTATTGGCACAGATAACTATTGGTAAGAGAAGAAAGTACCTAGTACTTAGTGCTACTAGTAGTTATTTCGTTTGTTTTTGTTTGTAATTTTTAGGCAACAGAATACTTTACTGTAGGTAACAGTGAAATAATGAAAGTAGCACTATACATTATATAGAAAAAACTGGACAAGTAGGTACTAATACTCTATTTGAAATAAGACCCTTCTACCAAAAAGTACTTATTTTAATTTATTTTCAATTATTTATTTCGAGTTTAATTTACCTAAATGTATTAATTGATCTCGTCATGACTAAAATCATCATCAGCCTATTAATATTCCCACTGCTGGGACACAGGCCTCCTCTCTGTGAGAGGGAGAGGGCTGTAATCTACCAGGCGAGCCCAGTGCGGGTTAGTAGATGTCACATCATGTCTTCGAATTTTTTGGTTCTAAGTCATGCCGGTTTCCTCACGATGTTTTCCTTCACCGTTTTGAGAGCAGTGGTGATGAAATTATTTACACAAAGTAAAGCGCTTGTTTGCGTTCGAACCCACGACCTACAACTCGTAAGTCGGGGCCGTTACCACTGGGCCACCACTGCTCTCTAACATAGTTATAAGATAATGTAATTGGTACTAACAAAATATGGACAAAAATGGTCTGAATTAAATTACATTTATTTCAACTATTTTCGAGCCGTTTGGGGTTGAAACCCTAGAGCTGTGGGGGAGTGCTCATGGTCGCACCTTGGCAAGGTACATATTACCAGTCGTCGCTGCGGAGGAATTTTTCGACGCCATATTGTTTGTTAATAGTTTTAGACGTTAACATATTATTGGAACGAAGTTCCCTTTCGAGCGTTGCGAAAGCGGGCTAAACGGAAAAAATTGGGACCAAAAGTTGTAACGACACTTTTTATTTTTTATTATAACGCCATCTGTGAGCGACCACAGGTACTCATTTGTGGCATGCCTTTGTGAGGTTCATTCCATAACTTCGTTCCATCCGGGTGTCCCTTGACACCTCTCAGCTTTTTTATTTTTAGTTTTGGAAGAAGACTTAGAATACTTAGACATACATTTTTTAAATAAATTTATTTTAAGAAGATTTTGGTTAATGGTCAATTATTTTAGTTGCTTTCAAAATGGCTAATATAAACATTTAATTATGTACCTTCACTTAAAGGAAACCATGACTACACCCATTATATGATACTAATGATTTATAGGTTACGTCTTACCAGAGGGCAACTCACAAGCTAATAGTTATAATGATCTTTTGATGTGCAAAGCGATTACTACAGGGAAATTGTGCCCTTATTCTGTACAGGTTCCGGGTTCGATTTCCAGTTGATGTTTTTATGATTCGACGGATATAGGTTTAATAGATAATTTTGTAGTTGATGTTATAATGTGGGGGGTAATGTTATCAGTTGTAATTTTGTCGTTGTTAATTAATTTTTGAATTGTTGGGTTTTTTACTTCAATTGTGTGTGTATGTGTGTGGTTTGGGTTTTGAGGTCTAATCAAATGTTCCTGAATTTTACATATCTGTCTAAAATAGGTCAAAATTCAGGTTACATATTTTTTGGTACGTACATACTGAATTTAAATAAGATACAACCATGCGCTGAGATATTAAATAAAATTCCAAATAATAACAAAACACAGCAGTGTTTTTTACTTTTTTGAAGTATAGATTTTTAACTCGATTAAATTATATTTTCAACTATCATTTGATTGATTTTTGCATGTAACATCTATATTCTACCCTTCAGGTAATCTCTTCAATATCTATACATATTCTAAATTAAAGTCGTTTTTCGAGTTTGTCTGTATGAACGCGTTGTTCTTCTAAACCACGCAACAGATTTTGATGAGGTTTTCACCATCGTTTAGAGAATTTATTCCGAAAGCTGTGTGTATAATACGTTAATTTTAAAACTACGATAACTAAGAACTGTTCATCTCGATGTTTTGTCCAGTCGTAAAAACTGTGCCAAAAAAAATAGGAGCGGGTCGCTAGTCTACCATAAATCAAACATCCTACATACTACAAACCCAGAAATCCTCAATCAAACAAAGCCACAAATTAACTGACGTAATCAGCTTAGTAGCTGACCATTAATATCGTCTCGAATCAACCCTTTGACTGCGTAATACCTGCAGGCAAACACCGAAGCGTAACCTATGCTAAGCTCCGGCGCAAATATAGTAAGCAAACGGATATTAAGCTGGGTTTATGTACTGGTACGTGGTGTGGTCGTTGTGGTCTTGATTTTGGGATATTGGCGAATTTGGACGGATATTCAGCGGCGAGATGTTTTTGCGTTAAAAGTATTTGTTCACATAATTGATTTACAGTTTGTTTAAGATATCTAATATATAATATAATATTATAATATATAATTTAGGCAAGATACTTACAAATTGAAAGGTTTAGTAGAATTAGGTGGTTGTAAACGTCACCTTCTTGATTGTGATAAAAATATTTTTCTTTGCTTGATTATGTCTTGATATCAAGACTAGATTACATGGAAAAAAACTGTTATCTTCAGCAATGACTCAAATCGACTAACCATCTGAAAATATTATGGAACCCTAAAAAGAAAGTAGAAACGTTAGATACTTTGACTAAATCCTGAAGTATCCTTTTATACGTATACCCCCCTCTATTCAGTTTTTCTTTAATGCAAACTACTTTAGCAAAAGAATTCTCGATTGCAAAAGAACAAAATTCAATTTCCTCCGTTGCACTTTTTGCCCCCACTGTACATTACACAGACAAGCACTTATCTGCACAGTGTACGCTCGATTGAAGGTTGCACTATCCATAACTTTAGCCTTGCTACCGTTTTCCAACTACCCACTGTGTCTGTCTTTAGTCTCAACCACCAACAAAAGATTGAAGTGTGTGTCTCGCAGTGTCTCTTGTGTTTCGTTTTTGAATCGTGTGTGTTTGCCAAAATTGGCCAACATTTGACTAGCAACTGGCAAATCCTCTTTCTTCATCTATTAGGGATGATATTTGCTTACGGCGACGATCCATGTTGATGCTCCACTTGACGTGAAGATTTTAATATTTTTGTCTGCAAAATGGTTTTTAAAATGTATTCTGTAGTATTTATACTGTTGATTTTGTAGATAAAAGATAAAATTTGTCTGTTGCTTTTTACCCGACTACAGCAAAGCCAAAAAGAAAATAAAAGTAATCTCAAAAGTACGAAACAAGAAAATATTTCAGACAGAAATCAAGACTTATGTACAAAAATGGTCAGAGTAAAGCCGTGGTTGCATGCCGGTAACCATGTGGGTGCCAGGAACACCTACAAAAAGTACAATGGCATACACGGCTTTACCCTGACCATTTTTGTACCAATGCAATGTCTTGATTTCTGCCTGAAATATTTTCATGTTTAGTACTTTTTAGATCACTTTTATTTTCCCGTAGCCGGGTTCCAGTTTTTTAAACTTAATTTTTTATTCAACAGTATTATTGTCGTAAATCATATGTTTTGATCAGTCTCCGTTATCAAGTTATGGTTTTTTTTTTACCGTGCGTATCTTGAATTCTTCCTTTCTTATTGCTTTCTACTTTCATCAGCTGTAAGACGTCCACTGCTGGACATAGGCTTCCCCCAAGCACCGCCACTTCAGTCAGTTCTGTGCTTCCCGCATCCAGCGGGATCTATCCTTCCCTTGCTTCTTCATTTCGATCTCTTTTTCGTGATAATCTTTTACTACTTCAAATAAATTTTCCATTTTATTGCTTTTCTTTATTAGTCTTCAGTTTCTATCGTCCATCAAAATCCGTAATAGAATTCCGACTACGTATCACCACATAAGGGCGCTTCGGATTAGGCCAGACTGTTTACTTAACTAATGCACGCCATCTAGCCGTAGGCTTGGTAAACAATGATATAGTGTGCATGATCTATTGTTTTTGTCTGCAGGATTATTGGGGAAGCAATTAAAAGGTGCAAGTGATTTTTATGTGGCCTTTTGGTGACTGGCTTAGTCACCCGTCTGCCTAGCCCATTCTTAACTATGTTGAGGTCGACTTTTAGTCTAACCGAATGCAGCTGAATATCAGTATTTTACATGGAGCTACTGCCTATCTAATCTCCACAACCCAGTTAATGGGTAATACGATACCCCTTGGTAAGTCTGGTTCTCAGACTTTCGGGCTTCTGACGACCCGTAAAGATGAAACGAACGATTAATCATAGTGTTGATATTTGGAATGGAAACGATATTTTTTTTGTATAAATCTCTACGAACTTTATGTCAATAGTGTAACGCACAAAGTATGTAGATACGTGCCGCGCGTCTTTTGGAGAATTCTCGCGCATCACAAGCTCGTTTCTAGTTTGTACGTTAGAAAATTGACTATGTAGGTACAATATCGTTAGAAAAACTCACTTCTACTCCGTTTCGCGGCAATATAAATTATATTTTATTTTATTTATTCAGGGACAATAAACAGCTACAATATGAGTTGGTGCAGAGAAAAATAACACAAAATATTACCAATATTGCAGCTCACTACATTATCCGCATATTAACAAGAAAATATGATAATGAGTGCCACTAGATAGGTAATAATTAATTAATTACATCACATTAATAAGAATTAATTACATCATGCATAATAGGGATTCTAATTGAATGATTGCTTAACAACACATTAATACATAACACTAAAAACAAATAAATACTTAATAAAATCTAGACAAGCTTACATTGATTACATTACATTCCTAATAATACTATTGGTCAGCTACATATAATTTTTTAAATTGAGCCATAAGTGGAGACAACATTTACTATGAGACTTACTCTGAATTTATTATACAGGACAATTATTGGTCTACCCATGTCCCAAATTTCAATCAAATCCGTTCAGCCGTTATAGCGTGAAAGCGTAACAAACTAATAAACCAACTCACTTTCGTATTTATAATAAATATTAGTTACAAACTTAGGGATTAAGATTTTTCAGGCATCGTTTTAAGGTTACCAAATGTAATGCATGCCTTATGTAAAATGATTCATACACCTACTTTGAAAACGGAAAATACTGCACCTTTCTGATGTTAAGTTTTTTGCTACATACACAAGTAAGTAACTTATTGCCAAATTCACCCCCCAAAAGGCCAGTGGCTAAAATATGTTAAAGGAAAATCGTATTACCAATGATTTATTTATCAGCTCGCTACTTGGGGGTAGTTTCACAAGTCATGGCATATAATGCTCGGACACTGTCTTTTGAAAATATATCTGAATGCATCAGTCTTAAATACGAGTACATATTTATTGTCTTGTCATGTATCGAAATGGTTGTATTTATTTTTGATGGATAATATAAATAAAAAAGCCTTTATTCTACCTTAAATACATAGAATAATTTGAGCATACTATTTTATCATATCACATAATGCTTTATTACACATTTTTTGACAATTCATTATTATTAATTATTGTTTAATACTTGAGTTAAATTCATATTTATAATAGTATTTATTATTCATAGTTGCTAGTAAGCAAAACAAAGTAAAAAAAATAATTAAAATTATTAAAATATTATTTTATGTTGGCATGCACGTGTAATTATTTATTTATGGAAGTTTCCTCTGCGGCGTAGGCCTCCCTCAACTTTCTCCATTTATCCCGATAGAAAGGAAGAAAGAAAAATGCGATTATTGGCATTAGAGCAAAAAAAAAAAACACCTTAAAACTATAAACAATTTGCTTTTAATGCCAGAAGGGCCTCAGCATCGCATCGCATCTTGTCTCCTCCAGTCTGGTCCACATCTTTCTTTAAATATAGAGAGAGCTCCCAGAGCTTCCGCGGCCGTCCTTCCTTTTTGATGGATAACGAGTTTTATTGCGGAAATAGTTATTTGTGTTCATCATTATCATACCAGCCGAAAGACGTCCACTGATGGACATAGGCGTCCCCCAAGCACCGCCACTTTGACCGATTCTGTGCTTCCCGCATCCAGCGGATTCCTGCGGCCTTTACAAGATCATCGGTCCATCTTGTGGGAGGCCTTCCAACGCTACGTCTTCCGGTACGCGGTCGCCTTCCTTTTTGGTGGATAACGAGTTTTATTGCGGAAATAGTTATTTGTGTTACATGGAGACAAATAATATTTTGTTCTTCCAGGGCGTTATTTTGAATTCAGAGCTAAGCGAAGGATTCTAAAGTAGAATCCTGAGGTTAGCGAGGAATTCAATATATGCCGCCCGAGAACAAATATTTTGTCCCCGAGTGATACACACTATTTTTCATCACTACATAAGTGAAAAATAAAAAGCTACGTACTCGATTTTTTTTTAAACCTTCACGCGAGCGCCTCCCACCTAACTACACAAATTAGTACGCTATCAAAAGCACGGAGTGGACCAATCAGAAGAGAGAATCCCCAAACTCCCTAGGGAGCAAAGTTGAATTTTGCTCCCGCTATCCTCTATAGGCAATTGTCGTTTTTCGAATAGGTGTGATGAAAAAATATTTAAAGCCTCGTGGGATGCCATTGAATGTTTCGATTCTTAGGTCGGGCAAAGTTTTATTAGGTTTGTTTATCTGGAATTTCTCAGTAGCAGTCCGGAGTCTGGATTTGTGCCCGATTGATGGCAATAGGCTCGCCCCCTATTACATGGAGCTTCTAGCAAAATGTGGGTGTACTAATAGGTACACCTCTGTCCAACCCTTCAGGGAAGCAAGGCGTGATGTTATGTTAATTATTATTATGACAAGTGTAAAATTATTCATTTTTTTTATATTGTGGATTGATACTCTTATATATGAAACGATTTTTTTCGAAACACCTTCTCCTTCTTGTCTTTTTTTTTTTTTGTAACGAAAAATCTAATGTAAAGTTATGAGGTGCCTTGATAAGTTAGTCATTTGATATGTTGACTCATGGCCGTGATTCAGTATATAACCGGTAGGCGTAGGTTTCAACCTTTAACTTTCCAAATATGGACAGAATGTTCTTCATACTAGTTTTGGATAAGACAAATAAGATTTTTTTATAGCTACTCAAAATAACGTAGGTTATTTTTTACTTCAGGCATCAAATTAAGTAAAAAACTCAACAGATGACTTTAATATCGAAACAATAAAAAAAACACTGAACTTAAACTAAAGATCAAAAGAAAAACTAACCCTATTCACTATTATTTTAAAGTATTATTTCGATTGCAGATAAAATAGTACACTTGATACCAAAAAAAGTGACACCTACAAAAATAAAGGACAAGTGCAAACGTGTTAGCTCAAAGACCGGAGAGACTTATAGAAAGGAAATCCTTAAACAAAACACTTCGAGTGTAACGTCGAAAACAATAATTCTTCATTACTAAATTGTGTTGGGGTAAGTAAAAGACGTGCGCGTAAAAGAAGTGCGTCGTTTCAGTTTTTTTACAGGTTTAGATAATATGTTTGAAAAATACACTTATGTCCAGCACAGAGGATATTGTTAACCAAATGGTGAAATAAATGAATAAAGACAAGAACAGAAACAAATTACAAAGGTTAGGTAAGGTCAACCGGGGCAATTGCGTCATAAAAATTCCTTACAGGCTATTGAAAATTCATATCACACTAATTATAAATTTATTAGAGAAATCCTTAATACAAATGTATATAGAAATTATCTGTGTGCATCCTTAATTTATTGTGTGTTCCATTAGTCACAGTAAATACGAGTAAATACGCATTTTTTTTTAAATTGGAATTTTAGACGCTTTTTCCCGTATTGGGGCAAACGCGTCTTCATTAAATAAGTTTTAAACCTGTGACGTTTGAAGGCTGAAATGAATATATTTTCCTTCAATTAAAGTTTTTTATACGAATCTTTTAGTAAATTACAAAAATATTAAATAATCATCACATCAGAAGCTATGTCATATAAACTGGGTAAATGCGACTATTTTCTCTTAGACGCATTTACGCGTTCAGGGTGCTGTTGAGGCTGCCCCGCTACTGCAGCGCTTCGGGGATGTTCGCGGATGCACATGTGGACTGTTTCTTTGCCACAATGCGTAAGCGCTGTGCGTCCCTGGTGCGTGGGGTGTGGGGCAGCAACAACAGTATCCTGTCCCTAATTTCGAGCAGGCTCGACTGTCCGTACGTGAATCGCTGCTGCGCCATTTCCCATGGAATGGTACAGCCGCGGTGAAGCGTCGGAAAGTGCTGCTTGCACAGCAATCTGTGTAGGTATTTTATACATAGAATAGAATTACATTTATTACTAACATAGGATAAGTTTACTAACAGATGAGTCTTGGTTACTTGTTAATAAAATAAATTGAATTGAATTGAATTTACCCCGTGTCAAATCCAGACGTTAAGAACATTTTATTTGTGAAAGTAAAATTAGAATGAACTCTCCTAGAAAAACCTAAAATGGGTGCTAAATAAATAAAATATCAATGTATCTCAATATAACCATTGTGATCGTATTCTACCTGCAACACAAATTGATAACTTCACTATAGCAAAAAATAATCGCTAAAGTTCTCACAAAAAGTTAAAAAATGAAGAAAGATAAATTTAAATTCAAAGCTAAACAAAACTCTCTGAAACATTTAGGTAATTACGAAAATAAATTAACTATTAAATAAAAATAAAAAAAAAACACGAAATAAAGGTTAACATTAAGTTTAAGGTTTAACATCTCTGGTTTTGGGGCAAATGCGTCATATAGACGCAATAACCCCGAAACTGCAGATGCATTTACCCCATAAGCTCAGACCTAACCTAAAAAATTTAAATCATCATTTCTCCACAACCAAAACGATTTCAATAAAAATAACTATTGTTATAGACAGGCTATAATATATTATTTAAGTACATTTTAGAATAAAAACGGAAAACCGAGAAAAAATATGGATTTTTAAGGATTTTGATCACTCACCTCGTGCAGCACAACTTCACAAAAATCAAATGATTTTCAATATGGCCGATATTTTGAATCTATGCGTTTCAACGCCATCTATTGAAACTATAATTTTTAATTTTATTCAAAATAAACAAAACTAGATGGCAGGAGAGGTCGGTTTTAAAACAGATTTTAAATTATTTCAAATAAACGCAATTGCCCCAAAGACGCTAATGCCCCGGTTGACTTTATGCTTATTTCTAAATAAATCTCTTCCAGAAAAATCTTTTCATTATCTTTTTAGGGTTTACATTTTCATGTGTCGCACTAAATTAAATGACTCATCTCTTTCTAGACAATATTTAAAAAAAAATGAAACTAAATAAAAATGAAACTTGAATAAACGATTCAAATAAAATAATTTTGATTAAAAACACTACGTAGGCACTAAGTCAAAAATACTCCCCCATCATGCCACCGTACGAGCTATTGCGCAAGTGGCACATTCAACTTATCGGCATATTGTCCAAGTTTCGAGGGAACGTGCAGGTGTACACGAGGGTGGCACTTTTTGTGGCCGTCACTGTAAGCGTAAAATAGGAGCCGACTTAATAAGTGGTTATTTAGCAGGATAATGCTTCGAAATTTGGATTAATTTGGGTGGAGTATTTATTTTTGGTCGTTAGTGTAAGAAGATTATGGTAATGTTGGTCCTTTTGTTACGTATGTGTAAAAATATGAACAATTCCTATTTACTCCTGTCATCGGCACTATAGGTACTAACAATACAATACTTTCTTCAACTTTAGGCAAACTAGATTTCCCTGGCGTTTTAATGTCGTTACTATAACTCTTTTTTTATTTCAACTATTTTTAAATTCTTCATTCTTTTTCATTTTTTTAAAATTGTTTATTAATAAAAAAATAAAACAAAATATAAACAGAAACATCACAAAAACCTAAATAGGTTTGTTCGGTTGTTGAAACACTTTTAAGCAATCATAATTATGTATTGAAACGAAATTGCATTATTTGTGGTAAAATTAACAAACAAATTAAATATACCTATTTTTATTTATTTAATTGTGATGATAAAGTTCATTAGAGTATCGGTCGAAAGTAGCAAAATTGACTTATTAAGAAATCTAAAACCTCTAAAATAAAGAGGTTCGAGCGTTCTTTTAAAACATTTGATAATTTACTTCATTTATTACGCTTAATTTTACCTCTAAGCTAATTTACATAAAATACCCAGCATATTTTTGCTTTGTTATCAGTTTCCTAGAGTCTAAACGCTGCCATAAGGTTTTTGAATAAAATTACCACACGTAATTAGATCGCGTAAATAATTGGGTGTGCCATATTGACCACTTTCACCCTTGTTTTATCTCTTTTCAATCTAGGTTTTAGATTTTTTTACAGTTACGATAATTTTTTTGTTGCTAATTTTAAGTTTTATTAATATTTATAAAATAGGCATATAATAACACATTTTTTTTAAATAAAAACATTTAACAAACATTTTTGTTAACAATCTTCAAACGATATTAATCTGCCTAGACTTTTTTAATTATGTTGGGGTCGGTTTCCAGTTTAACCGCATGCAGCTGAATACCAGTATCCTTCAAATCACCATACATCTAAATGTTCTAAATGATTTTAAGTAAATGTAATTATAGGTATAACTTATTAATTTTTTTATTAAATTCCTTATTTCGAGTAACCATGAGACTCATACAGTGTTAGTAACAATAAAATAAACTTACAACTATGAGTGATGGGTACTATTACAACAGCAATTACACAAACACACACAACAATAATCAGTGCTTCAGCATTCCAGCTGAGATACTTAGGTGAGCATTACTAACTCCACTAATAGACAATTAGACATGAAACCATTATTTATCTCCAATTTCATGTATAAATCCAAATTCTTCATTGTCTATCATTCATCAGTTCTTAATGCAAATAAAACACAATCTTTGAAATTATACCCAATAAAATTTCCATTAAAACAATACTCCACACAAAATAACGACGCTGTAAGAGCATAAACAGCATACCTATTAAACCGTCTGTCTGTCTATCCGTACTTTATGTCCATTCATCACGAACGAACCGTCACTTCCTACACACGAAAGCACTCAGAAACGTAACAATCATCGCTTAGAAACATCGCCATATGCGCAAGACAACTGCATACGCCCACCGGTCAAATTTGATTTACGCGTGAATTACATGTCATAACCTGTATGCTCATTTTACTCCGACCTCCCCTTTAAATAGTGCCACAGAGTAAAAATAACTCCTAAAAAAAATGGTTCAACTGAATTTTGAAAAATATTTGTTGTCGTTATTTTTTTAGGCTGTGGCGTTAGAAGGGGAGGTGAGGGCAAAATGTGTAACACACGTAGGTGTCATAAAAAAACTCCCTTTTTCCAGTCAAGTGCACCTTTGTTCGTATCGATAATGCATTAATTTGAATATTCGCGGTGTCATATGTCAAATGGTTTGTAATTTTCTGTTTGTTCTTTTTTTTATTATTTAATGTGATTTTCCACGGAAGTGTAATAAAGGTGTGCGTTTGTCACGATTGATTACTTTGTTAAATTATGTAAGTAAGCGAGGAACAAATGTGGCATTATGATAATGGTTTATGCACCTGTGATCTTCAGTAAAATTCACTAGCTTTATGCTGTTTGAAACGAAATTAAGCACTGACAGTAAGAATACTGAAAAAACAAAGTATTGTTAACAAATCTGTAAAAAGAAAAGGTGAATGCTTGTATTCATTATTTAACAAGGACACTATAAAATAAAATACCCGATAAATGCAAGGAATAAATTGAAAAGAGAATATGTGGGCACACTCAAACACATTCATGCAATAAATTCTATGCGCAACGGTAGGTATGTCTTTCAAAAAAATATTCTAAATCATAATTCACCCTTTGTATTAACCATAGTATAACTCAACGTCACTAAATACCAAACAGGTGAGTTCATTAGAGATTACTTACGGTAATTTGCAGTACGCCGTACAACGCCATCTGTTGAGTGTGTCGATGATAATCAGACTACGCTCTGCTAATCATATTGTGTAGTTTTGTGCAAGTGATGTTAGGAATAATTATGGAATTAAGAAGATTATTTTTGGTAAAAGGGTTGGTTTTATTTTTGTATTACTTTGTTTAGGATTTGTAATAGAATTGTGTGAAGTGTTCTGCATCAGATGTCATTTGACTTCTTTTTCTCTTCTCTTGCAATAGTGGATTTTTTTTAAGAAGATTTTTTGCTTCTTTATTCATACATTAATGTCAACATGTTTTTATTTTTTTTAATTATTATTCATTTAAATAAATATTATTGAGTTTATACTTGATTTGAAGAAACTATTATTTAACATTTACAAAGTTTAATTACAGTATCAGTTCTCAAAACCGCATGAGTACCCTATGCTTAGTCATAAATATTTCGCTGAACTCGTTAACTTGGCCACTACCTTTCTTCCAGCTACTGCAAACAGGTTTTAAACACAACATTTTTTTTAAATCTGATCCGTTAAATGATCTCAACATTATTTATTTAATATCATAACAAAAATCAAATGCTAATCACTTAAGCCTAAAAAATACACACATGTGCTCCATTTAACGGATCACTTAACACGCACTCACCCTAAGATGCGGATTTTAAAATCGAAACTAAAAATCCGCATTCCATATTTAAATCTGCAAATAGTGTTTGTAAACTCGACCCCATATTTCACCCTTCGATGATCGAAGTGAGTTCAAATGTTTGAACTTTAAAAGTGAATCTATTGTAAGTGGCGAGTAGATATTATGTGCGAGTTACACTCAGAGGGTTTTTTTATCCTTCAAAGTCTTGTCTTTCCTGTAAAGACTATCCCCCTTATTAATATACGTTGCAATGATTAGCGTCTGCATAACCATAGATTTAATGACGTTTAATTTTAAACGTCTCTAACTTTATGCAACGTTGAAGCAACGTCTCTTAAAAACCACTTTGGATTACAGTAAATTATGTATTCAAATTAAAAACCATATTCTGTAGTTTTATGTGACACTGGTGTTTTACGTGTGCCTAATCACATTATCGATTTTATTTTAGACATTTCTCATGGTTACAAAATTATAATACAAGGTGTTTTGTTTTATATTCTATAACTACCTATAAGGTATGAATTAAACCATATTATTATCAAAGAATCAACTAGTATATTTTTCCTTTAAAATAATTCGACAAAGTCACGATTATTTATTTATGTAAAAACACTTATGTCATATATAAAAAATAAAATATTAAGAATAATTTTGTTTATAAAAAGAAAACGCCGCATTTTCTTAGCTTTAATAATGAATGATTGGTTTGAATGAAAATGATTTATTTGTACTTATCAATGAAACTTAGATACACACTATCATCGAGAGTCTAGTGGTAAGTTATATAAAAAAAATACAAAAATTTAAATATAATTTTGAAGCCTATATTTTGTAACTCATAATTCTAATATACCTTAGAATTATGAGTTACAAAAAAAACACTTTGTATATTATGGTCACATTTCATTCTCAATTACACTCGGTACCTATCACTTATTTCTTCCAGAAACCCTTATTTCTTATATCATACTGCTCGAGCCCAAGACAAAAAAAAAAAAGAAACGCAAAATGTCTTTCGCCTTATTTTTTTTTTCCAATGGTTTCCTCTACAATAGGCATATCATGCACCCAGTGTATCTCAACCTCTCCTACCAACTTAATACCGATAGATAGCTAGCAAATGTTAGGCGATATAGCTGACGTCACCATGACAGTTCAGATCTAACCGAGGGGGATGAGCACAAGCGACAGTCATCATACCGTTACACTGAGATTATGGAGGATCGACGGCGATAAGTCATGGATGGATGGGAGTAAATGGTGAAAAGTTATTGAGAGAAATATAACAATTTTCTATTATATATGGAAGATTAAAACCACTGAGGAAATTGAGAATTTTACTTGTGCCTTCAGATGTAGTGTTTCTTTTATTTTTTATTTTTTTTATCGTGCACGTTTGTTTTTCCAATTCACTTTAGACATTGGCAGAATAGAATATATGATATTTTCAAAAGTAAGTAATAAATTGTTTGTTGGTTCTGAAAGTCAACTCATGTCATTCAACTTGGACTTAGAAAGAAAGAAAGATAGAATAATGTTTATTTGGACACAGTTTGTGAAACACAAAATAACAAAATAAATAATTGAAAATAATCTTTTAACAACAATAGTGTGTCTCACGGCTGCGCCAAAGGTTCATTTCAGCATTAAGCTTTGTGCAGACCAGCGCGACTTGTTGCGCGACGCGACACCATTTATATACCGTGAAGTTTTCTTAGAAATTGTATTGTTCGTGACGCGTCGCGCGACAAGTCGCGCTGTTCTGTAAAAGCCTTTAATCCCAGACAAATGCTGTCTGACGCTGATTTTTAATTAATCCTAGGACAAGACCGTGACGGAGAGTACAAACAGTTTTAACATACCTAATACATATTTTTTATACATATGCCTTTTGTATCAGCTTCTTTCAAATATTAGATCAATCATGTCTTGTCCATTTTTCCGTAGCAATAATTTCCTTTCTCATTCGATTATAACATTAGCGTATTGCCAGTCAGCGTGCGAACCATTTTTCTTCTCGTACTTAAGGAACCCCAAAAATTCACTTTGGTGGAATTAGTCTTCATAATCCTGAAGCTAATTCATCACCGTTAGCCGAATGAGTGGGGAGTGATGATGCGAAATAAATATTATATTGGCAGTTAGGAGTATATTTTTGTTATTCTGTTGTGAGATGCATCTTGCGATTGTACATGTATTTTGCGTACAAAAAATACAAATATAAATATTATTTATTGGCACAAAATAAGCTGTAGGTACAACAAATGAGCAACGTTGAAAACAAATGATAGAATTTTCTGACTCCTGCGCTAGTTATAACTATGCAGGAAGGAGCCAGAGGGCCTAGACAAATGACATTCGCTTCGGAGCGATTCTATTTCGACAATCGCTATCGCTTCAACGACATACCTACACTACGTTTCGCTATCGTCTGATCCATTGGTTTCTTCGATAAAAATTACATATTGTCTCTGGTCTTTCGTTAGCAAGTTATCGTTCGAGGCTGTATGAATGGAATGATGTTAAATATTGTCTAGCTAATTTCTATTCGTTGAGCTATGATCACGTGACGTTTCGATAGCTTTTGTCAATCCCATACATTTTTGACTTTTCTACTAGCGTTGTCGCTAATCGAATGTTACTTTGTCTAGGCCCTCTGTGCCCTCCCGTAATAACAATACACCATTTTTTTTTTGTTTTATTAGAGCACAAGAAAAAAAGAGAGTTTACAGTACATATTGTTTTGTTTGTTTTAATATTACTTAATTTCTTTTTGCTTCTTTTTATTGACATAAATACAAGCTTACAAAAGTATCTCTAGGCAAATTAAGGTTGAGAGTCCAGTTTGCTAATTTTAGCACTACACCAAACGAGTCCTCATGCAAATTACTGCTTACTTCTCTTAAAAAGTCATTATAACCGAGCGCTCGTCTGGTCAATGCCTAATTTATTTTAACCAACTGCAAAAAACCACCGCACAGCATAAAATCATAAATATTTTTAACAAATGCATGATTATATTGTTAAGCGACAACATTATTATTTTTTCCTATGAATTAAAAGCGGTAACCGGCAAAGCATAACGTAGGTACTTACATAAAATATATTTTCCCGAAAGATTCCAATACTTTCGGTAACTACATATACACTTCAAAGGCGCAATAAGGAACAAGATTGACATGTTTCATATCCACACCAATTTCAAAGGCGGATACCCAGTAAAATTCACAACATTTAGCAACACATAACCATCTCTTTCAATATCCAGGATTAAACAAAAAATACCACCCATAAGCATTAAAAAAAAGAAAGTCAACCCTCAATTAGCCACGGTGTTTTAGACCACACACAATTCGTAATTGGTCTTTTAGACCGGACAAAGAAATTTACGCAAAAATCGGATGCGTGTCACATTGGTCGATAAAGTTATAAAATATAAAGGCTTTGAGGCACAATGGGGGTTGTAAATTTCAATATTGAGTGTGACTGGACGAGTGGACGTTAGCCTACAATGTTGCAAGACACGGTCCTTAATGGTGCCAAAGGGAGATGGTTTTATTTACTATATTGTGGCATGTGATTGAGATATTCAAGACATTTTGCGAATGATGAGCTCTGTCTGTATGTTAAAATAAATAAAGCAATCCTCTTATTGAGAAGTTCATCGCTTACTGTACGTTAGTAGATTATAAACTGTTCGTTTTTGTAATAACAAAAGCTACCTTTGCAAAACCAAATCAATATTAAATTAAATCACAAAAAAAACAGATTTCATTTAAAACACACAGTTTTCCGCTGCTTATTACTTATTACAGACATCATCAACGTTTGATAAAAATTTGGATCAAAATGTGATATATACAACATTAGTGTAATAATTCTTAGAAGGTTATGGTCTAACCAAATGTAACAAATGTTTTCATTGGCCTTAGACTTTTACATTTAATGTCCATTCTAACAAATTAAGTACCAATACAAATAAGAATTGAAATTCAACCAAAAGTTTATTTTAAAATCAAAATCCCAGGTTATAATTTAAAATAAACAACCATAAACCACATAGTTCCTTTGTAGCGGGTCCCGAGTCTACTCGGCACGTGCGCTTACAGTCCGAGACTTCAAATTAACGCAATAAAATTAAACCTAACGTATGACTTCGTAAATTTTGTGTGACGACATTTGCGTACAGTGTTGTCGTTGGTGCTAATGGAAAACACATAAAGTGTGTTATTATGTAGGTATTAAGTTTCAACAGAAATCTTAGTATTATATGAATACCGTTAACTCAAGTTTGTAAGGTGTTAAAAAGGTTTTATCTAATTATAATTTATTAACTTATCTGATTTAGTTGCGTGGAAGTTGCAGTTGTAGGGTTAAGTTAAAACACCCATTTGATTATCCCAATTAAATTTTCTTTAAAACTAGTACTATAACTCGATCATTCTATTGCAATTTATAAATTACTAGTTTCTGCCGGCGACTTCGACCACGAGCCTATAACTTTCCTCAAGAATTAGGCTGTCCAAAGCAAAAATATTTATCCAAATCCAACTGGTACTTACGGAGTTTATCCCCTACATACAAACTTACTTACAAACAAACAAAAATAGATATAGACTAGCTTCTGCTCACGACTTCGTTCGCGTTAAGTTTTTTGTATAATATACATAATATCCTAAGACACAAGGCAAAACTATAGCTTCCCGTATGCGAAAAAAAAAATCGAAATCGGATCAGGAGTTCCGAAGATTACCCACAAACAGAATTTTAATAATATTATAATTATTTGTTTAGAAAAAGAATTAGACCATGCCCAGATATTGCATGTGTCACTTAAACAAACCCGTGGAAATCGACACGTGTTCATATCGTCAAAATTAGCATAATGTTGATAATATGCTAATTTGAACTGTTTAGTGCTACAAAAATCTCGAACATATGGACAGTCGCACGACAATTGAATTGAAATGTGAATAATTTTGTGTTCGTATTGTGAGACCTCATTTCATGAAGTTTGTAAAAAAAATCTGTACTTAATAAATATTTTATAACTTTACCGAAACCATGTGATTCTAACATCAAAATCCATTATGTTAATATTTTCTCAATACCACTTTGTATAAATAATAATACAATAAAGAATTGGCATTAGGCACACATACACTCTACATACTACACACATATGCATCATCATCTTACTTCAAAGGGTTCCCGCCTGCATTTCCTTCCTTCGACTTAACCAAATCTGGTGAATTCAAATTTTGCTGGACCGCTTATGGGAAAGTTTTGTTAAAGAAAGACGAACATTCGCCGACCATAACTGTTAGAAATGAGCAACAGATTCATCAGCTGAAATTCAGGAAGTGACTAAGATATATCGATTTCCTAATAAGTCTTAGTTGGTTACTATGGGAAGACATCTTGTTATTATCTTTCTGTTTTTTTATGTATTTGCCTGTCTTATGTAATTTCCTAAAATCACCTCTGTTTCGTTACCATGTAATTTTTCCTCGAACTTTTCTCTTTGCTTGTGTATACACTTTTTCTTTATATCATAAAAACAATAACCACTCACAAACATATTACTTATATACTTACTCAGCTTGTTATTTTGCTACTATAAATGTATTCTGTGCATATATTAATTACGATAATTATTTACTTGCACGCACTACACGCATCAACTTACATAAACTTGCTCAAAAGCGTACCTGCAACATTCATTCCACACCTAAATACACTACAAAAAAACGGTTACAAAATCTGTATATAACTGAGAAAAACTACAATACTTTTATATTAACAATAACACAACTTGATGGCACGTCCTTTCTATCGATATATGTATTTAATGGGTGACTCATTGCAAACCCTTAATGAGATAGATAGCATTGAAATTGCGCGTAGTATTGAATGTGACTGTTCGGAGTTAGATAAACACATAAATATAAAAAGAAATGACTTTACTGTTGTGGCTCAAAATATAAGGAGTATTTCTTGTAACTTTGACGATTTCATACTTACTCTTTCGAATTTTAAGTTCGAAACCGATGTTATTATACTAACTGAATGTCGACTAACTCCAGGAAAAATTATCCCTCATCTCAATAATTACTCGTCCTATAATACGTCCCACCAGCTCAACCAAAACGATGGGGTAGTTGTCTATATAAAAAATAATCTAAAATCTAAAGTTAAGGAAATAAAATTATCTCAGGCATCTTGTTTGCAGCTGGACATACTGAATAATATTGTATTATGCATTTATAGATCCCCTTCAAACATAAACACTGAGGCCTTTATCAATTCCTTAAGTTCCCATCTAGATACTCTACAAACTCCGAAAAATATTATTATAGCGGGAGATATTAATATAAACATTAGACCTAAAGATATAGAATCTTCTTATGAACACAGAAACAGAACTACTTACCTTGACACGCTATCCCTTTACGGAATTTTACCTGGGCATACTCTACCTACCAGGAATGAAAACTGTTTAGACCATTTTATGTTGAAAATAAACAAACAGAAAATCTCAGCATCTATCGTTGTCTTACACACTAGTGTTACAGATCACTATACCACACTTCTATCCCTATCAAAATTAAAAAATACCCCATCAGCTAACAAAACTAGATCCACTATAGACTTTGAGCAAGCACTTAAGTCCGTGCAAGACAGTAATCTAGCAGATTTACTTTTTTGTAATGATCCTGAAACTCTAACTAACCTACTAGTAAACAAACTAACGGGCTCCATCAATAAAAATACTATTCTTACTAAAATCCCTAACAGTAAGCGCATTATAAAACCATGGATAACCCCAGGAATTTTACGTTGTATTAAAAATCGTAATAAGCTACAAAAAGATAATAAAAAAGATCCATACAACGACATATTAAAAATAACATATATTAGATATAGAAATCATTGTAATAATCTTATTAAAAAATTAAAACGAACATATGAAAGAGAATTAATTACTAAATCAGTTGCTAACAATAAATTACTTTGGAAGAACATTAAAACTATAACTTTCTCAAATAAACCTAACAATTGCAATACAGACCTACTTGATATAAAATCGACTCCTTTAGAATCAGTTAACTATATTAACGAATATTTCGCGAACATTGGTAAGAACCTTGCTCAAAAAATACAGCCAACTTCAATCCACGATGAAAATGACCTCTGTTCACAACGAACTCAATCCAACTCCTTCGTAATGTTAGACACTGACGATGATGAAGTGAATCATGTCCTTATGAGTCTCAAATCAGACAGTGCGTCTGGTTGGGACAATGTTTCTATTGCATTTCTCAAATATATAAGAAAAGAGGTTGTTCCTATAATTACACATCTTTCTAATCTTTGCTTTGGTGGGGGCATCTTCCCGACTTCCTTAAAGCTGGCTATTATAACACCAGTGTACAAGGGTGGGGACAGAGACGATATATCTAATTTCAGGCCCATATCTGTATTACCCTCTATATCAAAAATAATAGAAAAACTTATCAATATAAGGCTTTTAACATACCTAAAAGATTTCAACATACTATCTGAGTCACAATTTGGCTTTCGTCGAGGGATTTCCACCGAAGATGCAGTTACTGCACTAAGTACTCATATAACTGAACAGCTTAATAAAGGTCAAGAATGTATAACTGCATTCTTAGATTTAAAAAAAGCCTTCGACACCGTCTCTGTCCCAATCCTTGTAAGAAAGCTGGAATGTATCGGGGTTCGCGGAGTGTCTCTTAGCCTTTTCAAGGATTATCTCGAAAACAGGAAGCAGAGGGTTAGAGTGGGCCAGTATACTAGTGAAGACGCAAACACATCATACGGCGTCCCTCAAGGAAGCGTATTGGGACCTACATTGTTTCTTATTTACGTCAATGAACTTTGTAACATAAATGTTGCAAACGCACAAGTCTTCTCTTACGCGGATGATACTGCTGTAGTCTTCACTGGTGATACATGGCAGAATGTTAAACTTAGTGCTGAGACAGGCTTGGCTAAAATCGCCAAGTGGTTGACAGTTAATTTGCTAACATTGAACGTCACAAAAACAAATTACATTTGCTTTAGTGTCTGCCAACGTACACAACCAGAGGAAGATTTTAATGTTAAGATACATACTTGCAATAGCTATAATTGTAATAGTTGTGGCTGCTCAACAATTAACAAAGTACGTCATATTAAGTACCTAGGTGTTATAGTGGACCAGAGACTATCATGGTACCCACACATTGAGCAGGTTGCTAATAGAGTCAGGAAATTAAGCTGGATGTTCAGGACTCTTAGATACGTCGTTCCCAAGACTGCCGCTAATCAGTCAGGCCATCAAAAAGATTTCCTTAAGATGATTTATGTTGCGCTAGTCCAGTCAGTACTTTCCTATTGCATACCTGTCTGGGGTGGTGCAGCCAAAACAAAATTTCTAGCGGTGGAAAGGGCCCAACGCGCTCTTATTAAGTGCATGTACTTTAAAAAAAAGAGATATCCTACTGAAGACCTATATCGACTTAGTAAGTTGCTCTCAGTCAGAAAACTTTACATTGTAAAAGTCATACTAAAAAAACATAAGTCTCTTTCCTATGATGCTGGCATACTGACAAAAAGAAGGAAACATATGATATTAAATATCCCTAGGACAAGGACTTTGTTTGCCAGTATGCAATTTAGTAAACGATCTGCTGCGCTATATAATAAAATTAATAAATACATCTACATTTATCCCAAAAACTACTATGACAGTAAAAAAATAATAATGGAATGGATACAAACGCTAACCTACGATGATACCGAAACACTTCTGAAACCTTGACACATACACACCCTCACACTCATGTACTCTCAGTTACACCTTCAGGCTAAACTTTCACTCACATATCACTCACTCACACACATACTTACACCCACTCATACAGACAATTAATTTAAGTTAATGTTAATTTATGTAGTTTTATTTAGCATAAAAATTATACGTTTGGCTTTTTATAAAACACGTCTTGCTATGGAAGAGCGGACTCTCCTAATACAGGCACTATCTGCCTAAAAGGAGCGTCCAATCAAAAATTTTGTTGATACCCATACTTGTTTTTACCAATAAACAATTTTTATTTATATATATTATTATACATACTGGCCACTTTTTCTACAATACCAGGAATCCAAGAATCTGAAAATAAAGAAATATTCATAATTTAAAATCTGAATAACATTACCACCCAAATTAATCGCCCAATTAGAACGCCACCCAAACAATACGAAATGTATTCAAATTAATTCACCTTAAAATGTATCAGTAACATCGATCTGCGCTTGCACACAAATGTTCCATGCACTTAATAGCGTTACCATACGTTAAAAAAGTTTTAACAAAAAAATTATTTATTTACTAATATCATAACATCGCGCCTTATTTCCTCGAAGGGTTAGGCAGAGGTGTACCTGTAGTACCTACACCCACATTTCGCCAGTTATGTTTAAGTTCCATATAATAGGAGGCGAGCCTATTGCCATCAACCGGGAACAAGTCGAGACTCCAGGCTGCTACTGAGAAATTCCAGATAGAAAAACCCAATAACACTTTGCCCGACCCGGGAATCGAACCTAGGACCTCATGATCAGCAGTAGTGCTTGTGACCACTAGGCCAATGAGGCAGTCACAGTCAGCCAGGTAATTACTAAAACTTTTTATAAATAAAAATAATAATTTACTATACAGTAATATAAACTAAAATATTCCTATAATAAGTTATTATAAAAATACTCTCATCATCATCATCATATCAGCACAAAGACGTCCACTGCTGGACGTAGGCCTCCCCCAAGCACCGCCACTTCAACCGCTTCTGTGCTTCCCGCATGCAGCGGATTCCTGCGGCCTTTACAAGGTCATCGGTCCATCTTGTGCGAGGCCTTCCAATGCTAAATGCTCTAATTTAACATATATTTTTCCAAATCATTAAGACTACTCGTTTAGACGTGATCTTCTGTATAAATTCATTAAAACTCAGTTACCGTTCGTCGCCTTAAAAAAGGTGGCCAGTAGGTTGTAGCGCAACTTCCGAGAGGCCTATGTATGGTCTGGCAGTGGCTGTTATTATTGGCTCATATCATTTTAATTTTCTAATTTTCCCCTGTCCCGCAAAGTTCAAATACATGGTGACCCTACAGGCACTTGATAAACGACCATAATGGTCATGTTCTTATGCCCCTCTTTTATGCTCAATTTGTTATTTTATTACTCTCATAAAATCAGGTGTTACAGTTTACACCAGCTAATTGGGGCGTTTTTTGTTTCCGTATAAATGTCAATTTTAAATTAGAAATATTTTATGGCCTTAAGATGATTTGAAATGGGAACTTATGTATTTCCTGTTTGGTCAGGACAGATGGTTGTTCATTTTTATTTATTAAAAAATCGTCATAGTCAACAACATCCGTATCTAAAGAGTTTTATTTCTTCTATCATGTCCTAACTCAAGTCATGGTCTACACATTTGCTATTTCATCCAAATCCGTTCACCCGTTGCAACGTGAAAGTGACAAACAAAAAACGCATTTATAATATTATTTAGGATGATCCAATCTTATCTTATTATTATTTTGCATACTATATTTTTTTCTAACTGAACAAACAACAGAGAGCTGTTCTGCTGGGGAATTTGTTGCGCCACTTCTTCATCCCGGCTAAAGCACTAGGAAGTGGTGAAGGGGGGACTGTCGAATGTAATTTTGACGTTCGAAAATTGCTGATTCTAGCCTAGTTTGAATAAATGACTTTGGAATTTGAATTTGAGTTTGATAAGAAGATTGTCTGAATGCAATAAATTGTAGTACACAAATAAAGATATAAAACTGTCAATAGTGTCAATCACAAGCAGGTAATTATGTAGTAGAAACTGCGATACATAAATCTTAACATTGTCATTTAAGTACCAAATATTTCAACACAAATCCTAACCATCTACCAACCACATGTTACCAAATCAACATGAAAAGCGACTACAATTTATCAAAAATTACTGCTGAAACTTCTACCACACATTAGGATTGTAAACATTAGTTTCGTTGACAATGATCATTTGTTTACTCGTTAAGACATGCCTTTAGGAGACGGAAATAGTAACTGTGATTTGGTGAAATTGCTTGATGGATAGTGAAATATTTTTGATCTATTTTGGTGAAGCTATGTTTAGTAATTCTTTTGAAATAGAGACCTCATATGGCACAGTACACAAAACAAAAAGTGAAAGAGAAGAATGACAAAGTAGAAAAAAAGACAAACAAAATAGATTATACATCGTCTTACAAAAGCAACCCACTTCATGTATCCAATGACTACTAAATATTCATAAAAAAAAGTTGATAGGTATACACCGTGATATTTTAATAGTCTTACAAAGGGCCAGTTAATGTACTCGACATAAAATACCAATATTGTTACAATAAATAACATTAACAATTACAATAAATAAAAAAAGTGCAGAACGCCGCCGCCGCTAAAGAAGTTTTCACTTAAAAAAAAATGTTTCGTAGTCATTGGATACATGAAGTGGGCTGCTTTTCTAAGACGACAAAATACCACGGTGTATTGAATTATAGAAGAATTGGTTACTTGTAAATAATAATTACTGACAATCTAACTTCGTGTTCAAACGATAGAGGCAATGCAGGTGATTCTATACAAAGGAGGTTCTTGCACTGTAGATCTATGTATTAGTAATCATGTGACAATCAGTTGAGACTCACCCTGCTCTATCGATCGGGCACCAAGTTCAATAGTTTCTATAACCAGCTGTGAAAGTCTCCCGAATAATACGATTATGAATATGATGATTTTTATAATCAGCCTATAATGTTCCCACTGCTGAGACACAGGCCTCCATTCTTCGAGAGGGAGTGGGCTGTAGTCCACCACGCGGGCCTCAATGCGGATTGGTAAATGTCACATGACTTCGAATTTTTGGTTCTAGGACATGCCGGCTTCCTCACGATGTTTTTCTTCACCGTTTTGGGATCTACAACTCGTAAGTCGGGGCCGTGACTGAACCTAATGATAAGAGCCATTTACTTATTTAAAAAAACTTTACCGAAAATAAGAATCTTCACTTTAACAAGACTAGCCAGTGAAACTATTAGTGTTTGATTTTCTAGAAATTGTCCATTACACATTGAATTTGACGACAAAATTACATACAAAGGTATGTGTATGACAAATTAACTAACGCCATAACTGACATTTCTTAGAACCAACCTAACGCTACAACGAACGACATTCACAATTTCAAAAATGCAAAAGATTGCATCAATATCGTTCGCAATTTACCTGTCACGATGGCTCAAGTAAATTATTACCTATTACTCGGTAAAATAACAAAGGTATCGCATTTTAATTCCGAGTAAATCTCACGCGCCAACGATCAAGGAGGCCGGTGGAAGGATGACACACGACTTGGTTGTAATGACTGGATTATACAGTTTGATGAGTAGGTGGAGAACAGAGGTAAAGTGGACTTTCTAAAGAGGTGAGAATGTTTACATAACATACATAATCAGACTATTAATGTTCCCACTGCTGGGACACATCACACAGGCCTCCTCTCTGTGAGAGGGAGTGGGCTGTAAACTACCACGCGGGCACAGTGCGGATTGGTAGATGTCACATGATTTCGAATTTTTGGTTCGAGGACATGCCGGCTTCCTCACGATGTTTTCTTTCACCGTTTTGAGAGCAGTGGTGATGAAATTATTTATACAAAGTAAAGCGCCTGCTTGGGTTAGAACCCACGACCTACAACTCGTAAGTCGGGGCGTTACCACTGGGCCACCACTGCTCTTATTTGTTGGCTGTTGGAGGAGAATTCGAATTTAATTGCGGATACTGGTACTAAGGTTGTTAATTTTATGGTTTCTGTTTCATCTATTTTAAGTATACCTAGATACATTTGGTTTTCTAGGAGCATACAGTATGGAGTGTGGTTTGCTGGCCAGAGGCTGGCAATCGTACATTTATGAGTAGGTATACCAGCAGCCTGGAAAAAGACGTAGAGGAAGACAGGTGAAAATGTGGGAGGATGATCTGCTAAACGGTTGGCGAAGAACAGCTCTGGACAGGAATAAGTGGAGGGAAATAGAGAAGGTCTATGTCGCAAGACAGCATGACCTAGCTTATTTGCTAAAATAGAGTTAACAAGCAGAAATTATAATTAACATTCTCGTGGTGGCCGAGTGGTAACGGCACCGATTATCACTCGGCCACCACTGCTCGAGAATGTTTGGTGAGGATTTTATCAGTGCCTTTGTCTTTTATTGACTAGTTTGTAAGATTTTCTTCTTTTCGTGTGGTTAGTGACTGACCTGGTGTCGGAGTTTTAAAGCTACCCTTGGGCCTCTGACTTGGCATCACGTGCCGTCGAGAAAATATATTTTAGGCATGCGTTTCGTCACGATGTTTTCCTTCACCGTTTTTGAAGCAAGTGATAATTTTATATAATACGCACATGAAACCGAAAAGTCAGAGGTGCGTGCCTTTTTTTTTGGTTGGGAAATCATCAAATGACTTCTTCCGCTCTGTGTGGAGCGGAAGGGCGTGTCAGACTCTTACTGACTAAAACCCACCCGTGTTTCTTCGCTTGCCTGTACGTTGCCAGGGGCTACGGTCACCCCTTAGGACCTTCCCGCAACCCCGGCAGGCATCAGCCATAGCGGACCCCGTCAGTTGTGCTGACATCTCTTTGAGGCGCGCGTGGAACACAACGCGCCGTCGACTCGGCCCTGGTCCTTATCGGACGGCGACTTACCCATTGCTCTCCGTCCGCAAGCCCGCGCCTACGGTGGCCGGAAATCGGCTACCGATTCCGGACGCCCAGGGCGTCTCCTGCAGCGGTTAGCGTGAGGGCGCGAATTTTGCCTCTCCCTCACGCAATCCGCCTCCTCCTTTGCGAGCATTACTGCTTCGCAGAAGGAGGTGACGGCTTGCCATGCCCTTTCGCTCCGTACCATGGCCTGAACCAGGGCCGGACGCGAGAGGTCACCGCCGCCGATCGCCTCCACGAGGATAGAGGAAAGAGGTGCGTGCCTTGGTTCGAACTCGAGAACTATGACTTTTGTAGTTTGTAAGATAGAACATGAGGTAGTGTATCTATTTAATAGATAATGTAAACACTGAATCATTCGTACAAGTAGTGAGGTAACTACTGACGACCGACTTCTTAATTCCCGATGAAGAAGCGTTGACGATTTATTTAAAGGACAATACACAGCTGTGGGTGGATAAAAACGACTGATCTCCTTGCAAGGGAGAATATAATGACACACCCGTACAAATACCTACAGTAAGTTTTATTTTCATTATTCTTTTAACAACAGAGGCCAATTACGTAACTTCAAATTTTTCACTCACACCATTATTTTAACACAAAGAATGTACTAATACGACGGGGATTGATGCAAATGACACCTCCTTACAACAAAAACGGAAAAAAAATCTGCAGCTGCTGAAAAAAAAATCACTTGAATTTCAACCTCACATCTTAGAACATAAAGCTCTATGTTTATTTTCAGAACTGTACAACCTAATTTTGTAAAGCAAATTCAGTGTTGCTGTCACTTAACATAATTTTTGAACGAATACCATCTTTATCTTCAGAGCGTTAAAATCTAAGGATTCTTTTATCCAGCTGTAAAAACTAATTTTGTAAATTTCCGGTGACATGTTACTATTGATTTAAGAAAGTTTATTCAAGGGGTGGGCTGAGACGTTTCCTTTGAAGAAATTATACAATTTACGGAGTTTAAACTTCATAGGGGTGAGAATGAAAGGAATGTTTGGAAAAATAAACTGTGAACGTTTTGTTTTTGTTGATGTTTTACTTTCAGGCGTTTGAGGAGGGGTAATGCAGCTTGGATTAATTGGTAATCTAAATAAAATTAAGCAAAATATAAATGTTTGAAGGTTTACAGACACAGAAAAATAAGCTTTAGCTTTGGCGTTCATAGTTCGAAATAGTCTAAATTATGCCACAGATTAAATTCTTCTTTTCATTATATTCAGGTTCTACTACTTATACCTCTTTGAATCAAAACCACACACGATTTAAATATTGTGACAGTGTAATCATGTCATTAATCAATCGTCTGTTTAAGTTTCAGCTTTCCCTGTATTTTATTTAAATTAAATTCTTCTACGCATTTTTTTAATGTTTGGTCGTCGATATTGTCGTCAAAAAGAACCGATTTAAAAAATTATTTTTAATTTGGTAGAAGAAGCTTGCACAGTGTTCCCGTAT
This sequence comes from Conistra vaccinii, assembly GCA_948150665.1. Classification (NCBI taxonomy): domain Eukaryota; kingdom Metazoa; phylum Arthropoda; class Insecta; order Lepidoptera; family Noctuidae; genus Conistra; species Conistra vaccinii. Next base: position 16,149,368 of record OX411338.1, on the reverse strand, counting down.
AAATTTTATTAAGTTTGCTTGGTTAGTTTTTGAGTTAGCTAAGATAATACGTATTTAATCCACAAAAAACTAAAATACTGTTTCAACTACCGACTTCCGAAATTAAAGTTATTATTCACTTTCTTGTGTTTTTTTTAAGTCTGTTGTTTTTTATTGTGTAAAAACATTTTGAATAATATTTTAAGCATAATATTATATAGGTGACTTTTTCCAATGCAACTGAAGGCCTTTAGCACATCTAAACTGCGTTCAAGAGCTAATAATGTCAGAACCGTTGTGGAATAATCAGTTTCATTGGTGTATATTTAGCATAACATTTAAAAAACTTTTTAACAGGATTCAAAACAATTTTATTAAAAAAAACCTATCTCATCCCTAATCGTGTCAGGGGAGGCAATTAACTGATATCGGCTGAGTGTACACGTAATGCGTCTTGTATAAATATTGAACCGTGTGCCAGACGTATTTGTGTGTAATAGCCTTATAATATTGTTTGTTTGGCGCTGTCTCTGCGTTTGGTAATGACAGCAATGTTTTTTGTAATAATTTGAATGTTTTGGTTTGTGATATCAATTTTAATTCAGTTATTGTGTATTTGGTGTAAATCACTGTCTTTATGAGCCTTGTCGCCGGTAGCACACCTCCGCCGCGAAACCATAGCAGTGAAATTGCAGTAGATCAATTCAACTGTCTCACGTCATGTTCCGCTACTCGAAATTCGAGTAACGAAACTAGAATGAACTACTGCAGGTTCGCTGCTATGGTTTCGCGGCGGAGATGTGCTACTGGCGTCAAAGATTCAAAAATATTGTTGCTCTGTGTATCCCCAAATGTTTCAAGGGTAGGTAGGTACTTCGCTCCTTTAATAAAACAATCTGAACCTATTTATTCTGGTGAAGTTTCAGTTCAACCAGACTAGTTCCTACTGCTTCTCTAGCTGTTTTCAACTACCCTCACGAACATTGTGATGATAACTCTTATCTCTCATTTTGTTAACTTCTTCTTCGCAGCCACAGCATTAGGAAGTGGTGAAGGGCGGGCGTTTTGGGGGACTGTCTAATGTAGTTTTAACGTTCATACAGTGCTGATTCTCAGCCTAATTCAAATAAATGACTTTTTATTTTGACTCTTTCAGCATTATTGTCTCTTTCAGCATTATTGTCTTGATTCTTTTTTGTGTGGTTAGTGACTAACCTGGTGCCAGAGTTTATAAGCCGCCCATGGGTCTCTGACTTGGCTTTATATGGCGTCGAACTACAACAACACTATTCGGCAATATTATTAATATCATCAACTAATAACTACATCTAACGAAGAAAGTATACATAGAGAATCCAAGTAATTGCTAACTATACTCCACCCCCATTTCTTCGTCCTTCCTCCTCTCTCGATCTCCTCCTAATTCCCACATCACAACTGCGGGGCTAACACGGGCGTACCCAAGACGTTTGTGACAAGACATGATAAATTTTATCATGTCTTACAATTTGTCTTAAATGCTAGCACGGTTCAACCATGTGATAAAATCTGAGGCGCGACACTCCTTTCTTGTTGCTAACTTCATAGTGTGACACAGTAAATTTAAAAAATTAAAATGTCTATGATCAGTGAATATGCGACCAAATAAAATAGTACGTTTTTATAGTGCAGGTTCATACAGTTTTACAACTTTTTAATTTTGTTGTGAACTAATTCACTTTTGACGTACGGACGACTGTCATTATGTGGCATTTGTGACAAAATTGGTGCGCCCATAGTAGCAAATAAGACATAGAATCCCAAATAAACGTCAAGAAGTTAAGTCACAAGTCAAGAGATTATCTCACGCCGCCGTATAGCATTTGTGACAAAAGTGTTTTATCGCCCAAATTGTGATAAAATGTGTGACTCAAGCTATCTCACAGTACGCCATGCTTGCTGCGCAGGAAGTTACACAAGATCACTAACCGATATTAGACGCATGCGTATCCGTACCGAAGGTTTATAACAGTGATCCAATCAAATGATTTTCCCTGAACCACGTGTAACAGTGATTAATATCTGTAATACGGTATTATTGTCCGGTGCATGCGCCGTTATCGTGATCGACAGTTTTGAATCATGCGGGTTGAGTGCGGACAGAGAGTGACGAATTTTGTAGCTGGAATTGACCGTGGCATTGCTTTTTTTGCTTTTTAGGCACCGTCGATTAGCGAAAAGCTGGTAGAGTTGGCAACTATAAAAACGACTTGGGGACCAACGTCCACCACTCGTCGTCCACTCCCCTGTTAATTTCTTACATCGCATTTTACACTTTTTGTTTTTTATCTGCTGTATAAATTGTGTGCTTTTTAGTCTGTGTTAAATAAATATATTTTCTTTCTTTCAACGAGCAGGGTGTGTGTACTTTGGATATATTTGTCGCTGGGCTATGAGCGAGCGAGTGCGACATGACACCAAGCGTCTCTCAGTGAGTGTTCTGCCAGATAAGCGAGAGAAGCTGAGCGAATATTTTATTAAATAACTCTTGTCGCTGCGACAAACTAGTAGAGAGAGAGCTCTCGTCGGCATCGGCAGTGTGAACAGTCAGCGATCAAAAATAATTACCTATATATCTCTTTCATCGTTTCTTGAGCGAGAAAATAGTCGAGAGCTAGTCAGTCCCTCGTCGACGTGGGACAGGATTGACTTGTGCCTAAATTGTATTAGTTTTCAAATGGCCAGCAATTTTTTTGCAGACATGGTCAATGGTTATACCCCCAGTTGTTCAGAGCAGTTTGAAAGAGTAAGTTGATATTGAAATGCAATAGCTTTTAAAAGTTTCGGATACAGAAAGGACCCATCCTCTTCCATGCAACTGTTTTCTAAGTAGATACTTATGAATATGACGAGACTGCTTTGCCATTGAATAATTTTGTTACTCGCATCACTCTTCAATTTTTTTCTAGAATAGAGTTTACGTATTCGTAGTACAAATAAGTAAGATAATAAATATTTTTCTGCATTGCATTTCCATATTCAAGTGTATACAAGTAAACATGGATTCGTCGTAGCAAGCCCGCACGTTTAAGGGAAGTGTTTTATTATTGCCTTTATCTTTTTAGATCTATTTTTTCGTTGGTTTTGTTGCTCGTCATTTATATCGCATGAGCTAACTATTAATTTAATTAAAAGCGTATCCATTTGGGGCTGCTTTTGCGCTGTTTTAGATGTAATCATTAATTTTCTTTATTAGTAACAGGTTGTTTTGTTGTAAGCTTAATGTTTTGGAAATGAAAAAGTGGATTTGTTTTAGAATTTGTTGTGCATAAAATTCATGTAGTACGGTTGAAAAACCTGTGTGTGACCAATACCATGAGCAGTGTCAGTGGCGCTTACCATATTATAAAATAAACTGAATAATTTATTTCGCATATACCTACATGGGAACTTGGCCCTGGGTTCGATTCCCGAGTCGGGCATAGTGTTATTGGATTTTTCCATCTGGAATTGCTTAGTCCGGAGTCTGATTTATGCCCGGTTGATGGCAATAGGCTCGCCCCCTATTACATGGTACTTAAACATAACTGGCGAAATGTGGGTGTTCTATAGGTACACCTCTGCCTAACCCTTCGGGGAATACAGGCATGGTGTTATGATGTTATGTTTATAATATTTCTATCGTGGTGATATTATCGTGGACGTACCTAAGTACACGCCCGTAACACAGGACAGTAAAGTATATGTAAAAAAAAACAAAATTCAAATATATTTTATTTCACTTATATGTACCTACATGGGAACTTTAAGAAACGTCAGAAGCTAGGTGCACGATTCCAATTGGTCGTTTTTTAGGGAGAAGAGCCGGCAAAAAACTCCACAGTTGTGGTTTTAAAAATAATTGGCGCTTACAATGTTTTCAAATAACAGTGTTAAAAGGTATAAAAGGAGGAACGTGTAGACCTGTCAACAAGTACCAGGTACTTAAAAATCGAATCATGTATGAGTCGTTCGAGAACGTTCTCACATTTAATAAAAAGAAAAGAATCTGTGTAAAGGATAAATCGCAGTTTGTTTTAGCTGTGGCTTCTTGACTTTTCTTAAAAATAACAGGAGTCAAGTCTTGGTAAAAAAAAACATTCTTCAACTGTAATAAAGGCGACCCTTTATTGCACTTGAAGAAAGGGTTTTTTTTTCTTTGGTCTCCTGTTATTTTTCTGCCGAATAACTTTAATTTTATCGTGGTTATCATTCTTCTGAATTTACACATGATCTAGATTATGAGTAGCAACGATATTCAAAATCGTTGATTTAATAAACTAACAGTAAAAATAATCTGTTCCTACATCGTTTTTTAAACGGTATGTCTTCCCCATCACTAAATAATAATGAATCATGATTTTGCACTTTTTTTCGTTTTTCAAACTCCGTGGGAATGCGTGTAGGCATGGGGTGAAAGCGTTTTGCGGTTAATATATTTTCCACTTTTAAAAAGGGGCGTTTGTTTTTTTTCTCTTGTATTTTTGGCCAGTTATGATTTTTTTCATTATTTGTGGGAGAATCAATTTGCCATCTAATTATGTTGGGAAGTATTTAATGGGGTTTAAAAGGTCACGGCTCATTGAAACTAATGGTATAATAATGATGACTAAATTCTATGATAGTAATAGGATTTTTTGAACTTTTAGTGATGGGTATTTGAACTTTGGATCAAGAGGTTTTAATAACATAACATATCACGCCTGTAATCCCCGAAGGGATTGGCAGAGGTGTACCTAAAGTACACTCACGTTTTGCAAGTTATTTTTAAGTTCCATGTAGGTGGCCATCAACCGGGATATTATCGGATCGAGAGGTTTTAATTATTTTTTGAATTCAGGTAAATGTCTTAAAGGTTTTTCTGTAAATTAATAAAATCCTATGTAATAGTTCACAAGGATTTCATCACGCATTAGGATTATTTATAAGTTTAGGCCAAAAACATGCAAATATTTTCACTAACTACATCCCTGCCTAAATCCTAACTAATATTATAACGAGAAAAGATTTGATTTTTTTGTATGTTTGTTTGTTACGCTTTTACGCTAAAACGGCTGAACAGATTCCGGTGAAATTTGGCACATGGGTCCCGAAAGTTTCACGCGATTGAGATTTATGTGGGTGAAACCGCGGGGCGCAGTTAGTATTTTATAAAATAAAATGTACAAAAATTGTATTTCCACCGAACAGACAATTTAAGAAAGTGAGTTAATGTAAAAGTGGTAAAACAGTTTCTAGTTAATACTGTCTTTCTGTGTACACCATTATATTTTTTTTAAAGCTATTGCATAGCTTCTATCGCGGGCCTTGAGCGTGGAGACCTAATCCAGTTTCGTAACGAAAATACTACCTAAGAAAGAGTGTTTTTTTGTATTCAAAATTAAGTTTAACTGCTTGACAACAAAGTTCAAATTTACTTAAACGAATGATACGAGAGTGTTGTATTGAAAATTATGTTTAACTGTTTGACAATAAAGTTCAAAACTTAGACGAATGATCAGTTAAATTAAAACCTTTTTATTACTTTGATGTTCCCATTACGTTGTGTCAAGTTTTAAAAACTATAAATGTGAATAACAGTTCCTGTCAATGTCATCATTGCTATCTATCTACACTCGAGAGCAATGAATCCGGGTCACTTAAAGAATGTTAAAAATCTCGGAAACTAAAAATGATAGGTTAATGCAATAAATTGTATTTAATAGACAATGTAATACTCCTTAAATGAAAGAAAAAAAAAAAATGAGTCACCATACATTTTATTAACACAAAATTACATAAAGAAAAAAACTGCTGATCTCTCCTTAAAACAAAAATAGGAAACATGAAATTTTTGAACTTTATTACGATTTTCTTGAATTTTAATACTTCGTATTGCCTCCTCGTGCTTCCATTACTGCGTTTACGCGGTTTGGCATGCTGTACACCAAGTTCCTTATACGATTTTGGGGAATATTCTCCCATTCCTCTGTGAGAGCAATTTTGAGCTCACGAAGCGTGATTGGGGGAGGGCTTCGTTGTTTTACGCATCTGCCTAGCTCGTCCCAAGCATGCTCGATCGGGTTGATATCCGGGCTGCGCGCTGGCCACTCCATACGAGTAATGTTCATCTCTTGAAGGTAGTCATTCACAATCCTACCTGTATGAGGTCGGGCATTGTCATGCATAAATATAGCATCCTCACCTAAATTGACCATAAATGGACCAACGTGATCATTGAGGATTTCTTTCACATATCTTACGCTAGTTAAAGAGCCGTTTTCTATGATCACCAGCTCTGTGCGACTTTCAGAAGAAATTCCGGCCCACACAAGTACAGACCCACCACCGTAGGCTACTTTTTCTTCGATGCATGCTTGCTTGAATCTTTCCCCTGGTCTTCGATACACTCTGTGTCTTCCATCGTGCTTGTAGAGCATAAATTTTGATTCGTCGGAGAACATAACTTTTGACCAATCTTCAATACTCCAATTTACGTGGCTCTAGGCATATCTTAGTCTTGAAATACGATGCCCACGCTCCAGTTTAGGGCCGTTTGCAGGTCTAAGGGGTTTTAAGTTAGATTCAGCAAGCCGACGTCTTACTGTCCATGCACTTGGGTTACTTCCTCCGAGGCGTCGAAACTGATTTGTGAGTTCAGTTCCTGTGAGAAAGCGATTTCGAAGCATGGTGTTCACCAAGTATCGGTCTTCTCGTGCTGTGGTACACCTGGTTCTGCCCGTTCCTGGTCTGCGTAGGTTAGAACCAGTTTCTTCGTAACGTCGGAGAACTCTTTGTACTGTTGACAGCGACACACCGACAGTCCTGGCTGTATCGCGCTGACTCCGGCCGGTTTCCAGCATTGTAAGTATTCTGGTGCATTCTTCAGCCGTAAGCGACATAATTTCAGCTTGAATAATGAATATAGAGCACTATCAACATGGTTTATGTACCCACATAAATGACAGATTACAAACAAAAGCAAAACCAAATGCTGTAATTTCGTAGTTCCATCTTCGAAAGTGGCCCTTTTTCAAATTTGTTTTTTTTATGATATAACTTTACAATAACTAAGAAGTTTTAATACCTTCATTTAAGGAGTATTACATTGTCTATTAAATACAATTTATTGCATTAACCTAGCATTTTTAGTTTCCGAGATTTTTAGGATTCTTTAAGTGACCCGGATTCATTGCTCTCGAGTGTATATATATATATATAAAAGGAGAAACTGATTCACTGACTGACATATCAACGCACAGCCGAAACTACTGGAACTAGGAACGTGAAATTTTCCACACAGCTTCCTTTAATAATGCAGGGGAGCACTAAGAAAGGGTTTTTGAAAATTCGGCTTTTAAGGGGGTGAAAAGGGGGGATTTCGATTGTATGCAAAATCTTATTCCTTGAGTTAATAGACTTGAAACTTGGCACGAATACTTACCTAAGTAAATCATAAAGTTTGTCATTTTAAAGTTTTTCTAAGCTACCCCCTAAACGGGGATTGGGGGGTGTCAAAGTTTGTATGAAAAAAATTTTACGCAAGGTCCGAATAACTCGAAACTCAGTATTTATACTTAAAATCGAAAATAAAGAATAATGCGTATCAAGGTTTTTCGGAAACAACCCCTAACGGGGTGAAAAGGTTTAAAATATTTTAATGACGGCTGCGATTTACTCATTTTTCGTCATGGGTGTCGTTTTCGTAGTTTTCGATATTGCTAAAGCCGATAGTGAGGTCAAAATGTAAATCCAAGATGGCGGCTGCGAAAGTTTTCTTATTTTTCGTCATGGGAGTCGTTTTCGTAGTTTTCGATGGTGCTAAAGCCGATAATGAGGTCAAAATTTAAATCCAAGATGGCGGCTGTGAATATTTTCAAATTTTTCGTCATGGGTGGCGTTTTCGTAGTTTTAGATAGTGCTAAAGCCGATAGTGAGGTCAAAATGTAAATCCAAGATGGCGGCTGTGAGTTATTTTTTTATTTTTCGTCATTGGTGTCGTTTTCGAAGTTTTCAAGGGTACTAAAGCCGATAGTGACGTCAAAAAGTTAATCCAAGATGGCGGATGTGAATATTTAAAAAAAAATCGACATGGGTGTCGTTTACATAGACTTCTAATGTGCTTAAGCCGAAAGGGAGGTCTAAATGTAAATCCAAGATGGCGGGTGCGACAAATTTGTCATTTTCGATAGAGAGTACTTCGTACGAATACATATCTTTGTAATAAATGGGGATTAGGGGTGTCAAAGTTTGTATGAAAGATTTTTTATGCGAGGTCTGATTTACTCGAAACTCAGTATTTATACTTAAAACCGAAAACAAAGAATAACGTGTATCAATATTTTTCGGAAACAACCCCTACCGGGATGAAAAGGGTTGAAATATTTTATTTGCATCGCACTGACCTATATCAAGATACACGCAACGACATCTATTTTTTGGAATTTGCTATTCACAATTGGGCCCGATAGGTGACGCTGCAATCGAAGTTCAAGACAGTATTCTGTTCATGACACGTGCACAATTTCTGAGCAGTACCTAAACTAACCTAACAAAAAGTACTAGGGTTTCATGAATTCACGATATAGTATTTCAATTATTAAACAATCAATCTGCCTAGCCTTTTCCCAATTATGTTAGGGTCGGCTTCCCGTGTAACCGGATGCAGCTGAATACCATTATTTTACATGGAGCGACTGCCTATCTGACCTCCACAACCGAGTTACTGGGTAATACGATACCCCTTGGTAAGACTGGTTGTCAGACTTTCGGGCTTCTAACGACCCGTAACAACTGTCAAAGATGCCATTCAAACTGCCATTCATGGGAATGGCAGCCAGGACCAACGGCTTAACATGCTTTCCGAGGCATGGAGGAGTCTCGGTATGTCAAAATGGTCACCCATCCCCAGACCATCCACGGCAACCGTAGCTTAACCTGATGGGTCGACCCGTGCGGCTGTTATTACTTAGTTTCCAGCTCCTCTACAATTATTCTCTCAATTTCTATCAATTCATCAATTTCTATCATTAGACATCGTGCACTATTTTTGAACAGTAACCTAACAAAAAGTACAATCATTACGTTATGCTACTAATAGGATTTGGCGATTTGGATTTAGGCGACAGATAGTCTATAACCTGGACAAAGAATACTTTTTATCCCGGTAGTACGTTTCCTTGGTTTTCCGAAATCCACGCGAGCGAAGCCGCGGGAAAAAGCTAGTTTCTATATAACGACGGGTTCCGGGCTATTTGTATTAACCGACATTTTTTAAACTTTACACCAGAGCAGTTTAAAGTTTCGATTTTTAGAAAAAAAATTATAAGTTTAGCAAATCGCATTATTTTTTTAAAAAGAAGGATATTATTGTTTTTATAACATATTCCCCATAATCAGATTTTTTTTTTTCTGATATTCCTATTTTTAACGAAGATAAATGTCGCTTAATACAAAATGACCCATATTTTACTTTTTTTCGTTCCAGGCTAAATGACTTAACCCCCTATGATTATTGTTTCTTATTCCAGGCTAAATGACTAAACCGCCTAGGTTTATTATTTCTTGTCCCAAGCTAAATGACTTAACCGCCTAGGTTTATTATTTCTTGTTCCAAGCTAAATGACTTAACCGCCTAGGCATGCAAATAATGGCTGTAAGCTAAGTGCTTTAATCAAAGAGTTGGTCATATTTCAAACCTAAGCTAATTGATTTAAATACCATATCTGAAACTTATTAATCTAAGGCTAATTAGTTTATGCGACTGATTTTTTTTTAAATAAATTGTTTGTAATCATACTTGAATAATGAAGTTTGAACATTGATAAATTAAAAGGTACATACATAGGGTGTACCTACCTATCTTGCCACGTGCTTTTAAAAACACAAGTAACTCGCTCTTTTCAGCATTATACCTGAGTCCTTGAGCCACCACATAACTCTCACAAATTCGCAGAAGGCACCTGAGAGCACTGATCGAAGGACTCAGCAACATCATATCGTCCGCGTAGCTGATATTATTAATACAAAGCCCATCTATGTGACACCCGACATTTGTGTTGCTGAGTTCAACGATCAGCTGATTTATGTACAAATTAAAGAGGCGAGGTAAGGTTATTCCCCCCTGCCTCACCCCGCATTTCAATCGGAACTCCTCAGATAGTACCCCCGACCACTTTACATGGTTAGTCTGGTTTTGATACCAGTACCTGAGCAAAGATGTTACTGCACTGTCTACATCAGTTTTCCGGTACAGCTTATCCCATAGAATGTCATAAGACACCAGGTCAAATGTCTTCGATAAATCGAGGAAGCAAGCATTGACCGGTGTCTTCCTATCTGCATAGTACTGGACGGTCCGCTTGAGACACAAAATGGCAGTTTCTGTCGATAGACCGGGCCTAAACCCAAATTGTGCTTCATGCAATTTTATGGGACTGACCATATGTGTATCAAACAGACAGTCCAGCACCTTAGCTGTAATAGTAGCCAGGGAAATTGGCTTAGCTACAATTCGACAGATCTGCCACATTCCCCGTTTTATTCTTCACTATCGGGACAACTATGGTTTTCATAAGATCATTCGGTAGGTAGGAGTGTTTTAAGCACAACGAATTAAACATAGCCAACACCCTCGGCAAGTGAACACCCGCATACCGTAGGTGTTCAACGCTGAGGTGATCATGTCCCGGAGACTTACCCCTTACCATGTTTTTGATGACATTTGCAACTTCTCTGCCAGAGAACAGTAATGGGGAAGTCCTCTCAGCGCTGGACACACACGGTGACGCAGAAGAACTTAGGTTCCGTGGCGGATCAACTTGGTAGTGATTCATGAACATGTTCGCTATAGACAAGGGGTGGCAATTACCTGCCACGCTCACAGGGAGGCCCTGCTTGGGGTTCATATTATTAGTATTTTTCCAAAATTTGCTGAAATCCTTTTTCTTATGATGTTCGGCTATTATGTCCATCTTGATTTGCATTTGATTATTACGACACCATTTTATTTTAGATTTAAAAACTTTTCGAGTTTCCCGCATTTTATCAAAGACTTTCCCTGAAATCGGATTCCCACATAAACACCACATTTGAAACGCGAGCCGAGCCTCGCTGTGAGCGGATTTAACATGTTTATTCCACCCTGTCAAAGGTTTGTACTTATTTTTCTTAATAAATATACAACTACGTTTAGCAGACATTGTCAATATACTAATTATGTTTCTGTACATATCATCTAAAATAGATCTGTGATTTAGGTCCCCACAGGTTGATTCCGCACAGCTACATAATTCCGGGGGAAAATCTATTTTACGCAAAGCGGAGTGACATAACTCTTCATACAATTTTATTTGGTTTAAGTCCCTTTCCCCCCATAAAACATTGTTTACACTCGCATTCGGTAGTACAGTACAATATTAGGTTCAATTATTTTTAAATCACAGTCCATTTGTAAAGGCAAATGATCAGAACAAAAACTATCATGCAATATTGTGCGACGCGCGGCTTCAGTCACGAGTGTCACGACGTAATGGTCGAGCCACCGTTTGCACCCGTGCGCTTCACTCACAAAAGTAAACGAATCTAGCGGTAGGAGTTCAATATCCGCGCAAGTCCAATATTGTTCATTACAAAATTTTAACAACTCATGGCTAAACAATTCATTACTATGCGCATTGTAGTCTCCTAACATAAACACAGATTGGATATTGCTATCTTCTATAGGTAATTGCATTCATTTCACTTAAGCAGTCCGTAAATTCAATTAAGTTATCATTACAGTCAGTAGGCATATAAACCGAAAATACTAGTATTTCTTGTTCACACAATTGCACTGTTATAGCTGTAAGATGAACACTATTGCAAGGTACAACAGACACCGATGAAAATAAACTTTTCCTCCACAGCAGTGCTACTCCTCCGTAAGGTCTCTCTCGAAGTACACCAACCGATGTATCTACCGCAGAGGTCCCGGTGAAAGCAAAATCGTCATGTATAGTGCCAAGAAATGCCAAGTCGTGAGGCATCAACCAAGTTTCTTGCAAAGCTATTATGTCACCCGATATACACAGCCGCCTTATTAGGCGGCTGTGTGTATCGGGTGACATAATAATGTTTAATTCGTTGTGCTTAAAATACTCCTACCTACCGAATGATCTTATGAAAACCATAGTTGTCCCGATAGTGAAGAATAAAACGGGGAATGTGGCAGATCTGTCGAATTATAGGCCAATTTCCCTGGCTACTATTACAGCAAAGGTGCTGGACTGTCTGTTTGATACACATATGGCCAGTCCCATAAAATTGCATGACGCACAATTTGGCTTTAGGCCCGGTCTATCGACAGAAACTGCCATTTTGTGTCTCAAGCGGACCGTCCAGTACTATGCAGATAGGAAGACACCGGTCAATGCTTGCTTCCTCGATTTATCGAAGACATTTGACCTGGTGTCTTATGACATTCTATGGGATAAGCTGTACCGGGAAACTGATGTAGACAGTGCAGTAACATCTTTGCTCAGGTACTGGTATCAAAACCAGACTAACCATGTAAAGTGGTCGGGGGTACTATCTGAGGAGTACCGATTGCAATGCGGGGTGAGGCAGGGGGGAATAACCTCACCTCGCCTCTTTAATTTGTACATAAATCAGCTGATCGTTGAACTCAGCAACACAAATGTCGGGTGTCACATTGATGGGCTTTGTATTAATCAGCTACGCGGACGATATAAAATTTTGATTGTATGTGTATACTATTCTTAGTCCGTTTAAGATAAACTGTTTGAAGTACTAGAACTATACTTTTGTTATAACTGAAACGACACTGCAAATCAAATATTGAATAAAAAAAATAGGTTTAACCATAATCTTTAAATGTTTACTGTTGAAATCCTAAATAGTTCATGCGACCGACATATCATTATCTACTGCAAGCTAAATGGTTGAAGTGACAACATCTAACATTTCATGTACAGAGCTAAATGTATGGATCGACACTGGGTATGAATTTAACAAAGAGGCTAAATGTATTAAACGACATTCTTGTATATTTATAAGGTAAAGCTAATTGTATTAAACGACACTGGATAAGAATTTAACAAAGAGGCTAATTGTATGAAGCCACATTTCTATATATTTATAAAGCCAGGCTAAATGCTTTAACGTACGTTGCCTGTAAATTGTTGCTCCAGGAAAAAAAGTTTAAACGACTGCCTGGTATTTGGTAGTTAGCTTAAGTACACAGTTCCTAAATTTGTCAATATTTTGTGTCGCTTCATACATTGCAGTCCAAAATGGGCCCAAAAATGCGGTTGTATTAAGCGACAAAAAAGTGCTCCGATCGTCACCAAACCCAGCTCAAATGACGCAGAAAAATTCGCTGATTCCAAATATGTATAAAAGTCTATATCGCTCAAAGTGTCGCTTAATACAATTAGCCCGGAACCCGTCGAATAGATTATGTATTTACATGATTTAAAACCTGTAAATACATAATCTAGTTAAGACTTAAATAAATAATAATAATATGTACAAGTATTGTTACCGCCGGGGTGCCAGCTGTTTTAGAACCCAATGGCTTGGCACGCGACGATGGGAAAAGACCAGACGGAATGACCATAATGCCTTGGAAGGTAGGTAGGCCTTTGGTGTGGGATGCAACGTGTGTCGACACCCTTGCGCCATCCCATCTTCCTAGCACGGCGAGCTGTGCTGGGGCTGCTGCTGCAGGTGCGCAAAACCTCAAACGGCGCAAATATTCCAATCTTATTGGGAATTATATGTTTGAGCCGTTTGGGGTTGAAACACTTGGTCCATGGGTTCCGAGTGCCCACTTGGTTTTTCAAGACATCGCTAAGCGGTTGGTCGACTCTTCACGTGACCAGAGGGCTGGCCTATTCTTCGGCCAAAAAATAAGCATTGCCATACAACGTGGCAATGCTGCCAGCCTTTTGGGCACCTTTCCTGTTGAGAGCGATGCGGACGAATTTTTTGATGCCCTATGATTGTTCCCGCCCCCCCTCTTTTATACCTATACTTGCTATTTCTTGTATTCCGGTTAATATTTTACAATTGCGTAAGTTGATAAAAAATGCTATGCAATAGCTTCGCCGCGGCAGTCCCCGAGTGCCACACGTCTTTTTTTTTTGGGTGGGAAATCTTCAAATGACTTCTCCCGCTCTGGGCGGAGCGGAAAGGCGTGTCAGACTCCTCCTGACTAAAACCCAACCGTGTTCCTTCCCTTACCTGTGCCAGGGGCCATGGTTTCCCCTTAAGGCTTCCTGCAACCCTGTGTACACCATTGATTTATGCTATTAGTAGTAATTCTCACTTTTTTTTTAAATCTACCGGTAAAGTCTCGCGACGACAGATCTGTTACGCGCACCCAAAACCGTAAAGCCCCGACGAGGCAGTACTGCGTCAGTGTATAGGCATCGATGCAACGGCCGATTTTACTCTATGTATGGGCAGATCTAGTCTGTTCTTGGCTTTAATTTATGGTAGGATAATATACCTGTCAAATAAATCGACTAAAACGTCAAAATATGCAGAAACAACTCTAAAAAAAAGTAAAAATTGAACATTTTTGGTACGGCAAAATGGCGTCCGCGCATGCGTGCCGTGCACTGCACTCCGCGTTCTATTTATTCATTTTCTATTGTTTTTTAAGTGTAAATCGACGGGAAATGGTGTTATTTCAATAATTAAGTAGTTTCGTCATCGTATATAGATAAAATTTGCACAAAATAACATCGTAATTACCTATTACGGACCCATCAAAAAATGTAAACAAACTCGGTAGTGAAAAAATGTGTTGATGTGAAATTTTGAGTTTTGTGTGTGTTTTGTGCATGTAATCGCTGGTAAGTCATTTATTTTATATTATTTATTAGTTATTGCATACTATATATGCCATTTTTCAGAAAAAAATAGGAGTTCAATATTTTTTATCAACTAAGTAATGTTACGTAATGATACGGATACCTATTATTGAACTTTTTTAATTATTGGTGTTTTTATTTATTGTGTTTGTTCGTAAAAAATGGTTTTGACCGATAGTATATGTATTCATAATGTATCCTGCGAAGTTTCATGTGAATCGAACCAGTAGTTTTATTATAAATAATCAAAACAGTGAACAAAGGAATTTCTTATAAGAATCTGATAAGAATGTTTATTTATCAATACTAGCGTTCGCTTACAAAGATTCTAAGTATTATAAAAAATCCTTTGTCTAATCAGGAACCCAAAACCATTAACGATAAGACTATTTACGTAACAAAAAGATCTCAGTATTTGTTTATGTTAGCGAGCTCTTATCTCCGCTGCGCCGGTGGGTAGTTCGCTGGATTTCCGCACGCGCGTGGCGCTGGAGTCGCGAATCTTTAGCGGTTAAAGTGCTTATAGCTTTAGTCCTTCGGGAGAACTCGTGGCTAAATGATAGCAGCCTTGCGGGCCGATCGAATATTACGCTATGCTTGTCGCGGTTGGATCGTGGATTGGTGACCGTGCATTACGTATCGAGAATTCGAGACCCCTCCGTGCCTGTCAAGTAATGGGTCCTGGCAGTCATTCTTAGATCTTTGACCGTCGTTACCGGTAGTCCGAAGCCCAAAATGCTGACAACCAGCCATACCAATGGGTATCGAGTTACTCAGTAACTGGGTTGTGGAGGTCAGATGGTTGAGCTAAATGGTGCTGAATTGCTGATCTATGCATCATGTTCGTGAACGGGCGCCGTCAGTGGGGACTGGTCATCTCTTAGCTGCCACGGCTTATTCAAATTTTAGAATTGTTTTCGTTTTTTATTTTTATTACGGACGCTTTTTACGTGCACGTCTTTCTACATTGTTCTCACATGTATAATTTGAACATGAATGATGTAACCAATATTTTGTAACAATATTCTGATTTAAAAGAGTGTCCGTGGAGTTTCTTGCCCGTTCTTCTCCATAGGTACCTACTACGCTTTGGAATGGGCAACTAGCTTCATCTTTCTGACTGACCGACCCCTTGACAATTCAAAAGTACCTGTAATTGGTTTAATTGAAATAAATGCTTTGAGTTTGAGTTTTGAGTTTGTCATTTGGAGATCTCTTTGCCAGTCATTACAGGAAGTCAGAGGCCCGAAAATCTGGCAACCAGTCTTACCAAGGGGTAACGTATTACCACAGTATAAAAACTTACAGTAGGACATCGCCTTTGACCTCGTTGTAAATGCCGACAACGTGTAGGCATTGTCGCGACAGCTAGCAGTTCGGGAACGCGCTTCCCCTGTCTCGCCCCTCACGCCCCGCAGCGTAAGCAGTTCGGTACCCGTCTCGCCCCGCACGATTGCTCTGTCTAGACGTCTTCGTGGGAAGACTGTATGATGTTTAGACTGTGGTATTACTCAGTGCCTAATTGGGTTGTGGAGGGCAGATAGGCAGTCGCTCCATGTAAAAAACTGGTATTCTGCTGCATCCAGTTAGACTGGAAGCCGACCCCAACATAGTTGGGAAAAGGCTAGACAGATTGATTTGTTTTAATCCTTCGGGCCATCTTCTTTTCAGTAACGTCATAGGTCTTGCCAAAAATATGTGGGTAACCAACCATGTCCATACCTTTATTTCGTTCAACAACAAACCATAACAGCGGTCAGTGGGTAAGCAGAGTAATTACTGCGTATAATAATAAACGAGCTATCATAAAGGCGCGTCGTGTGAATCGACGACACCTGTGCGAGGGTGTCAGCAGACTTAGTGGTGCGATAGAGGTGTCATCGTGGAAAAAAAACGAGGTACTATTATTTTTGCAGTCTTATGCACGATGTTTCCGTTTTAGTTACTTTTAGATCAGAAGCTTTTATTTCTAATATTCTATAATTTATATACAAGGCGTTAGGGACATTGTCGCGAAGCCTGTTACCATGGATTCAGTTCATGATTCTGAACCCCCCAGCATTTAAATTTTTCGTTGGTTTTTTTTTTTTAAACAGCTGTTTCATACATTTTGACCGCGTAGGTATTGCACTTTTCTATGAAACAGTAGATTTTTTTTTAATAACCGAACCGTACCGTGGTTCAGAATCATGTACTGAATCCATGGTAACAGGCTTCGCGTCGATGTCCCTGACACCCTGTATATTATTTCTGTAATATTAAAGAAAGTAAGTCACAATCAATATTTTTTTATCCTTTTAAAAGTTAAATATATTTGCGTATAAATATTTTGTAATCACGTTCTCGAAAACGACTATAACGATTTTGATTAAAGTTTCAATATAGGAGTTGACGGGGGCGAAAAATCGATCTAGCTAGGTCTTATATGGAAAAATACATTTTCTCTATTTTCATTCACCCAGGTGATTTATAAAGTGTTATGGTAAATTAAGTAATTATTGAAATCACATTACATTACTTTTTAAGTTAGTTCATTTACTCACGTGACTTGATTTTTACCCTTTGTTGCCTAACTCTGTTTTCATTTGAACTTTTTTTCCACAAACCGTAACAGAATTAAATTCAATTAAAATCCTACACCTATCTAGCCCTTGTTCACACTACACAATAATGAGGCGTCACAAACAAAAAGCAGGAAACGATACATGAACGTGACGGATAAAATTTCTTAGCGATTTCTCATTTCACCCCTCACACAGTCACACTACAAACCATTTGATTTGTTTAATCAAATGCGGGCTTTCGAATTAATTAGTTTGTTACGCACCTGAGCGTACCTTTATTGTGTGTAAAACATCACTTTATTTGCTTTTTATAAACTAATATTCAATCAATTTAAAACTTTATGTCGGAAAAGTTACGGTGTATGACGGGATCTGTGGAGTGTAAACGTAAATTTGTCGAAACAAACGTATCATTATTTTGAATTAATTCCGTACTCAATTCCAAAACTTAAAGTTTTACAGCTTAGAGTTTAAATTCGTTTTGATTTGTAGAATATGAAAAGATTTTTGTTGATTTAATTTTTTAATGTTTTCGATACTTAATTATACAGTGACGGTTAGTTGATGAGTAGTTTGCGTAATGATACTTTATGACTCAATGGGTAACGAGTTTGATTCCGATTTTAAATTCCAGGAATTAGTGACAACATTGTTGTTTGATTCCCAAATTGATGGTTGTTAAAAACCAAAAAACATGAAGTAATGATTAGGTTCATAGCAATTACTTTTTTTTATGATAATTTATCTATTCAACAATGACTATTTCCATACCTACTTCCTCTTTTGACGATAATATTATGTTCAATATTTTTTATAAATTAGGAAATTACTGGTTAGTATTAAAATTATTGTCATCAACAGGCCCTTGTCATCCTCTTCCGGTATCCTGTATTCGTACATGCAGGTATAGTTAACCCAGAAAAGTTATGCGCTTCGGTTACATTCATGTTTCAGAATTATCGCGAACGTCGCGCCACAGAGTAACCTAGAGGCAAAGCTTCTAAGTTTGTAGTGCCACGCTTTATAATAGTTCACTTATCATCCCGGGTTATAAGAGGTTTTCTCTTTCTCGGATCACCTACGTTTGCCGCACTCCGTTATCTGTCACAAATAAGTTTTTTTAAATTGAATAGAGTTGATAAATAATCTATGCATTTACGAATATAATCTTGGTTATACAAAATAGGCAAACACTTCCATGGTTTTAATATCTCAATATTATATTTCATCATCGCACTTTCGTATTTCCGAAGATAGACGATGATTGCCGAAGCGCATACTTTTACTGGGAGTTCTGTACTGCACAGTGCGCAAGGGACATCGGCGTGCAAATTGTTACCATGACTTTAATATCTGCATAATTCTAGCCTCCTAGCGTAAAAATTTTTGGTCGGTAATATAAAAATGATACGCTATTCCATACATTTTATCCGTGTTCGACACAGCCCAATATAATATACCGCAGAAACCGCCCAAAAGACACAATAACATAACTATAAAGTCAATCAATCTGCCTGTCTTTTCCCAACGAAATAGTATATTGGGGTCAGCTTCCAGTCTAACCGGATGCAGCTGCATATCAGTAATTTACATGGAGCGACTGTCTATTTGACCTTCACAACCCTATAACTGGGTGACCTCTTGGTAATACTGGTTGTCAGATTTTCAGGCTTCTGACGACCCGTAAAGACTGCCAGAAATCCACGAATGAAAACCAGGACCAACGGCTGCTCGACTATATCCATGTGGATAGAAAACTAAGACCCCCTTGCAAGTCGGATCGTATCCACCGGGATATGCGCGTCACGGCGATGCCCGATGGATACGGTGGGGCTGGACGGATATTCCGTTTGCTCTATGGGTTGTTTCTCTCTATAGCTTGAGGTATATTATCGTCGATTAGAAGTAAAATTGTCAAAAATTTATAGGTAACACGGAAAAATTCTGAAAAATGTCAAAAGTGACGTAATGGGGAGTGTCAGTGTCAAACCCCGGGATTTTGACGTAAAAAACGTGTATTTTCGTCGTACGTGACCGGTATGTTAAGATGGACACCTCCACCAACCAACTGCGGCAAGCGTAGCTTAACCTAATCGATCAACCCGTGCGGCTGTTATTACTTAGCCACGAACAACGCCACCATAACTATAAACTAACGTGTCGTAATTCACCCCATCTCATAAAGACCTAACTCCCTAATTACAACCACAGAGATAATTGACATCACAAAACCCACGCGAACTAAGATTACATGAAATCCGTAACATAGTCGTAAACTGAGCAAATCCTATGTAACTATTACGTCCTGGTTTTACGATCAAATTTTTAATCCTGTTGACATAAAGGAGTTTATCTTGATTCAGTTTTATGGGATAGCGACACATTGTTGTTGGTACTATTATGTTGATGCGTCTGCGTTTAAAGGGTGAAAAGAAAGCTGACTTTGTTTTGCTGTGCTGCTGGGGAGTTTGTTGCGCCTCTTCTTCTTCCTAGCTAAAGCACTGGAAAGTGATGAAGGGGCGGGCGTTTTGGGGGACTCTCTTAAGAGGGCGTACGACGGTACACTAGCGCCTCTCCTTTAAAAAAATATTATCTCTTGACTGAGAAGTAAGTATGATTATACTAGTTATGAATAAACAGCTAATAAGGACACTCGGTAAGTGTGTCTAGAATTTTCTAATACAAAAGGTATTAGAAAATTCTATTCTAAGGAATGTAGCCGCTTCTTTAGATCTTGTTGACCTAGAATTTTGTTGCTTCTTAAGTAATTTTGTCGTTAAAAAGTGATGATTATTTTATCAGCCTAACTTGAATAAATGACTTTTAACTTTTATTTTTTTGTTTATTTAGATTTTAGGAAAAATGTAATTCAGTACACACTAGAGCTATGTTATGGGGTATACTTTATTTCGGCGGTTATTTTGTATTCGAAAGAAACGAACTAAGTAAAACATACTTAAACTAGCATTAACTTGCGAAATATTGCGGATTAATATTATTTTTTTTAGATTTCATTTTCTGGCACCTCTTTGAGTCATGCATGAGCTATCCAAATATTAAAAAAATATTTGGCCTACGTCTTACGGGAGAGGCGTGAAAATTGATTTACTGTTACAATGTATACTAAATGTTCCAGTTTTACCTATTGAAAATAAATAATAATTGCAAGCAATCAAGAACGTTCGAAAAACAAGAAAATACTCGATTTGTTGTGATATATTTGATAGAAAAAATAAATAAAGAAAACGTGTTTATTTTGCACAAACTGAATGCACATTACAAAAAAATTACATAAAATACTGATTTGCAAATTAGCCAAACACCTTGTATTTAATATTTAAAAGTTTGACATGTCTGCCTGATGTGGCCAGGGACTAAACCATTCAAAGTTTTATTTGCTCTTCGTTAGATCAGAATGTAAAAATAAAACAAAAAAAAATTGCTAAATTTTTATGAAGAAGAATAATATCGTAAAAAAATCCTATTATAAACAGTCTTAAATGCATAACGTCTTACTGCATACATCCCTTATTACTATAAAAGAGTACTAATAAAAATCAAAAAACTTTACGATCTTAAAAATGTTCCTTGCGTTTAATATTGCCATCCACGCCTGACATATCAACCAGGGCTTAGATTTTACTGTCCAATACGGTATTACATTTGCATAGCCGTAAAATTTACTACCTATGCATTTTGTCTTCTAATCCGAGCATTTTAGCACACTGTGCGCCCTTCAAATTACTACCACAATCTTTTTGCTGCTGAAAAACATTTATGTAGATCGTATTGTTTGGAGCATAGAGTACAATTTTGTGTATTTAGTTTGTTAATGTAAAGTTGTTTTAGAAGTAATTCGCCGATTTTATCGTCGATCTTACAGGTTACGTTAAAGATAAGTTTTTATTGTGTTTGTCTTATTTTTATTATTTTGTATGCAACGTATGTATGGGATTACGTGACAATGGTCGTGTAATGCATGTATGGGACTTGGGCTCGATGATTTTATTTTTATATTTAGAATTTTTTCGACATTTTGGATTTTGAAAAGGTAGCAGCGACAGGCCCTATGGATAAAATTTAAAGTAATCTCTTAAATAAAAACATACATGAAGATTTAATGTTTATAATTCATTCAGAGTGTTACAGGGGTATATCTGTGGGTATTGGCTTTAGTAACCATTGCCACAGATTAATACAGATGGGACACTCCTCGAAATCATTTAAACAAAAAGCGACTTTTGCTACGACACAATAAATTGCAATTCAGGTCGCACAGCGCTAATCAGTTATTACCTAGAAGTTGCCTATCTTTCTATCGTGTGACTCTTAGATCTTCTGACTAGGTTACACTCACTGAATTGGCCCAGCAAGACGGGCCGACCGCGTACTTGTAGCTTCATACCTAAACTGTGGAGTGTCCCATCTGCATTAGTCTGTGCCATTGTGGCTACCTGTGCAAAACTCACCCGTTAAAATATGGTTCCGCCTCTACAGTTTGTATCAAGTTGTTCAGTTTGATGGTTTTTACTAGGGGTAGGGATGCATCCGATACCGATACCGATACCGGTATATCGGCGATACTCGAAGTTTGCCGATATATCGGCATCGGCGATATTTTTATGGCCGATACAACGATACTTTTCAAAATATGTAAACGCGCGTGTTGTCTCGTCTATTTCGTTGCAAACGAGGCACGAACTAACTATGCTCGGGGAAACCCCGCGCTTTATTCATAGTCTTGTTTCGCCCGCCCACTTTGGCCTCGCACTCGCTTAACCATCTCATTTCGCTAGGTTCACTGTTGTCGTGCGTCTAATCTCAACCTGTCTATGGTTTTATTTAGTATGTCCTTTTATTTGTTCTTTTTATATTAATTAAAAAAAAATATCCTTACTTGTGTTTTATTTATTTTACCTTCATTAATGATTTCAAGAAGCGTATCGGTATCGGTATCGGTATCGCCGATATTTTTATAAGAGTATCGGTATCGTATCGGCAAAAAGGCGTATCGAAGCATCCCTAGTTTGTACCACACCTATAAAGACCACACCTTCTATATACGCTGTATACTTACAGAAAAATTGTTTGGCAAAGCTGCCATTACGATTCACAGTCTAATGTGGTCCCAAATATTAATCCCAGCTACATCCCCTCTATTACTCAGTCTGACGATTCATCACAGGACAGCAGGGTAAAGGGCACTTCAGACTTTACAGTCGTCAAAATTTGCATGAAACTCATCAGGGCGAGTTTACGAGTGCGTGCGTCTCTTCATATGCATTCATTGTTAGAAGATGAACAATTAAAGTTATTATTGATCCTTTTATAGGTATGAATGAAGGGAAATGAGGTACCTACGAGTTATTGGGAAACGTAATATTTTTGGAAATAATGAAAAACGTAGGTTCCCTGGGAGCTTTTCGTCACATCAAGGCTCTCGACTTTTATCCTGTATCAAATTAAATTCTTCAGTAAAGATTTCTTTATTTCGTTTACTATACAGTATGTTATCTAACAGAGGGCGTTCCTGTTAACCAGCAATAGTATAGCGTCCATACATGCTAGAAAAAATATTAATACTTATTGAAAAAAAAAAGTTTTTTAAAATATTTTTGAATAAAATTTTCATTTTTTTTTTAAATTGATACTTATATGTAACACTCTGTACACACGCACTTATCTTTCAACGTGGAAAGACAAGTGCGACAAGTGCGCGTGTACAGAGTTTTTGTTTTATGTATGAAATTAATATTTTTTGTGAATATTTTATGATAAAAAAATAAAAAAAACTTTATTCTTTTTCGATTTTAATATTTTTTCTAGCATGTATGGACGCTATACTATTGCGGGTTAACGGGAACGCCCTCTGTTAGTTAACATACTGTATAACGTTATTTTTTATTCAATACAAACCTCTTAAGGGGTCATTATACTCATCATTATGAACAACTTTTACTATGGGACCAAAGCTGAAATCGCGAAAAAAAAATCTGCTGTTCCATACATTTGTGTTCGCATATCTCGTCAAAATGTAGGGAACAGCAGATTTTTTTTTTCGCGTCTGATATAAACAGTGTCAGTATACCTACAATGATTAGTGTTTTACCAAACGAAAAAAAAAACCGAAAATATAATTTGGTTTAAAGGTATTATCTTAAATAAGCTGTAAAAGAGAGCTCCACCATTTAATTAAAGCAAATGTACATAAATAAAAACATCCTTGGAGCTTCTCAATCCCAACCGTCTGTAACCCGAGCAACCCATTCATCACCAAACATCACATTACTTCACAACAAAGTACTAATTTTAACACAACGTCCACCAAATCGTCACATGGTCACAATCAACCGGTACATTAAGTGTCACGGTAATGCAAACGGTACGTTTAGTGACACGGTGAAGCAAATGGTACCAACGTCTAAATTAGGACTGTGTAAACAAAACGACGATATTTGATGGATGGCTATTGTCATGAGGAATCTGTGTGGGTGGCTAATTGAGCTTTCTTCGTGGTTCAGATATAAATAGATTTTCATGGTGTTGATTATATGGATGGTGGTAAGAGACGTGGTTTTTTTTTAAATTATGAGTGGTGATTGAGTAGAGTATCAAAATGAATCTGCCTAGCCTCTTCCTAACTATGTTGGGGTTGGCCTCCAATCTTACTGGATGCAGCTGAATACCAGTATTTTACATGGAGCGATTGCCTATCTGACCCCAGATAATACGATACCCCTTGGTAAGACTGATTCTCAGACTTTCGGGCTTCTGACGACCCGTAACGACTGTCAAAGAATGACAGCCGGGATCAACGGCTTAACGTGCTTTTCAAGGCACGGAGGAGTCTCAGTATGTAAAGATGGTCACCCATCTATCGACCAACTTCAGCAACCGTAGCTTAACCTGATGGATCGACCCGTGCGGCTGTTATTATGGCGCCAGGGGCTCGAGATGAGTATATAATTACTTAATTAAGCCCTGTAAAGCGAAATACTAGTCAATGGATTGGATGCTTCTGAATTCTGCTGATATCTAAAACGTCATAAAGTGTTGGTTGTCTAGAAAAAACTTTTCTTTGATTTTATTTGGTTTTCAAATACTATTTACATAGTTGTTCACCCAAGAACCAGACAAGAAAACCTAGTTATAAAATAGAGACACTTTTGACCCTTGTGTCTTGGACATAAAACAAAGATTTAAATCGTAGATTCGCTCTGACACACACAATTATGTTGCAGAGATTTGAATTGACTGTCATATTATTGTGTTTGTGGAAACCCCCCCTATTATTGTGTGACCTCACTTTTCTCAGTACGGCACTTTTTCGCGTGACTTAGTATGGTGAGGGTAAATCTAACGAATTAAATCTTTGACAGAAAACCGAAAATATTCGATAAGCCAATCTCAGTGAGACAAAATCAAACATTGAAAAAAAAATCACATTACCTCGCTCTCGAAGTAAATCAACCGACTTCCGTGAAGAAACTAATCAAAGGCTATAAAATTAAGGCAACTATAAAACTTGGCTCTACGGGTATCGAACCTCGTAAACAAAATGAGGACATTCGTAAGCATGGTGGTGATGAGATAAATCTTGCAATTTGCTGTCGTAACTCTGTGACGATGAATGAGGACATTGTTCTCGGTAATTTTGACAATGGGGCAGGTACGCAAAAATCTAAGTGCGTAGGTGTCAACTACGAACTTTGTACCTTTTTGAACTGTGCGCAAACTTAAACACGTGACTTTACTCATCATTATGAACAACTTTTACTATGGGACAAAACCTGAAATCGCGAAAAAAAATGTCTGCTGTTCCCGACATTTTTATGTTTTGTTTTAAAAAAAATGTTCATAATTATGAGTAAAGTCATGTGTTTAAGTTTGCGCACTGGTCAATTATTTTTCGTATATATTCACGTTAGTAATTATAAAAGTGCACTATGGGTGTCTAGGCACAAAATTTGTCCTAATTAAGCCGTATGTGTATAGATCTCTTGTAGCTAGCTAGCAACAACAGATCAATACAGATATAGAGCTCCATAGAACTATTGCAATTGGCAACCTATCTGCAAAGTGATTATAGCAATATCGGCAGGGCTATTACCTATCTTGCAGAAGCAATGCGATAGCGATCATTTGTTTCATTTTGACAGTTCAACAACATTCAATGCGATAATTACGTTGCAGAGCAGAATTAAATTTCGAACTTATGAAGCAATGGATTAGTAGGTAATCTGTTTCAAAAGAAAGAAAAGAAAAAAGAAAGAAAGAAAATATGTTTATTTGCGGTAAACATGACGCAAAAAAGAAATAATTTACGAATAAAAAACAATTTCGGGGAAAATATGCGTCACATCTACGCAAAACGGCCATCGCTCAGCATAAAGCTGCGACTCCATACGAGACAGAGCCCCAGCGCTGGTTGGGTCAAAACAAATTGATTGTGTATTACGTAATTAGGGTACCGGTAAGGTTCCAGTACGTAGTTGAAAGCCCATTCAATTGAATTTGTGGTCAAATCGTATGTTATTTTTGTTGTGAACAGCACTGAGAGTGAAGCATTGCTGGCTAGCAATGCTATTTAAATATGCTATATATAGTGGTGTGACCGTCGGACTCCCAAGTCATAGATCTCGAATTCGAACCCAAGGTCCTCTTTTTCCTCTGTCTTTTCGGTTTCATGTGCGTATTGTATAATATCTCTTGTGCTTATGGCTAGTATCTACTGAGATTGGCCGCCATGACCGAAAGGTCTGCAACAAGATTGCATAAAATGAGGGAATTCATTTATTAATAAAAAAAAATACAGATCATTATCACAAGAAACTTGTTCTATGCAAAATACTTTTAATGAACTGATGATCAACCCCTGCCATTTAATACTTTAAAACAATAAGTACCTATTTTATTACTTAACTTGACGGCTCACTTAGCCTACTGAGCCTTAGGCAAAAAGCATAACTTAATAACTAAATACATTTTCAGAGTCACTAATCCTAATTTATACACAAAATGCTTAAAAGCTCAGAATTAATTATGTCATCATCCCTTCTAAATACTCTTTGATGACAATTTGCCTTGGAGGCACATACTTGAAACGTTTGAATAATAAACATTGACTAGGAACTGATTGCACTTTATGAGTTGTCATAGTTAAATGGTTAAAAATGTGTGTCTGTTTGTGTTAAAAAAAAATCGATTGCGAATAAAAATGACTGATAACAATGTTGTTCTTGAAGTACTAAACTTCTACAAATAATTATAATAAAACTCTAAAACTTGTCTTGTTGAAAAAAAGCCATGGTTGATAATATCAATATTTTGCTCAGGAAACTGAATTTATTATAACGTTCTAATGATTATTAGGTACACACGGCTACACATCAAGCTATACATTTCCAGTTTATGCTGATCTCGCATCGTATAGGATTTTTGTACAATGCGAGCTCAGCTTATACTGGAAATGTTTAGCTTGATGTATAGCCGTGCGTACCTACCTACTCTTAAAGAACATACTTCACTAGAACAATAATTTGTTAATCTTGTACTTCCATTGAATTATGTTTTAATTGAATAAAATAAGACCAAGCAAAATAATAAGCAAAGTCAGGGCAAAATTACATGTAATAAAATGTAGGCAGTGTATAGAGTGCCACCATTGGCACTCTATCCCTATCGGATAAAGTGCCACTACAGGCACCCTAGTAACACCGCCTCGGCCCGGCTAAAGTGCCGCAAGCATTGGATTGTCATTGTCACTGTCACTAAGTCACGTTACTTGGTATTTTGTTTGATTGTCGAGGTTAGATCGCTGTAAAACACCACATTCCCAAAACATTACATTCTCTTGTGCCTAAACGGACCCTGGCACTTCGCCGGCCGCTACCGCGGCACCGCTCGCTACGCTCGCTCGGCTCGTGCGTTGTGTGGTCACAGTTCTAACCTAACCTAACCTAAATAACAAGTGACAGTGACAATGCAACGCTCACGGCACCCTAGCCGGGCCGAGGCAGTGACACTAGAGTGCCACAAGAAACTCGCGGCACTCTATACACTTCGTAAAATGTATCAACATTTAGAGAATATTGTAAACAGCTTGCGGCCTATTTGACAATTAAACAAATTATACTGTCAAAGCATTCTGACATTTGCATAACGCTAAGTGATAATATTATGAGGGAGGGCAGAAATCATGGTAAGTTAAAAAAAAACCGGTCAGACACGATGGGTTCCGCATTACCGTACAATATTTAGTTAGCAATGAACCCTATGAATGAAATGTATGGTGACATTGGTGACCCTCTTTTATTTATTTTTATGTTTTTACTAGCTTTTTCCCGCGGCTTCGCTCGCGTGGATGTCGGAAAACCAAGGAAACGTACTACCGGGATAAAAAGTATCCTTTGTCCAGGTTATAAACTATCTGTCGCCTACTACAAATCCTATTAGTAGCATAACGTAATGATTGTACTTTTTGTTAGGTTACTGTTCAGAAATAGTGCACGATGTCTAATGATAGAAATTGATGAATTGATAGAAATTGAGAGAAGAACTGTAGAGGAGCTTGAAACTAAGTAATAACAGCCGCACGGGTCGACCCATCAGGTTAAGCTACGGTTGCCGTGGATGGTCTGTGGATGGGTGACCATCTTGACATACCGAGACTCCTCCATGCCTCGGAAAGCATGTTAAGCCGTTGGTCCCGGCTGCCATTCATGGATCTTTGACAGTTGTTACGGGTCGTCAGAAGCCCGAAAGTCTGACAACCAGTCTTACCAAAGGGTTTCGTATTACCCAGTAACTCGGTTGTGGAGGTCAGATAGGCAGTCGCTCCATGTTAAATAATGGTATTCAGCTGCATCCGGTTACACAGGAAGCCGACCCTAACATAATTGGGAAAAGGCTAGGTAGATTGATTGTTTAATAATTGAAATACTATATCGTGAATTCATGAAACTCTAGTACTTTTTGTTAGGTTAGTTTAGGTACTGCTCAGAAATTGTGCACGTGTCATGAACAGAATACCGTCTTGAACTTCGATTGCAGCGTCACCTATCGGGCCCATTGTGAATAGCAAATTCCAAAAAATAGATGTCGTTGCGTGTATCTTGATATAGGTCAGTGCGATGCAAATAAAATATTTCAACCCTTTTCACCCCGATAGGGGTTGTTTCCGAAAAATATTGATACACGTTATTCTTTGTTTTCGGTTTTAAGTATAAATACTGAATTTCGAGTAAATCGGACCTCGCATAAAAAATCTTTCATACAAACTTTCACACCCCCAATCCCCATTTATTACTAAGATAATTAAGTATTCGTACGAAGTACTCTCTATCGGCTTTAGCACCCTCAAAAACTACGAAAGCGACACCCATGACGAAAAATGAGAAATTTGTCGCAGCCGCCATCTTGGATTTACATTTAGACCTCTCTTTCGGCTTAAGCACATTAGAAAACTATTTAAACGACACACATGTCGATTTTTTTTTAAATAATCACATCCGCCATCTTGGATTTACTTTTTGACGTCACTATCGGCTTTAGCACCCTTGAAAACTACGAAAACGACACCAATGACGAAAAATAAAAAAAGAATTCGCAGCCGCCATCTTGGATTTACATTCTGACCTCACTATCGGCTTTAGCACTATCCAAGACTACGAAAACGACACCCATGACGAAAAATAAAAAAGCGCAGCCGCCATCTTGGATTTACATTTTGACCTCATTATCGGCTTTAGCACCATCGAAAACTATGAAAACGACTCCCATGACGAAAAATAAGAAAACTTTCGCAGCCGCCATCTTGGATTTACATTTTTTTTTTGAGCTCACTATCGGCTTTAGCACTATCTAAAACAACAAAAACGACTCCCATGAAGAAAAATGAGTAAATCTCAGCCGTCATTAAAATATTTTAACCCTTTTCACCCCGTTAGGGGTTGTTTCCGAAAAACCTTGATACGCATTATTCTTTATTTTCAATTTTAAGTATAAATACTGAGTTTCGAGTTATTCGGACCTTGCGTAAAAATTTTTTCATACAAACTTTGACACCCCCTAATCCCCGTTTAGGGGGTAGCTTAGAAAAACTAAAAATGACAAACTTTATGATTTACTTAGATAAGTATTCGTGCCAAGTTTCAAGTCTATTAACTCAAGGAATAAGATTTTGCATACAATCGAAATCCCCCCTTTTCACCCCCTTAAAAGTCGAATTTTCAAAAACCCCTTCTTAGTGCTCCCCTACATTATTAAAGGAAGCTGTGTGGAAAATTTCACGTTCCTAGTCCCAGTAGTTTCGGCTGTGCGTTGATATGTCAGTCAGTGAATCAGTTTCTCCTTTTATATATATAGATATATAGATAGATAGATAGTGGCAATAGAAATACACAATCTGTGAAAATTTCAACTGTCTACCTATTACTGACAGACAGATGGATAGTAATAGGGTTCCGTTTGGTACCTTTCGGGTACAGAACCTTAAAAATAGTGTATTTTTGTACTTACTTTGAAATAAAACTGACCTCTTTGCTGTACATTATTGTGTTGAAACAGAATCCATAGTGTTTCTAATTTTTACTTATTTATTTAAACATTACCAAAAATGGGCCATTTGAGAAGAAATCACCTTTTCATAGGGTGATACTTTGCCCACTTTTGTAGTCAAGCTACTAAATTCATGACGCCGTCGATTATTGAAACGTGAAAAATTTTATAATACTAAAACAGAGTCAGTAAAAGGATGGAAGAAAACTCCATATTAATTGAAAAGACTTATTGCACTTAGCTAAAACGTTGTTAAAATAATCAGTAGCATTAGTTTTCTCAGTAGGAACTCGGGGTCTAGATTTATGGGTGGTTGATGGCAAAAAGCGCACCCTCTATTCAAGGGACTTAAACAAAACTGGCGAAATGTGGGAGTATCTACTATAGGTCCACCTCTGCCCCTTGGGGTCCACAAGCGTGATGTTCTGTTATGTTAAATGAATATGACGAAATATAAATAAGCATTAGCATAAAGCATAATCAGCCAATAATGTTCCCACTGCTGGGAGTAGGGACACAGGCCTCCTCTCAGTGAAAGGGCCGTCATCCACCACACGGGCCCAGTGCAGGTGTCGTATGTCTTCGAATTTTTGTTTCTAAGACATGCCGGTTTCCTTTCGATGTTTTCTTTCACCGTTTTGAAAACAGTGGTGATAAAATAATTTAAACAAAGTAAAGCGCCTGTCTTGGTTTGAACCTACGACCTACAACTCGGAAGTCGCGGGTGTAATCACTGGGCCACCACTGCTCTCAAATATAAATCATCTTCTCCTGCCCTTATCCCAATTTATTTAAGATCGGCACAACATGTCCCTTTCTTCCATACTTCTCTATTAGTCATCATCTCGGTAGTCACTTCCTTTCTAGCCATACCTATCATCTTTCACAGTTCATCCATTGTTTTTTTGGTCTTCCTCTACTCTTATAGCCATCGACATTCATACTCAAAACTTTCCTCATGACATTTTCTGAAATATAAATATTAAAAGAAAATCATTTCCTTTTCGCTTTAATCTAGATATCTGTCCACCCCTTTACCCACCACAATCGAAATTATAATCCTCTTAATTCAATCTGTCATTGGACGTCTTCACTGACTGCACATCGCCCATTCAATCAAGGTTGTCAATTTTGGTTCGTTACGCAGAAACCGCTTTGATAAGACATGCAGATAGGATTATGGACGGTGGCATCCCTGTCCGGGCAATCATTAGGCTTGCAGCTTGTTTAGCACTAAATCCTTTGTCTATTACTAGAAGGGATGGGAGTTTTCGGATATTTTTTCGGATATGGGATTGGTTTGGATATTTTTTTATAGTGACATGCATTCGACAACCTACGATGAAGATGTGTAAAGTGTTAAGCTTTTTATTACTCATTAAAACGCATCGGGCAAAGTAATTATATTATCGGGTAAAATAGTTTAGTTAACGAATTACCTAATTTCAATTTGGTTAGGGAAAATCAGTTAAAATGACACCCTATATTACCCTGAAACTTTAAAATCCCCTTTTGACACCAAACTAATAGAACACAGCAATATTTCAACAAGTACTTATATTGGTAATATACACTTTGTTGCAAATTGATTGCACTTTAACTGAATTTCGTATATTCTTACAACTTTTCGGATATCGGCTCGGATAACGTCACTATTTCTGCATTGCTCTGGATCAATTATGTGTGATTTGGTTTAAATTGAACGTGCCCTGTGTTTAGATGGAATGTCTGTTTAGTGAGAACACTGTATTTTAGTGTAAGTTTAGTTTAGGATCTAGATGTTGGTCAAGTTAAGAATAAGATGTCTGTTTATTTGTACGTAATTTTTTTGCGGCAGTTGCAACTTCCTTGTTATTAGGTATGTATTCTGGCTTAGTATCATACATAGGTACTGTGTGCCGAAAGTTTTGCCACGCGTAGTTTCCCCGAAAAAAATGGCACAACACTATTCGTTTAGGGGTGCTGTAGGTAATAATGATGCTGGAAGTTAGTATCACATGGATGATGATCAGTAGTTTTGCAATTTTGCTTAAGATGTGCGACGAGAAAAATGTTACGAAATAGGCTAGCTAAACCCTCTCCCCTACTGGCGCGTTTTTATTGGTCGATAATAACGCAAGCGTTACTGCGATTATATGCGATAATGCGACCCGATTCTTTGCCCACGCATTACTATTCTGTTGAAAACAAATTGAAGATTTGTTCTACAAGCCGTGATTCCTAATACTAATTGACGTTAAGTCAAAAAAAAAAACCGAAGATGTAGAATCGACGGTGTTTTGAACAGATTTTAAACGCGCCTTCATAAACAGTCATCGCAAGATGTTCGACGCTTCAAGCTTGGAATCTTAGTGCAGGCGTTAAATATTTAAAATAAATCATGAATGTGCTGAAGAGGTAATCTGCCTACCCACATGGGAAGAAGGCGTGAGTTTATCTATGTGTTATGGTAATGTATTAGAAACCAGAAATGTCTTATATCAAAAGTTAAGGCTCTGAAACTTTTACATTATGTTTAAGAGATTTTAAAGTGAAGTAGATTACGGCAATATTAGCCGTAGAACCGATGACCGTGGGTAGACGTGTTCTTGAGTGGAGACTGCGAATCGGCAAACGTAAGGTAGCCAGGTAGGACGCCTTAAGGTTAGGTGAAGTGACGATTTTCGCAGGATAGCTGGTAGCAGCTGGATGAGAGTTGGCGGGAATAGAGCTGAATGGCGTGCAATTGGTGAGGCCTATGTCCAGCAGTGGACTGCTGTAGGCTGATGATGATGATTATCGTTTTGCCTGAACATTTTTTATTAGTTCTAGGTAAGCTATAAATGGTCCAACGTTAGAGTCGAATTTAGATCAACTCCATTTTTAACATAATATTTTCATCTTTGAACTAAGTCCCCTGAAAATTATTCCGTTCTAAAAAAACTACTCCTAATTAGGTTCGTGATTTGCACTTATATTCACGTTATGCTTATCACACCTCATAAGCTCCTAATTATAATTATTTAACTAATGACCCATAAATCAAGTCCTGATTAAATCAATTAACTAAATCAAGCAAATCAAATCAACATTACGTTAGTGATTGAAACCATAATAACCATATTAATTGTGTTCAGGGACTTAGGCGTAATCCGGCTAATCTATGGGGGGCTTAGAGTGTGGTCGGTACCCTTAATTGGCTACCTGGTCACGCGGATTTGAGTTGAAAATCGGATCGTGGTAGGTAGTGGCAAAAGTGGTAATTTAATTGTTGTTTGGACCTAATCTGCGTTCGATTTTTATTTGCCAAAAATATAAACAAACACGAGTTTTAGGAAAATCAACTGTAACACTTACACATAAGGTTCATTTTCCGCTGCAACTTCATATATGTTTTTATTTTTGTCAACAGTAGGTATTTGTCAGTCTAAAATCAACTTTATTTATACTTGCATAAAGTTGATGACTGTGTGGAAATAACATCAATTAGAAACAAAGATTTAATAAATAGACCATAGTTATAAGTTTCACACAATCAAGATGGTTTAGCTAGCATAAAAATACTTATAACTATGCAAAAAAAAATAACAAGAACAACTCAATACTTTCCGTGAACTGAACTGAGATAAAATGCCTCTTTAAAGTCCCAAATAAGGATTTGATTTATTCTTCTGCTGCACCTTATTTTCTATGTAGCTGGGTTCGGTTTCCGTAGTTACTCCTTCAGATGGACCATTGTACAGGGGCCATGGCGGCCACTTGGTCGATGTTCCGCCCTCCCTCCAGAAGTTAATCAATCTACTGGTCTGTTTAGAGTATCTGTGAAAGATCTATGTCACTGGAGGATATCTGTTCTAATCTGGGTGACGCCCGTGCATTCAAAGAGCACGTGCGCGACGGTTTCCTCAGCCTCCATGCACGCCTTGCACAGAGGACTGTCCGTTATGCCTATTGTGTGGAAGTGTTTGTTTAGTAAGAAGTATCCCATGATGGTGCCTGTCACCAAGCGCAGGCCGTTTCTGTGCATCTGCTAGAGTCTGGCTAACGAAAGTTGGCCCCAGAATATTGGCGGCAAATTTAAAAAATACATGCATGACAACACTAAATACACCAGAGATACCGAACGACAACCTTGTCAAATTGACGTTCACGTTCATACAGAGTTGCTATATAAAAAGTTCGCAAATAATTCCAGGGCCAACTTTCGTTAGCCAGACTCTACCCCCTTTAATTATTCCAATTATATAAAACCTTAAAATAGACTAGCAACTTTTTAAAACAGGCATAAAATAAACATAAACAAAATTACTTTTTTTGCACGTCAGTGTCATTTAAGTGTCAACATTCAAAACTTGTTTTGTGTTTGATAACTGATGAAATATTATTAAAAAAAAGAGTTGAAATATATTATTATAATTTTTTTTTATTTTGGTTGAGTGTGTCGTTGTCAGAATGTATTTTTATAACCTGGCGCTTACCTAAGGTATGAAGAAATCAAAAGACGTAAGGGACTTCGAGGCAAGATATTCTGCATGCTTCGTTGATTTCGGCATAAAAACTGGTGAATAAGTTTGAAATAGTTTGTTGTGATTGTATGAAATATAGTGGTTCATAAAGCCTAAAGTGTAGGTACCTGACATTTCTGGTAATACAATTTTTTCTAATACAAGGTGGAGTTGACAAAACAACAATAAATTAAACAGCGTGTCTCTAATGACGTTCCCATTCTGTATACAAAAACTCATTCAATAGTTTAGTCAATATAGCTAGTAGAAGGTCGGCAAAATCCATAGTCGGTTCGGGTTATTCCGTTTATCCACTCCAAAAAATCTACCCTACGGTGGATACTTGGAAACGTATGTCCGAGAATCCACCCTAGGCCTTGTTGGATAAACAGAATTTATAGGTTTAGGGTGGATCAGCATACACTACAATTTTATTTTTTAACTTTTTGTTCTAATAACGATACTAGGATTTATGTGATAGTTCCAAAATACTCATAAGCATTAGTATTGCGAGTATTTTCATTTATTGTTGTATTGTAATCTCCGCATTGTATATCTTGAGCATTGTTCAAGATAAAGCGAAGCGATTTCGACGGCACGGTTGGCGCAGTGGTTAAGCGATTGAATTCTGAGCTGCGTGTCGCGGGTTCGATCCCCGCACGGAACAAATATTTGTATGATCTATAAGTAGTTGTTCCGGGTCGGGCTGTTTGTGTATGTCAATTTAAATGTTTGTACAATACAGGAAAAATTTCTCAAGTATTGTGGGTGCGTTTAAAAAAAATTGATCCATGTCCATTTAGACGATTCAAGTTAGGTACTTGCCTGTGGCTTACAAACAAATTGAAGCAACAAATGACTAGAATTGAGTCTGTGAAATAAGGGTGGTTTTATTAACGCTGACGTATTGCATCCTCCCTATATCAAATACCCATTGCACATGGAGCGTAGGTTCCTAAAACATTTGATAAATAAGTACTAGATAATATAAATAAGTGAAAAGGCGTATCATACGCCCCGAAACTGAAGGGTAAAAGGCTAGCGCAGACTGGGGCGGACCGGCCCGCAATGCAACGTGTTACAAAATTCTTCTTCATTACTTTCGTAACTTTTATTATTGCTTCAACTTATGGTATGCCACAGGCAATTATATCGCACCGTGTAAACATAAGAGTCAATCAAAAAGCTATTGAAAGCTAGTCGACCACGAGACGGACAACACACAGAGAAGAGGCTTGAGACCTAGTGGTCTTATTTTAGGTTGGTTGGTTAGGTATTAGTCCTCCAGACCGAATTTCGGCCATGGCGACCAATCTCAGCGGAAACTAGCCTTCAACGCAGGAGGCTATGGTCCCCTATGTCGGCTGCTTACAGCGTCACGCCGTACGCTGCATCACGGTGCTTACTATTACCTGAAATGTACTGTTGTGATCTCTTTCACACGTCAACTTGCGTCTTGTTGCGTTCATACGTCGAACGGAACGCTGACGCTGACGTCAGCATTGGACGTCGCATATAGCATAGAGAACGAAGCCTAACGTGCAAAAATAATCAGCCCCCCAATTACGCAATGCACGATCAATTTTAAATTGAAACCAATTGAAAAAGATTGCCAGTCCATTATTCTTCATAAGTTCGACAAAAAAAAATCTGCTTAATTTTGTTTGTCGAACTTATGAAGCAATGGACTGGCAATCTTTTTCAATTGGTTTCAATTTAAAATTGATCGTGCATTACGTAATTAGGGTGCAGGTCTAAATCAATCATTTTGTTTTGTTTCATATCCTTCCTGACTTTACCTGCAGCTGCGGGCCTCATTATCGGGAGTATGGTGGGCAGCTTTTTTCTCAAAGGTTATAAAAAATGGCCGATGTATGTCGGAAGCGGTCTTGGCTTTGGCATGGCTTACATCAACTGCGAGAATAGCCTGAATCACTTCCTTATGTCTATGGATCCAAAGGCTTGTGTGATAAAGTTAGTATATTTCGTTTTGTTACTTAGTTTATATTTGCCCTTTTATAGTTATTATCAATTTCGTCATCATTATTGTGATACTCATTACTGTTGTTAACATAATCAGCAACTTCCTTATCATCATTCATAGTCGATCTATCATAAAAAGTAAATATATACATTTCCTACGGGAAAAGTATTTTACAGTTTCTGACTTTTCTAGTACTCAAACCTCAGTTGGTCCAATATAATTTTTGAACCTTATAAGAAACAGGATCGATTGGCATCAAAAAAACTTTGTGAAAAAAGCCGATTTTCTTGCTAACTGTATATTTTTATTAAAATCTGTGACGGGCATCAAAAATTCTCAAAAAGTTTGGACATTCTCCTAAGACCGTTTTTCTGTAGCTACAACTGTTAAGATACCTGCCTTTACTATCCCGCCTCATAATATCCACCCTGTATAACCTATATTCGGAGTAAACAACCTTCGGTCCACATTATTAGTGCTGGATCGAAAAGCTGGAAGTCATGGAGAGAGGCCTTTGCCCAGCAGTAGAATGAAGTAGACTAACAGTGACTTTAAAAGGAGCATGAAATTGAAATGACTATCTTCATTTCTGATTAGACATTTAACTAAACCTTTTTTACAGTCCGTTCAACCGATTTTGGCTTCTATTGCGTTGGTGGTATGACAAATGGCAGCTGCAGTTAACAGTTGGGATTGTAACCTTTTTTGGTTTTAATGCCATCCTTATGCCTACGGTATAGAAGTCAGAATCGGTTGAAAAGACTGTAATAAAGGTTTGTTTAAATGTCTAATCTTAACTGAAATGAAGTAGGTATAAGTGTAAATATACGTATTTAATTACCATCAGAATAGAAATAGTAGACAACAATACTGCTGAACTAAACGCCTGTGTCAATTCGCTTCACTATGAATCCCACATTTTTAAAGAACTCATATAATAGCTAAACCTAAAGCTATGACAAAAAAAGTATTTAAAAAAAGGCACAGTTAGTAGCGGCTCGCCAACCAACCAAAAAGATCTACTTCTATACAAAAACGTCAATATTATGCAAACTCTCTCCTTTGTCGCCATCAAAAGCAATAATTGTTTCCCGACAATTGCCTAGAACACCGTTTGTATTGAAAACTGAAGCCAATAATAAATGAACAACAGTCTGTGAGGATGAAATTGCTTTTGAAATTGCAGACGGAACTAATTATGGCTATAAAAATATTGAAAAGGGACTAAAAAGGGCTGTTTTTGGACGCAGGATAGTAGTCATACATTGTGAAGCAGATAATGAAGAAGTTAGTAGATATTGGACGCAAGCTGCTATAAATATTGGGGGTTGTAAAAGTCAGGGTTGTTACTAAATGTTAAATGGGCCAATAAAATTATTATAAGGGTCTAATTATTACGTTTTGTGTTAAGAAGTCTTCTTCTTCTTTTTCATGTGGTTAATGACTAACCTGGTGTCAGAGTTTTTATGCGGCCTCTGACTTGCCTGCACATGCCGTTGAGAAATATCTCTCAGGCATGCCGGTTTCCTCACGATGTTTTCCTTCACCGTTTTTGAAGCAAGTGATTATTAAACAATACACACTTGAATCCGAAAAGTCAGAGGTACGTGATTTTGGGTTTGAGCTCGTGACCTAAGACTTGGGAGTCCGAACGTCACACTACTAAGCAATCACTGCTAAACAGAACCGCTGTTAAGAAATAACGGAATAGGTTGTTATAGTATATGTGCAGGAGTAAGCATGCCGTTTTTTCACCTTTTGCTATAAATATTCCTCGATTTCACTACTATCTTATAATATTTCCTGTTCAGAGAATGGCTGTCAAAGTCGGATTTAGGATTCATCGTCAGTTGTTTTATGAATTTATTCTAGAATTAGACGTCATATTTTTTACTATACGTTCTTTGTCAAATCTTTTTGCATCATAATCGTCAGCAACGTTATATTAAAATACTTTTACAAAAATCATTGCTAAATCTTTAACAGTGTATCTTTAGGCAGCCCTACAGAAAATCCCATCAAAACAGCCAAACGGTCAACAGTAAAGACGTTATACCTTATTTCTGCACAGCAGGGCATTTCCCTTCGCCATTTGTGTCTTTGTTTCCACATAAAGGTCACTTACTGTCGCGTCTTCTATTCAAGCTTGAGTCGATTCCATATTTGTATTGAATTCGGCACCGCCTTCTTTTCTTGTGTTGTTTGCAAACCTGCCGCCTATTCACCACCCACAGAGACTTTCAACAATTTTAACATTGTCACTAGCATTAATATTATCAGACTCTTTGTCTTCATCATAAGGTTCAATTTCAAGTTGAGTAGCTGCAGGAGTAAGTTTGTTTTTGGACAAATCATCACTTGTTTTTCCGTTTTAAACATTTTTATTTGTTACGTTCCGATCGTTTGTGAGTCATGCCCGTTGTAGCTTTGAGGCCGTCCGCATGGGCGTTTCTATGGCTTTTTTTAGGTAAACGCATGTCAATTACATTTCGGATTGCGTTTGGTTTAGGACAATGCTTACCAAAGTTTTTGTGATGCCTTTTCAATATTTGGGATCCTTTCACACTTTTTTGTTTGTTAGATATTAATACTCCCCTTGTTTAAATTTGCGAGGACCTACTTATCTTAACAAAATATGCAAAGGTTTTTTTTATTTGTGAGTCATGATATAAAAATCGGTTTTTATATCATGACTTGTTACTTGTTACTTGTTACTTGACACTTTGTTATAGACACATAAAGTACCGATACTTTATGTGTCTATAACAAAGTGTTGAAATTTTTACTTTAAAAGTCCAATGTACAGTAGGGGTCATTAGTGCAGTTACAACTTTAAAAAATAGTAGATTGACACTTCGCTTTAACTTACGACCTTCTTATAATAAGTCATTTCTATACTGTAGACACACACTCTCATTAGTTTACAAATTATTGTATTCCATAAATTCAAACAGTTTGGTATATGGCATGATAGCTAAGCGGTTATCAAGTTTGGGTTAGCGCGTTCATGTGCAGCGAGTCGCGGGTTCGAATCTCACGCGCGGTGATAGTTTTTTTTTATGTTTTAAAAATCACTCGAATGATCACGCTATTGACTATAAGTAGTTCCTTGTTACTTTCGTTCGCCTTGTTCACTAAACTCATCAAACTTTATGATTATACCCACAGAAACCTAAATAAACAATGATATTAAGGTAGACAGATGTAGATAACTTACGATACGACTCATTCACCGCGACTAAATAGAACGTTGTTGGTTGGTTGTTATTGTGAGTTAGTGACGTATATTTAATATATTAGTGGTGTTATCATAGAAATATAAATAACATTCTTTCTTATATCTATGGGTGTTATAGTTCATTTCGAAATGAAAGGAAATATGTATAAATATAGAAATGAAAGCGAATATTATTGCGCTGCGTAAAAGCGGCCTATAAGTATATCACAAATATCTGATGAAACCGGACTGAGTGTAAGTATTATGATTTAATTATTTTATCAAACATCTAATTAAAGTATCCCTAACTGCTGATCCTCGTAGTTATTTTTTGAAACGTTTTAATCTACCATAAGGTCATTGAAGAAAAAATATATAATTTCAAAGTAAATTTATTTACCTTTTTTTATTATTTATCGATGAAAATAAAATTATAATATTTATGTGAAATAGTTTCACATAAATATTATAATTTTATTTTTTTTACTTTAAATAATTTTGTATTTAAATAGTAATACATAATAGTATTTTGCTTAGTAGCCTAACAGTACTCCTTTTTTGTTTTAGAGAAATACTGTGAGTGGTTGGGTGGAAAGATATGAGGAAGAGGGGCTTTGCCAGTCGAAAGCGAAGTGGAAGACCCCAGCTCATAAAAAACGCGCAGCGACAGCACATTGCATGGTCAGCCAATATGAAACAAGTGGTTTCAAACCGACAAGACATTTTGCCGAATTATTCGACACGTCTTCTATACGAACCGTTCGCCGTGCACTTCACGCAGAAGGTTTACATCATCGAAAACCAGCTCAAAAACCATACTTTTTTATAAACACCCGGATATAAAAGTTACACCTTGGCCAGCACAATCTCCTTACCTCAACCCCATATGGGGTTTGATGATACAGCGATGGGAAGCACGGAATGAGCGATTTGATGACCAGTTGAAGTTGCATTGCATGGAAATATGGGATTTAAGGGGAACAGAAATGTGCTTCAATATTGTGGGATCCATGCGTCAACGATTACTTAATTGCATTGATAATAATGGGGGTTATACCAAGGATTATGTTATTATATTACAAATATTGATTTTAGTAATATTCAAATTATATTGTGTCTTAACCGTAATAAGAATTATTTAGAGGTTTAGTTTCAATCTTCTTTTCGTAATGAAAATGAATACTTAAGCTATAACCTCATTATGTCCTTTGTTAACTTTGAGGTTTGAGATAGAACGAACTCACTCGCAGTAGAATAAAATTAAAGTAGTAATACTGAGTAATTTAATTGTATTGTGACAACGAGTCCGCACTTGTTATATTTACGTCGGTAGATTTGCTAAACTTGTGGTATGTTACCCACACACGGAGTAATTAAAGCACAATATTGTTATATTACTAAGATACAATATTTTAAGCCTGATTGTCATAGTTCACTGATTAGCTACTTTACTTTTGTTCTTTATGAGAAAATAAACTCTTTTAACTAGAAGTTTATTTATCTATACTTCTTATAATAATTACATCGAATAAACATTTTTTTTATCACTTATTGAACATTTTTATTCTTAACCCCATAATTCAATAACAATATAGTAATTATTACATCGTTTATTCAATTATTTTTATTAAACGAAAATTATTATTTTCGTTTTAATAAACGAGAATAATAATATAATAATAATAATTATCTAATAATAAAAGAACAGATAAAGATTATTGTTGAAAAGAAAACTAAAAATCTCGTTTCGAGATTGGAACCCAGACCTATGTGTCTGACAGTCCGATACTATACGCTATCAGCTATTAGGACTTCATAAATAGTAGTGAATTTTAGCAATGGTATGAACCGACCAAGGTCACACGTAATTACTTACTCTTGGGTGTGAAAGCGACGGTACGTTTTGTTTCGTTCGACGCTAGTTTGTGAACACATCACTTAAACACACAGATGTAGAAACCGCACACAGACCGGCCTACGCGTGTTCGAAGCAAAATAGTTCTTAGCATGATAATGAAATTATGACCGCTTACTGTACCTAACTACTAATATACTATGGAGAAAATAATGAGCATTTTCATTATTATTTCTTATCAACTTAGCCTGCCAATATTGTTAAAAAAGCAAACATTAAAAAAATACAGTTTTATTTTTTTATTATTTATTAAAAAAAGAACCAGGTTCTTAATCATTACAATCTAGCCTATTATAAGACTATTAAGCAATTTTATTCTCAATTTTGTGTCACTCAAATAAAAAAACAATTAACAGAAGCCAGTACTTTTGCCCCATCTGGCTATACTCGTACATGTTGGTAGATATATACGGACTGGGCGACTAGGACCGAAGCCAATGTTTCATCATCATCGTTCACCCTCAATAGCTAACTATTATTCTTCTCCTTTTACCATGATTGTCCATCATCTACAATAATTGTTGCTTAGACCATAATGGTAAAACAACAAAGAAATAAAAAATGTTGAGGACCACTGCCATATTCATCAGGTTTGAATAGATTGGAAGACAATATGGCCAGAGGCAGCGCAGTTTCAATTGATCGTGCAGACAATTGTACTGTAGACCAGGACCAGTATTATATGCATACTTTTTATTAAAAAGAAAATGCTGGTTGTGATTAGAAAATAGAACTGTTTACAGCTTTGTATGGGAATGGAAAAATGGTTGCTTTTCATATCAAAATCATGGTCCAGGTTTTTATTTGCGTTTCTTTTTGTAGAACAACTACCCATTATCGGTGGTTTTACTAGCATAAAAAGTATCTTCGATTTTAATTCAGATAATAATTCACTTGTATGCCATTCATTTTATTGGCTTTAGGGACAGTTTCATAGACGAAAAGAATTGCAAAGTTTTGGCGATAATTTTCGTTCGTAAGACTGTCTTAAGGTAGGGTTCCCTAAGACTGTAATGGCCATCACATAGCGTCCGCAATTTACCGGTGTGACGTCACTGAAACGTTATATGAAAGT
The DNA here is from genome assembly GCA_948150665.1 of Conistra vaccinii. Taxonomy (NCBI): domain Eukaryota; kingdom Metazoa; phylum Arthropoda; class Insecta; order Lepidoptera; family Noctuidae; genus Conistra; species Conistra vaccinii. Next base: position 16,106,716 of record OX411338.1, on the reverse strand, counting down.
AAGTTGATGGGTTTTCCGAATGGTATAACAGGGTTGAGGCTTAAGCCTTACAGCGAGCTAAATAATGAGAATGATGATTTTCAGAAATAATGCTTAAGTGACGTCATACCGGTAAATTACAGACGCAATTCTTCTTCTCATGAATAAAGTTGAAAAACAGATCTAGAGTCCGCGCCACCACTGATGTCCTGCGGAAAAAAGTGGAACTATTGCAATTTAATGCAATGACTTACACTAGCGCCGCGTCTATCGGACTTGAGTGGTGGCGGGGACTTTAACGATTAAAGCTTTGTGCAGACCAGCGTGGCTGGTCGCCCGACGCGATACCGGTTATTGTTAGGTATACTGTGAAGTTTTCTTAGAAATTGTATTGTTCGTGTCGCGTAGCGCGACAAGTCGCGCTGGTCTGCAAAACCCTTAATGCCACAGTCTCCGAGCGATAGGAAAATCTCATAAGGCCTATTTATCTAAAATTGTAATTATTTTCTCTTTTTTTGCAGAAAAACGGCGTAATCAACATTCTCGCGGTGGTGAAGTGTTGGTTTTTCACAGTAGAGTTTTATTTAAAGTGATATTTGTAATTTCCCAAGAATAAATATTTCGGTTGATTTTATATTAGTGGAATCTCATTTCCTACGAAACGTATGGGATAAGTTTTTTTGCGATTTCTGACTTTTCTAGTACTCAATCCTCAGTTCGACTCAGGCCCCCTCTGTGTCTCTGAAAGCACGTTAAGCCATTCTTCCCGGCTGTCACTCGTGGATCTTTGACAGTCATTACGAGTAGTCAGAAGCCAGTAAGTCTGAGAGCCAGTCTTACAAAGGGGTATCGTATTTCCCAGTAACGTGGTTGTGGAGGTCAGATAGGCAGACGCTCCATGTAAAATACTGGTATTCAGCTGCATCCGGTTAGACTGGAAGCCGACCCCAACATATTTGGGAATAGGCTTGGTAGATGGTGATGGCAATAGGTACTATTGTTACAGCTCATACTTTTATTATATTTTTTTTATAGTTCTACTTATTGTAATTGGAGGATTTGGAAATTGACTTGTTCTTTTATCCCTTTAACGCACACCCTAACTTTTTTTCGAATTCTTAATATTTTGTGACACATATAGGTATATTCTGTGCCGTAAATCATAATGATATGTTTTAGAAAAAAAACCTAAAAATCATTGTTTTTCGAGAAAATCCCGAATATCTTGTGGCCAGTAAACTGGCCATTGAACGTTCTGTGTCACTAACCATCACTGGTCAGTAAAATGGACACTAATGAAATCTATTGTATTTTTGTAAAAGAATGATAAAAAAAGACTTTAATTATGTATTTCCTAATCAACCTTTAATAATAAAACATAATTATACTTAACAATAAGATTTAATCACAAATAGAATTAAAATTAAAATAACATATTTCTTCTAATTCTCCCACGTAATTATTGAAGGTACTATTCCTGTACACTGGTGGATCTCGAATCTCTTATTACTCCACTTATATCTTTATTTATTATGTTCTGTCGAGGACCTGCGTCTTCGGGAGAAATTAACTCGTGATACCTGGTTAGGTACCTACGATGATGGTGACGGTGGAGATGGTGGTGGCTGTGGAGGTGGCGATGGTGGGATAGGTGGTGGTGGCAAAAATAAAAACTGGTAGTTGTTATGTAGACGATATTCTAGATCTTGATCCTTGACTTTGACTACTGGTGCTCAGGATGCTGGTACTAAAAGTAACACTTTCGTCGTAACAAGCATGAGAATCACCACCGACGTCTGATTATGTGGCCTGGCCATCATTCCATTAGTCCTCATCTAGTGACTCCAACTCCCGAGTGTATGTCTGTCTAAAATAATCAGGAAATTACAATGCAAAACTATTACATTACTATTTTCATAAATATCTACCCACCATCAAAAAACGGCAAAGAAAAAAAAGAAAAAATTTATAATTATGGTTATAACTACCGAGCATAGTGTTTATAGTACATTTATTATTATACAAATACTTATATACTTGTTGTAAAACGATATGGTTCATAGAATACCTATGAACCATATCGTTTACTCGAGAAGAAATACTCGAAAAAAAATCTCAAAGTTGGTTCGGCAATTTTTAGATTATGTTTTATCAACAGACCTGTGTGCATTCAATCGCAAAAAAATCATGTTTTTTATATCATCCTCGATTAAATTAGCACATAACGTCAAAGTATATAAGTACTGTAAAGTAATAGTATCACTTACCTTTTTCAAGAAGACATGATTTTTTGTTACCGTAAACCTTGTAAACAGGTAACGTATACACGCGATGACAACAAATATTCTTGCGCGGATGCACGGTGGCCAGTTCACAGGCCATCTTGAAAAAAGGCGCGAATTTGATATACCGCGTGACCAACTTGATCGCTGGCCAGTTGACGGGCCAGTGTGCTCTAGCGCGGGTGGTAAATGTTCATAAGATTCAATATACAAATAAAAATCTGTGAGATATCGACCTTAAAGTGACTGTCCAGTTTACTGGCCACTTTGTATGAGCCGTCCTATAAAGGGTTATAGAAGGTTTAATTTATTTTACTAACTTGACAAAAGATTACTCCTATAATTATTGTCAATACAATTTCTGTGTTAATTTCACAAAATGTTGACCAACAACGCCCATGTCAATGTCATTAGGCGCCAAAATATTCCAAGCAGCACTCTATTAAATAAATCTCTTACCGTGACGCATCGATACGATACGATAGGTTAATATTTCATACGGTGCGTTGCGCCTGCGCCACCGATGCACGATGTAACATCGGAGATGCAGGCGCATTGCGGTAGTTTTCAAAAGGTGCCATTAAAAGGCAGCCAAATCAGTAAATAAAATAAAATATAACGCACGTGGCTAAGTAATAACAGCCGCACAGGTCGACCGGTTAGGTTAAGCTACGCTAACCACGGTTGGCCCTTTGATGGGTGACCATCTTTAAATACCGAGAGCCATCCGTGCCTTGGAAAGCACGTTAAGTTATTCTCGCCTGTCATTCATGGATCTTTGACAGTCATCACGGGTCGTCAGAAATCCGAAAGTCTAACAAACAGTCTTACCAAGGGGTATCGTGTTACCCAGTAACTGGGTTGTAGAGGTCAGATAGACCGTCGCTGCATGTAAAATACTGGTATTCAGCTTCATCTGGTTAGACTGTAAGTCGACCCCAACATAGTTGGGAAAAGGTTTGGCAGATTGATTGAACGCGCAATGAAATAAATAATAATGCCTCATATTTATTATCTACTAGCTGCGTCCCGCGGTTTCACCCGCATAAGTCTCGATCCCGTGGGAGTAATGGGATAAAAAGTATCTTATGTCCAAATCCAGGTCATGGTCTACCCAAGTGCCAAAGGAGATCCGCCAAAAAAGCCCCAGGCCCGACACAAAAGAAATGTATCTCAGATTTCAGAGTAATAATAGTAGAAATATTGTAAAGTATCGCTTTTGCCAAATTCGATGGCTAACATAGTTTTATTGCCCGTTGAACTTTCATAATCGCTAGATGTAAAAATTACACTTTTCAAAGGAAAAACTGCATCTAACATTGACAACCTGAGTATATATTTTTATATGTGACATACTTATGTGTAGGTATATTCGATTATACGTACATTATTTATATAAAAATGCAATACTTGCTGTATAATTTTTGCTTATGTATGTATATTTAGAATAGCTAGAGGTGTATGCGGACAACTGGGTTTTTTTCGTTTGAAACCTTTTATTCGGGTATTAAGTTATACATATTTTCGTTTAGTTTTTATTTTCGCTTGAGTAAAGATTTAGATGTTTTTGTTGGTACATATATATTGGCGTGTGCTTGCTGACATTATGGCAAATAATGTTATTTAATGTTTTAAGTTGAGTAATGTAAATTATTTTGCATACTATTGTTTAGAATCGTTTTTTTCTAACTGTACAGACAGCTGTGCGGCTGGGGAGTTTGTTGCACCACTTCTTCCTCCCAGCTAAAGCACTAGGAAGTGGTGAAGGGCGGGCGTTTTGGGGGACTATCTTATGTAATTTTGACGTTCGAAAAGTGCTGATTCTCAGCCTAATTTGAATAAATGACTTTTGACTTTTGAATTTGTTAGTTAAGTCCAAAATGATGAAGTTTTTCCTTAAAAGTATCATTTTTACGTCTAGCGCTTAATAAACTGCACCAGACAAAAAAACTATGTTAGCCACCGAATTTGGGAATAGCGATACTTTACAATATTTATTACTCTGAAATCTGAGATACATTTCTTTTGTGCCGGGGCCTGGGGTTTTTTTGTATGGGATTTGGCGGATCTCCTTTCATCCAAATCCGTTTAGCCGTTTTAGTGTGAAAGCGTAACAAATAAACTCACTTTCGCATTAAAATATAGTTAGGATTAGAACCTGGTTGACCGTTTGCTCGAGTGAAAATAGATAATAATATACTAATTATCATCCAGGTATGTCGTGGCCCCTGGCATGGCAAGGGAAGGAACACGGGTGGGTTTTAGTCAGTAAAAGTCTGACACGCCCTTCCGCTCCGCCCAGAGCGGGAGAAGTCATTGGATGATTTCCCACCCAAAAAAAAAAAAAACTGTTTTAATTGACTCATAGTAGTCAACCCTATTAAATTCTGTGTTTTCGTAACCCCATACTGGGTAAGTGTTGAACAGCTAACTATGTTTTATATTGTGTGTACCTACCTATTTAGGTCAACTTAAGACGTGTGCCTTTTTGCTCATTTCATTATGTATTAAATTAATTGCCTTCAGCTTATCATGCAAACTATTTGCCATTAGCTCTGCACATTTTTTTATACTATGTTCATTCACTCAAAAAGTGCAAGTCATGTCATGTATTTTCACTTCCATCTTTGTAACTCCGCACTGATTTGTGACATCCACACACCACCTTCATTAAGCGCACTAGTACATCTCGCTTTGCTTATGCTTTGGTGTCACAATCAGCGGAGATGACAATTTTAGTCATTTTGTGACACGCTGGACGTTACGTTCCAGGGTCCAAAATTCCGGCTAGCAAGTCCGACTTCCGGCTACGCTTCCGGTACCTCATCTACTGCACGAGTTCCGCGCCGGGTTCATACTTACCCGCGTGACCGTCGAGCTGTCTACGGGTCAGGCACGACCATCTGCCGACCTACACCGTTCCTGGCGTCTGCAGCGTGGCACACCCGCTGGGGTCATCGTCGCGCCAGGCTGAGCCAGGAGAGTACTGCGCTACTCCCAAGGGAGTTGAAAGAATCTTGTGACCATAGACCTACCTACCCCATTTATTAATATACTTTTATGCTGACAGGGTTACGTGGTCTTATTTCTACCCCACGTAAACCCATTCCGTCACATTGGCGGAATTAAACACTGGAATACACGGTCACATTCTATAATTACAGAAATAACTCCGCACTAGGAGGAAACACGCTAAAGTCAGTAGAGCGTTAACACCTATGGTCTGTAGGTCAATGGCCCATGATTTCATCAGGTGCACTCTTCCTTTGCTAGAACGTGAGTCACCTGGTGAATCATCGCTGAAGTGTACCTAACAGTGTGGAGTGGAGTTGTGTGCGAACATTTTTTTTAAATTTTGTGTTTTTTTTTCCCTTTTGTTTTGAGTAAAATATATGAATGTAGTGTTTTAATTGGGTTTTATGAAGAGCGGGAGAAGTTATTTGACGATTTAACGCGCACAAAAAAAACCATAATATTTTTTTTTAAAGGTCTTAGTGGTAGCTCAAACATCATTTTTACACTTAATTAACTTGCTTTGCTCTTTTTTAATCTATGAATACACAATTAATCATGCTCTCAATCCATAAAAACTGAGTTTTTTGTGAACTTACAAAAGTCATGACAATTTTTCAAATTAAAAAAAATGTTGTATGATATACCTAAGTTGTCTCCACGCTTTTCCTTGAGATTCTGAAGCATATCGTTTTAAAAGTTGCAGTTCGTGACATAAAATAGGCCGCACAGAGTCAACTGTTTGAAATAAAATAAAAGTTAGTGTAAGAAAGCCTTTATTACCCTTTGTTGGAATAATTGAGGTTTTTATAGCTGAACGTCATAATTTACTGGACGTGATACATAAAGTTTACTGTGGAATTTATTTATGCTTGAGAGACAAAATATATATTTGTAGAGATTTAAAATCCACACTTTACTATTGGCAGTGGGCAGTGATAGCCTAGTGGTGTAACCGTCAGAATGCCAACTCATCGGTCTCGAGTTCGAACTCAAGGCACCTCTGACTTTTCGGATTGATGTGCGTATTGTATAATTATTATCATTTGCTTCAAGACCGGTCAAAGTCAAAGTCATTTATTTGCTCTAAATGCGGTTACAAAGGTGTTATTTTATAGTTCTTGTGCGATGACACATTTCGCCATATTTTGGCATGCAAATATTAGTTAATAGTAAGGTATTTATAACAACCAATTATCTATAACTAAAGTTGAAAATATTTACTAAACATAGAATTATTTATAGTAAATCAATCTAGTACACAACTAATACAACAAAATTTACAGAACCAAATTATATGTATCTACAATCACAGATTTTAATTTATTCTAAGTCTAGTCTACAATGCATTCCTGTAATGATAGGGCCGACAAGAAGTATTTTTTAGAAATTCACCTATTGAATAATAGCTATGTGAAATGAGCCATTTTTTTAGTACTACGCAGAATTTTCTGTAAGGAAGATCAGTTATAAAATTTGGAATTGAGTTGTAAATAAGTGGCGCCATATATACGCAACTGCGTCGGAATAGTTCGATCCTAGGAACAGGCATTTTTAATAAATATTGTGTGGCTTTTCGTTTACTTGTATTATTATTAAGTTCAAAAAGTTAATAATTTGTTTTAACAAACTTAGCGATTTCATATATATAAATGCAAGGAACTTGAAAGAACCGGTGAAGGAAATCATCGTGAGGAAACCGGCATGCCTGAGAGATATTTCTCAACGGCATGTGAAGCCAAGCACACGAAAAGCGGAAGAAGATTAAGAAAAAAAAAAAAAACAGAATGCCGGACTGGGTCATCGATCAAAAACCTCCTGAAGGTCGACTTGCGAGCATCGCCAAAAAAAATGCAATGTCCGTTCTATATACCTAAATCTCTTAAAGGATTTAGGTATATAGAATGGATTTTTTTTTGTTTGCCTATTTTGATCCACTCTACACCCCACACGGCTACATTACGCTGTCTTGGGCAAAGACCTCCGCCAAGTTCTTCCGGCAAAAGAGTTCCTAGCTTCGGGAGCTGTTTTTCTACCTCAAAACAGCCCTCACGGTTCGCATCCAGGTCATTTCGTCACCTCTTTCTGGAACGGCGGCGCCGTTTATCTTCTGGCACCCGTTGTGTGTGGGTAGAGACTTGTGCCCAGCGTTCACCGTGCATGGGCATTAGGTACTTAAAAAAGATGACGTAGGCTGTCGATTCCCAGAATCGATTTTCCATTAGGTAGGTAGCTACCAACCTGATACTTAGCAAACTCATTGCACCACACATGCAATCTAAACTTACCGATTGAAAGCATCGATATAATGACCGGAAAAATATGAAAACTTATACGGAAGCCATTTATCTGATAGCACGCAATCAAAACGTGATAAAAACGCTTAGTGTACGCATTTCCTATGCCACTTTGTGTGATGTGTTGGCCAATGTTGGTTGATGGGGCCAATAAAAAGTCGGATGTGGGGAATCAATGCGATGGCGTAAAATAACATACTTATACCTAACAGCTTTTCAGAGGAAATAACTATTGTTATAAAATGTTTTCATTAGAAACTTTTTAAATTAAATGTTTAATTATTTTGCCAACCTTTGGCAAATACTTATGAAGTAATCAATACCTATTTTTAGTTATCATTTAATTCTGGGCTCTCTATTTCTGTTTTCTTCTTGAGCATAGATAATTTATAATTAATGTATTTTTTATTCTACTTTCGCTAATTTTAAAATACTAAAATAGGTTATACATAAGTATAAGACTACGTATTGGCGATATGACCATGGCTCTGAACCTCCTTGATGCTTTGGTAAAAAGAAAACAAAACGTTGTATACCTACCATTAAAGCAAAACAGCTTGAAAACCCAGTATTGGATCCAACCAACCAACAATTGGATTAAACATTGTCGACACTGATGAGTCTTTTACATGGTTAAAGAGGGCGTGTCGTCGATAACCCGTAGTCTGTCCACCACGCTATTCTGATATTAGCGTGATGATACAACGGCGATGTTTGATTTGTATAAGTTATAGCGAAATTGCAGGCGTCTGGGGAATTCTAAATTGGTTTTTAGGGATTTATGGAAATTGTTAATTGTTATAGAAGATGTTATTGAAATTAGTCTAGACAAAGAATTACACACATTTTTTCCATATTCTTGGTGATATCTTCAGGTTTGTGGTAAGACAAAAGAAACGCTAGTAATAGATATTAAAATAGAAGCATCGTCCTGCTTATGAGCTCAAATGTCCGAAAGACTGATGCAGCTCGATAACAATTATTTATTGTGTCTCATTAGTGACAGTCAAGCGGAAATAAAAATAGTTTGGAAAATCCAAAAGTGCACGCCTCATAACACTCATTCATAAACGAAAAAGAAATTCAAAACATAGTTTTTTTTTTTTTTTTTTTAAATGTGTTTTGAATTTCTTTTTCGTTTACGTAATCTTTACGTAATGTCAAAGACTATTTATTTAGATACCTATTTACGTTGTGGGTTGCTAGGCAACACGTCATGTCAAGGTTGAAAATATTTAGATAAAGATATTATATTTTAGTTAGTATTTTATTAATTATAATTAAACTACTTTGAATAAAAGAGCCATTTTCAATAGGGTTCCTTCTATAGATGAGACGAATGTATTAAAAAAAAATTGACTCAATTAATTGATTTTATGGCAAGCTACAATGTTTTCAAGCTTCATAAATTGACGGACAGGAATTTTTTTTCAACTGTTTTGATTTTTTTTTCATTTCTGCTACATTAAATCAATTGTTGAAAAGTACAGTATTAATCTCCATTTAATCATCTATATAATGGTATATAAATTAAGTAGGTTCTGTGTAATAGCAGGAGTGTAACAATAAAAACAGTTGCAAAAATGGAGCAAAAAATTTTTTTCGATCGTAGAGCACACTCTAAGGCTGCCTGTCCACTGGAGCGGAGAGGAGAAAAGAGAAGCGGAGATGTGCCAATATTAACCAATAGAATCTTGACTCAGGATCACTGATCTAAACTCAGGGGCGGAGTCAAAATTCTATTGGTTAATATTGGCACATCTCCGCTCCTCTTTTCTCCTCTCCGCTCCAGTGGACAGGCAGCCTAATTCAAAAATTCAAAATTCAAAATTCAAAAGTCATTTATTCAAACTAGGCTGAGAATCAGCACTTTTCGAACGTCAAAATTACACAGTCCCCCAAAAACGCCCGCCCTTCACCACTTCCTAGTGCTTTTGCTGGAGAGAAGAAGTGGCGCAACAAACTCCCCAGCAGCACAGCTGTCTGTTCAGTTAGAAAAAAAATTGATTCTATACAATAGTATGCAAATCATTTACATTACTCAACACAAATCATTAAATAAAAAAATATATTTGCCATAATGACAGCTAGCACACGCCAATGTACCAACAAAAAAAAAAAAAAAAATATCGAAAGCTAAACTCAAGCGAAAATGAATACTAAAAAAACTAAAAACGTAAACAGAACTTAATACCCGAATTATAAAGCCTCCAGGTATAAAGGGCGTGCCCGCTTACATATAGCTAATAAAACTGTAACTCGAAGTCACATAATTATGATAAACTAGGACCATCGAAGCAAAATAAATCAACAGTTAGGCAAGAATAATATAATGATCCTCTGTCGAGGTCGCTAGCTAACCACATATTGCAATACAACTCATTAAACAAAAACATTGTAATGAGTCGATTATGTCAATAATAAATGAATTTAAATGAAAATAAATTTACTTATACAGTCAATTAAAATAACAATTATATAACTCATATGACCTGTCAGTAGGTAAGCTAATTCTGGAGAAAGAACATAAATATTGTCTTGAGTTAATCACAGCGACCAACTATTTTTATCGTTTAAGTAGTCGTTGATAGAGTAGTATGCCTTTGAACAAAGGTTGGATTTTACTTTAGCTTTAAACGCATTATAAGGCAAATCTAGCAGAGAAGTGGGTAGCTTGTTATAAAAAGTTATACCAAGCCCAACAAATGAATTATGAACCTTATGAAGCCGGTGAAAAGGAGCTCGTAATTTGTCCTTATTTCTGGTGTTAATATTGTGAATATCACTGTTCTTAGTATATAAGTGTATATTTTGCCTAATATATAGGATATTGGCGAAGATGAATTGTGATGCCACTGTGAGAATACCAATATCCTTAAAAAAATCTCTTAGAGAAACTCTGGCACCTAGCTGGTAAATTGCTCGAACAGCTCGTTTTTGAAGAACAAATATATTTTGAATGTCAGCGGCTTTGCCCCACAGCAGAATGCCATAGGACATAATGCTATGGAAATAACTAAAATAGACTAATCTAGCAGTATCAACGTCAGTGTATTGTCTTACTTTCCGTAGGCCTTACTTAGCGTAGGCGGCCGAGCTAAGCCTTCCCGCTAGACTTGAAATATGTGGGCCCCACTGAAGTTTAGCATCTACTGTTATGCCCAGAAAAACTGCCGAGCCCACAGTTTCAAGCACCTCTTTATCTAAGACGATGTTGGGTCCTAGATTTCTAACATTGGGTAAAGCGAATTTTATACATTTCGTTTTCTTGGAATTGAGAACTAAGTTATTTGTTGTAAACCAATCCGTAACCATTGAGAGTGCACTGTTTACATCGTCAAAATCATGTCTATTCCTGTCTACTTTAAAAATAAGAGAGGTATCATCTGCAAACAGTACAACTTCACAGATACCCTTTAAAAAGAATGGTAAGTCATTGATATACACTAAGAACAAGAATGGACCCAGTATTGAGCCTTGAGGTACACCTAACTGAACTGGTAACCCGGAAGATTTCACACCATCAACATCTACACATTGGGACCTATTGTGTAAATAAGAATTAAGAACATCGAGAGCTTCGTTTTGCACACCGTAATGACGCAGTTTACGCAAAAGCGTGTCATGGTGCACGCAATCAAAAGCTTTGGAGAGATCACAGAAAACTCCAATAGCATTTTGCGAGTTCTCCCATGCGTTAAATATGTGTTTCAGCAGAGCAACACCCGCATCTGTAGTCGAACGACCTTTTGTAAAGCCATATTGTTCATTATGAAGGAGGTTATTTGAATTAAAATGTCTTAGCAACTGCTTGAGTATTAACTTTTCAAATATTTTACTAAATGCAGGTAAGATAGAAATAGGCCTGAAATTACCAACATCATTTTTATTACCGGATTTAAATAATGGTATGACTTTACTACTCTTCATGAGGTCAGGAAAAGTTCCTAAGTCAACACATTTATTAAAAGTAACAGCTAGATAGGGGGCTACGATGTCTATTATATTACTTAAAAGTTTAATGGAGATGCCCCAGTAATCACCAGTGTTTTTGGATTTGAGTGTATTAAAAACATTAATTACATCACGAGGCTTTACATGTTCGAAGCTAAATAAACGACTACTTTTAGACACACTACTAAGCAATAGGTTTTCAGCTTTAGACGGGGACGAATTTAAGAATGCTTCGCATTTGAGTCGTGCAAATATATATATATATATATTATATATATAATAATAGCTTAATGCTAAGATCACCAATTGGCATCTATGGCACTATCACCTACTTATCGTCTACTAAATGAAGCTACTACGGCTTTTACTTTTCGTGCGGTCTGTGACTAGCCTGGTGTCAGAGTTTTAAGGCCGCCCATGGGCTACGGCTTGAACAAGACAAAATATAATTAATATTCAATTATACCATAACAAAATAGCAGCATAGCGGTGCACTTCTGGAATAAGGCCTCTCCAATCGCAGGCCTTATTACTGACACCTCGACTTCTCTCATTCAGCTGATACCCGTCACCCGTTTAAAACCTAGCCTGAGAGCGTCCTACCCAAGGTTCTATTCATCATCATCTTCATCTACAGCCCGACTCTAACCACATAGGGGCCAAAGTGTACTTATAGGACACTTTTGTACGTCAAAATTAACAAGGAAATAAAATTGATTCTAGTTGCCCCTTCCAAAAGGTAGTTTTCGTATGGAGAATAATGGGCAATAAACTCCACCGTTAGTCTTTTAAAATACTTGCATACATTAATTATATCATACGACGCACCTTAAATAAAATAACTATACCACAATGGGTAAGAATAAGGAAAAATGAAGCAATGACAGATAAATTAATTATGTGATAAATACATGGTGCCAATCCTCACACTCCTGTGCCAGCCTCATCCAAGATTTTTCCTATATAGTAACAATATCGTCTATCCATCTCACAGGTTTTCATACTACTACACAATAAACACAATTGAAAATCACCGTCCATCTCACAAAACATTCTTCCTTAACAACATAGTTAGTTGAAACGTTATTAAAAAGTTCTGGCGACAGTGTTTAGCCGTCTCGTCCACGTCGTTCCAACTTATTATTATTATTCTAACAAATACTGTCATGTCCTACGTGGGTAATGAAAATATTTTCCATCTCCTTTATTACCTTGGATATTAAATCCAGGTTCTGTAAACATAATATTATGTGTGGCTCCAACTAAGGGTTGTCGAAAAGAAGTCGTCCAGTTTTACCCATCATCTCACCTGATGAGCAGACGGTGATGTCTTCAAAGCTTCTGCGTACTATGACATAACAGAATAAATCACGCCAGTATCTAGGCAGAGGTGTATCCTACTACATCCACATTCTACACAATGTAAGGGATTGCGAGTTTGCGACGCTTAAACTGTTGCCATGAATTCAGCACAGAACCTCCAACGGTGAAAAAGTCTGTCGATTATATAAAAAAAAAACAGTTTTATTTTTAAATAATCAGCAAATTAATTTTTAACAGTTTTCATGTTTTCAGTTTGCGCATCGATGTCCTTTAAACCCTATTGTCTTACACCGTGGGCGCCAATCCAGACTTTGGGCTACTACTGAAATTTCCAATAGCAAAATAAAAACCGCCTTGGATGGGTTAAGTCGGACGGTTTTTATTTATGCAGTAGTCTATCGGTCTTGTCTGTTTTACCAAGTATTTTATTTTATTTTATTTAACATAAACATTGAACTCACCACTTTATCACCAAAATCTCTAATTAAGTCAATAGTACCACCAAAGAATATTGTAGTCACAATGTAGCCTGCTTTTTCGCCACTGCACCTAACTGCACAATGGATTAACGACATAAGTCAAACAACAGTCTTTTATTACTGACACTGTTAAAAGTTGAGTGTATTGCAAGAACTTACTAGTTGGCGTAGGTCAGTTACAAATTTTATTATCTGACGTAAATGCTAAGATCATTGGCCAGATTTATTTTTATACAAGGCATTGAATATTGAAGTTAGGGAGGTTGTGGCTAAGTAATAATAGTGGCACGGGTCGATCGACCAGGTTAAGCTACGCTTGCTGCGGTTGGTCCGTGGATAGGTGGCCATCTTTACATACCAAGACCCCTCTCGAAGCACGCGAAAGCACTCATAGATCTTTGGTTAGAAGCCCAAAAAGTCTGACAACCAGTCTTACCTAGGGGTATCGTGTTACCCAGTAACTAGGTTGTGGAGGTCAGATAGGCAGTCGCTCCATGTAAAATACTGGTATTCAGCTGCATTCGGTTAGACTGGAAGCCAACCCCAACATAGTTGGGAAAAGGCTAAGCAGCTGATGATTGAAGTTTGGAATTCTCTCATAGTCTGTTTAGGGACTTAAAACAGAAGATTTCAACGGCCATAGTGATGGACTGAGATTAAGAGATAATGCACCTCAATGGTATATTTATTGATTAATCATTATTTCAGCCGAAAGACGTCCACTGTTGGACATAGGCCTCATTGATTCTCCTTGCAGCTTTGACGGAACCTATGCAGTTCGTCTCGCCATCTCCTACGTGGCCTGCCACGAGTCAGGGGTACTAATGCTAAGCCGACCAATCAATCTGCCTAGCCTTTTCCCAACTATGTTATGGTTGGCTTCCAGTCTTACCGGATGCAGCTGAATACCAGTATTTAACATGGAGCGACTGGCTATCTGACCTCCACAACCCAGTTACTGGGTAATACGATCCCCTTCTTCCAGTATTGAAACCTAAATGATACTACCTATTTGAAGACCATACCATATTTATGACAGCTTTGACGCCAGGTCATAGAACCCGTTAACGTATATTTACAGTCTACATTATACAGTTTATTGCATACGTCATTGGACGTGTAAATATCGGAAGCGCCATACAAGATACAACAAGTTTTTATTGTCGCCAAGTGATTTTTGTTTTTATTATTGTTCAGGCATCTGCCCCACCGCTGGCGATAAACGAGAATCAAGAGCTAGTAAATAAAAACGAGTTGGCGAGCAATGAGCAGCGAGTGCGCTACGGCAACGAGCGATTTCTTTCTACACGCGTAGCTTGACAACCATAGGAACGGGTTTTCTACGGGTTTTGTCGACAGAAAAATAGACAAAATGACAGATTGTGATTGTTTATCCGTCATTTCGTCTATTCGTTTGTCGAAAAAACCAGTTTTTACTGTGGTCATGCTAGGCGTGCTGGTATACGTAAGCAAGCGAGTACTCTCTTTGATTACTCTGGTCGCTGCGATAAACGAGTACATACACGCCGAACAGTGTGAACAGTCAGCGATCAACTATTAATAAGCATCTATTTGACTTACACGGGAGGAGCTTGTGGCTAAGTAATATCAAGCCGCACGGGTCGATCCACCAGGTTAAGCTACGCTTGCCGGAGTTGGCCAGTGGATGGGTGACCATCTTTACATACCGAGACTCCTCCGTGCCTCGGAAAGCACGTTAAGCCGTTGGTCCCGGCTGTCATAAGTGGATCTTTGACAGTCGTTACGAGTCGTCAGAAGCCCGAAAGTCTGACACCAGCCTTACCAAGGGGTATCGTGTTGCCCGGTTACTGGGTTGTGGAGGTCAGATAGGCAGTCGCTCCATGTAAAATACTGGTATTCAGAGGCATCCGGCTTAACTAGAAGCCGACCCCAAGATAGTTGGGAAAAGGCTACGAAATTTTTTTTTTACTTAAACGTGACCTGCAATCTTTTGTTCGTTTCTAGTGCGAGAAAATCGTTCACAGCTGTCGCTTCCTCGTCTGCGGTGGGACGTGCACCTTAGTATTGTATTCGTCTTCTTTTGTCTGGCGAACTTAATCCAGGGTTTTCATCGTGTATGCTATAACTATTATAATACTAGATATATAGCTAAGCCTTTTTACGTCAACTAGTTTCTTAAACTCAATAAAATGAAAACCCAGACGGTTGTCGTAGGTCAGTGACGCTTTCTGTTTTACTTAGTCTGGCCTGCTTTGCTGGTTGTGTATAAACTTTTTTGTTTGCTTTTCTCTGCAATGGTGGCCCAGTGGTAACGACCCCGACTTACGAGTTCAAACTAACTTATTTACACAACTACATTAAATTATTATTTATTTAAACAAATAGGTACTTACATTAAATTATACACTAAATTATTTACACATCACTGCTCTCAAAACGGTGAAGGAAAACATCGTAAGGAAATCGGTATGTCCTAGAACCAAAAATTCAAAGACATGTGACATGACCCACTCTCTTGAAGAGAAGAAGCCTGTGTCCCAGCAGTGGGAACATTTTTGGTTGATTATGCTATGATTGCTTCTCTGTTCTTGTGTACCAGCTATATTCATTAATTCTATCCAAACTAGATTATACCAATTACCGATTATTACCGATTATTTTATTAGCCAAGAAGCGCTACTACTACAATTAACTTTAGTTAATATTTTCTCTGGGTGCAATCAGCAGGAAATGGTTATTAAAAATATTTAATACACAAACTGAAATAAAATAATGATTAAGTACTAAACTTTTAAGACAATTAATATTGTTCAGCTTCGCATACACAAAGTCATTTCCAGTACATAATATTAATCCATTACATCTCTTCTCGTCAGTTTAATTTAATTTTTCGCCGTCAATGTACGCCAACATTGTTGTGGAAATGTCCCGAAATGTGTGGTTTCACATATTAACTCTGACGTGGACAGATTTTATTGCAGCCCCGCTAGTTTTAATCAGAGCTTCGTTGCGAATTGTTGGTTATCTGATTACTTCTGTTTTATGGGTTCAAGTGTGAATGAGTGGCAGTTAAAGTCTGTTTTCTGACCAGCGGGTGTAATTAAAATTTTTAGCTTCGGTTTTTATTTGAAATAAGATTGTTTGCGAAAGAGTACCTTCCTTACCATTTCATTTTCTCATCGGAAAAGTTACACAATTCCATACAAACTTTCATTTAAACCCCTTAAGGAATTAATTTTGAAAAACCCTTTCTTTAGTGCTCACTTTCGTTATTAAAGGAACCCTTGTGAAAAATTTCATGCTTCTAGAACTTTAGACAGTGCGTTGTCTGACTGTCTGTCGTTGTCTGGAAGAATGAATGAATCTAAGATTTTTATTTAGTAACTGGAGCAGTGGTGGACCAGTCATAACGGCCCCGACTTACGAGTCGAACCCAAGCAGCCGCTTTGTATTGTGTAAATAATTTCATCACCACTGCTTTCAAAACGGTGAAGGAAAACATCGTGAGGAAACCGGCATGTCCTAGAACCAAAAATTCGAAGACATGTGACATCTACCAACACGCAATGGGCCCGCGTGGTAGATTACAGCCCAGTCCCTCTTGAAGAAAGGAGGCCTGTGTCCCAGCAGTGGAAACATTATAGGCTGATTATGTAATTTAATAGCTACGAGAACATAGTTTATTTCACAGTACCACTGTAACCGATGCTGATGCTCTAACCTTCTCGCTCCAAAGGAAATGGAAGTGAGCAGGTCTCGTGGCCAGGCTTAAAGATAATAGATGAACAGGAAGAGTAGTAAAATGGTCTGGACCACGAGGTACTAGAAGCAGAGGCAGGTCAAACGCCAGATTGGTAGATGAGATAGTGGAGGTGGCACGTCAAAGCTGGCTAAACACAGCCAGCAACAAAGATTACTGGCATTCCTTAGAGGAGGCTTTTACGGGGTTTTTAAGGGGTCCGCGCAAACTACATAATATTTTACTTTGTTTTGTATATTTTTTATTTTCTATTTCTAAGTTATTGTTTGTAGTTTGCATGGAAACAAATAGAGCTTTATCACTTATTACTTACCACTCACTCACTGGTTACAAGGAAAAACATGACACAGACACAATTTCAAACGTACATTTTTATTTATGTTTCCTAATATTTCCTTCGAAATCTTTGGAGAATTCTTTAATATCGAGTCCACACAATCGTATGCCATTAGCAAGCTTTTACAAGACACAATTTATGTTGACATCTTGTGCACAGAACGTAGAAATTTTTACTCCCAGCTTAATATTACCTCATCCTTTAGTGACGTGACACGACGCAAAATTATTTAGGTTCCTGCGGAAGGAAAAATAAAAGTATTCATTGTGTTCTTTTTTACGGAAATTGTTAAAAACCCGTTTGAATACTTGGAATCTTCTGTCAATCATATTACAATGTAGGTTTTAAAACATTTATTGTGTTCAGCCATTATTACAGTGTTATTACGAAAAAAACAATATTTATTTAACCTTTACATTGAACCAAGCAATTTTCTTTTCGGTTAGAAAACTTTCTACTATTTGGTTTGGGATGAATCTAAGGTCTAAGTTTGCTCTCAACCATCATTATTTTTTTACAGTTTTAAACTAAAATAAAATAATTTATTATAAAACTCTATAGGTACTTACTGAAGCGACTGATCCCATCCCTACTCACCCAATACCCATAAATAATATTCTTTTCAAGGCACCTTATTGCACCGTACATATGGGGATGAAACAAATAGGAACGTAAGAACTGTCGTAATGTACGTGGATACGGCGCATATACAGCAGATAGTGGTTCCCATTGTCCGGCACGCTTAGCTGGCCAACGGAATTACGGCTAAGAAAATACTGAGGGAAAAACCTGTATTGTAGATGAAAATCGTGCTTCCTTGAGGTAAAGGGAAATTTCGTGGACGATAATAGACGGGTGATGATCGTAGTAACAAATGATAATTTACCTTCTTGGATATTCATAAAAATATACTAAATTAAGTTTGTAGAAAAGAAAAAGAAAGAAAGAACAAGTTCTTAATTTGGGCTCGCAGAAAAATATAAAATTTGAGTTGATTCTGAAATCAAAATAGATATGGGCCCGTGGCTCTAAATAAACTAAATTGTTATTGGTTTAATTTCCTATTTTGTTTATCTGCATACTTTGCATGCCGAAAGGTAAAATAAGCGACGGGTTCCGGGCTATTTGTATTAACCGACATTTTTTAAACTTTACACCAGAGCAGTTTAAAGTTTCGATTTTTAGAAAAAAAATAATAACTTTAGCAAATCGCATTATTTTTTTAAAAAGAAGGATATTATTGTTTTTATAACATATTCCCCATAATCAGATTTTTTTTTTTTCTAATATTCCTATTTTTAACGAAGATAAATGTCGCTTAATACAAAATGACCCATATTTTACTTTTTTTCGTTCCAGGCTAAATGACTTAACCCCCTATGACTATTGTTTCTTATTCCAGGCTAAATGACTAAACCGCCTAGGTTTATTATTTCTTGTTCCAAGCTAAATGACTTAACCGCCTAGGTTTATTATTTCTTGTTCCAAGCTAAATGACTTAACCACCTAGGCATGCAAATAATGGCTGTAAGCTAAGTGCTTTAATCAAAGAGTTGGTCATATTTCAAACCTAAGCTAATTGATTTAAATACCATATCTTAAACTTATTAATCTAAGGCTAATTAGTTTATGCGACTGATTTTTTTTTAATAAATTGTTTGTAATCATACATGAATAATGAAGTTTGAACATTGATAAATTAAAAGGTACATACATAGGGTGTACCTACCTATCTTGCCACGTGCTTTTAAAAACACAAGTAACTCGCTCTTTTCAGCATTATACCTGAATCCTTGAGCCACCACATAACTCTCACAAATTCGCAGAAGGCACCTGAGAGCACTGATCGAAGGACTCAGCAACATCATATCGTCCGCGTAGCTGATATTATTAATACAAAGCCCATCAATGTGACACCCGACATTTGTGTTGCTGAGTTCAACGATCAGCTGATTTATGTACAAATTAAAGAGGCGAGGTGAGGTTATTCCCCCCTGCCTCACCCCGCATTTCAATCGATACTCCTCAGATAGTACCCCCGACCACTTTACATGGTTAGTCTGGTTTTGATACCAGTACCTGAGCAAAGATGTTACTGCACTGTCTACATCAGTTTCCCGGTACAGCTTATCCCATAGAATGTCATAAGACACCAGGTCAAATGTTTTCGATAAATCGAGGAAGCAAGCATTGACCGGTGTCTTCCTATCTGCATAGTACTGGACGGTCCGCTTGAGACACAAAATGGCAGTTTCTATCGATAGACCGGGCCTAAAGCCAAATTGTGCGTCATGCAATTTTATGGGACTGGCCATATGTGTATCAAACAGACAGTCCAGCACCTTAGCTGTAATAGTAGCCAGGGAAATTGGCCTATAATTCGACAGATCTGCCACATTCCCCGTTCTAATCTTCACTATCGGGACAACTATGGTTTTCATAAGATCATTCGGTAGGTAGGAGTGTTTTAAGCACAACGAATTAAACATAGCCAACACCCTCGGCAAGTGAACACCCGCATACCGTAGGTGTTCAACGCTGAGGTGATCATGTCCCGGAGACTTACCCCTTACCATGTTTTTGATGACATTTGCAACTTCTCTGCCAGAGAACAGTAATGGGAAAGTCCTCTCAGCGCTGGACACACACGGTGACGCAGAAGAACTTAGGTTCCGTGGCGGATCAACTTGGTAGTGATTCATGAACATGTTCGCTATAGACAAGGGGTGGCAATTACCTGCCGCGCTCACAGGGAGGCCCTGCTTGGGGTTCATATTATTAGTATTTTTCCAAAATTTGCTGAAATCCTTTTTCTTATGATGTTCGGCTATTATGTCCATCTTGATTTGCATTTGATTATTACGACACCATTTTATTTTAGATTTAAAAACTTTTCGAGTTTCCCGCATTTTATCAAAGACTTTCCCTGAAATCGGATTCCCACATAAACACCACATTTGAAACGCGAGCCGAGCCTCGCTGTGAGCGGATTTAACATGTTTATTCCACCCTGTCAAAGGTTTGTACTTATTTTTCTTAATAAATATACAACTACGTTTAGCAGATATTGTCAATATACTAATTATGTTCCTGTACATATCATCTAAAATAGATCTGTGATTTAGGTCCCCACAGGTTGATTCCGCACAGCTACATAATTCCGGGGGAAAACCTATGTTACGCAAAGCGGAGTGACATAACTCTTCATACAATTTTATTTGGTTTAAGTCCCTTTCCCCCCATAAAACATTGTTTACACTCGCATTCGGTAGTACAGTACAATATTAGGTTCAATTATTTTTAAATCACAGTCCATTTGTAAAGGCAAATGATCAGACCAAAAACTATCATGCAATATTGTGCGACGCGCGGCTGCAGTCACGAGTGTCACGACGTAATGGTCGAGCCACCGTTTGCACCCGTGCGCTTCACTCACAAAAGTAAACGAATCTAGCGGTAGGAGTTCAATATCCGCGCAAGTCCAATATTGTTCATTACAAAATTTTAACAACTCATGGCTAAACAATTCATTACTATGCGCATTGTAGTCTCCTAACATAAACACAGATTGGATATTCCTATCTTCTATAGGTAATTGCATTCATTTCACTTAAGCAGTCCGTAAATTCAATTAAGTTATCATTACAGTCAGTAGGCATATAAACCGAAAATACTAGTATTTCTTGTTCACACAATTGCACTGTTATAGCTGTAAGACGAACACTATTGCAAGGTACAACAGACACCGATGAAAATAAACTTTTCCTCCACAGCAGTGCTACTCCTCCGTAAGGTCTCCCTCGAAGTACACCAACCGATGTATCTACCGCAGAGGTCCCGGTGAAAGCAAAATCGTCATGTATACTGCCAAGAAATGCCAAGTCGTGAGGCATCAACCAAGTTTCTTGCAAAGCTATTATGTCACCCGATATACACAGCCGCCTTATTAGGCGGCTGTGTGTATCGGGTGACATAATAATGTTTAATTCGTTGTGCTTAAAACACTCCTACCTACCGAATGATCTTATGAAAACCATAGTTGTCCCGATAGTGAAGAATAAAACGGGGAATGTGGCAGATCTGTCGAATTATAGGCCAATTTCCCTGGCTACTATTACAGCTAAGGTGCTGGACTGTCTGTTTGATACACATATGGCCAGTCCCATAAAATTGCATGACGCACAATTTGGCTTTAGGCCCGGTCTATCGACAGAAACTGCCATTTTGTGTCTCAAGCGGACCGTCCAGTACTATGCAGATAGGAAGACACCGGTCAATGCTTGCTTCCTCGATTTATCGAAGACATTTGACCTGGTGTCTTATGACATTCTATGGGATAAGCTGTACCGGGAAACTGATGTAGACAGTGCAGTAACATCTTTGCTCAGGTACTGGTATCAAAACCAGACTAACCATGTAAAGTGGTCGGGGGTACTATCTGAGGAGTATCGATTGAAATGCGGGGTGAGGCAGGGGGGAATAACCTCACCTCGCCACTTTAATTTGTACATAAATCAGCTGATCGTTGAACTCAGCAACACAAATGTCGGGTGTCACATTGATGGGCTTTGTATTAATAATATCAGCTACGCGGACGATATAAAATTTTGATTGTATGTGTATACTATTCTTAGTCCGTTTAAGATAAACTGTTTGAAGTACTAGAACTATACTTTTGTTATAACTGAAACGACACTGCAAATCAAATATTGAATAAAAAAATAGGTTTAACCATAATCTTTAAATGTTTACTGTTGAAATCCTAAATAGTTCATGCGACCGACATATCATTATCTACTGCAAGCTAAATGGTTGAAGTGACAACATCTAACATTTCATGTACAGAGCTAAATGTATGGATCGACACTGGGTATGAATTTAACAAAGAGGCTAAATGTATTAAACGACATTCTTGTATATTTATAAGGTAAAGCTAATTGTATTAAACGACACTGGATAAGAATTTAACAAAGAGGCTAATTGTATGAAGCTACATTTCTATATATTTATAAAGCCAGGCTAAATGCTTTAACGTACGTTGCCTGTAAATTGTTGCTCCAGGAAAAAAAGTTTAAACGACTGCCTGGTATTTGGTAGTTAGCTTAAGTACACAGTTCCTAAATTTGTCAATATTTTGTGTCGCTTCATACATTGCAGTCCAAAATGGGCCCAAAAATGCGGTTGTATTAAGCGACAAAAAAGTGCTCCGATCGTCACCAAACCCAGCTCAAATGACGCAGAAAAATTCGCTGATTCCAAATATGTATAAAAGTCTATATCGCTCAGAGTGTCGCTTAATACAATTAGCCCGGAACCCGTCGAGATTATTATTATAATTAATAATGAATAATATAATTATATGATTATTACATGATTGTATAAAATCCACATATTGTTTACCCATATTTACAAATAAATGATTTTGAATTTGTTATTTAAAATTTTTAATCTTACTTATTACTGTTTCTTAGAAACGATATTATATTAATTATAACCTGCATAACTCACTTCAAACAAACGTATGACAACTGTACCAAATTCTCATGTGAAAATAATCTCAACACAGAACCTAATCTTACCAAAAAAACTTAATTACACGACCGATCTTATCAGCTTAATGATCCGTTTCAAAATTATTGTCCATCACTTCTTCATTGAAAAGGGACCAATATTT
Source organism: Conistra vaccinii (assembly GCA_948150665.1). Taxonomy (NCBI): domain Eukaryota; kingdom Metazoa; phylum Arthropoda; class Insecta; order Lepidoptera; family Noctuidae; genus Conistra; species Conistra vaccinii. The sequence goes on along the minus strand of OX411338.1, from coordinate 16,083,637 downwards.
TTTGTCCTCATAAAAGGGTCCTTCAAAATCATTGTTTAAATACCTTTGAAAAGGTACCACACACAATGCATATTTTGAATACATTATGACCTGTGAACTGAGGTGGCGTTCGTCTTTTGTCGTGAATATAAAAAAAACCTCGTTCTATAGGGTCATAGACCGAGGGATTAAAATTATCGTGATTGTGAGTCATCTTGGATTTGTTTGTCATGATTTGGTTTTGATCTATTTAAGACACATGTCATGTCAGTCCAGTTTCTATAGCTGACGTTATTGTCAGGTTGAGTTTGTTTAAATGCTTTGTTGTAAATAAATAAATTACGGTCTATTATTATGGAATGTGTATGATCAACTTTATTTCTAACCATATTTTTTTAAATCATTGTAGTTTATACCAAATACTCGTGAAGTCAAAGATGCTCCGTGGATATGCATTTAATATTTTGTAGGAACATTTTCACATGCCTTATTATTTGTGTTTTCTTTTTCATATTCACTCTATAATCTTATAATGTACTGTTACGGCCTTATATTTATAAACGCAATTTATCAACATTACTATTCCATATAAATGACCTACAAACACATCCCCTCGAGACCTCATTCCTCAAAAAAACAGAATGTCTGTTCCTTTCAATTCCAAATGACAATCATTAGACAGTATCACAATATAACGCATCAATCTAAAGCCATATTGTGATACAGTTTCGTCACATATCATTAAAATAATAGTGGCCCTAAGATATCTCCTTGTGCGTCGCCTTAGGGGTCCTTTTGTGTAAGTCCCTTATCTGAGCATATCATTTATTCATGGTCATTATTTGACCATTTCAGTGTTAATGATGTGAGATCATTGTTCTTCTGTGTTAAAATGTCGTTTAATGTTTGGTGGAACGTGTAATAATGATATCAAATGCATATAACGGATCTTCTTTGTCGAGATAATTTAAAGGTGACCCAATTTTTTCGCTTCTTATTTGCGAATGTTTATTAAGTTTGCAAATAGTTATTTAGTTAGTTAAGGACATTTTATTTAAGTTCAATTAAGAAAATTTTATTCGAAATAAAGTTGTTTATTTCAAATTAACAAAGATAAAACAATCCGTACCATTATTTATGGAAATGTAACGTATTTTAAAAAACCACGTTTAGTGGGACACCAGCCATTTGTCAGGCTTATTATAAATTGTTAATAATAAAGTAGTGTAATAAAAATATGAATCAGTGGGTAGTACTTTTTTGTAGCTCATACAAAATTAACAAGTGATAATTTTATAGCTTTCCTTTCAATATAAATACAAGTTACACTTGAATTCATTACAATCACAAAAACTAACTAAAGTCAAGACCATCAGGTTCTAGATGAAATCCAACTCGCTAATCAAGAAACTAAAAATTATATAGCAAAATTTCTCACCACTACAAAGCCAATCATCAAAGTCGTTACATATTAAAAATTTGTCCAAATTAATAACTTTCTCATCGAGTACCATAATAGCCATAGGATATTTATCGTCCATTAAAAATGTAACTGATTCAAGGGCTAACAAGGATATTAAAATGTACTTCTGGTTGTCTTTCATTGTTAGTTTTGATTTTTTGCACATTTGTCACTTGTTTTGGGGCTTATCCTTTGTAAGGATCTGAAACCGGTTTAGGACTATAATCAACAGTGTTGCAATGTTTATTAAACAAGGTAATAAGCGTGATCTCTTCAATAGACAGTTGTGTTTTGTTATTTTCTTAAAACCGGTTCACTTGATGTGTTGCTTTTGATAAAATCTTTATTGTGTGAAATGTTCACACATTTATGGACGTAAGTACGTGCATGTGTTTGTTCTTATAGTTATTCTTCACAAAATATTATAGTTGAAGTTAATTCCTTATATTACAGAACAGCAGTAGTTATAGTAGTTTCTATAATATCTGTAATAGCAGGAGGAAAGTAATAATCATATTCAGAGAACACCAAATTGTAATTTTTAGCACACGAAATCGGCCAAGCATTATTGTTATTTAAGTTATTGATAAAATTAATACAATTCTTAAACCCTTTAACATCTGTACCTGAAATCTTAATTCCATTGAACAAAAACTAAGCCCCTTCAAATTCCCCTATGCTATTCACACCATAACTCTTTCTTGACCCATACAAACACCCTTCTGAAGAACAGATTGTAAGAATACCCAGTAATGAGGTCGGTGCATTAATTCTAGGTCATAAACTATTGAATTTATGACCTCAGACTAGTCCTATAAAATGCGACATGGTCTCTTTTTGGTGGCACCTTTCTTTTTGACAATGTTGTTGAGTTAGTGGGACAAATTTTTACTGAGTTATTGCAATGTAGCATTGCTTTTATATTGTTTGCGAAAGGTGTTGAGTCGGTAGTTTTTTATTTCCTGTGTTGTTACTTCTATTTAATTGCACAATGAGAATGTGTCGCAAGAACGCATTATTTGTTTAGATAATGTAGACTTTATTGAGATTTTAGAAATATATTCAAAGATTGTCCAGCTATGGATTGCTGTAGATTAATAATGAAGAAAATAGGAGATGGCATGACCACCATTACCATGCAAAACCATTTTTAAAGTCGTTTTAATTCTCCTTTTAATTCAATCAATCCTCCTAACCTTTTTCCCAACTATCTTGGGGTCGGCTTCCAGTCTAACCGGATGCAGCTGAATACCAGTATTTTACATGGAGCGACTGCCTATCTGACCTCCACAACCCAGTAACTGGGTAACACGATACCCCTTGGTAAGACTTTAATTAATACTACATTAATAGCTACACGTCACGAACTTTTTAACATGATACCTTTAAAATTTCCGCCAATAAACACCACATCTGAAAAAATAAAAAAATAAATCGTCTCCACTAGAACAAGGCAAACCAAGACAACTAAATCCCAAACTACCATCCATAGAAAATAGTAATGGCTCTAATATTCAACATAATTCAGTAGGTCCGTTTGCAGGACATAATTGACCATAAATAAAGCAGATTACACATGTTTATTTCAACCCTTTCAAAGAAAAGGGGTCAGTTGTAGACGGCCCTTTATTAAGGCTAGACAAGTTACTAGAGTTAACAAATGTGTGCAGCCAAAATAGCAATAAATATTTTTGCATTGTTTGCTGTTCAACTAATAATGTAGTTTTCATTGTGTTATTGTGTAATAGTTTGTTCGTTATGGCTATGGGAATTTGTTCGGATTTAGCAATTTGTTTCTTAGTCATTCATCGTGTGTTTCATGAATAAAAATAATTTCTACATTGATACAATGAAACGTTGCTGTTTTCGTTTTGATAAAATATTATTTTATGTTTTTTTATATCCCCGTTAAACTGTTTTCAACAATTTTATTTCCAACCTTTTAGTGTTCTTCGAACCTATGCTCCGCTATAATTTAAAGTCATTGTTAAATAGTCAACCATGATAGCTTCAATTTCATAAATGCATTCACCATAGCACAATCTTTTTCATTGATTGGAGTTCATACAAATTTTATTATCACAATTTTATCTCTATCTAATCTTACTTACTTTTCACTAAAATTACTAATTAGTAGGTAACCACACACAACATAAGCTACATCTAAAACATTACCCTCCTTCTGGGGCAGTCGGGTAAAAACACACGTTAAAATAAAAATTACATTTCCATTGTTTTCAAAATCTTTAACAAAAGCCGCATCAATATGGGTTTTAAACAATTATTTTGAACCCTTTTCTAATTGTATTCCCCACTTTGAACTTTGGCATCTCGTGATTAAAATATATCTGATCACCTTTGACCTATCCTATAAAAAAAGTGATTTTGGTCGTCAAAACCGTTTTATTCATATGTGACGATTAAACACAGGTGCAAAAGATAACTGATTTTGTTTAGTTAGTAACGGAAAATTATAAGATATTATAAGTTCTAATTTTTATGTTATGTAGTAAGAAAGACAAATAGAGAAGTTGATATAATTCAGGGGTCCGGTTATACAACGTTTTTCTTTTGATATGCCATAACTCTAGGGTATGAGACCATGTCAAAGAATCATCTGGCATAAAATTTATATTTATTTTCTATTTTCTTACAAAATAATTCGACAAAGTCACGATTATTTTTAAAACACCTTTACGTGAAATATGACAACGTCGCATTTTCTTAGCTTTAAATATGAATAAAGGTTTGAATTAAAATGATTTACTCGTACTTATCAATGAAACTTAGATACACTCGACAGTCTAGTATCGAGAGTATAGTATTATGTTATCTTTGAAAGTATGTATTTTTTTAACACTTGTTCTAGGACTTTTTGTATTATTTTTACGTATAGCATATAAATAATCTTAGAGTACAGAACATCTAATGGAACACGCTGACACACCTTTAGCAGACAGGACAGGAGCTTGAAAACCACAGTGATAATATTATTTTTGTTTACCTAATACTACCAAAACTAAAGAAAATCAGTAAAGTGTATTACTGCGCTCTCAAGAGGCGGAAATCCTAACTAATATTATAAATGCGAAAGTGAGTTCGTTTGTTTGTTACAGTTTCAAGCTAAAACGGTTGAACGGATGAAAGGCACATGGGTAGACTATGACGGGATCGAGATACGTGAGAGAAACCGCGGGGCCCACCTAACAATTTAATTTAACACACTGGGCCCGCGTGGTAGATTACGGCACACCTCTCACAGAGAAGAGGCATGTGAGCCAGCAGTGGGAACATTACAGGATTATGTTATTTTTAGGTAGAGAATGCCTAAGGCATTAAGTCCGCCTTTGTACCTTTTTTTTGTGTGCGAAAAGTTTAAATAAATAAATAAATAATAAATAACATTTCTCAATACCGACTGTTTTTCTTCCCTCCTCTTTCATTTGGGATTTGTGTTTAATTGACACAATACTATAATATTTAGCCCCTTGACTTATAGGGGAAATCCGCTGAAAGCATTTATTTCAGTTAAACCGTTTACAGGCACTTTCGAATAGTCAAAGAGACCGACTCTTTACCAAAGAGTCGGTTAGTTAGTCACAAAGTAGAAGCTAGTTACCCATTCCAAAACGTAGGCCTCTATGGCTCTGATTTACTATGGACTTCCTCAGCAAACAACGACAAAACGACACGATATATTTCACCAAACAACTCTATTTACTGTCATTCACAACTTGACATACATCCATTGATCTTCATAATCACGTGATCAACTAAAGAAATGGCTACAATAACCGAATTATGCCGAATAAGAGCCCACGAATACGATAGATGTACATCATTGATATTCAACGTTGATATATTACCTTCTCTTGGACAATAGCTCCCCCCTAGTAAGTCGCATATTTCTGCCACCCCTCCCCCCTTTGTAGGGCTGTCGACGGCGTCAACTGTCATTAATATGGTCTCTTTAAGATATTGTTTGTGATTTTATGATAAAATAATTTCGTATCTACCGAGTTGCTAGACAGATTTAAATAATTTTTTTACAGTTTTATTCTTAGTAGTTTTCTACTTCTTTACTTTCGTTTTTTATTTCTTCTTTTCTTTTTTTAATTTGAACTATAACTAAAAACATGCTTAAAGGAACCACTTTTTTCAATTCAAACCCATTCCTCTATCACTTTTGTGTTAAGGACGGCCAGATCGGTCACCGAAATTGGCTCGTTCGATAGTAATAGATAAGTTTTTCACCTCGTTGCAATTTCTCTGTTGTTTAATTTTAATTGTTATTCTCTGAATTATGTAGTCGATGATTATGGTTCATACTAAAATTCCATGAGTGTATGTTTGCATCATCTAAATGTATGTTAGTACTCAATGTACGCATACATTTATATATTTTAGATGTCAGAAAATAGAAAATAAATAAATAATCACGAAATAGTAAGATTTCAACTAAATTTTTTAATTTCTTTTATTTATGTCAACAACAGTATTGACAACATTTACGTTCAATATAAAATAAATTAGTACAAGTGTCAGCCCTGACTAGTAACGCCCTCGTTACCGCGGCGACACGCCGCCGGTCACCCTTTACTGCTAGTGATGCGCACCTCGGAAACACATCGATATTATGAATTATTTATTTTTATTTTATTGGTCGATGGAGCATTTGATAAAGTTGTGGGTGTCCTTGTGAGTTGTGAACAATCGGTTTGGCGGAGCTTTTGACAGTTGATTTAAATAAGGGTTTGTTTGCTATTGTTTAATAAACTAATATTATAAAAGTTAGTTTCAGAAATTGTTTGAAATATTTTAGTCACACAATACATTTTCTACAAATTAATCTTACTCACTAATTTTTAAAGAAATGTTTTTTTATCATGAGTTTCACATTTATGCAAGTTCTTAGAAATCAAATTAATGACAGAAACAAAATATTTGCAGTAAAACATTAATACCATAGAATTAGTCCATTACCCCTTTAAATGAAAATATGTAATTACAGAAAACACGGCATTTTCTTGTTCAAATATGCCAGCACTTTGTCTCTATAATTGACCATAATTATTCAATCATGCAGTGACAATGGTAGTTAGTATTTCAATATTTTATGCGAAATATAACAGGTGACTGAAATAAAAAGTATTTTTTCTATGAAAGTAGTGAGATAATTGACAAGTTGTACGGATTTTCCAGGTTTTAGATAAATACTTAGCGAAGTAAGGCCTTGTTAGTGACTCAACTAAGGGTTGAATTTAATGGCTAGTAATGGTATGTTTAAAGCTGAAAACATAGTGTAGCTTTTGTTTTTGATAACATTAGGTAGTCATTACGTATCTAATAAGTACCTAATTTCATTAAAAATTAAAAGTCTTACCTACCTTTTACCTTGTACAGGGTGCAGTGGGGCAAAAGTAATGTCATAATGTGAATTGGCTGCCAGTTTGTTGAAAATGTAAATAAATATCTGTTTTGGCCAGCACGATCAAATTGCTACAACTAGAGATTATACGGTCCAGAAATTGGTGTTAAAAATCTTCGTTATTGCCTGAGGCTCCTGAGCTGTTTGTATGGCTCCATTGCATTGTCAACTAATTCTCCATCTATCTTTTATCTAAATGTCAAAGCACAATGACATTTGACGCCATTTGCAAAAATTATGTCACATTCACATTGTGATTAGGTACTTTTAACCACACACAAGAAATAATACAAGAACATGTTTTAAAATAACAAATAAACTATAAGCAGCTAATAGAACGGTAATTTTAAAATAATTTCGTACTTTTTGAGGAAATTAATTAAATCATTTAACATCGTATTAACTACGTTGGATAAGTAGGTAAGTACCATTTTTTTTACTGTTAATTATGTCTGTTGATACAGAAAAAATCCACACAAAAATTTTTTTGCCGAGAAAATAAAAACTGTAATCTATGAATAATTAATTTAGCGTGTCGCATCACTAAACGGCTAGTGTTGCGATGAGTCACCAAAGGCGCGCTGCGGTTACCGCGCATGTGTTGTTTAACTTTTTTTATTTAGGTATTACCGTACGATTGTGTCCGTATAATTTACTTCTATTAACGGGGTATATTAGTATTTAAAGGCTTGTAATTGTGTTGGTATTTTTATTTTGTAATGGGTTTTAATTCTAAGTATGGATGATGTTATAATTTTGAGGAAAAATTGTTCACTGTCACTTTGATTGACTACAGAAAGACTGGTTTATGAAGGCAAAATTGGTTTAGTCAAAATTTCAAAATTTTATTATTTTATTTTATACAAGGTGGAGACGACAATACAACAAAAAATTAAACGCCGTGTCTATAATGACGTTCCTATTCTGTATACAAAAATTTAATAGTATATATTCAATAGTTTAGTCATTATAGCTCGGCAAAATCCATAGTCGGCTCGGGCTATTCCGTTTATCCACCCCAAAAATCCACCCTAAGTTGGATATTCTGAAATGTATGCCCGAGAATTCACCCAAGGCCTAGTTGGATAAACGGAATTTATAGGTTTAGGGTGGATCCGGCATACATTACATTTAATTTGTTTGAAAAACTCATTTTTTTATTTCGAAGCTAGGATTTATTTGACAGTTCCAAAATACTCTTAAGCATTAGCAGTGCCAGTATTTTATTTTTTTGTTATAGGGTAGTCTCCACATTGTATAAAACTACATGGGCTCTTATGAAACGTCAGAAGCTAGGTGCACGGATCCAATTGGTAGTTTCCTATGGAGAAGAGCCGGCAAAAAACTCCACTTCCACAAAAATAATTGGCTTTTACAATATTTTCAAATAACAGTGCTATTAGGTATGGGAGGACAGTGTAGGTTTTTCAACAAGTACCAGGACTTAACAAAATGATGATGGTCAACAAATCTACAGTCCACTAAGCCTACCCTACAGCGTTCTCACATTCACAAAATAGAAAAGAATATAATGTAAAGATAGATAAATTAATAAAAAAAAAACAATAAAAATGTTTTTAAACGAAATGACATGATTGGTATTACAACTGTAGCAAATCTGAATAATTATCATGTCCACAAAAGCCATTAATATAGAGTTGAAATTAAATTGTAGGTATATAATGCCAATTTGGTAATTTTATATGACAGTTTTGCATCAGAAGAAAATATTTTTATAGGTATTAAATAAGGAGTCTAGTGATTTTACATTATTAATGTTGTAAAAATAAAGAAAAAAGAATTGTGTGTTTTAGTACTTAGTTGTTTACTAAGTTCAATGGGATTTGAACAAGGGAAATAGGTCAGCGTGATTCATGCAACTGCACTGCGGCCCTGCGGGACTAATGTATGAAGATACAATAGATGCTTAAACTGTTCTATTCGTCACTGTTTGCACATACATTCGATTCAAGGTAAACTTACTCTACCATTATGAAATATTCAATGAATTTAGGTATTTGGCACAACAGTCACTTAGCAAGCAATGTACTTACAACGATGTTTTTAAATGTCGAGTGGGAACCTATACTTTCGCTACAATTAATTATTTTGAAGAGTTACGAATATGGTTTGTGTTAAATAACCAAGCAGCCAACTTAAAACACCAGCACTTGGACTTGGAACACTTTAAACTTATTTTTTACTTATATAGTTATATCTTATCGATTATCTTATAGATTATATATTATCTTTAAGTATTTCCACTCATGTAGATCTCTCCATCGTTCAAATATTTTTTTGTGTAACTATATCATAGACTAGCTGACCTGGCATAATCGTTATCCTGCCCGAACAGCGCCACCTACCGGATTTAATTGTATTTTCAAACCATACAGGGACCCACAAAAATATACACACCATATTCATATTAGTCCAGCTGTTTAGTAGGAGTATTTGGTTACAAACACACGTACAGAAGAATTATATATAAAAGAAAAGAAGCAAAGAAGAAGAGTATGTGAATAATATTTCATGAACGTCAGTAGAGAGTAGGTCGCTCTCACTAATGTCAACGGTCACTCATCCATGGACCAACGGTGGCAAGTATAGCTTAACCTGATAGATCGACCTGTGCGGCTGTAATTACTTAGCCACAAACCCCTCAAGTCCTAATAAAGTAGATAAGTATTGCATTTAGCATTTGTTACATCTTGTTTTCTAAGAGATTACGCACTAGTAAAGTACATAGTTTCCCTCCCAAAAAGACATGTATATTGCCAATCTAAACGCCAACAGAATTCGGGAATATTTACCGTTTTAATTAAATTGCTGTGTCCATCTCTAGTGTGTAGTGACAAGACTAATGTCTCTAATTGAAATACCTTTTGTTAGTGGCTGTCGAGATGAATTCTTTTGTAGGTAGTGAAGATTTTAGTGGACAGTGGAATACCAGGGTGTCGTTTGACTGTCTTCGGAGTATTTGTTTTTGTTTTCTTATTAGAAGACATTTAAGTTATCTAACACTAAGATGGACGGTTAGCAATGGTTTAATTGCAAGTCGGTTTATATACTGTGACTTTTAGCAGTAATATTGTTAAGACACTGCTATTGCAGACCAGGCTCCACGTGCTGGAGTGTCCTAAGTGCCTCTAGACATGCACCTTGGATGACCTAGAGAATGTCACTGATGCCGCAATCAACGCAGTGGCCACCTACTGGACTCAAATATTGTAAAATAACTTAAAAAAAAACAACGAAGAAGAGTACCATCGATACCAAAAGAAGAAGACTGCAAATGCCATAAAAAAATCAAATAAATAATTTCTTCGTTGACTTACTGAAAATCCCTGGAAGAAAAGAAAATGGGGTTTACTTATACATAATATTATGACTACACCGGATATCTATCGGACCACACGGCGATAGAAGTGAAAACGTGGCTTAGCGTCACCGACCAGAGCGTGACGGTTCAGTTTCGTTCACTATTTTGACTTGACTATATTTTTTATGAACTTAGACTAACAGGAACTCGACCAATAAAATTATAGATGACGTGATAAAGAGTGATAGAGAGCACAATTAATTGAGTAACTTGAAACTACCCACAAAATCGTACAGTATTTAGTTGCCATCAATAACTGTGAGCTATCGCTGTTCAACATAAATCATAGCCGTCAGCTTTGTGGTCGTGTTCAACATGCACACGATTATAGTGTGTTTGTGTGGGGTTATGTTGATGAACGTGTTGCGGTAATGTTGAGGTGAGACTAGATTATGTACCAACTGATTAAATCTTAATCAAATAATAGCAACGATCAGCTATTCACAACTATTTGATACGTTACCGTACCGAATCGAACATCAATTAATGTTATCGAAGGAATTTTCTAAACGCGTTTAAGAATTAGACCGCTATTTTTCCGACAGCTATTTCTTGTGGGGGCCTAGGCGAATCCAGTAACCGAAAATGTATCATTTTCGGCTCAAAAGCTATGAATAGCTATGCAGATAAAATATAATTTATAGCTTTGTTTGAATAGCTAAAAGTATTACGCTGACGTGATAGTCTTAAAATTATTATTAAGTTTTTTATTTTTTATTCATTTCTTTTTAATTCATATACTACCTACGTTTCGCTCTTTTACTATGTTTAATGTAACACATAGAAATAATTTTGAAACATTAAATTAAATTAATAAATTATAAAACCTATAGAAATGAGACAACTTTGAAAATCGATCTTTAAAAGAAGTTCTTTGACACAAGTGCTCATACAACCATACACTTAATATAATTCTTACACTTCATCCAAAATTTTCTACTTCCTTTCTCCACCACACAAATTACAATATCGAAAACTCCTCACAACTTAACCAAACCATAAAAAATGGTTTCCCGGATAAAACAAAGAACCGTTGACCGTAGGGACCGATAAGAGATACGTTTATTTATTTACTTTATTTCTTTGTATTCTCAAGACGTTATGCCATTATTTTTATTGAGATAATCCGTATGATTCATATACTTAAACTCTGTGATTTATTACTAGAGTTCGCGATTGGAATTTTCTTTTTATCAATAAGGCTTTGGTTGGTTTTGTTTTTGTTGAGAGCTTTTCTTTTTTATTGTACGTTGGCTTGGCTGGTTCTGCTAGCTTATTGGTCAGGGTATTAGACAAAAATGAATCAAGGTTCTGAATGTGTTTTTTATAATTTCTTATTATGCTTGTGTGTTCCTACTCGTAGTAATCGCTTAATAGTATTCAGCAGTATCTGGTTAGACTGGAAGTCGATCCCAAACTCTTTGGGAAAAAGGTTAGGCAGATCGGGTCAGTGATCGGTCGAGTACAAATTTATCCACATAATGTAACAAAACTTAAAGCCACAACTATACAAACTGATCACAAGCATTTTTAAATATTTAAAATAAAAACATATAAAGCAGACATTTACTTAGAATCAATCTTCCTTACGTGTCATCCCATTAAAGAAATTCAATTTTGACATACTGAAACCGCAGAATTCACTAATTCCATTTAATACTTATACATTGCTAGTAAGAAAGCCGTCAATCTTATAAGCATGCAACATAACACGTAATAGAGGATATAACGATTGAAATAATCTAATACAATGTTGCAGGACAAAGGATTTGTGTGCCATCAAGTTATGAGCAAGACTCGGCAGTCAGTTGGGTGCAGTTAACAGAAATTCAATTATTAGTTCGTTCGCAGTTGGGCAAAGAGTCGACAGATGGGATTCAGATAGTCTTGAAGCTTGAATTGCCCCATTTACACAAGTTGCAAGACTATGAACGAAAGAAGAATAACAGAAGAAGATTTTCAAATACGGCTGGCGCTAACATGTCGTGTACACACGATATTCTCAGTGGTCGGCAAACCGCGGCTCACTAGCCGTACGCGGTTTTTTGGCCTATAGAGTGCGGTTCTGTGTGTTCAAATGTCCATGAGTGCGATCGTAGATAGAGATACGCGCGAGGGTCGGGGTTTCAGTCAGTCGGTCGATATCGGTGATCGAAGATGCCTGCATCATATTATTATCAGCATTATGATGATGATGGTGAAGGCATCCTACTTCTTAACAAGTTAATTTTAGGAAGCGTTGTGGAGTGAAAGAGGATGGGAGTTTTAAGGATTAAGAAAAGTGTATTCAGACAGTTTGTAAACACAGAAAGGATTGGCTCTCATAAGAAGTCTCAGTCATATTTGGTTCTATTGTCTATCGTTACATTCTACGTTTGTTGTCAATCATATTAAGATTTAACCTTGAAAATACAAAGAGGTCTTGTGATAGTTAGAAATTAATCCTAGTTTAAAAGCCAGGGGTATACTGATCATTCTATCTTGCAATGTGATTAGAAATTATTTTAATTTCTGAATTTCATGCTGTTTTCTACGAAACTACTTTACTCTTCAATAACGGCGGATATGAACTTTGAACTTTGTGTCCAGTCTTTTTAAAATCCAACTAATCTATGGTTATAAAGCTTTACGGCATACATCGCCCAGTTGACTCATAACTTGAGTCGCGAGATCGCTTGCAGTTAACTTGGTGTTGCGGTCGTCTTCTAAAACAAGCGTATGTTATGAAAGTTTAGCGATTGGCATAAATTAGTACACAACATAGTACTTCAAACCGAATTTCGGCCATGGCGGGCAATCTCAGCGGAGACTAACATCGACGCGGGATATAATTATTACGAGTATAGTGCACAAATGTGTGCGCAGACACAAGTGCACTCTCTCTTTCCTCACTTTTATAGTTTGATGGGACGGTAATTCGACACGACCAGAAAAAACAGGCGCAGGATCAAGGACTTAAACCTGCTTTTTGAGGCTCGGTGTTACTACACGACCAAATTCCAAACTCCAGACTGTAACTGAGAAATTCTTAATGGAAAAACCCAATAACAAACTGCCCCGTTGGCCCCGCGACTGCTGAGCACGGGGTCTGGGTTAGATTTCCAGGTCAGATAAAGTATACAATATAATTTACTATACACATGAAGACATGGAAGAGCGGTGCTTTGATGATGCATGAGCAAGCGTGACTTAGGGTACCATTCCGTGCAGGTGGCAAGTGCAGGTGACATGTCGCGGTGACCCGTCGCGGCGTCATGTCTCTGCAGTCGTGATTCCGAACCCGACCGCAGGAGGCGGCAGCCCGTATTTCAGTAGGTAGATAGAAGATAGAAAAACGTGTTATCGCTCGAGCGTTGGCGGCACTGTCTGCGGTCGGGCTACACGTGTCACCTGTCGCTCGCGCGTAGCTGCCAACGACGTGTCGCTAGCTACGGAAAGTATTTCATAGAAATTCATAGAAACCAGTGGTGTCGCGACGACACGTCCACTGCAGTTGCCTCCTGCGGTCGGGTACGAATGGCACCTTTACAGGCAGTTTGATGTCTTACACAGAATTCATGTATAGGGATTTGAGAACACCATTCTAATTCAAGTAATCAATTAATTCACTTCACGGCTTTTTAAAGTCTGTCTCAACGATATATAAACGTGCCACCGGTTCATAGATGACAATGTTTCTGTTATCTGCTATCATGAAGTAACATTTTGAAAATATATTTAAAATCGCTAATATTCTTTGACTTATAACACCATACAAATACTCCATTTAATTGCTCTAAAGGCTGGATTGATTCATAAGAAACGGATCGTAAATATTCAAATAACTCGCATACACACACACACACACTCGTTACACTGACGATGTCTTTATTGGCCATCGGATTATATTATCATTAAATAGGTTACGTTAAGTTTTCCTTAAAGAGTTATGTAAAGGACAGACAGACGAGACTCTAGTAGAAAAATTTCTATGAAAACTTCATAGAAATATTTCTACCAGAATCAATTTTTTATTTTTTATATATTTTATTATTTATGTCACAGTATAATATATACAGATACGACATAAACTTATTTATGAGTACAAAGGTAGTGCTTACTTTTTAAGAAATTTCTTCCAGCAGACCTGCGAAAGGAGAAATGAGAAAGAAATATAAACAATAGTGTGTGAGAACAAGAAGAGTAAAATATGAATATGCGAAGACTTGAACTAAAATAAACCTACACGTATAACGTAATAAATTAACATACGTAACTAAATAAATGGTACATAATTATTTAGATATTTAATCATTTATTTTCTTGAAAAAGGTTAAAGCATGATGTAATGTTATGTGTATATGTTGAAGACCGATCTTGCCTAATCATTTCGGACACACCAAAAATGTTATTCATCTCAGGTACAAAACTTTATATTGTAAATTGTCTACCACAACCCACATTACCTCTTTTATGCCCCATACAAAAGAATTGAAACCGAAATGATCTCTATAGCAAATTATAAAACCGTAAAATGAAATCCACCCCATTTCACTTGTCGTCGACAATTTTTACACTTGCCACTAATGTGTAAGTGTCAATCTGACACCTTTTGTAAAAATGTTTTGGAGCGAAAAAATCGTTTATTGCTGTTCTATTTTGTATTAGCTTGCAACACTGGACAGATGGGATTTGAAGCGCTTTCATCGCTTTTATTAACAAGCTTTTGTTTGTCTAAGTTGATCGGTGCCTACTGCAGAGCTATTTTTCTAATACGAGTCATTGGCTTAAGGTTTCTGGATAGCTTGAAGAGTTATTCCATCGCACGTCATTTTTCAGAACTACAACTGTCAGTTTCAGAATTTAAGTCAGAATAAAACTACTAAAATTAGTGCTGAAGAAAAATCTAAAGCAAAATGAAAATGCAACCAAATCAGATTGTTTTCAATCAAAGAATAAGGTGCTTTAAGAACATTAAATAAAACAGTGGAAAAAAAATCTCTGAATAACTTAATTATGAAGCCTAAAATATAACACCAATATACATTATCTGCCTTCTAACGCCACAAGCGCTATAAAATCTCCTGCGCACAAATTGTGATTTAGCCACATTGCGCATGAGTAGTTTCTGGTGACAAGTGATTGCTCGAGAGGGATTACTGTTCTTTCCACAACTGTATTCGGGATTAATTTTCGTTCACGAAACGTCGGAACATCTGTCCTATTAGTTGCTACTCTGATATGTGTCTGGTTAATAGATTCTAAGTGGGGATGGCTTTTGTTAACGTAAAAAAAGATTTGATATTGAATACTCGTTTTTTATTGATGTACTGAAATTAAATGAAATTGTTTCTACTTTTAATAGGATAACGGAATCACTTTTACATTATGATAATAAAAATACTAAAATTGTTCGATGGAGTTCTCCTTTCCTATCTGACTTACCCCTGAGCTCAGACCAAATAAAAAACCAATATATATAGAGCGCTTCAACAGTGATATGATCAATTTGTGCGTGTGAGCATGTATGCACAGAGCGGCGGTGTAGTTTTGGTATGCTTCACTTCACTGTATTTATTTGGTCTAGGCCCCTGAGAATAAATGGCGAAACATCTAACTTCCGGGTAGGTACAATTAATAGGTTAAAATTTTGTAACGTTCTTTTAAGAAAATATTTAAGTAAGAAGGAAGAAAAATTAAGTTTTTTTCACGGCGTAAATTGACATTATTTTCTGTCTTTCTTTCCTTGCCTTCATAAAGGCTGTATCACTCTACATATAACATGAACAAAATCTATATCAACATCCAATAAACAGTTACTAAGGCTCTATCCTGAAAAAATATTATCTCACGAAACCCCTTTGTGCTCGAACAAAGATCACGTTGTATTTACTCTGGCAACACTGAGTCGATAATATCAGTCTGTTTACACCCTTAGCTGTCTAATTGCGTTTGTTTTACGTGGGACAGTGGGTTTAAGTGTTTATACTAGTTTTCCTATAGTAGACTTATGTATAGGAACTTATTTTCTTTCTGTTTTGTAAGGTTAGTGGCTAGCCTGGTGTCAGAGTTTTTATACCGCCCATAACCCTCTGACTTGGATTCACTTGCCGTCGAAAACTATCTCTCAGGCACACGATGTTTTCCTACACCGTTTTTAATGTAAGTGATTATTTATTATGGAATACGCACATGAATCCGAAAAGCCAGAGATGCGTGTCTTGGGTTTGAACTCGAGACCTATGGCAGTTACTGCTATTTATAAGAACTTGAAAGATAGGTGTAGGTACTGGAGAGTGGTCTGCGGTATTATATAGTCACGTCTTTGGGACGTCAAATTTTGTCCAAATCTGTTCGGCTATATGCGGGAAACGGGATCCCGGGGGTACATCAGATCTACCTGCCGTATTGTCTCTACTTCTCCCTTAATCTATCCAATAATTGTCTTTAAAAGATCACTGATAGCGATAACACCGCCCATTGTGTCACCCTGTATAAAATTTCTATTATTTATATCTGTATTTTTTATGGTGTAGGGACATAATGAAAAGTAATAAATCTATCTATCTTTACAAACTTTTACATTTATTAATGTTACCATAGATAATACCTATAGAATAGAATAGACAGAGTCCATAGGGTTAATAACAATTTTACATAACATCTGGTTTTAGTATTACACACACAAATTAACGAACAATTATAATGTAGCGTGGGGCTGGATTCACTTGTATAACATCGGGGAATCCCACTGATCTACAAACCTATACGAGGCACTCCTCGTACTTTTTACCAAGGAGCCACGTAGAACTTTTTCAAAATAATCTACTAAAAATAAGAACAACAAAAAGTTCGAAATAGCCATATGAATGAATTAATTTTATTCTATGGATTTGGTAATATACTTGTCAAATAAATCGACTAAAACGTCAAAATATGCAGAAACAATTCTAGAAAAAAGTAAAAATTGAACATTTTGGCACGGCAAAATGGCGTCCGCGCATGCGTTCAGCGCGCTGCACTACGCGTTCTATTTATTTGTTTTCTATTGTTTTTTAAGTGTAAATCGACGGGAAATGTTGTTTTTAGGGTTCCGTACCCGAAGGGTGACAAACGGAACCCTATTCATAAGCCTCTGCTGTCCGTCTGTCTGTCAGCGAGCTCTATCTCATGAACCGTAATAGGTAGGCAGTTGAAAATTTCACAGATTGAGCATTTCTATTGCCGCAAGAGCAACAAATAATAAAATTAAAAAATAAAGGGGGGTCGCCATACAAAAAAATTAAATATTGAAAAAAAAATTATCTGTCCCTGGCATGTGGGGTATCATTGTCTAGAGCTCATCAAGTAGAAAATAAATATAATTTTTATTTGTTTTTATCTTCAAAAATGATGAATTAGGGGGCCGTAGAAGTTGTCTGTTTTAGACCATTTTTGTACGAGCTCTATCTCAACAACTAAACAAATTAGGAATTTGAAACTTGTGTGTATCATGTACCATATACTGTTTATAATCAACAAATACTAAAAACGTCGATTAATAACGTATTTTATATAATATGGGCGATTTACTGCAACTTAAAAATAATATTTTGTATTTCATGCTAATATTATGCGATATAAATTCCACAGATAACTATTTACTAGTCGGAGTAATGACATGGAATTAGTAAGTACCTACTATCATGGCAGCATATACTATTTCGATCATTTAAATTTCGATCATCCAAAAAGGTCTACAAAATAAGCTCTCTTCAAAAGATTTTAAAACCGGCCAGTATTTTTTGAGTTTAAGAACTTTATCGACTTTTTTCAAAGTATCCCTAGACGGTGTTGATGTGTGTACTCGTACCTCATGTTAAAACTACACTCCAATAGACAATAATATTCAGTAACATTGAAATGAATGGTGGTACATACAGGGTACTATTCAGTTACCTTAAACCGTTGTGGATACAATTTCATATTGAGAAAACTTATTTGTGTAAAAATATTCAGCCACGGCGGCCAATCTCAATGGAGACTAGCCTTCGGCGTGGGAGATATTATAGTGCACAAGTGTATGCGCAGACACGAGTGCACTCTCTCTTCCCTCACTCTCATAGTCCGATGGGATGTGTAAAAATAATTTTTATTTTCGCTTGAGTTTAGATTTCGATTTTTTTTTTGTTGGTGTATTGGCGTGTGCTAGCTGTCATTATGGCAAATATATATTTATTTAATGTTTCGTGTTGAGTAATGTAAAATATTTGCATACTATTGTATAGAATCAAGTTTTTTTTCGTAACTGAACAGACAGCTGCGCTGCTGGCGAGTTTGTTGCGCCACTTCTTCTTTCCAGCAAAAGCACTAGGAAGTGGTGAAGGGCGGGCGTTTTTGGGGGACTGTCTTATGTAATTTTGACGTTCGAAAAGTGCTGATTCTCAGCCTAGTTTGAATAAATGACTTTTGAATTTGAATTATGACTATCAAAAATAACGTAATACCTGTATTGACGGAATGTTGTAATTAAAATTTGGCGTACTACTTACATTCTATTTTGTACAATATAGTCTGATGTAGCAAGAGAAATCCTTTTATTTATAAGTAACTAGCTTTACCCGGCCCGGCTTCGCACGGTTAGCACTAAGTACTTATCTACGGCGCACCTACCTTTCCTAATTACATATTTCTACCTAATTACCTACCCTACCTACCTACCCTAACTGCTACCTAACCTAACCTACCTACCCTACATATCTACCTGCTTACCTACCACATATACCTATTTCAATCAATCAATCTTCCTAGCCTTTTTCCCAACTATCTTGGGGTCGGCTTCCAGTCTTACCGGTTGCAGCTGAATACCAGTATTTTACATGGAGCGACTGCCTATCTGACCTCCACAACCCAGTTACTGTTACAACCCCTACACCTATTTATACCTACAAATACTATGTTAGTAGCAA
The DNA here is from genome assembly GCA_948150665.1 of Conistra vaccinii. Taxonomy (NCBI): domain Eukaryota; kingdom Metazoa; phylum Arthropoda; class Insecta; order Lepidoptera; family Noctuidae; genus Conistra; species Conistra vaccinii. Next base: position 16,064,459 of record OX411338.1, on the reverse strand, counting down.
ATAAATAACTTTGAATTTAGTTAATGCATGTTACTAAAATAAATGAAATAAACTTCTACACCTATAATTTAACACAACAACATTTTATCATTAAAATTAGACAATTTCTTTACAAATCTTTATGCTTTTTTATAGCGCCTCTGTTGTTACCTTTATACTTTCGTATTACAAAAATGCATAGTGTTAAATCTTGTACGACATGGTATGGAACCCTTCGTGTGCGAGTCCGACTCGCACTTGACCGATTTATTTAAATAATTAAGTAGTGTCGTCATCGTATATAGTTAATATTTGCACTAAATAACATCGTAATTACCTATTACGGACCCATCAAAAAATGTAAACAAACTCGGTAATGAAAAAACGTATTGTTGTGAAATTTTGAGTTTTGTGTGTGTTTTGTGTATGTAATCGCTAGTAAGTCATTTATTTTATATTCTTTATTAGATAATGTATAATAAAAATGCATATTACAGAAAAACAAAAGCGTTCAATATTTTTTTCAACTAAATAATGTTACGTAATGATACGGTTATCTATTTATTGAACTTTTTTAATTATATGTGTTTTTATTTATTGTGTTTGTCCGTAAATAATGGTTTTGACCGATAGTATATGTATTCATAATGTATCCTGCGAAATTTCATGTGAATCGAACCAGTAGTTTTATTATAAATCATCAAAACAATGCACAAAGGAATTTCTTATAAGAATCTGATAAGAATGTTTATTTATCAATACTAGCGTTCGCTTACAAAGATTCTAAGTATTATAAAAAATCCTTTGTCTAATCAGGAACCCAAAACCATTAATGATAAGACTATTTACGTAACAAAAAGCTCTCAGTTTTTGTTTATCTTAGCGCGCTCTTATCTCCGACGCGCCGCCGGCGGTCTCCGGTACTTAAGGTATATGTGCGCGTGCGTGCGAATAGGGCGTAAGGGTTAAATGAATTAGCTATTTAACAGTAAAACACATAACAACACTTGATTAATAACAGTGACAAGTTGCTACAAATTAACATGACATAAACGACTCCTAATCAACAAACTCATAACTTATCTCATAAAAACAATAAAAACACGATAAAAATCATACAATTAAACAAATTACATGAAACAATCATACAAACAGGGGACAATTTAAAATTCATCAGCAACCTCTTTACAGAAATACATTTTTAATTTGATAATTGCACCTCTGTATACTAATTCACTTAATAGGACCCTTGTATTAATTTTGATCACGTGACAACTGTCATTTTGACAGATGGTCCTCTCTGTAATATTATCTGTGCTCGTCTGTACTTATTAGGGATGGGATAAAGTGCGGTCTTTTTAGTTTTAATAATCGTTTATTGGCTACTTTGTATGGTGGAGGAGACGATGGTTGATCATTTAATTTGTACAACTTGTACGGCATGCTTGGGGGAGGTATGTCCAGCAGTGGACGTCTTTCAGCTAAAATAATGATAATGATGTAAGAAATGGAAACAAAACAAGGAAACATGACATATTTATTTCGGACATACAAAGTAATTAAAAAAAAAAGAGAATAAAGAGAGAATAGATTAGATCTAAACTCAACATGAGGATAACATAAAATATTTAGTGTTACAAAAAATTACCATAATAATATCTCAGAAGAAGCTGCAGTAAAAAAGGGGAGTCTGATATTCTTATTAGATTACATGACCGATTAAGAGAGCCATAAATAAATTAAAATAACTTCAACTAAAAATTACCCTACGCAAAAAAGAAACAAATTATTATAAAATACAAACTAAAAACGAATGAAAATGTTGCGAACACCAGCCCGGTAAACAATAATTTTATTATAAACTAAAAACAAATGAAAATTTGCGGACACCAGCCCGGTATACAAATAGAAACTACAAACGAATGAAAATGTGATTCTCAAAACGTCAGTCAATATGTAAATGCTTACATAATGAACATTGTACAAACATCTTTAAATCAGACTGTTCTATCATACTTGTACAATAAGTAATATGCAAGGGAACACGGAAGGTGGTCATTTCGCTTGTCATTCGCAAGCGACCAGGCGAGAGGACACGTTTGTCTGATCAGCCTGAGGGCACGAATCTCCGATTAATTGGTCCATACCATTCTCAACAGTATTCTGTTTGAAGGCACATACCGATATAGATGTCCGCATGTCCCCTCCATCTGTTTGAATCTAGGCATCGATATGCCTTGTACGGTTGTCCTTTAGTTATGAAGCGGGTCAGACAAACGTAATCCGGCGTTGATGAAATTAATCGTATGGTGCATGCGGTTTTAACCGCATTGTCTAGATGAAATGAGTAAGTGAGATCAATCTTAGGTGAAGTGAGTTTGTAGTGATAGAGCTAGATTCCCTAGCGTCAGGTAGGATGACAGTTGACTCATCAGTTGACAGTTAATTTTCAAAAAGAGGTTTTTATAGAATACACCAGCACGTATTTTCAAGAATTTGTCCCATATAAATAACAATTATGATGAATCTAAGACACCTCAGGTTACAATAAGTTATGATCAATAAAAGCATCTTCTATTTCATCTGATTTGGTGTTACCAGTTGCATCGTTGACTTGCTACATTATTTTTTATAAACATAACTTCAATCAAGTGCAAAATACTTGAACATTATTCAAAAATCTACAACACCAATGTTAATAAATTAACACTAACGTGGCAATGCTGCCAGCCTTTTGGGTACTTTTCCTGTTGACAGCGATGCAGATGAATTCTTGATTCCTTATGATTCTTTCCCCACCTTTTTTATACTCTTGTACATATTAGTACCTGGTCGACCGAACTCTGTTCAGGTCAAATTAGAGAATGATCATTTAATAATAAAGGATTAGTTCATACTAATTCCATGTAAAGTACATACTAATTCCATGCTGTCATGATAGTAGGTACTTACTAATTCCATGCTGCCATGTCATTATTCTGAGGTAGCCATCTTGTTCTAAACTATGGGTGACCGAGCTCTGTTCGGGTGAAAACCTAGCTAGATCGATTTTTGCCGCCCTATATTGCAACTTTAATCGAATTCCTTAGAGCCGTTTTCGAGAACGTAATTAGAATTATATTATATACAAATATTGCTCGTTTAATAGTATAGGATTTTAAAACTATTAGCTTTTAAATTATTTAAAAATGAAGAAGTTAAATGAAAATAAAATCGATTTTATAAATTAACACTCAAATAATAATATAATTAATCAAAAACATCAACTATTCGACAATTCATCCCCAAACTATTAACAAGCAATAGAGGCTAATTATTTTAACATTTGTGCATCATGTAACGGCACACGAGAACCTACGTCACGCGATAGCTACCGTAAATGCAGTCTTCATTTAATTAATTATGTGTTGAATACCGGTAGATTATATTACCTAGAATCTGCTTTTGTTTTGATGAAGGTAGAAATGCTGTTTTATTTTGCTATTGTAAGTAAACATTTTAACGAAGAGGTGTGTCGTTCAAAAATTAGATCTCGATCTGCCTAGCCTTTTCCCAACTAGTTAGGGGTCGGCTTCCAGTCTAACCGATGCAGCTGAATTCCGGTATTTTACATGGAGCCACTGGTGGTACGTAGATCTACGCGAGACAAAATTGATTTTTATAGTGTGCGTTCCACTGGTGAAAAACTGGACCGATTGTGTGAAAGATGATATGAGATAGGAATCTTTGAAGAGCATAGATGAAAAACAAACACGTGGTGCGAAGATCCGACGATCCTAAAAAAGGATGTAGAATGAATGAAGTACTGACATACTTCTTCGTCTTCTTTATAAGAACGGAATTCTCTTCTTGCAAGAATTATTACATACAAAAGGGTAATATTTAATTAATCTTCTAATAACTTGTTACCTTCTAATAATGTACTTACGCTTTTTTTATAAAAGTGCTTAAAAACTTTTTGGTATTTTAATGATGTACGTTTTTTTAAATAAATTAATCTCTTTTTAAGTTTAGGACACCCCGACCAAAATGGGTTAGTTTAGATTAGCACTGTGACGAACCGCGGCAGCGGCCGGCGAGCGCTGGACCTAAGTTAATCGCAGTCACTTGGCTATTAAGTATTTTTAGGACATCAAATTGAGAATTATTTGAGACTCACTAATAGAGGCACATTTATTACACTAGTGTCCATTTATTCGTGGACACTATTATTAATGGACACTGTCTCAAAAAATATTTTTTTAAGAAATAAAAATGGGAATTATTGAGGTTCGATTAAAGAAAAGAGATGGATAGACGACATAAGAAAAACTGAAGGCGCTACCAGCACCCTAATTACGTAACGATGCACGACCAATCAACAAAAAAAATTGAGCAGATTTTTTTTGTCAAATTCAAATTCATTTATTTGTCGAACTTATGAAGCAATGGACTGGCAATCTTTTTCAATTGGGTTCAATTTAAAATTGATCGTGCATTGCGTAATTGAGGGGCTGGTCTAGAAAAACTAGAGGCAGAAATGAGTGGAAACAGTTGGAAGATGCCTATGTGTCACAGGACACGCTGATCGTGATCACTAAACCGGAAAACCTGATGTGCTAGATTTTAAGTTTTTAATACTATTAGATTATACCTACTTGTGTTTAGTTCTTCAGCAATAAAGGCTTAATAATAATAAATGGTTTGGACATTCCAAAAGTGCATGCCTCATTCATAACACACATTCATAAACGAAAAAGAAATTCAAAACATAGTTTCTAACAAAAATTAACAATTTATCACGAAGTATGATTATTTATTATGATTCTCAACCGAAGCTAGATGATATAAAATCCCTCCTTCATCTCATACTATCTGATGCGAGAAAATATTACGAAAATTTAACTGGATCTCGTGATTTAGAAGATGATGTTGAAGGTTTTGATAGATCCATTGATTTTGAAGTAGAAGATGAAGAATAAAAAATAATATGGTACAGTGTATAGGTAATTAATAAAAGAAAAAAAAGGAATAAAAGTATTAGTAAGATGTAGAAGTGTTACAACATTTGTTTTGTTTAAGTAAAATAATTTTATTAAAATAACTGGATTTCACCCGAAAAAAATCGCAATAAAGTATCAAATTTAGGTGGTTAATTCGATGCTGCGGTTTAAAAACGGTTAAATCAAAAGGCAAAACTGAATTATCTTCATCGTGGACGTGTTTAAACCGTTTATGCAATTTGAAAACTGTTTGTACCTGTAACTTTGACGCATAATTCTTTAATTAATACAAAACGAATGTGTGCACAAATTCTAGCAAAGTCGAAATGTCGCTTGATTCAACCCCTTATTATAAGGCCGTAAGAGTGATTTTTGAACACAAAAATAGCTGAATACATAGTTTATCATACCAATAGTCGATCTGCATTCATAACTCTTTTTTTTCGATTTCGTCGCTTAATTCGTTATTACATAACGCAGTCCAATTAATGCTGACAACAGGTAGGTACTTATCAATAAATTAATCAGTAAATGAGGTATACTATGTGCGATTACTGCTTTACTGAATACAATGTTATGCCCTGATTATTAGGTACTTCAGTCAAAGGCTAATTTGTCTCGAATGTTCGCCAGTCATTTATAGCACAATCGTATACTGGAAAGCACTTACAGTAATTAGATTGCGGAAAAGGTTGGGACTATGTCATCCTAAACTAACGGTATACAGCGTGGTTTATTTTTCATGAGATGATAATTCATTTTATTTTAAACTTAGTACTTCAAACATAAAAACGGTTACTCATTTCAACCATTTATGGATGATGGTTATATTGTGAATATTAGTGATTACAAACATTTTCGTTCAATGTTTCTTTTCAGAGTAGCAGCCTAGTCTATTTTCAACTCTATAAGTTTGTCAGATATTTTGTAGTCGTTCCGTTTCTTCAAGCCTTTTATTTTCTTAGCCATTACTTAATAATCAGTTCAACATTTCTTTGTTTTACCTCTTCTTCCATAGCCTATATTATTCTACAAACATTTACAACGAAGGATATTAATTTACCTTCCACACACGAACTACACACACTAAATTCACAAACACTCACATTTAGTAAATGCAAGCAAAACAGACAGTTGCATGTTTTCTAAAACTTTATACTGTTTAATTAAACGCCACTCTTCGCTTTCCTATTTATTTTCGTAACTGTTCGTGTATTAAATAAATTGGATATTATTTTAAACAATGGCGGACATGTAAAAACATGTTTTTGTTTTAAAGCTGTTTATAGTCTGTAATTAAGCTTGTTTTAATTAGGACTGTGTTATTCTTGTTAACGTATTCCACGTTTACACAGCTCGCTAGATTTAAATTGGAATTTCTGGTGACGTGTTTTTCTACTTGATACTAATTAATGCTTTCTTTTCTTGCAGAATTTTCCTACATATTGGTGACAGACAATACAAAGCAAGTTTGAAGTCCATCTACTAAGGAAAAAATGGGACAATCAACTTGGATATTGCATAGTCACGGTCAACAGTTTTTCGTAGTTAGAGCAATTACAATTCTTATAAGTATCTAAGTAAAGCAATGATAGCGATGTGCCATGGATGCAAAAAACACTATGATTGTTCAACGCTCCAATTCGAATTAGAATTCAATTTTAAATTAAAAAGTTTTTGTTAAAATGAAAATTAGTTACAAACAATCAGAAAACCAACAAACTGCCATAACTCCAAAAGTTTTCCTTCTCATCATTTATTTTCTTTCATCTATCATTACAGGTTAACCTACTGTGATAGTGTACAGTCACGAGCACCAATATGTATCCACTTAGCAAAATTCAAAACCGATTTACTCGTGGAATATTGACTGCAACTTTGTTATAAGGACTATTTCATATTTATATGGGTTCCAAAATACTATATTCGTAACATCATAAAATATTAATCAACACAATGGAGCAAATCACTTTTAAAAGTTGCTTAGTGTTTTTGCTCGTGACTGTACTTATTTACTCATAGCCTTATTTAGTATTATATAATGAATTGCAACTTATTAGTATTACAAACAATGCATCTATTAAACGAACAACAGCCTGTATAGAGCCACTTCACCACCATCCCCAGGGAAGTATTTACCGTCCACGGCACTGATCCGCCATTTTTTGCCGTAAATCTAATTTATTTGTATTAGTTAATGACTTACGCGTATAGTCAGCGACGGTATAACTCTTTCGTGAACGTTTGGAAGATGGACTGGTTTTGATACTTCGATTTTTTTTCTCGTAGGTATCAGTGTCATGTACTTAAAGCAGATAATTTCCACTCTGCATTCGGTTTTTTTAGTAATTTGCCAGTATCGTAACACAGTAAATACGCAACGTGTATTGTTATTGGTCTTTATTAAATTGTGTCTTGCCCCGACAATGGACAACATGGTTAAACTTTGAAATTAAATTAGTTGAATACGAGTCTAGTGGCTACTTTGTATTACGCCATTTGACTTACTTAAAATTATTCTTTCTTTTTCTTTTCAACCATGCTAACCAACTCATAACATGAAAGTCATAAGTTGGTCAGCATGGATATAAAGAGGCTGACTGACTAGTTAGTGACCAGCATGCGCTGGAGATAAGTCAAATTTAAGAATCGCTGATCGTGGTGACTAATTTTAACTTCGCTCTACTTAGTAGGTACCTAGGTAGTTGATAAATAATTCTAATCTAAGCTAACTAGCCTATATTGTACCATAATTTGGACAGTTAGATGATTATCAAAAATGATTACCTATACATGTTTTGTGTTTTTTTAATTTTTCTTCAAATTGCTCCCCTACATTATTTTAATTTTAGATAACAGTTTGATACAAGTATAAGTAATTTTATGGTAACTATGAGCTTTATATTAACTAGAAAAACAGTGCAGAAACTAAGCTTGCTATTTAATTACCCTTTACAAAAAAAGTATCAAAACGACTTCATCCACCCACAATCCGGGTGTCGGTCGCTGAAGCGTATTGCGGACCAATTATTTTAAGTTTTGTTCCGTGTCCGGGCATTTCGCGGTTTGCCCGCTGTCCATTAAACAAATACTGTGAGCGTTTGCCCGTCACTGCGGAATTTTAAAAGCTATTAAACCCGGATTGAAGTTTTATTCGCTCTGAGTTACGACGCTGGATTGTTTCGCGTTAGTAGCGGTCAAGCGTGAATTTAGATTTTAATTTCTTAATGTTTATCGTAAAATTATTACAATAATTTTACGATAAACATTAAGAAATTAAAATCTAATCCACACAAATTGATTAATTTGTGTGGATTAGATTTTAATTTCTTAATGTTTTTATTATATTTGGTTTCAGTAGCTTGTTGGTTTTGTTGTTTGTTTTTAAATGTTTTTTTGGAAAAAAGTTATTTATATATTTAGCCATTTAAGTACATACATAGATCACAAGAAGGAAAGAACAGAAAAATACATAGAAAGGTGATGCTTACTCCTAAAGAAATCTCTTCTAGCATACTGCACACCTGCGATAAGAGGATTTAATGATAGTCTGTGAACTACATTATTGGTATACTCCTCTTAAAAACTGGTAGTAATTCATCATCATCATCATCAGCCTATTAATGTTCCCACTGCTGGGACACAGGCCTCCTCTCTGTGAGAGGGAGTGGACCGTAATCTACCACGCGGGCCCAGTGCGGGTTGGTAGATGTCACATGTCTTCGTTTTGAGAGCAGTGGTGATGAAATTATTTACACAAAGTAAAGCGCCTTCTTTGGGTTCGAACCCACGACCTACAACTCGTAAGTCGGGGCCGTTACCACTGGGCCACCACTGCTCTTTCACTGGTAGTAATTATACCGTAATATTATAGATTCGGTTTCATTATAAATGAAAATTTTAAGTTAAAGGTCTTGTAATTTGTGTAGGTATTTAGCAAATCAATATGAACACTTTCAAAATAATTCTACGCTCCTAATTGAATACTGTCAAATCAGGCATATCTCAAGTTCAAAGCAAAAATAAATACTCAAATTGCAACACAATAAAATGGGAAGCCCTCGAGGCGACATGTGGCCTTTTAAGTGGCGGTGACAATACTACAAATAGAGTTACGTTTTATAAGAACAAAAATTGTATTAATATCCCAATCAAATCTACTCAATACCACCCTTATTAACTTAAAAAACACACACAAATGTAAACTTTATAAAAATTACGCAAGGATCAAAATCGTTTGTGCGGCGTAAATTTTTAGGTGTGTTCTAGTTAAGTCAATTGAAATAAACCCATATTCAAATATAAAGAGGGTGGCTATCGGTTAAAACGTATGTAATTATTGAATCGTGCAGGGGGTGACTTTAAAACAGACCAAGCGTGTTGAGTTTAATGAATTTTAGCGTATGAGCGATTATGATCGCGTGCGATTCTGAGTGGAAAGTTTTGAGAGGAAAATTACGAAACAATGAGAGTGTGTCATTCATTTTTCATATTTTGTTTTTTGAGGTGCGTATAAGAGTGAGTATTTTTCAGAGCAAGCTTGTATTTCCGCCAACGTGTTCAAATAATCCTAACTAATATTATTAAAGCGAAAGTGTGTTTGTTTGTTACGTTTTCACGCTAAAACGGCTGAACGAATTTGGATGAAACTTGGCACATGGGTAGACCATGACCTGAAGAAGGATTAATAGGCTTTTTATCCCGATATTCCCACGGGATCGAGACTTTCGCAGGTGTAACCGCGGGACGCAGTTAGTATGAAATAAAATATGTGTTTGGTCTAGCCTAGATAAAATCGTTTCAGTAAAGAAAATTACGCATTTGTTTTTTTTTTAATGTAGCGAAATATCGTATTACCTATTTATACCTAAGTAGATTTTGTAATCCTTAGGCATTGCCAAATATGCAGGATTTTGTAAACACTACCTTTATTCAATCAGGCATTTTATAGGCAGGCAGTGCAGGCACTCTATGGGCTTGAATTAGTAATCATTTATAACACTAGTATTGTTGAAAAAAATAATACAGAATTAACAACGAACTTCTTCTTCTGTGGTAGAGGATTTCGGGTGAAAGCTCACTTCCACCTTCGTCCTGATCATCACTTACCATCAGGTGAGATGCAGGCCAAGAGCTTCCCCGTTGAGGGTAAAAAAAAAAAGAACCCTCCCACTATCTATTTGTTTGTTATTATAACACAACAATTTAACACTACAACATAACACCACAAAAATAAACATCAAAAAACATTCTCACGACACAAATCGTGGCATCACAATAAAGATTTGACAGACAATCAAAACTTTGACACGCACCAAAGAAAACTGAGCAGATATCACAACAAAACACCATGTATATAAAAAAAATAACAAAAACTGTCAGTCGAGAATCAAACTAAATAATGGCACACACCATGTCTAAATGACTGAATAAAGAGTGCGTATAGTAAATTGTATAAAAACAATCGCGGGCGCAGTAGTGTTTTACGATGGCTTTGACAAAAATCAGCGTCGAATCAAACGTACGTAAATGGAAGATGTCGGATTGGGAACATAGAAGTGAATAGAGTGGTGTGTTTGATGTTGATTCTTATTAGTGTGTTAGCCAATATTTATTTTTTGTATATTGGCACTTTGTATCTATATTCATGTATTTAGTTATTGTTTAATCGTGTTTTTGTATGTTGTGCTATTTCTTTTGTGTGCACCAAATAAATTATTTATCTATCTATCTTATTATTTTATTTGTATTTGAATAGACTTGTTTTTATTTTGTCACTGCATCTACATTTTATATATTTTATTCGTTTAGTAATTTTAAATTGTTTTAAGTTACATTCGTAAAATACATTCATACATAATTATTCGTATACTTATGAGTATCTATAATTAAATGAAAATAATAAAATAATCGTAACTACTGTATGATTTTACCACAAGCTTGAAATATTTTTTTACATTTTACAAATACCTACGCATAATCGCTTATATGCCAATAATTTTATAACGAAAAGCCCATTAAACAATCCAAAACAGAAACTCGACCTACTCCATCCCTTTTCATCCATCACAAAATTCAACTCAGTGCATCAATTTTCCGGTGCCCATCACGTCGGGTCCACGTGCCGGTCACGTGACCCGTCCGTTGGGCACGTTGGTACCCAAACGCGTGCCCCCTTTGTTCTTCCTTGGGGTGTCCCTGAGATCTATGAGCGATCGAATATAAAATTATCATTGGGTTTGAGTTTTGACCTCTCTGTGGGTCTGCTGGGTTTATTTGCGTCGTATTAACTTTTGGCGAATGAGTTATTTTGTAATTTTTATTATATAAATACAAAGAAATGCCCAATACTTTTCTTTAGATTTATTTATTAAACACTAGTATATGTACACATTAACAGACAAGTTGAAATAAAATCATACTTAAAAGAAAATAATATTGTATAATATTATTATTAGAAAGGAGCAGAAAAGTACGTACAAAGGTAAAACTTATTTATATAGAATAGAAGAAGAAGGAAGAAAATGAAAGAGAGAGAGTAAGATTATGCGATGATAAGCTCGATTTTTTTTTAATGAACTGTGCTATAATGCGGCCATTCTTAGCTTAGGAGTTCATCAACTTATATAGGTCACGACAGTGCGACGCGACTCTAATAGAACAATTTCTAAGAAAAATTCACGGTAGAACAGTTACCAGTGTCGACGATTACGAATGTGTGCTTGTATTTAGGTGTGTTTAAAAAAAAAACTATGATACACTTTAACCCCCCCAATTCCAACCTCAATACACTCCCACCACTTATCAAACACAAACGCTTCAATACATTTGTATGATTGTATGAACATTACATGCAAAGCATACAAACAGCCTCAGGGAACTAGGGGCAAGTAATTGTAGTTTCCAATGTCAATAAGGAGGTCTTACCACCCTCGTGTTAATTTTTTTCGGGTATTTATTTTGGTAATTACGCTATTAGAGAATTTCGTTATTTGTATAATTGTGTTAGGTTTTTTCACGATAATTTTGAATAAAATCATTGGTTTATTGACAGCCCTCTTAATAAATATTATTTATGATAATAGGTAGGTCCACACACATTCCGACTCGGGATGTTAACCCTGTAAAAATAAAATTATGTTATTTATAAACAAAAAAAAAACAATAAAGATGCTGAGCATTATTTTAACTGCTTAAAAGCACCAAGACTTGGTTAAGTACCAAAAATGAGCACCGTTTGAAAGGAACTTCCGTAAGTTTACAAAATTATTATTATAGCTATTTCGATTTCTGTAAAATCTTGCCAGCATTTATGACACACATACCGTAAGTATCTAAGTTATATTTATATTGCACATTAGTCAGAGTTGCCATTTCATCTTCTTTTTATTTTGTTCTATTAATTACCATAATAAATAATATATCAGTATACAAAAACAGTAAGTTGGTACTCCAAAATAATTAAAACATATTGTTATACATTATTTCCGCAAACGTACTCGCGAATCGCTTAAGGCTACATCCCACATGGCCAAGTCTCCCATGAACGATTGAATAATGATTTGAAACAAAATATACAAATAGAATTTGCTGGCACAAAATTTTAGGTAAATATTGTCATGTTCAGAAAGAGTAATGGTTCTGTATAAAATTAATAATGGCTGGTCGGAATTTTTCTAAACAAAGCTCCGGGTATGCTTGATTGATTTGACCACTATTTTGAGTTTATTGTCTTTAAATCAACTTTATTCATTCTGTGCATGACTGTTTCGTTAAACCAGTGGTCACAAGCGCTACTGCTGAGCATTCGATTCCCAGGTCGGGCAAAGTGTTATTGGGTTTTTCAATCCGTAGCTTTCTCAGTAGCTCGGAGTCTGGATTTGTGCTCGGTTATTGGCAATAGGCTGGCAATATTACATGTTACTTAAACATAGCTGGCGAAATGTGGGTATACTGTAGGTAAACCTCTGTCCAACCCTTCGGGGAAATAAGGCGTGAAGCAAATAAATTATTTGGCGAAATAAAGATTGATCATCAAAAATTTAAACCTTCAAGCAATTTTATTTTTGCAGTCTAATAAGTTAAAAATGCATGTTTTATTAAAGAGTTTAGTAGTGAAAGCAGTTGTCGGACTATCAAAAATACAGACTTTTTTATATATAATGACTAGCTGCCCGTCCCAGCTTCGCATGGGTAGCCCTAATTAGTAATAAATTAAAATTGCGGCTATAAATTGAGATTTAAACTATCCTATCTCTCAAGTTGGATCGAACTGCACATGGTGTGCGAATTTTATTATAATCGGTTAAGTGGTTTAGGAGTCCATTGAGGACAAACATTGTGACACGAGATTTATATATTAAGATTATGATATTTTTATGATATTTTTTTCGATTGATTGATTGATTATAATATTTTCATTATTATGATACTGATTCCGTGCGGAATGCCATCCGATTTTTTTTTTATGTTTTCGTTTTGTCTTTGACAATAGGTATCAATTAATACCAAAAAGAAACGAAAAAATTGCGGACCTCTAAAAAAATCTAAACCAGTGCCCCAATGTTTTATTCATTGCGCACTCCCAAATGGTTATTGTTAATACATTTTTTGTTTTTAACCGCCCGCGGCGATCGCGTGGCTACGTGTTTAACTAAACAGTCAAGTTAATGTTTTGAAATTAGCGCATTTGAGGGTTGAATGATGTCGGACGTGGGAATTAGTGGCTACTGAGTCTTTTGTCAATTTATTTATTGCGAAACAAACAGGGAACGTGCTTAGTTCTTGATTTATTGCCTTTTGTGCTCAAAAATATTAGCTGTCTCGTTAATCAATGTACAAATAAGCGTCTTTTGACCACGTAGTACTTAGACTCAATTTCACCATACTCTGTTAGATATAACAGACTGTTAAACACACATGTCTACTGCTGTGATTGGCTGTTGTCATGTCAGTGAGCCAATCAAATCAGTAACCTGAGTTTATTGACCTGTTAGCTAATTTTTGTGTTTGGTGAAATTGGGTCTTAGTAAAATAGTCCCAAATCAACGAGGAGAAAACTTGCCTTTTGTTTAAAGGCATACAAGCACGACCCGACACTGGTACAAATATTTCCGTGAAGTTCTGATAGAAATTAATTCATTAGAGTCGCGCCGCACTTGTCTGCGGGAGCCTTAACAATAGAGCAATACCTACGTAGATACCTAAGTTCCTGTGGTCTGTTCCAAAAGTATCTCTTTAAAGTGTAAACAAACCCTGTTCAGGTAAACACGTACTAAAGGGAATTAGTAACACGTTCATCAGTATCTCAGACCAATAATAATTGGTCTAAAAAAAACATACAAAAAAAAAAAAACACCAGTTGATTCTTTGATATGATCTCATTCATATCCTAGAGTTATGGGATATAAAAAAAACACCTTGTATATTTATATTTTACTGTTTTGATTAATTTGGCAATATTACTGTATAAAAACTTACTAACTGTACTGTATGTAAATAAGAAATATCGCTAAATAGTGAACTAAAATATTGATTGTTACCGTTGCCAACTTTTAGAATGATTGCTCTTAATTTGTCAAATGAAAAACTTCAAAAAATCTAATCAAATCAAAGCACTCAATATGATAGGGCTTGTATAACACTGCGATGTGACGTCGCATCGCAAAAATCAGCGACGGCGGCGCCCTAAGATTTTCTTCCGAAGCTTCTGCGTTGCGAATTCGCATCGCGCCGATTCGCAGTTTTGTGTACAAGTCCTAGGTGGCTACAATAAGACGTTTGTTTAGGTTTGTTTTCAAATTCATTTGTTTACATTTTGATTGAATACTTTTTGAATGGACCATACAAGAGCATACAGTCGATATACCTAAGCACCTTCGAACATCAATTGTTCGAAATACGAAATTCCGAAATCTCCCATTATATACTTCACTGAAGAGGCACATAACCCTCTAATGATCGTGGCCGGTCCATCATACCCCTGGACATCAAAACAAACACGGATGCCACGTGTCCATTGAAACGTTCGACAAATTGCTTTCAGACTACGAAATATGTCAATTATAATTAATAGGGAGTGCGATTATTGGTATCGTATTGTTGAACTCCTGGACACTCGAAGTGGACCTTGAAAAGGGATTTTTTGAAGGACGCATTGTAGGGTTAGTTGTTATGCGGATTATTTGGTATTTCTGACCGATGTGTAGTGATTTTAATGATGATATTGTTGTGGTACTTGAAGTGTAGGATTATAATCTTGGACATAAGTTTTTTTTTCTATCGATCTGATCTAATTTACTAGACGAAGCTTAAATAAATAAACTGTTGAAACTCCGTATCTTTAACAATGTTTACCGTTACTAACCCACTTGTTTGAAAGGTTATGCTCTCAAAGTGGTCCCGTACAAATTTTATAAATTTGGTTAGGATAGTTTTTGAGTTAGCTTCAATAATAAGTATTTTTCCCACTTAGTGTTGATATGATAAGAACCTGTCACTGTTATTTACATAGCAGGTAGTGGTATGAATTTGTATGAGGTAGGTACCACAGCTAAAAAGTGATAACTAAAAACTTTTTATAAATAAAAAAGAAACAACCGACTTCCAAAAATAACACTACAAAGTGAAAAATTACTTTAATTTCAAAAGTCGGTGGCAAAAAACGGAAAATCAAAGACTCGGTTTTTTTTTTTGTAAAAAGTTTTTATTTACCAAATATTTTGTAACTGAAGGCGGAGAAAAATAGCCAAGCATTATTTCAAAATTTAGATTAATTTCAATTTTAAGCTTAGGTACGCTCTCTTTATTTACCACATCGTTCATTCAACCACATTAACATCCAATACAAAGCTCCATTATTAAACATTATTACAATAAATCAAATTAATAATACCCACTATTACTCAACTATGCTCAACACTCATTGTCACCAAACACTCAACTCTTAAACAGTCAAGACTGTGTAGGGTGTCCTCAAAGACAATATTTGTTGAGGACAAGCCCTTCCCTCTTAACGTGAGGACACACGTGTCGAACGTGGGAACCGGTCTTCGAAATACGATAATTTGTGGACAATTTAATTTTGACGTGTGAATGGGACATTCAAGTTGAGAGAAGGTTCTTTGGAGTATGCTTTGAACGCACAATATACGTACATGAAATAATAAAATTATGTAAACATCATGTATCTGAATTGCCAAACTTAAGGCGAAAGCGTCAGTATTAATTAGATTTAAAAGTAGCTGTTCAAAACCACGGCACATTAAACTGTCGTTCGTGCTTAATTAACAGTGTGTTTTGTCTACTTTCTCTTATCACAACACCAATCTTCGTAGGCCTACGACGCAAACGTCTACGGCGTAGCAGTATATTAAAGAAATGGTAAAATTCCTTCGGCGTCTACGCCGTAGCACTCCACTAAAGTCAAGAAAAGTGATTTTTATTCCACCTTCTAAATAGTACCTGCTTACTGGATTTTTTAATGGTATTGCTAGTCTACCGTAGAGGTACGTCTATTAAGACCATTATAATTTTCAATCAATATAACACATCATAGAAAAATAAAATATTACACAAACCTCCAAAAATAAACTGAAATTAATACAAAAATAAAACAACAAGTACGAAAGAGAAATTCATACGTTTTTTCCCCGATGCAATCCAACCCTTCCCTGCAGCGGTAATTGCGAGCGACAGAAAGTAGTAAAAATTTACAACTTTTAGCTTCCGCGTACAAATGTCTGCAAGTATTGTGATGCTGATGTAGTTGCGATGTTAAATTCTGACAATATCCGGCTGGTTCTCAAAATTGCGAGTACACTGGTTTATGGGGGTGTTAAAATTTTGCAATAAGTTGTGCTTAAATTTTCAGTTGACGTAAATGTACCTACGGCATAATCGAAAGTGTTTGAAATTATGCGACAAATACATTATCAAAATTAATTCAGCAATGAAAAACATTTTAATAATTTGTCATTCAGAATAATTTGATTATCTACCTTCTACTTAACTACTTAGCATTCAATTTTTTTTTCTGATGTGTAACCTAACCTACACGGAAAACGAAATTAAAATAATTTTAACACTCCAATTTTAATTTACCAACATTGAGAAACACAGTGCAAAGCCAAAACAGTTTAAGCTCACGTTAACGACATCGATAAATGCGACTAATGCGATTTTTAACGAACCCACGGAGCGACACCGGGAATTTTATAGTTCTGGTATCAAATACCGAAGCGGCGGTTAAGGGTTAAACATTGTAAAGTTTGTTTGTATAGCGCTTTATTGTTATAAGATGAATTTTATTTGAATTTATAATCACTTGTGGATGATGTTTCAAATAAAAAACCATCAGCTATCTGAAATTGTTTAGAAAGTCAGAGATTTGAGTGGTCAGAAAAAAGTATGGCAAGAAATTATAATTACCCAAAGTAAATTCGATTTGCTTCCATAGATGGCCAGAAGTATCTTGCTATCAATTTTTTTTTTTTTTCTCAAGTTTTTCCATAGCGTCCAGCCAGAAACTCTCGCAAGACGACGAAAAACGTTTTTTTTTTAAACGCTTCTTGAGATTCATTCTCCTGCCCATATCCCAATTTATATGATGTCAGCGCACCCATAGTCACCCCCTTCTAGCCATATCATCTTTCACACAGTCCATCCATTGTTTCTTCGGTGCTCCCCTACTTCCGCATTCATACTCAAAACATTCCTCACGACATTTTCCTCATTCTTCCACATCACATGCCCATGTCCTGAAAAACGCTAGGATAACATTACAAAAATAAGTAAAAAAACCGGCACTTAGCATAAAAATCTCAGAGTAAATTCGAAGAAATCTCCGAGTTTAACTTTTCAATTGAAAATGGAAGCAATCCATTTGAGTGAGAGCAATTTCCATATGGAACGGAAGGATATGGAACGGTTGAAATTGTGTTCCCAACTATTGTAATGTTCACGAAAAGGTTGGTGTTATTGTGGTATCTTTGAATAACCTGTATTCAAAGATACCACTGTAGCTTTACTACAACTACCATATCTGAAGGGTATTATAATTAAATTTAGGGACACTTATTTATCTGCTGTAGACTGATAGAATCACATGGACCAGGTTAAAGAGTATAGCCGAATTTCTTTTTTACATTTTTCCTCGTCGAAAGATCAGAATGACGACTAGTTTATTCTTTAATTATAGCTATTAAGCAAGTATTTAGTGTTCCTATTATGCACTTTTCATCTCCAGATCATCCCAAAATTGAAAATTTTTTTCATCTAGTTTCGTTTATTTTATTCTATTCTTGTTTCTAGGGTACTCCATCTAAACTAGAATAGAATGTAAGGAAGGGAATTACCCCTCTGATGTTTTTTAGATAAAAAATTATAAAAGGTATGCATTTATTTATTTTAAGGACGAATAAAATAAAAAAATACATACCTTTTATATTTTTTTATGTAAAAAACATCAGAGGGGCAATTCCCGTAATTTTTAAGAACGTTCACATTCGTACCTATCTCTTTCTCAATCTGACAAAAAAGCAATAAATTTACCAACATTTTTGCCAATTTTGATAGATAGCGACTTCAATTGTGAATGTTTTTTAATTACGAGAATTAGCCTTCTGATCGCAAGCAAGTTTATGAAGCAGCCTTGTTTTATATACAGTTAAAAAGTAATGATTTTAAGTCACCACTTTTTAAGGAACTGGTATTTTAAATAACCTTTTTGTATTTTTAACAACAGCCCCTTCACATGCAAGCTAGCACAATGCACAGCGTACTATACTAAGTTATGTCGTCACATAACTTTGCAATATGTCCGAAACATGTCCTCTAGGAACCCTTTCGGAAACTAGTCGATATCGTAAAACTTTACGATTGACATCCGACGGGTTAACGTGGTATACACGATGCTATGTCGAGATTTACGATCAGTAGCTCTTCACATGCATTTTGGAGCTATGAAGTGTTTTACTGCATGCTTTGCTTATGATTCGTGAGTCATTCCAAATAATATAATGTATTTTAGATATAGTACACACACAATTCGCTAGTATTGTATAAAGGAAGACTCAGCAAAAGTGGTGTAAATTACCAGGTCAGATTTTAATGTCTCTTCGCATAAGCTACTTGCGAAAAGAGGTCAGGTATCCCTACAAAAATATTAAAACTGTATCGCTATGGTCTATATATAGATCACTTCCCATACAAATTTATCCACTCTCCTTTCGCCAGTTATGTTCAAGTCCCATGTTAAAGCGGACGAGCTTATTGCCATTAATTCCAGACTCCGGGACTGCCACTGAGAAATTCCTGATAGAAAAATCCAATAACGTCAACCAACCTTTCGTGAAACCATACTGGTGAATATGTAAAATCCCATTTGAATTCAAATATGACAATATCTGTGCTCTTTTTTTCAAAATATTTTTTTGTGAAATACTTTTTATCACAGATATAGGTCTATTATTAGAGGGATCACTCTTACTACCCGATCCGATCATTTGGCCCAACCCGGGAATCAAACCCGGGAATGCTCAGTACAAAAAATTAAACATATTTTGAGCTATCGATAAACACAAGTTGATCGTCGATCGTGATTGTCAAAGTTATTTCCCTGTTAAAAATAAGATTTTTGTGAAATAAAAAACAGCCCAATATTTTAAAGCCACGGTTCACATTACACTATATCCTACTGCAAATACATAATCTACCACAGCTTTAATTCTACTAACATAATATCATCCAATTCTCGCCTCTACTGCGTAAGAATAGAAGCTTTTCAAATCGCGTTCAAAACTCGGTGTAAAATATAAAGTGGGCGTCCATAATAATAAATTTTAAATCCATTAGTAGTAGTACACATGTTCCTCTCTGTTCCACAGTCCATTTAACTTTACGAGGTTCAAATTCGTTGAATCGGTACCGACACGATTTGAAAATTACCCCCAGTGTTTTGATAATTGATTTTTGAGAAAAAAAATGGCAGTAGCATTTTACGGTTTTTTTTGTGCATGAATTGTTTGGTGTTTTTTACTTTGATATTTTATTTTATCCTAAGCTTAACGTAATCATTTCTATTGTTTATACTTAAGTTAATATTTTATTATCAAGCACAAAAATAGATGACTACCTAGATCCATATATTTATTTATTGAATTTATTTTCACTAACTTAACCCTCCATAATGTGCGCTAAAGCATTATTTGCAAAAAATGTAATTTGATAATAAAAACTGCTAATACACTCAACAAAACCCGTTTATCCATATAAATCCAATAAACACATTTAACGGTTCCACACTCAATAATTTTGTTTTTCCCTCGGGTCACTCCAATTTTGGTAATATCCGCGCGTCAAAACTCGATTTACGTAAAAAATGTTTTCTCTCCCCCATACAAAATCATCGGAGTGTGTTGAGTATTAACGACATTGCTTAACCCCTTTCTGCTGTGGGTAGTATTTTACCCTTAACTGGTAAGTGGAGGGTAAAACATACCTATATTTCTGAATACTATGTTTTGTATGGGATAATAATTTTGATATTTGACAGGCACAATAATTCATCAGCAACTATACTTATGTGACTTTGTACATTTTGTATAACTAGAAAAAATTTTGGACAGCTCATTTTCAAAACTAAAATGTTTGGAAATATTATTATGAATACGGTTTCAAATTTTCACAACGATAACGTTACAACGTGCATATATTTCCATACATTTTATGGAAGTGGAAGTGACATCCACGCTAATATCGTCACGTTAGACATATCAAAGTGCACATTGGGTGTAATTAAAAAAAAAAATCTAATGATAGCAAACGTCTCTTCAATAAGCAGCTGATACAGGACCAATAATAAAAATTGAAAGTAACCCCTTTCTGTCGTAACATCGAATACCCATATATCTTTTCTGCCAATTGTCACATTCATGATAAATAGTTTTCTTCGCTCTTTGTCATAAAGATTGTTTGTGGCGAAATTACGGTTGGGTTAATTTCTAATATGCCTTTTCAAATACACCATTAATAAAATTATGGCCACACCCTTTCGATTTGTTTGGGGTAAATAGAAATTTCTTTTAAATCTATTCGAAAGTTTCATTTGTCATTATTATAAGACATAAGTAATAGGGTCCTTGAATCAATTATAGAAACATTTTTTAAGGTTGGCAAATAAGTCAACGGTTCGCGATTCTAACCTACAAATCAATTCAAATGGGATTTCTTATAAATACTAGAGGTATTTATCTACGGTATTTATCTACTGTTATTTTAATTTAAAATAATTTTAGAGTTAACTGGTCATTAAAACTTAATAAAATAGGTATTATCAATCAATCAGCCTATTAATGTTCCCACTGCTGGGACACAGGCCTCCTCTCTGTGAGAGGGAGTGGGCTGTAATCTACCACGCGGGCCCAGTGCGGGTTGGTAGATGTCACATGTCTTCGAATTTTTGGTTCTAAGACATGCCGGTTTCCTCACGATGTTTTCCTTCACCGTTTTAGGAGCAGTGGTGATGAAATTATTTACACAAAGTAAAGCGCCTGGTTGGGTTTGAACCCACGACCTACAACTCGTAAGTCGGGGCCGTTACCACTAGGCCACCACTGCTCTTAAATAGGTATTAGATACGTTGCAATTATTGTTTAAAAATTCGAACAGAAAAAAAAAAACAAATAGACGCCTAACTAAAATTATTTAATTTTAAAAGTAGTAGTAATAAATTTTATTTCTATTGACAGATCTATACACCCACATCTGAACGCTTGTTAGCGAAAACACATAAATATATCAAACTATGAGTAGCCAAAACAAAATGGCGAGAATGTTCAAAAATTGACCCTTTGTCTCGGCCCGGAACTAATTCCATCGCATTCACACTTGAACCGGACGGAATGTCCTTAAAATACATTGTCCGTGAATTCTAGGGTCATTGCGACCCGGTCACACCTCATTTTAGTTTTAACAATGACATTCGTGTTAAGGCGTAGAGTTTTTAATTTAGAAGTTATTTATTTTCAATATACTATAACTGTCGGTAACATTTGACAATTTTTTATTATGAGATTAGCAGAACTGATAATCTCAAATACATAGATGAACCGGGTTATTGACTTTAAATCCATCCAAATACCGCTTTATCTTTGTATTTTATAAATTAAACGTTTTTTTCAGGTCCTATAGTAGGAAATAGCTACGTACTTTGATGTCTTAACTAAGCCCCAAAATCTTAACTACAGTCATAAAATCATGCAAAATATGTCACGAATAAGAATCCCACTCCGCCCAGTCCACTACAGCGTCCAAAAGATTAAATCTTTACACAACATTTGTTAATTGATGTGGTCACACTTCTATTAAGACATTGTTGCGATGTAAATCTGGCAACCACGTGTGGTCATTTTGACCGACACGCTCAATATTGGTAATTTAAAAGCATGTTGCTT
Source organism: Conistra vaccinii (assembly GCA_948150665.1). NCBI lineage: Eukaryota > Metazoa > Arthropoda > Insecta > Lepidoptera > Noctuidae > Conistra > Conistra vaccinii. Next base: position 16,042,045 of record OX411338.1, on the reverse strand, counting down.
TTCGAGGGTTAGTGGATTTATGTTGTTTTTGTGGTGAATATGGACATTTTAATTTTAGTGTTATTGAAGTTATAGTGTGAGTGACGGAGTAGAACTATTAGGATTAATCGTTTGTAAGTCCATGATAAATAAGTTTCGGTTGTAGATAATAAAATAATATAACGATTCTATGTTTTAAGAAGTGGGTATACATTAATTGAATGGTTACCTAACTCTAGTTTTTCTATTTTTTTTATTATTTTAAATTTATTTTTTACAATTTTATCAATAATTCACAATAAATTATTAATTTAACCGAAATCTAAAAGAAAAAAACTACTGTCTAGAAAACGAACACGTTGTTTCTAGACCGCCCTCTGTAGCAAAAATAATCATCACCATCATCATCATATCAGCCGAAAGGACGTCCACTGCTGGACATAGGCCTCCCCCAAGCACCGCCACTTCGACCGGTTCTGTGCTTCCCGCATCCAGCGGATTCCTGCGGCCTTTACAAGGTCATCGGTCCATCTTGTGGGAGGCCTTCCAACGCTACGTCTTCCGGTACGCGGTCGCCACTCCAGAACCTTTCGGCCCCATCGGCCATCTGTTCTGCGGGCAATGTGTCCTGCCCATTGCCACTTAAGTTTGGCAATTCTTCGGGCTATGTCGGCTACCTTGGTTCTCCTGCGGATCTCTTCATTTCTGATTCGATCACGTAGGGAAATTCCAAGCATAGCCCTCTCCATTGCTCTTTGGGTGACTTTTAGCCTTCTAATAAGGCCCATTGATTGTGCTCATTGCAAAAATAATTAGACCTTTAAAAATAATTAAAATACAGTATATCAATAATTCAAATTAACAACAAAAAACTGCGTGCAGCAGCGAAAGGGTTAGAGTAATTAACACTAATTAATTAATAGTCTTATCAACCCTCAAATGACGGGTACATGACATTTTTTATCTGATGTGTTTTAATATTTTTTATATCATCTGCTAATCAGTTCATTAAATTGATGGCACGATGATTTAATCGGTAAAATGTTTTACAGTGCCCATAAAGCATTGCATTTTTTCACTTTAGTTTTTAATGCGGAACTTCATAGGCGTGTATGTGTCAAAAGTTAAATAAATGGTTGGAAATAGTATAAGTAAATCTGTTAACAAACAATATGGCGTCGAAAAATTCCTATATAAATAAAATGTATAGACTAACTGCCTTGTCATTATAGTGGTCTTAAACACGACTGCTGAGCTTTGGGTGCTCGGTTTCATCCCCGGAAAAAATTATGGATATATTTCTCAGGAGCACCCGTACTCTGCAGCCACTTCTACCATATTATAACAGCATTATTAATACTTACTTAAAAACAAACACACAAAAGAACATCTATTACTGTACTCAACACTAAAACTCAACACTTCTAAAACTATTAAAGCAAATACAATCAATACTAAATCCATTTATTAAAAAAAAATCAAGACACTTTAAAGCAAACAAACTCTATTAACGTCAATAATGATTGTTAAAATCACGTCATCTGTAAAATATGACATCGAATTGAACACTTCAAGCTGTGACCAGTTTAGGATGACATGCGGCAAAATTTGGAACTAAAGTGAAAATGTACTGGGAATTGATTCTCGCCTTGACAAGCAGCGCCCCTAGGAATCTCAAGTTAAATTTGACATGTGACTGTCAAATAACAATTGACGAGAACTTAATGGTTTGTCAAAACAGATGATCTGTTAATGATTTTCGATTTGAAGAGAATTGGTTTCGTAAGATAAATGGTGTGATGATAGTGTTTGTGACATTCTCATAGATTTGTGATTGAATTTTGAGTTTAGGTGGTAGCATTCATTTCGTGAGGTGTCTTGTTTAGTCATGGAACAAAAAAAAAATTGTATTGTATTTTTTTCATACGTAGATTTCATACAGCTAACTGAAAAAATGCTTAGCTACCAAACTAATAGAAAAATCAAAGCTAGTTTTTTTTTAATGTTTAAAACAGTATTGAATCAATCACAATTTTTTTGGGGGACTGTCTTAGACGTTCAAAAAGTGCTGATTCTCAGCCTGGTTTGAATAAATGACTTTTGAATTTGAATCAAATACCTCGATGGTTAGAGTTCAGGTCGAGCAAAGTATTAGCAGCCCGGAGTCTAGTATTGTGTCCGGTTGATGGCAATAGGCTCGCCCCCTATTACATATCGGGCGAAATATAGGTGTACTATGTTACAACTCTGCCGATCCCTTCCGGGATTACAGGCGTGATATTCTATTATGTTTTAAATCAATAAAAAAAAAACGCTCTTGTCTCATCCAATTAAACAGATAAACAGAAAATATTTTATATTTTTCACAATAAAAATCGTCCACCATTATTGTAGTGGAAAATGTCGTCATAAAAGTTTAAGTAGTTCGGACTCAGTCGAAAATATGAAGGATACAGATCGTAAAAGTGGGTAAATAATACAAAATACAATAAGTGCCAATATTGGAGACGGAAAGCGTTCGCGTTAGCTCAAGATGGGGACACACTGGAGGAAAAGTAAAAGGAAAACTGAACAGAAAGAAAGAAAGAAAAATAGATTTAAATTCCACAGAAACACAAGCATACAAAAAAAAATATTACCTTACTGGGATATTAGGCAAAATAAAATCAAAACATGGAACACACCGGAGTAAACTCGGAGTAAACTTTGACTTTGACTTTGACTTTGAAAATGGTTTACTTTTCACAGAAACACGTGCATTCAAAAATAAAATTGATTAACTGGAATATAAAGAAAAAAAAAACAAAATAGATCTATAATCATAACCACGGAACAGAGATAGTCGGCAGCTGCTAGTTGTGACTGTGACAAGGCTTCCACTCAGTATGATGCTGTGCTATGCCTCGGCCCACAGGACAGCAAAAATGTAGCTCAGGATAAACTAAAACCCACCCGTGTTCCTTCCCTTGCCATGCCAGGGGCCACGGTTTCCCCTTGGGACTACCCGCAACCCCGGCGGGCATCGGTCCTAGCGGACCCCGTCAGTTTTGCTGACATCTCTTTGAGGCGCGCGTGGAACACGACGCGCCATCGACCCGGGCCTGGTCCTTATCGGACGGCGAGCTGCCCTCTGCTCTCCGTCCGCAGGCCCGCGCTTACGGTGGCCGGAAATCGGCTATCATTTCCCGACGCCCAGGACGTCTCCTACGGCGGCGGCGGCTAGGGCTGGTAGGGCGCGGCCTTTGCCACTCCCTCGCACGCTCCGCCTCCTCCTTCGCGAGCATTACTGCTTCGCAGAAGGAGGTGACGGCTTGCCATGCCCTCTCGCTCCGCACCATGGCCTGAACCAGGGCCGGACGCGAGAGGTCACTGCCGCCGATCGCCTCCACGAGGACACGGCGGTGGTCCACCCAAGCCGGGCAAACCTCCACCGTATGCTCCACCGTGTCCTCCGGACGATCCACACAATGGTGACACCCGGGCGTTTCCTCCCGCCTTATGCGAAACAGGTACCTCCCGAAACAACCGTGTCCGGTGAGGACCTGCGTCAGGCGGAAGGTGAGGACGCCGTGGCGCCTCTCTAGCCACTCCTCAAAGAGGGGACTTATCGCCGTAATTGTGGCGTGCCCAAATCTGGGTTGTGACAATCGCACACTCCAAGCCGCCATGAGATCCGCTCTGTCCGCTGTACCGTGATTTCTCGCGGAACGGTCTGGTACCCAAGGGATTATTTATTTTTTGTTACTTAGTAAGTAGTCTCATACACTCTCTGTAGGAGGAGTAATTGAAGTAACTCTAACCTCATCAATTTAAAGATTTCCATATTGCCTACTGTAATCAAATTAATCGCGGTGGGAATTTGTCCCCAGAGTTTCATCGAGTCGTGGGTTTATTTTTTTTTCCACAATATTTTCATCTAGCTTTAGGTCATGAATTTTAGACCTTTTGATTACAACTTTTAATAAACTCATTGTGTCCCAACACTAACGGCTCGTTGTCACTACTAGGCGTCATAAGGGCGCGTCCACACTCGTCGCACCGCAGCGAGTCCCGATCGTAAACATTTACGATCAACGGGGGATTAAACGCAGCGTTCGTGACGTTTGCTTTTATTAAAAAACAACTAGGTATCTATTGTTGTTAGGTGTTGTTAAAAGATACACTTCGTGGTTTAATTTTCTTTCCAGTTGCATTACAAGAAAATGTTTCCGTTGTATTCCCTGGCTTTGTCTTTTTATTGATATGTATGTAGGTACAATGTATATTTATACTGAACCGAACTCATGCATAATACTATAATCCACGTCCAGTTGGCTGTCAAATAATGTAGACCTTCTTTACATTATTTAAAAATGTACATTATAAATAACTTTCGTAGAGGACGAATGGGTTATCGCAGTAACTCAGGTTTTTCTTAGCATGGAGGTTATTGATCATTTATTTTGTACCAGGCTATTTGCACGTTAAAATTAAGTGTCACCCTATGTCTTTGTAGTTTTACATGTCAAATATACTAATAATAATGTTGGTTATTTTTTTAATGCATTTTTTTTTCACTATTATTTGATCATTTTTCAAGCGACTATTTATTTTACTATTACCCAAACAATTTCTCCTCACAAGAAATCCAATATTCTGCAAACACACAGACTAAACTTATTTCCTCAGTATGAGAAAACCACATAATCCAAATTCTCACATCTCACTAATTATATTTCCTACTAACCGGACACTGTGACCGATGCGGAATCGGATTATTGACCGCAGCAGTGGTCAGTCTGCACACGGCTTTATAATAGGATAGAGATGTCTTTGCAATGAAATGCATGATAATTGATGTCAATTGAAATACGAATATTGTTGGTCATGACTTAACATGATAAATGATTGCATTTCTGTAACTAGGTTTGTAGCCTACAAACATGTTTACACGTTAATATTTGTAAAACAAACTTTTTACAAAAAAAAAAAATAACCGACTTCCTAGTTTTTTTTTTTGTAAAAACTTTTTATTTTTAACTTTTTAGTTGTGGTACCTACCCCACACAAATTCGAATACCACTACCTGATATGCAAATAACAGTGACAGGAGGTTATCATCATAATTATCAACATAAACTAAGTCTTGAAGCTAACTCAAAAACTATCCAAGCAAAGTTAATGAAATTTATATGGGACCAATTTGGGAGCATACCCTATCAAACAAAAAAAAAAAAAATTAACCCACGACCCTGAATTTATACCTCATGTTGCCACTGGGCCACCACCACTCTTAACAAAATACGTAATATCCCACGTTCATTAACAAAGTATGTCCAAATCCCCGGACAACTGTCCACCGGTCAGTTTTAACGTTAAAGGGTTGTTAACATAAATCCTATTTTGACGCTTCATTTGGTCAGATTACGGTAATATTATTTGTATGCCGTGGGAAATTGGGTTGTTCTATTTACAAAATAATGTTACATGTCCTGCAAGCATTTGGACTGTAGAATATTTAGGAGAGGGAGCTTGTCCGGGGAAACACTACTACCTTCTCTTTAAAGATGCGTAAGATATGACGGAAAAACATTTTATTTTATTTTATTTTGTAGGTCATAAAATTATTCTTGAGTTTTATTCCCAGGTTAGGCAAAGTGTTTAGAGGCACGAGGAACAGAGTGTAAAGTTCATTCATCCTCTATAAAGAAGGGAGGATCTTCCGACCGGGTGTCATGACTGGCAGGCAACTGCCCAACGACTGATGTCGGATAGTGTTATATAGGTATGTCGTTCACGCGGTAAACTCTAATTACGCGATGCAGGATTTGTGTGACGTCAGGTCTTTGATGCGTAGTTCACATGTCTCGATGTAGATGCCACCACACTACGTTTTTCCATTAGGAATATCTCAGTAGCAGCCTGGAGTCTTGAGCCTGGTTAATAGCAATAGGCTTCACACCTATTACATGGGACTGAAACATAACTGGCGAAATGTGGGTGTACTAGGGGTACACCTCTGCCTAACCCTTCAGGTATAACAGGCGTGAAGTTGTGTTGAGGTATAAAATTATTCATCAAACTTATTAAAAAAATATATATTACACTTACTCCAAAATATATATTACACTTACTCCAAAAATTACTCAGCCGATCTTCGGCACTTTCTCAAAATATTTTCATTACCATATGTTATAATTTTATCCCCTCTGCCTCCATTACATTCGAGTGTTTATTTCATCGGTAAGAACGCGTCTCCTAAATAATTGTGAGATAACAGAAAACCGGTATCGCTAACAGTTACGCTAGCGATAAAAGCTTAAGGTGGAAACTGTGGGGACGATGGAATAGTGAGGATCAACAGAGACAAAGGAATTGAAATCTGTACTAATTTACTATATCTCAAGAGTTTGTTTTTTTTATTTCAACGTGCTAATGTCTAGAACTATCAGTTGGATTTGAATTTTTATTTTATTTTATAGCCGAATTCTTGAGGAAGGTGTCCAAATCAAGGAATTAAAATTTATACTAATTTACTAAAGCTGAAGATTTTTTTTTATTTGAACACGCTAATCTCTGGAACAATCAGTCGGATTTGATAAAAATCTGCTGTTTGATTACATTTTGAATTTGTAGTTATTGCACATTTGCATGAAACAGTAGATTTTTTTAAAGCCTACGAAAATTTTGTTGATTTCATTGTTTGCAGATTGATGACTGTCTACATTCTGTATAGCCAGTCTGCAAATTGAAGGTTGTGTATCACCACTTGTACATAAGTAGTAAAAGGTACATAATTATCATAGTATTTATTTAAAGCAAGTACATAACCGCTAAACAATACTAATACCTACCTATTTTGATATAAAAAGAAAAACATTGGGCAGTCTTTGGAGACTGCCGATAGATGTGAAAACTAAATAACTTTTTAATACAAGTAACGCCATCTCACGCAAATGTCAGGAATGTATGTGGATTGCTTTACGCACGAATTGCTTGCGAACGAAAGTCTTTGCTACAGCTAGATTTTTTGTACCTCCAACAACAATCTCAAACTCTCAAAAATCTCAAATTTTCGATCAGGTCACGTGTCCTGCCCCGAGTTTAAAATTTTTTTCCCATCCCAAAAGAAATTTTCTTATCAAAAAAAAAAAAGAAAATGGCGCATCCCCACTACGTCAACCATCTTACTAAAAGGAAAACTCCCGTCGAAACTAAGAAAATATTGGATAGAGATTAGGCCATATACTTTTATTGGGTTTTTCACTATATTTATTTAACGTTCCTTCCGATTGTGGCAGGGAGACGTGGAGAAGCGTATCTACCACTTGAAAATAAATCTTTTTGTTTGTTAACACATTTTTTTCGTACAAAATGTATTGGGGGAGGTTCTTTTTTTTTGTAAATAAAGAGGCTCTTGGTGATAACGTTAGGCTTAATTTATCGTGGAATTTGTGGAGGATTGTATTTTTCCGAGTGCTTTGTCATATTATTTTGATGTTCTTTTAGTTTCTTTGTGTTGGTTCAGTGAGTTTGAGTTGAATTGCTTCCGTTTTGTTCAATGCTTCGGGTCGATTTCGTGGATTATGTGTAATTGTGTGTATCATCTAATTGAACGATGCACAGACCGGTACGTCTGCGGCCTACCAACAAATTAAAAAAATGCGAAAAATAAAAGAAATAGTTCGCATACGTTTTTCAAGAAATTTTAAACAAAGGACCATGCGTCATTTTGGTACCAACGCTCAACAGTGATGAAACTCATGCCATGTGAAAGCTTTTGGGGTATTATTTAATTCATTCTATGGCAGCTAAGTCGAAATCGAGCGCGAAAATGGTGTTTTTTAACATTAAAAAAGGTTAGGTTATGTTTGGTCAGGATAGGTTAGGTTAGGTTGATCTCATGATTCTCGGTCTAAGTGTGGGAAGGGAACAATGGGGTGGTTTTTAGTCAGTAGGATTCTGACAGATCCCTTCGTCCGCCCCAGGGCGGGGGACTTCAATAAGGATTTTCCAACCCGGAAAAAAAAAAAACTTAGGTTAGGTTAGGGTATGTAGGTAGATAGGGTAGGTAGGTATGTAGATAGATAGGGTAGGTAGGTATGTAGGTAGGTAAGGTAGCAAGGTACCCTTTTTGGTTAGGTTAGGTTCACCGTGCCGTGCGGAGGAAGCGGAGTCCCGGGGCAGGGTAATGTCGGCGGTGTCGTTGGACATCTCCAATGTATTCAATACCCATGCGTCATTTTGGACGCGACTTTCAACAGTGATGATACCTACTTATGCCAAGTGAATACTTTTGGGGTATTATTTCATTCATACTATGACAGCTAAGTCGAAATCGAGCGCGAACATGGTGATTTTGAGCATTCAAAAAAAGTTAGGTTAGGTTAGGGATGAAACCATGCAATGTGAAAGCTTTTGGGGTATCATTTAATTTAGGTACCTATACTATGGCAGCTAAGTGTTTTTGAACATTCAAAAAAGGTTAGGTTAGGTTAGGTGGGATGAGAGGGCGGAGCGCATGCATGAGAGGGCGGAGGACATCCACGGGTGGGCGGAGGACAACCATGAGGATTTTCAAGGTCGCAACAAAAAAGCATATCAAGGGATGAAACTCATGTCATGTGAAAGCTTTTGGGGTATCAATTAATTTATACTCCATACGATCCACAAGGTTAAGCTACGCTTGCCGGGGTTGGTCAGTGGATGGGTGACCATCTTTACATACCGAGACTCCTCCGTGCCTCGGAAAGCACGTTAAGCCGTTGGTCCCGGCTGTCATTTGTGGATCTTTGACAGTCGTTACGAGCCGTCAGAAGCCCGAAAGTCTGACACCAGTCTTACCAAGGGGTATCGTGTTACTCAGTTACTGGGTTGTGGAGGTCAGATAGGCAGTCGCTCCATGTAAAATACTGGTATTCAGCTGCATCCGGTTAGACTGGAAGCCGACCCCAAGATAGTTGGGAAAAAGGCTAGGAAGATTGATTTGACCCCAAAAATTACACATGGCATGAGTTTTATCTCTAACCTAACCTAACCTAACTTTTTTGAATGTTCAAAATCACCATGTTCGCGCTCGATTTCGACTTAGCTGCCATAGTATAAATTAAATGATACCCCAAAAGCTTTCATATGGCATGAGTTTCATCCCTATCCTAACCTAACCTAACTTTTTTTGAATGTTCAAAAACACCATGTTCGCGCTCGATTTCGACTTAGCTGCCATAGAATGAATTAAACAATACCCCAAAAGCTTTCACATGGCATGAGTTTTATCCCTAACCTAACCTAACCTAACTTTTTTTGTATGTTCAAAAACACCATGTTCGCGCTCGATTTCGACTTAGCTGCCATAGTATAAATTAAATGATACCCCAAAAGCTTTCACATGTCATGATTTTCATCCCTAACCTAACCAAATTTTTTTAAATGTTCAAAATCACCATGTTCGCGCTCGATTTCGACTTAGCTGCCATAGTATAAATTAAATGATACCCCAAAAGCTTACACATGGCATGAGTTTTATCTCTAACCTAACCTAACCTAACTTTTTTTGAATGTTCAAAATCACCATGTTTGCGCTCGATTTCGACTTAGCTGCCATAGTATAAATTAAATGATACCCCAAAAGCTTTCATATGGCATGAGTTTCATCCCTATCCTAACCTAACCTAACTTTTTTTGAATGTTCAAAAACACCATGTTCGCGCTCGATTTCGACTTAGCTGCCATAGAATGAATTAAACAATACCCCAAAAGCTTTCATATGGGATGAGTCTCATCACTGTTGAGCGTTGGTACCAGACTCCATACAAAGTTGCCCATGGTCCTTTCTATTGTAACTCTCACGAATCGCTGAACATCCAATACTTTTTATGACGTCACTATTTGGATCACCCTGTTTGTCTTCAAACGTTATTTTTGAAAATCAATACGCAATAAACAAAGCCAAACAAAAAAAAACTTTGCCCAATTAACTTTCCCATAATGTTTAACACCAATCAACTCATTTCCCGAGCACATCACCGAAATTTCCATTAAAAAAATTACAAACATACAACAATGGAATAATAACAATATCTTCACCGGAAGCCGTCCAGCCGCAGTGATCTTGCAGCGTCGTAAAAATTTACGATAACGTTGCACGCGCGTGTAATGTCACCGCGTCCCCCGAATGATGGCGCATCATGTTTATGATGTCCGAATATTTATTGGGAGACGCCCTTCAGTGAGATTTGTGATGTTGAGTTGTTGATGAAATTGTGAGTAAAGCTCTCACGAATTCAAAAATATGTAACTCGGCTGTTTAACACAGCTGTTTCTGCTGTCTCTGCGATTTGTACTTTGAATAACGATAGTCATCAGTTCTCTGTTATTTTAAATTCTATAATTTTGAATGTGATTTTTTATTTTGCTTTGGTTATTTATATAAAAAAAAAGGGTTTAAAAAAAATATATCTCTCTCACGAATTCAAAAATATGTAACTCGGCTGTTTAACACAGCTGTTTCTGCTGTCTCTGCGATTTGTACTTTGAATAACGATAGTCATCAGTTCTCTGTTATTTTAAATTCTATAATTTTGAATGTGATTTTTTATTTTGCTTTGGTTATTTATATAAAAAAAAAGGGTTTAAAAAAATATATCTCTAAGCTGTCTACCTAATTGAATCCGCAGTCTTAATTATTATTGCGTATCATACTTGCAATGATAATGCTTCTGATTTTGATAATTCAACAACATTCATTACGTTATTTATGTTGTCGAGTAAACGAACGTAAAATTATGAAGCAATGGATCCCTCACAATCCGGGTCAGTTATATCTCTGCCCGAGTCAACTCAACCCAAATAATAATACCAGAAACTACTTCGTCAAATCGCCTAAAAAGTGGTGTGTACTGTCGGCATGAAACGTATCGACGACCTCTTTCCTTCAACTTGTGATTGAAAGTGTGTTACGCAATAGGGATGTAGACAATTTTTTTTTTGTCCTAGGTAGATTATAAAAAAAATATACGTAAGTAATTAAAAGATTACGGCAATGCATTGAGTAGGCAATACTTTAAAATGTGGCATGACGTCACTCCCCGGTAGATTTTATACTGACTTTGTGACGTAGCAAGCCCCCACTCCCCAACTTTAATGCGTTTTATCTAAATCATTTTTTATTTAGGTATATGTTAAAGCAAAAAATACGTCGTGTCTAATATTTATTTATTATCTGACTAAATAGTTTTTTTATTTTATCCCTAGTCAACATCCATATTGGGTGCTGATTATCTGATCTATATTTTGCAGTCTGTGAACCGTAATTCCCATTTTCCCATCCAAAATCATTATAGTCTAATGTCTATATCCAAACGCTGTAGTGACGTTGTAAACGTACACTTACAGTTTATTACCAATAAATATCATACGCGTCTCCCGCGCAAATTAATTCGAGCGCGTGTCGCATTCGCACAGAATTTTATGTCTGTATTCGCGACAGTGCGAATGCACCATTATGATATTTGAACGTGTGAATGTGAAGTAGCGTATATCTACAGATTGGTTTTAGCAATAATGTTGTCGTCGTCTTTAGGTACCTAGTAAGTGCGGATTTCACCAATGAAATTGAACGCGTCTAGCACATCCAACCGCGTTCAAGAGCTGTCAGTGTACAATATTATGACATAACAATTTTGACACTGACAGCTATTGAACGCGTTTGAGAAATGCTGATCGCGTTCAGTTTCATTGGTGAAATCAGCCCTAAGTATCATTTTTATGGTTTTTTTTTTTTTTTGTCAGTAAACCAATGTTTCTCTTTCTTTCACAACAGCTAAAGGGCGGTCACTCTCGGATTGCATAGAAAATAAAGAGAAGCCCGATGACACAACACGCTAGTAATTTATTGCAAAATATGAAGCAATTATCTACTCATATTCGTATTCTAATTAAAACACAATTACGTTAATATGATGCTCGTAGAATAATCTTCTGTCAAAACTCAGAATGTAATGCATAATATGGTTATTAATCGTTAAAAGAAATGTTTTGAGGTAGGTATATATGTGAAAATTTCTATCGTATCAAATTAGTTGTATTATGTTTTCAACACACTATCTATCAAGCATTGTGTCCTGAAGAATATCATATTTTTTTTTCTGAATTTGTTAACTGCTGTGGATCATATACGTTTAAGCATTATAACTTGCATTTAGCTCCTGTAGTTCCCTTAATAGACTGAAGTAAGAAAATCATCACTTACATTTGTAAAACAAAGTTGTTAACCCAATTTAGGCGATTGTCTACCTAGGTAAACGTACGTGTTGAATTTATTTAAATTCCGTCAAGTTAGACCCGGGCTTTTAATTTCGTCTGCTGCTGCCATAAAGTAGCTGGAAGGCATCCCACGCTACGCTTACCAATCCTTGATTAAGGTAAATTTAAATCAAATCAACATTATGACAAAAGCTTAATCAAGGCAACTGAAGGGACATCAGACTAGGTCATTGTTCGCGACGAGGCGTCACCGTCAATTTTAGCTTGTTTAAAATCATTAATTTTAACTTAGCTTAAAAACTTGTATGTATAGGATAAGTATTTCTTCGCAATATGCGTAATAATAGCATGTAGTATGCAGATTCCTTGTTATACGCAATAATGCGTCATCAAAATATTTTGTTAGAAAGGACCTTTCTATTTATCCGGATGTTGAAATACCAAAAATCTGCACACCTATAAAAGAAAAACTAAAGTTGCAATAACGCAAAACAAAATAATACAAGTTGTGGGCAACGCCTATACTAACTCAAATATGAAAATAGTATAGGTATTAGTAATGCTATCTAGCAGCTAGACACCATCCAAATATCAAAATTTGACTAAAAAAGGTAAACAAAGCCCTTGCACTCCTTGATTAGGTAGGTTAGACAGATATAACGTAAAATCATTTATGGCATCCAGGTCACCTAGACCGAGACCTAGCCCTGGACCTAACTTCTAGAAATCTAGCCCTTCAGGATACCTACTTAATCGAGTTAGAATGCCGCAAAGCGGATTTGTAAAAATAAAGGCTACCCTACCTGTATTCAGAGGCCTATAACTGGCTGAAAAATCTAGATACAATAAATAAAATACTAGATTTCTCTAGAGGAATAGACTAGCCCGAGTGTTCTTTTGGTATGGTGGAAATCGGATCAGAACTTTGTCTGAAAAGTCACTTGCAAATAATTAAATATTTATTTAATCATTTTAATACCGATAATCCTGAAATATCTTTTCAACAGGAATAGTCAGAATCCTGGAAGAACCCTCATTAGAAAGGGGGCAATTTTGTGAATCTCATGATGTATAACATGATGTATATAGCTATTGAAATAAGTGTGTTTAGCTATAAGAAATGTAATTTTATAAGAATTTTGAAAATAATAAAGTTACGAAAACAGGAGGCGATTCATGGGTCTCTATAGGGTAAAGGGCGCTACCAGCTAAGCTAACACGCCATCTCTAGAAATTGTAGTCATCAACATGGAAACTAGTTCCACCTAACAAGTAAAGCAGTAGTCCTGAGGAGTCCTGAAATCGTGTCCTGAATAGTTATGAAGACTTATCAATAAACAGTGTAATCATTCCTGCCGAGCCCGTTTTCCTTCAAAAGGTCGAGTGCATATCCATGTGAGTATTCGAAAATAGCTAGCAAAAACTTCGGTACAGGACGTCAGCGCCGCTTGGACCAGGATAGCCTTACAACCTACCTGAACCCGTATCCAGCGATCACGCCCGTCCGGTATATCTGCTGGTCCTTCGAGCCGGATCATTTTCGAATCCTGGAGAGCTCAATTGAAGACTGAAGGATTACCGAAGAAGGAAGATTCCTGGAATAAGAAAATCGGTTCCTGAAGAATTATTTTTGGAACCTGAAGACTTACGGCTGAAGAATTATTTTTGAAACCTGAAGACTTACGGCTGAAGGATTATTTTGGAACCTGAAGACTTATAACTGAAGAGTTATTTTTTCCTGAAGGATTATTTTGAAGACTGAAGAGTTATTTTTTCCTGAAGGATTATTTTGAAGACTGAAGAGTTATTTTTTCCTGAAGGATTATTTTGAAGACTGAAGAATTATTTTCGAATCCTGAAGACTTATAACTGAAGGGTTATTTTTCCTGAAGGATTATTTTGAAGACTGAAGAGTTATTTTTTCCTGAAGGATTATTTTGAAGACTGAAGAGTTATTTTTTCCTGAAGGATTATTTTTAAGACTGAAGAATTATTTTCGAATCCTGAAGACTTATAACTGAAGGGTTATTTTTCCTGAAGGATTGTTTTGAAGACTGAAGAACTATTTTTGGATCCTGAAAACTTATTTCCTGAAATTTTTTCCTGAAGGATTATTTTCGGTTCCTGAAAACTTTTTTCCTGAAATTTTTTTCCTGGAATAAGAAAATCGGTTCCTGAAGAATTATTTTTGGAACCTGAAGACTTACGGCTGAAGAATTATTTTTGGAACCTGAAGACTTACGGCTGAAAGATTATTTTGGAACCTGAAGACTTATAACTGAAGAGTTATTTTTTCCTGAAGGATTATTTTGAAGACTGAAGAGTTATTTTTTCCTGAAGGATTATTTTGAAGACTGAAGAGTTATTTTTTCCTGAAGGATTATTTTGAAGACTGAAGAATTATTTTCGAATCCTGAAGACTTATAACTGAAGGGTTATTTTTCCTGAAGGATTGTTTTGAAGACTGAAGAACTATTTTTGGATCCTGAAAACTTATTTCCTGAAATTTTTTCCTGAAGGATTATTTTCGGTTCCTGAAAACTTTTTTCCTGAAATTTTTTCCTGAAGGATTAATTTCGGATCCTGAAAACTTTTTTCCTGAAGAATTATTTTTGGATCCTGAAGACTTATTTCCTGAAGGATTATTTTTGAACTTTGAAGAATTAACATTTAACATAGAGAAAATAGTTTGACGTTTGAAGATTTGTTTTGAAGATAGAAGAAACAACTTGGAACTTTGAAGATTTGTGTTGAGGATTACAGTATAGTGCGTTTATAGTGAAGTGACGTCCCCGAATCTAAACCAACATGCCGATCACAAGGTCACAAGGCAAAGCGCCTGAAGCATGGACGGTGGAGCTGGACAGAACGCGTACCTCTACAGCTATACGTCATGAGTTACCTCCACGTTCGCCGTCCACTACGGAAGGGACTGAGCAAGTGCCACCACCACCACAAGCCCTAACCGGGGGTGAAGACGTACCTATACCAACACAAACGAAGGAAACAGAACAAATCGAACAACCAACGACTTCCAGGAAGGAAACCAGACTGGAAGGAACTTCAGATAGAACATTAAAACCTTCAAATAAATCAGTGAATCCGAACAAAATAGTGAAGCCATCAGCTGACAAACGGGATGGAACTTATAGAGGAATTATTCCGATGACTACCCGGGGTGACGCCCGTAACGAACGTAGACCGCCGTCGACAATTAAGACGACGCGGTCCCATCTAAAAGTAATGAAAGCTCGTGAAGACCTATTGAAAATTAGGTTAGAACTTGCTGAGATAGCACTTCAGAATGCCGAGGAAGAAAATTCCGACGGATACATGGATGACAGAGATTCCAACGACGAGTACGTGAGATCGTGGCTAGAAGACGCACCAGCGCCTGAGCCATTGAAGGAAGTCCCTTCTGCAGAGGTGGAGAATCATGATTGCGAGATGAGCGATCAAGCACTTTCTGTAGACAACGCCGCTGAAGAGAACGGGAGCAATAGAAGACGGGACGCCGTTGCTGCTCCACGCCCCTCCAAGGATGTTGAACCTATAGTAGACTTCCATCAAAAGCAAGTACCCGTGTTACATCATCCTATAGAAAAAGAAGTGAAAAATGTAGTACCATCGAAGGATTCGGGGGAAGGTCAACTCCGTTCATTTATAACGGACTTGACGTCTGCTATAGCGTCGCTAGCCGACAAGAAAACAGATCAGTGGACAGTAAATAATCCCTCGGCGTCGAAGGTCATCATGACCCTGCCAAATTACAGTGGGGCTCACACGGAATGGTTATCGTTCCGTGCCATCTATGAAACAACTCGTCGATACTTCAACGATGTTGAGAATACAGCTAGGCTGAGAAGGAGCCTGCGCGGACGAGCACTGGAAACAGTGAGTTCAGAACTCATCGGAAATGCCAAACCAGATGACATCATGAGAGAACTCGAGCTGCAGTTCGGCCGTCCAGACTCGATAGCTCAAGCTGAAACGGACAGGCTCCGTGGGCTGCCGCGCTGCAGTGAATCTCCGAAGGATATCTGCACGTTCGCCAGCCGAGTAAGGAGTGGTATAGTCACGCTACGTGCGTTGAAAAAAGAACATTACTTAATCAACGCCGAGTTAATGCGATTGTTGACTGAGAAGTTGCCAAACTCCCTAAGGGTACAGTGGTATAGAACCTATACCGAGAAGTACCAATCGCTGCCAGATTTATCTCTGCTCAGCGACTTCATCACCGAACAAGCCCGTTTCTGCAGTGCTTTCGCTCCGCCCGAAAATATAAATCCCGGCGAAGCGACAGCGACTAGGCGTGTCACTCAAAGGACACACACAGCAACAGACAAGACGGCTTGGAAATGCCGTGTCTGCCAGAAAGAAGGGCACGATGCTTATGACTGCAAGAAGTTCAAAGAAGCATCCACAGATGAAAGATGGGAACTTGCAAGGAAACTGAGACTGTGTTTCCGTTGTTTGCGAGTCCATCGGTCGGATAAACCATGCAAAAAGAAAATGTGTGGGATCAAGGAGTGTATAGGCACTCACCATCAGCTTCTTCATAAAGAAAAGAAGAAGCCTGCTGCAGAAAGTACCGAGAAGCCTGATGCCCCAGTAAAGAAGGAGCCTCAGGAAACGGTAGCCAGCTCGAGATCAACGTCAGACCAGACGTACTTGAAAATAGTACCGGTCCGGGTAATCGGACCGGCGGGAGAAGCAGCAACATTTGCGCTGCTCGACGATGGGTCAACCGTTTCGCTGATAGACGAAGACATCGCAAAGGAAATCGGGGCAGAGGGCCGCATCGACCCTCTGAAGATAGGTGCGATTGGCAACACTACGATTGACACTCCTTGTTCGCGTCGAGTAACAGTCGACCTTGCAAGCCAGCTGAGAAGCAAAGTGCCCTTCAGAGCGCGCACGATACCGAAGCTCAACCTAGCACCGCAGTCAGTCAGCGAAGAAGACATCGCCCAGTGCAAACACCTGAGCGATTTGAAGGAACAGCTGACGTACGACGTTGGCGCACCGAAGATCCTCATTGGCCAAGACAACTGGCATCTGCTGTTGGCCAGTGAGATACGCAGAGGTCCGAGGCACCAGCCTATCGCATCACTTACCGCAATGGGCTGGACCCTGCATGGCGCGCACACCAGAATCTTAGGTCAACAGGTACACTACGTCAACCGACTGACAACGAGTGATGAAGAGCTGAACGAGCGACTTCGTGAGTTCTTCGCCTTAGAATCGCTAACTATCAATCCGAAGCGACCAAGCTCAGATCCCGAGAAAAGAGCGGAAGACATTTTAAATCGTCACACTCAGCAGCTAGAAGATGGACATATAGAAACCGCTATGCTTTGGAATAATGAAAGCATAGAGATGCCCGATAGTTACGGGACAGCGCTCAAGCGGCTAGTCTCAATCGAGAAGAAGCTCGACAGCAACCCTGCTCTTCGAGACAGATATACAGAACAGATGGACTCGCTCATGCAGAAGGGATACGCAGAGAAAGCCCCCACCACGAGCACACCAGGTAGAACATGGTACCTACCACACTTCGACGTATTCAACCCCATGAAGCCAGACAAGCTCCGTATAGTACATGACGCTGCCGCTAAGTCGAGAGGACTGTCGCTCAACGACTTCCTTCTCACAGGACCAGACCTGCTGCAGTCACTGCCCGGCGTCATGATGAGATTTCGCCGACACCGCATAGCCATTTCCGGTGACATAAAGGAGATGTTTATGCAGGTAAAGGTGCGAGCTCAGGACCGAGACGCACTCCGGTACCTATGGAGAGGCAACAAGAGAGAGGGAGCGCCGGAAGAATACCGTATGACGTCCATCATATTCGGTGCGGCAAGTTCGCCGTGCACAGCCATATTCGCAAAGAATTGGAATGCGAAAAGGCACTTCGAGGAGCAACCCGAGGCAGTGAAAGCTATCATCCATAACCATTACATGGACGACTACCTCGATAGCTACAAGACGGTCGAAGACGCAACGCGCATCGCAACAACGGTGAAGGACATACACCTGAAAGCGAAGTTCGAGCTCAGGAAATGGGTATCGAACAGTGCGCAAGTCATACAAAATATAGATCCGTCACAGATCCGAACTGAAGTTATCAGTATCGGAGATGCAGAAAACACCGAAAAGATACTTGGTCTAATATGGAGACCGGGTGAAGACGCGCTGGGCTTCAATCTAACGCTCGCGCGCCTACCGAAAGGTGTTCTAGAAAAGGAAGCGCCCACAAAGAGAGAGGCACTGAAAATTGTGATGTCGCTGTACGACCCGCTCGGACTCGCCTCACCAGTCACAATTAGAGCCAAGCAAATACTGCAAGAAGCATGGAGGCGAGGAGTCGACTGGGATCATCCACTAGATAAGGACCTGGCAACTCAGTGGAGAAGTTGGATACAGCACCTGCAGCAACTCAAAAATATCAGCATACCAAGATGTTAGTTACCCTGGATATAGTGATGCTGTGGAGACACAAATCCATGTGTTCACCGACGCAAGCGAGATGGCATACGCAACAGCAGTATATTGGCGGGCCACATCGATGGAAGGCAAGCAGCAAGTCAGCCTCGTCATGGCAAAGGCGAAGGTGGCACCACTGAAGCTGCAATCTATACCACGCCTCGAACTGCAAGCCGCGGTGATGGGAACCCGCGTGGCTGCAGCCGTGATACGTGAGCACGACATCAAACCCGCATCGGTGACATACTGGTCAGACAGTAAGACCGTCTTGACATGGATCAGGAGAGGAGCACGGGTATACAAACCATTTGTTGCTCATCGCATAGCCGCCATAGAGGAAAACAGCAAAGTAGAAGATTGGCGTTGGGTACCCACCAAATTGAATATCGCGGACATCGCTACCCGTGATGTACCGCGTGACTTTGACTCACAGCATGCGTGGTA
Source organism: Conistra vaccinii (assembly GCA_948150665.1). Lineage (NCBI taxonomy): Eukaryota > Metazoa > Arthropoda > Insecta > Lepidoptera > Noctuidae > Conistra > Conistra vaccinii. The sequence continues at coordinate 16,022,893 of OX411338.1, read as the reverse complement.
TTCCGGCCCTAGCTTCCTATACGAAGAACCGTCGTCATGGCCTGCAGAAAAACCTCCCATCAAAGAGGAGACAGGGGAAGAAAGGACCCTCGTTGCCGTCGAAGAAGCTAACACGCGAAAGCTAGCAGAAGCCATACCAGATCCGGCCAGATTCTCGAGATGGGAACGGTTACTCCGTGCGACAGCGAGTGTTCTTCGCTTCATTGCTCTCTGCCGAGGAAGAACAGAGAAAACGTTCTACAAAAGAACGAGGAAAAACGCAGAGAAAGATCCAGATTGGCGGAAAAAGAAGACGACCCCAAGTCCTCCGAAACAGACAGCAAAGACGTCTGAAATTCAAATCGTGAAGCAAACCTTAGAAGCAGAGTATCTCCACGAAGCGGAGAAAATACTCATTCAAGTCGTGCAACAGCAGTCTTTCGCTCATGAGATAGTGAAACTGCGAGAAGAGAAAAAGTTGGAGAAAGATAGTCGTTTGCGGCCACTGCAGATCGAAGTAGTGGACAATATCCTACGGCTAAGAAGCCGGATAGCCGCAACAGACGAAATATCAGATGACGTGAGACATCCGCCGATATTACACGGCGACCATCACATCACCCAGTTATATATAGACTGGACACACCGCAGCCTACAACATAGTGGAGTAGAACTCACTATCAACGAGGTGAGACAACACTATTGGGTTGTCAAGATGCGGCCGACCACGAAAATGGTGCTAGCCAGATGCCTACAATGTCGCATTCACAAGGCACAACCACCCGTGCCTGCGACCGGCGACCATCCGAAGACGCGCCTCGCGCATCACCAGAGGCCGTTTACCTATACGGGGCTTGACTATTTCGGCCCGCTGTCCGTTACTGTCGGACGCCAGCATCAAAAAAGGTACGTAGCACTATTCACTTGTCTAACCACCAGAGCCGTCCACCTTGAGATCGCCGCCAGCCTCAGCGCAGACTCCGCCATACTGGCGCTGCGACGATTCGCTTCTCGCCGAGGTTGCACGGTGCCGACAAGGAGCTCCGAGACGCGTTTCAAAAAGAGGCAAGTCGAAGAGGCATCGTGTGGCGCTTTATAACGCCATCGGCGCCATTCATGGGAGGCGCCTGGGAGCGTCTCGTACGCTGCGTGAAGTCCGCATTGTACACTGTGTTACTTGAGAAACACCCACATGAAGAGGTGTTGTCCACACTATTGTGTGAGGCAGAGTACACAGTGAATAGCCGTCCACTGACACACGTTTCAGTGGACAGTGAAGACGACGAGTCGATAACACCGAACCACTTCCTACTTGGTGGGTCGGCCAGACTCCCAACACCCGGGGTATTCACCGATCAAGACATAGACAGCAAGAAACTATGGCGGCGCTCACAGATACTAGCCGATATGTTCTGGCGCCGCTGGGTCCGGGAGTACCTGCCGGAGTTACAAAACCGGCGGGAGCCGCATAGCCGCGGACCAGACCTGCAGGTGGGTGACCCTGTTCTCATTGCTGACGGCCAGCTGCCTCGCAACACATGGCCGCGAGGCCGCATAATCGCCGTGTTCCCCGGGGCTGATGGTGAAGTCCGGACTGCTGAGGTGCGCACTGCCGGCGGCACCCTGAAGCGTCCGGTGAAGAAACTCGTCCCCTTACCGAAGTAACGAGGCGTCGAGACGGCGAGCGTCGCGGCGGCGAGCGTCGCGACTACGGTCGTCGCTCACCGGTGTGATGCAGCGCCGTGCCGACGTCGCTACTAGTCGCCACTGCACTGCATGGCGGGAGAGATGTTCGCGACGAGGCGTCACCGTCAATTTTAGCTTGTTTAAAATCATTAATTTTAACTTAGCTTAAAAACTTGTATGTATAGGATAAGTATTTCTTCGCAATATGCGTAATAATAGCATGTAGTATGCAGATTCCTTGTTATACGCAATAATGCGTCATCAAAATATTTTGTTAGAAAGGACCTTTCTATTTATCCGGATGTTGAAATACCAAAAATCTGCACACCTATAAAAGAAAAACTAAAGTTGCAATAACGCAAAACAAAATAATACAAGTTGTGGGCAACGCCTATACTAACTCAAATATGAAAATAGTATAGGTATTAGTAATGCTATCTAGCAGCTAGACACCATCCAAATATCAAAATTTGACTAAAAAAGGTAAACAAAGCCCTTGCACTCCTTGATTAGGTAGGTTAGACAGATATAACGTAAAATCATTTATGGCATCCAGGTCACCTAGACCGAGACCTAGCCCTGGACCTAACTTCTAGAAATCTAGCCCTTCAGGATACCTACTTAATCGAGTTAGAATGCCGCAAAGCGGATTTGTAAAAATAAAGGCTACCCTACCTGTATTCAGAGGCCTATAACTGGCTGAAAAATCTAGATACAATAAATAAAATACTAGATTTCTCTAGAGGAATAGACTAGCCCGAGTGTTCTTTTGGTATGGTGGAAATCGGATCAGAACTTTGTCTGAAAAGTCACTTGCAAATAATTAAATATTTATTTAATCATTTTAATACCGATAATCCTGAAATATCTTTTCAACAGGAATAGTCAGAATCCTGGAAGAACCCTCATTAGAAAGGGGGCAATTTTGTGAATCTCATGATGTATAACATGATGTATATAGCTATTGAAATAAGTGTGTTTAGCTATAAGAAATGTAATTTTATAAGAATTTTGAAAATAATAAAGTTACGAAAACAGGAGGCGATTCATGGGTCTCTATAGGGTAAAGGGCGCTACCAGCTAAGCTAACACGCCATCTCTAGAAATTGTAGTCATCAACATGGAAACTAGTTCCACCTAACAAGTAAAGCAGTAGTCCTGAGGAGTCCTGAAATCGTGTCCTGAATAGTTATGAAGACTTATCAATAAACAGTGTAATCATTCCTGCCGAGCCCGTTTTCCTTCAAAAGGTCGAGTGCATATCCATGTGAGTATTCGAAAATAGCTAGCAAAAACTTCGGTACAGGACGTCAGCGCCGCTTGGACCAGGATAGCCTTACAACCTACCTGAACCCGTATCCAGCGATCACGCCCGTCCGGTATAGTCATCGTATACTAATGAGAATCGCGATCATGCATGCAATGTATTGTGAAGGATAACAATTACTACTACTTCAATTACCATCCACTTTATATTTTTTGTTCCACAGCCTATTAAAAGAATTAACAACAATTTTAACAGTATTGATGTATTGCGACAGTAAGAAGTAAGATAGCCAGTACCTCTGTGGTTGAGGATTCCCGGAAAAGCTCGCTTCCACCTTCGGCCTGATCATCATTTACCATCAGGTGATATGCAGGCCAAAAGCTTCCCCATAGGGGTTAAAAAAAAAGACGCTATCAAAATTATAAAAAGATTGACACGGAAAGCACCTTTACATCTATAATGTCCAGTGAATTTATATAGTATATTTATTTATACTTTCCGCACACAATGAGGCACAAAGCAATGAGCACTAAAGGCTAGGCTTTAGGCATTTTCTATCCGTCAACCAATAATTTTATCCAAAAGATTAACAAAATCAAAAATCATTTATTCTAATTAGGCTGAGCATTACATGACACAATCCCCCAAAGGGTGCCCTTCACCATTTTCTAATGCTTTTGCTGGGAAGAAGAAGTGGCACAAAAAAATCGCCAGCATCAGGTTTATGCTAGCCCCACAAAACTATTCCTTCCTAGTGCACAATAAAAGGACCAATCTTCCCATGAAACCTGTGAATAACCCGTCAAATAGCAATCTAATCCAATTTGCAGCCCCGTGTCGCAAATTGTAACCCCATGCAAGGCCATCTAATGGGTTGAGCCGTACAGTGGCCAAATGATGACGTAATTAGATTACCTACGTCATAGTTCCACCGTGAAATGTTTAGGGTTATGGAAAGTGTTATGACATGGTTAGAAAGGTTCTTTGGTTAAGTGGTTCTGGTAAGAAAATACTTATCGTGAGAATCACAGAAATTAAAAAAAAAAAATTGTTTAGCACATGCATGATCAAAATTGATAATGAATAATATTTATTATCAATTTTGATCGTGCATGATTTTAATTGCACATGATATCAAAATATTTATTAAATATTTTGATATCATGTGCAATTAAAATCACGAAATTTGAAACATTTTCTGTGTTTTTGTCTTGTCTTTGCGGTTTTTTTTCTTTCACAATATTGTCTTTCTTTGTTCTTTTCTCTAAATCATCCAGAATTTGAGTCTAGCAATAGTTGTTTATACAAAAATATTTTTTCGCCAAAAACAACGCGGTTTTTTTTATGAAAAGGAAAATATAAAACAGTTAAAAACTCACATAAGGACAATAACTCAACCGCTTGTTTAGAACCATCTTACGACATAACAGTCTCTGAGACAAATTTATTTTGACGTAGAGAAAAGTATTGTATGTACCTACCTATTCAAATTATCAAGAACAAAACGATTACCATAAAAACTGTGCCATATGTGTCCAGTTAAAGATAAATTATGTGTTAGACACGTAACGCAACCCGGCCCGATTTGTCACGTTATCTACTAATTACTTTTACACTCGTTAGTTTTTTTTTTATAAAAATGAGCAATTTGAAAAGAACAAGTTAACTTAGACAAAAACAGGTAAGTAAAAATATTAAGAGCATCTGTGACGTCAAAAATATTTAAAGAAAAGACTCCAAAATAAATTTAAAAAGTAATGTTTTGGATAATTACGTATTAAATGTGAATAAAGTTGTATTTTACAAACAATAAATTATTCATTTATTTATTCATTTTTCGTAAAAAAGTTAAAAAATATTAAAAACAAAATCAAATATTTAAAAGATTACTACTATATAATAAATATCTCAACATAAAACACATAAAACTAAAATACTTTAATTAAGTCCTTTATTTTTCCAGAAAAAAAATTTTCTCTCATCATCTAATTCTTACCTACCTCGGTCAAAACACAAATTCAAACATAATTCAATAAAAATAAAATTAATAGACACAACATTTCTTTTTCCTTACATTTGATGGCGACAAATTGCTATAATTATTGCCCCGCGATTGACGCAAGATAATCATTTTCACGCAATTTTTAGGGTCGCTATCAACCTAATCAGGAATGGTGTTTCACAGTGTCACTTTGACAAATACCCAATTAATTTTATTATTTTTATCTGTTTTATTTCATCTTTTTGGTTTTTTCCTTTTTTTGTCGTTGAATTGTGTAATTATGGAAAGAGATGGGGTACGTAATTTATTTCTTCTTTTATGTCGTGTTTTTCTTATTTAATTGAAAGCTATTGATAATAAAAACAAATAGCATCACAATTTTTGTTTCTGTATTACGTCAGACTGCGAAGGAATAATTTTATTGAAAAAAAAAATGGTTTTGTGTCGCGTGTTTTGTGGTCGCAAGCGCTACTGCTAAGCATGAGGTCCTGGATTCGATTCCAGGGTCGGGCTAAGTGTTTTTGGAATTTCTCAGTAGTATCCTGGAGCCTGGATTTGTGTCCGGTTGATGGCAAAAGCTCGCCTGTCCGGTTGATGGCAAAGGCTCGCCCCCTAAGCGAAATGTGGGTGTTCTATAGGTACATCTCTGCCAACACAGGCGTGATGATAATGTTGTTTTTATGTTTTATTAATAACCTACACAGATGCCGTACATTATTGTATTATTTTAATTTTCTTAATTTTAAAAACAAAATTGTATTTATTTTTATTAACCCACAAAAACAACAATAACATACACGGTACAACACTACAATACATTCTCCTCTTCTAGGAACACAGCACACAGCCCAGTAGTCTAATAAAACAAAATAAATAGGAGTTACGATCTCAGCGCCATCTGGCGCTCGGTGTTACAACCTAATGAAACAGCGGTGTCTGCAAATATTTGTACAAGGAGATTAATTACTCTAGGTTAGCAAGGAAAATAAAACTGAGAATGCATTGTAGACCATATTATTTGCTTAAATTGTATAAATACGAAGAAATGCAAAGAAGAGTTTTTTACCATATTGTATGTAGGTACTCCTACTTATACAGGTTTATCATAGTACAGGCATCTAACATTACATTAATTTTGTAAATTATTTCCAAGATATAATATTGTTTTACCACAAATAAAAAATTAAATTATGGGCTATGGTAGATCGTGACTGTGGTAAATACCAAAGCCGCTGTGACATGGTAAATACCAAAGGCATTTCATTTCTAGTTCTGTTATGCTACCAAAAATAAAAATGTCTCAAAATTATTATTTAACCAGAAGAGCTTCGTCTTGGCGATCTTCCAATAATGGGTACCTACTTAAAAATTGCACTCATTGTTTTCTGTGAACGATCGTTATTTAAATATGATGCAAAAAAAACAAAACACCAAAAAATTAGTTGGGGTATAAAATGCGTCACATCCACGCAAAATAGCCATCTCTCAGCATAATGCTGTGAACCTATGCGACAAAGCGCCACAGCACTGCTTTTCAGCGGCAGCTAGCGTAGATGTGATGACGTCAACCGGTGCAGCATAAAATGAGATCCAAAATAATAAATAAATACACTATACAAGTTCTAAATCTTTATATAAAATATAATATTTAAATGGCAGCATTCCGATCCATTGGCAACAACGTTCGTGCCATACGATTACTGAACTCATCAAAATATTAATAAACAAAGCTGTCATCGCATAATCAAATTATTTCATGAGCCATCTTTATTCGTCCATACAAAACAACTATAAAACCCTTTCTTGGCATTAACATCTCCCTGAAGGCACTAAAAACAAAAGAACTTGGCTCGTTTTTACGACGTCTTGTTTAATGTCAGCAGCATCTAATTGGTACGGGATTATTATTTCTATAGGGTTATTAATTATTTTCTTACATTGTGTTTTGTAATAAAATGCATGTAAATAAAATATTTTGTATATTTATAAAACTATTTAGTTTACAAACTATTTTTGCTTTAGGTATATTTTATTGCAATTAGTTTCGTTCACCTTTTTGCAAAAAATAAATCTTCTTTTTTGTCATCAGCTGTTCTGAAAGTTCATCTTTCAGTAATGAAATTTCAGAAATAACACTGATATTGACTTTGTAATAATGTATATATTTTATGTCTTTTTTGTAGTGTGCTTCTAGTACAGAATTAAAAAAAAATCTTTATTTTCATCAACTTTTCATTATCTGTTTTGCTGTGTTTTCTCCATCACTACATGCCATAATAATGCAATTAATAACGTAACCAATACAAAAATGAATATTTGACAAAACCAGCGATCAATGGCAACAAATTATTTCCACCAGCAACATTGTCAAATATAAAACTTTCGCACGAGGCCCGATTTTTCACAGGCGTCAATTGTCACTCAGATTTGACGCAATATCAAAGTACTGCACTCCAGTACCTACCGTGACGAATCTTGACGCGATTTTAAAACTGTCACTTTAAATTAACCCTTTGAGAACTTGGCTGTTTTTTTACAATCGTGGGAAAGTGGAAATTGAAATATGTTATAGCTAGATTTTTCTTCATTGGTCGTTGCTTTGGACAGTTACAGACCGTATAATAAGGAAAAAAATCAAAATGAAGTTGGTTCTTGTTTGATAAACAGAAATTGTAGCTAGATTTAAATCTGCGCTTATATTAACAAAAGATTTTAATCTTAGATTCGCATTGTCGTGTTAATTTTATTAAATCCTCAGATTTAAATTAATTTATTTTACAACCGCAGATGTCCAATTTTTTATTTTACAACCCGTTCAATAGAGACATTAGTTTTAACGATACATATTTAGTTTTACTATCGATACATCAAAAAGGTGCTAAAAGTCATCCTTTTCACTGATGTTCGATCGTTTACTCACTATTAGCATGATTATGCAAATATCCTTCGTATTAACAAATCAACCGTTACAAATTAATGTTTATAATAATTTGCATATTTTTCAATAAAATCGCGTGTCATACTTTTATTATTTATGCAAAAAAGCGTCAACACTACTGCGTCATTAAATTTTTACAAAAAACAATTTACGACATCGATCAATCAAAAAGTTAAAATTATGCTAATTACGCACATCACTATCGTATCTGTTAATTATTCATTAGGGTTGTCGCGATATAAATTGTGATTTTATGACGTCACTGTAGGGTTGTCACATTTGCAGTTATATCTTCCGCATGATTTGTTCATTGAATTTTTCAAGCAATATTTTTTAATGGTATGTCAATTTAATGTTATTTCTTTTGTGTGACGTATCGACAATATGTCGATAGGGTGGAAAAGAAATGTTGTGCCAACGAACCCTTTTAAAATTTTAAGTTACAAATTGAATCGGTACAATGGACCGCCACCCTTTCTTATTGTTCGTAACATACATTCCTAAATCTATGTACTGTGTTTAATTTTGAAATTTATTTGACACCCAATATTGGGTGATGTTCCTTTTTGTGTTTCGTACATGTGGTAAAATAAACACCCACTTTTGGTGTTTATTTCGAGTAGAAGTGTGTTCTGACAATAGTTAGTAGGTACTTACATAGTTTATAATTTAAGGGAGCTTGTAATTGACAATTGTAAAGTGCTAATTATAGATATAACCTACACATGCATACATACATAATCAGCCTATTAATGTTCCCACTGCTGGGACACAGGCCTCCTCTCTGTGAGAGGGAGTGGGCTGTAATCTACCACGCGGGCCCAGTGCGGGTTGGTAGATGTCACATGTCTTCGAATTTTTTGGTTCTAAGACATGCCGGTTTCCTCACGATGTTTTACTTCACCGTTTTGAGAGCAATGGTGATGATATTATTTACACAAAGTAAAACGCCTGCTTGGGTTCGAACCCATGTAGCGTTGTCAAGGGTCTTAACTGAAAAATAGTCGAGTGATGATAAAACATCATTTTTAGTAAGTTCTTAGCACATCACTAAAAGTGTCACATCACTGGTTCTTCCGGGGACGCTCTGCCATTTCAGTAGGATGTTATTGGGCACTCTAAGCCACCTTACGTTCCATCGGTTCACTTCGTTCACCTCGTCACTTCAGGTGGCTTAGATTGCCCAATAACATATATGAAATCCATTCTATTCCACCTGATGAACAGAAGGTGGAGTACGAATTTTTGCATAGTGCAGTAAAACAGGTGGCTTAGATTGCCCAATAACATATATGAAATCCATTCTATTCCACCTGATGAACGGAAGGTGGAGTACGAATTTTTGCATAGTGCAGTAAAATAATGGTTCAGCGCCTATTCCACCCGATGGAACTAGTTATAAATGTCAATGTAATACATTAATCGACTCATTATTAATATATCCGTTTCAAGCAGTTGTCATGAAATTTGTAAAACAACCACAATCGTTACATATAAACAAACTTTGTGTTAATTCTCAGGAGACTGGTTTTCGCCATGGAGAATTATTACCTAAATCGGTACGATGTATCATTTGCGGGCCGTCAAATTGTGGAAAAACTAATTTATTAATTGGTCTTCTTATACACGAGAATGGATTAAGATTTCAAAATGTTTATGTTTATTCGAAAACCTTGCAACAACCCAAGTACGTTTTTTTAGAAAAAGTCTTGCAACGAGTACCAGGCGTTTCATTTCAGAAATATCATGAAAATGAGCAAGTACTGAGTGTTCAGACCGCAAAACCGAATTCTGTAATTGTATTTGATGATGTTGCTTGTGAAAATCAAAGTAGTATACGTGATTATTTTGCTATGGGGAGACACAAGTCCATCGATTGTTTTTATCTAAATCAGACGTATAGTAAAATCCCTAAACAGTTAGTAAGAGACAACGCAAACCTAATCGTACTTTTTAAACAAGATGAAAGAAATATGAGACATGTTTATGAAGAACACGTCAACACTGACATGACATGGACTGAATTTCGGGAAATGTGTTCAAAAATATGGAGTATACCTTTCAATTATGTTGTAATTAATAAAGATTGTTCCAAAAACAAAGGATGTTATAGAAATAAATTTGATACGTTTGTAGTCTTTGACTAAGAACACGAATACATATAAAAGGTTTATTACCTACAAAACATTATTATTCACCTTACGACGCTAGATCAATTACAACCTATTTTACCAATATGGAAAAATCATTGAAACGGCAAATTGTTGATGCGGCAGAAGCTGTAAAGATAAAAGTACGAAAAATGAGAGATACTGAGATTGATAATAAACAAGCACTAGAAACTGTTTTCAAACCTGTTACAGATCCTCTCAACCTAATTGCTAATGCTAGTAAACAAACTGCTCTCCTGGGTGCTAGTAATGATTTTGTTGATGTTCCGTTTACTAACGAAACTATGTCGAAAGAAGGAACTGGCAGCGCAAAAAGTAATGATAATAATAGCGATGAAGACAAATATGAATCCGATATCAACAGTGACTCTTCTTATGAATCAGTAGTTGAAAGGAATCAAGATTATGATACATCATCCTGGTCAGTATCTTCAGAAGCGTTGGTAGATATTCCATTTGGGGTTAGAGCAGATCGCGGGAAACTGATGCTAGGTTCTGCTTGCATAACGATCAACGATCAATACATTACCGTAGCTGAACGTAAATACCGAAATACACCTGGTTTAAAACAGTTGTTGCTTAAGAAAGATGTAGACTTAAGCTTGGTTACAGATAATGATATGCAAAATTATAAGTCGATGTTACTTGATACAAATGCACATCGTAGAGATTATGATCCAAGTAAACCAATAAAAAGTAATAAAGGGCAAAAATATATGCAAATTATTAAACCTCTTTTTAAACTGAAGAATACAGTTCAAGGAAAGGGTCTACCGTTAATAAAAAAGTGGAGAAAAAACGTAGATTTAGTGTACTGGGATAATCCTAATGAATTAGTAGAAAGATTGAAATTATTAATTGCATCTAGAGATGCTGGCAACACAGGATTAGATAATGAAATTATATCTATCATTGAAGAATTGCGGGAAAGTAAAATTATAAATAAATAAATATTTAAAATTGTGTTTATTTTACTATCAGCCTCTCGATACAATACACCTTAAACATGAACGTAGACAAATTCGGACACTACATTCACAAAAGAATGCGTTTATCAGAGTTATTTGAGTTTAATGAGAATGCATTGTTAAAATCAGAAAACGGAGATTACGATATAAAAACATCAAGACTGAGAGGAATTAGATCTCCAGTAGAAGCTGACGATGCTGTGAACAAGGATTACGTAGATCAATTGAATGCTAACACGTTAAAAGAATTAAAGAATCTGGGTGTGAACAAGGATTATGTAGATGGATTGAATGCTAATATGTTTAAAGAAGTTAATAATCTGATTGGTATCTTGCGTTCTCAAATCATAAAAGATGCAAAGGGTACAGTTCAAGCTACTTTAAAAACAAGGTTACCAGAGGTTTCAACTCATTTGCAAGATAAGTTTTACACTAAAGCAGAGGTAGATAAATTACTTCAAAAAACTCCGTAATGGTAAAACAGCAGATTGTAAATGAAATACACAAAGCGGCACGAAGAAATTTCCTTCGACGTTCTGTTATTCTGAAAGGAATCCACGACTTATGGCAAGCAGACTTGATGGACATGCAAAACCTGAAAAAGTATAACAAAGGTTACAATTTCATCTTAGTGGTGATTGACTGCTTCTCGAAGTATGCCTGGGCTGAACCGTTAAAATCGAAAAATAAATTCGATGTTACTCGTGCATTCGAACATATATTGCTTAGTAGTCGTAATAAGCCTATGAACTTACAAACTGATATGGGAACTGAATTTTATAACATCACTTTTCAAACGCTTATGAAAAAGCACAACATTAACCATTACTCATCGTTTTCTACTAAAAAAGCATCAATTGTAGAGAGACTGATTAGAACTGTAAAAAATAAATTATATAAATATTTTAGTCTCAATGGAAACTATAAGTGGTTAGGTCTACCATTGGAAGATACATTGAAGAGATATAACAACACAAAACATCGTACTATTCGATTTAAACCGGTTGATGTGAATAAATATAATGAACAAATAATCAAAGAAAATATAAAAAAAATTAACAAACATGATTTAGTTCAGTGGAAGCCTAAATTCAAAGTTGGTGATTGTGTTCGTATAAGTAAATACAAACATAATTTTGAGAAAGGTTACACTCCTAATTGGTCTACTGAATTATTTATTATAAAAAAAGTAAATAAAACCTTACCAGTTACTTATCACATAGAAGATCAACGAAAGCAAAACATATTAGGAGCTTTTTACGAACAAGAACTACAAAAATCGAATTATCCTGATGTTTATTTGATAGAAAAGGTTTTGAGAAAGAAAGGTAATAAATTGTATGTCAAATGGTTAGGTCTAAACAGCGCAGAAAATAGTTGGATTGAAAAAGCTGCAATAATGGAATAATATTATTATATAACCATTTTTCATCTGAAATCCTATCATTATTATTTGAGTAATGCAAGGGGGTGGACTAGTTAACAACATAATTAATAATCTACCTTTCGAAGTTCATTTACCAGGATACAATTATTGCGGACCAGGAACCAAACTTCAGAAACGTTTAGCGCGAGGTGACCGAGGTGTAAATAAGCTAGACGAAGCTTGCATGCAACACGACATTGCGTATACAAACTATACAGACTTATCAAATCGTCACAAAGCCGATTTACAACTACTTAACATGGCTAAACAAAGACTTAAATCAAAAGATGCAGGGAAAGGTGAAAAACTAAGCTCTTGGGTAGTGAACAAAGTTATGAAAGCGAAACTAAAGTCGGGATCTGGCATTAAAACATTTAAAAGCTTAGTTTCAAAAATAAAATCAAAAATTAAGAAACTCAAACGCAAAGATAATAAGACTTTAATAAAAGCAGCTTACTTAACCGCAAAAAAGTTATTTCCAAACATTCATCATCGAATTCGAGTACCCCGAGTAATACCCATACCAAAGACTGGAGGAGTTTTACCTTTAATTCCAATTTTCGCTGGTTTATCAGCTTTAGGAACTTTAGCTGGTGGTGCAGCTGGCATTGCAAAAACCGTCAATGATTACAAAGCAAGCAAACAAAATTTGCAAGAAACAGAACGTCATAATAAAGCTATGGAGGCATTAGTGTTGGGTAAGGGTTTATACATTAAGTCGTATAAAAGTGGTAAAGGATTGTTTATAACATCTTCAAAAAACTGAAAAATATGCTACCTAAACGCCCTCTAACAAATGTAGACATCCGAAAGTTTTCAAGTGACATCCCATATTTTCGTGGGGTCTACATGAAGGATCGACTACCTCGGAAGCCGAAATGCATTGAATGTGGTATCGTTAACTTAGACGATTCTAAGAACGAAGGAACGCATTGGGTAGCTTATGCTAAAGTATACAATCACTGTGAATACTTTGATAGCTATGGAAATTTAAAACCTCCAATGGAATTGATGCAATATTTTAAAAATTGTAATGTGTTTTATAACTACACAAGATATCAAAAATTTAACGCAGTTAATTGTGGTCATTTATGTTTAAATTATTTGTGGACTTTTTGGAATAAAAATGTATTATAAAATATATGCTTTTCTTTCATTTCAATCATTTGCAAGATGTCGCTCACTTTGTCGATAACTGGAGACTCGTCAGTGTTAACTACATACTATCCTAATACATTGCAACTAGATGGAGAGTATGAGTGTGCTTTATTGCACTTTTCAACATTTAATTCTATTCCAAACATTGATATAAGTAATAATAAGTTCTATTATGGTTTTAATCAAGTTATTGAAATACCGGAAGGCACTTATGAATTGCAAGATATCGGCGATTATTTAAAATTTGAAATAAAAGATGCAGCGATCAAACTACGGTGCAATAATAATACTTTAAAAACTACAATATTCTGTACAAAAGACATTAATTTTATTAAAGAAGACTCTTTTAGAAGACTGTTAGGATTTAACAAACAAATCTTGAAAGCAAATAAATGGCATGTGTCACAGTCTCCAGTCAACATTCTACCTACGACCGTAGTCAGGATTGAATGTGATATTGTAAGCGGTTCATATATAAACGGTGAACCAAGTCATATTATTCACGAATTTGCACTTAATGTGCCACCTGGATACAGGATCATAGAAATCCCGAAAAACGCAATATACTTTCCAATCAATCAAAACAACATAAGCTGCATACATATCAGGCTGTTAGATATAAACAAACGATTAATCAATTTACGAGGTGAAGAAGTGCAGGTATATCTGCATCTTAGAAGAAAACAATGATTGACTACAATAAAAATGTGTCTCAACAAGTAAAGAATATCAGTTCTGCTCGAGCTAGCTCTCAAATAAGACCTCTCTTTAAGAAGAAAATAAAATTAACTAAAGACAATAAAGCATTCCTTAGAGCGATCGGATTATTAAAATGAATATCTTAGATGTTTTATCCGCTCCGACATACGACAATACTATAGAAGGAATCGAATTTCATTCCTACAAGCCCTATGTAACGAGTTTTAACAGGAACGATGAAATCCGCATACCTATCAACCAACAGGACTTGTACATATTACCGTCAGCTAGCACCCTATATTTGGAAGGAACTGTTATCGTTAGCAAAAAAGATACGAAGGACAAAGCTACTAGTATCAATTTCACGAACAATGCTCTACTCTACTTGTTCCAAGACATTAGGTATGAGCTAAATGGTGTGGAGATTGATAAAATAAAAAATGCAGGTATAACAACAACCATGAAATCACTCATTTCAATGAACGAAAGTGAATCAAAAATGTCTAATGCCTGGGGCTGGAATATTGATGGCATAAAAAATATAAATGGAGGAAGATTTTCTGCTTCTATACCACTTCGTAACCTCCTCGGTTTTGCTGAAGATTTTAAAAAAGTCGTGATAAATAGTAGACATGAACTGATTTTGTTACGTAGTAATACTAATTTGAACGCTGTAAAACTTAATACTGGCGAAGTTGTGGATGATGTTCAGATTAACAAAATCATATGGCGCGTACCGCATGTTAAAGTATCAGACAAAGAAAAAATTGGTTTGTTAAAAGTATTAGAAAAAGATCGCCCACTTCAAATGATATACAGAAATTGGGATCTGTACGAATATCCAGCTTTGCCTAAAACTACAAAACATACCTGGTCCATCAAAACTTCATCTCAAATAGAAAAACCAAGATACATTATTATTGGGCTACAGACAAATAGAAAAAACAATGCAAGTTCCGACATGTCTCAATTCGATCACTGTCATATTCGAGACGTTAGAGTGTATCTTAATTCAACGTATTTTCCATACGAAAGCTTAAATGTGAGTTTTGCTGATAACAGAATCGCTTTATTATACGAGCAATACACCAGATTTCAACAGTCGTATTACGGACGTCGTTCGGAGCCCATACTAAGTGAGAAACAATTTAGAGATTTAGCACCGCTGTTTGTAGTCGATTGCTCTAGACAAGCGGATAATCTAAAGACAGGTCCGGTTGTGGATGTGAGAGTAGAAATTGAAAGTGATTCAGAGATACCAGATCAAACTTCAGCATATTGTCTTATTCTGAACGATTGCATTGTTGAATACAAACCATTAAGTAACATTGTTAAGAAGATATCATGAACTCGGATACCATTATAGTGGAACTCCAAGGATTTAAAGATTCTATAAATAATTTTATTATCAAAGAATTAAGCATTGCGAGTCAGGATCATACACAGACGTTCTTGGTAAAACCACCATATTCATTCCATTACCTAACACCAGAAGAAAAAAAGCAGGTGAGGTGGCTAGAAAGGAATCGAGGAATTTACTGGAGTGAGGGGTTCATAGACTACAAAGAGTTTCAACGCGTTATTTTACCATATTTAGAAAATAAAAAAATTATTACCAAGGGTTTGGAAAAGATTAAGTGGATTAAAGAGTTATGTACAAATTGTGAAGTGATCGACATAGGTGAGAAGGGATGTCCTAATTTTGCAATATTAAAAAAAAAGTTTTGTAAAAATAAAACTGATTTTAATTGTGTGAACCATAAAATGAATTGTGCATTAAATAATGCGGTGTGTATTAGAAAATGGTATGTTGATAATAATATGTCTGTTTTTAATTTATTTTAATTCATTATTGTGTTGAAAAGTTAATAAAAAATGTTTATCTACTTAAGAGTGTTTCATTTAATATAATCAGGGTAACCTACTTATCAAACTTTAAATTAGCTGCAGCAAAATTATTATTTCTTAAAAATTTTAATATATAATTTCAAATGTACTATGATTTTAAATGAATTATTCTAATAAAATATACTGAAAGAAAATAACCTATAATACACTACACTAGAGCTAATTTAGAGTCCGAGTATAAATAAGTAATACAAAATAAAACATAATTTAAATGGTAAAATAATGTATTTTTATTTATTTTTTATATTATTTACAAGTATTACAAACTAATTATACCTACCTACCCAATAATAGTAATAATTGTCTCCACATACTTAATTTTACAAACTTGTGATGTATGAACATTATCGCAAATAAATTAAACAAAGAACTTAACATTATATATTATAATTATTTTATGTTTTATTATTATAATTTTTAGACTATGTACAGGATAAAATACAAAAGGTTAATTACTATAAAACTTACATATTTAACATTTTAATAATTTAGATATACTTACATTCAAAACTTATACAACATAAAAACCTAAGATGTTTAAACAGTAAAAAATACGAAAACAAATAATATGTTCTAATAACTATAATATAACTTACATAATTTATTATTGCTTATTACTAAAATCTTATAAAGTAAATACTTACAAAATAATGACACCAACTATCAGCTAATAATAACAACTGTCCCCACAAAGTTTTTTTGATATTTTATTAATTAACGATTGCGTCTCCTCCATAACATGATCCACCGATTCAGTCACTACATACTGCGCACTTAACATTACCCCGTCCTGATTGTCACTTGCAGGCTCTTGTTCACTAATATCCAACACTTGTACCTGGATCAGCCGTAAACCTTTTTTCTTCTCATTGTTTATAACGAATGATTGACATGTATGCAGAGATGACTTCTGTTTTAGACACTCCCGTCTTGTTCTAGGTTTTTTGATGGCAGGTCCGCAGTTTTGTCTTGGTCTAGGCTCCTTGTTGACAGGTCTTTCTTGTTCTGGGAAATCTGGGATATGCCAGCTTAGACTCGGAGTCGGAAAACCTTGAGCGTATTGTGAGAAGTCGATAATATCTGGAGAATCACACATTATCAATGATCTGAAACAAACGAAATAATAATTAATTATAATTACATAAACAACATGATGAAATAATGTTATAAGTAGATGGGTACTTGTACAATACTTACAATTCGTTTCGTTTTTATTCGACGTGATATGACCGCTCCGGCTGAGTGGTTGACTGTCTAATGATGGATGTTCTACCCAATATAATAATGTGGAACGTGGCTAATATCTAATTACGCTCTATAAAGCCTTACGCTGTGCTGTGATTCAATTTCATGTTTCAACATGTTCAAACTCGTGCATAAGCACCTGTTCGGTGTCGAATTCTACACCGCGCGCGTCCGAACTTCGAGCTATGTCAGCTTCGTCTTCGTGCTTTGTCATCAAAAATGAACATTACAATGTTTTATCAAGTTAGAGCCTGTATCCTCATGCGCGACTCGCTGCGAGCGCTGTATGCTTTGTCATCAATCAGGAATAGAAATGAAACAGATATAATTATAATTATAAAATACTATTTATTACATTTACGTACTACAAATAAAAGAAAACTTATCACGTTTATGGGACAGCATTTCATACAAATTTTAAAATCTAAAGTTTTGGCAATGAATAATATGATTTATTAAAATTTAGACGTCTAAGCAGGATACGATATAAAAAGTTAGTAGAGAATATTTTAGTCATTTTTACGAAATGCTATGTCACATAAACGCTTTTAAAATTAATTAAGTACTAAATAAGTTCTAATATTATTTAATACTAAAAATAATATTTGTTTGGGGCACCAAGAAAATAAATGTTTTACAATTACATTACCCATTACTTATGTCTGGATCCTGCTATAGGTAATAAGCATTAGTAGGTTCATAATATTTCCTATCTTTACATTTAAGACGTCCTCTAAAATACATTAAAAATGTATCTACTATAATTATTTACATTTAAAAATAATGTTAATGCATTACTTAAATATAGTTGCATTACCCCAGGCTAAAGTAGATACCTTATCAAACGATAGCAACCGCTTATCATCATTACTTGATAGTGCTATTTTATTTACGTCCTGAGTGAATATTTCATGTTTTATTGACTTAAACAAGACATTTTTTTTGCGAATGACATTGCAATTGTACAAAACGTTTTTATAATCTAACATATTTAAATTTTTCGTAACACATTTTTTTGTACCTTTTGCTTTCTTAATTGTTTTGTCGTTAGTTTTAATACAATAAAGCTTTGAGCGCAGTCCTACAAATTCTTTGATAATTTTGCCACTCATTTCATCCTTAAATAGCCCTGGAACCTTCTTATTAATAATTGGCAAGTTAAATTCGTTGTCTATGTCATAGTTGCTGGTATCAAAATATTTTAGAAAATGACCATTGATATCTTCGTAAACATCGTCGGTATTTACATCATAAACTAAACTATCCGTATCAGTATAACACAATTCTATTCGGTTACCATAAAAAGGTTTTATTATTGAATAGTGGAAGTCATACATGTGACTCTTAGATAATTCCAATACGGTAAATCCTATATATATTGGTTTATTAAGAATAACACGCGAAGGCTTCATTTGGATTGCCACTAGATCATCAGAAAAAACAGAAGCGCTATGAAAATATGGACTGCCGATCAATTTCTCAGCACAAGTAGTCTTTTTTGTTTTATTGTTCAAGTCACACCACTTGTTTACTAACTTAACATCTATTCGATGTTCATTATTTTCCAGAGTCTTTCCAAAAATACTATTGTTTAATAATTTGAAAAAATCTTGTTCAAACGTTGACTCTGCTTTTTGACGTAACTGAGTGTTAATATCAATATATTGTTTTAAAAAACAACTTTGCTTGAATACAATAGCGCGATGGATCCTTTTCAATATTAAACCGTGTTGTAAACACGTTTTTAAATGTATGTAATGAATAACATAGTGATATTTATCATATAAATTCGGTATTAGTTTTTTATTCTTACCACCGGGTGGCAAACATTTTTCTGGACAAAATGGAAAGTCATTATGGTCAATATGTAAATTATCTGGATATATTAAATCAACTTCTAGAATATAACCGTTTTCCGCAGTATCGCTAATATCCGCCAAATTCAATTGTAAATTATCTATTTCTTGTCTATTCATAAAACTGAAATCGGAATAGGGCAGGGATTGACACATGCTATAACCGTATAAATTGTTACAGTCTAAATAAATGATAAATGAATTTGAACGAGATGGGTTGTAAGTATCTAAATATTTATGATTGGCTTTGACATGTCTTTTGGAACACATGCAAACACCACCTCGAATACCTTTTTGGATCATCCTAAAAATTTCAATATCACTAATCAACTCTAATTGTATTCCTGTTTTTAAAAGCATTGCATCAAAAGATAGGCTTGGTGCTGTAAGATAGAACGCGGGATCGAGATTGTAATGTTGTTTACATGTTTTTCTAAAATTTTCAAATACATCTGTTAACAACAGTACGTCTGTTTTGAGATATAAATCTGTATACATACCCATGTTACGAATATTAAATACTGACCAAACGGACTGAGCGTGTTCATAGTCTTCATCAGTAATTGGCTCATTAGTTAAAGAGTTAAAAAAAAATGATTTAGGAGGTAAACACGTATCTTCGTAATGTTTCCATTGAGACATATAGTCGTACGGATAAACACCTTTACGGGTAAGTAAGTCAAATTGTGTTTTATTAGGAAAATAGGATTTTAATTGTTTAAACTCTTGTTTTTTCATTGTACTAGCTAGTTTTTCTAAGCTTGTTCCTAAAAACTTGAAAGAATCTACAAACCGAACCTGCATGCTTTCCTCGGTGGAAATAGGAATAAACTTTGTAAAAGAAATGTAGTTTTCTTTTGTTTTAGGTACCACTTTAATAGATCCAGGAGCTTCACCTAATTCTTTTATAAAAAGGTGACAATCATAACCAGACAAGTTATGAAAAAATACAGGCAAAAATTTTGGTAGCTTATTTTGCATGTTACAATAACAATGAGCTGCGCCGCGATATTTACCAGTCAAGTGACAATGATCGCGAACCCTGTCGCCGAACAAGAAGTGATCACAAATATGACAAGTCATCGCGTTTTCAAAGTCGCGAGCATTGTCATCTGAGTATATCATAGGAATATTATTTTTTAAAATATCGTAAATTTTTCGGGCATCTTTATAAATAGACTTCACAAAATTAGATACACAATCCGAGCCGCGATAAGAAACGTAACGATTGTAGTTTTCGTCTAGCACACACGTAATATGATATGCGTAAGCTATAGGCACATGTCGCTGCCGCGTAACAGTACCCGCCTTAGTAGGATCGGGGTTACAAGATTCATACCGTTCTAACATTGTTTCAAAATCTGCGTATACAACAAATGGTACAATTTGCTTTCTGTTATAATTTTCAAACTGTATGAAAGAACCCTTTGGAGGTAGTTCCGTGGCGACACCTCCACAATTATGTGAACTAAGAATATCGCAAGAATTAAAAAACATTAAACAAACATCACAAAAGTATAGTTTACCGTGATGCTTTGTCATTTGGTTCTTAACAAGTCGCGGCAAGTCTTTAATCAGACAGTAATGTGATAAATCATCACTTTCTAAATAAAGTAAATGAATCACCTTTCCGTTCAAGGTTTTTGGTTTGTATAGAGGTCCTACGATGGTATTATTTTTTAAACCATAAATGTAAATACAAATTTCAGGGTTATTCACTTCGAACCGCGTAATATCTGAGAAATTAATTGGGAATGATATATCCTTTACATTTAAGACTTTTCGAAAATCAGGGTAAGACGATACTCTTTCAGGATGACTTTTAGCTGGATATAAAGCAGCAATAACTGACCATAAAAAACAATACTCATCATTATTGCGGATATTAACACATGCTTTTTTATATTTTAATGATGCAGGCAATTCGATAAAACCTGAACCGCGCAAAGGTTGATATTTGTTAACATTAATTTCCAAATGGGAATTGTTCAAGAACGTCCATCCACTATCTCGATCCTGAAATTCTTCTATCTTTTTTGTTAAGGTGTTTTTGACTTGAGACAGTAATGAATCCAATTCATAATTCTGATGCAAAGTAAAGTTTTTTGTGGCAAATGATTTCATTTCTTGAGAATCATTTTTAACCATTAAAAACAAAGCGAAATATTCGAAGTTAACTTTTAGACAAATGTGTTCTTTAATAGTCATGTCGATTAAGGTTTTAATTTTGTTTCGAATATTATTTAAAAATGATTCTGTTGAACAATTCTCAGACGGGTCGACAATTCTATAGGAAGCTATACGATTACGAAATGCAGAATGTATTATTTCTACACCTTCACAAAAATGCGAAATATTTTTGTTTTTATGATTAGTACTACGTAAGTGACCTGTCCAGTGACTGCGCTCAAGAGATGTGTTACAAACGGTACAGAAAGGCATTTTAGTTTTATTTTATGTCAACTAACCTGTACGTTAAAATAATTTTAGACTTACTATAAGATGTCGCAATATGGATTATCTAAGATCGCAAAAGATATCAAATAATAAATTATCTTGGTACCCCAATATCGAAAAAGAAATTATATTATTTATTCCTATCTATCTATCAGTATCTATAAAAAACTGGCTCAGAATTATCAAATAACTGATGAGTCCGTCTCATAAATATTTGTAGCCCGTCCCACTGTGGAGTGTCTCTATTAAGTTGCACTTTAAGTGCAACCGATGCCTTCTTCCACCGATCCTCTTTAGGAGTGGAGACAACTTCGCTCTTATTATATACTTTAACCTCTACATAAAAGTCCCCAGTCAAGTCCGCCGTTCGCCGCACTTTCCCGTTGGCGACACGGCTTACGAGGGACGAAGCGAAGTCTTCGGTTGAGGTTGGTGGTGGAACGCTATCGCATTCCTCCAAACCAAAGAGGTTCGAGCTGCATCTTTTACTGTCAAAATAAAAGAAAAATACCTCTTGAACTAATTGTATGTTTTGCTAAATACAATCTAAAGTTGTTTTTATATATAAATCCACTAACCACTGAAATTAACGTATCATATTCGACAAGAAGGTATCTAAAGATATAAACAGTAATAGTAAAATTACCTCGATTTATATTCTGATGGCTTGATGGTGCTTTCAGAAGCTTTAAGCTTTGTCGGCTTTTTCTTCGGCTGCACCTTTGCAACCTCAATTACAGCAGCTGAGCGCCGTGGCTGCTGGTACTCTGACTCGGAGTCAGATCTGAAATGGAACACAAAACATTAATTTAAAATTTTATGCAGCTATGACTTAAAAGAAGACTGATGCAATAAAATGAACACGTTAATAATTGCAGAAGAAATTTAAAGAAATATCAATCGCTCGAATATGATAATATTTACACCACCCGGCAGACAGAAACCGGGTCCGTAACTGGGTAGCAATTACGTTCTACTGCAAATTCAGTAAACTAATAGAGTACTTACTTACATTTCATAAAAATAGTAGTATATAGAAAGATATAAGCAGTAAATGTAAATTACCTTGATTTATATTCTGAAGGTGTGGTGGTGCTTTCAGAAGCTTTACGCTTCGTCGCCTTTTTCTTCGGCTGCACCTTTGTAACCTCAACTACAGCAGCTGAGCGCTGTGACTGCTGGTATTCTGATTCGGAGTCAAACCTAATGGAACACGAAAGATTAATTTTATAATTATGCTACTATGAATTAAAAGAAGGTTACAAAACTCGCTCTAAATGATAATACGAGTAGTTACACCAGTCGGCAGACAAAAACCGGGTCCGTAGCTGGGTAACAATTAAACACATTAAGAAATGACGAGAGTTACACCAGCCGGCAGGCAAGAACCAGGTCCGTAGCTGAGTACCGATTAAACATTAAAATATTCAATAAACTTAGTAGTACTTACTCACATTTTATAGTTGTAGGATGACGTAATATGTAACGAAAAAGGTAAGTGAATCACTGGAAGATACTGGAGCGAATGTATTATATGATCGAAATTGCTTGGTTTATATACATAAAAAATACAATTTCAGCAATATTTATCTCATATCAAAATTAAACCTTAACTACATGTCCTCACAGGTGTATAACTAAATTATGTTACTTACGACAAATTAAACCGCATTGATTGAAAACCCTTCTGTCAAATTGCAATTTTATCGTGAGAAACGAAATACAAAACCAGCTTCTGTCAAATTGCAATTTTATCGTGAGAAACGAAATACAAAACCAGCTTTAACGCTCGCCGACAGGCGAAACCGACACCGGGCTGTTACTTATAATGTATACAATATGTATTATAGTAAAGAATGTATGTTTGTTTAATAAACCGTCTTAGAAAAACTCTGTATGATAACATAAATCCATCTGAAATTAAAAAAAAATAAAAAAAATCTGCAAGTTAAGATGAGTCGAAAGTAAAATATCCTAGAAGCATTTTTTTTTTTTTTTTTTTTTTTTTTTTTTTTTCTGTACAATACATGTATACGAATCCGTGTCAAAAAGTAAGTTCACAGATATGTTGCAGTAAACTTTAAATTGATAATTAAGAATCATCTTTCAAACAATCCTAGATTGATAGAACTAACACCTTATTATAAACATATAAATATATGTAAACGAACCCGTGTCATAAAGTATGTTCACAGGTATGTTGTAGTAAACTTTAAATTGATAATTAAAAAGACTGCAACATGCGCGACGATCATCTTACAATGTTATCGCTGAATACATGGAAGTTACTCACACATACACCTCACGTAATAACGATAAAGTTCGAATTCAGCAAATTTACATAATGCAATTTTGCAGTCTTTGAGATTTTAAAATGTGGAGTAACAGCAGAGTAGCCAGTCGTTGATTGTTAGCGTGTAACTTGGTAGTGTTAGCTGTATGAACGAATTAAATTAAAATTTGGATGTATCTTGGTGCCCAATCTGGGGTCATGGACTTGGAATAAGCGTGTGCCTGTGCATGTTATTTCTTGCTCTGTGAAGAGACATGAGACAATCTGTCCTGAATTTTAGTTTAATGTTTACGGTAGCCTAAAATTCAGATGTCCTCGGTACCAATCTGGTCGCATAATCTGAGTGCGCGTTGAACCTCTGTGGTAAGGCGCTATCTCTAACTTTGTGGAGAGACTAGGGACAATCTGTCCTGAAGTTTAGGTCATCGGTTCAGACAGCCGACGCATTTACTTGTTTAATAAACATGTAAATTTTCATCTATATGAAATTAAATTAAATTAAAATTTCGGATGTCTAGCCGCAGGAAATAGAATGTGTGTGCACCTATGGGTATGCGCTATTTCTTTCTTCTGTGGACAGGCATAGTGACAATCTGTCCCAAGTTTTAGTTTAATATATACGATATTCTAAATTTCAGATGCCCTCGGTACCAATCTGGTCGCATAAACTGAGTGTGCGTTGAACCTTTGTGGTAATGCGCTATCTCTAACTTTGCGGAGAGGCATGAGGCAATCTGTCCTGAAGTTTAGCTTACCACGTTTCATATAGATTAAAATTAGGAATAAATTCAGTAGTGGTGAAATGTGTAGTGAAACTATGAAAGAATGACAGTAAAGTAGTGTAGTGAAACAAAGTTTAAACCGTAGATCTGCTTTTGTTAATCGAGGTAAGTGGTTGATATGAAGAATTCGTACTCCACCTTCCGTTCATCAGGTGGAATAGAATGGATTTCATATATGTTATTGGGCAATCTAAGCCACCTGTTTTACTGCACTATGCAAAAATTCGTACTCCACCTTCTGTTCATCAGGTGGAATAGAATGGATTTCATATATGTTATTGGGCAATCTAAGCCACCTGAAGTGACGAGGTGAACGAAGTGAACCGATGGAACGTAAGGTGGCTTAGAGTGCCCAATAACATCCTACTCATTTCACTTCCCGTTTGCTTAGCTGGTGGAAGCTATTCCCTGACCCTCAAGACTCTGTGTGCCGCGACCTAGGGTGAGTTCCACATTACTTTGGATACCAGATCCGCTGCGCTGGATAACCTATAATGACTGTATTATCTGTGTAGTTTGTGATTCCGCGGTTGTCAATGTCGGACGCGCGGCTAGGTGTTTTCCAGCGCAGAGGAGATTGTAATCTATGTGTCTGTTGCTGCTGCATCGAGGTGGTGTAGTACCCTATACTGTGTTATTGTGAGTGATTAGTGAGCCATCTGCTATGATCACGATAATTTGTGTTTCATACTTAACCTAACTTTGCATCTGCGAATGTGCCACGCTATGCTGCAAACTCTCTGCCTGTAAACCGCTGCGATGTGCTGAGCTTTCACCTACTATGCTTCCCACACCGTTCCTTGGCTTAATATGGGGAAGAAGCTAGAAGCTCGAACATCGCATGCGGCTTGCTGTTGTTTGCGCCGCATCTAACATGCGCTCCCTGTGGCGCTTCCAGGGTTCTACGTACGGGCTGAGGTCAGGTGCCATTGCACTAACCTGCTACGAGGATACGCTTGTGCTGCACGCTACCTGCGCACGCCACCTGTGCGCCCTTCCTGCACCCGCTGTCTGTGCGCGCTTCCTGTGCGCGCTTCCTGTGCGCGTTCCCTGTGCGCGCCACTTGCGCCCGAAGCTGACAAGCCTGCGGCCTACCGCCGTGAGCCTGTGCTGACAGGCGCCTGCTACCTGTCGATTTGCTGAGGGCGTCTGGCCTACCTGCTGAGCCTGCCCTGAGCAGGCCCCCCACGTCTACCAACATTATGTGATAGTGCTCGGGACAGAACAGTGACTCTGAACAAAGTGACCTTACCCACGACCTAGAATTGTACTTACAAAATATATGTATTAACTTTCCCAGCTGTTTCAATTATTAACTATCTACCTATCAGTTAGCAGCCTGCACAGCCTACCCTGCGCAGCACTCGCTGCTACACCCACGACCTACAACTCGTAAGTTGGGGCCGTTACCACTGGGCCACCACTGCTCTTATAGATATTAAACAGTTTTCTGAAGAATAAATAAATAAATATACAATAATGCAAAACAAAACAATAATGCTCTTTACCCAAAATGAATAACTGTCATGATACAAAAGCAATTTCTTATAAAAATATTCTGCCACTTCACTCGTTCCCAGTTCATATAAGATACAAACAAGGAAGATGAAACATCAATAGATACAGAAAGAGTAATCTTATTGGGAAAATAAATAGAACAAGTTGTTTCTCTTGAACAACCGTGTGTGTGTTGTGATGATAAAGTAAACGATTTTCATACCCGGTGAATACGATAATATGACAATAAATTAAATTTCGCATATTTAATTAGTCTCATTACCAGACTGCATACGAAATCCAATACTTTACTCACTTATACGTATAGCTAGTCAAATATTTGCAAAAGCCTTAGTCGACCTATCTGTTTAGAATGTTAGATGTTAAGACTACCATGTTAGATACATGACCGAGGTATTTAATAAATCCAATTTTTAATTCAGTCGCAACAAAATAGTCAGGGTAATGTGATTATAGTGGTTACTGCAATAAGCTCAAGGCACCACGGGGAATAGGAACAGGGTGACAGGCTAAAAGTGATGTTCTCAGTCTACAAACAAAAATTCGATCAAACGCATGGTATGCAACAAGTCACTATAGCTAGTCGGCTCATCACTACTATTTAGATTGTTTGAAAAGATTATAGAAGTATGAGGAACAGAGTGTTAAAGCTCACTCATCCTCGTGTCTAGTGGGCAACTGCCCGACGATTGATGTCGGGAAGTAGAATATGCTGATCGCACGATAAGCGCTGCTTGCGCATGTAGGATTTTGCGTGACGTCAGCGTGATGCGTAGGTCGCATGTGGCGTTGTAGATGCCGCCACAAGATATTCATTTTAATTTCGATGTATTAATTTATGTATTTGATGGTTTCAAAATATTCCTACTCTCTAGTATTGCCAGTGTTCTCATTTACTGGCGTATTGCCCTCAGAAACCAAACTCAAACTCAAAGCATGTGTTTCAATAAACCAATTACAGGCAATTTGGAACTGTCCCTTGACAGTTCAAAAGACAGTCAGAAAGAAGAAGCTAGTGGCCTATTCCAAAGCGTAGTAGATTCCTATGGAGATGAACGGGCAAGAAACTCCACGGACACTCTTTAAAAAAAAAAACCATTTCATTCAGGCAAAACCCATATTACACAAAATAAAATTTCACAAAACACAACTTTTAAATAAATCTTACTAGATTCAATATCGGGTTTCTTAAGTCTTCAGATAAACTCACAACAGCTACTGATTCGATAAACTTGAGTTTTCAAAAAAGGAACACCCTTATCGACTGTCAAAGATCTACGAATTACGGCCAGAACCAAACGGCTTAACGTATTTTTCTAGGCACGGAGAGGTTTCGATATGTAATGTATGGCCACCCATCTATGAACCAACTGCAGTAAGTGTAGCTTAACCTTCGATTGAACCTCGCCGTGCGGCCATTATTTTTAGCCACACTAACTAATGGCTGCAATTCCAATTGAATAGCATGCTTGGAACGTGCTTCTAAGAATCTAATTATAATTAATACTTTATTGAAATAATCGTCAATATCCAATAAGACACCAACAAGAAACCAGCATGGACACATTGAACACTCAAAAATTACTTTTAATACATCTCACCCTAAAGAGCAACTTAACCTAAATTTTAAAACCGCCGCCATACTTGAAAAAAATTATGCAAATTCTCTATCTAACAACAAGGAGTTTGGTTCACATACTGCCCGCATACTTTGTACCACTTGAGGTCCTAAGGGACTTTGAAGACACAAAAGCTTAATGCATTACATCTTAAGCTATGCAAATTGCATTTATTGAAGAGCTCTTGAATTTTTCTATTTATATTGGATGCTTATGGGAAATCAAGTGGTTCCGATGTGGAAGAATAAATGTTTGGAGTGTCTCGTCCCGCATTTTTGGATTAATCTTTGAGGATTATTCAAGAACCAGGTTACTGTATTGGTTTTTGAATGCAGGAAAGTAAGATGTAGGTGCGCACATAGTTTCTTGATTATTTTCTATCTTTTTCTTTAACAGCAATTGTTTATTTTCATTCATTCTGTGTCGATTTATTCGAAGGGCTCGTGTCTGAATTTTAACAGCCGCTTTAAAGCTACGCTTGCCGCGGTTTGTCGTGGATGGGTGGCCATCCATCACCCCTCCGTACCTCGGAAAGCACGTTAAGCCGTTTGGTTTCAGCTGTCATTCATAGATCTTTGACAGACGTTACGGGTAGTCAGAAGCCCAAAAGTCAGACAGCCAGTCCTACCAAGGGGTATCTATCGTGTTACCCAGTAACTGGGTTGTGGAGGTCAGATAGGCAGTCGCTACATGTAATATACTGATAATCATCAGACTTACTTTGGTATATAAAAATATGTCATGAAATGTCATTGACAAAAAGATTATTTTAATAAAAAAAAAATTAAGAATAGAATAGAAAACTAGCTTCTGCCTGCGGCATCGCTCGCGTGATATCTCTAAAATGATAACCTATGTTACTCAGTGATAATGTAGTATTCAACTGGTGAAAGAATTTTTTATTAATTACAAACAAACAAACAGTAAAAAATCAAATCTTTTCTCTTTATAATATTAGCTTAGATATTTCATGTAATCCACAATTTCTTTTAGATATAGAGAACAAACCAATAGAGCAATTAATTCTGAGTCGAACGGTATACATACATACAATAAAACTAATTTTTGACAAAATTTTCCTTACTATATTTCATATTTCTACTATTGATATGTTAGTAGAATACAATCTGCTCTTCATTTTACCATGTGCCTGTACCGTTCACTTCCTAAATCACACAGGCACTTGTGACCACTTTACAAGCACGATGGGCGTACTCTTGAGATTTGCATACAATTTCAATGGGACACCATGAATCAAACGGAAGATGTATGGGGACATACGTCTTAGCATGGTGTATTGAACGTTGTTCAATTTGATAGAGTTTATGCTCAAGATTGTTCAGGAGGACAGTTGGAACATTGATTGGTGTTAAAAGAATAAGTAACTTTACCTATAGTTTGCAATTTTTTCTATAAGAAAACAAATCGGCCTAGTGCGCGTCGGACCACGCACAATGAGGGGTTCATAGTTGGGGTGAACTGTTACTAATCCCAAGAAACAACTAGTACGGGTGAAGACACAGCAAAGAAAGAAGTATAAGTAGAAGAAGTGGAGAGGAGAGGAGTGGTGGAATAGTGTAATGTTTAATAGGTATTTTGTACCGACCTTTTTTTTTCATTTTTATTGTTAGTTTTTATCTGTGGAAACTTGTAAATGGTCTTCAGTTTTGTATTGTTTAAGAATACTGTGCAAGTTATCTGTAAGTTTCCCAAATAGAATAAAATAAAATAAATAAAATAAAATAATATTGATTAAGAACAATAATGTAGGAACGGAACGTTATGACAGGATAGTGAAACGAGATGTGAAGGTGAATGACAGAGTGAAACATGAACGAGTGACAGAGATGAATGTACGAAATAGCCAAGGAGTGAAAGAGATAGTGGATGTATGTATAAAATGTAGAATAAGTAGAAGAGAGATGAGAAAAAAGAAGAAAAGGTTTAAGACGTTAGAGTTAAAGACGGAAAATAAAAATACAATTTATAAGAAGTAATCAGCGTTTTTATTACTGTAATCACTCAAACTCAAAGCATTTATTTCAAATAAACCAATTACAGGCAGAAAAGATGAAGCTAGATGCCCATTCCAAAGCGTAGTAGGTACCTATGGAGAAGAACGGGCAAGAAACTCCACGGACACTCTTTTAAATAAAAATTTGGTTACAAAATATTGGTTACATCATTCATGTTGAACTTATACATGTGAGAACGATGCAAAACGTTAAAAGGGTCCGTAATAAAAGATAAAAAAAACAAAAAAAAAACAATTCAAAAATTAAATATGCTAGCTATGAGGTGACCAGTCACAACTGACAGCGCCCGTTCACGAACATGACGCCAATATTGAGCCAATCCCACATGAATACTGCCAAATACATACTAAAGAGTGACGAAGAGGCCTCCATTATAAATCCAAAGCGCTCCCATTCAACAAGTACTTACAAGCAAACAATGGACAACAATAGTTACCGAACCATCACTTCTTTATCATTGACAAACAGTCCCGCCCCACTCGTGCATACATTACTGATTCACAAAGGAAAACGCAGAAATAGGTCGAAACCTTTCGTATATCGGGATCAAAGACTAACTCCAATATGTGTGGATACTTGGATAGAGGTATACCTAATCATATTTTCGAATTCTAGCCGATGACCTAATACTATTTTCTTGACATTCCCTTCTGCATGTATCTTCATTCTTTTGTTTTCCTTTGTATAATCGTGACGTAAATCCTTTACGAACACACGCAATTTCGCTTGCTTCTGTACCTCTACCATGAGTTGCCATCGAAATTTACTCGCTAGCGCTAGCGTATTAACCCGTTCAGTGCCGGGAGCCCTCCTGGACGGTTCACCTAGTCGCATATGGAATACCGGGAGCCCTCGCGGTGGGCTCATTTTAAATGTTGTTTTTTCTTAGCGAATACAGCTGGCATTATAAACTGTGATAGTAAAATCTGATATTATAATTTATAATTTAATTACTCGTATCAATAAAAAAATTGCTCACTGTTTCAAATATTCACACAAATTAACTTCGTTTTACAGTGGTTTATAATACGGTTTTAAACCTAATGCCGTAGACCGTCAGCGATGGTTAACTTTAGCGCAAACGAAATGCCGGTGACCCTCCCGGAGGGTTTACTTCCAATATGTATGGCGGCATGACGTATGAGCTCTATGAAAAGCGGGTGGAGTTGGAAGTGTTGACGTAGATCAAACTGATTTCGATAATGCTCGCACCATGAGTTTTACGGAGTCTCATGCAGGCGCTAAGGTAAGCTCGATAGATCGTATCACCTACAGTGTGACCATTTCATAAATGGCGAATCTGCCACAGACTGGGCAAAAAAACTGCCAAAATCTGCCACACTTGGCGCCAAAAATGCCAAAAATATGCCTTCATGGAAACGGAAAAAATTGACACAAATTCAATGAAATATCATTAATCAACAAAAATATTTAACAATTTTCTTATGCATTATTATACCTAATAATAATAAAAAAAGGAAAATTCTAATAAGGTTATGTGAATTTCCTTGAAGTCTTTTAAATCTGCCAAAATCTGCCACTTTTGTAAATCGTCAGCAGGATCTGCCACAGACAACATTTTGGAGCGAAATCTGCCAAAATGGTAGAAATCTTCCACACTGGTCGTCTAGCTAACTTCATTCTTATGTTTTGTTTCTATCTTTCTCAGTAATAAGAAGAGGGAACGGCTCATATGATCAAAACGTCACATAAGTAGTGATGTGTCGGGAGAATATTCTCACACGGAGAATATTCTCGGATCGAGAATGTTCTGCAATATTCTCGAATATTCTTTTCGACGGAGAATATACGAGAATTTAAAAATGGAAGTAAAATTGCTAAATTTTAATACAATAAGTTTCGATTTCAAGGTCTAAAGTAAACTTCTATTGTTGTTATTTATACTTTACTCGAAAAAACGTTACTGTATTATGTTTCGGACTGGAAATGGCGCCGATTCTCTTGTACACCGAACTAAACTATCACTAAACACTATGACACACTTGTGTCACTTTAGTCTATTTCAGAATGGGAAATCTTCGTTTGACAGGACTAAACTAAATTTTGGTGATTTTTAGTCTAGTTTAGAGGCATTTGTGACAAGAAAATCGGCACCAATAGCGACTCCACGTGGTACTTATTTGTCCTACGGTAGGAAAAAAAATCACGGGGTAGGACTCCTACCCCGTGATTTTTTTTAAAGTTGAAAGGGTGCTGGGGGGCACTCTCGACGTGTTTTATACGTAAGTTTTCACTTTTTGTATGGAAAATATGAAAAATGTTTGCTTACATGATGAGTTTTAAGGGTTTATGAGTTTCATAAAGGGGGTCGAAATTTTCATTATTCTGCGATAGGGCACACTTTTTTCGAAATATTAGCAAAAGAAAAGAAAAAAAAGACAGTACTGTTTTTGCATCCGAAGTCGAGGTGTTGGTGTGATTTTTAAAACCCATAAACCCTTAACCTCTAAAGCCGCGCGATTCGCGATTTCGCGACAACCCGTCAAGCCGCGCGACACGCCCGCGGCGCGTCAGAGATAAGAGCTCGCTAACATAAACAAAAACTGAGAGCTTTTTGTTACGTAAATAGTCTTATCGTTAATGGTTTTGGGTTCCTGATTAGACAAAGGATTTTTTATAATACTTAGAATCTTTGTAAGCGAACGCTAGTATTGATAAATAAACATTCTTATAAGATTCTTATAAGAAATTCCGTTGTTCATTGTTTTGATTATTTATAATAAAACTACTGGTTCGATTCACATGAAATTTCGCAGGATACATTATGAATACATATACTATCGGTCAAAACCATTATTTACGCATAAACACAATAAATAAAAACACATATAATCAAAAAAGTTCAATTAATAGATAACCGTATCATTACGTAACATTATTTAGTTGACAAAAAAATATTGAACTCTTTTTTTGTCTGTATTATGCATTTTTATTATTAATTAGTTATTCAAGAATATAAAATAAATGACTTACCAGCGATTACATGCACAAAACACACACAAAACAACAAATATCACATCAACACGTTTTTTCACAAACGAGTTTGTTTACATTTTTTGATGGGTCCGTAATAGGTAATTACGATGTTATTTAGTGCAAGTATTAACTATATACGATGACGACACTACTTAATTATTGAATTATCACCATTTCCCGTCGATTTACACTTAAAAAACAATAGAAAACAAATAAATACGACGCGTAGTGCAGCGCGCTGAACGCATGCGCGGTCGCCATTTTGCCGTGCCAAAATGTTCAATTTTTACTTTTTTCTAGAATTGTTTCTGCATATTTTGACGTTTTAGTCGATGTATTTGACAAGTATATTACCAAATCCATAGAATAAAATTAACTGTAGACCATATTAGCCCATAAGCATAGTACAAATACAGTTTGAATCAGCGTGAACGTACTGTCGCTAATCGTCGACAGCCCGGCTTGACGGTATTGGCAATTATTGTCCCTAATTTTCGACGGCCCGGACTTAGAGGTTAAACTCAACATGCAGGTAATCATTTTTAAAATTTTCCTTGATATTTTTCATATTTTCCATACAAAAAGTGAAAAATTTCATATAAAACACATCGGAAAAAACCCCCAAAACTCAACATGTAGGTAATATTTTTTTATATTTTCCATACAAAAAGTGAAAAATTCCATATCAAAACACGTCGACGCTGCCCCCTGCGCGCCTCCGGCTCTAAAAAAAATTCCCAAGGTAGGGCAAACAAGTACCACATGGAGTCGCGATTATCAAATTCGATTTTAGTTGCGTCAAAATTATTTTTGATTGTTATTTTGTTTTTAATTATTTGCACCATAAACCTTTCTTATAATGTTGTTTTCTTATTCATTTTATTAATGCTGATTATTTTAAACCCATAAAGTTCGTTTTAATACAGAAATCATACTTTAACATTACTACCTTAGGAAATTTAAGAGAATTTATGAGAATTTTCTCGAAAATATTCTCGGGAATGTTCTGGCTCAAGAGAATTTACTGAGAGTTGAGGTGTAGTTTATTTTAAACTCAAACTTCGTAAAACGTTCAAATGCACTAAAAACTATTAGTCTAAAAAAAATACCGATTCAATACAGTCATCCAATTTTTAAATTCTCATAAGTTCCCTACCAAAAGAATGTTCTCGAGAATTTAACAGCAAAGTTCTCGCAAGGAGAATATTCTCGAGAATTGCCCATCACTACACATAAGGTATCGCTATGGTAACAATGTTATGACAGTCAATATGTATCATGAAACAATCCGACTAAATAGAAAGGTTGGCAGTTAGTGCACCTTTTTATGGTATTTAGGGGTTGTTGAATTTTTATTCCTTATAGGTAATAATTATTTACCTCTATTCAATTTGTAATTTTGGTGACAATGTGTGATTCGCGGCGTTATTTATTTAAATTTAAAATGAACTATGTTTACAATAATAGTGTTGCGGACGGCAGAGGTACCTACAGTACCGCAGGCAACCTGGGACGATCTCCCACTGATATTTGATGCGCGCTCCCTGCTAACTGACCCTAGGTGAATCCGCTGGCTGCACAACCACCACGGACCCCTGAATACGTACCTAGGTTGGGTACCATAACCCACAGTGACCACGATGAGGACTATCTTGAGGCAGCGAAATAAAACACTGATTTACTATCTTGAATGATTCCGGAGAATTCGGCTTTTCTTGGTATGTTTCTTCTTTGGTGGCTGAGCTCCGTATTTAAGTGTATTATCTAGGGCTGAACTGCGACTGAATTGCCCACAAAATGGTACCTATGCCTTTTATAGTAAGTAAATCCGTTAGGATATTGTGGTGCAAGCCGAATTCTTGGAATTGTGCATTTATTTATTTCTTATTAGAATTTCTTACAATCTTGGTAGATTATTCATATAAAACACTATACAATTAATTAACTTACTCGTATGTAGTTAAAACTTTTAGAACAAATCGGTCCCGTCGGCGTCGCCGGCAAATAGAATATTTTGTAAGAGAACTAAATAAGATAGTTTCTTGAAATTTACGTTCTTCCAGTCGTTGGCCTCCAAATTTTGGGGCCACTAACATATTCCATGCTAAATAATCTCTTCCAGACATTATTTTGCCTTTAATAGACCTAAAAACGTATATAATTTGAATGTAAACATGTTTCACACGTCAAAATGGTAGTGAGCAACGTAACTACTATCGCAAGCGTATTTTTCGATAGCGTCTGTCGATTTAGTGACTCATGGTGCCGTTTTGTATGGTGACAGCTGAAAAACGTTAGCGACTATCGAATAGATTACGTTAGGTTTCTTACCTATCGAAAACTATAGTGCTCTTGGAACAAATTTTAATTCTTTCTGTGACCGCTAGGGGCGCTGTACAATATCTTTTCATATAAATCATTTACGGGGACGCTAGCAAGTTTTGACATTATCGAAATGTATTTGATTAACGTTAATACGCTAGCGAGTTTAACGCTAGCGAGTAAATTTTCGATACGACGTCATTTTTTTAAAGCTCAGCTTTCAAAATATTTCGAATTTTCGCAAAGACTCCCACTTCTCTAGGCCCCTTGGTATTCTATACATACATAAATGAAATGAAATGAAATTGTTTATTCTGTAAATAGGTTATTGGAATCACTTTTACACGTCATATTAAAATTTATGTTATAAATTAGCTAGATGAGTTCGGCGTTTCCTATCTGACTACTCTGAGAAGAAAGGCCGAAACAAACTCTCTTTTAAAGTCCAGACATAATCTTGGTCAGGCCATTTGAGGACCATGTAGACTA
Organism: Conistra vaccinii; assembly: GCA_948150665.1. Classification (NCBI taxonomy): domain Eukaryota; kingdom Metazoa; phylum Arthropoda; class Insecta; order Lepidoptera; family Noctuidae; genus Conistra; species Conistra vaccinii. The sequence continues at coordinate 15,987,077 of OX411338.1, read as the reverse complement.
GTCTCTGAAATGGTCTTTTGAGGAAAGAACCATACAGATTTGAGTGGACCTGTCCAGTCAGTGCAAGCATTTGTCAGTAATCGCGGAGCTCAACTCTGAACTTAAGGAGCTCAACTCGACGAACAGTACCAAAGAAAGGACATTTGGGTAGGCCGCATAAACTACTCAAACTGCCAGAACATCATTAAAACTAACTGTGAAAGAAAAAAGAAAATAATGAAAGAAAAGAAAATAGAGAAGAAAAAAAAATCCACATAGTCCTCACATTCACAATAATTAAAATAATATAATACTTTACAAAGTAATCATAGGTAATAAACACACCAAACTTACCGTTGATTTTTTTTTTGTCAGATTAGTATTGCACCGCGCTGGGAAGGAACGCCTTAGAAGGATATCATCATCATCATCATATCAGCCGAAAGACGTCCACTGCTGGACATAGGCCTCCCCAAGCACCGCCACTTCGACCGATTCTGTGCTTCCCGCATCCAGCGGATTCCTCCCGCCTTTACAAGGTCATCGGTCCATCTTGTGGGAGGCCTTCGCCACTCCAGAACCTTTCGGCCCCATCGGCCATCTGTTCTGCGGGCGATGTGTGATTTATTCCCTTGACGTCGAGTCCCGCCACGTCGAGTCGCCGCCAGTATGAACGTAACCGAAGCAAAAGGAGTATGTAAGGATCGTTGCAGGTAGCGTTCTGTAGAATCTACCCATACGGGAGGAAGGCATGCCATGAGTTTAAGTATGTATGTATAGTATTACAATGTCACTTTTATTCACTGGCCTCTCGTTCAACAAGGTAACAAATTCAAAGGGACAATCACATCTACAATTTTTTATTCTGTGACCTTTTCCCCAGTCCTTTTGTATGTTCGGACCAACGCGATCAAGCATCGGCCTGGGCGTTGGAGCGTCAAAACCAATCTCACTCCAGCCTCACTTGTGGCTTTTTGAATTTGATTTGGCCTTTTCCATGACGTCACGTGCTTTTGAAGTGCGGTCCGCCTTTGAGTGGACTTAGGTTTGCATTTCTTGTGTAGATGGTTTATGGAGCGGATTGAATTTCAATTTACCGGATTAGACAGGCCATTTCAGTACTAGAAGCTACAGACTGGTCCGAACTTATTGGGTTATAGGTAACATCTGTGCTCTGTATTTTTAACCGACTTCCAAAAAGGAGGAGGTTCTAAGTTTCGACTTTACAAAGTGAAAAATAACGTTAATTTCGGAAGTCGGTGGCAAAAAATGAAAATTCAAAACCAAAGACACCGACTTAAGAAATTAAAGTTTGTAGTGATTTTTTTTGGAAATCGATTGTTTTTTTTTTTTGTAAAAAGTTTTCCATTACGGGATTTGAACTTAAAGGTAAGAACACAGACTTCAACACACTCAATTTTGATCGAGTGATTCGACAGTATTCTTATTTTCGTGTGATTCCCAATCAGAAATAGAATCAGATTCTGGTTGGTTTCCAACCTGGTGTCAGAGTCTTAAAGCCGCCCGTGGGCCTCTGACTCGGCTTCAAATGCCGTCGAGAAATATCTCTCAGGCATGTGAGTTTCTTCACGATATTTTTCCTTCACCGTTTTTAAACCAAGTGATATAATTATGGCAGTGTATAGAGTGCCACCAGTGGCACTCTATCCCTATCGGATAAAGTGCCACTACAGGCACCCTAGTAACACCGCCTCGGCCCGGCTAAAGTGCCGCAAGCATTGGATTGTCATTGTCACTGTCACTAAGTCACGTCACTTGGTATTTTGTTTGATTGTCGAGGTTAGATCGCTGTAAAACACCACATTCCCAAAACATTACATTCTCTTGTGCCTAAACGGCCCTGGCACTTCGCCGGCCGCTACCGCGGCACCGCTCGCTACGCTCGCTCGGCTCGTGCGTTGTGTGGTCACAGTTTTAACCTAACCTAACCTAAATAACAAGTGACAGTGACAATGCAACGCTCACGGCACCCTAGCCGGGCCGAGACAGTGACACTAGAGTGCCACAAGAAACTCGCGGCACTCTATACACTTCGTATAATTATACATTATGCACATGAATCCGAAAAGTCTGAGGTGCGAGCCTTGGGCTTGGGTTCGAACTCGAGACATATGACTTGGCAGTCTGACGGTCACACCACTATAGGCTATATTAATAGCTACTAATAGCTTTGTGGGACAGGTGCCTCTCCACCACCTACATCTAGGGTAAAAGTTTGAATAAATTAATTTATTTTATCTTAGTTGACATATTCTTCCTGCCGGGGTTGCGGGTAGTCCCAAGGGGAAACCGTGGCCCCTGGCATGGCAAGGGAAGGAACACGGGTGGGTTTTAGTCAGTAAAAGTCTGACACGCCCTTCCGCTCCGCCCAGAGCGGGAGAAGTCATTGGATGATTTCCCACACAAAAAAAAAAAAAAAAAAAATTCACATATTCTTGACCAAAGTAACAACTTCAGTAATATAAAACGCTTATAACCTTATCATAGTCAACTGACTGACATAGTTTTACCAGGTCTACAAATCACAACATTTACCCCTTGATAAAAAATCAAAAATTTTAACAATATGTACAGCAACGCCGCTAATGAACAGAGCTTAAACCAAGCAAAATTAATTGGCTGGCAAAGGGGTAAGATAATCCCGTCTTACGAACTAGTAATTATTTTGATAGGGACTTTGCAGCCCATGGGAGTAAAGGGAGTTATGTGGTGCACGCGTGTTTTAATTAGATTCGGATTATCAGACTTTTGATTAATGATTTGGAAAGTTATCTGACATTTTCGTATTGTTTTTTGGGACTGGATAATTTTTGTTTTTTCATCATGGTACGGAACTGTATCTCGTCTACAATAAAAAATATAACAGCCATGCCAGGAAAAAGCACAGCTTATTAATTAAAACAAGCTGTATGCCCGATAGGATATCCCATTGGTGACGATGAGTGACGAACTTTCATACTAACAGGCATCCCCTATTTGACTCCTTTAGGAGACGAATTTAAAAAAAATCCTCCTTAGTGCTCATCTTCGTTATTACAAGGAACTCTTGTGCATATCATGCTACAGGACCCTGCGAATTAGGCTGTGCGTTGTCTTTCACTAAATCAATGTTTTATAGGTACCCCGTCCAACACCCCCTGTGGCAGTGGTAGCCCAGTAGTAACGGCCCCAACTTAAGAGTTGTAGGTCGTGGTTTCGAACCCAGGCAGGCGCTTTACTTTATATGTAAATAACTTCATCACCTCTGCTCTCAAAACGGTGAAGGAAAACATCGTGAGGGAACCGGCATGTCCTAGAACCAAAATATTCAAGATATCTACCAATCCGCACTTGGCCCGCGTGGTAAATTATAGCCCACTACGTCTTAAAGAGAGAGGAGGCCTGTGTCCCAGCAGTGGGAACATTATAGGCTGATTATACACAGGTACTCTGTCTCCAAATTATCACCATAATAATTTCAACTGGGTACAATCCTTTGGAGTATTATTATAGGTACCTACCTATATTTGTTTTGCTTGAATCTTTGAATAATTTTGTTCATTCAGGTACGAATTTGTATTGAGGCATCAATATAATTCTCAAGCAAACCTGCTTTGGTTCAATTGAGAATAATCCTTTGAGTTCACTGGAGCTGTAATTAATTTCTTGTTAATTTAAACTTATCATCGTGTTCAACCGGGTATTAACAGGGCGAAGAAGTTACGAAGTTTCAGTGGATTTTAAAAGAAAAGATCTTACTGGTTTAACCATTCATAATTATATCATGTTTAATTTGCCAGAATATAATTATGTTTTAGTTTAAATAGGTAAATGAAAAAGAAGTTATATTTAAGAGGCGTTTGATAAAAGCTGTTAGCAGTAGGCAATAAAATTTATTCAGGGATTACGGTATCATTGTATACAGGGTGGCAGGGATATCAACGTGAAGCCTGTTACCATGGATTCAGTACATGATTCTGAAACCCCTTGCTGCTCTGCTGTTCCATACATTTTGACCGCGTAGGTATTCCACTTTTCTATGAAATAGCAGTTTTTTTTTTTTAATAACTGACTAAATATTTCAACGCAGGGGGCTTCGCGTCGATGTCGCTGACACCCTGTATACACCCGTTTGAAAAAGCAATGCATATTTATGACTTAGGGACCTTTACCCAGTAGTGAGAAGGTACAGCTTCAGACATTAGCTGCTTCAGACATTGCTTCAGGCATTACTGTGTTAAAATCTAACTCAGAAATCGAGTAACTTATCATATACTTCGTTTTTTATAACTGTGCGCTTGGGGCTGTCACAATCGTAGGTTGTTAGTATTGAATTCACCCGCCCAGATATCTCTTCAGTACCTCAACGACTCAGATAATGAATCAGAATACCGTCTACGCAGCTCGTGTTGTCTTCATAGTTCTGTCTTATTATTCGTTAAGTTGTTAATGTATATAATTTAAACCACATACACTGTAATATTTTGACGTTGACAGGCGCAAATTATAACAATTGGTTTATACATACATGAACTCAGGCCTTCTCTTCATAGGAGTAGGCTGAAACTACAGAACACCACCTGCTACGATCCTTTCATACTCCTTTTGCTTCATTTACGTTCATCACGCACGCCGGTTGCAAATACTAGGTATGTGATATATACGAACCTGGCCTTTCCGAGGAACATCACCAATAAGGGCACTATGTTCTTCTATTAGACGTCCCCTCTCTACGCCTTTCATTCATCCTCTCATCATGTCCAAACATGCTCTTTTAATTTTTTATCACGAGAGTTTAGCAAAAATACAAAGCACATTGGCCAGACACTATTTTTCAAACGACACTTTCATATTTTACTAAAACACTTCTAACTCATATTCCTGCATATTCGCTGCAACTATCCAAAATACAGGAACTTGTTCAGAGTAAAACGAGTTCCCTGTAACATAAACTGCCAGGGAATACATAAAGTTTATTCTCTAAATATTCTCCAGAGTCTTCCTTGGTAGTAGTGAGGTGGTTGTCCCTTACCATTTGTAGAAGGAATAGTTTTTCGCGAACTAGTGAGTTTTCAATATCGGACAACTAACGCACTAGGAAGTGGTGAAGGGCGGTCTTTTTTGGAGGACTGTCTTATGTAATTTTGACGTTCGATAAGTGCTGATTCTCAGCCTAGTTTTAATAAATTACTTGTGAATTTTCTTTTTTCTTTTTTTTTAATTATGGAACTCAAATGGAGTTGGGCACAACTCCTGGAAAGGCGCAATGATGACAGGTGGAGTAAGGCAGTGACCGAGTGGCGTCAAAGGTCTGGAAGACGAAGTGTCGATCGTCTGACGATGAGACGGGCGGACGACATTATTCTATCGCCGGTAGAACCTGAATGAGGCTGACACAAGAGCGAGACGATTGACACAAGGAAAGAGAGGCGTCTGCCCAGCAGTGGGTGACGAACTAGCGAGTTTGGTGGCTTATATTTTGTGCATAATAATAATATTGCTCATTGGTGGTTGGTGCCTCATTTCATTAAGCACGTCTAACGGGCCTCTGCGAGTTGGCTTTGGCCCCTCGTACGCCTTCCAAAGGTCCGGGACCCCAGGGTCCCGAAATGTGTAGACATATTGCTCATAAAGCACGTAATCCACATGCCCGTAGCTTGCACAAAAGTTTGCTAGCAGCTTGCACTTGTATGACATTGTTACATTTACCAATCAGAACGCGTACCTAGCAATTAATGAAAGACAATAATTATTTATAACAGATTGTAGAAAGATTTCGACGGTGCGTGGCGCGATGTCAAATATGAAGAGAGGAAATGTCACTTTGTCTTCCCGAAGGGTTACGAAGAGGTGGTACCTACCTCTATAGTTCACCGATAGTTCACCCACATTTCGCCAATTATATATAAGCCCCATGTAAAAGGGGGCGAGCCTGTTGCCATCAACCGGGCACAAATCCAGACTCCGGGCTGCTAATGAGAAATTACAGACAGAAAACCCCAATACGTCTTTGCCCTACCTGGGAATCGAATCTAGGAACTCATACTCAGCGGTAGCGCTTCCAACCACAAGACCAACGAGCCATATTTGTGTTTTTTACTTTGTCTGGAGTCAAAAGTTACTGAAAAAACTTTTTCAATTGCTTTACAATGGTAAGCACTGCTACATCACTTCAATTTGATGGACAGATACTAATATGACGTTTCTCATGTAAGTATTGCTCGCTTCCTTGCTTTAAATATACAATTCAGCATATCACAGGGTCGTGAAGACACAACATCATCACAAACAGTTGTATCGGGATACGCATGGTGAATTTATTGCATAATATTTTTTAAATAGGGGTTATTGTAAATAATTGTGTTAAAAAAAAACCAACAGCTTAAGAGCGTGCCTTCTGAAAGTAGGCAACGTTGCAAATAGATGTCCAATATTTCCGTTTTGATTAATTTGGCAATATTACTGTATGGAAATATGAAATATGAAATATGGCTAACTAGTGAACTAAAATATTGATTATAAAATGCAATAATTAGTATCGTAACACCGAATATCTAGTTTTAGATGCAAAAAAATTATTTGGAAACTTTCCAAATACAATTACACCTAAAATATTTTCATCATTAGCCTATTAATGTTCCCACTGCTGGGACACAGGCCTCCTCTCGGTGAGAGGGTGTGGGCCGTAATCCACCACGCGGGCCCAGTGCGGGTTGGTAGATGTCACATGTCTTCGAATTTTTGGTTCTAAGACATGCCGGTTTCCTCACGATGTTTTCCTTCACCGTTTTTGAGAGCAGTGGTGATGAAATTATTTACACAAAGTAAAGCGCCTGCTTGGGTTCGAACCCACGACCTACAACTCGTAAGTCGGGGCCGATACCACTGGGCCACCACTGCTCTAAAATATTTTACATTATTATAATTCTAGTTCACTAGTTAGCGATATTTCCATACAGTAATATTGCCAAATTAATCAAAACAGCTAAATATTTCACAGCTATTTGCGACGTTGCCAACTTTTAGAATAAAAGCTCTTAACCAAAATTGGATAGATTAAAATATGTCATTTGTGTTTTTTTTGCACTTACCCCAAATAAATTGGGATGAGGTCAGGAGATGATAAGGATAAGGGAATGATGATGAATGATGATAATATGTCTGTTCACCTGTGAGAGTGTGAATGATGTTCATTGTTGACGAAATCTATTTCTACAGGAGATTATAAAAGGCCTTCAAAATAAATATACAGTCAACCCTGAGTAAGTGAGAACTGGGTAAGCGAGAGTAGTTGCCAGGTCCTCTAAAACTTCTACAAGTGAGAAGCAGAAGCCTCTATAAGAGAAAGTCGTATTTCTCTCGTGGACCTCTATAACTGAGACTGCTAATTGCCTGTACCTCTATAAGCAACAGTCGAGCGTAATTTAACATCTGCTATTTATGTCCATGGCTATCATTGTTTTTGTTTCTCTCTGCCTTTCCCAAACAGTTTCAACCTCTTAGGGTCGGGGCACACTTGCCGAACGTTCCGCGGCAGAACGTTCGGTTGATACGCTCCTAATGTTTTTCAAGTTACCTATGACACATCAGCCGAACGTTACGTCGGTTCATGGGCAAGCGTCACAAGACGCGACGGAACGCGACCGAAAGTTCGGCGACGGAAAGTTCCGCGGGCGTAGTGGAACGTTCGGTCGGTGGATCTCGGCCAGTGTTTCCACTATAAAGGAATTTTGACCCATTTTTAGAAAAAAATTGCAAACAATAAATATGGTTTAGGGATATTTTATTTTGACAGGGATTTTGGGAATTTTGGGGAAAAATTAAACTTGAGTTGATAGCCCTTTGTTTATAGTAGCAACCAATATACCTACTACTTAACTCTATGGCTTCACCGATTGATTAAAGGGAATTCCCTCAAAGTCGTAATGAATGTAATTCGTCTAATTTTAGTTTACCATGTCATCGTTAATTGTACTTTTACCGTGGCTAAAAACGACATCGGAAATTAATGAATATTTTGTAATCTCGTCAATTAATGGAAGTTTTGTAGGTGTTTCGTGCTATAAAATTGAAAAAAATTCTTAAACCATTTTTTTTTGGGAATTTGAGGGATAATTCATTAAGAAACTGGGGAAAAATTAAAAACGACACTGATCTCGGCGGCGGCGCGGCGCGGCGTGGCAAGAGAAGAGCGGCAACATCGCGTTCCTGCCTACCTGCCTGCCCGGCGCCGCCGGCCCTCCGCCCTGGCGTGGCCCTGCGCGCTAACGCGATTAAAAAGGAGTGGAATAAAATTAGTTGGCATGAACTAAAATTCACACACTTCAGCTGCAAAAACAGTACTTTTTAGGGTTCCGTACCCGAAGGGTGACAAACGGAACCCTATTCATAAGCCTCCGCTGTCCGTCTGTCTGTCAGCGAGCTCTATCTCATGAACCGTAATAGGTAGGCAGTTGAAAATTTCACAGATTGAGCATTTCTATTGCCGCAAGAGCAACAAATAATAAAATTAAAAAATAAAGGGGAATCGCCATACAATAAAATTAAATTTTGAAAAAAAAATAATCTGACCCTGGCATGTGGGGTATCATTTTCTAGAGCTCATCGAGTAGAAAATAAATATAATTTTTATTTGTTTTTATCTTCAAAAATGATGAATTAGGGGGCCGTAGAAGTTGTCTATTTTAGACCATTTTTGTACGAGCTCTATCTCAACAACTAAACAAATTAGGAATTTGAAACTTGTGTGTATCATGTAACATATACTGTTTATAATCAACAAATACTAAAAACGCCGATTCATAACGTATTTTATATAATATGGGCGATGTTCTGCAACTTAAAATAATAATTTTGTATTTCATGCTAATAATATGCGATATAAATTCCACAGATAACTATTTAATAGTCGGAGTAATGACATGGAATTAGTAAGTACCTACTATTATGGCAGCATATACTATTTCGATCATTTAAATTTCGATCATCCAAAAAGGTCTACAAAATAAACTTTCTTCACAAGATTTTAAAACCGGCCAGTATTTTTTGAGTTTAAGAACTTTATCGACTTTTTTCAAAGTATACCTAGACGGTGTTAATGTGTGTACCTCAAAACTACACTCCAATAGACAATATATTTAGTAACATTGAAATGAATGCTGGCACATACAGTGTACTATTCAGTTACCTTAAACCGTTGTGGATACAATTTCATATTGAGAAAAATTATTGGTGTAAAAATATTCGGTCACGGCGGCCAATCTCAACGGAGACTGGCCTTCGGCGCGGGAGATATTATAGTGCACAAGTGTGTGCGCAGACACGAGTGCACTCTCTCTTCCCTCACTCTCATAGTCCGATGGGATGTGTAAAAATAATAAGTAAGAAGTAATAGATTTCTGTATGACTATCAAAAATAACGTAAATAAATACCTGTATTGACCCGTGCGTTTGCACTGGCGAAACATCACGACAAAACATGTTGAAATCTCTAGTTCCTGTCAAACATTGTATGAAAAATTTACAGAAAATAGAGATTCCAACATGTTTTGTTGTGAATGTTTCGCCAATGCAAACGCACAGTTATAATTAAAATTTGGCGTACTACTTACATTCTATTTTGTACAATATAGTCTGATGTAGCAAGAAAAATCCTTTTATTTATAAGTACTACCTTAACCCGGCCTGGCTTCGCATGGATAGCACTAAGTACTTATCTACGGCGCATCTACCTTTCCTAATTACCTATTTCTACCTAATTACCTACCCTACCTACCTACCCTACCATTCTTACCAGGGTAGGTAGGTACCTAACCTACCTACCTACCCTACATATCTACCTGCTTACCTACCATATATACCTATTTATACCTACTAATACTATGTTAGTAGCAAATAAATAACTTTGACTTTAGTTAATGCATGTTACTGGATAAAGTTAACTTAATATTTTTCTCTTAAAATAAATGAAATATACTACTACACCTTTATTTTAACACAACAACATTTTTTCATTAAAATTAGACAATTTCTTTACAAATCTTTGTTTTTTTATAGCGCCTCTGTTGTTACCTTTACGAAAGTATTACAAAAATTCATAGTGATAAATCTTGTACGACATGGTATGGAACCCTTCGTGTGCGAGTCCGACTCGCACTTGACAGATTTTATTTATTTTGCTTATATCTCGAAAACGGTGCATCCTAGCGCAAAAATAATGGAAATTTCGACCCCCTTTGCAACCGGGAAACCTATGTATACATAGGTTATATTTTTTTACATTTTCCGTATAAAAAGTTAAAAATTCCATACAATTGCTTATACTTATCTCGAAAACGGTGCGTCCTAGCGCAAAAATAATGGAAATTTCAACCCCCGTTGCGACCCGTAAACCCATGTACCTCTACACATAGGTAATATTTTTTTATATTTTCCGTACAAAAAGTTAAAAATTCCATACAAAACACGTCAAGGCTGCCCCCCAGCGCGCCTCTGGCTCTATAAAAATTCATGGAGTAGAGCAAACAAGTACCATGGTGTCGCGACGCGATTGTCAAATTCGATTTTAGATGTGTCAATTTTTTATTTTTATTTAGAGATATTTTTCCGCAGAATAGCTTTTAGATTCTCATAGACAAAAGTAAGGAATTTTAGTGATAGTTTAGTTAGTTTAGTTCGGTGTACAAGAGAATCGGCACCACTGACCTGCAAATTGAATTTCGCGGGCTACCTTGGCGCATTCCCGTTGTGTCACTTTAGTCTATTTCAGAATGGGAAATCCTCGTTTGACAGGACTAAACTAAATTTTGGTTATTTTTAGTCTAGTTTAGCGGCATTTTTGACAAGAGAATCGGCACCAAATGTAAACTAAAATTAGACGAATTATATTCATTACGACTTTACGAGTTTTAGGGAATCCCCTTTAATCAATCGGTGGTGCCATACGCTTGAGTAGGTACCTAGTACATTGGGTGCTACCTACTATAAACAAAGGGCTACCAACTCAAGTTCAATTTTTTAAAATAAAATATCCCTAAATCATGCTTATTATTGGCATTTTTCCTTAAAAAAGGGAGAAATCCCAAAAAGTGGAAACACTGTGACGACGACGGAACGTAATTTTCCGTCGCGTAACGCGCCGAACTAAACGCCGCCGACCGTTCGGCGCGTATAGTGTGTCATGCCAACCGAATCTACGACCGATAGTTCCGTCGCCGAACCTTCCGCGACGGAACGTTCGGCAGGTGTGGCGCCACCCTTAGAAACACGAGTTAGTGAGAATCCTCTTTAAGCGAAAAAGAGATCGCGGGCCTTTGAACTATCGCTTATCCAGGTTCGACTATAATATAAATATCTTGCTGAATACAACAGTGGCTTCATATTTTTCTTGAATAAGATTCAATAAAACTTCTTATAAACGTTATTTATTTGTAGATTTTGAGGAACAGAATTCTGAGGGAAGATGCAAGCGAAATCCTTAAAGGCCACTTATAGATATTCCCTTAGTAAGGGATTTCAAAGCAAAGCTATTATCATATGTCCCGCGGCGCTGGTACTAAACAAAACGTTTGTCTTTTTAACACATTTGTTTAAGATAGTTGTATTTCATCGTCGTCGCATGCATTATGCTTAGCATAAAAATATCTTACTGTACGTAAGTCTCTCGAAATGGCAATTTTAGGTACCTACTCGGTTCTACTCATTGAATATTATTGAATTGTCAAAATCCAAGGCATTGCAATATATACGTGTGATACGATTTAATTAAATTCTCAATAACATGTTTTGGATCCACTAAATGCAGATTTGTCAATAATTCGTGCAGTTTTGGAATCAAAAACCTGTGGGATAATTTACACAATTACCCCACACACATATATATTGCAATGCCATATATATTGCATTTTGTCAATTCAACAATATTCATGGCGTTGCGTTGCAGACGAATTTTTCAAACGAAGGAATTACTTTCTTTCTTTTTTTCTGTTTCTCTCTGCATCACCCTAAGGTTGACTGGTAGAAAATGCCTATGGTATTAAGTCCGCCTCTGTACAGTTCTGTGCTTGAAGTAAGTATTAACTAGATAAATTACTTTTTCAAAATTCATTGGATTGTGATGAAAAGTGTGTTACGCAATCAGGGTGCTGGTCATCTTCAGAAACAACGTAGTAAGTTACTGACACAAAGCCATTAAGTAACCGCCTCTGTAGTCTAATGTTTAGATCACCTATCTCAGACCCAGATGTCCGACTCCGATTTCCAGTGGGGGCAAAATTTTCTGGTCAATGTAGTTGGAGGTTGGGCTTGTTCTAAGTCCACCTGGCTAGTTATCACCATTTTATCCAATGTTAAAAGCATTATTTTTTCGGCAGTTTGAGGTAAGATAGCCATGTTCCTCTGTGGTTGAAGATTCCGGGTGAAGCTCGCTTCCACCTTCGGCCTTATCATCACTTACTATCAGATGAGATGCAGGCCAAGATCTAGCGAGATGTGGAAAAAAAATGAAAAAACATTAGTTGATACAAAATTTGCTCCCAGTGGAGTATACAATACATACTTATATTATAGGTACTCTACAAAAACCATGATCAGGACAATAATGGCAAACAATAATTGCAAGCGAAGGGTGGCGACCATTCAATCAGCATTGGAACATAATCATAAAGTGTCAGGGCCTACACTCGTAAATATCTGACCAGCTGACCACAATGTAAGAAATTGCAGAAGTTTAGTACTAAAAACTTATTTAATCATACTATTCCGTTTATTCATTTTATGTACATTTAAGTCTTTTATATCATCGTTAACGACCGCCTATAAGGCGCTTCACTTTGTGTAAATTATTTCATCACCACTGCTCTCAAAACAGTGAAAGAAAACATCGCGAGGAAACCGGCATGTCCTAGAACCAAATTCGAAGACATGTGACATCTACCAACCCGCACTGGGCCCGCGCGGTGGATTACAGCCCACTCCCTTTCACAGAGAGGAGGCCTGTGTCCCAGCAGTAGGAGCATTATAGCTTGATTATGTATATCTGCGTCAGTTTCCAAGTTTTTCCTTTTTTAAGTCAAAACACACAATACATTTGAAGCTTCGTAGCTTCAAAATGTAAAGGTAAAGGCAATCTGGTTAGTGCCGTCACTGAACAGACTGTTGCATAGAAAGTTATATTTCAAGATTTTGACGAAGATCAAAATAGCAAACACATCTGACCAATGTCGAGTTGGCATCAAACTAAAACTTTTTAATGGCTTGGTCATTTTAAGGAACCACTGCTGGACATAGGCTAGTTCATTGCTGGCCTCTCCAATTGCATGCCATTCAGCTCCATTCTCGTCAACTCTCATCCAGCTGCTACCACCCACCCTGCGAAGATCGTCGCTCCACCTAGCCTGAAGGCGTCCTACCCTACATTTACCGATTCACGGTCTTCATTCAAAAACAAGTCTACCCCAACGGCCACAATCAACGCTGATGTCTGTAACGCTTATGTCGACAACCTCGCGAGCCAAGTCAAGACATTTCAATTCTATATATATATTCTACCGCTACCTCAAGGTCTTCGTTGTTATTTTATCAACAACGTCAACCGTCAGGCTAAGTGTTTGCTGAGACGCAGGTGACGCAGCACAGTACAGATTTTGCTGGATAGGACAGGCAAGGATAACAGGCAGGCCACTGACAAATGCGTGCACTGACTAGACAGGTCCACTCAATCTGCGTGGTTCTTTCCTCATAAGACCATTTCATACACCAATCTACATGGTCTTCACATAATCTGACCAAGATTATGCCTGGAAAAGAGACTGTGACCTCTGAGTTTGTTTCGGCCTTTCTTCTCAGAGTAGTCAGATAGGAAACGCCGACCTCATCTAGTTTAAAAAATATGATTGACGAGTAAAAGTGTTTGTACAGACCTACTTACAGAAATAAAATCATTTATCATTTAAGGCAGACATAGGCCACGAGAGTACAATCTGCAATTGAAACAAAATTATGAATCAGTGGTAAAAAACAAGTGACGACCTGCACGCGTCGTGCAGAAATCTGTGACGGCTCTACAAAGAGACACATACCAGTACAGACACATGTCTGCGTCGGACGTGCCTGCGCCGCAGCGTACGCAGCTGTCGTATTTTCATGCATTATAAAATCTGCTCTGCCCTGCGCTGCGTAGACCTGCGTCACCTGCGTCTCAGCATTAGCTTCACTGATTTCATCAGGCTTAATAATAGCTACTTGCTAGCCTAGCTATATCAATCTCACACACACTGCATATTGGCCCTACTGATTTTTCTATATTGCATTAGATCGGTCGCACCACCGGACAGTTATGGCCAGCGTCGAGATGTTATGACGCAAAACGGTAGGGCGCTGTAATTGATCCCCGATTGCTGTGCACCCGGTGCTTTTTGTGGTGATATTATGACGATTCTGTGATATTGAAATAGAAAAAGGAATCTTCCTGAAACAGTGCATTGATATTCTTTTTCATTCGTCGGTTACCTGTCTATGAAGTGCCACCTCTATTGATTTTTTTTCGCATGTATTAAAAAAGAGTTAGTTTATTCTTCGTAAACAAGGACCAAATTAGCACTTTAATCATTAGGGATCAAAAGTGATTTGAATTTGGAATCTGGATATTATTAGTGAAGTTCCAATCACCAATGAGATCAATCACAAACACTGTATGAACCAGTAACAGGTTGAGAAGACTAAGAAAAAGTTTGTGAAAAAATACAAAACGCGCGAAATACATACCACCTTCGTTCGTAATTGTTCGTGTGGTACTCGTATATCGCTGTCACACATTTAGGCGGGCTAGACCGCAACGCAAAAATCTTCGTTATAGGCTCAGACCAAATAAAAAACACAGACACAGCGCTGCAAACAATACAGTGAAGCATGCCAAAACTACACCTCTCTGTGCATGCACGCCCATACGCACACATTTTCAACCATTTACAATGAAACTACAATCAAACTACACCTCACTAAGTGCACACATGTTTAAGAAACTGCCCTCATTTCACTGTTGAGAGCGCTATGTCTTGGTTTTTTATTTAGTCTGAAGTTATAGGTACAGACGCCAGCACATCAACTTACTCCAATCTGTAAAAAAAATCCAATCAACATTGAACCTTATTCTTTAGCGATAAAGTTGAAAATATATTAAAGAAATTTGACAGATTGTAGTAACTTGATGTGCTGGCGTCTGTACATCGCTTTCCTAGGTTATGTATACTATGAACCATCGCACACTTCAGGCGGGTCTTAGCGCGCTTTTCTGTATTGAAATGCGATGCGATGCGGCTGTAATGTGCGCTTGCTCTGCCCAATTTTTTACTGCCCAATTTTAACACCCTAGTTACAAAATAAAAAGGATCTACTAAACCTATCGGCCAGTGTATCGTATCGAGTCAATAAAAACTCAACAATAACTGTTGTCTATTATAACCGTTGTTGCGTGAATAACGATCATCGATATACGTCCACCGTTGAACGTAAAATGCATCCCTATATCGATTAAATCAGTTTGTCAGACCAGTGCGCGGCGTAGGGATTCTGTAACACATCTCAGAGTGACAACTTATGTGAAGTGAGCTGTCAATTCCAGGCATCAATGATAGCTTACTTCATTCTCACTTTACTGGTGAGAGTTTTACAGAATAGATCGGAATAGAATAGAATAATTATTTATTTGCATAGAAAGTACACACAAAAAAAAAAGATGTTTTATTATTGATGTTTAAATGATACGGATGTTTAAGACAACTTAGATACTATATAAACAACTTGATAGTGTAATGGTGGCCCAGTGGTACAGGCCTTGACTTACCTACGAATTGTTGTGGTTAGAACCCAGACAGGGGCTTTACTTTGTATAAATTATTTCCACAACACTGCTCTCAAAACGATGAAAAACCCTATCCTAGAACCAAAGATTCGAAGACATGTCAAATCTATCAATCCGCATTGGGCCCGCGTGGTGCATTACGACCCGCTCCGTTTACCGAGAGGAGGCCTGTGTCCCAGCAGTGAGAGCATTATAGGCTGATTGAACTTAGCTGTACAAGATTCTTTCGGTGCGTGACCAAAATCGACACTAACGCCGCCATTTGTTTTTTCAATATATTTCACAAAACAAATTGCACAAAAATGTTTACTATCTAACAGTGCCCCCTGTTAACGTCATTCAAGCGCCAAAAGATTTTGAAACCAGCGCTGGGGGTCTGTCTCGCAGCATTATGCTGAGCGATAACCGTTTTGCGTGGATGTGACGCATACTTTCCACCAAATTGTTCTTTTCGTGTTTTTGTTCTTTTTAAGCGTCGTGTTTACCGCAAATAAACGTATTTTTTTTCTTTCTTTCTATTCTGGTGGCAGTGTAGTTTAGACCTCATTCCACTGACAGAAACATCAGAATCTAGAATTACGAGGGCACGTAATTATGTAATTTTTTTTTTTTTAAACGCTTGATGAACGCAGCTAGACTGGGTGGAAATATTGAAGGAACATTTACATGGTGTCTGAATTAAAATCATGTAAATCTGATTTCTCAAGTTATACATGGTTATCTCACACAACCATGTCAAAAAATCACCACCAATAACGGACAACCCTAAAAAAATTTGCGCGCAAAGTCGCGTGCTCAACCAATAGCCAATAAACGTCAACCAGTATAATGACGTCACGAATTTCGGAAATATTCTTCCGAATGCACCACTCGTAAAAGGTTTACTGCCGGTTCCGGGGGCACCTAGGTTTATTAACGTTTTATACATGTGTGTGCCGTAATGGGCTATTAAATTTAGTTAGGACTGATAGGTAGTCAGTAATAAAAGCCTAATGATTTCATTGGGATGTGGATGTGCGTCAGTTTGTGCACAGAATAAAATATGTAGCAGTCTGAGCAGAGACCTTAAAACAATTACCTACGGCCGCTCGGTAGCGGCCGGTACCTTCCGCGTCCGTACGTAACTGCCGCGCACTCGATACTGTTGCGTACTGAGATTTCGAAGCGTGTCGTTTCGGCCGTTTTCTATGATATGATACTTTACATTATTTATACTGTGGTTTGTGTTTCTTTGTGAGTTTTTGTATATTAAAAGTGTTATTATGCTACTTTCGATTTATTTTGGTAATTACATCAGTGGTCTTTTGCAATCTACTAATTGATATTTTTGTATTGTTTTTTTTGGACACTTATGCTAAACGTCAATTTTATTTTTTCAACAAAAATATCTGTCGATGTAATCATGAAATAGATACAGCTTTGAAGATTTTTCTCAATAAAATAATAATTTGGTAAACTTTCTACATACCTTTTTTGATTCCATGTGCAATATTTGGAACAACCTGTATATAAAATAAATCTATTCAAACAAAATCACGCCCATTGATACCTAACTAATCAAACAAAATTTAATTACAGAACACCTACGGTCAAATTCTCAACAACTATTCAGACTATCCCGGAATTGCCCCGCGCAATTAAAATTAGCCCTGTATACAACAAACAATGTCTTATATTGTGCTTAATTAACTAATACATAATGACCATATTCAAATAGGACGTGAATCAAAGCGCCCGTATGTTTGTATGGGAAAATGGAGCGGGCAGTGAATAGATAATAATTGCGGAGGTCATTTGATACGGACAAAAGATTGGTCCCCATCACCCTTTGACTAGAACTCGAGTGGCATGGAGTCGTCTTTGGGTAAAAGAATATATCATAATATATTTTCACGCCTATATTACTCGGAGGGTCAGGCAGACGTGTACCTTAAGGTAAAACCACATATCGCCAGCTATATTTAAGTTCCATATAATAGGGGGCGATCCTATTGCCATCAACCGGGCACAAATCCAGACCGCTGCGAAATTCTAGATGGAAAAACTCTATAGCGCTTGCGGCCTCTATAGATCAACGAAATAAATTAATTTGGTTTCGCTCCAAATGTTCAGTTCAATGTCGTCCCCGTGGCCACAAGCTACACGCTCAAGCGACACGCATCTTGCGAGAGCGATTGCGAAAACAAATGAAAGAAGTTGTTTCTAGACTTTAGTGCGTGCCGTGATTGCCACGAGTCATCGCGACGTGACTTGCGAGCGACAGACGAACGGAAACAGTGATGTCTCTGCGTGTTAACCAAAAGCGATTGTCGTGCAAGTACGCGGAGTGGAGCAGTAGTGGCCCAGTGGTAACGGCCCCGACTTACGAGTTGTAGGTCGTGTGTTCTAACCCAAGCATGCATGTCATGAAACCGGCATGTCTTAGAACCAAAAACTATGAACTCTATGAACAACTTTCACTATGGGACCAAAGCTGAAATCGCGAAAAAAAAACTCTGCGGTTCCATACATTTATGTTCGCATAATTATCTCGTCAAAATGTAGGGAACAGCTGATTTTTATTTCGTGATTTCAGCTCATGATTATTCATACCTCTAAAAGTACAATTACCCCTTAAGAGGTTTAGTATAAACAAAAAATAACGTTGTAGAGTAAACAATGTTGGTTAAATTATTGTGGATTTTTTTCTGCTTTGTACTTCTTCCACGTATGCTTAAAAACATCCAAAGCAAATTTTAGTGATAGTTTTACTAATGGTTTCGTACGTTTGTGCTCTGCTATCCCTACAAAAAAAAATTGTGCGTACTGTACAGTACTAAAATAAAAAAAAAGTTCGACTCTATTGCGTCGAAAATATTCGTCGTCTGCCCAATGGAGTGGACAGTTTTTTCCTATTTTGCAATTGATAGCCGCCATTCGAAAATAAAAGGGTCCCTGCATATTTTAAACATTCTTATTGTTATGCAGATTAACGTATTGACCCTACTTGTACCCGAAGTGTTAAGAGCTATTGCAGAAAGAGACACCGCCGCTTTTTGTATTGCGCTGTCTCTCTTCCGTGCAAAATAATGACAGTTTTTAATCTCGCAATGTAGTGTGAGTGTGTGACCCTAAATTATCTGGACATTCATATTTAAACAATTTTATATTTTTACTCCACGTTATTCAAAATTCGCTTTTATGTTTTGAAAATAAGAATCGTATCTACAGCAAATTTATTTCGGTTTCCTCATTAATTATTTTTTACTTACCACGATGCTGTGTCAGTAGAATTTGAATCTAATTTAACTTACAATAAAGCATGTTTTAAATTGATTAAGAATTTAGAGTTATTTTATTGGCAGCTTCCGTTTTGCTAAAAAGGCGTGAAAGGGATAGAAGATGATTGTTTAGAGTAATTCGGATCACGTATTAGTTTTAATGGACCGGACGCATGAGGGCAGATTGTTGGTGACCAGTGATAAAAATGCATGAGAAAATATTTTTAATATGACGATATAATTTTAGAGTGGTGCCGCGTGTGAATTTTACGTTAAAAGCATAGATTTTCTTTTTAATTTTAATTTTTTATTTAAAAGTATATTTACAAAAATAAAACATACCTACATTTAAACTATTTGGACAAAATTTACAATAAATACAAATACAAATAAATATATGAATACTTAATTATATTTGTAAATAAAATAAGTTGATTATTATTAAATTAATATTAAGTATAGGTAGGTAGTTACTTAAATAATTAAACGATAATTTATTTTTAATTCGCTTAGTAATAAGCTATCCACCGTTACTAAAAACTTGAAAAAAAAAAACATGAATTAACCAACGTTCATTCATATTCTTCCACTATTCACACCTGTCTACTACATAACTAGAACTTTTTACGCGATTCACTACCTTACCATCTTCAAAATAAAGCTTAAAATTATTTAATACTTCCTTTGGGTGACCAGGTGTGTTCACGGTCGGTATAGCACGGGATAGAGGTGAGTCATTCGTGTCTTTAAAGTTCAGGGCACGTGGTCACTTAGTCGTTAACCTTTTGCGGTTGAAAAGACACAGTTTTTGCAAAAAAAAATGTCTTGATTCACGGTTGATGTATTAATAATGGCTTTTGCAATAAGAAAGTTTCCGGTGTTAAAGGAATTTAATTATTAAAAATTGACATAAAAAATAACTACAACGGCCGCATAGTACAACGCAACACATTTTTTTTTCGTAAATAAGGTTCAGTTTGCGCTAAAATTCGACAAATTTTTCAATAGTACGGTTCATTCTAATATCAACTTAATTTACACGCGAATAAAGTAGATATTGGTTTAAGCACAAATACTTAAACAAATAAATTCCAACATAAATTCCAAAACAAGGATTTGAATAGACTATAATACAAGACCGAGCCTTGACTAGACCTGTAAAATACCTTATCGGTTAAAATACCTTATCTTTAATGACCTTATCGATAATTATATTTTCGATCTTGGGGTTGACCCTCGCGCTGTGAGGTCTGGGTGCTCATGATCTGCTCAATGAATGCCCAAACGGCTGGTTGACACTTCTCCTGACCCAAGGGCTAACTTTTACCTGGCTAAGCATTGCTAAACAACGTTCCAATGCCGCCAGTCTCTTGGGTCGACAGTGATGTGGCAAAATTTTACGGCCTATTTCACGATGTCGAAATAGCCACTACTTAGCGAATAATTTCAAAAATGGAACAGAATTTGTATGTATGAGAGACTACACTCCATAGAGTGTAGTCTGTCATAGACTTTCAGGAAATCAGCCAAGTAAGTTAATAGGAACTTAATCGTAGGTGGTGAAACAGGCTCTTATAGTTTTAGATATTAAGTATAAGTTGTTATTTATGTACACTTCATTTAATTCTTCATAAACTACGTATATATAATTCTGTGCCTTCCGTATCCAGCAAATTCCTGCGGCTTTTACAAGGTCAGGTCATCAGCAAAAGAATAGGTCGAAGTGGCGGTGTTTGGGGAAGGCCTATATCCAGCAGTGGACGTCTTTTGGCTGAAATGATGATATGTTCAAAATATCATCTTTAAAGAGTTTTAAAAGTAAAAAAAAAAACACGGTGCTTCTAGGATTAATAAATAAAACACAGTTCCATTAGGCTAGTACTTGTTACACTTCACTTACTACAACTTATTTTTTTTTCGCAAACCTTTAACGGTATGCTGACATTACTGGTCTGCAAACATCTGCCATCTATCCTGCGCACGCGTTTATACTTACACCTTGAGGGGTGGTCAAGCTAATTATAATAGTAAACTATAACATACACATGCGGGTGCAAAAAAATTATTCTTGTGGCATACGAGTTCTTAACAGTGCAGGAAATTATGAAAGAAAGGTGAAAAAAAAAACTTAAAGTTATATACAAAACTTTTGATTATTTTGTGCCTTTTGTGTCAAGAGTATAATTTTTTTGTACAATTTCGAATTTCGAGAATTTACTTTTACTATCTCTGTTAAGGTTTAATCTCATCTGCCACAGAAGCTTCTTTTTATGGCTACACAATTTAATTCCTTCCTTTTGACAGCCACTTAGATTTTTTAATAACATCAATTTTGATTAATTGAATTGGAAAACACAAATTGTAAAAAAGCTTGATAGAGTCGATAAAATTACTATACGGGTCATCCGTGTCGTAGATCTTAGAAAAGGAAAGATTTTTGATGTAGCCTTTGAACTTGGTCATGTTTTCCACACCATAATCCCTTTTAGTCGCATATAAACATTTAATGCCACATTTTGTTTGAACAGAACAGTGAAGGAGCTGTGCCGTATGATCGGACAACTCAAATTCCAGCACATCAGTTTTGCAAGACTTACTAAAATTATGCGCAAAATTGTCTATACATGTCATGCTTGCCATGCGAGTATTATACCTCATGAACAAATATTCAAATGAATTTGTGTGGTTTTTATTTTGCATATCTATGTTAAAATCTCCAGCAATAACAATGTTTTTATAACGTGCTCGTGCTTCTCTCAATACAATTTCAAGTTTTTCTAAGCAGTAGTTTAGATTATTAACATTTGGTACTCTATAGATACAGATTACAATTATCCTATAACCCGTAAGCTCAATAACACAGCATAATGCCTGAACAAGATAAATTCGAAATTGTAGGCAATTCTGTCCATTTTTAGCTAAGATGCTGTGAGTTCCTCTTCGTCGCTAGATTCCGCCTCTATTTCAGCAAGACGGGCGGTGGCCAATTCGGTTCTAGCCATCGCTAGACGGAGCGCCTTTGACTCCCTCTTGCTGGGTCTAGACGAAGAGGAACTCACCTTGAATTCCTCTTCCTCGCTGGATTCCGCCTCTATTTCGGCGAGACGGGCGGCGGCCAATTCGGTTCTAGCCCTCGCTAGACGTAGAGCCTTCGACTCCCTCTTGCTGGGGCTAGACGACGTCTGCTTGCTTCGACGGTCGATATCCGATTTGTTGGTGACTATTACGGCTTGATGTTGTCTAGTAGGAGCAGGATCAGCAACGGTTTCTACTATGGCTGTCATTGCTATCGCTGTAGCATTAGCATAATTAGAAGAATTAGTTTCGGCTGCTGATGTTGACGCTGGGCCGCTTCTTCTTCCGGTGGAACGCGTTACAGGCTTCTTGCTTCTACTACTTGTATCCGGCTCGAAGGACCTGCGACCTATGGTAAATCACTAAAGTTATAATTTTATTTTTTTATTATTAGGCAAATTTAATAAATAAATGAAATACGATTTATTTATTGACACAAACGACATAGGTCTGCCTACGTTTACCGGGAATATAATTAATATTAAATAGTTTATTCTCAATTTTATTATTAACTAGCTGACCAAAAGACGTTGTCCTGTCCAAATTTCAATAATTTGTACAAAGTTCTCATAGAAAATGTACCAATGTTCCCGGCAACTTTTCAATTTTTTGTTTCTGTAAGAACCTGATTCGGATTAATACAAATATTTTAAAATACAATATATAGCCAAATCGGTCCAACCGTTCTCAAGATATACGCTTACCAATAGGTACACCTCTGCCTAACCCTAAATAGCCAACAGGAGTGTTGTTATGTTTCTACGATCACAATTTTTTTTGCCATCTATAAAATTTTTAATTTATGACACAAAAATGTGTCTGCAATAATAGAGATGTGTTAGTGATTGCGGTGACCAAACTTTAGGCGCTTCACGTAAAGAATAATCTTTTATTAACGGTACGTTTTTAGCAGTATTATTTTGTCTAGAGTTTTAGCATATACTGCGTTTGCTATAATAATATCCTAGTTAGTAATAAGTGCGATCGACAGCTAGATGCCTTCTATTGGCACCATAACAAGTAGTTAATCAGATATTAGCTTTTGTCCGTAGTTTCGCCCGCGTAGAGGTTGGAAATTATTCCGTGGAAACGTGCAACCGGAATAACAAAATAATATCCTATGTCCTAAACTAGCCCAGGTCATGGTCTATATAAGTGTGCCAATTTTCGTCGATATCCATTCTGCCGTTAATTAATTACCTTAATAATTAAGTATTCAAATTGTTATTTTGTCGAAATATTTTTCAGTTATGAGTGTTATGACTGACATTATGATTTGGTTGAAAACAGTGTACCCACCTCTTAATTCATTCATTCTAACTCAATAAAAAAACGAATCGAATGTAATAACTAATAAACACATAAAAATCCCTGGTTTATAAAATAATACACAATACCATTACAAAGCAATGCAAAAATAAAACGAACTCAGCAGATTCGCGTAATCAGAGCATCCCCACAAAAAAGGGGCGTAGATTAACATCCCAAAAGAAATTTCAAATTAAATCCATTCTGGTAGATTGTGACAAATGCCATCAGTCATGCGACCCCTCATTTGCATCAGAAAAACTTGAAGAACAACTATTTATCAAATGGCGAGAGGACTTCCGGCTGCCATGACAGCAGGCGCGACGTGTTTCCGGCCGCCATCTTTGGATGAACGCTCTATATCCGACTATGGGAGGAATGTCTTCTATGTTTATACTAGAAGTGTCATCCTACTAGTATTAAGAATGTTTGTATGTTTGTTAGTTTGGACTGAAATTATTTTTAAAGGATAGATATATTTGGTTTCTAGGTACATTATGATTATGATACAGGAAATTCTCTCAAATTATGTGGGACAAAACATTATTATGTGGGACAAAACATTTTTTTTTACTAAGTGGTAATATTACTATATTTTATGATGGCAAAAAAATGTTTTTACACTTCTCACACATTTCTCCAATATTTCAAAAAAGTGCCTCAATCAATATTCATAGCAACAAGTACCTTCCAAGTGCGCAATGTCTTTTTTCTAACGGCGCACTGACTTCTTTCGAGATTTTTGTCGAGTTCCTAGTTCATGTCTTTTTTTTTTATCAAAATGTGACGTCAAAGTAGTGTTGTCACTATCATCAGGTTTATCACCCCTAGTAGACAATCATAAAGTTATAGATCTTTTTCACTTCAGGTCAAAAGGGCATTTTTAGTTTAGGTAAGTAGGACCTATAGATTTTCTGACGATGTTTTCCTTCACAGTCTTAAAGTTTATTCTAGATTAGATCGCTCATAAACCACCATCCTGCTTTAAAACTTCTCCTTGCATATTCAATACCCTCTAGTTTCTAATCTACAAACGTTTTTTTTTTATAAATTACTAGCTATTGCCCGCGGCTTCGCCCGCGTGGAGGTCGGAAACTATCCCACGTGAACGTACTACCGGGATAAAAGTACCCTATGTCCTGGTCATGGTCTAGCCATGTGCTAAAATTTCATCCAAATCCGTTCAGCCGTTTTAACGTGAAAGTAACAAACAAACTTACTTTCTACTAGCTTCTGCCCGTGACTTCGCCCACATTGTAATCAACTATACTATAAAACATGGGATTATGGTACTCGGCAATAGTATAGGCATTCTGGTATTGTTTTTTTTTTCGAAATTGGCTCAGTACTTCGAAATGAAATGAAATTGTTTATTCTGTAAATAGGATATTGAAATCACTCTCATCATCATCTTCCACAGATTACCTCCTAAATCCAAACTTACAAACTTTAGTTCTGTATAATTTATAGTACCTAGTGTAGACAAACTCATGTCGCTTCTAGTCGTGACCCCGAAATACTCGTAGATCTTTGATCCCGAGACTCAAAATCGCGTCTGATTGGGCCGTGATCTCTATTTAGATAATTTAGTGGTACGTTCAGGGTGAAATATTTTCAGCATTTCGCCGTGTACTGTTGATTGTCGGTGATTCTGTTAGCTGATGTCAGCCATTTTGTTTCCGAGTTGTTTACTAAATGTTGGGCTGTGCGGTTGTTCACAACGAAAAATCTTTTAAATGACATACATGAATTAGTGTTTATGCACCGAAATCAGTGTTGGATAATTATCGTGTACGTGAGCTACACGATTACTGACAAATACGTGCACTGACTGGACAGGTCCACTCAAATCTGTGTAGTTATAGGATAGGAAACTCCGGACTCATCTTGTTTTAAAACATTTTTTTTTTGTACTAAGTACTGAATTAAATGAATAACTGACGGCAGAAATATTATTTATTAGTTGTGTTATACAGTATGTTAAATAACGAAGGGCGTTCCCGCTAACCTGCAATAGCATAGTGTCCATTATAGCCAAAAATAAATAATGTAATGTTTTTTTTTTTTTTTTAATGTTTCTTTTAATGAATTTTATAAAAATATTTAAAAATGTATTGAATAAGTATCTAAATGAATAAACGGAAAAATATTAAGTATTTATTATTATGGGTTTTTTTACGCGGGTTTACGGGAACGCCTTTCGTTAGTTAACGTACTGCATATTGTATTTATAAGCATTTATTTGTGACGTGTAAAAGTGTTTTATATTAATTAAATTAATAATAAATGAACATCATAAGTAGGATTACAAATACCATTATTTTATCCGCTCATCTGTAGATTTGCCTTAAGAAGTCGATAACAATAAAACATATATTCTGTCTTGTTAGTATTAGATAACATCCGTCAGTTAGTTAACTTATTGAACTTGCTTTATTTTATTGATACTGGTGACTAATACCTATTCCTTGTTTTGTGAAATACTTAATTATACAAAACTATCTCAGTAGGCATACTTTATCTCAAAACGTGTTATAATAATTCGTGACGTAAGTTGAGATACGCAGTACGCTAAACGAGACGTGGCGAAAGCGGACTATAATTTCGTCGCGTAATGCATACCTTCGATAGCTCAGTTGGTAGAGCGGTGGACTGTAGCTGTAAACAATTGTTATCCATAGGTCGCTGGTTCAAATCCGGCTCGAAGGAACTTTTTTTTTTAAAATAAATTATAAGTAAGTGACAGTTATTTTATCAAAGTATAGTTCGATAGCAAAATTTTAAGATTAAAATATTTTTTTGTGAACGTTGGTTGGTAACTATATTTTTCGCCTAATTTAACAGTTTTTATTCTAATTGTTTTTATTAAGTAGGTACTTATTATTAAAATAAATTTTATAAGCAATTAAAAAAATGTTAAGTATCAACTGATACTTCAATATTATTTCTTTAAAGTGGAATTAGACAACAGACATTTATTGATAAACACAGACAAAAATTCTAAAACTATATTTTCAGCATTGGAATCGTTCGCAGACCACGCAGCAATTACTTCTTTTGATTTTTTTATATTTTTTATTTATTTATCTATAGCAGCTTAAACTATCATTACAGGGTATTCAGGATAATCAATGAACAGTATTGACTTTGCTACGATTTTATTATAATTACTAGCTTACGCCCGCGGCTTCGCCCGCGTGGAGGTAGAAATTATCCTACGGGAATGTACTACCGGGATAAAAAGTATCCTATATGTTAATCCAGGTTATAAACCATGTGTGTGCCAAATTTCATTCAAATCCGTGCAGACGTTTTTGCGTGATTGAGTAACAAACATCCGAACATACAAACTTTTACATTTATAATATTATTATATATTATATTATAATGATATATATTTTATATTATACGGGGTGGCAGGGACATCGACGCGAAGCCGGTTACCATGGATTCAGTACATGATTCTAAACCCCCCTGCGTTGAAATTTTTCGTCGGTTATTGAAAAAAAAAATCAGCTGTTTCATAGAAAAGTGCAATACCTTCGCGGTCAAAATGTATGGAACAGCTGTTTTTTTTTTAAATAACCGACGAAAAATTTCAACGCAGGGGAGTTCAGAATGATGTACTGAAGCCATGGTAACCGGCTTCGCGTCGATGTCCCTGCCACCCTGTATATTATATTATTAATTATTATATATTAAATTATATTATATAGTAGGATGTACTAGCTTCTGCCCACGGATTGTCTCTTGTCCATGTGCTTGTTCCCCCAACCCACCGCGTAGCATCGCATCGCCACCTGCGCTATTAGTTCGTTTTATTAGCGTTCTTTTTATGCGGCTCCTAAGAGTCGTAGCACAATATTGAATAGCCTATAGGGCTTCCTTAAGAATTGGGCTATCAATACAAAAAGATTTTTTCAATTCCGACTGACAGTTTCAGAGTTTAGCGTGTCCAAACAAACAAATAGCTACGGCTCGGGAGAGGCTGGATCGCTCCAACGCGAATGTATACGTACATCCGTGGTGGGGCGACCCGGACTGCCAGGCACTTCTTCTCATGCAACCGAGCGGGTGGGCAGGTTGCGGATAGCCCAACTCCGGCTGCGGGACCGACCACTGGCGATCACACGGACTGCCAGTGGGCGATGCCGCACTCGGAGCATCTCTATAAAGTAGATCCCGGACAAGAGAAGTTCCCGAAAGCCCAATCCCAGGCTTAGGGTAACCTATATACCCCTATCCTATGTACCTATCACCTAACCAAGCCATATCCCTCCCGATCCATACACATCCCGTCGATCATAAATCCCTAGGCCAACTCCCAGACCTAGGGTGACCCCCAATTGAGCCCATATCCCCCATCCACTAATTGCCTTCCCTCCCATTCCCTTTATCCCGTCGGTCCTAGAGGAAGGGTAACCTCGATTCCAAAAAAGCCCACCCCCCACAAAACAATGAATAACATGCAGAATGATGATGATTCTACCCAGGTGGGTCCCGGCCAAGCCGGGGAATCCCACACCGCTTCGGCGGTTAGCCCCTATCGTAATATGGGGGGGGCCTCAAACTGCATTATCGACCAATTAATGCCGCACTTTTCAGCGCGGCCGGCTGCTGATCTAGCGCCCACTACACAGGCTGCGTTTAGCGCGCCCATGAACCCAACTTCGGTTGCGACCATCGCGCCAATACCCACGACAAGGACTATGCCTCCCACTGGCCTCTGGGAACAGAGTGCCGTGCGGAATAGCAAGACCAACCCCGACATTGACCCAGAACAGCACAGACATACAGGGCCGGGGAAAGATGACGGACCCGGCAGCCCTAGCACTCTTCCGGTTGCCAACGAAGAAGTACGCCCGCTGACAAAGCGCGGAAAATTCTTGGCCCGGAAAAAGAGAGCAAGCGACCGAAAGCGGAAACTTCGCGAAGGCACTAGCCAGCGCGAAGCGCGATTGGACGCTCAAGGGGAGGTGCGCGACCGGCCCCAAGTACGCGTAGGGGAAACCCAGCACGAAAAGGGGCCGGACGCACGCGACAGGCCGCAAGAGCGTGAAGGGGAAACCCAGCGCGCAAAGCGGCCGGACGCGGAACCACGCGTGCGTGGGCAGTCTTGCGAAGGGGCAACCCAGCGCGAGACGCCTACGCACGTGAGCGAGTCCGCCGGGACCGACAGCCGACCCCAAGACACAGACACGGACGGACCCCACGACCGACCTCGTCCTAAGCACAGTAGGGGCAGGCGGGGTGGTTCCAAACACCCGGCGTTGCCGGCAAAAAACACCCAGCCAGGCACCTCCAAGCCGCAGCCTGGACCGAGCGGTACAGGGCCGGCAAAGAGGGGACGCCCTGATGATACGGCTTCACCAAGCATGTTCCAGGGGGACGCCAAACGGGTGAGGATCCACTCTGCTCAAGGGGAGCAGAGGACCTATGCGCGAGCCACGAAGGACATCCCAGCGCGGCTTGCCGTAGCAATCTGCCCCCCCCCCCCTCCAGAGACCTGACTAGGGACGAGGCCGACTACATAAAGACGAACCTCGAGAACCTGGTCATGGGCACAGACTCTGCAGCGCCACTCCCTGCCTTCCGCGGATACCCACGGGTAGCGGAAGGCACCGTGCAGATGTGGTGTGAGGACGACTATGCCCTGACCTGGCTGACCCAGAATGTACCCTCGATTAAACTACCGACTACTGACTCGACACTTATGGTACTGAGACAGACTGACGTGCCCACCCGTGTCCGAGTCTCGCTTTTTGTCCCTCGTTACAGAGGCGACATAGCCAGACTCCAGGGTATTCTGATCCGTCAGAATACCTGGTATGACATTGCCAGGTGGACACTGCACAGGGCGACTACCGTCGGTGGCGACAACTATGGGACTTATTTGACCCTGGGTGTGCCACCGGAGGAAGCCGTAAAAGTCCGGGCCCGGGAGCGGCGTATATCATACCTACTTGGGTCGATATACGTACGCTTCTGGCCCACGGCCCAACCCCCCGACGTCCAGACCGACAGCACAGACGGCAAAACCTTACCACCGACGACACTGACACAGACGACCGACTCCGACATTGACCAACTGGAGGAAGTCATGGCCCGAGCCGTAATGGCTGACGCCGAGGACAGCATACCGCCCGAATCACCTGGCTGGAGCGAGCGTCTACTCGCCTCGTCGCCGGGTGAGCTCCAACACGACAACTACAGAGAGGAGGCGGAGAGACTGTCTGATGGATCCATCAGCGACTAACTCCTCTCCACCACCTCCATCCCCCCTAAACATCATCCAGACCAACCTCCAGCATAGCCAGACTGCCACGGCCAGCTTACGCAGGGCACTGGAGGTAAAGCCCCGAACCATCGCACTGATCCAAGAGCCGTGGATCAGGAACAACAGAGTATGCGGCCTCGGTAACATCGGAGGTAAGCTAATTCTCGACACACACAGCTCAGACAGGCCAAGAACCTGCGTCTACATACCCAAAGAAATTCCTATCACACCACTCACTCAATTCTGTTCCAGAGACCTGACAGCTGTCAGGCTCCAGACCGAAGGTAGTGTTCCAGATGTTGTACTGGCCTCGGCATACATGCCAGGCGACGACCCGGACTGCCCGCCAAAAGAGCTGGCCGACCTGGTGCAGCACTGCGAACGCTCCAAACTAGACCTGATCATCTGCACCGACTCAAATGCCCACCATCCGCTCTGGGGCAGCGATGCACCGAACTCCAGGGGAGAGGTACTATCCAACTATTTATTCTCTACTAACCTTAACATCGTAAACCGCGGCTCCGAACCCACTTGGGTTACAGTCCGAGGACAAACGATTATAGATTTAACACTCGCTACAGAAAACGCGACTAACTCTATCATAAACTGGCACGTATCGGACGAGCCTTCTTGTTCAGATCACAGAAGGATCCGCTTTACACTAACTACAAACACTAAAGAACCACCACCGAGGCGTAACCCGAGGCGCACCAATGTACCAGAGTACAAACGCCTCCTGGCCTGCTTATTAACAAGACACCTAACACAAGTAACCCTAAGGGACCAAGCACAATTGGAATACACCGTCACAAAACTATCAGAGTACCTAATCGAGGCTTACCACGCATGCTGTAAACTAAGAGCGCCACAAAGGAAGAACGAGAGGAATCCCTGGTGGAACGCTGAACTTAGCAAACTCAGAGATGCGCTACGTAAGCAATTTAACAGAGCTAAAAACACGAGACTCCCGGACGACTGGGAGATATACAAAGAAACCCAACATATATACAAAAAACAGATCAGGACAGCCAGGAGGACTGCCTGGCGTAAATTCTGTGAATCTATCGAGACAAACAATGAGGCCGCAAGGGTAAGGAAGATCTTATCGACTGATCAGGATCGAACCCTTGGCGCGCTTAAAAAACCCGACAACTCATACACTTTAACTGACTACGAAACCAGTAAGGTCCTTCTCGAGACTCACTTCCCAGACTGTAAAATCCTGGAGGACGGGACGTGGGAGGCTGAACCAGAATGGACCCCAACGGAACATGACTGGTCAAGAGCCCGCTATATAGTAACAGAAGACCGAATAAAGTGGGCTATCAACACCTTTCAGCCATACAAGTCGGCAGGGCTGGATGGCATCTTCCCAGCCCTGCTGCAGTGGGGGGTAGATTACCTGACACCATGGCTAGTAGAGATCTACCGAGCCTGCATAGCACTCAGATACACACCTCTCGCATGGCGCGAGGTGAAAGTCATCTTTATACCCAAACCCGGCAAAACCGATTATACACAACCCAAGGCTTATAGACCTATAAGCCTCACATCCTTCTTACTGAAAACCCTCGAGAGACTCTGTGATAGGCACATCCGAGATGGACCTCTCCGGGTAAAACCACTGCACAAACAACAGCATGCGTACTCCACAGGCAAATCAACAGAATCCGCGCTGCACAGCGTGGTTTCCAAAATTGAATGCGCAGTGGACCACAAATGTTCAGCACTGGCCGCCTTCATTGACATCGAGGGCGCCTTTGACAAGACCATGTTTAACAGCATAAACATAGCCCTCGACAGACACAGCATAGACTCAACCCTGAGTGGCTGGATCACCAACATGCTCAAAATGAGAGCTGTACAAGTCACAGTAAATGACACTACAAGGGCCATCGTCGCGAAAGGCTGCCCGCAAGGGGGCGTCCTCTCGCCGCTCCTATGGAACCTGGTAGTAGACAGCCTCATCAAAACACTCAACGACAAAGGTTACTTCACCGTAGGCTACGCCGATGACTTAACCATAATAATAAACGGAACCCACGAAAACACACTATGCAACCTCATGCGTCAAGCCCTGAGGATTGTAGAGGAATGGTGTAACAAGCATCAACTCTCAGTGAACCCCACAAAAACCGAACTGATTCTCTTCACAAAAAAGAGAAAACTGACGACACTACAACTACCACGATTCTTTGGAACAACCCTAAGCCTTTCAACTGAAACCAAATACCTGGGCATTTATTTGGACAAACAACTGAACTGGGCAAAACATACGAACTACATTACTACAAAAGCCAGCATATCCCTGTGGCAGTGCAAACGACTGCTTGGCAGGAATTGGGGGATCAGCCCCAAGGTCACCCACTGGTTATACACTACAGTCATCCGACCAATTATCACATACGGCTCACTGGTCTGGTGGCCCAGGACGGACCTGAGCACAGCCCAAAGAGATCTCGAAAAACTGCAGCGATTTGCTTGCGTCGCAATCACGAGCAGTATGAGAACCACACCCACCGCCGCCCTACAAGCAATGCTGGGACTGCCGCCCCTGCACCTCATTGTGCGGGAGGAGGCGGCTTTAGCTGCCTTTAGGCTCCATTTATCAGGGACCCTAAGCAATGACTCCAGAGTTAAGCACACACGCATAAAGGAAGATGCGATCAAACGACGACCAATGATGGCATCACCTTGTGATAAAGCCCCGAAAACACACCACTTTCAAAGGCACTACAACATTGTACTTACAGAAGAACAGTGTGACTACTCAGGCCCGAAAGAGATGAGAGTATACACCGATGGATCAAAGACAGACTCCGGCACGGGAGTCGGAGTCTTCTCACACGACTTCAATATAAATATATCCAGCTCGCTGGGAATGTTCAACACCGTCTATCAGGCGGAGTGTGTGGGCATCATACAAGCGGTCTACGCCCTAAAAGCTAGGAGGGTTACGGATACACATATACGTATACTCTCCGACAGCGCCTCAGTTCTCCAATCCTTACAGAAAAAATGTATCACCTCAAAGATAACACTAGAATGTCACAATGCCCTAGAACACATAACGTTGTCTAGCCGCAACACGGTGACACTACAATGGATAAAAGGACACAGCGGATCGCTAGGCAACGACGCAGCAGACGAGCTCGCTAGACGAGGATCCAGCACAGCAGTCTGTGGACCCGAACCTATCGTACCCATCCCCTTCAATCAAATACGCAGGTGGCTACAAGAGTTCACCCACACACAAGCGGAGCTTTGGTGGACCTCGACACCCGGCTGCAGGCAGTCCAAGGAAGCTATGCCATCCTTGGATAGCGTGCTAACCAGACGTTTACTACGCCTGGACAGGAACGGCCTGCGCCTGGTGACGGGGACTATCACGGGACACTGCTCGCTAAACAAACACTTCCACACAATAGGCATAACGGACAGTCCTCTGTGCAGGGCGTGCATGGAGGCTGAGGAGACCGTCGCGCACGTGCTCTTTGAATGCACAGGCGTCACCCAGATTAGAGCACAAACCCTCGGGTCACCCAGATCTTTCACAGACGTTCTAAATAGACTGGGAGTTTTAATTAACTTCTGGAGGGAGGTGGGCTGGTTGGAATAACCCCCCAAATGGCCGCCATGGCCCACGCACAATGGTCCACTTGAAGGACTAAGTGCGGAAACCAAACCCTTTAACATAGAACATAGCTACGGCTTTATTATTAGTACTAGCTGCACCCCGCGGTGTCACCCGCATAAGTCTTGATCCCGTGGAAGTATCGGGATAAAAAGTATTCTATGTCCTAACCCGGGTTATGGTCTACTCGTGTGCGAAATTTCATCATAATCCGTTTAGCCGTTTCAGCGGGAAAGCGTATCTAACAAATTCACTTTCGCTCTTATAATTACTAGCTGCGCCCTGTGGTTTCACCCGCATAAATCTCGATCCCGTGAAAATATCGGGATAAAAAGTATCCTTTGTCCTAACCTAGGCTATGGTCTACCCATGTGTCAAATTTCATCCAAATCTATTCGACCAAAAGCGTGAAAGCATTAAAAAAACACAAAATTATCAAATCTTTTCTCCGTATCTACGAGTATATCTATATTCCATACTTGCTGACCCCTGCCCATTTCGTTGGGCGGTAAACATAAAAGTCTATGATACTCACGAATAACATGACTTTCTATTGGTAAAGGATTTTCAAATTTGGTTCAGTAGATCCAGAGATTACCCCTGCAACCTCACAAACTACCTATTTATAATATTAGTATAGAATAGTAGATAAGTATATAAAAAATAAATGCCGTGCATTAGTCTCGCAAAAACTTGAAAATGGCACGACTGATTTGAATACATTTTTTTTTGTTTTGTTCGCCTGAATGAGGAAAAACCGAAAGGAACAGCCGAAAAATCGAAATTGAAATTTTTACAGGACAACGTCTGACGGGTCAGCTAGTTTATAATATAACTAGCTTTTGCCCGCGGCTTCGCCCGCGTAAAGGTCGGAAAATATCCCACGTACTACCGGGATTCAGAGTATCCTACTATGTCCTAACCCGGGTCATTGCCTATCCGTATGGCTACTTGGTACTTCTACTATTTGGTACAACCTCAAGGAAAGGAAAAAAGTCCGAAAATTGATAATTTTTAGTTAAACAATATGTAAAAAAAACCCTGCCCGATCCGAAAGGGGCACAGAAGGTACTGCAATCTCACTTCTTCAATCGGTCCCTTATTACTGGGGGAACATTACCAAAAAGTAATAAAAATCTTAATATTATTGAAAATAAAAAAGTTATTGCTATTTAAAATTCACATTTTTAGTACCTACATTACCCTAACTCTATTAAAAATTAACAAATATTTCAACAGGGGTCAGTTATGACTTGTAGTGACACCCGCTAAACGACGGCCGCCCACGCCCCGTGTACTAAACCGGTAATATACCTCATTGAAAAAAAAAACTCTAAAATTGCCACATAAATGGACTCTCAGTAACCTAACCTAACCTAACAACAGGGATCGGACAGTGTTTTTTTTACATATTGTATATGAACTGTGAACTTTAATCTTCAATCTGGGATCAAAAATTCATAGGCCGTGTCTTGAAGTAACATTTAGTCTGTATTTAATTCAAATTGGTACTCTATAAAATCCGGATTTGGGAATGCGGGAAGCCGAGCAAGCACAGCTTTGAGACGGAACCCTCAGGGCGCAAGTCCTACTCACACCTTGTCCGGTTTTTTCAAAAAAATAAAACAGGTTTTTATGATTAAATTTTCCTTAAAATACTAATTATTAATTTTACTATTACTATTATTATTCGTAATACCTACTCAGTGCCACCATTGACCACGTAATACCTAAGTACATAGGAAATTGTAATATATTTTGACTGAGCGGGCCGATTTTAATTAAATAAAGGTTAATTCAAGATACGGACTATGACTATATTTCCAATACCTTAAATCTCTTAAAAATCAATCAATCTACGATCTAATATTTTAGATGTAGCGACTGCCTATCAGTCCTCCACAACCCAGTAACTGGGTAATACGATACCCCTAAGTATGACTGGTGTCAGACTTTCGGGCTTCTGACGACTCGTAACGACTGTCACAGATCCACGAATGACAGCCGGGAACACGGTTTTACGTGCTTTCCAAGGCACGGAGGAGTCTCGGTATGTAAAAATGGTCACCCCTCCACTGACCAACCGCGGCAAGCGTAGCTTAACCTGATGGATCGACCCGTGCGGCTGTTAAAACTTAGCCACGAACTCCTCTTAAATCTCTCAAAAATAATACACAAAAACTCAATATTACATGTGAATTTTGAAATCAACCCCTATTTTACCCCTTTGGGGGATGATTTTACAAAAACGCTGATACACGTATTCTTTATTTCCTACCAAAAGCATGAATATGAATTTTCATATCGCTAATTTAAAAAATGCTGGGTTTCCCATACAAACTTTCATCCCTTATATCACCCCTTTAAGGGGTATTTTTGAGACAAAAAGTACCCTATGTCCTTCTCTAGGATGCCATCTATCTTCTGGCCAAATTTTATCGAAATCCGTTCAGTGGTTTAGCCGTGAAAAGGTAACATACAGACAGACAGACAGAGTTACTTTCGAATTTATAATACACACATCAAAAGTGTCTAGGGATCAAGCATTTTTATGCGGATTTCTTGAGATTGAGATGTGGCTTTGTAATAAATTTATGATTTTATAAATTTATATGGATCCTTTTTGGTGCATTTCATAATTTGAATCAGGAACTGTGAATCAAATTCGAGTAAAAGATGAAAATCAGCTGTCAATATTTTCCCTATAAAAACATACAACGCATTGAAGACATTATTAGTGCTACTGTTTCCCTACTACTGATTAAAACCAACGTTATTATGGAGCAGCGACGTCATTTAAGCAGGGAAGAAATGCTCAGAGCCGTGGGAATGATAGAAGCTGGTTCCCGGCAACGTACTGTGGCTTTAGCTCTGAATACAAGTCAGAGTGTTATCAGTCGACTTTGGACACGTTACCGAAGCACTGGTACCGTGGCTGAGCGCCATGGAGGACGGTATCGCTGCACCACACGGAGACAAGACCGATACATTCAAATCTTAGCTCGAAGAGCTCCAACAATAACCGCCATGATGTTAGCCGTGAGGCTTCATCACTCTTCAGGGAACTTAATTAGCGACCAAACAGTCAGAAACCGCTTGCATGAAGTGAACCTTCATTCCCGAAGACCGCTACGGGTACCACCTATAGCAATGCACAATCGTAGGATTCGATATCAATGGGCTCTTGAACACAGAAATTGGGCAGAAGAACAATGGCGTTTCGTGTGCTTTTCTGATGAGTCTCGTTTTGGTATGAGACCGGATACAAGACGTATACGACACTGGAGAACCCCTGGACGCCAACAGCGATTAAAATCCTGCCAGGAAGTCCATCCTTATAGTGGTGGAACCATCATGGTATGGGCGGGTATTTGGATCGGCGGAAGAACTGAGTTGATTTGGATCAGAGGCAACCTCAACGCTCAAATTTATGCTGAGACGATTGTATCAGACGTCATCGTTCCTCTACAAGTGCAAATCGGTCCCTTATTTCAGTTAATGCATGATAATGCACGACCGCACACCGCAAGAGTTGTAAGACAGACTCTCGCCGCAGCTAACATCAATGTCCTGCCCTGGCCTGCTCAGTCGCCAGACTTGAACCCGATTGAGCATGCATGGGATATGCTACAGAGAAGAGCTCTGCCGAATATGGAGGGTATCCAGTCGCAAGAAGACCTTTTTTTGTTGTTGCAACGAACATGGGCGGCCATTCCACAGCGTGATTTGGATGAACTCATTTTGAGTATGCCAAACCGATGTTCTTGTGTTGTTAGTGTTCGCGGTAGAAACACGGATTATTAATTGTTTAAGTTACCCAATAAAATTTTAAAGAAAACTGTTATTTCAGTCTTTTTTTCGAACTTTAATGTTAGTGGTTCAAATGTCAAAAATCCCTTTATTAGGAAAATGGCAAATTTCTTTATTAATGCAAAGGTGACTTGGTTTATCGTTACTGTGACAAACGAAAACACTTTATTTGATGAATCCTTAAAGAAAATTTTAATTAATATCAATCAGGAGAAAAGTTATTGCAAAAATATATGTTGATCCCTAGACACTTTTGATGTGTGTATTAGTATGGATAATATTCGTTTAGATAGTGTAGAATCCCGTATTTAACCTGATTATGTCACTACACTGGCTCATCACAACAGTACACTCTCGTGCAGGCACCGTCTCACTTTCAACTGTTTCCCGCCATTCGTGGTGAACTGACAGTTGACATAATATTATTAATAAGTGACAGCGACCTTACTGCTGAAGTGCATGAGATCAATTATATTTAAACGTCATTGCATGAGATAGTGTCTACTTATCTATTAAATAGATACACTACAAACAGATTTAGATAAGTCTTCCATAAATAAAGCAATACAAAGAGTTCCATCGCACTCCATCATCTTTTCGTGGCAGATGCTGATGATTTCGCAGATTTTTTTTTAATAACTATAATGAAACTCACCCTTATCCAGGTCCTCTTTGACAGCGGGCAGTCCTCCGTGCACCTCTATGAAGTCACATATGAACTCTCTGGTTTCTGGGTCCTGTAGTTCCTTTTCTGAAACTCCGGCTTTCGTGAAGAACGAACGGAGAACATCGGCTTCTGGCGCATCGTCGAGACCGAAACCTGAAAATATAATTATAAAATAATATTACTACATCTGTATTACTCTACTAACGGATTAGTCAAAGTCAAAGCATTTATTTCAATTTAAGAGCGTATATCCCAAAAGTTGTCAACGACGTCGCAAATAACTGTCAAAAATTTACCTGTTTTTATTAATTTGGCAATATTACTGTATGGCAATAAAAATATGGCTAACTATAGCGAACTAGAATATTAATATAATCAATTGCAATTATAACATTGAATTTGATGCTGTACCCGTTTTAGGTGTAAAAAAGGCGTTTGGAAAGTTTCTAAATACTTTTTTTTACATCCAAAACAAAATATTTGGTATTACCTACAATATTATTTATTGCATTTCATAATCAATATTCTAGTTCGCTAGTTAACCACATTTCTTATTTCGTCATCATCATCATCATCATCAGCCTATTAATGTTTCCACTGCTGGGATACTGGCCTCCTCTCTGTGAGAGGGAGTGGGCCGTAATCTACCACGCGGGCCCAGTGCGGGTTGGTAGATGTCACATGTCTTCGAATTTTTGGTTCTTAGGGTCGCGCCACATCTGCCGAACGTTCCGCGGCGGAAGGTTCGGTTAAATACGCTCCTATGAAATTATTTACACAAAGTAAAGCTCTGCCCTACAGTAATATTACCAAATTTAAAAAAAAAGCGAAATATTGGACATCTATTTTTGCGACGTTGCTCACTTTCAGAATAAACGCTTTTAACTATTTACAGACACTTTTGAATTGACAAGGAGTCGGTCAGTCAGATAGATGAAGCTAGTTACCCATTCCACAGACATTCTAAAGCGTAGAAGCCTAGGTTCCAAGAAACTCCATTTGCTCAAATTCAAGTAGTGGCGTTGGGTACACAAGTACATTTCGTAAGTTATGTTTAAGTCCCATGCTATAAGGGTCAAGCTTTGTACCATAAACTGGCAATAGTTCCAAACAGGCTAGTACTAAGAATATTCTGACAAAAAAAATAACGAATCGATATCTATTGGAGATCCAGGAACCACTCTAAATGATCGTAAGCGCGACCAATAGAAAAAGTTAAAACCAAAGGAAAGTTACGACATAATTCCACGACTTTTATGATGAGAGAGAGATGATGATCAGTTTCAGGTGGTGTCGTGAAGTTTCTGCCCATCGGCTCATCCCCATGACAAAAACACGGTAATTTATGTATGTATGTAATACGATGAATAACTGCCAAAAAACGAACAACAAGTTGTATACAGGGTGGCAGGGACAACGACGCGAACCCTGTTTCTATGGATTCAGTACATGATTCTGAAATAAAATCTGTCAAGTGCGAGTCGAACTCGCACACGAAGGGTTCCATACCATGTCGTACAAGATTTAACACTATGAATTTTTGTAATACTTTCGTAAAGGTAACAACAGAGGCGCTATAAAAAAACAAAGATTTGTAAAGAAATTGTCTAATTTTAATGAAAAAATGTTGTTGTGTTAAAATATAGGTGTAGAAGTATATTTCATTTATTTTAAGAGAAAAATATTAAGTTAACTTTATCCAGTAACATGCATTAACTAAAGCCAAAGTTATTTATTTGCTACTAACATAGTATTAGTAGGTATAAATAGGTATATATGGTAGGTAAGCAGGTAGATATGTAGGGTAGGTAGGGTAGGTTAGGTACCTACCTACCCTGGTAAGAAGGGTAGGGTAGGTAATTAGGTAGAAATAGGTAATTAGGAAAGGTAGATGCGCCGTAGATAAGTACTTAGTGCTAACCGTGCGAAGCCAGGCCGGGTAAAGCTAGTTACTTATAAATAAAAGGATTTCTCTTGCTACATCAGACTATATTGTACAAAATAGAATGTAAGTAGTACGCCAAATTTTAATTATAACTGTGCGTTTGCACTGGCGAAACATTCACAACAAAACATGTTGGAATCTCTATTTTCTGTAAATTTTTCATACAATGTTTGACAAGAACTAGAGATTTCAACATGTTTTGTCGTGATGTTTCGCCAGTGCAAACGCACGGGTCAATACAGGTATTTATTTACGTTATTTTTGATAGTCATACAGAAATCTATTATTTCTTACTTATTATTTTTACACATCCCATCGGACTATGAGAGTGAGGGAAGAGAGAGTGCATTCGTGTCTGCGCACACACTTGTGCACTGTAATATCTCCCGCGCCGAAGGCCAGTCTCCGTTGAGATTGGCCGCCGTGACCGAATATTTTTACACCAATAATTTTTCTCAATATGAAATTGTATCCACAACGGTTTAAGGTAACTGAATAGTACACTGTATGTGCCAGCATTCATTTCAATGTTACTGAATATATTGTCTATTGGAGTGTAGTTTTAACATGAGGTACACACATCAACACCGTCTAGGGATACTTTGAAAAAAGTCGATAAAGTTCTTAAACTCAAAAAATACCAGTACGGGGCAGTGGTCCAACTGCTCTGTCTAACTAGTTGGACCATGGGTCTTTACTAGGGGCAGTTGGTCAACTTTAAAAATAGTTGGACCACAGCACCTTTTGAGAGTTCCGTGGTCCAATTCATTTAAAAAATAACTTGCCAACTCTAAAAACCTCAACTGCATCTATATGTGTGTATGGTACCTACTGGCTGGTTGTTATCAATTATAGTACAATGCATTTGTCATAATTGTGTCAGTAAAGTTTGTTATAAAAATAGTAGGTACAGAAAATTATCTAATATTAATACAATATTTTAAAAATTATGGATGAAGAGGTTGCATGCGTTTATTTGGAAATTATTATGAATTATTATGAAGGAACGCGTATAATAGTTTTTTGTTCATTAAAAGCAAGAGAGTTGATGAAAAAGTTAAATGAGTATTTTGCGGACGGAACCTTTAAATGTTGCCCCAGACCTTTCGTACATAAAATCTTGTGAAGAAAGTTTATTTTGTAGACCTTTTAGGATGATCGAAATAGTATATGTTGCCATGATAGTAGGTACTTACTTATTCCATGTCATTACTCCGACTATTAAATAGTTATCTGTGGAATTTATATCGCATAATATTAGCATGAAATACAAAATTATTACTTTGAGTTGCAGAAAATCGCCCATATTATATAAAATAAGTTATGAATCGGCGTTTTTAGTATTTGTTGATTATAAACAGTATATGTTACATGATACACATAAGTTTCAAATTCCTAATTTGTTTAGTTGTTGAGATAGAGCTCGTACAAAAATGGTCTAAAACAGACAACTTCTACGGCCCCCTAATTCATCATTTTTGAAGATAAAAACAAATAAAAATTATATTTATTCTCTACTCGATGAGCTCTAGAAAATGATACCCCACATGCCAGGGTCAGATATTTTTTTTTTCAAAATTTAATTTTATTGTATGGCGACCCCCCTTTAATTTTTAATTTTATTATTTGTTGCTCTTGCGGCAATAGAAATGCTCAATCTGTGAAATTTTCAACTGCCTACCTATTATGGTTCATGAGATAGAGCTCGCTGACAGACAGACGGACAGCGGAGGCTTATGAATAGGGTTCCGTTTGTCACCCTTCGGGTACGGAACCCTAAAAAACATCAGTTGTTCCATACATTTTGACCGCGATAATTGCACTTTTCTATGAAACAGCTGACTTGTGTTTTAATAACTGACGAAAAATATCAACGCATGGGTTTTCAAAAGCATGATTGTACACCCCTGCCACCCTATATATTAGTTAATCTGTATATACAAAGCGAACGGTCACTCATTTACTCGCTGACTAAAAATATAAATATAATTGTCATGGCGGTCGGGGACCGTTGTATCGTTGTGTGGAACACTTATAAGCGATATCAGAAGGCTAAAAGTCACCCAAAGAGCAATGGAGAGGGCTATGCTTGGAGTTTCCCTACGTGATCGAATCAGAAATGAAGAGATCCGCAGGAGAACCAAGGTAATCGACATAGCCCGAAGAATTGCCAACCTTAAGTGGCAATGGGCAGGAAACATTGCTCGCAGAACAGATGGCTGATGGGGCCGAAAGGTTCTGAAGTGGCGACCACGTACCGGAAGACGTAGCGTTGGAAGGCCTCCCACAAGATGGACCGATGATGTAAAGGCCGCAGGAATCCGCTGGATGCGGGAAGCACAGAATCGGTCGAAGTGGCGGTGCTTGGGGGAGGCCTATGTCCAGCAGTAGACGTCTTTCGGCTGATATGATGGTGATGATGAATTAAATTTAATTATTAATTAAATTAATAATAATTAAATTTTATAATATTACCACAATCCCAGCCGACGTGTGATATGTGTCTGAAGTCCTGAGGCTTGCCGATGTCTGCTTTCGTAATTTTTCTCCTCATTTGTTGTTTCTTATCACTGTTCAGTGTGTAGCCTGGCAACAATACTATATTATGCAATTAGTGACTATAGGACGGATTTAAAGCGAGGGCCCTAAATGAATCACGAGCAAGTGAAGGATTCTAACGACTGACCCCGAGTCCGAGTGAGTGAGTTCTCCGAGTGTTAGAATCCTAAGCGACGCGAGTGATTCATGGCCCTCAATATAAATCCGTTTTATTCAAGAGTTGCATACTATACTTTATACCATGACTACGAGAAAAGCGAAAATAGACATTTAATAAAAGGTTAACACGTTGAGTGTCGGGAGCCCTCCTGGAGGATTCACCTACTTGGAAATGGGATGCCGGGAGCCCACGCGGAGGGCTCATTTTAAATGTAGACGTTCAGTGTCGGGAGCCCTCCTGGCGGGTTCAACTAATTGGATATGAGATGCTGGGAGCC
This sequence comes from Conistra vaccinii, assembly GCA_948150665.1. Lineage (NCBI taxonomy): Eukaryota > Metazoa > Arthropoda > Insecta > Lepidoptera > Noctuidae > Conistra > Conistra vaccinii. Next base: position 15,944,267 of record OX411338.1, on the reverse strand, counting down.
CTCGTGGAGGGCTCATTTTAAATGTAGACGTTCAGTGTCGGCAACCCTCCTGGAGGGTTCACCGACTTGGATATGGGATGCCGGGAGCCCTCGCGGAGGGCTCATTTTAAATGGAGACGTTCAGTGTCGGGAGCCCTCCTGGAGGGTTCACCTAATTGGATATGGGATGCTGGGAGCCCTCGCGGAGGGCTCATTTTAAATGTAGACGTTCAGTGTCGGGAACCCTCCTGGAGGGTTCACCTAGTCGCATATGGAATACCGGGAGCCTTCGCGGAGGGCTCATTTTAAATGTAGACGTTCAGTGTTGGGAGCCCTCCTGGAGGGTTCACCTAATCGCATATGGAATGCCGGGAGCCCTCGCCGAAGGCTCATTTTAAATGAAGGTTTTTCTTAGCGAATACAGATTATAAACCGTGAAAATAAAATCTGATGTATATTTTAACAAAACGTAATGCCGGCAACCCTCCCGGATGTTTTACTTCCAACTACGAATAATAAAAGTCGTAGACTTCCAATATGTATGGCGGCATGGCGTATGAGTTCTATGAAAATGGGTGGTGTCAAAAGTGTTAAGGAGGTTGTATAGCATTGAGATGGCGGTCGAATACTGACGTGTTCTAAATTCAAACACCAAAATAGTGATTAAAAGAGCTTTTTATTCACTGTTTTCATTGAATAAAATAAGCTTTTTAGAAGAATGGTATAAATAAAACTTGAAAATTACAACTTTGATGAATCGAAAATTAAATAAAAAAAAAAAAAACTAAAAATAATAATAATAAAGAAGTCGGTTGAAAAGAGAAAAATAACTTTAATTTATGAAGTCGGTGGAAAAAAACAGAAGCAGGGAAACCGCAGTAGTTCAATTCAACTGGCTCGCGTCTGAGTAGCGGAACATGACGCGAGCCAGCTTCCCTGTTTCCCTGCTATGGTTTCGTGGTGGAGCTGGAGGTGTGCTACTGGCGATAGGTAGGCATAGAGTAGTGTAGTGTAGTGTAGCAGTATTTTGTATTCTCTATTGACACTTGTGTTTTGTTATACAATGTCGCCAATGCGCATGTGATCGCCCGTAATTTTCTGAATATTCATGAAAAAATATCGAAAATAAACTTCAAAAGGGGGGTCTATCTTTAACATTTTCACTAGTTTTAAAAAAATAAATACACAATTTTTTACCGAAAAAATGACTTCGATTCCGTTTTTTTTTTTCGTAGTCGATAATTTTTTGTAAAAATTTTAATTAACCTGTTAAAATAACTCATAAGCTTTTGGAAATAATAAACAGAATCCAAATCGACCCATAAACTTCGGAGATGTGTCAAAAAACAGAAAGCAAATCTTTAAAAAATTAAAAATTGAATAACATGAAAAATGTTATACTCGTAGATAGAAGTTTATTTTTGAAGTTTATTTTCGATATTTTTTCATGAATATTCAGAAAATTACGGGCGGTCACATGCGCATGGGCGACATTGTATTGTATCCTCTTAATATCTGCCTTAATATGCCTTTTGTGTGCCTATTTGAAATAAATTATTTGACTTTGACTTTGCATCACAATACATATTATTATAAACATCACCATATTTAAATCAACATTCTGTTTCAAATCTCTCTGATCATTTTGAATTTGATGTGTTTACGGATGAGAATGGATTAAAATTATACATATAGTCTGGTGTTCTGTGAGAGAAAGTATGCTGGGGAGACCACTGTTCCATGTTAGTTTTAAATTATTTTCTAAAACATGCTTCGAAATTCGAACATTATTTTGACAACATTCTTCGAGATAAATCAAAATTGCTGTACTGGTCAAAAACAAGCGAGCGCCCGGCCGGCAATGTTACTATGAAAATCCATATCTGTCTTGTTCATCGGCCAAATAAATTACTATGAAAACTCAAATCTGTCGCGTTATTTAAAAGTAAATTAACTTTTTACTTCAACACGTGGCAAGGAGCCACGAGCCAAGGAGGTAACTTGCCAAAGATTTTATTTAAATTTCGAACTGGCTTAGCAAATAGAGCTATTTAAAGTAAAGAAGACGCAAATGAATATTATGGCCTATGAAAAGTTTTTTTGTTCAACATTGATTCTGGAATTTATAATTAATTCACTTTGAATTTCCGCGCATTGTTTGAGAAAAGTACTATACAAGCCTTTTTCGCAACTAGGTATTGATGGACTCACGTATGTTTGCCTCGGCTCCGCCTCAGATCACATTTTAACGATCGTCCGTCACGAATGCCCTAATTGCTGGCCTCGACAGTAATGTACTATTACTGTCGAGGCCAGCAGTTAGTAAGTAGTGTTGCCCAAAATCGGTCTTGGTCTTGCAGTCTTGGTCTTGTTCTTGCATTTTCGCAAGACCAAGACCAAGACCAAGACCGACTTATTTTAGCAAGACCAAGACCAAGACTGACCCTGCAAGATTTAAGCAAGAACAAGACTAAGCCTGCGAGACTCTTGCGTCTCGCAGTTAAGTCAAACTGAGATTTGGGCGGGTCCAAATTGGCGGTTTTTTGGCGGACATCAAAGAGCCGGTAACGCGAATGGGAATGCGTGTTTGTGTTGAATCTTTGAAAGACATGTAAAGCGGCAATGTAAATACACATTTCCCTTGACCACATCAATATTTAGGGAAATATTTCCGGCAACACGAATGGCAATGGCTGAATGTTAACGAGGTATTATGGTATGGTCTATCTCTAAATTACGTTACGCGAATAAACCAATGGCCGGTCAGTGTTTATGTACCTACTTATTTGATATTTTACCGACAAAGACGCTGCTTAATCAAAGACTGCGACAAGTGTATCACAGCATTTGACACTGTTTGATTGCCACCGCGCGCCGCCCGCCACAAAGTACGGACAGAGGCATACAAAATGGTTACCTATTTTGGTTGGGTTGGCACAGGAGGATAAAATGAAATGACCTTGAAGATCTTTAATAAATAGCAATAGGCTAATAGGTAATTGCAAGACTTGCGAGACTTTGAGTTCTTGCTGCAAGACCAAGACCAAGACCAAGACTGAGAGCGCAATACCAAGACCAAGACCAGGTGTATTGACGCAAGACCAAGACCAAGACAAGCTAAGTCTCGTCTTGGTCTTGCATTTGGGCAACACTGTTAGTAAGTAGTAATTAGAAAATACAGTATTGTAAACGTTATAATTTTTTCTATGTTAATTAATGTAATTGGTGTTCTACCGTTTTAATTAACTACAAATAAATAAATAAATAAATATTCAAACGATTGACAGAAACAAAACGATGTTTTAAATACGTTTGGCTGGTATAGGCTGCTTCTGTTGCACGGGCTGCATGGGTCGCACGGACTGCACGGGTGGCTGCGCCCGCCTGACCGGCATGGGCACCGGCGCGACGGGTGGAGCCGGCGCCGGTTCCTTCGGTCTCGGTAAAGTTGCATTCCGTCGAAAGGGCATGGAACTGGACCCGCTGCTGCGTCCTGATACCATTGAGCGTGTGCGACGCACTGTGAATGGAAAATTAAGCTCATTAGCAGTGCGTTTTTTAGGGTTGTAATACAGCAGTAAGTGTAAGGTGAGGCTGGGGTGGGTGGACATGTTTCCTGCCGCGCGGTCACATTTATTTTATACTAGCTGACCCGTCAGACGTTGTTCTGTCAAAATTTCAATTTAGATTCATTTTTTACAAACCCGAATACAAGGTGTTGCCACTACAAGCGCACTCACGCAGCGCATCACTTTGCGTCCGGCGCTTGTCGTGGCAACACGTCGTGTCCGGGTTTGCAACAAGTCAATCGTCTACCTGAGGATGCCTCGTTGAGAGGTGAAACTCGTGTCGATTTCTTACAGGGTTTTTTAGGACTTAAGCGGATTTCTATTGTATGAGAAAAGTCTTACCACCTACTGCAATTATCAAGATAGTTTATCATTGCAATCATTATTGAAATTAGTACTTTTGATATTAACAATACAGCCTTCTTCCTTATATTATTTAATATAAGGAAATCAATTTGGAGGTGCTCGTGGCTAAGTAATAACAGCTGCACGGTTCAATCGATCAGGTTAAGCTACCCTTGCCGTGGTCAGTCCGTGGATGGGTGACCATCTTAACATACAGACACCCCTCCGTGCCTCGGAAAGCACGTTATGCCGTTGGTCCTGGCGTCAGAAGGCCCAAGTCTGACAACCAGTCTTATTATATCTGGGGTATCGTATTACCCAGTAACTGAGTTGTGGAGGTCAGATAGGCAGTCGCTCCATGTAAAATACTGGTATTCAGCTCCATCCGGTTAGACCGGAAGTCGACCCCAACATAGTTGGGAAAAGGCAAGGCAGATTGATAAGAGAAATAAATTCACTAAAATCCTAATTAAATTACCTTCCAGTCGTAAAAAAAAAGTTTTTCTCTCAACAATCTACCATTGAATTAGATTTAAAATTCAATTTGGGTACGATACAAAGAATTTGAATCACCTTAACCCTACAACCGCGACTCTTAGAACCGTGTTGAATCAATTACAGAGTTGAATCGCATTTTATTTAGACGTCTTCGTAACTACAAATAAAATTAATTTAAAAAGTTTCTGCTGTGGTTATTTTGTAGAGATGTACCTAGTCGAGTTTAATCGATAAAAAAAAATATTAGTAGGTAGGTATTATTTTAATAATTCATGAATGATGATTTATAAAAAATGTTCTTTTAAAGGAGATGCTCCATTTTATAAATTAAAATGAAGTCATGTTACAATTTAAAAAAAAAAGTATTTGCCTGTATAAAAGGGGTCTTAAATCACAATAATAATATGAATGTTGGTACCTAAACTAAATTAGTTTGAAAATGTATAAAAAAAAGTTTAAATCTTAATTTATAATACAAATTAAAATGTTCCTACACGTGTATGGCTTGATAACTTCTATTGTAAAAATAATGTATGCATAACTTGTAATGTAAAAAATACACCTAGTTTAATGAAAATAAAAAAAATATTTTTGTCGATCTAAATAAATCCGAAACTCTCTAATATAAAAAATCTCATTCTATTAAAATCGTCCCAATTATACGCAAATGAAGTTTTAACCCTTTCGATGTTCAGTGGAACTTTTTAATTGCTGTTAAATCGAAAAGGGATCAAATGAAAACGGGCTGGTCCATTGTTGGCTGTCATTAATCTATGTGGGTGGGTACAATTTAATGGTTAGCCATTGTACGGAATTCAAAACTGTTTTGGTGCTCGATTTTTTGTTTTTTTATTACCAGCGTGTATCAGAAAGGTATGGTCATGTTGAAAGATGTGGTGCAGACCATTTAACTGAACAACTTTCTTCATGGAACCAACATCTTAATCGCAAAAAATCGCGGGTTGTCTGTGTGTGTTAGAATTACAATAAATTCTAAACCATTTCTGATATTTACGAAAATTATAGTATAAATTACTGTACTTACCTAGTTACTTTTTATCTGTTACACAGAAAGCGTCGCAGTGAGTAAATAGTAGGCTAAACATTTAAAAAAATCTTACAGAGAAACAAAAGATTAAATCAAAAACTTTGAGAATCACCCCTGTTAACCCTTCCATGTCGCACTGATTCATCTTAACCCGTCACAGACTGATGGATCAAGATATTAATACCGAGAGCGTGGCGAATGTGACCAAACGTTAACCCTTTCAATGCATTTATAATGAGAATTGCGCTACGGGTCTTCTAATGACTGATAACCCTGATTTTCTTTTCATAATCTGTGATTGATTATGTAGGAGTGTTGTTAAGAAAGGCATGTGTGTGATTTTGTAACTTAGTTTACAATTTTAATTTCAATGTAGGGCGTGTGCGCCGGATTTTGGTCCGGCTAAAAATAATAGTAAGTCATACGGGTGTAGAAATACGCTAACGAAACCAAGAGTCAGTTGTTCTTCCCGTTATGAGGCTGCGTTTCTACCAGAGATAAGCGAGGATGCGTAGCGAGGGATGTGTGTAATACTAAGTAATAACATTGCTTCACTGTCATAGCTTTAGCTTAGCTAACGTTGTCTCTTTCTATAGCAAGATATTGTGAACTGGCTTCTGCCCGCGACTTAATCCGCGTGTTTCTTGTTAAAATTTTTGATATTTTGGGTTACATTATTACACATACATAAACTCACGCCTTCTTCCCATGGGGGTAGGCAGAAACTACAGAACGCCACTTGCTACGGTCCTTACATACTCCTTTTGCCTCGTTTACATTATTACAATTTTTCTCAATTTTTTTTTTTACTTTAATGTTTTTGAGAAATAAAATACTTAGTACCTGGTCGACAGGATCCAGGTATAACAACGTTGTATCACATCCCGAGGCTGTGAAAATAAAAAAAAACTAATTTTGCCAGATATGAATACATCGTCGGACATCGCCAAAGCCGTTGGCGCAATCTGTTTGCGCTGCCGTTATCTAAAACTGTCGCCAGAGCTGAGTCCCCTGTGTGTCGTACCTTATGGGGGATGCGCCAAGGTAGGCCTCGGTATTCAAATTTTCTTAGGTTTTTTGCAATTTGCAGGTCAGTGTCAGGTTGTATGTTGATTAAAATATGATTTGCGAGCGTAACCAATATGGGTTTACAGAATGACGAGTATCATCATTAGAATCCGCAATACAACTCCTTAGGTTAGCATAATCCCCAAATGTCATGATTTCATGAAAAAGTAATTCAAAGGGATTACATGAACTTATAGAGTTGTATTAATGATTTCTATGATTATAATTTTATAAATAAGACATTTGATACGGTCGCAAATCATCATATTTATATCAACATACAACCTGATACTGAGGAGCAAATTGCAAAAAACGTAAGAAAAAGACATGACCAGTTTTAGCCTTCGAATTCGGGAACATGCGCAGCATTACAACTTTTACACTAAGATTTAAAAATAAAGATCTAATTTATCATGGTTATATTATTCCGACTAAAGCCCAGATTAAATTATCTGAAAAATCAGTATATTAATTGCTTCCGTTTCTCTCTTTTATGCACTTCCTGATTTTGACGTTCCATTGTATCTATATTCACCCGGTAACCAAAATAAGCTACTCATAATATGGAAAAAATAAACTAAAAACGAGCTATTTTCGATCAAGTGAATTTTAATGACATGGAATATACATGTTTTGTTTATAATTACTTATTTATTGATACGCCTACGGGTTATGTTAGGTTTTATTGACACGTGTGAAGTTCGAACACCATATTTTTTTTAATAATCACTTCGTATATAGGAGTGTTACTTCGTTGACAATGCATCTGACATTAGCAGACACCTGTGTAGGGAGGGACCAAAGGGGTAGTAGTTTTTTTCATAAAATTGATAATTCAATCGATTCGAGTCAAAGCATGAAAAATCGATTCACATAAAATGGATTTTGAATTGATATTTTCTTTGACCGTTTTGAACTACTTATATTTAATTTGGATGAATAATAACATAACACCTTCATTTCGCCAGTCCCGTGTAATGCGGGGCGAGCGTTTTACCATTAACCGGATACAAATCCGGACTCCGGGCTGCTATTGAGAAATTCCAGATGGAAAAACCCAATAACACTTTGCCCGACCCGGGAATCGCACCCAGGACCTCATGCTCAGCTGTAGCGCTTGCCACCACTAGACCAACGAGGCAGTCAAATGTTTTCGAATTTTATGTGTTAGGTTCGAGAAAAAAGCAATTGACACTTTATCGATTTCAGATCGCCATTCACCATCCCTACTTGCACATTCAATCTTGGCGTCACGTCAGGTATAATTATTTATTATATCTGTACTTTTTATGGTGTACATAATAAAGAATCTTCTATCTATCTATCATTGCAGTTCGCGACCCACGTTGTGTTTACGCGTTCGTTGTGTACTGTGCGATTATTGTGTTCTATTTCTACGCCCCTAAGACGACCCACTGACCACGACCATTGCTATTCTTTACGGACTGACATCTTCAAAACCCGATTACCATTGCTATTCATAAAGGATTCATCTGTTTTACTCTACGATTCGGATAAACGGATATTATGATGAGGTGCCTAAACTATGGCATATCTGTAAGGCGGGTTAAAAAGCATTTTATGAAGATTTATCAGGGAAATGGTGTTGTTATTTTCTTGTCAAAACCCATTTTCCCTCAAGAATCTAGGACAGCCGCTCGGTTAGTATTGAAGTATCCAGATCCCTAGGTGCAGGACGTCACCGCTGCTTGGACTGGGATAGCTTTACAACCTGCATAATCTACGCGTCCAGCGATCACGCCCGTCCGGCACAGTTCGTCTTTCCTACATATTTTATTTTATTAAAGAATATTAAAATAATTAATTCGTTCAAATAATAGTTTTATTTAAATCCTCATGCCTTCACAAATAATAATAACAATAGCCTTATTTTTATTTCCCGAGCCACGTAGAGCCTAGTTGTAGTCAATAGCTGACTGACTCTTAATTGGGTTGGCTCGGCCGGGGAGGTACCACACTCTTACAGAATACCAACGTAAAGTACCAACATTATGTTGCTCCGCTTCGAATAGTGAGTGAGAGAATCGGAAGCCCAGGGTTTGGGGTGGGAAAAGGGTGGCAGCGCATCGGCAGTAACCCTGGTGTTGTAGACTTCTATAGGCGGCGGTTTTTGCTTATTAACATCAGGTGATCAGCATGCTAGTTTGCGCCCTTGATGGTATAAAAAAAACCTAGCGCCTCGATGGATGGCGTGTCGAATAGTAGAAAATCATTCTTTAACTCGATTACCACAACGCCTAGCGCCATCTCTTAACGAAAAGCAGAGCTATTTAGTGAAAACTTATCTTTATTTTTCTCAGTTTCCTGATCTTTTGGAGTCGTGAAAGTTTTTTTCCTGTAAACTGTAGAATACAACAATTGCAAAAATAAAACCATTTTTGCTGCAAATTGATTTTTAACTCGATTACCGCAACGCCTAGCGCCATCTCTTAACGAAAAGCAGAGCTATTTAGTGAAAACTTATCTTTATTTTTCTCAGTTTCCTGATCTTTTGGAGTCGTGAAAGTTTTTTACCTGTAAACTGTAGAATACAACAATTGCAAAAATAAAACAATTTTTGCTGCACATTGATTTTTACACCTAAGCAGGCGCCCATCGCCCCACTGGTCATGTCCTTTGAATTTCGCGGGCTACCATGACGCTTTCACCTTAAGGATACTTAACGCCCTCCTGACCACCTATCCTGACTGAATGTGATCTGTTTGCTGATGAATGGAGCATTGAGTTTAAGGAGCAGAATTATGCATGTATGTCCGATGTTTTGCGAGAGTAAGTATGCTAGGTTGTTATCTATTATAATGTTAGTAATTATTTGAAATATTTTTGTTACCTGTTTCAATCTCTATGTTAATTAATGTAATTGGAGTTACTGTTTTAATTAACAATAAACAAAACATAATAAACAAACCATGAGACCTAGCGGTTTCTCCCAAAAGTTTTTCTGTTTTCTTGGCATTTTTCTATAAGTATTTATAATTCAATTAATAACAAAATATCTATGTACTCATACAAAAGCTATTTGTAAAAGAAAATTACGTTTTTGGGTATTAAATCTGGACTGCAGTGCCACTGAAAACTTATTAAAACCAATCTCTTTACTTTTACACTCATACATCTACACTTACAAACATTCAATACACACAACATTTCCCCATTTCCCCATTTCCATTCTTCATTTTTTATTATGCTCATTATTAATTTATTTTCTTATTCAGATACCGATGCATGTATTATTGAATAATAATACATAAAGGTACATAATGTGTAACTACATAATTTCTATATTTCTTAGAATTTTATGTTTACTTGCTTTTCTTTGATTTTGTTTTAATTTTGTTAGGTTTTTCAAAATTTTGTTATACCAATAATATCTTGACAATACTGTTTTTGTATATTAACATGTCCTATATATCAATATTATGAGAGCCGGGTGATCTGTAAGTCAGAATCCTCCTTCGTCAGACACCTTTCTCTATATAAGATGGTGCATTTTATTGACCAGTGCCTGTAATAATATGATGTTGAGATAAATAAACAAAGATTAAATATTGCTCGTTTAATAATATAAGATAATACGAGTATTATTTGAATCAATCTATTGACTTTTTTTCTACCGTTATCATCTGTGGCACAGCTAAGAATTCGGCGAACGCTAGGCGGGATAAGAACCTTGACCTCGACGACACGGTGGCGATTATTATTACACAATGTTTCGGTTTATCCGTACTCTATGTACTTGTTCTTGATGTAGGTACTTGATGACATCAATGGGAATAACGTGCCTTTGTTTAAAATACAAAATATTATTAGCTTGAATAGCTTCTGTCATTCACTTAGAATCATCAGAGTATCAGCCGTATAAAGCTTGGTACACATTTGTGCAACAGCCTACGTAAATTGTAATGCAACATGCAGAGCACCAATTTTTTTAAATGCTATAGCTTTTGCCCGCGGCTTCACCTGCGTCGAGGTCGGATATTATCCCATGGGAACGTACTACTGGGATATAATATATGTCCTAACCCTGGTTATGGTATACCTGTGTGTCAAATTGCATCGATCCATTCAGCCGATAAGGTAACAGACACACTGACAGAGAGACAGAGTTACTTACGCATTTATATCTATCCTATTAAATGATCAACAATTTTGTATTTTGTAATAATCACGGTCTCGAAAACGGCTGTAACGATTTCGATGAAAGTTGCAATATAGGGGTTCACGGGGGCGAAGAATCGATCTAGCTAGGTCGCATATCTGGGAAAAATCGTTTTCTCTATTTTCACTCGAGCAGAACTCGGTTGATCAGCTATCTAATAGTGAAAAAAAATCGGTAAACGATACTCGCTGATAATGTAGCTTTCTACAAGTGAAATAAAATGAAGTTAAGTATTTTTTGTGTTTATCCATTACAAACAAATATGGGTCATTCTACCGAATGGATAAAAAATTAAATATCTTTTCGTTTTTACAAAATCAACTTTTTATTTTCTAAGTATAATAAGCTTTAACCTAATTATCATCTTAAAAATAGATTCAGAGATCAAGCACAATAATATTATGAAAAAATTGCACATTTTGTTTTTATCACATCGACAGGGGTGATGTTAATTTCGCCATGAGTGACAGTTTTCCTAAAACTACTAACTTCATATGTAAACTTACATCAAATAATAATCAGTTCGAATTGCTTTTGATGCCAACAGTCATAACATGCCAATTACAAATCGCAATATTAAGTTATATAGTACTAAAAAAATATATCAAAAAAATCTACAGAAATGACGCAGTCATAATATTCCTGTAGAATAAAAATTTGAAAAGAAGGGAACATTAGAAAATATTTTCTTCGTCTGACGAATACACAATGTTATTATTAGGAACACATTTCAGAAAATTATCAGAACGTTTTATTGTGTTTTCTTATTAGAGAGACTTATTTCTATAATGTGATGAAGGGCCATCCATCGCTTTGGAAATGTATGGTTGTTAAATTTGGGATTTTACTTTCAATGTGATCAATAATGGGTTTAAGATGTGCGCAGATCAAAACAGGATCATGTCTCAAGTTTTTGGAAATAGAGCAAAATGATTGAATAGAATACTTGTCTGTGCCATGTGAATATAAAACTGTAGTACCTATGTAACGAAATTTGGGGTTTAGAACCACCAAAATGTGCCGATTTAATAGATTTCTTTGCTCTTTCAAACAATCGTTTTCTGATCGCATTTTATCCGTCATAACTGTAAAAGCAAAGAAAAGCCGTGCATATACAGAAGTGCTGTAGAGAACATTTGTCACTTCTGTCGACAAAGATAATAAAAAAGCTGTGCAGTGTAGTAAATCATTACGGCGCAATAAAACAACAGCATTGTACGTTAGTTAAACTATAAGCTTAACCGTGGATTTCTAAAACAAGAAAAAATATATAAGGAAAACCAGCAAATCTCTTCTGTAGAAAGCTACATCGACAGGAGTGAGTTCTACAGAGGTGAAGTTTTCACATAAAAAGACGTAAGCGGTGCAAAATTTGAGGTAATAAAATCCGAATTCACTTGATTTAGATAATTAACCAACTTATTAATGAGGCCATAAGCAAACTAGGTTTATAAATTGTTAACTTACTTTTTTTTGTTGAGTACAGGAGTGAGGAATGAACTTTGACACTGATGTAGAACGCTCTTTTAAATTTCAAAATCTATGAACTGCAATCACTTGCGAAATTATGGCTGAAACTATTATGACATTACATCGTATTGAGTTGCCAGGCATAGAAAATAATGTTGTTACTTGAAAAATAAAAAGTCTACAATTTGTGTAATTTATTTCTACAGGCGTGATTATTTTGTACGAACATTGTAGAATGTTTTATAACTTTTTAAATAATAAGATATATTTTTTAATATTATACTGGTTGCTTCTTTGTCATATAATTAACATGTTCATTGTTGTGATTTAACTTTAGAATACTTCTAAATATTTTTTAGAGACACTTCAATGTTACAACCTATGTTGCGAACGTTCTACAGGACGTGAGTAATCACGTACTGTACTGCTAAAAATAAAGAAAATATGTTAATTAATATTAAAATTGTTAATTGAGATGTTAGATAAGGTCATGAAGATGAAAAATTTGGTTTTGAAAGTAGTTGTAATTTACGGAACTACGATATATTTGAAGTAGTGTTGGGATTTTATCCGGATAAATACTCAAAACGGATAAATACTCATAAATATCCGTTTTTACTCGAGTATTTATCCAAAACAGCGGATAAATACTATCTACAGTTTTCGTTACGTTATGAACCGTAAATTTTGCAATTTTACGAACAAAAGGACTAAAATAAATGACAATCTGAAAATATACATTTGTACCGTACTTTATTAATCACTTTAACCATAACAAAAAGCCTATAATAACAATGATTTCATGAATATTTTCATCAATCATTCTCAAAGTTAGATAAAATTATACATTTGTGCGTTACTTCTTCTTCTTCTTTTCGTGCGGTTAGTGTCTAACCTGGTGTTAGAGTTTAAAAGCCGCCCATGGGCTCTAACTTGGCTTCACATGCCGTCGAGGAATATCTCTCAGGCATGCCAGTTTCGGTGTGGGCGCTTTCCTTGAGGTTGCGGCCAGCCCACCGGTTGAACGCGTTTCAAAGGGTCATGGCCATCCGGATGGTCCGGGGATACCGTACGGTCTCCGGTGAGGCGGAGTCCTTGCCGGATTGCCACCATGGGATCTGGAGGCGAAAGTCCTCGCGAGTGGCGTTAGGAGGTAAAACTCCGCTGCCGCGAGAAATTACGGCACAACGGACAGAGCTCCGGTGGGATCTCATGGCGTCATGGAGAGTGCGATTGTCGCAATCCAGTGTTGGGCACGCCACGATTGTGGTGATAAGTCCCCTCTTTGAGGAGTGGCTTGAGAGGCGCCACGGCATCCTCACCTTCCGCCTGACGCAGGTCCTCACCGGACACGGTTGTTTCGGGAGGTTCTTGTTTCGCATAAGGCAGGAGGAAACACTCGGGTGTCACCACTGTGTGGATCGCCCGGAGGACACGGTGGAGCATGCGGTGGAGGACTGCCCGGCTTGGGCGGAGCACCGCCCAGCCCTTGCGGAGACGATCGGCGGCAGTGACCTTTCGCGTCGGGCCCAGGCCATGGTACGGAGCGAGAGGGCATGGCAAGCCGTCACCTCCTTTTGCGAAGCAGTAATGCTCGCGAAGGAGGAGGCGGAGTGCGTCAGGGAGAGGCAAATTTCACGCCTTCATGCCCCTAGCCGCCGCAGACGCCCTGGGCGTCGGGAATCGGTAGCCGATTTCCGGCCACCGTCGCGTAGGCGCGGGCATGCGGACGGAGAGCAATGGGTAGCTCGCCGTTCGATAAGGACTAGGCCCGGGTCGACGGCGCTTTGTGTTCCACGCGTGCTTCAAAGAGATGTCAGCACAATTGACGGGGTCCGCTAGGGCCGATGCCTCCCGGGGTTGCGGGAAAGTACTAAAGGGAGACCGTGGCCTCTGGCAACGTACAGGCAACTGAAGGAACACGGGTGGGTTTTAGTCAGTAAGAGTCTGACAAGCCCTTCCGCTTCGCCCAGAGCGGGAGAAGTTATTCGATGATTTCCCAACCAAAAACAAAAAAAAGGCATGCCAGTTTCCTCACGATGTTTTCCTTCACGGTTTTTGAAGCAAGTGATAAATACAATACGCACATGAATCCAATAAGTCAGAGCTGCGTGCCTTTTTTTTTTGGTTGGGAAATTGACGAATAACTTCTCCCGCTCTGGGCGGAGTGGGAGGGCGTGTCAGACTCTTACTGACTGTATAAAACCCACCCGTGTTCCTTCAGTTGCCTGTATGTTGCCAGGGGCCACGGTATTCCTTTCAGACTTTCCCGCGACCCCGGTAGGCATCGGCCCTAGCGGACCAAGTCAGTTGACATCTCTTAGAGACGCGCGTGGAACACAACGCGCCGTTGACCTGGGCCTGGTCCTTATCGGATGGCCAGCTACCGATTGCACACTGTCCGCAGGTCCGCGCCTAAGGTGGCCGGGAATCGGCCTAGGATTCCCGACGGCCAGGGCGTCTCCTGCGGCGGCTAGGGCCGTGAGGTTGCGAAATTTGCCTCTCCCTCACACGTTCCGCCTCCTCCTTCGCGAGCATTACTGCTTTCTAGAAGGAGGCGACGGCTCCCCATGCCCTCTCGCTCCGTACCATGGTCTGGACCAGGGCTGGACGCGAGAGATCACCACCACCGATCGCCTCCACGAGGACACGGCAGTGCTGCGCCCAAGCCGGGGAGACCTCCACCGTATGCTCCACCGTGTACTGCGGGCGATCCACACAATGGTGACACCCGGGCGTTTCTTCCCGCCTTATCCAGAACAGGAATTTCCCGCCTTATACGGAACAGGAATCTCCCGAAACAACCGTGTCCGGTGAGGACCTGCGTCAGGCGGAAGGTGAAGACGCCGTGGCGCCTCTCTAGCCACTCCTCAAACAGGGGACTTATCGCCGCAATTGTGGCGTGCCCAGCACAAGGTTGCGACAATCGCACTCGCGGTAGCGGAGGTACGTCCTGGCGTTTCGCCTCCTTGCGCCATTCCCGAATGTGCGCGAGGACTTTTGCCTCCCAGATCCCATTAGACCAGACTATTTTTAAACGCGATTCAAAAGGAGTGGAATTACTTCATGACAACAAATTTTATTCCCACCAATTCTTCGACTTCAGGTGAAAAAACAGTACTTTATCTTTTTTTTTCTTTTGCTTATATCTCGAAAATGGTGCGTCCTATCGCAAAAATAATGAAAATTTCGACCCCCTTTATGAAACCCTTAAACCCCTATAACTCAACATGTTAGTAATAATTTTTCATTATTTCTATACAAAAAGTGAAAAATTCCATATAAAACACGTCGTGGCTGGCCCCTGTACGCCTCCGGCTCTATTGTAGTCTACGGCAAATAATTAAGTATTTTGGAAGGCCCAAACAGCAATACTAAACATAAAAATTAAAAAAATAACCATCGGAAGCGCAAAAAATATATTTATCCATCATTTTGAGTAAATATCAGATAAAAATGAGTAAAAACGAGTATTTATCCGTTTCGGATAAATACTCGAGTATTTATCCTCCGAGTATTTATCCTCTGCCCATCACTAATTTGAAGCGAACAAAATTTTTGTGTTTCGGTAGAATGACCCATATACAAAAAATCAAATCTTTTGTCTTTACATTATAATATTAGTTTAGATTTTATAGGCAAATTTTTTATACCTTTTTTTTGTGTGGGAAACTATCAAAGGAGAATGCTCATGGATGTATGGAATCCCGTACCATGTTGCATCAAAATCAAACTTTGTTTTTTATGGACTACACTAATCATATTAACTCCTAAAAAAGTCCTTTTTGAAAAAGAAACCCGGGTTTTGGAGTTATTTTAGAAAAACGAAAATAACCTAAAACTAAGGCCAATTTTTTTTTACGCTACCAACGACTTATTTTTATAGACTTGTAAAACACTGACGAACACGATTGCTCTAAAAAACAGCGTAATCTACTTTATTTGATTTACCCGACCTTTATATTGCTAACTCTGAGAGGGTAACGTATCTATGGGTAGGTAGGTGATATATCATTGGATGCCACCGCGCGAAGCGTGATCGCTACCACACCAATACCAATAAAAAATTATCTTAAAGGTGTTCAGTCAGACTAAAAAAAACGCTCGTTGAGTCTAGAGAACGTCTTGAACAATAACCCTATAATAATCTTCAGATAGGACTATTCATGACAGACTCGTACTGCCCATGGCTACGTAGTATTATATTATCTGTGCCATGGCAATGCTCATGTTGCCGTCGTGAATCGACTGAGTTAAGTGATAGAAAAAATAAAACAAACAAGTCCATAATTTGGGTTTTTTATTAGCAATCCGTGAAAAATATTTATTTATGTATTTAAATCATTCATCATACTCGTGAAAAAAATCATCTAAAGCCGTTGCCGGCGCAGTTACGTCATTATACCGTCCCCAGCTCAAATACCATACTATGGTCATCACATGGGCACAGCAGCCCACTGTTCGCTTACCAACGAGGCAGCTGCAGCAATAACCTACTATGATTTCTAATGTGTTGGCCACAGCATCATCTCTGCTAATCAATAAATACGTATGATAAGTACGCCATGATCCAGGTGGTGACGACAGATTCGTGCTGACTGTGGCACATAGAATTTATAATTAAGTAATAACAGATCCTTTATAGAAGAGGGTACCAGTAAACATTCTGTTTCAAAACAATGAACAAATATACAGTGATTGGGTGTGCTAGCAGCACGCTTATACACAGAAGACGTAATTGTTGGATTTGATCTAACTTGAGACTGCTCAAGTTAGAGTCTGCTCTCTTCCACAACAAAACCTACACACTGGTGTAGGTTTTGTTGTGGAAGAGGGGGCGGCTCAGGAATATTGAGATCCCCACTTGATCCAGCATCTGGCAAAATAGCCTTTGATAGACCAGGGCGATTGGAGTCATGCTGATCATGACGTTGCACTTCTTTTGTAGCTGACCTCCAGCAAGCAGCACATACTCTTTCCAATCTTGAGACCTAAGAAAATAACATAGTTAAACATTTAATACAAAACATTTCGCAATGGGTTACAGACTTAATAGAAGTACCTATGTCCTGTAATGTGATGTAACTGTGAATACATGATAACGATCAAGCAGTAATTGTGTCAAAATAGATAATATTGTCTAATACCAACAACATTATTTATTTGTGAAACCTCCACTTATCGCAACTCAATATTATAAACACATCTAATAATAGTATTATCACTATCCACTATAGAAGACTGGAGAAAAGAAGAACATGGATAAGAAGTCGAATTAGGTTTTTTTTAAATATATTGCAACATAAATAAAATATTTACCAGATGCAGCGGAACATGTCTAACTAAAATGTTTCTCTCTTGTCAATCTTTTCTTACAGGATATGTTCTAGTTGCACATAGAATAGAATTGCCACAAGAAAAACATAATCTTCTATGACCAAAAGCAGGCAAAGATAAACTTCCTTCACTGATTGTGTTTGCTCGATCTTGAAGCAGTGTCAAACACTCTGTACAAAGCAAACATTCTGAAGACACCTGAAAAAAAAGTGTATTTTTGTGGCATTACCTGATAGATATTCACAGAAAGTACACATTTAAGTAATTAACAGAGGTAGAGCCTTTTTTGGCCTCAGTTTCGTTTTTTTGTTATTTCTTGTCAGAGTCAAAAATAAATATTTCTATCATTGTAAAAAATATTTTGTAAGATGGTACGTGGTGGAGATGGTACAGTCATTAAAAGATTAGTCAGGAAATAGAAGGTGTCTGACATTCTTGGGTATACAATCAAAGAGCAAAATAAAATCTGCTTACCTGAGTAGGAGTTATCCATGACCGTAACAAATTAATCATTGGAGTAGACGCTTGTTCTAATGAATGTGTAGGTTGGTTTCTGGGTATTAAAAATGAACAATTGGTACATCGTCGGGTTTGCCGGGTGATTGACAGTTTCAATCGGTCGACCCCACGATTCGACATATTTGCACAATTAAAAACGCAAACAAAAATCACAAAATACAAACGAGTTCTACTTCTCAACATACAATTCGATAATTTACTATAAAAACTATAAAATCTTTCAAAAACACAGACTCGTTTTCGATTAATTTCGTTAACGCAAAAGTTAGTACAGTACACAAATGTCAGATGCACAGATAACTATAAACTAGTCGGGAACTCGGGATTTAGGGATGTAATCGATAAATCAAAATCTTTATGGTAAAAAAATCGATTTTGTGTCATAATTGACACCAAATGGATTTAGTTTAGTTTATTGCATTAGCAAACTAAATCCATTTGGTGTACTGATTTTATACTTAATTGTTGCTGTTACCGGTGAGGCCTCGATGTCGCACGGGGTGCAACACAACGCCCATATCGTCAAGCCCCGGTATCGCACCTCGTGCGACACCCTCTCACGCGCCCAAGAACTCGCACACTTGTAACACCCGACGCCATCACACGCTTACTCATTGGCCACATTTCATCTCGTTGAGCTATTTTTCGTCATTTGGCCAATAAGCAAGCATGTGATGGCGTCGGGTGAAGTGTGTTTCGGCCTTTAATCTCTATTTCTACTCTGAAATAAAGGCTAATATCCACTGTGGATGGTTTTACTCTATGGCCGGACAGATCTCGTCAACTAAATCATTCAAAATAAAAATACACACTAGCCAACATTGAAAAAAAAAGTCAAAACTGACATTTCTCATACTTCAATAATCGAACTCGCCCATGCAAAGCAAATACATATAATTCGTGAAATGTTTTTCAAGCAAACGTTATAGTTATATATGTATATTAAACGAAAGAAACTAGTCGATTCATCAAAAATCGATAAAGTCTTCTTGACATGCAAGTCGACAGTTGACGTTGTTCAAGTGAAACGGAACGTCATTTTTATCCTCTCGTCGGGTGGGCCGGCGGAATCAGTAGTAAAACAACATCCATACTTTTAAACTCAAAACTAAATTCCCTGTTCAAAAATCAAAACCCCGACGCGTAGTGTCGTAAAAAATTATGAAACTAATTACTATAACATTTTGATCTTGATGCGCGAGACTTTTTGGTACCACTTTTGGTCATTCTCCTTTTGATACCTTGGGTTACATTATTGAGATTTCCGCAGAGGCTCTATTAAAAAAAAAAAAAAGTATACATATTACTTGCTGATAATGTAGCTTTCTATAGGTGAAATATTTTTTTAAATCAGTTAAATATTTTTTGAGTTTATCCATTACAAATAAACATACAAAAAATCAAATCTTTTCTCTTTATAATACCTATTAGTTTAGAAAATGATATTATTTTAATATTGTTAAGAATTATGGATAAGTGTTTACAACTACGTACCTACCAAAGTTTGTGGAAGTTATTACAAAGGAAATAGGAACCTAATCGTTATTACTAAAGACAAGTGTATGCCTAGCAAGCTGCGTCAAATTGTGAACACTGTATTTTACGTGTGTATATGCCGCGGAATAAGGTGCTCATAGAACCTTATCCCGACCTAAACATCGGAATAGCGTTTCATACCAAAAAATCTCGTTTCCTAATTCCAAGTATTAAATAATTCTATATTTTTGCATATGCAAAAGCTTCGTAAATAGAATTTATAATACTTGTTAATAATTACATCAAATTTTTCAAACTCAAACTAAAAGCATTTATTTCAATTAAACCATTTACAGATTTACAGGCACTTTTGAATTGCCAAATAGTCGGTCACTTAGTCAGAATGTTGAAGCTAGTTACCCATTGCAAAACGGAGATCTTTATGGAGAAGAACGGGCAAGAAACTCCAAGGACACTCTTTTGAATATAGATATAACAAAATTATGGGTACATTATTCTTGTTGCTTCATATTAGGTGAGAACAATCTTATCAAATAATTCAAAACATAAGATTAAAAAATAATAAGCCCTGGCAGATAAGACATGACCAGTCTCAACTGACGGCACCCATTCACGAACATGACTCGTGGATCAGCACCATCCAGCTCAACCATTTTGTAGGGAATTGTGTATGAACTTAATTTTCGTTCATAGCTTGCCCATACAATGAATTAACAAAATACTTAAATAGATCACCTTTGACATGCTATAATTAATGAATGAAACGCAAAAGTATACCTCGTCAATAGATTTTAATATTTATTGCCTTTTTAAGTTGTCAAACCCAAAACGGAAAGGGCCGAATAAAATCATAATAACAACTCAGAAAATTAAAAAGGAATTAAGTATCTGAAATTGATATTCCGCGGTTTATCGCTCATTTTATCAACACCGCTCCGATACGGCAAATATCTTATCATTCAAGTTAGGATTTAAAATCAAATGCTTTACAGTCTATTTTACATGTGACGGCTCGCGGGCAGTGACCGGCCCGCGATCCGTCCACTATTCTTTAGAGCCATCGTAAAACAGACTTTAATACATTTGATTTATAATCCTAACTTCAATGACAAGTTATTAGCCGTGTCGGAGCGGTGCGTACTGTTATGAGCGCTGACCATAATTCGGAATAAGGAACCGGCTGAAATATTTCGCAAATAATGCCGCGGTATTTTCCCTTGGATTTATTCAGAAAAACATACAAAAGCTAAGTGTTTTTGATTGAAAATATACTCCTTGAAATAGTTTAACTCAAAAAATTACACTTAAGGTACAAAATAACTGAAAATACACCATTTAAAAAACTCACGTGCACAAGGTCCCAAATGTATGAATCGTGCGTTCGATCCAGATGCTATCGCAAAACTAACCAATTATTCTAAAACGTAACGTATTACACATTACTCCCGACCTTCGATGAATTAACTACGCTATATATAGCGTAGATCTCTTATTCAATTGATAATTATATTATCAATTGAAAAAGAGATCTTGCAGTTAAAAAGAGCTTGTAAATCTCTCGTAAACGCAGTTTTGGTGCCAATGGTGCCGTTACTTTAGGTGAGCACTTAAATACCGTACTTGTGTGAAAATACCTTTAAAGGTGACCACTTAAATACTTGTGTAAAAAGTTCAAATAATTATGGTCATGAATGTTTTTTCAAATAATAATTGACAGCGTTATTTTAGCTCGTGGCGGCTAAATGATAGCCACACGGGTCGATCAATGGTTAAGCTACGCTGGCTGTGGTTTGTGGATGGGTGACCATCCATTTCATAAAGACCCCACCGTGCCTCAGAAATCATGTTAAGTCCGTTTGTCATTCGTAGATCTTTGACAGTCGATACGCGTAGTCAGAACTCAGAACCCCAAACATTATGGCAACCAGTCTTACCAGGGGGTATCGTGTTACCCAGTAACTGGATTGTGGAGGTCAGATAAGCAGTCACTCCATGTAAAATACTAGTATTCAACTGCATCCGGTTATAAAACTGGAAGCTGATCCCAACATAGTTGGGAAGCCTAGGTAGATTGATTAACTGTGTGCGAAAATAAAATACCTGCATAATAATATGTTTATAGGAAATCGCTTTAAAATACTATTTGCTGGTTTTGAGTACAATACTTACTACTGATCGCCAGAAATTCCCTACAGGCAGATATCTATGTAGCATTATGAATAGATTTTCGCCTGTACCCAGAGTGCACCGGTACAACGACTTTTTACAAGCATTCGTCAAACACACGAGGAGGTTTTCTGATAAGCAACCTAAAAGACGAAATTGGGCTTCTACACAAAACTGCGAATCGGCGCGATGCGAATTCGCAACGCAGAAGCTTCGGAAGAAAATCTTAGGGTTTCTTTAGGACGCCGTCGCAGATTTTTGTGATGCGACGTCGCATCGCAGTTTTGTGTACAAGCCCATAAGCTTGAAAAAACAGTTAAACTGCAGTCCCCCTTTGTCTGGTTTTTTTTTACTTGTGCGTAAAGTTTTAATTAATAAATAAACTGGATACCTTAGCCTCCAATTCGATAGGCCAATCATTTTACTTTTTTTTTAATAGCAATCCTTTTATGTAATGTTTTTTATACATAATAATTTGAATTTAATGACATATTATCATTTAATCAATCTATATATGCTCTGGCTTACCACTTTTATCCATTGTTTCGGCTGCACTTTAAGAATACACACACTACACACACTTACTACAAATTTTAAATTTAAAAAAATTACACACACACAAAAAGACACAATTTAACTTTCTTTTTGTTTCATTTAAATGAGGAAAACCCTTTACTAGCAATATTGCTAGATAATGATTCTAGAATTATTATTCTCCCCTCCACTGCGCTCCACTTAACCCTATAGTGCTCGTGCGGGTGACATAATGTCACAATGCCGATCGATTCTGTAAAAATGTGAGCGGTTAATAGTGTCAATTCCTGATGACAGTTCACTTCAACTAAATTTTACGGTAAGATTTTTACATATTAGACCAGCGGAGTTTTTTTTTGTGCTTTTTGTGAGAGTAGTGGATCAGGAAACACCTCATCAACCTCATCTAGTATTAAAAGTATTTTTTGCAACCATTTTTCAGAAATAAAATATCTCTTACCCAGAGAATAATGATTATGTCTCGGGTATTCCTTTTAATATTATAATATGAACCGAATTTTTCACCAGTGACCTGCCAGTGAACATAACGCAGTGCATTTTTTCCACATCCATACCGAATAAGTTCGTTTACACATGGCTTGCTCAGTAGAGTGCGGTGTTTTATCTTCGCATTTATTGCATAACATCACATAGGAAATAGTACTTTGAGAATATTTTAATACTAGTAGTTCTGCGAACAGTAGACCTCGCGAGCACAAACTTTTTGGGAAAAATTAACCGCTTAGCTTGAGGCTTAAGTGCCTGCTACACGGTCGCAAACCGCGTCCCGACAGAGGTGACAAACGTTTTCACACACACACACGCTACCCCATAATACAGGACAAACGAGAAAAAAAATTACGTGTAGGGTGAGGAGGTACCCTAAAAAACAATCATGATTTTATTTTACGACTTTGTCGGCGTGATTGATAGTATAGACCTATACCTACCAAATTACAGCTTTCTAGTACTAAGATTCTCTGAGCTAAGCCGCTGACAGACAGAAAGACAGGCAGACGTACATGGCAAAACTAAATCAGTTTATTGTGTACTACAAAACCCTAAAAACCAGACAAATTATGAGTAAAAAATTTGTAGGCCAGCTAGAAAAATTAACAAATAGGTTTGAATAAATAGCGAGCAATTTACTGCATTTGAGGAGGTATTCTGCTCATCATGCCGAAGATCCTGATCAGATCTTTACCAATTTTTTTTGAGACCATCTTAAAGTTACTTTCTTTCAAATGAAAAAAGAACCATCGAAAACGGATTTCATAAGGCGGAGATATCCAGCAGCCCCCTTTTAGCCCCATTTTGGAGGAAGTACCCCTCCAATCAAAAATCCCCGACGACAAAAAATTACAAAAAATTCATAATACCTGTATGCCAAGTTTCATCCAGATCGGTTGTAAAATACGACCTGTACACGAGTACGTACAAACTGACACACGAAAGAAAATTTTGCCAGTTGATGCAGAGACGCTTCGCTCGCTACGCTCGCTCGGTCAATTATCATGGAGTAGTTTGGGAACTATTTTTGAAGTACTTTGGGAATAACCCATATTAACTCGCTGCTGCCGTCAACACTTCCATCTTTGCGTTCAGTCACAATATAAAGATGGATCCATCTTTATATTGTGGTTCAGTTTAGCAAAAATATTCTTGAATGTTCAGCATATTCGCTGTTCATGACGATGTGTGGTCGGTGTGTTCAAGTTATTCGGACTTCTATCCTTTATAGCCGAATAAAACACAGTAAAAAACGCGAATACCGAATAGCGATATGAGCACTGTAGTGTTAAGCCACGCCCTAAAAATTATTATCAGATAAAATAATGCATCATCGTTGATTCATATTTATGTTGCAATCATTATTATTTTCAAATAAATGATGATAACATGAATATTATAGTAATTTATGTTCTGGTATCAATCTAATAATTAATAAAACACGTGAACACACACACAATAAAACACGGTTAATTTAACACGCGATAGACTCAAACTCCAAATCTGGTAAGACTTCAAACCGTAAACAAATATTAAAGCCATGGATTACTCCTGGTTTACTTCGCTGTATGCGACATCGAGACATGCATTGCATAGAAAATTTAAACAGGCGCTTAATAATGAGATAATGAGATGTCGCCTGAAATAAATGGTATTGTTATTATAATTACTCATTCACACAACAGTCCTATTTAGCATTAGTTACATGGTAGTTAAAACTATTCAATAAACTATCATTTTTGACATCATTCAAGCTAACCTCCGAGGTGTGTGCGACCCATCCAGCAGCGCATACAAAATCATATCCTGCAAAACAGTAACCATACACAGAAAAGACACCCCTCATAGTACATTCTGTACCAAGTATCATTTTAGATCAAACACGTGATAATAGCTATAAGAGCGCCCCTATTATTTGATACAATAAAAGTGAAGTGCAGAAATACTTGGCATTCTACTGCGAAAATGCACATCACATAATTTTGACACAAGTGACACCCCATTATCAAACAAAACTGATTCTTACAACTTATGATGTAAAGGCAAAATTACCGTAACATTTGATGAACTAGATGAGGGATTTTAGGGTGGGGACGTACATGTGTATCGGTCGTTCAATAGGCCATACAGTCGCAGATACGGTACTAATGGTGATTGAGAAAAATATGGCAGGAGAACACAGTACAATAACTTGCGGTTATAACTTCATGAATATTGAAGATCATAGCGATAGTCATGACATGTTTTTATTTGATTATGCCGTTTTATTTGAGGCGATTCTGTGTTGATGTGTGTTTTATAAGATAATTTTTATTCAACAGATTGAGATAAAATGAGACAAAAACAGCAAAATAAACGAACAAAACAAAAACAACAAAACAATGAATGCCAAAGTAAATGACTGACTGGCTGATGGTCTTAATGTTGTTAATTATGGAACAAATTATGAAGGAAACGAACAGTCTTAGATATTTCCTGGTATTTAAAATGTAGGTACAGGTTGACACAACTTAGATGTAGCATCGGTAAAATTCGTAAAACCGATCACATCCGAACTAAGTGCGCCTTCAAAATCATCAATCTTTATTACTGCTTTAGGCGAAAATGATCATTACGCAATCGCAATAACGTGTAAAGTCATATAACAAAATACATTCGTGAAATTGATGCGAGATTGACATGTACTTTCTTGCAGAATAAATGATCACGTAAATAAAGTCTGTATTTTTTGTTTGTTTTTAGATTCGATTTGAAGGATACAAGGCTAGAACGATGAATATCAGAAATCAAACTTTCAAGGCTTCGCCAAATAGAACACGTACTTAGCGTGCGTTAGAACGCTAGCCTAACGCTGCGCCGAATTGTGTTGTACGCACGGCTACACATCAAGCTATACATTTACAGTTTATGGCGATCTCGCATTGTAAACGATTTCCGAATAATGCGAGGTCAGCTTAAACTGGAAATGTATAGCTTGATATGTAGCCGTGTGTGTACTATGACGTGCGCTAGCAGTTCGTTACGCACGTTACGTTAGCGTGGCGTCAGGGTTTTTTTTTTTTTTTTTTTGGCTGGGTCATCATCAAATGACTTCTCCCGCTCTGGGCGGAGCGGAAGGGCGTGTCTGACTCTTACTGACTAAAACCCACCCGTGTTTCTTCCCTTGCCTAGACGGGGGCCAGGGTTTCCCCTTAGGACTATCCGCAACCCCGGTGGTAGGCATCGGCCCTAACGGACCCCTTCAGCTTCGCTGACAACTCTTTGAGGCGCGCGTGGAACACGACGACAGCGCTCTAACGCGCGCTAAGTACGCGTTCTATTTTGCGAAGCCTTTTGAGATATTTAAATTAAAGTTAAAACTTCAATATTTTTTTAATTATTTGTATCACTGAATTATTACATTATCCTTACTAAAATACAATAGACGATGTATATTTACTGTTCTTAAAGAGTTAGAGAACCCTGTAAGAAATCGACACGTGTTTCGCCTCTCAACGGTGTTCGCGGCGTGTTCGTGTTCGCGTTTGGCTCTTGTCGTGGCAACACGTCGTGTCCGAGTTTGCAACAAGTCAATCGTCAGCCTGAGGATGCCTCGTTGAGAGGCGAAACACGTGTCGATTTCTTACAGGGTTCTCTAACTCTTTAAGAACAGTTAAGCGGATTAAGTTACTAAATATACATCGTCTATTGTATTTTATAATGGATTTCCGCAAAGTCACACCTGAGTCGATTAAATTTTATCCTTACTAATATTATAATTTCAAAAGTGAGTTTGTTTGTTTTAAAAATTCGTGTTCAAATTAAATTGTCACGAAGTGTACAGAATGATTCACCCACGTGCATTCACAACGCTGTCTCGGGTTGAACTGAGGCGGGAAAGTAAAGCGCGAATAGAAAAGAAAGAAAGAAAGAAAAATTATTTATTGGGACAAGCACAGGAGATCACAACTAAACTAAAACACACATAAAACACGCCATTCAATAGCATTGAATGGCGCGATAGTCAGCTATTTCTATTGGTTGTGTAACTCGGAAATAATCGGTTTTACGAATTTTACCGATGCTACATATAAGTTGTGTCGACCTGTAAACATTTAATGAAAGTTCGTTTTTTAATCCCAGATAGTAATCTGACATTTCAAATCTTTGTTGTTAGTTTTTTCAATTTGGAAATTGACATTTGCACCTGTCAAATTACTATCTGGGATTAAAAAACGAACTAAAATACTAGCGAACCTAGCAGATGTTGTCCTGCCCGAACAGCGCCACCTAGTGGGTCCAATTGTATTTTCAAACCATCCAGACACCCACTCAAATATACACACAAAATTTCATCCAAATCGGTCTTGCCGTTTAGGAGGCGTTAGGTGACAAACACACGTAACGAAGAATTATTCTATATAAAGGTATGAAACGCATAGGATCCGCAGAGAAACGACCTTCACCCATCTCTTTAATGGGTGAAAAGCTTTCAGTCTAACCAGATGCAGCTGAATACCAGTATTTTACATGGAGCGACTGCCTATCTGACTTCCACAACCCAATTACTGGGTAGCACGGTACCCCTTACTTACCCCCGGAGCCCCCCGGTGCCCCTTACCTACTGGTTGTTATATTTTTTAGGCTTCTAACTAGAGTGTAACGACTGTCAAAGATCTACGAATGACATCCGAGACCAAAGGCTTTTTCCGAGGCACGGTTGGGTCTATAATTAATCACAAATCGACTGTGGCTAGCGTAGCTTAACCTTTAGCCGCGAGCGAAAAAAAACGCTTTCAATTATTATTTGAAAAAACATTCATGACCGTAATTATTTGAACTTTTCACACAAGTATTTAAGTGGTCACCCAATACTCTTTAGGCAAATTTTAGATTATGCGGGCATATTGTACGCTTCTTCTTGTTAGTCGTCTCATCGATCAAATTCACTCTAATTCAGCTAATCTGCATATTAATTGAGTGAGCCCTTTAATAAGAAAGGGTCATTTAATGCAAATGCAGCTAAGGTTACTATATAAAATGTAAAAAAAAGCCTGTCCGATCCGTGGGGTGTTGTTAGGTATCGTACTGAGAGTAAAATATTTATGTGGTAATTTTCAAGAAAAAAAAACAAAAAACTTACATTGTATTTTTTTTCAATGGTGCATTTTATCGGGTTGCATGGATGGGTTAATGGGACGCGGGCGGCTGTCGTTTAGCGGGTGTCTACAAATCATAAATTATGACCCCTGTTGAAAATTTGCAAATTTCTAAAGGAATTGGGGTAATTTCGGTACTAAAAATGTGATTTTTAAATAGTAATATATTTTTTATTACTTTTAGGTAATGTTATTGACCCGTTTTCGGATCGGACAGGGTTTTTTTTACATATTGTATAGTGGTTTATTTGCACGCCCCCTGCGTGCAAATAAACCAGGTATCTCGGTATGTGAGATGGTCACCCATCCATAAACCGACTGCAGCAAGCGTAGCTTAACCGTCGAGCGAGCCTTACGGCTATTATTATTTAGCCACGAGCCCTTGTTAGCAACATAAGCAACATTATAATTTTTGTGAAATACCGGTCAACTGCCCTAACTTCGCCTGGCGTCCATTGTTTGCCTATAATGAAAAAGCTGTGATATCTTTTTCATTTTATTTGTATGACAATCGAAACTTTGACTTTTTAGAGCTCTAAGTTACAATTGCAAAAAATAACAAGTAAATAAAAGATATTAAATCTTTTTAATTAGAGGCAAATAAAGGACGCTAGGCGAAATTAAGGCAGTTGACGGTATCTGAATACCTATTTCTAAAGCTATGAGAAATATATTAATTACCGTATCGTTAACGCGCTCCTGGTTCAGACGCGATGCTTTGTCGACTACGGGATTATTCACCCCTTTCTTCTTCTAGTTGACTACATATTAATATTCCGAGGGTAATCACTGACGATTAATGTTTTGGGAAAAATTATACGTCACGATATTTGTCACTAGCTGTGCATTCTTTGGTGTAACTTTCAGAGTTTTTTTTTAATATACAGGGTGTCAGGGACATCGATGCGAAACCTGTTACCATGGATTCAGTACATGATTCTGAACCGTTGAAATTATTCGTCGGTTATTACAAAATCAGCAGTTTCATAGAAAAGTGCAATACCTACGCGGTCAAAATGTATGGAACAGCTGTTTTTTTTTTAAATAATAGGACGTAAAAATTGTATAATTTTGCCCATCCATGGTTCAAAATCATGTACTGAATCTATGGTAACAATTTTCGCGTCAATGTCCGTGACACCCTGTATGGAATTATGCCCATTACAGTTTTGGTACCTATGAACTATCTTTGCCTTTGACAAAAAGATTTCAATGTTATGTTTTGTTCAGACGGTTGTACACCTGTACAATGTACAGTGTCGAGCATAAATACCTTACAATTACGCAATATTAAAAAAACGTCTAAACTTTTGATCGAAATATTATAACTTAGCGTTTTTTTTTTTTAATTGTTTTCTTTCAATAAACAATACATATAATTATTATTCATTTAAAAAAATCATAAATTATTGTTTACTAAAACGGACTATCCTCATACGCTAACACTACCCACTCTTTTACTTCAACGCCAGCACCCCGATTCACAGGGGTGAATATATTAAGGATTCCAATTTGAAAATTGTCAACCCCAATATCGGATGAGGTTTCAACAATAGAATTCGTCAGTACAGTGTTACCAGTGATTATTTCCTATTAGATATATGATAAACATTTTGATTTCGTTAGTCTGATAGGATTTTGTTTGGGGAGGCAATTATTGAATTATAAGAGCGATGTATTTTGCAACTTTATGACAATGTTAATTGTCATGTGCTAAACTCAACATGGTTATAACACTTACTATCAAATTGTATGTTATCATCAGCCTATAATTATTATTAAAACTTTATTGTCAGACCACAAAGATCCATAGAGTGTTAGTAAACAAAAACTAATTCTAAAATGTTAGTATCCTAATCCTAAGTCTGGAGTCGGACCTCACACTATCCACGTAATAGGTAGTTCATACCATTTGACGTATGAAGTCCGATCCAGTGTCGAAGCATCGGACAATCCCACCTACCGCACAACGTGCTCAGGATGCTGTGGGAGCTGGCCCGCATGCTACGGAGGATCGAGGCACACCGGTTTCGGATGATGGCATGAAAGCCGTCAATCCTCGCCTCAGCAAACATCCCCGAAACGCTACAAAAACGCGGGAGCCCCACCAGCATCCTGAACGCATTGTTGTACTGCACACGCAGGGCGTTGTATGACCTTTGCGTATACCTAACCCACAGGCTGCAGGTGTAGAATGACTGGCAGTAAGCTCTAAACAGAGTAATTTTTACCTGCTTGCTACACCGTGCAAATCTGTGAATCAGCATATTACATCGGACAGCCAACGCCCTGCGTTCCCTCTCAATATCCAAGTCATCACTCAAGTCATCGGTGATCCAGTGACCCAGGTATTTAAACTGCGTGACTCTATTTAGAGGAGTATTACAGATAGTGATTTGTGGCACGTTGGAGTAACACTTGCCACCTGCTTTAAACACAAGCAACTCGCTCTTTTCAGCATTATACCTGAGTCCTTGAGCCACCGCATAACTCTCACAAATTCGCAGAAGGCACCTGAGAGCACTGATCGAAGGACTCAGCAACACCATATCGTCTGCGTAGCTGATATTATTAATACAAAGCCCATCAATGTGACACCCGACATTTGTGTTGCTGAGTTCAACGATCAGCTGATTTATGTACAAATTAAAGAGGCGAGGTGAGGTTATTCCCCCTTGCCTCACCCCGCATTTCAATCGGTACTCCTCAGATAGTACCCCCGACCACTTTACTTTACTTTATAATGTTCCCACTGCTGGGACACAGGTCTTCTCTCATCGAGAGGTAGTGGGCTGTAATTTACTACGCGGGCCCAGTGCGGGTTAGTAAATGTCACATGAGTTCGAATTTTTAGTTCTAGGACATGCCGGTTTCCTCACGATGTTTTTCTTCACAGCTTTGAGAGCAGTGGTGATGAAATTTTTTACACAAAGTTAAGCGCCTGCTTGGGTTCGAACCCACGACCTACAACTCATAAGTGAGGGCCACCACTGCTCTTTGTACCTTATAATACCAGTCTATGATTCTCCCACTGCAGAGCAAAGGCTTCTTCTCATACAGAGTAGGCACGAGCATTGATCACCACGCTTGCTCAAGACAGGCGGCTAGCGATTTCAGTATTGTACAAGAGGAGCAGTGATAGCCTAGAGGTGAGACTGTTGGACTGCTAAGTCAAGGCTTTTCAGATTCATGTGCGTATTATATATTTATCACTTGCTTCGAAAACAGTGAAGGAAAAAATTGTGAGGAAACCGAAATGCCTGAGAGATACTTCTCGACGGCATGTGAAGCTAAGTCAGAGGCCCATGGGCGGCTTTAAAACTCTGGCACCAGGTTAGTCACTAACCATACCAAAAGAAGAAAAAGAATGTCCAAGATAAATTAAAACAGTACATATTAATGAATTGAAAAAGTCCCAATTTTATCTGCCTATCATGAAAATGTTATCTAATTAATTAAAAGACATGTCCCATCCATTACTTAGATAATGTCCACAAATTAGTGTAAAATAACTCATCAATCTCCACGCCAATTAAAATGATTGGATGGTTTGAATATTTCAATTAAAATATTAAGATAGCAGACACGCAACCGCAGTAGCACGAGTGACATTAATAAATGAACGGAATGCGCGTTCGCTGCATGCTGGTGGTCAGGATACCCGTTGAAGCAGTGGGTGCTGGCTGGCTGTGTGACTCGCCTCACGAAAGCTTGCGGGAGTGATGATGATGACGTCACGCTGAAGTAGTTGCACGAAGGCTGCGTTGACGTTCATACTCGGGGTCACCAATTTAGAGGGTATGAGGAACAGGGTGTAAAGTTCACTCATCCACCATAGAAAAGGGAGGATCCTCCAACCAGACGGGTTGTTATGTCTGGCGGGGAACTGCCCGTAAGTTGATTTCGGATAGTCTTATCTATGTTTTTCGCTCGGTAAACTCTAACTGCGCGATGCAGGAAATGTGTGACGGCATGTCTTTGTTGCGTAGTTCGTATGTGGCGGCGTAACCGCTACAATAAGTTAGAGTTAATTTGCTTATTAGTATATTAGGCTGAGTTGTAATCAATATTAATCATTATCTTCTGCCAAGCCTTTTCCCAACCTTGGGGTAAGTTTGCAGTCTAACTGGATGCAGCTGAATACCAGTATTTTACATGGAACGACTGCCTATCTAGCAGCAGTGGTGGCCCAGATGGTAACGGCCGTGACTTACGAGTTTTGGGTTCGAACCCAGACAGGCGCTTTACTTTGTGTAAATTATTTCATCACCACTGCTCTCAAAACGGTGATGGAAAACATCGCTAGGAAACCGGCATGTCCTAGAACAAAAAATTCGAAGACATTTGTGATATGTACCAACTCGCACTGGGCCCGCGTGGTCGATTACGGCCCGCTCCCCCACACCAAGAGGAGGCCTGTGTCCCAGCAGTGGGAACATTATAGGCTGATTATGTTATGCTGTGACTGCTTATCTCACCTCCACAACCCAGTTACTGGGTATTACGATACTCCTTGGTATTCAGGCTCATCTACCTTCCGTGTTTATCTTTGATTGTTTACTTTTATCTATAACAAGAATACTTAGGTACTATCGTAGCTACATTCGTTATAAATAGGTTCTATACTAATTATGATCAGATTAGTATCACAACCTAATTAACAGTTAATTATTGTCTAATTTAGGTATAATCAAATTATCCATGTATTAATAAGTAGTAAGTAGGTCCGTATGTTGAGAATTGTGATTGTTCAGTGAAATAAAGTATTTGGTAAGAACCTACCTAAAATAAATAGTTATAGTTACGTCATTACTTTGAAATACAAACCAACAAGCAAGCGAGACCAAGAAAGAAAAAAGTAACAATAAGCACTCTTATTTAAAAAAGGACGTTTTTTGAAGTTCATCACTACGAAATTTTAAGAAAAAAAAAAAAAAAAGGTTTGGTTACGAGCTTTAAAAATCTTAAGCAATCTCCATTTTTATATTTTTCAGCTTTGTAGGTACACAACAAAAATCCAAAAAACGATCCATTTCTGATTTGTCCGAACGAACTTCAGCCCCAATCAAAACAATACACGAAACTGACTATTACTTCCAGCTATCCCATTCAAA
Organism: Conistra vaccinii; assembly: GCA_948150665.1. NCBI lineage: Eukaryota > Metazoa > Arthropoda > Insecta > Lepidoptera > Noctuidae > Conistra > Conistra vaccinii. Next base: position 15,911,295 of record OX411338.1, on the reverse strand, counting down.
CTTTCCAAAGCCTTCGGAAGCTAAACATAACCATTTCCTACTCCCATACAAGTCCCATACATCGCAAACTATCGAACGACATGAACCATCAAAACACAATACCTTATATATAGTTGTCATTACACAAAGACCAACTTATATTTGCGACAAGACTACACTTTTCTGAATCAATTTGAGCATTACCATCTTCAGAATAAAGATCTTCATGTTGCAATGCTACGGCAAAATTAAGGTGGTAAACCGCTTTGGCTATTCGACTAGTCTTAGATGCCCCGCTGTGTTAGGTAGAGAGAAATGATGAGTTCAATTTTCATAGATAATTTATTCGCCAATGATGTGTATTTTTGTGGTTGAGTTAAAGCTGAGACATCTCGCGTTGTTTCCATGGTGACCCCATCTATAGGCTCTACCTACTTGCTTTGGGGGGGCCTGACAATCTGTGTGATAGGTTTTCCTAGTGCAGATACCAATCTGCCATAAGTGATTTGTCAGATGCTGTAATCTTCATATTTTTAAAGCGCCTTTGTGCAAGAGAAATAAATGTTTTTTGGTATACTGGCGTGTGCTAGCTGACATTTGTCAAATAATTTAATTTAATGTACTTACTGTGTCTCGTAATGTTAATTTCTTTGCATCCTACTGACTATTGTATAGAATCAAGTTCTAACTGAACAGACAGCTTTGCTGTTGGAGAGTTTGTTGCGCCACTTCTGCTAGTGGTGAAGAACCGGCGTTTCGGGGGACTGTCCTATTTAATTTTGACGTTCAAAAATTGCTGATTCTCAGCATAATTTGAATAAATGAATTTTCATTTGATGTGGCAAGTAAGCTAGCAACTGAAAACGAGTTGGCGAGCACCGAGCAGCGAGTGCAGAACGGCTATGAGTGATTATCTTTTAGAAGTTATAAGTCGAATACTGAAAGAAGTCAGATAATCTCGAGGTTTTTCGAGCACCACGCAGTTAGCACAGGTCTTTCTGCAAACTCGGTTTTACACTTAATCTGCGTAGCCTTTTCCCAACTAAGTTGGGGTCGGCTTCTAGTCTAACCGGATGCAGCTGAATACCAGAATTTTACATGGAGCGACTCCACATCCCAGTAACCTGGTAATATGATACTCGTTGGTAAAACTGGTCAGACTTTCGGGCTTCTGACGACCCGTAACGACTATCAAAGAACCACGAATGACAGCTGGGTCCTTTCCGAGGCACGGAAGAGTATCGGTCGCTATGTTAAGATGGTCACCCATCCAAGGATCCACCCATGCGGCTGCTATTACTTGGATTTACACTCATCATCAGCCTATTAATGTTCCCACTGCTGGGACACAGGCCTCCTCTCTGTGAGAGGGAGTGGGCTGTAATCTACCACGCGGGCCCAGTGCGGGTTGGTAGATGTCACCATGTCTTCGAATTTTTTGGTTCTAAGACATGCCGGTTTCCTCACGATGTTTTCCTTCACCGTTTTGAGAGTGGTGATGAAATTATTTACACAAAGTAAAGCGCCTGCTTGGGTTCGAACCCACGACCTACAACTCGTAAGTCGGGGCCGTTACCACCGGGGGATTTACACTATTGGTCCTAAAAATATCCCAAAAATCTGTACAGTGTGCAGTACAATTTTTTTGCGACCTAACACGATTTTTGTGTATACGGTGACTGGCCTATTACACTTACAGTAAGAATCAGTTTTAACAGGCCGTTAATCGGTACTTCGTTATTTTTTTACACCGTAACTACCAATCAAATGCTCAATTACTGTGACTATAAAAATGACGTGAACAACGAGGGAATGCTTTTTGTTAATGAATGGACATGTTTAAATAATACATTGTGGGGTACAATTTAGTCGCAGTCGCACGCACATCGTTAATGGGCATCCCTATTGAAATATTGAGTTGACAACGAATAGTGAAAGAAATAAAAAGTATTTATTGAGAGTCGAAAAGAAAAATGTCAAAAAGAAGTATTAGCAAAGTGTGAGTCGGAAACTACCACGTCTGCAGCAGTTTATAAGACATAAACATCACGCCTGTAGTCCCCAAAAGGTTGACAGAGATGTTCCTAACACCCTCATTTCGCCAGTTATGTTTAAGTCCCATGTAATATAAAAGGCGAGCCTATAGCCATCAACTGGGCTCCGGGCTGCTACTGAGAAATTCTTTATGGAAAAACCCAATAACATTTTGCCCGACCTAGGAATCGAACCCAACGATGACCACAACACCGACGACGCAGTCTGCGGAGTCTAGAACTACTTTTATGTAATACGTCATATCAACTAAAGAAAGAATAAAAGATTTTTGACATATAACATCTTTCGTTTTCCTGGAATGAAAAAATCTAAATCTTAATAATCTAATCTGTGGAAGTGATTTCTTAAAAAGCGACGGAACTGTGTAACAGGACGCGTTTCCCCCGTGCTATTTGAGTTGACCAAATACGCGCTTGGTGCTAGAGTTGGCCATCAGAAACAACCTTTGCGAGGCCCTTTAAGGTTGCTTTTTATCTTAATGTTGCTTATGACCAAGGCGAAATGTTAGATGTTACATAATTATCATAAATAAGCGACTACTGTAAGTTAGGCTCGCTCGTTTTTAAGCTATTGCATAGCTTCTATCGCGGGCCTTGAGCGTGGAGACCTAATCCAGAAATTTCGTAACGAAAATACTACATAAGAAACAAAACACTCTTTGTGTTTTGTATTGAAAATTATGTTTTACTGTTTGACAACAAAGTTCAAAACTTAGACGAATGATCAACAAGAGTGTTGTATTGAAAATTATGTTTTACTGTTTGACAACAAAGTTCAAATTTACTTAGACGAATGATACGAGAGTGTTGTATTGAAAATTATGTTTAACTGTTTGACAATAAAGTTCAAATTTACTTAGACGAATGATCCTTGACTATTAATAGTTAAATTAAAACCTTTTTATTAGTTTGATGTTCCCATTACGTTGTGTCAAGTTTAAAAAACTATAAATGTGAATAACAGTTCCTGTCAATGTCACCATTGCTTTTGCACGACTCTCAATGCGAAGCATTAGAGTGTGCTCTACGATCGAAAAATTTTTTTTGCCCCATTTCTGTAACTGTTTTTATTGTTACACTCCTGCTAGTACACAGAACCTACTTAATTTATATACCATTGTATAGATGATTAAATGGAGATTAATACTGTACTTTTTAACAATTTATTTAATGCAGCAGAAATGGAAAAAGCATCAAAATAGTTGAAAAAAAATTCCTGTCCGTCAATTTATGAACCCTGAAAACATTGTAGCTTGCGATAAAATCAATTAATTGAGTCAATTTTTTTTTATACATTTGTTTCAGTCGTAGAAGGATTGAAAATGGCTCTTTTATTCAAAGTAGTTTAATTATAATTAATAAAATACTAACTTAAATATAATATCTTTATCTAAATATTTCCAACCTTTGACTTAAGTTGCCTAGCAACCGCCAAGTAAATATCTTTGTCAGTCTTTGACATTACGACTTCATGAAAAGTTATAAATTGATCATTTTTGTTAGAAACTATGTTTTGAAATTATTTTTCGTTTGAATGAGTGTTATGTATGAGGCGTGCACTTTTGGATTTTCCAAACTATTTCTTGTATTCGGGTTAATATTTTACAATTGCATAAGTTGATAAAAAATACTATGCAATAGCTTGGCCGCGGCAGTCCCCGAGTGCCACACGTCTTTTTTTTTTTTTTTGTTGTTGGATGTCAAACGTTCTTACAGTTCACGCAGTTTTACTATACATAGATTTCTACTCTACTCTTTTAGTTTGAATTAATTTACCGAAAACAAATTGATTTCTACTCAAACATAACCATAACCACATTTATGATTGTTTTCCTCGAAGCAATCACAGTTAAACTATCGCCTGTTATTTTAAGAGGGACAAATATTTTCCTTATTTCATTCACAAACTAAGTTATGTTTATGTCGTTCTTCGACACGTGTCACCAAATTGCTGACCAATTTACTAACCGGGAATTGAACGCGGTCATTCGACCGAGTAATTGCTCAGTTTTACTATGTGTCGTTATTTTCTTTTTCAGTAATTTTCTGATAACTTTTGTTGGTATTGTTTGCTATTGTTTGCTTTTGTTTAGAATAAAGGTGGTCCCCTATTTTTTTTAACTATCATCAATTCGTCACCTTAGGTAGTAGAATTGTTTGTACCTTTTATTAATTTTTTTGCTTGGAAAACTATCAAATAACTTCTCCGGAGCGGGAGAGCGTGTCAGACTCTTTCTGACTAAAACCCTGTGTTCCTTCAGTTTCCATGGGGCCACGGTAACCCTTTCGGACTTTCCCGCGACCCTGGCAGGCATCGGCCCTAGAAGGGGTCGTCAGTTGTGCTGACATCTATTTGAGGTGCGCGTTGAACACAATGCGCCGTCGACCCGAGCCTGGTCCTTATCGGACGGCGGCGATGATCTCGTCGTCCGCAAGCCCTGCGCCTACGGTGGCCGGGAATTGGCCTGGGATTACCGACGCCCAGAACGTCTCCTGCGGTGACTAGGAGCGTGAGGGTGCAAAGTTTCCCTCACGAGTTCCGCTTCCTCCTTAGCGGGCATTACTGCTTCGCAGAAGGAGCTGACGGCTTCCCTTGCCCTTGCTTGCCCATGTTGTTGCTTATGAAAAGAATATATACGGTGGACAACTCAGAAGTATACAATTTTAAACTAGCGATGCATCGATACGCCTTTTTGCCGATACGATACCGATACTGATGCTTTTATAAAAACATCGGCGTTACCGATTCGCTTATTGAATTCAAAAATGAAGGTAAAATAAATAAAACACAAGTCAGGTTATTTTTTTAATTAATATAAAAAGAAGAAATAACAGGACAAACTAAATAAAACCGTTTAAAATTATAGACAAGTTGAGATTAGACGCACGACAACAGTCAACCTAACAAAATGGGATAGTTAAGCGAGTGCGAGGCCAAAGTGGGCGGGGCGAAACAAGACTCTGAATAAAGCCCGGGGTTTCCCCGAGCATAGTTAGTTCGTGCCTCGTTTGCAACGAAATAGACGAGACAACTGACACGCGCGTTTACATTATATTTTAAAAATATAATGTAAACGCGCGTGTTGTGTGTAAAGCGCGAAATTTGAAAAGAATCGTTGAATCAGCCACGAAAATATCACCGCTATATGATCGGCATCGGTATCGGTATCGGATGCATCCCTACTTTAAACTAAAACTATTTTTATGACAAACGAACATTACCAGTCTATAAAAAAAGTGACAAACTGTCGCCAAATACATCCAACGTCATCCGAGAAACGGATATCAATATTTTGATAACTGATATCAAATTGATATCTGAAAAATTCCATGATAACGTTAATAAAAAAAATTAAAAAATAATCTCTATTGCTAAAAAATATTACATTGACCCCTAACTAGGTAAGCCTGTATCTTGGGCACCAATATCGAGGATTTACCATTTAAACATTTAATTTACATGTTCGGTAATTAAAAGTAAAAAAGGTTTTCTTCACAAAAAAAAATGCTAAATTAAAATCTAAGAATCAAAATAACACGTAGCGTTTTTATTATCATTCGTTATCGAACTCTTCAGTGAACGGATATTGCCATTTCAGACGGGACAAAACATGAATAGTTATCAATAATTGATATAAAACATTGTTATGATCAATTGCTAACATCATTAATAATCATCATCGTCCAGCACCACAATTGAAGGGTTTTGAGGAGATCGTGGCTAACAAATAACAGCCGTACGGGTCCATCAGGTTAAGCTACGTTCCATCAATACCATCTCTACATATGGACACTCCTCCGTGCCTCAGAAAGCACGTTAGGCCGTTGATCCCAGCTGTCATTCGTGAATCTTTGACTTTCATTACGGGACGTCAGAATTCCGAAACCAGGCTTACCAAGGGGTATCGTTTTACCGAATTACTGGGTTGTGGTGGTCAGATATGCTGTCGCTTCATGTAAAATTCTAGTATTCAGCTGCATCCGGTTAGACTGGAAGCCGACCCCAACATAGTATGGGAAAAGGCTAGGCAGATTGAAAGGGAAGCTCTGGGCAAACTGAAGGAACTTCCGCACAGCATACGGGATGACATTCGCTTGCGCCGATCCTCTCAACTAACTTGTATGGAGGTGTTTAAACTGGTGCGCGTGACTTTTCTAATGATTAAAACAATTGACGCGCGCAGTCGCATCCTACGTACATTTAGGCTGCCTGTCCATTCACGCGGAATGAGGGAGTAATGCTGAGTGCAGTTGCGGACTGTGTCTGTCCATTATTGATGCGGAGCGGAGTTGCAGACTGTGCGGAGCTAGGCCAAGTTCATGCGACAAGTAATTTGAGCAGGCTGCAATACCCCGCAGCCGGATTTTACCACTTTTCCGCTCCGCTTACCCGCTCCGCTTCCCCAATCGGCTTCCTAGCTCCGCTTCCTGATTATGTATGAATTTTTAAACAAGTTCGCAAATATCTGTCCACTGAAGTGGAGCGGAGATTTTATGCAATTCCATTGGTTAATATTGGCGCAGCTCCACTCCGCTTCTCTCCTCTCCGCTCTAGTGGACAGTCAGCCTTAGGCGTCAATTTAAGCTGTAGTTATTTATCTACTGCCTCGTTGGTCTGGTGGTCGGAACCGCTACTGCAGAGGATGAGGTCCTGGGTTATGTTTATCCATCTGGAATTTCTTAGTAGCAGCCCGGAGTCTAGACTTGTGCCCACTTGATGGCGATAGACTCGCCTCCTATTACATGGGACTTAAACATAACTGGCGCAAATGTCGGTGTACTACACGTACGTCTCTGCCCAAGCCTTCGGGGAAACAGGTGTGATATTATAAATTATGTTATTTATCTACAATATCAAATTATAACGACACAAGATATCTCAAAGTACAGAGGGTACTTCCCTCATCGTATCTATAAACAGAAAAGAGTGATAAGTTTACAAATTAATCACTTACAAACTAGTTATGAAGTACATTAAACTCTGGACAGTATCTCTAAATGCATTATATCATTTTAACGCACTAAGTCGGGTAGCAGACAAAGGTGTTATAAATCGCCGTCATTTATAATGCATTGTTGAGTTTTCATTGCGCGGTCGGGATTCCAAATGCAAAATACGAAATGAGGAGGGTGAACAAAATACTAGGTGATATACCTACGAGGTATCAATCTACGACGTATAACGAAAAGGGTATGAAGGCAAAAGGGCCAGGGTCCAGGGTAGTTTCTCAAAACAGCACTTCAGACTCTTAAGCTTTGGGCAGACCAGCGCGACTTGTCGCGCGACGTGACACCGGTTATTGTTATACCCTGAAGTTTTCTTAGAAATTGTATTGTTCGTGTCGCGTCGGGCGACAAGTCGCGCTGGTCTGCAAAAGCCTTTATCTACTGAAATAGTTAGATAGATAAATCGTTTATTTGGTGCACACAAAAGAAATAGCACAACATACAAAAACACGATTAAACAATAACTAAATACATGAATATAGATACAAAGTGCCAATAAACAAAAAATAAATAAAGAAAAAAAGACATTGTTATGACACTTTTGGCTAAAACATTACTCATATAACATGGTCCTCACATGATTTGACCAAGATCAAAAAGTCTTGTGACCTCTGAGTTTGTTTCGGTTTTTCTTCTCAGAGTAGTCAGTTAGGAAGCACTGAACTTATTTAATTATAAAACATAATTCTTTTTTGACGTGTAAAAATGTTTGTTTAGATATATATTATACGTTTTAATAATACATTTATGGTAAAAACGGGTTGTTCCCAAAGGTCCACGAGTCTATCCTACTTATAAAAATAAAATTTATCATTTTTAGCCTGCGAGGTCCCAATTTAGTTAAGTTTTTTTCTAATTTACAATTTGAATTTGTAATCATCAATACAACTCTCTAAGTTCAAATTACCCTATTATAACAAAGCCACTGGATTAATAAATAAATAGATAAATCGGATAGCAACTGAAAACATTTAGAAAGTCAACATTTTAAGGTGTGAGTCTATCTGGCAGGCCCCAACGAGATTTATCAACAGGTGATAGGTTTACATAAGGACATAATTTTGTACCTATAGAAAATAAATAAGATATATTTTGTACCTCGACAGTTTTTTATTAAATGACGTTTCTATGAAGTGTCTAGCTAGCGGGCCCCTTATGGTTATTTTTATTGTTATTATACTTTCAGATCGCCCAGTAGTGCTCGGAGTTAGAAAATATTATGTACCTTACAAATCCGAAATTTCGACTTTCTGTGAGCTATACTTTAGAAGATATTCGTTACTTAGACAAACGTCCAGCCAGCGGGCCACTTTTTAAATACTACTCTTTTATATCATACAATAGCGGTAGAAGCTTGATCCTATTATGTACCTTACAAATCCAAAATTTCGACTTTCTGTGACCTATACTTTAGAAGATATTCGTTACTTAGACAAACGTCCAGCCAGCGGGCCACTTTTTAAATACTACTCTTTTATATGATACAATAGCATTAGGAGCTTGATCCTATTATGTACCTTACAAATCCAAAATTTCGACTTTCTGTGACTACTTTAGAAGATATTCGTTACTTAGACAAACATCCAGCCAGCGGGCCCCTTTTTAAATACTACTCTTTTATATCATACAATAGCATATGGAACTTGATACTATTATCATGGGGTACCAATTCGAACAAATTATAATTAGTCTTGAAAAAAGATCATAGATGGCAGCATAGGTAACAATTATGACATTAACAGTCACTAAAAAGCGATAAACGGAAGATTTTGGCTGAAGTAAGATTAGTAAAAATGAAAACTTCCTTGTTTAATGCTGATTTATCTATTGTAATTCATAAATCTCGTATTTTCAACAAAAAAAGGTAAAACTTTTTTGTTTAGGGCTCTTTGCAATAGATGGCGTTTTACTCAATTTGTCATAACTGTAGTACATTTAGCCAGTCAATAGCCCGACTAGGGAGGTCTCATTTCTTTGTATGGGATTGGGTATCTGTACGTAGTATTATATTATCTGTGCTATTATGTACCTTACAAATCCAAAATTTCGACTTTCTGTGAGCTATACTTTAGAAGTTATTCCATTCTCCCATGTCAATCTTCAAGCTATCATTTACTCATTAAAGAATATAATTACTAGGTATTACATTTTCTCTTTTAATCATTTACATAGCGCCCTACTTAAAAGAACTACTCTTTTTCTTAATCCCAGTTTTGTTGTAGCACTGTTGAGTGATTATGAAAGCAGGTATAATGTTTGAAAACGGGTTTGCCAGCTAGGCGCTTATTTTATTAACGATTACCTTATGAAGTCCATAGGAAGTTGAAATTTTGGTTAGGTAAGGTACAGACGCCAGCATATCAAGTTACTACAATCTGTCAAATTTCTTTAATAGATTTTTAACTTTATCGATAAAGAATAAGGTTCAATGTTGATTGGGAAAATTTGACAGATTGGAGTAGGTTGATGTGCTGGCGTCTGTACATAATAGTATTACCCAGTTACTGGGTTGTGGAGGTGAAATAGGCAGTCGCTCTATATAAAATACTGGTATTTAGCTGCATTCGGTTAGACTGGAAGCCGACCCCAACAAATGGTTGGGAAAAGGCTAGGCAGATTGAAGGTACATAATAGCACAGTATAAAAAGATACAGTAGGACCGATGCCTTTGATCTCGTGGTAAATGCAGACAACGTGTAGGCATTGTCACGACAGCTAGGGTTGTCCCAAGTTAACAATATTTATTTTATTAATTTATTTTAGATCAACATGGGCATCAACATTATTATAAACAATAATTAACAATTATCAAAAAGATCGTCTTTTTGTGTACCAGCCACTCATCTATAAAACTGTAGGTATCTTTATAAATGGGCGACTGAGAAATATTAGATTTACTAGATTTATTTATTAGATTTTTGGTTTTTAGATTTACTGGATTTGAAATTTCTGTTGTTGAACTTAATTATATAAAAAATCCTCATGCTAATACAAAAAAAATATTGGGAAGCATGAACATGGTTTGGTATTGAATTCTATTTGACTCAAATGCTCAAACAATTTAGACCCAATGTTGTTTCCAGAAAAATTAAAAATCGACATCAATTTTGTTTCCAAGCTATGGATGTAATCCACAAAATCATCCTGAGGGACTTGTAGTCCTCCGAAGCGATCACGGCTAGTATTTTAAGCTGAAATTGATGAAATCGCAGTTTTTTATTAACGTAAGATGACGACTTGCACTCTTCACAACACACGTCGTATGCACCATTATAATATTATACATAAATTAAAACAATATTAAATTCAACACGATAGCCCTGAAAGTTATTTCCCGAACTACTAACACGGTAGCGTAAGCAGTCCGGGAGCGCGCTTCCCCCGTCTCGCCCCTCACGCCCCGCAAGATTACCCTGTCTTAGACGTCTTCATCAGACGACTGTATGATGTATAGACTGATGGGTGATAATAGTATCAAGCTTCTTTTTCTATGTATGATATAAATGAGTAGTATTTAGAAACAAACCCACTGGCTGGACCTTTGTCTAAGTAACGAATATCTTCTAAAGTATAACTCACAGAAAGTCGAAATTTTGGATTTGTAAGGTACATAATAGGATCAAGCTCCTAATGCTATTGTATGTTACAAAAGAGTAGTATTTAAAAAGTGGCCCGCTGGCTGGACGTTTGTCTAAGTAACGAATATCTTCTAAAGTATAGGTCACAGAAAGTCGAAATTTTGGATTTGTAAGGTACATAATAGGATCAAGCTCCTAATGCTATTGTATGATATAAAAAAGTAGTATTTAAAAAGTGGCCCGCTGGCTGGACGTTTGTCTAAGTAACGAATATCTTCTAAAGTATAGGTCACAGAAAGTCGAAATTTTGGATTTGTAAGGTACATAATAGGATTAAGCTCCTACTGCTATTGTACGATATAAAACAGTAGTATTTAAAAAGTGGCCCGCGGGCTGGACGTTTGTCTAAGTAACGAATATCTCCTAAAGTATAGCTCACAGAAAGTCGAAATTTCGGATTTGTAAGGTACATAATATTTTCTAACTCCGAGCACTACTGGGCGATCTGAAAGTATAATAACAATAAAAATAATCATAAGCGGCCCGCTAGCTAGACACTTCATAGAAACGTCATTTAATCAAAAACTGTCGAGGTACAAAATATATCTTATTTATTTTCTATAGGTACAAAATAATGTCCTTATGTAAACCTATCACCTGTTGATAAATCTCGTTGGGGCCTGCCAGATAGCCTCACACCATTTTAAGCGCCTAATAAAAATGTTATAGCAACAAATTAACCCCACGCAACTATGAGGTATAATTTTATCGATAAGATACAATAGACGATGTATATTTAGTAACTTAATCCACTTAACTGTTCTTAAAGAGTTAGAGAACCCTGTAAGAAATCGACACGTGTTTCGCCCCTCAACGAGGCATCCTCAGGACGACGATTGACTTGTTGCGAACTCGGACACGGAAGTGTTGCCACGACGCGAGCCAAACGCAAAGTGAGCAACAACCGCTTTTTTTTTTTTTGTCTAGGGCATCTCGCCAAAGGTGATCTCGGAATACTCGTATTTAATTCATTCAACAGTGTAACGTTTCCTGTATTATTTTTGGCAATTTCTAAACTTTCTAGTACAGACATTTTGAAAACTTTATCATATGTGTGTAAAATCTTGAAAGTGTTATTGTTATTTAACGAATGACCGGAATCTATTAAGTGTTGAGCAAAATGGGATCTTTCTGGACAATTATTCCTGTACGCTGCAATATGTTCTTTATATCTAGTTTGAAAATTACGACCAGTTTGACCAGTTTGAGATTTATGTTGATTAAATATTTATTCAGCTCAGTCAATCGTAGTCCACTGTTGAACATGGGCCTCTCCCAGGCTGCGCCACAACACTCTGTCGGCCGCCTTCCGCATCCAGTCTTTCCCAGCTACCTTTTTAAAGAACGTCGGTCCATCTAGCGGGGGGGGGGGGGGGAGCGTCCCGCGTTACGCTTGCCGATAGTGATCTCTACTTCACGACTCATCTGCTCTATCGGCCATCGGTCCTTCGACAAACATGGCCAGGTCACTAATACTTCAGCTTGCCCGCTCGATAGCTCCATGACCAGCCCGGCTGTCAGTGTCCACGTTTCAGCACCGTAAGTCACGACACATCTGCGGAACGTACGGCGCCGACACTTCAGCGACTGAATTATCGGTCGTAGTATTCGGTTGGCATGACACACCAAACGCGCCGAACGGTCGGTGGCGTTTAATTCAGCGTGTTACGCGACGGAAAATTACCGCTCTTCGCTTGCCGCGCCGCCGCCGCCGCCGCCGAGATCCACCGAACGTTCAACTACGCGCGCCGAACTTTCGGTCGCTTAACGCGACGCCGAACTTTCGGTCGCGATGCGTCGCGTGATGTGATGGTTGCTCATGAAGGCGACGTAAATTTCGGCTGATGTGTCATAGGGAACTTGAAAAACACTACGAGCGTATTCAACCGAACGTTCAGCGCCGTACGTTCTGCAGATGTGTCGCGACCCTAATTAAGACATAACGGGCAGGACGCACTGGTTGAAGACCTTAGTGTTCAAAAATTGCGGGATATGCGACGAGAAGAATTGACAATACAGTTTATAAATCACACATTATTATGGAACCCGCCGCGCCCCCCCATTGGTCACTCTACGCCCCACCGGTTGGAAATCCCTGTTTAACAAGAGTCTCACTTATGTTCTCACTAAACCGCAACTGTTCAAAGGCATTCCTCCAATATACCTACAGTACTATAATTATCATAAATTCATGCAATCGGACGTCAAACGTCAATGGTATGGCATCCCCTAGGGAGTCAATAGCTGATGCGTGCGTAATCCTTCTAGCAATCTCTGATGTCGTCTCGTTACGTGATATCAAAAGGTCTCTGTTGCATGAAAATTCGGGAGATTTGTAAACTTTCCACTGCATTAAAAGCTGAATTTATATAACGAAACGAGTAGCGCAAACTTAGTCATTCATTGATAGTTTCACGTGTAAGTAGATTTATTATTCCGAAATTATCTCTCAGGAACGTACTATCGGGATAAAAAATATCCTTTTCCCAAAACCCAGGTCATAGTCTGGTCAGTCGTTAATTTGTGAAGAGGTAATAGACAGACAGACGCACTGATAGTTATTTTCACATTTGTAATATAGCGCCCTATGATTTCACCCGCGTAACCACTTTAATTTTTAACTTCAACTTTATAATTTGTTATTATAGCGGCAATAGAAATACACAATCTCTGAAAATTTCAACTGTCTACCTATTACGGATCATGAGATACAGCCCACTGATAGACAGACGGACGGATGGACAGTGGAGACTCAGTAGTACGATTCCGTTTGGCACCCTCCGGGTACCGAACTCTAAAAATAAAAATGAGAGTAGGATGTAAAAAAAAAACTTGCACGGTTTTTTTCATAATTAAGTACACAATTTTTTGATAATACTTACATAAAATGTCACAGAACGTTGCAAACAAACGAGAGCAGATGGGCAGCTAATTTAACTTTGGAAATACGTCCACTCGTCCAGTCATTTTCCAGATGCCCGTTCCGAATCTTACTACAACATTCGGTAGCCAATTTTGCCACGTTAATACCCCGAGATATTAAGATAGGGCTAATCCTCACATAACTTAGGATCACGCCAGTTATATGCCATTCAGTACCCACTGACCATTGTCCTGCATTTAATTTAAACGGGAAACAGCTCCAAGCGAAGTGGTAATGATTTTACTAGCCCCTACAAACTTACTGTGATCAAGAGACTTAATTGCAGCAACTCTTATTACCTTGCAGCAAGGGTATTTTTTCGCTGTCTTCTTGATTCACAGCAGAGGATTTAAGTTTGTTTTAAAGGTGTCGTAAGATTTTATGCGTGATGCTCTTTATGCAAACAAGTCCTAAGGGTGACATTTCTGGTTTTTGGCGCCATTGAATTTTGACCCGCTATTAATGTTAATATGATATTGTTGCGGCTCTTGTTATTTGATGGCAGAAGATAGGAATGTTATGATACTAAAACATAATTTGAAATTCAGTCATAAATTCAAGCTGAAACAACTCAACGGCTGAGATTATAGTAAAGGTAGTAAAGAAGTAAGTATACCACTTTGTTGCTATCTAATAGCAATACTCTTTCATTTCGTGTGGTTAGTGACTAACTCGGTGCAGAGTTTTAAAGCCGCCCATGGGCCTCTGAGTTGGCTTCACATGCCAACGAGATATATCTCTCAGACAGGCCGGTTTCCTCACGATGTTTTCCTTCACCGTTTTTGAGAGCAGTGGTGATGAAATTATTTACACAAAGTAAAGCGCCTGCTTGGGTTCGAACCCATGACCTATAACTCGTAAGTCGGGGCCGTTACCACTGGGCCACCACTGCTCTCCTGCCCTTATCCCAGTTTATTTGGGGTCAATGCAACATCTTTTTCTTCCATACTTCTCTATTAGTCGTCATCTCGGTAGTCACCCCCTTTCTATCCATATCATCTTTCACACAGTCCATCCACCGTTTCTTAGGTTTTCGCCATACAGCCGGGTGGCTGTATGGCGACAACGACATTCACACCTTCCACACATTTTCCTCATTCCTCCGCATCACATTCCCATTTTAGGTACGAAGAACATTCGAATAATTTGACGTTGTTCAAAAATTCTGGCATATTTTTCATTAACGAAATCCGCATCACCCTTAGATAATAATCTGCTGATGTAACCGTTGACAAATGGCGCTAATAAGAAACCTGTCGCGGTGGGATTAGCTAGTGTTAATTGATGTTATTACTGTCAAACTCTAGGGTTGTGAACATTTCTTATCGATATCGATGTGATGTGATGATATTATCACCTGTTCGTTTTTTATCCCATATAGTAATTTGGCAGGTACAAATGTCTAACTTAAAATTCAAAAGACAAACAACAAAGCATTTTAAAATCTCAAATTATTATCTGGGATAAAAAAATGTGTTTTGTTTTCTTACCTACTCTAACAAACTCACAATCAATTGAATTATGAAATAGAAAGCTCACTTTAAGCTACTGTTTCCTAGAAGAGCGGTTCCGTCTTATTATAACTGACGTTGAATATAGAAAAAACCAAGGCAGTCAACTTTGCTATCTCCGAGCGTTCTTCCCCTAGCAGAGTATCTTGCTTACGGCTGCACTCCTGTATTAGTTCCGACCAGTGCTCTTGCCCTTACATCGAACAGGCTGAGTCTATTAAATATCTGGGAGTCATTGTAGATAACAGATTGACATGGTCCGTACACCTGAGCGCTTTAAAGGGCAGACAATGCTGCGTATATTTAAGCAACTAGGCAAGATTGCTGATGATTCTGTCCTGAAGATGATTTACTTTTCACTATGTCAATCCGTTCTTAATTACTGCATAGTAGCGTGGGGTGGTGCGGGCAAGACCTCACTAATTAAAGTAGAACGAGCTCAGCGTGCTCTACTAAAAGTTGCCTATAGACGACCTTACCGGTACCCCACGAATACATACACATATTACACGAAACTCCATAATCTACATAAAATACTAAAACTAACACAAAAAAAAATGCAGACTGACGGTAACAAACTGGCTTCTTACACTGGACTACGACATGACAGAAAGTTTCTTAGCTTAAGTTAAAACTCACAGTATACCTACATATTGGCAATTCCGAAATAAACGAGTACTCACTATCATATCAACACACAGACACTCCTAAAATACCAACAAAACTAACACAAATCACAGCACCATGCATACGCATACACTCTTTTTTATGTCTATTATTTAATTTAAGTTTTTAAGATGTACCTACCTTTTCATATAAAATTGTTAACGGAACGAAGGAGCCTGGATCTCACAACACAGGGAATCCTAGTGTGAGGTCCAGGAATTCAATTCACTTGAATGTAAACTTTACGAAATAAATTTATTCTTATTCTTATTCTTATAACGACCGTGATGAAAATCTGTAATTTTCGCCAATATTTGACATTAATGTGGCAAAAAACGGTCCGTATTTGGACAGTCATTATTGTGTGACCGTTCACTGCTGTCTTAGGAAACTGGTGACAATTGGTATCAAATTCATACCTACATTTTCTACTGTAACGAAAACCTAGTATGAAATAGCAGAATTACTTGATTATATAATCCGACAAAGTTCTTAACACTGCTTTTTTTGACAGTTTTCTGACTTTCTAATTTTGAATTCACCATTGTAATATATCGACAAATACCTTGAAATGTTATAATCCCTTTGCCACATCACTATTTTATAATTTAACCTTACCATCACCACAGTATTTCGTAAGCGGATTAGTGTTTAAAATCAAAATGGCGGGTGCTCGTCGTAATTAAAATGTGTCATAATATTAGGGGTGGCTTCAGTGAAAATGAGAATTATAAATATTACTTTGTTCAAGATTAGACAATTAATTTTATGAATAGGTGTTGAAGTAGTAGAAGTTTTATTTTTTAAATTATATTTCTAACTCATACGTTATTGTTTTGGTCATCCATAGTTTTAGATTCACATCCGGGCAACTACAATTAATGTGACTTTTTCAATTCATTATTATGTAATTTCTAATTTTATCTGTGAAGAGAAACATTGTTAGGAAATCTAGACTTATCTATACATATTTTAAAGACGCTTTTCGTGTTTGTCTGTATGTCCGCGTTGTTCTCCTAAACCACGCAACAGAGTTTGATGAGGTTTCCCCATCGTTTAGAGAATTTATTCCGGAAGGTTTATGTGTATAATACGTTTATATTAAAGTTACATAAAACTAAGTAATCACGATGTGCGAAGTAGGAACGGGTTGCTAGTAATAATAAGTCTGAAATCACCAATCCGCCTTGAGTTTATTTATATTTCACCACTGCTCTCAAAACGGTTCAAATTATCATGTCATTTAGGTTTGGTCTGTCATGACATTGATGCATCGTACATAACCCTGAATTATTGTGGCAACACCAAGCGAGATATACCAACCGTAAGGCTGCCTGTCCACTGAAGCGGAGAGGAGAGGAGCGGAGCGGAGATGTGCCAATATTAATCAATAGAATCTAAAGTCCGCTCAAGAGGTGCGATTCTATTGGGTAATATTGGCACTTCTCCGCTCCGCTCCTCTCCTCTCCGCTTCAGTGGACAGGCAGCCTAAGAGTAATTAAAGGGACCGCTTTAATTTGCAAAGAGCGAATATAATCCTAATTCGTTATGGTACTTTCGAGACAGGGAAACTCTTCCTAACCCTTCAATCTCGGGTCATTCATACCTATACTAACCCCTTTCAAATTAAAACCATATCCACACATCATGCTATCGAATAATAATTAACCTTATTGTAACGGAGTAAGGTACATAGCAATAGCAAATCATAAGTCGTAGTGTTGCCGACAAATAGACATGAGTAATAGCGCTTATGATTGAGACGCGTCATCGAATATGCGTATTGTATTAGAAAATGACCTCTAAAAAGAAGTTGTTAAAGTCCTTTTTAGGATGTAGATTAGGTTCAACGTTGATTTCAGAATGTTGTCTGCCTGAAACATAAAGAAATGAAATAAGATGAGACTTGACTTTCGCCATTCTATGACGTTTTCGCAAAAAAACAATATGACAGAGCTAGCAATTGCTGCAAATAATGTAGGTGTTGTAGATGGATTGTCTGTTTTACATAACCACTAGATGTTTAGCAAAACTCTTTATGTAAACTACTGAACGATGTTTAGCGATTTTCCATAATTACTGTTGTCGCTCGTGAATTCGTGTGTTATAATATACCTACAATAATGGCGTCCGAAACCGAACTAATGAAAAGAGTAATATAAGTGAAAATTACCCTAACTCAAGGGAAAGCAGAGAACAATTTTGATATAAAGTTATCAGAGTTTCATAAAAGCTTTCAGTAAATAGCCAAGAAACTGCGACCAATTTCGAAGTACGCGGTTGGTCACAGTTCCAACTTACCCATTGGTGAGGGTGCCATACCTTAGTTACTGTGCACGGGTCGGCATTCGAAGCCACACCAAACGCTTATTATGACTGCAGATTAACCATTCTGTATTATGTCTAAACGTGAGAAGCAGTTTTTTTTTTAACTTAACGCTGAACGTTGGTCAGCTGTATTATATATAACGGAGCTGTTTTGTAAAACAGCTAGCGGTTATGTAAAACAGCTAATTAAGCAGCCCATTTGCGACATAAGAATAACAAACCACTGAATATTCTTTGATTGAGCCGAGTCCGCAACAAATCTGAGCCATTTGAGTTAATGGTTACATTCGTATTGGTCAGTATGATAGACTGCTCTATTTCATAGAGTTATAAGTCGTGACCGAAGCAAGTTTGGGTAAGAATTAATCGCTGCCATTATTTACCCTTACTTAGTTACTATGTCTGCCTCGCTGTTGTAGTTTGTACAAGCGCTACTGCTGAGCATGTGATCCTGGGTGTCATTGGTTCCGGGTAGGGCAAAGTGTTATGGAGATTTTCCATCTGGAATTTCCAGTAGCAGCCCGAAGTCTGAATTTATGCCCAGTTGATGGCTATAGACTCGCCCCTATAACATGGAACTTAAACATAACAGGTGAAATGTGGGTGTACTATAGGTTCACCTCTGCCTATTTACAATGCAGATGTTGAAAACGCCGCCCTAGAACGACATGTTGTGACCTTATTGCTGATGTTCTTCGGAAAGGCAGGTGTGTAGTACTCGCTACCGTGCGTGTATGACCATAACATGTATGAACAAAGCAAAAAGAGTAGTTATGATCGAAAAGAAACCTCTGTGCAAAATTCCAGCTTTCTAGGTTCAAATGTTTGGACTGGGCGTTGGTGAGTCATTTAGTGATAGAGTGCGAGTGAGTGAGTCAGGTGTTTTTCTTTTTGTGTTAGGATTTAAGCCGCTAGGCGCAAGTATAATTTTTTTTAGTGAGATTGTGCTAGATTCTGGAAAAAAATAACCTAACAACACATAAATTAATATCACGGCTGTATTCCCCGAAGGGTTAGGCAGAGGTGCATATAGTACACCCATATTTCACCAGATATGTTTAAGTTCTATCTGATCTGTTTTGTAAAATAATTTAATCACAAATTTTTCACATAAAACCAGGAAGGGTTTTTTGATTAAGCATCTAACACGTATGTAAACCTTAAATAATCCTTGTTAATGATATACGGCACCGTCTAACCCTCTATAACTGATTGAGCAGAGCACAAAAGGTTCGTTCTCAATACACTAGCGACCCCTGTCGGCGAAACAAAACGGGTTAAGAATGAAAAATGAAATCAAGTGGACATTGCTTACGGTTAGACTCAGAAACTTCTGGACTTGGAGAAATAATGGTTTGGGAATGTTTGCTACAAACTTTTGTTAATAAAAAATAATTAAAGCATGTTTTATACCTACCTAATGAATTTGCAATTTTTCCAACTTATCAGATTATCCACTTGTGTCAAACTTTTTTCAAATCCGACTGGTAGTTCCGGAGATTACCCTCTACAAACAAACAAACAAATTTTACCTCTTTATAATATTAGTATAGATGAGTTAAAATAGTAATGTGACAGCGTTGTTCTTCTAAACTGCGCAACGGATTTTAATGCGGTTTTCATCATCATTTTAGAGAATTTATTCCGAAACTTTATGTGTAGGTATAATATATTAATATAAAAAAATAAAGATAATAGACAAGTTCAAATCTCGATGTTTTTTCAAGTCGCAGAAACAGTGCGAAGTAGGGGCGGGCCGCTAAGCTAAAAAATGATTTTTGTATCTTTGTATGTTTGTTTCTTACGCTTTCACACTAAAACGGCAAAACGGATTTGGATGAAATTTGGCACATATGTAGCTTATATGTACGCTTTGGGTTAGGGTATAAAATACTTTTTATCCCGATATTCCTACGGGATCGAGACTTATGTGGGTGAAACCGCGGGGGGCAGCTAGTGTAGTATATTCTAACCACACACCATCAGAATTACAGATCATTTGCGTAATACCCTAAGCCCCAACTATCAGTAGGTAGGTTCGCCTCCTGGGCAAGCTTGACCATCATTAATCAGCAGCACTTAGCCCACTTTGCATAAAATGATTAATGCCCACATGAAGTTGCCCAATGAACATCATTCTGTTTATTTTGTGCTGATAAATTGTGCAAGCAAGAGGGACGGGGGGTTCCGGGAAACTGTCTGGTTTGAGTTTTATTGTATTTAACACAAAAAAAGGGGTCTGTGTATATCGATATACTGGTCTATTCTGTAAAAAAACTCACAGTGAAAACTTAAGTGAAGTGATTCTGAAGTGAGTTGTCAATAGTATCAATCACTTGAAACGAGTGCTAAAATGTTTACAGTATACTTCAAGTTACACTTCAAGCTCACATAAGCTTTTACATAATAGTTCGGTGGTTTTCCTGGTCCGACTTTATGAAAATTATACTGTTTATCTTCTCCTTCTATCATTTAACAACAACGTAAGAATACTTATAACATGGTATAAATATTAACTAGCCATCGAGGTGGTAGCATAGCGAGGCTGAGTACGTAGCGTGCCCCAGACGAAGAATCTGTAATAAATTATATAATTAGAAATAAGTACCTATATTGTAGTTAAAACTGCGAGGATTATTTAAATTAAGATCCATTACAGTTTTTTATACTATATATAATTTAGTTGCAGTGTGTGTAATATAGTAGTGTTGTAGTAAACATTTATACAAGGTGGAGACGACAATACAACAAAAAATTTAACGGCGGGTCCATAATGACGTTCCCATTCTGTATACAAAAATTAAATTGAATATATTCAATAGTTTAGTCATTATAGCTCGGCAAAATCCATAGTCGGCTCGGGCTATTCCTTTTATCCACCCCAACAATCACCCTAAGGTGGATATTCGGAAATGTATGCCCGAGAATTCACCCAAGGCCTAGTTGGATAAACGGAATTATCGGCTTAGGGTGGATCATATACATTACATTTAATTTGTTTGAAAAACTCATTTTTTTATTTCGAAGCTAGGATTTATTTGACAATTTCAAAATACTCTTGAGCATTAGTAGTGCTAGTATTTTAATTTTTTGTTGTATGGTAGTCTCCACATTGTATATTTGTTTGTAATGAATAAACTTAAAAACTCCTGAACCGATTTTAATGATTCTTTCACGAGTAGAAATCACTAAGTAATATGCTATAATTTATATAGATTAAACGCGGGTAAAGCTGGCGGCAGCTAGTTTTTATTATAGTGCAGTGAACTAGTTGGCCGCGACTTAGGTGGCGACTCATCTCGCTATTGCAATCTCATGTGCGTTTTGTCTAAACTAGCCGGAACTTTCAACGCGTGTTGCCGTCGCGAAGTACGGCGCCGGAATAGATTAAGTAAAATAAGGCGCTCAATCTATTTCTATAATAATCTATTACCTAAGGCGCGGCCAACTTGTTCCGCGTTATTGTTCCGTAAACATAATTATATGCTGCATAGAATATACTAATGATACCAACTAACTGAATATCATAAGCTGATCTTTATTTAGGCTGCCTGTCCACTGAAGCGGAGAGGAGAGGAGCGGAGATGTGCCAATACTAACCAATAGAACTTTGGTGCGGAGTTTAGATTCTATTGGTTAATATTGGCACATCTCCGCTCCTCTCCTCTCCTCTCCGCTCCAGTGGACAGGCATCCTAATTCTGTGCTTGATGTATTTAAAGAGTGTTGATGACAAAATTAATAACATAGAGGAAGCAGTCAATCAACGCAGCCTATTGCAATCCACTGCTGGACATAGGCCTCTCCCAGGCTGCGTCACAGCACCATGTCCTCCGCCTTCCGCATCGAGTCTGTCCCAGAGTCGTCAAAGGAAACAATGAGACACAATAATAACGCAAAAACACAACAGCTTCAACCAAAGCTAAAGAAGAATGATGAGCCGAAGTAACCAGGAGCTAAACAACGGAAACACATTAATTGCACACACTGACACACATGAAAAATATACGACAAAGTCTCGCATGATAAACGCGCAAACTCGTGCCGATGTCGCACGGAAACTGTAAATCTAACTAAGCCTTCGTACTTCCTAAATAATAGATGAGTCGGGTAAAAATCCGATAGGAATTACCAAGACACGTCATTACTCATATTCCGAATGCAAAATACTCGAAACTCGAAATACAAATGTATCGGTGTTCGAAAATGAAGATTGGAGGGTTATTCTCTTTTGTTTTTTATTATTTTTCGTACTTTTTCGTACAGTGGTGTCACACTTCTATTTATCCCGATTTCATGACAAGTTCCTTTTGATTTATGTGGGCTATAAATAAAATAGGTTTTAAAAAGCAGTTTGCTATGTTTAGTTCCGGTTTATTTATGAGTAAATTGCTATGAATTTTGTTTAACAGTTAAAGTGTTAGTTTTATATGTAGAAATCAAAAATTGGTTTAGAATAATTGTGCCAAGCGATTTTCTTCTACTTTGGATAATAAAGTCACGTTTTTTAATTTTAAAATTCGTTTTTGTGAATATCATTAATAGACATTTTTGTTAATAAAAAGTCATTACAATCAATTTGTAGACCATCTTTTGCAATAAATTAAAAAATATCCAATGTGTGACATTGAATATTTTTTTACTTACCCAACCATCTTTCTCATTTTGCTACATAGAGACGGAGACAAAAAATTAACAACAAACGGACACACAAATCCGCAATCCGCAAACGAAGTCAAATAACAGATGACGTTCGTTTTTCTCGCATCCGTTGCCGCGTATTCAAATTTGACAGTGACAAATCCTCGGCCATTTCCGCCTGTGGTTCGGAGCGACTCGGATGTTCATATCATTTATATTCATTCGAGATTAGGTTGGCTTTTGTTCGAAGTATAAGTGACAAGTCAGCAATGATAGTAGGGAGTGAGAGTTAAAAATGAGAGAGAGTCGTTTTGATTGGTTTGCGAAAATAAATTAAAGGAATTAGTTTGCAGAATAAGACTCATGTTCATAATGACAACAAAAGTCGATACTTAATTTTATGATTCATCTTAAAATAAGACCTTCAAAATTTAACGCCTTTTGAGTGGTTTATTTTATCGGCATCTTTTCTTTGTTTATTTTTGACAAGTTTGAGAGATTGAAACTAGAATGTGAACTTTTTTGAAGTACGAGAATTGGCCTTCAGGTATGTAGCAATGTTGCCTTTTTTCGGGTTCCGTATGTCCGAATGAAGAAACGGAACCCTTATAGGAGCATAGGTGTCTGTCTGTCTGTCCTGTCATAGCCATTTTATTTCGAATCAAATGGACAAATAAAAAATTTGGTACACATGAATTTCTGTGACTCAAACACAGACGTGTAACGTAAATAAATGAATTTTGAATATGGAGACAAATTAATAAGAGATTATGTTTTTAAGTTTTGCAAATTGTTCCATGAGACATATTAAACGAAAAGGCTTACTGAGACAGTCTGAAATATATTTTTTTATATAAAGAAAATAGATGATAACTTACCTTATTGAAAAAAATACAGAAAATAGTTCTGAACTTAAACATTACAGAAAATCAATAGGAAGCCTATTAGCCTACGGTCCAATAATAACTTTTGTGGTATATGGGAGAACATGTTTTTCAACTACAAAGTTATGTTTGTTATTGGGATAAATTCATCTCAACTACGGGACCCTTTATTGTGCGTGGTCGGACAAACACTTGGCCGGTTTTTTTATCTTCTTTTGAACCTACAACGACATTCTTTTAGACTTACAATTTTGACCATTAACGAAGACACTTGAATTTATCGAAAACTAAAACAAAAAAGCTGAGAGGTGTCAAGGGACACCCGGATGGAACGAAGTTATGGAATGAACCTCACAAAGACATTCCACTAATTAGTACGTGTGATCGCTCACAGATGGCGTTATAATAAAAAAATGAACTTCACAAAGGCATGCCACTAATTAGTACCTGTGGTCGCTCACAGATGGCGTTATAATAAAAAATAAAAAGTGTCGTTACAACTTTTGGTCCCAATTTTTTCCGTCTAGCCCCCTTTCGCAACGCGCGAAAGGAAACTTCGTTCCAAAAGCCCGATTTTATCTGTATTAAAAACGACCTATACCAAAACAGGAAAACTCCTTCCTATAAAATATTTAAGGGAAAAACAGGAAAATCTTACTAACACTTGCATTAACATGTTAAGTGACCCGTTCTAAACTCGCCCTTACCGTATGTAAATGTTATCGTCAATTTATTGCTATATTCGCATTCTCCTAAGTGATTTTCAAGATTTCCTTTTCGAAATATGCTCCAGAAACTCTCATTTTATCGTACTGAAAATAACCAGTTTTGAAAGACCTCCGAGCTTGAAATACGTAGCTTTAGTTTTTGGAGATGCGATGGGTCATGCTACAGCGGTAAGGGTTAGGTCGTGAATTTCTAGCAATTTAAGGTTAAAATTCGAAGTTGAAGGGATATGTTTTCAGTATTATTTAGTGGCGAAGATATTAATTGTTATAAAGTTTTTACATAGCTAACCTTCCTTGGAACTAAAATGTAGAGATTATTATTTTCCTTCCATTGCGCCTATTTGTGCCCGGTTGATTGCAATAGACTCGCCCTCTATTACATGGGACTTACACATAACTGGCGAAATGTGGGTGTACTATAATAGTTACAGCTCCTAACCCTTCGGGGAATACAGGCGCGATGTTATGTTATTTCCCAGAATATGCCATATCCACTCCTTCCTACCTCAAATATCCCATAAACAGATTTCGTGTAAACGTGTGAGCGGTCCACTGGTGCATATCTAAAAGCATTGTAAATTTTCACACAAACGCCGCCGTCAATACATTGTGAACTGAGCGAAGATATAGTGGTAACGCTCCCCGGATTCAAAGTGTTTTAACATTGAAAAAGAGGGACTGGAAAGTTTATATTTTATCAAAATATCGTAGTATTTAATGTATCTACACATTATTAGGCAGTTGTGTGGATTTGGCTGCTTTATTTTGAATACAGAAGAATGTCAAAAACATGTTTTTGTTAGTGACATGTTATACTTAAAAAAACCTAATTATGAAAGTTTCGAAGGCCGATATCTATGAACTTATACAATGTGTTTGGTCTCGGACTGTACAAACTTCAAGGGAAGGTAGTTTGCTCTATTTTATCAATAAAATTATTCTACATGGGGGGTCGGAACCCAACCCCCCTGAATGGCAGCCATTTTTGTATTTTGATCACATTTTACGAAGCGTGCATACTAAAAGTACTTTAACTTTGGAATTTAATGTCGAATTTTCGTAAAATTAAAACTTTTAATAAGTGAAAAGTGTTAACAATGGGATAAATAACACAAATATTGACAATAAATGCTGCATCATATTGAAATAAATGCTAAAAGATCAATTTCACGTTATAATTAACATTGTTTTTTTAGTTTATCATGGTTATTACAAAATTCATCCCCGGGAACTTTCTTTTTTTATCTACTCGTCTAATAGATGTTTAGTTTACCTAAATAATGATACAAAATACTCGATTCTATGACAATTGGTTTAAGAGATATTGGTGTTGGAACATAGGCTTGCGTAGGTAGTGAGTTCATAACGGGCAAATTTTCTACTTTTGTAAATATTAAATAATAGTTAATACTTGTTCCTTGTTTATCATTGATCATCAGTGTAAATGTCTACAGAAAAACCAAATCGTTATGAACTCACTACCTACGCAAGCCTATGTTCCAACACCAATATCTCTTAAACCAATTGTCATAGAATCGAGTTTTTGGTATAATTATTTAGGTAAATTAAACATCTATTAGACGAGTAGATAAAAAAAGAAAGTTCCCGGGGGTGAATTTTGTAATAACCTTGATAAACTAAAAAAACAATGGTAATTTTATCGTGAAATTGATCTTTTAGCATTTATTTCAATATGATGCAGCATTTATTGTCAATATTTGAGTTATTTATCCCATTGTTAACACTTTTCACTTATTAAAAGTTTTTATTTTACGACAATTTAACATTAAGTTCCAAAGTTAAAGTACTTTTAGTATGCACGCTTCATAAAATGCGATCAAAATACAAAAATGGCTGCCATTCAGAGGGGGTTGGGTTCCGACCCCCCCATGTTCCTTCCCTTAAAGTTTGTACAGTCCGAGACCAAACACATTGTATACATAGCATTTGCTTTGGTTTATACATTTACCGGTCTCTATCTTTACACGTTAAGTTTGACAGTTGTGTGACAATTACAGGAATAACGCTTAGGGCCTGTTTCACCACCTACGATTAAGTTCCTATTAACTTACTCGGCAGATAATTACATACAAATTCTGTTCCATTTTTGAATTTATTCAGTAAGTAGTGGCTATTCGGACATCGTGAAAGAGGCCCTAAGCCTTTTATTATTCGTAGCGCTTAGCCAAATTTTGTGTGAAGTAATGTTTATAGATATCGGCCTAAGTGTAGTAGGGTACTTTATTTTTCCTGCCCCAAACCACAATGACTTAAACATCTCGTCTACCATTAGCGTAAACTTTTGACGGCTACACTCACAATAAAATTTTATAACTGTTCAGTTTATCGCTCAAGCTACATTGCGAATTCATCGTTTTAGAAGGAAATATGTTTACGCTAACAGGTTCTAAAAGATAAAAGGATTAAATTATATTAGGTGGAGAGTAAAACGACTCTAAGTACATACACTTTTCTTTATTTTTTGGTTAAGTGATGAACCTGGATGGGCTTAGTGGTGAAGGGGGCTCGTGGTTAAACAATAACATCCACATGTGTCGATCGAACATGGACAACACAAAGGTAATGTCAAATGCCCATGTAACACCCACTTTCATGAAGACCGGAGACGCAACACTCGTTGTAGACGAGTATGTTTACCTAGGACAAACTGTCCAGTAAGGTAGGTCCAACTTCGAGAAAGAGGTCAATCATCGAATCTGACTCGGCTGGGCAGCTTCGCGAAGCTACGCAATATCTTCTTGTCCCACATACCACAGTGTCTCAAGACGAAAGTCTTTAACCAGTGCGTGTTGCCAGTGATGACTTATGTCACTGAAACGTCGCTCACAGTGGGCTTTATCAGAAGGTTAAAAGTCACCCAAAGGGCAATAGAGGGCTATGCTTGGAGTTTCCCTACGTGATCAGATCAGAAATAAAGAACAAGGTAACCGAAATAACCCGAAGAATTGCCAAACTTAAGTGGCAATGGACAGCATTGCTTGCAGAACAGATGGCCGATGGGGCCGAAAGGTCCAGGAGTGGCGACCGCGTATCGGTAGACGTAGCGTTGGAAATCCTCTTACAAGGTGGACTGATGACCTTATGAAAGCCTCAGCAATCCGTTGGATAAAGAACCACAGAACCGGTCGAAGTGGCGTTGCTTGGGGGAGGCCCCCAAGCAACGCCACTTCGACCAGTAAGTACAGTAAGTACCTTTGTCCAGCAGTGGACGTCTTTTGGCTGAATGAATTGTTGTTGGTTACGTAACAATTAACGAAAACAATCAATAGACATAACATGTCACAACGTACGAGTACGAAAACAAAATCCACTTGAAACATTTAAAAAATTCAATGTTAGTAAATATCAACCACTGCAACAGAACAGTGAAATAAATTCGCATACTCTCGCGGTGGGTACTCGCGGTTTCATCGATTTTAATCACACTAAGTGACAATGTATTTATCACCTAAACTCACCGACACCAATATTGGACCCAATGGTAGGGCTGTACGGTATTTTAAATGTATGTGCCAAACGCGTAGCCAAATTCTGGGCCGACTTCATTTGGATTGCCATCGACACGCTGAACAAAGAAGTTCTAAAGGTTTGCATATTTGCATATTTCATATTATATATTTTAGTTTAGTCGGTAGTCTGGCAAGGTTCCATTACAATTAAGCTACATTTAAAAATTTGAAAGGTTTGACAAAAAGTCGGCCATTTGCAAAGAAATTCGTATTTTTTTATTTTTTTATATCATTTCAGTTTGTTTAATTCTTTAAAAAATTCCAATTCTAATTTCTTTAAAAAGTCATAAAGTCTGGACAAAAGCCAATGCCGGCAAAGTCCGGACAGAGGGCAACTTGCCTTCTGGTGGGTTTCACGCTTGTTTGAGTCCTAATAAGTTGAAACTGCCTCGTTGGTCGAGTGCTTGTGCACTACTGCTGAGCAATAGGTTCTGGGTTCGATTCCCGGGTCGGGCAAACTGTTATTGGATTTTTCCATCAAGAATTTTTCAGTAGCAGCCCGAAGTCTGGATTTGTGCCCGGTTGATGGCAATAGGCTCGCCCCCTATTACATGGAACTAGAACATAACTGGCGAAATGTAGGTGTGTGGTACACCTCTGCCTAACCCGTCGGGGAACAGGCATGATGTTATGTAAAGTAAAAAAATTGAGGGCTTTTGAGGCAACCCTGCCTGTCCGCGAATATGCAAATTCGATTGGTTATTTGGACTAAAATTTTGACTCCCTGTGGCTGCAATTTGAGTGATATTAGATTAGGTTTAACACGATATGCCCGTGTTAGCTTAATGCATCGGGATTCCACGCTAATCTCAATATTCGTGTTTCAACTAGTACATAAACCATTTAAATTGAAATTTTTGTGTGATTAGAAAATATAGCAGTGTTCCTATTTTTTATTGTATGTATCATACAACATGTATTGCAAAGGAAGGAAGGAGCTTGTGGCTAAGTAATTACAGCTGCACGGATCAATACATCAGGTTAAGCTACGCTTGCCGCGGTTACTCCGTGGATGGATGACCATCTGTACATACCGAGACTCCTCCGTACCTTGAAAAGCACGTTAAGCCGTTGGTCCCGGCTGTCATTCGTGGATCTTTGACAGTCGTTACGGGTCGTCTGAAGCCCGAAAGTATGACACCAGTCTTACCAAGGGGTATCGTATAGGAGGTCAGATAGGCAGTCGCTCCTTGTAAAATACTGGTATTCAGCTTCATTTGTTAAGACTAGAAGCCGACCCCAACATAGTTGTGAAAAGGCACTCTCAAAATTTCCTGAACAACAAAGAAAACTACTAACCAAAAAATCAATGGAAATACATCTGTTTGATACTAATTACACCTTTTGTCGCAGCCGAAGCGTTTCGTCCACAGATGTCACGTCTAATTAGTAGTGTTGTGTGCGCTTGACATTAGCACGTGGCGTCGCATTCCGATTAAATTGAACGCCGATGCGCGCCCGTGCTTAATGTATTTAATTAGTGCAACATATATATCGATGTAGTGATGGTCTGATCTAGTGAGGGATTAGGTAAAGGGCATTTGGATAAATCGGTAAAATTATATAAATTTTTGGATGGAAGAAAAAAACATTTAAAGTATAATCCGCGTGCGACTGTAAGTCACCGCATGAGGTATGTGAGCGATGAGACAGGTGAGGGCGCCATTGACAAAATTGGCTGACTGAGTTAGCTTGGCTTTTGCCTACCTCCCCCGTCTCACCAATTACATACCTCAGGCGGTGACTAGCAGTCGCGCGCGGACTTTACTGACTTCCTCTTTACAGCAAAGGAGACAGGTAGAAGAGGTAGACAACATTTTACTGTAAAATTGTAGTTTTAAAATTAAATTGTATAAAACATGTACTTATTCTACATGTCGTGTCTACTGTCTTCGTTCATCGTTTACACCTAGAACAAAATAATTGTATACAAAACTTGTCGAAAATGTTAAAATTTGAACAAATAGTTAAGAAGACATGTCTGAAACAACGTCAATAACAAAATATATGAACTTCTTGACGTCTTCAACCTATGCCTTCGTACCCATGGGACATTTTTTATCGTGCACTGCATTTTTAACGTACTACTTGGCGCCTTGAAAAACAAACAGTGCGTTTCTTTGACGCGCTGAGATAAACCGTTGGATTTTCAATGCCCAGCTCAATACCGCGAGTTGAAAATTCAGTGCGCTATAAAAAAGTATCGCGTAAAAAAATCGGTCGTGCGAACCTGGGCTAATAATGACCGAAAACCTCAAGAAGAAATATAAAATATAATATAAATATAAAAAGCTTTTATTGATTCCTTACAGTTACAAAATACACAATAAATAATAAAACAACGACATAGATTTCAATTTGGTTCAGTTATAGCAAAAACATAATTATAGTTTATTTAATACTAATATTATCACAGTTAGTACAGTAGAGAATTGAATAATCACAATTTGAATAATATTAATAAGAAAAATGTCAGAAATAAATAATTGTAAGATTGAATAAATTATACATTGAAATTATTAGCAATTATTATTGTGAGTACATAAATTCATAATTAGATAGTTAGTTGTTTTATTTTATTAGATATTTAAAGTTACTACCTCAAGAAGAAACCTGGGCTTAAATGTCAGGAATTGCTAACAAGTATGAACATAATGAGGCTTGTTTGCTGAATTAAATCGGGCGTTTCGCAATGGGACAATCCTCTTACCTGCCCAACACATCTATAACCATATAGGGTCTATCGATATATAGCCACATCACTACGTGACTTCGCACCATTTAAAGGTACAAATGTAGATACATTTGTACCTTGAAATGCCAGAAATGCCCAGAGCTAATATGTCGATATCCAGATGGATATCGACATATTAGCTCTGGGCGACGTATTAGCTAATGAGATGAGAATTAATTGCATGTCGATTTTGTAATATGGTGTGACAGCTGCGTGTTTGCACGTGACGAGCAAAATTTAATATAAATTGGGGTTAATAGATGTTCAATTCAGGAATAGGCTGTAATTAATGCTTTGGTCAGAGGTACCTAACATAATATTTTGTCAAGTAATGTAAATGTTATTTAAACAGTATCAGACAAAAACATAATATCATAACATCTTCGCTCAACCGAAAGACGTCCAATGCTGGACACAAGGCTCACACCCAAGCTTAGATTCGATAATTCTGCCAAGCTTTTTCCCAACTATGTTGGGGTCGGCTTCCAGTCTAATTGGATGTAACTGAATACCAGTATTTTACATGCAGCAACTGCCTATTCGACCTCCACAACCCAGTTACTGGATAACGCGATACCCCGTTATAAGACTGGTTGTCAAACTTTTGGGCTTCTGACGACCCGTAACGACTGTCAAATATCTACAAATGACAGCCGAGACCAATGGCTTAACGTGCTTTCCGAGGCAGCTCTAAGCTTAGATTAATAACGGTTGTATTGATTCCGTAGACAACGTGGTACAGAAAGAAAGAAAAAATACAAGGTCAAAGTTAAATCAAACATTTCGATTAGACCATTCTGTACCTTCTTTAGAAATGCTAAGGATCAACTTAATTTTATGGCAAAAAGTAGCCTCGAAATCTTCTCTAATTCTTATTTATAGACAAGATCACCATACTATTCACCAAAATAAAAGAGACAAAAATACCCCAACAAAACCGATTATGTCTGTCTGTCTGACGCAATTAATCCCCGAAATCCTATAAAAGCAGATTAACGTAGGTCCACTCGGACAAATTGTGTATTAATATTTTATGTAGTTCGCACCGGCCTACCGGGAGCCGGCTATAAAGCTGTCATCACAAGACAAACTGCTTGCACTTCTTATGGGTGATTTAGGGTTGGATTATAGGGATCCCATACATATGTAGGAGTGAATTTTGGTAGCGAAGTGTTGATGGTGTCTAGTGGTGGAATATAGTTTTGTAAGTCAATGGGAAATATGTGTTTTTTGAGATAACAAATCGAAAAAAAAAAATCATACATTGGCTGTTCTTTGTAGAACCAACAAAACGAACCTAAAACTGTGTAAAAAATTGTCTTGTAACAAAGCACTAGCCTAAGTAAACTTTCTTAAATATAGGGTGTAATTAGTGACCGAAACTTAAACACGTGACTTTACTCATCATTATGAACAACTTTTACTACGGGACCAAACCTCAAATAGCGAAAATAAATCAGCTGTTCCATATATTTTTACTACCATAAATGTAGGGAACAGCTGATTAATTTTTTTCGCGATTTCAGTTTATGTCCCATAATAAAAGTTGTTCATTATGATGAGTAAAGTCAGGTTTTTAAGTATCGGTCACTAATTACCACTCAACCTATATTATAAAGAATACTAAACAATTCGTTTATCTACTATTCTTAAAGCAATGTCCATGAAAACTACCTACCAGAGCATTTGAAAACAATTCTAGGGTTGTTGGAGAACTGCTCAGATGTTCTTTCTGTTACGCTTAAAATTATAAATAACGGTATTGATAAATTATAAAATCTTTTTTATCTTCCTCATTTGTAAACACACTACCTCTTCTTTAAAAAAAATGTGTATGTCATTCCCCAAAGTAAAAATCTAAAACTCTGACCCCATCTATTCTATAATCCATTCTCCACTATTACAGAACCTCCAATACATTTAACGACATTAGACTGGGCATAGAACTGTACCGAGGCATTTAATTAGTATTAGACCGATCGCCTGAGGCAACGTGGACACAGCCTCGGTACCATTGTGATTGATATATGAGAAATTCTAGCCGCTTGCCGCTTGAAATTCTAGCATGTAAGTCCACGTATTGGATTTGTAGTGTAATTGCCCTGGAAACGACGGTATTGGAGTTCGAGAATAGGGGTGCAGTGGAAATGAGATTACGACGCGACGGGGCAAACTTGACTATACCTATTCAACTTTGCCCCATATAAAATAAGCAATAATAATGTTGCAAAAAGAGGAACAAATAAAAGTATACAGCATGAGTGCATAAAAATATTTTTTGGATAAGTTAAAGAGAATCAGAATAATTATGAAATGTTAGGCTATGAAACACCAAATATCTTACAATCAATTAGAAAAGTTGTAGTGATAACAACCGCGGATTACGAGTTGTAGGTCGTGGATTCGAACCCAAGCAGGCACTTTACTTTGTGTAAATTAGGTATGTCATCACCACTGCTCTCAAAACGGTGAAGGACAATATCTTGATGAAACCGGCATGTCCTAGAACCAACAATTCGAAGACATTATGTGACATCCACCAACCCGCACTGGGCGCGGTGCGGGTTGGTGGATGTCCCCCCGTGGTGGATTATGGCCCAATCCCTCTCTCTCACAAAAAGAGGAGGCCTGTGTCCCAGAAGTGTGAACTGATAATGAAATAAGAAAAATAGCTTTAAACAAAAACAAAGCACATAACACCGATTCAAAAGAGTCCGATGTTATAAAAGCTGAAACACCCAAAAACAGAAATAACAACAACAGTAACACAGCTGTAATCAATTATCACAAAATTACACTAAACAGTACAGATATTATGAATTCCATCTCTTGTAACCAGACTCAAACGTAGATCAATAATAGGAATGCCTCCAGGCCACCAGAAACAGTAAATCCAGAACTCATTACAAGCAGGAACATAATTACGTACTAGCAGATAATAATATAATCGCACAATCCCCTTGCAATGTCCCAGGATGAGCATCATTAATATATGGAACTAAATTATCGACGGTGGATAAGCACTGTTCAATGTGCCCAGCACTAAATATCTTTGCATCGTAATAGTTGCCTGGGTTTTCAGGGATGTGGTTGTGTTTCTATCGATATATTTTTATATTTATATTGCCAATGTGAATGTAACGTAATAATTTATTACTGAGATTTTATTTTATAATAATTCTCACGTGTAAAACTTTACCAAACACTTCATCAAAATCAACTATGATAAAAAAATATCGTTTAATGTGCATAAGGTTTTGAACCTTGCTTAAGTGTATAAAAAAGTCTAAAGTCAAAGAAAGTCTAAAGTAAGTGACGAGGCTAAAAGCTTCGTCACAAATAGTACATCGACATCTTCAAAGGACAGCCCTCACCTACGATAACACGCATACTCACCTATCAGATGTCACCATCTCATATACGGAAACCACATTCTGTTCCTATTCTGCCTATAATATTCCAGTTCATTCCCCTTACATCTGGTTTGAACCGGTACACAACCAGTTTACACTGGTCCCTGTCATTTTAATCCTGCTGTACAACATATTCAAATATCGGAGATCTAGATAAAATGGTTTTGTGGGACCTCTAAAGCTAAATGGACAATGGTGACCGCTGAATTTCAGAAAGGCCAAACGCCTCTAAAGGCCGTCTTTGTTTTGCATGGACGTACGGCTAAATCGGCTTTATTATACATATGGAATGAGTTACTAGGAAACGGAACGGCGAAGGAATTTGGCCTTTGTTTCCAGGATTAGATTTGATTAAAGTGGTTGAGTACCATCAACCTCGTGGCGTGGCGTGGTCGGTGTATGTGTGTAGTACGAAAATTGGTTCCAAGTACTCAAGATTAAATTCTAATCTAATGTTTGTATATTGTTTTGGATTACTGGAATTCGTGTAAAGGTTGGCTGTCTATTTTTTATTATAAGAAATCTTGTTCTGCAAAAATGAATTATCCCCTGTATTAACGAGAGATATTTTATCAATGCTTGAAATATATACAATATGTAACAAAAATCCTGTCCAATCCGAAAAAAGAACATAGGTACTGCAATAACATTAGCAAAAGTAATCAATAAAAATTAATTATTATAAACAAAAAAGTTATTGCTATTTAAAATTCACATTTTTAGTTCCAAAATTATCCTAATTCTATCAAAAATTCGTAAATTTTCAACAGGGGATAAGTTATGACTTTTAGACACCCGCTAAATGACGGCCCCCTCGCCCCATTTAATAAACCGGTAAAATTCCCCATTGAAAAAAAAAATCCGATTTTCTTTTCTTTTTTCCTGGAAAGTACCACATAAATATACTATTCTTAACAATACCCTCACAGATCAGACAGGGTTTTTGTAACACGTTGTATATAATTATCATTATCTATTATAAACGAAAAACCCACAGTACACATTTCCAAACGAAGAGGGAAGAAAACGACCAAAAATAAAAATAATTTCTTGAAAATGTTAATTCGCAAACTTTTCAAATCAATATTTATCACTGGCCAAACAAAACAATTAGAACCGCTTTTACCCAACTCTCAGAGACTACAACTAGTACATTTGCATCGGATCGCAGTTAACGAAGCCATTATTGAAATTTTATGTGAGTTTGATTATTATTCAGAAGACCGCTATTAGGACTGGACACGGGATTAGGGTATTGCTAAAATGGTGTGGAAACAGAACTTATATAAAGTTAGTTAGTTTGGCATTATGATAGAAACTCGAATATTTAGTATGTTTTTAATGTAATTTGTGCATTTTTGTCATTTCTACCATACGCTCCTTTTAATTTAATTTTTTGCTATAATATAGCAAATATAGCGTGATGAAACTAAAATAAGGTATAAAAAATACCTATTTTATTAAATAAAAATTACGATAATTTATGGAAAAAGATATACTTAACAAAATGTTTAAGACCAAATAGAGGTACAGTCACGAGCACCAATATGTATCCACTTAGCAATATGTATCCACTTAGCAAAATTCAAAAGCGATTATCTCGTGTAATATTGACTGCAACTTTGAGATAAGGCCTATTTCATAAAATTAATATGGGTTCCAAATTACTATATTCGTAACAGCAATAACAATCGACACAATAGGAGCAAATCACTTTTAAAAGTTGCTAAGTGTATACAATCATTATTCATTGCTTCATAAAAAAACTCTGGAAACGGTCACTAAGCTTACATTATAAATGAAAAATTAGTTCAAAAACTAAAACCCGACTTCTGAAAAATATTTTTTTTTTGTTCATGACTTTATGTTCTCTAGAGGGCGCCATATTATCAATTTCAATTTCATTCCAGCGATCGATCAAGACGCTTCCAACAATACCTCATTTGTCTAATTATGAGATCATTAGTTTAGAAGTTATGAGGTAACAGATGAACATACATACATACCGGCCGTAGTCGGGTAAAAATAATGAACTCCCTGAACATTTAAACAATGACACCCATAACCTAGAAGTTACTCTTTCCATACCAACCTACCCAAACCTTGAGTGAACAGCCATCGTTGAGTTATGTAATGGAAACCTGTTAATTGCTCTCAAAGTGCCAACGTACATAATTCATATAATCACTAACTTATGTGGCGAACACAACTTGTATACTGTATAGGCTTCCGTCGCGATGCATATTATATGCATGGATGACTTCATTTGCATATTATTGCGGAGGGTCACACATGGATTAGAATTTTTGGCGTTAATATGCTGGAGCTTATGCACTATTATTCGGTACTGATAATTTTAGTGTCATAGGTAGTACAATAAGATTGCCATCAACATCAACCCGTAGGTATATATAAAATTCTAAATGTAAAGATAGGTGGAGACCATTTTAGTTTCTATCGAAAAACTAAATTCAAAGTTGTACTCTTGTATAGATACCTTGTATAGCCTTGTGTAGTAGCTAAATCACGTATTAAAACAAAATAAACTATAAAATCTATTTTCATCAAGTTTCTAGGGCAGATTGTTATATTCATTTCGGTTTACAATCAATTTATGTGCACTTTATTCCAGAATATTTTAATAGCTGTATTTATTTTTCAGTTAATTTTCAATGGAAAGCCACTTATCATTTCCATAACAACATTCAACATCATCCGACAGAGCCGAAGCCTTTCAACAGATATTAAAAGTATATTTCCATACATAATGAGCCATATTTTGTGAAACCCAAATAATTTGCTCAATTAATGAGTTCAAACGGAGTCGGATTTCATTTTAATTGGTGGATTACTCTGACATCTGACGCCTTGTTTTTTAGCAATTCAAAACAGGGGATTTTTACGTCATCCTTGACGGAAACAGAGAGATAAGGCGAACGTAATTGCACTCGTTTTTTAACTGCTTTATCTGATTCTTCCTTAGCGTCACAATTCAGCTCCAATCTGACCAAGCATGTTAGTCTTGCCACACAATTTTCTACTTTATGTTCGTCTAACTTAGGTTTTTAATGGTTTGTAAGATTTGAATCCTCCAGCATTTTTCCAAAGCGTCTGCGGGCATCTATCAGGATGGACAAGCGTTTTGTTGAATCGTGAATTGGACGTTGGTCCGAGAGTTTTAAATCTGAACGATTTACGCGAAAATAATAGCTGGAAAGCAATCCCGTTGGACGAATGATGCTTTTTTGTTGAATTCGATTTAGAATTCTTTTTTATCTGTTTTATGAGTTGAGTGAGATTTTATTGTGGTTTGATTGACCATTATCAACTCCATTTCATTCTACCCTCTAACTTTTGTGGTTTCGGCTATTTTGAAGCCAGCCAATTGTTGCATGTTGCAATTGAGAGAGATTTAATTCAGAGTCAAAAATAGAAAATAAAGCATTATTTCCTGCAAAAAAGAAATAACTTTTAGGTCCAGTCAAGTGTTGGTCCAAAAAAAAAGAACAGTGAAAATAAGTTCGTTACGAATTCAATGTGTTTCACAAATAAAAATACAGATACCTACTACCATAAAGAATATCTTATTGAAATTAATGAAGCAGTTCAAAAGAAACCAGAAGCTCCATTGAAAAAAGATAATAATGTCGTAATAAATATAGCATAAATGATTGATGCCACACCATCTTCCCGCAACTCTTGCCCGTTAGCATTGAACATACAGGGCCACTGACAGACGATCATTAATCTTGCCATGTATGTAAATTTTGCTCTGATAAATCGTTGGTCAAGCAAAACAGGACCTCGTCCATTATTTTGGGTCTAGGGTCGTTTGTTACTGTACTTGTTTGTATTGCTACTTTGCTGTTTGCTTTTTATTTATTAGCTTGAGTGTGTTCTACAGTCTGATTTACAATAGCTGCTTCGGGTGTTTTGGCTAGTTTGAATTTATTAGTGTCAATGATTTTGTTGCGATTAGGCTTTGAATTTAAATGATTGTTGAGGGCATTTCTAGTAATGTTCAAATTAAAACAAATATTCATTTATAGACATATGTTCTTCTAATCTATGAATACTACCATGAACCAACAATACCTCATTAAACTTGTACATTACATCCAACAATTCATATATATCAATATCAGTGTAACAATCTAAAACTACAACACCACGACTATCCCCTAATTCCAACATAACTACACATACAGTTATCAATACAGTACCAGGGCCACATAGCCCGAAGCATGTCGCTCCCCTCGCATTGTCGCCAAGGCGCAAGGGTCAGTGTACTATGACATGGCCTCCGTCGCCTCTATCTCTCTAATATTGCACTTGGATAATCCAATTAGTGTCCAATAGTGCAGATATGTGTCCTTTGATGTCATGGATTTTAGTAGCTTTTGGTGTTCTATTGTTATTGTTTTGTATTGTAATGTAATTAAGTAAAACTAAAAGAAAACCAATCAATATAATATCTGTTCTTATAAATCATCGACAAAAAATAAGTATTATAGTTAAAATTATCATTGCATGACGTGAATATTGATTACCTGTTTCGCCTAATTTTTTCAATAAATTAGCCATCCGTATTCAGAAAACTATCACAATGTCATCATTATAAATTGCATCATATCTCATGTATATTCGATTCCCTATGGAGAAAAGTAGTCAAAATAATAATTATTGCTAGCGGATAAAAATCTCTGTACGAGCATTCTCACGCCTCTAACATTAGCAAATAATTACAACATTACAAACATCTAAATATGACAAACGACTTTAATCCACTCATGTGTGAAGACGCGTGTGCTAAACTTAAGTTTGAACAAAAAAATCTTATTAACCCTGTATTTTAAACCATCATTGTTGCAGCATAGAGTTCAAAATCTCTTGATGTGGATGAAGTTCTAAATCAAAATAGTTTAAACTGTAGGGCGTGTTGCAGACAAGTCAATGTATGTTAACTCATGTTTAATGGTTTTCATAACACTCAATTGATCACGCATCGCGTCACAAATACATAAATTATTTTTAAAATCATGGGAAATGACGGCACGTGTAGGTACTATTATATTATAAAATTGAAAAATTTTGAAGGAGCGTGAGAGTATGTGTGAGTAATTTAAATTATGTGTACTTATCATAACTATATTTGCATCTCTATGAGATTATTCTTATTGATGTAAGTGAAGTTCAGCAATCAATTACGTATTGAATAATTCAAGTGCAATCATTTTGGCATCACTAACATCACATTAGTGATTGGTAAAATCAATCAACTCAGCATATCACAGTCCACTACTATACAAAGGCTCCCAGGGTGCGTCATACCCTGTTCTCCGCTCTCCGCATCCAGACTGTCCCGGCCACTTTCTTAAGGTCGTCGGTCCATCTAGCTGGGGGGTGTCCCACACTACGCTTGCCGATACGCAGTCTCCACTCCAGGACTCGCCACCAGCCTTTAGTAGTTTAATTGAGTCTTATAGCTATATGAATCAACTTACTTACTACTAACTAACTAGCTACTACTACGAGCAGTAGTGGCCCAGTGGTAACGGCCCCGACATGTAGGTCGTGGGCTCGAACCCAGGCAGGCGCTTTAGTTTGTGTAAATAATTCTATCGCCACTGCTCTCAAAACGGTGAACGAAACATCGTGAGGAAATCGGCATGTCTTAGAACCAAAAATTCGAAGACATGTGACATCTACCAACCCGCACTGGGCCCGCGTGGAAGATTACCGCCCACTCCCTCTCACTGAGAGGAGGCCTGTGTCCCAGCAGTGGGAACATTACTAGGCTGAGGGAGAATGATGAACTACTAATTAACTAACTACTACATACTAATAACTAACTAGGATCTTAATTTAAAATGCAACAAATTGATGTTACCACACAATTTGCAACATTTCCAACTGAAAATATTGATACACAAAATACGGCAAAAAGAACACAACCCAAATTCTCCTTTCAACAAAACCCATTCTATTATTTGTTCACCCAATTCCCTCGTCCCTAATACTAGCCTTTCACGAACTATTTGTCCACTAAAACAATTGCGAGGGATAAGGAAAAATACTAACATCACGTACACAGCGCTTAGCTTGGCTATCTCGACATATAGGAATTTGTTGTGACAGTGACCGATGGGTATCGGAGATAAGTTCACTCGCAGTTCACAGTCGGTTAACTGGTTTAGTCATGTGTTATTGGGTAATTAGAAAGTCTAGAAACAGCATTGGATTTGTGTTTGTTTTTCTTATAGATTTAAGGGTCTGTTTTTCATTGAGGTAATCCTGGTTTTGCTCAATATCAGAATTTGTCAGAAGTAAAATCTGGCTTTTGAAAAACGTTTTCAAGTCACTTTTTAGAAAATATTTTTGGAAAGTATACAGTAATAAAAAAAATCGTATCAAAGGTGGTTCAGTCGAAT
Organism: Conistra vaccinii; assembly: GCA_948150665.1. Classification (NCBI taxonomy): domain Eukaryota; kingdom Metazoa; phylum Arthropoda; class Insecta; order Lepidoptera; family Noctuidae; genus Conistra; species Conistra vaccinii. Next base: position 15,870,829 of record OX411338.1, on the reverse strand, counting down.
AGCTAGCTTTATAAATCTTAATTATTGACTTAAATATTTCATTAAATTCGAAACAGAAGTCAAATTAAAAGAATATACATATAAGTCTTAGCTAATACATGAAATGCTGAAGTACAATGTATCGAATAATAATTATGGAGTCAATTTAGATGATAGCTATGTAAAAAGCTGTCCGACTTTTGTCGCTATATAGGTAGCTACATAATATCTGAATCTATACGGAAATCACATACAATGTGAGATCAGCTTATGCTTAAAATATATAACTTGTAGGCGTGTGTACGGTTGGCGCTAGAATTGTTGATTCCTTAGAATATACTTCTAAGGAATAGCCAATTCTAGCGCCAATCTTACCCATTACAATTTCTTAATTTTATCAATCTGCATCATTACCGTATAACCAGCCTAATCTTTCTTCAAAACCTTATCTATCTACCTAATTACCTTCTAACCCTTACGAGACATCACTACGGACTTATCTGGAATGCAAATGATTCGTTACGTCCCACTCCGCATCGGATCGCATCGGATCGCAATTAGTGTAAACGGTACGGGCGATGCCGTCCGTGTAAGCTCACTTGATCCGTGTTCCAGCTTTGCGACAGCCAAATCCGACGTGGATTTTTGATGATCTAGGGAAACTGGATGTGTTTGATGTGATTTATGAATTTTATGGAGTTAGAAACAGGAATTTGTCGTCACCGTTTTGTCATATCCACACCAACGTCTTCAATGAAGTTACTAATAAATGATGTGGTTAAAAAGGACTATGGTGATGGTGTGTGATTGACTTCTAGCTCTTAATGATATAAAAGATTCAGATGCATTCATGAGGCCCATAACAAGAATCATGCATGACCGATACCTTTTCAGAATTATTTTCAATAATTCATCAAAATTTCATAATCACGATCTACTTTACCCTATGATACCACTTCCAGATTTACTCTAAATCAAAGGCTCGTATTTTGTAATTGTAGCGAATTCGCGCGCATCTATCAAAATTAATTTTTACAGGATTTTGGGCTTTAAATCTTTGCTATAAAGGATTGAAATGTTACACTTTGTTTGTTTAATGTCCGTTCTGTATATTTCCAGTTTTCCACTATATTGGACTCGACATGTCCGCTGTTTTTACTTTATTTGAATGTCACTGCTGGTGCTACAGAAAGTAAATTTTGTTGAGGTTTATTTAATAAATTGTTTGCTTACAACTGTTTGGTTTTTTGGGCTTTCAAGTAAATTGGCATTTTTGAGCATAGTATAGTTTAAACGTGACCACAAATTGTCTAGATTTGGTAAACCTTTCCGTACAGGTTAATGAAAGTTAATTAATTTAGGTTGATCTTTAAGACTGGTTTTTTTTATTAAATAAAGTGCAGGCGGTTAACCATTGCAAAGTAGCTAATGCTGTTAATTTATTGTAAATAAAAATACCAATTAATATCCCCGCCGGTTATTGTCCCACTGCAAGACAAATGCCGCTTCTCATACAGAGAAGGCACGAGCATTGATCACCATGCCATGCTTCCTCAAGACGAGTTGGTGATTTCAGACTTATATTAATGACAAGTCCAGATTTCTTCACGATGTTTTCCATTACCAATTCAGTAGTGTCTAAAATAAACTTAAAGTATGCATATGCATTAAAAAAGTTAATAAAATAATACAAATTATACATTAAAGAAACAAGTCTTTCTTTGGTGTCTGTACTAATAAAAGAATCATTGAAAAGTTACATTGGTACCTACTTGCCCTGATTTGAACTCACTCACAGCATGAGAGACCACTTCGCTATCACGACTTTTGTGGAAAAATCTATGAAACGCTGCTACAGCATCACCAACGCCATGAAATGAAACACAAAATAGAAATACAAAGAACAGAAAAATCGACTCATCAAATTGAATAATCATTGACAAAGATAAAATTGTTGCAAAACTATCATTTTTGATGAATCGTGAACACGCGTCGTTTACGTGACGGATCGCATCCGTCCACACGAGCAAATGTGACTGATAACTTTATATTTGTGAATTTAAAAAACTTGTGTGCCAAACTGAACCTTGTAGAGAAGAAATAAGAGTGTTGAAATTGCAATCGATCATTTAGAGTCGCTTGAATGAATTGATGTGTGTGAAAAAATTGGTTGTACATCTTGAAATGAAATTGAATTGATGTCATGTTTTGTGCAAGATAGTTCGATCATGTTGTTTTAAAAAGTTTCTAAGTCTATATTGTGGGATACTGCAGATATTATTATATTCAGTCAATAATATGCTATGAAAGTATTATAGAACACTGAGATATTTATAATTGAAGTATAATTTTATTATGCTCGTTAAAATATCTGACACATTCAAATAAGGTGTCACATTTTTATAGTGGCTCTTCAGCCACTTTAAAAATCATCGCTTTTGAGTTTTCACCAGACGTGAGGAAACCGGCACGCCTGAGAGATGATTCTCGACGGCATGTGAAACCAAGTCAGAGGCCCATGGGCGGCTTTAAAACTCTGACACCAGGTAAGTCACTAACCGCAAGAAAAGAAGAAGACCAGACAATAAAATTAAATGATAAGTGATATTTATTTTTGTAAATTGGTTCAAGAACACTTTTATGTTTTATAACTAGATGAGTTAGGTGTTTCCTAACCGACATCTCTGAGAAGAAAGACCGAAACAAACTTAAAGATATTGGTCTGATCATATGAGAACCATGTATGCCTAAGATGGTCTTTTGTGGAAAGAACCATAGATATTCGAGTGGACTTGTTCAGTCAGTGCATGCATTTGTCAGTATTCGTGTAGCTCAACTCAGAGGTTAAAGAGCTCAACGACTCGACAAATATAATTAATAGACTAAAAATGCCTCATCATACATTCAATAATACGCTATTACAAATAATCAACAGAACTCCCAAATAGCTTAAAAGCTTTCACCAACAACTTCAACAAATCATCACAACTATGAACAATACGAACTAAGATAACCATCTTATATCGTATTCATCAAAGGCTTTACCCAAATCTGAACAATGTTACATCTGTTTGGAACTGTCAAACATTTTAGGCAGCAATACGTATGTAAATGTGGCGTCCCTTCAAGTTTATTGTTATGGCGAGATGCTCTTAAACGGCTCTCGATAGGCATAAGACGTTTGGGACATACAGCGATGGAGGATGAAGAATCTTCTTTGGTAGAAATCAATGTTATTTCTTCAGGAAACTTGCCTTTTTACATTAATTTGTCAGTCTAGATTTGAAGTAAGTATACTTTAATATTATAGTTTGGAGTCTAGAAAACACCAATGGCATTATTTCTTTTTGTACCATTAGCTTTGGAAAGCCTCACACAGCATGTACCGGTGACCTTGTGAAGGCTACATAAATCCATTGGATGCAGAAAATACAGAACTGGTTGAGGTGGCAGTGCTTGGGGTAGGCATATAATTATTCAGCAGTGGAGGTCTTTCGACTTAAATGATGATGATAAAATTTGAACCAGGTTTTATTCTTAGAAGTAATATTTATTTGACCAGTTTTATTTGTAGTCTATTAGTTCTATATTTATTTATTCTATTTACATATTTATTTAGCCAAATTTATATTAACATAATTAACTATTTACACTACGTACTAAGACTAACTATATTTATTGTGTTTTTCTACGATCGTTTTGATCAACTTATAATCAAAAAGTATTACAACATACCAACATTAATTGTTTTTAGTTATATTCAGGTTTTCAATTCAACAACTGAAAGCATTTTTATATCATTGAGCTTACATTTTTATAAAGATGAATAGTGACAGAGTCCGCGTATCACTGGTCAGAATATTATTTTCCATCACTTTAACTAACTCAACCTGAAAAAACGTTAATTAATTCAATCGAAGTTGTACCGAAAAATATTGTATCATTCAAACTACATCTGTATGTATCTCATGTACTGATCCGTGTCTAAGTGCTACGGATCTCGTTTTCAAAAGCTAGTGAAATTCAAAACAGGCCGTTTGAACGTCAATGAGTGCTAGGAATTTATTGAAATGACTCCACTGTATATTTCGGATTTTATTGTATCGCTAAATGTCCCAGTTGTATCATTATTGCGGAGTTACTGACTGAAAGTGGAAAATAAAATGCTTGTATATGAATTTGTGTTGTTTTGTTGTTTCCACATTTAACACTACATTTGGCGTTGTATCGCAGGAATCTTGAAGTTTTTTTTCTTTTCCTTTATTCTTTTATTTTCCCAGCCTATCGGAGGGTTGATCTTCCGTGTAAATTGTAGTGAACTTACTAGTGGTGGCAATAGCAGGATTGCTTTTAACATTTACTTGAATATTGCAGGAAAATCATTTTACATATTATCAGTTCCTTCAGTTTCAAAGTTCTGTTCTAAATTGTAATAAAATTGTAATGAAGTATTTGTTTGTGTTTATTTAGATATATATATTTATTTATTTATTTATTTATTTAAACTTTTCGCACACAAAAAAAAGGTACAAAGGCGGACTTAATGCCTTAGGCATTCTCTACCAGTCAACCAAGGGTGGTGAAGAGATTTGATGGCAGGTGCTCTGTTTGAGAGGAACATAGAAAATTTTTATTAAAAAAATTTCATAACACAATTATAACTAAAATAGGTAGGTATAAAAGTACATTAATAGGTTATAAACTACATACACACATATTTACTATAATAGAATATTTATAATAGAGATAATAGGGTGAACGGATTTAGATGAGATAGTTTTTAACCTAGATTAACACGTAGGGTATTTTTAATCCCAGTGGTATGTTCCCGTGGGATATTTTCCGATATCCACGCAGTCTAAGTCGCGGGAAAAAGCTAGTGTTCTCATAAAAAAATATTCTCCAGTTTCAAAGTTCTATTGTATTAAAAATAATATTCTTTACTATTTACCATATTTTTGGTACAAAGAGAACTAATTATTCAGTTTAAATAACTTACATAGGAAGAATATAGAGAAACTAAAATTAGAATAGACTTTAAAGTTATAACTTATAACTTAGAGGACAATATCAAAATATTTAAAACGGATCTACCAAACGAAGTTGACTTACAAACCAACAAAAGGCAATTCATCGTTCAAGACAAAACTATTGTAGCGAACCATTCTAGCAAAGCTTAATTTGGTATAGCGATACCTCAAAGGGGACTCAAGACATAATAGATAAGTACAGAAGGTCGGCTCCTTATAATGAGTAAAGACAGGCGCACGTACAAATAGACGACTACGTACACGTAAGCTGCACGTCTATGGTAACACTTTCACCTTGAGCTGGCCTAGCGTAATCATAATGAGCCTATAATGTTCGCACTGCTAAGACACAAGCCTTCTCTCGATGAGAGGGAGTGGGTTGTAATCCACCTCGTGAGCCCAGTGCGGTTTGGTAGATGTCACATGTATTCGAATTTTTGGTTCTACGATATGCCAGTTTCCTTACGATGTTTGCCTTCACCGTTTTGAGAGCAGTGGTAATAAAATAATTTACACAAAGTGAAGCGCCTGTCGGGGTTCGAACCTAGCTTTTACTCGTAAGTCGCGGCTGTTACTCGTACCAGTGGTCCACCACTGCTGCCTAGCGCAATACGGAGTTTCAATAAAATAAGATGCTATCAGCTATACTGATTTTGTTACCACTGACAAGCGGCCCACCGCACGCAGATCACAAACAATTGCCAGTCGCGAAAGCGCTTGCACTCGTTGTACGTGAAGCGTACTTTAAGTTGACACAGCACGTCTTCTACTTCCATACAAATGTCTACTAGCGGTAATTTCTATAGTCACCTCCTTTCTGGCTATATTATCTTTTATACAATCCAAATATCTCATCATTTCCTTGGTCTTTCTCTTCTCTTATAGCCCACATTCATACTAAAAACTTTCCTCACGACATGTTCCTTATTAGACTTCCTCGTTCTTCTAGTGCTCGCAAGCGCTACTGCTGAGCATGAAGTCCTGGGTTCGATACCCAGGTCGGGCATAGAGTTATTGGCTTTTGCCGTCTGGAATTTCTCAGTAGCAGCTAGGACCCTGGATTTATGCCCGGTTGATGGCAATAGGCTCGCTCTCTATTACATGGGACTTTAAAACATTTCCGGCAGAACTTGGATGTTCTTTTGATACACCACTGCCTAACCCTTCGGGGAATGCGTGATGTAACGTTATGATCCTTTTCTCTGCATCACATGCCATGTAGCGTATCTACATGTGTGTTCATTTTCGCTTGTTGTTTAAATCCGACCTTCTGCATCTATTTATCAGGTGGTGAAGACTCGCGGTGGTTGTCGACTTCAAGCTAATGTATTCCGGCTATTGTTTGTGGCAGACGGGATTATGTGCCTGATATCAAATTGCTAGGTAAAAGGGATTGGGTCGGTTTGTCGATGTTACGGGTTGTGGCAAGAAACTCAAGATTGTTTTGGTTGAGTGTTGTTGTGAGTTTACCATAATATAGCTGAAATTATAATATTCTTCGTGAAAGAGAACTAAAAAACTCAGGCTGAGAAAGCAGATATTTTACTGTATGTTGACAAAGGCTTAAATTATGTATGGCTCATAATCGAACATGACAAAATTAATGTCATAATTATGAGGGTATGAGCCTAAAGGCTTCGGCATACAGGCACAACGGGATGGTGCGACGCAACTCAAGTAGAATAATGTCAATGAAGTTTTAAAGAAATCTATCTACCTAATAAGTTAACCATAAGTCAAAAACAGTGTCCAGTAATTTCCACTGGCTTTAAATTATTCAATGAAACACACCTTGTTCTATAGCCAGTACAACAGAAGCTGCAAAATTTCAACCAACCACTTACAAATATCTGTAATTCTAACCATTACATCAACTTCAAAATCCCCATTAACACCCAAACTATTCCAAGTTTAAAGACGTCAAACTATAAATCCAGGGTACCATCGACAAGACCTTTTACCAAGATTAACAATATCCCAAGCAGTAGTTGGTCAAAGGACAAATTGCGATCCAAGACAGTAAATAATTAATTGTACTAATGGAACAGTTAGTTGGAAACGTTGAAATTTGTCAAAACAAGACGACGGTATGAATAGATTGTAGATGCTGGCATTGTTCAGTTTTGAAGAAGCGTTAATGAATTTCAGACACAAACTTTATAAGCTGCTATACAGCAACTAAAAATATTGAAGAAAATACAGGGTATCAAAATACCGATCCCGAGCCGTTTTCTATCTTAATCGTAAGTACATCAAACAAGGCAACATTCAGAGAAAAGTATGTCAGGGAAACGACTTTTATTTTTGTGTGAAAAATAGCACGCACGGTAGCGCGCAAAACATTGCGCTTATGTGTGGCGCTACAGGAGTTGTGGGGTATTTATATTTAAGTTAATATGTTTTAATAAATGATTTCGTGAAAAAATAAAATAGAACTTGAACTTTTAATAACTTCGCAACCAATAGTTTCCAGAGAGTGAAGTATGATAAAGTACAAAAATTACATTACAAGTGATCGGTTGCGTTTAGTGTCTTTTTACAGCCGTTATAAAAGTTATAAAATTAACTAGCCAAACTCCACAGAACGTGACGTTTCATCGACTCTACTTTTATTCGTAGGTACATATTTAATATTTCCTTTTTAATCACATTTATGTCTATTTCATTTATTTTTACGATTTCAGATCATAAATCACCAAAAATTTTATCTGACAAAAGCAATACCACTAAAAATAAATAGCATCAGCCATCATAATCCCAAATTGGTTTTCAAACATGAAACTTTAAAAAGGAATCTATGATTGAATCAACACACGATAAATCGGTGAATTGAGGGACCCTTTATTGTTACTTGAACGAAGATGTCATTTCCACTGGATAAGGTAAACGGTAAGGTTTGCCACAGGGCGATGGAGCGTAGCGTATCGGGTATTAAATTCGGCGACCGAATTCGTAAAACATGTATCGCCGATGCAGGCAATAAGTCTACTAGACTGAAGTGGGATTGGGCAGGCCATGTATATACAGGATGCATCGGGGCAGGTGGGTCAGAGTTGGGTGGGAGACGAGCGTCGCTCGTCACCGTGAAAAGCTATAAGGGAGATCTTTGCCCAGCAGTGGGACGATATAGATAAGAGTATGAAAATGCCTTATATTTTACATTTTCGTCACTCTCCAATACTAATTGTTGGGTCAAGAGTCTAGGAAGAACTATACTGAACATTTTAACATAGGCGTTTTAATAAATTGAAATTGTTAACTTGGGCAAAATGTTTTTCTTGTTGTGGAATGCGATAGACTGAATGACATTTGTAAGTATTTTTTTAGTTAAGGTTACTATGGTCTAATTTAAGTTTTCCTGTATTGCTTTTTTACAAACTGTGTCCACGTTTCTTAATTATCCAACTCACTTGTCACAGGTCTGCTGAAAAAAAAAACTGTATAAATAAGCAGTCCCTTTTTGCTCTTCTATATTTATTATTATTTTTCTCTTTTAATTGTTGTGGTTAACCTGACCATTAATTTAAAACAGTTCGTTTTTTGAAACATCAGCAGCCTAACATTTTTCAAATCGACTAACTAAAATATAAAAAATATATTATGTATATTTCTTTAGCACCACAGTCACATCCAGTCGCCTTTACTTCCCGACCTCTATTGTGTAAAGCAATATTGAGTGCGGGTGTAAGGGCAAGTAATTGTGAAGATGTCGTCGGATTACCGACCCTTGGGGTAAGCAGAACTTCAGGGATAAGTGATACATCAGTGTCGAATTGTGTCCGTTTTTGTCCGTGATACGGTTTGAATTCGGGATGATAGATACGTTTTTTAGTATTGATTCTTGGTGTGATGTTGTGTCTCACATCCTGGTTAAGGTTAAGTATAACATGTAAATACTTAACGCATAACGTAGAAATGAGATATTTTATAATATCTACTAAATTACAATTAAAAAGAAATACCTTACCTTTATCGTATCTTTATCTATTTTACTGTGTGGACATAAATAACTAAATAAATAAATTGATTAAAAATTGTAATTTCTGTTTTTATTTCTTTGGTTTTTTGTTTCCACCAACAGATCACAAGATAGGTGTATAAAAAGCTTGTAGAAAATAGATTTTGGAACTTGACTATTTATGTATGAAAACTAATCACGGGTGGCTTCTTTTATTTAAGTCAAAATCAAAACATTTATTTCAAGTAGGCAAAAAAAATAGAATTTATTCTAGTCGCCCCTTCCAAAAGGTAGTTTCGTATGGAAAAGAATGGGGAAGAAACTCCCTATTTATTCTTGGTTTACAATAGTTTGTATACATTCATTGTAATTATATGTGAAGACGATGTGAATTTCTTAAAGTTAGCAGCAAACAGAATGAATTCTTACAATAATGTATTTTGTAAGATCATAACAACACAACATCACGCCTTGTCTACCTGAAGGGTAGGGCAGAGGTGTACTTGTAGTAGGTACACCCACATTTCGTCAGTTATGTTTAAATCCCATGTAATAAGGGGCAAGCCTATTGCCATCAACCGGGCACAAATCCAGACTTCGGGCTGTTACTGAGAAATTCTAGATAGAAAAACCCAATAACACCCGGGAATCGAACCCAGGATTTCATGCTCAGCACGTGCGACTAGATCGACGTGACAGTCAAGCATGATCATTAAACATAATAACCGATACAGATATCTATTTCCATTAAATCTTTCAATAATGTGAATGTAAATAATCAAAAAGTAGCCATTTTATTTAACGACAATAGCACTCTAAAGCATTCCCCATTCCCTTTGTTTACTCAAGGGGAAATAATTAGAGCAGATTCGGATGAAAACAAGGAAGGAAAAAGAAATAATAATTCATCAGGTACCGAGAGATAATCCTGAAATTTTTGGAATGGGATGTAATAAAGGTACTGTTCCATTAAAAGTGATAATTTTGGAAAACATAATTTATCTTATGTAGGTTGTGCCACTGAAGGGCCGCTTTTGATGTAGACAAGTTACGAGTTTTTATCGCCGCATTTGTTCGTTCGCGTGTTGCTGATTTGACAGACTTATGTTTATTTATTTTCTTATAATGTCGAATGAAAAAACGAATTGTAAAATGGTGCGAACCTAAAAAAAAAGGTAGGAATCAAATATTTTCAAATTATCTATCTAGTGCTGTCTTCTGTCTTTTTGGCGATGACTTGTGCTATCTTCTGTCTTTTTGGCGATGACTTGCGTGTCTTACAAAGTTATTATGGATGCTAAAACTGATTCAGCGCTTCTTGGAACATGATTTAACCTATTGACCTATTCAGACTGCGATTTAAAGAAAGGAACCAAGAAAATACTTTTTTTTTAAATTGTACCTCAGTCAAAACGCCTCGCTTTTTGTGTACTCCAGCTTTATTTACAACGGGGAATAAGAGAACATAGAGATAAGGCAAATTAGCAATTATATTATAAAAAAATCATCGGTTTTTAAAAGCGGTGTCGTAGAGAATATTTTGTTTTAGCAACACGATACGCTGTAATGAGGGTTGGATACGTTATATGAGAATGGATAAAAATAATGGATGTTGTGTTTCTTTATGGATGTGTTGTTAAAAATGGATTGGGGGATGTGCTAAGGTAAGGTAACCCGCGAAATGAAAATTTTTTTTTTTTTTTTTCAATATACAGGTCTGTTAAATTGTTTCTTGATAAAAATTTCATTCGCGACCGTAACAAATAAGGCTTTACAGAATTAATCAGCAGTAAAACTCCATAATCTAGAATAATCTTCAAATGTCATGATTTCATGAAATAGTCATTCAATAAGGTTATACATATTCCAAAATGTAATATATTAGTATAATATTTGGTTTGATTTATTTAGTCAAAATGTTCTCTTTTAAACCAAATTAGTCTACACGGAAATTACCGAAAAGTAATCAAATTCATGAAGTTCTACAAGAATTCTACAAGAATTTTTATTGTAAGTTTTTTTTTCTTTTTAATCACCGCTCTAGGTAGGTACTTAAATAAGTTTTTAATTAAATAAGTTATTTTGGGCCCTAACCTAACATAAGCTAAACGAACGGTTATAAACCTAAACGAGACGTTATTTCATAGATACAATGTGTTTTGCATAATAAATCTGTCTAATGTTGTAAATAATGCTCAAGCGATGAACGTACCAACACGATCCTATACTAGTATATAAACTATCCAACATAATATTAAATTCAACAGCACACATTACCCAATCAATTCAAAACTATTTCAGAATCCGGTAATCGATCAAAATATCCCTCAAACTGTATTGTGTCCCTCAAAAATTTGTAACAGATTTGTACGATCCATTATACCCACCCTCGTTCCATACATATCTAAGTATTTTGTGGGGACAAGTGGTACTTATAGTACCGTTCGGAACTCTCCAACGTGTCTTAGGATTGAGACAGATGGCCGAGGCAACACTTGAAAGTAAATTATCATTTTTCTGTCCGACTTTTCTCCATTTTAGTAGGGTGAGAAAAATGAGGTAGTTATTACGAAAATATTTATTTGGAAAAATATAAAATCAAAGTCAAAACGTGTATTGCAAACTTAATGTACAAACAAATACTGGACTTATATTGTACTAGCTTTTGCCCGCGGCTTCGCCTTCATGAAGGTCAGAAATTATCCAACAGGAACGTACTTCCAAGATAAAAAACTATCATTATGTCCTAATCCATAATTTATAATCTAATTTTAATATCAATTATTATTCAATCTGTATCTTTGGTTACTCGTTGGTTATCTAATTTATTAATTTGATTTTCATATTTTTATAAATCTGTCGTAATTTAATAATGAATGCTTTTACCACTGTTTTTTGTGCTAGCGGTGTTAACCTATAATTAATTGTTGCACCCGCAATTGTATGCTATTATAAATAATACTGCTAATGTACTGGTGTAAACAATTGTTGGTTAACCTTAATAAATAAAATAAATAAATCCAGGTCATAGTCTACCCATGTGTCAAATATCATCTAAATCCGTTCAGCCGTTATAACGTGAAAGCGTAACAAACAAACTTACTTTCGCATTTATAATAATTATTATAGATAAGATATTGGTACTTATGAGATAATATACGGTTGTTGTCATTATTTACAACAAAATTTTAAGACAAGACAAAGACGAAGTTTACATGCAAAATGGCGTTTAAAGAACAAAATGGTTTCTCTGTATGGGTCGCATACTATAGCTATAAGTACTAGGTACGTTTGTTTACACTATAAATAAGTACCTATCTGCCCTCTAAAGACAATAACGACATACCAACAACAACAACCAATACCAACACTCACCATAACTTAAGTGATTAAAAATAAAAATGCAAATCCGATATAACCCCGCCGCGCCGGCCATATTTATCTTATGTCATATTTGCATACGACATGTTACGACACATCTCGACACGTGCTCACTGACGTTTCACGCAGATTACATTTATTTTCAATCTTCATTGTTGATTGAAAATGAAGATTTGCATTTTTTGTTACTTTTGTTTATAATGGGTAATATCGTCATGCGTTTCCTTGTAATGTACTTAGACATAAGTAGGATTAATGTGTGGATTTAAAATAATATAAATTCATGACTTTTTATAAAATACATTTTGCGTGCGAACCAGGAAATTTTACTGGTTCATACAGGACGTTTTTTAAAGCATTTGTATTAACAAAATTTGAGAAGATATTGTAACCTTTTTTGTAAACCTCGTCCTTTTAGGCTGTATGGTCGATGTGCAATCTCTAACAAAAGAAAATCATAAATACAAACCATTAAATAAGACACCATAATCTAATAATTTCCCTCAACACTATTATGCCGGCTGTCCACTTACATTTTTTCTACCAAATGCTTGGTCACGACGTAGGGTCAACCAAAAAATGTGCGGCTACCGTGTATAGCCGTTTGTCTTCATTGGCGACAGGTTTATGACCGGGGGCGGTAAATAATATCGGCGCAGAAAAGACGTCATGCAACATTCATACGTTATTTCGATACAGGTTGATGTTGCTTTTAGCTTGTATTTTTAGCACATAAAAATGTCTATTCCTATGTTGACATTAACAACTAAGTCAAATTAAATCGGAGAGGGCGCTGACTCCTGACATAGAAGTACGCCTAGTTCAGGAGTCAGAGGATTCAAACATGTTCCAGTAACATATTATGTCAATAAAGAATTATTTGAATTTGAATTCGAATTTGCTTTTGGAAAAAGTTCATTTATTAAAATAATAAGTTCTGTGAAATGAAAAACGTTTCGACGTGAATAGATTTTATTTACTGCTTACCTTACCACGATGTTTTTAGACCTCTTTCGGTTGAGATGACAATGATAACTTTTTGATCCGGCATCAGAGAGGCTGCGAGTTCTAATCTTCTTTTATTACAATATAATTTGGTGCTAGGGTTAATAAGAATACCTCTTAATTAATTAATAATCCGCATAACTACAGAATAATAAAATTAGATAGGAAATGTGTTTTTTCAATCGTAAAGAATATGGACAGTGCGAACTTTTCAAATAAAATGACACGTCCTGTATAAGAGACAGTAACTGGATTTCCTCAAATACCTCTGAGCTGAGGGTCTATTTCGACATATAGGTAGACAACTGGCGTCGTTTCTACTGGCAGGAATAAGTAGATACTGTACTTTATTGTTCATGTTATTGCTACAAATATGAAAAATATTGAACGAGATTAACGATAGTTCCATTTTCCTTTAGTTTTTTTGACTGCAATAAGGAATATCTGTTATATAAGATAACTACAATTTTTCTTCGTTGGATATACCGTTAGTAATAATTTAATAGGAAAGTAGTAAAATTGACACAAAAAATTTCAAAAGAAAGTTGAAGTTTCAAGTTTTAGATTTAGCTTCATTACTTTGGGTAGTAGGTAAATTGATATATCATATAAATAACGGGACAGACAGCGCCATCTATGACATCTATGACACATCATTAACTGAGGGTCGGACTATTATGCTTGGCTTGGGGTCGCAGGCTTAAATCGCATGAGTGCCAATAGAGTTTAATGAGCAGACATAAATTTAAAGAACCAAATGTGTATATTCAGAGTAATTTAAATAATTCAGATACATAAATTATAATTAAAAAAATAAATCTATAAAAAATTTAATAATTGTATCACATTCCCTAATAAACGCCAATCCATGTACGGTACCAATATCCGATAAAATTAAATCTATCATAATCGTATGGTCAACCGAAAATCGCTAAACGTATCAACCTATTAATCAAATCAAACTTAGCCAGATGGCGTCCATATCCCAATAAAACCGATCCATACTTAAATATCAATCAATAAGATGGCACATTACATTACATTACAATAATTACATTTACCCAAAAAATATTCACCCTCTAATATCATAATCCGTAGTTTCCCCAAAATACGTAGTTACCCTAAGATCCGTAATTTCCCCGAAATCCGTTTAAATGCAACTATTTTTGGTAAATCGGTGTAAAGAGGAGTGGATGGTGTATGAGGGAAGTTTAATCAAATCATGGCGCAGACATAATCGAGTATTATGGAGTTTTGCGGAAAAATGATTTCGGTATTTTTTTGTCTATTCCATTTTTATTCATGACCGTGTTTTTTTATTGAATTATCATCAAGTTGGTTCAAGTAATGGCGGCTTTCGGTACATACTTGAATAGTAATCTGTCCATAATTTATGAGGTCCTTCATAATAGGTAGATAATGCGGAAAATGATTAATTTCGTCTTCCCGATATATTATATCTTTCGAAATATCTAATCGTAATAACCAGTCAAGCTTTTGGTACAAAATTAATAATTAAATATTTTGATTTTTATTGACATAACCAAAATTTTTATACATCACTGTTTAAATAAACTTTTAAAGTCAGAAAGCAAGGAATTGAAAAACAAAATCAGTAGATTTTAATATGAATTTTGAATAACTAGACTGTCAGTTGACTTGTAATAGTCCGCATTACATCAACCACGCATTACATCGCAGATAATCCAAAATACTTTTAGCTTACTACCACAAAAAGAGCATTCAATTTCGACAATAAATCACATATTACCTGTGCTAGGGTTGTGACAGGCAATTTGTCATGTACCCGCTGACGCGTAACGAAGAGATCTGAGGAACCCTTTTGAGGAATACTCAAATCCTTTTGTAGGAATACCGAATTTTGTTATTGTTACGGTTATATGCGTTTTCGTTTATTTGCGAAATAATTGTAAGGGTTGTGGTGAACTTTTGGATGGCATTTGAATTTAGTGAGTTTTGTTATTTTGTAAATAGGTATTAGTGAATTCAATTTAGTGGGAAGATGAGTGACAAGTAAGGAGTGATTGCTTTTCTAATATCGTTTGAAAAAACTTAAAGTACATAATATATCCTTTAAGTTTTTTTTTTATCTGCTGTGTTTTACGCCATTTTCGTTTAACCTTTTTAGAATGATTCTCTAAATCTAACTAATAAACTAAAACTTGCGTACCTACTTTGTTGGTAACCAAGTTGTCAGATTGGCAAGTAAGTGAAATGGAAAAAGGGCAACAAAAGCATAGCATATCAAAAAGGCTGCAAAAATATTTTCAAAATAAAAATAACGAACCATAAATTCTGTTTTTATTTCACCACCCACATACCCCATCTCACCCATGATTAACACATCATTAGCCATAGCCCTAGGGGTGAAATCGAACCTTTTTTCCATGTTAATTAAACAGATTAAAGGCGGTGTCCGCATGACCTATTTTCACCCCGACAGCATGCTTTTCATTCCCGCGAAGGGATGAAATACATAAGGGTAACGTTTGAACGATTTTAAATAATAATGCTAATTAGTTGAAGAAATATTGCCATGGTTTGTTTTAATTGGACGTGTCGTTACCACGAATTGAGGGATAAAATTAAAGATTTTTTATTTATTTGGAAAAGAACATAATATTATAGACCTACTAGCTTTTGAAATGCGTGATTATGATAAAAAAATCTACGCTAATAATTATAAAGAGAAAAATATTTGTGATTTTGTTTGTAATTAATAAACTCAACTACTGGACAGATAAAAAAAAAATCTTTCACCAGTTTGTAGCTATAATGATCTCTGAGTAACATAGGCTATCATTTATAACGATATCTCGCGGGCGAAGCCGCTGGCGGTAACTAGTTGATAATAAAAAGAATGAGTGCATAATTTATTATATCCATGTGTGTACCTTGAATACTTAAGTGTAATTAATTAATTTATCTACTAAATATCTTACTGCCCGAAATAAATTTTAATGCTTTTCTCAGCAGATACCCAACAATTCTCTTCAATTACAATTGCACCATAAAAAATAATGGAACAATGTTGACAATGAATTTTAAACAAGCTATTCAAATTAAGAGTATCATCGCCGAGGCTTTAAAACTCAAAGCCAGATGGGGCCAAAGCTGAAATTATCTCATTTCATTATAATATTATTATTTGAGGACATTTCTGGAGCAATCTCGGTTGTCGGCACACCTGAGACCGTAGTGTATTGAAGTGCGAACTGGAATTTTGAAATAGGAATGTTGATTATTTTTTTGAAAATGGAATTGCAGTTCGACATTGGATTATTGAATGGCCAGTAACTATAATACTACAAAGATCTTTGGGCGCTCGAAAGACGTTGACAGGGGGGCGCTGTTGGTAAACATTATTAGGAATTGTTTTGTGAAATGTCCCATGAGATGTATTTAAAAAACAAAATGGCGGAATTAGTTTCGATTTTGGCCATACACCAATATAACCTTGTAGCACTATTAAGTAGTTTGATGACAAAATACCTACAGTCCTACATATTGAGGGCTTTACTGTTAACTACCTACTATAAATATATAATTATGAACACAATTATAACAACCTACTAAGTACTTTAAACGCAGTGAAACTATCACTGTGTCATGGTCCTTAATAAACATCTATTGTATCCCTCAAATCATACATACCCAACCGCAGTAGCGCTACGCATAAGACGTCGTGCACTTAGTTTCGTGTTGACATTTTTAAAGTGAAAACTTCTTGAGCGGCGTTGTGCACTTTTTTTGGGATGGGCAAAAATGTTAAACTCGCGTCAGGACCTGACCGAAAATTCGTAAGACGGAGGGAGAGTAGAAATGTTGTTAACAGCGCACTCTGTTTTATTTTTTTTGAACTTTTTGATGGAGCTACAGCTTTCGTTCTTGTATTGACAGCAAGCCACATAAATTCCTGACATTTTCGTTAGATGGCGTTACGTTGTATCAAAAAGTTACTTCGTTTTCACTTCTATCGGCAGTCTCCAAAGACTGCCCTATGTTTTTTTTTTCTATACAACTACCCTGTAATTTGTCATAGTACTAACCCACTACGCCAATCGGTTTTATTTTTAAGTTTTAATATTGTATTTGATTGTGTAAATCTTTTGAGAAAATAAATGTTTAAAACCGTAACTATTTTCGTTTTGGAAACTAAACTTATGGCATTTTCAGGTTTAATCATAATCATTTTAAGTTACTTAAGCACGTAGGTATTATTTGCCTTGTTTCTTCACAAAATCATTGCCACAAAAAATAATCCGCAAGATCCAACACAACAGGGTATACAAATCTTAACAAGGTAAGTCGTTACCCGTAAATACGACTAAATTTCCCTCGCTTATACCCCAACATTCAATATCCTAAAAGATTCACTGGTGCCAAACCAAAAAAATACTTTTTTCAAGGCAAAACCACCCTTGTAGCATGGACATAGAGTTGATACAACACGCAAATGAAATTGGTAGAAATGTAACCGCGAAATTGTGTTCCCAACTTTTCTTTTGCAGGCCAGCCATTCAAAAACCAGTCTTAGAGTAAACAAAATAAGGTGTTTATAAACTGCTGATATTTTGCCAAGGGAGAGTAAGTCCTTAACACAATTCGTGGGCATCTCGTCACAGAATTACGGGTGCGTTCAAGTGTGAACCGTCTCTTACGGCTTCGGTGGCAGGTTACTTAAACCGCTGCGTTTTATTGATTGTTAGATGGCAAATCGGATGAAAAATACTGAGGTTTTTAAGGAAATGAGTAGGTAAGTACAGTTTGGTGAATTTCCGGGGTCAAAATATTTTAAACTCGTGGCTAAATAATAACAGCCGCACAGGTCGGCTGAAGGTTAAGCTACGCTGGACGCAGTCGGTTCCTGGATGGGCGACCATCGATTACATTGAGACCCCGTGCCTCGGAAAGCACATTAAGCCATTGGTCCCGGCTATCATTCGTAGATCTTTGACAGTCGTTACGGGGCCAAGGGGTACTGTTTTACCCAGTAACTGGGTTGTGGAGATCAGATAGGTAGTCGCTCCATGTAAAGTACTGGTATACTACTGCATCGGTTTAGATAGAAAGCCGACCCGAATATAGTTGAAAAAAGGCTAGCTAGATTGATTTTGTATTCCTGATAATCTTCGATTTAAAAAATCTGATGAATCTCATCTCACAAACAATATTTCTGATTACCTACTTATTTATTTTATCTGAAAAACAAGGATAGCACCGAGCCATCTAAATATCATGACGTGAATAAAATATTTATCTGTACCCCATTTCTCTTTCGTTGGAGTAGAACAAAAACGAATAGACAGAACATCATTTTAGCCCTTATTTCCACGTAATAAAAAACAAATGATTTTTACCATACTTTGGCGGTGAAAGCTGGTTCACACGATTTTAATGTTGTGTTGCGATTCCATTCAAACTTTTCTGCTTGCTCCTATAATGTCTGTGTTATTTATCTTCTTGGAATAGCTATAGTTTTTGGACAAGAAAAATATAAAAATAAAAACAACAAAGTATTGATTGTTCACTTATCAAATAATGAAACGGCAAACAAAACAAAAACAATATTGGCCTATTACTATCCCACAATAATTTCTTGTCACATAAATAAAAGGTTCATGCTTATTAAAAATTTCTCTTATTTGATCAACATTAAGATTGGTAAGGGTAACGTTTGACAAAGAAATCGTTCGGTTTTTTCAAGTAGTCTGTAAAGTATCTAAGCTTGTGTTTTTAGTTCATTAAAGGTGCGTGCACGCGGAAGCAGTCGCCGCCGGATGCCTTTTACAGCGGCATGTCTTTGGCGGCCTGATCAATGGAGTGCGACTAAGGTGACCACAAAATATCAGAACACTTTTTATGGGGATCTGTCTGATACAATTATGGTGATGCTGAATTTGTGATATAAAACTTGTAGGAGAGGGATTGTAGTCATCATTTTAAAAAAAGTGTCGCAGCGCGCTGGTCTGAAAGGCCCAAGTTACCTTAAGTAATGCTAAAGTAGAGTTTAACAAGATCTTAACTTCAATTTTTTTTATTAAAAAACCGGATACCAATTACCACCACAACAACCGATCCTGCATTGCTTGTAGGTATCCAGTAGATCAACGTCGCGAATTCGCGATTTAGGTAAAATTAATTGCATTATTTTAATAAGGTTTTTTCTATCGATATAATGAGTTAATTTTTAGAAACACAGCTGTGTGACGCTTTCAGCTTTCTGTACCTTTTTAAAATCGTATAATTTTATTGTATTCAGCTATTTTATTTATTTAAAAAATATAATCCAAATCTTAACACACTCAATCGAAAAATTCTGTCCCATATTTCTCTATGACGTTGTCACCCTACTCTCTTTGACGTACGCCACCCGCATAAACAATAACATTCAAACTGAGTCACCTCAGGGAGTACCTTTGTCACGAAATGATCAGCCTCACAGAAGGAAATCGTCAAAAGGTATATTAATGAGATGCGAGTCTTTGACGAGTCTCTCAAAAGGTAATCTTTGATAATACTCTGGGGAAGTTATTGTATTTTTTTTTCCTTTTTTGTAACAAAAATGATCTTGGTTTTTGATAAATTTTGAAGGGCTGTTGTTTTAATTTCGTAATGGAGTACTTGGAAATAGAAGTGCGTTATAATACGCGCATAATTATATGTATTTTGATACAAAAGTACGACGCACCTTTGGTTGTCGCACGCTGTGGAGGTGCTGGTCAGAAGACCTCACAGCTAAACTTACAATTTTCTTTTTGTTTTTGTTTCTGTGTTTGTGTACTAAAAATAGTTTTTAAGAACAATGCATGTTACTAACAATTGGGCCTAGTTGCCATAACTATACAAATATTTAATTTAATAAGAAGTTTTTTTATACTGACCCAATTTAAAAAATAGTCTGTATCTTATCTTTTCTTTCAATTACTTTGTGTTTTTTGTGGACTCTTTCGATTGTCTACCTTATTTGAAAAATGCTATAGCTAGGATTTCAATATTTAATTTTAAATCAATGAACTATCAAAGTGCGCAAAGAATGTTTGTGCGTGTCTACATCGTCTACGAGATTGGCTACGGCTGCTACGCCGTAGCCTGCTACCTTAGGTACTACGCCGTAGCCTGCTACCTTAGTACTACGCTGTAGCAATTACGTTTTTAATTAGTCAGACAAAAAACGCTTGGATTCCGTGCTAATTTTAATAAATAAAACTAAAATAGTATTTTTTATTGAAATATTAGATTTTCAGAATCAAAACGTACCCAATTCTAACCAACTTTTACTGAAAATGAAGTTGCACTATATAATATAACCTTATCTTAAACCGCGGTCATATAAAATCACCGTCAAACTAGATTTGGTTCTTAAACGAGATTGTTACGGTTCAGATTGTTTCCTGTCCATTACCCCTTGGCTACAAACCATATTACTGCAATTTCCTTTCAGCGCCGCAACTTATTGAATTTATTTCTTTTTTCATGGGTCACTCTGAGAAAACATTCGGTTATTGGGGCGAAATGGGGGTTAATTTTATATCCTGTGGTAAGGCTGGGCAGGTATGTTGACATATTGTGTGTGACTTAATTTTAAAAGGTTGGTAGGATAAAATTATGTGAAAAGTATAGGTGAGATTTTTTATTTCAATATTTAAAATTACATGAAAATGTATTTTAATATTTTTTTTTATTAAAAATATTAAAACGCTATTCTTAACATTTTCTTTAATTTAAAATGAGATCGACCACATTTTCTGCAAAAAAAAAACCATGACGTTATTCAACTAGATATTCTCTTGAGCTTTAAATAAACAATAAATAAATCTAACATGAATTTTAAAAGCCTCTTTCTATATCTACAAACTTCTTACCAAACAGTGCCAACAGTTTTAACCATTCGCCTACGGAACCCTAATAACTAACCAAGAAGCATCAACAACAAAAAAAAGTATATAGGTCTCCGTAACATATAAATAGTTGCCAGTTTATTGACTTCCATTGAACCTTAGTTGTCCTACAAATAAATAAATAACATTACCACCTGAAATAAAAGAACGATAAACGAGGGTAGTCCTGAAATGTATTTAATTCCGTTTGGGGACCGTCTCGGTGCACGAATGGCTTCATTTACGATTTTTATTTCCTCCCAGAGTTGGGCTTAAGGGATGGTAGGATTACGGTGACGTAATTATCGATAAAAGTTTTTGATTAGTTCTTGAAGTTTCGTAAAATAACAACAAGAAGAATAGTACTAGCAATTTATTTATCATTCTAGCACACAAAATCAAAGTCATTTATTCAAATTAGGTTGAGAATCAGCACTTATTGAATGTCAAAATTACATAACACAGTATTCTAAAACGCCCATCCTTCACCACTTCCAAGTGCTTTAGCTGGGAAGAAGAAGTGGTGCAACAAACACCCTAGCAGTACAGCTTCTGTTCAGTTAGACTTGATTCTATACACTAGTTTAATTATTTACCTATTTTTGTAGAATAAAATCAATCTGATACAAATGCGAATGGGGAATGACCTATATATGTACTTGTGTGCCTATTTTATTTATAATGCATTTAGATATCTTTTTAATATTTTTTTTACGGTTTCTCCTCTTATTCAGAGCACCTGCCATCTTATCTCTTCACCACCCTTGGTTGACTGGTAGAGAATGCCTAAGGCATTAAGTCCGCCTTTGTACCTCATTGTGTGCGAGAAGTTTAAATAAATAAATAAATAATGAGACATTTTCGTTTTGAGTCGTTAGAATATAGGACTTGCAAGAACTGCTTGATCGAAGATCATTAAAGCTAAGCTAAACACAAATTATCTTGTCTTTGTTCTGTTAAGAAATTTTAAATAAAATGTCGATAGCAAACTACAAAATTCAAGCCTCAAAAATCTTAGTTTTGCCAATGTAAGATATATAATTTTATATCTGTAAGGAGCTTTGTACAAACATTTTTACATGTCAATCATATTTCAAAAAGTAGATGAAGTCGGCGTTTCATATTTGACTACTCTGAGAGGAAAGGCCGAAACAAACTTAGAGGTCATAGTCTCTTAAAGTCCAGACATAATCTTGATGAGATCATGTGAGGATCATGTAGAATAGTGTCTGAAATGGTCTTTTGAGGAAAACACCATGGACCATGGGTGGAGCTGTCGAGACAGTACAAGCATTTGTCAGTTATCGTGTAGCTCAACTCAGAACTTGAGGAGCTCAACGAGAAATTTATTTCTATCGATATCGACACCGTACAGCCCTATCTATAATAAGCGCGATCCGTGTATTGAGATTAACTTGTTTTTATAGCATTAGGTTAGTGTACATTAAATTTAACTATCACGCTTCATTGCTCGAATCGGAGGCAAGCAGAGACAATGAAACAAAATGTTTTAACTATTTATTTTAACTCCCCAGGTATTGGAGTCGTTAATGGAATGAATGAAAGAAAACAGTGCAGTTAAAGTCGGGTTAGAACGTTTGAATGGAATTGAATGTGGTTATAATTTAGGAAGAGCTTATCTAATCTGTGCTGAAGTTAAGAAAATATTAAAGGATTCCTAACTAGGAGTTTCTTACGCTTTATTTTCTATGATAGTTTAAGAATTTTTACTTGTAATATAAATAGTCGTTTAGAATATGGCTCCTAATGTCTACAAGTAAGAACTGACGAAGTATTTTTTTTTATTTCCTAACATTCTCATGTTATCTTGTAAAGTAATAAGAGTTTGTAAAGTTTGCTAACCCAATTAGCTGAATTATTTAGAGACATTCGTAAGTATTTTACAATTTTTTTTTTATCTGCTGTATAAATTGTGTGCTTTTAAGTGTTAAATTTTTTTTTTTTTTCTTTCTTTATGTTACATGCTACTGACACTTTTAGATTTTATTTAAATGTTTTTTGAAGGTATGAAAACTGAAAATCAGAACTTTTTAATGAGACTTAGACATAGAACTTGAACAAAAAGACTAAATAATGAACTATTAACATGAGGAAATTTATAATTAATACAGAATACACCCTCATACATTGGTATATCAACATACTAACAAAGGACATTCCTCACACCCACCTACCTACATCAAAAACAATAATCAATATAATGAAAGCCGACCCCGGCGACTAATTAATCGCATGAACGACTTTCAATAATCGTCCGTACGGTCCGGTTAATGAAAAATCGTGCGGACACGTCCGTTCGCGTCCGAAAGAATCCGGTGATCCGGCTGACCGTTGTAATTGGGTGGTCGTTTGAATAGGACCACGTGTTTTGATCTAGGTAATGGACTAAAAAGAGGGTGCTGCTATTAATTTTGTTTTTGTCTTTTTTATTGGTTTACATATTTGAAGAGGAGCGAGTTCAAAATAGTTTGAAAAGGAGAAAGCTGCTGATATTATTTTTTTAATTACAGAGCGTTTTGTTTTGTAACTTCATGGGGAGAGAGGGAACAAAAATAGAAACATAAGGAGAAACTTTCCCAGAAGGTACCAAATAATTTAGGTAGGTAATAGGCAATCAGCTTATAATGTTCCCACTGCTGGGACACAGGCCTCCTCTCAGTGAGAGGGAGTGGGCCGTAATCCACAAAGCGGGCCCAGTGCGAGTTGGTAGATGTCACATGTCTTTGAAGTTTTGAGTTCTAAGACATACCGGTATCATCACGATGTATTCCTTCATCGTTTTAGGAGCTGTGGTGATCAAATAATTTACACAAAGTAGCGCACCTGGTTCGAACTTACGACCTACAACTTGTAAGTCGCGGCTATTACCACGGCACTATCACTACTCTCAAAAATTTTCGTTTGCCAAACTACTATACACAATTATTTTCTGATATCGCAGATGTCAATAATAGTTGCAAACCACAAACCGTCAGATAAGCTGCCAACTTGATTACCAAAAATATTTAAAAACACACACACGAAGAAAATCTTGATAAAATATACAGAATAACTTGATGAGCCACGGTTTCCTAGAACAGTGGTGACCGCTACATAACGGCTACAGTGATGAAAATGATGACACTGAGGTTTGACTTTACGGTATCAAAAAACGCTGTCTGGGAAAACACACCAATATACTTTTATAAATACCGTTTCAGTGACGTCATTCGCCGGTAAATTGCGGACGCTATGTGGCGGCTACCGCTCCTCTAAGACACCGTAACTATAGTTCTTATATGAATAACTCACTCAGTCTCTAAATAAACTCGTCGAGGGGCTCGTGGCTATGTAAGAACAGTTGCACGGGTCGATCCATCGGTCGGTTAAACTACGCTTGCCGGGGTTGGTCCGTGGATGGGTGACCATCTTTACATACCAAAACTCCTCCGTGCCTCGGAAAGCACGTCCCAGCTGTCATTCGTGGATCTCTGACAGTCGTTACGGGTCATCAGCAGCCCAAAAGTTTGACAACCAGTCTTACCAAGGGGTATCGTACTACTTAGTTCTTGGGTTGTGGAAGTCAGATAGGCAGTCGCTCTATGTAAAATACTGGTATTCAGCTGCATCCGATTATACAGGAATCCGACCCCAGAATAGTTGGGAAAAGGCTTGGCAGATTCATTGAGTCTCTAAATGAACTCAGGTGCACAAAAAATCTGCTGCAAGCGCTTCAAAGCAGAATCTTAAAATTAGAAAAAGTAGCTTCAAGCGATCCCTTATCCGAGTCACTTTTATGACCCTATTATAAAATCGTCTTTATGCGCCATTTTATTGCTAAAGGACTTAGGTAATTACGTCACGGTGCAAAGATGAGATTCTCAGAGTTAAAGAGCTATTAAAAGTTTTTGATATTCCGGTCAGAGACAATCAAAATGTTTGATTGGATTTTGTTTTACTATTACTTTAGTTATTACGGGATTTAATAACCGTGTCTATAGTTAAATAAAGGAATCATCTTGTCTTTCTTCATTCCGAGTAAAGTGTAAAACTCTAGCTAAAGTTTAAATTCAACATGATACCCAATGAATTAATAAAAATAACAAATATGGCGTCGAAAAATTCATCCGGATCGCTGTCGACTGGTAATGTACCCAAGAGACTGGCGGCATTGCCACGTTGTATGGTAATGTCTATGCTAGAGCAGTGGTGGCCCAGTCTTACAAGTTGTTGGTTCGACCCCAGACAGGCGCTTTACTTTGTGTAAATTATTTCATCACCGCTGCTCGGTGAAGGAAAATATCGTAAGGAAACCGGCATGTCCTAGAACCAAAAATTCGAAGACATGTGACATCTACCAACCCGCACTGGGCCCGCGTAGTAGATTACGGCCCGGCCAAGAGGGACTCACCGAGAGGAGGCCTGTGTCCCAGCAGTGGGTACATTATAGGCTGATTATGTATGGTAATGCTTCTGGCTAAAGTAAAAGCCAGCCCTTGGGTTGGTTCATGTTACAGAAATAGTATTTTTTCTATTTTATTTCTATTGCCATCTCGTGATACATTTACCTCATCATCATCAGCCTATTAATGTTCCCACTGCTGGGACACAGGCCTCCTCTCTGTGAGAGGGAGTGGGCCGTAATCTACAACGCGGGCCCAGTGCGGGTTGGTAGATGTCACATGTCTTCGAATTTTTTGGTTCTAAGACATGCCGGTTTCCTCACGATGTTTTCCTTCACCGTTTTAAGAGCAGTGGTGATGAAATTATTTACACAAAGTAAAGCGCCTACTTAGGTTCGAACCCACGACCTACAACTCGTAAGTCGGGGCCGTTACCACTGGGCCACCACTGCTCTGACACTGACTCTCGAATGCATCAGATGCTGTTTATAAAAATAGCTTCTTTCAAGAAGCTTCTTAATCTCAACACACAATAGAAATATATCGAAAATCATTTAAACAATACTTATAAAAATACAGGCTGTATCCAAAACTCAACCTCCCCTGTCATTTATAATAAAACCTTTTTTTATTTATACCTTGGCGACCGTCATTAAAGCATGTATTCCATCAAGCCGGTCCCCTGTCGCGCATAAACAATAGATATAAAACGAGCCAAGTGGAACACCCCCTTTTGTATGCGGACTCAGCTCGTCATGCCTGTCATACACTACAGGGGATGTCGGTTTGATTTCTGTGTGAAAGATTTTTCCTGGAGGTTTTCCTGCAGGTGCGTTTTGCTTAAAGTCATATTACATTGCTGCTCCTGATACATGATTCGTTTGAAGTTAGTAGTCATTTGCATTTTTTGTTGTTGATTTTAGATGGCGGGATGAGCTATATTCTCCTACCGAAAGGACTGGCTATCACTAGCAATAGACATAATTCTGTGAACTCTTCCACACAATTCTATAGAGGGAGGCCTTTGCCCTGTAGTGGAACATATAGGCTAATTAATTAGTTATAATTTTAACATTTACTTTATTTCTGAAATGTTTTCAGTTTTTTTTAACACTGATTTACTATTTCTGTTACAAAAAATATTTTTTAACAGCTATTTACGATTAGGTATCCACAAAACTTTTTACAAAAAAAGAACAACCGACTTCCAAAAAACACACTACAAAGTCAAAAATAACTTTAATTTCGGAAGTCGGTGTATTTGGTTTTGAACTTTCGTTTTTTGCCACCGACTTCCGAAATTAAAGTAATTTTTGACTTTGTGGTGTCTTTTTTGAAGTCGGTTGTTCTTTTTTTGTAAAAAGTTTTTATTTTGCACTTTTTAGTTGTGGTACCTACCCCATACAAATTCGAATACCACTAACCTGCTATGTAAATAACAGTGATTGGAAGTTATCATTATATCATCCATATTAACTAAGTGGGAAAAATACGAATTATTGAAGCTAACTGAAAAACTATCCAAGTAAAAGTAATAAAATTTATATGGGACCACCTCGGAAGTATACCCTTTCAAACAAAAAAACAATTTTCAAAATCGGTCCACAATTGACGGAGAAATCGCGTAACAAACATACACCTCCTTTTGGGAGTCGGTTAAAAAGGGATAAAATGTTGAGTTAAGCGACTTACAATAAATACCACTCAAAAATCTGGCAGTGTTAATAAAACAGCCTGTATACAGAAACCCATTTAGTGCATTTGTAGTAGTTGAATTGTTGTCCAGCGCGAATCAATCACTGGCCTCTACCGGACACCTGATGCCGCCTGGCTTTGTGTATTTATGTATGGTAAGTGTACTATGAAACACAATCATGTACGAGTTCGTATGTACATAGAGTACAACATTATGAGAGACCACGCAGAAGGCAACATGATGAATAGACTTCAATACTGAAGAAATTGATGAAATTGAACTGATGTAATTTTTTTATATACGTATACTTATTTCTTGTTTCTATGAGTGTATTTAGTTTGGTTTGTTATCTTCCAGTGCGAGTAACAATAAATACTTTTCTTTATTCTTTTATGAAAAAAAAACGAATGAAAGAAAATACGTTTATTCATGAAATCATGAGTGATGAGCAGAAATGCTTCCTGGACAGAGTTTATTCAAGGTTGCTGCCAAAACATAAAAAAGTCACATCGCTAAAAACATGAAAAGTGACATCATGACACAGTGAAGTGACAGGCATTACGATTCAACAAAAGACTTTGTCCACGCAAAAGCATCATTCTGGCGCATTTACGTGACTTAAAACTATTGCAATAAAAAAGTACATAATTAAATTTTTGGCTTATCAAGGAAAAGTTACTTTCAAAATAATACCTTACTACTTACCTTACTTACCTTTACTTTCTATCAGCGCTATTTGACGATCAAAAGTTTCAGAAACCAACTCTCAAAACGCCCACCATTCAACACTTCAGTGTTAAAGTTAAGAAACGGAAATAGATCACCTAAAACTCCCTAACAATACCGATTCCTATTAATCAGTCCATCTAAATCAGTAACAATTACTGATAACCTCCTCCTCGAAAATGGTTCTATTTCTGACAATTTCAAAATCACAGTAATGACCAAATCGACCACATTAGGTTCACGCCACATAGAAAAAGTACGGTAACCAAAAAGAATTATCTTTCAAATACTGACAATAAAGAAAAGCAGTTAATAAGGTAATGTCACGAACCTACGATAGACGGAAAGCGTAGGAAGATTATGATAATTAGGCAGAAGGGACAATTGACATGCGATCCTATTTTTTTGTTTTTTTTGTTAAATGATTACGTAGGTATTTTATTACTAGCTTTTTTCCCGTCGCCCGCGAGAATTGCGGAGATTGGAACTTATCCCACAATAACGTACTACAGGGATAAAAAGTTATCCTAACCCAAGTCTTGGTTTACTTGTGTCTGTGTGCCAAATTGCATCGAAATCCGCTCAGCCGTTAAGGTATGAAGAGGTACCTAAATGACAGAAGTTACTTTCGCATTTATAATATTAATACAGATATAATCCTTGTATTGTGTTAAAAATATATTTAATTTGTATGATATACATAGTTCAACCATTTTTGCTGTTAGAAAATCCATTATTAATTATGTTGAAGTTATGTTTATTTCCGTTAAGAATAAAAGCTACGTTCTAGTTTATAAGCCTGGGCACCGATGACCGACCGACCTACAGAAGCAAGAGATTCAGCTTTGCCTTCGAGACAGCAACGCACTTAATTATTTTAGAAATCACTGTAAATTGTGTTAGTCTAAGCCTTCCGATGCTGATCCATGGAGAATCCAACTGGACAAACCTCGACCCCTTTCATACAGGTGTCCTAGTTTAGGGCTCCTCATTGATGTTGTGGCGGCATTTACATCGCTGCATGCGAACTACGTATCAAAAGGCCTAACGTCACACAAATTCTGCATCGCGCAATTAGAATTTACCACGCGAACGACATAGACAGTTGCCCACGAGACACGATACCCGTCTGGTCGGAGGATCCTCCCTTTTCTATAGAAAAGGGAGGATCCTCCGACCAGACGATGATCCTATATCCTCTATAGAGGATGAGTGAACTTTACACCCTGTTCCTCATACCTCTAAAATGTAACGTTTACTGAAGTTTTGGAAATAAATTACTGTTACTTACGATGTCTCGATGGTATTGCAATTATCCATTATTCGGCAGTAACTTACCATCAGATCGCTAACTTAGGTAGATAATACAGATACCGCTACTTAAAGATTACACTGGCGTTTCTGCTACTATACGAGTACTCTTTGTCCTCATAACGTTAGTTTTATTTTTGCTTTATTGGCGTTTTCATACAATATAGTGGTGCACCGTTATGGTAGCGTGAGCCAGCACTATTTGTTAGCCGACGGACATCGGGCTAGCGCAAATAACTTAAAACGAAGATTCATTGCGTTTTAAATTGATAAGCAATAAACTTGTGCTGTACTTTTATTATTTTGTCTATTAAAGTTCTGGTTTTATAATATAAAATAATGTCTACAAAGGTATTATTATGTAATTACCTTCTTGTCTTCTTGTGCATTAGTTTCCACATGCATTGAGAATCTTTACAGTTTAAATTGTATAAATCTAGTAACAATAAATAAACTAGCAACTAATATTGGAAAGGATATGAGTATGAAAAACATTTAATGTAATTATTGTATAAAATCGTGATTGCAATGTGCCAGTTGGCGTCATGAAAATTTTAATTTATAGAAACAACAAAACTACAAATAATCTAAAAGACTAAAATATCTCTCAGAGCACTGTCGCATATTTTCGGTAATCTTTGTGGTCCTCTTAACTTGTTAATGAGTTCAAACACCGGTTTCAATTCATCTTGCGTAACTCCCTGAAAAAAAAAGGTATTAGCTGTGTCAAAAAAATGTAAGCAATAAACGTCTGATTATTTTTGCACTGCTGAATATTAGGGAGGAAGAGAGAATATTAGACATATCTATTATGATGATTTTATATTTCAGAAAATGTTAGTCTATGTCTTGTTAAAATTATTAGCCAGTCAGCAGCATGCTGTCACGGCTAATCGCCTAGGGCTACGATTTTTTTTTGCAATCAGGCTCATTGCGAGGTCCATGTTGGGCAGTGGAATAAATAGCCTACATATTTTAATTCAAGCGTATGTTACAAGAGACATTATGTCATAAGTTATTTACCTGTTCCCGCCGGTAGATGACGACAGCGATCATTCTTCCCCACAGCATTTGCATCAAGAACGGCTGTGAACCTTTAATCTCTAGGAGATGCAGCTGCATCATCGCGTCGTGTTTCAAGGCTTTATCTGTAAAAGAATATGGGGCTCATGGCTTATTATAGCCCCGCAAGGCACACACCGAGATCACTTTGTGACTTGGAGAGTACGTTCATTTATATTATGGTGGTGTTACCAACACTACTACTTGAGAATGTCGTAAATGGTAATATACTCTAGATAGATAAATAAAGGTAAACAAATCGTAAAAAGGGTTTTTATAAATGACACTTTCTTGTTTAAAAATACAATGAACCAAACTACTAATATTTTAGATTTTTACAATAGTTTCCTCTTATAATAATGTATCTGTATCTGTAACTTTATCATTTATTCATAAACTACTCTTCGTAGATGTAACTGCTTGAGCACAATTTTTTGTTAGATTTATAATAAATATTATAATATTTTATAATTTGTCTATTACAAAGAGCCTAAACTCTAAACGTCAACAAAATATAACGTTACTAAATTGAAGAGTACAACTGTGACGTAATAAGACAAATGAAGTGACAGATATTACGTCTAGTCCGTTACTGGACAGCTGTATCGTCGATACAGAGAGACAGCTGTCATTAACCAATCCCACTTTGACCTTACCATTAGGCTGCCTGTCCACTGGAACGAAGAGGAGAAAAGAGGAGCGGAGATGTGCCATTATTAACCAATAGAATCTTGACTCCGCCCCTGAGTTTAGATCAGTGATCCTAAGTCAAGATTCTATTGGTTAATATTGGCACATCATTGGCACATCTCCGCTCCTCTTTTCTCCGCTCCGCTCCAGTGGACAGGCAGCCTTAATCATTATTAAAAAACAATTAACTCACGTATATCATTCTTGCCAATATCCAAAGAGATTACTTGTTGGAAGCACCCGTTCACTCCTCCAATGGATCTGGACCAGACATCAAAAGGGTTCTCAGTGTGGTACCTCTGTCGCACTATGATGCCGTCCGTGTCTTTTGGCAGCAGTTTCTTTGGTGATGTTACTGTTTTATTTATTAGCCATCTGAGACTACCCTGTAGAACATGTATTTTTCCTTTATTTAGTGTGGAATTCCTAAAACATCGTGAGGAAACCGGCATGTCTTAGAACCAAAAATTCGAAGACATGTGACATCTACCAACCCGCACTGGGCCCGCGTGGTAGATTACGGCCCACTCCCTTTCACAGAGAGGAGGCCTGTGTCCTAGCAGTGGGAACGTTAATAGGCTGATTATGTATGTTATGTTAATCAAGAACCCTTACCCCATCAGTCTCACTAATCTCCACCTTATAACACGTCACTTGTTTTTCAGGAAACAACTTTTCAGGTATGATGGCCACCACATGCCAAGCACCAATCAAATCCTTCATATTAAAATTAGCCTGAAAGTTGTCACACTTAGTACTGTTGTCAGTACCTTCTGAATTCACCAGGGTTATCACGAGTAGGATTATAAAAGGTGTCATGTTCGAATGAGGTTGAGGACCGAAGTGGATTTTAGGAGCGAATTTTGTGAATTAAGTTGGTTAGATGGTGGTAATGGGCTTGGAACGGATAGAAAGGACGACAATAATTATATTATCTAAATATATACATCTGGAAGCAATATTTATAATGCATGCAATATTTTAAAGTGCAGCAACATCATTTTAGAGGTTTGAGGAACAGGGTGTAAAGTTCACTCAACCTCTTTAGAATAGGGAGAATCCTCCGACCAGACGGGTGTTGTGTCTGGCGGGCAACTGCCCAACGATTGATGTCGGATAGTCATATTTATGTCGTTCCGGCGGTAAACTCTAATTACCCGATGCAGTATTTGTGTGACGTCATGTCTTTGATGCGTAGTCCATATGTAGTGGTGTAACTGCTACAGCAGCAACATCATTTTAGAGGTATGAGGAACAGGGTGTAAAGTTCACTCATCCTCTTTAGAATAGGGAGGATCCTCCGGCCAGTCGGGTATCGTGTCTGGCAGGCCCAACGATTGATGTCGGATAGTCATATACAGGATGAAATTGAATTCATGCGACGCCTCTTAAGGGGTCATTTTACTCATCATTATGAACAACTATCACTATAGGACCAACCCTGAAATCACGAAAAAAAAAAACAGCTGTTCCAACAATGATACATAACCATAAAACACAACACATTACACTACTTCTTTTGTGTGTCTATGTGTGTTTAGTAGTGTTAAAGATTAAATATGAGAAAAATTAAGTTAAGCACAAATGATTTTGTAAAATTTCCTATATCTAATTTTTGAGAAATTTTTGTCCGTTCTGTACACTTCAAAGCACTATGAAGATGAGGTGTGAGAACGCGACACGTGGGCGATCGTTTTACGTGCAAATAATTGGATAATCTCTTAATGTCTGATAGTCTGGCGAGTGACACATTTTAAAACAATTATTCAATTTGTGTTCTGCGTAACAAATGGCAGTCAGTCCAGCGACCTAATTTTATGAGTTCATTCTCAATACCTTGAGAAATTCCTGTGAATAGTTTTTGCATCTTTGGTCTTACATAGTTAGGGTTCCTGTAATAGGGTCCCGTTGGCACCCTTTTTTGGTTTTGTGAGTCGAGATGGATTCGCAAAAGAAATGTTCCTTGGGCTCTTGACCTCTTTTTATGTTTATAAAGCTCACTTTTGACAAAATAATTGGTTTTAATTTTAATTATAAATTTTTACCAGTGTAAGTCCACAACTGGTAAAAATTAATAGGTACTTTAATTGTAAAAAACAGAGTTTGATGTAAATTGCTTGCTTAATAAACTTAAAATTATTTCTTAGTAAAAAGAAAAATTTCATAAAAGAAAATCTTAAACACACACATAACAAGTACAATGTCTGAAAAGGACAAAAGAGCACATCCCAATAATAAAAACCAAGCTTTAGAATTTTCTTTTAAATCGCCATTTTCCCATTCAAAAACATCTCAAGAATTATCTGTGTTCCCATACAAAAACACGGTCATTGTTTAAAAAGTCAAAACCGACATAGATTTACTTGAACAAAGGCAGTAAAAACGGTTTATAGACTTGTTATTGCTGTCCCAACGGACAGTAGAAGTGGTACAATGTATAATGATACAGCGATTTTGGGTTGACTGTACTTATGTGTTAGATATTATTTATTCGTATTTTTAAAATTCTTACTACCTAATATATTAAATGCGAAAGTTAGTTGGTTTGTTTTTTTATTTGTTTGTTACTCTTTCACGTTAAAACGGCTGAACGGATTTTGATGAAATTTGCCACATAGGTAGACCATAACCTGGGTTAGGACATAAGATACATTTTATCTCGATATTCCCATGGGATCGAGACTTATACGGGTGAAACCTCAGGGTGCAGCTAGTTTATGAACTCTCTCTCTCTTCCTGGCTATGTATCCCACATGGTGGTGGGGTCAGCCTTCCTGGTCTTTCTCTTCCACTTCGCTCTATCCTCGACATCGTCCTCGGATACCTGACACTCTTTCATGTCCTTTAGCACTACAGCTTTCCACCTTGTTTTGGGTCTGCCTCTGGGTCTTGGACTGGGAAGGGTAAGTTGTAGCGCTAAGTTGCCTACATATTCAGGCGGCCTCCTTTTTACGTGACCATACCATCGCAGCCTACTCTCTTGCATCTTGTCAGCGATATCGCGAACGCCCAGGCTTCCTCGCACGTACTCGTTACGGATTTTATCAAGCCTGGTAACGCCGCACATCCACCTCAACATTTTCATTTCAGCAACTTGAATGGTATGCACGTTCTTTTGGGTCATGGCCCACGTTTCACTGCCATACATAAGGACTGGTCTTATGATGGTCTTATATATCATGCCCTTTAGTTTAACAGGCATTCTCTTATCACACGTAACACCAGTTACTTCTCGCCATTTATGAACGCTAGTTTATGAACTGTGAATAAAAAAATAATCATTTTGGTCTTCTTATACTTCGTGTGACTGGCACGACAGTATTTCAAATCTTGTTAGCCCAAAAACATCGCCACTTTCACGGGTGACATCGGCGTCGCGTTTCAAAATAAAACAAAATATAAAAACATACAATTTAAATGCAAACAGTTTTTCAACCGAAGTAAAATAAGAACTTACCTTAAAAATAATTGTGTAATTTTGTCACAATAGAGTGCAATGGGTAACTACTAAACCTTGTATTGACCAGTGCCTTGAGTTTATAATTTTAATTTATTCAAACTAGGCTGAGAATCTGCACTTACTGAACGTCAAAATTCTTCAAAACGCTGGCCTTTCACCCACTTCCTAGTGCTTTAGCTGGGAAGAAGAAGTGTCGCAACAAACTTCCTAGGAGAACTCACTGTTGAGTTCTCCTACTAGGTCTTACTAGGAGTTATTGAACAGACAAGTTAAGTGTAATTACCAGAAAATAAACAAGTTAAACCATCAACATAAGTTTACTATTCGCTTATGCCTTGCACCGTATTCAAAAGACAGAATCGGTGGAAACAGATTTTAATGTATCCTATGAAAATCTTCATTCAAAAGCTCTTTCCCTTTGAATTTTAATATAAATCTCGAATTGGGAGTTTATTAGCGTTGGACGAATACCAATAAATGTGAAAATTATGTATTCTTCCGTTCAATGGATACTTGTGAGAGATTCTTAGGGAAATCCTCGACTAAAATGCAAAGCTGCCTTTTTTTACACACTGTAATATAATATGTACCTATTACTGTCGTTTTGAGGAGTCTGGCGCTGCCGAGATATAGGAATTAATCTTCCTAGTTCGGCTTCAGATGCTCCCGTGTTATATACTCTCAAGTACTAGTCTATAAGTATGTGTTATCCGTTGTGTTTAAATTGTTTTTATTAAAAATTTAAAAATTCGAAAAAAAACAAAATATTACTTAAGTTGTTTAAATTTATTGTTGTGCTTCTATGGACTTCAAATTATAAATCTTGACTTAGGACTGTAAAATCTACATCTTGAACTGCATCCACAGTAGAGGCACCCACTTATGTCATGCTTTTATCAACACCTCAAACAATCATAAAAAAATCACAGTGCTTTTTAAGACATACGCAGACAAGCGCGACGCGACATCGGCAACGGTAGAACGATTTCCGTGAAGTTTTCATAGAAATTGTACCACCAGACTCGCTCACTCATTCTATCTCTTCGAGAACAGTTTTGCTATGACTCAATACATCAGTTTTACAACTCCCATTTCACGATTTATTATCCAAATTATCCTTAACCCAAACGACCTTATAATTTTTAGCATCTAAAACAAAAATGCCAGTAATTAATCTTACCCTTTCACGAGCTGTTAGTCTCCTCGGTAGAGGATTTAAAGTTTGCGACTCATTAACTACGAAAATTTCATAAAGCACCTAGGTATAGGGTTATCCGTCAACATTTTCGGGTTAATGTCAAAAAGGAAGGATTAATGCTTTTTATTATTAAGTACTACTGGCTTTGAAAATAAGTCGTAGTATCGTATAATATTGAAAGAAAATACATATTGTATTTAGTACAGACTAAAAGGCACATAATACAACATTATTGTACTACTAGTAAACAAGATATAAAACAAAAATTAAACAAATAAAAAGTGTAAAGTTCTATTGTAAGCTATTAGCAGAATAAAATATTAATATAATATAATTTCACACCTATTCCCTGAAGCGATAGATTATAAAATAAAATCAGGTCTTTTCCACAGCGTATCATCCACATTTTCGACAGTTCTGTTTACATTTCATGCAATCGAGGCGAGTGTATCCGAACACAAATCCAGACTACAGACTGTCACTGAGAAGCCCCTAAAATCCACTAATACTCTCCTAATCTGCAGGGTAATTGTGTAACACACTTACACTGCCTTACGTTTTGATAGTTGAACAAAAATCCATTATTATTTACGTCGTTCCGCCGACAAATTCGGATTAGCAATTTCTTTCTAAATCTTCGGAATTAGAGTGCTGGATGCTTACTCTCTTAGCACGAAGTTACTGGCATTACGTATTCTCTACCACATAAAGACATAATGATTAGTTCGGGGTCCGAACTAAGAATCTGGTCAGTCGGTTGAGAAATACAAGCGTGAGTGTTTTGTTTTTTGTACAACGATATTAAGATCATTACTTGACACAAAACACAACAACAGCTAATTAAAAAAACGAAACAGATTTTCAGATAACTCCTTAATTACCATAGCCATTAAAAATATAAAAAGAAACAATATAAATCGAGATGGCATACCGAAATAAAACTCTATAATGAAATTTCAACAATGGCAACACCATGAAAACTGCAAATCTCTCCCATTGGGCGCAAAGACAAGTTTTTTACGATTTCATAAAGCAACGAAACCGGTTTTTCATTTACACAGTTTTAGTGGTGATAAAATATAATTAAAATATTTTATACTTGCTTTATCTCGAGGTTTTTACGGTTTGTGTGCTTTTAGGAATGCTGATAGGTTAGTAGTACAATGGGAAATTAGTAGTTCTTAGTTGCTGTCGTC
Organism: Conistra vaccinii; assembly: GCA_948150665.1. Lineage (NCBI taxonomy): Eukaryota > Metazoa > Arthropoda > Insecta > Lepidoptera > Noctuidae > Conistra > Conistra vaccinii. The sequence goes on along the minus strand of OX411338.1, from coordinate 15,833,833 downwards.
AGTTCGTCACTCACCTGGGAAGACATTTGCATCGTAGTAGACCGCAGCGAGAGTGGCGTCGCGTGACAAATCGTCATCAGTTCGGACATGTTTGCTGACCATGTTTGCCAGGCTTACATGGTCAAAAATCGTACCAAACCGGTTTTGGGAGGTTTGGCAGGAGAAACAAAAAAATTGCTAATACATCATTTTATGCCTAATGGCTTTATTTAGAGGCCGGATTATCACGGATGCGATTTGGAACCCCCAGTTTAAAATTCTCTCATTATTGCTATTGGTTCTAGTACAAGAAACATTAGGTTTCTGAACATGCAGTTATGCAATTCTTTTACTAAAATCGAGTGCTCATTGTGCACCAAGACTTATCCAAATGATATAATCAGAAATGCTCAGTTTCTCGAAATTAACAATTCTCTGAGCGTGTTTTATATTTAGCTGAAAAGCAGTAAAGTGTAGAATGCACACTGACTGCATTCATAGCCGGAATGGGAAAAAAGATAATTTTCATTTTATTTTATTTTATTTTGGTTTGTGTTCGTGATATTTTAGCTGATTTGAACAGGTATAATGTGTGTTTAAGATGTTTAAATAAGAAAAACTTTACTTATTATTGTATTAAACTACAAAAACTAAAAATTCTGGTAAGTAGACTATTTGACTTTCATATTCCAATAACCGAGTAACGTACATCAATGGGCATTTTTTTTTAAATTACTTCTCATTATTATTTTTTCGCGGTCAAACCTAAAATAGAGGGCAAAATGTAAACATCACTGCATTCACACCCTATCAACCCCGCGGTTGGTAAATTCGAACATGTCTTTATTAAGCAAGGCTGGTTTTTGTGATTTGTTAACAAAAATATCGATTCAACAGACTATTAGAGCACCCTTATTATCGCGGTCCACTGTAGAACATATACCACAGTTTTCCGCAGTCATTCCGGTCCAGAAATTCAAAATAGGCTTACAATAGTTCACGAACATCCAATATTCGTATTTTCAACAAGACATCCGCCAACATCCCTCGGGAGGATGTCATCCGTCATCCACGACGCGCACTTAATTGGAAACATCCTGGAACGAATTTAAATTTGAAATTCAGTTTCGGAATCGTTTTATCTGAGTAACAATGTCGTGTCTTTATCTTTTAAGATGGATTACAGCGTTTTGTAAATAAGTTGGTGATGGCATTATAATTAAAAAGTTTTATAGTCTGTTTGAATCAGAGTAATTCAATGATTCAGAGAATAAAGACTTTTTCACAGTTTTTTAAACTGATTGAGCCCCCAGTTACCTTTGCTGAATCCTTAGATGGACAAACAAATTCTTTTGTGTGGTTGTTGTTGTTTCCGACACCTAATCATATTCATATTTATCCGACTGCTGAATTTATTGTCCTATTATTTTCCGTGAAGTTACAAGATCTAACAGACAAGATCTAACAGTGACATATAATCCGACAATTTTACAAGTATTTTTTTTTCCATAACTTTTCGTTACCTTTTTTACTAAATAGCACCTGACGTGAAAATCCGATAATTTTGTAATTTTTGAAAATATTTCGCATTATCAATCAAGTAAAAAATGCCCCTGGTATCGTAGAAAATGAAATTATACTCTAAAGTTACCTACTCTTTTCAATCTAACTGCAAAGAAGCGTTACATTTACAAATACAAAACAATTACTACCCAAAAGCCACGAAATCAATTACAAACAGATTACAAATCCCGCCTTCACTTACATTAAAGGTAAATTAAAAATGCGCCACTTACTTCCACCCTTTATCTAAAAGTGGGTACTCAGGTGTGAAATTAGTAAAGAGAGTGCATCTGCCAGCACTAATTAGTAATTATTATAGTTAATTCAACCTCCTTTTAGCGGGTAGATGTAGATAAATGTATCCTTTGATCCGTTTGAGGTTGGTTAGACTTTTTTTGGGGTAATCTTGAGAAGGTGGTGTCTTTTGCACGTTGGTAATTGATTTGAGTGTCTAGCTAGAGGGTTAAACCAGGTTGGGTTTAAAAGCAAGTACTCAGTGTTAATGATTAACCGTTCCGGATGCTGCTATCTTAAAATTAATTAGATTATATAACTGTATAGTATCGTTCTTTGGGGTCGACAAAACTAAATACTTATTGATAAAATGCTTTTATAGTGTACTTGATTCTTAGATTATAAGTTGTGATTTGTATTTAATGTAATTTATTTAAATTTTAATTGCTTGCATTATTCAAGTTAACTAATTATTATAGTTATTGCACACATTAATGGCATAATAAGATAATTCTGTACCTTATTTACGTAAATAAAATGATGATTTTGATGTTTTCTGGAATATTTTTAAAACTATATTGTGAACTCTGTGTGTATGAATGTGTGAATCTGTGTGTGTATGAGTATTCCGAAAATCAAACAAACAATGAAAACTCGAAATTAAAAGTTTTAACCAGTTTTAAGTTATAGCAAACCTGCGAAAAATACATAGAAAAATAAACATTACCTACACCTACAACTGCACCATTAGAACGATTATTTTACCCTACCATTTCATAACCAACCCAGTTATTTTAATTTACAATGTCGGCTTAATAAACTGTCTGGGCATTGAAGACATGACTGAAGTCATTGTAATGCACCTATCAAATGACGTCACTACCTATGCGCCATTTGTAAAATGTTTAGCTGGGCGTGGCATGGAAAAGAAAAGCCGCTGCAGCGATTGAAAGCGATGTTTTTGTCATAAAAATATAAAAAGTACTTTGATTTAAATAAATACTTTAAGCCTTTTAGGATCAAAAATTTTCAGTTACAAACTTATAGACTTAATTAATTTGCTATAATGTTAGTGGTCATGTTCTTGAAAGATATCTGACTGAAAGAGAATTTTAATTTTTCCTGCATTTATTTCCTGTTAAATATAAATAGTTTTCAGCGCTTTTGTCGCTTTAAAATAATGCGAATAAAAGCTTTGCTCGATGCAGCGATTACATTCATCACCTTTATACGTAGGGTGGCCAAACTTTATTTGAATTCAGAATCAAATCAATCAATCTTCCTAGCCTTTTTCCCAACTATCTTGGGGTCGGCTTCCAGTCTAACCGGATGCAGCTGAATACCAGTATTTTACATGGAGCGACTGCCTATCTGACCTCCACAACCCAGTAACTGGGTAATACGATACTCCTTGGTAAGACTGATGTCAGACTTTCGGGCTTCTGACGACTCGTAACGACTGTCAAAGATCCACAAATGACACCCGGGACCAACGGCTTAACGTGCTTTCCGAGGCACGGGGGTCTCGGTATGTAAAGATGGTCACCCATCCACTGACCAACCCCGGCAAGCGTAGCTTAACCTGATGGATCGACCAGTGCGGCTTGTTATTACTTAGCCACGAGCTCCTCAAAGAATCAAATCCTAAAACAAAACTTCTATCCCTATGAGTGTCTGTATGACACCAATAGTAACCTATAAAAGTAGAAAATTGTTTCCTACTACAAAGTGGTATGTCTTGTTTGAAAAAAAAAATACATCTTTGTCTCTGGGATAACAACGTTTCTGCGAAGCCTCTTGTGCTACAGGTATTCATAACATCGTCGATTAACACTTACCATCAAGTAGCTGAGCAGAGATAGCCTAGTGAAGTAACCATTGGACTGCCAAGTCATAGGTCTCGAGTTCAAACCCAATTCACGAACCTCTGCCTTTTCAGATTCATGTGCGTATTGTATAATAATCACTTGCTTCAAAAACGGTGAAGGAAAACATCGTGAGGAAACCGGCATGCCTGAGAGATATTTCTCTACGGCATATGCAGCCAAGTCAGAGGCCCATGGCGGCTTTAAAACTCTGACACCAGGTTAGTCACTAACCACACGAAAAGATGAAGATCAAGTAGCGTTGTTTATTTTTCCAAAAAAATCCTATAAGCCATGGTCACTTTACCCGATGACGGACGGGCGGATACAGCAAAACTAATGCCTGCATCATAACGAGTGACGTAACAGTGCAGGAATTTAAACGCGATTTATACAGTTTAGTGGGAGCGGCAGACACACCCGGGTTTGTTATTGTTTAGAACTACTCTTATTAAACGAATAGTAAATGCATTTGGCTTTTTATTTGCATGGGAGTTAATAGTTTTAATTAGATGCCTGTAGTCGAAATCTAGGCTTATTGGTACGCACTTGCTTCAAAAACGGTGTTTGAAGGAAAACATCGTGAGGAAACCGGCATGCCTGAGAGATGTTTCTCTACGGCATACTCGTATGCAGCCAAGTCAGAGGCCCATGGCGGCTTTAAAACTCTGACACCAGATTAGTCACTAACCGTTGCGTTGTTTATTTTTCCGAATTCGTAGTTACGCACGAATCTGTATGACACCAATAGTAACCTATAAAAGTAGAAAATTGTTTCCTACTACAAAGTGGTATGTCTTCTTTGAAAAAAAAAAAACATCTTTGTCTCTGGGATAACAACGTTTCTGCGAAGCCTCTTGTGCTACAGGTATTCATAACGTCGGTTAACACTTACCATCAAGTAGCAGAGCAGTGATAGCGAAGTGACCATTGGACTGCCAAGTCATAGGGCTCGAGTTCAAACCCAATTCACGAACCTCTGCCTTTTCAGATTCATGTGCGTATTGTATAATAATCACTTGCTTCAAAAACGGTGAAGGAAAACATCGTGAGGAAACCGGCATGCCTGAGAGATATTTCTCTACGGCATGTGCAGCCAAGTCAGAGGCCCATGGGCGACTTTAAAACTCTGACACCAGGTTAGTTACTAACCACACGAAAAGAAGAAGATCAAGTAGCGTTGTTTATTTTTCCAAAAAAATCCTATAAGCCATGGTCACTTTACCCGATGACGGACGGGCGGATACAGCAAAACTAATGCCTGCATCATAACGAGTGACGTAATAGTGTAGGAATTTAAACGCGATTTATACAGTTTAGTGGGAGCGGCAGACACACCCGGGTTTGTTGTGGTTTAGAACTAACGGTTATTAAATGAATAGTAAGTGCATGGTGAATGTGGCTTTTTATTTGCGTAGGAGTTAATAGTTTTAATTAGATGCCTGTAGTCAAAATCTAGGCTTATTGGTTGATACGTACGAATTTTCTCGCCAGGCACTGGCGAGAAATTCGTATATACGTAGGCAATTGGCTCATTTTGAATTTTTATGCAGTAAAATTTTTAGCTTTTTTCCTGCTTTATTACAAAAAAAATCAAAATGTGCCAATTGCCTAATACGTATTTTTGGAGTTGTGGATTCGCCCACAAATTAATTAACTGCGTGCGAATCGCCTCAAGAAAAAATGATATTATTTAAAAGTGTCAAATCGCCCGTTTCAAGCGAATAATTTCTTACGAATCAATCAATAAGCCGAAATTCGTACTTATTAGGTAATTGGCATATATTGAATTTTTGCAATAAAAGTAAAGAAAAAAGCTAAAAACTTTCCTGCATAAAAATTCTAAATGTGCCAATTGCCCAATACGTATTTCGGGATTTTTCGATCCGCCCACAAATAAATTAACTACGTGCGAATCGCCTCAAAAAAAATGATATTAGTTTCGATTCGCCCGTTTAAGGCGAATAGATTCGTGCGAATCCACCAGTAAGTCGAAATCTATATGGTTACTATGAAAACCCCTCTGAGCCTCGGAAAGCACGTTAAGCTGTTGGTCCGGGCTGTCATTCGTGGATCTTTGATAGTCGTTACGAGTCGTCAGAAGCCCGAAAGTCTGACAACCAGTCTTACCAAGGGGTACCATATTACCCAGTAACTGGGTTGTGGAGGTCCGATAGGCAGTCGCTCCATGTAAAATACTGGTATTCAGCTGCATCCGGTTAGACTGGAAGCTAACCTGACATAGCTGGGAAAAAGCAAGGCAGATTGATTTAGCTTAACTATTTTATTCATCGAATCACAGTCATAACAACAAAGGGTATGTGTGTCAATAAAAAACTACAGATACCATAGGCATTGAAGTAACATTTTGGTCACAAGATCAAACGATTCCTGCAATATATTGAATAATCCTGCAATATTGAAGATACAGTTAACCGATTACGTTTCCGAACGGATATTATTCAAATTCGAAAGATTACGATCTCATTCATAGACTCGCATTATGGATCATAACCGAACGCCCTTCGAAATTCAATCAAGATTCGATGCATTGATTCAAGATGGAACAGATTCATATAGAGTGAGACATCGCCGCAGTACTAGTTCCTTATTAGGGGAACCTACTACTACCCCTATTGGGTGTTCCCCTAGTAGTGCAGATTACTAAGAGGCTGTGTCGTGTCGGAAGTGATCGTAAAACTTTACGAACTGGCGCCCTCTATCGGTGACAATCATCTTCGGGCACAGAGTAGGTTAGTGCAGAGACTTTTTTGTATGTGTTATTTTTTTTTTTAATGTTTAGGAAACCATGACTTGCAATTGTGTGTTCTAGAACGATGGTTAGCCATTTGTGTAGTATAAAATCTAATTGAAAAATCAGGATAAGGAGAATCTGACGTCAATTATACGCCTAAACAGTTTCTATTATTTGGATCAGCAAACATTATGAACGCAGCCTCTACCTCGTTGGAATAGAGGTCATGTGCGCTACTGTTGAGCATGAGATCCTGGTCAAGCAAAATTTTAATCTTCTAAAGCAGCTCGGATTCCGGCATCCGGATTTGTGTCCGGTCGCCTTGCCATCAACCGTCACGTACCTACGTGGAAATTTAACATTGCTGGTTAAATGTTGGTGAACAATAGCTACACTTCAAGCCAAAACCTTCGGAGAAAATATGCTTAATGTTATGTAAGGTTGCCTACTCCTTCAAATCATGAGTCAAAAAAAAAGTTTGCCAAAAAGTCTCTGACCCCATTCCCTACTCTGTGTTATAAGGGCTGAGATTTCAATAAACGACATCGGTGTTCTGATTGCAACGTTTGAAGACGCTCTACATATCCTCGTTAGCAGTGACAGACTGACAGCAGTCACATATCCACTGTTATATGTTTATTGACGACCATAAGAGAGATTGTTCTCGGTTTAGTAGTGGCAGTTACAGTGAGTGATTTTCAAAATGGTATTTTATTTTACCTATCTATAAAGTGTTTTTTTACTTGTCTTATTCAGTTAACAAAATGGCTTATTGACATTGTCGATGTTAAGAAAACCTCACGCTCTTGTACCGTGTACGTATTGCATTACTAAATTAGACAAAATATACAGTTTAGTCTTTACAAAAATAATCAAGAGCTTTTTGAAACGCCTCAGATAAACGTTACAACATCAGTTTTAATGGCAAACGGTGTTCTTAGTCGTCTTGCGTATCTTGCGGCTGATTTCGTAACACATTAGCAATTGCAATGCTTTTCATTTTGACAACTCGACACCATTTATTGCGTGATTTACACTGTCGAGCAAACGGATTCTTCTAACGTATGAAGCAATGGATTATGAATTTCCTTTGAAACCTTCGGAGTATGAAAATCAAACGCATAGTGCTAACGTTAAAGATAGTAATAGCTAATCATTTTTATCATTAAAATAAAACATCGTAGTCATCAACGTTCTTATTTTAAAAAGAAATAAAAGATTAAACGACCCTCCTAATAATTATAGTGTAGGTTTGCAAGCTAAATGAAGACGCCATGCAAAATGAGTGTTTATCCTCTCGGGAGTTAGCTGACAGAAAAGTAATTATGTGTAATCCTTAGGGCGCGCAGTTCATGAGCTAATTAAAGGTGTCAGAGTCTGTTGTTAAAATATAAATTTTATTAATTTTTTAATGTTTCCAGCAAAAAAATATTAGTTATTATGCAAAGACTCAACTATGTCAGACGGTCAGCAAATGTTTAAATTAATTTAAATACGGGAAGTATTTGTAATGGACACAATGTCCATTCAAAATACTCCTTTGTAACGTACTAGGAAAGTAATAAAGATTCAGAAAAATTAAAATTGTTAAGATCACAAAACATTATTATTTTATTATAATTATGAATACTTTGCGAACCAAACACACAATAGTGTTCAATTCAAAGGTTTACTCAAAGATTGATTTAAGTTGAAGAAAACTTAAAACAGAAACAAAAACGAGTAAGTAATAGTTCAAGTGTTTGACAAGTGATCAACTTAAAGTTCTGAAATCAGAAACCAGGTAAATGAACCTTTTTAATTAAACTGTTCTCTAAAACTACAAAAGATACGGAAAAAACAAACAAAAATTCCAAATAAAGACTTCTCCTGAAAAACTCTTGCTGTCAGTGAAATATACTGAAATAAAGACAACGAGGGCAAAGAGTAATGATCCTGAGCAGTTCCGATGAATGTTTTACATCAGAAGTATGTGTATAGAGATGTAAGTTGACGTGTTTTTATTTCTTGTTGAATGTTAGGAAGATTTGTGAATGTTTAAGAGAGAGTAGAGTTGATCTTTTTTTTGTTGTTTTTAAGATTTTCCTGCTTCCTGTCATATTTATCAACAAGCACTGGCTACAAAATAAACTTCTCTGTGAGAGGGAGTGGGCTGTAATCTACCACGTTGGCCCAGTGCGGGTTGGTAGATGTCACATGTCTTCGAATTTTTTGGTTCTAAGACATGCCGGTTTCCTCACGATATTTTCCTTCTCCATTTTGAGAGCAGTGGTAATGAAATTATTTACATAAAGCGCCTGCTTGAGTTCGAACCTACGACCTACAACTCGTAAGTCGGGGCCGTTACCACTAGGCCACCACTGCTCTCACTTGACTTTTATGTAGATTTAATTAAATAATCATAATGTATTTTCGCCAGACTGCCTCATTGGTCTAGTGATTGCAAGCGCTACTGCTGAACATGAGATCCTGCGTTCGATTCCCAAGTTGGGCAAAGTGTTATTGGGTTTTTCCGTCAGAGATTTCTCAGTACCAGACCGGAGTTTGGATTTGTGCTCGGTTAATGGCAATTGGCCCTACCCCTCGGGGATATCAGGTTAGATGTTATAATATATGTAATTTTCGCTGAAAGGCGATACAACAACTCTATATCCATCCACCATTTCGCCCGTCTCCATCGATCGTTCCTGATGCGTCGAGATAGGTCACAGACAAGATTGGCCAGCAATACCTCTCGTCTTATTTATTGGGCCGACAGACAGACAAATGTGGCCAAATGTATTAATGGCTCCAACTCTCCAAGGTTTTTTCTACTGCCCTATTAGATCTGATTAGGGAGAGTGGGAATGGTGTAATGGGCCGATTTTTTGGTAAATCGCTTGTTATTTTTTAAACGTTGATTGGATTTCTTTTTGTAAGAAATACTTTTTTATTTCGGCGGATTATTTCTGAAAGTGGATTTCCTTTAGAAAAAATCGTAGGAAACCTCGATAGATTTTTTGTAAATTTTTGTGCAAACATAAAGCATTAGCATATTATCGCATTAAGCAGACCTGGGGGCTTACCACGCACTCTTATAGCAGGTCAATTTTCGACGGAAAGTGAACTGTCGGGCTATTTTGTACCATGAACACGTCAAATAACAGGCGAGCCAGCGATCACGTGACTAAAGCCGCTCAGTGGTCACGTGACAACATTTCACTGGTCTGACCTGCGATAGGCTCTACCGGGCTCTACCATCAAGTCATTTTTGACATGTAAAACCTTGAAAACTGAGCTGCCCTGCTGTCATATTAAGCAGGCGTGTAAAACTTACTTTTATTGAACTGTTTTCTTTAATTTAAAATAAAAAACGTAAGTATATGTTAATTTGTGAATATAATATTATTGTGGCGTTATTTAAAATTATAGACCACAAAAAACACGTCTCTTTGTCGTCTACTTATGTTGTAGAAATGGTACGAGTAAGTAGATGTGAAAGAAATAGAAATAAAGAACACAATACACATAAATAAAAACCAATTTAATGTTTAATAGATGTTTTGGGTAAAAACAATATTCGTAGTCTTAGTAAAAAAACAAACTACAGCTACCCAGCCTCTTGAATCATCGATAGCACTGTAGCGGTTACACCGTTACATACGAACTACGCAGTAAGACATGATTACAAAAATCTTGCATGATAAATACTTATATAAGATTATCCGAAAACAACTTTCGGGCAGTTGCCCGTCAGACATAACACCCGGTCTGGTCGGAGGAGCCTCCCATTTCTCATGAGAAGAGTGAACTTTACACCCTGTTCCTCATGCCTCCACCAACAATAGAATTCACATCATGTTCCAATGTTCCGTCACTTCCGTCCACAACCTGCGGGACATTTCTCGAGTTTGAGCCCTTTTTATGCACCCCATTGCAATCCTTGTGATTAAGTATTAAAAAAATCTAATATTTTTATATTTCCAATTTTTATATGTCATCAATAAATATTCTTGTCTTGTTGACAATTTATTTGACACGCTATAGTCGTTCGAAAATAGCAATAGCTTTGGTAAGTTTTCATTCAAGTAGGTTGGTGTTGTTGGTGGTACCTTTATTTTACATCTAAAAGGCCTCCACGTCATAATCGTGTTACATAAGATTTTTTGCTGCGAAACATAGTTTTATTTATATTTTAGTTTATATTTTATTTAATTTTTTTGATCATTTTATACTATTATCAAATTAATTTTATATAACCGTAAAACCGGTAACATTCCGAAAAAGTATTTCCGAACGTTTGTTTATAATATGACGTACCGGTCAACGGTAGCGTAGCAGGTCTGAAGTTAATACATTGCAGGTCAGACTGAAATGTTCATGGTACAAATAGAAAACCTGTCAGGTTAAAATGCCAAGTTGACATGTCCTGTACTTGGCAAGTATTTAAAATGTTCATGGTACGGCCCCAGTAATGGTAATTTTAAGGCATTTAAATAAATAAATGAAATAAAATAAAACATCCATCATTTATATATAGAGTAATGGCCAACGGGCCATTACTGTTTTTTTGCACGACTCGTAATGCTTCGCATTAGAGTGTGCTCTACGATCGAAAAATATTTTTTGCCCCATTTCTGCAACTGTTTTTATTGTTTCACTCCAGCTAGTACACAGAACCTACTTAATTTATATACCATTGTATAGATGATTAAATGGAGATTAATATTGTATTTTTTAACAATTGATTTAATGCAGCAGAAATGGAAAAAGCATCAAAATAGTTGAAAAAAATTTCCTGTCCGTCAATTTATGATCCCTGAAAACATTGTAGCTTGCGATAAAATCAATTAATTGAGTCAATTTTTTTTTTATACATTCGTTTCAGCCGTAGAAGGAACCCTATTGAAAATGGCTCTTTTATTCATAGTAGTTTAATTATAATTAATAAAATACTTACTAAAATATAATATCAATATCTAAATATTTTCAACCTTGATCCGGTGCCGTTGCCTAGCAACTGCCAACGTAAATATCTTTGTCAGTCGTTGACATTACGACTTCATGAAAAGTTATAAATTGTTCATTTTTAAACTATTTTTGAATTTCTTTTTCGTTTATGAATGAGTGATAAGTATGAGGCGGGCACTTTTGGATTTTCCAAACTATTTTTTATTTATCAGGAGGAAATGTCCTCCTGATAAATTAGAATTTTCCATGTTATTACAATTGCATTTTTCATTATTACAGGTTAACTTATCTGACCGAAAATTCGGTCTAAATTCTATTCTATTGATGAGTTTAGCTAGTTTTCAATGGCTATCTAGACACTGTAAAACAACACACACACATAACATCACGCCTTGTTTCCTAGAAGGGTTAGGCAGAGGTGTAGTACACCCACATTTCGCCAGTTATGTTTAGAAAAATAGAGGTAGCAGGTGTTACACTGGTCACTTCTCTTCACATAACAAGCCCTTTATTCAATTCACAACGTTACCTCCCAACCGCAAACTATCCACAAACAAAAATAAACATCTTCAAAGAAAACCAAGAACATCTGGCCTTGAATTATGCATACCCTTAACATCTAAATACGATGTCCAACCAAGCGACCTCTTAAATGAACCTTGTGGCCACAATACACAGAACCCTTTACGGTGGTCAATATTTACGAGCGTCCGAACAAATTTACCGAACAGAGGGGTCAGTGTATTCTGGTCAACTATTTTAGGACCTTATTGAGAAGGTGGTAAGGGCGGTTATAGTTATGACCAATTTAGAAGTTTTTGTTATGGGTGGCTTTGATGTGTCGTGAATTTGTGTGGGATGAATGCTGATGAATGTGGTTGTGATTTTGAGAGGTGAGATGTAGTGTATGTTTTCTTTCTGTTTTATCGGACTACGGGGTAGCAAAAAGAAGGGTTATTCGAATGGGTATGGTGGTGTGGCCAAAAGGCGAAAGTATTTCTTGTGAAGTATTAGGGAAGGGGCAATATTTGTCATAATTGCTTTAACTTTATTGTAAATAAGGAACAATGACTGCATTAAAAGGTGTAATTTGTAGTTTTGAGCACAGAATATCCATGTTTCTTGTAGTGTGATGGCATCTACATCGCCACATGTGAATTACGTATCCTGCATCGCGCAATTAGAGTTTACCGCGCGAACGACATATATTATGTAACTATCCGACATCAATCGTTGGGCAGTTGCCCGCCAGATACGCGTCTAGTCGGAGGATCTTCCCTTTTCTATGGTGGATGAGTGAAATTTACACCCTGTGTGTATGCCTCTAATGTAGCACAAAGACAAGTGGGTGAAGTACTATTGGTACACCTCTGCCTAACCCTTCCAAGTAAACGGGCGTAATGTTATGTCTGTATATTTTTATGTTAGTTCAAGCACCTATCTCAAAATACAAAATACTACATTCACCAATCTGGTTTCTAAACATTGGGATCATAATATCTAGATTTCTTCACAACATGACTTGTAGGACTTAATATATCGGTACTTCTGTTATTCTATTCAACTTCAATGATTCTTTATTAAAACAAAGGAAATATCAATCAATCAATTCAGTCTGTCGCGGCTAGACCTCTGGCTGCTCCACAAAACCCTGTCCTCCGCCTTCCTCTACCAATCTGTCCGAGCCACCTTTTTAAGGTGGCGGCGGTCCATCTAGCTCGGGAGCGTCTTACACTACGCTTGCCAAAACGAAATAAGATTACAGTAAACAGCAACATCTTCCTCCATATGCTACCTACCTACCCAATCACATCTCAAAAAGACGCCATCTTGGAAACCGATCGAAAACATATCCGAAATCATTACCCATTGTCTCATAATCCATCAGAACGGTGAATATTTTACATTCATCGTAATACGTCACATGGTTCCCGTGCCACAATAAAATCTTTATGGCTATTGCTTCACATCTCTCCTTTATGCTTTCCTTGATCGCGTATGGAAGGTTTACGGGGTTTTCCAGCTAAAGACACTGTGTCGTTCTGTGTCTAGTCTATATGAAGTTTTAGAGTAGTTGTTTGAAAGTTTTGGTGGAAATATTTTTAGAGATGTTTTATTCGCTACTCTTTATCTACATACAATATTATTTTCTACATATTCATAAAAACCTATTTTAAATATAATGGCACGTCATATTGCAATAATCAACTTATCTTAACTTACTAACTACTTAACTTATATTTAAATATAGAATCAAGTTCTTCTAACTTAACAGATAGCTGTGCTGCATGGGAGTTAGTTGCGCCACTTCTTCTTCCCAGCGAAAGCACTACGAAGTGGTGAAGGGCGGGTGTTTTGAGGGAATCTTTTACGAAAGAAAGAAAGAAAGAAAAAATAGTTTATTAGTTACGTACACGTGCATACAAAAAGATAATTAACTCGAGTAAAACAATAAAACACTATAGATTTAAATATTATAATCACGAGCACGAAACAGAGGTAAGTCGGCAGCTGCTGGCACGTCATGACTGTGACAAGAAGGCTTCCACTCAGCATGATGCTGTGCTATGTAATTTTGACGTTCAAAAAGTGCTGATTGTCAGCCTAGTTTGAATAATTGTTTTTAGATTTTTATCGTGATGACCCAGAGGTCACTCCTCGAGTACAAGGATGAGGGTTAAAAGGTCGAAAAATGGGGAACTGCTTTATGATTTGAGCATTAGGTTTAACACTTTTCTAGTTTAGAAACTCATATTAATATTTACTCTTGAATCACACCTTTGGAGAAAAAAATTAAACGGATTTATCTTCTGACTTTTCATCACAGAAGTTTTATCATATGCGCCACATTTTTCTCTCACAGCATCTGTTGCTCCCAATACTCCTGTGTTCTTACTTCAAGTAAAGATTTGTACTTTACGACGCATGTACGGGAAATCGATCGTTTATTCAAAGCAGGTGATTCCTTCCGAAGCTCCATTTATGAGCGCTCTCATGTTGATAGCCTGGGGAATAATAGCGTGAATATAATTTGTAAATTGAAAACTATTAATGTCAAGGGGATTTAAATCAATTGGAGTTAGTCGGGATTTAAGTGAGGTTATAACACTTATCTTAAGTAATTAATAAAGACCAAATAGTTTGGAAAATCCAAAAGTGCACGCCTCATACATAACCCTCATTCATAAACGAAAAAGAAATTGAAAACATAGTTTTTAACAAAAATGAACAATTTATCACTTTTCATGAAGTCGTAATGTCAAAGACTGACAAAGATATTTACTTGGCGGTTGCTAGGCAACTTACGGACATCAAGTCAAAGGTTGGAAATATTTAGATAAAGATATAGTTAGTATTTTATTAATTATAATTAAACTACTTTGAATAAAAGAGCCATTTTCAATAGGGTTCCTTCAACGGCTGAAACGAATGTATAAAAAAAATTGACTCAATTCATTGATTTTATCGCAAGCTACAATGTTTTCAGGGTTCATAAATTGACGGACAGGATTTTTTTTTAACTATTTTGATGCTTTTTCCATTTCTGTTGCATTAAATCAATTATTAAAAAGTACAGTATTAATCTCCATTTAATCATCTATACAATGGTATATAAATTAAGTAGGTTCTGTGTACTAGCAGGAGTGTAACAATAAAAACAGTTACAGAAATGGGGCAAAAAAAATTTTTCGATCGTAGAGCACACTCTAATGTTTCGCATTAAGAGTCGTGCAATATGTGTGTATGTATGTCATATTAACCCTTAACCACCTACCACCTATTATTGTCACACAACCACCTGCCATACGTCTGCGAGACCTGGGAGTAAAATCATTCTCCTTTGTAAAATTTTGTATGGTGAAGTATTGTTTTTAATTAAAACTCAGTTTAGGCACATATTAAACTATATAAAAGAAAAAGAAAGACACATAAAATTCAATAATATTTGAAAAAATCTTAATTAGTTATCAACATCTCTTATTTTAGGCTAACAAACTAACATATTTGAAAAAAGAGACTCACAGAAATAATCACATAGAGTAGGAACTTTTTTATACTTGTTTTTACTTATTCAATAATCAACAAACATAATCAAACATAAACAACATCAATAAAATCAAGTTTTTAACAAAATTGCAGGCCCTGAACTTCTAGTTTTTCATGACAGCAAATGCACAGGTTTTTTGGCGTTCGAGGCAAATTGGTGCTTTACATTCGAAACCCAAGTAACTATTGTGTTTTGCGTGTTTTTTTGTTTTCGAACCGCCAACCTTTCTTCAGCCCCGCTGCACTTGGAATTCCTGATGATGAGGTATCCTTGTTATTGTGGAGGATACGTCAAATAGCAATTCGGATGTCGAAAAATCGAAAGCAGGTTCAAGTTCGTAAACTCTAGCTGAATATTTAGCTGTTCTGCTTTTTTCCTTGAGTTTGGGCAGATAAGCTCACGACTTAGCAGTTTGAAGCAGAAATATCGAGCAATCTGTAAAAGCTACTACTGCCAAGGGCCACCTGCGAGTGTGGCGACCTGTGAAGTAATTAGAACATTTTTGGTCTAGTAGATCAACTCCAATTATAGTTTGGTCATAAAAAAAGTAATATGTGCGGTTTCTTGATAGTTAGTTAACTTTCTTCTAGAACACGTTGTAGTCCTACATCAGACTCCACATCGCTACATTCATCGTTTGGTATATTTTCTTCGTCTGACGGACTTGTTCCAACCATCTCTCGATAATGACGTCATTAGAATCCGTTTTAAACTAAGACGATAGAAAATACACAATTTGAAAAAAGTTACGTAACCACCTGCCAGGGGTCTCTCAGACCTACGACGATAGTTTTCTACTTACCAGAGTCAAACACACGTACCTACGAACTCGACGAAGGTTTGCGTGGCTCTCAGGGACGTAGAGAAAAGGTACAGGAACTAACAAGTTTATACGAAAATCGGGTGCCAAAATAATCACTATTTTTAATTCGTAAAGATCTGTGAGACGTATGGTAGGCGGTTAAGGGTTAAGTCATATGACAAAAATGACTTATGATTTATTGTTCAAAATAATAAACCATCTTATTTCTTCTTTGTGTAATGTATTTGGCGCACCCTCGGCAGTCAGTACAGTTAAATGCATACCAATAAATCTTCCTAGCCTTTTCCCAACTATGTTGGGGTCGGCTTCCAGTCCAACCGGATGTAGCTGAATACCAGTATTTTACATGGAGCGATTGCCTATCTGACCTTCACAACCCAGTAACTGGATAATACGATACCCCTTGGTAAGACTGGTGTCAGACTTTCGGGCTTCTGATGACTCGTAACGACTGTCAAAGATCCACGAATGACAGCCGGGACCAACGGCTTAACGTGCTTTTCGAGGCACGAAGGAGTCTCGGTATGTGAATATGGTCACCCATCCACTGACTAACCCCGAGAAGCGTAGCTTAACTTGATGGATCGACCCGTGCGGCTTGTTATTACTTAGCCACGAGAGCCTCCTCAGGGTTAAATTCATACCAGAGAAGGTATTTTTTTATTATTTTTTTTTCAGTTATTTTAGCACCACATAATTATGTTTCTTACTTGTTTTCTTGCCTTCAATGTTTTGTGGGCAGACGCAGAATAAAAACATTGTAATAAATTTAAAAAAAAATGACAGCTGTACTTCACGATCATTCATAAAGCCTCGTGTAGACTGGCCCAACGCAACAGCGCGACGCAACTCTAACAAAACAATTTCTAAGAAGACTTCACGGTAGAACCAGTGTCGCATCGCGCTAGTCTGCACGAAGATTATAGAAACCAAAAAAAAAAGAAAAAACCGATGTACCTACCAATATTAAAAACATAAACAACGAACCAAAACATTACTGTCACATTGCCAAAGAACAATCGGGGCAATTTGGTCCCACCAGCCTCTTGAATTAGCCGATGTCTTGGGGCATTTGTTTCCTCAATCAAAAGTGCAAGTAGCTTCGAGTGGGTCGAAACGACCTAATGAATTCTCTACTTTTAGCTTTCTTAAGGGGGACGAAAGTAGAACGGTGTACGTGACTTTTTGAAGATTGTACCGATGGTATTTTTTGTGTGATCTTTTAATTAGGCTGGATTGATGGTTTCTCTTTCGTGAATGGACTTTTAAACTCAATTCTGTCCGTAATTGTTGTATGTTTGCTGAGCACTAAAACACAATTAACAATGTTAGATTGTTCTGACTCAGGCTGATTCGTTTTTCCATTACCGATTACTAAAGATTTTATGCAGCATAGTATTTAGGTGAATCACAAATTCTATTGTTATTTGCAAAAATATTACTTATATTTATTTTTTTGTCGATCAATTTAATATCATTCCCTCTACCTTATTAACGTTGCTTAAAGTTATAAGACGTTAAAACGTCAAAAAATTATGGTTAAGTTAATCATTACCGCAAAATTTATTAAAAGTTTATGTTTTTACAAAGACAACTTCAAAGTGTAAAAAAAATTAAAAAAATGATGTGTAGCATTTATTTGTGTAACTGTTATTTTTTTTAAATAAATCAATGTTTTCCAATACTTACCAGGACTTATTTCCAAATCTTTCAACACATGTTACCGCCTTATCCTCGTAGAGCAAGCCAGGGGTGGTGACTGTATTACAGTCCGGGGGTCGCATTCCGAAGATTACTGCGTTGGCTTCTTGAGACGTTTACTGGGTGTCACTAGCAGATGTAGAGGAGATCTGGATAAGATAGGTTCTCAATAACGTCTTCTTTAAGTGATGGGGTTTAAGTTTAGTTGTAATGAATATTCGTGTTATAGGAGTTTAAAATAGTTTGGAAAATCCAAAAGTGCACGCCTCATAAGTTCATAACTCTCATTCATAAACGAAAAAGAAATTTAAAACATAGTTTCTAACAAAAATTAACAATTTATCACTTTTCATGAAGTATGTTTTGACTGCTTTTTTACCCATCAATATGGGTAAAATTTCTAAACTCGCATCGATATCAATCTCTCTCATATCGACCACCGGTCTCCGGAGGAGAATAATGTAGCGGTTACACCACCACATACGAGCTACGCAGCAAAGACATGACGTCACACAGATCCTGCATCGCGCAGTTAGAGTTTACCACGCGACCGACATAGATAAAACTATCCGAAACACAAACACCCGTCTGGCCGGAGGATCCTCCCTTTTCAAATGAGGATGAGTGAACTTTACACCCTGTTTCTCATACCTCTAAAGTTTTAAACTGAAATATGAACAAAATATTTTACGGCGCCATTCGCCATAGACTAAAACATTCAGAAGTGAAGTGTAGGTACAAATAGCTGCCGTTTGTTTTTATGGCGGAATTTTTTATATTAAGTACCTATCTAATATTTTGAACGCTGATATTAATATTTGTTTTATTATATTATGGTTTATGGTTATTTGTCATCAAATAATTATTACAATTTGTGGCATTTTTCTCTTTAAGATTTCCACGTCCGAGCTCCAGGAAACAAGGGAAAAATTGATAACATTTGTGCAAAAAAATCGTAATGAGTAAACGTGGTTGCCAAGTGAACCATCTCACATAATGTTCATCATTAATACAATGGAAATTAGAATAATGTTCTGCAGTTAAAACTGTGTTAGGTATCAAGTAGGCAGAAGAAGCAGACTGTGTCGCGTCTGCGGGTGCATTACTCTATGAGAATCTCCTCGCAACGCGCATGCACCGCAGTAGTCAAACGTCAAAGCATCCAAGGGACACATTTTTTGTTCGCGGTGTCTTCTTTGATAGTATATTTTAGTTAGTATTTTATTAATTATAATTAAACTACTTTGAATAAAAGAGCCATTTTCAATAGGGTTCCTTCTATGGATGAAACGAATGTATAAAAAAAGCATTGACTCAATTAATTGATTTTATCGCAAGCTACAATGTTTTCAGGGTTCATAAATTGACGGACAGGAATTTTTTTTCAACTATTTTGATGCTTTTTCCATTTCTGCTGCATTAAATCAATTATTAAAAAGTACAGTATTAATCTCCATTTAATCATCTATACAATGGTATATAAATTAAGTAGGTTCTGTGTACTAGCAGGAGTGTAACAATAAAAACAGTTGCAGAAATGGGGCAAAAAATATTTTTCGATCGTAGAGCACACTCTAATGCTTCGCATTATGAGTCGTGCAATAAGTAGACTAGTGTCCTTGATCGGTCTCATCAATAAATTTAACACATAGACATAACATCACCCCTGTATTCCCCGTAGGGTTAGGCAGAGGTATAGATACCTATAGTACACCCACATTACGCCAGTTATGTTTAAGTCCCAGGTAATAGGGTGCTAGCGGCTAGCCTATTGCTTTCAACCGGGCACAAATCCAAACTTCGGGCTGCTACTAAGAAAATCCATGAGAAAACGCAATAACATTTTATCCGTCCCGGAAAACGAACACAGTACCTCTAGACCGACGAGGAAATAAAATTAAATGTCATAGAAAAAAATATTATAGTCGTCGTAATATTCAACGTGTTTTCAACGAACCTTTCAGTCACCTTTACAACACCCTCTTCTGATACAGAGAAGGTACGAGCATTGATCACCATGCTTGCTCAGAACGGATTGGCGATTTCAGATTTAATGACACCAGGTTTCCACACGATGTTTTTTTTGTTGGTTGACTTTAATTAATATCAACATCCAACCACAAAAAATCCAAAGTATATAGTTAGTCGAAAAGCGAAAGCAAATCAAACACTCCAAGTAAAAGTCAAATAATTTATTTCAATTAGGTACAGGAAAGGCACTTTTGAACGTCACAATTTACGAAAATAAAATAAAATTCATCCTAGAATAAGGATTTTCCAAAAAGTAGTTTTCGTATGTATAATATAGTTTCTTGAACAATCTTCATGTTCAAGAAACTCCAAAATAGCTCTTCCATTCTCCATAGGTATATCTTTGACATGCCTGTTCACAATTTGCCTCAATAATGCGGCCGCTTGTTTCACCCACTTACAAGCCTTATACAATTTATTATTAGGGGCACCTTCCTTATAAGAAAGCCTACGATGATGAGACTTGAAGATGTCTGTAATGCTGTATGCATCTGTCACGATTTTATTGTTATGGAGGAGATGAGAGATACTTGGCACTAAAAGCTTCTGATTTTCAATATTTCTTAGAAATGTACCTAACTTTGTCGCAGAAAAGTGGACCAATTACATACAAGTACGTACCATCAAAAAGAAATAGTAAATGGATAAGAATGCATTTAAACTTGTCTTCTTGTCGTGAGGTTAGGTTAGGTAAGGTTAGACTAACCTGGTGTCAGAGTTTTTAAAGCCACTCATGGGGCCTCTGGCTTAGTTTCACATGCCGTCGAGAAATATCTCTCTGAACTCATCATTCATTTACTTTATTGTCTACAATCATTGTTCCATAATGTTGTATCCATGTGTAGTCACAAAACATATTTACTACACATTGGGTATTAAGTTGTAGCTACTCAATGATACAGTATTCTGTAACACAAATTGTAGATATATACCTAAAAGCAATGAAGAAACTGGAACATTAGAGGATTTCCCTATGCGTTGCTAAAAAGTCTTATGATTGTGCATGTTCGGTTCTCGTCAAACCAGGATACAAAAATTCTGTTTCACGGTAGCGTTAGGTAGATAATTCACTATCCACTCACCAGAAGGAATCAAACAGGGTATGAATATCCTCATTACTAGCTAATTCAAAAAACTATCAAACCTGTAATTTCCATTAATTTGAGGAACTTAATTTAAAGTGCCAATAATAACACCAACTCAATATCCAATCATTACATACATTCAAAGTTAACACGTAATAAAGTCATTATACATTTACACAAATATAGAGAACCTTATTGAACTCATTTTAAGGGTGAATTTCCTTTGACAGCTATACATGAAATTGTGTTTTAAATTAAGGGCGAGAAATAAGATATTACTTCCTCAACAGTAATTTTAAAATCATTATGTCGTTAGTATTGTTTGTAAGTAGGTATAGATTTTTTGAGTCACTTTTGATATTTATACTTAGTATTGAAATTAATGATAGTGACAAGTTTTTGATTGACTATGGTACTAGATTGGTTATAGTTATATTTTTTGCTTCGTTCGTCTAGTGGTCGCCAGAGCATGGGGTCGTAGGTTGGATCCCTAGGTCAGGCAAAGTGTTCTTGGCTTTATCTTTTAGGTACTCATTACAATGTTTTTATTTTATGAATTCTATTGCTATACTCGTATGTGGTAATGTAAATGATTTTTTTGCATAAGTACTATTATATAGAATCAAGTTTTTCCAACTGAACAGACAGCTGTGCTGCTGGGGAGTTTGTTGCGCCACTTCTTCTTCCCAGCTAAAGCACTAGGAAGTGGTGGCGTTTTTGGGGGGCTGTCTTATGTAAATTTGACGTTCGAAAAGTGCTGATTCTCAGCCTAGTTTGAATAAATGACTTGATGTAATTCTCAGTAGCATCTTGGAGTCTGGATTTGTGACATGTATTTCAACGAAACATTCACAAGCATTGAATTTGATCCTTTGGATTGTCAAGGAGTCACTGAGTCAGAACTATGAAGCTGGTTGAGCATTCCAAAGCGTAGCTGGTTCCTATGGAGAAGAACGGGCAGGAAACTCAACGGACACTTTTTTAAACAAAAAAAATATTTATTTGATTAAAGTTTTTTTGAAATGAAAGCTTCTTTAGGCGCGTTGAGCACTTTTTGGGTGAACAAAAATCATGGAACTCACGTCATCGTCACCAAACGCTTTCCATGAGGTATGCTGTGTATATGTGTGTACTTTTTGGGTGAACAAAAAGCGTGAAACTCGCGTCACTTCATTAAATATAGGTACTATTTATTTATTTTATTTATTTATTCGGACAACAAGGACAACTGGGTACTGTATTTACTCCTCTGGTTGCCTCTTCGACAAAAAAGCCGTTATTTATCAAATAATAGTAGTGTCTATAAAGACCCAATTAAAAACTGCAAGCACATATCCATTACACCCTAATAGAAAGTCGACTCTAAAAAGATTATTGACGGCGTTTCACCAAGTCATCAGCGAGCAATCATTCCCTGATGACTAGCTAACGTGATTACAGTTTCATTACCGAGCACTGTTCAGCCCCCTATTTTAATTGATAGTATGAAACTATTGGGTTACTTGTGTATTTGAGTTTCAAGTGGCTGCAGCGATTTAAAGCGGGTGTTTTTTGTTATTGTGAAAATAGGTAATTAGCTATAGGTAACCTAAAAGTAGCAGAGTGTGTGTGTGTGTGTGTGTATTACTATAGTGTATGTGCATCGACGCAAAATTTGTCAAAAACTCACAACGGAGATTTTTGCTAAATAAAATAGATTACATATTAAATAACCTATTGGTATAAAAATAAAAACACCATTTTAAATTCAAAATGTGTGTGTGCTTTTTAAAAACAACAAAAAAGAACACGACTATCAGTAAGACATACAATCACTTTGTGAGCTATATAATATTAATATTAATAACTTTATTGTCTTTGCAGTTTGAACTTGTGAGAAAATGGTGATATAAAACACAAGAAGAAAAAAAGACCACACGATAGAAGTGAAAACTTACGACCGCAGCCGCAGTATACGCGATTCAGCGCCGAGAATACACGATTCAGCGTCACCTACTGACTGGAGCCAAGTATAGTTTCGTTCACTGTTCAGAAAGAGTGCAAAGTGCGCCTAATGAAGTTCACTTCAAAAACATAATACATCGCTGCAGCGCTTCAAAACCAACAAACACATTGAAAATAACATAAGAATTTTTCAACCAGCCGACTGTTACCGCTGTAATCTAATTAGTACACGCTTAACACACGTCTGCAGCAAATGAGTTTAATTAAAAACTGAATAGTTCCACTGTCATGATGCGATCAGCCAGTTTCAGATAACGAAGCAGTTTTCATTTTGTTATCCAGTTTTATTTTAATTAATTAAATTGTGTTTGCAAAGTGGGTGAATTTATTTGGCCGTATTTGTATTATGTTTGTGCTTTTACCTTACCAGTTGTAGTGATTTTTGTGTATGTGGTCGTCATGAGAAAGGTTAAAAAAATAACTATGTCGTTATCAAGTTTACCTGTACATAAGCATATTATTAAGCTAAGCGGCAATAAAAATGGCCCAAACCCTAAGACCGAATTTGTGAACAACCTAACCATAGTATGGTATTTTTTTATGAGATTATAATTATGCCAAGTAGCTTCTTTCGTTGATTATTGTGAATAATTTCACATAAGGTTAGTTTAAAATTGAATTTTACTACCGCTGAGTGTATTAATACGTTAAGTTTGTCACTTTCTACATATAGGTTTTTACCTAATCTTTCGAAAATAAAAAACTCATAATAATGGAAAATTATTAAGTACCAACACAGAAATTAAGAGTAAATAAATAAATAAAAACAAATAAATTATCTTCCAATTACCAAACCCCTGAGAGGTCATCTTTACCCCTGCACTACAGTGTAAAGCACACAATATGTACATACGTGCATTGTTGTAGTGGCGGCGCACAATACGCGAACACTAATGGATTATCAGTGATTTGCATTTAGCTGGCTTTGCTGGTTAAGCTTATGCGAGAATGATTCAGCTTGATTGTGGGTTTATAAGTAGTAGTAGTTTGTTGTAGCTCAAGGGTGCAAAACCTTGCATGTACTTTGATGTGTTCAATTTCATTATCCAAATGGCAAAAGTAGTTTAGAGGTATGAGGAACAGGGTGTAAAGTTCACTCATGCTCTTTAGAAAAAGGAGGATCTTCCGACCAGACGGGTGTCTTGTCTGGCGGGAAACTGCCCAACGATTTCAAAGCAAATCATTACCTGATCATTGTTTAAGAAGGTAAAATAAGAAGGAGGAAATCTTAGGATGGTGCAACGTTTTCACCATAATAAATCGATACATAATATAAATTAAAGTCGCTTTTCGTGTATGTCTATGAGGCCGCGTTGTTCTTCTAAACCACGCAAGAGAATTTGATGAGATTTTCACCATCGTTTTGAGAATTTATTCCGGAAGTTTTATGTGTATAATCCATTCATTATAACTTACATAAAATAAAGAAATCTCGATGATTTGTCATCTCGTGTGTGATGTTTTTTACATCCGAAGCAGGGGCAAAAAAAAAAAAACAAAATTACATGTGATTTGATCATTCTCGCATGCAGTCGTTGTTCGGCAACAATGATGCGAGTCGACAGAGGTGCCCTCTCACGGTCCAGTTGAAAATAATTGTCTCACTGATAGCGCCCAACTCATTGGATAGTGCACATATTTGTGCGTAGATATGTGTAACGTTACTTAGTAACCCTTCCCTCATACTGTAGATAAATACTGGGATTGGTGTACTATACGCAAAATTTTGTTGCTGAAACTCAATATCTACAAATAGATACAACTACTATTTTCGAATAGGTTGTTACAAAAAATATCCTTGAAAAAAAATAAGTCTCATTTTTTTAATTCTTTTTTTTCGTCTGTGGAGAGGTAAAAATCCTTAAGGCGAGGGTGTCAGGGCCCGCGAAATTCAAATTTTCTTACCTTTTTTGCTATAAAATTTGCAGGTCAGTATCAGGCTGTTTGTTGATCTAAATATGATTCGCGCCCGTATCAAATGTTTATTTATAGAATTATAATCACAAAAATCATCAATAGAACTCTCTAAGTTCATGTAATCCTAATGAATGACTATTTCATGAAATCATGACAATTGAAGATTATGCTACCTTAAAGAATTGTATTGCTGATTCTAATGATTATAAATTTGTAAAGCCATATTTGTGACGGTCGCAAATCATATTTAAATCAAGATACAAGGTGACACTGACCTGCAAATTGCAAATAACGTAAGAAAATTAGAATTTCGCGGGCTACCTTGGCGCATCCCCCTCAAATATTACATACAAAATAAATATTCCAGTTAAAATGTCAGTAAAAGTAACGAGCCTTTCTGGAACGGTAAGAAATTGACACAGCTACTGCGCTGACCATAGCTCCACATTTTTTTCTTTTGATGATGATGATGACACCTATAAGTCGGTCCCACATAACACTTGTACCAACACTATGGGAATAAGAAGTACTCGAAAGCTATTGGTGCAAAATGTCACCTTTGAAACGGGAACGTTGCTGTGAAAAGATGGTCAATTATGGAGCTACTCAAATGAGCTGTAAGCCAGCCTCACACGTTAATGAGTGCTTCGGTCACAAATCTCAGTATAAAGCAAGTCGTTGTTCCGCCACATTACACGCAGACGACTGTTTGTCGACACACATTTACGAGCGAGCCGGAAATCTGATAGCGACACCTTTGGTAGTGGCGTGAAGGTGACAGTATTAGATACTTTTGAATATGTGTGTTATTGTCAAAAAAAAAAAAAACAATACGATATTATCATCATTATCAGAAAACATGATATATACACGGAGATCAATCATGTTTTAGGTCTTTCTGGTCTACCTTCCAAATTCATGTTCAAATATTTCCTCATGAAAGAAATATTTGTCTGACCCTCAGACCAAATAAAAAACTAAGACATAGTGCTGTCAACAGTGACGAAAAGCCGGTTTCGTAAAAATGTGTGCACTTGGTGAGGTGTTGGTTGATTGTAAATGGTTGTAATGTGTGCGTGTGAGAGCGTTTGCACAGAGTGGCGGTGTAGTTTTGACATGCTTCACTGTAATGTTCGCAGCGCTCTAAAAACCAATTTTATTTGGTCTGAGGTATGACCATATGATAGCCACAGTATAAATATTGACGAGACCCCAAGCGATTGTCGCGGTGCTGTCATTTGTGCCGTGTCGAGACGAGTGGTCGCCACAATCTTTTAAAAAATGCAGGGTAGTTTATTATTTTAACAAATGGGCCTAGTTTCTATACTGTTCATATTTATACTGTGACATAGCTGTGCCTGGTCTGACTGTAGTTTTAATTGAAATTGGCGATTATTTTTCATAGTCCCTACACAGTCCGAGCCGATTCTAAGGCAAAATTGCAAAAAATAAAATATTAAAATTTTTAAAGCAGCAAAATTATTTTTTTATTATTTTTTTCTTACTCAATTTCCTTTTTTTTAAGTACCGATTCCAGCGACATTACAGTGAACACACCCCAGTTGTCTCACTACGATTTAAGAAGACAAAGGGCAGTAAAACGAGTGATTGCTCACAACACTGCCGGCGACAGAGATGCTGTGGACACAGACAGTGATTAGATATAGTTAGCGTTAAAATGACCATTGCGGGTTAGAAGGAAAATAACTGTAACTTAATTTGGCGTTAGGAAAAGTCTAAAGAATACACTAAGTAAGGGGTTTATTTAAAAAAATTGCTTCAAGTTAAGAGAAATTAAATGCACAAAAATAATTACATTTAAACACAAAAATCTATTACATTTTTATGGTGAAGCAGACGTTAATAATTATTTAACGTATGAAAATATGTATACTTATTTATATTTTAATTAATACTGACTAAAACGCACCTTATTTAATTAAAAAACATGGTGTGCTGGATTTGTGTGTGATGGCAATAGGTTCGCCATCATAGGACTTAAACATAACTGACTTATTATGGGTATTACTATACTCCTCTGCCTAACCCTTCGAGCATACAGGCGTGAAGTTATGTTGTGTATTAGATGTAAAATAACTATGAATTAAAATAAACAACACGTAAATTGGTTAAGTGGTTCTCCAGTTCTGAGCGCACTAATAGAAAGTACGCATCTTCTTTCTGCTTAAATGCTAGTGTGTTGTAATAATTATGTTAGTAGGTCAAGTGCTTTGCAACTTTATTATACCTTCTGAAGTATGACAACAGTTGACTACATACAACTTAAAAAAAATACAATTGACCCAAATGCAGCGATGGCGTAGCACCATAGCACAGCGTAGCGCTTCGCTACAAATTAATCGTAGCGAGTGCGTAGCGCGTAAAGCGTAGCAATTAAACCTATTCTAATGACGAAGCGAGAGTGATACCTACGGTACTTAATGATGCTAGTGGGTACTTAATGAAGCTAGTAGGCACTTAATAACTTGTTCGTGTAATAGTTTTACTAGTACTGGTCTCTAAAAGATTAAGCAGAAATGTATTGTTGTTTTGTCACAATTTACTAATAGTTTTTTTTTAAAGGAAAACGGTATTTTAATTTCTAAGATTTTTTATGGTAACGAAAAGTCAGAGCTTTATTTTTATTTTTCATTTATGACAGTGAGATAAAAACAAAACTCGATTTTCAAGCTTTTTTATAGCTTCAATGCAGTTGCAATTATAACAAGAATGAACAATACACAAAGATCTGTGTGTAAGCTACTTTATGACCGTACTTACTCACTTCAAAATAAAACTTCAAAGTTTTTATAATGTGTTTTTATTAGTTTTGTACATGTACAAACTTAAATGACTTAAGTTGGATTTATGTGACGAGTTGTAGAGTATAAGAGGCAACTTTGAAGTGACTCATGAGTATTACGTCATATTATGAACGATGGTTAATCTTATAAATGCGTGCTGAATGCATTTAAAGGCGTAGGAATAACCTGTTTCTTTATAACAATCATCATTGATTAAATTTAAAAAATATATAATTATATATTATTTATTTTATTTTACCCAAGTATTACCAAGTCCAATACCAAGTTTGTTATTCGTCTGTAAACTTTCTTTTAAATAAAATAAATAAATTGAAGGATTTTAAATAAATTTGCACAGCTAGCCATCGAATCGTAAATGTGTTTTTTTTTCCTCTCGTATTTAAAAGAATATGTGGACTACTAGATAACTTCAATTTAGGGATGATGCCTGGTTCAAAGAAAAGAAAATCTATTTAGTCCGTCAGTCACATAATAAAAAAATATTAGACACGTATTTTTTGCTTTATCATCCTATTAATACAAAATGGTTTCGATAAAACGTATTAAAGTTGGGGAGTGGGGGGTCACTACGTCACAAGTGCGTATAAAATCTACATACTCGTGACGTCATGGCATATTTTAACTCAATGTATCGCCGTATTATATCTTTTGTTAACGTACAAAAAAGAAAAAAATTGTGTCCAATATTTTTTGATAATATACTTGACGTGTACAATTAAAAAAAATTGTTGTTTTCCTTATTGTCACATTTTGGCATGTTTTCTTGTGTACCTAAAGAATTGTTAATTTCACATTCTTAATGTGATAAACAATTAATAATGTTGTGTAGGTATTGGTATACCATTCTAATACAATCCCCACACCGAAAGGGCGTGTTGCAATGATTTACACCCTCTTGTTGTATGCTAATCAAGTGCTGAGCACATCTGATTTACGGCCAAAGTTTTGAGAATAATTATTACAATACTTTCGTGACACCATTCTCATTTAATAATATACTAGACTAGCTGTTGCTCGCGGCTTTGCCAATAAATCAGCTATTTGCCAATAAAAGTCCTGTCAAAATCGGTCTATCTGTTTCGGATATTAACTGGAACAAACAGACATATTAAAAATGTTTTATTTTATTTTATAAGTATACAGGATGGAAATTTGAACAAACTAAAATCCGAAAAAAAAACACCCTGTATTTTTATGAGATCAATCGATAGAGTCAATCATTAGGATTAAATCTCTCTAACAAACATGATAAATTAAATGAAAGGAAAACCATAAAACCTAAACTTATTTAAATTAAAAAGGGGTAAACTAACGAATTAGTTGCTCGAAATGAGCTCCCGGGCAGACTGCTAACGTCATAATATGATCTAGAATTCTAGACTGATCAAAGACAGTAGATAGATTTATGCAAAACAATAATAGGTGCAAACCGGACTCTCTCAATCGACTTGGAATATACTTCCAAGTCGATTGAGAGCCTTCGGTCTGCACCAAGTGCAAGGGCAACTGATATAAATGCGATGACTGACGAAACACAAGTTTGCCGAGGGAAATTAAGAAAACAGTTGAACTGTACATACTTTTTAGGGTTCCGTACCCGAAGGGTGACAAACGGAACCCTATTCATAAGCCTCTGCTGTCCGTCTGTCTGTCAGCGAGCTCTATCTCATGAACCGTAATAGGTAGGCAGTTGAAAATTTCACAGATTGAGCATTTCTATTGCCGCAAGAGCAACAAATAATAAAATTAAAAAATAAAGGGGGGTCGCCATACAATAAAATTAAATTTTGAAAAAAAAAAATCTGTCCCTGGCATGTGGGGTATCATTGTCTAGAGCTCATCAAGTAGAAAATAAATATAATTTTTATTTGTTTTTATCTTCAAAAATGATGAATTATGGGGCCGTAGAAGTTGTTTGTTTTAGACCATTTTTGTACGAGCTCTATCTCAACAACTAAACAAATTAGGAATTTGAAACTTGTGTGTATCATGTACCATATACTGTTTATAATCAACAAATACTAAAAACGTCGATTAATAACGTATTTTATATAATATGGGCGATTTACTGCAACTTAAAAATAATATTTTGTATTTCATGCTAATATTATGCGATATAAATTCCACAGATAACTATTTACTAGTCGGAGTAATGACATGGAATTAGTAAGTACCTACTATCATGGCAGCATATACTATTTCGATCATTTAAATTTCGATCATCCAAAAGGGTCTACAAAATAAGCTCTCTTCAAAAGATTTTAAAACCGGCCAGTATTTTTTGAGTTTAAGAACTTTATCGACTTTTTTCAAAGTATCCCTAGACGGTGTTGATGTGTGTACTCGTACCTCCTGTTAAAACTACACTCCAATAGACAATAATATTCAGTAACATTGAAATGAATGGTGGTACATACAGGGTAGTATTCAGTTACCTTAAACCGTTGTGGATACAATTTCATATTGAGAAAACTTATTTGTGTAAAAATATTCAGCCACGGCGGCCAATCTCAAAGGAGACTAGCCTTCGGCGTGGGAGATATTATAGTGCACAAGTGTATGCGCAGACACGAGTGCACTCTCTCTTCCCTCACTCTCATAGTCCGATGGGATGTGTAAAAATAATTTTTATTTTCGCTTGAGTTTAGATTTCGATATTTTTTTTGTTGTTACATTGGCATGTGCTAGCTGTCATTATGGCAAATATATTTTATTTAATGTTTCGTGTTGAGTAATGTAAAATATTTGCATACTATTGTATAGAATCAAGTTTTTTTTCGTAACTGAACAGACAGCTGCGCTGCTGGCGAGTTTGTTGCGCCACTTCTTCTTTCCAGCAAAAGCACTAGGAAGTGGTGAAGGGCGGGCGTTTTTGGGGGACTGTCTTATGTAATTTTGACGTTCGAAAAGTGCTGATTCTCAGCCTAGTTTGAATAAATGACTTTTGAATTTGAATTATGACTATCAAAAATAACGTAATACCTGTATTGACGGAATGTTGTAATTAAAATTTGGCGTACTAGTTACATTCTATTTTGTACAATATAGTCTAATGTAGCAATAGAAATCCTTTTATTTATAAGTAACTAGCTTACCCGGCCCGGCTTCGCATGGTTAGCACTAAGTACTTATCTACGGCGCACCTACCTTTCCTAATTACATATTTCTACCTAATTCCCTACCCTACCTACCTACCCTAACTGCTACCTAACCTAACCTACCTACCCTACATATCTACCTGCTTACCTACCACATAAACCTATTTCAATCAATCAATCTTCCTAGCCTTTTTCCCAACTATCTTGGGGTCGGCTTCCAGTCTTACCGGTTGCAGCTGAATACCAGTATTTTACATGGAGCGACTGCCTATCTGACCTCCACAACCCAGTTACTGTTACAACACATATACCTATTTGTACCTACTAATACTATGTTAGTAGCAAATAAATAACTTTGAATTTAGTTAATGCATGTTACTAAAATAAATGAAATAAACTTCTACACCTATATAATAATTTAACACAACAACATTTTTTCATTAAAATTAGACAATTTCTTTACAAATCTTTATGTTTTTTTATAGCGACTCTGTTGTTACCTTTATACTTTCGTATTACAAAAATAGTGTTAAATCTTGTACGACATGGTATGGAACCCTTCGTGTGCGAGTCCGAGTCGCACTTGACCGATTTATTTATATATACTACTAATCAGTCAGTCAACATCACCGTTTTTTGAAGGACTTATTAGAGTCCGTGCCACCACTCAAGTCCGATAGACGTGGCGCTAGTATTTATGTCATTGCATTAAATTGAATTAGTCAATGCTTACTTGGGGCATTATCATAAAAGTGAAAAATTTTCATTGTAATTTCCTATTGTCTTTTTCATTTAAGTACTTAAATCTATCTAAATTAGTAAAAATATGTTTTGTTTTGTAACTTTTTTTGTAACTTCATTTCCCTTAATTAAGGCTACACCACAAAATGTAAAAATAATATGAGTATTTTAACATGTATTTTTGGTGTATGCTTTGTTGGTTGTCCTAAAATAAATAAATTAGAAAAAATGCAGTCCCACAAATTTCCGCCGGACCTCAGTGGTGGCGCGGACTCTATGTATCATTTCTAGAAAATACCTAGTGTACTTGCGGCGTGAAGTCAGGACTTGCAAAACAAAATATTTTTTTCAGAATAAGTCCAAACCCTCATGTACTATGCAATAAAATAGCCTCCGCCTAAATAACATAAAAAGACGAAGCCCACTTTCTCTTCCCAGGAATCAAACTCAACCTCAATGAGTTTGTGATTGTGACAAGATCAACACCATGTTCCAATGATTAATACCCTCTCGTTCTATGCTAATTGTGTGCTAAGTGGCTTCTGATTTACGGCACGGATTTAAATATAATTATTTAGCGAACACCCTTCGAGTCTTGAGTATGTCATTTGTCAAGCAATGTGCTAATTACCGATGTTCTTATCACGGCTTTGTCTTTGTCTCTGAGGGTGATGCGATTGTGAGTGATCGTTAGTAGGTACCTACATGTATTTATTGAGGTATGAGGAACAGGGTGTAAAGTTCACTCTCCATAGAAAAGGGTGGATCTGATGGATTATGGGCATAAAAGAAAAGAACTTGGTAGATTTAAGTAGAATTTAATTTAATTTAATCTTTAAAAATTATTATGGCACACACGATCACAATAGGTTTTTGAACAAGAAGCAATGACATGACAGCATATTATGTCATAGCTACGTGTTTACAAAGTCCGCTAAGCGGTACATTTGAATTGCGTTTACAGAGAACAACAAATTATTTATTACCAACAGGATCCTCCGACCAGGGTGTTGTGGTTGTTAGCGCGGTGAGCAAATGAAAGAGTGGACTGTATGATATAGGCAATGGTTTAATACCGTCTCAATTTACAAGTAACTTTCCCGGACAAACAATAAAATTAAGAGAGGAATGTCGTCCGTCGCGGTGGAGTCCGTGGAAGCGAGTGGTCGTCGGGCCGAGCCGTGTCGCCGCCGCGCCGCACCTCAGCTGTACTGATGACGCGCTGATCATGAGGCCTGCGCGTGCCGAGCGCGTGCAAGGTGTTGTGTTGGGTTCGGTTCCCAACATGCTGCCCGGGTTGAAGTGTGGACTTCAAAAATCTGGAAGTGGGCAAATATGAGTGCGTGCCCTCTAAATGATGTTCTTCCTCTTCCAAATAAGGTTTGCTGCCAAATCATTGCAGTTGTGTCACATAAGTCACATTGCCATCGGAGACCTGTGGATGAGAGTAGAATTAAGTGGCCGTCCAATGGAAACAGAAGGGGTGACAGTGGAAGAGTTGAGGGGTTCTGAGGAAAGAGGAATAAGAGGAGGGGAGTTAAAAATAGCTTTTATTTGAATGAGTCAGGTAGCCATTTCTCATAATTAACAAGCAATGATAAAGTATGAATAGGAATAAAGAATGAGAAGTAAGGAAACGTATAGTGAATTCCGACAAATTATTGAAGAGCGGAAAAGTAAGCTTCACTATAGATATCACAGCAACGAGTTCGAAATGACAGGCTTGTGTCGAATTGTAAATAAGATTGCCAAAGATGACATAATAAGATTGCAAACTCTGCTTTTCCTGTCTGCTATCATCACTGGCTTAGCGTAAACGACGCTATAATATAAAATGGATACTTTGTATCACAAATAAGGACACATAATAATGTGTATGAATTAAAATAGGGAGAAGGAAATACGATGTGATTTGAAATACTAAATGTGTTATTACATAAACAAACTAACACCTATTGTTAACTACACTACCAATCGAATCTACTTGCAAATTACTGTTAGTAGGTACAACAGAACAAGAAACCAGTAACCGGCGGATCATGTTTCCCGCGGGCTGAAGGCTGATTCCATCAGTGTTCATCCTTCTTGTGGGCTGGTTCCACCTCGCCCAAAATGCCCAATCATATCGAGAGACACGATCTACCAGTACTAAAAATCCGGCTCGAAGGACCAATGTTAGCGCGGTGAGCAAATGAAAGAGTGGACTGTATGATATAGGCAATGGTTTAATACCGTCTCAATTTACAAGTAACTTTCCCGGACAAACAATAAAATTAAGAGAGGAATGTCGTCCGTCGCGGTGGAGTCCGTGGAAGCGAGTGGTCGTCGGGCCGAGCCGTGTCGCCGCCGCGCCGCACCTCAGCTGTACTGATGACGCGCTGATCATGAGGCCTGCGCGTGCCGAGCGCGTGCAAGGTGTTGTGTTGGGTTCGGTTCCCAACAGTGGTGGTGGGCTACTGTCCGATGATTGATGTAGGGACGTTGTATAAAGTCCTGTCGTGGTAAACTCTGCTTGAGCAATGCAGGATTTTGCGTGACGTCGGTGTGATGCGTAGTTCGCATGTGGCGATGTAAATGCCGCCATATACATATTTGAAGGTAAATTATACACGAATTGACAGTTAAGTATGTTGAGAGTATACATTCATGTGGGAGAGAAAATATATAAATTAAACAAGAAGAATAATAATTATAACTGCCTCGTTGATATTATAATGGTCGCAAGCATGCTGAACATGAGCTCCCGGGTTTGATTCCCAGGTCAAGCAAAGTGTTATTGTATATCCATCTGGAATTTCTCAGTAGCAGCCTGGAGTCTGGATTTGGGCCCGGTTGACAGCAATAGGCTAGCACCCTATTACGTGGAACTTAAACATAACTCGCGAAATGTGGGTGTACTATAGGTTCAGCTCTGCCTAACCCTTCGGGGAATTCAGGCGTGATGTTATCTGTATGGTAACTTTTACGATATTACATAACATATATGTCGGAGACGGTCAATAGTACGGTCGCTAAGCGAAGCGCGGCACGTGAATCGAGTGGCGGGAAAAATAACACTCGGCTTACTTCGTGCTATGACGGAGCCTAGCTACTGGGGCGCCGCCGCCGGGGTGAGAGTACTTGCCTTCCAACCGTTCTGGAGAACGGAGCCTCCAGTCTAGGAACTGTCCTTCGTTTCGTTTAGTTGTCGTATGGTATAGTGTCTGATAGCAATGGAGTTAAGACGTCGCGGAACTGTATTCGATTCGTTGTGCTATGTACGTTGTAGTTAATGGTGTTAATTGTAATTTGTGATCATTGTGATAATTTGTAATTTTAATAAACAGCGTGTATCGTATCCAGTGTGTTGTCATTGCATGAAACCCATCTTCTGCCCACATGATATCTGAATCTAATGGAATAAATCCTGACGATCCGACATATACAATGTGGAGACTACAATACAACAATAAATGAAAATACTGGCACTACTAATGCATGAGAGTATTTTGGAACTGTCAAATAAATCCTAGCTTCGAAATAAAAAAATGAGTTTTTCAAACAAATTAAATGTAATGTATGCCGGATCCACCCTGACCCTATAAATTCCGTTTATCCAACTAGGCCTAGGGTGGATTCTCGGGCATACGTTTCCGAATATCGACCTTAGGATGGATTTTTGGGGTGGATAACCAAAATAACCCGAGCCGACTATGGATTTTGCCGAGCTATATTGACTAAACTATTGAATATTTTCAATTGAATTTTTGTATACAGAATGGGGACGTCATTAGGGACACGCCATTAAATTTTTTGTTGTATTGTCGTCTCCACCTTGTATATAATCAGCCTATTAATGTTCCCACTGCTGGGACACAGGCCTCCTCTCTGTGTGAGGGAGTGGGCTGTAATCTACCACGCAGGCCCAGTGCGGGTTGGTAGATGTCACATGTCTTCGAATTTTTGGTTCTAAGACATGCCGGTTTCCTCACGATGTTTTCCTTCACTGTTTTGTGAGCAGTGGTGATGAAATTATTTACACAAAGTAAAGCGCCTGCCTGGGTTCGAACCCTCGACCTATAACTCGTAAGTCGGGGCCGTTACCACTGGGCCACCACTGCTCCTTCGATATTAATTTTACACAATTGAATTTTATTTTATAACATAATCTTACAGCTAAGACAAACAGATCAAGAACAGTAGGTACATTAGTCTGAAAGCCAATTACTTATAAAATACACAGAATAAAAAAGTAAATTCTAAGGACATTCACACCAAGTTACTACAGTATTATTTTACATTTCCTCATATTTTGTTACTTACAGTACCTAAACTATGAATCAGTATCGAGCGAGTATCAGCAGCTATACTAGTGTTCGAGTCATTTGCCGTCGGATCATTACCCCCGCGGCCCCAACTCGATATCTTCACCCCTCTTGTCTTTATTGTGACAGACAGGGAGCTATTACGGTGCAGACTGATTTTTGAATATTGTTTTTCAAATTGAATTATGATGCGCTTGGGTCATTAGTGCTATTGAGCATGAAAATATGCTCTAGATTATTTTTAACTTCGTAATGTTTCTTGAGGTTTTTTATAGGGTCTTATTTACCTTAATATTTCTGTAAAATTGCTAGCTTCTAGCAATGTTTTTTTCTTCTTATTATGTGCAAATTAACAACTATTTTTGGTTAAACTCTCCTCCCCATATTCCAATTTATTTTATGCAAACTACGCATCAAAGACCTGACGTCACACAAAATCCTGACGTCACACAAATCCTGCATCGCGCAAATAGAGTTTACCGCGCCAACACCATAATATATAACTCCCCGACATCAATCGTTGGGCAGTTGCAAGCCAGATACGACACCCTCCCGTTTCTATGGAGTATGAGTGAAAATTACACCCTGTTCCTTATACCTCTAAATAGGTATTCTTCTTTGATATATTTTTCAGCCGCCATATCTGTATTCAACCCTTTTCTAGCCATTTGATTTTAATTTTGGCAATATTAAGTATCTTTTCCCATAATTTTATCTCTTCTGATTCCCTAAAGTCCAGTACCCAGCCACGACATTGATCGATGATAGTACCAACATCACTTAATCCACCATTAGTACTAACGCCTCACATTAAACAACTAACACTATTCACGATGTGAAAAATGAATCCTATGAGGGTAGATACACAAGCGATTCGGGACCATTTCCTCTTCCGGCACAGCATCCATCTTAGTCGGATGTTTGCCGACACCCTTTTTAAATTATGGTGTCGTAATGATGGTGTACCGAAGGTCTTTGTGTAAACCTTATGGGGCAACAGCCATTGGTGAAGATGGATCGAGCTGATTATCTTCCCATAACCACTAAGAATTAAGCTACCAATAAATAACATAGTAACTGCTCTCAAACCGACAAAGGAAAACATCGTGAGGAAACTGGCATGTCCTAGAACCTAAAATTTAAAAATTAAAATTGGAAGAAATGTGTCATCTATCAACCCGTACTGTGTCCGCGTCACCACGCGGGCACGGTGCGGGCAGTCATAGGAGGAGGGAGTGGGCAGTCATCATCATCATCATCATATCAGCCGAAAGACGTCCACTGCTGGACATAGGCCTCCCCCAAGCACCGCCACTTCGACCGATTCTGTGCTTCCCGCATCCACCGAACTCCTGCGGCCTTTACTAAGTCATCGGTCCATCTTGTGGGAGGCCTTCCGACGCTACGTCTTCCAGTACAGTACAGTACAGTACAGTAGGAGTGGGCAGTAATAGACCGTAATCCACCGATTACGGCCTATTACTGCCCGAGGCCTGTGTCCCAGCAGTGGGAACATTATAGGCTGATTATGCTACACCAAATGTTTCATTCAGCAATGCTGAATTTCAGTTAAAAGAAGGAGCTCGTGGCTAAATAATCAGGTTAAGCTAAGCTTTTCGGGGTTGGTCCGAAAATGGGTGACCATTTTTACATACCGAGACTCCTCCATGCCTCGGAAAGCACGTTAAGCCCTTGGTCCCGGCTGTCATTCGTGGATCTTTGACAGTCGTTACGAGTTGTCAGAAGCCCGAAAATCTGATAATCAGTCTTACCAAGGGGTATCTTATTACCCAGTGATGAGTAGCGTGGAGGTCAGATAGGCAGTCGCTCCATGTAAAATACTGGTATTCAGTTGCATCCGGTTAGACTGGAAGCCGACCATATGACCATATTTGAAAAAAGGCTAGGCAGATTGATTGATTGCTGAATTCCAGTTAGAAGAGTATAGTGTCGTTGTAATTACAAGCTTAGACGACATTTCAGCTTTGTCTGGGGTAACAATCATAACCTACGATGCTTCTGGTATAGCAGATGCCTAAAGTGACCATTTACCACCTGGACAACGACTGCTTGTTTTCCAGCGAATAAAAGAAACAAAATAATCCAAACTTAAGTACCTACGAGTACCAGTAGTAACCCGTGGTACCTTTACATGCTGATGTTATTTGCACTGTGTACTGTACACTATGTTGTCTAAGGTACCGGGACGGTATAACTACATTAAATAAAAGACTCTTTGGCGATATTACTCGAATAATTATTGGTTCACAAGAATACAATTATAACACATTAAGCTGTGTTCAGACCAGCGCGACTTGTCGCGCGACGAGACACCGTTTATTGCTATACCGTGAAGTTTTGTATTGTTCGTGTCGCGTCACGCGACAAATCGCGCTGGTCTGCAAAAGCCTTTATATTTTTCTTCAACTCACTAGACAACCGGGGGCTGACTGTCTTCCCATCAAAAAATTAAATCTCAATCGATGAAATCACATTCCTATTTTTATTTTAAATACAAATTGTTAGAATGTACGAATGTATCCATTGTTGTTTTCATATTATTATAAGTTTGTCCATCTATTTTAATGGGACATTATATAGTGAAGCAGCTCATATTTCATACTCGATGAGAGACAAGCACCAGCCTGTAGAATATAAGTTTGCTTATCGCATAAAACCTTACAGTACCCCTCTATACGAGTATTAGCCCGTGGTACCTTTAAATGCTCATTTTATTAACCGACTTCCAAAAAGGAGATTCTATGTTCGACTTTATGTATGTTTTTTTTTTTATGTATGTTCACCAATCTCTCCGTCAATTGTGGACCGATTTTGAAATTTCTTTTTTTGTTTGAAAGGGTAAGCTCCCGAGGTGGTCCCTTATAAATTTTATTAACTTTGCGTGGATAGTTTTTGAGTTATCTTCAATAATACATATTTTTCGCACTTAGTTTATATGGATGATATGATGATAACTTCCGGTCACTGTTATTTGCATAGCACTTAGTGGTATTCGAATTTATGTGGGGTAGGTACCACAACTAAAAAGTGAAATATAAAAAAATTTAACAAAAAAATTAAAACCGACTTCCAAAAAAAATACTACAAAGTGAAAAATAACTTTAATTTCGGAAGTCGGTGGCAAAAAATGTAAATTCAAAACTAAAGACACCGACTTCCGAAATTAAAGTTATTTTTCACTTTGTAGTATTTTTTTTGGAAGTCGGTTTTAATTTATTTGTTATACTATGTACAAACGCCTTTATGAAAAGCTACGTAAAGTTATTTCTAACATCTAAACAGATACCGCGTAACAATACACTACCATAATCCCCATACTAACAATCTATATCTCTTAACACAGATCGAGGGTAACACGAGTATCCACAAGTACCTACATCGCTACAGAAACCTTTGTGTGTAGCGAAATAATAGCTATACAAGTGGACTGGATAATGGCGATCATTATATGGACATCAGTCTTTTGTCCGGCCGTCTAATTGAGTTGCCATGGCAACGGAAAGGTAGAAATAATTGGCGGTAGATATCTGTGATGGTTGTGATTTTCTGATATGGAATGGCTTATAATAAATCAACATCATAAATGATTCGAAAAGATAATATGTTTTCTTTTCGTTGCATACGGTTTCAATTCGGTGAAAGATACCTAAATGATTATAATTTCAAGATATAAGAAAGTCATTAACGTTCCCTCGTCTGTAAATAATTTACATAACATAACATCACGCCTTGTCTCCCCGATGGGTTGAGCAGAGGTGTAACTGTAACAGGTCGGTGGTACACCCACATTTCGCCAGTTATGTTTAAGTCCCATGTAATAGGGGGCGAGCCTATTGCCATCAACCGGGCACAAATCCAGAATCCGGGCTGCTACAAAAAAAATCCAGATAGAAAAACCCACTAACACTTTGCCTAACCCGGGAATCGAACCCTGGTCCTCATGCACAGTAGTAACGCTTGCGACCATTAGACCAACGAGGCAGGTAAATAATTTAAAAGTGCAATAATCAAACCATTTGCATTCGGGGAGGCCCATGTGCATCATCAGTGAACACAAATCAGCTGTGATGACAAAAATACCATAGCAAAATAAAACAGCATAAAAATTATATCCGCAAGCTACCTTAAATTTTAATACAGAAGACTTTACAAATAAAATTCACCAACTATTTTCAACCACTTCAGACAATCCCTACTTGTTCCCAAAAAGCATAAAACCATTCACATTTTGCTTACGGATCTACCGCTAAATTACCGCAGTATTACTAGCGGTAATACCGGTCGGTAACTGCAGCCCTTTGCGTTTGCTCTCAGTGGGTTTAATAGTAAAAAATTCAAGCGGTCAGTGAACAAAGAAAGTTGTTCGGAACAATTTTCTACTTCAGGAAGAAGAGGGGATTACGTTAACGTTGCAATGGATTGAGGAGGTATTTTAGACAAATTATAGTATCAATGTCCTTTGTTCTATGCAGAACCATTCTAAAGAATTATTTTGTGTAATAGATCAGCATGAAATCCGTCACTTTTCCTATGTATTTGAGTAGAGATCAACTATTTGAGTATGTATCATTCTACCATTCAACACTTCACCATTCGCCTAATTTTGAATGCTTATGGCATTCGGTTAGCGACCAAATATGGTCGAGTAGGTACATCACTTCGTCCAGCTTTGTGGACAAGTTAAAGCCTTGTCAAACTCTACTTTAGCATTGCTTAAGGTGACTATGTAGCCCGGTTTCTTACGGTTTTTGCAGAAGTGGGATCACCTTATGTAAGAGTTTGACATCTTCTCAACTTTAAATCCTCAATTCAAAATCAGCAAAAAAGTGAAAGTGTAAAGGCAATAAAGATTATGCCTTATCCATTTAACTTTAAAATTCTTGATACCAACGAAGCACCACCGGCCATTGACAGTACAGTAGAAAGTACGAAACTTCACCACAAAGCGTTCAATTATAAACAAAAAACGAAAAGAACAGTAATCTGCCTCTGTGCCTTTGACAGACTCGGGCTTGACTTTATAGTTTAGTCTGGATTATGCTGAAAGCGCCAGTTTAACCGAAATTTTTAAAAGGTGGAGTTGAGAAACCTTTTTTTTTCGGCATTAATGTGGGCGATAAAGCAGGTGCATTTTTATTATATTTATTAGAGTAGTCGGCACGGCATCTAGGAACTAAGGACAGTTCCTAGATGCCGTAGACGACTCTTCTACCTTTGATATTCAAAAAACTCACAATTTAATATTCTTTATGTTAGTTACTTTTTACACACATACACTTACATAATCTCACGCCTTCTTTCCATGGGGGTAGGCAGAAATTACAGAACGCCATCTGTTACGATTTTTACTTACTTCTGGTCATAAACTCACGCCGCTGGCGATTTGCTTTCTACTTGAAAGATGGGTCGATTTCATGGGTTATAAAAATTGTCTGATAACCTTCTTTTCGACTCATATCCATACTAATATTATAAAGTGGTAAAATTTGTTTGTTTGTAAGTTTGTACGTAGGGGGTAATCTCCGGAACTATCAGTCGGATTAGGAAAATTATTTTTGCATTGCATAGCCCAATTCTTGAGACACGTCGCTTGAGGAAGGCTCGCGGGCAGAAGGTATGACTTATAAATCCGTATCTAATTAGAACCACAAAGTTAATAATGTGGAGGTTTAATAAAGCAATTAAGTCATAAACTAAAGAGCAGCCATTCTTACTGGGCGTTTAGGCGCAGAATGTCCTATTCGCAAAATGTCCAGCGGTCGAAAAATGTTCAATTCGCATGGGCACTATAATATTTGAGTAATTTCCATTCCTATAAAGAACACTACCACTAACTACCTAATTCCTAGATGGCCCTTCTACTCGTAAAACACGAATAGACCAACTGAACGCCATTAGTCCTGACTAACTAACTCGTCAGTAACTAAACAACCTACATTACTTACTACTTACTAGTTTGCGACATGTAGGGTGAAAACACTCGACATTATTATTTACAAGCGTCGCGATACTCGATGCGACAACCTGACGACTTGCTTTAGATCTTATACAGGGTGCTTATGTTTTTCGTTTTGGTTTATTTATTTATAGGAAAGCAAAGCTAATGACTTGAAAAATACCAAGAAAATAGAGTCGAATAATATACCTCAAATAATTGTTTTAAATTAATTAGGACAAAACTATACCTAGCAAAAAACAAAACTGTTTGGAAAAGGGAGAGAGGTGTCTTTTTCTTCTTCTCCCTTTTCAAATATCTCTTCTAACTATCCTGTATCCTACCAGGCTAATTAGATTAGATATTTTGACCTATTTATTTGTAATAATTTCAATTTGAACTCTGTTATACAGAGCATTATAATTTAAGATTAAAATTTTACGCTCTAATATCGTGGCAGTATTTTAATTAACTTACCTTCATACCTACTAAGAAAAACTAACTTAATCATACAAGAAAACTCGCTACATAACTTAGTAAACTAATCCACTCAACGAAGGCCAAGGTCTCGGCTAGAATGAGTTGCAAATGAGAAAGTTATAAGACCTTTATATTTTCCCTACAGGTTACCTTTAAATTTAAAAGGTAAATT
Source organism: Conistra vaccinii (assembly GCA_948150665.1). Lineage (NCBI taxonomy): Eukaryota > Metazoa > Arthropoda > Insecta > Lepidoptera > Noctuidae > Conistra > Conistra vaccinii. The sequence continues at coordinate 15,791,302 of OX411338.1, read as the reverse complement.
TTACCTTAGAAGCAAACATGTTAACCTTAAACAAGATTTGAATTAAAGCAAAGTTAGCTCAAACATTGTAACATCAACCTGTACATTAGACAAATTGAAAGCAATGAAGTCGAAAGCGTAAGTTCTCAATCATTCAACTTAACGACAATCGGGAAGAGGGGATGCGTACGCGGCGGTGAGATGAGACTTACGCCAAATGGATGCGGTACAAGGTTAAAAAAATAATTTACGTCATCAGGTAGGTACATCTGAACAGTATAGGGATATAACGATAATTTTTAAAGCGTTCATTAGTTTGATAGACTTATGGTGCTATGTCAACTGTGCCTAAACGCATAAAATTTATTTAACATTTTTTGTTTCTTTAATTTTTATATTACTATTACTAATTACCGATCTCAAACAATTTAGCTTGATTTTCTGCCAATATCTGATCCATCAGTCTGTCTGCATATTTTGTGTATCGCAAGCACGCTACTGTTTTAATTCTGAATTTAATAAGCTTAAGCGTATTCTTCGCAATCTGAGGCCCGTTCGAAGCACACTACTCATAAATTATTTTCGTTTATCTCGTACCGACACGAGATACATTGGGTACTTACCACTAAACTAACACATCCACCAACAACCACACATCCTGGTTACAGATCCAAGAAGCTATAACAACTTAATAGTGTAAGAGCATGGTGATTGCCGGCCGGCAACTAATGGCCGGTCTTAAACAATTTAGCTTGCTTTTTATTGACGCGACATTTTCTCCCTATTGCTCGTTTTCTATTGTTGTTTTTAGTTTCCTTTTGTGATTTGTATTGTATTAATTGTTTTGAAGGGATGGAAGACGTTATTCTGCCCTGGTTCTTGAAGTCTGTTGAAAGTTTTTATGTGTTTGCTAGCCACTATGGGTGCTTATGAGCCTTCGTTGTGCCGCAGCCGAAAAATGTAAAATTGTAAAAATTACTTTTTTTTAAGTCTATAAAAGGATATACAAAATAGACCATATAATAATGAAGCATATAAGCAAGCTATACAATAACATTACCAAAAGTAATAATCTTATTATTATTATAGAAAATAAAAAGTTATTGTTATTTTTTTTTTTTTTTTGACTAGGGCATCTCGCAGGTTACCACTAAGGTACTCGCTGCTTAACCGGACTTTCCTGTGGCTGCCTTAAGCTCCTAAAAGAACTCAAAGCCTCCAGCCAGGGGCATACAAACTAAGCTAATTAAAACTAGGCGAACGCTCGCTAAGGGCACCCCCTGTGGGGTACGAACCTCGGCTTAGGGCGTTCGCTGGGGGGAGGACAGCAAGAGGGACAGGCTGGATCAAGGATAGATCATTATTATTATCAGGGGAGTTTAAAGCTACAGGCTCAGCAAAAACGCGGGCTGGCGCATCGTTATCGAGCAAGGGTCGGGGGGGAGTATCATTTACTCGGGTGGGTCGCGGTCGCGGACCTCTACGGCGAGGTCTGAAATTGTGTCGGTGTGTTTTGTGAACTGTACTTGTGGCCCTACTGCTCTCCTGGAGGAGAGTTATGGGGTCATCTGGGTCTAAGAGGATATGTCTAGGGCGACGGGCCTTACTGACTTGATTATTGGACGGGACATAGCTAGCTGCTTTGACTATTAGGGGATTCCTATGTTTGACTGCGGAGTCAAAGTACCGCTTGGACATACGTTTAAGGAACTGATGAAAAGTTAATTAAAATTCACATTATTAGTAGGTGCCAAAATAAACCCAAATCCTTTAAAAATTTTGCAAATTTTCAACAGGGGTCATGACTTGCCTTGCCTTACTTATGACTTGTAGATATCCGCTAAACGAGCGACGGCCGCCAGAGCCCCATAATTCCCCATTAAAAAAATGTGGTGATTTTTTTTCTTTAAATGTGGTGATTTTTTTTCTTTTTTCTGATAATTACCACATAAATAGTCTCTCAGTACGATAATTTAACGGAGGGGAAAGGTTTTTTTTACAAAACTTTGTCAAGTATGAATGTTAGTTAGATACTCAAACACGGCAAAACGACTGAAATGATTTCAATTATATTGATGTAAAAACTACATCCTTGGAGATCTTCAAATATGTGTGTATTTGAAAATCCACAAGGAACTAGCTTTTACGCCCAAACCACCGGAAAAACTCTAGTTATATTCCTAAAAATAAAAACTAAATAATTCTTCGACTTTCTTACATCAAAATCAACAGACAAGAAAAAGATTCCAAGATAAAGACACATCTTTCAACATTTTCTATTAAATGGTAGCGTATTGTTAGCTAAGTTCCACATTATGAACTAAACCCGTTGCCACAGAGTGACAAACGCTAAACCGTTGTCAGTCACAGTAAATAACGCTTTGTTATAGCAAACTATAGTAAATAATAAGTCTTTGTGAGCTGTAAACGCGTCATTTTAACTAAAACGCGATAAGCTTTGACGTTTTAGTTTAATCTTGTTCGTGATTTAGGATTCGACCTTAAAAGTATTAAACAAAGTATATTTCAATAACAACATTTTACAAAATATAACTAGTAGTAAATTCATCATTATCTTATCAGCCGAAAGACGTCCACTGCTGGACACAGGCCTCCCCCAAGCACCACCACTACGACTGGTTCTGTGTTTCCCGCATGCAGTGGATTCCTGCGGCCTTCACAAAGTCCTTGGTCTACCTTATGGGAGGCCTCCCACCGCTACGTCTCGCCACTCCAGAACCTTTCAGCCCCATCGGCCATCTGTTCTGCGAGCAATGTGCCCTGCCCACTGCTACTTAAGTTTGGCAATTCTTCGGGCTATATCGGTTACCCTAGTTCTCGTGCGGATCTCTTCATTTTTGATTCGATTACGTAGGGAACCCCAAACATAGCCCTCTCCAGTGCCCTTTAGCCTTCTAATAAGTATATAATATTGAAATAATTGATGAGCAGCAATTTTTTTAAATCTATACGTACGGAACAAGTGATATTAGCGAAGACGAATACGTATTCGTCTTCGCTAATATCACTTGTTCCGTGAAGGAATAAGTTTGTTTTATGTAAAAGCCTGTCACTTTTATGTAAATATTCTGTTAACCGTTATGACCATTTCTTATTGGCAAAAGACTACAACTTTCCAACCATTAAAAAAATAAACTTAAACGAAAAACTAGTATCCAATTCAAAATCATTTCCCGACTCACCCGTTAGTTTACCTCTGCCCGTTTCTACCAAATTCGAGTTGACAAACGAACCACAGCCACACAGCCGATCTGACGTGGCTTTGTGAAACAACCGGTCAATACCCAAAATTAATTAAACCACAATTCAATATGTCCAACAAAATTGCTAATAATCAAACTGCAAACAGCCTTTTCAGATTATACCGAGTTTTTTTGATAATTCTTTTAATTTGTGGTTACGATTTCAATGTCATAAAAAGAACATTTTTAAACTGGATTGTCCGGGTCTATTGTTGCAGTCTTGTTATACTGGTTATATACTCTTCTGTGGTCTGTTGTCCGGTAGAATTGTCTCAATTTTGGTCCTTATTGGAATATTCGGCTTCAGTGATTATTATTTTATGTTTTGACAGCCGAACAGAAATTTTCTTTGAAATGTTGATGGATATCGACTGCTATTTGAGAATTAACAGACGCCATCATATCCACAGCATGTTTAAATTAGTCATCTTCTCCATTATTACTTGGGCTGTTCGAGTTTCATATACTTTGATGTACTGTTATATGTACAAATGCTATGACAATTGGTATTTGTTTGTGATAAGACAGTTCTCTTTAATCGCTCTCGATTTCAATCGAGTCTGGCGATGCATAATATTCGATGCTATTCGGTATCGGTTGAAGATCCTTCGAATAAGATTGGAAGAGACTCCGGAGTATAATTATTATTTATACGTCAAGAATAATAAAACTATCAAAGAGAATAAGATGAAGTTTTGTCTGTATATTTATAGGAGTATTGCCGATTTGGTTGATATGATTTTGCCGGAGTTAAATGCATCGGTAAGTAGTTTTAACTTTTCTTTAGCAAAATGTCTTTTGGTCGAGTTGTAATAGAATCCGCGGTATAAAAAAGGTCTTTTCGTTTCACCGAAGCTACCACTTCCAAACTTTAATGCAATTACTTTGTTTCTGTATACTGGATATTTGATATCCCAGAAAGACTCACTTTTTTCATTCACGTGACTATTTTTAGTGTTATTAACTTTTTCATCATTAATTTATTCCAGCTATTCCTGAGTGTCGCTGGCAGTTTACCAAAACTAGTTTCTAATGTCTACAACATATTGACAGCCATTGAGGGCCACGTAAGTATCTACGCATTGTTTAAAGACACACTAAAAAACTAGATTAATACTTATATACATCACTCAATATACACATGACGCGAAGGATTATGAACCATTTCATGAGCAGTTTTGGATATTTCGATGGCTATAAGATCAAGAGAAAAGATAATTATACTGCGATGGCGGCTGTTATTTATTATATTAAAGACAAAGACATCCGGCGTTGACTCCAAATACATTGTAATAAGAGCGGAGGATGATGTCCGGAACAGATTTAAGGATTGATATCTCGATACAAAATGACCCATTTAATAATTATAATATTAATGCTGGTTTTATGTCTTTTAGGAGCCAGTCGAAACTCTAGGCTACGTATTACTGCATGTACTACAAATAGCACTGCTACTGTTCTCTCCGTTTGTCGCTGTAGAGTTCTATTCGGTGGAAGTGGACAGAATGAGGCTGTTTCTGATGCACAGGCTGATCGATGAAAATGGTATGTGTACAAATAACTGTGACAGAGCCCGTGTGGATGTAGAAAAGATCGCGAATAAAGTGAATTGGACCAATATAGCATTGAAGCTTTACAAACATAATGTAGATACTGATCTGCGTCTCTCACCGCTGACGAAGGAAGCAACTAGCTATCGACTATTTTCTCGCATAAAAAACGTACAATAGATGAAGGTCCCGTGTCAGTAAAAGAGAAACTTGTATGGATCACTGACTGTTGACTGCCGGTGAGATCGCTAGGTACGCAAGCACGCATACCGGTAAGTGACTGAGCAGACATTTTACTCGTCGTAAACGCGCATTCGCTAGCCCAGTGACAAAACTATCCGAACTATAAACTCGTTGCTCGTTTCTTGCCATCTCGTTTCAAGTTGTAGACCGGAGTTCAATCTTGAATTAAATTCTAACCAGAATTATTAATTTTTCAGACCCGGCTATCAAAGAAGACGTCAAAATGTTTCTCCACTACACTGAAATAAGAACGTTCAAGTATAGAATATGGCGAATAATACCTATTAACATTTCTCTACCATTAGAACTTACCAACATATGCATTTCTTATGTTATAGTAATGATTAACTACACTCATTTGTATGGTTGATATTCTGAAATCTTACTGACAGTTATTAATTTGTATTCACATAAGCCGCCACGCAATTTACTGTCGAATGACGTAACTGAAACGTTATTTATAAATAAATAAATAGTAAATAAAATACTTTTTTTTAAAAGAAAAGAAACATAGAATGAAAAAACGATACCCCTTGGTAAGACTGGTTGTCGGTTTTTTGGCTTCTTACTACCCGTAACGACTGTCAATGATCTACAAATGATAAGGGCCAAGAGCTTAATGTGCTTTCCGAGGCACGGAGAGGTCTTGGTATGTAAAGATGGTCACCCATTCACGGAACAACCATGGCAAGTTTTCAAATTCAATTCAAATTCAAAATATTTTATTTCAATAATAGGTTTATTCACTTATGAAACGTCAGAAGCTAGGTGCACGGTTCCAAATGGTCGTTTCCTATAGAGAAGAGCCGGCAAAAAACTCCACGGTTACTCTTTTAATAATAAATGGGTTGTACAATGGTTTTTTTAAATGACAGTGTTAATAGGTATGAGAGGACAGTGTAGGCCTATCAACAAGTATCAGATACTTAACAAAATAGAAAATGGTCCACAGATCTACAGTTTTTTAAGCCTACAAAGTTCTCACATTCACAAAATCTAAAAGAAAAGAATCTACCTATATAAAAGACAAATAAAAGCGAAGCTTAACCTGATCGATTGACCCGTGTGGCTGTTATTACTTAGCCACAACAAGACCCTCAGTCGTCGGATTTCTATCAGTTGTCGTTTGCACTTGGTGCTTGTACTACGTATCGACTCCTACCGCTGCGCCCGCATTGCCATTAACCATAATTACCCAGTGCAAAGGGCAACTGATACAAATCCGACAACTGACGAAGCACGAAGTTTTGATGAGGAACAATAAGAAAATAGTTGTACTTGTACGTTTGTTTTTGCCAACTGCCTGGTTTTAACCAATGTTTAAATTATACATTTTGTCCAATGAAAAAGTAAGTTAATAAGTTTATATACTAGAAACTGCGGACTACTTAATGCAATGACTGTCACGAATATTTGAACACCAGGAACGACTTTTGAAACACTTTTAAGCGCGTTATGGCCTTCAGATGAAACTAGAATTGATCTCCAGTTGTAATAGACGTGTATTTGTATCACACAGCACAGTATCCAAGCGACAGCGGAAGATTACATGTAGACACGAACGTGGGATAATAAACTTGATAATTACACGTTACCAGAGTCTCTTAAAAATATTGAACTTATATCTTTTTACATTCAGATTCAAAAATCCTCTCGTCTTCTATACACCATAGAGTAACTGCTCTAGACCAACTAGTGTTGTCAGGTTATATCTAACAGTGGGAACCATAGATAATTAGTTGGTTCGCCAAACATTTTTATCCGAAGCAAGCGTTGTTTAGCCTTGCAGTTCAATTATTCTACATAGTTGTAATTTAGTTACGGACGCTTTTCAACATCAAACAATGCTTAAATATTGTTTTAAAGTATAACAAAACTTTATAAGAACCTTTCCTTTGAGGTCAGAGTTTGACGGAACGAATGCACATTGCCTTAACGATACAAACTTAGGAAGATTTCCAATTCATTTGATTCGAGCAATTGGTTTGAACAATTAATTTGATAGGATGTAATAAAATATTTTAGAAATAGATTATTGTTTTTATTTATTAAAATTATTTATAATTATTTACATTATTTACGTCATGCCAAGTGATAACTTTATAAATGCTGTTTGAATGGGCAAGTTTATTTTTCAACCAACTTTTTAGAAAGCTATTTTAGTTCTATCTCAGATATTGCCACCAACTGCATCAGACTACTTAAAAATTCGGCTTGTTCTGAACTTTTTAGTTGCAGTCGGATTTTTATTTTTTTGTTATAATCCTCTATTGTGTTATATTTTTGAATTCGTCTCTTCAAGCCCTTTAATTTGATACCCAAAATGTCCGTGGTACATTTTTTTTATTAACGTCTATATTTATCGATCAAAAAAAAATATTTGAGATACCTGTTATAAAAAAATAAAAAAATAAAAATCTATAAATATAGATTTTTATTTTTTTATAACAGGTATCTCAATTTTTTTTTTTTATAAGGTATATAATGTGTATTGATTTTATAAAACACAAGCTGACCTATAACCGTCACACGACCCAGACGATCCGATAGATGTATTAAAATCCTCATGTATTAAAATCTGTCCAACCAGGATGCTTCGAGAGTATAAAGAATCCCACATACAAAGATACACATGAAAAACCCTGTCTTTGCTGTCGACTGTGGCGCAGTGTAAAAGTGTTTGTATTGACCTACATACAGAAATAAAATCATTTAGCTTTTATCATTTACAGATAAACAAAAACCTTTAATCAAAACAACATCACCATTTCATTCTAAACAGATCCATTAACAAACAGTTCAATCTAAAATCAAGCTGAATCACTTCAGAACATTATACTTAGTATACAACACATTATTATCCGTCTAGACTGATAGTTCCTGATGCTATTAATCACAGCTTTTTGTTACCATCCTGTACTGCACTTAGCATAATTACTGCAGAATTTCCTTGCAAATTACCCGTAGATACAGCGTGGTTTAATTTAGATTATTATCTTTAGTTGAAGATGGGTTTGTGTTAGATAAGAAAATAGATGAGGTTTTGCTCATTTTGTTCTGATACTTATTGTAACATAATGTATTTCAGGACTTACAAGATGAAATGACATAAAACTGTAGTCATAGATAGACATAAAATCTGAAGAAAAAAACTAGAACTGACATTATTTTGCAAGGTAATTGTAGTAGTAGGTAGTTTTAATGTAACTTTCCCAAAACTCCTTTCTTTTATTCTTAAGAAACAAAATATAGATTTAACTAAGTACGAGTATATAACATCTTTGACGAAAAAAAAAACAATACCTAATATTTCAAAACAAAGGAGAAGGGAACGACTCCATAGATTTCTGGGCCCAGGTGTTAACTCAATCAAACTAGCCTTATTTGTAAGAGGATATAATAACAAGGCCTCACTGAAAATTTGGTGAAATTTGGCTATCCAGGAATCAAGTTATATGAAGTATAGTTATGTGTTAATGCATGTTAAACCAAATCACTACGAGTTTATGAGTGAAACGGTCAAATGGCACATTCAATAGATTCGTATGGCTAATTAATCAACTACTTAGCTATTAAGTAAGTTTTGTTTTAAAATATACTATCCTACAGAAAGACAACCGACAGACATGACGCCGGAGACTGTAAACAGTAGATACATAGTCTGGTTTTGTTCGCTTGATAGGCTAAAAGCTCGATTTGAATAGGTACTTACAGGTTGAGATGCACGCCACTGACGAATAACTGATAAAATCGCCTCATCGTCCAAGACTCTTCTGCCAATAGAATTACTGCGACCAGTCGCAATAGTACAATTCACACAGCGATCCATGTCGTCAATATCCGATCGATAGGCGTAATCAGTTGTCCAAAATAGAGAGCCAGATAATTAAAAGTAGCAAGATCCGTCGAATAGTCCTTTATAATATTTAAAGCCGAGGTCGTGGGGTTATACAATAAAAAATGGAAAATACGTGAGCACTCAGAACGAAAGAAAACGAACGAGTACCCGTGTACCGAGTTTTTCTGCCTGTCATCTGTCAGCACAGAACATATAATATGTTATTAACTGTCATAGAAAAATTAAAGGAGTTCGATTCACTATGAATCGATTCCACGAAACGATCATACATATTCTGAGAATTAATTTAACTTTTCTCGCTTCCTAGATAGAAACCAGGTACCATATTTTGTGATTTTCCTTAGAAAAATATGACGGTTTTTTAAATACACATTTCAACTAGTTAACTGCTGGGCCCAGAAGTCACCTTCTCCTTTAATCCTAAGCTTCGTAGCAAAAGCTACGCCAACCGCTACGCCGTAGCATCCGTAGTACCCTGCGTAGCAAATATTAATATTACAAAAGAAAAACAAGAATGTCAATGATCTTGTGTTTATCTTTAATTTAAATATTAACGTGTGACTGAGACGATGTTATTATACGCTGCCTGCGAAATAACGAGGAAAATTGAACAAAATCAACACTTATTATCTAGTGTTTAATGTAGTAAGAGTAAATGGCGGAAGTCAGAAATGGTGTGAAGGAGGCATTTTTATTGTTTGAACTTAAGTTTGAAAACAACTGTTAAATATTTGCGATTAAAGATAAATCTGTGTTATGTATTTGAATAGCACGACTCATAATGCAAAGCATTATAAGCTTTAAAGCTTTGCAAGTGCTTTGCGATCGAAACATATGTTTTGCCTCCTTTCTGCAACTGTTTTTTTTTGTTACACTCCTGCTAGTACACAGAACTTTATTAATTTAAATACCATTGAATAGATAATTTAATGGAGATTAAATATGTACTTTTCAAAAATTTTGTGAATGCAGCAGAAACGAAAAAAAAACATCAAAATAGTTTCAAATTATTTCCCGTCAATTAAGTATGAACCCTGAAAACATTATACCTAGCGAAAAAAACAATTAATTGATCAATTGTTTTTATACTTTCGTTTCAATCATTGGACGAACCATATTGAAAATCAAGTTCAAGTGGTCAAAACCCTGCTACATAAATGAGCATTATTCTTTTATTCACAGTACCGCATCCACCTCTCACGTCAAACGCAACATCAATGTCTTTCTCGCTCTCCCGAAGAGACAATAGTACTTCCTTCTTTTATCTCCTTTATTAAGTACTGTAGTGACGCAATATCCGGCTCCGGAGCGCCATAGTTTCATTACATGTAAGTTGCTTATCGCTTTACTTCTTTCAATGGTCGCTGTATTGTTTTTTTTTTGAGAGAATTTTAGTTTCTTTTTTCGTCAGTGTTTTGTTTTCAGTTGAAAACCGTTGGAAAGAAGGTGTGTTGTGTCTCAGAATTTTCTTCAAAATTCTAAACTTCTTGTACTATAGAATGTTTGTAACGCGGTATTAGAGCTATTGTCATAAACTGAGCAAAAATTCAGATTTCGGACTAGGTACTAATTATTTTATCGAACAAACCAATTAGCACAGTCTGTTTTCAGAATTACACCTAAAACAGTGCGGTAACGGCTCAGCAGTGTGGACTGATTTTAAAATAATAATGTATCTTATACATTCTACCGAACATGAGCTCCTGAGTTCGGTTTGGGTCGAGTAAAATGTTATTGTGGTTTTTCATTAAAAATTTATCAGTAGCAGCCCGGAGTCTGAATTTGTGTCCGGTTGATGGCAATAGGCTCGCCTCCTATTACATGGGACTTTAAAATACTGGCGAAATGTGGGTGTACTATAGGTCTACATCTGCCTTCCCTGGGGATTACAGGTGTGATATTATGTATGTATGTATGTATGTTCTTGGGATTAAAACTAAAAATAGTGTAGTACCAACTCAGCAAAGTAACAACTCAGCATATTTTGATACACACAATATTTATAACAAACGGTTCTTCACATTTTCTGTTAAACCAGTTATGTCCGTCACAATTATTACGTTACTCCTGGGAGTCACAAGCGTAAATATAGATTAAACTTGCTTATGATTAAGACAACTCTTTGAACTCAAATCAAAGCCTCCTCGAAACAGTGTCTCCATCTATTGTCAAATGACTGTAAACATTTACAATCAGACGCACAGAAACAATTGCCATCCATTCCGCTTCAAGGCAATCCAATCCATTTGCAAATAGAAGTAGAATTCGAGTTAATTGTCGTTTTACCAATATACATCGCCCTATTCGAAGCCCAAAACCATTCAAATTTCCACCCTATTTTCTTCTTCATAAAAGTTGTCAACGTTAAAGTGGGGTGTAAAATTACCGTTGTGATGAAAGGTAGTGTTGGGCCACGAAATACGAGTATTGTTCATTTGTATGCGCGTGAGTGAATTGGTTTGAAATGTGAAGGGCTTTAGACGGTATTGCCTCTCTAACTTTTGTTTAGAGCTGATGGAGATGTTGTTTTAGGATGTGGCGTTATTTAGATGTGTCTGAGGTCCGTTTTAATGGTAATGTGATTTGTAATTGGTTTTGAGATGGTGTGTTAGGGATAGGTTCTGACATAGTTAGGGTATTGTTAAAGGAAACGCATATACTTATAGGGTTAAGTATGACCTATATCAATTACTTACAGTTTATGAGATATGATAAGAAAAATAAAAATATAGTTTTGATACAGTGCTGTCTGACAGATCCCGTAATACGTAACGATCTTGACAAATGAATATGCCTAAAGGCTCCCGTAGACAGGCGCGACGCAATGGTACACCGCGATTCTGGTAGAACAATTTCCATGATATATTCATAGAAATTGTTCTGCTAGAGTTGTTTCGCGCTGCCCCGACGCACCTGTCAGCGAGCCTTAATTCAGAAGTATTTTTCAGATAGATTTAGATTGCAGTAACATGTCAACAACAAAACAACCCCAACATTTTTAAATCCAAAACTAACAAGCACATACATGACATTTCAAACAGCCTATCATGATCCCTCGAAATCTAAACATTTTTGGAAATCGAACCTCCCTTTAAAATCTAAGGTTTCCCTTATTACGACAAATAAAACGCAATAAAAAAATAACAAGATAAATATAAAACCTCGTACACACGTAACGTGATATTTTAAAAGAAAGAAAAAAATATGGACATGTGAAGACCTTTAAAATGGACGAAGGGGAGGCAATTTAATTTTCTTTTGGACTCTATTGAGTGAAATCCAAAGCATATTGGACAAATATAAAATGCTTTGATGTAATGTTATCCCTCTATTATTATTTTTCCTTTTTGTTCGTGTATTAGCTTCGTTTTTGGACATACACGGTTTCAATTTGTGTAATCAAATATGGAGTTCCAAAATTGAATTGTATTTTTTTCAATAAATATCGTTTTGCGCTTTTCTATAGGCATGTTATGGTAATATTTTAAGATCAATGCAACCTTTTATTCTTTACGTTAAAACTAATTTTTTTACATTATTATTTTGGGACAACTTTGATTAAAATTTAAATTAAACAAAAAAAAAATATGTAACACAATTTCCCCTAAATTCCAAATTAATCTAATACATCAAAAGTCCAACAAAAACGTACAAATCGCATTCATTTAACAAAGAGAATAGGCGAAATTATTAAATTTTAATAGACGCAATATCAAAGTACGTTCGTCGAAGCGACAACGCGTGATATCGTCAAAGAGAAAATTCCTTTGTGATAATATCGTGTCATTTTATTTTTCATTTCAACCGGTGTGTCCTGAGCTTTATGATGCGTTAATTGCTCTCATTATGAGGAATGTTAAATGGCGGATTATTTTAAAAATTGAATTATGTTTTTATTGTTTTGTTTTTTAAAGTATGAAGATATTGCAGAGATAAATATAAGTTGTGACATGTCCTAAGTTATAGATCTATATTAGATGCAGGAAAGACACAAAATTAATGTTTGACGTAGTTTGGTATAGGAAAACCGTTGTATATTTTAGTTACATAACAATTTCTTTATAACATCAAAAGAATCAAAACCTATTTAATTTCGTTTTATTAATTTAATTACTATGTAGCTTTTACCAGCAACTTGTTCTTTTTGTGCTTGTGTTCTTTCTTTGCGTCATGTTAACCGCAAATAAACAAACAAGGTCCCATTAAAATATGGATAAATGGATAAATTTTAACACAGCGTTCAGTACGTCTAACCAAAGCTATCCAAGCAAAAAAAAAGTGATTTTATTTTGACCAAAAATAATAAATGGTATTGGGTAATCAACATTTTTGGTGTATTTTCGTTAGCCGATTAATTTTTCTTGTAAGTATCTATTACGTTTTTCTTATTATTTTTTTTACCATTGTCCTTATTTTGGTGGTCTGAATGATTACTAAAAGTTTGTCCATCTATTTTAATGGGACCTTATATTTTCTTTCTTTTCTTTATTTATTATTTTCTTTTCTTTTTTTCTTCTTTATAATTTGGCAGCAGCTCTTTAGGTCTGTTAATTTGTCGAATCTGAGGTTAAGTAATTTGGTTGGCTGTAGCCTTAAAATTTAAATTATCAGCATGTTAGTTTTATTTTTGTTTGTGTATATCCTTTCAGATGCAGCTGAGTCAATCAAAACTGTCTTAATATAATGTGTTGCTGGAAATTAATTGTAAGTTTCCTTCACAATTCTTCACAATAATAATAAACCTAACCTATTTACCTTACATAGGTAATCAAACATGAAACTCATTAGCACTTACAAGTCACGAGCTGCTGTTAAGTTAACGCGCGCGTAAACGCTCCCCGCTAATCCGCGGCGCGTATAAAATGCGCTGCAAACGAACGTTTATTATCGCGTTAACGTTATCAGTGTGCGCGTAAAATCGTAATAGTAGGTATAAATGGCGTGTTGCGTTTGATAAGTCGAATGTCTGTAGTTTATTGGTACGTATGTATGTTGAGATTGAGATTTTGATATTTCTTATGTACAAAATAACATAATCAGCCTCTTAATGTTCCCACTGCTGGGACACAGGCCTCCTCTCTGTGAGAGGGAGTGGGCCGTAATCTACCACGCGGGCCCAGTGCGGGTTGGTAGATGTCACATTTGTCTTCGAATTTTTTGGTTCTAAGACATACCGGTTTCCTCACGATGTTTTCCTTCACCGTTTTGAGAGCAGTGGTGATGAAATTAATTACACAAAGTAACTGAATACTGAATACTAAACTGTCGAACCAGTTCGAACCCACGACCGTAAGTCGCGGCCACTGCTCTCAAAACTTTCTTACGTAGGGTGACTTGATTAGGAAATTGATACTTCAGTCATTTTTCTGGAGACACGAACTTAAGTTCTTTATACTGGTGAGCGCATTGGTAAGTTCATTATGATAAAAAAAGACGTGTGGCACTCGGGGACTGCCCCGGCGAAGCTATTGCATAGCATTTTTTATCAACTTACGCAATTGTAAAATATTAACCCGAATACAAGAAATACATATACAATGATGACATTGACAGGAACTGTTATTCACATTTATAGTTTTTAAAACTTGACACAACGTAATGGCCGGGAACATCAAACTAATAAAAAGGTTTTAATTTAACTATTAATAGTCAAGGATCATTCGTCTAAGTAAATTTGAACTTTATTGTCAAACAGTTAAACATAATTTTCAATACAACACTCTCGTATCATTCGTCTAAGTAAATTTGAACTTTGTTGTCAAACAGTTAAACATAATTTTCAATACAACACTCTCGTATCATTCGTTTAAGTAAATTTGAACTTTGTTGTCAAGCAGTTAAACATAATTTTCAATACAAAACACTCTTTTCTTAGGAAAAACAAAACACTGTTTTCGTTACGGAATTTCTGGATTAGGTCTCCACGCTCAAGGCTCGCGATAGAAGCTATGCAATAGCTTAAAAACGATGTTTTAAATATATATGACGTAAAATTTTTGTTACATACGAATTGTTTATTAGTCTTATGGGCTAGATTGTAATTAATTATTATGAACCAGTACCCTAATTACGTAATACACGTTCAATCAGAATTTGAATCGTTTTGAAACAGATTGCTTATCCATTGATTCATAAGTTCGAAAATAAATCTGCTCAACAACGTAATTAACGCAATGAATATTGTCAAACTGTCAAAATGAAACGAAAATGTGTTGCGTAATTAGATAGGTGGTTCCTTTCAATAAAGTATTTAAAAAAATCAATAAAAAGCAATACCGACTCAATATCGCGTTAAATGTTGAGATGACCAATGATTACAGCTGCTGAATTTCAGCCAAATAAATATTTCAAAAAAAGAAATTCGAAAAATGAGAGTCACATCATTCACAAAGATAAACATCTACTTTCAAAGAATACACTGCAAAATGTTGTAGTCAGTAGAAATTAGGTAACTCTTTATGTAAGTATCGTCAAAACACTAGGATGCAATACAAAACATTGGCACTACTGTAAAATTTAAAAAAATATGACAACAATTTTATCATTAATGTCGTAGATTATTGAGAACTAGCTACGCCCTGCAGTTTCACCCGCATCAATCATGATCCCGTGGGAATATCGGAATGAAAAGTATCCTATTTCTTAATAGTAATAATCTTTATTTCTCTCTTCACAAAGGTTCACATAGTCGTAAACATAGAGAAAAATATTATAGCTTTATGACAAAAACATATGTATATTATTGATCCTTTATGAGAGACTGGTATCCATACTAGGATACCCTGTGCGACGGATCACCAGGCTCTCACCCCGAATTTAATCTAAATGATATTAGGTATAATATTTATGAAGAAAAAAAATCCAGGTTATGATCTACCCATGTGCCAAATTTCATTAAAATCTTTTCAGCCGTTTTGGCGTGAAATCGTAACAAATAACAAACTCACTTTTGAAAATATTTGTTAGGATTTACCATACCCAGTCACAGACTTTCAGTGCAGACTTTTCTGTACCAAATAACAAAATAAATAAACAGCCTCATTCTTGATAGCACCCATTACTCCTCAACCTTAATCTCGTAATTACAGTCAAAACGTAAAGTTGGGATGAAATTTTAATCGCCTCCCCCTCGCACCTCCCACCTCCCTCTCTGCTGTCCTCATTAACACAACATTTGAAGATTTAAACAGTCATCGCTCGCTGATGAGTTGTAAACTTGTAAGTTAATGCTAAAACATCTTGAGTTTATGCCACGTGAGATCTCAATTCTTGCTCTGAAGGAAGTTCTGACCGAAAACTTGTATTTAATATGTTTTGATACCATCATTGCGCAGTGAGAAATTATGGTGGACAACTTTCGAAGACTCTCGTTTTCTCGTTCGTATGTGTTGATTTGTTGATTTTCGTTTTCGTGTTGTAGATAAAATGACTTTAGAGCAAAAAAATATTATTACGAAATGAAAACTTCACATCGTTTACAACAGAAATCAAACAGATTGTAATGTTAACAAATGTAGTTAGTTTAATTTTTGTGTAGCAATTGAAGTATTGGGATGTACTTGAATTACTACAAAAAAATTAAACTAGCTACATTATTGACATGACTCACACACAGTCACATTTCACAGATAAAAAACTACCAACCCAACTTACTTTTCACTCGCTTTACCGCACGTGGCGTAACATAACCTAAGTCTAATCCCTTTGCATTACAGACATAGGCGTTTTATCTTGTCATGAAAACAAGACAAGTTTTAACGTTTATTAAGAGTAGTATTCTGTAATTAGTCAACGAGAGTTGTTTACAGGAAATATTAGTCTTGAGGAAGTTTATGCGATCATATTTCGCGAAGTATAATCTGGTTTATTTCGTACTATTTTTGTTTATAGTCGCTCATTATTAGTTATGGTTTGTCATCACTCGGTTGTCTTTGGCGTAAGTATAAATAACAGGAGTTTCATAATAATTTACTTGCTGCATATGTTAAAGCTAGGATTAAATGTAAAAGATGTTGTTTGGAAACAAATTTTTTGCACTGAAAAGAATAAGAAACTATGGCTGAACGTAGCTCGCCTCTTGCCTGCTTTAAACGAATTTTAATCTATTTTTATGCTAACAGTTTTATTTATAGCTATTATTATTTTGTTATACCGATTGAGCCAAAATTAGCTGAAATGGCTGTTTTTTTCCTCAAGAAAAACCACAGATAAAATAGTAAATTAGTAATATTATTAATTAATTTTTCACTGACAGAGTGCTTCCCTCTCACAGAGGAGGCCAAGAAAGAGCCTATAACAATCCCACTGCTGGGACACATCCCAGCAGTGGGCTACGTTATAGGCTTATTCTGCTGACAGAGCGCTTGCATTTTACTTTAGCCAGATTCCTAAGAAACAAAACAAGTATTATACTTCTTGAGTACAATTTATTAAGCATATATTTAGTACACGTAAACACACAGCACAAAACACCACATACCTAACAAAAAATCACTCTTAATAATATTAAAAATGATAAATCACAGTTCACACTCTCGGGGCGGGTTGCACCGATGCAATATTCCCGACACGCTATTTGTCATGAACGGCTGACGTGAGCTAGTGTGAACCGTCACTGATCTCGTGTGCTACATGCATCGCGTTTCCTAGGATTTTTCTGAAGAAATACGTCATGAGATTTCGTTATAAAGTACTTGTTTTGCAACGTGTAGGTTTAGATTGGGTACATTTTATATCACGTGAGGTAGTTTGTGTATGTCAGGTAGTTCGTGTAGGAAAGAGAAAGATTGTTTGTGGAAGCTTGTTAAATATATGTAGGATCGTGATTTACGAGTATCAAATTCAGAACAATCCCTAATACCTAATGAATGTTTCTTTATTCAAATGTATTTGTTAAGATGCTGTTGTCTTAAGAAAACAGCTTCACAATTAACTATAATTTTATCATTAACGGTTGACCGTTAATGATAAAATTACCAGACTTTGGTTTATCGGATAACTGTTAACTGCAAGTAAAGTAATTTCACTGTTTTTAGCACATAATAAAATTATTATGATATCAGTAGGTAATAGAATTTTGCACCCAAATAATTTTAGCAAAACAACTGAAACATAACTCTACGCTGCACCATGTGCAATAAACATCAAGCACACAGCTTTTAAAACAAGCCTTAACAGCCGTTAATAAAACCCTATCACATTATACCCTCAAAACGGAGCACCTCAAGCAATAAACTGTCCGATTCACTACTTAACCGGAGTTTAACGTGCGCGCCGTTAACTCCGTTCAATCTGCTTAATTGAGAATGGTTTCACCGACCTTTAATGGGCAGTATGTTAGTTATGCGTTTTGGGAGATTCAGGCTGTATACTTGAAAGTAATTATTTCGAGTAGGATAATGGTTTATGGTATGAGTAAGCCCTTATAATTGTCACTTCACTAAGTCCACAAAATAGGTTGTGTTTATTCTGTATATTTTTTTTTTACGTAACTAACTGCTGTATGGTATGGGTACAAGGTACAATGACTCAATTAGAATTCATTACCGTAGAAACTGGAAATTCAGGCCCAAAGTAAATGATAAGGTATGTGTGTGTGGTGTTTCTTTATTTTAAATATTAAATCCTGAACGTTAAGTACCTCCCAATATTTTTTTTTTTTCCCTCTGTGGTCTAGTGATAAGACCACCTGTCTCAGACCCAGAGGTCCCAGCCTCGATTTCCAGTGGGTACAATATTTTCTGCTAGGTTTGGTTGGTGGTAGGGCTTGTTCTAAGTCCGCCGAACTTATCTAAGTTTGTCGCCACAGCAACGATGTTAACAGCATTTTTGTGTTTCGGCAATTAAAGGTAAGATAGCCAGTTCCTCTGTTGTTGAGGATTCCGGGTGAAGCTCGCTTTCACCTTCGGCCTGATCATCACTTACCATCAGGACAAAAGCATCACAGTTGGGGTAAAAAAAAATACTACGTATTATATATTTTTCGAGTATTATAAATGTGAAAGTTTGTACTAGTACATTCCCGCGGGATAATTTCCGACCTGCACGCGGAAGAAAAGTCGCGGGCAAAAGCTATTTATTAAATAAATCGGAGAATCATAATTACCTATCCTTTATCAAACAGGTGCTTGTTTATCCACCAAAGCCTTTACTCACAATATTTTCCAATTACAGGAACTTCTATTTATTCGTAAAAATCACGCAAAACGTGACGGTATCGCGTGCCGGTCACTCGTATGAGATATATTTTTTATGATTGCCAGCGGTCGCCACAATTTGCCACCCCTGCTTTATGCTTTGGTGCGTCTTGTAGCGGTAGTTATTTTACGCGACCCCTGGATTATGTTCAGATTGAGAGAGTAGGTAGATATTTATTAAATTCCCTGAATATTTTTAACCGTTTTCCAATGTTTTCGAACCATTTCAAGCCATATCATATAAAATCCTTATTAGCAGTCGTTTTCAAACACTGCTGCATTTAGAATATTCTTGAACATACACGTAATGCACATATTTCAAAATCATGATAATGGCCTTTAAAGTACTATTTGCGAGGTATGCGCTATTTGCTCGGGGCTAAAGACTATCATTTTGAAGTTATAAGACTAGAAACAGAGTGGGTACTGACATGATGGCTAATAGGCGGCGACTTATGTAAGGAAAAAGTCATCCTGCTAAACTAAAATAAATTATGAAAACGGCATGCCAGGCGCACTCCGCATTTTAGGTATGAAGTACGCGGTGGGTTGGACTTGTCAGACCAATTCAGTGGGCGCAACATAGTCAATATCTAAGAGATATGCGATAGAAAGAGAGGCAACTTCTAAGTGAACATAACTATAGGTTATTACCGGTGTGCGGCTTGAATTGCATCCATTAACCGCTAAAGATCCGCGACGCCAGCGCCGCGCGCGTGCGAAAATCGCAGCGGGGGCCCGCTGACCACCCACGGCGCAGCGGAGATAAGAGCTCGCTAACATAAACAAATACTGAGATCTTTTTGTTACGTAAATAGTCTTATCGTTAATGGTTTTGGGTTCCTGATTAGACAAAGGATTTGTTATAATACTTAGAATCTTTGTAAGCGAACGCTAGTATTGATAAATAAACATTCTTATCAGATTCTTATAAGAAATTCCTTTGTTCATTGTTTTCATGATTTATAATAAAACTACTGGTTCGATTCACATGAAATTTCGCAGGATACATTATGAATACATATACTATCGGTCAAAACCATTATTTACGAACAAACACAATAAATAAAAACACCAATAATTAAAAAAGTTCAATAATAGGTATCCGTATCATTACGTAACATTACTTAGTTGATAAAAAATATTGAACTCTTATTTTTTTCTGAAAAATGGCATTTTTATTATGCAATAACTATTAAATAATATAAAATAAATGACTCACCAGCGATAACATGCACAAAACACACACAAAACTCAAAATTTCACATCAACACGTTTTTTCACTACCGAGTTTGTTTACATTTTTTGATGGGTCCGTAATAGGTAATTACGATGTTATTTTGTGCAAATTTTATCTATATACGATGACGACACTACTTAATTATTGAAATAACACCATTTCCCGTCGATTTACACTTAAAAAACAATAGAAAATGAATAAATAGAACGCGGAGTGCAGTGCACGGCACGCATGCGCGGACGCCATTTTGCCGTACCAAAAATGTTCAATTTTTACTTTTTTTTAGAGTTGTTTCTGCATATTTTGACGTTTTAGTCGATTTATTTGACAGGTATATTATCCTACCATAAATTAAAGCCAAGAACAGACTAGATCTGCCCATACATAGAGTAAAATCGGCCGTTGCATCGATGCCTATAGACTGACGCATTACTGCCTCATCGGGGCTTTACGGTTTTGGTACAGTGTGCCAGTGCGCGTGTCAGATCTGCGTTTCAGCGTCTTCACCGGGAGTCGCTATTTAAATAAATTATGATTTCGCGGAGTGAATCTTCTGTACTTGTAGTATTATGTATTCTGTGATAAGGGTAGGAGAATGATAATGAGACAGACAGCAGTGCTGCTGGGGAGTTTGTTGCGCCACTTCTTCTTCCCAGCTAAAGCACTAGGAAGTGGTGAAGGGCGGGCGTTTTTGGGGGACTGTCTTAGGTAATTTTGACGTTCGAAAAATGCTGATTCTCAGATTAGTTTGAATAAATGACTTTTGAATTTGAATATTTAGAGAACGAAGCTATGTAGAAGTACTGCTAATGCGGACATATTTTTTTCAAACGGTGTCCCTATTCTGAACACATATCTCGCGTTGCCGCGCGACCATCGGATTTCTTTGTCCATTATACTGTAAGCCGATATTATTGGGGCACAAATTGAATTGTCATACATACTCGGGGTGCCTTTATTGTGT
The DNA here is from genome assembly GCA_948150665.1 of Conistra vaccinii. NCBI lineage: Eukaryota > Metazoa > Arthropoda > Insecta > Lepidoptera > Noctuidae > Conistra > Conistra vaccinii. The sequence goes on along the minus strand of OX411338.1, from coordinate 15,770,008 downwards.
TTTAATGGTGGACGCGCACGTACAGAATATTGGGTTTGTTTATTATGAATAGTGGTATTAGATTTAGGTACCTATTTACTAATACTCTGACCCGCGATTTATGGATAGCGCAGTGTCTTTAACTTGTGTCTGACTGATGCCAATATACTAAACCAATAATTGCTAATTAAACGCAAATATAATGGTAAGTGCAGTTTCACGAAACTGAGCATGCTGTACTAGTCTAATACTTAAGGATCCTAGTTACTTATAGTAATACATTGTTAATGTTTCTCTCCTTATGTATTAGGCTTATGAAATATATATATTTTTTATTTATTTTTTATTTATTAAAGAAGTGATTTAATTAGCATCTCAAACAAAAGAGATACCTACACACACGTGAACTATCACGTTAGGAGACAAGTTGTACTTTAATAAAAAAATTTTTATTGTTGTTGTTATAGAAGCATTTGGTTCTAGTGCATATTCAGCCTATTAATGTTCCCACTGCTGGGACACAGGCCTCCTCTCTGTGAGAGGGAGTGGGCCGTAATCTACCACGAGGGCCCAGTCACCCAGTGCGAGTTGGTAGAGGTCACATGTCTTTGAATTTTTATCTTTGGTTCTAGTGCAAAAGAGATAAAAAACCGATAACTTGCTAATAAAAAAGTAAGTAAAATATTGACTGACACTTTCGATAACTCTATTCCTACACTGATCTGTATTTCTTACAATGTCACTTCAATCTCTGCTGTTTCTCTAAGCAAACGATACCCACTCGAAAATACGCTTTCTCTAAAAATATAGAAGCTTTCAATAATATTGGCGCTACCAGCAATGCTCAGGTACTTTACATTTTATAGTAGAACTCAAGTCAAACAGTTGCATGTAAGAATATTGAGATTTTATTGAACAATTTCTTTATTTTGATATACTACGAGTTCTCGATGCTATTGCAGTCACTAGTCGCACATAGAGTTTTATTTAATTTTTGACATTCTTCTTCCTGTCTCGCGTCGACATCACACATTTTCTCGATTCCATTGAATTTTTTCCTAGGTTTTATATGCTTAATTGTTGTAAATGCGTCTCACCTCCTAAAACGAATACGTTAAATTACAAGTCACCCTGGATTATGCGGAAATTAATCTTGCCGTTGTATTATTTTAGCAAGTCACTAATTTCGGTAGAAGAGAATCAACCCAGTATGCACAAGACTTATTTTATCGTTTCTAGGAGACATAATTTTTTTACACACTTGAGAGAAAATACCCTAAGCTTATGAACTTAAGACTGCTGCGCTTCAAATTACGGGTTCGATTCCCGCATCGAACAACTGCACATAGCTGTTCTGGGTCCGACTGTTTATGTCTGCAGGTAAACTTGCCCAGAATTTCAAGAGTTTTACTAGTATGAAGCAAGACGATTTAAAAGAGTGTTTTTTTTTTATTAAGAGCGTTTATTTTAAATGTCGCAAACAGCTGTCAAATGTTTACCTGTTTTGATTAATTTGGCAATATTACTGTATGGAAATACGAATCATTTCCATACAGTAATATTGCCACATCATACATCTGGAAAGTTTACAAATACTTTCTGTACATCTCAAATAAATATTCGGTGTTACAATATTAATTATTACATTATATAATCAGAATTTTAGTTCTCTAGTTAGCCATATTACATATTTCCATACAGTAATATTGCCAAATTAATCAAAACAACAAAATATTTGACATCTATTTGCGACGTTGCCCACTTTCAGAATGATACTCTGAAAATGTAACTAAATGAACTCTTAAATTATTTATTGATATTTAATATTCTCGCACACAATAAGGTGACAGGACAGGAGGGCTTAATGGCTAAATAGGTTTAATATTCGTAACTTCACACAAATGACACAGCAAGTAGGTAGATACTCGAACAAAACAAATAGTAGTCCCTCTTCAACCTCTTTCAGAACTTCTCAATATTTCACAGATGACTAACAAACTTCGTCCGGATTTACCTGCATTAAGTGATTAGTTCCATTTGTGAAGCGCACAGCTTGAACCAAACTGTCGAACTGTATTGTGTGATAAAGTTTAAGGCATACTGATTAATTATGAATGTCTATGAGTCTAGGAATTTAAATGGATGTAGGTTTTCTCGGAGGAATTCAAGTTTTAAATAGAAATGCGAATAATTTAGCGGTTAAATAATCAGTGGTTTGAACAAAAAGTTTTAAGAACTAATTAATGCTAGTGACAACATTAAACTCGTAGCTCATTTCTGGTCGCACTTAATTTAGATTGCCATCGACAAGCTTAGAAAATTTCAGCTTGGCGAAGCTGTGAAGAAAGAATCGGTACATCCTGATTTTATACCTATTTGTAGTAACGCTCTCATGTATAAGTATAAATTCGTTTATACCTACCTATTTATTCCACCATACAGGTTTGTTATATATCTACAACAACAACAACAACATAACATCACGCCTTTTTTCCCCGAAGGGTTTGGCAGAGGTGTAGACCCACATTTCGCAAGTTATGTTTTAAATCCCATGTAACAGGGGGCGATCCTATTGCCATCAATCGGGCACTAATTCAGACTTCAGGCTGCTACTAAGAAATTCTAGATAGAAAAACCCAATGACACTTTGCCCCACCTGGGAATCGAACCCAGGACCTCATGATCAGCAGTAGCGCTTGCGGTCAGTAGACCAACGAGGCAGTCATACGAGTATATCTACATTAAGACGGTAAGGTAAGGTTCGGTAAGGTTTAAAGGGAAAACTGGAAAATAGAGTTTTCTCAAACATACTTAGAAATTCGAACATTATTTTGACAACCTTCTTCGAGATAAATTGAAATTGCTGTACTGGTCAAAAACAAGCGAGCATCAGGCCGGCAATCTAAGTATGAAAATCCATAGCTGTCATGTATATAGCGGCCAAATAAATTACTATGGAAACTCATATCTGTCGTGTTATTTAAAAATGGAACGAACTGTTTACTTCAACATGGCAACCAAGGAGGTAACTTATCAAAGATTTTATTTAAATTTCGAACTGGCTTAGCAAATAGAGCTGTGAAGACAGAAATGACCACAATGGCGCGTGAAAAATTTTCTTTGTTCGTCATTGATTCTGGAATTTATAAATACATAGTTTACTTGGTTTGAATTTCCGCGCATTGTTTGAGAAAAGTACTATACAAGACTTGGCCGCAACCAGGCATTGATGGACTTACGTATGTGTCAATGCCCTAATTGCTGGGCTCGACAGTAATGTACTATTTATTTTAGGGTGAAATGTTCATAAAATGCAATATCTTAAAGAAGTAAAACTTATAAAAATCTTCTCCCTAAGAACGTACAAGCACTTACAATGATTTATAAGAAGTAAAGTTACAAAATCAACAAACAAAATCACCCCATCTTAAGGCTCAGTGCTTTCTTAAACATTCATTAGTCACCTTTTGTATGTCCGTCTGTGTGTCACATCTCGGAAACTGGAGGGGCGTTAGAGCGAGTATTAATGTTGCTGCTAATGATCCCTGATACGGATTTGTATATTCAAGCTGTATGCAGTTGGGGGTAGACAGTAATGATTGGTGTTATAAATGTTTTATTTCACAATCGTTTGGAACTTTATTTGTGTTTATTCTTTAAGTATATTTTTGCTGTATTGTTCTTGTTCTTCTTATTTTTCTCTTTTCTGTTTAATTTATAGTCAAATTCGAAAGGAACGCGTCAAAGTAGGACAAACCTGTATCATGACATAGACGCTATTTGTAAAATCTATGGCACTTCCGATAGGGTTAAACATTATGGCCCAGCTTATACGCAAACTTTGCTTAGTTAAAGGATATAACAAAAATATAAAGTAATATAGGTAAATCTGTATCTAATAATAAATTATAAAGAGGTGTGAGTTTGTATGTAAGGGTATTCTCCTAACACTACTGATCCGATGTCGAAAATTCTTTAACTAATGGGAACTTACAGTATTTCCGAGTGTCATAGGATATTATTTTACACTAATATTATAAAGAAGTAAAATTTGTTTGTTTGTAAGTTTGTATGAAGGGGGTAATCTCCCAGTCGGATTAAAAAAAAATATTTTTGTATTGGATAGTTCAATTCTTGAGAAAGGTTGTAGGCTCGCGAACAAAGTCGCGGGCAGAAACTAATAGGATAAAATTCTATGTTAAAACAAGAAATTTCACCCTGACAAAGTCGTAGAAGACTATTAAAAAAAGGGTTTGATACTCACATTCAATAACTAAGATAGCTAAGGTTTCGCATAAATAATTTAAAAAAAGAAACCCCAAGACTAGTAATTTTTCAACCTCAGACAGCAACTCATTTCAATATTACAATCCAACATCAAAATAAACAAAAAATATCGTCAATAGAATTAACTCCACCGGCTACAAGTTAATAGAATAGAACGAACGAGCAGAACAGAGTATTGAATAGAACATTTTGTTCCTGTTTCTGTAAACAGTATGTAAACGACGCGGGTACAGCCAGTCAGTCTGTTTGCTGTTGGCAGAGGATTGGTTTTGGAATATACGGGTGGACAGTTGGGCGAATATTATTTTATTACCAATTTAATGAAGATAATAATTATTATAACTGTTCGATTATCATTTAATTGTCTATTAGTGAATGCATATTTAATTAAAAGGAAAATTTTATTCTTCTAGGCCCTAGAGGAATAAAATTTTCTTTTTATAACGAAGGTAAAGGAGCATTAATGTAGGATTTCGGAAAATTCATCCCTAAAGAGGTTAAATAGGGGGATGAAAGTTTATATCGGAGTTCGTCATTTTGGCCGATGGGAAATATTTCATCGGGCACAAGGCTTGTTAAAAAGAAACGCAAAAGGGTTGGGGCAAGATCTTCTTGTAGTGGTAAAAAAACCTTCTTGTGAGATAGTCCTAGTCCTTATTTTCCATTTTTGGCTTTCATGGACAATGCTGTGGTTCAACTGTGTTTGATAAATTACGGGCAGTTAATTTAGTAACAGGAACGTTCGTAAAGTATCGCCACCTCTCGTGGCTGGTTGGTCAAAACGAATTACGTTTTTTTTGGCCAGAAAGAAGTGTCGATGCACTATGAATTTTCAAAACATTGGAACTAACGGATCTGTCTACCCAAAAACATATTAATAAAAATATATTTGTGCAGAGATGTCATATTCAAATCTGTCAAAATACTTACAGCTTAGCAAAGTATTCCGCTCCCCACGATATCCACCCGTATGTAACAACAAATTCATCTGTATGCAATGCCGTTTTTTCTGTGACTTCCCTTACTCCATGCGATTGGGATAAAATCGTTTGCAACGCGCAATTGTTTCGTATCGCCTTGATTTTGAATTTCATTAGTCGAACATGACTGTCTGTCGAGTTAATTGTAGACTCGGAAAACTCGAAAAAGGAATGAATGTTCATTTGGTAATTTGTGATTTAGAGGGTAAACCTTAGATATCTGAACTTATTTAGATCTGGATTTACCACTTTTTTTTTAAACTTTAAGGCATAGACAACACCTGTCGTAGCACAATGCTAGCTACGCCGTAGATAAAAGCGTACTGAATTAATGTGTAAGAGTAGAAATACGTAAACTGAACAGACAGCTGTGCTGCTGGGGAATATGTTTTGCCACTTCTTCTTCCCAGCTAAAGCACAAGGAAGTAGTAAAGGGGAGGCGTTTTTGGGACACTATCTTATGTAATTTTGACGTTCGAAAAGTGCTTATTCACTAAAAGTGCATTTTGAATAAGTAACTTTTGAAATTTGAGTTTTGTATTTTGAAAACCCCTTATACCTACTACCGCTAATTACAAATATGTTTTAAAAGCTAACAGACAAATTCATTGAACTTTTCGGAAAAATACAAAAAATAATGTTTTTTTTTTTTGTGTTTTAATGGACGTAATTTTTTCAACAAGAGTTAAAAAAGAGGATTCTAACGACATTATTTTTTAAATCCTTATATTTAGAGTCTTCTTAGTTTTAGTCAGTCAACAACAAAACCCCCACCACTCACTAAATCAGTTAGTCTAATTAACCCCAACTATTTATATAACAACATATCGATACCAAATTACACTGACAAGCTAATCAGGCGTACATTATACATAGACAATAATGCAATCATCTATATATTATGCAAACACGGTAATGACTTGCGTTAATAGATTCCGTTCCACTGATTTGCCTCATTAGATGGAGGAAATTACTAGGTATTAGTGAGGTTATGTCAATAGATATCTTAGTTTGTTTGGTGGCAGAAATCTTCTATATGTAGTCTAGAAATTTCTCAAAGTACGCTTCGTATTGACCGCTCTATCGTACACAAAGTCAAGGTCAAATAATGTATTTCAATGAGGCACATAAGAGGCACTTTTGAACGTCATACGTGTCGCCCGATTATCTGATAACCAGTCTTACCAGGGGTAACGTGTCACCCAGTTACTGCGATGTGGTCAGATAGGCAGTCGCTCCATGTAAAATACTGGTTTTCAGCTGTATTTGTTTATCTATATAACTATGTAGTATTTCATATAACTTAATTAAAACATAATATACTGTACTATAACACCCATGAATCGAACCCTAGATCCCACACTCAACTGACGCATTTGCGACTACAAGACCAACGAGAGAGTCTACTATATAGAGTCTAAATATACAACGTTTCCCTTTTATTCAAATAACAACAAAACAATACGATTACACCGGAGGGTAAATACATTGAGTGATGTGGCAAACTATTACAAAAAAAAAAAAATGAAAGTATGAAAAATATTCGAAACAGTTGGTACAGTCAGCATCAAGAAGATGTATACATCGACAAGAATTCATTTAACTATCTACAAGCTTTTTTCCATAATACAGTATCGATGTGTAGCTTTAATTAAGTACCCAATGTGTAAAAAGTAAGTTCAAAAATAAAACCAACTACTGAAAAATCACGCTCTAAAAATGTTGATAAAAAAAAAACAGACAGAAATCAAGACATAGAAAGGTACAAAAATGGTACACCTACAAAATTATAACGGCCTGCGACCATGGCTTTACCTTGACCATTGTCACCACCGCTGCTCTAGCTAGGTAACTCATGAATTTATGTCCTCTAGAGGGCGCCATATTGATGTAACGTCACGGTCACATAGCCTAATAACCAGCGGAAGATCAAGTCGCTTCCAACGAAACCTCATTTGTCAAATTATGATCAGTAGTTTAGAAGTTATAAGATAAGAAAGACAGAAAGAAAGAAAATACATTTATTTAACACAGACCAAAAAGCACACAATTTATACAGCAGATAAAAATAAATCAAACAATAAAAACAAAAATAAAATCTAACAAAAAGTGTAAAATGCGATTGAAATTAGCAGGGAGTGTGCCTCACGGCTGCGCTAAAAAGGCACAGGATAACAAATGAACATACATACATACATACCGGGCAAAATTATAACCCTCCTTTTTGCTTCGCCGTAGTCGGGTTAAATGTTTTGAGGCTATATATTGATACAATATTGTGGAACAAAAATTGTGGACAATCAAATTAACTCTTGTTGATGTAGGTCTACATCAACAAGAGTTCATTTGATTTACTAATACTACATCTTTTTGAGGTTGACTGTACCTACATAACACACGTATTCAGTCATCCGTCAAAAAACAACCGCCTGTAGTTTATAAGGAAGAGGGGAAGAACTGATATTCTCGATATTATTATAATAATATACCTTTGAAAAATGTCACTGTTGGTATTGGGTTCCGTTTAAAATATTATTTTTATTTCATTTCTAAACCAAACTATGTAGGTTCCTACATAAAAGTGAAAAAAACTGATTGCACTCCGGGAGTGCCGGCAGAAGTGAAAACTTGAACATAAACGTTGTGCAATTTTGAATATTTTGGAATGGTTAGGGAATCATTTTGCACGATTACCCATATTGATGGGTAAAATTTCTTACCTCACAATCTTTACGTAATGTCAAAACTATTTATTTTCATATTTACTTTGTAGGTTGCTAGGCAACGAATCTAACGGTCACGTCCTGACGCGAGTTTAACATTTTCACCCATCCCAAAAAAGTGGACAACGCCGCTAAAGAAGTTTTCACTTCAATGAATAAAATGTTATGTTGACATCACAGGAAAAATATTTGATTAAATTAATCAAATACTTTTAGGAGTACCTAAGTGATGATCGTAGCAGGTGGCGTTATGTAGTTTCTACCTACCCATCGGAAGAGGGCATGAGTGTGTATGTTATATCGTCTGTGGGGCTATATAGTAGTCTGTTTTTCGCTACCTGATCCATCCCATAAGCTTGGAAACGCCAGCGTTTTTCTGTAAATTACGGTTAAACCTAATTTATTTTATTTTATCGCGTCATGTTTATTGTGTACATGTTAATTTGCCAACAGGCACACTACGGCTTGTCAAGTTGGCTTAATTCCTTGATAACTTTATCCTAATCTAATCTATATATCTTCAATTTAATTACATCTAATTTAATTCAAAGCTCATTTATTCTTTAACTAATGAAATCCAATATAATCTCGTTAATGAATATAATTAATCTGCACTTACCTTACTCTCATTCAAGTCGCCGCGTTTGTCATCAACTCATCATCTACACCATACACCTTCTAACAGTTTCTCAAACACTGTCTACAAAAACCATAGCCACACAATCACCCAATGCACTATTGCACTCAATTCATCCAGTGTTAGCATTGCATCATACATAACACAACATTCGTTTCATAATTGCCATTGCGCCATGATGTAATATTACGTAACCAAATAATACAATACCTTCGTCCAATGAAATAGTTTTATATGACAGCTGCGCACACAGACTGCATAATGTCTTCGGCGCTTGAGTCGCTGACGGAACGAAATGTTGCCATTTTATATTGTATTTATACTTTTAGTACTAAGTATTATATTTTATTTTATTTTTGATTTGATAATAATATGTTATTTCACTATATTATATCCTGCACCGGTTGACGTCATCACGTCAACGCCGGCTGTCGCTGAAAACCAGCGCTGGGGCTCTGTCTCGCATAGGGTCGCAGCATTATGCTGAGCGATGGCCGTTTTGCGTGGATGTGACGCATATTTTTCCCCCAATTTGTTATTTATCGTGTTCTTTTTTATTCTTTTCTTGCGTCATGTTTACCGCAAATAAACGTATTTTCTTTCTTTTTCTTCTTTATGTGTCAAGGCGCGGCCCCACTGCTGCGTACGGAGAGGCTACTCACATGTGTTTAGCTTCGCTTTGCAAGAAAATGTATGTGATAACGTCCACTGCAATCCACGGACACGCTACGCACAAATTGACGTCATTGCTACACGCGTGGCTTGCTCGAATACGGCGCCAGGGGACGGGAACAAAGAAGCGTTGCACATAGTCGTCGCTTAGCGTGTGTTGCAGTGGAAACGTAGACCCACGTTGTCAAACAAACGAACCCACGTAGCTAAAATGCGCCGCGTGCCCGTGCACAGCGTGCGCCGCGGTGGGACTGCGCCTTTATTATCCTAAAAACTCCACGCCATATTGCAACTTCTCTATAGAGAAGAAAATTAATTTTTAAATTACTGCATCAACCGGACCATTTCCAAGAATCATAATTATTGTCTTTGAAGTACCTACTATTATTTGTGTGCAATTTTTTGCTCTCATTAATATTGAAATAAACCTTAGCTTTAAATCCCAGATTTTTACTATTTTACAAGAAACATTTTCACTTCTTCAGAAAACAGCTTTAACAATCTTCCTAGCCTTTTTCCCAACTATCTTGGGGTCGGCTTCCGGTCTAACCGGATGCAGCTGAATACCAGTATTTTACATGGAGCGACTGCCTATCTGACCTCCACAACCCAGTAACTGGGTAATACAATACCCCTTGGTAAGACTGGTGTCAGACTTTCGGGCTTCTGACGACTCGTAACGACTGTCAAAGATCGACAAATGACAGCCGGGACCAACGGCTTAACGTGCTTTCCGAGGCACGGAGGAGTCTCGGTATGTAAAGATGGACACCCATCCACTGACCAACCTCGGCAAGAGTAGCTTAACCTGATGGATCGACCCGTGCGGCTTGTTATTATTTAGCCACGAGCTCCTCTTATACATACCTTTAACATCATACATTAAAGAAATCGATTTCTCTTATTCCCACAGAACCCTACAGTTTGCTAGCTCAGAGAAAATGTTTAAAACATTAGTGTCGAGGGTACAACGGGAAGGTGCTGCTCTGCGGGCGTGATAAATTGATTTCAGGTTCAATACCTGGGTAGCATCCAACCTATACCAGTATTCTTTAGTTATAAGGTAAGTTATAAGACTGCCTCATTGGTCTAGTGGTCCTGTGAGATCCTGGGTTCAATTCCCGTGTCGGGTAAAGTGTTATTGGGTTTTTCTATCTGGTATTTCTCAGTAGTAGCCTGGAGTCTGGATTTGTGCCCGGTTGATAGCAATAGGCTCGCCCCCATGGGACTTAAACATTACTGGCGAAATGTGGGTGTACCTGCTACGGGTACACCTCTGCCCAATCCTTCGGGGAAACAAGGCGTTATGTTATGTATTAGCCTCATTTTTGCGAATTCTTTTTTCATCGAAATAAATAAAAACTTTTTACAAAAAAAGAACAACCGACTTCCAAAAAAGACACTACAAAGTCAAAAATAACTTTAATTTCGGAAGTCGGTGTATTTGGTTTTGAACTTTTGTTTTTTGCCACCGACTTGCGAAATTAAATTTATTTTTGACTTTGTATTTAGTTGTGGTACCTACCCCACACAAATTCGAATACCACTAACCTGCTATGTAAATAACAGTGATTGGAAGTTATCATCATAATATATCATCCATATAAACTAAGTGGGAAAAATACGTATTATTGAAGCTAACTCAAAAAATATCCTAGTAAAGTTAATAAAATGTATATGGGACCACCCCGGGAGCATACCCTTTCAAACAAAAAAACAATTTTCAAAATCGGTCCACGATTGACGGAGAAATCGCGTAACAAGATACGAAAAAAAAAAAACATACAGACGAATTGAGAACCTCCTCCTTTTGGAAGTCGGTTAAAAAGGGTTTTTACTGAAAATAGTCAGACAGATATCTAAAGTTTGTTCTAAGTGAGGAAATTAAACTATCGTAATCTAGGCTTCATCTTGATAACAATATTATAAGTTATATAAGATCCTCGGTACTCTGGAGCTGTGGAGTTTGTTGCGCCACTTCTTCCTAGCTAAAGCACTAGGAAGTGGTGAAGGGCGTGCGTTTTCGGTGACTTTCCTACGTAATTTTGACGTTCAAAGATTACTGATTCTCAGCCTAATTTGAATAAAATGATTTTGATACAATAGTCCCAAGTTTGTTTCTCAGGTGTCGACTTCCAATATTCCAGGATATTGTAGCAAAAGCGTAGCGTAGGTCTAATTGCTACGGGATCGTAGCGGGCGTAGGCGCAACATAATCACGACTACGGCGTAGCAATATTATAAATCCGATTTCTACAGGTACATAAACAACCAAAAGATTTAAAAATACAACAACACATACAAATAAACAATTTATCTGTCCCTTACAAAGGTCAGTAAGTACACAAAGTCCATCAGAACCCAAATAAGCTTCTTATACAAAACCTCTTTTTATAATACGCACAAAAACCGGCTACTTTCGATTTGATAGAAAATCGCTTCAAATCCCTTGATAATATCAAAACCTTTAACAGATAACGAACCTAGTTAATATAAGACTCTATTTTGTAAGCAGCAAAGTTGAAGTTTCTTTGTAGGTTGGACATTAAAATATTATTTCAGGCTCATATTTGTCAACATGTCAAAATAGCCCTTTGATTTCGGTGTCCCTTTAGTAGGTAATATAAAAATGGGGAATAAAGGGAAAGGGCGATGCGGTATATCAATTTTGTTAAAGCGATACGTCATACACGTGATTTGGTTGGATGGAAATAAATATAATCCATAAATATTGGATGTTTACTGTTTTGGTAGAACTGTTTATATTTAGTTTAGGATGAAGTCAGTATTATGTATTTTGTAAAAGTCAATTAAGGATATTGTCTGAACCTACTGGTTATATTGAAAATAAAATTACCTAATATTTTTTTAATTTTAGGTATTACAAAAGCTTTTAGTTTATATGCAGCTTCTGTTCAGAGTTGTTATTCCTTAAATGTTATGTACACCTATAATTTGTGTATACATTAGCAGTAATACCTTTAGTAATTATTATTCTTAATCCAATTGTTGCATATATATGCTGTTGGTGTTCTTTAATAAATAAATAAAACTGATAACTTGTTTACTTATTTTAATTTCAATCTCGACTGCAAAAATGTGTTTAAAAAAAAGTTTTTTTGAACGTTGACAATAGGCAAATGTAGTAATGAAATATTCTCTCACCAAAAATCTCAAATAAATCAGTATTATCCATAAGTAAAATATAAAAGACTAACATAATTAAACACCCTATACAATTTTGTCACGTAGCACACCTCCGTAGCAGCGTAGCAAAACCGTAGCAGAACTGTAGCACATCGTAGAGGTAAATGGAGGAGAAATTGCATACTTTTTTTAAATGAAGAAAGTTATGAAAATATTCCGGTTATGGCAGAACTTTGTAGTAGGTTTTGCTTTTATTTAATAATATTTTCAACGCGAAAAGAGAAAAAAAGGTCCTAAATAAAAAGTACGTTATTCTGAACAGTTAGTACCTTAAGTGGAAGACAATAATAATATGCTAAATAGAGCCGTAAAAGCTCTGTAATAGGGTCACTTACAAAAAAGTCTAGGACGGCATCAATATTTTGTAATTGAAACGCTATTAATAACCTAAATCACCCAGTTAGGAAGAGAAAAATAATTTTAATGCCAAAAATAAAGTCTATATTTTACCAATGACTTTATTGAAGCCGTTTGAAAAATAAAAACAATGCTTTTCCCTTCACTTCCTATTATCCTTTAACTGAAAAAGAACATGAATATTCCCCCCCTAAGTGCTGTTTCCAATTCAAACTCTTAAATAAATTAACATCAATTATTCCACATGTACACTCGAGCACAGAATTAAAACTTCTCACGTGCACGATTCTATTTGAAAATTGAACGGACAGAACAGAACAAAGGACTGTTTTCTGTCAACGGCATTTCCTTTTGAAAATGGAATGCGGCGATTCGGTCCGTGTCCAATGACCGACCCGTCTGCCGTGGTACGATTTTCAAATGTATAAATGAAAATACTGGGATTTTTTGTTGCAACTGTACTTTTGTTTATTGTTAACCACCATGACAGTATAGTTTTTTTTTCAAACCGAATAACTGAAAACTTGACTTCAATCACACTTATAATTATTATACCTAATATCATTTCGTACATACATAAATCAAATCAAATCAAATCTTTTTATTATGAGCATATTATACAGACAAATGTTAGGTAAAATACAGTTCCAATATGTCCTGTCTAATAGGCATACAATAGTTATGTCAACATGCAGTATAAAACATTTCTTTGTTATCACTTTTAAAGCAATCCTTACAAAATAACAATTAGGTGTATGGTGACAGATTGTAGTAGGTACTAATTATTAAGACAATCTGGGACCGTGTAGAAAGCTTGGTCACTAAAATTTATCAATTTAAAAAAAATACGCAATTTACATTTGAACTAGCTTCTGCCCAAGACTTCGTCCACGTGGAATACTTACTTTGGGCTAACGCTAAAAAAACTCCCCGATTTTGAAACATTCTTCATTGGTGCTCCGCTCCTATTGGTTTTATCGTACGATAATATATAGCCTATAGCCTTCTTCGATAATTAGGCTATCTAAAACTGAAAGAATTTCTCAAATCCGACCAGTAGTTCCTGAGATTAGCGCGTTCAAGCAAACAATCAAACAAACAAACAAACAAACTCTTCAGCTTTTTATATAAAAAATATAATAGAAAGAGTGGGAGTTCCTTGGTGCTTATAATAATTATGCCATAAAATTTTAATCTGAAAAAGAACAGAAAATATTTCGAAAATCTTAATAAAAAAATATAACAGACAAAGTGTCGCTGTACAAGAAAACTAAAATCCAATCACGTTTCCCTACACAGCGTAGTCTTAACACGAACATGTATGAACAACTTAATGAAACTTTAACTTGTATGCATTTTTAAAAAGGTTGCACAAAAAGGATGTTCCCTTTTCTTTTGTAACGTAAGAACCTTATTACTTAATTGGAAGCAAAGTTATTCTTTTTTGAGACTAGCTAGTCTCAACGATAAAAATAAAAGACGTGTGGCACTCGGGGACTGCCCCGGCGAAGCTATTGCATAGCATTTTTTATCAACTTACGCAATTGTAAAATATTAACCCGAATACAAGAAATACAATTATACAATGATGAAATTGACAGAAACTGTTATTCACATTTATAGTTTTTAAAACTTGACACAACGTAATGGCCGGGAACATCAAACTAATAAAAAGGTTTTAATTTAACTATTAAGGATCATTCGTCTAAGTAAATTTGAACTTTATTGTCAAACAGTTAAACATAATTTTCAATACAACACTCTCGTATCATTCGTCTAAGTAAATTTGAACTCTGTTGTCAAGCAGTTAAACATAATTTTCAATACAAAACACTCTTTTCGTTACGGAATTTCTGGATTAGGTCTCCACGCTCAAGGCCCGCGATAGAAGCTATGCAATAGCTTAAAAATAACTAAAACTATAAATAGCTATAAATAGCTAGTCGAAACTGATAAATAAATAAACATAACATATCATCACGCCTGTATTCCCCGAAGGACTAGGCAGAGGTAAACCTATAGTACACCCACATTTCGCCAGTTATGTTTAAGTCCCATGTAATAGGGGGCGAGCCCATTCCCATCAATCGGGCACTAATCCAGACTCCGAGCTGCAATTGAGAAATTCCAGACGGTAAGGTTCAATAACTCTTTGCCCACGGAATCCCATGGAATCGAATTCAAGACGTGACTGACAAAACACTCTGACGTGACTGACATTCAGAAATATTTCTTCTAAGTATTTCCAAATTTTCCATCCATCAAAATTTTTCATCTAATACATCAGTGACAGAATCAACACCAGAACCTTTGATTATCAATACTTTTAATTTCAACCCTTCAAATGACATCAATAATTTCTGCAAAAACGTAATAAAAAACAGACGCCTGCCAAACATCAAACGCTAATAATTTTCAATATTTCAAAGTCCTCTCCTCAAAAAGAAACAATAACTTTAAAGAGTTTACGAGTGCATAAAAATTGCTTTAGGGTATTTTTTACCCCGAGCGCGAAGAAAGGGTTAAGAGCTTAACCCTTTGGCGTCGACAGTAATTAATGGCAGATCTCAAAGATTTTTTTCTTCTTTAGAAAACGCGATTCCTTTGATCTGATTGTTTAATATCGTAATGAACTTTGAAATTGGATTTTTGTATTGTTCTTCTGCAAGACCGACGTGCAACGTTAGCTAGTAATAAAACACCCTGTTTTTTTTTACCTTTTTTAATACCTACATATTTCCACAAAACGAATTCTTCTTCTTTTCGTGTGGTTAGTGAGTAAACTGGTGTCAGATTTTTAAAACCGCCCATGGGTCTTTGACTTGGCTTCACATGTCGTCGAGAAATATCTCTCAGCCATGACGGTTTCCTCATGATGTTTTCCGTCACCGTTTTGGAAACAAGTGATAATTATACAATACGCACATGAATGCGAAAAGTCAAAAGTGCCTTGGATTCGAACTCGAGACCCATATGACTTGGCAGTCTGACGGTCACATCATTAGACTATCACTGCTCTTCACAAAACTTATTAAAAACAACAAAAACATAAATCAAAATCAATGACCCAATTCACAAATTGGATTTCCAAATCACCGATACATCCTAATTACGGCTGGCCATGTATTTGTGACAGAAGTGTATAAATATGCACGTCATTGCAAACAAATGAACTTTTCATTACACTGCCGTGCCGAGCGCGTGATTAAACGCCTTTACAGCCGTAAAGCGATACCAATACACAACGCAATTTGATTATGATTCAGGGTTGTCCGTAAAAATATTATCAAAAAACTTTAGGGAAAATATTTTTCGAATACTCTAAAGAAACTGACCTTCTAACGATGGACACTTTTAATATTAATGAACCTCTTATAACTTTGGGGGGGCTTGTGGGTAAGTAATAACAGCCGCATGGTTCGATCGTTCAGGTTAAGCTACGCTTACCGGTGGGTCCGTGGATGGGTGACCATATTTACATACCAAGATCTCTCAAAAAAAACGTTAAGCCGTTGGTCCCGGCTGTCATTCGTAGATCTTTGACAGTCGTTACGGGTAGTCAAAAGCCCGAAAGTCTGACAACCAGTCTTACGAAGGGGTAGCGTATTTACCCAGAGTTGTGCAGGTCAGATAGGCAGTCGCTCCATGTAAGATACTGGTATTTAGCTGCACCCGGTTAGACTAGAAAAGACTAGGCAGATGATGAACTTCTAGGCTAGGCCACCTTGACCAAATGGGTTAGGTTAGGTTAGGTTAGAACTGTGACTATCTGTGACTAAACACGCTACATCCAAGATGGTCGCAGGTCCTTGGCTATTCAGCATTTTTACGAGTATAACCCCAAAATAAGAATTATTTCAGGATTACAAAAAGAGGAGCTATAATTATCGCAATTAAAAGCTAACTTATTAACTGGTCATTCATATTACGTTAATAACAGATCCCATTATTTAACAACCAGATAGTTTGTTATACAATTATGCTCCACGTTTGCCCTCTAACCGTCCGTACACCCCTAAACGCGCTATTAACCGTCGATCTGTTAATCATAGGTTTGGTTTACAGCCGGAGCGAGCGATGTATCTCGTACAATTGTTATTTACTGCTTTATTGCGGCTTCGAATTGCCATTCACTGCGGCTTTTGGTATTGTACCGACTGAATTGATATATGTTGCATTTTTGATCCGATATTATTGGTATAAATGTGGGATGAGTGTGGGATTAATTTGTTTGGTATTTAAAAAATAAATGTCTGGTCAAGCCGAGCTTTGCTCGAGTGAAAATATAAAGGTACACTAACGTTTTATCAGATTCCCGAGGCTGTGAAAATAGAGAAAACGACTTTTCCCAGATATGAGACATAGTTAGATCGATCTTCACCCCCGTAAACCCCTAATATACAGGGTGTCAGTGACATCGACGCGAAGCCCGTTACCATGGATTCAGTACATGATTCTGAACCCTCCTGTGTAGAAATTAATCGTCGGTTATTAAAATAAAATCTGCTGTTTCATAGAAAGTGCAATACCTACGCGGTAACAGGTTACGCGTCGATGTCCCTGACACCCTGTATACAAGAATTGCTCATTTAAAGGTATTAGTTAAATAAATAGATAGATAACATTGCATTGTCAACGATGCGTCATGGGTATAACCTCCGTTAAGTTTTGGTTTCCTAAGGCGCCGAGGAGACGATGAACAATTTATCGGCGGATTTGGAGTCACATGGAAATCCTCCCCCTCGCCCTCGGCGACTTTTTGTAGCGATGCAGTAGCGATGCTGTCGCGCGTCTACATCGATACAGTCGCGAAGCTGTGATTATGTATGAAGAATCATGCGCGATAGTAGCGATGCAGAAGCACGTTTATAAAATGCGCGACAGCATCGCTACAAAAAGTCGCCGCGGGCGAGGGCCAGGGCGACGCAAAATGCGATTTCCATACGATACCAAATTATCCGCAGATAACTTTTTTCGCTTTGCTGAGATTTCTGCTTTGCTGAGGAGCACTTGGCTAAGTGATAACAGACGCACGGGTCGATCCATCAGGTTAAGCTACGCTTGCCGGGGTTAGTCAGTGGATGGGTGACCATCTTTACATACCGAGACTCGCACGTTAAGGCGTTGGTCCCGTCTGTCAGTCGTGCATCTTTGACAGTCGTTACGAGTCGTCAGAAGCCCGAAAGTATGACACCAGTCTTACCAAGGGGTATCGTATTACCCAGTTACTGGGTTGTGGAGGTCAGTTAGGCAGTCGTTCCATGTAAAATACTGGTAGTTAGCTGCATCCGGTTAGACTGGAAGCCGACCCCAACATAGTTGGGAAAAGGCTAGGTAGATTGATTGATTAGCGATTTCTGCTTTCACTTATAAACCTATGTGTTTTTCCTAAAACAATCACGTTTTAAAATAATACAGGGTGTTAGGGTAAACACCGTTATCCTTCAAACCAGTGGTTTGGTTTCGTTTATAGAACATAAATTCAATGGAAAATCACAACTTTTTTTTTTAAAGATGTACATTTAGAATCGTTACGCAATTCCTAAGGTAGGTATTTTTGCCTGTCTTAAGCCAGGAAAAGGTTGTATTGTATTTATTCATGTGTTGTGTAGGTAGGTAGGACGGGCGGCGATCGATTATGTCACTCGGGCGGGCGCATATCCATGAATTTGCGTACGGTGTCGGACAATAACCTTTTTAATATTTGTTAAAGAAAATAACGTAATTTTTTTTTACTCGGTTTTTTATGTTTATATTTAAGTCAACTACCCATAGTTTGAGTGACAACGGTGTTTACCCTTTCATCCTGTATAGCATTAAGCTTGTATTGCCCCGAACAGGTAAGCATAATTATTGTAAAAACATACGAATCGAATCGAGTCTATCGGTACCATCGTGTTATGGAAATTATTCTTAATTCTTCACTTACATTTTACTATGAACATTTTTATGTTCCTTCCCCTCATTTGCGAAATAGAAAACCAGGACATCGCATTCCCAAAGAGTTAATACTTATAGTGCCACTAAATTGTACTAAAAAGTACCGCTTAGTTACATATTTAATAAGCTGTTCATTGGTCCCCGCTGAGCTGTAGCGGTGGAAACAGCTTGTAAATGCGAGGAACGCGTGACTAGAAACTTTTAAGGCTTGCAATATAGATAAAGTTATTGGTCGTTGTGGTGAACGGAAGGTTTTGTTGTTATTTTTTTTTCACGACTTGAGGGAAACTAGAAGGTATGGTTATAGTTTTGTACCAGTTTATTGTAATGATATTTTCCATTAACAATTTAATTAAAGTAGTTTTTTTTACTAGATATTGCACTACTGTCGATTGACGTGAAAGCAACCAATGATTTTTCCAAACATATTTTTTTTTTAATTTTTTTATTATCTGGGTTAGTTAGATTTGAATGTTGACTATGACTATAGGGGACCGACGATTATTGTAGAAAAAATTGACACATTAAATCACGCAATGAAGTGAGCCGTCCGCCGCGCCGCCAGCTTAACTTAGTTAGTTTGAGGTTATAGTTTAGTTTAGCTCGCCGGTTTTTCATACATGTGCGTCCACCTACATGTATGAAAAGTTTGCCAGGTTAACTAATTTAGTTCAGCTGGCGGTAGACGGCTCGCTTGAAAACTAACTAAATTGAGGAAAAAATTGTACAAAGTCCAAAATCGGAAAAAGAAAATGTGTTGTGTAATTTTGCTAAAATTACTCAACACATTTTCAATTTTTCTCATTTACCATTTTCCCGTTGCTCTTCCCAAGGAGAGCGGAAAGGTGATTATTTATAGAAATTAATAACATTCTCACCGTGATACTAAGTGCTAGGTTCACGTAGGTTAGCTAGACGTTCAGACCGGCTATGATTAACGAGGCCACGGTTATGACAGGTGGGTGAGGCTATGCGGCTATACAGCGTGAAGGTAAGATGAAAATTTATTTTGTAAGAGATACTTTTATTAGGGCAATGTGGTGTGTTCGTTAGGATTATAGCTGTTTTAGTCATGAGCATGGCCTTTTTATAACAGTTAAATAAGTCCTAAACTGAGCATAGTATTTTATTCAGAAAGTAGGTTTACAAGGGTAGTATTAAATAAACGGTTAATCAATATAGTAATGTTTCTGCGGTATTCAGGAACACTATTTTAGTATTTGACCGCATAAGCCCCATATATTATTATTTATAATAGTGATTTACTTAGTAAAGATTAAAATCCAAACCACTTCAAACCTTAACACAAAATAAAATAATTTCCTTTTGTGTAAATTTTACGTAAACTGTTGATTAGTAAGAACAAGAACTGTCTATTGAACGGATATTTTCAACCAACCATTATCTAATCAAAAGTTTTTAACATTTTAAATAGGTAGTCCTTTACAATTTCCCTAAGGCCGTTTTTCCATCGCACCGTGAACGAGACGTCAACTAGAACGAGATGACGACGCCAAAGTAGCGACATTACATTTACTATGGCCGCGTAATGTCGTTTATCGTTGACGTGCCTTTCACGGTGTGGTGTACAAACAGTGTTATAGCTACGCAGTCATAAAACATTTTAAAAACAATTGAAATTGAAACGACTACCCGCTGTGTACGCAAGGTATAACTTAGATGACTCAACATGTCTCGGTACCGGCGGCCACTTGAACTGTCAATTAGAAGATATTGAGAAGCCATGATTGACGATACCCTAATGCTCAGTTATGAACTGTTTTGATTTAGTACGCTGCTGCACAGATGCACAGGTAGATCTGTGCATAATTATACAAAAAATATTAACATTATAATGTACTTTGATAATAAATATATAAACTCTTTAATAACATTATGGGGTATTTCAATAACATAGATAGGAGAAGCGAGTTGGCGAAAAGAAATCATAAATGAATATTTGAACAAACTATTCAAATAACATTTTTTATTTTTTTCTTATTTATATGAAGCGCTATCACTAACTATGCTTAGTCAAAAAAGGATAAAAATTACCCTACCTACTACTACTATTAAGCATTTGGTATGGTGGTTTATAGTTATGGTGAGCCATGGATATGCCATGAATCAAAAACATTGATCTCAGCTCATCTGTCACAAATGACAGCTATACTCCATTTTTTTTGGACAAATATCTGCAAAATAACGACTGTTCTTATTGTTGAAATGACTGCACTTTAGACTTATTTTTCAAATGGAAATGGTAAATAGATTACAATTACAATAGCTATGCTTTGGATTTATCGTGAAGTAACGGAGTTTATTATGCGTTCATGTCGAAATAACGAAAGGGTGATCGTTTTTTGTGTAATGTTGTAATAAATGGGGTAAAAAAATGGAAATGGTAAACAAATCATAATTAAACCGCTTTAAGAAAAAAAAAGGCACACGTACTTAATCATAACAATATACAAAGTTTTCGTTCCATTTACAAAAAAATGTGGTCTTCATTTGCACAAAAATAATTTCCTAGTGATACTGTTCATATATTTGCGTGAGGTGAGAGTCCCAGTTACAGCCATTCATTTTAACCGTCACTTGTTTATGTCAAAAACAAAACGGTCACGTGATGCAACCGAGAATATTATTATAACTGAAAAAGAAATATGTACAAATAAAACAATTATCACCAGATACTCACTAGATATTAAAATACTTTGCTTTCGGTTATGGCTGCATGAACGTTTTTTCCAACAATAACATGTACAAAAAAAAATGGTTACATCTTAAAACAGTAACACTTACTTACAAAACTTCTTTTTCTTCTAACCAACAACAACTTATTTTTCTTCTTAATTTGCACAAAAACAAAGGCATCTCCTAATGTTATTGTCCTCATATCCGTGTGAGGTGAGAGTCCCAGTTACACGCCATTTATCCTGCCCGTCACTTGTTCCTGTGGGCCATTTGTCAAAAACTCGGATGTCACTACTCGTACTGATTTATGGGCGTACGGAATGCAATACTTATAATGGATAAATATTGTAGGATTTTTTGCAGAGATGATAGGGTGACAATGATTGTTTGTTGATTTATTTTTTACAATGAAATCATTGTTTATAAAGCCGGATGAGTTATTTTTTAATAAAACAACTAGTGATTTCTATAATATAGTCAAATTGTCACACTCGGGAGCTCGAGGAGCTCGTGGCTAAGTGATAACAAGCCGCACGGGTCGATCCATCAGGTTAAGCTTCGCTTGCCAGGGTTGGTCAGTGGATGGGTGACCATCTTCACATACCGAGACTCCTCCGTGCCTCGGAAAGCACGTTAAGCCGTTAGTCCCGGCTGTCATTTGTGGATCTTTGACAGTCGTTATGAGTCGTCAGAAGCCCGAAAGTCTGACACCAGTCTTACCAAGGGGTATCGTATTACCCAGTTACTGGGTTGTGGAGGTCAGATAGGCAGTCGCTCCATGTAAAATACTGGTATTCAGCTGCAACCGGTAAGACTGGAAGCCGACCCCAAGATAGTTGGGAAAAGGCTAGGAAGATTGAGTCAAATTGTCACACGTGTTTTTAATTTTTTCTTTGATCATTCCTGACCGCAAGGTTATTAATTTATTACTAAAGCTTTCAAAGGAGACTAATGAGACATTACTATATTGAAAAATTAAATATAAATTCTAAAAGTTCTAAATTCAAACTATTCTGATAATCAGTACTTTAAAATTACATAAGACAGCCCTCCAAAAAGGCCCACCACTTCATAGTGCTTTAGCTGGGAAGAAGAAGTGTCTAAAAGAGGATATACCTTCCTAGTTTTTTTTACCCTGTATTTAATGTGCAGTGCTATTCAGCACACCTAATTGGAATATAAGGTACATTTTAAATTAAAAAGATATTTTAAAATGCTACAGTACTTAAAACATTACCCAGAAAAGTCACCCTACTAACAATCGAAGTCAGTCTCCGGTATTCGGTTTACACCAAATTGAGCTGTCAGTGTGACGTCATCAATCATGACGTAACGATGCCATGTAAATTGTGACGAGTATTAAACTTCTTCTCATTTCCTTGAGTGTACATGATATAGTTCGATACAGTCGGTGGAGCGTGCATGTTTATCTATCATTTATATTTATTTGCTTGTCATGTTTTGTCATTTGGGAATATTAAAAGGTTCAATGTTTTTGTAATTTCTAGTATAAAGTATTCAAAAGTTCAAGAATTTGAAATCTGTTTAACTGGTTAGGTTCTTCTGTTTTATTTGTTGAGATACAAAAATAAAATATCATAATTTTTTACGGCGCGTAATTAGCTGTTACTAATCCAAATTTGGTACTTTCTAAAATGTTATCTTTACTAATAATAATTATCATAGAGGTAAAATATGTTTGTTTGTAAGTTTGTATGTGGGGTAATCTCCGAAACTGCCACTTGGATTTTAAAAATTATTTTTGCATTGGATAGCAAAATTCTTGAAGAAGGTTATAGGCTCACAGACAAAGTCGCGGGCAAAAGCTAGTTGTACATATACCAATATCACTATTTTCAACTCTCACTTATTTAAAATATGTAATGAATGTCACAACAAAGCTTCCGAATACTACAAATTTTTAGCATTTCTGAATTAACGGGAAATAAATCATCTAATTAATATTTCACCAATCACTAAGATCAAATACCGCGCTAATTACTGTAACATTAATCCAGGTATAATTAAGCTTCGGTCCGCAATCTCACATAACACTCAATTGACAAACACCGGAATTAGGTGCCTGTTCGTAATTAGGTTGTTGACATGTTAAATCGGATGTCAATTTATCTGAGATAGGAAATGGTGTTGTTACCTTATTAGGTGATAGTATTGTGTTGTTGTTATCTTTGATGTACATCTCATGTGCTGACATACCCATATCTTAATACATGACGTTTAGGGCAAATTAGGTAGTTAACTTTACTAGTAGTCGCCCAGTGATCTAAATTCGACCAAAATTAATTTAAATTTTAAGTTTGATAGGATAGTTCATACTAGTTCCATGTATAAACATACTCGGGTCATAATCAAAACATGTGAAAAAACTGTTATCACTAAATATTTCCATATTTATGAAAAATTGTAAATATATTTTTTAATTGAGGTATGGATTCTGTACTAAACTATATTCGCAATGAAGAATGTTCACTTTATTTTAATGAAATACGTTTTTTTTATGCACACTGTATGAGAAAGTATCCTTCTGTGGACTTGTTACTTCTAAGAGTAGGGAGCTTTGCATGGATTTTAAAAATAAAATATTCTTCCAGGCATCGTCAGACCATTGATAATTTATAACTAATATATTAAGCTTTAATGTTCTGGTGATTTAAAAAAATAATCCCACCTATTTTCAATAAAAATCAGATTAAACAGTTGGTTACAGAATATGTATACATTCTGTGGAATCAAAATACCCAGCTCTCAGAATCGATTTCACATATTACAAATCGATATTTTTATTTTTAAACTGGCAATTCTATTGTAGCTGTCACTTGTCATTGTGCCGACGTGGAAATAACAGTGAATGTGTTTTAACGAACCTAAAAATTGTTTTCTCCAAGTTTTTCGTCAAAGATCGTGTGTCTTTCCTCTCTATCAGATATTTCGGTAAGTGTGAACTAAATTATTACGAGAACGTTTGCATTTTTGAGTCAAATGAACTTTTTTTACAAATTTTACATTGTTGTTAATCTAACCTAAAAAATATCACCGTATTGTGAATTTTGTATAAGACAGTCCTTTCTGTGGAATTCTTTTCTGTGTTTCCGTGTCCACGGGAGGGACGTCTGTCTACAGAATGGATTATAATGAAAATTCTCAATTGTTATGCTTGTGTTGATATTTAATTATAACCACTTTATTACCTATAGCTGATTTTTCTCACGTCAGTTGGTTTTGGCTTATTTTTTTTTAATGAAAGTCCACATCAAACATAGTTGGGAAAAGGCTATGCGGATTGATTTTATATGCACATATGCTACCAAATGACTTTACTTTTAGATTGTTTGTGAGTTTATGACAATACACAAACAATTTAAGGCCTTTGTGCTTATGTAGTTTTTGGTTTTGGGCGCAGGTAAAAGCATTTAGCTTATTTTGTTTTAGGTAATATTCTGAATGTTGAGACTATAACATGGCATTTTAGTGAAGCGGGCCATGGTAAAGGAGCTCCCGATGGCGTGGGAGGTTGTATAAAGCGTACCTGTGACCAGTCAGTTGCAACCGGCTCCGATATATCGGATTTTAATGCTTTGTTGACTTGTGTAAAAACTAAATGTAAGGGCATTGAAGCAATTGGCATAGATGATTCTGATGTGACGGAAATTGAAGAAATTGTCGCCTCTAATACCATACGCCCCTTTAAAGGTACACTTAAAATTCACCAAATTTGCTGGTCTAAAAAGCAACCCAATATACTTCATGCAAGATGGTTAAGTTGTATAATATGTGCAGCTCATACTAAATGCAGCCACTATGAAATTGGACAAATAGAAGTTGAGACTGATTTGTTACGTTCACCATCACAAGAGCCTAGATTGCCACATAGTGCATCAATACCAATTGCTTTAAGCCGTAGACCATTACCTAGATATTTTGGAACCCCGAATGCATCTACATCAGTTGCTTCTAGCAATTCTCCCACATCTGATGGATCGATAGAATTACGTGCTCCAGTTACTACCACACAAAGACTTCACGTTGAAGATGTCTATTCAGAAGATGATGATTTTGTTGTACCACTTCACAGAACTAAGAGGATGATTAGTAATAGCATTTTCAACGACAGTGATAGCGATGATAATATTTTTTAATAACTGTGTGAATTCCGAATTAAGTATAATGATTATGGTGGTCTTTCCTGTAGACTATTAAAATACTTCCTGTGGAATCACAGTTTTTTTTTTTTTTATTGTTTTTGTGATTTAAAAATTTGCTGGTTATTTTATTATACCACATATATTCAATCATTATAAGTTTTTTGATCATCGTTACGTTAAACACTTTTAACCAAAAGTTGATTTCATTCATTTCTGTGGTCAATTCGATATTTTCTGTGGACCGTAAAAAAGTAAATAGTGGCTATATTTACAAAACAGCCTATTAATGTTCCCACTGCTGGGACACAGGCCTCCTCTCTGTGAGAGGGAATGGGCCGTAATCCACCACGCGGGCCCAATGCGGGTTGGTAGATGTCACATGTCTTCGAATTTTTGGTTCTAGGACATGCCGGTTTCCTTCATGCTGTTTCATTCTGCGTTCCGTAAAAGCTTACAATTATCAATACTGCGGTTAATCTGTTATTTTTTTGTTTGTGGCACTTTATATTACGATTTCTACAATCATGAAGAATGGTTAATAAGAAAAAAGCCCTTCTTTTTTTTATGATATGTCATGCGTCATTTTCTTTGAGTAGGAATAATCCATTCTTAATCAATATCTAAGTACCTACACGTTGGCCAATAGTTGGTACGGTATTAAATGTATAGAGATAGCTTAAAGCCAGCCCAACAGCACAATGGACACATGTAAATCCACACATCTTTCTTCGACCCCCATAAGACTCCTATTACCGTCCAACAAACATGCACAAGATAAATAATGACCAATCCACTTTAATCAACTTATTTAAAGAGGTAATTCATTGCATCAAAATCCATTACCAAGTTTATTTAAACAATTGTTTAACAGAATTCAATCTGCATACGTAATGTATAACTAACAATGTTTTTGTGACGGACAATGGGGTGACAGGACAGAATAGATAAGTACAGAAGGGCGGGTCCGTACAAAGAACGAAAACCAGCGCTGTGGCCCAGGACTCAGCACTAGCGCTTGCGAGCACTAGAGCTTGCAACCACTAGACCAACGAGGGAATCCGGGAATTTTGCGTTAATGTAAGTGAATTGGGTTGTTTATGCTCGTGACTGTACAGCAAGTGTAACGTTGGAACCAATACTAGTTCTTCGATAGAAACTTTGGACACCATTCCAACGCGTCTAGCATTGATTGGGAACCACGACGTCGGGGCCAATGTTGGGACCAACTTGTGGAGATGAGACAGTTTTAGATCGCCGTACGTACGCGTGCATTTTCACTCGCTGTATAGAGTAAACCTTCTGGCGACTGTGTTATTCTCTGGGAAAAGCCAATGTCGACCATGGTCCGAAGTGACAAATGTAATGAATAATTTAATGGGTGTTCGTGATTAAGATAATTGAATGTTAGCGTTCTATTGAATTGGACTGAGTGGTCATTTGGATTATGTTATTATTATGTAATCGTTTTAAAGGTTTTTGTTGACTGGTTGGACACTATTAACAACTGTTTGATTATGTTTCGATTGTTGTTTCTCAGTTTGGTATTTGTATTAGCATAGAACACTGGCAAGATACACATACATAATGAATGATCATAAATTTAACTGTATAACAGAAAAATTTTCTTTAATTTTTTCAAAAAGTCCGGTCACGTTTTTGAATAGTTTTACTAAAATGGCGAGTATAAATAGAAGAATTTCGTTGAAGCTTTCTTAACATAAAAATCGAAAAATATGAAGACGCCTAAAATAATATACTTACCCCATATTTCTTCAAAATAAATTATGCAAAATTAAAAAGAACCTTCCATTTTCAGCAGATTATAAATCTCAAATCATTAAGTAGACTGGATAAAAAACACTCAGAGACCAAATTAAATTCACATTTTTTCCACCCACCTAACCCTTGAAATGCGTGTCGGATTCAACGGGACTTTATTGCACGGAAAATGGGTAAAAAAGACCCACTCGGGCAAAAATCTTGAACTGTCAACGGTCGGTGTGAGTTATGAGCGTTTAGATTGTTCTATGATGTGAAGTTGAATTAAGATAAAAATGTTTTACAATAATTATACACAATTTATTTTGGGTTTCTATCTGTTTTTTTTTTTTTTTTCCTATATACATAGAGATTCAACTTTATTTATTATGACCATAGATATTTACATGATTTAAAATCTAACAGAATTAAAATAATAATAGTAATATGTACAAGTATATAAAAAGGGGGGGGGAAACGGTCATAGGGCATCAAAAAATTCGTCCGCATCGCTGTCAACAGGAAAAGTGCCCAAAAGGCTGGCAGCATTGCCACGTTGTATGGCAATGCTGATTCTTTGGCCGAAGAATAGGCCAGCCCTCGGGTCACGTGAGGAGTCGACCAGCCGCTTGGCGATGTCCCGGAATACTCGATGAGCACTCGGACCCCACGGCCCCAGTGTTTCAACCCCAAACGGCTCAAAAATATAGCTACCAATGAGGTTGCTATATTTCCGCCGCTTGAGGTTTTCTGCACCAGAAGCAGCCGCCCCGGCACAGCCCGCCGTGCTGAGAAGGTGGGATGGCGCGAGGGTGTCGACACAGGTTGATCTATCTGTTTTGAATTTAATTAGTTGTATGCATGTGTGAGCTAGAAACTATGGACTATAATTGTCTGAAATAAATAAATAATATAAACACGACGGATAATAATATATGGAGCAAGATAGCGGTAGTTTAATCTTTTGTTGAATGGTGGTTGAGTGCGGTGTCCGATCAGGGGGCCAAGTCTACTAATTTACAAACGTCACAATGGTCTCTCGATGGTGAGTTTTTGACAGATTTTGAATGGCAAATCTGTCAAAAACTAACAATCGAGAGACCATTGTGACGTTTGTAAATTAGTAGACTTGGCCCCCTGGTTGCATGTGAGTAATTAGTTTGTATTAGTGAAAATACAAACCTGACAAAAAAGACACTTTAAAACAATACAATTGAGATTTAAGTCAATGAACCTTTAAGTATGGGTCCCTTAACTGATTTACTCACTCAAGAATATTCTATTTTCAATTCAAACATATAGTAAGTTTATCGTTCTCTCAATCATATTACAACTTGCACCACACACCAACCCGCCCAGCTATTTGTAAGGAAATCAATGCAAAGGAAACACAAAGCGGCAAAATATCGCGACGTCCGCCACAGAGGACTGAAATGGCCAGTTCCTGACGGTAAATTTAGCATTTTTACCCTTAGCGACGTAGGGTTACCCTTTCCGTTTGTCCATTGAATATTACAATACTGTTATGGCAAGTGCTAGGCGTTTTGACCCTTCCGGTTTTGTTATTTATTGTGTATAAGAATAATATCAATAAATTGTTGTGCACTTGTGCAGGGTACATTAGCTACAGGTTGTTTTGTAAAAAATATCGGGTTATAAATATATCGTTTGAGTAAATCATTTACTTCTCGATATTTCAAGCGGAATTGGTTGTAGTTACTAAGATAAGCGACAGAAAAAAATATATGAAAAAAAAAAAAGTAATCTACTGTTCTATGCAATATATTTACGTAAGTATTGCTTCTTCGAATAAAGAAATTAGAAAACCATTATAATCTAGTGAGTGAAATATTTTTCACGTATCATTCATCTTCAATTTGAAATCCAACTTTAAGATAAATCGTATTATTGTGTACACAATTTTTTCTTCGTAGACTGTAAGCTAATTTAGCTGTAATAAATACATAATCAGCATATAACGTTCCCACTGCTGGGACACAGGCCTCGTCTGTGTGAGAGGGAGTGGGCTGTAATCCATCACGCAGGCCCAGTGCGAGTTGGTAGATGTCACATGTCTTCAAATTTTTGGTTCTAATACATGCCGGTTTCCTCACCGTTTTGAGAGCAGTGATGATGAAATTATTAACACAAAGTAAAGGGTCTACCTGGGTTCCAACCCCCCCCCCCCCCCCCCCCTACAACTCGTTAGTCGGCGGGGCCGTTACGTCTGGGTCACCACTGCTGCGTTATAAATACAGAACATAAAATAGTCATAATCCTGAACGGAACCACTATTCAACCATTTTCTTTTATAACTCAATATTTCTGCAAAACCCTATCCTTCCCAGCACATTAATCACGAAAGCGACATGCATTAAAGTAAGGGAAGGTAATTAATATGTTCGCGTCATCTCTTCACGACTTCGCTTCTCATTAAGACGCCATTACACTGAAAACACGCCATCTTACAAAAAGACCTTCACTTGTTCTGAGAATATATTCATTTTTCATCAGATAGAGTACCTACTTTGTTTGAAAATGCAAGTGATCTTGTTATTTGTGAAATGATTCTTTTGATTAAACTCAAAAACGAGTTTAGGTATTATACAAGAACTCACTGTTATAGAGAACTAGCTCCTCCCCGTGGTATGACTCGCATAAAGGCTTTTGCAGACCAGCGCGACTTACGAACAATACAATTTCTAAGAAAACTTCACGGTATAACAGTAACCGGTGTCGCGTGGCGCGACAAGTCGCGCTGGTCTGCACAAAGCTTAAGTCTCAATCCCGTGGGAATATCGGGATAAGAAGTATGTCCTAACCCAAGTCATGGTCTACTCACGTGCCAAATTTCATCGTAATCCATTCAACCGTTTTGCGTGAAAGCGTAACAAACAAACATCTCACTTTCGCATTTATATATATTTTTTTTTTTTTTTTTATACTTTGTTTTTTTTTGTTTTTTTCATTTATAATATTAGTTAGCATTGGGTTCAGTAGTTCACCCACTGCTGGGTAGGCCTATAGGCCTCTCCTTTTTTGTACCATACTTCCTGGTTCCGTGCGTGAGAGGAGCTCGTGGCTCCTCCAGCTATTTCCCACAACTTTGACGATATCATCAACTCAACGCGCCCTGATGGCCCTGGTTTCTTTTGCCTAACCTTGACCATCATTCGGTCACAGCTTTACTCCATCGTCTAACTAGATGTCCTGTCCAGTTCCACTTGAAGCGCATTGTCCTATCTCCAACGGCAAATACAGACAGAAGTACCTATTACTTCCAAGACGAGTCCTTCCGCAAAGAGGTTTTAACTAAAACCTAAGTTATGCGCGGCGTAGTTAAATGCACAGAATTCCCTACAAATTGCAATCATACCTACGTACAAACACATGATACCATGTCCAAAACTTGGGCATTTTAACCCGCACCCGGAGGCGTGTATAGAAGTGCCAATAAACTTCAACAAAATTTGCACAACAAAAGCTTATAAGCTCGAAACCATTTCACACACAGAATCCCTCTCGTAATGAAACCAAACCTGTGGAAACCGGTCCCATTTGCAAATACTCGTCAACCCTTAATCTGCCGCTTGCATTTTACGAGACCTAAGGCAATATCTGTCAATGTCCTTATCAATAAATTGTGAGCGTTTAGAGCAAACGACGTCGTTTGACGGTTTGAGGCGCGCGGCCGTAATCCGCGGTCTATTGGACCCCATCTGCGTTGCAAGGGTTAAGTCGCGACAAATAGACCATTTGCAAATAATAAGACGCAGTGAAAGAATAAATTAAGGGCTTCGAGGGTTGGTCGTGGCGTTTTGGGGTTGAATTGAAAATCTGTGTAAAAATGCTTTTTGTTTTAT
Organism: Conistra vaccinii; assembly: GCA_948150665.1. Taxonomy (NCBI): domain Eukaryota; kingdom Metazoa; phylum Arthropoda; class Insecta; order Lepidoptera; family Noctuidae; genus Conistra; species Conistra vaccinii. The sequence goes on along the minus strand of OX411338.1, from coordinate 15,738,745 downwards.
GAATTGGATTATATTTTTAGCGAGTTTATGGGGGGGACTGTGGTTGGTCATTGTTTTGGATATCGATTTAGTGTTTTTGCGAATCAAGCAATTCGTCCTACATGCACGTAATTGCAGAGCAGTGGTGGCCCAGTAATAACAGCCGGTCGTAGGTTCGAACCCTGACAGGCACTTTACTTTGTGTAAATTATTTTATCACCGCTGCTCTCAAAACGTAAAGGAAAACATCGTGAGGAAACCGGCATGTCCTAGAACCAAAAATTCGAAGACGTGTGACATCTCAACCCGCACTGGGCCCGCGTGGTTGATTACGGCTCAATTATCCTTCTTACAGAGAGGAGGCCTATGTCCCAGCAGCGGGAACATTATATACCGCTATACCTTATTTATCTGTTCCGTGGCTATATCCATAAAGTGCAACGTATTTTTATATTATTATGACGTATTGTTTTCCTATTTTATTGTATTGTTATTTTTCTGAAGATATAACAAACACAAAACATTCAATACAAAAAAGTATTATCCAATAACATCCAAGCAATTAATTTTCAATTTGAATCCGTAAACAAAATTCATTAATATTAACATCCATAAGTTTTACCCTGGACAACCCGTGGAGTTGTCTCAAGGCGTCGTTTTCCGTCTTACAGTATGGCAATTAATAATTATTGCACCTAGTTCCGGCCGTTTCCGGCAGGGGAGACTTCCGGTACACAGGGGAGTGACAGGGGAAAGTTAGTTTATGATAAGTACTGAGAAAGGGATTGTTGAAGATATTGATTTAATTTTTCAAATAATTAAAATGTATGTACAGTCAGGATTTTTTTTGACAACTTTCAGTCAATAGGAATGTTCTGTCGGTTCATAAAATAGGAATTTGGGTAGCGGACTTTTTGTAGATGATTAAAAAATATTGGAAACGGTATTTTTTCTTTTTTTACGTAATCAAAAGATTACGACAATACATTGAGTAGGCAGTTCAAATGTGGTATGACGTCAAGGACCGGTAGATTTTATACCGTCATGTGACGTAGCGAGCTCCCTCTTCGCAACTTTAATGCGTTTTATCTAAACCATTTTTTATTAATATGATAAAGCAAAAATCATCATCATCATCATCATCAGCCTATTAATGTTCCCACTGCTGGGACACAGGCCTCCTCTCGGTGAGAGGGAGTGGGCCGTAATCCACCACGCGGGCCCAGTGCGGGTTAGTAGATGTCACATGTCTTCGAATTTTTGGTTCTAAGACATGCCGGTTTCCTCACGATGTTTTCCTTCACCGTTTTGTGAGCAGTGGTGATGAAATTATTTATACGTGTCTTAAAAAAAATAAAAAATACGTGTCTAATATTTTTACGAAGTGTATAGAGTGCCGCGAGTTTCTTGTGGCACTCTAGTGTCACTGCCTCGGCCCGGCTAGAGTGCCGTGAGCGTTGCATTGTCACTGTCACTTGTTATTTAGGTTAGGTTAGGTTAGAACTGTGACCACACAACGCACGAGCCGAGCGAGCGTAGCGAGCGGTGCCGCGGTAGCGGCCGGCGAAGTGCCAGGGTCCGTTTAGGCACAAGAGAATGTAATGTTTTGGGAATGTGGTGTTTTACAGCGATCTAACCTCGACAATCAAACAAAATACCAAGTGACGTGACTTAGTGACAGTGACAATGACAATCCAATGCTTGCGGCACTTGAGCCGGGCCGAGGCGGTGTTACTAGGGTGCCTGTAGTGGCACTTTATCCGATAGGGATAGAGTGCCAATGGTGGTACTCTATACACTGCCGAATATTTTTATTATCTGACTGACGAACTAAATTGTTTTTTTCCTCAGTCTACATCCCTATTGTCAAAGAATGACAGTTGTGATAAGAATATGAGGACAATTTAAGTAAGTAGTTTAATTGCTTAATAATAAATAAAAATGTATGTCCCTGACATTACATTTATTCATTTTCAATAATTTACCTATCTATTCCTAATGTTGCACCTGCCATATTTTGTCTCTGCATCACCCTAAGGTCTGACTGGTAGAAAATGCCTCAGGCATTAAGTCAGCCTTTTTACAGTATCTTTTTACTTGTGCATAAAGTTTTAATAAATAAATTTTTCCTAGTATGAAAGATGGAGTTAAATAACCAACCTTTATCATTTACAGGTCAGTTGACGTGCAAGCCTATTAAACGTGACCTTTTCTAAGGTCACGTTTAATAGTTGCACTACTCATATGCATTACACTGCACTTTTTGTCTACCAATTGACCTGCCATTTGACTGTTCAGTACGTAACCCCTATTAAGGCGGTATGAAAAACTAAGACGAAGAACAGAGTTGATGGTACTTTAGAAATTTACTTCAGGAATCACCGAAAAATGCGCAATACACAGAGATACTGCGAGACCAGTTTACAGAGAAAGGACTTTGTCCAGACGGAAATTAATAATATAATTATAGAGGTGAAATCTACCTTTGAATATGGTTGGATACTATATTAAAGGCTCTGTCTAAACCACATTTCACATCAAAGCGCATATAAGCTGAAATATGAAGCATTTCAGTTTTAATTACCTAGATTGGTAGCGCACATCACAATTTATGACGACAATATAACTGCAGGTTTATGTCCTCGTATGTAATGCGAATTTTAATTGCCTTGATATCTATTTCCGTGGTGCTTAAGTGTATTAGTGTTGCCGTATTATTTTCATTTGGTCGGATGCGTTTTATTGCTAGTTCTAAGTTTACTGGTATGTCGTTGTCATCATCAGCGACTTTGAACGCTTTATTAACGGTTACTAATAATTTAATAATGTTTTTATTATGGAATTAAGAGATGACTCATTTCATGTTGGTGTAATTTCTTCATTTGGACTTTCTTTATCGTATTTATTTCAAGCAGCTCAAAGAATGGAATTATTTATTGGATCACGACAATATTTTTCATCTAGGAATCAATGCTAGATGAAAAACATGGGTGCAACTCGTCTGAATTGCTACATTAGGTATAAATAAAGCATTAAAGAAATAATTATTAATTTCAAGAATTATGTTTGACTCTTTCGTTCTGCTCTCAAACATTAGCGTCCGGGATTATATAGTATTTACTGCTCAATTGAAACTTTTGTATTTTCAGAGAACTAGTAGAGTCATGATCATGAAGCTTTTATAAACCAGAATAAATTGATAAAATATAAACAAAAACATTAACAAATTCCAACAAGTTACATCTATCTAAACCGTCAGCACCATTGTCTTCACATTTCCTCACAAAATCACCCAACACACAAACACAAGAGGTCCCCACATGTCGTAACACATCATTAATCTCTGATCTATGTGACATTTAATTACCTAAAACACCATATATTAGGCGTTCTTCCGTCCTTACCCCATAGGAACACTTACAAACTTATCTACAACAAAGGCTTCAATAATGAACACTGTTGGTTTGTGATAAGGTTGCTCTATGTGCAGGAATAACTTGGTAAGGTTTTGGTAATTAATATTGTCTTTCTTATTGCTTCACGCCTAAGATTTTATTGCTTTGTTATATGTTTATATTATTGGGAACGCGTGAATCGTCACTCATGATCAGATGTAGGTATCTATCTAATCTTATATTGAATGCCATTATTTTCTTCGCGCACCTAATTACGGTAAACTTTTGAAATATAGTGAAGAGAGATAGAAATTGCAGAATTTATAACCTAACACGACTAGAACCAGAATTCAGGACGTATACGATGATAATATGACGGTGATGAAAACCAAGGTCGTCAAAAAAATTGTCAAGAAAGTGTATATTATACACTTTAGCATTTAGTCATCTGTCAGGGGGGTAATTCTACCTGTCATACTGAACAACTTTCGCTATGAAACTCATATCTCATATTGTTAAAAATACATACATGCATCAAAATGTCCTGTCTACTGTATCTGTTTTTCCTTTTTTTTCCCCGAGTCGGATATTTATTTATTTGGGATTTCCAACAAAGCATACACATGCACAATATAAATCACAATAATAGAAACGATTATTTTACGTGTGCTCCTTCAATTACAGGAGACCACAGCATGCACCAATAATTAGGTGTAAACAAAACAAAAATTTTCAATATAAAGAAAATCACTTATTAAATTATTATTTTTTTACGATAATTTTACCTTAAATTCCAAAGTTAAAGTACTCGTACTTCTAGTATGCATGCTTCATAAAATGCGATCAAAATACAAAAATGGCTGCCATTCAGGGGGGGTTGGGTTCCGACCCCCCATGTAGAATAATTTTATTGATAAAATAGAGCAAACTACCTTCCCTTTAAGTTTGTACAGTCCGAGACCAAACACATTGTATAGAAAGTGACTAAAATTAGGTAAAATAGTGAAATTACATAACTTGATGACTAATGCAAGAGAATCAAAAGCATACCTATACAGATGCATACTTAGCTGCTTTACATTTTCAAATACAAACCTTTCAAAGAACATCCCATCCACCTCAGAAAATATTAACCCAAAAAATCCAAAAACTAAAACCAGACAGCAAGAGTTTCCTGCTATCATCTTCAAGATTACTTAATGCACATTCCTATTCTGAAACGTGGTGAGTCTCTGACAAATACTAGGACATTTCACAGTCTGCCGAGCGTAGGTAATGCCCCCGTTACACGAAGCTAGTTTTTTAAGCTAGGATAGCAAACAAGGAATATCCTGGGAGGAGTAGCCAGGATATACCTTCTTTTCCACATGCTAGAACTCTTTATATGATGCAATAATATTAAAAAAAAACATATATAAAAAATATAAATACCTAAAATAAAAAAATATTTAAGCCAATAATATTGTGGTGACTTAGTCCGTGGATTAAAATAATTCGATTGTTATACTAGTTTGGCCGACCACATCGCTTGCATCGCTGGCTTTTATACAAGCCAGGATAGTAAAATCAGTGGGGCACTACTAGCTCAAAAATTTAATCCCGTCCTATTAAACTATCACACAACCTTACTACCTTTCTCACTATGGCCTATTTGGCGCAGCCATGAAGCGCACATTACTATTTTAACCCGGGTCAAATAAATTTATTATCTTTCTTTCACTAGCTTTCTAGCCTTAAATAAGGATATTTCTGTATACACGAGGCCAGAGTTACTAGCTTGCTAGCTTACTAGCACTATCTTGCTATCCTCGCTTCAAAACCTAGCCTCGTGTGATTTGGGCACAAGAGCTCACACAATGCTGTAGTACCTATTTTAAATGTGGATGAAATGCGAGCTACGGTTATATTTTAAGGCGAGCCAAATGTGTGGACATTTGTTTGCAACAAAGCACTAAATGGGATGCATTTTGTTTAGTGTTGTTGTTTTGTGTGTCCTTTTGATCGAGTGATGTTGTGTTGAGTGGTTTCTTGTAATGTAACATATTAATAGAGCAGTGGTGGCCCAGTGTTAACGGCCCCGAATTACGAGTGAGTTAGGTCGTGGGTTTGAACCCAAGCAGGCGCTTTACTTTGTGTAAATAATTTCATCACCACTGCTCTCAAAACGGTGAAGGAAAACATCGTGAGGAAACCGGTATGTCTTAGAATAAAAAATTCGAAGACATGTGACATCTACCAACTCATACTGGGCCCGCGTGGTATATTACAGCCCACTCCCTTTCAAAGAGAGGAGGCCTGTGATCCAGCAGTGGGAACATTAATAGGCTGATTATGATTATTAAGAACATATTAATATTACGTTTGTTTTTCTCAAAGGGGTAAAAAGAAGTGTATAGTGAGCCGGTTATGTCCTGGCAGTCCCATGTAAAAGAGAGCTTAGTCTATTTGTAACCGGACACAAATCTGCGTTCGGTTAATACAAATAGGTTCGATTAGAATAATTAGCGCAGATTCAGGACTCCTACGAGATCGAATCCTTGTCGAGTCACGCTTGCGACTAACCAGGCAGTCAATGTATACTGTTTCAAATTAAATTAGCGAGCGAAACTACAGACGTGGTGCGTATTTAGACATGATAAAACGAAAAATCTGTTTTTCGTTTGTACCAAGGGAGAAGTTTACATTAAAAAAACTGATTTTCAATAATCATTCTTCAAGTAACTACAAGAATGGCAGACGTTGAATTTTTTTTTTTTGTCATGGTTTGATATCGATTCCCATCACGTCTGCGGAGTTTTGCTAGCTAATTTAATTTGACCCCGTATTTATTTAAATAATGAAACTAACACCATATTTCTGACAATAATGAGAAAGAAACTGAGGTGAAAAAAACAGGCGCCTAACAAAAATCAAATACAAAACATATACAGTCCAAAACAGCTTACAACCCAGAATCACACAACATTTTGTTCTCATCGGTATCTTCGCCAATGAGAAATGGTCTCCGTAGCGGACATTTATTTGATGTCTGCCAACCATTCGTGATAGATGCCTTGCGTTTCGCTTGGTTTTGGTAGCGTTAGTATCATAATATAGTTGAGAATTTTTGTAAAACTAGTCAAGAATTCAAAATATTTTATAACACATTAACCTACATGGGCACTTATGAAACGTCAGAAGCTAGGTGCACGGTTCCAATTGATCGTTTCCTATGGAGAAGAGCCGGCAAGAAACTCCACGGTTACTCGTTTAAAAAAAGTAAGTTCATAAACTAAAACCACGCACCGTACTTACTGAAAAATCACGCTCTAAACAATATGAAACAAGAAAATAATTCAGACAGAAATCAAGACATAGGTAGGTACAAAAATAGATAAGGTAAAGCCAGCCAGTTGCATGCCATTATAAGTAGGTGTACAGGCATGCAACCACGGATTTACATTGAAATATTTATATGTATTATGTATGTATTGTTAAGTTTTTGCGAACATTCAAAATACTTTCTAAGATACAAAGAGAAGGTAGAAACGTTCGGAGCCGAAAGAATCTATGATAGAGACAGATATAAGAGCGTGCATTCTAAAAGTTGGCAACGTCGTAAATAGCTGTCGAATATTTACCTGTTTTGATTAATTTGGAAATAATACTGTATGGAAATAAGAAATGTGGCTAACTAACTAACTAGAATATTAATACTTTCAAGTGTTTTGAATTGAATAGCTTCACTAACGTGATGCTATAACTCGAAGGTAAGAATGATCGAAGTATCGGAGGTGGATATCAGAACGTTATTTTATAAGCAATATAATTAACGAGGAAAAACTGAACTGATATTCAGCTTTTTTTAGCTAATTATGTTGTAAGTATGTCTGTACCTTCCAATCTAACTTGACACAGCTGAATATACCTACACTATACATGAAGGGTTTAAATAACTTAGGAAATATTACCCCATTGTTTATAAATGTTTATAAATAAAAATATAAAATTTCTAAACCTATGTCTGTAATTTTTATGGTGTACATAATAAAGAGTATTCTATTCTATTCTATTCTATTCTAAATGTCAAAAATGTATCATTAAACAATTGTTAATCATTACGTTACTTTAAGTAACGTTTACAAATAATACGGTAATATTTTCTATATTATTTAAATTATATTTTTTTCAGCGGCACAAAATAAAATAAACATACAAGATAGACGAGTATGTAGGACATTACTAAGTGCTTCAATACATACATAAGAAACATCCCACAGAACCCTTTTCACCGTACAATTCCGTTGCCAATCGTAAATTTATCTCAGGGGCTATTAGTTCGATAAAATTCAACTAAAACGATAAATAAAACCGACTTTGACGGATAGCCCATTTCCCCCACAAAGAATAGCCAGACCGAGATAATCTTGCGGTTGAAATGAACTCTAACGACAAAAGCTTAGAGTTGAAAGTTAACGTTACTGGTTGGTAAAGAAAAGTTGGTATAATTTTTGTATCTATGTCACATGGGAATGTTTTGTCCGAAACTAAGTTTATTTACCGTCGAAGACTGAATAAAACATTAGCAGAAGAAAGATGTACACAAATCGAATTGGGACAGAATGATTCATTTGTTTCCACTGATAATAATGAATTACTTATCTGATCGACGTGTGTAATTGTGGATGGAACATAAAAAAAATAAAAAAAGATGTAATATGTAGTAGCAGGAACGTTGGCAGGCCACGAGGGTGAACCACCCACAAAAGATACCATGGCAGAAAAGGTACAAGGTCTAATACTTAGCAATGGGTGGAACAAGGCTGCCAGTGATGTTGATGATGATGATTATGTAGTAAGAGAATCATTCTTATAGTTATTGATAAATGAGCTTACTGTTTAAGCTATTCAAGATCATGTCTTGGTTCATCATCAGCCTATTAATGTTACCACTGCTGGGACACAGAGGAGCTCTGTAAGAGGGAGTGGGCCGTAATCCACCACGCAGGCCCAGTGCGGGTTGGTAGATGTCACATGTCTTCGAATTTTTGGTTCTAAGACATGCCGATTTCCTCACGATGTTTTCCTTCACCGTTTACCACTTCCTAGTGCTTTAGCGGGAGTGGCGCAACAAACTTACCAGCAGCACAGCCGTCTGTTGTGATAGAAAAACTTGGTTCTATACAATAGTAGACAGACATAGTAATTAACATTACGAATCACAAAACATTCAATTAAATCAATTGCCATATTATTATGTCAGCTAGCATAAATATTATGGGAATTAATTTAAATTAATATTCTGTGATTTGTAATGACAAGGTGAAGACTGCAGGAAACGCTGGATGCGAGAAGCACAGAACCGGTCGAAGTGACGGTACTTGCGGGCTATGTCCAGCAGTGGACGCCTTTCGGCTGAAATGATGATGATGATAAATATGAATGACAAGGTAATAATATCGAAAACCATTTCAAACAAAAGAAAAACCATTTTTTTTTTTATCTTTTGCATTTATTCTCTACAATGATACTCCCGTTCCGACTGAACGGTTCACGGATTAAGCTTCAAAAACACAAGCACTTATGTCCCATATCATAATGATATAATATATAATTGAACCCTTTCAAACCGCGCTCAGTCCCCACCACGAAGCGATGCGTAAAACTGATCCAAAGCTAATGTTTGTCTTTGTGACCGAAGGCAACATTTATAATTGGTTCGTCCACCATTTTTATTTTCATGTCGTCTGTCCAATGTTTTTGCCTCAGGGTGTCTGTGAAGTGCACTTTATACGGCTGCTTTGATTTGAAAGCTATCATATTTCACGGGGTCACGTTTTGTAAAGGTTTTAGAAATCCTGTATTTGTTTAAATTCTTGTTATAATATTTTTCACGATAATTATCATTTAATACATCTTCTGAGGAGCTCGACGCTAATTAATATCAAGCCGCACGGGTCGATCCACCAGGTTAAGCTACGCTTTCCGGGGTTGGTCAGTGGATGGGTGAGCGTCTTTACATACCGAGACTCCTCCGTGCCTCGGAAAGCACGTTAAGCCGTTGGTTCCGGCTGTCATTTGTGCATCTTTGACAGTCGTTACGAGTCATCAGAAGCCCGAAAATCTGACACCAGTCTTACCAAGGGGTATCGTATTACCCAGTTACTGGGTTGTGGAGGTCAGATAGGCAGTCGCTCCATGTAAAATACTGGTATTCAGCTGCATCCGGTTAAACTGGAAGCCAACCCCAAGATAGTTGGGAAAAGGCTAGGAAGATTGACATCTTCTTTATTGTAACCTGGTTGAGACTTGAACAGATCAGGGAAGTATGGTACAAAAGGAGGAGGATTATATTCAGCAGTGGATGAATATAATCCTCCTCCTTTGTGATGATGATCATAATGATGATTGTCTTTATTACCATCTTCTAATCCTTAACGGTCATTGCCACTGGTCAGCTGTCACTGGATGACAAGGTCTTCAGGTTCTATATTAATTTGCCTGACTGCGGTGATTGTTCTGTGACTTCCTTCTATTACTTTTGGGGCTGCTACTCCACGCCACATGCCAAGTACGCGTCACACTGCCGTCACGCAAAATGCTGCATCGCGCAAGCATTGTTTACCGCGCAATAAATATATATACAACGTCCCAACATCAATCGTCGGGCAGCTGCCCACCAGACACAATACCCATCTAGTCGGAGGATCCTCCCTTTTTTTATAGAAAATGAGTGAACTTTATACCCTGTTCGTCACACCTCTATACCTTCAAAGGTATGTCATCGTACCTCTTGTTCATCACTATTCTAGTCTACAGTTGCTTTGGCTTCAGTTCCCTGAACTTTCCTAACCCTGACACTTCTTAAGAAAATACGGCAAGAAATATCTCAGACTACCATAATAACTAAAATAGTTTCCAGAAAAATACGTAAACCAAGAATTTGCATTAAATTCTAAAGGAACTCCGCTATAATGCTTTCAGAAAGTTTGATATAAACACGCGCGTAAAACAAACGTGTCATAAACAATATTAAATCCTATGAGTTCTGAGTTCCACGGTACTGGATAGTCCAAGTATATTAATGTCGCAAGTTCGCGACGTACGGTATCCGACTTTTGCATTTCCTTATTTCGTCGATCTAAGAATTGTTTTGGAGCAGTCATTTTCGTAAACCTAAACCCTCTACCACTTTGATTTTAATTTCGACATCATCATCGTTGAAGACCTTTTGTTTTGGTCTTGACGTGATTTGAATGACTAAAGGTAAAACTTTTATTTAAAAAAACAGGTTGCACTCCGGGAGTGTCGGCAGAAGCGAAAACTTGAACATTATGGTTGTGCATTTTTGAATATTTTGGAATTGATAATTTCGCACGAATTGCTTTATTTATCAGTATAAAAGTACTATAATTTATATGGTTAAATACAATATTCATTAGTACTAGCAGTATATTTATTTATTTTCAAAATATAGTCTAACAAAAATAAACAATTTATTTAAACACTTTTCATGAAGTATGTTTTGTTTGACTGCTTTTTTTACCCATCAATATGGGTAAAATTTCTTACCCCGCATTCTTTACGTAATGTCAAAGACTATTTATTTTGGTATTTACTTCGACGATTGCTAGGCAACGGATCTTACGGTCACGTCCTGACGCGAGTTTAACATTTTTACCCATCCCAAAAAAAGTGCACAACGCCGCTAAAGAAGTTCTCATTTCAAAAAAATGTGTGGTCTAATGGACCACCTGTCTCAGAACCAGAGGTCCTGGATTCGATTCCCAGTGGGGGCAAAATTTTCTGCTCGGTTTGGTTGGAGGTAGGGCTTGTTCTAAGTCCGCCTGGCTAGCTACCACCATCTTATCTAAGGCTGTAACAACAACGTGTACAGCAAGGTTGTGTTTCGGCAGTTTGAGTTTCTTGTGGTTGAGGATTCCGGATGAGGCTCACTTTCACCTTCGGCCTGAGCATCACTTACCATCAGGAAAAACGAAGGTAAAAAAAAAACATGCGGAGCAACCTTTGGGGACTGCCGATAGAAGTGAAAACTAAGTAACGCCATCTAACAAAAATGTCAGGAATTTATGTGGCTTGCTGTCACTACCAAAACGTAAGCTGTAGCTCCATTAAAAAAAATCCAATAAAAAAACAGAGTGCGCTGTCAACTAAAAAGTGCTCAACGCGCCTTCGGTGGCGATGACGCCTTCGGCAACCATGACGCGAGTTCCATGATTTTTGTTCACCCAAAAAGTGTTCAAAGCGCCTAAATTTCCACTTAAAAAAAATTTTTTATAATCAAATAAGTTAACTTAAATACTACTATAGATTTTGGTAAGAATATCAGTAGTATTTGGAAAATAACTGCGAATGAAAAACACGAAAGTCTTCATCCTCTGTTTACCCCTTTGCCAACAAGTTTGGCAGGTGAATACCAGTAGTTTACATAAAGCGACTGCCTTTTTACTATACAACGTGTTCTTCTTGATGTCCCATAATATAGGTTTAGACTATAAGTAAAAATAACACAAAAAAGTCATAGAACAAGTGTTCGAAAAATACATAGTTTCGAAGATAACATAACACTCAGCTCTCGATATATGTATCTAAGTTTCATTGATACGTAAGTGTAAATCATTTTCTTTCAAACCAATCATTTTTATATCCTCTATATCTAGATCTAGACAAATAAATAAAATTGTAGTGTCTGTTTGTAATGTCAAAATAACAGCTTTTTATTAAAAGCATATGAAAGTATATACGAGTACGATCCATATAACAAAAACACAATTTTAATATTTTTTTCTGTCTGTCTGTTTGTTCCGGCTAATCTCCGAAACGGCTGGACCGATTTGGACGGAACTTTACTGTACAATTACAATACAATACAATTACAGTACAATTTTATTTTTTTACGCCCAGTGGCCTCAGATTTTAATCTTCAATATCTGAGTGGAAAAGCCGTTTTTATTAGGATAAAGTAAATTGAATTTAGAACATCGTGTGCACTAAGTTTGTGAATTAAAAAAAACATTAAACCTATTTACTGCTACCTCTATGGTGCCGAATATATCATACAACTTTTTTTTAATTTTTTTTAAAACTCAGACTCGGAACCTTCTTGGTGTTCTTTTTTCAATTTGCTTTGTACGCGGTTCTTTACGCGGCATTTTTTCACGTCATTGTTAAACCTTTTATTAAAAACAAGAAACTTGAAAACAAGTGAAAAAACTACAATGAGTGATTCTAGCGACGAGGAAGTTTGCTTGACGCCAACAGAATTGACTGAAACTGTTAATAATGCGCAAATGAGCTTTCTCCCTCAACAATCACGCGAGAAGTATTTAAAACAGTACGATATGTTCAACACGTGGCGACTAGCAAAAGGAGCCAAAACTTTCTCAGAAAACGTTTTGCTGGCATATTTTATAGAATTATCCGAGAACAAGAAAGCAAGCACTCTATGGAGTACGTATTCGATGTTAAAAGCAACAATAAAGATGAAAAAAGACAAACATATCGATACCTATCCTAAATTAGTGGCATTTTTAAAAAGAGCCTCATCTGGTCATCAACCAAAAAAATCGAAGGTTTTCACAGTATCTGATATTGAAAAGTTTCTTAACGAAGCACCCGATTCCGTATATTTGGCGGCAAAAGTAAGTCAGTTGCACATTCAGTATCTACTTAAGTATATTAATCTCAATTAAATAGTATACTTAGTAGATGTTGATAGGCATAATTATGCGTTCATATCAATTTTATTCATTTATCTACTACAATACTCTTTACGTTACAGGTTGTTCTTATTATTGGAATAAACGGAGCATGTCGAACTAATGAACTAACACAACTTAATGTCAAAAACATTGAGAAACATTCAGATGACTTACTATTAATTAATTTACCTAATACAAAGACAAAAAGAGACCGCAACTTCGTCATTCGCAAGGAATACGTAACGATTGTTGAGAAATATCAAGCCTTACGCCCGCCTAACACTCCAATCAATCGATTTTTTCTACAGTATCGCAATGGAAAGTGTGTTAGACAGCCTATGGGTACTAATAAAATTGGCAGTATCCCACGAGAAATAGCAACATTTCTTGAACTTCCAGAACCCCTGTTGTACACGGGTCATTGTTTCCGACGAACTTCAGCCACACTTTTGGCTGATTCCGGAGCTGATCTCCTGTCCCTTAAGCGCCACGGAGGCTGGAAGTCCAATGCAGTTGTAGAGGGATACATAGAGGATTCCATCCAAAATAAGTCTAAAATATGTGAAGGCATCGTAGGAGCCATTACACTGAAAGAGCCTCAATCGGATCCTTGGACTGGCCCTTCTACATCAAAAATAAGCCGTTATGAAACACCTAACCATCTCCCTCTCTCTCCAACATTCACGCCAAGGGAATCCGATGAATCGGTACAACTATTAAGTATGACAGATAGTTTACCGAAAAACAGTACACAAGTGACTAACACCAATATTACAGTACCAAACAAAAATATTACACTCAATTTAAATAACTGTAGCAACGTTACTTTAAAATTTTCTTAATTATACCTTAGTATTATTTTGTTATAATTTAAAGATTATTCTGTAATACTTACCTGTTATAATGTAGTAATTAATACCTAAACTGAAATAAAAGTGTACCTATCTTGTGATTGTAAAGGTTTTTTTTTTTGCATTTAGTCATTTCCTCGCTGAGGTGGAATGAAAAGTTACGTGTTGCACTCGAGTGCAAAGATTTTTCACCTCGTGCTCTTTTGATTCCCTCGCTAACGCTCAGGCTTCTAATTTTGAATCACTCGCTGCGCTCGTGATTCAATTTTAGAATCCTTCGCTTGCTCGGTCATCAAAATTGAACACGCGGTTAAAAAGCAACTTTGCACTCTTGTATAACAAATAACTATTATCTGAGGCCACTAGGCGTAAAATATGCTACTTTTTATTGTGATATTACCACGGAAACAGGGATTAAAAGAAAAAACTACTTCATGCAGGTGAAACCGCGGGACGCAGCTAGTTTAAACATAATTAAAGAAGATGCGACGTTGTCATAATTGTTTTAACGGACAATAATAGTCTGAATTAAATGCATTTTATTTTTGTTGTATATTTCGTGTAAGGGTGTTTTACATAAATAATCGTGACTGTCGAATTATACTGCAGGAAAATGAACAAAAAAAAACATAATATATGCCAGTTGATTATTTGACATGGTCTCATTAATAGCCTAGAGTTACGGAATTCAAAAGGAACACCTTGAACTTTGACTGGAAAATACTGAAAACGAAAGTACCACATCCAAATAATTTTGGTGATCCAGGTTGCTTCCAAGTTAAAATCTGTCTCTAAAATCGGAGGTACAATCCGATGGAGTCACGGAGTATATGCAAAATGCATGATTTATGGCTTATATGCATTTCGTCGCCTTGTGCTAACTCGATTCGACAACTTCGTCGATATGACTTGGAATATGTACTGTTTCTTTGCTACAGTTGTGAAATGAAATATCTATAATATATGGAGGAGCTCGTGGCTAAGTAATAACAAGCCGCACGGGTCGATCTATCAGGTTAAGCTACGCTTGCCAGGGTTGGTCAGTGGATGGGTGACCATCTTCACATAACGAAACTCCTCCGTACCTCGGAAAGCACGTTAAGCCGTTGGTCCCGGCTGTCATTTGTGGATCTTTGACAGTCGTTACGAGTCGACAGAAGCCCGAAAGTCTGACACCAGTCTTACCAAGGGGTATCGTATTACCCAGTTACTGGGTTGTGGAGGTCAGATAGGCAGTCGCTCCATGTAAAATACTGGTATTCAGCTGCAACCGGTAAGACTGGAAGCCGACCCCAAGATAGTTGGGAAAAAGGCTAGGAAGATTGATTGAGTTGTGAAATGAAATATGAACTTCGGTGTGATACTCAAATTATTGGGGATGCTTTGACGAATCTAAAAGTTTTATTAATGCTTCAATAATACCCTTTGAAAATAGTTCTAAGAAGAGAAGACTATATAATTTGCATTCTGAAAGATGAGATGGATATAAATTGAAATAATATAATCATGATTAGCCTATTTATCACTCACTGACAGGCCTCCTCTCAGTGAGAGGGACCACGCTGGCCCAGTGCGGGTTGGTTGGTAAATAATAGAAAAGAAACAACTCAGGTTAAGGTTAAGGTCAGGTTAGAGCACACAATATTCACATAAAAACATAAGAACTGAAAAATAAAAATAACCTAATAAGAACAATTGCAACAAACGCAGGTGTAAATACCTAGGTATAGATTTTTTATCGTTAAATAATTATCCCTCAACGACACGTGGAAAGCATTAAATAAATTCCACATTTTTATGTTGTAGCTAATCTCCTAAGTAGGTACGTAATAATGACGTAAACAGAAAAAGTCTCTGAAACCTACTAAAACTTTGTGAAAAACTTTGGAACAAGCGACAACTTTTTGTAGTTGGACCTCTTTGGCATACATTACAAAATCATCATTCTCCTGCCCTAATCCCAATATATTTGTACATACACAACATATCCCTTTCATCCATACTTCTCTATTAGTCGTCATCTCTATTAGTCGTCACCCCCTTTCTAGCCATATTATCTTTCACACAGTCAACCCATCGTGAAATGAAATGAAATTGTTTATTCTGTAAATAGGATATTGGAATCACTTTTACACGTCATATTAAAATTTATGTTAAAAACTAGCTAGATGAGTTCGGCGTTTCCTATCTGACTACTCTGAGAAGAAAGGCCGAAACAAACTCAGAGGTCACAGTCTCTTTTAAAGTCCAGACATAATCTTGGTCAGGCCATATGAGGACCATGTAGACTAGACATCGTTTCTTTGGTCTTCCAATACTCTGATATCCACATTCATAGTCAAAATTTTCCTCACGACATTTAACTCATTCCTCCACATTACATGCCCATACCATGACAACCGATTTGCGCACAACTTTTCAATCACCGGTACCACTTTCAGACTTCTTCTTATGTTCTCATTTATTATTATACTAGCTTTTACCCGCGGCTTCGCCCGCGTAAAGGTCGGAAAATATCCCACAGGACCGTACTACCGGGATTCAGATTATCCTCTATCCTAACCCAGATCATGGCCTATACGGATTTAGTTAAAAGACCATACGCCTTTCAACTAAATCCGTTCAGCCCTTACGGCACCTCAAAATAAAAAAATGATCTCTTTCAGTCGTCAGTAATTTGACATTCGAAAGAAGAAGACAAAGCTTTGTAACTATACTATATGTTTAACTATACAGACGCTATACAACGTTTATTAGTAAGGAGGTAATGTTTGTAGCGGTTACACCGCCACATACGAACTACGCATGAAAGACATGATGTCACACAAATCCTGCATCGCGCAGTTAGAATTTACCACGCGAACGACATAGATAAGACTATCCGAAATCAACTTATGAGCAGTTGCCCGCCCGACATAACACCCGTCTTGTCGGAGGATCCTCCCTTTTCTATGGTGGATGAGTGAACTTTACACCCTGTTCCTCATACCACTAAATTGGTGACCCTGAGACTGAACGTCAACGCAGCCTTCGTGCAACTACTTCAGCGTGACGTCATCATCATCAATCCCGCAAGCTTTCGTGAGGCGAGTTACACAGCCAGCCAGCACCCACGGCTCAGCGGGTATCCTGACCACCAGCATGCAGCGAACGCGCATTCCTGGTCAACACCCTTAGAGTCATCACCCCGACTCACTGGGGAATCACCGAAATCACCTCAATCACCGCAATCACCTCAATCACCGCAGACAGTTCCAACTCACTGTGAACTGTGCGGCACCCGGTTCCGACTCACTGGTAGCACAATCACCACAATCGCCACAATCACCGCAGACAGTTCCAACTCACCGTGAACTGTGCCGCACCCGGTTCCGACTCACTGGAACCACACCTTAAATCTCTTAAAAATAAGAGACAACAAAAATAATCACCGAAATCATCGCAATCACCTCAATCACCGAAAACACCGAAATCACCTCAATCACCGCAATCACCGCAATCAGCTCAATCAGCTCAATCACCGCAATCACCACAATCACCAAAATCGCCGCAATCACCGCAAACAGTTCCAACTCACTGTGAACTGTGCGGCACCCGGTTCCGACTTACTGGAACCACAATCACCACAATCGCCACAATCACCGCAGACAGTTCCGACTCACCGTGAACTGTGCCGCACCCGGTTCCGACTCACTGGAACCACACCTTAAATCTCTTAAAAATAAGAGACAACAAAAATAATCACCGATATCACCGAAATCACCGCAATCACCTCAATCACCGAAAACACCGAAATCACCACAATCACCTCAATCACCACAATCAGCTCAATCACCGCAATCACCTCAATCAGCTCAATCACCGCAATCACCACAATCAACACAATCACCACAATCGCCGCAATCACTGCAGACAGTTCCAACTCACTGTGAACTGTGCGGCACTCGGTTCCGACTCACTGGAACCACAATCACCACAATCGCCACAATCACCGCAGACAGTTCCGACTCACCGTGAACTGTGCCGCATCCGGTTCCGACTCACTGGAACCACACCTTAAATCTCTTAAAAATAAGAGACAACAAAAATAATCAATAATACATGTGAATTTTAAAATCAACCCCTATTTTACCCCTTTGGGGGATGATTTTACAAAAACGCTGAAAAGCGTAATTCTTTATTTCTTACCAAAAGCATAAATTTGAATTTCCATATCCCCAACTTAGAAATATTGAGTTTACCATACAAACTTTCATTCCTTATATCACCCCCTTGGGGGTTATTTTTGAGACAAAAAGTACCCTATGTCCTTCTCTAGGATGCCATCTATCTCCTTGCCAAATTTCATCGAAATCCGTTCAGTGGTTTAGCCGTGAAAAGGTAACATACAGACAGACAGACAGACAGACAGACAGACAGACAGAGTTACTTTCGAATTTATAATATTAGTATGGATCCATTCGTGTAACACCACACATCCTTTTTAGCAAAAAAAAATACATTACAAAATGACTCCAAAATTATCAAAAAAAAAAGATGATGATATTTTTAATAAATCTGTTACAGTAATAAAATAAAATAGTAACGTTGGAGAAGAAGCAGTCACAAATCTAAATGATAATTTACCTGAAATGATTAAATATCTAGTATTACATGAAGCTACAGCAGATATAAACGGTACAGCTCGTAATATTAATATCAAAACCATTCACGTGTAACCATTAAAATTTGAAACCGTTAACCGTAAACCTTTAGCGGCAATAACATGCCTCAGTTAGGATATAGTTTTATGTGCTATAACTGTTTAACACGTTGTGCTAGCTTTTATAAGTCGTTTCGACACATGAATAAATTTAATCGCTTTTGGTGATGTTAAAAACCATTTTTTCCTATCCTGGACCTTTAATATGAAATGAAATGAAATTGTTTATTCTGTAAATAGGATATCGGAATCACTTTTACACGTCATATTAAAAAATATTAAAAATAAGCTAGATGAGGTCGGCGTATCCTAACTGACTACTCTGAGAAGAAAGGCCGAAACAAACTCAGAGGTCGCAGTCTCTTTTAAAGTCCAGACATAATCTTGGTCAAGCCATATGAGAACCATGTAGATTAGTGTCTGAAATGGTATTTTGAGGAAAGAGCCACACAGATTTGAGTGGACCTGTCCAGTCAGTGCAAGCATAACATATAATTTCTGTAACGCCTTTCCATAATCATCTCACGACATTCGTCCTATATAAATAATTGATTTTATACATACAGAAGTTGACCAATTCATAATTTTGGGAAATGCCAAGTGGTAGTCTCTGAATGTAAATTAGAGGTGGGCGCCGCGCCGCCGCGCGCCGCCGAGTATTTGAAATTTAGCGCCGACTGAGGCGATCTCAGACGAAAAAGAGTTATAATGATAACTCTTAAAAAAAAGAATTCAACCAAAAATGTGGTAGTGGCATCACTTTTAGAACCCAGATTTACAGCACACTTTTTTAAAGAAATTGATTCTTATTTCGTTTTGAAAGCTAAAAGATTGCGGTTGAGCCCTACACGCGTCATAATTTTCATCCATAAATATTGTAAAAACAAGTACTTAATTATGTATTTTCCTGATTTTAATTCTAATTTCTGCCTTTATCTTTAAAACGTAACTCTAAATCCAATTTTTTTTTTTTTAATATCCCGCGCCGCGGTGTGGCGCCGCGGCCGCCGCGCCGACCGATTCCTCTCGCGCGCCGCCGCCGTAAATTCTTTGGTCGGCGCCCACCTCTAATGTGAATATCCCATAAATAAAAAATTTAAAAAAACATACCAGACTTTTACTGTCCCACTGTAGAGCAAAGGCCTCTTCTCATACTGAGAAGGCACGAGCATTTATAACCACGTTTGCTCAAGAGGGGTTGCCGATTTCAGACTTATATTAACTTAAGTCCAGGTTTCCTCACGACGATGTTTTCCTACATCGATGTCAGTAATGTTCAGGATAAACTCAGAAAGTACATATGAATTGAAAAAGTTACACTGGTACTTGCCCGGATTAGAACCCACAACGTCACTGCATGAGAGGCGATCCCTTACCCACTGGGCCTTAACGACATTAATAAATAATACTTATAGAATATAAGAATATAATTATTATTATAGAAATGCTTTGAAATTCATTGCTTGAAAACTTTAAGAAAATATCGTTCGGTGTTTTTTTACTAGGCTATACTGTACCACTCCTGGGCAAAGGCCTACCTCGAATCCTTCCATCTTTCGCGAGTTTCCTTCCAGTTTTGACGGAACATTCCAGGTCATCCCGCCATTTTCTACGTGGTCTGCTGCGACCCCGCCGACAGACCCCTTACGTGTAACTAGCAACAATCTTGCCAACCTCATTGCGACTCAAGAAATAGACGATATTTAAATATTTGAGTGTGTCTCTGACGCAGCCGATAGTAATCAGTTACATTCCTAAATTAATTTAAAACACTTAAAAATGTACACGTGTTACCCTTTCAATAAACTATACGTTATCAATTTTTGTAAAAAATGGCATACTGACATACTTAAGATTTCTGATGCCATATATAAGGTGAAGGCTCTCAATATGAAGCCATCAGTAAGACATCAAACAACAGTGACAATGAAGGTTTACGTGATAGTGATATTGACGCTGATGAAATTAGCCGCAAGCGCAATGGACGAAGAATTGCAAGCAAAGTACATGACAATGACGCGGTCCAACTTCTTAGAGCACTTCAACGAAGGGAACTACTCATGGAAAAAGAAACAGTATACCAATATTTCCCTTAATATATTGGTTGATATGAATATACAGGATCGGATAAAACCAGAAAGATTACCAGTAAAACATATTAATCTTAATGAAGTATACCAAGTGCCGCTAATATTCGACGCAAGAAATAAGTGGCCACAATGTTTATCTATAAAAAAAATTCGCAATCAACTTTACTGTGGCTCATGCTGGGCTCATGGCGTTGCCAATACTGCCTCGGATAGAGTGTGCATTCATATAGGCGCATTTATGGATCTATCTGAACAAGATTTAGAATGCTCTCATCCTCATCAAACTATTTGTCACCATGGTTGGCCTTCAATTGGATTCAAGTTTTGGAAAGATCACGGCCTCGTACCAACAACGTGCAAGCTATATACACCTTTCGATTTAAACAGAAATGTGTGCGTCAGGTTTTGTCAGAATAATCCTTCTTTGGGGGATTACTTAAAAGCCAAAGTTAGAGCTAAGGAAGTGTACACTGTACCTAATGACAGCATGCAAATAAAAGCTGAATTATTTTTAAACGGTCCTATACAGGCGTTAATGGCAATGTACGAGGATTTCAGGGATGAGTATGGTTACGGCTACTCTTCAGGAATTTACGAACATACACATGGTAAATTTGTAGGTCTTCACAGTGTTCGTGTGATAGGATACGGTGTTGAAAATGGTGTTGAATACTGGCTAGCGGCCAATAGCTGGGGCCCCGAATGGGGTGAAGAAGGATTTTTCCGGATTAAAAGTTTCCAACCGTCTGTTAGATTTGAAGAAGATATGAGCACTGGTATTCCGGAACCTTAACCAATTCCATTTCAAATTGAAATAAAACACCATCTGCACTTTCAAAGTTAAAAAAATGACTATGTTTTATAGAATCACTCATTTTCAATATTTCATCTTTTATTGGGTTTTGGACTTAAAATATATTATTACACTTTATGTTTGTACTTGTACTAAACTACTTTTGTGATTTGTTGAATATTTATTTAATAAATGTTTTATATATACTACCATAAACTCTTTATATTTTATGTTTTCCAGATTATTTTCTACATATAATTTGTCTAATTAATTTAAATAAATAATGAAACAATACACAGTCAATCAATTTTCTCAAAAAATACTTCACTAAAACATTTGAAGTCATTCAAAGTAAAGTTAAAACATGTTCTATAAAGGAAACGAGCAATTTCTCAGCCAATTCGACTCGCACTCATGGCTCGTTTTGTTATTAACATGTTTAACAAACCCAAAAAAAAACCCATTTTAATGTCCTCTCAATATTAATGGACAGTTCTGATTTCACTTGCCTCCATCCCTTTGGAACGTATCTAAAGGCCAGGCACGCTCTCATTAACGGCACCAGATTATAACTAGAAGGTATTAAGAAGGTATACGCGTATGTGAGATAATAAATTCATTTTGAAGTTATATTTAATTAAAATATTGTTTGTTGGATAGTGACATCTGTCACATTTACGAAGCTTGGGACCAATGTAGAAGTACCTCATTTGACTAGGTATTGTGTTTACCTAAAAATTATACATAACTTGTAAAATTCATTTAAATGTAATTACTGTACATTATTAAGTAATATTTAATTATACTTGTCGTATATTTTAGATTTCATATTGTTATTTTAATATATTAAACTGTTTCAAATGATTGTCACGTTTCAAACAAGGTGGGGTGGGACCACCGCAGTAGCCCGGAGTCTGAATTTGTGCCCGGTTGATTGCAATAGGCTCGCCCCCTGTTACATGGGACTTAAACATAACTGGCGAAATGTGAGTGTACTAGAGGTACACAGGCGTGATTTTATATTATTATGATGTACTGTCTGTGTGTTGTGTTACTTGACTGGATAGATGGAGAAGTCACAGCTAACCTGATAGACAGACGGCATGAAGAAGTTATCATTTGCCTAGCCCTTCCCCAACTATGTCCGTGTCGGCTCCCAGTGTGACCAACGCAACGGCCTGAAGAAGTACCTAAGAGTCATTCTGGACGTGGAAGGCTTATGATTGTATGTTTACTTGGGTTATGCTTGACTGCTGGCTTAGTGGAAGTCTTCTTGACTTATGCTTAACTGTTGGCTTAGTGGAAGCCTTTGGCTTGGCTTATAAAAATATTATCCCCACTTTACCCTATTTTTCAATATTTTATTTTACCACTTTGTTGATGTAATTAATATGTATACTCATGCCAAATAACAGCTTTCGAGTACTAAGAGTCTCTGAGCTAAGCCGCGTATTATTATACATGGCGTAACTATAAGCGTTCCTTGTTGACTACGGAACCCTAAAACTACCGAAAGGATTTTCATACGGTTTTCACCAATCGACGGAGTAAATCATGAGGAAAGTTTAGGTGTATAATTCATTATTTTTTTGTAAATTGGCTCAAATATTTATTTATTTACTAAGGCACCAAGTCCCGGTATACTAATCACAACTACATACAATTCATTACATCAGTGTTTTTCAACCTTTTTCATGACGCGACCCCTTTAGTATAAACATTTTTTCCGCCACTGTTTATAATCTGTATTTTATTATAATACAAATAATTATAAATAATATATAAATACGTAGTTTTTTATAATGATGTTTCGGCTAGTTTCATAATTAACAGCTATATTAGACTCTCGCTATAACTTCATTAGGCATAAAAAAAATTAAATTAGCATTTAACTCAAATAACTTATAACAATATTCTTAAAATCAGCTTCCGTTTTTCACTTATTTGATTAATCCGTGGGCAGTAGTGTGTGATAAATATTTAACTATTTATCTTAAGAATCTTATTGTATCGCCCTAACATGTAACTGTTTTTTTTTCCAAATAAAATATTACATCGCCAAATGGCTCGATGGAAAAGCGATACGATGGGTTTGTGGGGACAGCGTATCCGACTCTCCTCCTAATTAAATCCTAAGTAGGTACATTTTAAATAAATTTTATGTCGTAAAATTGATAGATTTATGAGGCCTCGCGACCCACAGGTTGAAAAACACTGCATTACATCATTAAAATAAAATAAGTAACAGTAATAAAAAAACAGGGTAGTCATTAAAATAAAATTTCATAACATTACATTATCAGTTTATCACTTACAAAAATAAAATAGTTTGGAAAATCCAAAAGTGCACGCCTCATACTTATCACTCATTGATAAACGAAAAGAAATTCAAAACATAGTTTAAAAATGAACAATTTATCACTTTTCATGAAGTCGTAATGTCAACGACTGACAAAGATATTTACTTGGCGGTTGCTAGGCAACTTCAAGTCGAAGGTTGGAAATATTTAGTTATAGATATTATATTTTAGTTAGTATTTTATTAATTATAATTAAACTACTTTGAATAATAGAGCCATTTTCAATAGGGTTCCTTCTACGGCTGAAACGAATGTATAAAAAAAAATTGACTCAATTAATTGATTTTATCGCTAGCTACAATGTTTTCAAGGTTCATAAATTGACGGACAGGAATTTTTTTTCAACTATTTTTATGCTTTTTCCATTTCTGCTGCATTAAATCAATTGTTAAAAAGTACAGTATTAATCTCCATTTAATCATCTATACATTGGTATATAAATTAAGTAGGTTCTGTGTACTAGCAGGAGTGTAACAATAAAAACAGTTACAGAAATGGGGCAAAAAAAATTTTTCGATCGTAGAGCACACTCTAATGCTTCGCATTACGAGTCGTGCAATAAATATCACAATCTTTATCGTCGGTTGGCACTCCGATGAACTTCGAGCCAATACCTGTGGATCGGACTGCTCCAATCCTCACTAACGAACCTCAACAGTTGATTGGTAGACTTTCGTAAACTGCTGGAAAACGATGCTATGCGCGATCGAATAACGGCATAAAAGTCCCGGCACTCTCGCTTCAGCGAACATGCTCGACGCGCTACAGTACCTCGGAATTTCATTAAGATGCGGTAGGCATCATTGTACTGCACACGCATGGTACTTAGTGTCGAACTTTTAAATTTTGTCCACAGCTGGCATGCGTAAAACAGATGCAATAAGCACGAAACAACGTCTTTTTACCCGACTGCTCCAGAAGGAGGGTAATGTTTTTTAACACACATGCTACAAAGGGAAAATCTGCGTGAGCATATTGAACCTTACCGAGAGCGCCCGTGTTTCCCATTCTATGTCAACATCATCTGTGAGATCGTCAGTGAGCACGTGGCCTAGATACCTAAACTTTCGTACAACCCTTACTGGTGAACCATTAAGATCCTCTGTTTTATGGTTTGTGATCGGAATAACTTTTGTTCTCACTAGGGCTTCAGTACCCTAATTACGTAATACACGATTAACCAGAATCCGAATCGTTTTGAAACAGATTGCTAATCCATTGCTTACTAAGTTCGAAAAAAAAAACTGCACGACAACGTAAATAACGCAATGAATTTCGTTGAACTGTCAAAATGAAACGGATTACTCGGAATCGTTTACGAAGATGTGTTGCGTAATTAGATAGCAGGTAAGTAAGCGTACGACATAGAAATATGATTGTTGAAGATGTTGGAAAAAAATAATCATGCCGAATGGGAGGGTTGGTGGCGTGCGCCGCGGAAATTAATCCTGATAGTATGTTCCTGTGGGATATTTTGCGACATCTACGCGGGCAAAACCGCGGGTAAAAACTAGTGTTACATAAAACATATCGGTGCTAAGTATTTTGTTCATATCAATATAACATGCAATGGAAAATAATGGTTCATTAATGTATTAACGTTCATAACATTTTATTCTAGGAATTTGTATTTAGGAATGTAAGAGATAATAAAATAGTATCATTGTCAGGGACATCGACGCGAAGCCTGTTACCATGGGTACAGTAACAGGCTTCGCGTCGATGTCCCTGACACGCTGGTAAGCGGGTACGCCCTTTTGCCTAGAGGCGTTTATTTATATATTAAGTTCTGTTTACGATTTTATTTTTTTATTTTTCTGCTTGAGTATAATTTTCAATGTTTTTTGTTGGTATATTGGCGTGTGCTAACTGACATAATTATGGCAAATAATTTAATATTTTGTGTTGCATTGACGTTCGAGAACTGATAATTCTCAGCATAATTTGAATAATAGAGTTTTAATTTTGAATGAAGAGGAAGTGAATGAAAACGCGATGGCTGATAGGATAGGATAGGATAGAAAGGAAGGAAGAGGAAAACAGCGCCGTCCCCAAGTAAGAAACATGGGAAAAGGGCAGGAAGATGATTATAAGGGATAGAACCAATGTTTTTTTGACCTTCAAACTAATTGCTGTTCATTTTAATAGTAGATTGTTTACCTAGGGAGCAAACAACTATTTTAAAGGCGAGAGTGTTTCTTTGAATCCAGAGTGCAGCGAGGTATTCAAAGTACATCACTCGAGCTTATTGCTCACGAGGTGGACACTCTGCTTTTTATCATCCTCTATGAGAAAATAATTGGGCTCGCTCGTGGTTTACTTTATCACACAGCCTGTTACTTGCTAATACAATCCACATTCAA
Organism: Conistra vaccinii; assembly: GCA_948150665.1. NCBI lineage: Eukaryota > Metazoa > Arthropoda > Insecta > Lepidoptera > Noctuidae > Conistra > Conistra vaccinii. The sequence continues at coordinate 15,712,511 of OX411338.1, read as the reverse complement.
AATTCAAATCACTTTTATTCCCTAGGGATTTAAGAGCTATTTTGGTCTTACAAAGAATAAACTAGCTTGTTTTGAATAGACGTGTTAAAAAAGTCGTTGTAGTGCATGCATTGCAGTCATTAAAAGAATTGCTAATGATTTTACGTCAGGTTAGCATTAGTCGGTAGGGATAGGTGTTTTTTTTCCGCGCCTTCTATTTTTTTCACTGATAAAAACATAACATAACATCACGCCTTGTTTCCCCGAAGGGTTAGGCAGAGGTGTACCCATAAAAGGTACACCCACATAACACCCAAAAGACCCAAACCTACTAATATAAAGTTACACTATGCCAAATTGCTATTTGATATGTTTCCCCCACACGGACGAAGTTACGGGCAGAATCTAGTACCTACTCAATCTGCCAAGCCTTTTCCCATCTATGTCGGCTTCCAGTCTAACCGGATTCAGGATTTTAGAATTATAGATGAAGTGACTGTCTATCTGACCTCCTCAACCCAGTAACTGGGTAACGCGATACCCTTGGCTTAACGTGCTTTCCAAGACACGTAGGGTTCTCGATATGATAACTGTGGGAGATGGGAAAGAATATTAAAGTTTTTATATGTAGTGTGAAAATACTAAAATTTATTTCGACAATTTTTTGATAGTCAGTTTTGTGACAGCAGTCAAAGTAAAACGATCAAAAACAAAAAAAAACAAAACTTGAGGTTGAGGTGTTGGAGGAGGGGTGGAGCGACGAATCGATACAGTCAAGTGAGTTGGGTTGCGGACCAATAGCGTTGCGTGGTTACAATCTGACAGAATCTTGATGCTCCGAAATTTATTTGGCATAACACACTTGGCATAAACTTCTTGAAACGAATATTTGTAAGGCATAAAAATTAGAAACGAATCGCTGCAAAACCGACTCCACGTAGTCTTGTCTGCCCTACCCCTAGAGTGTTATTAAAACCCGCGTAAGCGCGGAGGGGCTAGGCGGCCCGCGAGCTGAGGAGCAAGTGGTGAGCGTTAAAATCATCTGCGACGGTAAGCTCGCGTGGGACCGCCGGCGCCGGAGCCCCGCAGCGCCGGAGCCATGACAGAAACCATGACTGCTGCATGTTGCAATAATGTTTCTTCAAATAGTTATTTCATAAGAAAATTTTCAAAAAAAATGTGAGCTCATAGTACTCTGCTCATTATAGTATTTTTCAAAGTGGTTTTTCTATTCGAAACACTTCATTTAAGATAAAATGCCGCTCAGTATAAATAAATCATTTGCCAAATATTGAAAAAAATGCAGGACGTAACGTTGACACTCAAACAAATATAAGATCACTCACATATTATGAAGCTTCTCATTTTCTATTTTAAGTAACTCAAATTAAATGTTTGTAAGTTGCTGTTCTGTTGATTTCTCGTCACTCGCAGTCAGTCGCTCTTAGTAATACTATAACTTGAATTAATTATTTTTGTCACTTAAAATATTAATTTACAGTCACTCGTCCGATGAAGTCCTGACGGATCACATACGATTCAAATTAAATAATAAACATCCAAAACCTACAAGCCCCGGTGAGTCATATCTGCTACGGTCGATGCAACGGTCTTCAAGCTCCGATTTTACTCTATTTATGGGCAGATCTAGTCTGTTTTCAGCTTTATTCTATGGTAGGATAATATACCTGTCAAATAAATCGATTATCCGGAAAAATATTAATAGGCAACATTAAAAAAATAAAGTTGAAACTGACAGTCCACGCACGTCAAATGTCAGTGTCGGAAATACGCGGGGACTGACCGCATGTGCGCAATGTAGTTCGTTATTTTTATTGTTTTTTAGTGTATTTCGACGGGAAGTGATGTTTTTTATGTTATTATGTTGTTTTACCATCGAGTTATTTAAATATTTGCATGAAAGAACATCGTAATATACGTACTTTGACCGTACCAAAAATAATGTAAACAAACCAGTGATTGATGTGTTATTTTGAGTTTTGTTGTGTTTTGTGTGTGTTTTGTGTATGTTATCGCTGGTAAGTGCTACTATTTATTAAATTTAAACCCCAATTTAGATATTTGGATAATATTTCAGCAAAAACAGACCGTCCAAACATTTTTTTGAACCACATAATGTTACGTAATGGGGCGAATACCTATTTCTTCGTATGTTTTGAATTTTGGTATTTTATTTACTTACTTTGTCTGTAAAAAACATTGTTCATAGATAGCATAGCTAATAATAATGTATCGTAAAAAATTTCATGAGATTTGAACCAGTAGTTTAGTCATAAATCACCAAAACAATAAACAAAGGAACTGCCGATAACAATGTTGATTTAACAATTCGCTAGTTCACTCACGAAGTTTCTAAGTATTATAAACAGTCCTTTGTCTAATCAGGTACCCAAAACCATTAACGATAAGACTGTAGACGAAACAAAAAGTTTTCAGTTTTTGTTTATGTTAGCGCGCTCTTATCTCCGCCGCGCCGTCCGCTCCGTGGTCTTTGCGGGGAATTACGTACGCGCACGCGCGGCGCTTCATACTACCCAAAATAAAATAAGTTGAAAATTAAAGGAAGCTAGTAAATTATAAATGCGAAAGTTAGTTTGCTTATTTGTTTGTTTGTTACGCTTTCACGGTAAAACGGCTGAATGGATTTGGATGAAATTTGGTACATAGGTTGACCGTGTCCCAGAGAAGAGCAAATTACTTTCATCCTGGATCGCAGACGAAGTCGCGGACAACGACAGTTCTAAATAATAATAGAAATCCCTAAATCCAAATTCCATGCAAATATAATAAAAATTCTTCATTACGTTTACATACATGATATTTAATGAATGTTTCTTTGATAAAAACAAAATAGTCTACACTTCCAATATTGGCATAACTTATTGTTTTATGTAACATTGCTTTCATACCTGATAAAAAACATTTCGTATAAATACTGATGACAGTCGATGGACACCACAAACGTTTAGAAGCGACGACGATGATGTTACACGCAGTGGTACTTGTGACCCTCGCGGGATTGGTTGCGGCTGACTTTGACCCAGAGTTGCACGCCAAGTACCTAACGATGCCAAAGTCATCCTTCATCGAGTATTTCAACGCACAGGACTACTCTTGGAAGATGACTGAATACGACAATATCGAAGAGAAATATACAGGTTATGCACATTTTGATAAGGCAGCTATAGAAAACTTACCACTCCAAACTCATGATCTTGAAGGTATTGATCTACCGGATAACTTTGACGCCAGAGATAAGTGGCCCAAATGTGAGAGTATAAAACGTATCTTTTGTCAAGGATTTTGCAGATCAGCCTGGACCTTCGGACCTGCCTCGACAGCATCTGATAGAACTTGCATTCACATAGATGTACATGTCGATCTTTCTGCGCAAGATTTCAATTGTATGCAAACGAAAGTATGTTTTGGAGGCAAACCTGATCAAGCATTTGATTTTTGGAAAAACAAGGGTCTTGTTACTCAACAATGTAAACCGTATAACACATGGCAGCTGGATAACCAGACAGAATGCGAGACTAAATGTGAACATACTGATAGAAGTTATAAAGAAGACAAACATTTTGCTGAAAAGGTTTACCGAATATCCAATGAAAGCGATCAAATAAAGGCAGAATTAGTAAAAAATGGCCCTATTCAAGCCGTGTTTGAACGTTTCGAAGATTTACAGTATTATAGTGACGGTATTTATGTTCATAAATATGGAGATCAATTATTAGGTGATCATAGTGTGCGAGTTATTGGCTACGGTGTCGAACATGGAATTGATTATTGGTTAGTGGCTAACTGCATGGGCACTAGTTGGGGTGAACGTGGATGGTTCAAAATCAAAAGTTTCCAAGAAGAACTTCATTTTGAAAAATATTTGATAACTGGTACGCCAAAGAATTAAATCTTTAAATTTTTCTTCAAACTTTGTTTGTGTTTGTTTGTACTTGTATTTGTTGATTCAGACTTATTACTAAAAAAAATATATTTGTACACCAATTTCATTGGTAGGATATAGAGCTCGACTAAAATGTATACATAAGACCTTTATTGTAATACCTGTGTTCACTAATAAAGATTGATTGATTGATTGAAATTCAAATTCAAAATATTTTATTTCACATAAACCTACATGGGCACACAGACGTCAGAAGCTAGGTGCATGGTTCCAATCGGTCATTTCCTATGGAGAAGAGCCGGCAAGAAACTCCACGGTTACTCTTTTAAAAATAATTGGCCTTTACAATATTTTTAAATAAATATGAATTGAACGAGCGAGCGCAGCGAGCGAAGCGTCTCTGCAGGTTGTACGTTGTTATATAGAGAATAGTTTTATAGAATTTCGTTTCACATAACTTTTTTCTTATATTTTCATTTCATAGAATAATCAATACGCAGAATACTTACTCTGAAAAAACTTAAATCATTGATTTTTGTTTCAAATAAAATAAAAAGTTTCGATGTTTCATATCATAGAATAACAAATCAAATATTTTTTTATTCTCATACTGTTTAGTTAGTATAAAACTTTTTACCAAGAAAATCATTTTAATTTTACTTCGACTATTTTATAATTGGTAACATTATAATATACCGTAGTATAGTTATATGAAAGCGGTTCATCTGTCGGAGTGCCCTAATTTTGATACTGCGACCTATTTCGATGTAGCGCTCGCCGGCCGCGGCCGCGGCACCGCTCGCTACGCTCGCTCGGCTCGCGCGTAGTTGGTCACAGTTCTAACCTAACCTAACCTATATGGTCGGAGTGCCCTAATAGTTATATTACTAAACACAACACTAAACACACACACACACACTATTGTTGTTTATACCATAGCGTCTACACACATCAATTTATAGTCTAGTGGTAAATTATCATAAAAAAAATATATATATACAGTATGTTAACTAACAGAGGGCGTTCCCGTTAACCCGCAATAGTATAGCGTCCATACTTGCCAGAAAAAATACTAACATTGAAAAAAAAAAGTTTTTTTAATTTTTTTTTAATAAAATTTTATCATTTTTTAAAAAATTTATACGTAATTGTAACAGTCTGTACACAGGCACTTCTCTTTCAACGTAGAAAGACAAGTGCGATAATTGCACGTATACAGAGTGTTTGTTTTACGTATAAAATTAATATTTTTTTGTGAATATTTTATGACAAAAAAAAGAAAAAAAGTTTTTTTTTTCGATAATATTTTTTCTAGCATGTATGGACGCTATACTATTGCGGGTTAACGGGAACGCCCTCTGTTAGTTAACATACTGTATAATGCTAGTTGATTCTTTGACATGATCTCATTACTACTCTAGAGTAGGATATAAAAAAAAACACCTTGTATATACACCATTTACATCCTAACATAACTTGTCTATGCAGGGAAACGTCATCGAGGCGGAAATTCTAACAAGTTGTTGCGTTGCGCGACAGTGTTTATACCGCGTATACCACTCCCCTCAATTACCAGTTCAAGCGCGTGCAGTTCCCTGTGAGCTTATGCTTTGCGATGATTATCAATAAGTCACAGGGGTTGACACTGAAGACTAAAGGCTGCGGGTGTCAACCACAGGACAAGCTGCTTCTCACACGGATAACTGTACGTCGCTTGCTCCCGAGTCACCAGTCCTGACTCTCTGTATATTTTGGATGCTGAAAACAAATCTACAAACGTAGTATACAGGGAAGTTTTATAAAAATATGGCTGTTAGTGTAGTACCTATATTGAGGTATCTTACGACTTCCACGCGAACGAAGTCGCGGGCAGAAGCTAGTCCCAAATAAATAATATTACATAAACGTAGGTTTGATTCCTATAGGAAGTAGAAAATAAAAATGTTTGAATATACAAATGAAATAGTTTTATTGGTCCATAATATCGTCGTATTCATGAAATATGACGTTAAAACCGGAGCTAGAGGCTCAACAGACCTAAATCGAGCCCAACTAAGATACCACAAAATGGTCATAACGTGAGCACAGCATCCCACTGTCCGATTACCCACTGCTAACATGTCGTGACTTAATTCTTCCCCTTACTAATTTAGATTAGAACATAATACCTACTACATTAGACCTAGATTTTGATAGAATTCTATTTTGATTGAATTACCAGTTTTTTGAATATTTCATAACAATTTAAATACTTTTCCTATGGCAAACAGCTCATTCACTTCAAAAAACCAATAATTGCTAAAAAAAAAAAAAAAAAGGTATTAATCAAAAAACTGCTTATAACTTATGGTCCACAACTAGTATAAAGGAAAATAAAACAAATCTCTCACAAACAAGGTGCCCTTTTTTATTCAATCTTTAAGCATGTATTTAGAAAACTAAATAAATATAAGCCATAGTAGTGAAGAGACTGCCCGTCCCAGCAAGGTCTCTTCACTGCTATGGCTATGGATCAGCACCATTTAGCTTAACCATTTTGAGAGGGACTGGATGATCCAACACATCATATTGTTTTGTTTCTTCATCAAGATGCTTTGCAGTAGCTTGTTATCCCGAATAAATAAAATAAAATAGTAGTCTAATATTCTTATTTATTGCTTAATTACTTCGATCGGGTCGACGAAGCTTGAATGTTTATGGTAAATGATAAATCCATTTTAAATATTTCATAATAATTTAATGATGTCAAAATAATACAAATTGCTTCTAAGTTTCATAACATCTATTTCACATCTTATTCAGCTGAAGTAATCTTACATTTATTATAAAACAAAGTCGCCCGCCGCGCCTGTCTGTCAGTCTGTCTGTCTGTCTGAGCGCGATAAACTCAAAAACTACCGAACGGATTTTCAAACGGTTATCACCATTGGACGGAGTGATTCATGCGGAAGGTTTTAGTGTATAATTCATTAAGGTTTTGTGTAAATTGGCTGAAATATGACGATTATTGTTGAAGATGTCGGAAAAAATCATGCCGACTGGGAGCTTTAAGCGCAGGCCACACCGCCAGCTTAGCGGGCGGAGCGGGCGAAGCGAACGAAGGAAACTATACAAACTACGCGAAATATTTCGCTCGCGGTGTGAACCGAAGTATGTAAAGAGGTGAAACGATGTTCGCCCGCCCGCCCGCTAGCTAGCGGTGTGGCCTGCGCTTTACTGTCGTGCGCCGCGTAAGCCGTGAGAGATAAATCAAATTTATGTTCTAGATAAGATAAGATTTCTTTATTTGTTTAAACATTGTATACATACAAGAGCATTCAAGATATTACATAGTTTGAGTCCAATCATGTTTAGCCGTAAGTATCGGCGTACAAATATTTACATAACATTGAAAAGAATAAATTAACAATACGAAAAATCGAAAAATTTAAATAGGATATGCACTTCCAAAATTTATAATTTAGAAACTATTTAGAAATAATCTTCTTATATATAAAAATCATTTGCTGTTCGTTAGTCTGGCTAAAACTCGAGAACAGCTGGACCGATTTTGCTGATTTTGGTTTTGAAATGTTTGTCGTAGTCCAGGGAAGGTTTAAACGTTGAGTAGATAAGTACTTAGTGCCACCCGTGCGAAGCCGGGGCAGGCAGCTAGTTTTTATGATAATTATAATGTCAAAACTCAAGATACGTCAAAAACTATAATAATAACAAACAAATACAAGAATAATGACAAAGTTACTAAATGCTTTTCACAAAATATGCATGTTAAAAGACCATGACAAGATATCCCTAACCATGCCCAGCGAATTCATATTTTTAAGTATCCTTCATTTATTCAAACTAGATTTTAGATAATAGTCTAGAGTCAATCAAAGGTATTTTTTAAGATTGAATAAAAATAAATATTATTTGTAGTTCCGGTTACATTTTCGGTTTAATGGCGACGATAAGTGAAAGATTACAGTTCGTTCTGTTCATTCAGTTCATTCGGCCAATGTGATCAGATGAGTGGTGGGAGAATACCTTATTTTTGAGGTACAGGAGATAACCATGGAGGCCACCATATTATTATTTATTTAATGATACGGCACGTCAACAAGTAACATACAAAAATCACATACAGTTTTAGTTAGGTATTGTGAATTCGTCACTTACAGAAGTGCACTGGCAGAGAACTTATTCTTTATAGGATGTATTCTATATAGTTTCAATATGAATGATTTTACCCAGATATTTTATTTATTATAATATATTTTGATTTATAAGTTCTTTTGTAGGTAGATAATAAATAGTAGGTAGGTTGGTGTAAATAGTATTTTATCCGAAGCAGATTCTTGAAAAGGTTTTGGGTAAAAAAAAAACAACTATCTGGAAACACTGATTGTAGGTGTCACTCTCTTACATTCACTCGCTTGTCACTCGTCGCCATAGAAACCTACTGTTACATTCAAACTGGTGCTCTGTGCGTGTGTTATTGTTTATTTGTTAATTTATTGTTTATTTAACACTTACCCGTACGTTTTTTGCACATTTTAGTTCGATATACATATTCTTGAAAGCGATATCTCATTGTCGATTTTGGTTATTCTACTGGACTTACGATACGTGTCAGTTTATAGGTGAAATACGATATTGCAGTGCTGAGTTGATTGAAATCATGCATCAATGTTTCAGTACATCAAAAATGTGTTTTGCGCGTGGAACGTATTTAGAGACGTGCAGTCAGTGAATTATCCGTGCAACTGCAAAGCATCTTGAGCGAGGACAAAACAACATGACGTGTTGAAAAGAATTCAGTTCCCTTCAAAGTGTGGTTAAGCTAAATGGTGGTTGGACTTGGTTGTTGGGACTGGCTACCTCTTCACTGCCTTGGCTTATATTTATTTAAGTTTTGAAATAAATGCCTTAAGATTGAATAAAAAAGGGGTACCTACGTTGTTTTTGAGAGATTTGTTTTATTTTCGTCTACACTGTATGATCTGCTTTATTAGTATGTGGAATGCTCCCATAAGTTTTAAGTATCTGGTAGGCCCACTCCTGATATTTATTACTATCCTAAAGCAACCTGTCCACCAGAGAATATGTGCTAAGCAGCTTAGCGATCGATCCAATAGAATTATTTGATTTTCATAGCCTAGTATGGTTTAATTCTGGTTAAATAGCTTCGAAGCTTAGCTTCTTCGCTTAGCGACCTCACACATTCTTGATGGAAAGTCTGCCTAATTCTCAGGTTTTAAAAATATGGGTAAGTACATCGTTCTCACCAGTCTTGGTACATTTTAAGCTGGCTCCAGCTGCTGCCGGACCTAGTGACGAGTTGTGCCACAACATTTAGTTATTTGTTTTGCTAAATCTAGTCAAGCACTACTAGATTATGTACACCAATTCTTATTTAAATCGAACTAATTGTTTATGGAAAAGCCTGACAGAAAATGATTAGCAATCAATCGTTTTTTGAAGTCTATCGAATGAGTAAAGTATTTTTTTTTGTTATGAAATATGCAAAAAAATTACCATTAAATTAAAACATAGGAATTGTTTCAAAATCTAGGTCTCATGTGCTTTTAAATGCACCATGTGTAGCTTTTGGACATGATTGTTTTGGTTAGGGTATGCATGTATAGGACTTTGGGCATGGTTCTTTGCAATATTGATGTCACATTTGCAAGATTAATTACAAAAAATTACACGATTTTTGTCAAAATTACAACCATAATAATTATTCATGAATAATTTAATATTAGTGTCAGGAAAAATTATTCAACAAAGACTTTTTCGGTTAGAAATTCAGAGACACTATAATACGCTTTTTGCGAAAGAAACATAGAGTATTGTCTATCTTAAAATGTTCAACAAAAAAGTCCGCAATGGCATATGTCTATCTTCTAAGGATGACCCACAGTAACCATTTTAATCTTTCTAAATTTTATATAATTTTCATTGTTATTTCCGAAGCTATTTTGACCGGTATCATTATTAATCCTTATCCAATAAAATATGTTACCGTCGACCAGGGTTACTTTGATCAATATTGAACTTTCAAAGTCCATATCTTTTAAATTTGTGGGTGTAAAAAAATACTAATTATCGGTTTTTTTATTGGAAAAGATTACTGTAATCATAAGTGAAAAAATATGTCTTGAAATTGAGAAAAAAAATAAAGACTGGCTGATAAAGTTATACGTAGAATGGGGGTTACTTTGATACCCCCGGTTTTATTACGTGATTACAAAGTAGCCCCAATAAAAATTTTGCAGCACAGTTATTTAGAAGAACAATACATTTAACTTTTTTTAATTAAAAATCGTTGATGAATTCCCAGCGCGTCCTCAAAAAAGGATTTAACAGTTCTTCAGTGTTGCTAACATTGAAAAAAAAAGCTACCAAATTGCGTTTCGTTTAACGCAATTCGCGATTTTATATGAATGGAAGTTTCGATCAAAGTCACCCCGTGATTCAAAGTAACCCCGGTTGACTGTATTTAAACTGGGCATTCAATTTCGATAAAAATATGCCTTTACATCACATCATTTAAATGAATAGTTTAAGAGATATCACAGTTTCAAAATTACGCGTAATAAAATAATTATGATTGACGCTTGACGGCAACGCGGCGCAGTTGCCTACCACTGCGTCCGTTGAAAGTTATTCAATGATCTTTTCCTCGGCTATTAGGAAAGTTATTCAATGATCTTTTCCTCGGCTATTAGGTATGTATTCCCTGTGGAACGTTCCCGTGGGATATTTTGCGCATCAACGCGGGCGAAGCCGCGGGTAAAAGCTAGTAATAAATAATTGTAGCTGTGTTTGAAACCAAACTGAGCATCATCTATCTTAGCACTTTTCAACATTAAGGGTTGCACAAGACGCTCCAACACCTTACCCAGGACAATTCCAAAGGAGATTGGTCGGTAGTTGGTCGCAGAATTAAGATCCTCTGTTTTATGGGCTTCAGGTAAGTAAAAGTACGACGTACAAATATGATTGTTGAAGATGTCGAAAAAAATCATGCCGAATGGGAGTGTTAGTGGCGTGCGCAGCGGAAATTATACATTGTTTCCCTGAATGTACACATAGAGTACTTTTAATCATGATAGTATGTTCCTGTGGGATATTTTGCGACATCTACGCGGGCAAAACCGTGGGTAAAAACTAGTGTTACATAAAACATCAAATAATAACTTTATCGGTGCTAAGTATTTTGTTGATATCAAAAAAACATGCATAGAATGAGTGGAAAATAATGGTTATTTATATTCACGTTCATAACATTTTTTTCTAGGAATTTTTATTTAGGAATGTAAGGGATAATAAAATTGTATTTATTTTAAATATTTATACGCAAGTAGTTCGATTATCACGATAATAATATTGAAAAAAGCGAAGTCAAGTGCGAGTTGTACTTGTGAACCGAGGATTTCGTTCCTCATCGTCGTGTTTATACATAATACAGCATTGCACGTGTAAGCGGGTACGCCCTTTTGCCTAGAGGCTTAAGATAATAAGTTCTGTTTACGTTTTTAAGTTTTTATTTTTTATTTATTTTTGTTGGTATATACAGGGTGGATTTTTGAGATGGGGCAGCAAGGACAGCTACCTTAACCGTTGCAGCTACAGGAAAACGGTCTTAGGAGACTGTCCATAACTGTTTGAAACATTTTGATCTGAATTCACAGATTTTGAAATACAGTCAGCAAGAAAATGGAAAGTTTTCACAAAAACCTTTTTTGATGCTAATCGATCCTGTTTCTTATAAGGATCAAAAACTTCTATCGGACCAACTGAGGTTTGAGTACTAGAAAAGTCAGAAATCACAAAAAACTTTTCCCATACATTTTGTAGGCAATGAGACGTCTCTAACTTACATTTTTCTACCATTGATTTATTGGCCGCTACAAAAAAGACTGATCGAAAAACAAATGAAAAACAATAACTTCTACTTTAGGTATTATTTCACCTTGAAATTGAAAAACTTTAAACTTTACATTTGGACTCACCTAGTGTGTAGTGTGTGTGTATAGTGAAATTGATTTGTAATGCTATGTCTAACGCGGATAATTTATTTATCAATATCTATTTATTTATTTGTTAACATAGGTAATGCATTACAGGTCGTATATTTGGTGAACTGAGCGCTATGTTATGCCAGGAGGCGTACAAATATGTTGAGCAGATCTAGCTATGGATTCCAAATTAAAATGTATTATAAATACTTGAAAATGATGCATAAATGGTATTAAATTGGGAAATAAATGAACAATTACATATTAAATACTCTCATTATGTCAAACCTAAATGAGGAATTATTAAAATGTCAAAAAAAAATTCTATGTCAAGTAATCAAGATGTCAAAATTATTTAAGTCAAAAAAAAATTCTATGTCAAGTAATCAAGATGTCAAAATTATTTAATGTCAATATTAAGTAAGTACCTGTAATTCGTACTTTTAAGTATTCGTCAATAGTATAGTAACATTTATCAATTAAGAACATTTTCATTTTTTTCTTAAATTGTGCAATATTTAATGCTTTTATGGGGTCTGGAATTTTATTATAAATGCGTGGAGCCATACCCAAGACACTTTTTTTTACTAGTGCAGTTTTACATTTATAATTACTTAAAGAATTTTTGTACTGATTACGAATTGGAACATTTCGTACCATTGTCATTTTTTCAAAAAGGTTGGGATTAGTTTTGACGAAGATACAAATTTCTAATATGTATATTGCCGGTAGCGTTAGAATGTTTAATGATTTAAAGTACGGTGCACAGCTGTCATCTGTTTTCAGACCACACATGGCTCTAATGCACCTTTTTTGTGCTCTGAACAGTAATCCCTTATCCGAGGAATTACCCCAAAAAATTATTCCGTACCGCAGAAGTGAGGCTACTAGACCACGGTAGGCAACAAGTAATGCGTTTATATTTACTTTTCTAGCCAATTGAAAAAGTGTATAGGCAGATTTATTAATTTTTTTACATAGCTGTTCTATATGAGTTTTCCAATTAAGGTTATTGTCAATATGGATACCTAAAAACACACTTACTTTCACTTCTTCTATATCATTGCCATTGTAATTGACACAAATTTTTGGAGGTTCTATTCTTTGGTGGAAATGCATTATTTTGGTTTTCTTGAGGTTGATTTTTAAATTATTCATATTAAGCCAATTAATTATGTCAGTAAGAGTATTATTAATGTCAAATTGATAAGTATTTAAGTCCTTACATTTTACTATGGCAGTGCTATCATCTGCAAATAAAATCATTTGTTGGGGTGTCACTTTTGGCAAATCATTTATGTAAATGAGAAATAAAGGTGGCCCAAGCACGCTACCTTGAGGCACTCCATATTTAATACTCCTAAAATTCAACACATAAGTTCGTTCCGTTTTGGTTTTTGCGCACTCTTGTAATTTCAGTACATTGCAATCTATTACTAAGATATGATTCTAGTAGTTTCAAAATGTTCCCTCTGATGCCATAGCAATACAATTTGTCTAGAAGGATTTTGTGATGAACATAATCAAAGGCTTTAGTCATGTCTGTGTAAATAGCGCAGATGTGAGTTTTCTTATCAACAGCAGACATAACATTATTTAAAAGATCGAAAATAGTCATGTTAATTGTTTTATTTTTCCGGAAACCGTTTTGTCATAAAAAACTGAGAATCACGCAGAATCTATCAAGCATAATTTAATTATTAATCTTTTAGTATACGCGTTTTATTAAAAATACCTTTTGTTTTATGTATAATAAATAATAATGCGTCTAATTAGAGACAGTGCTCCTTGATGGGCGAGTCCTATTTCTGGTTGGACGAACGACGCATTGCGTGATAACGGAACTCAGTACAGAACACGCAAGCTAACTACTCAAGGTTACTGGCATAAATATGTCTGCGTCTTTATATTATGATTATATTGCGCTTAGTGCGGATGAGGATCAGTATTTTCTGATGATTATCTTTAGTCCTCTACACATCGAACAGAAAATGCTTACAAGCACAGAAAGAAAGAATGAAAGAAAATTAATTTATTTGACCCAGGTTAAGGCACAAAATATTCACACAAGAATAAAAATAAAAACATAGAAAGCTTAAAACAGTATTTATGCCTCACAGCTGCGCCAAATAGGCACAGCACGACTGTCTGTTGCTCGCTTTTTAGGGTTCCGTATCTCAAAAGGAAAAAAAGGAACGCTTATAGGATCACTCGTGTGTCTGTCACACCCAATTTGCTCCGAATCTAATGGACCGATTAAATAGAAGTATGGTACACATCAATTTCTGTGACCCAAAAAAGACCCAAATACGGAAGTGTAACAAAAATAAATGAATTTGGATTATGACGGTCACTTTTCGGGGTAAATTGAAAAAAAAACATGATAGTTTTGCAATGAAAGGGCTTGTTAGGATCTCAAATTTTTAGAATATAAAAATTAATGCTTTTAAAAATATTAAAAATAGATGAAAATTGACCATTCAGGAATGGTAAATTTTTATCTCTGAAACTACTGAGCCTATTAAAACTTTGAAAATAAACAGAAATTAGTTAATAAATAAATAACATGGTAAATCTTCCATTATTGTACGAACAAACTTACATTTGCAGTTGGAATCCATGGGGGAACATGTTTTTCAACTACAATGTTAAGTTTGTCCTTGGGATAAATTCATTCCAACTACGAAACCCTTCATATTACAGCACGCCAGAACCTCTAAAATCTTCTGCCAGATACAATAAATCATGTATCTTGATTATTAGAAATCCTAACTATACTACATTACTATTATTATATACAATGTGGAGACTACCATACAACAAAAAAATAAAATACTGGCACTACTAATGCTTAAGAGTATTTTGGAACTGTCATATAAATCCTAGCTTCGAAATAAAAAAATGAATTTCTCAAACAAATTAAATGTAATGTATGCCGATCCACCCTAAGCCTATAAATTCCGTTTATCCAACTAGGCCTTGGGTGAATTCTCGGGCATACATTTCAGAATATCCAACTTAGGGTGGATTTTTGGGGTGGATAAACGGAATAGCCCGAGCCGACTATGGATTTTGCCGAGCTATAATGACTAAACTATTGAATATATTCAATTGAATTTTTGTATACAGAATGGGAACGTCACTATGGACAGAACGTTTAATTTTTTGTTGTATTGTCGTCTTCACCTTGTGTAATTATAAAGAGGTAAAAGTTTCTTGGTTGTTTGTTTGTAAGTTTGGATGTAGGAGGTAATCTCCGGAACTACCTGTCAGATTTGAACAATTATACAGGGTGTTAAAGTAATTGCGTGCCATAGCTTCAGGGTAGGTTCAGTATCGATAAAGGAACCGAGGAAAAATATAAATATAATTAAAAAAAAAAAAATTCATGATCAACTTTTTTAATTTGTAGGTTTTAATTTTGAAGGAGATAAGCACGCTAAAGTACGAAGAAGAAATACTTGAAATTGTAATTTACGTACCTAGTTACCTATCCTTCACCCGGCGGGCGTTATCGAAGTGTTCAGGCGTATGCGTTCGATAGTAGGTAGGTAGGTAACTCTAGGAAATTATGAATTAGCATTTAAACAAAATAAAAACATATTTTAAGCAATTTTCTAATCAATTCTAAACGATCGCTATTTAATTAGTAGGTACTACATTAGGTTCATCTTAAGATAATTTTCGGTTTTTTTTAAACGTTTTTTTAAAGGTATTTTATTTTTATTTTTTACGGGTTCCTTTATCGATAATGAACTCACCCTGAAGCTATGGCACGCAATTACTTTAACACCCTGTATAATCATTCGTACCCCAAATAATTGAGAAAGGTAAGTCGCGGGCAGAAGCTAGTAAATTATAAATGCGTAAATCAGTTTGTTTATTTGTTTGTTAGTTACGCTTTCACGGTAAAACGGCTGAATGGATTTGGATGAAATTTGGTACATGGGTTGACCATGACCCGGAGAAGAGCAAGTTACTTTCATCCTGGATCTCAGACGAAATCGCGGGCAACGGTAGTTCTAAATAATAATAGAAATCTCTAAATCCAAATTCCATGCAAATGTAAAAATAATAAAAACGTTCTTCATTCTTCATACATCATATTTCATGAATGTTTCTTTGATAAAAACAAAATAATGTACTTTTCCAATATTGGCATAACTTATTTTTTTATGTAACATTGCTTTCATACCTGACATAACACATTTCGTATAAATACTGATAACAGTCGATGAACACCACAAACGTTTAGAAGTGACGACGATGATGTTACACGCAGTGGTACTTGTGACCCTCGCGGGATTGGTTGCGGCTGACTTTGACCCAGAGTTGCACGCCAAGTACCTAACGATGCCAAAGTCATCCTTCATCGAGTATTTCAACGCACAGGACTACTCTTGGAAGATGACTGAATACGACCACATCGAAGAGAAATATACAGGTTGTGCACATTTTGATAAGGCAGCTATAGAAAACTTACCACTCCAAACTCATGATCTTGAAACAATTGATCTACCGGATAACTTTGACGCCAGAGATAAGTGGCCCAAATGTGAGAGTATAACACATATCTTTCAACAAAATTTTTTCTGCGGTTCGTGCTGGACCTTCGGAACTGCCATGACAGCATCTGATAGAACTTGCATTCACATAGATGTACATGTCGATCTTTCTGAGCAAGATTTCGAATGTCTGCAAAAGGAAGTATGTGAAGGAGGCTATCCAGATAAAGCATTTGATTTTTGGAAAAACAAGGGTCTCGTTACTCAACAATGTAAACCGTATGATTGGATGAAGCTGTTCAAAAACACATGCGGGACTGAATGTGAACATACTGATATAAATTATAAAGAAGACAAACATTTTGCTGATAAGGTTTACCGAATATCCAATGAAACCGATCAAATAAAGGCAGAGTTAGTAAAAAATGGCCCTATTCAAGCCGCGTTTTATGTTTTCCAAGATTTTATATCTTATGAACACGGTATTTATGTTCATACAACTGGAAATGAATTAGGTGGTCATAGTGTGCGAATTATTGGCTACGGTGTCGAACATGGAATTGATTATTGGTTAGTGGCTAACAGCTGGGGCTCTAATTGGGGTGAACGTGGATGGTTCAAAATCAAAAGTTTCCAAAAAGAACTTGAATTTGAAAATTATTTGATAACTGGTACGCCAAAGAATTAAATCTTCTAATTTTTCTTCAAACTTTGTTTGTGTTTGCTTGTTCTTGTCTTTCTTGATTCAGACTTATTACTAAAAAAAATATATTTGTACACCAATTTCATTGGTAGGATATAGAGTTCGACTAAAATGTATACATAAGACCTTTATTGTAATACCTGTGTTCACTTATAAAGATTGATTGATTGAAATTCAAATTCAAAATATTTTATTTCACATAAACCTACATGGACACTTATGAAACGTCAGAAGCTATGTGCATGGTTCCAATTGATCATTTCCTACGGAGAAGGGCCGGCAAGAAACTCCACGGTTATTCTTTTAAAAATAATTGGCTTTTACAATATTTTCAAATAAGTGTTAATAGGTATGGGAGGACAGTGTAGGTCTTTCAACACGTACCAGGTACTTAACAAAATAGAATATGGTCAATAAATCTACAGTCCACTATGCCTACAGCGTTCTCACATTCACAAAATAGAAAATAATCTATATGAAAGTTAAATAAATTAATAAAAATAAAAACCTATTTTAAATGAAATGACATGATTCCTATTACAACTGTAACAAATCTGAATAATGATCATGTCTACAAAAGCCACTGATAAACAGTTGAAATTAAATTGTAGGTCTACTTCCTCTTTTTGTATTAACTTGTGTTTTACCTTTATAGTTGAAGTTCATCCAATAAACTTTACTTTCGACAATTATTTATTTTGTGTGTCGATAGTAACTATCCGGACACCTTTTTTTTAAAAGAAACAAAGATTTAGCATAGGATAGTAAAAATAAAAAATATATTTAACTTATAGATATAAAAACAACAGCAATTTCATTTTCTTTGTCTAAGCCTTTACGAACGAACTTCAATCTTGCTTCTTTTAGATTTCGTTGAGTTACGTTTTGGTTTCGTTGATTTCATTTGTCTTCAGACTTGAAAGATGCTGGTTCAAAAAGCGACATATCAAATGTAGTTACATTAATTCAAGAATATCTTTCACACACCATGGCCGCATTTGACGTTATTTAAAAACTAAAAATGTATTAAATCAGATTACCTATTTATGTACGCGTTCGCCGTACACCGATTTGTCGTGAAAGTTTATAAGTTCAGTTAGTATGAAACACGTTTCACTAAGATGCACTAAGTAAAGTTTATTTGAGTTAAGAGTAAGCAACAGTACTAGAGTAGAAGGCGATTCATCTCAGTTGTTGACCGCTACTGAGGTTATTCATGTTATTTTATTACGCTAAACGATGACACAGTCTCATCGCCGTATATTTATGTACGGCGAACTGTACACCATTTATTAAGTCAATTTGTATTCGTTGGTAAAGTAAAAAAATTAGCCCTAAACTGTCATAAGAACATGGACCTTTACAATATTCAGCCATATCCTTTAGTATTATGTCATGATTCCTGTTCCCAATATTAAAAAAATACATTATTTTAATAAATAGAGTAGCAATTCTCTCGCACAGTGTTCTTACATTAAAAGTTCTTTATACGTTCCATAAAATTAACAAATCATTGCCAACGTATACAAAAGTGAGAGAGTTGTAAAATTATGGTATTTCTATTGAGGTTTCTTCCAGGATTCTAACTATTCCCGCTGAAGAGATATTTCTAACCTACCTGCTCTAACCTACATAATCGAGGAGAACATTGGTCGTGTTTACGACTTTTATACTAATACCTATTCTATTTACATATTTCATTTGAGTTAGTATAGGAGTTGCACACAATTTGTATTGTTTTGTTTAGCGTGGCACCAGCATAAATAGGAAATATTTTTTAACAAAATGTTTTTGATGACGCATTATTGCGTATAACAACGATTCTACATAATACATGCTTTTTCACGCATTTTTGCGAAGTCCAGAAGATTATAAGCAAAGTGAAAATTACTGATGTTAAACAAGCTAAAGTTGTTCGTGATGCTTCGCCGCGAACATATTGCGTATAGTTTGGTTCAAGTCACACCATTTGGACATTGAAATACATATTCTTTATTAAACTTAGAACAATGACATTATTATTGCCGATTACATCGAGAAGTTGACGAAGTTGTAAAGACAAAATCTTACTATTTTAAATAGTCATTTTCATCCACACAAAGAATGAGTTTGCCACTTGGCGATCAGCTGAATATTATGGCAGTTCTTAATGCTGTCACTAATTAATGCGTATGGCTTCGTTAGAGACCTGACGACATATTTTACGTATATTATGATGTATCCTGTCTTGAATCTTGATCGAATCAATGCCGATCTGATGATAGTCTAACACATAGTTGAGTGCCAAAAATATATATTTTGTTCGTACACTCCACTTTTAGAGCAACCAGTGGCGTAATTTTATCCTTTTGACATTCACCTTTTATTTTCGATATCTTCTGAAGCTTTAATATTTTATCCTTGATGTTTAATATTTCGTTTCCGGCTTGTTCCAACTGATGCTCCAGACCCGCGATGTTTTTTTAACCGACTTCCAAAAGGAGGAGGTTCTCAATTCGTCTGTAGGTTTTTTTTTTTTTTGTATGTTTGTTAGACCGATTTTGAAATTTGTTTTTTTTGTTTGAAAGGATATGCTCCCGAGGTGGTCCCTCAATTTTATTAACTTTACTTGGATAGTTTTTGAGTTAGCTTCAATAATACGTATTTTTCCCACTTAGTTTATATGGATGATATGATGATAACTTCCAATCACTCAAAATTAAAAAAAAATCAAAATTCAAAAGTCATTTATTCAAATTAGGCTGAGAATCAGCACTTTTCGAACGTCAAAATTACATAAGACAGTCCCCCAAAAACGCCCGCCCTTCACCACTTCCTAGTGCTTTTGCTGGAGAGAAGAAGTGGCGCAACAAACTCCCCAGCAGCACAGCTGTCTGTTCAGTTACAAAAAACTGTTATTTACATAGCAGGTTAGTGGTATTCGAATTTGTGTGGGGTAGGTACCACAACTAAAAAGTGCAAAATAAAAACTT
Source organism: Conistra vaccinii (assembly GCA_948150665.1). Taxonomy (NCBI): domain Eukaryota; kingdom Metazoa; phylum Arthropoda; class Insecta; order Lepidoptera; family Noctuidae; genus Conistra; species Conistra vaccinii. Next base: position 15,692,421 of record OX411338.1, on the reverse strand, counting down.
TTTACAAAAAAAAGAACAACCGACTTCCAAAAAAGACACTACAAAGTCAAAAATTAATTAATGAAGTCGGTGGCAAAAAACAAAAGCTCAAAACCAATTTTTTTTTTTTGTAAAAAGTTTTTTGTAGGCTCAAGATATTACTTGTAGGTACCCTTTCTAGGTGGCGTAAAGCATGCATAATATCTTGGTGTAATATTGAATATGTATTGAAGTAGATGAGCAGTGGTGGCCCAGTGGTATCGACCCCGACTTACGAGTTGTAGGTCGTGGGTTCGAACCCAAGCAGGCGCTTTACTTTGTGTAAATAATTTCATCACCACTGCTCTCAAAACGGTGAAGGAAATCATCGTGAGGAAACCGGCATGTCTTAGGACCAAAAAATTCGAAGACATGTGACATCTACCAACCCGCACTGGGCCCGCGTGGTAGATTACGGCCCACTCCCTCTCACAGAGAGGAGGCCTGTGTCCCAGCAGTGGGAACATTAATAGGCTGATGATGATGATTGAAGTAGATTATTAATTATGTATTAGGTAGTAAGTTTATTATTTATGTTATACTAGCTTTTGCCTGCGGCTTCGCCGGGGTGGATGTTGGGAAATATCCCACGGGTACGTACTATCGGGATTAGATACCTATAATAGCCGAGTAAATTAACAATTAAATTTTTATCAAATTCTGAAAGATAAAAATGGTTACTTTATGTCATCCTTAGAAGATAGACATTGGTATCGCGGATTTTTTTGTTGAACTTTTTAACACCTACAATTCTATAGAACATAGATGTAAAGCTCCCAGATGGCATGATATTTCCGACATCTTCGACAATAATCGGTGTATTTCAGCTAATTTACACAAAACCTTAATAAATTATACACAAAAACCTTTCGCATGAATAAGTCATAAGTCATTTATTTCATAACAAATATACATTGTGTTGAAAATATTCATCATCATCATCATCATATCAGCCGAAAGACGTCCACTGCTGGACATAGGCCTCCCCCAAGCACCGCCACTTAGACCGATTCTTTGCTTCCCGCATCCAGCGGATTCCTGCGGCCTTTACAAGGTCATCGGTCCATCTTGTGGGAGGCCTTCCAACGCTACGTCTTACTTCCGGTACGCCGTCGCCACTCCAGAACATTTCGGCCCCATCGGCCATTTGTTCTGCGAGCAATGTGTCCTGGCCATTGCCACTTAAGTTTGGCAATTCTTCGGGCTATTTCGGTTACCTTGGTTCTCCTGCGGATCTCTTCATTTCTGATTCGATCACGTAGGGAAACTCCAAGCATAGCCCTCTCCATTGCTCTTTGGGTGACTTTTAGCCTTCTGATAAGGCCCATTGTGAGTGACCACGTTTCAGTGCCATAAGTCATCACTGGCAACACGCACTGGTCAAGGACTTTCGTCTTGAGACACTGTGGTATGTGGGACGAGAAGTTATTGCGTAGCTTCCCGAACCCTGCCCAGCCGAGTCGAATTCGACGGTTGACCTCTTTCTCGAAGTTGGACCTACCTAGCTATGTTGAAAATATTAGTGATGATAAATAAAATATCAGAAAAGCATAAACATTACATTCATATTTAAACTTCATTGCTCATTTAGAATATATCAATATCACTAATACAAAAAATAATTTTATGTCAATAATTCAGTAACAATTATGTTTTGGTTTTATATTTTTTTATAAAAATATCTAAAAATGTAAGAAATATGTAAAAAAATTAAATAAAGGAATTAAATAATTACCAACATTCCGTTTAACTTTAAAAATTCATTTCCCAGTATAAAAAAAAATAAACAGTAACAATACAACACATAAATACACAAAAATACATAATATTAATTCACAAATCAATCAATAATGGGATGTCGTTTGTCCTCTATAAACTCCTCAATACTGTAAAAGCCCTTCCTCAATAAATATGTCTTTAATTTGCTTATAAATAATGTTTATGCTATTTATGCTTTTGAAATCCATTGGCAACTTGTTGTATAGAAAGACAGATTGAACTCTGGGATTGTGATGAACCACGTTCAATTTCGGTTGAATTGTGGAAGGCAAGTCTTTCCTACGAGTACTACGAGTATCCCTAGCTTGTCGTTCCTCATCGGTCTCGGAATCACTCCGTCCATTGGTGAAACCCTTTTGAAAATCCGTTCAACATATTTTGAGTTTATCGCGTTCAGACAGACAGACAGACAGCCGCGGCGGGGGACTTTGTTTTATAATATGTATGTAAGTTGCATTTGGAGGAATTCAATCATATCCTTCTGTTCCTGGGCGTGGATTGAATCAGTTACCATATAGTCCATACTCCTTGACAATGTTTTGTCGGTTATGGCAGTTGAGTCATCGTATGTATGATCCATTGTGAATATGAGTGAGTCATATATTTCGGAGGTTGTGCTCTTTGGAGTAGACCAAGGCGTAGTCTCCTCCGATACGTTAGGTGTCCCATCTATGTATGATTTAGGAGACGAGCGTTTTTTTTTTTTTCCATTATGTCACATTAGATACAACGCTTTGAATTCCCATCAGATTTTTTTTTCTTTCTTCTAGATAAGATAAGGTATACTTTCTCAGGATAACCAGCACAATCAAATTCGTAATGGTTTTTACATAAAGTGCATAATAAGGTGCTATGGTGAGCAACTTTTTTCATTGTTCGGACAACCTGTTCGGACATTAATACTATCTTTGTTCTACAGAAAAGGGCTGTTCGAGCCATTTACAACCTAGGTCCGAGAGATTCCCTTCGAGAAAAATTCAAAGAAATAGGCATTCTGACTGTAGCTTCACAATATATATTAGAAAACCTATTGTATGTACAGAAAAATATATCAAATTTTAAGAAAATGTCCGGTATTCATAGTTTAAATACCAGGAATAAACACAACCTTGCTGTACATCACACTCGTCTCCACAGAGTAAGCAACTCGTTCATGGGTCAATGTATACGCTTTTACAACAAACTTCCCATTGACATTCGAAACTTACCCATTAAACGATTTAAAAACTGCATTAAAACCAAACTTTGTAAAAAAGGGCATTATAGAATTTCCGATTATTTAGAAGATAAAAAAGCATGGGATTGAGCTGCTCACTCTGCTAAACCTTATAATAAAACCTTGAAACTTGACATTATAATTATTCAGTAAAATTATACCAGTTTTATATAAACATTGACATTGTTGAATATTACATACAAAATGACATGATTACTTTGTAAAGTATTATATTATTTTAATTATTGTGAATGTGAGGACTATGTGGATATTTCTTTTTTCTTCTCTATTTTCTTTTCTTTCATTTTTTTTTTTTTTCTTTCACAGTTAGTTTTAATGATGGTCTGGCAGTTTGAGTAGTTTATGCGGCCTACCCAAATGTCCTTTCTTTGGTACTGTTCGTCGATTTGAGCTTGAGCTCCGCGATTACTGACGAATGCTTGCACTGATTGGGCAGGTCCACTCAAATCTGTATGGTTCTTTCCTCAAAAGACCATTTCAGACACTAGTCTACATGGTCCTCTCTTATGGCCTGACCAAGATTATGTCTGGACTTTAAAAGAGACTGTGTCCTCTGAGTTTGTTTCGGCCTTTCTTCTCAGAGTAGTCAGATAGGAAACGCCGAACTCATCTAGCTAATTTTTAACATAAATTTTAATATGACGTGTAAAAGTGATTCCAATATCCTATTTACAGAATAAACAATTTCATTTCATTTCATTAGTAACTTTTTTTAAATTTTATTGGGGAGTTTAGTGGATATATACCGTAGCCAGATTAAGTTGCCTAACGATAAAACAAATGATTTTATTTCTGTAAGTAGGTTTATACAAACAAACACATCTACAGGTCAGTCATATTTTAAAAACTGGGTAAAGTCGGCCTTTCCTATCCGAAATTTACTCTGTGAAGAAAGGCCGCACCAAACTCATAGGTCAAACTCATCATGTATTAAACTTTTGAATAGTTTATTATCAGTTAAACTCCTCAATAAAAATTGCATTCTACAATAGAAACATTCTTCATAAAGAACTTGAATATCTAAACCATAGTTTCTTAGATAGCAACAAAATTCTTTAAAAGTACTGATTAAATAGTTATATTTATTGTTTCATGTAAAATTTCTTTCATACCTGACATAACACATTTCTTATAAATACTGATAACAGTCGATGGACACTACAAACGTTTAGAAGTGACGACGATGATGTTACACGCAATGGTACTTGTGACCCTCGCGGGATTGGTTGCGGCTGACTTTGACCCAGAGTTGCACGCCAAGTACCTAACGATGCCAAAGTCATCCTTCATCGAGTATTTCAACGCACAGAACTACTCTTGGAAGATGACTGATTACGACAATATCGAAGAGAAATATACAACTTGTGCACATTCTGATAAGGAATCTATGGAAAAATTACCATTTAGAACTCACGATCTGGAAGCAATCGATCTGCCGGTTATCTTTGATGCCAGAGTTAATTGGCCCCTATGTGAAACTATAAAAGAAATCTACGATCAAGATCAATGCGGTTCGTGTTGGTCCTTCGGAACTGCCACGACAGCGTCTGATAGAACGTGCATTCACAAAAATATCCATGTCCGTCTTTCTGAACAAGACCTAGAATGTTTACCACACGATGTATGTGGTGGAGGTGATCCTCATGACGCATTTGTTTATTGGCAAAACAAGGGTCTTGTTACGCAAGAATGTAAACCGTACGATATTAAAGAGCTCTTTAAAAATAAATGCAAGACTAAATGTGTAAATACGAACATAGATTATAAACAAGACAAACATTTCGCCGAAATGATATACCGAATATCCAATGAAAGTGATCAAATAAAAGCAGAACTAGTAAAAAATGGCCCTATTCAGGCCAGTTTTACTGTTTACCGTGATTTTCAACTTTATAAATCAGGAGTGTATGTACATAAAAATGCAGTCCAAGCAGGCCATCATAGTGTGCGAATTATTGGCTACGGTGTCGAAAATGGAATAGATTATTGGTTAGTGGCTAACAGCTGGGGGACTAATTGGGGGGAACATGGATATTTTAAAATTAAAAGTTACCAAGAAGAAGTTGAATTTGAAAATTTGTTGATAGCTGGTATGCCAAAGAATTAATTATTTTTAACTTCTTGTCATTTTAACAGAAATCTTCGCTCATCAAATGACCATCTTTATTATTGTCCACTCAATTACTTAAACGAACCTTAAATAATTGGTTGCCATACTGATTTACATGAGGGTTTATAGATAAATAATCTGGATCAAAAGAAGAGGAGTGAAGTCAGTGCGGTGCAGTACGATCACGAGAACCTGAGGGCTATGACCAATTTTGTGCATTGCACTGCTTTCTGCTTTCACTCTTTCCTAATAAAATACGCGATATAGATTAGAGCTCATATCTTTAGACGGATGTTTTTTAGAGTGACTATTGTTTGTATGGAAGTACTCTACACATCTAACAAAGTGGCGTTAGTGTGCGATAAAAAAAGGCACCATTTGCCCATACATTTTAGGCAAAACCCAGAATATTGAATATTGAATAGGCACCTATTCAATTTATGTATTCACTCCAAATATTATAATATATGTTTTATCTTTGTATATCTTTTATTTTAATTCGTTTCTGTACCACAAACGAAATTGCACCTACCAATGATTGCCTCTGCATCACTCAAAAGTTGACAGCTAGAAAATGTCTAATGGGTCTTACACATAGTGCCGGCGGCATGGCCTGTCTTTTGCCGCGCGGCATGTGCCACCGGCTTTGGTGCCTTCATTTCCTTTGTGCGACTGTGTGTGGAAGCCATAAGGTTGCTTAAACTATAAATAATTAATCCTTCAAATATAACTTGGTATTCCGATTTCAGGTCGCTCACAATGGGCCTCATTAGAAGTCACCGAAAGGGCTATGCTTGGAGTTTCCCTACATGATCGAATCAGAAATGAAGAGATCCGTACGAGAACCAAGTTAATCGGCATAGCCCGAAGAATTACCAAACTTAAGTAGCAATGGGCAGGGCACATTGCTCGCAGAACAGATGGCCGAGAGGGCCGATAGGTTCTGGAGTGGTGACCGCATACTCGAAGACGTAACGTTGGAAGTAGCACAGAACCGGTCGAGGTGGCCGTACTTGAGAGAGGGCTATGCCCAGCAGTGGACGTCTTTCATCTGAAATGATGATTCCGATTTCTGAGTCATACCCAATGAAATTTAACTCGTTCAGCACATCTACACGCGTTCAAGAGCTGTCAGTGTACTATAATACATAACAATTTTGAGACTGACATCTCTTGAACGCGTTTTAGAAACGCTGATCGCGTTTGTTTTAAACAATAAGGGTGATCGAGATATTTGAGTATATCTATAGGGCAACCTATAAGGAGGAAAGGAAATTCATTAAAAATACAAGCAGAGTAACTATACTACGTCAAATAATGAACGCAGTCATTTTATTAATTGTTTAAATTAATCACACGCCTATTATCCGTCAACCTTAGCTTATGAAAAACCTTTGATATTATATTAGAGTTAAATTGTTTGTTCAAACTCCAGAAATACTAATTCAATAACAACAATAATTTCACTGATTGACAGTAACTGTATTGCCAATTACTATAAGATATCTCTCACGCGAACAGTCAAGGACAGAAGCCAAGTACCAATGTACTTCGATTGAAAAAAATCTTAATTTTATTATTTCGTTTATTAATTTTTATTATACATATTGTTTACATTTTTACATATTTTTATAAAAACAAAAAATAAACAAAAACATTTAACAATATAAAAAATAGTAACCCACCGGTATCGGGAACAGGGTCCAAGCTACCGGTGGTCAGGGCTCTTGAGAGAGGAATCTCCTAACGATACGCGCCGTGTCCAGAAGTACCGCTTTCTGTATCAGGCCCTTGATCCAGCTGCCTAACGAGAGCCTCCTCAGGTGTTGGTCGAGGCTCTTGGCTATTATGCCATTGGCCGTCACGATTATCGGCACAATTAAATTAAATTAAATTAAATTAAAATTCATTTATTACAGATAACAGAGATCCATATTATGTTAGTATTACAAACAACTTATATTCTAGTGTTAGTAGTAGTTAAGACTGCTGTATCCACATTGTTATTATTACTAAGCTTAAGAAAGATGGGGATCAGTATTTTCTGCAACTGCATGTTCGATTATCTTTACACATCGAACAGTATAATGCTTACAAGCACAGCACTACTGTCTGTTGCTCGACTTTTTCTTGTTATCCTGCATTGTAGAAGTTGAACAACAGTAGCTGATGATCGAGCACAATGGCTAGTAATTGCAGCAACCTATGTCCAGCAAATGAAGAGATCCGCAGGAGAACCAAGGTAACCGACATAGCCCGAAGAATTTCCAAACTTAAGTGGCAATGGGCAGGACATATTGCTCGCAGAACAGATGGCCGATGGGGCCGAAAGGTTCTGGAGTGGCGACCACGTACCGGAAGACGTAGCGTCGGAAGGCCTCCCACAAGATGGACCGATGACTTAGTAAAGGCCGCAGGAGTTCGCTGGATGCGGGAAGCACAGAATCGGTCGAAGTGGCGGTGCTTGGGGGAGGCCTATGTCCAGCAGTGGACGTCTTTCGGCTGATATGATGATGATGATGTCCAGCAAAGGACAGCTACAGGCTGATCATAATGATAACGATACCTACCTGATAATTTTTGAGTTCTGGGTCGACCGAGTTCTGCTCGGCGGAAAATTAAGAATGCTCATTTAATAGTATAGGATAGTTCATACTAATTCCATGAACATAATCAGCCTATTAATGTTCCCACTGCTGGGACACAGGCCTCCTCTCTATGAGAGGGAGTGGGCCGTAATCCACCACGCGAGCCCAGTGCGGGTTGGTAGATGTCACATGTCTTTGAATTTTTGTTTCTGGGTCATGCCGGTTTCCTCACGATGTTTTCCTTCACCGTTTTGAGAGCAGTGGTGATGAAATTATTTACACAAAGTAAAGCGCCTGCTTGGGTTCGAACCCACGACCTACAACTCGTAAGTCGGGGCCTTTACCACTGGGCCACCATTGCACTGCTCAATTCCATGAACAGTATCTACTAATTCGATACTGCCATGATAGTTCATACTAATTCCATGCCACCATGACAGTAAGTACTTACTAATTCCATGCTGCCATGTCATTATTCTAAGGTCTTGTTCTAAACATAAGGCGACCGAGCTCTACTCGGGTGAAAATACGGAGAAAACGAATTTCCCCAGATATTCTGTCTGTCTGTATGTTACCTTACCTTTAGTTAGATCGATTTTTCGCCCCCGTAAACCCCTATTGCACGACTCGTAATGCTTCGCATTAGAGTGTGCTCTACGATCGAAAAATATTTTTTGCCCCATTTCTGCAACTGTTTTTATTGTTTCACTCCTGCTAGTACACAGAACCTACTTAATTTATATACCATTGTATAGATGATTAAATGGAGATTAATATTGTATTTTTAACCGACTTCCAAAAGGAGGAGGTTCTCAATTCGTCTGTATGTTTTTTTTTTTTTTTTTTTTTTTTTTTTTTGTATGTTTGTTACGCGATTTCTCCGTCAATTATGGACCGATTTTGAAAATTGTTTTTTTGTTTGAAAGGGTATGCTCCCGAGGTGGTCCCATATTAATTTTATTAACTTTACTTGGATAGTTTTTGAGTTAGCTTCAATAATACGTATTTTTCCCACTTAGTTTATATGGATGATATAATGACAACTTCCAATCACTGTTATTTTAGCAGGTTAGTGGTATTCGAATTTGTATGGGGTAGGTACCACAACTAAAAAGTGCAAAATAAAAACTTTTTACAAAAAAAGAACAACCGACTTCCAAAAAAGACACTACAAAGTCAAAAATAACTTTAATTTCGGAAGTCGGTGGCAAAAAACGAAAGTTCAAAACCAAATACACCGACTTCCGAAATTAAAGTTATTTTTGACTTTGTAGTGTCTTTTTTGGAAGTCGGTTGTTCTTTTTTTGTAAAAAGTTTTTATTTAACAATTGATTTAATGCAGCAGAAATGGAAAAAGCATCAAGAATTTAATATCATTGATCAAGATAGTTGAAAAAAAATTCCTGTCCGTCAATTTATGATCCCTGAAAACATTGTAGCTTGCGATAAAATCAATTAATTGAGTCAATTTTTTTTTTATACATTCTTTTCAGCCGTAGAAGGAACCCTATTGAAAATGGCTCTTTTATTCATAGTAGTTTAATTATAATTAATAAAATACTAACTAAAATATAATATCAATATCTAAATATTTTCAACCTTGATCCGGTGCCGTTGCCTAGCAACTGCCAACGTAAATATCTTTGTCAGTCGTTGACATTACGACTTCATGAAAAGTGATAAATTGTTCATTTTTAAACTATGTTTTGAATTTCTTTTTCGTTTATGAATGAGTGATAAGTATGAGGCGTGCACTTTTGGATTTTCCAAACTATATTGCAACTTTTATCGAAATCGTTAGAGCCGTCTTCGAGAACGTGATTGCAAATATAAATACGGGGTTGCGGATAGTGCTAAGGGGAAACCGTGGCCCCTGGCTAGGCAAGGGAAGGAACACGGGTGGGTTTTAGTCAGTAAGAGTCTGACACGCCCTTCCGCTCCGCCCAGAGCGGGAGAAGTCATTGGATGATTTCCAACCCAAAAAAAAAAAAAAAAAGGCAGGCAGGGACATCGACGCAAAGCCTGTTACCATGGGTTCAGTACATGATTCAGAACCCTCCTGCGTTGAAATTTTCCGTCGGTTATTTTTTTTTAAATCAGCTGTTCCGCGTAGGTATTGCACTTTTCTATGAAACAGCAGGCTGATTTTATTTTAAATAACCGACGAAAAATTTCAACGTCGTTTCAGGGGGGTTCAGAATCATGTACTGAATCCATGGTAACAGGCTTCGCGTCGATTTCCCTGCCACCCTGTATACAGGATGACTTGTAATTTGACGTATTCCTTTCAGGACGTGGTAGTGTGACCCATTTGCAACTATTAAGCACCCTATAAAGCCTTGGCGAAAATTCAGAGGATTCGAGAAAAAACAATTTTTATGTATTTTGGAAAATTTCCATTTTTTCGTCCCTAAATACCACTTTTCTCCAAACTCTCAAATTGACTGGCCTTCATTGTTATTCCATTGGATACCTAATAATTTAACAAACCTTTCGATGTAACCAAATCATATAAAACATCAAACAGTTAAAAGTTAAAGGAAAAATATTTATTAATCATTTTCAAAAATCATCACTTACATGAACTTTGACACCAGTTATCTCAAAATTTTACTGAAGCTCCAAGCATACGTAGGAGACATCTTCATTTAATCAGCTATCTAAAGAGGTACTCAAGTAAAACAAATATTAATAGGTCTCGATGGGACAGCCAAAGGTCGAATTTTCAAATTGTTGAAATGTTTAAAAATTATGTGATAATCAAATTAATTAACTGGTCTATGCCATCTCACTACTTTCTAACCTCCAAGCAATCCATCACACGTTAGGAACCCAGGTGATCTCGTCATTACGACATTAAAGACACTTTATCCGCGGCGGATAAAGGGCCGTTAACGGTACTCTATACACTTTGTAGATTTTATAAGAATTTTTATTTATTATTTTTTGCGCCGAACTCCGTTTTTTTTTCTATGAACGGGCGAAAATGTTGTTCCAGAAATAAATTCCTCGTCCTTGAATTATACGAAAACGATACCAAACAGCACCTATTTTATAAACTTTTGCAAATATCGACGTAAGACTTAAGAGTGCAGCGTGGTATATGGGATTTTTCCCCCCTCCCGCACCTACCTGCAGGGTGATGCCACGTGGGTACAGGGCTAAATCAGCTCAAATGACCACTAGATATGCCTGTGCCAAGCGGCTTCCTTTGTTGAAGATTTGCAAGGTTCCCGTACAAACCATGACACTAAATACCCCGCTAAATATTTTTCATTCCTCATGCTCGGAAAGTAGTGTTTGTTTGATCCGAGTAGCGGGTGGAAAACGCTGCTTCCCTCTCTAGGGCGGGAAAAACTCATAGTAATTGCTTCCCGCCCTAGGGCGGGAATGAATTTTAAAAATATAACTTTTGGTTAGGTTACGAAACTACGGCTACGAAACTTTTTACATGAAAAATATCGAATAGAATAAAACTAAAAAGGCTGTGGTGTTGTGAGTGTATAAACAGCCAGTGCGAATTAAAAAAAAAAACCTATTAAACGAGACGGCTCGCGGCGGCAGTGTTTCCACTTTTAGGGATTTCTCCCTTTTTTAGGGAAAAATTACCAATAATAAGCATGGTTTAGGGATATTTTATTTTGACAGGGATTTAGGGAAAAAATTAACTTGAGTTGGTAGCCCTATTGTTTATAGTAGGCTGCACCCAATGTACTACTTTACTCTATGGTAGCACCGATTGGGGATTCCCTGAAACTCGTAATGAATATAATTCATCTAATTTTAGTTTACCATATTATTCTTAATTTTACTATTTCCGTGGTTAAAGATGACATCGGAAATTAGTCGCATTATACCTAGAGTTGGTTTGTTTCGTCTCTCTCGATTAATAATGAATGTTTTGTAGGTATTTAATGCTAAAAAAATTAAAAATTCCCTTAACCAAGGATTTTTTATATTTTTAGAGAATTGAAACTGGGGATAAACCAAAAACGAAAGTGAAAACACTGCGCAGCGGTGACGCGGCGCATTCCAAATTTAAAAAAATTCATAATTGTTCTAACTTCTCAGTTAATTTGAAATAGGTTGTTGGTAAATAGGTGGTTACATGTTATTTAATATCAATAAGTATTTTAGTTTACTATTTTATACTTTCCTTATATTCGAAATGAAAAGTAGAGTGTTTAACACGGGTGAAAGATATCAATTCCTACTCGGGACTATAGCCGCCCTCGCTGCGCTCGGGCGTCTAAATACCTCGTATGGGAATTGATTCCTTTCGACCCTTGTATAACAATCTACTATAGTTATTCCGGTCACAAAAAATAAAACAGAGGATCTTAATTCTGCGACCAACTACCGACCAATCTCCCTTGGAATTGTCCTGGGTAAGGTGTTGGAGCTGCTTGTGCAGCCCTTACTGTTGAAAAGTGCTAGGGTAGATGATGCCCATTTTGGTTTCCTTCCTGGTTTATCGACTGACCTAGCAATACTGTCGTTAAAGCATACGGCAAACTATTAATAAAGTCGGAACATCTCGGTTTATGCCTGTTTCTTGGACATTTGATTTGGTGAATTATAATATTCTCTAGGGCAAATTGCACGACTCAGGGGTTCACTCGGACTTAGTTAGTATAATGCTACAATACTGGTACGGTCACCAAACTAACAGTGTTAGATAGGGCGACTCACGACCGCTTGACTGTCACTAATGAGACACAATAAAATTTTAATTGTTATCGAGCTGCATCAGTCTTTCGGACAGTTGAGCATCTACAGGTTTAAATGTGGTGAACAGCAGGGTTCTCAATAATCAGGGTTTTCAATATCTACGTGAATAGTCTTATTGAGGAGCTGAGGAGAGCAGGTGTCGAATGCCACATAGGCGGCGTGTGCTTTAATAATATAAGTTATGCCGATGAATCTTATCATCAGATGTTTGCAATTCTGATCTTCCTAACGAGCTGAATACATTTTCAGAATTGCTTTGCTTGTGGCACTCTTCAAGATTGATACCCCTATTTCCACCGCTACCGATATGTCATTAAGTTGAGGCTTATTGTTCGATTTTCTTGCAATACAGGCGCAAAAAATGGCGTCGGATTTCTGTAAACCCTTTTAGTTTCCTTTTGTCCAATTTATTATAAAAAAACATTTTAATTTTAGTTCGATGGTTTCTGGTAAGCTCTTTATTAATCGTACGTAAAAACGCCGCAATAAGATTGAATAATTTCTGATTATCGAATAGTTGTCTGATTAGTAACGTGAGACACTTATGTGTGTATGTGATGAGTGTAAGTATGTAAGTGATGAGTGTGAGTGTGAATGTGATGAGAGTATTTATGCATGTGATGAGTGTGAGATGATGAATAGTACTAAGTATATAATAATATTATAAATGTGAAAGTTTGTATGTTTGGATGTTTGTTACTCAATTAGGTACGCATAATGGCTGAACAGATTTGGATGAAATTTGGCACACATATAGTTTATAACCTAGATTAACATATAGGATAACTTTTTAACCCGGTAGCTCGTTTCCGTGGGATAATTTCCGACCACCACGGGCGAAAGCTAGGACTTTAATATTTGAAAGATAAAAGATTATCCGTTTCAGCATTATTAAGCCCAAGCAGCCAATCCTGAACCTGTTTTTTGCACTCAAACCTTGTCAGGGGGAAGATTTTAAGCTTCTTGTTAACTTTTTCTTCATACAGGTATGGTCCAAAACTGTAATTTGGCAAGGGTATATGAATTTTTTTGTCATGAATTCCATAGCGTGGAGTGTCGTTCTAAAGGTCGTTCGTGAGTTTCTGACAGCCACTTTTGGATTCCGGTATCCGTTTGAGATTTAAAGTGCACATTTTTGTCAGAGTCAAGTGTCCCCCCCCCCTGCCAGCTAAATGGTTGGTTCTGTCTATGTGGAAAAATTCACAGCAGTAGCATATAACGATATTAAAAGGAAAACTTTCACAGCTAAGTAGGCTATACAAGTTAACGAGTAAAATCGCCCAAATTACATTTGTAGTTGAAAAAACATGTTCTCCCATACATTTCGTATGGAAGAACATGTTTCTCAATTACACTGATAAGTTAGTTCTTGAGATAAATCATCCCATCTACAGAACTCTTCATTGCACGTGGTCCGACACGCACTTAGCCGACATACAAATATAACAAGCACATTTATAGCCAGGGTTCGTCAATGCGTTGTGTCAATAATTCAACTGTAGTTACCCAGTGGTAACGGCCACGATCTACGAGTTGTAGGTCGTAGGTTCGAACCTAGTCAAGCCCTTTACTTTGTGTAAGTTATTTCATCACCACTGCTCTCAAAACGGTGAGGGAAAACATCGTGAGGAAACCGGCATGTCCCAGCAGTGGGAACATTAAAGGCTGATTATGCTGTGTTATGTTGGCGTAAGAAATTGCAGATAATTTTATTTAGAAAATATAATATATTTTTTAATTCGACAATCTTAGATATGCGAAATGTTTCTTTCTAAATATTAAAGTAGCTGTCAGGTTAGTTACTATCGATACACAAAATATATAATTACAGAAAGAAAACTGTGTTGGAAGAACATCAACTATTAAGATAAAACACAAGTTAATACAAAACGAAGAATAATTAATTCTTTGGCATACCAGCTACAATATAGTTTTCAAAACCAACTTCTTCTTGGTTAATTTTGATTTTGAACAATCCATGGTCACCCCATTCACTCCCCCAGCTGTTGGTTACTAACCAATAATCAATTCCATCTTCGACACCGTAGCCAATAACTCGCACACTATGGTACCCTATAAAATTTGCATGTGTATGAACATAAATTCCTGACTTATAGTCATAAAAATCTGAGAAAACATTAAACGCGGCCTGAATAGGACCGTTTTTCACTAACTCTGCCTTTATTTCATCGGTGTTGTTTGATAATTTGTAAACCTTTTCAGCAAAATGTTTGTCTTCTTTATAAGTTATATTAGTATTTACACATTCAGTCACGCAATTATTTTTTTCGAGTTCTTTTACATCGTATGGTTTACATTCTTGAGTAACAAGACCTTTATCTTGCCAATAAACAAATGCATCTAATGGATCACCTCCTCCGCAAACTAATTGTTCCATGCATTCAAAATCTTGTTCAGCAAGACGGACATGTACATCTTTGTGAATGCAAGTTCTATCAGATGCTGGTGTGGCAGTTCCGAAGGTCCAGCACGAACCGCAATTTCCTTGATCGTAGATTTCTTTTATAGTCTCACATTGAGGCCACTGTTTTCTGGCGTCAAAGTTATCCGGCAGATCTATTGCTTCAAGATCGTGAGTTTGGAGTGGTAAGTTTGCTTTAGCTTCCATATCAATATGTACACAAGCTGTATATTTCTTTCCGATATTGTCGTACTCAGTCATCTTCCAAGAGTAGTTCTGTGCGTTGAAATACTCAATGAACGATGATTTCGGCATCGTTAGGTATTTGGCGTGCAACTCTGGGTCAAAGTCGGCCGCAACCAATCCCACGAGCGTCACAAGTACCACTGCATGTAATATCATCGTTGTCACTTCTAAACGTTTGTGATGTCCATCGACTGTCATCAGTATTTATAGAAAATGTGTTATGTCAGGTATGAAAGTAATCTTAGAAACAATAAATATAACTATTTATTCAGTAGTTTTAATAATGTTGTTGTTATCTAAAAATCATGCATAGGTGTCATATTTGGTTGAGGTATTAAAGTTCTTTATGAAGAATGTTTTTATTGTAGAATGCAATTTTTATCAAGGAATTTAACTGATAACAAACTACTTAAAAGATTTTTACACGAGGATTATTAAAAGTAGGCATGTCATGTTGTGTGCGGGCAGTGGTGGCACAGTGGTAACAGCCGTGATTTATGAGTTTTAGGTCATAGGTTCGAACTCAAACAGGCGCTTTACTTTGTGTAAATTATTTCATTACCACTGCTCTCAATACGGTGAAAGAAAACTTCGTGAGGAAACCGGCGTATCCTAGAACTAAAAAATCGAAGACATGTGACATCTACCATCCCGCACTGGGCCCGCGTGGTGGATCTTGAAGCTTTTTTAGAGCTAAGACAAATTTGTTTAAATTAGAGCATATGCGAGTTGTATGTGCTTTCCAATTGCAATGTCTATCTAAGATAATACCTAAAAATTTTGTATCAAGTACTTCTTCAATTTTAGTGTTTTTATAATATAGGTTTATGGGTTTTATTTGAGCATTGTTATAATTAGAGAATTGTAAAATTTTAGTTTTAGAAATATTAGCTGCTAAGTTGTTGTCCTTTAAGACGGCGGCGACCCTTGAATTGTCCATACAAACGTAATACCTAAATCATTTGCAATTTGAGCATATTTCCATCATATTATGTAAATATTCGGATTTAGACAGTATGTATCTAGGCTTGTACATCTTCTTTTTTTTTCCAAAATCTTACCTAAAATGAAGTTTAAGCGAATTGAATTTCGCACATTATTACAGCTAAATGACATGTTTTCATACTGTTTTTTCTGTAACAACAATATTTGGAATATTGTTTCGGCAGGAGCATAGCTTATACGAGTATTATCAAGTTACAAAGTATAGAAAAAATTATGAAAGAATATTAAGTTTTCATTCATAATTTTTGGTATTACGGAACACATCCTTTATCATAAATTCCGATAGCTCGTAACAACGCTAACAACACACATAACACACAACAGACACAGACAACAACAACAACACAACAGAACAGAGATAACAATATTCCAAACGCATTTTCCTCCCATCTCGACTTGCAGTTGCGAGCCATGTTCGTCGGACCCTTAACTAGTTCATTATTGATTCTACAGTGTTTTTTAATGAATGTTTGTAGTTGCTTTCTGAGGTTTCTGGTACTACGAGTATAACCGAAATATCGTCCGCAAATAGAATGCACTGATGTGATGTTACTTGAGGAATATCATTTATATAAATAAGGAAGAGAAGAGGGCCTAGTACACTTCCTTGGGGAACACCGAACTTATTTATTTTAAAAGTAGATCGAATGGGGTAGACACAAGTTGATCATTTAATTGGTTTATTTCGACACATTGTTTTCCGTTGCTTAGGTAGCTTTTAATCCAATCGAGTGCTTTGCCTCGGATTCCATATAGCTCGCATTTGTTGAGTAAGATTTTGTGATCAACGAAATCGAATGCTTTGCTCATGTCAAAGAAAATGGTAGCAACTCCATTACGTTTATCGATGTTTTCTGTAATTTTTTGTATAGTGAGAATGCAGCAAGTGTTGTAGATTTATCTTTTTGAAAACCATTTAGGTTATTTACTATTAAATTAAATTTGTTTAAGAAATTCATTATTCGAGAATACTATTTTTTCAAAAATTTTAGATAACATCGGGATTAACGTAATGGGCCTACAGTTGTTCATATCTTGTTTAGACTTTTTTTTTGTGAAATGGTTTTACTATTCATGATTTTAATTTTCTGGAAAGGTTCCTTGCGTAAACGATAGATTTATAAGGTGACTTAAAATGTCTGATAATTCTTTACTGCAGTTTTTTAGTATGGCTGTAGAGATGCAATCATAACCAACAGCTCGTGTGTTATTAAGGTTCTTGAAACTTCTTCACAGGAGGTGGATTTGATAAATAGTCGAATTTGATGAATCTAATAACTTGTAATTTGGACGAGAGTTATTCTCCTTATTTGTTATAGATATGAAGAAATCGTTGAAGGCAGTCACAATTTTCATTTGGCATTCAACGCTTTTTTTATTACAATCTATTGATTTTATTGTTTCAAATGTTTTTGTATTATCTGTTTTATTTTTTATGATATTCCATGTGGCTTTACATTTACGTTTCGTTTGAGTTAGATATGCATTTTTTAAATAATTTACGAAGTGTATAGAGTGCCGCGAGTTTCTAGTAGCACTCTAGTGTCACTGCCTCGGCCCGGCTAGGGTGCCGTGAGCGTTGCATTGTCACTGTCACTTGTTATTTAGGTTAGGTTAGGTTAGAACTGTGACCACACAACGCACGAGCCGAGCGAGCGTAGCGAGCGGTGCCGCGGTAGCGGCCGGCGAAGTGCCAGGGTCCGTTTAGGCACAAGAGAACGTAATGTTTTGGGAATGTGGTGTTTTACAGCGATCTAACCTCGATAATCAAACAAAATACCAAGTGACGTGACTTAGTGACAGTAACAATGACAATCCAATGCTTGCGGCACTTTGGCCGGACCGAGGCGGTGTTACTAGGGTGCCTGTAGTGGCACTTTATCCGATAGGGATAGAGTGCCAATGGTGGCACTCTATACACTGCCAATAATTTATCATATTTTGTGTAGGCTTAGGCAATCTGAAAGATTTTAAAGGAAATTGCTAATCCTTCACATGTTTCTTTATTGTTTGAAATATTCGTCTGCTCAACAACGTAGATAACGCAATAAATGTTGTTGAATTTTCAAAATGAAAAACATTGTCATAGTAATAACTATGTTGAAGTGAGTCATAATTATACTTAGCAAGATATCCACAAGGCCTACAGAAAGTGACGTTATATCAGAGACTTAGAGTATATCTTACGGCCTGGCCACGACCCTGCCGCTATCAGCGGTAGCGGTGAGCGGCGCGGCGAGCGGTAAAAACAAATGCACAGAAATGTATGAAGCATGCCACGACGCACCGATCGCAGCGGGTACTTTTTATTTCCCACACCGCGCCGCTCGCCGCGCCGCCCAAAGTCGTGGCTAGGCTCTTATGCGCAATATTCCGAACAAAAAAATCTGTCACTTTTGGCGGGGGACGCGGTAGCTTCTACGAAAAAAAACCAATAGCTATTGTTTTTTTGCTCGCCCGGAAAGAGGAGTCCGCACCATAATTTATTTTATCGAATTTTGCTTGAATCCATAAAATAAAGCAGCTGTTGCATAATATAATAAAGATTATTATTATTATCATCGACTATGGTGACGTGTGCTATTTTGACTTGAATGCGGTTTTGTTGGATAAGCTCGACAGACTGCTCAACAATTGTATCCGGTTCATATTCAACCTCAGAAAATATGGCCATGTGTCGAGCTATAGGTCTGATCTCAAATGGATGTCCATTCGCCAAAGGAGAAGTTTGCGCGCTTTGACCACGCTTTTCTCCCTTCTCAACTCTCCCACTCCTTCTTTTTATCGTGTCTCATTTCCAATATCTATGTTCTTCACACACCAAGAATCTGCGTTCTTCTAACAACTTCTCTTGCTCTGTCCTTCTCATACTTCTGACGTTGTTCATTCTTCCTTTCATATTCAGTCCATTCTTCTTTGGAATGCGCTTCCTCTTGATATCAGGACGGCCACCAGTCGGTTTTCATTTAAGCGGAAATTGCGGAGTTATTTTCAAAATAAATAGAGTAGAGTCATCGCAACACCTCTCTCTTGAATTCGTATATACAATGTGGAGACTACCATACAACGGAAAATGAAAATACTGGCACTACTTATGCTTAAGAGTATTTTGGAACTGTCAAATAAATCCGAGCTTTAAAATAAAAAAAATTGTTTTTCAAACAAATTAAATGTAATGTATGGCCGGATCCACCCTACTAACTACCGTTTATCCAACTAGGCCTTGGGTGAATTCTCGGGCATACATTTCAGAATATCCACCTTAGGGTGGATTTTTGGGTGGATAAACGGAATAGCTTGAGCCGACTATGGATTCTACCGAGCTATAATGACTAAACTATCGAATATATTCAATTGAATTTTCGTATACAGAGTGGGAACGTCATTAGGTACACGCCGCGCCGTTTAATTTTTTGTTGTATTGTCATCTCCACCTTGAATACAATGTGTTTGGTCTCGGACTGTACAAACTTAAAGGGAAAGTAGTTTGCTCTATTCTATCAATAAAATTATTCTACATGGGGGGTCGGAACCCAACCCCCCTTGAATGGCAGCCCTGAATGGAAGCGTGCATACTAAAAGTACTTTAACTTTGGAATTTTATGTCCAATTATCGTAAAAAAACTTTTAATAAGCGAAATGTGTTAACAATGATTTAAATAACTCAAATACTGACAGTAAATGCTGCATCATATTGAAATAAATGCTAAAAGATCAATATCACGTTAAAATTAACATTGTTTTTTTAGTTTATCAAGATTATTACAAAATTCAACCCCGGGAACTATCTTTTTTTATCTACTCGTCTAACAGATGTTTAGTTTACCTAAATAATGATACCAAAAACTCGATTCTATGGACTGTACAAACTTTAAGGGCCTTCCCTTAAAGTTTGTACAGTCCGAGACCAAACACATTGTATAACTAGCTTCTGCCCGCGACTTCGTTCGCGTGGAAGTCGTAAGATACCACAATATACAATGATAGCCACATTTTTATACAACTTCCCTGTATACTACATTTGTAGATTTGTTCTCAGCATCCAAAATATACAGAGAGTCAGGACTGGTGACTCGGGAGCAAGCGACGTACAGTTATCCGTGTGAGAAGCAGCTTGTCCTGAGGTTGACTCCCGCAGCCTTTAGTCTTCATTGTCGACCCCTGTGACTTATTGATAATTATCGCAAAGCATAAGCTCACAGGGAACTGCACGCGTTTTAACTGGTAATTGAGGGGAGTTAGTGGTATACGCGGTATAAACACTATCTCGCCAACGCAACAACTTGTTAGAATTTCCGCCTTGATGACGTTTTCCCTGCAAAGACACGAGTTTGAGCCAAATTCCGTGACACGTGAGTTAAGTTCCGAAGGAGCATAATCGGGACCCCGGCCTTTAGCTAAGTGATGTGAACCGGAAGTCCACTTGCCGTTAGCGAATTCAGAATTTCTACGGGGTAACGGTTTGACTTATCTAATTGCTTAATATTTATCACATGTTATTGTAATTTTTTTTTTTTCACATTTTCTGTTTTGGTGAAACTACTGTTTGAAATTCATAATTTATAATTTTTTTTTGCTATATCTAAAAGTTAATTAATGTACAAATATTTCAGACACAATGCGAATTGTTATATATTATGAATAAATAAATAAATGTGTGGCATCATCTTCCTCCACATCAGCAGAGGAGGTATATATCAGAAAGAAAGAAGAAGAAAGAAAATACATTTATTTAACACAGACCAAAAAAGCACACAATTGATACAGCAGATATAAAAATAAAAAGTGTAAAATGAAATGTAAGACATTAGCAGGGGAGTGTGCCTCACGGCTGCGCTAAAAAGTCCCAGTTCAGCAAAAAATGCCAGACAACTAAAAATGACGCTGGTTTTCAACTGGACCTGAGAGTGTGATGTGACGGATGTGAATCAGTTTTATAATGTAACGTATCACTTCGCTCCCTGCAATTTGCGAGAGAATACTGTGATCGGTGCAACTTGATCATTTTCGGCGTTAAAATAGAAACACGTCCAAGAATTCTCTTGGTAAGGTTCGACTGATGTCCTCGTTTACCAGACGAATCAAATCTTCTAAAGTGGGAACTACTCTACCAAGAGTCTCTATACAGGGTGTTAAAGTAATTGCGTGCCATAGCTTAGGGGTAGGTTCAGAATCGATAAAGGAAACTAGGAAAAATAAAAAAAAATCCAGAAAAAAAATAAAATAAATTTTTTTTTAAAAAATTGCAAGGTCGACCTAATTTAGTTTGGAATCGGGTATTTACAAAGATTAAAAATCAACTTATTTACTCTTGTTTTAAGTTGATTTGATTGACATTTTAAGTTAGTATAGGTACTAAATTAATAAAAAAAAAAAAAAAAAAAAAAAAAAAAAAAAAAAAAAAAAAAATATATAGATATATATATTATATAATATATAATAATATTTTAAATTAGGTTGACCTTGCAATTTTTATTTAATGTTTTTTTTTTTAATTTATTTCTGGGTTTTCTTTTTATTTTTCCTAGTTTCCTTTATCGATACTGAACCTACCCCTAAGCTATGGCACGCAATTACTTTAACAGCCTGTATAAGTAGGGCCAACTGGCCGCTCTGCTCTGGCAGAGTGTCTTCACCGACTTTTAGAAGAACATCGGAGAATTATTGAGCATGTGAATTCCCACCAAGCTGAGCTCGTATGTTGATGGTCAAGCGCAGTCTATGTACTCTCGACCATAGAGTCGACGTTTTCAACAAAGCTTTCACCTCGTTAGACAGAACTGTGACACTACCCACCATGTCTTGGTTCCTGCGGATGTCTTGCAGGGTTTTGTTTACAGCTTCCACCGCTTTCCTATTTGCCATAATGCATTCATCCCATACGATGAAGCGCAAACCCAACGCACGCAACCCTTGTTACTGTTGCGAGACACCTCACAAACAGCCATTTCAGAACATAGATTTTACACACACAGATTTTAAAATCGCTAGGATAAATCTGTCAAAATCAGTGTAAAGTTTAAAATTAGGCTAAATAGTTTTTTTGTGCTGGTCAAGGTCACCTTCATGTCTTTCCAGGTAGGTACTCTTTTCTCGTGGACCGTCTCAATAAAGAATCTTAAGCAACGCTGAGACAGCAGACCAAGCAAGGAATTAAAGAAAGAAAGAAAAATATATGTAATATAAACACCAGGTTTAGTTAATTTGTTTAGTCTGCCCTGTCTTGTCACCGTTACGTTAAACATGGTTTAAATTGCAATAACTAACAGGTCTTCGTGAAATAGTTTAAACTGTAAAAGGCGAACTTTTTTCGGCTTAATTTCATTCTTTCTAGCAAAAGATTAAAAAAATGCATTTAAGTATTTAGTATTTCATGCAAATTTTATATTTGGGATGTTGAACTACTTTACAATATGCTTTTAAAAGTAAATAGCACAACAAATATTGTTTTTTTACATTAGGTTTATTCTGTGACCTGTAAAAAATCTTTTTATTCTTATAGTATTTAGTCTCATAGCTCTAAAATGATCAGAACACAACCTTGAATGTTTTGGGACTGTAAAGTGCTTGTGACGTAGCAGTTTCCCATAGATTACGAAATTTTCCTTTTTTTGGTGAGTTCATACATTCTATAAACATAATACTTAAAAAAAAAAAAAAATAGAAAAAAAGAATTAAAAAAAAACAATAGTTATGATACGAACTTACACACTGGTTTGCAAAGCAATCGTCTAAACGCTTAGCTATTTGCTTTGTTGAAAGCTAGTTAAAATAGCCTTTCTTATATTTCATGATTGACTGCTTAGTTCCATAAAGGTATAGCGTGATGATAATCATTTAAAAAAGTTAAATCGGTAACTACATATTATATACAATATCCTAAACTTTTGGAGCATCCTTTTACAATTTGCGGAGAAAAATAAGAACATAACGTAATATTGCTCATCCCCCATAGCAAGTAGCGTGATAATATATACCCAACCGTTTGACCAGACTCATAGGGAATATCTATGCAAAATTTTAACAGGTTCTGTCCAGTAGAATTTGCGTGATGCTGGATCATACATACAGACAAACATACAAAAATTCTAAAAATTATATTTTCTGCATTAGAATCGATCCCAGACCTCGCCAAGGGAAGGAACACGGTTGGGTTTTAGTCAGTAAGAGTCTGATACGCCCTTCTGCTCCGCCCAGAGCGGGAGAAGTCATTTGATGATGTCCCACCCAAAAAAAAAAAAAAGACCTCGTAGCAATTACTTTTTTTTTTATATAATCAATGTACAGTTTTGACTTCGCTACGATTTTATTATTTGTATATAGATATAGGTATGTTGGAGACGGTCAATAGTACGGTCGCTAAACGAAGCGCGGCACGTGAACCGAGTGGCGGGAAAACTAACACTCGGCTTACTTCGTGCTACGACGGAGCCTAGCTACTGGAGCGCGCGCCGCTGGGGCGAGAGGACTTGCCTTCCGACCGTTCTAGAGAACGGAGCCTTCAGTCTAGGAACTGTCCTTCGTTTCGTTTAGTTGTGTCGTATCGTATACCTAGTGTCTGATAGCATTGTAGTTAAGACGTCGCGGTACTGTATTCGATTCGTTGTGCTCTGTGCGTTGTAGTTGTAGTTAATTGTAATTTGTGATAATTTGTAATTTTAATAAACGCCGTGTATCGAACCCAGTGTGTTTTCATTGCACGAAACCCATCTTCTGCCCACATGATATCTGAATCTAATGGAATAAATCCTGATGGATCCGACAGGTATATATTATAGTAAAATGTATGTATGTGTATGTAGTTGATAACCAATTTATTTACTTTTGTACATAATATTTTAGCAATAATGCTTTATGATAAATTAAAAAAAACATTTTTCTTTGTTTCTATCAAACAGAGCACCTGCCATCAAATCTC
Organism: Conistra vaccinii; assembly: GCA_948150665.1. Taxonomy (NCBI): domain Eukaryota; kingdom Metazoa; phylum Arthropoda; class Insecta; order Lepidoptera; family Noctuidae; genus Conistra; species Conistra vaccinii. Next base: position 15,668,367 of record OX411338.1, on the reverse strand, counting down.
TTCACCACCCTTGGTTGACTGGTAGAGAATGCCTAAGGCATTAAGTCCACCTTTGTACCTTTTTTGAGTGTGAACAGTTTAAATAAATAAATAATTAAGCCCAAGCAGCCAATCCTGAACCTGTTTTTTGCACCCAAACCTTGTCAGAGGGAAGATTTTAAGCTTTTTGTTAACTTTTACTTCATACAGGTATGGTCCAAAGCTATAATTTGGCAAGGGTATATGAAGTTTTTTGTCATGAATCCTATTAGCAAGGAGTGTCGTTCTAAAGGTCGTTCGTGAGTTTTTGACAGCCACTTTTGGATTCCGGTATCCGTTTGCGATTTAAAGTACACATTTTTGTCAGAGTCAAGTGTCCCTCTCCCCTGACAGCTAAATGGTTAGTTCTGTATATGTGGAAAAATTCACAGCATAGAACGATATTAAAAGGAAAACTATCACAGCTAAGTAGGCTCTAGTTAACGGGTAAAATCGCCCAAATTGCATTTGTAGTTGAAAAAACATGTTCTCCCATACATTTCGTATGGACGAACATGTTTCTCAATAACACTGATAAGTTAGTTCTTGAGATAAATCATCCCATCTACAGAACTCTTCATTGCACGTGGTCCGACACGCACTTAGCCGACATACAAATAAACAAGCACATTTATAGCCAGGGTTCGTCAATGCGTTGTGTCAATAATTCAACTGTAGTTACCACTGGGTAACTAAATAAAAAATACTGGATAAAAACTGGATAAAAATTCTGGGTTCAAACCTACGACCACTGGGTCGTAGGTTTGAACACAGTCAGGCCCTTTACTTAGTGTAAATTTTTTCATCACCACTGCTTTCAAAACGGTGAGGTAAAACATCGTGAGGAAACCGGCATGTCCCAGCAGTGGGAACATTAAAGGCTGATTATGCTGTGTTATGTTGGCGTAAGAAATTGCAGATAATTTGGTTAGATAAACATAATATATTTTTTAATTCGTCAATCTTAGATATGCGAAATTTTTCTTTCTAAATATTAAAGTAACTGTCAGGTTAGTTACTATCGATACACAAAATATATAATTACAGAAAGTAAACTGTGTTGGAAGAACATCAACTATTAAGATAAAACACAAGTTAATACAAAACGAAGAATAATTAATTCTTTGGCATACCAGCTACAATATAGTTTTCAAAACCAACTTCTTCTTGGTTAATTTTGATTTTGAACAATCCATGGTCACCCCATTCACTCCCCCAGCTGTTGGTTACTAACCAATAATCAATTCCATCTTCGACACCGTAGCCAATAACTCGCACACTATGGTACCCTATAAAATTTGCATGTGTATGAACATAAATTCCTGACTTATAGTCATAAAAATCTGAGAAAACATTAAACGCGGCCTGAATAGGACCGTTTTTCACTAACTCTGCCTTTATTTCATCGGTGTTGTTTGATAATTGGTAAACCTTTTCAGCAAAATGTTTGTCTTCTTTATAAGTTATATTAGTATTTACACATTCAGTCACGCAATTATTTTTTTCGAGTTCTTTTACATCGTATGGTTTACATTCTTGAGTAACAAGACCTTTATCTTGCCAATAAACAAATGCATATAATGGATCACCTCCTCCGCAAACTAATTGTTCCATGCATTCAAAATCTTGTTCAGCAAGACGGACATGTACATCTTTGTGAATGCAAGTTCTATCAGATGCTGGTGTGGCAGTTCCGAAGGTCCAGCACGAACCGCAATTTCCTTGATCGTAGATTTCTTTTATAGTCTCACATTGAGGCCACTGTTTTCTGGCGTCAAAGTTATCCGGCAGATCTATTGCTTCAAGATCGTGAGTTTGGAGTGGTAAGTTTGCTTTAGCTTCCATATCAATATGTACACAAGCTGTATATTTTTTTCCGATATTGTCGTACTCAGTCATCTTCCAAGAGTAGTTCTGTGCGTTGAAATACTCAATGAAGGATGATTTCGGCATCGTTAGGTATTTGGCGTGCAACTCTGGGTCAAAGTCGGCCGCAACCAATCCCACGAGCGTCACAAGTACCACTGCATGTAATATCATCGTTGTCACTTCTAAACGTTTGTGATGTCCATCGACTGTCATCAGTATTTATAGAAAATGTGTTATGTCAGGTATGAAAGTAATCTTAGAAACAATAAATATAACTATTTATTCAGTAGTTTTAATAATGTTGTTGTTATCTAAAAATCATGCATAGGTGTCATATTTGGTTGAGGTATTAAAGTTCTTTATGAAGAATGTTTTTATTGTAGAATGCAATTTTTATCAAGGAATTTAACTGATAACAAACTACTTAAAAGATTTTTACACGAGGATTATTAAAAGTAGGCATGTCATGTTGTGTGCGGGCAGTGGTGGCACAGTGGTAACAGCCGTGATTTATGAGTTTTAGGTCATAGGTTCGAACTCAAACAGGCGCTTTACTTTGTGTAAATTATTTCATTACCGCTGCTCTCAATACGGTGAAAGAAAACTTCGTGAGGAAACCGGCGTATCCTAGAACTAAAAAATCGAAGACATGTGACATCTACCATCCCGCACTGGGCCCGCGTGGTGGATCTTGAAGCTTTTTTAGAGTTAAGACAAATTTGTTTAAATTAGAGCATATGCGAGTTGTATGTGCTTTCCAATTGCAATGTCTATCTAAGATAATACCTAAAAATTTTGTATCAAGTACTTCTTCAATTTTAGTGTTTTTATAATATAGGTTTATGGGTTTTATTTGAGCATTGTTATAATTAGAGAATTGTAAAATTTTAGTTTTAGAAATATTAGCTGCTAAGTTGTTGTCCTTTAAGACGGCGGCGACCCTTGAATTGTCCATACAAACGTAATACCTAAATCATTTGCAATTTGAGCATATTTCCATCATATTATGTAAATATTCGGATTTAGACAGTATTATCTAGGCTTGTACATCTTCTTTTTTTTTCCAAAATCTTACCTAAAATGAAGTTTAAGCGAATTGAATTTCGCACATTATTACAGCTAAATGACATGTTTTCATACTGTTTTTTCTGTAACAACAATATTTAGAATATTGTTTCGGCAGGAGCATAGCTTATACGAGTATTATCAAGTTACAAAGTATAGAAAAAATTATGAAAGAATATTAAGTTTTCATTCATAATTTTTGGTATTACGGAACACATCCTTTATCATAAATTCCGATAGCTCGTAACAACGCTAACAACACACAACACACATAACACACAACAGACACAGACAACAACAACAACACAACAGAACAGAGATAACAAGATTCCAAACGCATTTTCCTCCCATCTCGACTTGCAGTTGCGAGCCATGTTCGTCGGACCCTTAACTAGTTCATTATTGATTCTACAGTGTTTTTTAATGAATGTTTGTAGTTGCTTTCTGAGGTTTCTGGTACTACGAGTATAACCGAAATATCGTCCGCAAATAGAATGCACTGATGTGATGTTACTTGAGGAATATCATTTATATAAATAAGGAAGAGAAGAGGGCCTAGTACACTTCCTTGGGGAACACCGAACTTATTTATTTTAAAAGTAGATCGAATGGGGTAGACACAAGTTGATCATTTAATTGGTTTATTTCGACACATTGTTTTCCGTTGCTTAGGTAGCTTTTAATCCAATCGAGTGCTTTGCCTCGGATTCCATATAGCTCGCATTTGTTGAGTAAGATTTTGTGATCAACGAAATCGAATGCTTTGCTCATGTCAAAGAAAATGGTAGCAACTCCATTACGTTTATCGATGTTTTCTGTAATTTTTTGTATAGTGAGAATGCAGCAAGTGTTGTAGATTTATCTTTTTGAAAACCATTTAGGTTATTTACTATTAAATTAAATTTGTTTAAGAAATTCATTATTCGAGAATACTATTTTTTCAAAAATTTTTGATAACATCGGGATTAACGTAATGGGCCTACAGTTGTTCATATCTTGTTTAGATTTTTTTTTTGTGAAATGGTTTTACTATTCATGATTTTAATTTTCTGGAAAGGTTCCTTGCGTAAACGATAGATTTATAAGGTGACTTAAAATGTCTGATAATTCTTTACTGCAGTTTTTTAGTATGGCTGTAGAGATGCAATCATAACCAACAGCTCGTGTGTTATTAAGGTTCTTGAAACTTCTTCACAGGAGGTGGATTTGATAAATAGTCGAATTTGATGAATCTAATAACTTGTAATTTGGACGAGAGTTATTCTCCTTATTTGTTATAGATATGAAGAAATCGTTGAAGGCAGTCACAATTTTCATTTGGCATTCAACGCTTTTTTTATTACAATCTATTGATTTTATTGTTTCAAATGTTTTTGTATTATCTGTTTTATTTTTTATGATATTCCATGTGGCTTTACATTTACGTTTCGTTTGAGTTAGATATGCATTTTTTAAATAATTTACGAAGTGTATAGAGTGCCGCGAGTTTCTAGTAGCACTCTAGTGTCACTGCCTCGGCCCGGCTAGGGTGCCGTGAGCGTTGCATTGTCACTGTCACTTGTTATTTAGGTTAGGTTAGGTTAGAACTGTGACCACACAACGCACGAGCCGAGCGAGCGTAGCGAGCGGTGCCGCGGTAGCGGCCGGCGAAGTGCCAGGGTCCGTTTAGGCACAAGAGAATGTAATGTTTTGGGAATGTGGTGTTTTACAGCGATCTAACCTCGATAATCAAACAAAATACCAAGTGACGTGACTTAGTGACAGTAACAATGACAATCCAATGCTTGCGGCACTTTGGCCGGACCGAGGCGGTGTTACTAGGGTGCCTGTAGTGGCACTTTATCCGATAGGGATAGAGTGCCAATGGTGGCACTCTATACACTGCCAATAATTTATCATATTTTGTGTAGGCTTAGGCAATCTGAAAGATTTTAAAGGAAATTGCTAATCCTTCACATGTTTCTTTATTGTTTGAAATATTCGTCTGCTCAACAACGTAGATAACGCAATAAATGTTGTTGAATTTTCAAAATGAAAAACATTGTCATAGTAATAACTATGTTGAAGTGAGTCATAATTATACTTAGCAAGATATCCACAAGGCCTACAGAAAGTGACGTTATATCAGAGACTTAGAGTATATCTTTCGGCCTGGCCACGACCCTGCCGCTATCAGCGGTAGCGGTGAGCGGCGCGGCGAGCGGTAAAAACAAATGCACAGAAATGTATGAAGCATGCCACGACGCACCGATCGCAGCGGCTACTTTTTATTTCCCACACCGCGCCGCTCGCCGCGCCGCCCAAAGTCGTGGCTAGGCTCTTATGCGCAATATTCCGAACAAAAAAATCTGTCACTTTTGGCGGGGGACGCGGTAGCTTCTACGAAAAAAAACCAATAGCTATTGTTTTTTTGCTCGCCCGGAAAGAGGAGTCCGCACCATAATTTATTTTATCGAATTTTGCTTGAATCCATAAAATAAAGCAGCTGTTGCATAATATAATAAAGATTATTATTATTATCATCGACTATGGTGACGTGTGCTACTTTGACTTGAATGCGGTTTTGTTGGATAAGCTCGACAGACTGCTCAACAATTGTATCCGGTTCATATTCAACCTCAGAAAATATGGCCATGTGTCGAGCTATAGGTCTGATCTCAAATGGATGTCCATTCGCCAAAGGAGAAGTTTGCGCGCTTTGACCACGCTTTTCTCCCTTCTCAACTCTCCCACTCCTTCTTTTTATCGTGTCTCATTTCCAATATCTATGTTCTTCACACACCAAGAATCTGCGTTCTTCTAACAACTTCTCTTGCTCTGTCCTTCTCATACTTCTGACGTTGTTCATTCTTCCTTTCATATTCAGTCCATTCTTCTTTGGAATGCGCTTCCTCTTGATATCAGGACGGCCACCAGTCGGTTTTCATTTAAGCGGAAATTGCGGAGTTATTTTCAAAATAAATAGAGTAGAGTCATCGCAACACCTCTCTCTTGAATTCGTATATACAATGTGGAGACTACCATACAACGGAAAATGAAAATACTGGCACTACTTATGCTTAAGAGTATTTTGGAACTGTCAAATAAATCCGAGCTTCAAAATAAAAAAAATTGTTTTTCAAACAAATTAAATGTAATGTATGGCCGGATCCACCCTACGCCTATATATTCCGTTTATCCAACTAGGCCTTGGGTGAATTCTCGGGCATACATTTCAGAATATCCACCTTAGGGTGGATTTTTGGGTGGATAAACGGAATAGCCCGAGCCGACTATGGATTCTACTGAGCTATAATGACTAAACTATCGAATATATTCAATTGAATTTTCGTATACAGAGTGGGAACGTCATTAGGTACACGCCGCGCCGTTAAATTTTTTGTTGTATTGTCATCTCCACCTTGAATACAATGTGTTTGGTCTCGGACTGTACAAACTTAAAGGGAAAGTAGTTTGCTCTATTCTATCAATAAAATTATTCTACATGGGGGGTCGGAACCCAACCCCCCCTGAATGGCAGCCCTGAATGGAAGCGTGCATACTAAAAGTACTTTAACTTTGGAATTTTATGTCCAATTATCGTAAAAAAACTTTTAATAAGCGAAATGTGTTAACAATGATTTAAATAACTCAAATACTGACAGTAAATGCTGCATCATATTGAAATAAATGCTAAAAGATCAATATCACGTTAAAATTAACATTGTTTTTTTAGTTTATCAAGGTTATTACAAAATTCAACCCCGGGAACTATCTTTTTTTATCTACTCGTCTAACAGATGTTTAGTTTACCTAAATAATGATACCAAAAACTCGATTCTATGGACTGTACAAACTTTAAGGGCCTTCCCTTAAAGTTTGTACAGTCCGAAACCAAACACATTGTATAACTAGCTTCTGCCCGCGACTTCGTTCGCGTGGAAGTCGTAAGATACCACAATATACAATGATAGCCACATTTTTATACAACTTCCCTGTATACTACATTTGTAGATTTGTTCTCAGCATCCAAAATATACAGAGAGTCAGGACTGGTGACTCGGGAGCAAGCGACGTACAGTTATCCGTGTGAGAAGCAGCTTGTCCTGAGGTTGACTCCCGCAGCCTTTAGTCTTCAGTGTCGACCCCTGTGACTTATTGATAATTATCGCAAAGCATAAGCTCACAGGGAACTGCACGCGTTTTAACTGGTAATTGAGGGGAGTTAGTGGTATACGCGGTATAAACACTATCTCGCCAACGCAACAACTTGTTAGAATTTCCGCCTTGATGACGTTTCCCCTGCAAAGACACGAGTTTGAGCCAAATTCCGTGACACGTGAGTTAAGTTCCGAAGGAGCATAATCGGGACACCGGCCTTTAGCTAAGTGATGTGAACCGGAAGTCCACTTGCCGTTAGCGAATTCAGAATTTCTACGGGGTAACGGTTTGACTTATCTAATTGCTTAATATTTATCACATGTTATTGGTATTTTTTTTTTTTTTCACATTTTCTGTTTTGGTGAAACTACTGTTTGAAATTCATAATTTATAAAAAATTTTTGCTATATCTAATAAGTTAATTAATGTACAAATATTTCAGTGACAATGCGAATTGTTATATGAATAAATAAATAAATAAATAAATGTGTGGCATCATCTTCCTCCACATCAGCAGAGGAGGTATATATCAGAAAGAAAGAAGAAGAAAGAAAATACATTTATTTAACACAGACCAAAAAAGCACACAATTGATACAGCAGATATAAAAATAAAAATCTAATAAAAAGTGTAAAATGAAATGTAAGACATTAGCAGGGGAGTGTGCCTCACGGCTGCGCTAAAAAGTCCCAGTTCAGCAAAAAATGCCAGACAACTAAAAATTACGCTGGTTTTCAACTGGACCTGAGAGTGTGATGTGACGGATGTGAATCAGTTTTATAATGTAACGTATCACTTCGCTCCCTGCAATTTGCGAGAGAATACTGTGATCGGTGCGGGTAAGTAATATATGGTATAATTACAAAATGACTAATATTTACAAGATATAACAACTGAATCTATAATTTTATTTGATATAATCATCAGTTAATATAATAAACGATTGATATAATTTTAAAATAACTAATTTTTATAATCATAACATACATTTAATATAATATCGTTTGATATACCACTCAAAAGACATAAAACATATTTAGTCTAATATGTAATTTCTATCACAGTAAATAACCTGAGTAGATACTGTAGATATACTTAAATGATTACCACCTGCCAAGATGGTCACTCGCTATGCTCGCTCGCCTTCGCGCGTTAATAGTCACTGTTCTAACCTAACCCCAATGGTTCACCAAGAATAGAGAGGATCTGGCACTCGGCGGCCGCTGCCACGGCACGCTCCCTACGGTCGCTCGCCTTCGCGCGTTAATGATCACTGTTCTAACCTAACCTAACCCAAGTGGTTCACCAACAAGGGAGGAGATCTGGCACTCGGCGGCCGCTGCCGCGGCACGCTCCCTACCGTCACTCGCCTTTGCGCGTTAATGGTCACTGTTCTAACCTAACCTAACCCAAATGATTCACCAACAAGAGAGGGGAGATCTAGCACTCGGCGGCCGCTACCGCGGCACGCTCCCTTCGGTCGCTCGCCTTCGCGCGTTAATGGTCACTGTTCTAACCTTACCTAACCCAAATGGTTCACCAACAAGAGAGGGGGGATCTGGCACTCGGCGGCCGCTACCGCGGCACGCTCCCTTCGGTCGCTCGCCTTCGCGCGTTAATGGTCACTGTTCTAACCTAACCTAACCCAAATAGTTCACCAACAAGAGAGGGGGGATCTGGCACTCGGCGGCCGCTACCGCGGCACGCTCCCTTCGGTCGCTCGACTTCGCGCGCTAATGGTCACTTTTCTAACCTAACCTAACCCAAATGGTTCACCAACAAGAGAGGGGGGATCTGGCACTCGGCGGCCGCTACCGCGGCACGCTCCCTTCGGTCGCTCGCCTTCGCGCGTTAATGGTCACTGTTCTAACCTAACCTTACCCAAATGGTTCACCAACAAGAGAGGGGGGATCTGGCACTCGGCGGCCGCTACCGCGGCACGCTCCCTTCGGTCGCTCGCCTTCGCGCGTTAATGGTCACTGTTCTAACCTAACCTAACCCAAATAGTTCACCAACAAGAGAGGGGGATCTGGCACTCGGCGGCCGCTACCGCGGCACGCTCCCTTCGGTCGCTCGCCTTCGCGCCTTAATGGTCACTGTTCTCACCTAACCTAACCCAAATGGTTCACCACCGCTCGGTGGCCGCTCACGCAAGTTTTGTGTGTGTATGCAGACCAGCCGCTGTATGCAGCCAGACCGACACCGGTTATTGTTACACGGTGAAGTTTTCTTAGAAATTGTATTGTTCGTGTCGTGTCGCGCTGGTCTGCAAAAGCCTTTAGCCTTCTAACCTAACCTATCCGAGTTGGATGGCTTTGAATCGGGGTGTTAACCATAATGATGGTATCATTATTTAATTTAAACGATAGACCTAATGATTTTCGATTAAATAAACGTTATATCCAATAACGTTATACGAAATAAGTTTTAGAGTATATAAATGTTATATGTAAAGAAATGATATCAAAAGTTGGTATATCTCACGTTTATTATATCTTGTGAACGTTATTGAAATGAAAATATACCAAATAACTTTATATGATATGAGACGCAACCGATCGGTGCAGCTTGATCATTTTCGGCGTTAAAATAGAAACACGTCCAAGAATTCTCTTGGTAAGGTATTCGACTGATGTCCCCGTTTACCAGACGAATCAAATCTTCTAAAGTGGGAACTACTCTACCAAGAGTCTCTATATAAGTAGGGCCAACTGGTCGCTCTCCTCTGGCAGAGTGTCTTCACCGACTTTTAGAAGAACATCGGAGAATTCTTGAGCATGTGAATTCCCGCCAAGCTGAGCTCGTATGTTGATGGTCAAGCGCAGTCTATGTACTCTCGACCATAGAGTCGACGTTTTCAACAAAGCTTTCACCTCGTTAGACAGAACTGTGACACTACCCACCATGTCTTGGTTCCTGCGGATGTCTTGCAGGGTTTTGTTTACAGCTTCCACCGCTTTCCTATTTGCCATAATGCATTCATCCCATACGATGAAGCGCAAACCCAACGCACGCAACCCTTGTTACTGTTGCGAGACACCTCACAAACAGCCATTTCAGAACATAGATTTTACACACACAGATTTTAAAATCGCTAGGATAAATCTGTCAAAATCAGTGTAAAGTTTAAAATTAGGCTAAATAGTTTTTTTGTGCTGGTCAAGGTCACCTTCATGTCTTTCCAGGTAGGTACTCTTTTCTCGTGGACCGTCTCAATAAAGAATCTTAAGCAACGCTGAGACAGCAGACCAAGCAAGGAATTAAAGAAAGAAAGAAAAATATATGTAATATAAACACCAGGTTTAGTTAATTTGTTTAGAAAGCCCTGTCTTGTCGCCGTTATGACGTTAAACATGGTTTAAATTGCAATAACTAACAGGACTTCGTGAAATAGTTTAAACTGTAAAAGGCGAACTTTTTTCGGCTTAATTTCATTCTTTCTAGCAAAAGATTAAAAAAATGCATTTAAGTATTTAGTATTTCATGCAAATTTTATATTTGGGATATTGAACTACTTTACAATATGCTTTTAAAAGTAAATAGCACAACAAATATTGTTTTTTTATATTAGGTTTATTCTGTGACCTGTAAAAAATCTTTTTATTCTTATAGTATTTAGTCTCATAGCTCTAAAATGATCAGAACACAACCTTGAATGTTTTGGGACTGTAAAGTGCTTGTGACGTAGCAGTTTCCCATAGATTACAAAATTTTCCTTTTTTTGGTGAGTTCATACATTCTATTAATATAATACTTAAAAAAAAAAAATAGAAAAAAAGAATAAAAAAAAAACAATAGTTAGGATACGAACTTACACACTGGTTTGCAAAGTAATCGTCTAAACGCTTAGCTATTTGCTTTGTTGAAAGCTAGTTAAAATAGCCTTTCTTATATTTCATGATTGACTGCTTAGTTCCATAAAGGTATAGCGTGATGATAATCATTTAAAAAAGTTAAATCGGTAACTACATATATACAATATCCTAAACTTTTGGCGCATCCTTTTACAATTTGCGGAGAAAAATACGAACATAACGTAATATTGCTCATCCCCCATAGCAAGTAGCGTGATAATATATACCCAACCGTTTGACCAGACTCATAGGGAATATCTATGCAAAATTTTAACAGGTTCTGTCCAGTAGAATTTGCGTGATGCTGGAACATACATACAGACAAACATACAAAAATTCAAAAAATTATATTTTCTGCATTAGAATCGATCCCAGACCTCGTCAAGGGAAGGAACACGATTGGGTTTTAGTCAGTAAGAGTCTGATACGCCCTTCTGCTCCGCCCAGAGCGGGAGAAGTCATTTGATGATGTCCCACCCAAAAAAAAAAAAAAGACCTCGTAACAATTACTTTTTTTTTTAATATAATCAATGTACAGTTTTGACTTCGCTACGATTTTATTATATGTATATAGATATAGGTATGTCGGAGACGGTCAATAGTACGGTCGCTAAACGAAGCGCGGCACGTGAACCGAGTGGCGGGAAAACTAACACTCGGCTTACTTCGTGCTACGACGGAGCCTAGCTACTGGAGCGCGCGCCGCCGGGGCGAGAGGACTTGCCTTCCGACCGTTCTGGAGAACGGAGCCTTCAGTCTAGGAACTGTCCTTCGTTTCGTTTAGTTGTGTCGTATCGTATACCTAGTGTCTGATAGCATTGTAGTTAAGACGTCGCGGTACTGTATTCGATTCGTTGTGCTCTGTGCGTTGTAGTTAATTGTGTTAATTGTAATTTGTGATAATTTGTAATTTTAATAAACGCCGTGTATCGAACCCAGTGTGTTTTCATTGCACGAAACCCATCTTCTGCCCACATGATATCTGAATCTAATGGAATAAATCCTGATGGATCCGACAGGTATATATTATAGTAAATATGTATGTATGTGTATGTAGTTGATAACCAATTTATTTACTTTTGTACATAATATTTTAGCAATAATGCTTTATGATAAATAAAAAAATCATTTTTCTTTGTTTCTATCAAACAGAGCACCAGCCATCAAATCTCTTCACCAGCCTTGGTTAACTGGTAGAGAATGCCTAAGGCATTAAGTCCACCTTTGTACCTTTTTTGAGTGTGAAAAGTTTAAATAAATAAATAATAATTAAGCCCAAGCAGCCAATCCTGAACCTGTTTTTTGCACCCAAACCTTGTCAGGGGGAAGATTTTAAGCTTTTTGTTAACTTTTACTTCATACAGGTATGGTCCAAAGCTATAATTTGGCATGGGTATATGAATTTTTTTGTCATGAATCCTATCAGCAAGGAGTGTCGTTCTAAAGGTCGTTCGTGAGTTTCTGACAGCCACTTTTGGATTCCGGTATCCGTTTGCGATTTAAAGTGCACATTTTTGTCAGAGTCAAGTGTCCCTCCCCCCTGACAGCTAAATGGTTGGTTCTGTATATTGTAGCATAAGAGATCAGCTTCTGCCACTTGTTAAAAAAATGCTTGGTAAGAATCGAACCCACTCTAGCATAGGATAACTAAATACAAAGAAAAAAATAACAGGAGATTTTAAATATGATTTGTATTGTAATTTAAAAGTAAAGAAAAAGAAACAGTTAGGTATAAAAGGTAATAAATAAATTTAAAGACTATTGCGAGCCGCCTAGTTAGAATTTTTGTTTTGGAAGGAAGATTACGTGTTTGGAGGTTGGGAACTAAAACAGAACACGACGGGTTAAACAAGTATTGGCCATTACCTAATTAATCCCGGAAATCAAAAGTTGTGCAAAGAGTTAATATCACGTAATGATCCTGATTACAGGTCAATCAGGAAACCGCCTAACATAGGATTTGGTAGTTATTGATATTATGAAAAAGTTCTACGAGCTAAAGTATGAATGGGCCTAAGTCCTTTGCGCTGATCCGAAGTGACGTCCCGTCGTACGGCGTCTCGTTGGGGTTTGGTGCGTTGCGGCCTCTACCATGTGAGGAGGTGACGGAGTCGAGCGGCGTGTGCTCAGCGGCGTCCGTGCGTGCCTGCGTTGGCAACAGGCCGCGATGTGAGAACTTGGGTCGGTGGCCGCACGATGGCCCGGGGTCCCAGGAGGCCTCACGACCTTTTCTGTCGAGGTCCGAAAACGGGGGGCTTTAGAAACGGCATAGGCTAAATTACGCAGGGGGCGGTGGCGCGAGACTGTACAGTTTGTTAAATGAGAAATTGGTTGAATACTCACATGTTTGTACAGTAAATACCTCACCAATAATAGTGGTTCTAGACTCTCGCTTGGCTGGCACGAACTATAGATTTAACTTGAGGGCTAGATACCACAATGTACTCGACGCAACTGCGACCAGCTAGCACAAAGATACTATCGTCACTGTTTAAATCCGTGTCTTAAACTGAAAACAGGACACTTGAAGCAGAGAAAAATTATTTTATACCATGACGTTTTATCCAGAGCGACTCACAATAGAATGACGCAAGTCAAAAAAAATTGTTTTACTTTGAACGATATAGAATTCAAAATTTGAAAATGTGCTCAATTCGAAATTTTTAAAAGAAATAATAGTTTATGAAACTTTTACAACTACAAAAGAGGCTTCAACGGCAGCGCAATGCTGCAATATGTGGAAAAATTCACAGCAGTAGCATATAACGATATTAAAAGGAAAACTATCACAGCTAAGTAGGCTCTACAAGTTAACGTGTAAAATCGCCTAAATTACATTTGTAGTTGACAAACATGTTCTCCCATACATTTCGTATGGAAGAACATGTTTCTCAATTACACTGATAAGTTAGTTCTTGAGATAAATCATCCCATCTACAGAACTCTTCATTGCACGTGATCCGACACGCACTTAGCCGACATACAAATATAAAAAGCACATTTATAGCCAGGGTTCGTCAATGCGTTGTGTCAATAATTCAACTGTAGTTACCACTGGGTAACTAAATAAAAAATACTGGATAAAAACTGGATAAAAATTCTGGGTTCAAACCTACGACCACTGGGTCGTAGGTTTGAACCCAGTCAGGCCCTTTACTTAGGGTAAATTTTTTCATCACCACTGCTTTCAAAACGGTGAGGTAAAACATCGTGAGGAAACCGGCATGTCCCAGCAGTGGGAACATTAAAGGCTGATTATGCTGTGTTATGTTGGCGTAAGAAATTGCAGATAATTTGGTTAGATAAACATAATATATTTTTTTATTCGTCAATCTTAGATATGCGAATTTTTTCTTTCTAAATATTAAAGTAACTGTCAGGTTAGTTACTATCGATACACAAAATATATAATTACAGAAAGTAAACTGTGTTGGAAGAACATCAACTATTAAGGTAAAACACAAGTTAATACAAAACGAAGCATAATTAATTCTTTGGCATACCAGCTACAATATAGTTTTCAAAACCAACTTCTTCTTGGTTAATTTTGATTTTGAACAATCCATGGTCACCCCATTCACTCCCCCAGCTGTTGGTTACTAACCAATAATCAATTTCATCTTCGACACCGTAGCCAATAACTCGCACACTATGGTACCCTCTTATATGACCATGTGTATGAACATAAATTCCTGACTTATACTCATCAAAATCTGAGAAAACAGTAAACGCGGCCTGAACAGGACCGTTTTTCACTAACTCTGCCTTTATTTCATCGGTGTTGTTTGATAATTGGTAAACCTTTTCCGCAAAATGTTTGTCTTCTTTATAAGTTATATTAGTATTTACACATTCAGTCACGCAATTATTTTTTTCGAGTTCTTCTACGTCGTATGGTTTACATTCTTGAGTAACAAGACCTTTATCTTGCCAATAAACAAATGCATCTAATACATCACCAACTCCATCGCAAACTCCAAGTAGCATGCATTCAAAATCTTGTTCAGCAAGACTGACATGTACACCTTTGTGAATGCAAGTTCTATCAGATGCTGGTGTGGCAGTTCCGAAGGTCCAGCAAGAACCGCATTTTCCTTGATCGTAGATTTCTTTTATAGTCTCACATTGAGGCCACTGTTCTCTGGCGTCAAAGTAATCCGGCAGATCTATTGCTTCAAGATCGTGAGTTTGGAGTGGAAAGTTTGCTTTAGCTTCCATATCAATATGTACACAAGCTGTATGTTTCTTTCCGATATTGTCGTACTCAGTCATCTTCCAAGAGTAGTTCTGTGCGTTGAAATACTCAATGAAGGATGATTTCGGCATCGTTAGGTATTTGGCGTGCAACTCTGGGTCAAAGTCGGCCGCAACCAATCCCACGAGCGTCACAAGTACCACTGCGTGTAATATCATCGTTGTCACTTCTAAACGTTTGTGATGTCCATCGACTGTCATCAGTATTTATAGAAAATGTGTTATGTCAGGTATGAAAGTAATTTTAGAAACAATAAATATAACTATTTATTCAGTACTTTTAATAATGTTGTTGTTATCTAAAAATCATGCATAGGTGTCATATTTGGTTGAGGTATTCAAGTTCTTTATGAAGAATGTTTTTATTGTAGAATGAAATTTTTTCAAGGAATTTAACTGATAACAAACTACTTAAAAGATTTTTACACGAGGAGTATTAAAAGTAGGCATGTCATGTTGTGTGCGGGCAGTGGTGGCACAGTGGTAACAGACGTGATTTATGAGTTTTAGGTCATAGGTTCGAACTCAAACAGACGCTCTACTTTATCTAAATTATTTCATTACCACTGCTCTCAATACGGTGAAAGAAAACTTCGTGAGGAAACCGGCGTGTCCTAGAACTAAAAATCCGAAGACATGTGACATCTACCAACCCGCACTGGGCCCGCGTTGTGGATCTTGAAGCTTTTTTAGAGCTAAGACAAATTTGTTTAAATTAGAGCATATGTGAGTTGTATATGCTTTCCAATTGCAATGTCTATCTAAGATAATACCTAAAAATTTTGTATGAAGTACTTCTTTAATTTTGGTGTTTTTATAATATGGGTCTATGGGTTTTATTTGAGCATTGTTATAATTAGAGAATTGTAAAATTTTAGTTTTAGAAATATTAGCTGCTAAATTGTTGTCCTTTAACCAGTGCATTATTGATAAGATAAGATAAGATAATCATTTATTTGCTCAAACATGAGTACAATACACACAACACAAATTGACAGCATGCAAGAGATGTTAAATAGTAAATACATACACAGATCATCACGTTTGCCTTAAACAATGGCATGCAAATATTTATAAAATAGGGTATCACATTACTCCAAGTCTAAATAATTAAAAAAAAAAAATGTCATGATAATATAGATTTAAAAAAAAAAAAAATTTGTGAAACATGTCAAAATTTCTCATCTAAAAACTCATTTAAATTATAATAAGCTTTATATGCTAGAACATTTTTAACTTTCTTTTTAAATGCTACGTCATTGGCTACTTCATTTAACTGCTTCCAGCTTTTGGGCAGTTTATTAAAAAATTTTGGAGCCATGCAAAAGACACTTTTCCGCATAAGTGCCGTTCTATACTGATGTAGGCAAATTTGACTATTGTCACGTCTATTACGAGGAAATCGGTCTGCCATGCGAGAAAAGAGGTGAGGGTTGGACCTTAAGAACATTACATTTTCTAATAAATACAGTGAAGGTAACGTCAAGATTTCTCTAGAAGTCTGAGTGGTTTCAAGTTTAAACATTGACCTGATGCAACGCTTTTGAGTTTTAAATATAAGTTCTCGGTCAGTCGAGTTACCCCAAAAGATAACACCGTATCTTAAAATACACTCCACCAAACCGTAGTATGCGGTAAGCAAAGCATCTACACTAATTACAGCTGCCAGTTTACAGTGTTTTTTAATGAATGTTCGTAGTTGCTTTCTGAGGTTTCTGGTACTATAACCGAAATATCGTCCGCAAATAGAATGCACTGATGTGATGTTACTTGAGGAATATCATTTATATAAATAAGGAAGAGAAGAGGGCCTAGTACACTTCCTTGGGGAACACCGAACTTATTTATTTTAAAAGTACATCTGAATGGGGTAGACACAAGTTGATCATTTAATTGGTTTATTTCGACACATTGTTTTCTGTTGCTTAGGTAGCTTTTAATCCAATCGAGTGCTTTGCCTCAGATTCCATATAGCTCGCATTTGTTGAGTAAGATTTTGTGATCAACGAAATCGAATGCTTTGCTCATATCAAAGAAAATGGTAGCAACTCTATTACGTTTATCGATGTTTTCTGTAATTTTTTGTATGAGTGAGAGTGCAGCAAGTGTTGTAGATTTATCTTTTTGAAAACCATTTTGGTTATTTACTATTAAATTAAAGGACATGACCAGTGGGGCGATGGGCGCCTGCTTAGGTGTAAAAATCAATGTGCAGCAAAAATTGTTTTATTTTTGCAATTGTTGTATTCCACAGTTTACAGGTAAAAAACTTTCACGACTCCAAAAGATCAGGAAACTGAGAAAAATAAAGATAAGTTTTCACTAAATAGCTCTGCTTTTCGTTAAGAGATGGCGCTAGGCGTTGTGGTAATCGAGTTAAAAATCAATGTGCAGCAAAAATTGTTTTATTTTTGCAATTGTTGTATTCTACAGTTTACAGGTAAAAAACCTTCACGACTCCAAAAGATCAGGAAACTGAGAAAAATAAAGATAAGTTTTCACTAAATAGCTCTGCTTTTCGCTAAGAGATGGCGCTAGGCGTTGTGGTAATCGAGTTAAAGAATGATTTTCTACTATTCGACACGCCATCCATCGAGGCGCTAGGTTTTTTTTTTATACCATCAAGGGCTCAAACTAGCATGCTGATCACCTGATGTTAATAAGCAATAACCGCCGCCTATAGAAGTCTACAACACCAGGGTTACTGCCGATGCGCTGCCACCCTTTTCCCACCCCAAACCCTGGGCTTCCGATTCTCTCACTCACTATTCGAAGCGGAGCAACATAATGTTGGTACTTTACGTTGGTATTCTGTAAGAGTGTGGTACCTCCCCGGCCGAGCCAACCCAATTAAGAGTTACAGTCAGCTATTGACTACAACTAGGCTCTACGTGGCTCGGGAAATAAAAATAAGGCTATTGTTATTATTATTTGTGAAGGCATGAGGATTTAAATAAAACTATTATTTGAACGAATTAATTATTTTAATATTCTTTAATAAAATAAAATATGTAGGAAAGACGAACTGTGCCGGACGGGCGTGATCGCTGGACGCGTAGATTATGCAGGTTGTAAAGCTATCCCAGTCCAAGCAGCGGTGACGTCCTGCACCTAGGGATCTGGATACTTCAATACTAACCGAGCGGCTGTCCTAGATTCTTGAGGGAAAATGGGTTTTGACAAGAAAATAACAACACCATTTCCCTGATAAATCTTCATAATATGCCTTTTAACCCGCCTTACAGATATGCCATAGTTTAGGCACCTCATCATAATATCCGTTTATCCGAATCGTAGAGCAAAACAGATGAATCCTTTATGAATAGCAATGGTAATCGGGTTTTGAAGATGTCAGTCCGTAAAGAATAGCAATGGTCGTGGTCAGTGGGTCGTCTTAGGGGCGTAGAAATAGAACACAATAATCGCACAGTACACAACGAACGCGTAAACACAACGTGGGTCGCGAACTGCAATGATAGATAGATAGAAGATTCTTTATTATGTACACCATAAAAAGTACAGATATAATATATAATTATACCTGACGTGACGCCAAGATTGAATGTGCAAGTAGGGATGGTGAATGGCGATCTGAAATCGATAAAGTGTCAATTGCTTTTTTCTCGAACCTAACACATAAAATTCGAAAACATTTGACTGCCTCGTTGGTCTAGTGGTGGCAAGCGCTACAGCTGAGCATGAGGTCCTGGGTGCGATTCCCGGGTCGGGCAAAGTGTTATTGGGTTTTTCCATCTGGAATTTCTCAATAGCAGCCCGGAGTCCGGATTTGTATCCGGTTAATGGTAAAACGCTCGCCCCGCATTACACGGGACTGGCGAAATGAAGGTGTTATGTTATTATTCATCCAAATTAAATATAAGTAGTTCAAAACGGTCAAAGAAAATATCAATTCAAAATCCATTTTATGTGAATCGATTTTTCATGCTTTGACTCGAATCGATTGAATTATCAATTTTATGAAAAAAACTACTACCCCTTTGGTCCCTCCCTACACAGGTGTCTGCTAATGTCAGATGCATTGTCAACGAAGTAACACTCCTATATACGCAGTGATTATTAAAAAAAATATGGTGTTCGAACTTCACACGTGTCAATAAAACCTAACATAACCCGTAGGCGTATCAATAAATAAGTAATTATAAACAAAACATGTATATTCCATGTCATTAAAATTCACTTGATCGAAAATAGCTCGTTTTTAGTTTATTTTTTTCCATATTATGTGTAGCTTATTTTGGTTACCGGGTACCGGGATAGATACAATGGAACGTCAAAATCAGGAAGTGCATAAAAGAGAGAAACGGAAGCAATTAATATACTGATTTTTCAGATAATTTAATCTGGGCTTTAGTCGGAATAATATAACCATGATAAATTAGATCTTTATTTTTAAATCTTAGTGTAAAAGTTGTAATGCTGCGCATGTTCCCGAATTCGAAGGCTAAAACTGGTCATGTCCTTTGTTTAAGAAATTCATTATTCGAGTGTACTATTTTTTCAAAAATTTTAGATAACATCGGGATTAACTTGATGGACCTATAGTTGTTCATATCTTTTTTAGAGTTTTTTTTGTGAAATGGTTTTACTATTGATGATTTAAATTTTTCTGGAAAGGTTCCTTGCGTAAACGATAGATTTATAAGGTGAGTTAAAATGTCTGATAATTCTTTACTGCAGTTTTTAAGTATGGCTGTAGAGATGCAATCATAACCAACAGCTCGTGTGTTATTAAGTGAATTTATGGTTCTTGAAACTTCTTTACAGGAGGTGGGTCTCAGATAAATAGTCGAATTTGATGAATCTAATAACTTGTAATTTGGACGAGAGTTATTCTCCTTATTAGTCGAAGAAATCGTTGAAGGCAGTCGCAATTTTCATTTGGCATTCAACGCTTTTTTTATTACAATCTATTGATTTTAGTATTTCAAATGTTTTTGAATTATCTGTTTTAATTTTTATGAAATTCCATGTGGCTTTTCATTTATTTATTTATTTATTAAAACTTTATGCACAAGTAAAAAAAATACTGTACAAAGGCGGACTTAATGCCTGGGGCATTTTCTACCAGTCAACCTTAGGGTGATGCAGAGACAAAACATGGCAGGTGCAATATAAGGGATAGATAAATTGAAAATTAATACATACTAATACATACATACATACATATAAACCGAATAAACTTTGTCAAGAGAAATAACGATAGGTAGAGGAGAAAACAAATCCAGCAAATCAGCGCTGCAAAGATTCTGCCAACTTTCTACAAATATGTTCACGTGCCTTCACTTTGAATGATAACCGACTGGTTACCATCTTGATGTTCAGAGGGAGCGAATTCCAAAGAAATATCGACTGGACAAAGAACGAAGAGTGAATAAAACCAGAGCGGTGAGAAGGACATCGTAGAAGACGATTGTTGGTAGACCGTAGATTTTTACTATGGGCAGAGCATAGGTATTGCACATGGGAAGTCAGGTAAGAAGGAGAAGTGGGTTTGTCGAGTATAGAAAACAACATAGACAGAGCCCTCAACTCTCTGCGCTGACGTATGGGTAACCATTTTAAAAGCAGTCGATGCACAGACACATTATCATACTTACGAAGATTGAAAACGAATCGAATGCAGTTATTTAGAAGGCGGTCAAGTTTATTGAGGAGATCTGCATTCAGGTCATAGTAACACACATCACCATAGTCTATTATGGGAAAGATTAGGGACTGTACAAGCATTGCCTTTATGTGTGATGGCAGAAAGTTTTTCAACCGATAGAGCGACCGCAGCGTTCCGGTGACTTTCTTACTTACAGTCGTGACTTGCTTTCGCCAGTCAAGACATGTGTCAACATGCAGACCAAGATCCTTGACATCGGAGCTAAACGGGAGGACAGAGTTGTCAAACATTACAGGTGGCACAGTTAAGCCATTCAGTTTCCTCATACTGTGGGTGCTCCCAACAATGATAGCCTGACACTTGGTAGGATTAACCGCCAACCCAAAACGATCAGACCAGTTCTTTACCACATCTAAATCCCGGTTTAGCTCCTCAATCGCATCGGATATGTTGTCCACACTTGCCTGGCAGTAAAGCTGCAAATCGTCGGCATAAAGATGATACGCAATCCGAAGTTCGGTGGTAATGAGATTTATAAAGATAGAGAACAAAACAGGAGATAATATACCGCCTTGAGGGACGCCAGCGGCAAGATCACACCAACCCGACGAAGAGTCTCCAGCACGAACAGACTGCTGACGCCCCTGAAGATAAGAGGAAAACCATTCCAGTACCTCCCGAGAGACCATAAGATAGGAAAGGATGGATAAAAGGACTTCGTGACTGACGGTATTAAAAGCATTGGAGAAGTCAATTAACACTAAGACTGTTACTTTAGTGTCTTCCATTCCCCGCCTTATATCGTCAGTCACTTTAAGGAGAGCTGAAACGGTACTGTGCCCAGGCCTGAAACCGGATTGAAATGGACTGATGAGGGCGTTACGGTGAATATAGTGGGAGAATTGTTAATGAACACTGGGCTCGAGCACTTTAGATAGAAATGGAAGGATGGAAATTGGGCGAAAGTGACTAGGAAGAGAGGGATTGGGTATCTTAGGCAGGGGCCGAACAAGGGCTTTACGCCACAGGGACGGGAAAACACCGGTGTAAAGGGAAAAGTTTATGATGTGGGAGATTGCAGGAAGGAGTTGATCAAGAGCCGCTACGATCATGTGGCGGCTGATATTATCGTAGCCCACAGCTTTGGATTTAATGGAAAGGATTATCTTTTTGATCTCTCCGGGGTCGACTGGGGTGAAGACAAAGGGGTCAATATTGGGACGCGTCAGACGAGCAAGGTAGTCGAGGGTTTGACATTTGGTTAGACTATCTAGAGTGGGAACAGTGGAGGAATGGCGATTTAGATCGTCCAAACCAAATGTGTTAGGAAGGTCCGAATGTCGCGATTTGCCGATGCCCAAAGTTCCAAGGAACTTCCAAATATCGGCAGGAGAAGAAGAAGTGATATTATCTAGGATGTGGCGGCGTTTAGCGTTGCGTACCATCTGATTACACCGATTCCTAGCAGCCTTAAACAAGGCCCAATTGTCATCCGAGCGATCCTTTTTAAACTTCCGAAACGCACGGTCCCTCCGTCGCATTGCCATCCGAACTCCCCTGTTCATCCAAGGCGCAGGCGGACGCTTCAACTTGATTTTCTTGATAGGGGGGGGGCATGGGCGTCAAATAGCATTTACTTTTTGCGTTTTTTAAATATGTATTATTGTTTTGTTTTTTAGAGTTAGATATGCATTTTTTAAATAATTTATCATATTTGGTGTAGGCTTAGGCAATCTGAAAGATTTTAAAGGAAATTGCTAATCCTTCACATGTTTCTTTATTGTTTGAAATATTCGTCTGCTCAACAACGTAGATAACGCAATAAATGTTGTTGAATTTTCAAAATGTAAAACATTGTCATAGTAATAACTATGTTGAAGTGAGTCATAATTATACTTAGCAAGATATCCACAAGGCCTACAGAAAGTGACGTTATATCAGCGACTTAGAGTATATAACACTGGAGAAGCCTTACGGCCTGGCCACGACCGCGTTTCCACACCGCGCCGCTCGCCGCGCCGCCCAAAGTCGTGGCTAGGCTCTTATGCGCAATATTCCGAACAAAAAAATCTGTCACTTTTGGCGGGGGACGCGGTAGCTTCTACGAAAAAAAAACCAATAGCTATTGTTTTTTTGCTCGCCCGGAAAGAGGAGTCCGCACCATAATTTATTTTATCGAATTTTGCTTGAATCCATAAAATAAAGCAGCTGTTGCATAATATAGACTTTTTGCCCGCTAAGACGAACACTATGCTTGTGCAGACTTTGATTTTCCGTATCATCGACTATGTGGCGTGGTGACGTGTGCTACTTTGACTTGAATGCGGTTTTGTTGGATAAGCTCGACAGACTGCTCAACAATTGTATCCGGTTCATATTCAACCTCAGACAATATGACCATGGGTCTGATCTCAAATGGATGTCCATTCGCCAAAGGAGAAGTTTGCGCGCTTTGACCACGCTTTTCTCCCTTCTCAACTCTCCCACTCCTTCTTTTTATCGTGTCTCACTTCCAATATCTATGTTCTTCACACACCAAGAATCTGCGTTCTTCTAACAACTTCTCTTACTCTGTCCTTCTCATACTTCTGACGTTGTTCATTCTTCCTTTCATATTCAGTCCATTCTTCTTTGAAATGCGCTTCCTCTTGATACCAGGACGGCCACCAGTCGGTTTTCATTTAAGCGGAAATTGCGGAGTTATTTTCAAAATAAATAGAGTAGAGTCTTCACAACACCTCTCTCTTGAATTCGTATATACAATGTGGAGACTACCATACAACGGAAAATGAAAATACTGGCACTACTTATGCTTCAGAGTATCTTGGAACTGTCAAATAAATCCGAGCTTCGAAATAAAAAAAATAGTGTTTCAAACAAATTAAATGTAATGTATGGCCGGATCCACCCTACGCCTATATATTCCGTTTATCCAACTAGGCCTTGGGTGAATTCTCGGGCATACATTTCAGAATATCCACCTTAGGGTGGATTTTTGGGTGGATAAACGGAATAGCCCGAGCCGACTATGGATTCTACCGAGCTATAATGACTAAACTATCGAATATATTCAATTGAATTTTCGTATACAGAGTGGGAACGTCATTAGGTACACGCCGCGCCGTTTAATTTTTTGTTGTATTGTCATCTCCACCTTGAATACAATGTGTTTGGTCTCGGACTGTACAAACTTAAAGGGAAAGTAGTTTGCTCTATTCTATCAATAAAATTATTCTACATGGGGGGTCGGAACCCAACCCCCCTTGAATGACAGCCCTGAATGGAAGCGTGCATACTAAAAGTACTTTAACTTTGGAATTTAATGTCCAATTATCGTAAAAAAACTTTTAATAAGCGAAATGTGTTAACAATGATTTAAATAACTCAAATACTGACAGTAAATGCTGCATCATATTGAAATAAATGCTAAAAGATCAATATCACGTTAAAATTAACATTGTTTTTTTAGTTTATCAAGGTTATTACAAAATTCAACCCCGGGAACTATCTTTTTTTATCTACTCGTCTAACAGATGTTTAGTTTACCTAAATAATGATACCAAAAACTCGATTCTATGGACTGTACAAACTTTAAGGGCCTTCCCTTAAAGTTTGTACAGTCCGAAACCAAACACATTGTATAACTAGCTTCTGCCCGCGACTTCGTTCGCGTGGAAGTCGTAAGATACCACAATATACAATGATAGCCACATTTTTATACAACTTCCCTGTATACTACATTTGTAGATTTGTTCTCAGCATCCAAAATATACAGAGAGTCAGGACTGGTGACTCGGGAGCAAGCGACGTACAGTTATCCGTGTGAGAAGCAGCTTGTCCTGAGGTTGACTCCCGCAGCCTTTAGTCTTCAGTGTCGACCCCTGTGACTTATTGATAATTATCGCAAAGCATAAGCTCACAGGGAACTGCACGCGTTTTAACTGGTAATTGAGGGGAGTTAGTGGTATACGCGGTATAAACACTATCTCGCCAACGCAACAACTTGTTAGAATTTCCGCCTTGATGACGTTTTCCCTGCAAAGACACGAGTTTGAGCCAAATTCCGTGACACGTGAGTTAAGTTCCGAAGGAGCATAATCGGGACCCCGGCCTTTAGCTAAGTGATGTGAACCGGAAGTCCACTTGCCGTTAGCGAATTCAGAATTTCTACGGGGTAACGGTTTGACTTATCTAATTGCTTAATATTTATCACATGTTATTGGTATTTTTTTTTTTTTTCACATTTTCTGTTTTGGTGAAACTACTGTTTGAAATTCATAATTTATAATTTTTTTTTGCTATATCTAAAAGTTAATTAATGTACAAATATTTCAGACACAATGCGAATTGTTATATGAATAAATAAATAAATAAATAAATGTGTGGCATCATCTTCCTCCACATCAGCAGAGGAGGTATATATCAGAAAGAAAGAAGAAGAAAGAAAATACATTTATTTAACACAGACCAAAAAAGCACACAATTGATACAGCAGATATAAAAATAAAAATCTAATAAAAAGTGTAAAATGAAATGTAAGACATTAGCAGGGGAGTGTGCCTCACGGCTGCGCTAAAAAGTCCCAGTTCAGCAAAAAATGCCAGACAACTAAAAATGACGCTGGTTTTCAACTGGACCTGAGAGTGTGATGTGACGGATGTGAATCAGTTTTATAATGTAACGTATCACTTCGCTCCCTGCAATTTGCGAGAGAATACTGTGATCGGTGCAGCTTGATCATTTTCGGCGTTAAAATAGAAACACGTCCAAGAATTCTCTTGGTAAGGTATTCGACTGATGTCCCCGTTTACCAGACGAATCAAATCTTCTAAAGTGGGAACTACTCTACCAAGAGTCTCTATATAAGTAGGGCCAACTGGTCGCTCTCCTCTGGCAGAGTGTCTTCACCGACTTTTAGAAGAACATCGGAGAATTCTTGAGCATGTGAATTCCCGCCAAGCTGAGCTCGTATGTTGATGGTCAAGCGCAGTCTATGCAACTAGCAAAGTAATCCTATAAAGAAAGGTTATAAGTCTGTCACTACTAATAACGTTCTTATAAAGTATTGCGGTAGACTATTTAACTTGTAATAGCATTAGCCAAGCCTTTACATACTCTAAGTACATTCGTTTTTATATCTCGATCTTATAGTTCGCTACAAGACTGACCTCTAAAACATTTATAGGACACATTTACTAGTAATAGCATTTCACAAACTTAGATATTCTCAAGAGCATTTGCTTTTATAACTCAGTCTTCTAGTTAGCTACAAGATTTTTTTTTAGGACACTTTTAGGAATAAGTCTCCTATAATTGTTTACATTAAAACTAAATAATACAGAATAATATTTTGATCCTATAGTAGCATTTTGTGGGAAAACAAGAAATTATAACATACTTAGCTGAGATCACTATAAGTTTGCGCCGTTATAGTTTTGCTCGAGATTCTTTTAAATCTAATAGTACTTAGTAAGAGCGCTATTTGATCAAAAAAGCTTATAAGCTACTAGATCAATAACTTTATTAGTAAACGTTAGCCATTTTGTTGAGATTCAGGTGTTCCCTTTCGTCCTGAGAAAATAAGTTGAACATGAATTTAAGCGATTGGAAACGATTGAAAAGGAGTGGTGGTTACAGGAGAAAAGTGAAAAATAGGTATAAAGAATTTATGAAGCCAGGTTCTTCAGGAATAATATCAACAGGATCAGGAAGTAAATCAAACACGTCAAGCGCAAACGCAGATGAAGTAAATGAGGGTTCCGCGACCAAAAATATTTTTTCTCCCTTAGCCCACCTCTCAGAAAGTGAAGAAGAATTGGGAAGAAGAATACGAAGAAACCACTGACTATGAAAAAAATCATGAATTGCTTAAAGATATGCAAAGCTGGGCTATAAAATTTAATATAACCCACCTAGCCCTGAACGAACTATCTACTATTTTAAACAAAAGATTAAGTAATATTTTACCTAAAGATGCACGGTCTTTATTACATACCAACAAAGAAACGTTGCATATTACAATTTCGGATCCAGGACAGTACTGGCACAACGGATTGATTAAATGCCTAAAAAATACGCTACAGGGACTGGATTTGAATAGTATAACAAATACGATTTCATTAAATATAAATGGTGGTGCATGAAAGGAGCCTCCCCGAGTGACGTACCCTCCGACCTTTGCTACGTCCGGCGCACCCTGGGCAATCGACTTCTGTCGATTGGCTAATCCTTTCACCACGATGGCAAATATAAGTCCCAATCGGCCCTTCCCAGGGCCAAACAGCCCACTAACGAAACCAGCCTTGTGTGTAATCTCAATCAACATCGAAGGGTTCTCTCAGGATAAAGCAGAAATTCTTTCTGAATTACACCGCAAGACACATTGCGACATCTTATGTGTCCAAGAGACCCATCAAGATTCCACTCAGGGCAGGCCTTACATTCCTGGGCTGTCGCTTGTCGCCGAGATCTGTCACCCGAAGCACGGTAACGCAGTGTTTGCTGCTCCCGGCGTAAGTATCCTCTCTACAAAATGCTCTAGTGAAAACAACATTGAAATTATCACGTTAGACCTTGGTAACTGCACTGTAACATCTGTGTATAAACCCCCCGGTTCTCCATTTCATTTCAACTCACCTGATTTTAACATTCAGCGTACAAAAATAGTCGTTGGTGACTTCAACAGCCATAGCACCAGCTGGGGCTATCGCTCCACGAACACGGACGGTCAAACTGTCGAAGAGTGGGCAGAAGCTAACGATTTGACGTTAATCCATGACCCAAAACAACCTGCGTCATTTAATAGCGGACGATGGAAACACGGATACAACCCAGACCTGATATTTGTCAGCTCAAATATTAGTACACAGAGCAAAAAGACCATATGCTCACCAATCCCCCGAACCCAACATAGACCGATTATGTGCAATATTCAATCAGCCGTTCACCCTGTTTGTATGCCATTCAAACGCCGCTTTAACTATTTGAAAGCTGACTGGGAACAATTTTCGAAGTCTGTAGATGCTGAACTATTGGATATCCCACCTACTCCACAAAATTACGACAAATTTGTTAGTGCAGTCTCAGTAACTTCCCGAAAATATATTCCTCGTGGATGTCGAACATCGTACATTCCCGGAATATCCCGAGAATCTGGTGTGCTCCTAAAGACATACGAGCACCTCTATTATAACGATCCTTTTTCGGAAGAGACTGTTGAAGCTGGAGAAAAACTGCTTTCACAAATTAGCGATCGACGTCAAGAAAAGTGGATGGAAACCGTCTCTACTATTGACATGACCCACAACAGTAAAACAGCTTGGAACACTATTCGCAAACTCACCAGCGAATCACCACCGCCTCAAACACCCAGCTCAGTGACGGCTAACCAAGTGGCTCACCAACTTCTTCTAAACGGCAAACCACCGAAACGCCTTGACAGAACTCCCAAAATTAATATTTTCCCCACCACTTCGGAATCCGTTTGTGATCCATTCCAACTATCGGACATAATTGTAGCTATTCAAAGGCTGAGCTGCGGTAAGGCTTCCGGAGTGGATGACATATCGGTGGAACAAATTAAACACCTCGGCCCGGTATCTGTGTCGTGGTTGCTACAACTTTTTAATCACTGTTTGGAGACTGCAAATATACCTCGCC
Source organism: Conistra vaccinii (assembly GCA_948150665.1). Taxonomy (NCBI): domain Eukaryota; kingdom Metazoa; phylum Arthropoda; class Insecta; order Lepidoptera; family Noctuidae; genus Conistra; species Conistra vaccinii. The sequence continues at coordinate 15,639,879 of OX411338.1, read as the reverse complement.
TTTGGCGGAAAACAAAAGTTATCGCTATAGCCAAACCAGGTAAACCACATGATGACCCTAAAAACTTCCGTCCTATATCCCTCCTATGTCACACCTACAAACTGTTCGAGAGACTGCTGCTGGCTCGTCTCACAAACCTCGTAGACCCAAAACTTATTCCGGAGCAAGCTGGATTCAGACCAGGAAAGTCATGCTGTGGCCAGGTCCTTAACCTCACACAACATATCGAGGATGGGTTCGAAATGAGGAAAGTTACGGGCGCAGTATTTGTGGATTTGTCGGCAGCCTACGATACCGTTAACATTCGGCGCTTGTTGTGGAAGGTTACCAATTTAACAGAGGATTCAAAGTTTACTCGAATTTTACGAGAACTCCTCAGTAACCGTCGATTTCAAGTGAATCTTCTTGACGATAAAAGTAGGTGGCGAACTCAAAAGAACGGTTTGCCCCAGGGTAGTGTACTGGCCCCTCTGCTATTTAACATCTACACCAATGATCAACCGGTTAGCCCAAGTACAACCCGCTTCCTGTACGCAGACGACTTGGTATTAACTTGCCAAGCCACTAACTTTGAGGAGATTGAGTCCTTCCTTTCCACCGCCCTCTCAGATCTCAGCCACTATTATGCTGACAACGCCCTGAAACCAAATCCCTCAAAAACGCAGTCATGCGCTTTCCACCTTCGTAAAAGACAAGCCGGTCGAACACTCGACATCTCATGGGAAGGCGTTCCAATCATCCACAGTACTCACCCAAAGTATCTCGGCATCACTTTGGATAGATCCCTTAACTTCCGGAAAAACTGTGAAAATGTCAAACAGAAAGTGCACACCAGAAACACCTTACTCCGTCGCCTAACATCTACCAAATGGGGGGCATCTCCTCAAGTCCTACGAACAACTGGAATGGCGCTTTGTTTCTCCGCTGGTGAATATGCCTGTCCAGTGTGGAGCCGAAGTGCTCACGCCAAGTTAGTGGATACAGCTCTAAATGACACATGCCGGATTATTACTGGTTGCTTAAAACCGACCCCGTTGCGTATGCTGTATCCACTGGCTGGCATCGCGCCTCCAGAAATCCGTAGGACTATAGCCAGCCGCATCGAGAGAGCGAAGTTACAAGACGACTCACGTCATCCAATGCACAACTTTAAACCAGTTCCGCAAAGGCTTAAAAGCCGCAAAAATTTTATTGGGTGCGTGAGTCCAGCCGATGGTAACCCCTCCACAGTAAGATGTGATCTTTGGCAAGAACTGTTTAAGCCCCCTGATTCCTTCATTGATCCATCAGAGAGCCTCCCACCCGGGCACAAGTTACCGTGGCCTACTTGGAAAACATTAAATAGACTTCGTGCCCAAGTAGGTCGTAGCAAGGACAACCTCCACAAGTGGGGGTTCATGGACGGCTCAGACCTTCGGTGCATATGCGGCGTCTCTCCACAAACAATGGCTCACCTCCCATCTTGCGTTTTTCGTCGGTTATTAAAAAAAAAATCAGCTGTTTCATAGAAAAGTGCAATACCTACGCGGTCAAAATGTATGGAACAGCTGATTTTTTTTTAAATAAACGACGAAAAATTTCAACGCAGGGGGGTTCAGAACCATGTACTGAATCCATGGTAACCGGCTTCGCGTCGATGTCCCGGACACCCCGTATACATATAGATAATATTACTAAAACTTTTTTTTAAGGGATTTATTCTGGTGAAGGTAAGCCATCTGATCTGCATATTTGGGGTCTTTTGTGAAAGAAATGAGGGAACTTGAAGAAGATGGATTAGTCCTGTCGTCAAGTGAATCTAGAATCAAAGTCAAAATAAGAGCCTTCATTTGTGATTCCCCAGCAAGGGCCTTGATTAAAGGCAAGTTTCGAATTGTTTTTTTTTTTATAACTAGAAGATCATACCGACGGTCCACCTGATGTTAAGTGATCACCGCCACCCATAGATACCTGAAAGACCGGGGGAATTGCTAGTGCGTTGCCAAACTTTGTTGAAGGACTCTTTTACACTCTTTTTTATATGATAAATATAGATGTAAAAATATGGATGTTTGTTCCGCTTTGACTCCACAACGGCTAAACAGATTTGGATAAAATTTGGTAAGTAGATAGGGCACAGGTCTCACGATATAAAATGTAGTGCACTCGGGCCAAGCCGCGAGCGGAAGGCTAGTTATTTAATATTGCTTAAGTATAATCTTTATGATTGTTCATTATAGCTTTCTGAACAGTAACAGGGCTGCGTTGATGAAAAATTATGGTTTGTCTATCACTACTGTTATTAAAATACATTTTTTACAGGTGTCATAAATTTTAATGGAAAGCATGGCTGTCTGAAATGTACGGTGATTGGCGAATATTCACATAAATCAAACACTGTAACACTTCCTAAGTTCGATTGTCCTAAAAGAAACGATAAAGACTTTCGTAAAAAAAAATATGAAGAACACCACAAACATGACTCTCCATTATTGAAATTAAACATAGATATGATAGAGGATTTTCCTGTGGCAGACTCATTACACCTAATAGACCTTGGTTTGATGAAACGGTTGTTGATTGGATGGCGTGATGGAAAGTTAGGAAAATACCTAACCAAATGGAGTGCTGGAGATATTGATATTGTCAATAGTTTTTTACTGAATTGTCAAATGCCCAAAGAAATACACAGAAAAATGAGATCTGTAGATGTTTTGGCCCACTGGAAAGGTTCCGAGTACCGATCTTTTTTTTATTATCTAAGTGTTATAATTTTGAAACACGTGCTCAAACCCGAACCATTTTATCACTTTTTAAACTTGTTTTGTGCCATAACGATTTGTTCAAATGAAAAGCATTTGCCACTCTTGCGGATTGCTGAAAAAATGTTAGAAGATTTTACAGAAAGTTTTAAGACCTTCTACGGGCGAGACTACGTTACTAGTAACATACATAATTTAATACATATAGTTGAGGAAGTAAGAAAATTTGGAATTTTGCAAAAGTTTAATGCATATCCTTTTGAAAATAAACTATACGCTATTAAACAGACTATCAGACAAGGAAAAAATCCATTACAGCAAGTTGCAAGAAGAATAATTGAAAAACAGTTAATCGAAGCAGAACATCTTAACGAAGAAATTGTACACTATCCATTTATTAAAAAGAACCAGCGAAGCGGCTTATTGGTTTTGCACCTAGAAACATATATTTTATCATCAAAAGATGAAGACAAGTGGTTTCTTACTGACGAAAATCATGTAATAGAATTAAAATCCGTCATGTTCAAAGACAACAAAGAAATAGAAATTACTGGATTTCGTTTTGATATTATCCACGATGCTTTCGAAAAACCATTAAAATCATCTTTTTTGAATATTTATAAATGCGATTGTGCTGCTATTGAAAAATCGGAGGTAACTTGCAAAGTTCAAAATGTAAAATGTAAACTTGTTAGTATTACATATAACTCAGAGATATTTTTCTTACCATAGTTACATAAGCTGTGAATTTTTTGTATAAAGTGCATAAAATAAAACAATATTTCATTAAAATTACGTTTTATTCAAAATTAGATATTTTTTTAAGTCTTGGCAATCAGTCTCATTCATAAGTTATCAGCTACATTATGTTTCATTATTAAAGCTTCTTCGTACTAAATGATCTTAGCTGTCTTGTACTGATAAACGTTATAAGTTATAACAAATAAAACATTACTAAAGTTAACAAAATATTTCAGTGTAGCTATGTTATAAAGATAATTAGAAACCTATTATAAATGCTTCAATTATTTAACAATAAAATATCAACAAAGTTCAACTCAATTATCTTTAGTGTCACTATTAGCACGATTACAGTAAAGTAACTGTTTTCAACTATAAATGAAAGTTAAAAACCATAAATATTCTCAATAAAAAGTAATCATTTATTAAATAAAATTATTCAAAAAGTAAATGGAACTTATTATGTGTGTTCACAGATTATGGGGATACAAAATTAGTAGCAAATTGTGCATTCATCTTCGATGTAATGGTCATATATGCTGTACTGGGAGCAAGTAGGGCACCAAAAAAAGATTTAATGCAATAAAACTATTATGTTTTCTTGACTACAAATGAAATGAGTAGGTCTATACACATTATTTAAAGAAACTGGAAATCCACACCCATTGCAGCTTTCGGATAACACAAAATGTGTATTAGTCCAAGGCCATCTCATATTTGTCAGTAAAATCAATGAATATTTGGTCAAAAAACAGTCGACATCAAGAAAAACAACCATCTTGTGAATTAGATCCTAAAAAATGTAAATTTAGCATTAGCAGGCATATTCCAAGGGAACCCTAATTTGTTTTTAAATGGAGGCGAGTAATCTAGAATGAAACTGCTACAAGTAGGGGAGACCGGGGCTACAATAATTAACAGAGGTAAGTATTAACAAATGATTTTCTCCAAAACTATAAACACTACATCTACAGCGCGTGCTTCAATATGCCGACCAGATCACGCCGCATGGCTCGGGGTTGGTCAGCCGCGGTCTGCGCATCATCCGAATATGTTATATACCGGACGACATTTTCACGCACTGTCACTGTCACTGTCGCAAAGACTAAGACGAAGTTGAGAAGCAAATCAAGAAAATGCTTGATCAAAATATTATTCGCCCTTCAACTTCCCCTTGGAATGCACCTGTGTGGGTGGTCCCGAAAAAACTAGATGCTTCCGGTAAACAAAAATGGCGTATTGTAATTGACTATCGACGTCTGAATGATGTCACTGTTTCAGAGATTTACCCTCTCCCTCTTATTACTGACATCTTAGACCAGTTAGGTCACTCAAAATATTTCAGCACGCTCGATCTAGCATCAGGTTTTCATCAATTATTGTTGGACTCTAAGGACACCGAAAAAACAGCATTCAGTGTTACAACTAATAGCATTTCAGGTCAATTTGAATTTACTAGAATGCCTTTCGGACTGAAAAATGCCCCCTCAACATTTCAAAGAATGATGAATCTAGTCCTTTCAGGATTACAAGGTCTTCACTGCTATATTTATTTAGATGATTGTATTGTCTACTCCCATGACCTTGAATCTCATATCCAGAAGCTTGAAGCTGTATTCTCAAAACTCAGGGAGGCAAACTTAAAATTACAGCCCGATAAATGCGAATTTCTGCGACAAGAAGTTGCTTACCTAGGACATGTTATCACAGACAACGGTGTTTCGCCTAATCCAGATAAAGTGAAGGCTATCTCTCAATTTCCCACACCGAAAACTCCCAAAGATGTAAAATCTTTTCTTGGTTTAACGGGTTATTATCGTCGTTTCATTGAGAATTTCTCCCACATAACAAAACCTCTGACATCTTTATTAAAAAAAGATGTTAACTTCCACTGGTCTCATGAACAAGAGCAAGCTTTCAACACGCTTAAACAAAAGCTCATCTCCGCTCCCTTGTTGCAGTATCCAGATTTTTCACAGCCCTTTATAGTTACGACGGATTCCTCTAATTATGCCGTCGGAGCAGTTTTATCCCAAGGCGAGATTGGCAAAGACAAGCCCATTTCATATGCGTCTCGGACTTTAAATAAACAAGAAGGGAACTATTCAACAACTGAGAAAGAGCTTCTTGCTATTCTTTTCGCTGTTAATACTTTTCGGCCGTACATCTACGGTTATAAGTTTAAAATCGTAACAGATCATCGACCTTTGACATGGTTATTTAATGCGAAAGATCCAGGTGGACGGTTACTAAGATGGCGACTAAAATTAGAAGAGTACGACTACGAGATTGTCTACAAGCCCGGTCGAGTAAATTCAAATGCAGATGCCTTATCTCGTTATCCAGTAAATTCAATTGTTGATTCTAACTTAAATAAAACTACTTATGAAGAATATCTCAAAAAACATGTCACTAAAACCTCTAATGATACGAAAATTGAAGAACATAGTCAAAGTTTACATTTATCGAAACAAAAAATAATTGCGTGTCCCGTTTCACTTGACTTCGACAACACTATGCCGCACTGCGAACAGCTGTTGTCAATGATCCCGAATTCCGCTGAGTTGCAATCAGCTGAGCGCGAACTTGAAACCGTACAGTCGTTCGATGCAAACAATAAAATATTCTATTTCTTATTCACTAAAGTTCATCATTATGACGAAACTTCTTATAAAACAATTTACAATTTATTACTAAAATTAAGGGATCAAATTATTACAAAAAAGGAAATCGAAGAGTTATCTATTTCAGATTTTACAGAACCTTTTACTAAATTGGTTTACGTGAAAATATATAACATGATATCGTACATTTTCCACGGCACTAATATTAAAATTCATGTTTATAAAAACCAAATACGATATCCGAATCCTGCTGAAGTTCCAAATATCCTTCAAGAAAACCATGGGACTACCGTAGCTGGTCACCCAGGTTTCAAAAGAATGTATAACAGGATCAAAGCGTCATACTATTGGAAAAGTATGCAATCTGACATAGAACGTTTTGTTAAAAACTGTAAACTCTGCCAAGTGAATAAGCCACTGCGAGCTTCTAATAAGGCCCCTATGGTTATAACTTCTTCAAGTACTAAACCATTCGAAAGATTAGCATTAGACATTGTTGGCCCTTTACCCGAAGCTGGGCTTCAGAAATTTAAATACATTTTAACTCTCCAAGACGACTTAACTAAATTCTCATGTGCTTACCCTATGACTACTTGTGCAACAGATGAAGTTGCACGTAGCCTAATTCATTTCATTTCTTTATTCGGGTTTCCAAAAATGATTCTCACCGATCAAGGTACATGTTTTACATCCGAGTTGTTTCGGCAATTGACTGAGATTCTTAAAATAAAAAAAATATTTTCTACCCCTTATCATCCTCAAACAAACGGTGCGCTAGAGCGTAGCCATGCAACTCTTAAAGAATATCTAAAATCTTTCGTCAATGACAATCACGACGACTGGCATTGCTATCTTGCAACCGCAATTTTATCATACAATACGACTCCACATTGTACCACCGAATTTACTCCTCATGAACTATTATACGGGTATAAGCCATCTATTCCTAGCAGTTTTTCTGAAACGAATGATAATGTCACTTATCACGAGTATATCCGCGCTTTACAGTATAGAATGAAATACTCGCGAGAAAGAGCTTTACAAAATATTAACAAAAGCAAGGAACAATCAAAAAGGTATTATGATGTTTCAGCTAAAGAAAAAATTTACAAAACTGGAGATATGGTATATTTAAAGCAGCATCACAGACTGCGTAAAGCTTTGTCCCCAATCTGGAAGGGACCCTACAAAATTATGCAGACACATGGAAAAACTAACGTCACACTATGTGTTAACAGAAAACGCATAAAATACCACGTTAATGAAATAAAACCAGTCTGAATAAATATATTTGTTCTATAATTATTATGTCTCGCGTGTCCAAATATTTCCGGTCCAATCGAAATTATCTAACATCATAGTCAGGAATTTATTTTGACCCGATTTCCATTGCTTATTTTTATAGTGATTACTAGAACGTCATTGCTCATTTATGTAGAGTGTTAGCCTTATTGGCATAAGAAAAATGTTTACTAGAAAATTTTGATGATTGTTGTTAATTTAAAAACTGTCACTATTGTAATTGTTGTTATTTCTAGCTATATTATAATACAAAGTTTATTTAAAATGTTTTTCACTGGTAAAAATACATCTTGTTGCATTCATTTACATAATCCATATGAATTCCTTAAATTTAATTGCCTTTGTTTATTTATACCTATTTTAATGTGTTTTGTTTTGTGTAACTATATTTTTAAATTGTGGTAATAATTATTTTTAATTTGTATAATTTATTTGTTTGTAATGTTATAATTTACTCATGGTTTACCTTTCATTAGTAAAATAATTTTCTGTTCTCTTTCCTTTTTTTGGAGTACTTAATTATTATGTTTTAGGATTTTATCCTACGCTTAATTTTGTAAAATATAAAGCTCCGTCTTAAGGGGGGAGATGTTATAAATAAGTTCCAAATCACTACGATTCACTACTGTATAATAATGCTGATTTGAGTATTGATGTAGTATATAAAACTGCTCGCAATGCATAGCGGTGCAGTCAACCCACAAAATTGTACCGATCCACATTTTTTCCGAATTACTGTAATTTTTGTGTGCAAGTTTAAAATAAATTCAGTGTAGCAGAATTTCAGTGTTTTAATTAAAAGGACCCACGGAGCGCCATCCTAACAGCACGTAACGAACTTTTTTAACTTTAAAATTTTTCGATTTATTCTTGAAATATACGGTGTAATGATTATGTTTTATGTTTTCCTAGAAGCATATTTTATACTTAATAATGCTACATTGCTGTATTAGTGTAATTATTTACCAATTGTCACGCTGCAAAATGACATCTTAGGCGACATCTAGCGGTAACACCTTGAAGCTCCAGATTGTATCAATAATGCAGATATATGGCGTTGTGGTTGGTTTTAATAATTAAATTTATGTTGCTCGAGCTTTCCACATTTATTGACATACTTATGTTAATCAACAACATTTTATAGTCATGCAGGGTTTGATAAACAATAAATAAATAAATCATAGATTAGCAAAAGTGGACAGTCACTGACGATTCTGTTTAGTCTGTGGTTAGATACTTCTCGAAGCTTCCAAAACAATAGCGTTCTTTGATACGGCGTCTGCGACGGCGACGTTGATCCTCGGATCCTGGTGAAGCTACGCGATGATGGTGATAGAACAGGTAGGTTATTGGACGGGCACCGGTTCAGTGATGATCGTCTGATGTGTCCGATCAATTATCTAATTGGAAATATATCTGTGTCGTTGTTTCAGCTGTAGCTGAACCTGTCTGGCTGTTTAGGCTAGCCTGAAACTGATACGAACGTGTGGAGACGTGATGCCCTGGTGTTATCTCGTGGTCTAGTGAATTTGCAGTCAGTCCCGACTAGAGGCGGGCAGGTGCTGGACTGATCACGGGTGTTGGCAGTTAAGAGGTTTGACCCAACGAGTTCGAGTGGGCCGTGTGGTCATCTTTCTATTGGAAGGCCTTACACCTATCTGATTCCTCGTGCAGGAAAGTCTCGCCGCATCCAGGTACGATTCTGCATCATCATCCTTACGGCCGACCCGTAGGCCACGCGTTCGTGGGAACACAGAGTTTTCTCTGTTGTTCCATGCCAAGGGTCTTCATTCCACAAACTGAGTAAGAGGTTAATTCACAAACAGAGAGGGAGTTATAAACTGAAGTCATACTACTACCTAACATTTAATTGTAGTAGAACCAGAGAGAGAGAATATACATGTGACCATTTTGATAAGGTCTCTTCAGAATATTAGTTTATAAGACCAGTTGTTGTAAAGTCAATGTGTTTGGTTGTGTCTCTGGGTGCTTTGCCCCAAGTGTTATATTTCTTATAGGAGCACAACCATATAGGTCATTTACATACGATTGAGCTAAAGGTTATTAAACGTTCATCTCACGGATCCTAACAAGCGACCTTGAGCTTATAATTATAGTCTCATGTTTGTATCTCCTCTGACACGCGTTGTTACGGAGACAGAGCGTGTCAGGGCAGATGCCATTTTAAATATTAAGGTTGGGAAGGTTAACATAGTTTAGTGGCTTGCCACAATTGTGTGAACCTTGTTGATAATACAATAAACTTTGTAATGTGTAAAAGGTAATTGTTTAATTGTTTCTTTCCCAATACCTGATAAATTAACTTTAGCACGGCACCCCCTATCGAAGGGTCACACAATATTTTGTTATGTTATTTAATACTAAAAATGTACCTTTGGGGTTATAATTAACAAATCGGTGGGGTCAGTATTATCGTGTTAATACCTACCCCAGATGTGATGATAGCGCAAATATCTTATGAACCGGTAGCTGAATCATCAGAAATGCTGAAAGATGCTAGTGATTTCTTGGTCCAAAACCATAAGACCTCTGCTAAAAGCTCTAGCACGAGCTCAGTAAAAACGTATAAATGCATTAAAAATGTAGTATCTGTATATATTTTACTGTGTAAGTATACATAAATAATAAAATACATCAATAAATATTTTTGTATTTTTTAGGGCGTCTCCTGTAATAAAGATACATTGTGCTGACTAGATTCAATATGCCTATCTCTTGCAATGACCGGGTCTAAGTTAGGTGTATCAAAGGCGACATCACATCATACCTTTGCCTGAATTGTATTTGATATTTATTATAAATTTATAAGAAAATGTGTTCCATACAATTCTGTATTAATTTCACTTTCATTAATACCAAAAAATATGCTCATACATATATTAGTTTTCTTCTATATCAGTTTTCTGATATATAAGATATTGCTGCCCCTTCTGTTAATACTTACCTCAGAGCTGTTAATTCTAGCCCCGAAGATGAGCTAAGAATTAACAACTGACTTTTTGGAGAAAAAGTGTTCTATTTAAGACATCATTTCTTTTATGTTGCATTTATGTTAATAACATGATACCTGAATAATTAAAGCATCATTTAATAAAAAAATCAAGTCTAAATGTTGAATCATTTCGAAGATAGAACTAAAAGTATTTTTTTTGTTAATTGTGGCCCCTGTCTCCCCTACTAATTTACCTACATTGCTTCTACAAATTACTTAATGAAGAGCAATTTCAAAACATGTCGAAATTCATAAGAATTGATGAAATATTTTATTTACAACAATATACTAATGAGCTATTTTTCGGAGGGGATTGTGAAAATATGCAAAATTTAAACAGGTTCTGTCCAGTAGAATTTGCGTGATGCTGGAACATACATACAGACAAACATACAAAAATTCTAAAAATTATATTTTCTGCATTAGAATCGATCCCAGACCTCGTCAAGGGAAGGAACACGGTTGGGTTTTAGTCAGTAAGAGTCTGATACGCCCTTCCGCTCCGCCCAGAGCGGGAGAAGTCATTTGATGATGTCCCACCCAAAAAAAAAAAAAAAGACCTCGTAGCAATTACTTTTTTTTTAAATATAATCAATGTACAGTTTTGACTTCGCTACGATTTTATTATATGTATATAGATATAGGTATGTCGGAGACGGTCAATAGTACGGTCGCTAAACGAAGCGCGGCAAGTGAACCGAGTGGCGGGAAAACTAACACTCGGCTTACTTCGTGCTACGACGGAGCCTAGCTACTGGAGCGCGCGCCGCCGGGGCAAGAGGACTTGCCTTCCGACCGTTCTGGAGAACGGAGCCTTCAGTCTAGGAACTGTCCTTCGTTTCGTTTAGTTGTGTCGTATCGTATACCTAGTGTCTGATAGCATTGGAGTTAAGACGTCGCGGTACTGTATTCGATTCGTTGTGCTCTGTGCGTTGTAGTTAATTGTGTTAATTGTAATTTGTGATAATTTGTAATTTTAATAAATGCCGTGTATCGAACCCAGTGTGTTTTCATTGCACGAAACCCATCTTCTGCCCACATGAATCTAATGGAATAAATCCTGATGGATCCGACAGGTATATATTATAGTAAATATGTATGTATGTATGTGTATGTAGTTGATAACCAATTTATTTACTTTTGTACATAATATTTTAGCAATAATGCTTTATGATAAATAAAAAAAACATTTTTCTTTGTTTCTATCAAACAGAGCACCAGCCATCAAATCTCTTCACCACCCTTGGTTGACTGGTAGAGAATGCCTAAGGCATTAAGTCCACCTTTGTACCTTTTTTGAGTGTGAAAAGTTTAAATAAATAAATAATTAAGCCCAAGCAGCCAATCCTGAACCTGTTTTTTGCACCCAAACCTTGTCAGAGGGAAGATTTTAAGCTTTTTGTTAACTTTTACTTCATACAGGTATGGTCCAAAGCTATAATTTGGCAAGGGTATATGAAGTTTTTTGTCATGAATCCTATTAGCAAGGAGTGTCGTTCTAAAGGTCGTTCGTGAGTTTTTGACAGCCACTTTTGGATTCCGGTATCCGTTTGCGATTTAAAGTACACATTTTTGTCAGAGTCAAGTGTCCCTCTCCCCTGACAGCTAAATGGTTAGTTCTGTATATGTGGAAAAATTCACAGCATAGAACGATATTAAAAGGAAAACTATCACAGCTAAGTAGGCTCTACAAGTTAACGGGTAAAATCGCCCAAATTGCATTTGTAGTTGAAAAAACATGTTCTCCCATACATTTTGTATGGACGAACATGTTTCTCAATTACACTGATAAGTTAGTTCTTGAGATAAATCATCCCATCTACAGAACTCTTCATTGCACGTGGTCCGACACGCACTTAGCCGACATACAAATAAACAAGCACATTTATAGCCAGGGTTCGTCAATGCGTTGTGTCAATAATTCAACTGTAGTTACCACTGGGTAACTAAATAAAAAATACTGGATAAAAACTGGATAAAAATTCTGGGTTCAAACCTACGACCACTGGGTCGTAGGTTTGAACACAGTCAGGCCCTTTACTTAGTGTAAATTTTTTCATCACCACTGCTTTCAAAACGGTGAGGTAAAACATCGTGAGGAAACCGGCATGTCCCAGCAGTGGGAACATTAAAGGCTGATTATGCTGTGTTATGTTGGCGTAAGAAATTGCAGATAATTTGGTTAGATAAACATAATATATTTTTTAATTCGTCAATCTTAGATATGCGAAATTTTTCTTTCTAAATATTAAAGTAACTGTCAGGTTAGTTACTATCGATACACAAAATATATAATTACAGAAAGTAAACTGTGTTGGAAGAACATCAACTATTAAGGTAAAACACAAGTTAATACAAAACGAAGAATAATTAATTCTTTGGCATACCAGCTACAATATAGTTTTCAAAACCAACTTCTTCTTGGTTAATTTTGATTTTGAACAATCCATGGTCACCCCATTCACTCCCCCAGCTGTTGGTTACTAACCAATAATCAATTCCATCTTCGACACCGTAGCCAATAACTCGCACACTATGGTACCCTCTTATATGACCATGTGTATGAACATAAATTCCTGACTTATACTCATCAAAATCTGAGAAAACAGTAAACGCGGCCTGAACAGGACCGTTTTTCACTAACTCTGCCTTTATTTCATCGGTGTTGTTTGATAATTGGTAAACCTTTTCAGCAAAATGTTTGTCTTCTTTATAAGTTATATTAGTATTTACACATTCAGTCACGCAATTATTTTTTTCGAGTTCTTCTACGTCGTATGGTTTACATTCTTGAGTAACAAGACCTTTATCTTGCCAATAAACAAATGCATCTAATACATCACCAACTCCATCGCAAACTCCAAGTAGCATGCATTCAAAATCTTGTTCAGCAAGACTGACATGTACACCTTTGTGAATGCAAGTTCTATCAGATGCTGGTGTGGCAGTTCCGAAGGTCCAGCAAGAACCGCATTTTCCTTGATCGTAGATTTCTTTTATAGTCTCACATTGAGGCCACTGTTCTCTGGCGTCAAAGTTATCCGGCAGATCTATTGCTTCAAGATCGTGAGTTTGGAGTGGAAAGTTTGCTTTAGCTTCCATATCAATATGTACACAAGCTGTATGTTTCTTTCCGATATTGTCGTACTCAGTCATCTTCCAAGAGTAGTTCTGTGCGTTGAAATACTCAATGAAGGATGATTTCGGCATCGTTAGGTATTTGGCGTGCAACTCTGGGTCAAAGTCGGCCGCAACCAATCCCACGAGCGTCACAAGTACCACTGCGTGTAATATCATCGTTGTCACTTCTAAACGTTTGTGATGTCCATCGATTGTCATCAGTATTTATAGAAAATGTGTTATGTCAGGTATGAAAGTAATTTTAGAAACAATAAATATAACTATTTATTCAGTACTTTTAATAATGTTGTTGTTATCTAAAAATCATGCATAGGTGTCATATTTGGTTGAGGTATTCAAGTTCTTTATGAAGAATGTTTTTATTGTAGAATGCAATTTTTTCAAGGAATTTAACTGATAACAAACTACTTAAAAGATTTTTACACGAGGAGTATTAAAAGTAGGCATGTCATGTTGTGTGCGGGCAGTGGTGGCACAGTGGTAACAGACGTGATTTATGAGTTTTAGGTCATAGGTTCGAACTCAAACAGACGCTCTACTTTATGTAAATTATTTCATTACCACTGCTCTCAATACGGTGAAAGAAAACTTCGTGAGGAAACCGGCGTGTCCTAGAACTAAAAATCCGAAGACATGTGACATCTACCAACCCGCACTGGGCCCGCGTTGTGGATCTTGAAGCTTTTTTAGAGCTAAGACAAATTTGTTTAAATTAGAGCATATGTGAGTTGTATATGCTTTCCAATTGCAATGTCTATCTAAGATAATACCTAAAAATTTTGTATGAAGTACTTCTTTAATTTTGGTGTTTTTATAATATGGGTCTATGGGTTTTATTTGAGCATTGTTATAATTAGAGAATTGTAAAATTTTAGTTTTAGAAATATTAGCTGCTAAATTGTTGTCCTTTAACCAGTGCATTATTGATAAGATAAGATAAGATAATCATTTATTTGCTCAAACATGAGTACAATACACACAACACAAATTGACAGCATGCAAGAGATGTTAAATAGTAAATACATACACAGATCATCACGTTTGCCTTAAACAATGGCATGCAAATATTTATAAAATAGGGTATCACATTACTCCAACTCTAAATAATTAAAAAAAAAATGTCATGATAATATAGATTAAAAAAAAAAAAAAATTGTGAAACATGTCAAAATTTCTCATCTAAAAACTCATTTAAATTATAATAAGCTTTATCTGCTAGAAATTTTTTAACTTTCTTTTTAAATGCTACGTCATTGGCTACGTCATTTAACTGCTTCCAGCTTTTGGGCAGTTTATTAAAAATTTTTGGAGCCATGCAAAAGACACTTTTCCGCATAAGTGCCGTTCTATACTGATGTAGGCAAATTTGACTATTGTCACGTCTATTACGAGGAAATCGGTCTGCCATGCGAGAAAAGAGGTGAGGGTTGGACCTTAAGAACATTACATTTTCTAATAAATACAGTGAAGGTAACGTCAAGATTTTGTATTTTTTTAAATAAGGCTTGCAAGTCTGAGTGGTTTCAAGTTTAAACATTGACCTGATGCAACGCTTTTGAGTTTTAAATATAAGTTCTCGGTCAGTCGAGTTACCCCAAAAGATAACACCGTATCTTAAAATACACTCCACCAAACCGTAGTATGCGGTAAGCAAAGCATCTACACTAATTACAGCTGCCAGTTTACAGTGTTTTTTAATGAATGTTCGTAGTTGCTTTCTGAGGTTTCTGGTACTATAACCGAAATATCGTCCGCAAATAGAATGCACTGATGTGATGTTACTTGAGGAATATCATTTATATAAATAAGGAAGAGAAGAGGGCCTAGTACACTTCCTTGGGGAACACCGAACTTATTTATTTTAAAAGTACATCTGAATGGGGTAGACACAAGTTGATCATTTAATTGGTTTATTTCGACACATTGTTTTCTGTTGCTTAGGTAGCTTTTAATCCAATCGAGTGCTTTGCCTCAGATTCCATATAGCTCGCATTTGTTGAGTAAGATTTTGTGATCAACGAAATCGAATGCTTTGCTCATATCAAAGAAAATGGTAGCAACTCTATTACGTTTATCGATGTTTTCTGTAATTTTTTGTATGAGTGAGAGTGCAGCAAGTGTTGTAGATTTATCTTTTTGAAAACCATTTTGGTTATTTACTATTAAATTAAATTTGTTTAAGAAATTCATTATTCGAGAATACTATTTTTTCAAAAATTTTAGATAACATCGGGATTAACTTGATGGACCTATAGTTGTTCATATCTTTTTTAGAGTTTTTTTTGTGAAATGGTTTTACTATTGATGATTTAAATTTTTCTGGAAAGGTTCCTTGCGTAAACGATAGATTTATAAGGTGACTTAAAATGTCTGATAATTCTTTACTGCAGTTTTTAAGTATGGCTGTAGAGATGCAATCATAACCAACAGCTCGTGTGTTATTAAGTGAATTTATGGTTCTTGAAACTTCTTTACAGGAGGTGGGTCTCAGATAAATAGTCGAATTTGATGAATCTAATAACTTGTAATTTGGACGAGAGTTATTCTCCTTATTAGTCGAAGAAATCGTTGAAGGCAGTCGCAATTTTCATTTGGCATTCAACGCTTTTTTTATTACAATCTATTGATTTTAGTATTTCAAATGTTTTTGAATTATCTGTTTTAATTTTTATGAAATTCCATGTGGCTTTACATTTATTTATTTATTTATTAAAACTTTATGCACAAGTAAAAAAAATACTGTACAAAGGCGGACTTAATGCCTGGGGCATTTTCTACCAGTCAACCTTAGGGTGATGCAGAGACAAAACATGGCAGGTGCAATATAAGGGATAGATAAATTGAAAATTAATACATACTAATACATACATACATACATATAAACCGAATAAACTTTGTCAAGAGAAATAACGATAGGTAGAGGAGAAAACAAATCCAGCAAATCAGCGCTGCAAAGATTCTGCCAACTTTCTACAAATATGTTCACGTGCCTTCACTTTGAATGATAACCGACTGGTTACCATCTTGATGTTCAGAGGGAGCGAATTCCAAAGAAATATCGACTGGACAAAGAACGAAGAGTGAATAAAACCAGAGCGGTGAGAAGGACATCGTAGAAGACGATTGTTGGTAGACCGTAGATTTTTACTATGGGCAGAGCATAGGTATTGCACATGGGAAGTCAGGTAAGAAGGAGAAGTGGGTTTGTCGAGTATAGAAAACAACATAGACAGAGCCCTCAACTCTCTGCGCTGACGTATGGGTAACCATTTTAAAAGCAGTCGATGCACAGACACATTATCATACTTACGAAGATTGAAAACGAATCGAATGCAGTTATTTAGAAGGCGGTCAAGTTTATTGAGGAGATCTGCATTCAGGTCATAGTAACACACATCACCATAGTCTATTATGGGAAAGATTAGGGACTGTACAAGCATTGCCTTTATGTGTGATGGCAGAAAGTTTTTCAACCGATAGAGCGACCGCAGCGTTCCGGTGACTTTCTTACTTACAGTCGTGACTTGCTTTCGCCAGTCAAGACATGTGTCAACATGCAGACCAAGATCCTTGACATCGGAGCTAAACGGGATGACAGAGTTGTCAAACATTACAGGTGGCACAGTTGAGCCATTCAGTTTCCTCATACTGTGGGTGCTCCCAACAATGATAGCCTGACACTTGGTAGGATTAACCGCCAACCCAAAACGATCAGACCAGTTCTTTACCACATCTAAATCCCGGTTTAGCTCCTCAATCGCATCGGATATGTTGTCCACACTTGCCTGGCAGTAAAGCTGCAAATCGTCGGCATAAAGATGATACGCAATCCGAAGTTCGGTGGTAATGAGATTTATAAAGATAGAGAACAAAACAGGAGATAATATACCGCCTTGAGGGACGCCAGCGGCAAGATCACACCAACCCGACGAAGAGTCTCCAGCACGAACAGACTGCTGACGCCCCTGAAGATAAGAGGAAAACCATTCCAGTACCTCCCGAGAGACCATAAGATAGGAAAGGATGGATAAAAGGACTTCGTGACTGACGGTATTAAAAGCATTGGAGAAGTCAATTAACACTAAGACTGTTACTTTAGTGTCTTCCATTCCCCGCCTTATATCGTCAGTC
Source organism: Conistra vaccinii (assembly GCA_948150665.1). Taxonomy (NCBI): domain Eukaryota; kingdom Metazoa; phylum Arthropoda; class Insecta; order Lepidoptera; family Noctuidae; genus Conistra; species Conistra vaccinii. The sequence continues at coordinate 15,622,186 of OX411338.1, read as the reverse complement.
ACTTTAAGGAGAGCTGAAACGGTACTGTGCCCAGGCCTGAAACCGGATTGAAATGGACTGATGAGGGCGTTACGGTGAATATAGTGGGAGAATTGTTAATGAACACTGGGCTCGAGCACTTTAGATAGAAATGGAAGGATGGAAATTGGGCGAAAGTGACTAGGAAGAGAGGGATTGGGTATCTTAGGCAGGGGCCGAACAAGGGCTTTACGCCACAGGGACGGGAAAACACCGGTGTAAAGGGAAAAGTTTATGATGTGGGAGATTGCAGGAAGGAGTTGATCAAGAGCCGCTACGATCATGTGGCGGCTGATATTATCGTAGCCCACAGCTTTGGATTTAATGGAAAGGATTATCTTTTTGATCTCTCCGGGGTCGACTGGGGTGAAGACAAAGGGGTCAATATTGGGACGCGTCAGACGAGCAAGGTAGTCGAGGGTTTGACATTTGGTTAGACTATCTAGAGTGGGAACAGTGGAGGAATGGCGATTTAGATCGTCCAAACCAAATGTGTTAGGAAGGTCCGAATGTCGCGATTTGCCGATGCCCAAAGTTCCAAGGAACTTCCAAATATCGGCAGGAGAAGAAGAAGTGATATTATCTAGGATGTGGCGGCGTTTAGCGTTGCGTACCATCTGATTACACCGATTCCTAGCAGCCTTAAACAAGGCCCAATTGTCATCCGAGCGATCCTTTTTAAACTTCCGAAACGCACGGTCCCTCCGTCGCATTGCCATCCGAACTCCCCTGTTCATCCAAGGCGCAGGCGGACGCTTCAACTTGATTTTCTTGATAGGGGGGGGGCATGGGCGTCAAATAGCATTTACTTTTTGCGTTTTTTAAATATGTATTATTGTTTTGTTTTTTAGAGTTAGATATGCATTTTTTAAATAATTTATCATATTTGGTGTAGGCTTAGGCAATCTGAAAGATTTTAAAGGAAATTGCTAATCCTTCACATGTTTCTTTATTGTTTGAAATATTCGTCTGCTCAACAACGTAGATAACGCAATAAATGTTGTTGAATTTTCAAAATGTAAAACATTGTCATAGTAATAACTATGTTGAAGTGAGTCATAATTATACTTAGCAAGATATCCACAAGGCCTACAGAAAGTGACGTTATATCAGCGACTTAGAGTATATAACACTGGAGAAGCCTTACGGCCTGGCCACGACCGCGTTTCCACACCGCGCCGCTCGCCGCGCCGCCCAAAGTCGTGGCTAGGCTCTTATGCGCAATATTCCGAACAAAAAAATCTGTCACTTTTGGCGGGGGACGCGGTAGCTTCTACGAAAAAAAAACCAATAGCTATTGTTTTTTTGCTCGCCCGGAAAGAGGAGTCCGCACCATAATTTATTTTATCGAATTTTGCTTGAATCCATAAAATAAAGCAGCTGTTGCATAATATAGACTTTTTGCCCGCTAAGACGAACACTATGCTTGTGCAGACTTTGATTTTCCGTATCATCGACTATGTGGCGTGGTGACGTGTGCTACTTTGACTTGAATGCGGTTTTGTTGGATAAGCTCGACAGACTGCTCAACAATTGTATCCGGTTCATATTCAACCTCAGACAATATGACCATGGGTCTGATCTCAAATGGATGTCCATTCGCCAAAGGAGAAGTTTGCGCGCTTTGACCACGCTTTTCTCCCTTCTCAACTCTCCCACTCCTTCTTTTTATCGTGTCTCACTTCCAATATCTATGTTCTTCACACACCAAGAATCTGCGTTCTTCTAACAACTTCTCTTACTCTGTCCTTCTCATACTTCTGACGTTGTTCATTCTTCCTTTCATATTCAGTCCATTCTTCTTTGAAATGCGCTTCCTCTTGATACCAGGACGGCCACCAGTCGGTTTTCATTTAAGCGGAAATTGCGGAGTTATTTTCAAAATAAATAGAGTAGAGTCTTCACAACACCTCTCTCTTGAATTCGTATATACAATGTGGAGACTACCATACAGCGGAAAATGAAAATACTGGCACTACTTATGCTTCAGAGTATCTTGGAACTGTCAAATAAATCCGAGCTTCGAAATAAAAAAAATTGTGTTTCAAACAAATTAAATGTAATGTATGGCCGGATCCACCCTACGCCTATATATTCCGTTTATCCAACTAGGCCTTGGGTGAATTCTCGGGTATACATTTCAGAATATCCACCTTAGGGTTGATTTTTGGGGTGGATAAACGGAATAGCCCGAGCCGACTATGGATTCTGCCGAGCTATAATGACTAAACTATCGAATATATTCAATTTAATTTTCGTATACAGAGTGGGAACGTCATTAGGTACACGCCGCGCCGTTTAATTTTTTGTTGTATTGTCATCTCCACCTTGAATACAATGTGTTTGGTCTCGGACTGTACAAACTTAAAGGGAAAGTAGTTTACTCTATTCTATCAATAAAATTATTCTACATGGGGGGTCGGAACCCAACCCCCCCTGAATGGCAGCCCTGAACGGAAGCGTGCATACTAAAAGTACTTTAACTTTGGAATTTTATGTCCAATTATCGCAAAAAAACTTTTAATAAGCGAAATGTGTTAACAATGATTTAAATAACTCAAATACTGACAGTAAATGCTGCATCATATTGAAATAAATGCTAAAAGATCAATATCACATTAAAATTAACATTGTTTTTTTAGTTTATCAACAAACAAAATTCAACCCCGGGAACTATCTTTTTTTATCTACTCGTCAAACAGATGTTTAGTGTTTAGTCAATAATTCAACTGTAGTTACCCAGTGGTCGTAGGTTTGAACCCAGTCAGACCTTTTACTTAGTGTGTATAAACAATATAATTATGTTTTGAAATGCGAAATGTTTCTTTCTAAATATTAAAGTAGCTGTCAGGTTAGTTACTATCGATACACAAAATATATAATTACAGAAAGTAAACTGTGTTGGAAGAACATCAACTACTCGTATAACGGTAAGACACAAATTAATACAAAAAGAAGAATAATTAATTCTTTGGCATACCAGCTAACATATAAAGTTCAAAACCAACTTGTTCTTGGTTAATTTTGGTTCGGAACAATCCATGCTCACCCCATTCACTCCCCCAGCTGTTGGTTACTAACCAATAATCAATTCCATCTTCGACACCGTAGCCAATAACTCGCACACTATGTTCATCTTCGTTACGTCCATGTGTATGAACATAAATTCCTGACTTATAATCATAAAAATCTGAGAAAACAGTAAACGCGGCCTGAATAGGACCGTTTTTCACTAACTCTGCCTTTATTTCATCGGCGTTGTTCGATAATTGGTAAACCTTTTCAGCAAAATGTTTGTCTTCGTTATAAGTTATAGTATTTACACATTCAGGTACGCAATCACTATCGTAGAGTGCTTCTATGTCATATGGCTTACATTCTTGAGTAACAAGACCTTTATCTTGCCAATAAACAAATGCATCTAATACATCACCAACTCCACTGCAAACATCAAGTTTCATGCATTCAAAATCTTGTTCAGCAAGACGGACCTGTACACCTTTGTGAATGCAAGTTCTATCAGATGCTGGTGTGGCAGTTCCGAATGTCCAGCACGAACCGCAATTTCCTTGATCGTAAATTTCTTTTATAGTCTCACATTGAGGCCACTGTTCTCTGGCGTCAAAGTTATCTGGCAGATCTATTGCTTCAAGATCGTGAGTTTGAAGTGGAAAGTTTGCTTTAGCTTCCATATCAATATGCACACAAGCTGTATGTTTCTTTTCGATATTGTCGTACTTAGTCATCTTCCAAGAGTAGTTCTGTGCGTTGAAATACTCAATGAAGGATGATTTCGGCATCGTTAGGTATTTGGCGTGCAACTCTGGGTCAAAGTCGGCCGCAACCAATCCCACGAGCGTCACAAGTACCACTGCGTGTAATATCATTGTTGTCACTTCTAAACTTTTGAGATGTCCATTGACTGTCATCAGTATTTATAGGAAATGTGTTATGTCAGGTATGAAAGTAATTTTAGAAACAATAAATATAATTATTTATTCAGTACTTTTAATAATGTTGTTATCTAAAAATCATGCATAGGTGTCATATTTGGTTGAGGTATTCAAGTTCTTTATGAAGAATGTTTTTATTGTAGAATGCAATTTTTTCAAGGAATTTAACTGATAACAAACTACTTAAAAGATTTTTACACGAGGAGTATTAAAAGTAGGCATGTCATGTTGTGTGCGGGCCGTGGTGGCACAGTGGTAACAGACGTGATTTATGAATATACACATAGCTAGTACACAGAACCTACTTTATATACCATTGTATAGATTATTAAATGGAGATTAATACTGTACTTTTTAACAATTGATTTAATGCAGCAGTTGTGGCCTAGTGAGAGCAGGGATGGCCCAGTGGTAACGGCCATGACTTACGAGTAGTATGTCATGGGTTCGAACCCAAGCAGGCGCTTTACTTTGTGTAAATAATTTCATCACCACTGCTCTCAAAACGGTGACGGAAAACATCGTGAGGAATCCGGCATGTCTTAGAATCAAAAATTCGAAGACATGTGACATCTACCAAACCGCACTGTGACATCCATAATAATATGTCTAGAATTTGGTCCGAAATATTTTCTTGTTTCATACTTTTATGAGCGTGATTTTTCAGTAGTCGGGTCGGGTCGGGTTTTCGGTGTCGGAACTTACTTTTTACTTAAATTATTTTGGGGTTTTACTTTCTTGATAAAGTATTTGCAGAGCCGCTTTATTTTTTTTTGTTTAGGTTTAATTGTATAATACGTATTCATTTTACAGCCGCGCCGTATGTAGCAGTCTCACTTTTGCATGTTTTGAACAGTTTAAACATATTAATTTATTTACTTATATAATATGATTTATATACATATTTGTAATGTGCTCATCAAGCCCTTTCATTTGATACCCAACATGGTAAAATAAAAATAAATGTTTTCGTTTGTCACTTTATGTACTCTAGAGGGCGCCATATTGAATTTAATGTAACGTCACCAGCGGACGATCAGGACGCTTCCAATGATACCTCATTTGTCAAATTATGATCAGCAGTTTAGAAGTTATGAGGTTACAGATGAACATACATACATACATAAATACATACCGGTCAAAATCATAACCCTCCTTCGGCCTTTACCCAACTTCGCCGAAGTCGAGTAAAAAATATTAACATAAGCACAGATTAAATAAGGAAGGTTATTCAGTTCTTTACGTAAGTTGCTCCCTCCCTATTTATCTAATTCAATATCTATCAATGTATGATTATAAGCGAACCAAAACCCTGACAATGTATTTATACGCCGGGAACGGCAGAATATTATGTACTTCATTAAAACTGTGTAACATCTCTGTAACTATATTCTTACAAATAAATGGACTATTACTATTACTATATTACTATTGCGTTCGTTACGTATTTGAACGCTTTTTACAGAATTTAACAGCACAGCTAGGCATTTACACGGAGATAAATAAAATTGTCATTGTATTCGGGAGATCGTTCTGTAGAACATTTTTGAATCTAAGAGGGCCCCCAAATGCTAAATAGTCAGTGTCACTCGGGATGATGTAAGAATTATAACGATACATACATACATCCAAATATATTCAGGCAATTAAAAGTTATAGTGGAAAATAAAAACATTACATTCCATTTTTGGGCAATCGTGTACGAAGAGAAGAAAATCGGAGTTTAGTCGCTCTTAAATAACCAACAAGCTTTGATTAGAGCATCTTACGGATAGTAGTTATTTCATGATTTGTTTTGTTTTGCATAAAACGAGTATCGAAATTGTTTCGATGGACGTAGGAATTTCTACCGAAGAGACGACGTTTTCAGCAATGTTGCATTTAAGAGAAGGTGGGTCATGGACAGTCTGGGGCAGAATTTCCACTGAAGGAAAAACTGGCCTTGAGGTTGTGTCAGGACCACGGTGTCCACCACTAAATAGCTACCAATACATTCGTCAATGCCTAGAGGCTCATGTGATGCCGTATGCTGAGTTTGTGGGCCAAGATTTCATTTTTATGCATAATGATGCGAGAATACCATTCTAGTAAATGCTCTAGGAGGTAATACAAGTTACTAAATAAACGTTTTCTCTCTGTTTTCTTCAAATAATAAAGCTCTAAAAAAACAGGCTTCTCAGTTAAAGCAATAAAATAAGGCCATCTAGTTGACATATTTTGATACTCGCAAATAATCTTCCCGTTGACCTAGAATCATGAAAAATACATGTCATTTGTATTCGCAGACAGAAATTTCATAGAATTTCGTTTCGCAGCAAATGCTTCATATAATATTTGATCCTTGTATTTTTATTCAACTTCTATTTACTCGAATGAAACATATTTGACCGAAACAACAATTCAGTGAATTTCAGAATCTCACTTTTTTATTTAATAAACATAACAAGCAGTAGAATTATTTTTTTACGAATATCGTTGTTTGGTGTATTTTTCCATGGTATTTTATTTCAACGAAAATTATAATTATTTATGATCGTCAGTTGTACATAATTAATCACGTTATTTGGCAATTTCGTTATCATGATCATGTGCGATAATCATAAACGGTTAAAAGCCTTGTTGTGTTGGCCTCATATTTATATACATACACACCTGAACAGTTCAATCAATCAACTTTGCTAAACAAAGTTCTGTTTTGGACAACAAACAAACGCAATAAAATTCAAATAAAATCTTCTAACTATGATACGAGCTCGATCTAGGTTAAAATAACTATTAAGGCACTCCAACCAAATAGGTTAGGTTAGAACTGTGACCAACTACGCGCGAGTTGAGCGAGCGAAGCAAGCGGTGTCGCTGTAGCGGCCGGTGAGCGCTACGTCGAAATTGGTCGCAGTAACAAAATTAGGGCACTCCGACAGTTACGAACCGCTTTCATACTATTCTACGGTATATAGAATGTTTCTTTGATAAAAACAAAATAATTTGCAATATATGTATAATAATAAGCCCTTTCCATTCTGAACATCTATGCGTTGTGGTATTTTCCTTAGTTTACAGAATATCTCTCAGTTCAGTGGGCCTTTTGGCAAAGGCCTCCTCTAACAACTTCCACTGAGTCCTATCTCTCGCAACTCTTCTCCAATTTGGACCCGCTGTAAGCTTCAGTTCGTCTTCCCATCTCTATCTCTATATTGTCTTCCCCTGTTTCTTTTGCTATCTCTGGGGTACCATTCAGTCACAAGTTTACTCCACTTGTCTTGGATGCCTCTTAACATGTGACCTGTCCATCTCCACTTTTGTTGGTCTATTTTGGTAAGAACATCAGTAACTTTTGTCCTTTCCTTGATCAGGTTATTTCGTATCCTGTCTTGTTTTTAATACCAGTCATACTCCTTTCCATTGATCTTTGGCAATGTGCCAGCATTTCTCTATGGTGTTTTGTGAGAGACCAAGTTTCGCTGCCATATGTAATGCAAGGCAGTATACATGTGTTGAAGACCTTCCGTTTTAATCCAATACTTAGATCCGTTGCTTTCATGACCTCCTTCAATGACCAGTATTTTCTCCACCCATTTGTTATTCGTCTTCCAATTTCCTTAGTGGTTTGGTCTTTGTGTGAAATAAGCTGGCCCAAATAAACATATTCTTCGACATATTCAAGCACTTTGTTGTTGATTTTAATTTCCAAGGCAACTGAATTTGTCATTAGCTTTGTTTTGTCAGAGTTCATTAGTAGTCCTATTTTTTCGCATTCACTTTCTTTGCTTAGTTCTTGCATCATTTTCCTTAAGTGTTCTGGGTTCTCCTCGAACAGCACTATGTCATCTGCGAATCTGAGATGATTTAGATTTTTCCCGTTGATGTTGAGTCCAAATTGGTCCCAGTCTAGTTTTCGGAATATGTTTTCCAGAACCGCGGAGAATAACTTAGGGGACAATGGATGGTGATCCATTATTCTCCGCCTGTCTGACACCTCTTCTTATTTTGAAAGATTTACCTTTTACCTACTTCTACCTACTTCTTGTATTTTTGCTTTACTGTTTGAGTATATGGTTTTAATAACATCAATGGATATTGTGGGTATTCCCTGGTTGTCTTGGCTTTCCCATATAGCGTCATGGCTTATGCTATCAAAGGCTTTTGAGTAATCTATAAGGGCCATATACACATGCTTGTTGTACTCATTGTACTTCTCCATGATCTGTTTTACTGTGTGTGTATGATCCACAGTAGAGAAGTTTTTTCTGAACCCTGCCTGCTCCATAGGTTGGTTTTCATCCAGTAAGGTGATTATGCAGTCAAGGATAATTTTGGAGAAAACTTTATAGATGTTAGACATCAAGCTTATTGGTCTGTAATTGCCTAGATCTTCTTTTGAGCCTTTCTTGTGAAGGAGTATTATGTGAAATGTTTCTCATTGTTCTGGAATATATCCGGAGGTTAGCACTTTGTTAAAAATTTGTGTGTGTATGGGGACAATTTCTTTCAAGTTCCTTTCATTACCTCATTTGAGATTTTGTCAGGGCCTGGTGATTTGTCCATCTTTTGACTAACAATTGCTTTTTCTACTTCGCTTGTCAATATTTCAGGTTCTAGATTAGATGACGGAGTTCTAGTGGTTACACACTTTGTTGGATTGTGACTATTTTGGTTTGAATATAGGTTTTTGTAGAATTGTGTGGCTATTTCGTTTATATTCCTCCTGTTTGAAACATTTATCTGTTTATATTTCAAGTTTGGTATCCATTCTTTGTTGGTCTCTCGCAGTTCTTTCGGGGCCTTTCTTGTTCCTCCTGTACTTACTATGTGTTTCTCTAGTGTTTGTAGTCTCTCAGTCCTCCGATTTTTTCTGATACCGTCCTTGATGTTTTTACTAAGCTCCGTTATTTGTTTAATATTTTCTTTATTCAATTTTCTACTAATTATGCATTTACTCTGTTCTATAAGTTGTAGTGTTGGGTCACTTAGTATATATTTGTGCTTCTTAGATTTTCCAGCATTGTGGTGTGTCAGATGGTTTTTAATTTAGCATAGCTTGTTTTCACGTATAAGTTGCTGTTTCCTGATATTTCTGAACTCAATTCAGCTAAAGTCTGGAAAATATTTTCATTTTTATATTTCCCGTCCGGAGAGATCCATGACCATTTGTTGTTTTTATTTTTCTTAAATATGCTGTTCAGTATAGTCAAATTATACTCCAGTGAGAGATTAACAAGCCGTTGGCCATTCGAACTTCTTTTTCCATATCCAAAATTTCCCAGAACATATTCATCTTTGTTTTGTTTGACCCCGACTTGGGCATTAAAGTCACCCATCAGTATAACTAGGTTGTTTGAGTAGTTTCGTAGTATTTTAGACAAATTATTATAGAATGACTTTGTATCAGACTCTGCAGCTTGTTCTGTCGGTGCATACGCTTGTACAATAGTCCAAGTTTTCTTATAGCTAGGTATTTTCATGCGTAGGATTGCCAATCTATCCGAAATACCAATGAGATCTTGTATGTATGGTTTAAGGTGAGATTTAATCATAAAGCCTACTCCTCGTTGACCTCTTATTTCTCTTTGCTGAAGAGAATACATCCCGGGTATTCTTCTACTGATTCACCTGCCCTTCACATTTCGTTTAATCCTAATGTATCCCATTTGAGTTTCTTTAGAGCTTCTTTAAGTTCTTTTAATGCTTCAGGTGTTCTTAAGGTTCTTGTATTTAGTGTTGCAATGTTTAATATGTTGTAGTTTTTTGTTAGAGGATGATGGTCTATTACTCCCGTGGGGACCAGCCGTGGTGGGAGAATTGTTTGTTGTTGTTGATTTGTTTGTAGTTTTGGGGGTTGTTGTTGTGTGATTCCAGTTTCCGTTGCAGTGTAATTGTTAGTTGTTCCGTGTAGTTTTCTCTGATTGGGAGTAGGTTCGTTCGCGCATGACTTGAAATGCATCTATTCTTTTAATTTTGTGTTCATTTCTGTTCACCCGTTCGGGCTTGTTCGGGCTTGGTGTTTCAGAGTCAGGTCTCTTTCTTTTTTCATTCCCTCTTAGTTTGATTTTCTCTTTGCGCTCCTGTATTGATTTTTTTTTAATGTCGTGGGTGATGTAAGTATCTGGCCTCATTTTCTTTTTGTTCTTGAGTATTGTAACGTAACAATTAAAATAAAAAGGGATAAAGGTTAAGAGTATAGTTAGAGTATAAAAGGTAAAGGGTTAAGAGGCCGGCTTCACACGACGTGGGAAGCTCGGGTTAGGCGGAGTCAGGACCAGGACCAGGACAGGACCGGGCAGGTAAGCAGGTAGGCAGGCCGACGGACACCAGGAAGTGTAGAGGAGCCGGCTATCACGTCGCACGCCGAGCAGGAGGTTCCTTTACTCTGTTGAATAGAGAGGTGAGAGGTAGCCAGATAGTGGAGGCACTTCGTGGTACCTCACGCCAACGGGAGAGACGCGTCGGCGTCACTCGTGACGTCGTGTTGTGAGGGCTGAGGTCACTCTCGGAGGGCACGACTCCTGGCGTCACGTCACTTGACGTCGACGAGCTCTCTTATTCAGGTAGTGTGACATTTGAGGCGTGGCGTCTTGTGCCACGCGGCCAGATGGCTAGTGTAGGGCCCTCTATGGGGCTAGGCGGGAGAGTCGGTAAAATGATAAGCCGGGTGGACACTGATACACCAAAAGTTTATTGATTGTAAAACAAGGTTATACAATAGCTTTTAGAAAACACACAGTAATATATTATGTTACTTACACTGAACTAATCAGGCTAAGATTCAAGTAGGTAATTAGATTCAAGGTGAAAAGTAACACATCACACGGCTAGAGCCAAACTTCAACTCGTTAAGAAAAGAACCCGTTTTTTATCGTTCTGTGTCATATTTTAAAACATTTCAAACATCTATCAAGTTAATTCTTAATTGAATGATGGCCAGAACGGATAAAAACGGTTTACAGAGTGAAAGTCTATAGCTGCCCTTATTGCGAACATTACAGTGTATTCAGCTGCTTTATAATAAGTTTAGAAGAAGATAAAGTGTCTATAGCACATTATGTCTATGGTTAAGAAAAGTAAATAAGACAGATGACAGCTTTCATTTAAAATGATAACATTCTTACAAAAGGAAATTAATAAATAGTATAGAATAGGATTTAGATGCTAAAACAGTCAAGGATTATACAAGTATGCTATTACAGGTATAGTGTGATTAAGAATAAATACCAGGAAGTTTACGTGAATGATGATGGATCTCAATATGTAAGGTATCAAAAGGTGAATTGTTTAATATAGTAGCTTAAAAACATATAAGTAGACAAAAAATTGTGGTTCTGCACAGCAGAATGCCACAGTATTTCTATCTTTTTCTGTAGTGTTGTGGTTGATAGTAATATCGGTCTAGTTTTCCCATTGTTTTCTTTCTTTCCCAGTCGTTGAGTTCTATTAATATCTCCAGTTTCTAATACGACATCAAGTTCTTTAATCGTGTTCGAGACTATATTTACTAAGTCCTCGCCTTTCTCGTCGGGTGACCCGGATATTCCGTGCAAAATAATGTTGTTTTTCCTTGAATTACTGTCAAGGATTTCAATTTTCATGTTTAACTGGTTAACTTCAGTCCGCAGTTTTTCGTTTTCCTCAATTAGAGGTTTGATTTTTTCGTCTACTTTATTTAACACAGCTGTAGTTATTATTTGAGTTATTACGTTTGTTTGTTTCTGAAGTTCTTCTTTTACTTTTTCAAAGAGAATTGACATCTCTTTTGACAGTTCTGAAGTCATTATTGTGGATAAAAATCAAAGATAAATATTCAATGAATTGCATAGATTAAAAAATGCGGTGGGTCAATCACGCAATGTATGTGGAAGTTCGGCCAGCGATGTAAATCGAATTGAAAGGCGAAATTGGAACGCAACTCAGTAGAAGGTTGGTATCCTTGCTGAGAGGTGTTGATTGTCTGTGATTGATTATTTGTTTTTTGTCGAGACGTTGGGTTTTTGACAGATAAAACTTTTGAGAGATGATGAGAGAGATGTTTTAAAGTTTCGTTTATCACACAACACACTTTCACTTTTTACGAAGGTTTTTAGTCACTAGCACTTATCGACACTGACTGTTCATTTATCAGTACGTTTCAGCACTTGCGTTTTCGATTATACACTTTTTTTAATATAAGTTGCTTTCATACCGTACCTATCACAGTTTGTATAAATACTGACAACAGTCGACGAACACTACAAACGGTTAAAAGTGACAACGATGATATTACACGCAGTGGTACTTGTGACGCTCGCGGGATTGGTTGCGGCCGACTTTGACCCAGAGTTGCACGCCAAATACCTAACGATGCCGAAATCATCCTTCATTGAGTATTTCAACGCACAGAACTACTCTTGGAAGATGACTGAGTACGACAATATTGAAAAGAAACATACAGCTTGTGTGCATATTGATTTGGAAGCTAAATCAAACTTTCCACTCCAAACTCACGATCTTGAAGCAATAGATCTGCCGGATAACTTTGACGCCAGAGAACAGTGGCCTCAATGTGAGACTATAAAAGAAATTTACGATCAAGTTATCCTTCATCGAGTATTTCAACGCACAGAACTATTCTTTGAAGATGGCATAAACTAGTTGATTAGCATCGAAAATATTGTTGGCTCAGCTGAAGACTGCAAAATAGTAGATTGTTTGCCAAGGGAGCAAACAACTATTTTTAAGGCGAGAGTGTTTTTTGAATCCAAAGCGAAGCGAAGGATTCTAGAGTGGAATCCCGAGCTTAGCGAGGGATTCTAAAGTAGAATCCTGAGCGCAGCGAGGGATTCAAAGTACATCACTCGAGCTTAAAATAGTGTTGCTCCCGAGGTGAACACTCTACTTTTTATCACCCTCTATGAGAAAACAAACGTATGCGGTCCTAACCCCATCAGGAACGAATCTCCTACTCACGAATGATTTTAAACACAAAATAAAAAATGTATGAAAAAAAAAGTCGCAGCCGCCATGTTGGATTCACATTTTGACCTTACTATTGGCTTTACCACCCTCGAAAACTATGAAAACGATACCCATGACAAAATATTTTACAATTTTCGCATCCGCCATCTTGGATTTAAATTTTGACCTCACTATCGGCTTTATCACCCTCGGAAACTATGAAAACGATACACATGACGAAAATTCTAAAATTTTCGCATCCGCCGTCTTGGATTTACATTTTGACCTCACTATCGGCTTTACCACCCTCGTAAACTATGAAAACGATACCCAAGACGAAAAATTAAAAAAATCACATCCACCATCTTGGATTTACATTTTGACCTCACTACTAAAACCGAAAACTAAGAAAAAGATACCCTTGAAAAAAATTTAAAAAAAATCGTACCGTTTTCGGTTTTAAAGAAACTATTAATGTATTTTATGTTGGTTTGTTTTATTTGCTCGGCTATCTTTCTAGACGGATTCTAGTTTGACTAGATATGGCTTCTAAAAATTGCCGATATTTAATACAGAAATGAGTGCTATCTGATCATATCTGATAGTTACGTGCAAATTATTGTTCGTGTACCTGCATTGTTTGCTTATTTATATAATATAGGCAAATAATGTAGTTACATGGATAATATACATGAATGATATATAATAAGTAAATATAAGTTATATTTTAATGATTATGGAGTGTTGTAATAGCGAATGTGAGTACCAATACAAACCATTTCTGGTTTAATGGTACAAAACAAACGTAAACCTGTAATAAGACTGTACTGTATAAATAATAAAAAAAACGACCGAAATCATCCTAAGGTAAAATATGTGTTCTAGAGGTGTGTCTAGAAGGTGAATTTTGTTCGATGTGAATAAAATACCACTCGATATTCTTTAACTTAATGAGAAGAAATTTAAAACATGCATTTAACGCACACTATGTAGACAAGCATATTATAAGTTAGATGATTATATCGTAGATAAAAATGCTTGGCTTAATGCTGGTCCTGCTCCACAGCCACTTGGGCTCACTAGTTGAAATTATTGTATTTGGAAGAGTTGCTACCCCTTTTCTTATTTTTTTATTTTTATTTATATTATTTTTCTGACATTACGAACAACATGTTTATTTTATTTTTATTTTTTACTAACCAATTTTTTTTTTCAGTTTTTGTATATGTGAGTACCATGGGGCTGTTTATTCTGTTATTATATTATGTTTTATGTTGACTTGAAAGAGCATGGCAGTTGAGACTTTGTCATGCTTACTTAAATGTCTCGCCGATGGTGGCGAGTGTGTTGGATCATTCGGTTCCCTACAAAATGGTTGAGCTGGATGGTGCTGATCCACGCGTCATGTTCGTGAACGGGCGCCGTCGGTTGAGACTGGTCATCTCTTTTCTGCCAAGGCTTATTTTAAATCTTATACTTTGAATTGTCTCTATTTCTTTTTTTCACAACATATAGAAGCAACAAGAATAATGTACCCAGGATTTTGTAATATCTTTATTTAAAAGAGTGTCCTGGGAGTTTCTTGCCCGTTCTTCTCCACAGAGATCTACTTTTTGGAATGGGCGACTAGCTTCAACTTTCTGACTAACTGACCGACTCTTTGACAAGTCAAAAGTGCCTTTAAATGGTTTAATTGAAATAAATGCTTTGAGTTTGAGTTTGAGTTTGTGTTTCTTGCATAGGGTACTGTGCCAAATAAACATTTTTAAATTCAAAATTTTTCAATTTTGTTCAAACTATCACGATTTGCCATCACAAAATAAATAACGTCTGCATTACGCTTACACTCATATTTAAATTAGGAACGTCCTTAACTATTATTGATTCATTACCACGCTTGTCCTAATTCATCAATTACTAAACGAACAAGAATCTCAATAGTAAATGACATCGTTCCTTAATTACCTTCTAATGACTTATCTATCATTAGAACATTATCAAACGTTGTTATAAATGTTAGTTTTTGTACAAGATTTGTGTGAGCATTGTCTTATCTGCATTGGAAATTACCTCTCGTATTATATTGTGCTTATTTGAATATATTTCTATCAAAGGAAGAGAGTGTACCTGCATTTTGTGTTTGGAAGAGCCAGTGCATACTATTGAGAGTCCAAGATGATTTTTTATCGGTTGGGATTACAAAAGTAAGTACATTTTTATGTTCATAATTCTGGCGTTGGCTGCTTTACATAATATTTACTTCAACCCTTAGTTGTGAGATCATAAAGAAATAATTTAGTTTTTGTTAGCTTGTGCAATTCCGGCCGCCTTAAACCCAAGAAAAGTAATGATTTTGAAGTTTTGGCAATCTTTTGTTCCTATTGTCAGATAAAGGCAGTTTATTTAAACTAAAGTTTTCCCATCTTGGAGTGTTATTCTTTTACAATCTTTTTGACTACTGAGACAAACGACATGTGTTACAAAATTGTCATCAACAATCATAAAAATGGTACATTTCTCTATATTAAAACACATAATTATATACATAAATTCATGCCTTCATCCCATCCACTTGCTGCGTTCCTCACATACTACTTTTGCTTCGTCTACGTTCATACATCTGGTCGTACACGCACGCCGGTTGCGAGTACTAGGCACTTGACCTTTCTAAAGACCACCACTAATGTCGTCACTATATTATTATGTTCTTCTAGGGCGTCCCACCCTCCTGACGTTTCCTCTATATTAAGTCCAGTTTTATTTACCTTTCAGATTAATCGAGTACTTTAAGCTCGACCAACTCTCCCAAGAGGATGAAAAACGACGGATACTACTTCACAAGAAACCAAAAGAGGTGTATAGAACGAAACTGCATGCCAACCGAACTATGGATTTATGTATTTCGACATTACTCTCTCTTATCAGTGCGTTAGTCTGTCTTTCCATACCCTATGCGGTTTTAAAGTCACCCTGTGAAGTCTTGAAGGAGAATAACTTTACAACTTTATATAATATAGCAACGTACCTTGAAAGATACGAGAAATTGATTGACAGATTCATAATAGCATTGTTTATTGTTCTTATTTATATTTCTGTGAAAACTGTGCTAGATGCTATCAATAATACGAATATAAGTATGAGTCCGTGGGTGGAGAGAGGTAAATATGTGCTGCCTCCACGGCAGAGAGTGAAAGGAAGTCGTGCATAGTAAAATTGATTATGAAATAAATTGTTACTGTTATGAACGGCATGGTTTCATTATTCTTACTAAAATTATAAAATTGTTAATTCGAATGTTTTTTTTATTTTAAGTTGCAATTAGACACTATTTCAAAATCTGACAATATTTCAAAATGCTAATGCTATTCAAGAAAAACCTAGAAGTTATACATTGGTACTGCTATTAGATGGCATTTTACTTTTCTTACTAAAATTATAAAATTGACTTAAATTCCTAAATGAGACTATAATTTTGAATTTCGTAACCACCATTTACAATTCAGAATTTTTTCAAAATCTAACAATACTTCAGAATGCTAATGCTATTCAAGAAGAACCTAGAGTTTAGAAAACAAAGTAAAATAATATTGCTAATACAGAAAATTCAACCAAACCCTTACACATTTCATTCAATAACATACTGTATATAAACTGTCCCAAAATATTATTAGCATAAATATCTCTGGCAACACTGGTCTGGTATACGAAACATGAAAGTATCCATCCAATTTGGGAAGAGCATGGTAACATTCAATTGTGTACTATCCACGTATACTTCCTATTCAAACATGACAATGTTTGGATAAGGTATCCCCATTTGCTTTCTATACCAAATGATGTTTTCAAAGGAACGAAGTAGAACGGAGCTAACGTTAACAAACATAAACTACGTATTTTTGATGGAGATATCGAAGAAAATATTTTGTTAATGGAAAAAGTATCTATAATGTATAAATTATTGCAATGGATAACATTTATTTATAACAATTTTGTAAGAATTCGGCGAAAAATATATCACACAATAGGGATGCTGACAATTTTTTTTTTAAATGTCCGTCTTGTAGATGATTAGAAAATATTGGACATGTATTTTACGTAATCAACAGATTACGGCGATACATTGAGTAGGCAGGGCGTTAAAATGTGGTATGACGTCACTGGCCGGTAGATTTTATACCGGCTTGTGACGTAGCGAACCCACTCCGCAACTTGAATGCGTTTTATTTATATTTCTATGGTTTATCTAAACCAATTTTTATTATTATGATAAAGCAAAAAGTACGTATCTAATATTTTTTTATTATCTTACTGACGGATTTTTTTTTCCCTATTGTGTGATGTATTTTATTTTTTTGGCGAATTCTTATTTACCTTCTTCAAATCTCAAACGGTAGTCTGCCATTGATAGTGTTCTCTGTTCAAAAAGTCAACCTGTATAAATCGTGTCGACGCATAGTTGAATACAGAAAACAGCCCATCCATAACGTTATCAAGAGTAACTGAGAATGAAATATGAATTTGATGATGACTGGAGCTTGCTAAAGGTATGTATTGTTATAAGGTTTTTATTGTTTTGACACATACAAACATTTGCTTCTCTATTTTAATATGTAAATTCAAAAAAATACTACATAGGGTTTAGTTATAACATATCATGCACCCGACACACGTGATCAGTTTTTAACTGTGACGCGCACCCTGAATGGACGGCAGCGTTTTATGTAATTCGTTGTTCGTAGCATAAAAATTCATACAATTTTACAGAGCGTCGAAAACGCAGTTTATAGTCTCATAAGCTCTCTTTTTAGATTTCCAGTGGAAAAATATTCAAAAGTGAATATTTACTTCTACGTTTTCAATAACCCTAGTCTGCCGTGCACTGTACAATGGGCCATTGGGCGTCAGTATTGTGATGTGGTAGGGCACAAGTTACAAGATCAGAGCGATTTCATCTTCATCATCTTTCTAATCTTTTACCTTGATGGGGTCGGCTATTAGTCCAATCGGATGCAGCTTATTTTACATGCAGTGACAGTCTGTGTGATTTATAGATATGAAGAAATTAAATTATTGGTGCAGTCCAGGTAATTTATTGCCTTTATAGGGTTCCGTAGTCAACAACCCTTTAGGCTGCCTGTCCACTGGAGCGGAGAGGAGAAAAGAGGAGCGGAGATGTGTCAATATTAACCAATAGAATCTTGACTCCGCCCCTGAGTTTAGATCAGTGATCCTGAGTCAAGATTCTATTGGTTAATATTGGCACATCTCCGCTCCTCTTTTCTCCTCTCCGCTCCAGTGGACAGGCAGCCTTATAGTTTCGCCAAGTTCGTCCATCTGTCTGTCGTTTCGCGGCTTAGCTCAGAGAAAGCTGTAATTTGGCATGGGTAGACGTATTAATCACGCCGATAAAGTGGTAAATTAACATCTAGAAAAAAAAATGTTTCCTTACTTCAATTCAATCAATTCAATAATCATTTATTTTCTCTTCACAAAGCTGACTTAAAGGTAATGCGTACAAAAAATGTCTCGGCTGTATTCCACCTTTGTGAGAGACTGGTGCCTGATGTAGGTTTTTGGGAAAACCTGTGTTACACACACAGGTAACACAGGGAGTGACACAGGGGACACAGGGTGTGTGTGTGTCCTTACTTCCCTTCAGGTATGTGTATCCCATCGTGGGTGTTGTTCGAAAGGTCATTCAAAATTATTGTGAGTTTCTGACTGCCATTTTTGGATTCAGGGAACCCTTTGCGAAATATTAAGCTGTAGCGAAACAGTGTCAGCGAAAAAAGTGCTAATTTTTATGAGAGTTAATCAATCAATCAATCTTTATTCGTGAACATAGGTATTACAATATTATAAAGGTCTTATGTATACATTTTCGTCGATCTCTATGTTCTACCAATGAAATTGGTGTACAAATATATTAGTTTTTTTAGTAATCATTCTGAATCTATACAATACAAAGTCATGTTCGAGTAAATAGTGTTAATAAAATGTGTTAATAAACGAATAAATAATTAATCAATTATAATTTATTTTTTACATGCATGTCAATGGTAAATTATATTAAAGGGCTAGTAATGTCATATTTCATCATATTAAAAATAATAAAAATAATAATGTCAATAATATGCATTTAAAAAAATCAATTATAATTTAATTTTACATGCATGTCAATGGTAAATTAGATTAAATTAAACTAAATTGCAGGCAATGTCATATTTTATCATTAAAAAATTCTTCGATAGAGTAATACGTCTTATCTATTAGAAATAAATACAGTTTACTTTTGAATTTGCGGACATTATCTTCATTCCTTATACATTTTGGTAATTTATTATAGACCTTTGGAGCCATTACAAAAATGCTGTTTTTGTATAGTGAAGTACTAGATCCGACTATTTGTAACCGATCACAACAGCGCTGGCTAGTTACTCGAGCAATGTAAATTATTTTTGATGAACATAGACGTTTCATAGATGTACAACGAAGGCATAGGTAATATTTTGGTATTTTTAAAAAACGGTTTGCAACTGTCTGTTACCTGCAAATTATATATGGCTCTTATGCACATTTTTTGGCACTTAAATACTACATCTTTACCTGTGGCATAGCCCCAAAATATAATTCCCTATCGCAATGTTGAGGCCACTAGACCATGATACGCTGTTAAGACTGTTGCTTGATTGGCCGTTTTACTTAACATGTGCAATGCATAGGAATGTTGGTTAAGCTTACTGCATACTTTGTCAATATGTGAATTCCATTTTAGAGTGTTTTCTATGTTTAGTCCAAGAAATTTTGTCATATTTGTTTCATTAATAATTTTATCCTTGTATTTAATATTTAAGTCCAGATTGTAATTTACTCTTTGTTGAAATTTCATTAATACTGTTTTGTCAAGATTTATAACCAAATTATTATTTTGCAGCCAATTCACAACTGATATTAAAGTAGAGTTAATCTTAGCCTCTAATGTGCTTACCTCGTCAATATTAAAAAGTAAAGTGCTGTAATCTGCAAACATTGTCATAGAATATGATGATGCTGTCGGAAAGTCGTTAATATAAACGATAAATAGGGGCGGCCCGAGTACACTACCTTGTGGTACTCCATAATTTACCGTTCTCTGGCTAAATTTAAAAGTGACTTCGGTTTTTTTTTAATTCTTCTAATTGTCGTTATTTGTTGCCTATCACGAAGATAAGATTCTATTAGATACATTCCCCTTATTCCGTATGCGTTAAGTTTACTTATCAGTATTTTATGGTCTACGCGATCAAAAGCTTTTGACATGTCCATATAAAGCGCCAGAGTTGGTAGTCTCTTATCTGTCGCTAACCATATGTAAGAAATCGTAGCCCCCCGCCAGCAAAATGATTGGTTCTGTATATGTGGAAAAATACACAGCAGTAGTAAATAATATAACGATATTAAAAGAAAAACTATCACAGCTCAACAAGTTAACGAGTAATAATCAACCAACTTACATTTGCAGTTGTAAAAACATGGTCTCCACTACACTGATATGTGAGTTCTTGAGATAAATCATTCTATCTACGGAACCCTTCATTGTGCGTGGTCCGACACGTACTTGGCCGGTTTTAACTTGTCACATATAAATAACATTTACAACAAGGGTTCATCAATGCGTTGTCAATAATTCAGCTGTAGTTACCTGACTCAAGATGACAAGAGCAGTGGTGGCCCAGTGGCGATGGGTCCATATTGGCTCACCTAAAGTTCTTTACCCGAAATTGTTCTTCCTAATGATTTGTAATCCGAATGATCACTCTTCCTAAAATTTTTCATCCTAAAGTTTTCATTCATACTATTTGTAGTGCTACCGGCGATGTTCATAACACTCATGTTTCCGAAAATTGTAATTAATAATATCATTAATGTAAATAGATTTAAACTCCTACTGTTTTTTATCATAAAACGCTTTTATCCTACTGAGAACACATAATCATGAACCAGATGCTTTGAAGGAAAAGGTTTGTTTTTAAACTATTTCTTGTGATTACAAAACAACTGTTCACATTTTTACATTTAGCCATTTTATTTTTGGTTATTGTTGTTACATATTTATTACTTTAACTATACCTGAGATAATTATGTCTAAAAACCAACTATTTAGAATGATTAAAGGTCGTTTCACTGATTTTTGTCTTAAATGAATGAAATTCAGGTCAAAGTGTCGTCTTGGGGGCACTATGAAAAGAATATTTAGAAAAATTTCGCGACCAATTTCGAGGTAGCGCTCGCCGGCCGCTGCCGCGGCACCGCTCGCTTCGCTCGCTCGACTCGCGCGTAGTTGGTCACAGTTCTAACCTAACCTAACCTAATCTTAATCTAAACAAAAAAGATATGACTTTGAATAATAGTGTAAAAGATGGTTATGTTGAGAAAATATAGGAAAACAAATAAAAGTATAATAGATGTTTATTGCTACTGACATTATGAAGTTGAATGCTTCGGAATTATGAACATTAGAGACAGAGTAGTTAGGAATCGTGATTGTTAGGATGAAAAATGTTAGGAAGAACATTTTCGGATTTCCAATTATCGGAGTTGAAAATTTAGGTGAACTTTGGCGCACCCAGTGGCGATGGCTGCGATTTACGGGTTTTGTGTCGTAGGTTCGAACCCAGACAGGCGCTTTACTTTGTGTAAATTATCTCATCACCACTGCTCTCAAAACGGTGAAGGAAAATATCGTGAGGAAACCGGCATGTCCCAGCAGTGGGAACATTAAAGGCTGATTATGCTACCTTATGTTGGCGTAAGAAATTGCAGATAATTTTGTTTAGATAAACATAATATATTTTTTAATTCGACAATCTTAGATATGCGAAATGTTTCTTTCTTAATATTAAAATAGCTGTCAGGTTAGTTACTATCGACACACAAAATATATAATTACAGAAAGTAAACTGTGTTGGAAGAACATCAACTAAGGTAAAACACAATTTAATACAAAAAGAAGGACAATTAATTCTTTGGCATACCAGCTACAAGATAGGTTTCAAAACCAACTTCTTCTTGGTTAATTTTGGTTTTGAACAATCCATGGTCACCCCATTCACCCCCCCAGCTGTTGGTTACTAACCAATAATCAATTCCATCTTCGACACCGTAGCCAATAACTCGCACACTATGGTACCCTATAAAATTTCAATGTGTATGAACATAAATTCCTGTCTTATAGTCATAAAAATCTGAGAAAACAGTAAACGCGGCCTGAATAGGACCGTTTTTCACTAACTCTGCCTTTATTTCATCGATGTTTTTTGATAATTGGTAAACCTTTTCAGCAAAATGTTTGTCTTCTTTATAAGTTATATTAGTATTTACACATTCAGTCACGCAATTATTTTTTTCGAGTTCTTCTACGTCGTATGGTTTACATTCTTGAGTAACAAGACCTTTATCTTGCCAATAAACAAATGCATGTGATGGATCACCTCCTCCGCAAACTAATTGTTTCATGCATTCAAAATCTTGTTCAGCAAGACGGACATGTACATCTTTGTGGATGCAAGTTCTATCAGATGCTGGTGTGGCAGTTCCGAAGGTCCAGCACGAACCGCAATTTCCTTGATCGTAGATTTCTTTTATAGTCTCACATTGAGGCCACTGTTCTCTGGCGTCAAAGTTATCCGGCAGATCTATTGCTTCAAGATCGTGAGTTTGGAGTGGAAAGTTTGCTTTAGCTTCCATATCAATATGTACACAAGCTGTATGTTTCTTTTCGATATTGTCGTACTCAGTCATCTTCCAAGAGTAGTTCTGTGCGTTGAAATACTCGATGAAGGATGACTTAGACATTGTTAGGTATTTGGCGTGCAACTCTGGGTCAAAGTCAGCTGCAACCAATCCCGCGAGCGTCACAAGTACCACTGCATGTAACATCATTGTTGGCACTTCTAAACGTTTGTGGTCTCCATCGACTGTCATCAGTATTTACACGAAATGTGTTATGTCAGGTATTACATTACCTCAAATACAATACAATCATTCGATATTGGAACCAGTACCATCAACCTTATTCTTGGGAATAGTAATTGACGAAAAATTAAATTGGAAAGAACATGTAAAAAATGTCTGCACTCGACTCGACAGATTTGTGTTTGCTCTTCGAAATCTGAGACGAATAGCCAGTAAAGAAACAGCCCTTAATGCATATCATGGCTATGTTTCATCAGTGCTGCGTAACGGCCTTGTTATATGGGGTAATTCAGTAGACGTGAATAGAGCATTCATTGCACAAAAAAAATGTGTCAGAGCTGTGTATGGGGCAGAATACTTAGAGCATTGTAAGCCAATATTTAAAGCACTAAAAATTCTTCCACTTCCTTGCCTTTACATTTTTGAAATTTGTTTGTTTATAAAAAGGTATCCGCACATATTTCCATTGTATGAACACATTTCTAAAAGAGTTGAGAAGAGAAGCCCAAATAAATTACTTGCACCTAGCCAGAGACTACATTTGTATAGCAGGAATTCCAATTGCATGGCAATCAAAATCTTCAACAATTTACCCCCTAGCATCAGAGTGTTACCTACTAATAAATTCAGGAAAACAATATTTGCCTGGCTTTTAGACAATTGTTTCTATTCAGTAAATGATTTTTTTTATTACACAAAAAATACAAATTTTGACATTACATTTTATTAATATTTTGTGTGTATACTTACTGACTTTTTATTTTATTTTTTTATTTTAAACTTTTGACATTATATAATTGGTAAATTTTGACATTGAATTCATAAATAATAATAAGAAAAAATGTAATTGACATTAAGTATATTAAAAATTAACTATTTTATTTCAAACTAATTTATAATTATTACTAATGGGAATGTTAATTGATTTAATTTTAATATTTCTACACCGGCAACGGTAGTATATGTGAAGCTTTTTATTAATATTAAGATCTTAATGTACCATGTACATGTAAGAGAAATAATTATATAAATAAAAATTTAAGTAATTTTAAAAACAATAAATATAACTATTTATTCAGTGGATACTTTTAATAATACTGTTGTTATCTAAGAATCATGCATAGAAGGTGTAATATTTTGTTGAGGTATTCAAGTTCTTTTACGAAGTATTTTTTTATTGTAGAATGCAATTTTTATTAGGGATTTAACTGATAACAAACTACTTAAAAGATTTTTACACGATTAGTATTAAAAGTAGGCATGTCATGTTGTGTGCGGGCAGTGTTGGCACAGTGGTAACAGCCGTGATTTATGAGTTTTAGGTCATAGGTTCGAACCCAAACAGGCGCTCTACTTTGTGTAAATTATTTCATTACCACTGCTCTCAAAACGGTGAAGGAAAATTCGTGAGGAAACCGGCATGTCCTAGAACTAAAAATTCGAAGACGTGTGACATCTACCAACCAAGAGGGAGTGGCCATAATCCATCAGTGCGGACTGATGGATTATGGCCACTCCCTCTCACTAAGAGAAGGCCAGTGTCAGCAGTGGGAACATTATAGGCTGATTATGCTACCTGACACGATCGGTAGGAATAAGCAAGTATACTACAACACAACATAGATGTAGCATCGGTAAAATTCGTAAAACCGATCACATCCGATCCGAGTGCGCTTTCAAAATCACAAATCTTTATCTGCTTTAGGCGAAAATGATCTTTACTCAACCGCAATAACTCATATAATCAAATACATTCGTAAAATTGATGCGTAGATTTTGTCCATGCTACATCTAAGTTGTGTCGTACTGTACTCAACAGCAGGTATTCGTTTCGATATCTATTGTCATTTCACAAGGCCCTCGGCCTGCGAATGACCATATTTAGAATATAAAACAGCCAACATTTCAGAACTTAACCCACCCGCCGCCGACCGGTCCACATTTCGCCACTATACGCACTAACCGTACCTCACTCCCTGGACTACAGGCCAGCCAGTTGTTAATTTTGCAGGAACGCCTCTACTCTTGTGGTTTATTCGTACGGCTATGGCTCTAGCGGTTATTTAAGAGAGGATTCGTGACCGTTCGGAGTAGAGGCTCTGGGAAATTTAACTGGCACGCTCTGTGACTGTTAATTCGTAATTGGCAGAGAAAATTTGTGGTGGGATAGATTGTGTGGGATGTTACTTGAATGTACTGTTTGTTTTGGGTTTTTTGGTAAATGATAAATGATTTGATGTTTGTACAAACACTTTTCCACGTCAATCATATTTTTTGAAGTGAAAACTTCTTAGCGGCGTTGTGAATTTTTTTGGGATGGGTAAAAAATTTTAAACTCGCGTAGACTTGGTCTGGTCCGATCTTACGGTTATCCGTTGAATAGCACCCGACCAAGTAAATATCAAAATAAATAGTCTTTGACATTACGAGAGAAATTTTACCCATATTGGTGGGTAAAAAAAGCAGTCAAAACATACTTCATGAAAAGTGTTTATTCAAAAATGCACAACGTTAATGTTCAAGTTTTCACTTCTGCTAGCACTCCCGGAGTGCAACCCGCTGTTTTTTTTAAACTATAATATAGTTTTAAAAAAACAGCGGGTTGCACTCCGGGAGTCAGATAGGAAACACCGACCTCATATTATGAGGTCGGTGTTTCCTATCTGACTACTCTAAGAAGAAAGGCCGAAACAAACTCAGAGGTCACAGGCTCTTTTTAAGTACAGACATAATCTTGGTCATGTGAAGACCATGTAGGTAGGGTGTCTGAAATGGTATTTTGAGGAAAGAACCACACAGATTGAGTAGACCTGTCCAGTCAGTGCACGCATTTGTCAATAATCGTGCAGATCAACGCAGAATTTAAGGAGCTCAAAAATTCGTCGTACAATACCAAAGAAAGGACATTTGGGTAGGCCGCATAAATTACTGAAACTGCCAGAGCATGATTAAAATTAACTGAGAAAAAAAAAACGAGGCAGTCTGGGACTGCCAATTGAAATGAAAACTAAGTAACGCCATCTAACGAAAATGTCATGTGGCTTGCTTTCAATACAAGAACGAAAGCTGTAGCTCCATTAAAAAAAAAACAAAAAAATAAAACAGAGTTAGCTGTCAAAAAAACTTAAACGTCTTACGAATTTTCGATAAGGTCACGTGTCTTGACGCGAGTTTAAATTTACCCATCCCAAAAAAAGTGCACAACGCCGCTAAAAAGGTTTTCACTTCAACAAAAGAATGTGGTGATGTAGGTTGTAAATGAGTTTTGTTATACCTGGGCCCTGTTTAATAAAGCTGACAATTCGACATATATGTCAAAAACTGACAAAATTGTAGAATTGTCGTGCTTAGGCTGTTTAATAAAAGTGACAAATATGTCAATAATCGACAGGTGATACCTTGACATATTTGTCATTTAAAAACGCGTTTAATAATATATATTGCGAATTTTCCACCATGACAATTATGTCGCCTGTAAGTTTTATTAAACAGAAAAATTGTCAAATTGTCACTTTTTGTCTTATGTCGGACTTGTCGGATTGTCAGCTTTATTAAACAGGGCCCTGATAGATAACTCTTCCAAAAGGCGCTCTGACACAGATGCTACTTGTCGCTCGGTTTTTCGTTGACTCCATCGCGTCTGTGTGAAGACCCGAAACCGGGTAAAGATGACAATTGTAGTGACCTTAGTTACCGTAGCGGGCTGTGACTACATGGCGTATTCTTCGCTCAAATCGGCAAGAAAATAACATACCATCACGCCTGTATTATCCCTAAAGGGATTGGCTGAGACGTAGGTACCTCTATTATACCCACAATTCACCAGTTATGTTTAAGTCCCATGTAATAGGGGGCGTGCCTATTGCCATCAACCGGGCACAAATCCAGACTACAGGCTGCTATTGAGAAATTCCTGATGGAATACCCAAAAATACTTTGCCCAACCTGAGAATTGAACCCAGGAAGTCAAGCTCAGCAGTAGCGTTTGCGACCACTAGACCAACGAGGTAACCATTTTATTTCAGAAGGAATTTTACTTAATAAAACAATTCATAATTCACTCTTGACACTCAAATATATACACCATCATGTAACAGTATATCTCATCACACACGTCAAAATGAGCACAATATACCCAACCCTGTAACGCACAAGCACATACAGTTTCAATCAACGGAGTGGTCATATAAACCGAGCGACAGCTGCGCGCACTGACGGGTTAATTTCGAATGCTAATGCACAGACATGTATTAAAATATTAATGTTTACTATAGTCAATAATGGAAAATATATGACGAAATATTTTTGGTGCAACAATTTTAATATTGAAAAAAACTGCTGTTGTCTGTAAATATGGAGCAAAATTTTAAAAAATACGGTTGGTTTCGTGTTGCCAGCCACTGTTTACCAGTTATACCACGATAATCATACCATATTATCATGATAATTATGATTATGATTATCATATCATACCCATATGACTTACGTTATTTGTAAACCTATTACTGAATTAGGCAGGTATTTTATTTACAAAAGTGCCTGAATTAAATTGAATAAATAATAAAATTAATTAATATTAAAAATAAAAACTTTCGTTTGATATTGATCGGCAATCGGCAATAATATGAATCAGGTATTTTATTTACAAAAGTGCCTGAATTAAATTGAATAAATAATAAAATTAATTAATATTAAAAATAAAAACTTTCGTTTGATATTGATCGGCAATCGGCAATAATATGAATCAGGTATTTTATTTACAAAAGTGCCTGAATTAAAATTAATAAATAATAAAATTAATTAATATTAAAAATAAAAACTTTCGTTTGATATTGATCGGCAATAATATGAATATGGATGGATGACTTTTTTTAAATCTGTGTAATAAGTCACCATATGTTTTATAATCTTAATTATAACAGAATACAATACATTAATAATTATCATGCAACAGTCGTAGGTCATCTTTACACTATTCAAATATTCACAATAAACCCTGTTAAATAAATCTTCATTACACAAGCTAGTGTGACCAGTAAATTGAACGTCATTTACCCGGGGTTGCCATAAATCAACCATTTAACGAATTAATCAGATGAATATTAACCATTTTGGTTGTCGGATATTCGGCCGTGTCCACACGATCAGGATTGTGTTGAAGCATGATTAATGTTGGTACGGTAATTATCTTTCAGGCTGGAGTTGATATGATAGTTGTGTGATATTGGGTTTTAATTTGTCAGTAGCGACCGAAAAAATTGGATTTATTTTCGAAAAAAATATCAACTGTTCCCTACATTTTGACGAGCTTTGCGAACATAAATGTAGGGAACAGCTAATTTTTGAAGTGAAAACTTCTTTAGCGACGTTGTGCACTCTTTTTGGGATGGGTAAAAAATGTTAAACTCGCGTCAGATTGTGCCGTAAGATCCGTTGCCTAGCAACCGACTAAGTAAATATCAAAATCAATAGTCTTTGACATTACGTAAAGATGACGAGGTAAGAAATTTTACCCATATAGATGGGTAAATAAAAAGCAGTCAAAACATACTTCATGAAAAGTGTTTAGATAAATTGTTTATTTTTGTTAGACTATATTTTAAAAATAAATAAATATATTACTACTACTATTGAATATTGTATTTAACTACATAAATTATAGTACTTTTATACTGATAAATAGCACAATTCGTGCGAAATTATTCCCTAACCATTCCAAAATATTCAAAAATGCACAACGATAATGTTCAATTTTCACTTCTGCCGGCACTCCCGGAGTGCAACCCGTCGTTTTTTTTTACGTGATTTCAGCGTGAGGCCCATAGTGAAATTTGTTCACAATGATGAGTACAATGGCCCATAACAGGATGCCCATGACTTCAATTTCATCCTGTATAGTTTAGGACCGAAAAAAGGGACAATAATACCCTGCTAATTGTATGAAGAGCTTTGCTGGGTCGTTTCCCGTGTTTGCTTTCTGCCGGAGAATTCTAAAACTAAACTAGCCCCGGAAATCATTGAAGATGATATCGTTTTATCATCATCATCATTGGCAGCGTTGTTCCATCCACTGCTGAGTGCCTCTTCCGTTTTATGCCATGCTTCCCTGTTCAGTGCGATTATCATCCAGGTCTTCCCCGTGATCTTCTGTTGATCGTCCACCCACTAAATGTGATATCTAAGGATAAACTGACTGACTGACTGACATATCAACACAGAGCCGAAACTACTGGGACTAGGAACGTGAAATTTTGCACACAGCTTCCTTTTAAATCGTAGGGGAACACTAAGAAGGGGTTTTTGAAAATTCCATCTTTAAGAAGGCGAAAAGGGGGGATTTTTTTTATATGAAAAATCTTATTCAACTTGAAACTTCGCACAAAAAGAACTAGGCTTGCATGAATTCAATATAGTATTTTCAATCATTAGATGTTGTGCAAAATTTCTGAGCAGTAACCTAACAAACTACTTGGTTGCCTGGAAGAGATTGCAGTAAGCGATAAGGCCGCCCATTGTATATTTTGTAGTGTATTACTTTTTTTTTTCTTGTAATATATTATCTGGTGTACAATAAAGTATATATAAATAAATAAATACTCTACCTATATTTGAACAAGGTTTAAAACGATTTTCTTCAGCGTTCTGTAACGTTAACAAGACGCTATTCAAAATAAATGCAAACAACTCTCACCACTATCATACTACGGAAAACTTTTCTCCAACCCAACGCCCCTCATCTTTCAACTCAGTAATTAATCCCTAGTATTTCTCAAAGTATTATATTTTTATTATTTATTCTCAGTCTGCGAGGTATTAGCACAAAACAGCAACTCGGGGGTATAAATCATATGAAGTGACGGGGACCACGCCTCTGCATTACTGATACTTCAGCGGAACGGAAAATAGACGATTTTGAGTGGGTATTTAGATATTGTTTTGCTTAAAATTATTACTTATAATCTGTTCCAAAAGCAATTGATAAAGGTATAAACAAACCTTGTTCAGGTTCAATTCTTACCCAATCAGTTCTCACTACTTTTTCCATACATTTTTGTTTGGGTAACATTAATCAATTGTAATTGAAAAATCATTGACGAAAATTGAGGTCATAAATTAATCTTAATACTTGTCAAATAAAACATCTTAATGGTGATTTAAAATTAGAATTTCGGATTTAATCATTCAAATAGTCTAATTAAAGAATAAAATAGAATTCTCTATGTATACCATAAAAAATACAGATATAAATAAATATTAAAGAAATTTTACATAATTATGATGCCATAAGTCTTATCGCTTAGCACTCAATTGGTTAAGTCTCAAAGAGGCACTATAAATGAGCACCCACAGGTACGCCAGGTGATCAATGTATGTAATATGTCAAATACTTTTGAAATATACAACTGCAATGTAGGAACATAAAGTCACGCTTACCATTTTTATCCAAACTCAACTACAATTTCCTAAAGTCTAAAGTATCGATTGAAGTTTAAGTGGTTTTGAGCTCACAAGATCCTGAAACACATTGGTACCTATTTCTTATTATCCGTAACATTCACGAAAATTCGTTTTGGATCTCTTTAAACAAATATGTGTATATGTATGTATAATAATATAATATGGAGACAGCGTATCGGCAAGCGTACCCTTTTTTTTTTTTTTGGTTGGGAAATCATCAAATTTCCGCTCTGGGCGGAGCGGAGGGGCGTGTCAGATTCTTATTGACTAAAACCCACCCGTGTTCCTTCCCTTGCCTTGCCAGGGGGGACCGACACCCTGAAAAAGGTGGCTGGGTCATACTGGATGCGGAAGGCGGATATGTGGGAGTGTGTCTGTGTTAGTGGAGGTACTTTCAGTAAATGAAATCAGCCAGTTCTTTAACGGAGACATATTCCAATCACCACCAATCATGTATTAAATTAGGCAAGAACACGTTGTCGACCTATCGCGAGCCCGATCCATGAGGAAGCTAACGAGCATTCAAAAATGAAGATGGCTACCGAGAGCACATGCTAGTGATGTTCCTATTTATAAAGTAATTAGTAACATTTAGTGTTGGGATTCCAGCAGGAGGACAGGATTATGTGGCGCAGCCTAGGAGAGGCGTATTTCCGGCAGTGGACTGCGATAGGCTGAGTTGCTTAGAAAGAAAGAAAAAGTATTTTTTGTGACTGGCACAGGAGATCACAAATTAAACTTAACACACTTATAGAAACATTAGTAAAAAAAAAACCTATACGAGACCAAAAGGCTATCCTGCGACATTTAAAAATAAGTGTTGAAAACATTGATGTATTAAAAGCGTTAGATACGGGACTTAGTAACAGCGCCTGGTCCTATCAAACTACGTGATTTCCCGTAGTCGGGTCGGCATCGGCACTCAGTCGCCGCACGGGATATCGTTGATCAAACAGCTCTTTAATTACAGTTTTTTGTGATAAATACGCATCAAAATGACTTCTTGTCCAGCTAAACAGTGTTTTAATAATACAAGGAAGAAAAATAGGACACACGGGATTACTTACCACTCGTAAGTACAGCCGAAAATGCAAATTTGTTGAAAGATATAATAATATTTCATGTTTGCTTCGCCATGTTTGTGAGAGCGAGCTAGATATTACAAACATGCGTATTGGCGACGAGTACTAACGCGATTTCGCTCGCACGACAGGCACCGTCTCCTATCTCTGTTCTTGTCTATCGGTAACTGTAGGTTTGCGACTGTGATCACACTGATCACAGATGTGTGAGTTTTGCTGCATGTAGTCGTGCGCCGAGCCCAGGTTTACTGATTGCGATGTTAGCGCGTAACATTATATATCTTCCTCCTCTTAATATATTAATGGTTGAAAATAATCAAAACAACATAACTGTAAATAAACTTAAAACTAAAAATCCAAAAAGCCACCTCTTACCTTAAATAAAAAAACAAAAATTAATTAACTGAAGCATTGTTTCCTTAACAAAAGGTTCCGTACAGTCATTAATTTAAAATCTTAGTAACAATACAGGCATTAAGTAGAAGGGTTCTCTCCAACGAAGATTCTTAGTTCGGATAGTGAACTAACATTAATCATTGAGCTTTCGTCGCTTGGAATAGATAAAATAATATATTTTACAAAGTTTTCTCTAAATAATGATTGATGGCAACGGGTTTTGTATTTAGCTAATGTTTCGTTCGAGCAGTGGTGGCCCAGTGGTATCGGCCCCGACTTACGAGTTGTAGGTCGTGGGTTCGAACTCCAGCAGGCGCTTTACTTTATGTAAATAATTTCATCACCACTGCTCTCAAAATGGTGAAGGAAAACATCGTGAGGAAACCGGCATGTCTTAAAGCCAACTCCCACGGTGCGCGATATCGCGGACGCGCACCAGCCCGCACGAGGACGCACCGCCACGCACGCGTTCAACGCGCGTCTGCGCTACCACGCACGCTAGGTTTCCCACGGTGCGTCGTGCGCGTGCGTCCGCGATATGGCGCACCGTCGGAGGGCGGCTTTAGAACCAAAAATTCGAAGACATGTGACATATACCAACCCGCACTGGGCCCGCGTGGTGTATTACGGCCCACTCCCTCTCATAGAGAGGAGGCCTGTGTCCTAGCAGTGGGTACATTAATAGACTGATTTATAATGTTTCGTTACAGATACTCTTAGTTAAATATTTGGTAGGTACTTTGATTGCCTCATTGATCTAGTAGGGGCAAGCGCTATTGCTAAGCAAGAAGTACTGGGTTCAATTTTCAGGTCGAACAAAGTTTTATTGGGTTTTTGAACCGAAATTAAAAAGGAGGAAGTTTTCAATTCGACAATGTTTTTTTATTAATTTTTTGTGTTTATTACGCGATTACTCCGCCAAATAAGAAATGATTATGATAATTATTTTTTTTTTGTTTGGTAAGTCATAATTCAGAGGTGGTCCCATATTGCTTAACTTTGCTTGGGTAGTTTTTAGCTTCAATAATACATATTTTTCCCATTTAGTCTGTATGGATGATGTTATTATAAGTGCCTGTCACTGTTATTTACATAGCAGGTAGTGGTATTCGAATTTGTGTGGGGTAGGTAACACAACTAAAAGTTTTTTCTTCAGAAATTTCTCAGTAGCAGCCCGGAATCTGGATTTGTGCCCAGTAACTGGGTAATACGATACCCCTTGGTAAGACTGGTTGTCAGACTTTCCGGCCTCTGACCCGTAACGACTGTCAAAGATCCACGAATGACAGACGGGACCAACAGCTTAACGTGCTTTCCGAGGCACGGAGAAGTGTCGGTAGTTTAAGATGGTTACCCATCCACAGGCAAACCCCGGCAACTGTAGCTTAACCTGTTGGATAGAACCGTGAGTCTGTTATTACTGTCTTAGCCACAAGCTCCTCCACAGTCCACAGTGTAGTCTACAGCTACACCGTCTTTCCAAAATAGTGTTAAAACCTGTTAAATCAAAACTTTCTTATAACTATGTAATTAGAGCATAAATAACACACAACATCACGCCCGTCTTCCCCGAAGGGTTAGGCAGAAGTGTAGCTATACCTAGTAAATAACTTTTGTAAGAATGATGAATGAATGTGTTCATAAAATTTTAATACTAAATCTGAAACAGTACACAGATTCGTGTCTCAATGATGTTTCCGAAAGACATCCTGTCGATTGCCTATTTAAGCGTCTTAGAAAAACAGAAAGAAAGAAGAAAATAAAAACAGTTGCAGAAATGGGGCAAAACAAATTTTCGATCGTAGAGCACACTCTAATGCTTTGCATTATGAGTCGTGCAAAATAAGTTTATTTATCACAGAAATACGTGCATACAAAATTATCTCAGATAATAAAAAATAATAAAAAAACTTGCACAGAACAGAAATAGTCGGCAGCTGCAAGTCGTGACTGCGACAAGGAGACTTCCACTCAGCATGATGCTGTGCTATGTATGATGCTGGGACCCGCCATGAAAAACAACAAAAACAAGTCCAGTCCCAGGCCCTGCTACGTTTATCAACGTGAACAATTTCAGTCTGAAACTCAAATCTCTGAATATCAAACTTAGTTCCATACACAGGATTGTACATTACATTTATATTCCAACTTCATTGACCATTTCACCCAAATACCGTACAGGTGGACTCATAAACTCCAACCTCTGTTTATCTTTAGTCAAACTTGTCAGTTTTAACTGTTGCGCCATTATGCTCAGCCCGGTTATCATACGCCGGCAGACGATGCCATAAATTATGGACTAGGTTATAGAGTTTGACGGTATGTGTCTATGGTAATTCAGGGAGGTGAGGTTTTGTTTGAAGCGTAGGTAACTGGACATTATTTTGGTATCTTGAATGATTAGATAATCATTGAGATTGGCAACTGCATTTTTGGTGGCTAATTATGAAAAGATACACTACTTTTCTTTCTAAAATAATCTTTTCTAGTTCCTTACAACTCTTAAGTTTATAGAATAGAATATAATATATTTATTTGCATTAAACAAGGTACAATTATGTTCTTAATAATAGGGTTATGATATAGATGTCTCGCCATGGACTGGCATACGAATATTTTAAAGGAACAAGTTCCTAAAAAATTTTTAACCATTTTATTTAGTTGTATATTGGCCTGTAATTCTTGGTTTTTGCAAATTCTTGGGCCACAGCAAAACTAAATGAAATTGTCAAATCATTTATGACAGAAATCTTTGATTTAATTAAATTTTTACTTAAATAAACCAACATTCAGAGGGATGTCCTATTTTTAGGCCATCCTTGCCATCCAACATGGCAACGTGCAACGCCGCCAGCCTTTTGGTCATTTTTCCCAATGACAGCGATCGATGGGGACGAATTATTTTAATGCCCTACGAGCTCTTCTCTTTTTTTTCTTTAATATACTTGTATACACAATAAATATATTTTGGTCTTAGTTTGTATATTGTTATTAAGACATATCAAAATAAAACTTAATAAAAAACACATTCTACTTAGCAGCAATTCCACATAATTTGACATCACCCTTCAAAATCGTAAAACTACCTCCATATCACACACACTTACAACAACTTACACGTAAGTAATTAACCATTAAGTTAACTGAGACAGTTAATCCGCAGTCATCACTAAAGATTTAACCCTAGCACTTTATTACCTGTGCAGTCTTCAATGGCTAACCCTGCCGAGACTAACTTTATTTCGGTCCATTCGACCCTTCAAATCCCTATTTAATGACCAGCCTTTGGGGGTGGACTCGGGTTGTTGTTGATGTATTTGTTCTATTCAGGGTGCTTAGAATAGAATACTCTTATTATGTACACCATACATACAAAAACTCACGCCTTCTTCCCATGGGGGTAGGCAGAAACTACAGAACGCCACTTGCTACGATCCTTACATACTGCTTTAAAAAAAAAACTCTCTCTCTCTCTCTTTCTCTCTTTCTCTCTCTCTTTTTTTATAAATGTAGAAATAGAAAGAAAATTGAAAGGCTCGTTTCTGCCTAGTCTGAAATCAAAAGCGATGAGTATCTGCCTAATACCATGCCTTACTTACGCGTGCCAAACTTGGACATTAACAAAATTTCAGCAAAACAAGATAAGAACGTGTCAAAGAGGACTTGAACGTAGTTTTATGAACATCAAACTAAGAGACCGAGTGAAAACTACGTCAATTAGAAAAATAACAAAATCGAAGGATGTGGTTAAGCAGATACTTAAACTAAAGTGGAGATGGGCAGGTCACATTCAGAGGCTAGAACCACAAAGATGGGCCCAGGTTGTGACAAACTGGATCCCCATAAATAAGAAAAGGAAGAGAGGCAGGCCTTTCAAAAGGTGGGTAGACGAAATAGAAAAAATATCTGGCAAATTATGGGCAAGAACAGCTAGATTACGGGATGAATGGAAACATTTGGAGGAGGCTTTTACCGCCTCAGGCGGTCCTTACATAGAAACAAACATTAGTGATACTAACACGCAATACTAACAAATAATTATAAAGTTAAGATTTTTTTTTGTTTCATTACTAACACACTAACATACTTTTCTCATAGTCTGTGTATTGTAAGGAATGAATAAAGCTATTTTATTTATTTTATTTTATGTCCTTAATCCAGGTCATGGTCTACCCATGTGCCAAATTTCATCCAAATCTGTTCAGCTGTTATAGCGTAACAAACAACCAAACTCACATTCGCATTTATAATATTAGTTAGCATTTCCTCATCTTTGCTCTGTACTTGGGAAAATTATCGCTTACATTTGAATTTTGTTATCAAACGGAACTTTTTAAGTAAAAAAAAATTGACAGCGAACACAACTATTTTAATTTTATCTACACGACTATGCAAGATATCAATTTAATTATTTTACAGAGAGCGGCAGAAAAACAATCACATGATTCGACCATCACTTTTCAAATTAAATTATTTCACACAAATTCAAATTAAATTGTTTATTCTGTAAATAGGATATCGGAATCACTTTTACGCCGCGTTCGCGAGTTCAGCGTTTCCCATTTATTACTACTCTGAGAAGAATGCCGAAACAAACTCAAAACGGTTGTAAAACTAAATAGAATCGTTTGAAATCGCATCGAATCCACCAACCTCAACGCGAGAACCCCCCTCTCAACGTCCGTATAATTTTCACATACGTCTGTCTGTCCACACAATATCACTATATTTACATAGGACCTATGTTTGACGCGTAATTACTGAATACCAGGCCCAGCCTGATATATCGTAGCGGATTTGTCAACGATATTTAGTTACTTTGAATCCGTTGATATGTTCCGGGAATCCGGGAAAATGACGGATTTTGAATATTGTAGGCGTTACTGAAACTGTGTCTGAAACTGGTGTTGAGGTCGTTAAAGGCATTTAGTTTCAAAATGGTGGTTTGAAACTCGGATTACACTGGTTGTTATTTGTGTTTTAGTTTATGTAAACTGGTATGTAAAGGAATAGGTATCGGTAGGGGTAGGTCTTTGTTTCGGCCAACCTTTTTTTTTTGTGTTGGAGATCATCAAATAACTTTTCCCGCTCTGGGCAGAGCGCAAGGGCGTGTCAGACTCTTATTGACTAAAACCCACCCGTGTTCCTTCAGTTGCCTGTACGTTGCCAGGGGCCATGGTCTTCCCTTAGGACTTTCCCGCAACCCCGTCAGGCATCGGCCCTAGCGGACCCCGTCAGTTGTGCTGACATCTCTATGAGGTGCGCGTGGAACACAACGTGCCGTCGACCAAGGCCTGGTCCTTACTGGACGGCGAGCTACCCATTGCTCTCCGTTAGCAAGCCCGCACCTACGGTGGCTGGAAATCGGCAACCGATTCTCGACGCCCGGGGCGTTTCCTGCAGCCGCTAGGGGCGTGAGAGCGCGAAATTTGCCTCTCACTCACGCGCTCCGCGTCCTCCCTCGCTAGCATTACTGCTTCGCAGAAGGAGGTGACAGGCTTGCCATGCCCTCTCGCTCCGTACCATGGCCTGGACCAGGGCCGGACGCGATCGCCTCCATGAGGACACGGTTGTGCTCCGCCCAAGCCGGGCAGAACTCCACCGTGTCCTCCGGCAATCTTCCATGAAAGGTGAGGACGCCGTGGCGCCTCTCTAGCCACACCTCAAAGAAGGGACTTATCGCCACTCCGGAGTCTGTTTAAAGACTTATGTCTTACTTACTTGATTTAATGTTGAGGTTGACTGATTTCTACAGTGATGGTAAATTCGTCTGCCCAGCGTAGTGGCCAGTGGTGATCGATCCCCACGCAGACCAGATAAGAAATAAGGAACTGGGACAAGAACTGGAACCGGTACTCGCACACGAAGATAATGCATGGATCTGGCCAATGGATCTTCTGAGATTGAACCAGCACAGTGGTGCGACATAAAAAAAAAGTTTAGATAAGTCAAAATGTTAAAAGATAGGAATAGGTACTAGTAATGTCTTCACTCGAATTTTTGTAGCGCTTGAAATGATTAAATAATTATTTATTTTGAATGTATTCTTCTCCCGAACTTAGTTGGAACCATAATATCATCCTTTTATAATCTAGATATGTTAATAGGTACGTGAAGCGAAAACTTTGTACCTCTTTTTACGAAAATTAAGCGGACGGAAGAGTATGAAAGGCTTTTATTATTCGAAGTGTATAGAGTGCCGCGAGTTTCTTGGGCTAGGGTGCCGTGAGCGTTGCATTGTCACTGTCACTTGATATTTAGGTTAGGTTAGGTTAGAACTGTGACCACACAACGCACGAGCCGAGCGAGCGTAGCGAGCGGTGCCGCGGTAGCGGCCGGCGAAGTGCCAGGGTTCGTTTAGGCACAAGAGAATGTAATGTTTTGGGAATATGGTGTTTTACAGCGATTAACCCTCGACAATCAAACAAAATACCAAGTGACGTGACTTAGTGACAGTGACAATGACAATCCAATGCTTGCGGCACTTTGGCCGGGCCGAGGCGGTGTTACTAGGGTGCCTGTAGTGGCACTTTATCCGATAGGGATAGAGTGCCACTGGTGGCACTCTATACACTGCCTTTATTATTCGTAGCCTTAAACTTTATATGGAGAAGGAATGCTGAAAGCTAATATATACATTATAAATAATTAAATTAAGTTAATAAAAAAAAAAAACGTAACACACTACCATGCGTTTGAAACATTAGAATAATGACATGGCAACATCAATGTACTATCATGGTAGCATGAAATTACTATGTACTATACAACTTAATTTCGAACACTTGTCATTTGAGATTTACTTATATCTATGAGATTTACAATAATTTCTACCCTATTGTGTGGCTATTCTCTTTTCACATAAGCAAAACTAAATACCACATTAAATAACTGTTGCCATACCTATTTAAATCAATGGGTATAAAACAATAACATAATGACAATCGGAATCCAACAACCAATTACATCTAAAGAGGGTGACACACACACACACACATACAGACATCTAATTAACCGCATGATTGACTTGTCCTTACCACTAATTGCCTGTGGCCAGTGGTTGATGGAAAAAAACCTTTGCTATCCTTTGAATAAAACCATTCACTGGAAAATTGTCATAATGCTCCAGGCATGCGTGTTTGTGAAGATAGAATGGAATAGAAAAAATATTAAGGTATTAGAATGATATTATTGTGTTATGAGTTATGACACAAAGATTATACAGTCTTTACGTAGGACAACTATTACACCTAGAGTTGTTGCTCGTTGGTAAATTATTTACTTACAATCTATTAAAATCTCTAGTTTTAAGATTTAAATCTTTAGGTTTAAGATACCTATAGCTTACTAAATAATGATTGTCCTATAACAAAGTTTTAGACACTTTTCTTTTTTAGTTTTAAACATTTTTTTGCGGCAACTTCCTGCAAAAACGTCTTTCGCATTTTTTTAATAATGGTTTATGAAACAATATTTATTATTTATTTTTGTAAGCCATGTTTTATAGGCGCTATTTCAAGTCAATTTTGGGTTTTCACAAACTATTTCAGAGACTAGAAACACTGCTTTTTGATATTCAGAACTTAAATCAGGTAGGTACTTGACTCCCGCATATGCACCCATTACAAATAGGTACTATCAAAGCAGTCTCTTGATAAGCGGATTGGTCATCCCAGCTACATACCACCTCCGCAGTTGGAGATACCTATCGTCGGCCCATAATCCCTTAGTCACCCCTACCCGAATGGAGAAGCCATAATATACTGCCTTCGATGTAGGTACGTACAGGATCTGCGTTAAAAAACGGAAATATAGGAATATTTTGTCAGCTTTCGGGAGAATAAATAAAACAATTACAAAATCATACGACAACTTAAAAAAAAAACAACATGCGGGCCAGTCTGGGACTGCCGATAGAAGTGAAAACTAAGTAACGCCATCTAACAAAAATGTCAGGCATTTATGTGGCTTGCTGTCAATACAAGAACGAAAGCTGTAGCTCCATTTAAAAGAATTAAAAAAAAAAACAGAGTGCGCTGTCAACAAAAAAGTGCTCAACGCGCCTTCGGTGACGATGACGCGAGTTCCACGATTTTTATTCACCCAAAAAGTGCTCAAAGTTTTTACTTCAAAAACCATTTCCTACTGCACAGCTTTTAATTGAACGTATGCTGAAGAACCAATACTGTTTCCCCACGACCAGCCACCACCAAACCAGCGACCAGTAAACCATCGGGCAGAGATCCAATTTTTTAACACTTATGTTAATTCACAAATCTAGCCATCATCAGTTTTCCCTTCATAATATCCGCAAAAAAACATATCCATAAAAATATGACAGCTTCACAAATAAAAATATTTACTGCCAACTCAGCAAACGGGCCCCTAAACATACCTTTATGACGTCATAGATCACTGTATAACCCTTCGAAGTACAATAGAACTACCTGCTAGTTTATAAACCCATAAAACATGATATATTCATGGATTTTATGATATAGTAGGGTTATGGGGAAAAAGAAAATAATAAAAATCATTTAGAATTTATCTTTCATTCTTTTTTTTCAGTGACTAAGGATAGCTCCAGCGGTTAGGGCATGGAACAAGTAAGTGAGTTCTATTCCCGAACGTGTTACTTTGACGGGGCGGTTTAACCACTCCTTGTACGAGTATACAGGGTGTTTGGCAGAACGTTGAACATACGAAAATGGTGGATAGGTGGGGTCATCTGCTACTTACTCAGCCCTAATTTATTTGGCCCTGGACCCTGGATTTAAAAAAAAAATTAAAGCAAATTACATACCATTAGAAAAGTCACACGTCAATTCCTATACGGTTGTATAGGAATTAGTTGTTTTGTTTTTTCGAAAGAATGTCTACTGTTATAGACAGACTATTTAGAATTGTAGCATAATTTAAGTGTTTCATAGGGAAAGTTGTATAGTATGACAGGTAGAATAACTCCCTTGACGGATGCAGGTCACTAAATCAAAAAGAAAGAAAGAAAGATAAAAGAAAGACAAATTGAAACAAACTAAACGCACATATTTATGAAGTGAAAACTTCTTTAGCGGCGTTGTGCAGTTCTTTTGGTTCTTAAACTCGCGTCAGGACACCGCGTCAAGACACGTGACCTGATCGAAAATTCGTAAGACGGAGGGAGAGTAGAATTTGTTGACAGTGCTATCTGTTTCATTTTTTTGGAATTGTTTAATGGAGCTACAGCTTTCGTTCTTGTACTGACAGCAAGCCACATAAATTCCTGACATTTTCGTTAGATGACGTTACTTAGGCCCTTATTACAGAAATCATTACTTAAAACTCGTTTAAAGCCTTTTGATTGGTTGAAACTAGTTTTAAGTAATGCTTGAGTCTTGAGTGAGGTTCTGTAATACGGGCCTTAGTTTTTACTTCAATCGGCAGTCCCAGACTGCCCCGTTTTTTTGTTTTATTTTTTAATTACCCAAAATACTCGTATTCCCCCACCCTCCTCCACCTTTCGTACCCTGATCATTCCATTGTTGAGACTCTGAGGCAGAAGGCAGAGGCTGACAAGAACGACAAAGCTGTGAAGGACCTCGTCATCCTGTTGTACGAGACTGCTCTGCTGTCATCTGGCTTCGCTCTTGTAAAACATTTTAAAAGAGTAACGGTGGAGTTTCTTGCCCGTTCTTCTCCATACGAAAACTACCTTTTGGAAGGGGCGGTAGAATCAATACTATATTTTGTAAATTTTTACATTCAAGAGTGCCTTCAGGGCATATTTGAAATAAATGATTTGACTTTGACTTTGACTTTGAAACTAGTTTCGTTTCAGTCTCAGCTTGACAATGCCACAATCTCTATATTCTAATCATCTAAATACTGCGAACTACTAAGTTACATTAATTAAACTACAAACTATGTGATAGAGAGACCGTTTGTACAGCCGCAGGGCATTATTACACTAATGTCCAGCTGACCGCTTTGTCCATCGTATTGACATGCGACAATGACAATGTAACTTCACTAGTTTATAATATTGTCATATTGACCATAATGTAATGGCAGAATTGTAATCGGTAAGATGTATTCACAAGGCTTTACGTTTGCGCAAAATTTAACCATCGCGGACGGTCAACGGCATTAGGATTAAAACCGTGTTATAAAACACTGTAAAACAAAATAAAAACAAAATAAAATAGTGTTTTCTGGGGGGTCTTTGTCAGTATAAGCAGTTACAACCTTATAATTTTTTTGTGAATATTTGTAACCAAGACCAAAAAATGTCAAAATATTAAAATTCTTGTATTAACCAACGCATATACTAATAAATCTTGTTAAAATATACATCAGATTTTGTTTTCACGGTTTCTAATGCTGTATTCGCTAAGAAAAACCTAAATTTAAAATGAGCCCTCCGCGAGGGCTCTCGGCATCCCATGTGCGACTAGGTGAACCCTCCAGGAGGGCTCCCGGCTCTGAACGTGTTAAGGTGTCAAAAAACGCTCCGTATTCGGACAGCTGTTATTGTGTGACCTTCATATATCTATGGTGACCATTCATCACTTTCTTAGGAAACCAAAGCACTGCGCGAGTTTGACTTAGAAATCGAACTTTTGGTGACAAGAGGATTACTCTTGGATTTAGTAATCAGAGCATATTTTAGCTGTAGTGTTAAAATGGGTTTATCTGTGTCTTTGCACATTAAGTAATTATATTCCTAATACACATTAGCTAATTAACAAATCTTTTCACAGACACATTATTAATATTTGAAAGTAAGAGCTAATAAATTATCCTGCGCAAATAATTAACTTAAAATGCAAATGTGGACTTTCATTATTTAACATTCAAATATTAAACCGGACTGTGTACTTGGAAATGTATTTAGGATCTCATGAATAAAGAGTAATTTTTTTTAATTTATTTATAGGGAAATATTGGTGTGGCGTGGTGGGCGCTCATAGTTACTTAAAAAGATATTAAAGTTATCTTAGCTTAGATATTAACTGCAATTTTAATATTCAACTGTTGTCTAGGTACTTACCTTTCAGCCTTTGTAAAATGATTTATTTATGTAGGTAACCTTGAAGGTGGAAATAAAGCATTTTTATTGATTAATTATTATTTACTATATTCATGTGTATTTTAATTTATTTACTGCAATGAATTTCAAATAATCACTGTACCTGCTGCGTCAAGATTGAGCTATTTTTCATGTAACTAATATCTTAACTCAAAATATATATATAAGTGATGTCGAATAAAATACATAATTATTATATTATAGCTAATAGGTTGATCTTTAGTAGGTACTTATTTGGGAAAAGGCATTTATGAGAAATATCTTTCGTAAAACAATGAAGCGAGATTTATTTCCAGCACTGTTTCTAAAACCATGTAATATTAATGTTTGTTAGATTACAAGAAACGTTTCGAGTTACGAGTAAACCTCGAGGCTGTCTGAAATTGAGAAGCACTGCAGTCCGATAAGTCGCCTGTTTCAGCTGCAGTGGCACTGCTATCTTTGTTTTATACCCCACCTTGGTTCCTACTACGATCATCTCAGCGACTATTTATTTAAAAAATCCTATTTTTTTTGGCAGATTAAGACTGAGATTATAATGCGTTCAAAAATATAGTTATTGCCTCTCAGATCTAAATAACAAGGCTGCGGCATTTCTTTATTCATGAAAGTTCTCGAATTTGAAATTGGAAAAAATAACAATTTCAAATTATTGCTGTTTAAGAAATTGTTCTTTTGCTTGTTAATTAGTAATTTTCTGTGCGAGTCCCAAATAATAATAGATTTATTCACCAAGATAATTAATTTGAATTGATATTTATGTAAAAGTTAAGTTATGGTCATTTTTAATTTAATATTGATATAATTCTAATTAAATTTTGATTTTAATGTTGATTTTAGTTTTGATTTTATTTTAATTTTTGGTTGTGATTGTAATATTGTTTTTGATTTTAATGCTACTTATATCTCTTTCTAAGTGAAAATACTAATAGGAATATGGATGTTTTCCGAAATAAATGATTGAATTTAATTTAATTTAATTTAATTAAGCAGTATCTTATGTCACGGGCGGTCTATTGAAGACCGAGTGCCATGAAACATTCTAGTATTACGCGTAGCGAGAGAGTCCAGATTTGACTGCTGAGCGAAGCGAGGTAGATCCTAAGTGCAGTGTGGAAATACTTTTTCTCTCTTTTTTTCTCTCATAAATCGTGACTGCAACTGCCTTCTTGACTGCTAACATTGTATCCGTATCGTCCAACAGTGACCGACTATCGGCATATCTGATAAATCTAAGAACATTTAGCTAAGATACGATGTAGATGCAAATAATGAATGATAGAAATTTTAAGTAGACTATGCAAGTCAAAATCATAATGCTATTTTCAAAAAGAATTGCCAAACTTAAGTGGCAGCAGACATTGCTCGCAGAACAGATGGCCGATGGGGCTGAATGGTTCTTGAGTTACGACCGCGCACTGGAAGACGTAAAAAGGCCTCCCATAAGATAGACCGCTGACTTGGTGAAGGACACAGGAATCTGCTGGATGCGTGAAGCACAGAACCGGTCGAAGTGGCGGTGCTTGGGGGGGGCTATGTCCAGCAGTGGACGTCTTCAGCTGAAATGAGGATGATAATAATTTTCAGGTTTCTAGGACATTCCACCAAAATCTCACTTTAGAACTCACATCCT
The DNA here is from genome assembly GCA_948150665.1 of Conistra vaccinii. Taxonomy (NCBI): domain Eukaryota; kingdom Metazoa; phylum Arthropoda; class Insecta; order Lepidoptera; family Noctuidae; genus Conistra; species Conistra vaccinii. The sequence goes on along the minus strand of OX411338.1, from coordinate 15,577,699 downwards.
TAATTTCCTCGTCGATTTGAATTCGTCCTATAGTAGCAATGTTTTCCAGCTGCAGGCAAAACATGCATTATGTATAAGTTTTTATAAGACCCGTCAGAAAATGCAATTTGAAACAAAGTATCAAGTTTAATGCGATCCTCAGATTAAAAATGGCGAGAAAACACTCCGTGGAAGAGTTTATAAAAATGATTTTGATGAATTGTTTGCTTCTTTGAAACTGTTACTTATTATAACTTCAAGTTGAAAGTGTTATTTCTTAAGTTATGAATCATGTTCGACTGTGAAAGTTTCAGTAAGTTTTTTGGGTAGTATTCCTTTTTAGAAGGGAAGTACCTTATATAATGTTGCCCGAGAAAAATCAATCTGCCTAGCCTTTTCTCAACTATGTTGGGGTTGGCTTCCATTCTAACCGGATGCAGCTGAATACCAGTATTTTACGTGGAGCGACTGCTCATCTGACCTCTACAACCCAGTAACTGGGTAACACGATACCCCTTGGTAAGACTGGTTGTCAAACTTTCGGGCTTCTGACAATGTAACGACTGTCAAAGATCCACGAATGACAGCCGGGACCAACGGCTTAACTGCTTGCTTTCCGAGCTGAACCTATCAACGGACCAACCCCGATAAGCTTAACCTGATGGATCGACCCGTACGGCTGTTATTACTAAGCCACGAGATCCACTGTTGCCAGTTGCCTGAGAACTGTTCGAATAAGGCAAATGCTTGTGCTAGGAGTGGTATCGCGTTAGTATCACCATAAAGTGTAATGGACAGGGTTTAAACCCGCAATTACTCGTATAGTAGCCGAAGCTTGAATCTTTAGGCTATCGCCGCTTTTCTGAAGTACACACACAGGCGAATGATATTTTAAGGCGACGTCGCTCAACCGTTGTCTGGATGCACCGTTTTTTTGTTTTTGGTGATAAATCATCAAATGACTTCTCCCGCTCTGGGTGGAGCGGAAGGTCGTGTCAGACTCTTACTGACTAAAACCCACCCGTGTTCCTTCCCTTGCCTTGCCAGGGGCCACGGTTTCCCCTTAGGACTTCCCGCAACCCTGGTAGGCATCGGCCCTAGCGTACCCCGCCAATTTTGCTGACATCTCTTTGAGGCGCGCGTGGAACACGACGTGCCGTCGACCCGGGCCTGGTCCTTATCGGACGGCGAGCTACCTATTGCTCTCCGTACATAAGCCCGCGCCTACGGTGGCTGGAAATCGGCTCGCGATTCCCGACGCCCAGGGCGTCTCCTACGGGTCTGGATGTACCCTTACAATTGAAACAAATACAAAACAGTACGTCTTAACATACAAATAATTTAACAATCTCTACTAAATGCATTAACATTGTTAATACCCATTTCAAAGGAAAAACACAAAGAAAAATAAAACCTCACTAATTAGAACTTAATCCGTCCCATTCTTCCTAATTGCCCCCATCAGTTAATAACTGTAATAAAATAATTAGACTTGAGAGGAAAAGAATGCTTTATTATTTCAAATTAAAATCTGCAGTGTAATCCGTCAGGCGGCGGTGAAACAAGATGGTCGGATGAAATTCAAAATGGCGGACGCAGGTGCAACGGTTTAGGCGGGATTTTATTTTGCGTTTCGTTTTTATTGTGTTGTTAGTGCTTCTATGGATTATAATGTACTTTATATATTGTAGCTTATATTATACAGAGATATATCAAATCAAATCAAATCAAATCAATTTATTTGCCATAAGTATTGGTACAATTTAGGTCTTAACATAAATACAAATACAGATCCATAACACATAGTCCAAAGTTGAAAATTATTTATGTCAGTTGTATATTTATTAATGTCAGTATTATTTGATGTCATTATTAACGATATGTCATCAGCGAACAGAAAACTACCTACTACCTATACCTACTGTATAATCAAATTATTTGTTACTATTAATTTATGTAGGTACCGGCAGTAGTTCGGCTTTATAAAACGTCCAGTGGTTCGTACCTAACTGGGACTAGGGTTACCATCTATTTAAGAAAGGATGCCTGTCTAGGAAGTACAAAATGTCTGATTTTTCAGGTAAATGCCTGTAAACAAACTGTAAGTCTTAAAATAAATATTACGCAACAGAGTTTAAATGACGAAGTATGAACAGTTTACGACTTAAACAAATTTAGAAAAAAACGAACTTGCTAGTACTACACTAAGTGATATTTTTCCAAAGACATTTTTATTAAGTTCTTTTTTTTTCTAAAATATTAATAAATATGTATAAAAATCTTCACACGAAACGTTTTTAAAGTTTTCTTGGGTTACTAATAACACACTTACCGACTCGCGATTCCTTTTTTTTTTCAACTCTGCTTTTATTAGGGATACAAAAATACCTGTATTAACCGTAAAATGCCAGTCAAATGTGGCAAATGCCTGTTAGATGGTAACCCTACCTTTGACAGTATTTTTCTAACACGCCCGGTTACTGTATGATGTATAGTATATTCAGCAATAATATCCTATCCGGTTTGAGCATACATCAATCTTCCTAGCCTTTTTCCCAACTATCTTGGGGTCGGCTTCCAGTCTTACCGGTTGCAGCTGAATACCAGTATTTTACATAGAGCGACTGCCTATCTGACCTCCACAATCCAGTTACTGGGTAATACGATACCCCTTGGTAAGACTGGTGTCAGACTTTCGGGCTTCTGACGACTCGTAACGACTGTCAAAGATCCACAAATGAAATCCGGGACCAACGGCTTAACGGCTGTAAAGACCTAAAATCTGTGATTAAATGCATGAAGAGGGGAAAATCGCCGGGTCATGATGGGCTTAGCATCGAGCACCTTCAAAATGCTGGTGTACATCTGCCAAGAGTGTTGACTATGTTATTCAATTTGTGTCTGGGACATTCCTACTTACCTCAGGAGTTACTGGATACAATTGTTGTACCTATTGTAAAGAATCGGACAGGGGACATAGCAGACAAAGGTAACTACAGGCCTATTTCACTGGCAACTGTAATAGCCAAAGTATTTGACAGTGTGCTCGACTCACAACTCAGTAGGTACACCCAGTTACATGACACACAGTTTGGCTTTCGTGCTGGGCTATCTACTGAAAGTGCTATACTTGCGTTGAAGCACACTGTCAAATATTATACTGACAGGAAAACACCTGTGTATGCTTGTTTCCTGGACCTTTCTAAAGCCTTCGACCTGGTTTCTTATAATGTCTTATGGGAGAAGCTTCTGGAGGCGGGCGTTCCTACCGCATTAGTGTCTACATTATCTTTATGGTACGACAAGCAAAGGAACTTCGTCAAATGGTCTAATGCGTTGTCTGACCCATATAAACTCGAGTGCGGCGTTAGGCAGGGAGGTCTAACTTCCCCGAGGCTTTTTAATATCTAAGTCAATAAACTGCTTGTTGAGCTCAGCAGCACTCATGTCGGATGCCATATAGATGGAGTATGTTTAAATAACTTAAGTTATGCAGACGACATGGTGCTGTTGAGCCCTACTATCAGTGGAATAAGAAAGTTACTCTCCATTTGTGAAGAATATGCCAAACAGCACGGGCTAAAATATAATCCTACAAAAAGTAAGCTGTTGGTGTTTCGAGGTAGGAATAAAAATCCAACTTTTGTCCCTCCTGTTATGCTTAATGGCTGCCTTTTGCAGAGAGTTGCCCACTTTAAATATCTGGGCCACATTGTTACTGAGGAATTAAAAGACGAGTTGGATATGGAGAGGGAGCGCAGGGCACTGGCTGTGAGGGGAAATATGATCTGCAGAAGGTTTCACGGTTGCTCAGTTCCCGTGAAACTAACTCTTTTTAAGGCCTACTGCCAATCATTTTACACCAGCAGCCTTTGGGATAACCATACCCTAAAAGCAGACAATGCCGTTCGCATTCAATACAATAATGCCTTCAGGGCGCTGTTGAGGCTTCCACCTTACTGTAGTGCGTCAGGTATGTTCGCTAATGCGCACACTGATGACTACTTCGCGATAATGCGGAAGAAAGTTGCCTCAGTAATATCCCGAGTGAGGGGAAGCAGTAACAGCATTCTGAAGGTGTTTGCAGAGAGGCTGGATGGGCCTACAATGGGGAGGTTTACCAAGCTACATGTTGGCAACAAAGCTTGTTAAACCTTCCCGTGATTGTGATTTTCTTTTATTTTTATTTTTGTTATTTTTTTTTCTGTTTTAGTGTTTCTGCATGTTACTAATATAGTTTTTTAAGTAAGATGTAATACTAACACCCTATGGGCCTTGATGCCTGAAAATAAAAGATTTTTATTTTTATTAACGTGCTTTCCGAGGCACGGAGGAGTCTCGGTATGTCAAGATGGTCACCCATCCACTAATCAACCCTGGCAAGCGTAGCTTAACCTGATGGATCGATCCGTTCGGCTTGTTATTACTTAGCCACGAGCTCCGCCGGTTTGAGCATACATAAAATTAGATAAAACAATAACTGTTTATTATTTTTCCATAAAATTTCCCAATCCATAGCAAGCTCCACTAATCCATATTTTACAGCACAATAAACATATACTAACGGGTATAACTGCATAAGCAGATATCATAAAATTCATTGAGCGATATCGTAAAGCGGGTCGACGTCTGAATATCGAAGTATTCATGACATTTTACGAGTTTCCATTCATCCGTGAAACTGTCAATAGGTACTTGGCTTTCAGGAGAAAATTGCATGGAAAATGGATATTTATTTACATATGCTTCTTTAGAAATATAAAGAAAAGGGAGAGAAACATGAGAATGTTTGAGCACAAAAAATACTATATATTTTTCATCATTTCTATAATGAACAAATACTAGTTCTTTTTGTGTAGTTTGTCTTGTAATTACTGTATACCACTGGTAGGTTTTTAAAATCTATTAAAAACCTACTGGTATACAGTAATTACAAGACCCTTTTTTTTTTTTTTTTTTTTTTTGGGTGGGAAATCATCCAATGACTTCTCCCGCTCTGGGCGGAGCGGAAGGGCGTGTCAGACTTTTACTGACTAAAACCCACCCGTGTTCCTTCCCTTGCCATGCCAGGGGCCACGGTTTCCCCTTGGGACTACCCGCAACCCCGGCAGGCATCGGCCCTAACGGACCCCGTCAGTTTTGCTGACATCTCTTTGAGGCGCGCGTGGAACACGACGCGCCGTCGACCCGGGCCTGGTCCTTATCGGACGGCGAGCTGCCCTCTGCTCTCCGTCCGCAGGCCCGCGCCTACGGTGGCCGGAAATCGGCTATCAATTCCCGACGCCCGGGAAGTCTCCTACGGCGGCGGCGGCTAGGGCTGGTAGGGCGCGGCCTCTGCCACTCCCTCTCGCGCTCCGCCTCCTCCTTCGCGAGCATTACTGCTTCGCAGAAGGAGGTGACGGCTTGCCATGCCCTCTCGCTCCGCACCATGGCCTGGACCAGGGCCGGACGCGAGAGGTCACTGCCGCCGATCGCCTCCACGAGGACACGGCGGTGGTCCACCCAAGCCGGGCAAACCTCCACCGTATGCTCCACCGTGTCCTCCGGACGATCCACACAATGGTGACACCCGGGCGTTTCCTCCCGCCTTATGCGAAACAGGTACCTCCCGAAACAACCGTGTCCGGTGAGGACCTGCGTCAGGCGGAAGGTGAGGACGCCGTGGCGCCTCTCAAGCCACTCCTCAAAGAGGGGACTTATCGCCGTAATTGTGGCGTGCCCAAATCTGGGTTGCGACAATCGCACACTCCAAGCCGCCATGAGATCCCGCCGGAGCTCTGTCCGCTGTACCGTGATTTCTCGCGGTAGCGGAGTTACACCCCGGCGCTTCATCTCCTCGCGCCACTCCCAAATGTGGGCGAGGACCTTCGCCTCCAGATCCCATGGCGGCGTTCCGGCAAGGAGGCTCGCCGCCTCGCCGGAGACCGTACGGTATCCCCGGACCATCCGGATAGCCATGACCCTTTGGGCTGCATGCAACCGGCGGGCTGGCCGCAACCTTAAGGTTCGCGCCCACACCGGTGCCCCGTAAAGGGCCATGGACCGCACGACCCCCGCGTAGAGCCTCCGGCAGGAGGCGTTTGGACCCCCTAGATTGGGCAGAAGCCGCTTCAAGGCAGCCCCGGCCCGCTCCAGTTTGGGAGCCAAACGTCGGAAATGCTCCACGAAGTTCCACCGGCTGTCGAGGACGAGTCCCAGGTACTTCATCGTCACCTCGACGCCGATGTGAGCCCCTCCTACCGTTATTTGGGAACCCGACGGTGGCGCGTTCCGAGGGCCATGAAAACACATGACCTCGGACTTGTGCAGGGCCACCTCGAGTCCCAATTGCCGGATCCTGTCGACGATCGTCGCAACCCCGCGTATCGCCAGTTCGGCCGCCGCCTCGTGCGACCTCCCCTGCGCCAGGACCAGCGTGTCGTCAGCGTAGCACACTACGCTGACACCACTAGGGAGGTCGGCGCGCAGCACCCAGTCGTATCCGATGTCCCACAGATGCGGCCCCAGGACCGATCCCTGTGGGACACCGCACGACATCTCTCGCCGGTTCCATTCTCCCTGGTGACCGGGGTAGATGACGGCCCTGTCCGTCAAATAGTCCTCGACCAACCGACAGAGGTAGGTCCCGGTGATACCGGAGTGCCTCCCTGATGCAACTCCAGGGTAGGGTGTTGAAGGCGTTGGCGATGTCTAGAGACACCGCCAAGACGACCCCACCCCGGGCCACAGCATCCCCCGTCGTGAGGGCTCGCACGCGCATGATGGCGTCCACCGTGGAGCGCCCTCGGCGGAAGCCGAACTGGCTGTCCGCCAAATCCGGCCCCACTCGCACCAGCTGCCCGACGAGGCGGTTTGCAATAACTCTTTCAAAGAGCTTGCCCACCTCGTCGAGCAGCACGATGGGCCGGTAAGCGGACGGAGAGTCCGCAGGGCGCCCCGGCTTCCTGATGAGGACCAGTTTCCCCGTCTTCCAGCGAAGTGGGAACTGGCCCCTCTCCATGCACGCGCTAAGGAGCCCCCTTAGTCGAGGCCCGAGAGCCTCCATGGCCAGGACCCAGGCTTTCCCAGGTAAGCCGTCGGGTCCTGGGGCGGTATTTTTGGCACTCAGCCTACGTACCGCCACTCTCAGTTCTACCTCGGTCACCTCCGGAGCATCGTCGTCGTCGTCGTCGGCGGTGTGGTCCGCAGCGTGCACCGCAACAGGCGGGGCCATGGGCGGGGCGGAGTGTTCCCCTCTCGAGGGGAACAGAGCGCTCACCACGTCCTCCACAAGCTGTGGCCGGAGACTCTGAGTCAGCGGGGGAGCCCATGGGCGGATTTTCTCCCGCACCAACTTGTATGGGCGTCCCCACGGGTCCCTGTCCAGAGTCGCCAGCGACTCCTCGCGGGCCAGTCCCCTGGCCCGCAGGATCTCCGCTTGGAGGGCGGTCTTCGCCGCTCTGTACCCCTCGTACAACTCCGCCTGAATGGCCTCCGTATCCGGAGGGCGGATACGAAGCCTGCGGTGCCTGGCGTACAGGTGTCGCGCAGCAACGCACGCGGCGCGCAGAGTCGTCAGCTCTTGCGACCACCAGTACACCTGGCGCGAAGCACGGCCGGGCTGGACCCGGGGCATTGCCACGTCACATATATCGGACATGGCCTCCCGGAACCACTCCGCCTCATCGTTGATATCGGCAGGCCTGTCCGGTGATGACACCCAGGCCTGCACGATCGAGGCTTCCAGGATTAGCTCCCGGTCCAGCTGCTTCAGCGCCCATCGCGGACCACTCGGGGCCTGTCGGACCGGCGCGCTCGAGGACTGGGCGGAGACGTCAATCCGGATGTACCGGTGGTCGGAGTACGTCTCCACCCCCTCCATGACGCGCCAGTCGGCGACACGCGGCGACAGAGCGGGGCTGGCGAACGAAAGGTCCACCACTGATTCACCCCGCATCCGCACACACGTGGGGACAGAACCCCGATTAAGGACGACCAGGCCTGTCTCCAGTGCCCAGTCCTCCACCATCCTGCCCCGTGTGTCTGTATACCGGGAACCCCAAGCCACATTCTTGGCATTGAAGTCCCCGAGAACGAGCACAGGGAGGGAACCGAACCCGACAACGACGACTCTCAACTCCGCAAGGGAGTTGTGGAACTCGGCGAGAGTTCGGTTCGGGGAGAAGTACACCCCTACCACGACAATCTCCCCGAACCGTGCTGCCACGCAACCCCGTCCTCTCTTGACAGCCTCGAGGGACGGAGTACCGGCGGCGGCCGACGATATTAGGGTCACTGAGCCGCTCAGGTCCTCCACCCAGTCATCCCTGGGCGGGACAAAGTACGGCTCAGCGACCACGGCGATGTTAATCGACCACTGCGCCATGCTCTGGAGCAATAGGTCCTGAGCTGTAGCGCAGTGGTTGATGTTCGCCTGGAGGAGGCGTAATGGAGCCGTTATTGGCAGTCCATTTCAGCCCCCTCCCGAGCCCCCTGTGAGGGCCCTGCCGCGGCGACAACGGCAGCGGCGACGACGGTGGAAGCGGCAGCGGCGGCGCCAGTAGTGGCGGTGGCTGCGGCGGTGACGGCGGTGGCGGCGGTGGCGGAGGGCTTGCCCCTGCCTCCGGCTTTGGCGGGTTTGGCGCAGGCCTTGCCCCCAATCCGGTGGTCGGCCGGCTTGCCAGCAGCCGCACATACGACGCAGTGCGGCGCGGCAGTGCACGAGCCAGCCTCGTGACCGGACTGACCACAGCGGTAGCAGTTACCGCTGCGGTCCACCTCCGAGTCGCACTTCACTCCCACGTGGTGACCCACGTGGCAGCGGAAGCACCTCAGAGGTCTGGGTTCCAGCAGTTTGACCTGCGCGGATACCCAGCCCACCAAAAGCCTTTGGCCCTCCTCAGCAACCTTTTTGGCCGCCGACACGGGGCAGCTCACCGTCACGGTTCGCATACCCCTGGAGCCAGGACGGATGGTGCCCGCCTTAACCTGCTCGGCAGAGCACCCCCCCGTCCTAGCGACAGCGGCCACCACCTGTCCCTCCGTCACCGAGTCGTCCAGGCCCGAAATGCGCATGTCAGCACACATGGTGGGCCTGGACACTCTGGCCTCGTCCGGACTTATTGACTCCCGGATTTTATCGGCCAGAGCGTCAGCGGCCGGGCCACTGGCCGCGCCGGGGACCTCCAGCATTCGCGCCCCAGTCGCGGTGACCTTAAATTTGAGGCCATTTTTGGCCCCGAACGCTTCCAGGTTCCCCTCCAGAACAATTACAAGACCCTGAAATATCAATAACAACTACCTATGTTTATTTCTAACAAAACCACTAGCGTTACTCATCAGCCCGATGACATTAAGTAATACGATATCACTTATGTATTAGCATACAACCTCAACCCTATTTTGAGCTCGGAACGTACCGAATTACCCAAAACATCTTTACCCACTAAACGAGTGCCCGCGGCAAGGCACATCAAATTATCTAATGGATAACCGCTTTTAATTATTTAGAGGTTAATTTACACGGGTTAACGTAAGCTTTGTTGGTTTTTGAAAGTAGTACTTATTATTCAGTATTCTAACTAAACCTTAAGGTCTGTATTTATACTTAGAGAGTTATAAAGTTAAAGTCTTCTAAGGCTATTTTCGATCACTTCATAGATAAATGAAGTTACAATTTTCGTCTAAATTAAAATACCTATTGTTATGAAATGAAAGGCGATATGTAACAAAAAGGCAGTGTAACAGTTGTGGCCCAGTGGTATCGACCCCAACTTACGAGTTGCGTAGGTCGTAAGTTCAAACCCAGGCAGACACTTTGTGTATTTAATTTTCCTCACCACTGCTCTCTAAACGGTGAAGGAAAACATTGTGAGAAAACCGGCGTACTACAACCAAAACATTCGAAGACAATTGTGACATCCACCAACCCGCACTGGGCCCGCGTGGTGGATTAATGCCCATTCCCTCTCATAAAGAGGAGGCCTGTGTCCCAGCAGTGGGAACATTATAGGCTGATTATAAGATAAGATATAAGAATATTTAAATTACGCACTTCTAAAGTGTATCAGGTTAAGGCCTACGGGTTCAAATCTGGCGAACGCACTCCTCTCTTTTATACACTAAACCAAAAGAAATATCAAAGTGAAAAATACTACAAAAATACAGTTTATCCTTTAGGCCTACATATGCTTTACCTTTCAAAACAGAAGTAATATAAATACCTCTACCTACCCTATATCTTCAAAGTGTGTAACTTAATGGAGCGGCAGATCGCCCGCGGCGTCAATTTGTCTAATGTGAAACTATACTGAACATATTGTTTGCTTAGCAACCTGGAATACTGTGTATACAATGTGTTTATCATTAATCTATGTTACTTGTATGTACCTTTAATGTAGGTATGTTGTTTGTGATCAGTCAGTTAAATTAATAATTTGAAGAGAGAAATATCTTTAATAATAATCGTATCTTCAGATGCTAAAACAAAGAAAAAAATTGTATTTTTAACTACAAATACAAAATATTTTAGTGGCTAATTTCTATGTGATCATCAATCTGCAGCTGAATATGGTGTATTTTACATGGAGCAACTACCTATCTGACCGCCACAAAAATAACTAGATCCACGAATGACAGCCGTGACCAACGGCTTAACTTGCTTTTCGAGGTACAGAGGAGTTTGGGTATGTAAAGATGGTCACGCATCCACGGACCAACCCCGACAAGCGTAGCTTAACCTGATGGATCGAATCATGCGGCTGTTATAACTTAGCCACGTACTCCTCACGAGCTATTCGATCATATGATTAAACAAATAATGGTTCTGGGTAGATACCTATTAGCAAAGAGTAAGAAACCAATTTTATATTTAGTGGGGTATTTATTATACGTATTGACATAACCAAATATTAGATTCTTACTCGTCGTTGCGTTGTTTGACATACTTACCCACATTTATCGAACCTAAATCTAATAATGCTTATGGAGCGCGGACGTGGGAATGCATGTTACCGTCGTCGTATATGAATGAGTTGCCTACGGAAATCTGCAACGTAATAATTTATGCGAAGAACTGCTCAAAGATATTAATAATATACTTTCTGGATTGCAGTAAAACAATAGAAAAAAAAAATACTATGTAATCAGACGCCAGCACATCGAGTTACTGCAGTCTGTCAGATTAAAGGATAAGGTTCAATGTTAGTTGGGTTTTGGCAGATTGGGGTGGGTTGATGCGCTGGCATCTGTACCTACCAACCTAATTGTTAATACTTATACTTATAAGTTAATAATGTAGTGGCACTGAATTGCCGTGTCTTGCCATACCGCTGTTAAACCCGCGATGGTTTGTGTGGTATGTTCAGTAAAGTGCAAGAAAACGGAAAAAAAAAAAAAAAGTACACTGTTGCATATCCATCCAAAGTTCTATTGAGTTTCAAAATAAAAACAAAATAGACCCAGCGTCAAAACAAACGAATACATTTAATCCAGTAGGTACCAAATAACTCAATTTGAATATGAGTGAATATGAAAAGAGATGATGTGCCAATTCCGAGAGTCTACATTACGGGAATTTGCGAAACAAAGCGATGAAACAAATGGGAGCGATCAATCCCCTTTCACATCGGTGGGAAATGAAGGCCTAATGTGAGTCATCACATTTGCACATTCCCGTTCAATTCTATTTACACATGAAGTAAGAAAGGAGACTGGATAATGCAGATTAGTGTAACAAACTCAAGAGACGAGGAAGAAGGAGACAAATAAATGAATAAAGTTGATGAAGAGTATAAGATAAAAAAAAAAAACAATTTTATTAAACAGTCGTATTACTAACGTCGCCGCGCGTCGGTCAATATGGACTTAATAATGTTCTCAATTTAATCCAAATGACAGCATTTCCTCAAAAAATTATGAGGATTAGCATCATAAACACTTCAGAAATGAATAACCATATTTTTCACTGAGCAGGTTTCGTTGCCGCATCTAAAACTCGTAACTACTTTTACTCGCTTCTTGTGTATTTATATCAAACAAATATCGTTCATATATCATACATGTATCTCGCGAATTATTTACTTTCACCACTCGTATGTGTATATCATAGTTCTTATTTGTCTTTTTATCATTTCCATCCATTATGGAAACCCAAATAAATAAACCCTATGAAAATGATGTAGGTTGTAAATGTTGTATTGAAATAGTTTTTTTTTCCATTATTATTTACTTATCAAAATTCTGTAATTCACATATTGTGTTCATGAAATATTAAACCCTATTTCAATATAGTATAGAATTGGACCAAACATTGATCCTTGAAAGATACCCTGCGTTCGTTTTAAGTTTGCTATAATATCTAGTAATAATTAAGTATTGCACTCATTTAGCAAATAATTTTAAAGCAGGTTCAATTGTATTCCCCAAGCTATTTCTTAGGTATTTTGCCATATATTTTGCCTATAACTCATTATCAATCAAATCAATACTAAATCAAATGCAGCATCAAAATTAAAATCAACTTAACGACATAGATTAATAATCTGAATTAGGAACATTGGCAAATAAAAAATGCGGTTTAGCAAGCGATTTACTTAAAACCATACAAAGTATGCGGCGAATATGTTTATACTTAAATATCGTATTGATTCGTATATTATAGTTACAGTTGTAGATAATTATAAAAAAATATTTCATTTTGTTAAGTGTGTTTGAAATATTAAATTCTTTACGGAAGCTTTAACTTTAATGAAATGAAAATTCAGGCTTTGAGCCTTAGGTAGTATAACAGACATTCACTTTTCATAACGTAAGCTAGCAACATGGGGCCGCTGAAAATAACTTACAAAACTTGTCATAAGAATGGTTTATTGTACTGTACCAGCAGTTAGACTTTTATTAGGGAACTACATGAAAATAAGTGATTCCAAGTACATGTGTTACTTTCTGAAGTTTTACTGCACCATCGTTGTTATCTGTTTAACAATCTGGCATTTTTATTTCAATGTTTATAACAGTTTGATTCATATTATTGCATTTGAATACCTTTGTTCCGTTGTCTACTATTTGATTACATCTCAAGAATATTTGATGAAATTTCGCATCGCTATTTGTACAAGTGACGCCGTTATGGGCTATAAGAATCTGCCTTACATTAACTCGTTTGTTTATATATTTGTTGGGTTTGCCTTCACTATTAGATTTTTATTAATGTTTCTACATTGGCATCCTTCTTTTGCAAGCGCCTCCTTTATCATGAAAATATCCAATGATACTAACTATATGATTGTTGGGTTTCTACTGTATACCTTGTATACCAGAATGGTCCTTATAAGAAAATTTTTAGGGAACAATTTTGTTCCAATCAACATTGTTGGTAAGGATCAAGTGAACAAAAGTATAAATGTTGTTAGAAAATGTTTGGGTTATTATAACAACCTTCTTGACAATATGCATATCATAGATCATCCCTTGCAGATTTTGGTAAGTGATTGTAAATTTTATAATTATCAGGATTTTCAAAGCCGGTCAATGGTTGTTTTTTTTCAAGTAGTATGGTTTTCTACATATTTTGCAGGTGTCATTATCGTTGGTTTGCAGTATACCAAAATGGGTTGCTGGGATACATCATGCAATAATATTATTGGTGAAAGAAGTGAGTGATTACCTCTCTAAATCTTTGCATTTACCTTATTTTATCACGGTGAACATAGGTTAGGCACTTGAGGAAGTCCCAAAAGTATACTGAACTATATTTTATTTTACTTTAACCACTACGGGGAAGCTCTTGGCATGCATCTCACCTGATGGTAAGTGATGATCAGGCCGAAGATGGAAACGAGCTTCACCCGGAATCCTCAACCACAAAGGATCTAGCTATCTGCCGAAACACAACAATGCTGTTAACATTGTTGTTATGGCGACAGGCTTCGATAAACTGGTGGTAGCTAGCCAAAGCGTGCAGAAAATGTTGCCCCCACTGGGAATCGGACCCGTGACCTCTGAGTCTGAGACAGGTGGTGTAACCATTAGACCACAGAGGCGGTTAAAAACCTCTACAGCTTATTACTGCTCGAAACCAAAACGTACTTTTAATGTAATCATGATTGATCTTCTAATAGCATTCTAATTCCGCAGGATATCTCAAAAACCATATTCCTTTTGACATTTGAGATCATATTTACTATACTTATGGTAACATTACCAGCTTTCATCGCACAAATGATCAGTAACGAAATAGATGACATCAAGTCGACGCTTGTTACCCAGTTGATTCAATGCTCAGGTGAGAAATTATAATATTTACTATTCAGGTTTTTAAGGGATTGGATTTAATATAGCAATTTTACACGAAAAACTTCTTAAGCCGAAGTGCAAAAGTAGAGTGCATATTTTGATATTTTTTTGGTAAAAATTCTCAGTGTTCTGTAATTTACATTTAATGTGTACTCACGGAAGCCCCATCACTATTTGCATATACTATATGCAAGTAATGATGGGTCTTCCGTGAGAAACGTTGTGATTATAAATGTGGATATCTATAAAAATAGAGGAAGACCAAAGACGATGATTGGATTGTGTAAAATAGTTCATGGCTAGAAAGGGGATGAATAAATACTGATAGTGAGTTAAAGAAGAAAAAGACATGCTGCAAATAAATTAGGTTAAAGACAAGATGATAATGTCCCTTGATCAATTATTTTCAGACCAGTCCCTCCAGTTTGAGCTGGAGATATTTCTTCAATACGTTAATGTTGTCCGTCCGTTCAGCTTCGTGATATGTCGCGCTGTGCCGCTCAACTACAACCTACCCTTCGGTCTCATCAGCATTTGCATTACTTACGTCATTGTCGTCATACAGTTTTCTCATTTTAGTGAGTTGTAATTTTAGTATTGTCTCTGTTTGTGTTTTTGTAAAATAACGGTGGTTAATTAAGCACGTGTGTAATTTCTTTTAGTGATGTTAATTTTAAATGTAACTTAAGGAGTTTCTCTGAAATAAATAAATTCAACGTATTGTCTGTGGTTTTAAATAACCTCATTGGGTTTTAACCTGTAACTATAATAATGATTGCAACCTGCTACACGCTATATGCGGCCAGCGTCCGCTATTTGTGTTTTGGTGGAACGAAGTGTAGAGTTCCTAATGCGGTCTGTCAGTTTCACACGTAGCATGCTATGTTCCATAACCCGTTGGCAGAGTCCAAGTGCGGAGTTTCGACGCTTTGTAAGAGACCATGTTTGCGCTCCGTAGTGCGGTCCGGGTGGGAAGAATGCACATCTACATGAGATTTCGATTTAGTGCAAGCGAGAGTGGTTCTTTCATGAATATCTCTTCCAGGCGTTTTCTGTACGTCGAGCGATTTCTTTGTCCTGTCTGGCCTGGAATGATACTATTTGGCGGAGGTGAATATACTCATGGACTCAAACCCCAAATTCTACGTTACGTTCGGTACTGTTCGTAGTGTTGCCCAAAGGCAAGACCAAGACGAGCTAGTCTTGGTCTTGGTCTTGCGTCAATACACCTGGTCTTGGTCTTGGTCTTGGTATTGCGCTCTCAGTCTTGGTCTTGGTCTTGCAGCAAGAGTCTCGCAAGTCTTGCAATTACCTATTAGCCTATTGCTATTTATGAAAGATCTTCAAGGTCATTTCATTTTATCCTCCTGTGCCAACCCTACCAAAATAGGTAACCATTTTGTATGCCTCTGTCCGTACTCTGTGGCGGGCGGCGCGCGGTGGCAATCAAACAGTGTCAAGTGCTGTGATACACTTGTCACAGTCTTTGATTAAGCAGCGTCTTTGTCGGTAAAATATCAAATAAGTAGGTCCATAAACACTGACCGACCAATGGTTTATTCGCGTAACGTAATTTAGAGATAGACCATACCATAATACCTCGTAATATAATAATAATATTCAGCCATTGCCATTCGTGTTGCCGGAAATATTTCCCTAAATATTGATGTGGCAACGTCAAGGGAAATGTGTGTTTATATTGCCGCTTCACATGTGTTTCAAAGATTCAACACAAACACTCATTCCCATTCGCGTTACCGGCCCTTTGATGTCCGCCAAAAAACCGCCAATTTGGACCCGCCCAAATCTCAGTTTGACACTGCGAGACGCAAGAGTCTCGCAGGCTTAGTCTTGTTCTTGCTTAAATCTTGCAAGGTCAGTCTTGGTCTTGTTCTTGCTAAAATAAGTCGGTCTTGGTCTTGGTCTTGGTCTTGCGAAAATGCAAGAACAAGACCAAGACTGCAAGACCAAGACCGATTTTAGGCAACACTAACTGTTCGTCATCAGCTTTGTTTTCGACATGTTCATCTTAAGTCCGACTTGAAGACCGGCGTGGCTCAGTTGTTCGAGCATTTTGGCCTAGTTCAGCTGCTGAGGAACACAGATTTGCAAAGTAAAAAGTCTTTATTCGTTTACGTAATAATACCTACTCGTAGAATCGGACCGGACTACAGAACAACAACGATTAAT
This sequence comes from Conistra vaccinii, assembly GCA_948150665.1. Lineage (NCBI taxonomy): Eukaryota > Metazoa > Arthropoda > Insecta > Lepidoptera > Noctuidae > Conistra > Conistra vaccinii. The sequence continues at coordinate 15,561,256 of OX411338.1, read as the reverse complement.
GCACGCGCTCTGTGATCCGACTTTTGTATTAAACCTGCCGGAGTACAGAGTAGGAGACGGATATAGGAGAAGGAGAGCTAAGTTACAAAACGCTGGACTATTGGACGTGACGGATTAGTGACCGCCGGATTACCGAGCGAATACTGTATATTGTTCTGCTTAACTTTGGTGGTATTCATTAAAGCTTCTGAGTTCTTTTTGGTGATCACAGTAGCAGGAAGTTCAAACTCATTTCAAAATATTAATATCGAATTAATACTGCCTCGTTGGTCTAGTGATCACAAGCGCTACTGTTGAGCATGAAGTCCTGAGTTCGATCCCCAGGTCGGGCAAAGTGATATTGGGTTTTTCGATTGAAAATGTCTCAGTAGCAGCCCGGAGCTTGGATTTGTGCCCGGTTGATGGCAAAAGGCTCGCCCCCTATTACATGGGACGTAAAAATAACTGGCGAAATGCGGGTTTATTATAGGAATACCTCTGCTTAAACATTCAAGGAACAAAAGCGTGTTGTTATGTTATAATGAAATAGGGTTCATCAAACGGTAAATTCAAAGACAAATTCAAAATATTTTATTTCACATAAACTTACATGAGCACTTGTGAAACGTCAGAAGCTAGGTGCACGGTTCCAATTGGTCATTTCTTCAATTGGTCAAATTAGTGTTAATAGGTATGAGAGGACAGTGTAGGCCTATCAACAAGTACCAGATACTTAGCAAAATAGAAAATGGTGCACAGATCTACAGTGTGTTAAGCCTACAACGTTCCCACATTCACAAAATCACAAAATCTAAAAGAAAATAATCTTTTATAAGATTAAAAAAATAATAAAGACCTATTTAAACCAAATGCAATGATTGCCGCTGTAACAAATCTAATTTAATAAAAATATTGATTGATTTGATTTGACTTTTAAAGGTCTTTATTAAACAGAAAGATAACAAAAGTTAACAAAAAGATCTTATTCTAAATGTAAACTAACATAATAAGAGCAATGTTGAATAGGCTAAATCACCTCTTTTAACATACAACATGTATTATTGTTAGTGTGACTAAAATGTTTTTTTAATAGTTACTTAATATAAGATACCGCTGTTATGTAGGGTTTGCAGACCCACATTTTTAAATTTAAGTTACCCAGGCCCCCCATTTATACAGGATGGAAGGGTAAACACCGTTGTCACTCAAACTATGGGTAGTTGGCTTAAATATAAACATAAAACACCGAGTAAAAAAAAAATTAAGTTATTTTCTTTAACAAATATTAAAAAGGTTATTGTCCGACACCGTCCGCAAATTCATGGATATGCGCCCGCCCGAGTGACGTAATCGATCGCCGCCCGTCCTACCTACCTACACAACACATGAATAAATACAATACAACCTTTTCCTGGCTTAAGGCAAAAATACCTACCTTAGGAATTGCGTGACGATTCTAAATGTACATCTTTAAAAAAAAAGTTGTGATTTTCCATTAAATTTGTGTTCTAAAAACGAAACCAAACCACTGGTTTGAAGGATAACGGTGTTTACCCTAACACCCTGTATAATAAAAATATTGAGTATTGTAGGCATAGAACGTTACATAACTCTTGAAAATAAAACGCAATAACATTATATTCTAGAAACATTATCCACGTGGTCTGGATGCATCTCTCCTTGAGCTAGAACTTGTGCGAAGGGCAAGGACGAAGCGAAGCTCTGACGCTAATGTTAGAGAAACTTAGAACTTTGTACTACAATGTCGTAATAAATAATGCAGTGTAAAAGTTTCCTTTTGATATATAGCTTGTTTGCTCATAGCATAATTCGTACGTGGATTTTACAAAACTCTTTGAGGTTTGCATCCATATTTAAATTATTTCTAATTGAAGACAATAGATAGATAATAGAATAGATTGATTATTTCTATTTATTTTTAAAGTGCTTGTAGAGTCATTGTTAAGGTGAATCCGCAGCTGTAGCCGAGAATCTCAAATATTCTTACGTTTTTACAATTTGCAGGTCAGTGTCAGGTTGTGTCTTCATCAAAATATGATTCGCGACTACTCGTATAACAGATAATTATGTACTTATTTACAGAATTATAATCATTGGAATCATAAGTTAGATTTGTTCCATAAGAGTTCTTAATTCTTATGATATATTATCTATACTATAGAATATTCTGCGGATTAACCTTAATTTTGAATCTATAATTGGACAATCGGTAAAAAGTTTGAACTTGCATTCCTGTTGCATAATTATAGTGCTGATCAATATTTTACATAGATGAGCTGTCATCGCCTGAATTAGCTTTAAAAAAATCACACTAATCTTCTTAGTTGTCACATGATCTGACCAAGATAATGTCTGGACTTTACGAAGCCTCTAAGTTTGTTTCCGTGTTTCTTCTTAGAGTAGCTATAAGCTTTATGCTTTTAGAAATAATAAACAGAATCCAAATCGAGCCAATAACATCAGAGATAAATGGCATAAAATGTAAAGCAAGGTCACAAAAGGTACTCAAAAATTAAATTGGTTATTAAAAATATTAAAGACGTCCCTTTTAAAGTTAATTTTCGAAAAAAAAACATGAATATTCAGATAACTACGGGCGGTGACATGCCTACTATGGGCGGCATTATATACACAAAAACGGTTATAAACAATTTTAATTTGCCATTCGGTACATAAACACTTATGGGTAAATGTTAATTAATTAAGAATATTCGTTAGTAAAAATAAATTCAGTGTATAAAAACAAGAAGACTTTATCTACAACCTTCAAATCAAATTTTCGAAGTCCTGAAGTGTTCATGAATAATTCTGAAGCGAGTGCATGGATAGTGACATCAGTCACACACAGACCCAAGGTTTGGTTAGCAAAGATTGTAGATTAAGAAATTACTTACAGGTAAAACAAAATGATTTTAACTGTCATATTATAAATATGGTCTTAGTAACACAAATAAATATAGACAAAAAAATAATATTAATATTGGCATCGAATGGCGAACCATCTTATTCTAAGGTTTATGCGTTAGAAGAAAACAACGACAGCGTTTTTAATTAAATAGTTTTCTTTTTTAAGTAATGCATTATGTTTACAGAATAGTTTTGACGATTCTTTCGATTCTTCTTAGTTAGACTAAAAGAGCAATTTTATTTTTCGCTTTGCAATTTCGTATTCAGTCGGTATTTTTTTTTGTTAATAAGTTTTTTTCTTCCATTTAATTTATCTTAAACCCCAAACATTTACAGCTCTGAACATGCTCCTCATTCCACACATCACTAGATCTCCTCTAAGCTAGGTTTCCGTAGTGCGCCATTAAAACAAGCTGGATCAGTGAAATCTCAGCCATTGGCGCGGATGGTTTTATAACTCGAATACATAATTTATTACTACAATCACCGAGGATGTGGGAATTCAGCTCCCACGTAGGAAGTAGGATTTTCTTTAAAGAAATTGAGGATGGTTTGATATTACGTTTATCCAGATATCGATGGTCGATTTCTTTGTGCACTGTTTGATGTATTTGTTTATTCGATGGGATGCGGTTGTACCTAGTATTATTTCTATTTATTTAGGTGACAAAATCATAATCCAACTTTATTTTATCGTAAGAATTTTAAACTGACAATAAATAATAGTCCTATTCCTAAAAAATGAAATAATATTATCTTATTTCTTTTCCATTCAATTCCATTTTCAATTTAAAATTAGTTAGTATTTTCGCAATTTCTCTTAGGCCCACTTCCGCGCTCATGGGTTATCTCAAATAACTCAGAGTTAACAGCTAATTCTGGGTTAATAAAATAATTAATGTTGTGCCATCAAGACTTAAGAGTTGAACTTCTAAATATTTAACCTACCGATGTGGAAAAGTTAAATCGCTACACTCTGGGTTAGTGCGTCAAAATAAATTGACGTTATGAGGTACCGCTGATAAATTATTTTGTATTTTAGATTGTTCGACGTTATAATAAGTGAAAATTCGGTTTTATATCAGCAGGCAATATATTCATGCACTCTTAGGTAATTTACTATAGCTGACCGGAGCCATGCAGTAGACACTGTTGAAAAATAAAAATAAATGGTAAAAAATTTTAAACATATATTTTTTTATCTGACGTTTTTGTCAACAATAAAATACATCGCCATAGAAACCACATAGAATATATACGCTTAAAATGAAATGTCATGTTATAAAATTCAAAGATAAGAAAGCATTACGTATCGGAATGTAGTGTAAAAGAGGTGGATGGAATTTCCGTTCATTCATTTTTGTTAAGGCAAAGACATTGCATTTCTATTTTATCTCATTATTACTCTGAGGGCCTATTTCACGATGTCGGAATAGCCACTCTTACCGAATAAATTAAAAAGTGGAATAGAATTTGTTTGAAATTATCTGCCAAGTAAGTTAATTGGAACTTAATCGTAGGTGGTGAAACAGGCCCTGACTATTTTATGTTTCGTCGATTGAACTGCAATGCTCCCAACTCAAAAACATAAAATTAAATGTCAGGTTAACTGACCCGGTGTTTTTAGTGGCGCAACGCGTAATAAGAGTTAAAATGTTAGTTACTTAACTCCGAGTTTATAAACAATCCATTTATTTAATTAACCCGTTTGAACGTGCAAGTGGACCTTAAGATGTAATGCTGATACATGTGCGTCAGTTTTAGTGACTTTAATCATTACATAATCTTGAAAAATATGAGTAATAGTTCTATGAAAAATAGCCTCCATATTTTTAGCACATCTGTGTGTTGCCTGACGGATACGAATGAAGTTATCCCTGTGGAATCCAGCAAACGCACTGTAGAGACGAGGAGTCGTAAAACTGGCTGGTTTAGCATAGTTTTTATTATTCTAGTTCTGATTTGACTTGTTGATTCTTTGTGCAGCAGGTAAATAAGTTTACCTGCTGTAAAACAGGAAGAAAACTAGCTATATAGTGCTAAATTTTAAGAGATTTGAAGCTGTTTTGTAGGAATGTTTGTTCATAGACCTAGACTTGGCTTATCACCAGGTAGATACTATACTTCGCTATTAAGAATTTGCTACATAGTTAGATATTTTTGTAAAACTGTAGATAAACGGTAAATGCAAAATTGTTTACTATTCTCATTTCTTGCCGAGTTAAAAAATTTAAGCGATTATGTGAAACAACACTGAGTAAACTTAACTTATACATGTCGTAGGATGATTTTATAATTCGAATTTTCGCGAAAACCCTAGGTTTTGTTAGGAAAATATCGGATATTAAATCGGATATTGCGAACACACGGACAATTAGAAATGTTTTCACTATTGTCTAATTATCTAGTCATGATTCGTCATTTTGAACTGGGTGAAATAGGTCAGCCCCCCAATTACGCAATGTACGATCAATTTTAAATTGAAACCAATTGAAAAAGATTGCCAGTCCATTGCTTCATAAGTTCGACAAAAAAAATCTGCTCATTTTTTTTTGTCGAACAATCCAAGCGTTCGTTACGTAATTAGGGTGCAGGTTAGGTTAAAACTGTGACCAACCGCGCGCGAGCCGTGTGAGCGCCACTTCCAAGTTGCTCGTGGATATGTTTCACCATTGTCTAATTATCCGTGTTTTCGTAACATCCCTAGGGTATTCCTAGGGCTTTCGCGAAAATTCGAATTAACAAATCATCCTACGACATACATACATGGATGACATTATTTCTCCCAAAATTGCATACACATAATAACAAAAACGTATTAAGGTATCAGTTGCAAATTGAGAATAATGTGACACCTCATCAAGCTGAGCATATCTACACGATATTTTATGAATTATTCATACACGACTTCCAAACAATACACAAATATCAATAGACCCGTAAGACTTTGACGAATGTTCTAAAACGGAGCTCAATAGAATCTGGCCGTGTATCCTCGTACTAAATAGTCCAAATTACGTAGACCTCTCGTTTCTTTGTCAATGTTTGGTAAAAGAGGTCTTTGTATGGCGGTGGTGTGAATCTCATTGCAGGGACACAATAGGATGCCATCAATCAGGGTAAGATTACAACCGTGACATCGCGTCAAACTGGGGTTTTGGGGTGTGTGTAAAAATTTAAATTAGATTTTTTTCCTAATAATGTTACAGAATGAATTGTTGAATGAATTTTGCGGAACAATGTGTTACAATAGGATTTGGCATCGCTTTATATTTTGTTGTTAGGATTTTGTTTTTGGAACCAAAATCGTTATACACTGATCAAAATCGAAAGGAACTTCGTTCCAGCCAGGTTTGCCAGCGACACCACTCGACTGGCTTTATTTTAATTTTATTGGTTGAAAATTAATATTTTTATTTATTTAATTTGTGATTTTTGATTCAAAACTATTCATTAATCTTATTTACCTTATTTACTTTTACTAAAATTGTAAAAAATGCACTAAAATTAACGACAAAAATAAAATAGCTCAACCGATTTAGGCAAATGGCCACTTAAAAATAGCGCACGCAATAAAATTGCCTAAGAACAATAACTGGGATTACATAAACAAATAAAACTCTAGAAGACAGTTAAAATATTTTATCTGTTATGAATATAATCCTGTTTTTACGGCGATATTAAAATTGAACCGGCTGCGGGTTGTTGCACAGGACAATGCGATGCGATGCGCGAAGATTCTCTATTTGTTTAAGAATACTGTTTTCTTCCAGCAAATTATGTATGTAAGGCATACTTACATACAAATAAGCTGGAAGAAAACTATATTCTTAATCAGCATGTTATCGGTTCACAGATTGAAAGAATATATATTTCTTATTAGATCAGTGGTCGGCAAACCGCGGCTCGCGAGCCGCATGCATTATGAATTGATTTGATGCAAAAAGTCTGTTCAGCTTTATGGCACAAATGTAATTCATAGTAGTGTGTTATTATATTATTATTAGTTTAGGGTATGATGGGACTGTCATACGCATTGCGGTAAAAGTCCCTAATTAAAATAGAATAAATAGGAATTGTTTTTGATGATTCTTTTTTTGTTTGGTAGCATCAGAGGTGGTCCCTTATAAATTTTATAAATTTTGATTGGGTAGTTTTTGAGTAAGCTTCAATAATATGTATTTTTCCCACTTAGCCTATGTGGATGATATTATTAAGTTAATATAAGTTCCTGTCCATTGAGATCAATGTAAACTAGAGAAGACACCGTGAACAAAAAATGTGTCCCTCGGATATCGTTTGACAACTGCAGTGCATGCGCGGTGCAAGGAGATTCTCATAGAGTATCCGTACCCGCAGATGAGACACAGTCTACTTCTTCTGCCTACTTGATAACTAATTTACCACAGCGCTAGATTTGCTGCGGAAGTGTATTTATTCTCGGCAAAAAGGTCTTAACTGCGGCGCGATCGCCGCAGTTGAACGAGACAAAGTAGGAATTTACGGTGTCTTCTCTAGTACGTTAGTACTAATATCTCGATGTTCCTGTCACTGTTATTTACATAGCAGGTGCAGTGGTATTCGAATATGCGTGGGGTAGGTACCACAACAAAAAGTCAAAATAATAACTTGTTTACAAAAAAAAACAACAACCGACTCCCACAAAAAACACGGTGTCTTTGGTTTTGAATTTTCGGTTTTTGCCACCGACTTCCGAAATTACAGTTATTTTTCACTTTGCAGTGTTTTTATTGGAGTCAGTTGTTTTTTTTTTTTTTGTATAAAGTTTATTTATCGAAGTGTATAGAGTGCCGCGAGTTTCTTGTGGCACTCTAGTGTCACTGCCTCGGCCCGGCTAGGGTGCCGTGAGCGTTGCATTGTCACTGTCACTTGTTATTTAGGTTAGGTTAGGTTAGAACTGTGACCACACAACACACGAGCCGAGCGAGCGTAGCGAGCGGTGCCGCGGTAGCGGCCGGCGAAGTGCCAGGGTCCGTTTAGGCACAAGAGAATGTAATGTTTTGGGAATGTGGTGTTTTACAGCGATTTAACCTTGACAATCAAACAAAATACCAAGTGACGTGACTTAGTGACAGTGACAATGACAATCCAATGCTTGCGGCACTTTGGCCGGGCCGAGGCGGTGTTACTAGAGTGCCTGTAGTGGCACCTTATCCGATAGGGATAGAGTGCCACTGGTGGCACTCTATACACTGCCTTTATTTATTGTCAATAATAATAAGATTTTTTATTACTTTTAGGTATTTTTATTTAGAGCAGTGGTGGCCCAGTGGCAACGGCCCCGACTTACGAGTTGTAGGTCGTGGGTTCGAACCCAAGCAGGCGCTTTACTTTGTGTAAATAATTTCATCACCACTGCTCTCAAAAACGGTGAAGGAAAACATCGTGAGGAAACCGGCATGTCTTAGAACCAAAAATTCGATGACATGTGACATCTACCAACCCGCACTGGGCCCGCGTGGTAGATTACGGCCCACTCCCTCTCACAGAGAGGAGGCCTGTGTCCCAGCAGTGGGAACATTAATAGGCTGATGATGATGATGATGATTTTTATTGCAGTACCTGTGTGGTCAGATAGGCAGTTGCTTCATGTAAAATACTGGTATTGAACTGCATCCAGTTAAACCGGAGGTCGACCTTGAGATAGTTGGGAAAAGGCTAGGCAGAAGACTACCTGTAAAAATGTTCAAACACCCTTTTTTTTTTTTTTTTGGGTGGGAAATCATCAAATGACTTCTCCCGCTCTGGGCGGAGCGGAAGGGCGTGTCAGACTCTTACTGACTCAAACCCACCCGTGTTCCTTCCCTTGCCTTGCCAGGGCCGCGTTTTCCCCTTACGACTACCCGCAAATGTTCAAATACCCTGCCATTGACTTTACCTTCGCGTGGCATTGGTCCCTCTTCTGAAGTTTTCCCTATCAGTGTACGGTTATCGCAACTCATCGCATTGCCTTCTATGACCAAAATCTTTAAGTTTAACAGTAAAGGAGACATAAAACCTTAAGAAGTGTTTAGAAGGATTATCTTTGCTTCCCCTTACACTTTTTTATTATTTTAAGGGCTAATTGTAACCCTTCATTTATTTTGCTTTACATCTGGCCTCATCTTGTTGAGTTCTGGAGAAATATTGTACTGATTAAGTAATGAATTATTTCGTGCTTTTGTTGTGTTTGTTCTGTTGTTTTTAAAATTATTTCTAACACAATGATATCCGATTTTCATCTTACTAAGATTAACGTTCAAAATGTCAGGTAAATATTTCAATGAACAGATGGCCGAATGGCTCGAAAGGTTCTCGAGTGGCGACCGCGTACCGGAACACGTAGCGTTGGAAGGCCTCCTACAAGGTGAACCGATGACCTTGTGAAAACTGCATGAATCCGCTCGATGCGAGAAGCACAGACCGGCAGGGCTATTACCTATCTTGCAGAAGCAATGCGATAGCGATCATTTGTTTAATTTTGACAGTTCAACAACATTCAATGCGATAATTACGTTGCAGAGCAGAATTAAATTTCGAACTTATGAAACAATAGATTACATGGCATGGTAAAAGACTAGATTACAGATTAGTAATCTGTTTCAAAACGAATTGATTGTGAATTACGTAATTAGGGTACCGGTTGAGTGGCGATGCTTAGGGGAGGTCTATGTGTGTAGCAGTGAACGTATTTCCGCTGAAATGATGATGATTATAAAATATTTGATTAATTATCTATTCGTGTCCTTCAAAATGGTTCTCAACAAAAATAAACAATTTATAAGATAAAAGCAGTAATGTTAAATGATAAACAATGAACAAAAATAACTACTCGTACTACATTATTAGTACGAGTAGTTATTTTTGTTAATTTTTTATCATTTAACATTACTGCTTTTAATTATTTACCGCTCTCAGAATTTTCATTAAACTTTTCCGAAAAAGAAAATCATTTCCAATTCATAAACTCGCAAGTGCAATTTTGAAACATTAAATTAATTCGCGAAACGACAAAGTGTGGGAGCAATTTAACTTGTGGACTGAGTGGCCTGGCCCTAGGGACTGGCCTGACTTTGATCGATGGTTTAAGTTTCATCTGTTTTGGCCTAGGAAATTGGACTGTGCTTATAAATAGCAGAAGTTAATTTTGGTTTAGATTTAGGAAAGTTCTTTTTTGATACAAATCCGTAACGTAGATTGACACTCCCTTAGGTGATGAGATGAGGTATCAGGATCATATATGGTATAAAAGAAAAACAGAAGTGACAACTAAAAACTATGAAATAACATTGGTTTTTAATACTTTATGCCATACTCATAGCTACAGATATATGGTTAACATTAGCATGTCGGTGACACGAACCAATTAGATTTTCCCCTACGAAACATCGCTCACCGCGCCAGAAGAATTTTTCACTTAAAATGCTGTATAATTAATAAGTAGTATTCACATAATTTTTTACCACAAATTGCAATTAGGTACAAAACATTCGTTTTTTTGCCCTCCGTCACTCGGAAAGCACGTTAAGCCGCTGCTCCCGGTTGTCATTCGTAGATCTTTGGCAGTCGTTTCGGGTCATCAGAAGCCCGAAAGTCTGACAACCAGTCTCACCAAGGGTTATCTCATTGTGTCAATCAGGTTGTGGAGGCCAGATAGCCAGTTAATCCATGTAAAAATACTGGCATTCAGCTGTATCCGGTTAGATTGGAAGCCGACCCCAACATAGTTGGGAAAAGGCTAGGCAGATTGATATATTCATTTTGTTAACGTGAACAAAATGAAATGTACTATTTTTATATTATTGTGGTAAGTATATACAACTTATAGAATGCAGGTGCCAGCTTTTCTTGATACATTCAAAACGAATAAATAACAGAATGTCGAGACAAACACACATTAATATGAAATTAGTCAACTTTGAATCCACGGAACGTACAGGCCGATAAATAAATCAATTGCGAATAATTCCACTAGACAAGACCACACTCTGTTACCACAGACTTAACAAGACAATGGAGGGTACGAATACTCGAAGTTAGTTTGAAATCTATTTTATATGGAATCTAATTCTGGAAAAAATCGTTGTATTTCAGCTAATGAATTATTGACTAAAACTGCCTGCCGCAACAAAGCAAACCAAAGTGACAAGACTAACATGACACCTTCAGACGGTTTAGTCTAGGAATGACTAATTCGCGAAATGCCTACAGAGTCTATAATTGACCAATTCTTGGAATGTACAATTCTATAAATGACTGATTCTACAAATGACCGATTCTTAAATTGACTGATTCTATAAATGACCGATTCTATAAATGACCGATTCTACAATTGACTGATTTTTTTTATTATATGAACTGACAGTAGTACTTTGATTAGGAATTAATTATCTAGTTAATAAAATGCAATGGGTATGGCGAATCATTTATTTCAAATAGGCCCTTGTAAGGCACTTTTGAACGCCAAAATTTACAAAAAAAAAATATTGATTCTAGTCGCCCCTTCCAAAATGTAGTTTTCGTATGGAGAAGAATGGGCAAGAAACTCCACCGTTACTCTTTTAAAATGTTTTACAATATTTTGTATAGGTACATTATTTATACATAATTATAATGTGAAGTCGATGTACCTAGAATAAAATTACTTTACAATTAATTATGTGATAGATACATTGTGTTCACTTATTACAAACATTGTAAAAGAAGACGATTTTCCTTAAATTTTACAATAAGTCGTCAGTAATCAACTGACGACTTATTGTAAAAGGACCATGACAACATATGCCCTAACCATGTCCAGCGAATTCATATTTTTAAGTATCCTTCATTTATTCAAACTAGATTTTAGATAATAGTCTAGAGTCAATCAAAGGTATTTTTTAAGATTGAATAAAAATAAATATTATTTGTAGTTCCGGTTACATTTTCGGTTTAATGGCGACGATAAGTGAAAGATTACAGTTCATTCTGTTCATTCAGTTCATTCGGCCAATGTGATCAGATGAGTGATAGGAGAATACCTTATTTTTGAGGTACAGGAGATAACCATGGAGGCCACCATATTATCCACAAGTAAAACAAAAATCACATACAGTTTTAGTTAGGTATTGTGAATTCGTCACTTACAGAAGTGCACAGCACTGGCAGAGAACTTATTCTTTATAGGATGTATTCTATATTGTTTGAATATGAATGATGTTACCAAGATATTTTATTAATTAAAATATATTTTGATTTATAAGTTCTTTTGTAGGTAGATAATAGTAGGTAGGTTGGTGTAAGTGGTATTTTATCCGAAGCAGATTCTTGAAAAGGTTTTGGGTAAAATACAATTAACTGGAAACACTGATTGTAGGTGTCACTCTCTCACATTCACTCGATTGTCACTCGTCGCCATAGAAACCTACTGTTACATTCAAACTGGTGCTCTGTACGTGTGGTATTGTTTGTTTGTTAATTTATTGTTTATTTAACACTTACCCGTACGTTTTTTGCACATTTTAGCTCGATATACATATTCTTGAAAGCGATATCTCATTGTCGATTTTGGTTTTTCTACTGGACTTACGATACGTGTCAGTTTAAAGGTGAAATACGATGTTGCAGTGCTGAGTTGATTGAAATCATGCATCAATGTTTCGGTACTACAAATGTGTTTTGCGCGTGGATCAGTGAATTATCCGTGCTACTGCAAAGCATCTTGAGAGAGTACAAAACAACATGACGACGTGTTGAAAAGAATTCAGTTCCCTTCAAAGTGGTTAAGCTAAATGGTGGTGGGACTAGGTTGTTGGGACTGGCTATCTCTTCACTGCCTTGGCTTATATTTATTAAAGTTTTGAAATAAATGCCTTAACATTGAATAAAAAAGGGGTACCTACGTTCTTTTTGAGAGATTTGTTTTATTTTCCTCTACACTATATGATCTGCTTTATTAGTACCGTATGTGGAATACTCCAATATAAGCATCTGGTAGGCCCACTCCTGATATTTAAAACTATCCTAAAGCATCCTTTTCACCAGAGATGTGCTAAGCAGCTTAGCGATCGATCCAATAGGATTATTTGATTTTCATAATCTAGTACTTATGGTTTAATTCTGCTTGAAAAGGGTTAAATGAAACAAAGTACCTACACATAGTTTGGAAGCCTAGATTACTTAGCGACCTCGCATATACTTTATGGAAAGACTGCCCAATTCTCAGGTTTAAAAATATGGGTAAGTACATCGTTCTCACCACAGTCTTGGTACATTTTAAGCTGGCTCCAGCTGCTGCCGGACCTAGTGACGAGTTGTGCTACAACATTTAGTTATTTATGTTGCTAAATCTAGTCGAGCACTACTAGATTATGTACACCAATTCTTATTTAAATTGAAATTCGATATTGAACTAATTGTTTATGAAAACGCCTGACAGAAAATAATTAGCAATCAATCGTTTTTTGAAGTCAATCGAATGAGCCGTTTGGCAGGATAAGTAGCAGTAGTATTTTTTTTATTACGAAATATACAAAAAAATTACCATTAAATTAAAATATAGTAATTGTTTCAAAATCTAGGTCTCATGTGCTTTTAAATGCACGATGTGTAACTTTTGGACATGATTGTTTTGGTTAGGGTATGCATGTATGCTGCTTTGGTCATGGTCCTTTAAGGAAAATCGTCTTCTTTTACAATGTGATTACTATACATTCTGTGATTACTTCGTAGTAAGTAATCACCGAATGTAAAATCAATGTCATTATGATCAGTGTAAATAATATTTTACGGAATACATAATAAAGAGCAGGTATTCTGTCTATAAGATGATACAATAATTATATCAGATTATGTATCTTTGGAATCAGTCAATTGTAGAATCGGTCATTTATAGAATCGGTCATTTATAGAATCAGTCAATTTAAGAATCGGTAATTTGTAGAATCAGTCATTTATAGAATTGTACATTCCAAGAATTGGTCAATTATAGACTCTGTAGGCATTTCGCGAATTAGTCATTCCTAGACTAAACCACGATAGGTATAGTGCTACAAGGCGTTTCAATGACATTGACAAGGAAGCGTGGTTTGTAAACATTTGTGAAATTGTATTGAAAAAACAAGATGGGCCGATTCACGCGCCAAAATATACTTATACCTATATTAAATTAATAAACAAAAGAAAGAAGTAAAATTGTAGTACCTATTTAATAAAAGTACGTGTAAGTGACGCTTCTATACAATTCATGAGCATACGAGAGGTAACACTTCGGTGCAGTCGATATTAATAAAGAGATTATGTCGACATGAAATATCGATATGCAATACGAATGACAACTGTTTGTGAGCTTAAGTAATTACAACACTTTGATGAATACATTTTTTATGAATAATGTATGTGAATGGCGCCAGAAAAGAATACCTGGAAGAATTTGGAGAGAGCTCTGTCCAGCAGCGAAACATTATTATGCTCACAAAAAAAATCTTGTACAATGTCTTAGTGGAGGTTCGCAACTGGATAATGATCACTGAGTTCCAGCTAGTGAAAACTACATGGAAAAATCTAGTGGTAATGCATATAGTTTCCTAGACCAAACAATAGAAACGAAATACAAAATAACAGAATGTAGAAAGATTTCTACGGCGCGATGTCAAAAATGAAGAAAATAAATGTCACTTTTTATAGAAACAGTTATGTCTCTCTTCGTAAAGTACATAAATGGGCATACTATGCTATGCGAGCAGCTCCTTTATAAAGATATCTATTGGTACTATAAGTTTTGATACAAAATCTATTAATAATTGTATAACTACTATTTCCATACTTAACCAACTCCGTATCCTACATGACTACATTAGCTACAGAATAATTGCTAGCTACAGTAGGTATCTATGCAACAGTGTCTATGTTACAGTTGACACAATAGTTATGCATGACCTGTGTCTGTTTGATAAATGTATTTGGCGCGCTGTCAATACTCGGCCCTGCTAATATATGACCATGGTTATGATTTATGATCGTCACTTCATTAGCTTTGCTGTGGCTCTATCTAGGGTATGTGTGTTACAGTACATACCTACGGGTTGTGGTATTGTGGTTTTATAAAAGTTCAATAGTATGAAAATGACATGCAGTTATAAATGAAAATAAAATACGGTTTATTTTTTTTAAACGGTTCGGTATAGACAAATGTGGCGAACTTGATTCTAAATTCGAAATAAGATATACAAAATATACTAATGTTGAAAGTGATAAAAATGTAATTTAATGAAGACGCAGTTCAACTTGGATTGACTATAACGGCCGAACAAAGCTTGAAGTAATTGTTTTAACAATGTCTTAGGAGAGACAATATTTTTGAGTGATTTGATTATCTTTGACATTCTGTTCATTGTTGTCCAGAGGGACACTTGAGTATATGTTGAGCTTGCTTTGAAAAAGTGTAACGAGAACTTAACAATATTGATCGTGACACTAAAAATAAAGTTATCAATCGAATAATTGTGGGCCACTTGTAGTAGTTAATGCAGGTTTAATTATATACTGTTTCATTGATTGTATCGAAGGTATATATTAAACTAAGTCTATAATTATATTATGTATAACCTTCTGTCATCGAGCTACTCGACGAAAACCATGTACTATAAAGGCGAAAACTGACTTGCAACGTTTGTTTGTAATTCGAGGCGAGCTTGGTTACAAAACGGCGATACACAAGACGCGGCGAACGCTCGCTTCGAGCACATGTCTAAAGCTCGACTCCCACCGTGCGCCATATCGCGCACGCGCACCAGCCCTCACGAGGACTCACCGCCACGCACGCGTCTGCGCTACCCACGCACGTTAGGTTTCCCACGGTGCGTCGTGCGGGCTGGTGCGCGTGCGTCCGCGATATGGCGCACGGTGGGAGTCGGGCTTTAAGCGCGCTCCATTTCTTGTTACAAAACGGCGATACACTAAACGAGCTTGCGACGACTTGTCAACCTGCACTGACTTGTTTGTAAACATGCGCTCACAATGCTCGCATCGAACGGCTCGACTCGCTGCACTGGCTACTGTAATGCGTTTCTAGGGAATTCACGAAAAAGCCAACAGTCGAGTGGAGGATCCGGCGCTCGCATCGTACGGCTCGGCTCGCCGCACTGAATACTGTAACGTGTTACTAAAACTCGATACATTACAAACAAACGTTGCAAGACAGTCTCTGCCTTTATATGTAGTAACAAGCTTTCTAGGTCCAAATAACTTAGGAAAATTCTTGAAAAACATAGTATCTTAATAACTCATCATTGTTAATAGCTTAACGCTACAATTTGAAAGAAACCGAATTTACACGATCCAACTTTCACAGAGGAAAGACGTCATTTACTCTTCGCTGCTTTTTTTTTTACTTTTGGATTTGCGCGTGCTAATAACCTGTGGCATAAACCATAAGTTGTGTTTCAATGATGCAAATCATTTGTATCATAAATATTATTGTATGCCACAGGCAAGAAACTTGCATCCTCTAAATGGTGCTTAAGGGATGATTGCTGACGATTCCATAGATAAAGATGATGTTTCAGAAAAAAAAGTAAAGTACATCTTTCGTCCAGTAACAAATAAAATAAACATAATTGATCTAAACATAACAGTAATACTAAACATTAAAACGCGGTTGCGCAAACTACATTAGGGAGTTGGCAGAGCTAACGATATCACACAAGTTCTCAATTCAGTTCAGTACGGTGGCAATTTGTGCAATTTGTGCAAATTGCGACTGCGAAGGAGTTTTAGCGTTATCGCGAGACTTGAGAACTCAACGGTAATGCTTGGTTCAGCTATATTGTATGGTAATTGGTTGAGTGCTAAGATGCTTCTAAAAGGAGTACATGGACAAACACTGCTATTTAATAGGACTAATGCACTGCTAGATTTAAAAAGCCCAAGACAAAATATACTAAGTTATTTTTTTCACACGAATTTACTGCGAGATTTAGCAGTAATTGGTTTATGAACTAATAAAAAACGTAATAAGAAACTAAAAAACCCAACTGCAAAAACACAACTGAAAAGAGAAAAACAAGCATTATAATCTTTAGAATTTTGGAACCTATTTTGCAGGCGGGGACAAACCAATAACCTAAAATATGATGTACCTTTTGTTTGTCCTTGTTTTTATTTCTATTTATGTATCAAGAATATAGCATTTTATTTTGACAGATCAATAGACAGTGACACTACATACAGGGTTGCAAGACAAAATATATTAAGTAGAATGTTGAGGATGCCAACACAGCTAATTAAGAAAATTCCGAGATACCTTACTCAATTAGCGAATACCTAGGTGTAGCCCTTGATATTAATCTAACACTAATCAGCCAGATCTTCATTAGCTCACGATGTAATTGGTCTAAGTTTACATAATAACTATTATTATGCCGTGGTGCAAATTGAGTGGTAATTAGGTCAGTTGAGATGGCCCGGAGGTTAAGAGGCCCGCTTGTCATGTACGACGCTACGGTTTCGAAACCAAGGAGGTACCGATGTGACTTTATGCTTACTTTATTTAAGTCAGCTAATTTCCGTAAACAGCACAGAATTTTAACACTTCTTAAACAGGTGAAATTAAAAAAAATCTCTGACAAAACTTATCATCTGCATAGCCTTTTCCCAACTATGTATGTTGGGGTCGGGTTCCAGTCTAACCGGATGCAGCTAAATACCAGTATTTTACATGGAGCGACTGCTTATCTGACCTCCACAAACTAGTTACTAGGTACCACGATACCCCTTGGTAAAACTGGTTGTCAGACTTTTGGGCTTCTAACTACCCGTAACGACTGTCAAAGATCTACAAATGACAACCGGGACCAACGGCTTAACGTGTTTTAAGAGGCACGGAGGGGTCTTGGTATCTAAAGATAGCCCCAACTAAATTTTAATATTTTTATTGTAATTTTACGCTTATGTAATTTTTAGGGTCTAACTAGGCTTGATGTACTTAATCAATATTTATTAAAAAAAATAAGTAACTATATCTACCTAAAAGTAGTGTGATCCATTCTACTCTAGACTCTTTAAGAAACGAGTTTCCCTCTTTGAGTTGTTTCTGTGTTTTCGTTAACTGTGCTTCATTTCCACTGCTCATGTACCGTATCAATAACGAAATGTAATAAAATATCATAGCATAACATCACGCCTTGATTTCCCGAAGGGTTGATCAGATATGTACCTATAGTACACCCACATTTCGCCAGTTATTTTTAATTCCCATGTAATATGGGGCGAGCCTATTGCCCTCAACCGGGCACAAATCCAGACTCCGGGCTACTTCTGAGATATTCCAGATGGAAGATCCTAATAACACTTTCGGTATCGAACCTGTACCACTGCAGTGGCGCTTCCGACTACTACGCCAACGAGGCATATTTAGTAAAATAAATAAACTTTAATGAACAATTTTGTTAATTTCTGTAATCTTGTGCCTTGCGTCTAACTCTTAAATTTGAACAAACACGAAGCTAATCTGTTGACATCGACGATCTGCTGATGATTTGATCTGACACGCCTCAATGACATGTTAATTGATATCCGCTATGTGTACCTCATTATTCAAAATATATAATACCAAATCATTCATCCTATATCTTGCTGTATCACGAATATAGATTGAAACAGAGATGTATAGGACTTGCCCAGGACAAGGCTCCTAAAATTTTTTAATTCATTTAAGTGCCTAAGTATACGTTTTTACAACAAACTCCCAAGCCATGTTAAAGAACTGAGCCTCAATAAATTTAAATTATTTATTAAACAGAAACTATGTCAAAAAGGTTTCTATAAAGTTAAAGATTACTTAGACGACGAAAAGTGTTGGGACTAAAAGCTACTCCAATGTTCCCCCCGAAGCGACAAACAAGTGTTTTTTTTTTAGAATCAACGACTGCATGACACTATATGATCTCATATAATTGTTTTGTTTATTTTATTTGACTGTTTAAGCAATTTTTAAATTTTTATATTTGCTACATGTAGTAATATAAATTATTTACTATTATATAGAATCAAGTTCTTCCAACTAAACAGACAGCTGTGCTGCTGGGGACTTTGTTGCACCACTTCTTCTTCCCAGCTAAAGCACTAGGAAGTGGTGAAGGGTGGGCGTTTTTGGGAGGCTGTCTTATGTAATTTTGACGTTCGAAAAGTGCTGATTCTCAGCCTAGTTTGAATAAATTACTTTTGAATTTTAATTTTAATTTGAATATAACCGGCTTCACTGACAATATAGGTACTCCATTTGAAATAAGATTAAACATTTAAACAAACCTCTTTAACAGTCCATTCAACCGATTTTGACGTCTATACCGTAGGCATAAGGATGGCATTAAAAGCAAAAAGTGGTTACAATACCAACTGTTTACTGCAGGTGCCATTTGTCATGTCACCAACGCAATAGAAGTCAAAATCGGTTGAATGTCTAACCTTATTTAGATGTCATCTAGTGTTATTATAAAAACTTTTTATAAAAAAATAAAAACCGACTTCCAAAAAAACACTACAAAGTGAAAAATTACTTTAATTTCGGAAGTCAGTGTCTTTGATTTTGAATTTTCGTTTTTGCCACCGACTTCCGAAATTAAAGTTATTTTTCACTTTGTAGTGTTTTTTTTGGACGTCGGTTTTTATTTCTTTATAAAAAGTTTTATTTTTCACTTTTTAGTTGTGGTACCTACCCCACACAAATTCGAATACCACTACTTGCTATGCAAATATCAGTGACAGGAAGTTATCATCATATCATCCATATAAACGAAGTGGGAAAAATATGTATTATTGAAGTTTACTCAGAAACTATTCAAGCAAAGTTAATAAAATGTATATGAGACCACCTCGGGAACTTACCCTTTCAAACAAAAAAAGAATAATCGAAATCGGATCATAAACAACGAAGTAATCCGCGAACAAACATAAAAAATATGTATACGGTCGAATTGAGAAACCTCCTCCTTTTTTGAAGTCGGTTAAAAAACGGGTAGTATTGCTGAGAAATATGTTGCACTTTTTAACTAAAAAGTAAGTAAAGGGCGGCCCCCTTTACTTACTTTTTAGTTTTTTTCTCATTTAATTCATTTTACAAAGGGGTTATATGTTTTATCTGATAAACAAAGATAACTACACAATGCAAACTGGAATCGCCGCAATAAAACTTTGGAATATTCTCTATGCAAATGTAAAAGAGACTCATCTATATGGGACGTGTGTTCATTACACCGGACGACTCGGCGACGACACGTCCACGGGATAATTACGTCATCGTCCGGACCGTGTACGGATTAAAAGGTATGGGAATAATTTGGTGCTGAAATTGTGCGGTACTTATATTTTAATATGGCGTTGTCAGTGATTTTTTTTTGTTCACCAATAGTCTTGTTTACGCTGGTTTTACGCCAAGGTTAACATCCAAAAATATATTAGCTAATCAGTCAACTACACGTAAACTACGCAAGCATAAAGAAGAGGTGGGTAAAAAAAAAAAAAAAATACTTAAATGCTTATTGAGGACATAAAGAATTGTAAGTTTTGAGGGGTCTGTACCTCAATAGGAAAAAACCAGAACCCGTATAGAACCACTTCGTTGTCCGTCCGTCTGTCTGTGTGTCTTTCTGGCAAGACCCTTTTTCTCAGGTACGCGTGCAGGTATCAATTTGAAATTAATATCAATACGTATTGATTAATATCAATGATATTTGGTGTACGCACCCTTCGAGCTCTAAAAAAAATCGGTCGTTTAAGCGACGTATTTTGATACTCGCAAATAAATCTAAACCAGGTAGGGTACTTCCTGTTGATCTAGAAACATTTTTACAATTTGGCAAAAATCAAGGTCTCACAGAACAAGTAAAGAAATGTAGTTTAATCACATAAAAAAATATGTTCTTGCTATTACAAACATACTTTTGCTGTTGGAGAATAATTGACCGTGACGTCTATGGATGTATGACTGCCGATTGAAGTGAAAACTAAGTAACGCCATTTAACGCCGTTTTTTGAAAATGTCAGGAACATAATGTGGCTTGCTGTCAGTACAACAACGAAAGCTGTAGCTCCATTAAAAAAATTCCAAAAAAATAAAACAGAGTGCGCTGTCAACAAAATCTCCCTCCGTCTTACGAATTTTCAATCAGGTCACGTGTCCTGACGCGAGTTTCACATTTTTTACCCATCCCATAAAAAGTGCACAACGCCACTAAAGATTTCACTTAAAAAAAAACATTTACTAGTAAAATAGAACTATAGTTCTACTAAATTTGTCAACATTTACCAATTATTACTCTCAAAACATTTATAAGTCTAGCTTTTCAAAAACAGAAACACATTTGAACCTCTCTTCAATGAAATATAATCCCAGCATCATCCAACCCATTTAAACCTTTGGCACTTAATGACACCGACATACCCATAAGACACGCAGAATGTCACTGGCACACTGACTCAGTAGCTAAGCACCCCTGCAAATAGAGGGTAGGCAGACAAGCAGGTGCATTGAACCGGGGGAGGGCCCGCCAATTATTCATCACCATGCCTTGAGAAAAAATCCCTTGCAGCCACCCTTTAGGGAAGGGTAGATGCCAGGCTAGATGTATGTGCGTCAGGTATAATTTTTTCTTTGTGTGAAGATTGGAAATGTGGTACGAATTTGCTTCTGTACCAGGACTCGCATTGGAGGAGAATTTCAGGAGCTGAAATGTAGGACATACATATTCTTGGACTTTTAATCGTATTCAGTAACTTAAGGCATACCTTATAATACTATAGTGTTGGTATACTGAACGAAGAATTTTAATAAAACGCAAAAAAAATCTATGGGAATATAGCAAATAATTATTTTGCCATTCTCATAACCGACAAAACAACGCTTTATTTTTTTAATTTTACTTTATTTATAAACGTAAAATAATTTATAGTACATAGATTTTTCGAAGTGTATAGAGTGCCGCGAGTTTCTTGTGGCACTCTAGTGTCACTGCCTCGGCCCGGCTAGGGTGCCGTGAGCGTTGCATTGTCAATTGTTATTTAGGTTAGGTTATGTTAGAACTGTGACCACACAACGCACGAGCCGAGCGAGCGTAGCGAGCGGTGCCGCGGTAGCGGCCGGCGAAGTGCCAGGGTCCGTTTAGGCACAAGAGAATGTAATGTTTTGGGAATGTGGTGTTTTACAGCGATCTAACCTCGACAATCAAACAAAATACCAAGTGACGTGACTTAGTGACAGTGACAATGACAATCCAATGTTTGCGGCACTTGAGCCGGGCCGAGGCGGTGTTACTAGCGTGCCTGTAGTGGCACTTTATCCGATAGGGATAGAGTGCCAATGGTGGCACTCTATACACTGCCTACATTTTTTTAAACGTTAAGTCAGTCGTTACTCATTGTAGTTATGTTATAAATGAATAAAATGTGTTTTAATACATGATATGTTAGAATAAAATGTGTTTAAATAAATGAATAAATTTCAATTAAAACTATTCCTATACATGGCGTAGGATGATTTTATAATTAGAATTTTCGCTAAAACCCTAGGGATAGTCCAAAAACACGGATAATTAGACAATGTGGAAAACATTTCTGCGAGCAACTTGGAAGTAGCGCTCGCCGGCCGCTGCCGCGGCACCACTGTGTGCCTGCGACTAGATAATTAGACAATGGTGAAAACATTTCTGCGGCAGATTGTATGATTCATCATATTGAACTGGGTGAAATAGGTAAGGTTAGGTTAGAACCGTGAACAACCGCGCGTGAGCCGAGTGAGCGAATCGATCAGTGCCGCGGCAGCGGCCGAGGAGCGCTACTTCCAAGTGGAAATGTTTTCACAATTTTCTAATTGTCCGTGTTTTCGCAATATCCCTAAGGTTTTCGCAAAAATTCGAATGATCAAATCATCCTATGACGGCAACGTTCGTTTAATTTCGTTTTTATTCACCTCACTACCTTTTCTTGCCAGAAACTCACCTGAATAAATCGTGTTTTGAGAATAAATGATGAATTGTGGTAGAACTTGAGTTAAGTCGGTTTCGAAATCGAATCGTGATTTTCCTGACTCCAAACTGCCAGTTTTTTCATAATAATTATGAATTTACTAGAGTATACAATACCAACATATATACAATGTCGCCCATGCGCATGTGACCGCCCGTAATTTTCTGAATATTCATGAAAAAATATCGAAAATAAACTTCAAAAGGGGGGGTCTATATAACATTTTTCATGTTATTCCATTTTTAATTTTTTTAAAGATTTTCTTTCTGTTTTTTGACACATCTCCGAAGTTTATGGGTCGATTTGGATTCTGTTTATTATTTCCAAAAGCTTATGAGTTATTTTAACAGGTTAATTAATATTTGTACAAAAAATTATCGACTACGAAAGAAAAAACGGAATCGAAGTCATTTTTTCGGTAAAAGATAGTGTATTTATTTAAAAAAAACTAGTTAAAAATGTTATAGATAGACCCCCCCTTTTGAAGTTTATTTTCGATATTTTTTCATGAATATTCAGAAAATTACGGGCGGTCACATGCGCATGGGCGACATTGTATACAAGTACCAACAAATACCTAGCACTTAAAAAAAAGTTTTTATGGCAAGCGAACTCTGCATGAAAGCAGAAAAGGGTCAGTTACACAAGCCTTGGTTTAGCGGCTTTTAGAAAGTTAAGCCCAGCGTTTTTATTCCATAAACTGAGGCACACAATTTCTAAAAAAGTATAAACCAGAACACGATCTCCATATACGCCCAAAGCATGATATGGAAACCGAAAAATATATACAAAAATATTTTTTATTCTTGTTTACAATTCTCTCCGAAAACAAAGGGCATATCGCCTACGTACTCAAAAATGACCTGAAGGCACGATAATTAGAATAACCGTGTGGAGTTTCATGGACGGTAAAAAAAAACACATAGCCTCTCGCTTCGTTAGGTTAGGTCGGTGTTTGCTTTCTGTTTTTTATTTGAACGGGCTTAGGTAACATTGGGTATGAAAAAGATTTGTTGAGGCCTTTGCCTATTACAGCGTAACATTCTGACCGTATATTAACCACACAGTGGGTCCCAATTCCCAAACAGCAGCAAACGGCAACGCAGCATGCCCAGGAAGAGATGGTGAGATGAACTGGACTCTTTTCTTAAGGGTCCGGCGAACACAATATTCCAAAATGCGTTTGGAATATTGTTATCTCTGTTCTGTTGTGTTTTTGTGTTGTTGTTGTTGTCTGTGTCTGTTGTGTGTTATGTGTGTTGTGTGTTGTTAGCGTTGTTACTAGCTATCGCAATTTATGATAAATTTGGATGTGTTCCGTAATACCAAAAATGATGAATGAAAACCTAATATTCTTTCATAATTTTTTCTATACTTTGTAACTTGATAATATAAGCTATGCTTCTGATGAAACAATATTCCAAATATTGTTGTTTATAATACAGAAAAAACAGTACGAAAACATGTCATTTAGCTCTAAAAATTGTGCGAATTTCAATTCGCTTAAACTTTATTTTAGGTAAGTTTTTTTGGAAAAAAAAGATGTACAAGCCTAGATAAATACTGTCTAAATCCGAATATTAACATAATATGATGGAAATATGCTCAAATTGCAAATGATTTAGGTATTACGTTTGTATGGAAAATTCTAGGGTCGCCGCGGTCTTAAAGATTGGCTACAAACAGCAGTATATAGGGATATGTGACTTTTACCCTGTAGTGGGAATGTGGAATACAAACGGCAGATAATAATAATGCTGACACTAACGGTGTTTCCTGGTACGGTCGGTGCAGTGACTGAGCGATGGGATTCTACGCAAAAAGTCTAAAGTTATGAAATAGGGGAAAACAACAAAAAAATATTTGAACAAAATAGCACTCGTAATAGGATAATCTGGCGAACGAAAGTTCAATCTAGGATCATACAAAAAATAAATTGTTTATGCGATTTTGGTACGGTACGGTCTAGTTAGCACAGTCCTTTAAGGTGGTTTTTCAGACCATTAATCGCTTTTGTGGAATGAAAACATGGCGGGTTAGTATACGAAAAACATAGAAAGCAAAGAATACTCGCAACGTGTTTCCCAAATTTTCTGGGCATCGTCTATCCCGATATATTATTTTCCCGGTATTTTCTGCACGTGAACCATACTTTGCTAACTAATAAATAAACTGGTAGATTAAGGTATGCCGAAGCTGCCAAATCTTCAATCACATTAGCTAATTCTTAAAATGTCAATGATTATTTGTGAAGACCACAAGTAGGTACTAACTTATTATTAAATAAGTAGCAGAAGGAGCATGTAAGGATCGTAGCAGGTGGCGTACTGTAGTTTCTGCCTCCTCCCATAAGAAAATATGAGTTTATGTAATATTACTAGATAGTGTATTAAAAAATATATTGGCTATGAGTCTCATTACTCATGAACGGACCGTCCTTTCACAGTTATTTTACCTCTGATTTTGCATCACAGTAATCTTTATTGTTACATAAAGTAACTGGCCATGGGTCATTTAATAAACACCTCTTTGTCATAGGAGTCACATACAGTCCGCTGTGCAGAGCCTGCATTGAGGACGACGATACAGCAGCTCAAGTGCTGTTAAAGTGCCCTGTGGTTGCCGCATACAGGGCAAAGAACTTCGGTAACCCAGGTACCGTACGTGAGATTGTGAGTAACACCAAGGCGTTGCTGGCCTTCTTTGAGAAGTTGGGGTGGATCGAATAACCGATTTTCCCACCCGTACGCAAAATACGCGCTTTGACGTGGAGTTGCGGATACCACCCCGTATTACCTACCTATTACCTATAGGAAACTAGCTTCTGTTCGCGACTTCGTCCGCCATATTATACATATAATTATTAGATTATATCCTACGACACTCAGTATTACTGCTTTAGTGAATTATTTCCGAAATCAGATCAGAAGTTCCGAAAATTACCCCGAACATACAAATTCACTTATAATATTATTACAGATAACTGTAAAAAGACTTACACCATCCATGGTATAGTTGACAGCTGGTCAAATCACCTCTTTGCAACATTTTAACCACTCTTTTTCCTCTCCATATATAAAACTACGAAAAATGATACCAGCCTTCTCGTTAAAAGCTAGTGCTACTCAACAGTGTTGCCACAATGACTGCATATTTACTGTGCTATCGTTATTGCCCTGGACTAATGGACTCTGAGCACAACATTGTTTTCGTTTGCATCGAAACAAATGGACGAAACTGTTTTCGATGGCATTTTACTGCCTACCAAATGGAGTTTTTGCGGATGAGTATTGAGTACTTAATTTGGTAGTATTTTGTTTGGGTGGTCTTGAATGTTGATTGGTTTTTCATGGTATGTACTTTAATGTAATACATTCCAATAATTTTACAAGTACCTACAGCTCAGGGTTATGTAGGGTTAGGTATCTTACTGAAATGTAATATGTATAATATTAATAATCATTATCTTAGTGCAATAAGTCGTGATATTGACAAATGAATCAAAATGCATTACCGTTGCTATGTTTCAGATTTTACTCTTTTTCTTGCATTCCTCTGACTTTCTTCATTGTTACAACAGCCAATATACCACTAACCGCTTTTGTTGTTCCCTTCATTCAGTGAGCTGTAATAGTATGTATCTATATCTATCTACCAATCATTAAAGGCTCCCGTAGACTGGTGCGATGCGACTCTAGTAAAACAATTTCTATCATAACTTAATGAAAATTGTCGCAACCGTCTGCAGGAGCCTCAATACGTCATAACGACATATTAAAAGAGAAGTATGGAAGAAAGAGACAGGTTGTGCCAACTCCACATAAATTAGGATAAGGGCAAGAGAGAGGATGATGATGATGTACCTCGAACAATCAAATCGACACTTACTCATACTATACCAACTCATGATAATAGTTAGCATAATATATAACATCACTCTAATTTTTTCCACACACACACACACACATACAAGAACAAAACACAAGACCACTAAACAATATAAAGCGCTCACATTATCCATTCAGAACACAAAAAGCTGCATTTATCTCAAAACAAGAGAAAAGGAAAAATGCGAGGTATCATAAAACAAAATGGAAGATCAAGTACAGCACTAAGTTGAGAGAATAATTAGCATGGAGCTCGGAAGCACGTAATTGTATGAGATATTGTGCGGAAATATTATCTTCGTTGCTTTTTTGTAAGATGAAAGTTTGTTGTGAAATTGGCTAGAAGAAAATTGCTGGCTGTAAACTGTGGGACAGATATTTAACATCAAACATTATAAAGTCACATAATGAGCGTAAATGACTTGCAACGACTATAGTTTCAATTGTTTGTAAAAGTATATCATCATTAGCCTCTTGCCCAATTTATCTGGGGTAATATTTTTAGAGGTATGAGGAACAAGTTGTAAAGTTCACTCATCCTCTATAGAAAAGAGAGCTAACCCAACGATTGATGTCGGGGAAGTTATATATATGCTGTTCGCGCGGTGAACTGTAATTGTGCGCTGCAGGATTTGTGTGACGTCAGATCTTTGATGCGTTCACATGTGGCGATGTAGATGCCGCCACACATTCTTTGTAACAAATGTTATGTTAGCAGTTTTTTTAATCGTATAAACAAAATGCTAAATAATTCGAATGATTTGAAAGAAAAATCAAGAAGCACAGGGCGACGGACTGCGATGTTTAGGGGATGGCTCAGTCCAGCATTGGACGTCTTTCAGCTTAAATGATGATGATGATTATGAAAGGAAAATCTACCAAGAAACGTAAAATAACTTATACAACAAAAACCAAAACACAAATAGAAAACCACCATAAATGGTCACATCAAAATTCTATGAATAACTGAACATGTCAAAAGGCAAACATGAATACTATCTCAAATCGTACCCTTTTCTCCCTTTCAATGTATGTCAAGAGATCCTCAGCTGATGTACGAGCACTTCATTTGCTCCATAATAAACCTTAACAAAACAGAGATAGAGTTGATTATCCAGTGGTGAGAAACTGTTTAGAACTTTGAAGTATTTACCGTTTAGATTTATCAGATGTGTTTTTGACAGTCAGTATAGAATGTGTAAAGGAAAGGTACTTCAAAATGATATGTTTCGGAACAAGTTTTAGGTAAATTAGATTTGTTTAGAAAGTAGTTGTAGTGTTTTTATGAATCAGGGCTTTATGGTCTATTAAGATTCCTTAAGGATTGCCGCAAGGGACTGTCTTGGGGCCACCCCATTTCCAGAATTAATTATGTATACTTTTATCCAATAGCACAGGTCCAGTCGATCTGGAGACGCTTGGGGGAGGCCTATGTCCAGCAGTGGATGTCTTTAGGCTTAACATATGGTGATGATTTTTATCAAGTTATTTAGGGATTGTACTGTAGTATGCAATAATAAAATAATTGGAGTATGATTTTTTTACTTCAAATTACATGAAAAGCAGTTCCAAAATATGCTAATAAAAAATTGATAGCCAAAATATGATTCTTTAAAACCTTCCAATTTCATAGCCAATTTTAACTGCATATTGCGCACTGATAAAATTTAAAAGCAATCTGCAACGTTTAACATTCAAACGATTCATGTAAATGACAAAGGTACGATGTAAATAGCGTTACACTGTTTGTGTGTAGCTGGGGCAGACCACAGCGCGGTGTGTTGAAGTAAGAGCATGTAGTGTTACTTACTCAAATAATAGTCTTTTATTTTTTATGTATGTTTTCTAGACCATCGGTTTACACAGAATTAAAATAAAATGTACTTAAAACAACTTACATAGAATTATTTTTATTAATATTTAATTAGGCTAATTGTATATGACATATATTATACAATCAGCCTTGTTCCAGCAGTGGGAACATTATCCCACTGCTGGGACACAGGCCTTCGGGTCTCGAGAGGGTGAATAATAACTTAAATATATCTAATTAATAAATAAAAATAACTATATAATATCCTAACTTAACTAAAACTAAAACAAACAAACTAAATATGGCGTCCAGAAGTGCGACCACTGCTTTATCTTGACCATTTTTGTACCTATTATATATTGATTTCTGTCTGAACTATTTTCTTGTTTCCGAGTACTTTTTAGATCATTTTTATTTTCCCGGAGTCGGGTTCGAGTTTTTGAAACTTAATTTTTATTATCAATAAGATAGTTCGTATTAGATATTTTATTAAATTCCATCGAATATCGAAAACCTAATAATGAATGTTATATTTGTAAATTTATTTACTCAGTACTCACTCGTGTTCTTACGAATAAATTATTCTGATTCTGATTATTATTCTTCTCAGTATCAAGTGCCATGGGACATATTTTGTTGTACCATCCTCCATACCCAATCCATGGTTAACGTCACTTTCATAAAAACTGCTCACATAACCATGTGGCGCTACCCCATATAGTTCTTACTTCACTGTATTCCCGTAATGCCCAAAACGGGCATCAATCACACTCGCAAATTGCGCCACGCTAGCCGACAACATCACCCCTTTACGACACGTCAATATAATACGGTTTAAAATTAAACTTTGATTGACTTTCTTTGCTTTTAATAGTAAATTCTGAACTAATAAATAAACATTTTGAGCTTGGTGAGTAAAGAATTATAATGAAATAACTTCTTCCCCTATTGTTTCTATAGGTACAATATTTATGAGAATAGTTTGCGCCGTGGTAAAAAAAAAACATGCGGGGCAGTCTTTGGAGACTGCCGATGGAAGTGAAAACTAAGTAACATTATCTAACGAAAGTGTCAGGAATTTATGTGGCTTGCTGTCAGTTGAACGAAAGTCACAAGAACGAAAGCTGTAGCTCTTTTTAAAAAAAAAAAAACGAAAAAATTCAATAGAGTGCGCTGTGAGTGCGTTGTCTTGCAAAATTTCGATCAAGTCACGTGTCCTATGTCCGCGAGTTTAACATTTTTTACCCATCCCAAAAAAATTGCACAACGCCGCTAAAGAAGATTTCACTTCAATAAATGGTCAATCAGGAAGGTTAGTAACGGTGTTGATTGTACAAGGTGAGCCTAGCGAACCTAATTATTTTGATAAAAAGACATTGACACTGGACTTTTCATTTCTAACCTTAGAATATCGATACAACTTAGCCCTCTCTTGTAGAATGTAGATCAGATTTATAGCCGCATTTGGCAATATTTTTTCTTAGGAATACAATAGCAATACTCAGTAATATAAACACCCGTAAAAAGTAAGACAAACCTAATGGGATGAAAAATGGCGATAATTTTTAAAGGACTTCCAAAAGGAGGAGATTATCAATTCGGATGTTTATATATTTTTTTAATGTTTTTTCGGGCATAACACCGCCATATATAGACGAATTTGCAAAAGTCTTTTTTTGTTTGAAAGAGTATACTTTCGAGATGGTCCCATTGTCATCAGGTCAGCACCTGATGGTGGGATCCTGGAGAAATAGAGGGAACTCTTCAAATATTATAGGCTATAGCGATTTGGGTATTTTTAGGGTTCCGTACCCGAAGGGTGACAAACGGAACCCTATTCATAAGCCTCCGCTGTCCGTCTGTCTGTCAGCGAGCTCTATCTCATGAACCGTAATAGGTAGGCAGTTGAAAATTTCACAGATTGAGCATTTCTATTGCCGCAAGAGCAACAAATAATAAAATTAAAAATTAAAGGGGGGTCGCCATACAATAAAATTAAATTTTGAAAAAAAAATAATCTGACCCTGGCATGTGGGGTATCATTTTCTAGAGCTCATCGAGTAGAGAATAAATATAATTTTTATTTGTTTTTATCTTCAAAAATTATGAATTAGGGGGCCGTAGAAGTTGTCTGTTTTACAACATTTTTGTACGAGCTCTATCTCAACAACTAAACAAATTAGGAATTTGAAACTTGTGTGTATCATGTAACATATACTGTTTATAATCAACAAATACTAAAAACGCCGATTCATAACGTATTTTACATAATATGGACGATTTTCTGCAACTTAAAATAATAATTTTGTATTTCATGCTAATATTATGCGATATAAATTCCACAGATAACTATTTAATAGTCGGAGTAATGACATGGAATTAGTAAGTACCTACTATCATGGCAGCATATACTATTTTGATCACTTAAATTTTGATCATCCAAAAAGGTCTACAAAATAAACTTTCTTCACAAGATTTTAAAACCGGCCAGTATTTTTTGAGTTTAAGAACTTTATCGACTTTTTTCAAAGTATCCCTAGACGGTGTTGATGTGTGTACCTCATGTTAAAACTACACTCCAATAGACAATATATTCAGTAACATTGAAATGAATGCTGGCACATACAGTGTACTATTCAGTTACCTTAAACCGTTGTGGATACAATTTCATATTGAGAAAAACGGAGACTGGCCTTTGGCGCGGGAGATATTATAGTGCACAAGTGTGTGCGACACGAGTGCACTCTCTCTTCCCTCACTCTCATAGTCCGATGGGATGTGTAAAAATAATAAGTAAGAAATAATAGATTTCTGTATGACTATCAAAAATAACGTAAATAACTACCTGTATTGACCCGTGCGTTTGCACTGGCGAAACATCACGACAAAACCAGGGCTTGAAATACCGTTAAAAATATGGTATCGTTACAGCCTTTTGATGCAGATATCGATAACTAATAAATAACGTTATAAAATTTAACGGTATATCTGGCTCATTTTATCGTTAAACATACGTTACGTTAAAATGTACGCTATCGATAATTTTATCGTTATGATTTAGTTTTGTTACCGTCGCTCTCGTCCAATCGCAAAAGAATGTTAGACTACATCGACGCTAAGACTGTGCCGTACGACTATTTGCGTGTTTAATATTCTCTTTGCTATTCTGTGTTGTGCTTGTTCTTGTGAATATACTTGGTTGGTTTATCCACCCGTAACGTGCAGACGTAAAAAAGCGAATTTGACTGAAGCCTTTTCTTTAGCCTCAAAATGGGTAAGTTTAATAAAATTATCATTGTTTATTTTGTGAAGCTAATTTTCTATGTTAGTTAAGTGTACGTAGCGGTAATTGTTACCGCAATTTTTACAATAACATTAAAAATACCGTTAATTTTTAACGTTATTATTATGTTATGCTACTTAGTAACACTACCAAATTGTACCGATATCCAGGTATCTCTACGGAAATACCGTTACTTAACGTTATTTTAAATGTGAATTAGTAACGTTTTCAAGCCCTGGACAAAACATGTTGAAATCTCTAGTTCCTGTCAAACATTGTATGAAAAATTGACAGAAAATAGAGATTCCAACATGTTTTGTTGTGAATGTTTCGCCAGTGCAAACGCACAGTTATAATTAAAATTTGGCGTACTACTTACATTCTATTTTGTACAATATAGTCTGATGTAGCAAGAGAAATCATTTTATTTATAAGTAACTAGCTTTACACGGCCTGGCTTCGCACGGTTATCACTAAGTACTTATCTACGGCGCATCTACCTTTCCTAATTACCTATTTCCACCTAATTACCTACCCTACCATTCTTACCAGAGTAGGTAGGTACCTAACCTACCCTACCTACCCTACATATCTAACTGCTTACCTACCATATATACCTATTTATACCTACTAATACTATGTTAGTAGCAAATAAATAACTTTGACTTTAGTTAATGCATGTTACTGGATAAAGTTAACTTAATATTTTTCTCTTAAAATAAATGAAATATACTCCTACACCTATATTTTAACACAACAACATTTTTTCATTAAAATTAGACAATTTCTTTACAAATCTTTGTTTTTTTATAGCGCCTCTGTTGTTACCTTTACGAAAGTATTACAAAAATTCATAGTGTTAAATCTTGTACGACATGGTATGGAACCCTTCGTGTGCGAGTCCGACTCGCACTTGACAGATTTTATTTATATACACTAAAACGCGATAATCTCTTTTTACAAAAAAAATAATATACCGACACCGACTTCCGAAATTAAAGTTATTTTTCATTTTGTAAAGTGTTTTTGGAAGTCGGTTGTTTTTTTTTTTTTTGTAAAAAAAGATTTTGAGTTTCAGTTTATCTAGGTACTTATAAGTTAATATGACTACCCAACCACGCAAACCATAACATCACACACAGCCCCCGTCAAAATGTACACCGCATTCAATTAAAACCAGTAATACTTCGGAAGTGAATCGACACACGCAGAACGATATCAAAGCTTTCGATATTCTGTTTAACACACGCTCAATTAAACAGTTATCGCGATAAAGCGGCAGCTATCGCGATGTAGCGTCAGTGATCAAGCCTTTAGAATTTTCAATGCGCCAAATATGAGATCAAAGGGTGATGGCTTATTCATTCAGTTGGAATATGTTTCATAGAGGTTTTGAAGATTACTGGAAGAGTACTGTTGTTCGCGTCGATGTCCCTGCCACCCTGTATATGCTCTTAAAACATTACTCTTCCAGTAATCTTATTATATTCTGAACGTGGGCAACGTCGTAAACAGATGTCAAATATTTCGCTGTTTTGATTAATTCGGAAATATTACTGTAATGTGGAATTAATATGAAATGTGGCTAACTAGCGAACTAGAATATTAGTAATCAATTGCAATTAACACTGAACTTGATGTTGTAACCGTTTTAGGTGTGGAAAAGGCATTTGCAAAGTTTCCAATACGTATTTTACTACATCTAAAACTAAATATTCGGTGTTACGATATTAATTATTGTATTTCATAATCAATATTTTAGTTAGCCACATTTCATATTTTCATACAATATTATGGCCAAGTTAATCAAAACATTTGACGTAAATATTTGACGGCTATAATTTGCGACATTGCCAACGTTTAGGATAAGCCCTCTTTAGCTTTATTTTAAAAGAGCTGATTGCTCGCCTAATGATAAAGGGTCTATAATAAAGATGCATTGCCGCAGACAAAGCTGAAAAACCTGATTCGGAAAGTTTGTGTTTTAAATATCCTACGCCACGCAATGGCTACAAAAGAAGTGAACACTGACATGTCGGATGATCCACTATTGAAGATCTCCAATCCTGCTAAGAGCTTGCTAGTATTAGCAAAAAATATATAGGTAACCAGATGCAGATGCAATAACTAATTGCCTATTTCCAAGCTACTGGAAATAGGCAATTAGTTATTGCATCTGCAATATTTTTCTGTCCGTTTTTTACTGTTATTTGATCTCTTCCACCCTCTTTATAGCAAGGATAAGCAAATTATTGAGTGTTTATTGAGTTAGGCTTCCTGTTATTTTGTACTGATGGATCTTTCTGTGGCTTTGTGGCTAGCGGGGTTTCAGAGCAGTGAATAGAACAAAAAGAAACGTTGTATTGAGTGGTCAAAGGGGCAATTAATATGTAAGCTTTGGTGGTGTAAAGTTGTGGAAAATATATCAATTTTATAGCCATGAAGTGTTTGATTTTGGAGGAGGTCGTGGCTAATTAATAACAGCTGCACGGTTTGATCCGTCAGGTTAAGCTACGCTTGCCGGGGTTGTTCAATGACCATCTTTACATACCGAGAATCCGCCGTGCCTCAGAAAGCATGAAGCCGCTGGTCCCGACTGTCATTCGTGGATCTTTGACAGTCGTTACGAGCCATCAGAAGCCCGAAAGTCTTACACCAGTCTTACCAAAGGGTATCCTATTACCCAGTTACTGTGTTGTAAAGGTCAGACAAGCCTTTCCCCAACTATGTTGCTTACCAGTAGCAGCTGCAGCTGCTACTGGTAAGCAACATAGTTGGGGAAAGGCTAGGCAGATTGATTGAAAGGACATTAATTAAAATATTATTAACTGTATTTAAAATACTCTCTTGTAATCCAACCATAATCACTCAGATGAGTCATGACCACCGCGACTCAACTCTACTCAGATTGACAGAAATAAAGAAAAGAAAAGAAAGAAATTTCCATTTTTTGTCTTACATGACATAAAAACTTGAGCAGCAGCATGCCACAATGTGCCATCAATCATCTTCCCCATTTCACATACCCATACCTACCTACCTACCTACCACCACTTCCCTTGATAAAAGCGTGATGATTTTCATACTGCTTGCTCCCCCAGCATTATAATTTCAAAGAGTAGGGTACCAGGTATGTAGTACATAAACTATATGGAGGTGACGATGATGATCCATAGAGCCTTGAGTATTATTTAGTATTTGATGATGCTGGGAATGCGGACTTAGGTACAGTGTAGGTATGCGATCAAGATAAGCGGAGATTGTCTATTTAAGCAAAACATACTCAATTCCGAATTGATGTAAAATAACTTTGGAGCAGTAAAGTAAATAATTAAGTGAAAATTCTTATAGTGATTCTAGTCATGAGATTATCTTAATATCTCCTTCTATAAGATCATATATAAGATCATCCTACAACAATTAAAAACTTTAAACTATGTACTCTTATGAAAGTAACTTTCAAAAGAAATAATTAACACATTGTGTTAACTATGTATGATTTACAAAGTGTCGTCCAATGAGAAGAAAGGGCATGTTACTTCGACGTTTCCAAAAAATACTTCCAGCACGCTTTAGACCAAAGCTGCTAAACCACAGGCCCGTGGCCGAGGAAGTGGCCCGTCAGCTTAGTTGAATTAGCCCGCCAACAGCGGTCAGCTGGTCAGCGATTGTTTTTTAATGACAGATTTCAGGTTATCAAACCAAAAACAGATTTTTATAAAATTTTCATAAAACCAAAAGAAGACTTTCCTGCATCTTGCTTTGCAAATTTTAAGCAGATTTTGTTCTACATTTTATTCTGAGAAAAATTGTTTTCAACTTTCAGCTACCACAAGCGTAGGCTAGTTTTATAACAATAATTTTGGCCCATCTTCAAAATTGGTTGAGCAGCCTTGTTTTAGTCAGTGAATCCACTACCAAGATGGTCGATTGGCTTATCTTTTCAACAGCTCGGGCTATAAATACTAACCAACATGAGCCAAAAAGTCTCTAATTCTGCAATTTTTAAAATGTTTTTGACACAACTACGAAGTCCCAACACCGCAGTCACAGTAGTCGAGCCAAACACCACGATTCACGAACCCTACGGGGGTTGTCGACAAAGAGCGGTGAGTAATTACAGAAAAATGGGGAATAACTAGGTCATCGCAGATGTGTGCACGGATTATGGTGTTATATAGGATACTAGGTTCTACCCGCGACTTCTTGCGCTTGAAAAACTCAAAGTATTTATTTCAATTAAACCATATACAGGCACTTTTGAATTGTCAAGGAGTCAGTCAGTCAGAAATATAAAGCTAGTTGCCCATTCCAAAGCGTAGTAGATAAAAAATTGTTACAAAATATTGGTTACATCATTCAATACATGTGAGAACAATGTAAAAAACCGTGCACTGAAATTTCTTGTTCCCCCCACCCACCGCATGGCATCGCATCGCCTGCCCGCACTTTTAATTTATTTTCGATTAGTGTTCTTTATGACTTTTCTTCTTTTTGCTGGTCTCCAAGATTCAAGCGCGATGTCAAGTTGCTAATAGCCTTCCTCAAGAATAGGGCAATCAAAGGAAAAAAGTTTTTTTTTAAATCTGACTGGTAGTTCCAGACATTAGCGCGTTCAAAAAAAGCAAACAAAAAAACAGACTCTTCAGCTTTATTATTAGATATAGATTAAGGGTAAGCGGCCGTGTAGGGTATGCAGCAATTTATGTTTGTATGTGTAATGTCCTGGAATCATTAGTAATGCCTTAGCTTGTTGTGGAAACCCTTGGTAACTGCTAACCACGATTACTAAAAGCCTGAATAAACTTAACTTACATATATTATATATAATATAGGTATATATTATAGTAAATATGTATGTATGTGTATGTAGTTGATAATAATCTATTTATTTACTTTTGTACATAATAATGCGTTATGATATTTTTTTTATAATTGTTCCTCTCAATCAGAGCACCTGCCATCAAATCTCTTCACCACCCTTGGTTGACTGGTAGAGAATGCCTAAGGCATTAAGTCCGCCTTTGTACCTTTTTTGAGTGTGAAAAGTTTAAATAAATAAATAAACAAAACATCACGCCTGTATTCCCCGAAGGGTAGAGCAGAGGTGTTCGCCAGTTATGTTTAAGTCCCATGTAATTCGGCGAGCATATTGATATCAGCCGAGCACAATCCAAACTCCGGACTGCTGCTGAGAAAATCCAGATGAAAAAACCCAATAACACTTTGCCCAACCCGGGAATCGAACCCAGGACATCATGCTCAGCAGTAGCACTTGTGACCACAAGACCAACGAGGCAGGCACATCATCAATAATAATGAAAATGAAAGTTCTGACTCATTCACTGACTGACTCAACGCCCAGCACAAAACAAAGAGGTTGTCTTTATGAAATACAAACATAAAAATAAAAGTGCTGACTCATTCACTGACTGACTCAACGCCCAGCACAAAACAAAGAGGTTGTCTTTATGAAATATAAACATAAAAATAAAAGTGCTGACTCATTCACTGACTGACTCAACGCCCAGCACAAAACAAAGGGGTTGCCTTTATGAAATACAAACATAAAAATAAAATTCCTGACTCATTCACTGACTGACTCAACGCCCAGCACAAAACAAAGAGGTTCCCTTTATGATTTAGACAAGAAATATGGTCGGATTTTTCAAAATTCGAATTTACATAGGGTTGACCAAGTTGCTGGCACGTCAGGTGGCCCAGTCGTAATGGCTGACGAGTTGTAGGTCGTGGGTTAGGACACTTAGGACCTAAGCATACACTTACTTTACTTTGTGTAAATCACCACTACTCTCAAAACGGTGAAGGAAATCATCGTGAGGAAACCGGGCATGTCCTAGAACCAAAAATTCAAAGATATGTGACACCCGCCAACACGCACTGGGCCCGTGTGGCATTGGGGCACACTCCCTCTCACAGGAAGGAGAGGCCTTTGTCCCAGCTGTGGGAATATTTAAAGGCTGTTTATGCAAGTCGCTGGCAAAGTACAGACGCCAGCACATCAACCTACTCTAATCTGTCAAATTTTCCCAAGCAACATGGAACCTTATTCTATAGAGATAATGTTGAAAATCTATTAAAGAAATTTGACAGATTGTAGTAACTTGATGTGCTGGCGCGTCTGTAATAGTTTTCAGTCAAACTTTAAGTATCATGAGATATTGTCATTTGGTCATACTTTTCCATTCTATTTCATACTGTTCCTCCTAAACAAATTATACCAAACACATGACAGAAGGTACTCAGACTGCAATAATGCGCACACCGCCCCACATGCAGACATTGCCTAATCAATAGTCAAATAACTCCACATTACACAGGGTGCACTGCAATTTCATCAAAACACCGCCACACACACCCTGTATAGACAAATCCTATTGCATGCCTTTCGCCACCCTGTCATTGCGATGCCGAATGACGTCATTGAGGCAAGAGATGGATTCGAACCATCATTTCTGGACACAACTCTACCCACCACGAAATTAACAAAATTGCGGTACAATTTTAGTTTCAACATACATTGCTGCATCAGTCAAGGATAATATTGAAGATGATCAAGAAGAGTGAGCAATGGATGATAAGCAAAGGGATGTAGACGAATGATTGGGGGATGTAATTGGTAAATGACGTGTGCCATTTAGAGGCCTGATGGACGAACATTAGGCCGTCTGCGCCGTTGTGGGCCGGACGCATTCCATTTGTTCGAGGGTTTCGCACTAATTCCACAAATGTACCAACGGGTTGGCGGGAAAAATGTGAAGTAATGTGTCACGTGACAATGCCTGCCATGTTCTTTTTCCTTTTTTAAACGGCAACTCTTTTGTGGGATGGTGACTTTAATTTTTTGTAATTTGGGAACGTTCCCGCAAAGCGGTCTTTGCATTTTTTGGGAAAAGGTTTTGTTACGTCTGATGAAAGTAATTTGTTTGTTAATAATCTGTTACATTTTGTATCAGGCAGGTAAAAATTGTCCGTAAAGGCTTGGAAATTAAAATGAATAAAACTGTACAAACCGAATTTCATATAATATGTGTTTCATGAGATAATAATTAAGTAAAATTTTATTATTATAATTATACATGTAAAATAAAGATAATAATAAAAAAAAAAGTTTATTTTGGAATAACAACACAAGACACAAGAGCACAACAAATAAAACGATGATAGCTGCAAAATTATAACTTGTAGCGCAGGATTAAGTAAAATACTATTATACACTTTTGATAATAATTAAGTAAAATATTATTATTAAGAGCAGTGGTGGCCCAGTGGTAACGGCCCCGACTTACGAGTTGTAGGTCGTGGGTTCGAACCCAAGCAGGCGCTTTACTTTGTGTAAATAATTTCATCACCACTGCTCTCAAAACGGTGAAGGAAAACATCGTGAGGAAACCGGCACCTCTTAGAACCAAAAATTCGAAGACATGTGACATCTACCAACCCGCACTGGGCCCGCGTGGTAGATTACGGCCCACTCCCTCTCACAGAGAGGAGGCCTGTGTCCCAGCAGTGGGAACATTAATAGGCTGATGATGATGATTATTATTAAGTAAAATACTATTGATAATTATCGTAAAATACAAACAGTATTTGACGATTATTATTATTTAATGGTTTACCTGTTGATACTTTTGATTATCAAAAGTATTTAACAGGCAAACCATTAAACTCAGTAGTTATTAGTAGAAGCTCACTGATAATGCCTCTAGCTCTCATCAAAATGTTGTTTTCTACCAGCAAACCTTTGAACGATAAAAAGATAAATCAAAGAAGATACAACCTTGATTGAACTTAATAAGTTATTACGCATTATTGTTATGTTAGTATACCCTTTTACTTGAAAACCCACATCGAATATACTCCTACGCAAACATAATATCACAAACATCTTCCTACACAAGCAAATGATGCATGAACAACAAATGCACTCTCCAACCTTGACATTCTCAGTGTACAATACGTAATAAAGTAATAACTTTAAGATAATGTTAAATACATTTTCCATTTCCTCTCAGACTTGTTTCAATACTTTCTAACAAAGGGCGACCTTCAGATGTTTCAGTATGATTATCTGGATCGTGTAGAGATTGACCTAGACCTTGGCATTCACATTGAGGAAGGAGTCTAGGTTTCTAACTCGATTGTTTTCTATTTGGGATACCTTCGAAGAAAAATCAGAAGAAAAAATTTGATTATAATGTTTAAACTTAAAAGTATTAATTTACTTTATCTCTTTATTTATAATACATTATTGTCGCGGCCAGCAATCAGGGCATTTTTGGACGATCGTGAAAATGTGGGCCGAGGCGAAGCCGAGGCACACATACATGAGTCCATCAAAGGAACACGGGTGGGTTTAAGTCAGTAAGAGCCTCAGAGCGGGAGAAGTTATGTGATAATTTCCCAAACAAAAAAAAAATCTTGAATAGTAGGTACTTTTCTCAAACAATGCGCCGAAATTCCTACCAAGTAAATTAATTATAAATTCCAGAATCAATGACAAACAAAGAAAAATTTTCACGCGCCAATATTTTCATTTATTTCTTCTTTACTTTAAACAGCTCTATTTCCTAAGCTAGTTCAAAATAAAATATTTGATAAGTTACCTCCTAGGTTGGTAGGGTCGAAGTAAAAACTTAGTTCCACTTTTAAATAAAACGACAGCTATGAGTTTTCATATAAAATTTATTAGGCCGCTAGCTACACTACAGTTATGGATTTTCATAGCAGGCACGACCGCCTACTCGCTTGTTTTTTTTTTCGATTTATTTCGTAGAAGGTTATCAAAATAATGTTTGAATTTCCAACCATGTTTGATATATTTCTTATAACAACAGCTAATAATTTCGTTTATCTTATTTTTTCATTGTTTTTGAGTTTAGGTTTCTCGTGTAGTAAGAATATGTAGCTACGCATAGTAGTTGGACAAAAGCGTAAGATTTTGGTCACTGTCTTTTATAACCATGAAAAAAGCACAAATAAAATAAAGCACATAATTTTTGCTTTTTGAATAAACCTGTGACTGGACTAGATAAATCAACAATAAGACTGACAAGTCAAAAATACTTAAATGTCATTGCGTACAAAAAATAATGTGATAAGAATAAGCCGCAGGAATCCGCTGTATGCGTGAAGCACAGAACTGGTCAAAGTGGCGGTGCTTGGAAGAGGCATGTCCAGCAGTGGACGTCATTGGGCTGAAAATGACGATGATGAGAAAGAATACAGGGGACAATAAAAATCTACCGATACAGTACAAACCCTAACACAATCCTTGACATTCAAACAAGGTCGGCTATAACAAAGGACTAAGACGCACGCTGTGCAGTATAATTTTATGTGAAATGGAACCTGCAGCGATAGCACAGAATTACACTAGGAAAGATCTGGAGTAGGTGTTGTGACGTCACTTCTTGTTGAAGATGTGTAAGCTCTTGATACACGCTTTTTATGTTAATTAGAAGTTCTCTTCTAGACATAATCCCCAGTGTGTCGCTTTGGTACTGGAACTCTGTAAACTCTGGCAAATATACAGAAAATCGTGGAAAAGGCAAAATTACTAATACAGAAACACTTATTTGTATAGTCAGCTGCATAGAAATTTCACTCCCTAGCAATGTAAAAATACATTGCTAGGGGGTGAGATTTCTCTGCAGCTGACTGTATTCTTACGTTACCATTGCTAAAAGAATATGAATAGCTATAGTCCTTAGTCAAAATTATATTATTAATTTATTTATTTTTAATGTATAAGTATTAATATTTGATTTTACATAAACCTTCATGGGCACTCATGAAACGTCAGAAGCTAGGTGCACGGTTCCCACAATGTTTTCGAATTATAGTGTTAATAGGTATGGAAGGACTGTGTAGGCCTATCAGCAAGTACTAGGTACCTACTTAACATAACCTCCTCCGTTTTGGAAGTCGGTTAAAAATAGAAAATGGCCAACAAAAGGTTCTTAGAAACGAGATAGGATGAAGGAAAACATCGCTAGAAAACCCGAATAAAATTGCTTACACATAAATGTTCAAGCGTCATTTTCAATGTCGTTTATTTTACAGTAAAACAGAAACTATTGCTGCAGTGAGACAAATTATAGACCGCTGCTATTAATCTTTATACCTTTATAATAGCTATACCTACTACATTTAGCCCTACACATCTACCCAACACTGCAACACTTAGTTTGCCACCCCATTTTTCCCCAAGACACGCTGGAAGAGTACTTTGAATAATTGAAAAAAAACTGTCAAGTGTTTGGGGTCCCTCAGACCCTTTATAGGTCAGTAGCGTAACGTTGAGCCGTGAACACGGAAGGGTTAAGAGTGGGCAGGGGAGTGTTAAAAATGTAACGCCTTGTTAGCGGAATGTACTTGGGTTACATGTGCCTATTTATGTTTTCTTTAGTATTATAGACGTGAGAGCAGTGGTGGCTCTTGTAGGTTTGAACCCAGACAAGCGCCTTACTTAGTGTAAATAATATCATCACCACTGCTCTCAAAACGGTGAAGGAAAACATCGTGAGGAAACCGGCATGTCCTAGAACCAAAAATTCGAAGACATGTGATATCTACCAACCCGCACTGGGCCCGCGAGGTAGATTACAGCCCACTCCCACTCACAGAGAGGAGGCCTGTGTCCCAGCAGCAAAAATCAGCTGTTTCATAGAAAAGTGCAATACCTACGCGGTCAAAATATATGGAACAGCAGTTTTTTTTTTTAATAACCGACTAAAAATTTCAACGCAGGGGGGTTCAGAATCATGTACTGAATCCATGGTAACAGGCTTCGCGTCGATATCCCTGCCGCCTTGTATAGGCGTATAATGTCCGGGGTTCGATTCCCACCTAGGGCAAAGTGTTATTGAGTTTTTCTATCAGGAATTTCTCAGTAGCAGCCCGGAGTCTGGATTTGTGCCGGTTGATGGCAATAGGCTCGCCCCCTATTACATGGGACTCAAACATAACTGGCGAAATGTGGGTGTACTATAAGTGCACCTCTGCCTAACCCTCCGGGGATTACAGGGGTGTCGTAATGTTTATGGTATGTTAACTTAAAAAAAGAATTGACAGACTCGAGAATTTAAATGTAAGTTCATTCGTAATTTGTAAGATATCAACTTTGCAGAATATTTTCATGAAATTATTAAGAGTGTTTGTTCTGAAAGTTGGCAACGTCGCAAATAGACGTCAAATATTTCCCTGTTTTTATTAATTTAGCAATATTACTGTACGGAAATAAGAAATGTGGCTAACTAGCGATTTCTTTTTCGTAATTTCAGCGTTGGTCCCATAATGAAAGTTGTTCATAATGATGACTACAATGACCCCTTAAGAGGTTTAGTATAAACAAAAAATAATGCTGTATAACTATACTCAATATAACATTTATTTTCATTCACATAATATGTACATTTATATTTACGTTTTGTAAGAAATGGTGCTTCACTGTTCTATTATTGTACTTTAGTAGAATAGCGGATCGATATTTTGCCATAAGTATAGGTACGAACGTTCGCTGGATGCGGGAAGCACAGAATCGGTCGAAGTGGCGGTGCTTGGGGGAGGCCTATGTCCAGTAGTGGACGTCTTTCGGCTGATATGATGATGA
Organism: Conistra vaccinii; assembly: GCA_948150665.1. Lineage (NCBI taxonomy): Eukaryota > Metazoa > Arthropoda > Insecta > Lepidoptera > Noctuidae > Conistra > Conistra vaccinii. The sequence continues at coordinate 15,517,733 of OX411338.1, read as the reverse complement.
TAGGTACGAACTTGGTAGTTACTAATATAGTTGATAAATAAAATATAGGTTATTTTATTTATCAGTAACTACCAAGTTCATAAGCAGTCAATAATTGAAAAGAAAATGCTATTAAAATAGAAGAACGGTAAAATCAACCTTTCCTGAAAAATATTCATTACTCTTTTCTAACTTCTTAATTAATTATCGAAGATAAACCTCTTGACACGCCAATCTATTCAACAACTCGAGGCGGAATTAATAAAAACATTTTCTCAACACGCCCATAAATAATCCGAATTGATGTTAATTAATGACATTGAAGATTAATAAAGAGCGGGAATCAAAAGGCGAATTATAAGGAAATCTGAAGAAACAAGGGAGGGATAGAAATGAGAATGTCACGAAGTAATCGGATGGTCGGCGGCAGACGAGACGTTGATAAATAGTCGTCAATGTTGGTAAGATGGTGCGTGGTCCAAGTGATGAACGAAACAAGAGGATTATATGTTTTTATTGCTTACTTATTCATGGCTATTATTAAGTTATGTTAATGTTGAAAACATTCTAATTATAAAGGTTGGCAAGAAAACTATGCGGTCAAAATGTATGGATCAGCAGATTTTTTTTATAATCTACCAAAAACTTCAACGCAGGGAGTTTTTCCGTCGATGTCCCTGCCACCCTGTATATTATTAGTAAATCAAACTATATCCTGTTGTTGTGCATATTTTCCCCCAAGTTTTGGTCATGTTTGTGTTTATGTTCTTTCCTTGCGTCATTTTTATCGCAAATAAACGTATTTTCTTTCTTTTCTTTTTATTTATTTGTTTCACAAAAGACAACGTTGTTAATATAGGATGATCAGATCACAGACAGTAACGAATTGGCTTTGAAGTATGCATTGTACCTGAAATACATTTATGCCCGTTCTCACCATCATTCCTTAAATTTAGGGAGTCTCTTAAGACATTTTAAGTGTTCGTTTCTGCTAAGGGATCCTTTAAATATAGGGGCCGGATATTCGGCAGCTTAGCGATAAGTGACAGTTCATTTGTTGTTGGTCATCTGTCAAGATGTCACTATTTTAACTATCTCGAGAGGTATCTTTTGCGGAAGTCAAAATAAACTAAAAGTCTATCAAGATTTTTTTAATACATAATTTTCTGCTTACATTTTTTCTTTTTTTTTTAATAAGGAATTTTGAATTTGGAAAATTTAGGTAGGCGGGTCATTTAAGGAGTCTCTTAGGTTAAGAGATCCTTAGTAAGGAAGTGTTTGAGGGAACGATGGTGAAAACGGGCATTAGTCACTTTAACTGAAAAATAAAGCAAAGAAAAGTCAGATAATGTACCCGGCCATAAAATATAGAACAAGAGACACAGAGTTTAAGAAAATTTTGATTTAGCAGAGCGTCATTAGCTCTGTCATATTATCTTTGTGACATAGTATCTTCAGCTCTAAGTCGATGTGTCATATTTACGACCCCGTCCTGTAAATTATCTGAACCGATATGCAGTATGTCAACTGACGAAGGAAGAATAGCGTCCATACATGCAAAATAAAAGATTTGCATTTTTTTTCTGTTGTATTTTTTTTTTGCATTTAGTAATGGACGCTAGATACTATTGCGGATTAACGGGAATTCCCTTCGTTAGTAACATGCTGTATAAACTAATTGCAACCAATTCTTTATCTACTTCTACCTCAATCAACCGTCCCAGAACTAATATCATATGATTAATTCTGAGACTGTCGATTGGGCGTTGACTGGCCGACCACGACTGCTACAATAGTTGCAACTTCGACCATGGTCACGGGATTCAATATAAAATGATTTGACTGCTGCGCTGCGTGTCGTAGGGTCGATTCCCGCACGGAAAAAATATTTGTATAACCTAATGTATTTGTTTCGGGTCTGGCTGTTTGTGTATGTGAATTTAATTTAATGTTTGTAAACGCACCCACAATACAGGAGAAATTCCTAGAGCGGGGCAAAGTTTTTTGAAAAAATTAAAAATCTAAATCATCGTCCGCTTTTAACTTGTACCATAAGAAGAAGAAGACAAAAGATGTCTGTATCACTAATAGGCTTAACAATAATGTTAGTAGCTGCACTCCGGTTAATTGTTTACGATGCTGTGTGTCACGGACTCACGGGGAGATTAGATACGTTTTGTTTTGATTGTGACGCTTTTCAGATTACGGAAAATGTTTGGGAAAGGTAGCTTTGTCTGGCGTAAAGGATTAATGAAAATAAATTTACCTACTGAAGGAATGAAATGAAATGAAATTGTTTATTCTGTAAATAGGATATTGGAATCACTTTTACACGTCATATTAAAATTTATGTTAAAAATTAGCTAGATGAGTTCGGCGTTTCCTATCTGACTACTCTGAGAAGAAAGGCCGAAACAAACTCAGAGGTCACAGTCTCTTTTAAAGTCCAGACATAATCTTGGTCAGGCCATATGAGGACCATGTAGACTAATGTCTGAAATGGTCTTTTGAGGAAAGAACCATACAGCTTTGAGTGGACCTGTCCAGTCAGTGCAAGCATTTGTCAGTAATCGCGGAGCTCAACTCTGAACTTAAGGAGCTCAACTCGACTAACAGTACCAAAGAAGGGACATTTGGGTAGGCCGCATAAATTACTCAAACTGCCAGACCATCATTAAAACTAACTGTGAAAGAAAAAAGAAACTAGAGAAAAGAAAATAAAAATATCCACATAGTCCTCACATTGAATGTTCTCCTACTTAACAAAAATCTTAAATTCATTAATTCATTGACTTCTTATTATAACAAAGGTGAGCAAGAAGGAAGGAGTCTGGAGGGAGCGGAGTTCAGGACTGTGTCTGTCCATTGATGCGGAGCGGATTTGCGGACTGTGCGGCGCTAGGCCGAGTTCACGCGACGAGTAATTTGAGCTGGCTGCAATACCTCGCGGCCGGTTTTTTCCGCTTCGCGGGTTTGTATGAATTTTAAAACTAGTTCGCAAATCCCTGTCCACTGAAGCGGAGCGGAAATTTTATGCAATTCTATTGGTTAATGTTAGCACAGCTCCGCTTCACTCCTCTCCTCGCCGCTCCAGTGGACAGTCAGCCTAAATATTGGATGAAGTTTCGTAATTTTTACCGATTAATGCGCAGGCCACACCGCCAGCTAGCGGGCGGGCGGGCGAAGCGAACGAACATCGTTTCACCTCTTTACATACTTCGGTTCACACCGCGAGCTACCGATATTTCGCGTAGTTTGTATAGTTTCCTTCGTTCGCTTCGCCCGCCCGCCCGCTAGCTGGCGGTGTGGCCTGCGCCTAATGCCCGTTTTCACCGACAACTAAGGGACACTTAAATAAATCCCATAAACAAAAGTGCACTGTTGGATTTTAAACTGTCAGCGCTAAGCCTAGCGTTGAAAATCCAACAGTGCACTTTAATTTAAGTGTCAGTTAGTGAAAGTGAAAACGGGCATTAAACAACTAAAAGTTGTGTTTGTTTTCGATTTTGTTATAAATTATAATAATTCAGGCCTATTTAAACTCAAATTAGTTACTGAAATAAATTGAAAACACAAACAGACTGAATAATTAATTATTCAAAAAGCATTAATTTTCATGTGGGTGCAAATACGTGTGCGTTTTTCATTACTTTTAATGACCGGGGCAATATTAATTTATGCACCTATGAATAATTATATTCAACACAGTTCCCGTCATATTTATTGGAAACGTGAAAAATCGCCAACCCTTCAAATGATGACAGAGAAAATGACCGGTCATTTGCACCCCGACATTTTTAAAATGGCGTTCATAATCGTTATTAATATGCGTATGAACCATCTAATATTGAGCGTTTATGCAAATATACAGTATTTGCTAAAACGCACAGAAATTTGCATACATTTGCGGTACCGTTTTTTGTGTTCAATGACACGTGAGAGGTATAAATATTGTCTGTCATTTTTGTTTTGCCGTTTCTACTTTGCATAAGCATTACAGGGTTGGTTATACCGTTTTGAATAATTAAGGTGCTTGTTTTATTTTATTTTGGCGTTTAGATGGTGGAATTAATTTACTTAGTATTTTCGTTAACGTAGCAATTTGAATTCCCGTACTGCGGAAAATATTGTGTCTTTGTATGGTCCATGTCTCAATGGCCTTATCAAAATGGCTAAAATTCACCCAAAGGGCAGTGGAGAGGGCTATGCTTGGAGTTTCCCTACGTGATCGAATCAGAAATGAAGAGATCCGCAGGAGAACCAAGGTAACCGACATAGCTCGAAGAATTGCCAAACTTAAGTGGCAATGGGCAGGGCACATTGCTCGTAGAACAGATGGCCGATGGGGCTGAAAGGTTCTGGAGTGGCGACAGCGTACGCGTACCGGAAGACGAAGCGATAGAAGGCCTCCCACAAGATGGACCGATGACCTTGTGAAGGCCGCAGGAATCCGCTGGAAGCGGGAAGCACAGAATCGGTCGAAGTGGCGGTGCTTGGGGGAGGCCTATGTTCAACAGTGGACGTCTTTTGGCTGAAATGATGATGATGATGGTCCATGTCTGAGTTCTCTAACATAACATAACATCACGCCTTGTTTCCTCGAAGGGTTCGGCAGAGGTGTACACCCACATCTGAATCCTGTCTTTTTTTTTTCTTTATGTATTTGTCGCAGATGGATTGCCGTATCAGCTGTTTTACAAAACCGTTGGTTGTTTTACAAAACAGCTTCGTTATGTAAAATAGCTGATATCCACTTTCAGTAGCTTGGTGCATGGATTATTTCAAGAAAAGAGATCTATGAGCAGAAACTTTTCGGTTTCTCCTCTCATTCAGAGCACCTGCCATCTTATCTCTTCACCACACTTGGTTGACTGGTAGAGAATGCCTAAGGCATTAAGTCCGCCTTTGTACCTCATTGTGTGCGAGAAGTTATAAATAAATAAACTTTTGCAAAGAACAACTTTCCTATTGTTGTAGTTAATATTTATTCAAGAAGTACATAAGATAATATCATCAACATTGCTACAAATCAACAATAATAGGCATTTTATTTATGGCTGAGTATGGTCTCAGACTTACACAGTCGCCATTTACAGACTAACCAGAATTCTTAGAAATAGGTACATAATTTTATTTATATAAAAATCAATTGCTGAACTCGAAAATGGCTCGAACGATTTGTTTTTTTTTTTGTTTTGTTCGCCTGTATCGGGGTGGTTTAGGAAAAAAATCAAATTAGAAAACCCCAAAGGAACAGCCGAAAAATCCAAATCGAAAATTTGACAGGACAACGTCTGACGGGTCAGCTCGTAATGATAATTAAAAAGTAATGGTAATAAAAAAGTAAAAGAAAATATGGTGACTTATAGCCAAATAGTAGCTGAAAATTGGTTACCATTTTTGTGTTTTATTTTTCCTTGAGGATAGGTAGACGATCTGCTGAAAATAAATAAACAATTCGAGATGCATTCCTTTGAAACTATCAAAAATAGCTACCTATTTGATGCAGCTGTAAATTCAATGACAGTTTGAGACCTTTCATAAATGCGATGCAATTTCTGAAATACCGCAGTCTTAAGTGACATTCAGACGGATGCCGGCCGGCGAGGTAGTACAACGTGACAATTTCTGGAAAATAAATTGACATTTAGGTACCTACTTCTTCTAATTAAGGCTAGGTTTTCCGGGCCTATACGCATTTGAAACACTACCTCCGCCTCCCCCAATTGCAGAGCGACGTATATATTTACGATAAGTTGTCAAACTGAAAACGGAAAATCCATGCCACAGCATAAAATATTTGCAGTTGACCAACTGAACTAGTTTTTTAGTTATTTTTTTTCCTTAGGTTTCCATTATATGGTACCTACAGTGTAGTGAACTAAAATAATTTTTAAAATGTCCTGTGTACCTAATGGGCGTTTTCACATTATCAGATAACGACACCAACCCGATACCGATATGCTGGCAGCTATACCGACATCAATTCCATACCGATATAATTATTATCGGCCCTTCTAATTCGATAGAGACAGAGAGAGAGAAAGTGTGACTTTGGTCAAATTGTAAATCCAAGATGGCGGACACACAACCAAAAACAAATAGCCAATACCGATATGGCTATTTGTTTTTGGATGTGTTCGAACCGTTCTCAAGTGATGATTTTTCATTCATGCGGCCATTGATTTTTATTTATACATACTAGCTGCCCGCCCCGGCTTCACACGGGTAGCACTAAGTACTACTTTCAACCCTACCTACATACCTACTTTACCTACCTACCTACCTACCCTACCTTGACCTACTTATCCTAAGAACCTTCTCCTTACTATTACAAACACAACAAAAAAAGAATTAGCGAAATTGGTCCAGCCGTTCACGCGTGATGCCGTGACCAAGGAAATAGGGATTCATTTTTATATATATAGATAGATTATAAAGATGAGCTAAGTGGTCGGACTGTTATGCTTATACTGTAACCATATTCTTTTGTTTTTTGACGTTTGCCCCCCCGCTCATGAAGATCCGTAAATATTCGTAGCAAGTATGAAGAAAAAATTGCCGTACTTTATTTTCAATAGTGTCGTACCTACTGCTACGGCTATAATTTATCGAATCTTTATTCTAAGACAAAACAAACAAAAAACATTTGTTGATCCCCCGGTCAATTCTGTTTGCCGTTCCTTCAGACTATTTACCACCAGAAAAATGGCACATAACATAACATAAATTCACGCCTGTATTCCCCGAAGGGTTGGGCAGACGTGTGCCTAAAAACGGCACAAATGTTACCAATCGTCCTAAACAGACTGTTTTTGTTTCATAAATCCTGACATCAGCTCATATACTGATATCCTAGGATTTTTACAAAGTTTCGTTTTTTCTAATTATCCTCAAAAAAAAACTGCCGTTCCATACATTTTGACCGAGTAACTATTGCAATTTTGAATGAAACAGCAATTTTTTTTTAAATAACCGACTATTTATACATTTTTACTCTGGGCGGTCCTATCATCATGCGCTGAATTCACGGTAACAGTTTGCGAGTCAATGTGCCTGCCATCCCGTATACCTACCTAATTAATGTAGGAGATTATAGCAGCGACGACGACAGCTTGACAGAGAGTGAATACACAACCCAAAAAAAATCTGCTATTCCCTACATTTTGACGAGATTATGCGAACATAAATGTAGGGAACAGCTGATTTTTTGCGCGGTTCCAGGTTTTGGTCCCATAGTGAAAGTTGTTCATAATGATGAATACAATGACCCCTTAAGAGGTTTAGGGTAAATAAAAACTAAGCTTCTATAATGGATTTGGATGAATTGTTATCATGTATACAACATGTAAAACAAAACCCTGTCTGATCCATGAGGGTGTTGTTAGGTATCGTACTGAGAGCCTATTTATGTGGCAATTATAAATAAATAAAAAATTGACCAATTTTTTTTAAATATGGATTTTTACCGGGTTATGACATGGAGCGCGAGCGGCCGTCGCGCGTCGTATAGCGGGTGTCTACAAGTCATAACTATAATGATGCCTGTTGAAAACTTGCTATTTTTTTATTGGATTTGGGGTATTTTTGTTACCAAAAATGTGATTTTTAAATAGCAATAACTTTTTAATTTTCAATATTAGTAAGATTTTTTATTACTTTTAGGTAATTTTATTGCAGTACCTATGAGCCCCTTTCGGATCGGATAGGGTTTCTTTTACTTTTAAGGTATAAATAATAATAGACGAATTAAAAATGTGCTTTACTAAAACGTCTTTATGTAACAACCTACTTACTACTCGCAAAGATATGACTCCGTATCAAAGTTGCGACAAACAAATGTGCGACAAACGCTAGGGCGACAGTACGATAGGTCGACCATCAGCGGTGCGACAGCACATCAGCTCGACGAACGTTAGTGCGACAGATTGTTTTCACGACAAACGATGGCACGACGAAACTTTTGATCGACGAACGTTAGTGCGACTGATTGTTTTCACGACCATCGATGGGACGACGAAACTTTTGACCGACGAACGATAGCGCGACACAATTTTCGCTCGACAAACTAAAGCACGACAAACATTTCTATAATATTTTGTTGCTAATAGCAGATAAGATTTTTTTTTTTTATCTGCTATTAGCATCACATCAAAAAAATTAAAGTACTAAGTATTTTCGTTTATAAATGTTTTTATTGACAATATTCTTTATTGTCAATGTTAAATGACTGCAGTGCGCGAGTGCAGTTACGAAAACCAAGTAAGGTATGCGAAAACCATGTATTAAAGAACCTAAAACTTTTTTTTTTTCTTATCTGCTATTAGCAACAAAATATTATAGAAATGTTCGAGAAATGCTTTAGTTTGTCGAGCGAAAATTGTGTCGCGCTATCGTTCGTCGATCAAAAGTTTCGTCGTCCCATCGATGGTCGTGAAAACAATCAGTCGTCGCACTAACGTTCGTCGATCAAAAGTTTCGTCGTGCCATCGTTTGTCGTGAAAACAATCTGTCGCACTAACGTTCGTCGAGCTGATGTGCTGTCGCACCGCTGATGGTCGACCTATCGTACTGTCGCCCTAGCGTTTGTCGCACATTTGTTTGTCGCAACTTTGATACGGAGTCCAAAGATATATATGACTCACACTTGACTATAATTTTATCGATAAAAATTTGAAATGAAAACACTAATGTCAGATGTCAATAAAAGTCATCACAACGCATAGAAATATTTTCTTTTTCGAAAACAATAATAATGAATTAAAACAATAATATAATTACGCGATGTTTTGTCTGATCTTCCGCAATTTAGTATATGTGTTTTTCTTCCTTTTGTTCTTTTTATTTGCCATTTTTTTAAAGACGGTGGGGAACTAATTTTTTAAAATAAATTAACACAGGTCCAACCTCGACAACGTCCCGCAGGACACCTACTTACAGGACACTGAGCGCGAGCCGATTTAGCCCGATTTACAAATATTGAGTTTACTTAATTTTTTTTTATTAAACTCAAAAATTCAACCAATAAATTCCCTCCAAAATACGATTACCTCATCGTACATGCAATTTTCATATTATTTTGTGCTGTAGTTAGGAAATGAGATCGAAAATGGTTTTGAAATCGACCCTGTTTCGGATTTTTTTTTCATCGAGCGAATTACAATTTATCGTGTTTTGAACCAATAATTTCCCTCAAGCAAAGATGTGTCCATCACATATATTTTTTTCAGGACCTAATACACTAATTTGACCATTTTAAATTGATTCTAAAACAGGCAAATTTTGGAAAACCCCCCGTTAATTGCTGTTAATTCCTTTGCTATATTTTATAACTACTTATCATTTATCGTCCAACTTCAAGGCAAACGCTTTAACTTTTGTCTATTGCCTGTATCGCGCCCATTCGTGTATTTTATTTAAGAGGCGAGGATAAGGCATTGACAAGCTTTACAAAAAATATTTCGATCTGCTTCCCTCGTAACTGAACTGCCATGATAAGCCATTTGTTAGTCAACAGTGGTGCCGATTCTCTTGTCACAAATGCCTCTAAACTAGACTAAAAATCACTAAAATTTAGTTTAGTCCTGTCAAACGAGCATTTCCCATTCTGAAATAGTCTAAAGTGACACAACTTAACTATATTTTAGTTTGACAGCACTAAGATTGCACTGAGTTATTAGTTTAGTGAAAATAGCAATTTTGCTATTCTGAATTTGACGTTAGTTGGATAATCTAAATTTTTAGGTGAAAAATCACCTAAAAATTTAGATTATCCAACTAAATCAGTCTATTTTTAAACGCGATTAAAAAGGAGTGGAATAAAATTAGTTGGCATGAACTAAAATTCACACACTTCAGCTGCAAAAACTTTATCTTTTTTTTTTTTGCTTATTTCTCGAAAACGGTGCGTCCTAGCGCAAAAATAATGAAAATTTCGACCCCCTCTGCCACCCGTAAACCCGTAAACCCATATATATAAAACATACCTAGACCTAACATATATAGAAAATATGAAACAATATTACCTGTGAGTAGGGGCCTACTCACAGGTAATATTGTTTCATATTTTCCATAAAAAAAGTTTAAAATTCCCTACAAAATACGTCAAGGCTGCCCCCCCGCGCGCCTCTGGCTCTAAAAAAATTCACGGGGTATTATTTTTTTATTTAGAGATATTTTTCCGCAGAATAGCTTTTAGATTCTCATAGCCAAAAGTAAGGTATTTTAGGCGTAGTTTAGTTAGTTTAGTTCGGTGTACAAGAGAATCGGCACCATTGTGGTGCTCAGGGTGGACTGGACAACATACAATATCTCTTCTCGTGCAACGATTAGTCGCAGCGTTATTCTCGATCGTCTATCAATCCTTTACCGAACCTATTTTTAAGGTCGTATACTTTACGTTTCACAAAACAGTAAACAATAGCATTACGTATTGACGGCTCAATCGATTCGACAGTTTTTATTGGCCATAGCGTCTCAGTTTTATCTGAAAAGTGCATTGCCATGTTGAAGGACTGATGGTAGAATAATAAAACACCTATATACGTTTTATATCGTCGCGGATGAAGGGTAATCGTGTGTTTTATTTTCGCTCTGAGGTAGGTGATCAAAAGATAATTTATTAGACGGTAATCATGATAAAAAAATAGAAAAGGCTATTTACATAACTTGTTTGCACGTTCAAAGTCAAAGTCAAATCGTAAATTTCAATAAGACCTTAAAGGTTCATGCACACACGTCAGTCACGTCGACTGACTGTCGCGTACTGGATACTACATTTAGCACTACACTGTGAAAACTATCAGTCGTAAGTCGCGGTGACCTTAGGTGACTTTCAGCCGTAACTTACGGACGCGTCTGATAATTTGTTCCCAGCTTTAGTCACGTCAAAATACATAGTTACGTAGAAGTTGTAGGACGTGGGCTACAGAAATCAGTCACGTCACTACCGGGTTGTCTCAGTCGACGTCACGTCACCGGCAAGTCAAAACTTCTATTGCTAGGAACGAAACATGGATATAGAAAAAATATTGAGGCTGCTAAGACTGACTGACTAACAATCTGTTCACACACGTCCTTGGTGGAGTGACTGATCGGCGACTTGACGTTGCCGTGACTAACGTATGTGCATGAACCTTTAGAATACACTTTTAAACGTCAAATATTACAAGAACACAGAAGGATTGAATCTAGTTTAGTTGTAAAACAGAAAGTTTATAATTCATGCTTCAAAGACTTTTTTTAAATGCAGTTTTAATTATCAACAAGGTATAGATTTCTCTATATATTCCAATGGTTAGCAAAGACAGTTGCATAGTGATTAATGTTTAAAAAGCCTAACTGGATGCAGCTGAATACCTATATTTGACATGGAGCGACTGCCTATTGGACCTCCACAATCCAGTAACTGGGTAAGACGATACATTTAGGTAAGACTGATTGTCAGACTTTCGGGCTTCTGACAACCCGTAACGACTGAAGGTTTATATTTTTTTATAGACTATGTTTTTTTAATGACTATGTTTTTTTAATATGAAGTGCAGTTTAAATGAACGTTACAAAAACATACCAAAAAACTCAATTGGATAACACACTTTCTTACACATTTGCAAGAAATTCGTCATTCATTACCTCATTTGTTTGAAAAATTCGTCATTTCAGCAACGTAAGTAACGCAATTAATGTTGTCGAACTGTCAAAATGGAAGGCATTGCAATTGTTAGCGTGCGTAATTACCGCGCAGGACTAATGAATTGAATCGTACATCAAAATAACAACCCATACTTGTGAAGCTATTAATAAATAAAACATAGTGAGTAATAAAGCCATCACGGTACTAATGGTGCTCAAATTACACACCACCGGTACCAGATGGTCGGGACATCAATTAAAATGATATCAGTCGTTCGTCACAAAAATAGTCCCAGTATTTTCAACTTTCTGTTTTCATTTTTGAGTAATTTATGGATGAGTTATTGGTATTGCATTTTGTACTTACTTTGGTGTGTTATTTAAGAGGAAGTCCGGTGACTGAGGAAAACGTCGTGAGGAAAGTTTTGAGTATGAATCTCGATGGCTATAAGAGTAGGGGAAGGCCAAAGAAACGATGGATGGACTGTGTGAAAGATGATATGGCTAGAAAGGGGCTGCTGGGGGGATGATATGACTACCGAGATGACGACTAATAGAGAATGGAAGAGAGGGACATGTTGCGCCGACCACAAATGAATTGGGATACGGGCAGGAGAACTATTACTTATTTACTTACTTTGATGTTTTATTCTGTGAGAATATTTAATTTTTTTCTGTATTTAATACAGGTTAAGTATCTAAAACTGAAAAGTAACAGTGACTTGTTCAATGGCGTATATACTTTCTAAATAGTTTGGAAAATCCAAAAGTGCACGCCTCATACATAACACTCATCCATAAATGAAAAAGAAATTCAAAACATAGTTTCTAACAAAAATGAACAATTTATCACTTTTCATGAAGTCGTAATGTCAAAGACTATTTACAAAGATATTTACTTGGCGGTTGCTAGGCAACTTACGGACGTCAAGTCAAAGGTTGAAAATATTTAGTTATAGATATTATATTTTAGTTAGTATTTAATTAATTATAATTAAACTACTTTGAATAAAAGAGCCATTTTCAATAGGGTTCCTTCTATGGCTGAAATGAATGTATATTTTTTTTTATCGCAAGCTATAATGTTTTCAGGGTTCATCAATTGACGGACAGGATTTCTGCTGCATTAAATCAATTATTAAAAAGTACAGTATTAATCTTCATTTAATCATCTATACAATGGTATATAAATTAAGTAGGTTCTGTGTACTAGCAAGAGTGTAACAATAAAAACAGTTACAGAAATGGGGCAAAAAAACTTTTTCGATCGTAGAGCACACTCTAATGCTTCGCATTATGAGTCGTGCAATAAATCTTGCCCATCTAGGTTGGTAAACGAAAACTTCGTAGAAAAAAAAACTGTACCTGTAGCGGTTAGACCGCCACATACAAAAACTACGAAACAAAAAGACATGACGTCACACAATTCCTACATCGCGCAATTAGAGTTTACCGAGCGAAAAACATAGATAAGACTATCCGAAATCAACATATGGGCAGTTGCCCGCCAGATATAACACCCGTCTGGTTGGAGGATCCTCCCTTTTCTATGGTTGATGAGTGAACTTTACACCCTGTTCCTCATACCCCTAAATACCTATAGTCTGAAAATGCCAGCACAAGCCGAAGAGAAGCCTTGCGTCTGCGTGGACCAGTTACGACTAAGCTGATATTATTTAAAACGGAGAAAGAAAACATTGTGAGGAAACTGGCATGTCCTTAAACATGATAACAATTCGAAAACATGGTGCACTGGGCCTGCTTTTACAGATAGGAGGCTTGTATCCCTATCGTGATACCTATTAGGCCGATTCTGCTAGGAGTGAGGCGTATTTATCGAAACAATAAAAAAACAGGTTTTTAAAACATGGAACAGGGAACAGCCTGTTTCGTCTGTTCCACACGTTCCACAACGTTACTACAACAGACCAAATTAAAACATTGCCGACATTGCCGTACGTAACTGGTGTGTGTATCTGTGTATCATAACAAGCTCTTCTCTATCTAGCCCAAGGATGTTTTCTTTGTTAGAAAGAGATACAAACAAAAATGACCTGGAACAGTTTAGAAAAAGCTCTTTTCTCTTCTGACTTATTGTATAGAAAGAGATAGCATCTGTTCTCTGCCTGACACTGTTATTGTTATTAATCTATTTGGATCTGTTGCAATCAAAGAGTCTTTGGTTCCAATGAAACAGGCTGTTATTTTGGAACAGGATTTTGGAACTGTTTTTTCCCTGGAACTGGAACAGGTTTCTAATTTTACCTGTTACCGACCACCTCTAGATTCTGCTACCTACATATTATTATATGCGTTTGGGCGTTCATATCTTAAGCAAATGAAATTCAATACACCCCCGGAAGACGCTAACGTTAATTAGTTTACTAAGTTATAATGAAAACTGTTTCACACAATGACCACAGCCAAAATTGTTCGCGTTAACCCTGCAAATGCATTCGACGGGTCTTAATGGTCCCGGTCTAAGTTTAATTTAATATTAACTGTTGCAACAAGACGGTGGTCTTAGATGCAACTTAATACGCTAAGGTTTTGAACAGACTTGCGATTTGTCGTTAGATTTGAGTCCTTCAAGTATAGGTTTTAAATTCACAAAAGATTATCATTCTATTGCCCTTATCCCAATTTATTTAGGCCCAGTGCAACATGTTTTTTTCCTCCATACTTCTCTATTAGTCCATACATCTCAGTAGTCGCCCCCTTTCTAGCCATATCATCTTTCACACAGTCCATCCATCGATTTTTTTATCTTCCCTACTCTTGATAGCCATCCACATTCTTAGTAAAATCTTTCCTCACGACATTTTCCTCATTCCTCCGCATCACATGCCCATACCATGACAACCGATTTCCGCACAACTTTTCCGGTGCCACTTTCAGACTTCTTCTTATGTACTCATTTCTTATTCTATCCATTCATTAACACCACACTTCGCTCTCATAAAAGTTGATAAAAAGAAACAATGACACATTACCAAAATAAATAATGAAAAAAGAAAGCGCGAGCCAAACGACGATATTTAACCATGAATACCTAACACTATTTTATTAAATCTAGAATTGCATACTTGAAAAGGCATACCAATAACGGTGATTGATAATTACCTAATCAGCGGGGTTATTACGTAACACACTTATAATGTCAATAGATTTCATTTTGACAAATCAAAACTATTCATTGCATTATTTACATTGTCGTGTATACGAATTTTTCAAACAGAATTTTTTTTTAATAACCTTCGGATTGTGATAGAAACTGTTTTACGCAATGAGGATTCTGATTAATCCATCGAAGATCAAACTATCAAAATGGCCATATTTATGTAGTTACTACACAATTAACCTTCTAACAATTATTATCAGCACGCAAAAGCTCAATCACGTCTACACTAAAACAGTTTCTAGGAAATTGAAAATAATTTTGTACAAAGAAAACTACGACTATTGAAAACTGTTGGAGCGAACTTAACCCCTGCTTAGGTCGATGACTGGTGATCGAAACATTCGCATACTCGTAGCTAGAATGGGGTTAACAAGAATATTGATAGCATGTATTACGTTAGACATGTTAAATGTGCTTACTTTATCTTGTTTAAGTAACTTGTCACAAACTAGGTTATCTGAAATATAAATAAAAGGAGGAAGAAGTAGGGAAGAATAAATAGATGTTGTGCATAAATACGAGTAACTACTTGGATGCGATGCATTGAAAGAATTTATTTATGGGACCTAATTTTACCCTAGTCTCCACTCTAGACATTGTACCTCGAGCCCTAATTATATAAACTACCTGTCTAGTTTAGAACCCAAGAACCCAGCACTTTTTTAACGTCAGAATTACATAAGACAGTCCCCCAAAACGCCCGCCCTTCACCACTTCCTAGTACTTAAGCTGGGAAGAAGAAGCGTGGAGCAACAAACTCCCCAGCAGCACAGCTGTCTGTTCGGTTAGAAGAACTTGAAATAATACTTTGTAACCTAGGTATGGGTAATAGTTTTAGCTACTCTGTCGTCTAAGCATGGTGTTAACCTGTGAACCTGCTTACTGTATTACCTGAACAAGTGGACAATAAACCATATTCTATTTCTAGTAAGAAAGCGGGGCACATCCTCCGGTGCAGATGTCTCTTTGACAATATAGCCAACTGGCTAATATTCAGACTGATTGTATTTTTCTACATGGTTAGGACTTGCTATTAAAAGAACACAGACTGCCTCAGAATTTACAGTGAGTGACGCTTCAAAACAAACCAAATCAGAACTATAAAGTATTTTTACACTCCATTTCCCGTATTTCAGTCGCAAATCCGTGTCATACCTTACAAAGTTCTAACGTATGGCCAGGCGCGTATTGTGCTGTCGTGTGCAGACGGACCGTTAATGTGCGGTCGGATTACGGAGCGCTATCAACAATGCGGCCGCGATTAAGTCGAGAACGTATCCCGAGTTTCGGTTCCGGTACGGGTAGTTTAGACCGGGGGTCGAAGTTGCAGGGTTAATTGAAATTGGTATGAATGCGGAAAAGAAAATTATTTTACGTGACAATTATTAACGTAATGGTTGCCATAATTAAAATTACCAAAATTATAAAAGAAATATACACAAACATAAACTCTTGTTTTATTCCCATGGGGTAAGTAAAAACTATAGAACGCCACCTTCACAATAAAAAAGAAAGTAAATCTTATTTATTTTTATTCAGAAAGTAGTTAAACGCTGCGAAAGAAGTTGAAATACCTTGCTTAAGTAAGAACAATATATTTTCCTCTGTTGCTATAAGGAATATTATTTTAACATCTGCTCGGTAATGTCAAATTATATATGATCATGTAGGTAAATCTAACCTAAAGCAAGTAAAAATAGCCCTACGCTCTAGCCGGGCAATAATGTTCTGAATACCATTTTATCCCGCTGACTGACCAGCGGGTTATAATGATATGAAATCGGAATTTATTTACGTGATGGTCTTCTGCAATAAAATCAGACAAAACAGTTAAGATTCAGTGTACTAAACATTCAATTATAACTTTAATAGTTAAGTTTATAACAAAGTCCGGGTAGCATCTGCGAAAAGGGTTAACCCGTCAATGACTACGGTTGTTAAGAAGTAACCGAATTATTAGTAATTGGATTAACCACGTTGTTGCATTCAAGCGTAGTGGAATTTATTTGAATGGCTTGTCATTTAACCCTTTAACTGCTGCCGGTTGCAAGAGGGAGTTTTAATTTTGGTCTTAATTAAATAAAATGTTTTGTATTGCGACACTAAAAGGAAGAGTAAAAGTAAAATCTCATTTTGTCTGTGTGAGTGGTCTGGGATGTAAATGTTGAAAGATCTAGACTCGCCCTATTACATGGGACTTAAATATAACTGGCGACATGTGGGTGTACTATATGTGCAACTCTGCCTAACCCTTTGGGGAATACAGGCGTAATGTTATGTTTTCTAAAACCATAGAAAATAAAGATGGCGTTAATATTCGTGTTTGCATTAATATCATCGAATAGAATCATCCCAGAGCTGATTTGCTGAATTCTTTTTCTCCTCTACCTATCGTTATTTCTCTTGACTACGTTTAGGCTGTTTATATGTACGAGTATGTATTTATTTATCTATGTATTAGTATTTATTATTTTTCGAGTTATCTATCAATTATGTTGCACCTGCCATGTTTTGTCTCTGCATCACCCTAAGGTTGACTAGTAGAAAATGACTCAGGCATTAAGTCTGCCATTGTACAGTATTTTTTACTTGTGCATAAAGTTTTAATAAAGGCTTCAGAGTTTCCTAAGGAGTGAAGAATGTTTGACATATCTTTACGCTTAACACTCGAAAATTAAGCAAAAAAAAACAACAAACAATTTCAAGCTCTTAAGCCATCGTTCGCAGCCACATTTGAATATTTCAAAACATCCAATCTACATTATCTGTTCAAATATAAAAAGAAATATACCCGATGCCAACAGGAAATGCTTTTATATTTGTCAACGTCACATCCCCACGGTGGAGTAACAAAAAAAAAGAAAAAAACAAATTGACGTGACATTCTTTTTTCAAATGAACCGTGACGACGCTCGGCCTCTCTTATTAGATTAACAGGTCGATTTGCAATTCTGTGTGTTCATACACATGTTTATTTTACGGAAATGAATCGCATTTTGGCATGAGCCCCCGCTTTATGTTGACTCAGCGTATATTTAGAGAAATACCTTTGGAGTTTGTGAATTATGTTGTAATTCATACGTGGTCGCTATGGGGTTTTATTCATAAATTGTTATTTATAATAATTGTTATTTAAAATATTTATCTACAACTTTCAATATTAACGTATTATAATTGGATGGTGATAAGCAATAATGTGTCAACCCACAAAAACTCAAATTCGGAGATACTGTTGTATTCTGATAATGCATCCCGTATTTAACATTATGCAAGAAAGTTTCAAGTCACTTAAATCAAATAAGTACGGAAAAAAGCAATCTAAATCATAAATCAAATAGGAAATCACGTATACAACATTTTTCAAAACGCCGTCAAGCTCCATAACACAGTCAACATTCAAAGTAGCGTCATCTATCGTAACAATAAAGAAGTTATGAGACTTGACACTGTGTTGCGAAACGTCATTCAGCTCATTGGCGCAGCGCATAACAACGAGGTCCACGTAAAAAAATTAAAAATAACTAATATTCCCATTGTAATTACTTGATTCGTTTTACAAACCGTTGTCGTAGTGTATTGTATGCAATCCACACTGGGGTAATCAGTAATTATTCTGGTAGGTTAAGATTTTCAAAAGTAATTTCTGTATAGGTTATGTTGCCGATATAAATTAGAAAACTAGTAAATTAAATAACTGTATAGTTACATTTCAAAGGCAAAGCTTTTTCTTATACTAAAACAACGTAATTTGGTCCTATCATAATATTGACTTATTGTAACTTTTGTAACAAATTGCTATAATAAACCACTTGATTGATTATTGCTAAATACAAGACAATACTGTTTAACGTACTATGAAGCATAACACATTATTGCTAAACAGATAAGGACTTTTAAGTAAAACTTTAGCGCAGTTTATGGTGCTTAACATATTATTGTTTTCCTCTTTCGAATATAATTACGTGTTCCATATTTTGCAATATGCAATAATATCATTTTTTGGAAAAACTTACCAGCCTTATCTCTTTTTATCATACTAATCTACTTTCAATCCATTATTCCTTTTATCAAATATATAAAAGAACCACTGTATAAATATTTTTTCAAACAAATTTATTAAGAATTGGTATGACATCTTTAGACGCCATTTTCTCAAAATAAAGGTCGTGTGGCTTGACATTGTATTGCTTATCAGCGTCCAATTATTATTTTCATTATTAAAAACGATATTTTGAGCAGTACTTTCCAAAACTAAATCATTAAGCAACTATCTAATTACTCACGCAAATAAAGATAAAAATTTCTACCTAATAATTCATTTACCTCGATTTAATACTTTTTCAATCAACTTAGCCTATCAGTCCTCTGCTGGACATAGGCCTCTCCCAGACTGCGCCACAACACCCTGTCCTCCGCCTTCCGTATCCAGTCAATGCTTTTTTATTCGGAATTATTTCAGACTCTCAGAAACGTGCCTACTTAATAAGTAGGCACGTTTCTGAGAGTCTGAAAAATAATTTTCTATTCTATGTGCTAATTACGAATAAGTAGTACTTAATTCGTAATTAGCACATAGAATAGAAAATTATTTTTATTAAGTAGTTATTGTAGCGTTTTGCCAAACTGAGAAAATCAAATCTAAGGACATAATATTTGGATTGAATACTATCGATTTGAAATCAATTATTCAAACCTACTCCAAACCAAATACGCCTTCTTTTAACACAAATAAACACAATAAATTGTCGTACATTTATAACAAAATATCAAACAGAATGAGTCATGAGAGTTCGCGATGCATTCACAGCGGGTTGTGTCACGTGTCCCTATGATTAGTTCGCAAATTCTTTGCATTTGAAAATATTTACACTACAAACATACCCACACTACAATCTCCACCTTAAAACTACTTACACAAAATCGAAAATCGGAATCCTAAAACAAACTTCTTCGATTCGAAAGGAAATATTCTTGCTGAACGAAAATACATTTTCGAGTTGAAAGATTAAAGTTGAATTTAAAACACAGCAGCATTTGAAGGGTTGTAATCCGGAGTTCACAATCGAATTAGTTGACCGCCCGCTGTTTTTGCTACTGAACACAATAGATTCCTTAGAAATTGGACGTGTGCTATTGAAATTACCCTCGACAATGGTTTCTTGCTACACTGAGCTTTCCATAGTTTTATTTTAGAAGTCTACACTATTTACGTAAGCAAATGCAGTGTTTATTTTATATATCTTCGACATTACAGAAAACGGAAGCTGCATATTTGATTATTGATTTCTATTCTATCAATCCTTTGAAACCTACTTTAAATATCTACGTCTCAGATTACAGATAGATGCATACTCCACTGCAAACAAAAGACAAAAGCATTGACGATGAAGAAATGGAAATAGGACAGACAGCAACACAGACTGACTTTATAATACTAAGGGCGAAATAGACCAAACCTTTTAATACCTTACTGGGGGGTGAATACATTTTGAATTTTTGACAGCTTTTCCATAGATATATTATTAAGCTATTGCATAGCTTCTATCGCGGGCCTTGACCGTGGAGACCGAATCCAGAAATTCCGTAACGAAAATACCTAACGCCTAACGAGAGTGTTGTATTGAAAATTATGTTTAACTGTTTGACAACAAAGTTCAAATTTACTTAGACGAATGATCTAACGAGATTGTTGTATTGAAAATGATGTTTAACTGTTTGACAACAAAGTTCAAAACTTAGACGAATGATCCTTGACTATTAATAGTTAAATTAAAACCTTTTTATTAGTTTGATGTTCCCATTACGTTATGTCAAGTTTTAAAAACTATAAATGTGAATGTTCCTGGACTGTCAATGTCACCATTGCTATTTCTTGTATTCGGGTTAATATTTTACAATTGCATAAGTTGATACAAAATGCTATGCAATAGCTTTACCGCGGCAGTCCCCGAGTGCCACACGTCTTTTTTTATATCTATGGTTTTTCCATTCAAGAACTGTCAGACAACATCCCGTACTAGCTATTAACAAAGATAGTACTTCTAGACTTCCAATTCTTTCAACTCCTAACGACTTTTGATCCGTAATGTCCTATGAAACTAGCAATTTGAACAGACTGCGATTTTCCGATTGAGTGCAATTTATGCTTTGAATGTGATTCGAACTCAGATAGAGCTTCAGTCAAATGTGTTCTTCCTACGAAGTCAAATTGAAGTAACTGCAAATTATCTTTACCTTTATGGACGAGTACCTATGAGCCAAATCCGCTGGATTCCTATAGCAACCAATAAATCGATTTATTCATCAATTTTAGTAATATTGTACTGTGTACATGCTGAATTGTTTAATTGCAAAGATTTCCGCCAATCTTGGCAAAAGACTACCATTACGTTGGGCACGCCACAATTGCGGCGATAAGTCCCCTCTTTGAGGAGTGGCTAGAGAGGCGCCACGGCATCCTCACCTTCCGCCTGACGCTGCAGGTCCTCACCGGACACTGTTGTTTCGGGAGGTTCCTGTTCCGGATCAGGCGGGAGGAAACGCCCGGATGTCACCATTGTGTGGATCACCTGGAGGACACGGTGGAGGCCCGGCTTGGGCGGAGGAGGAGGCGGAGCGCCTGAGGGAGAGGCAAATTTCCCCTCACGCCCCTAGCCGCCGCAGGAGACGCCCTGGGCGTCGGCAATCCAGAGCCAATTTCCGGCCAGCGTAGGCGCGGGCTTGCAGATGGAGAGCATTGGGTCGTTCGCTGTCCGATAAGGACCAGGCCAGGGTCGACGGCGCGATGTGGTCCACGCGCGGCTCAAAGAAATGTCAGCACAACTGACGGGGTCCGTTAGGGCCGATGCCCTGGGTTGTGGGAAAGTCCACAGGGATACCGTGGCCTCTGGCAACATACTGAAAGGAACAGGGTGAGTTTTAGTCTGTAAGAGTCTGACACGCCCTTCCGCTCCGCCCAGAGCGGAAGAAGTTCTTTGAAGACTTCCCAACCAAAAAAAAAAACAAAAGCTACCATTACTATTAAGCCTCATCCCTTAAAAAACACTACCGTGCGCTGATCATTGCCTGCAAATACGCGAGGCTTTAACATAATTACCGGCCGATATTGAAACTGCAAACATACAGCCACATAGATTAAAATAAATACGACGTACAAAGATCATATCACAGGCCTTTGAATCTGAATCAAACATGTTCAAACGTCAAAGGGAATCTGAAATGATCATCTAACCTCGTTCTCTATAACGCTTAACTCAAAGCAATAAGGTTTACAATCGCAAATTCAGTCATATGTTTGACAAATCATTGCTAATTCATAGACAAACATGTGTGTTGAGTTTCTAAACAAATATGAATACTGAATACGAAACAGTCTGTTGAAGAGATTATGGTATTGATAAGCTTTGGTGAGGATTCAGCTGTAATACTCGGTCCTTTGCTCCTATGTAATGTCCAAAATCATGGGATATTAACAACATTTATCGCAGACGATGGACAGTAGGCAGCATAATGGAATAATCCGCCTACAATGTTCCCACTGCTGGGACACAGGCCTCCTCTCTTCAAGAGGGAGTGGGTTATAATCTACTACGTGGGCCCAGTGCGGGTTGGTAGATGTCACATGTTACGAATTTTTGTTTCTAGGACATACTGTTTCGACATAATTTTTGTGAGGGTAATAATAAAGTTTTTAATTTAATGGTTTTCAATGGAATATTGTTCTAACTTCTATGTATTTTCAAGGTTAATTGGTAATGCCACTGGGTTCCTAGTACTGACGTCACATGTCTTCGAATTTTTGGTTTTAGAACATGCCAGTTTCCCTACGCGGTTTTCCGTCACCGCTTTGAGAGCAGTGGTGATGAAATCAGTTACACAATGTAAAGTGCCCTCCTGCATTCGAACCCACGACCTACTACTTGTAAGTTGGGGGCTTGGGGGCGTTACCACAGGGCCACCACTGCTCATCATCATGATATCATTCATATACAGCATTTGCATTTATTACACCTTGCGGAACCTATTAGCATTAAGGAAAAAGATCACCGAAAAGGAAATCTTGCCAAACCTAAATCATTATTCACTATCAAATAGCCCCGAGCTATTACATCAGGAATCATAAGGCTATTATTTCAGGCACGGAGCAATAAAAACACACATTATATTGACTTATTGTACTACCTATAAAATGGGGGTCGAGATCTTTGACATGTCTTATGATTTGTTTTGATTTAGATTTTTATATTACACTATTGAAAAATAACAATATAAAATATGTAAGTACTATATATAATATGTAGATGTGTGGCCCGAGTATAAAACCTTGCGGGAAACCTGTAGTGTACTGAAATATAATCGGAATTTAAACATTGTACAGCTTGTTTTTCGATTGAAGAACCTATATAGATTCTTGCTCTGCTACATAATATAACGACCAAATAGCTTTTGGAATTAAAATAAAAACATATAGTTAAGTTTCAAATTTATTTTTAGACTTATAATATTCTAAAATCAATATGACTACCGTACTAAAACAGTATAGACTGAGACGCCAGTCGACGTAGTGATTTGCTAACATGGTATCGAAAATAAAGCAGTTATTAAAAAAACATAAACTATCTATATGGATAATAAAAGTTATGGCTTTGTATCGTTTTATACTTGGCAACTATGCAAATATCAGTGAATCAAGACCAATTTGTTATTTAATGAAATTATACTGCATTTGTTGTTGCTCGGCTATTAGTTCTATTGTCTTCTATGCTATCCAA
Source organism: Conistra vaccinii (assembly GCA_948150665.1). Taxonomy (NCBI): domain Eukaryota; kingdom Metazoa; phylum Arthropoda; class Insecta; order Lepidoptera; family Noctuidae; genus Conistra; species Conistra vaccinii. Next base: position 15,494,171 of record OX411338.1, on the reverse strand, counting down.
CATAACATATACTCCGTCTACGTTTTAAACAACGTCGAATACGTTTTTATCGCTATAGTATACTTAATTTACGGTGATAAACGTTTCTTGCACTTCTTCAGTGCTATCAAAACCAACGACAGAATTATTGGCTTCAAGAAATTGCACTTGTTCACCAATTACGTGTACCTTATTATCATCGGTAGTTTTTTCATAAGATTAGGTATTACTGTGTATCGTGCTTGTCTTTCTGTAAAATTCATTAGTATCTTCTGTGGCATCACCTTCACTGTATGTTCCATGGACTCTAACCATATAAGTGTCATTATCATCTTCTCTATACTACAAAGTCGCATGAAACAGTTGAGAATATTCTTAGAATCCAATTCCATCCCCATTAATATTACTGGGAGAAATGAAGTCGCAATCAGTATTAAAAATATAAGGAAAAGTTTGTACAATTATAACAATTTGTTGGATAACTTGCAATATGTTGATAGGCAGCTGCAATATTTGGTAAATATAATAACAATTGATTCACTTTCTTCGACGGTACCTATGTAGTCTTAATTCAACTCGTGTTTCAGTTATTCATCAATTGGAGTTCACATTGTTTGAAAACGATGTCCTTGTCTTATACTATGATAAGTGGTTATTTTATTATCATTGAGGTAAGTGATATTTTAATCAATGTTAACGTCTAAATTTGAAACATAAGAAATTGTGTGTATATAATAATATGTAACGAGTTTCGATCTAGAACAGGGCACCCGTCCAAATAAATAACGAATGATGTATATGACGAAACTTGTCCGGGTGAAAATAGATAAACATATCGTCCAGGTATACCAACTTTGTATCACATTCCCGAGGCTGTGAAAATAGAAAAATCCAATTTTCGCCCCCGTAAACCCCTATATTACAACTTTCATTGAAATTGTTAGAGCCGTTTTCGAGAACGTGATTGACAATATAGCTCGTTTAATAGTATAGGATAGTATAGATCAAGGTAATTAATTGTGTGTGGACTACCAATTGATTAACTTAAATTGTCCGTAATCACAACTATCATACTTTCACAGTTGTATGAAATGTCCAATTAATTTTATTGTCCTGACTGTACATACCATTGTTGATTATACCGGATGACTTTTTTTACCGTCTCGAAAAAAAATGGGTATAATAGGTGAACGGAGTAGAAGCAAATGGCATGCTTAGTTTTTTTTTTATTTTTTTTTTCGAGAAAAAATCTCGAAAAAAAAAAAAATCTCGAAATAAAAAGCATACGCGACTTGCGTATGATTTGAAATTCAATATTTTTTATCAATAAATTGTTTTTTTTTCAAAATTTCTCTTTCTTTGTCCTAATATGAAGAGTTTACTTTAAAATTGTAGCGTTTTTTGATGATAGATATTTTTTTTCCAAGATGTGGAAAAAAAATAAAAAAACTAGGTATGCCATAAGCTTCTACTCCGTTCACCTAATATACCAATTTTTTTTCGAGACGGTAAAAAAAGTCATCCGGTATAATAAATAATAGTCTTCGTTAAATAATTCCAGAACCGTCGTTCTTTCGAATTAGCGTACTTGATGGAGATGGCACAGTGTATAGTCATGGTGTCTCTGCCAGCGGTTATTGTGCAGGCAACCGTACATGAAGTGGAAGAAATAAAGGCGACACTTATACGACAATCGCTAAGATGCTCAGGTGATACGAGTACCATAACTTAAGGTTCAAAATGTTTTATTTAAGTGCCTCATTGTCCTACTGGTACAAAGTGCGTCTATTGAGCATGGGAGTCTGAGTTGGATATGTATGTTGAGAATTTCTCAGTAGCAACCCAGATTGATGACGAGAAACGGTAGAAAAAGCGTTGGCAGACTAATAGCCAGTGGGTGGAAGAACTACAGAAGATCGCGGGGTAGACCTGGATGATACCGGCACAGGGCAGGAAAGTATGGCACAAAAGGGAGAAGGCCTATAAATACTCAACAGTAGATGGAACAAGGCTGCCAATGATGGTGATGAACCTAGATTCTTTTGTGGCTGATTGATGGCCAAAGACGCAACCCCAAAAAAAATATGCGAGACAGTCTTTGAAGACTGCCGATGGTAGTGAAAACTAAGTAACACCATCTAACGAAAATGTCTTTTATGTGGCTTGCTGTCAGTACAAGAACGAAAGCTGTAGCTCAATTAAAACAATTCCAAAAAAATAAAACAGAGTGCGCTGTCAAGTCTACTGTCTACTCTCCCACCGTCTTACGAATTTTCGATCAGGTCACGTAACGCCTGACGCGAGTTTAACTTTTTTTAGCCATCCCAAAAAGTGCTCAAAGCGCCTTAAGAAGCTTTCACTTCAAAAAAAATTGGGGAACATCCTCATTTGTGGGGGTGTGTCTCACGCCGGCTAACTTAGTTATTTCAATTCAATGATAATTTTGTTCACAGACGAGTCTCTCCGGTTCGAGCTGGACACTGCGCTGCGGTATGTGGCGCTGCGTCCGTTCAGATTCACGATCTGTCGCGCTGTGTCGCTCAACATCTACTTGCCGTTCACAGTCATCAGCCTCTGTATCACTTATGTCATTGTTCTTTTGCAATTAACGCATTTTTCTGTGTAATTTACATAGAAGTTTTGAATTTTAAAATTTCTAGCTGTAAGTTATCTAGATTTAAGATCTTAGATTCACGTGTAAAAATAATTATGCATCTACTATTGTGAATTTTCTGAAATGGGACTGGACCGGTCACACTTATGGGATGTATCAAAACAGACGGGCCAGGATCGTCACACAAATGGGTGTCTGATGACGGACGTCGTCACCGAGGCAGGCCTAAAAACGCTGGAGTGATGATTTGGAATCGTTCCTGACCAATTTTCCGGAGAAGGTACAACATAAGGAAAATTGGAAAAATATGGGGAGACCTTTGCCCAGCAGTGGGACAAAAAACAAAACAACAACAAAAAATATGTTTATAAACTTTCGATTAAAATAAAAAAATTAATATTATGCATAATGTGTTTCTAAATTATTTATTTAATGGACCCTTTACTTTAACGGTAAAACTCTTGAATAGCGCGGAACGTAAACATTTTTGCACGTGACTACATATTATATTAACCTTTTCTCCATTAATCTAATAGACATTTCATTTTTATCATCAATATAGCGAGCAGGTAGAAATATGTAAAGAATGCATAATAAATAATGTATGACTTGATGACATTCAGATGATATATTTGTCGCTCGCTTTGTGCCCTCTGCAGAGATCTTTGATACGTGAAACGCATTATACAGGCTGATGTTATTGTGTTGTGTTTTGCTTGTACGAATAAACATAGTTATTTGCAGTTGCAAATGTTTTTTTTATTTATTGAATCTCCTACAGAGGCTACACAACATGCATGTTTACAAGAACAAGGCCAAGGGAATACTTCCAATTATAGGAGACAACATCATTCACTTATAATCTAGGTAGGTACAATAACTTTGCTTAGGACGAAAACATTTAAATAAGATAAAATGTATTAAACGAAATTTTGGTAAAAATTGTTATTGTATGTTGGCTGGGATGTTGTAGTTTATCAAAAGTCATTACGAAGTTTATTTCAATAGGAAATTAATCGTATTTTTGGATATCCAAACTTCTACAGATTTGAATGTTACGGCACGAAGCGCTACGAGATTTCGTAGCCGACGTAGCACTCGCGTAGTAGTTGTAGAGGCTAAATCGTAGAGGGTTAAATTATTATATTGCACCCAAATACTCACTGAATGCGCTTTTTTGACATAATTTAAGTACTATAATTATTATTTTCGATCGAAATTTGATTTTTAAATATTTTCAATACGAAACATTTATTGGTCTCTAAATAAACGTATAGTGCGCTACGATGTTTCGTAGACGGCGTAGCACTCGCGTATTAGTAGTAGAAGTCATATTACAAATTTTCAGGATCACCCTGTATCCCTTACGAAGAATTGCTGACAAAAGGCGCGGTGGCAGCCGGATCTGTCGCCTCGGGCGTCGCCTAATATGCTAATATTTGCCGAATAACAGCCACATGTAGGACGTAAACTTTTTACGAATATAATGTTCGAACTATAGTAACGTTCCAATAGGCACGGGGGTTCCTGAAGCTTTGAATGTGGTTGAGTAATCTTGCGGTGTGGTTTTAATCGACTTACATGCTCCTAAGGGTCGCACTTCACCTGCCGAACGTACGGCGCGGAAGGTTCGGTTGAATACGCTCCTAATGTTTTTCAAGTTACCTATGACACATCAGCCGAACGTTACGTCGGTTCATGAGCAAGCGTCACATGACGCGACGGCACGTTCCGCGCCGAACGTTCCGCAGGTGTGCCGCTACACTAAGCCAACCCTAGACTGAAATTAATAGGTACATACTCTCATGATTATGACCACCAGTAAAAATTAAAACGGCTTTCTGTACCTACCTACTTTATTATTTAGATAACTAGCTGTTGCCCATGACTTCATCTGCGACCCAGGATGAAAAGTAGCCTATGTCTCTAGGTTATGGTCTATCCACGTGCCAAATTTCATCCAAATCCGTTCAGCCGTTCTAGCGTGAAAGCGAAAAACAAACATACTCACTTTCGCATTTACAATATTAGTTAGGATTTTAACATGGTTTTAACTTTCGCCAAAAGACAGTTCAAGTTCAATTATTCTTCAACCAACCAACTTCTTAGGGTTTTTGTTCTCTATTTCCAAACATAAATGTCCAAATATAATAAAATATCTTCTGTCTGCGTGGAAGTCAACAGGCATAAAACATAACTTATGAAAATCTGCAAAAATTTTACTATAAGTGTTTTTTGTTACACGTTCAGTGCCGGGAGCCCTCCTGGAGGGTTCACCTAGTCGCACATGGGATGCTGGGAGCCCTCGCGGAGGGCTCATTTTAAATGTAGGTTTTTCTTTGCGAATACAGCATTATAAACCGTGAAAACAATATTTGATGTATATTTTAACAAGATTTATTAGTATATGCGTTGGTTTTAAAATACAAGAATTTCAATATTTTAAATTTTTTTGGTCTCGATTACAAATATTCACAAAAAAATTAAAATGTTGTAGCTGCTTATAGCGACAAGACCCCCCAGAAAACACTATTTCACTTCGTTTTACAGTGTTTTATAACACGGTTTTAAACCTAATGCCGTTGACCGTCCGCGATGGTTAACTTTAGCGCAAACGTAATGCCGGGAACCCTCCTGGAGGGTCCACTTACAATATGTATGGCGGCATGGCGTATGAGCTCGACGAAAATGGGTGGATTGATAGGTTCCTCCATAAACAACCTCTTCCAAATAAAGAAACAATTTTACCTCTTGATAATACTTGTTTAGATTCAATTCAACCACGTTTTAGTAAAATCATCTACTTTTCAAATTCGAAACACGATATTTTACATCCTACATTCACCCTTGGAAATCCGAATAACAATGCCTCCATATTTTATATTACCTGCATGTGCTTCGCCAAATAAAAAATAATCCTACCAATTTGCATTGCTACTTTACGTTTCCAATCGCTTTAGGCGATAGCATCATTTTACTTGATCGATTTATATCGTTTCTTGTTTCTGAATCGTTAGATTAAGTTTAGTAAGGAAGGGCTTATTAATGTAATTAAGGTAGAGAGAGAAGGTAAGAAGAGTTCTTTAGTTTTTTTTTCCCCTTTTTGTAAATCTATACTAATATTATCAAGTGGTATTTTCTTGTTTAGAGAAATTAGGTGAAAATATGTAGCATGATTGCATAGGTGTTACGAAAATGGTGAAAACTCAAATTGACCAAAAATCGCAGTTATTTAGTTCTCCACCTATGCTGACGATTTGTTTGTTGATATGTTTGGTTGTTTGTATGTCGGGAATCTCCGGAACTACAAGTAGGATTTGAAAAATTCTTTTTGCATTTGATACCCAATCCTAAATCAATCCTTTAGGAGGGGTATTGACTTGTGGACGAAGTTGCAGAGACTAGTGATAAATAACTAATCAATTGATGGATTTTCATGTCGAACAAAGTGTTATTGGTTTATCAATTAAGTAAGGATTTCTCAGTAGCTACCCGAAGTCTGGACTTGTGCCCGGTTGACGGCAATAGGCTCTCTCCCTGTTACATGGGACTGAAGACAATATAACTGGCGCAATGTAGGTCTACCTACTACAGATACATTTCTGCCTAACCCTTCAGGGAATGACTTCAAAGACTTTGGGGGGTTCACACAGACAAAAACTTGTTATTGATAGTAAAAAATTAGACTTTATTGCACAAAAAAGTAATGAGAAATGAATTAATTTCATTGTTTATGTTTAGTTAAACGATTTAAACAGGAAGTTAATAATTTAACTATTACATTTTCAAACATTTCTATTTCAAGAAGGATTGTCAATTTGACGTGAACGCTTTTGGGGGGGGGGCTCATGGCCCCTAGGATCCCCCCACCCCTCGGACCGCGCCTGGCAAACCGTTGCGTTTGCCCTTTAGGCAATTCTCACTTTCTCATTAGTAGCCCGGACCACTACTAAAAGCACTACATTATGATCTCACTACAAACCAATGTAATTGACCATTTCGCACTAAATAATTCATGAATTATCTGAAACTGCAATACTTTCAGTACCTACCTACTCAATTCCAGTGACGTCATTTCCTATAAAAATAAACAAAAAGACTCGATACTTTATGGCTCACACGGGACGACCATAAACTCCAATAGAACAGAAAGGTATTCAGTCGTAATGCGCGGGAATTTTTAAATTTTACGACTTCAAATACTTTAATCGAGTTTTTATTGTCGTTTTAGTACTGAACCCGTTAAACAGCTTTAAAATATTGAATATGAGATTAATTGTCTGTAAACGTTTTATATGGGAAACGGTTCAAATGCTGAATAGATTTTTGAAGTAGGTAAGTAGTACCTATAAAACTAAGAAAGAATATGCGTTCAATCTAAATCCATCATCATAGATAGGTAAAGGCACGTTTTAAGTACGGCCGCATCGGGCCGCAGCGTATCGCATTTATAGATAAATGCAAAACATAATATACTTAGCCAAAGTCTTACTTAAAATTATTCTTGAAACATTTATATCACTTTCGACTCCGCCCATTTTCGTCGAGCTCATACCCCATGCCGCCATACATATTGAAAGTGGACCCTCCGGGAGGGTTCCCGGCATTACGTTTGCGCCAAAGTTAACCATCGCGGATGGTCAATGGCATTAGGTTTAAAACCGTGTTATAAAACACTGTAAAACGAAGTGAAATAGTGTTTTCTGGAGGTCTTGTCGCTATACGTACTATACGTAGTTTCAAACCTTTTAAATTTTTTGTTAATATTTACAACCGGGAACAAAAAATTCAAAAAAATCTAGGTCTATGATTTGAAAACCAATGCATATGCTAATAAATCTTGTTAAACATTACATCTGATTTTATTTTCACGGTTTATAATGCTGAGTTCGCTAAGAAAAACTTACATTTAAAATAAGCCCTCCGCGAGGGATCCTGGCATCCCATATGCGACAAAGTGAACCCTCCAGGAGGGCTCCCGGCACTGAACGTGTAATCGGTTCAGTTTTAAAGAGTAAAACAGAGGAAATAAGTAGGTAGATAAGATACGAGATTATGATTTCGTTTATTTTGCATAGGAATAATCAGCCCGAGCCACATCAGTTGTCTCATTTGCGCTCAATAACAGGGACGCTTGCGGGAGGGACTGCAATAGATCAATTAAAAACCTATTCTTAAAATGTTTCGCCAACCGCGTTTCCTCATACGGGGCTAACGCAGATTGGGGCGGACTACGCCGCATTACAATTTAATGATATGCGTTGCAAATATGAAAATGCGTTGCGGTGCGACCCGTTGCGGCTGTACCTACCTAATATGCAACCAACCCCGATCGAATGATTCTACCAATTTTTTTTTTAATGCTATTTATTATCAACCTATAGGCGCCGGGACAACTTTTACGCGTTGCGTATAGTATACCCATGCCAGAACAGACTCAATTTGGATCCTCAATAAAATAAAAGATAGGTATTTCAGCAGGGCCGTAGTCAGGAATTCATTTCGGGGGGGGGGGGTTTGGGTTGAGATTTTTTTATAGAAGTATTTTTGATTTCGAGAGAGAGATTTATTAAAAAAAACACTATCGGGGGCCCGGGGCCCAGATATGCAGAAAACTTTAAGAACTAGAGGAACGTAGAATATAAGAGCGAGCGAAGCGAGCTCGAAATTTTTAGCACGACATTCCACTCGAATAAGTTAGGTTTTCTTTGTCTTTGTACATAAATAAAAGTAAGTTTATCGACATAAGCAGAACATTTTGAGAATTTTGAGAGGATGCAAGAGTGAGCGAAGCGAGCTCAAAAATTTATGAAAATAAATCACAATTATCTGATATATTACAGCACGGACGCTAGGAGGGTCGATCTCTGGATTAAGATTCTGGTTTCTCACATTTCGGGGGTTTGAACCCCCAAAACCCCCCCCTGCCTACGACCCTGTATTTCAGTACCTATCCTCTATTCAATTCTGTTTCAGCAAACGAATAAAGATGACGAGCGTCCAACAATATAGAACATCTGTAGGTAACCCTAGCAATAACGTAAATTGAAAATTCCCAGCTTCAAGGCGGAGGTGTAATATTTCAATGTCCAAACTAACGTTAGCGTCAGACTTAAACCTCCTTTAAATGAAAACTAATTTTAATATTAATGCTACGTCTTATTGCGCGGAAGCCTTGAAAAGATGCAATTTTTAACTGTTAAGGAAAGTTAGATTAATATTACGTTATTAAAATGTGCCGTGGTCGAGTCTGATGCAATCTACCTATCTGCTAGAAAGAAGACAAGTGTCTTCAAGAAAAGTTTTGATATTAGGTACCTATCATATCGATTTGTCTATAGGTAAAGGTTCATAATTTCAGCCGAAAGACGAACGTCTTTGCAGCAGTGGACCCACCTGCACATAGGCCTCCCCCAAGCACCGCCACTTCGACCGGTTCTGTGCTTCTAGCTTCCGACGGATTCCTGAGGCCATCACCAGGTCATCAGTCCACCTAGTGGGACGCCTTCAAACGCTACTCCTTCCAGTACGCGGTCGCCTCTCCAGAACCTTTCGGTCCCATCGGCAATCTGTTCTGTGAGCAATATGCCCTGCCTACTGCCACTTAAGTTTGGCAATTCTAGGGCTTTATATGTCGGTTACCTTGGTTCTCCTACGGATCTCTTCATTTCGTATTTTTGATGACCGATGACAGTGAAACGTGGTTGCTCACAATTGGCCTCATTAGAAGGCTGAAAAATCAGCCAAGGAGCATGCAGAGGGCTATGCTTGGAGTTTCCCTATGTGATCGAATCGAAAGATGTGATCTTTGGCAAGAACTGCTTAAGCCTCCCGATTTCTTCACCGTACCCTACCATCAAAGAGTGTCCATCCGGGCACAAGTTACCGTGGCCTACTTGGAAAAGCTTAATATACCTAATATATACCCTAACCACCCACCACCCTATATAGGGTGACTGGTAATTAGTGACCGATACTTAAACACGTGACTTTACTCATCATTATGAACCACTTTTACTATGGGACCAAACCTCAAATCGCGAAAAAAAAATCTGCTGTTCCATACACTTTGACGAATTTTGCGAACATAAATGTAGGGACCAGCAGATTTTTTTTTTCGCGATTTCGGGTTTGGCTCCATAATAAAAGTTGTTCATAATGATGAGTAAAGTCACGTGTTTAAGTTTCGGTCACTAATTACCAGTCACCCAATATATACCTTAATAATAGATTTCGTCATACCCAAATAGGCCGCAGCAAGGACAACCTCCACAAGTGGGGGTTCATAGATAGACGGCTCAGATCTCCGGTGTATGCGGCGTCTCTCCACAGACAATGGCTCACCTCCAATCTTGCATCGCATGCCCTGTCGCGTGCACAGGTAATGACCTAATGGCTGCGACAGCGAGCGGTATTCGCGTTGCTGAGTTTTGTGCTAAACTTTAAAAACCTAAAATATATTTTTTTTTCGTGTTATTTTTGCCATCGACACGCTAAGAAGAATAACATACCGCTGCGCGCTGGAACTGTAATTATTTATCGAATGGCTATGCTGTCTTTTTATAATTTGTAAGTTCTCACAGGCACCATCATACAGTGCCGCTGGTAATTATACCAAAAGGTTGTTCGTTGAAACGTCCTTACCACGGAACAGTTTTGCTTACGTGTGATCTTTGCCTTGCTCGATTCAAGATAACCATTGCTCAGTCATAGATGTATTGCTGTGCAACTGCTAGATGTATTACTTGTTGAAAGAGTCGAATTGTTAGTAATGTGTGCCAGGAATTTAAAACTTTTTATCACTCTTATTAACAGGCACATCAATCCAGTGGGGCAGGGAACACAGACAAGACTACCTGCCAAAAAGAGAGCTTTTATCTCACTAGGAAACCATGGTGGTGCAACCATGGTCGCCCTGCCAGAAAAATATACACAGTTTTCAGCTTCATGGTGGGTATCTCACCAGGCGTCCGATCGGTTGTGCAAACAAGCATACATTTTTTGGTAGTGCGACCATGGTTGTGAGATAGGGCCAAACGAAACAAATAAAAAACATTTCCATTTTTTAATTCATTTTATTAGCTTACACACCAAATTAGCATGCAACTAACAAATAACAAAATTGTCCTACTTATAATACCTTCGATCACACCAATTTTTTAAACTACTATTCTACATTTCTACAACATTGAAAATACAAAATATTTGTCATACACAAGTAGCGACATCTGTTGTCAAAAATAAAAGTTATTACAATAGATGGCGTTGATCAAACTGAATCGCGATAGCGGAATTTGCGCGACGACATACAAAGCATATTTACAATTTTACCCGATTACAGTAAAATTGAGGGACAATGGAAAACATTCTTATTACGAGTTTTGTTAATATTATCTTTAGATAAATGTTAATAAGGTTGTGTTCAGAATAAAAATATATCAAAAGCTATACTTATTATATCTAAAATGGAGAATGAAATGTGTAGATTGTGTAAAGGCTTAGTTTATATTTATTAGTCTACGAGACATACATTTAAATATTTCTTTGAATCGGTGGTGAGGAAATAGTTTTTACATCCGCTTCTTTCATACATTTTCTGCAATCGGGCTTCAGAATTCGCACTTAAGAGCGTTTACGTCGTACGGCATTTCATACAAACTTTCAAGCTCTTACTTTTCGAAATGACTGAACCGATTTTAATGAAACTTAATACTTAATTCTGTTACAGCCAAATTAGACCGATTTTAAATTTTCTATAGAAACGGAGATTTCCAGTTATCTGTTATAAATAATACATTTCGAAAATGTTCTTAACTAAGTTTTAAGACCTTTGCATCATGCATATGCGTATGAAGTTTTATTAAAATCGGTTCAGTCATTTCGAAAAATAAGGGCTTGAAAGTTTGTATGAAATACCGCACGACGTAAACGCTCTTAACACTATTGACTAACTTAGTTTAGTGCCAGTTTTCTCAATTCATAGATCATAGTTACAATATTGTAGCATATTCAAAATCAATATCTTTTAATTCTAAAATCTAATAAGTTATTATAGTTATTAAAACGAAATTCGGTATATATATTTTCTTACATTAAATCTAAAACATTTGATCACACATTTACAAAGGAGACAAATAAAAATAAAATTCTTACTAGCCAATTGTTCCCAATATTAAGAAAAATAAAGTTTTAAAATTAAGTCCCTTGACAGGAATTAGTATTTCTAGCCAACTCCGATTTCAAACAATAATTTGGAAGGAAATTATAGTAAGCTAGAAACACAATTTTCTTTTTTTAGTTCCAATTTTAAATCTAACTACAAATTGGCACTTTAATCACTTTTCCTTACATTTCCAAAATACGTAAATATTAAACATTTGAAACCACAATTACAAACATAATTAAATGGACGATAAAAATTAAGTAATCAATTGTTTGGTAATTATTTATAAAGAATAATTGCATTGTTTGATGTTAAAAAATAACTACTTAATATAAGTAAAATCGAGTACCCGAACACTTTTGTATAAAAATAAAATGTTTAGATTATACCGTGTTTCTATTAAGCAAGTAGACATCATGACGTCACTCGTACGGGCAGACACAATTCAATGTAACATCAACACAACATGCATCCAAGCTTAAGGCTGCCAATCCACTGAAGCGGAGAGGAGAGGAGGAGCGGAGATGTGCCATTATTAACCAATCAAATCTAAACTGAGGGGCGGAGTCAAGATTCTATTGGTTAATATTGGCACATCTCCGCTCCTCTTTTCTCCTCTCCGCTCCAGTGGACAGGCAGCCTAAAGGTACACATAAATAGGCTAGTGATAGCCTAATGGTGTGACCGCCGCTATGACAGCCAAGTCATAGGTCACGAGTTCGAACCCAAGGCACACACCTCTGGGTTTTCGGATTCATGTACGTATTGTATAATTATCACTTGCTATTGATTATGAGATATTTCGCGACGGCATCTGAAGCGAAGTCAGAGGTCCATGGGCGGTATAACAACTCTAACACCAGGTTAGTCACTAACGAAACGAAAAACAAGAAGGATATCCCAAAAACAATGTACAAGTGCTTCTTGTGTTGTGCCACTATTCAACCCCGGATCTAGGGGTGGGCAAACCGGGGCACGTGCCCCGGGCGCCAGTCAGAGGGCGCCAAATTGAAGGCTAAGGCAGGCCGCAGGTTTCGCCCCGCCTCGAAAAAATTCTAGATCCGGGGCTGCCACCATTGATTTTATGTAAACCTCTTTTTAAAATCTGAAAATATAACTGTTCCCAGTATGTACTACATATTTGAATAGTATTTCAACGTCTTGGACACACTAATAATAATAGGTAGGCAGTTGAAATTTTCACAGATTGTGTATTTCTATTGCCACTATAACAACAAATAATAATAATAAAATTAAAAGGGGGGTTTCCATATAAGAAACGTATTTTTTTCAGCTTCTTTTGTTAAATATTGTACGGTGGTACCGAAACCCTTCGTGTACTAGTCCTACTCGCAATTGGCCGGCTTTTTCATTTCAAGCTATCAATCAGCGACACCAAGTAGTTGACATTTATTGACGAAAAACATAGTCTGGTTGTTCGACAAAAAATCGAGTATCGAATCATATTTGAAATAAATGAGATATCTGTTTCGATGAACGTGTTTTGACCAACTTGATCAGCACCTTAATTGCATAACACCATTCAATCACAATCTGAATGATTTTGAAGGATATTGCTATTCTATTGCTTCTACAATGTGGAGACTACCATACAACAAAAAATTTAAATACTGGCAATAATAATGCTTAAGGGTTCAATTCAATTCAATAATCATTTATTCTCTCTTCACAAAGTTGACTTAGAGTTAATGCGTACAAAAAAGTCTCGGCTGTATTCCACCTTTGTGAGAGACTGGTGCCTGTTATAAGTTTTTGGGAAAACCTGTGTTACAGGTCAGAGTATTTTGGAACTGTCAAATAAATCCTAGCTTCGAAATAAAAAAAAGAGTTTTTCAAACAAATTAAATGTAATGGATCCACCCTAAGCCTATAAATTCCGTTTATCTAACTAGGCCTTGGGTGAATTCTCGGGCATACATTTCCGAATATCCACCTTAGGGTGGATTTTTGGGGTGCTTCTACGGAATAGCCTGAGCCGACTATGGATTTTGCCGAGCTATAATGACTTTTGAATATAATATTCAATTGAATTTTTGTATACAGAATGGGAACGTCATTATGGACACGCCGTTTAATTTTTTGTTGTATTGTCGTCTCCACCTTGTATAATATGAGTTGTCTGCTCAACTACATAAATAACGTAATGAATGTTGTTGAACTGTCAAAATGAAAACGATTGCTACTTTAAAGCCCATATTACAATACCTCACTCAAAACTCAAACATTACTTTTGATAGGATGAAACTAGTTTTAAGTAATGCTTGAGTCTTGAGTGAGGTTCGGTAATACGGGCCTTCGGGCTGATTTCACCAAAGAAAACGAACGCGCTCAGCATTTCTAAGGCGGGTATTACACTATCATATATATAGGATCATATATAGGATCCTATCTCTTATCCTACATATATGACCTCTTGGATCATATCTGTGTATTACACTATCCTATATCTAGGATCCAATTTTTTGTCATAATATGTGGTTGCAATCGTTTCTTAAAACAAAATACTGAAGCCTTTCATCACACAATATTACAAATAGAACAGCAAAGAAGCCAAAACAATGAACTCCCGGCCGCCTGGCTGTAGTTGCAGTAGTTTGCTTTTTTTTAGTACAGCAGTGCTACCAACAATAATTTTAAAATTCCACTAAGCATATTGTGAACTTCGCCAAAATTTCGTTGTACTTAATTTTTATCCGTCAATAAAACCGTCAGTTAAGAATATCGCAGTAGCAAAACTGAATAGGCAAAAGCACATTTATGGACGGATTTTGTACCAGGAAATTATGCAAATAAATGTGAAAATTTTATACATAATATTCAATATGGCAAGACCTGTTTCTTTGATCATATCTAACAACAAATGTCAAAAATCTTTGATCAAACACGATTTGATTCATATGTTTGTATTACATTAGCATATAACTAGTACTCATAGATATGGGATCCTAGATATATGATAGTGTAATACCCCCCTAAAACGTGTTCAAGAGCTGTCAGTGTCAAAATATTCCAATATTGTACACTGACAGCTCTTAAACGTGTTTAGATGTGCTGATCGAGTTCAATTTCATTGGTGAAATCCGCACTTAGTGTGATACGCAATTACCCCGCAGTTTTACTAGATATGTCATCGATCGACATTGATCCATCATCATCATCAGTCTCTTGCCCATATCCCTATTTCATAGGGTTCGGCGCAACATGCCATCGTCTTCCATACCTCTCTATTAGTAGTCATCTTGGTAGACACCCCATTGATCGTTACCGTTTAGAGCAGGGGTAGGCAACACGCGGCCCGCGACTCTCCTAGCGGCCTGCGACAGTTTTGTAAATGAAAGTCTTTACCATAGTAAATAATAACACTATGCGGGCGCAATGTTTACGCGAGCGAGAATTGATAAAATGAAAGAAGTTTTAATACAGCTACAAAATCAGTTAACAACAGATTTGGTGACTTGAACCAAATTGAAGATTTTGCAAACCCTTTTTCATATTGAGGATGTACAGAGTCATTTACAAACGAACGTGATTGCTCTCCAATCTAATGACCTCAAAAACTCTTTCTGTGAAATCAATGATCTTGTTAAGTTTTATGGCAGCTTGCAATCTGATTTTGACGAATTTAAAGGGTTTGCTCAGCAGTTATTTACAATTATTGGCAGTACCTACTTACTTATGCGAACAAACTTTTCAATTCTCAGTTACAGAAAGAAATTATATGCTTCGCGTCTCACAGATGAGCATTTGAGAACCATTGTAAGAATTTCGACTACAAACAAATAGAAAAGCAACTAAAGAGATAGATAATAAAAATAATAAAAAATAAATGAACAAGTGCCGCCCGCCTCTACCTCATTTTGCCACCATGTGGCCCTTGCCTGCTAAAAGGTTGCCGACCCCTGGTTTAGAGCGCTAACATACTGGTACGCTATTTTGACGTCGCTGGCTACGTAGCCATGGCTAGCTCTGGCTACCTCAATCTACCTAGCCATTTCCCAACTATGTTGGGGTCGGCTTCCAGTCTAACCAGATGAAGCGGAATACCAGTATTTTACATGGAGCGACAACCTATCTGACCTCCACAATCCAGTTACTGGTACCCCTTGATAAGACTTTCGGGGTTTTGACGACCCGTAACAACTGTCAAAGATCCATGAAAGACAGCCGGGACCAACGGCTTATCGTGCTTTCCGAGGCACGAAGGGGCCTCGGTATGTAAAGACCGCGGCAAGCGTAGTTTAACCTGATCGATTGACCCTTACAGCTTGAAACTCATGGTTCAAAATTCTTTATTTCCATCGAGATATAAGTACTAACGTACTAGAGATGACACCGTAAATTCCTACTTTGTCTCGTTCAACTGCGGCGATCGCGCCGCAGTTAAGACCTTTTTGCCGAGAATAAATACACTTCCGCAGCAAATCTAGCGCTGTGGTAAATTAGTTATCAAGTAGGCAGAAGAAGCAGACTGTGTCTCATCTGCGGGTACGGATATCTATGAGAATCTCCTTGCACCGCGCATGCACCGCAGTTGTCAAACTTGACATCCGAGGGACACATTTTTTGTTCACGGTGTCTTCTCTAGTTTACATTGATCTCAATGTTTATTTCTGTAACAGTTTTCTTCTTAATTTTGCAACCCTTATATAATTAAATTTTTGTTTGATGTTCTAAGTAGACTGGGTTCTGGGTTCGATTCCCAAGTCGGGCAAAGTGTTATGTCAACATAGTTGGGAAAAGGCTAGGTAGATGATGATGTTAAAACAGTTACTTTTAAGCCTATTTAAAGCCCCACCGTGTACCGATGTACACGGCTGATACACGCGACTTGGATCACTATTTTTACTGCTAAATAATCAATAATATCGTCTGTAGGATGTTTCTCTCTATGGCTTGACGGATATTCTCGTCAATGAGAAGTAAAATTATCAGAAAATGATAGGTAAGTAACATCGAAAAATTAAAAAAAAAACAAAAGTGACGTAATACGCGCGTCAATGTCAAACCGCGGGGCTTGAACGTTAAAACGTGTATAAACGTCGGGCCTTCATCGGTTAAATTTAATTATTGTGCCAAGTATATTTTGGTTAGATTCAATAGCTAAATAAACCTACAGAATCTTCTTACTTTTGCAACCCAAAACCTAAATTCCATAATGTTAATAATAAACGAAAAAACTACTTACGAAATAATACAGTACTAAATTACACGTATCAGACTTAAAAAGAAATAATATTCATAGACAATTCCCTCTACACTGTGAAATCAATTTGTTTCTATTATAAAATAACCTATCTTGAATTCCCAATCTTACGGGCCGCCTCCACGTGCGAGAGAATCGCAACGAATTATTCCGCCAGCGTATTGTCGCGACTCGTAACGGAATCGCCGTGTTTGACGGGGGACGCCTGCGTTAAGACAGCGCGCTCGCCACGCTCTCGCTGCGAGAGCGCCACGATCCGCGGCGAGAGCGCGGCGGGCGCACCGCCAGTCGCTACGAGCGTGCGGCTGCGCGCGGCGATACGATGACGTTTCACTCGTCGCATCGCCGCGATTCTCTCGCTCGTGAAGACAGCCCCGAAGAGAGTGTATAGAAATACGTGGCACGACGATAATATCGCTGCGATTCTCTCCCTCGTGGAGGCGGCCCCTTAGGCTCGGGTTCTCGAACTTAAATCAACACAAAAAATTGGTATAGTATTTTTATCTCACGAAGCGACACGCTCTTTACTTGTGGTTACCAAGTGTACAAATACAAAAACATGCTCTTAAACATGCTCTGAATGTTTGTGTAAGCGCAAGAGCCAAGAGCTCTCGGTACCGTCCAAGACAATGGCATAGTCAGAAGTGTGTGTGTGTGTGCTGACGCTACTCGTCTTCACGCACACATTCGCAGCGTGTTCGTACACTTGGTTACCACGTGTAAAGCGCGCGTCGCTTCGTAAAATAAAAATATTGTAACAAATTGTTACGTGCGTAAAGTAACTGCTGTGAATGATTGAACGAATTATAACCGCCAATGGCAACACTTTTCCGGTGTTCCTATAATTTTCGTTCCAGAAACTAGTTATTAAGAGGGTGCCCAACGGTACACTAGCGCACCTCCTTTAAAAAAATATTATCTCGTAACTGAGAAGGAATTCAATCTAAAGAAAAGAGCCACATTCCTCTAAATCAACGGTCGGCAACAGGCTAACTGCGGTCCGTATTCGGACCGCGAAAGGTCGGAACTTGGACCGCCAAATACTGTTAAATAACTTACCTACTATTAAAATTTAAAATAATTTTTTTTTAACTGTCACGTAGAATCTAATTTGATTAGTTAGTTTTGCTTTAGTAGGTGGACACAGCTGCAGTTGCTATGGTGTGCTGTGTGGAGGCGCAAGAGAGAGCGTTTTCAGTGCAATATGAAACTTTATAAAAGGTATTAGAAAATTCTAGACACACTTACCGAGGGTCCTTACTAGCCGTTATTCATAATTCATTACCAGTCACGAGATAATATTTGTAAGGAGTTGCACTAGTGTACCGTTGTACGCCCTCTTAAACAATTATCAAGTTTTGGAAACACAAACTCAATATAGTACAAGACAAAGTTCAAATTCCATTGCACCCAAAAAAAATACCTTTCTATTACACACTAGTACGCACACGCACGCGCGCTTTGCAAGGTTTTTCCGACTTGAAAAAACATTGAAATTTGTTTATTATATGTAAGTTTGCTTTTAATGTAGTATACAATTAAACCTTCAGGAAAACATTCAAGGTATAAGTTTTTGAAAACCGCATTAAAAGCCGTTATGTAGTTAAAAAGATCAACGGGGTCACACAGACAGACACGAAAAGCGACTTTAATGTATAATATGTATCACTCAAAAATCGGCTTAAGCTACATGACGCCAAAGTAGATAATTGAATAAGCGGCAATGAAAGTCAACCATTTATGATTCTTAAGTCATCTTTAGTATACAGACACTCAGATATTGCTTCTATTACTTATCTATTTTAATTACCAGAAAATTAAGAATATTTGGACACCTAGTTACCAAGAATAACATTTACTATTATTGGAACGAAGTTCCTACGGTTTGCGGTAGGAGTGGACTGAAAAAGCGTTATGCCCTCCATGCGACTTTCTCTCTATCTGTCTCTTTCTATTATATATGTGAGTGTGCATGAGGAACTTCGTTCCTGACCGAGTTCCGCACACGTTTTTTATCTTATTTTATAAGATACTCTAAAATGGAGTAAAATGTTACCTCTTTTTTTAACCAATTAAAAGTATTAGAACATAAAACCATAGACTCACTAAAAGTACAAACTGACTTTGAATTCATTGGCAATCTTCTGGGTGTGACTAATTGACTATACAGGGTGGCAGAGACATTGACGGCTGACGCACAGCCCGTTGTTGCCCGACACGGATGTCCCTGCCATCCTGTATAATCAACCTCGTTATTGCTTTATCACCCTAAGGTTGAATGTGGCTTGCACATTATAATACGACAAGGTTTTCTTGTCTATGTGACAGTTAAAAATAACTAATGTCTAGTATTATCTAGTCGTGATTAAGAACAACTTTTATTATGGTACTAACTCTGAAATGAAAAAAATCCTAGACAATTTCATTGCGCAATGGATGTATTTTTGAAAAAAGTTGATATTTTTGTGACATTTCAGAGTGACTCCCATAGTAAAAGTTAATCATATTTATGACTAATTTTAGCCCCTAAGAGAAAGCCAACAAATCCAAAGTCACCCTGTATATTTTCGTTACTTCGCTTATTCGCTACACAGACATCAAACATTATACACATAAGATCTATTACTCAAAAATGGTCCTAATCAACATCAGAGGGTTCAACCTGAGGTCTAGGATTATTGACCACAGCTTCAGCAATAACCTGGACTGGAGTTGGATTATTTACCCTATTCCCATTTACCCTATTAGATAAGTCTAAAACCGGTAATCTTAGTACAAAATCGTTGTCCCAGCCACTATGTCTAGGCTCAGACCATTGAATAACTCGAAAATCTGCTGAATTCTGCCCAGAGGCGGTTGGAATAGGGAGTCTCGGAATGCGTGCAGCCAGAGCGTGAAGTCTGGGATTCTGTGGTCTATCTCTCGGTTCTGGCCTGGAGGAGTCTGGGACTACATTAGTCGCATCGGGTCGTCTACCTTGCTCCTGCCTGGATGAAAACATGTGTTGGTACCTGGCTATCTCGGCCGGTAGGAGCGGTCTAGCATCCCTCCCGATTCTTTGTACGGTGACCTGTCGCTGGTTGGTTGGTGGTTGGTTAGGGGATGTTATTGATAATGGGTCGCCGATCGTCGTGGTTGATCTCGCTAAGTGCGCTGGGTGGTGAACGAGGATGCTGGTTTGAGTGGCCCTGGTTGGCGTTGGGAAGTTTAGGGCGAGGTAGTCTGGTAACGGTACGCAGAATACGCCGAGTTCCTCCTGTGAAATTAAAGGAAGAAATATTTTATTTCTATAAGTACTGATCACATCTTCTATTGTGAGTTTTACAGGCATGTTAAGAGTTTTTGTAGAGCCTGGGTCTGCCGCCGTGTTCAATTTTTGAAAAATTCTTTTCTCATTAAAAAAAACTATAGACGACGTATATTTAGTAACGTAATACGCTTAACTATTCTTAAAGAGACACACTTGTCACTTGTCACTTTGCGTTCGGCTCTTGTCGTCGCAACACGTCGTGTCCGGATTCGCAACAAGCCAATCGTCATCCTGAGGATGTCTCGTTGAGAGGTAAAACACGTGTCGATTTCTTACTTCTTTAAGAACAGTTAAGCGGATTAGGTTAGGTTACCAGCAGGCAGAAATACATTATTTTTCATTTTGCAATTTATTTTCTTTTTTTCTATAAAAAAATATAAGGAGATACATGTGTAACTCACCGAAGCACTAGGTTTTCTCTCAGTATTAGTATCCGGTATATTTATAAAAGGTTTCTTATCAACTTCACTCGAAGATTGAGCAGGAGTCGGTGTCTTTTCTTTATTTTGTGTCTCTAAAGATACATCGGGGACGACTTGTAAGTCTTCGGGTGGATTCGGAACGGTGACGTAGCTCGCTATTATGCTAGAAAGTTGATCCAGTACCTGTGAAATTAAATTCAGAATAATGACATCTGTTGGTGGACATTAGAAGTAGTGTTTTCGATTGCGAGCGATAGATGGCGTTAATAAAAAAAATTATGATCTTCAAAACATAAAGTACAAATTAAAGGAACATTTCTTACAAAATATAAATATCTTATATAATTATAGTGAATGAAAATTTATGTTATTAATGAATATAGTTAAATAGTAAATAAACATAATACCAAACAATATTATCATGAGTAAGTTAACTATTACTAACAACATACTTTTAGGAACAATCTGTATCAATCTAAATCACATTCCTCCACCACTTTTTGTTTTAAGGACGGTCAGATTGGCCATCGATGTTCGTTCGTGTAATAGATAAATATTTCGCTTGTTACCCTCGTTTTTGTTTTTGCTATTGTATCATTTTATAATAAAATTATGAACTTATGTTTGTTTTTATTTTCTAAATTATGTAGTCGATGATTTTGGTGCACGGTAAAACTCTAATAAGTTAGTTTATTATGTATAAAGATGTTGGTACACTACTGAATGAATAAATAAAAAATAAATAAAAAATATTAATTTCTTACCTCATCGGCTACAAGTCTATGTTTTGGATCTTTGACCAGCAACCTTTGTATTAGGAACACTGTGTTGTCTGATACCTGCACTGAGTTGCCATCCCTGAAAATACAATATTAATTAATGTTAATTAATTGTTAATTAATAAAGCAGTGGTTGTTAATTAATAAAGCAGTGGTGGCCCAGTGGTATCGGCCCCGACTTACGAGTTGTAGGTCGTGGGTTCGAACCCCAGCAGGCGCTTTACTTTGTGTAAATAATTTCATCACCACTGCTCTCAAAACGGTGAAGGAAAACATCGTGAGGGAACCGGCATGTCTAGGAACCAAAAAATTCTAAGACATGTGACATCTACCAACCCGCACTGGGCCCGCGTGGTAGATTACAGCCCACTCCCTCTCAGTGGAAACATTAATAGTCTTATTATGTATGTATGTATACAATCTAGCAAAATGGGGATAATAGATCCCACCGATACCCAGTGCGAATGCGGTGCTCCTGACCAAACCATTTCCCATTATGCTGGAGTGTCCAAGGTGTCCACACACCTGCACTTCTGAGGACCAAAAAGATGCCACTGATGTCGCGATTGGCGTTACCACCCATCTTCATCTGCCTAGCCTTATCCTAACTATGTTGAGGTCAGCTACCACTCCGACCGAATGCAGGTGCATATGACCTCCACAACGCAGATATACCTTATCCACTCTGAAATGACGCGCCACACTACCGCATTTACGCACACGGTAATGCGAATTTCTACAGGTAATGCGGTCGTGGGGCGCTACATTTCTGAGTAGATAAGCTATACTAGGTAACACCCCTTGGTAAGACTAGGTGTCAGACTTTCAGGCTTCTGACTACTCCTAATGTTAACACTCGCATTAATAGAATAATTAGCATATACAGGAATCCGCTGAATGCGGGAAGCACAGAATCGGTCGTAGTGGCGGTCTTTTGGCTGAAATGATGGTGATGATGAGGAAATAGAATAATTAAGTACAAAATAAAACTTACGGTGGTATATTATAATTAGCAGCCTGTATCCTGCTAAATAGTTGAGCAAGACTGGTGTCGCAGAAGGGAAACTGTCCATATAGCATGGTGTATAGGACCACGCCTAATGCCCACATGTCCGAGGGCTTGCCTAAGTACGGTTTGCATAGCAACACGTCGGGTGAAATGTAAGCTGGCGATCCTGGAAAAAATACTGTTCTTTATTTAATTTGAAATCGGGATGGTTTTAATGGAATGTGAGTTTTTTTTTTCTATGACGTTTCTTTGCGTAACTATTAATGGTATCAAAACAGTTCTATTGTTTATTTTACGAGTGATAATTTATCATTGTATTCTAAGCTTTACGTCAATACAAGTCGTGTGAAACCCATCGGCAAACATTACGAACTTCCTCACAAACCTTCATCCCTTATTTCAGTGGTCGGCAAACCGCGGCTCGCGAGCCGCATGCGGCTCTTATGGCCTATAGATTACGACTCTGTACAAATGAGTGCGAGCGTAGATACGAGCGGGGGCCGGGGTTTCGGTCAGTTTTATTCAAAATTCAAACTATATTTCAAAGATTTATTTCCGAAGTATTTTCACCAAAACTGTACGGGACATCGAAAATTTATCATTTACTGTACCTTTCAAAGTTTTCCTAGGTTTAGAAGTAAGTTGCCTTCAGCATAATATTATTATCAGCCGATATGATGATGATGAAGGCATCATAATTCTTAGCAAGTTAATTTTAGAAAGTGTTGTGGAGTGAAAGAGTGTGGGACTTTTAAGGATTAAAAAGTGTATTGAGACAGTTTGGAGACACAGAAAGGATTGGCTACCATAAGAAATATTAGTCGTTAAAGTATTGATATGGGGGAGGGAAGTTGCTCGCGTCCGTAGGATTTACCATCTTTTCCTAGACCCACCCTACACGTCTCCCCCGGGTGGTGCAAAACGAGCAACAACGCCGAGTCTTAGGCGGCGGTAACAAACCTGACTCTGCAGGACTAAAAATCCTGCTCAGTGGCGGTAGGAAATGACCCCCACAAGCCGTAACCCTGCAGTAATTTTCTAGGAACGGTGGTCTTGGCTTAATCGCCCGGGCCTAGAGGAAGAACACCTCAATAAAAAAATACCCTTATCCTACGGTGGGAACGTGCCAAGAGGATACCAATCGGTGGCTAGTGGGAAACTAGTCTCTAGCGCCAACCTCGATGTACCGGGCAATCATCGAGTGTATAATAGCCTTCTCACAGGGATGGGCGTCACCCTGTGAGCGACCGTTTATCGACCCTACTCGTGGGAATCAAATGGATACAAATTCAAATTTAAACAAAAATCTACCCCCAACTCAACAAAATCGGAAAATCTACCACCAACAAGTTTTCCATAAAAGCTTATTCGAAACTCGACCCAGAGCAAACTCCTTTCATGGAACCACATCAGTAGCAACTCCAGTCATAGAAATAAGCGATGAAACAGAACTACTAACAAGTAATATCAACCTGCCTTTGGAACCGCCAGAGAGTTTAGAACAAATACCACCATCTTGGCAAAGAGTACCTGGCTCTAAAAAACGTAAAATATCAGACTCTCCTCCAAGCCCAACTACTGTTACAAGGAACAGTTTTAGTAACCTCCCAGTTGATGAACCAGAGCAAGTTACTCCAAAAGCTCCAAATAAACCCCCACCCATTATGCTCTATGGTATAGATGATGTCCATGAGCTTTCTAAGTTAATTGAAACTGTCATCAACCCAACCTGCTTCAGATTTAAGATAGTTAACAAGAATCTGCTTCGGGTTATGATAGACGTGACTGAAGACTACAAAAAAGTTGTTGATCTAATAAGACAAAGGGGTCTGATCGGTCACACATTCACAAGGAAAGACACGAAAAGCTATCGAATCGTCATAAAAAATCTCCACCACACCACTCCTCATGATGCCATTGTGGAAGAAATTGAAAAAACAGGCAATAAAATAAGAGGTGAAATCATCAATTGCAGATATGGTCCTGACAAGAAACCTACTTCTACATTTTTCATAAATCTAGAACCTAGTCCATGTAACAAATCAATTAAAGATTTGCAATACATCTTTCACCAACGTGTTAAAATTGAGGATCCACGTAAATCAAGAACAATAGTACAATGCCAGAGATGTCAGCAATATGGTCATTCAAAAAATAATTGTATGCGGCCATTTAGGTGTGTCAAATGTGGTGAAGGACATAAAACAGCAGAGTGCCCAAAGAAAGACCGCAACACCCCTGCTAAGTGTGCTTTATGTTCATGCGACCATCCCGCAAACTACAAAGGGTGCCAGGTCTATAAAGAGATCCTGGCTAGAAAAACTACCAGACCAGTTCCCAATCACTCAGGAAATAGCGAGCATAAAAGTACAACATCCCCAGTTGAATACAACAATAGACCAAAACAGCCCGTATCAACAATTAAATGTGATAATAGATCTTACTCTCATGTTACCTCCAATCGTCGCAATACCGATCAAGCAGATGATTCAGATCCTCTACTTTCTCAACAATCTTCAATCGAGGCTATTTTAACAAAACAATCTGAGAAGATAGATTCACTCCTTCAACAAATAGGTACATTGATAAACCTATTGACAACCGTAATAGCCAAAATGAACTCAAAATGACATCCTTGCGCATCGCAACTTGGAACATAAACGGATTGTCACCCAACACACTGGAACTTGAAGCGATACTTTACAAAAATAAACTAGATATAATGCTTATATCAGAATCTCATGCAACAACAAGAAGCTCGTTTCGCATAAGGGGCTATAACATCTATGCTACACCTCATCCCGACGGTGGTGCTCACGCAGGAACAGCCCTCGTCATAAAATCTAACATAAAGCACTCCATTTTGGAAGCACACTCAATGGCTTATCTGCAGGCCACCACAGTCAGGTTAGAGGATCGAGCTGGTCCAATCATCGTGTCAGCAATCTACTGTCCCCCAAAGCACAAAATAAGCGAAGAAATGTTCACAACTTATTTCCAGACTCTTGGTCATCGGTTTATTGCTGGGGGAGATTGGAACGCTAAGCACACATTTTGGGGCTCACGATGCACGGTAACCAGAGGTCGAGCACTGAAAAACTCAGTGGATAAAAATAAATTGAAATCCTGGTCAGATGGTAATCCCACCTACTGGCCTTCTGATCCAAAGAAAGTTCCCGATCTCTTGGACTTTTTTATTTCTAACGGAATGAGTAATCAACACTTGTTTGTTGAGTCATGCCTGGACGGATCATCTGATCACACTCCTGTGATACTTAACATTAGCAGCAACATTATCACCACAGGCGAACATGAATCCCTGCATAATTTCAAAACAGACTGGGAAGGTTTTAGAGGTTACCTTGAAGAAAACTTAAACCTAAAAATAGCACTTAAGTCACCAGATGACATCGAGAATGCATGCAAACATATCACCAACTTGATCCAAGTGGCTTGTTGGACCAATACACCTGAGCTAAAAATGTCATGCAAACTTCCGTCACAACCTCTTGTCATTAAACATAAAATCGAAGAAAAACGTCACCTCAGAAGAGCTTGGCACCTTTCTCATCATCCGTCAGACAAGACTAAATTTAATCGTGCCTCGAAGGAACTAAAAGTCATGCTAAAGGATACCGCAAATATTTCACTGCAAAAGCAAATTTCAACATTGTCTGCTTCGGATCAAGGTGAATATTCTTTGTGGAAGGCCGTTAAAAATCTCGACAGATCACAAAACCACAATCCGCCCATCAGATCACGCACATCTTTGGCCAGAACAGACAAAGAAAAGGCCGAGGCCTTTGGTTTACATTTGGCAAGCGTCTTCAAACCCAATGAGGGGCTAAACCAACAAGAAGTTGAAGATATACTGGATCAGGACTTTCAATTGTGTTTGCCTATTAGACCAACATCACCCAAAGAAATCGCGATGGAAATCAGATCGTTGAATCCAAGGAAAGCACCTGGGTTTGATTTAATCACGCCTAGGGTTCTTAAGGAGCTCCCCAGAAAAGCAGTTACATTCCTGACTAGTCTGTTTAACGGAATATTCAGAACGGGCTATGTTCCCAAACTATGGAAAATCTCCATAATAATTATGCTCCTTAAACCTGGTAAACCAGCGCACGATGTCACATCATACCGACCTATAAGTCTCACACCAGTGTTGTCGAAACTCTGGGAAAGAATTTTCTTGTCCCGACTCAGAGTATTCATGGATGAGTGTGACCTGATCCCTGTACACCAGTTTGGATTTAGAAAGTCACATTCAACTACCGAACAGGTCCACCGAGTCTACCACGCAATACGTCAGGGTTTCGAGAAGATGGAATACACCTCTGCGGCATTTCTAGACGTGCAACAGGCCTTTGATCGTGTCTGGCACAAGGGCTTACTGTGCAAAGTAAAGCAAACGCTTCCCCACTCAGTGTTTCCCATCATAGCTTCGTATTTAGATGGCAGACAATTCCAAGTGAAACAAGGAGACGAAAGATCTAGTCTGTATAATATCGAAGCTGGAGTCCCACAGGGATCGGTTCTGGGACCCGTTTTATATAATATTTTCACATATGATCTTCCAACTACAGAAGATGTAACGGTAGCAACATACGCAGATGACGTTGCTTACCTGGCAAGCGCCAAAGATCCGGATATCGCCAGTAACAAACTGCAAATAGTACTGGATAAAATGGATACCTGGCTGCAAAAGTGGCGTATTTGCGCCAGTGCTCAAAAATCAAATCACATTACCTTCACTTTGAGAAGAGGTGACTGTCCTGCAGTAACACTGGGCGATAAAACTCTACCACACACAGATTGTGTTAAGTATCTCGGTTTTTGCCTGGACAAAAGGCTCACCTGGAAGACGCATATAAAACAAAAAAGAGAACAACTAAACACTAAATACAAAAACTTGTATTGGTTGATGGGTCGTAACTCAGTCTTATCCTTGGACAACAAACTTCTGCTGTACAATTCACTATTAAAACCTACATGGTCATACGGCATCCAACTCTGGGGAGTGGCCAGCAAAAGTAACATAATGTGCCTCCAAAGAGCTCAAAACGCCATCTTGAGGAATATTGTCAATGCACCATGGTTCACACGGAATGAAGAAATCCATGATTATCTCAACACTCCTACTATTCTTGAGGAAATTAATAGACATAAAAAGCGTTATGCTGATCGTCTAGCCATCCACCCAAATCCTCTGGCTGTGAAATTGCTGGACAGCAGCGAAACTGTCAATAGACTTAAGAGAGGTCAAGTAATCTAAAGAGGTAGCAGTGGCAGTGGCCCCTGTACCTGAAACGCCAACTCTCACGCAACCAAACTGATAATAGTCCAGAAAGGACTGATGGCAGTTATTTATATGGGAAAAAAAAAAAAAAAAAAAAAAAAAAAAAAAAGTATTGATACTCGTATTTGGCTCTATTGACTAATGAGCTTGCCGACCACTGTCCTATTTGACCCCGTCAGGGGATGAGCCGCGGGCAACATATTATATTATTTTAATTATTGTGAATGTGAGGACTATGTGGCTTTTGTTTTCTTTCTCAGTTAGTTTTAATGATGGTCTGGCAGTTTGAGTAGTTGATGCGGCCTACCCAAATGTCCTTTCTTTGGTATTATTCGTCGAGTTGAGCTCCTTAAGTTCTGAGTTGAGCTCCACGATTACTGGCAAATGCTTGCATTGACCGGACAGGTCCACTCAAATCTGTGTGGTTATTTCCTCAAAAGACCATTTCAGACACTAATCTACATGGTTCTCATATGGCCTTGACCAAGATTATGTCTGGAATTTAAAAGAGACTGCGACCTCTGAGTTTGCTTCGGCCTTTCTTCTCAGAGTAGTCAGATAGAAACCGCCCATAAAGCTTATTTTTAAAATGACGTGTAAAATAGATTCCGATTTACAGAATAAACAATTTCATTTCATTTCATTTAGCAGTAGGACATAAAACATAACTGGCGAAATGTGTATGTGTTATGTTATGTGGAAGAAGTTAAAAGGCCTTACCCCTCTGATCCTTCAACAGGTCCCGATCGCTGCCGAGATGCGTCCCCAGGCAGAAGTTGGTAAGAATGACGCGCCCCGTCCGTTGGTTCAACACTATGTTGCCAAGCTTTAAGTCCCTGTGCACTATGTTTCTCTGGAAAGATAAACATATTTGTAAACATAAGGCTATAGAATTAAAGCTAGATTGAGCTCATAAGCTTGTCTCAGCAGAGCGACAAACCAGCCGAATCTATGCGACGGAATTTCGGGGTGCGTTCGTCCTCTTAACTACAATGCACATTACGCTACGGTAGGTAACAGGGATGTTGCGGATGCTGATTTTTTGGTGGCGAAATGTGAGCCAGACGCGGATCAGAGCGTCTGGCTCACATTTCGCCTTACCTCGTCAAGGTGGTAGGGTGAAATTCAAAATTTCTTTAGTTTTTTGCAAATTGCAGCACTGTTTCGTTGTATGTTGATTGTTGATCACTACTTACTAAATTATAATCATTTAAAAAATCTACATAGCTCTTGAAATGTTATGTGTTTGAAGGATTTAAATAATTTCGTGAAAATATGACGATTTAGAGCGGTTTTTTTTTTATATTGATGATTTAAATTTTAAATTATAATAATTTCCATTTTGTTAGTTAAGTTTTTTCTTATATTCTTATTCACCCTTTTCCAACCACATCTGCATCCGTATGACGATGCGGATGCGAATATCCTCAACATCCCTGGTAGGTAATTTAAAAGGCATTGCAGGCGCATGCACGCCCAACTATCTTTATTTCTTTCACTGAATTATAAATGAACGTACACAGTTAGAAGCATTATTGATACCGACAAAGAAACGCTGCTTTTATCGAAGCAATCTTCGAGGCTCGCGCGTAAACGAGCTTATAAGCGCATGAATTATTAGACAAAAAACGTTTATATTTGAACAAATTAATGATAAATTACTCAAAAAACTCACCTTATGCAGATTAGCGACCACCCTCACAATATCATAGAAAATCAGTATCGCTTCCTTCTCTGGGACCTTCTTCACTTTTGTAACATACTGCTGCAAGTTCACCAGCTCGGATCCTTTCTCACTGAACTGGTGGGGACTCACACAGTCCAGTACGAGGAATAAACGCTGACGAACCCGGCCAGTGAAGATGAAACCGTTGCCGTTTGGGTTCGGAACTTCCTCCAATGCATGGTCCTGGAAATTGAGCAGAGGATATTAATATGAGTGAAATGAAATTATTTTATTCTGTATATATGATTTTGAAATCACTTTTACAAGTCAAGAGCGTTTATTCTGAACGCAGGCAACGTCGCAAATAGATGTCAAATATTTCGCTGTTTTGATTAATTTGACAATATTACTGTATGGAAATAAGAAATGTGACTAACTAGCGAACTAGAATATTGATATCGTAATGCAAATTGCAATAATTAATATCGTAACACCGAATATTTAGTTTTAGATGTAAAAAAAGTATTTGGAAACTTTCCAAACGTCTTTTTTACATCTTAAGGGTTTTCCAGACCAGCGCGATTTGTCGCGCGACGCGACACGAACAATACAATTTCTAAGAAAACTTCACGGTACTTATTACAATAACCGGAATCGCGTCGCGCGACCAGTCGCGCTGGTCTGCACAAAGCTTAAAACGGGTACAACATCAAATTCAATGTTATAATTACAATTCATTATTAATATGTTAGCCACATTTTTTATTTCCATACAGTAAAATTGCCAAATTAATCAAAATAGGTAAATTTTTAACAGGTGTTTGCGATGTTGCCAGCTTTTGAAATAAACGCTGAAGTAAAAGTAGTTGTAAGTAAAATGGGTTAGACCAATGAGCGCGCGCGGAGCTAGAGTTGGCCGTCAGAATCGACCTTGACGAGCCCCCGCCCCTTTCATGTTGCTTATTACCTTAATGTTGCACCACATTATATGCCACTACTGTAAGACTCGGTCGTTTTTTAGAGAGGCTCCAATTTAATGTGCATAACGCTGTACTATGGTCTATGATGAGCGATCCTTAGTCGCCTGACATCGAGAGAAGTGAAAAGAGAGTAGAGAGGACGGCCTCTCTTGCCAAGCCATGCTTGAACTGTCCCACTGGAGGGCACCGTACAGTTCAAGCATGGCTGTCGTTGAAAACCCGCACTGGGGCTCTGTCTCGCATAGGGTCGCAGCATTATGCTGAGCGATGGCCATTTTGCGTGTGTGACACATAAAAATATATAGTTGCGTTTATTTACCCTCTTTGCCTATTACATATTCAAAGACAATCATATTATAAAGTAAACTCCAGTAGTGCGTCTGAGCTGACACAGCGACACCTCTTCTTACCTTGAACAACCCATGATGATGAATCACACCATCCTGGTCCTTCAATAAGGACAATAGAGAATATTCCGTATGCAATAGCATTTTGCCCTGGCGGTCATCTTGGGTTTCTGGTTGGCCTTCATTTCTTAGGGTCAAGATCTTAACCTGGAAGACGAAAAAGTTTTTTTAACATTATTAATTTGGAGTTGGAAATCAGTTGTCATAGTATGGGCAGGTGATGCAGAGGAATGAGAAAAATGTCGTGGGGAAAGTTTTGAGTATGAGTGTCGATGGCTATAAGAGTAGGAGAAGACCAAAGAAACGATTTAAGGACTGTCTGAAAGATGATAATTATGCCTAGGCAGTGGGTGACTACCGAGATGATAACTAATAGAGAAGTATGGAAGAAACGGAGATGTTGCGCCAATCTTAAAACAATTGGGATAAGCGCAGGAGAACAATGATATTTTGGAATTGGAATAGTTTGCAGCTTTATTAGTAGTTTGGCTATTAGTAGCTTATTGTTGTTGATGACAGATTGCTATGAAGCAAAAAGAACAAAAATAACCTAATGTAATAAAATTTGTTGAGCGCCCAAGTTCTGTCGCGGATCACCAATCAAAGCCATCATTTTCTATAAGTCATTTGTGACTTGCACAGACACTCACACCTTTCCCCAGATACCTGTGTTTTAGCAGCTAGGATGTGAGCCTTGCTATTGCTAACCAGGCACAAACGCCAGACTCCGAGCTTCTATAGACAAATTCCTAATGACACAACCCAATAATACAACTTTCACTTGTCACTCTTGCGACTATTACACCAACTAGGTATGCAGGCGGAGAGTGTTGATAATTTTTTTCTGGAGGATATACCGTGACTTAACATTTCCATTGACTTAAAGCTATTGGAAAAAGAACACAGTCAAATGAGCAAAGCTGCAAGCACATCTAGTTTGTATAATAAAAACTACTTGCAGATAAAGTTACAAGCGACAGCTATCATATAAAAGAAACAACTAAAAGTTCTACTTCCTAGAAATCATTATAAATACAAGTTCTTTATATCAAACGTCAATAAATTATCATTAATAGCACACTGATATACTAAGAAAATACAGCAATAAGGAAGACATTATTTAATCATAACCAGTATAACGATTTCACAACTATTTCACAAATAACAGAAATAATACTGTAAAAGTGAAAAAATGTTGCATCATTTTAAATAAAGTTTTTTAATTTACATAAAAACATTGTGCAAGGACGTCAATAATGATGATGTATCATCATAGCTAAGTAACTCGGGAATAAAAAGGATATTTAAATATTTAATTACAGTTCATGGGTAATAGACCAAAAACTATTATAATAATGATTGATGAAGGCAATCCATCTCCACAAATGAAACTTGTGACAAATTATCTTCCGTTTACTCCCATAATACAAAGTGATTAGTAAACAAGATAAGTGTACAATGTTCAAAATGTTAGTGTTACATGATAAGTATACAGTATTTACAAATAGAATGTAATCAAAACAGCTCATTACCTGATAGAACTCATCTGTTCTCTCCTTCCTTGCTAAGCACTGCACTATGCTTTTAACAGGACTGGGCCCGAGTTTCGGCCCAAGGAGGTAAGGACCAGCCTTACGAACATGCTTGTCTGGAACAGGAGTGCCTGGAGCAGGCACATCATCCGTATCATAAGATACTTTGACCCTCTTTGGAGAATGGGGACCAAACTTTTTGGAGTTCTTCAGCACCCCGCTGGAAGTTGAGCTCGCGTACGCTGATACTCTAGCGATCTTCGGACTTGGCTCCAATAGTATAGGTCGTGTCCTCTTTCCAGGATTGGAACTGCTTTCTGGTCTGTCTTGATCCATAACTTTTTTAGTGCAAATCTACTCTCGATATTTAAACGAGTAAATACAACGTTATTCACCTAATCTAAGAAGTAATCACTTTGAAGGCTCACGTTTCACTGTTAAGTTGATGATAAGCGCACTGTTGTTACGATGAAAATAATGCAATCTTCATAAATCTCATTTATTTACCTACGAAATGAAAATGTCTGACTGATGTTTCGTTCAGAAACCAAAACAAAATCCATAATATAAAGATGGTTGTACAAGGAATGGAAAATGTATCGCAATAAATATTTTTTTATTGATTATAATTTATAATACAACCAATATATTGTAATTTTTTATTATTTTTATTATTTTTGGTGATTAACCTCTAAACTCACTTCAAAATCAAATAGGCACGAACTACGGCACGAACGAAAGAATCAATTTTGAAACGTGCTTCAACCGCTTCACCATCAACATAGCAACCAAATTATCTGTCACATGTCAAAAAAAATATTAAATACTAAAGACAGCTACGTGAATCATTCACGAGATTTTCACTGTAGCTGTTTGTTGTATTTAACGTTTTAAATAAGAGTCTAGTCAAGAAAATATAATTTAGTACTTACATACAATTTTTGCTAAGCTAAGTCAGTTTCAATTACATCTTCCATTGTGTATACGGGTCTTTATTCCTACATTGACAAGTGACAATTTGTTTTTGACAGATTTTATAACCATGTTTGTCACGATATTTCTCGATAGTATTTTGTGATCCCGTTTCCGATCGAATTGTGCAATAATTATTAAAAACATTTATTCCTGTATATAGTTAGTAATAAAATCACAGCAAGATGTGGAAAGGTTTGAGATTAACACGCTCTCAGTTAAGAAAGTTTCATCATAATGGCCCCAAATTTCAGCCAGTTGGTGTCCCCGCTATTGATTCTGTGCTGAACCAATGGTACGAATTCTGCAAGAAGCCACCTAAAGGATTTGAGAAGTATTTCGAGCCAGGTTCAAGTCAAAAACCAGCTAAAACTCCAGGTACGGATAAAGAAGCACCGCCTACGCCCTCGAAAGCTGCTCAACCGCCTTCGAAACCGACTTCGGCCCAGGATAAATGGAACATGAATATGTTCAGTGGTGGTCCTGGTAGTAGTGGCGGCCGCGGAGGCTATGAAGGCCAGGATAGAGAAAAATGGATGATGTTCGGTGCGATGGGCATTGTAGGTATATTGGGATCTATCGCATATTTCGAACTCCGCTACAGAGAGATTAGCTGGCGAGACTTCGTCAATTTATACCTACATAAAGGTACTGTGGAAAAATTAGAAGTTATCAACAAAAAATGGGTGAGAGTGAAACTACACCCTGGCTCAGCCATAGATGGAAAAGTCATATGGTTTGCTATTGGCAGTGTAGATTCATTTGAGAGAAATTTAGAAAACGCACAAGTAGAGATGAGTATTGATCCACCAAATTTCCTTCCTGTTATTTATAAGACTGAGGTGGAAGCCTCAAGTTTAACAGGCATGCTCCCAACCATACTTATTATAGGATTTTTAATTTATATGATGAGAAGATCAGCAGACATGATGGGACGTGGTGGAAAGAGGGGGGGTGGACTTTTTGGGGGTGTTATGGAGTCCACAGCTAAACTTATTAATCCCACCGATATTGGTGTCAAGTTCCAAGATGTCGCTGGATGTGAAGAAGCCAAGATAGAGATTATGGAGTTCGTCAACTTTTTGAAAAATCCCCAGCAGTACATTGATTTGGGTGCCAAAATCCCTAAAGGAGCCCTGCTCACTGGCCCCCCTGGTACTGGTAAAACCTTGCTAGCAAAGGCCACTGCAGGAGAAGCCAATGTACCCTTCATTACCGTTTCAGGATCTGAGTTCTTAGAGATGTTTGTGGGTGTTGGTCCCTCTAGAGTCCGTGACATGTTCTCTATGGCCCGTAAACATGCGCCCTGCATCCTCTTCATTGATGAGATTGATGCAGTTGGTAGGAAAAGAGGAGGACGTAGTTTTGGAGGTCATTCAGAACAAGAGAATACCTTAAATCAGCTTCTGGTTGAAATGGATGGGTTCAATACAACGACAAATGTTGTGGTCCTGGCTGCTACAAACAGAGTTGATATTTTGGATAAAGCCCTGCTAAGACCTGGTAGATTTGACAGGCAGATATTCGTTCCGGCTCCAGATATAAAGGGAAGAGCCTCAATTTTCAAAGTACATTTGACTCCTCTGAAGACCACCATTGACAAGGCGAAGCTAGCAAGAAAGATGGCTGCACTTACACCAGGTATAATTACATTTATTTATGTAAATTTTACAAAATATTAGCCACAAGGTGCAAATCCTACTTATAATATTATAAATGTGAAAGTTTGGGTGTTTGTTACTCAATCACGCAAAAACGGCTGAACGGATTTGGATGAAATTTGGCACACAAGTAGTTTATAACCTGGATAACATACACTATGCTTTTTATCATGGTAGTACATTCCCGTGGGATAATTTCTGACTGCCACGTGTGCGAAAGCTAGTGTATTATAAAACCAGATTTTTTACTACCAAACTTGTAAATTTTCTGAGTAATAATATTAAATGAAACAAATATTTGATGGAATTCAATAACCTTGCAGACTCTTGCCATCTCAATGCTCACATAAAGAAATTAATGTTAGCACCAATATTTTCCTATGATAGT
The DNA here is from genome assembly GCA_948150665.1 of Conistra vaccinii. Classification (NCBI taxonomy): domain Eukaryota; kingdom Metazoa; phylum Arthropoda; class Insecta; order Lepidoptera; family Noctuidae; genus Conistra; species Conistra vaccinii. Next base: position 15,458,764 of record OX411338.1, on the reverse strand, counting down.
CTTGTCATCGTCTATAATTTTTTTTGTGTGTGATTGACTCACCTATTTTAACTTATGAACCTTCATTATAGAAGTGGAATCTCAACATGATAGCGACATATTAAATGTAAAACTTTTATGATAGGTTTTGACCTAGTATTAATTAAAGATGCTTGCCAACATTTTTCTGGTCCCTGCTACCGGGCTGCCAGGTATAAACAGGAGGTGTAATAGACCAGAAAAAGGTAGGCATCTTAACTGTTACATATTCTTTATGCTTTATACGTTCAATTGGAATTTAATTCATTTGATAAGGGAAAAAAATACTCACTTTATTTTTATTTATAATTACTAGCTGTTGCCCGCAACTTCGTCTGCGATCCGGGATGAAAAGTAGCCTATGTCCTTCTCCAGGTCAAGGTTAGCCCTGTGCCAAATTTCATACAAATCCGTTCAGCCTTTTTAGGGTTAAAGCGTAACAAACAAACTCACTTTCGCATTTATAATACCCATATTATTACTAGCTGCGCCCCGCGGTTTCACCCGCATAAGTCACGATCCCGTGGGAATATCGGGATAAAAAGTATCTTATGTGCTAACCCATGACCTGTCTATCCATATGCCAATTTTTATCCAAATCTGTTCAGCCGTTTTAGCGTGAAAGCGTAACAAACAAACTCACTTCCGTATTTATAATATTACTAGCTTTTCCCGGCACGGGTAGCACTACCTACCTACCTACCTTACATACCTACCTACCTCCTACATACATAAATTCCTACCTTCCTACATCCCTATCTTCCTACCTACCCTACCCTACATAAGTATGTAGGGTAGGGTAGGTAGGTACCTACCTACTTACCCTACATGCATACCTACCTACCGGGATATAATAAAAAAGCCGTTCCATACAAAATGCTTGAAAAATTGAACTTTCTTTTTTTCGTGAATTTTTCCGTCGTTTTAATATTTATTCTGCTATCGGGGCGGAGACAAATCAAAGATCATAAAAATCGGTCTAGCCGTTCTTGAGTTATAAATGGTGTCACTAAGATAGTTAGGAATTTAACAGATGGGTGAAGATTCGGATCGCCGACTAATAGTGTATATTTACAGCTTGAACACACACACATAATCGCCGTAAAGCGACTTAGTAGAATGTGATCTACTAGGTATTTATTCACGAAACGGTATCATAATTGGAACTCGTCATTACGACCCTAATTTTTCAGTTGCAGCGTTTTTTTCATTCTGCTTCAACTTAAATTCCAATTATCGCAAGAAGATACAAAAAAAATTTTTACTGTAAACTTATTTTTATCTTATTTCAGGTTTCACTGGCGCTGACATCGCAAACGTCTGCAACGAAGCCGCTCTCATCGCCGCTCGAGAGTTAGCCAACGACATTAACATGAAGAACTTCGAGCAAGCCATCGAGAGAGTTGTCGCTGGCATGGAAAAGAAATCCAACGTCCTCCAACCTGATGAGAGAAAGATTGTGGCATACCACGAGGCAGGCCACGCAGTCGCCGGCTGGTTCCTACAACACGCCGACCCACTACTCAAAGTATCCATTATCCCCAGAGGAAAAGGTCTCGGATACGCCCAGTACTTACCCAAAGAACAATATCTTTACAGCAAAGAACAGCTGTTCGATAGAATGTGTATGACACTTGGCGGCAGAGTCAGTGAAGAAATATTCTTCAACAGAATAACAACGGGCGCTCAAGATGACCTGAAAAAAATTACCCAAAGCGCATACGCACAAATAGTCCACTACGGCATGAACACCAAAGTAGGCAATGTATCGTTTGAAATGCCCCAACCTGGTGAAATGGTAATCGATAAACCATATTCGGAAAAAACAGCCGAATTAATCGATTCCGAAGTCAGAGAGTTGATCAACACCGCCCATGTATTCACAACCGAGTTGCTAATTAAACATAAGGATAACATTGAAAAAGTAGCAGAGAGGTTGTTGAAGCAAGAGATTTTAAGTAGAGAGGACATGATTGAGCTTCTCGGAAAGAGACCCTTCCCTGAAAAGAGCACTTATGAAGAGTTTGTAGAAGGTACGGGATCCTTAGACGAAGACACGACATTACCTGAAGGTTTAAAACAATGGAACAAAGAGAAAGCAATCACACCTCCTTCAGAAAGTGTAAAAAAGCCGCCGTCAACTCCAACTGCCGCTGCCCCCAAGTAATACACATTAAGCCTTCATGTTGTAGTTTGAGTATAGTCAGTTTTACGTGAAAATATTTTTATTACCTTTAAGTTGTAAAGGTTTTTCTTTATTAAAGTCTGTGGACGTGTGTACATGACTTAGATTTGTTTTTTGTAGTCTGAGAGCGAATTGTTTATCTGGAAATGGTATCAGCATTTACTATGACAACTGTTAAGTAGGTTTACAAACAAAAGTAAGGATGTTAGACACCAGTAAAACCAAACCATTAATCAAAATGTTTTGAACATTTGTATAGCTCCTTCACTGTTTCTGTTTTGTAAAATAAACAAATTCCAGTCTTTCAATACTGTTTTGATGTTTTTTTTATTATTTCGCTTAGTTTTTTAGTAGTTAATAATAATTCAACGATTCATACCTCGCCTGTGTTCAACGCAAAAGCTGGCTAACAAAATTATGTAGAATGTAGATAGCTTTGGGAAAATGTAGTAAGTATTCAGTATTTGTGTGTGTTCTCTAATCTGCAGCACGCGTAGCATGACAACGATAAAAACTGTGTTTTGTTTTGTTTATCTCATGTTTATCTGTCATTTTCTTCCGTGGTCATGCTAAGTGTACTGAAACTTAGGAATTAATTGTAATATTGTGGGTTTTAACCGTTCAAGCCGTAAAAGATGACTGAAATTTGAGAGAAAGCTTAGTAATTACTGATGTTGATTTACTTATAACAATAGATTTTTATGTTGAAAATTTTCTTTTTATTTCTGTTTCACCTCTGCCTTTTCTGCAAGGTAATGGAAACCACTCAGCATTGGATGGATATGTGTTGAAGAAGACAGCAGTCTATGGTTTTCCTAAGTTTTGGTTTACTACACATCTATTCTATAATTATCTCTATCTATACCTTACCTACTAGTCGAAGTGGCAGTGCTTGGGGAGGCATATTTCAAGCAGTGGACGTCTTCGGCTGAAATGATGATTCTGATGATACCTAACTAAATAAAGCAACTAAATAACTACCCTACCAGCATAACTGAAATTCCGAATAAGGGTCAACAACTTTTTATTACAGGACCAACTCTGAAATCACGAGAAAAACACTTGTTACATACCTAGATTATATAGAGATAAGCAGAAATACAAAAATGTATTTGAATCATTGGCACATTATTCCTGTTGCTTGAATGTGCAAGTGAGAGGGCATGATTAGCGCCGCCATTTTCAATTCGGGAATTCTCCTTTGAGAATTTAATTACTATTTGTAACTGGACCAGCTGACTGACATGATGAGGTCTATAATATGTCATGTCTATCAGAATATTATTTAGCATACCCGAACAATAGGCTCGCCTCCTGGTACATAATTATAGAGATAGCATCGGCGCCACCTAGGTTAAAAAAAGTATCAAATATTTACTTGTAGAACTATCTAAGATCTACATAATACAGAAATAAACATAACTTCACAACATAACTGGCGAAATGTGGGTGTACTACTGGTACACCTTTGTCTATGCGCAACCTTTTGGAGATTACAAGCTTACCTATGATGTTATTTGTTTTTTTTTTTCATATTATTCGGATTGTAATAACCGGGCTAATATTCGGACTCTGGGCTGATACTGAGAAATTCCTGACGGAAAAACCTAATAATATTTTTCTTGACCTGGGAATCGAACCCAGAACTGCGACCTACGAGCACATATTGCATACATGTGCTACGAGGCATAATAGCATAATCCTACGAGGCAATAAAATAAAATGTTTTCGTAAAAACGCCAGCTTGACACTTAGTGGGTAAGCAGAACATCAGAACACAGTTGGGTTTGTATGTAGACCTTCATAGTACTTATGTAAAAACTAATAGTTTTTCAAACTTACTGCCACAAACGCTGTTTGATTTCAGTGTTTTTGTATTCACATTATGTAGAAGTGTAGAGAGCTGAATTTTGTACTTGCCATAATTAGGTACATCTAGAGAGTAGGTAGTTGTGTTCCGTGACCCCGCGTCAAAACATAGTAAGCGTACCTGGTACCTAAGCTAGGTACTTAAATATACAGAAGGCGTAATAATTGACATGCATAAGCATTGGTACTTATTAATGTTAGAGTACCTGCTATCATGTTATGCGCGTGACCTTGATTGATATGGTCAGTGTATGATGCAATGGTGTTAAGCTTTTCTTAGTTGTGGTATTAATACTTTGTTTACGATTATGTCACAAAATAATACATCTATGCTTATTATTATTAGCAGCCTAACAATGTACTTAGCCGAAATCAGCTGGGTGATAAGAGATAATTTTTGGCGGCGATCTGTTCATTCACAAACGGTTATGAATGAAATAGGATTAATTGGAGCGGGAAATATGACTGGATTGCATAAATAGTAAAACATACGCATGCATATTGAAGTGAAAACTTCTATCTAAGCGGCGTTGTGCACTTTTTTTGGGATGGGCATAAAATATTAAACTCTCGTCAGGACGTGACCGTAAGATCCGTTGCCTAGCAACGGACAAAGTAAATAGTCTTTGACATTACATAAAGATTGCGAGGTAAGAAATTTTACCCATATTGATGGGTAATAAATTGTTTATTTTTGTTAGACTATTTAAAAAAAAAAAAAATATACTAGGTAGGTACCTACTACTACTAATGAATATTGTATCTAACCACATAAATTATAGTACTTTTATACTGATAAATAAAGCAATTCGTGCGAAATTATTCCCTAACCATTCCAAAATATTCAAAAATGAAATGTATAAAAATAATAATAAATGTATGAAATGAAAAAGTTAATGTTCAAGTTTTCACTTCTGCACTCCCGGAGTGCGCAATCCGTTGTTTTCTTTTTCAACAGGAAAGTAGAGAGAGCACAGAGGGAAAGGGTGATTTGTTAATGCGCATAGGGAGTCACGTAACTGGTATAAGGATTAAAATAAGTTACTACATTTCGAGTACCAATATATTTAATTGGCCACTGGCTGAAATTAAAGATTTACATTTGCCTCCCCTCCAAGTAAGTCGAATGCAGTAGGGCAGGCACTTTCGCGCGGGAAACTCGTCTCTTGCCTCACGTTAAGAAACGTATAAGCCGGAGGCTCAGCGCGACAGTGCCTGCCCTGTACAAAAATTGAAGGAACAACTTCAACAAAAAAAAAACAGGGTTATATTAAAATTATAATATGAAAATATTCAAATATCAGCTGAAAATACATCCAGCCTTATTTCTGTTTATTTAAATATTCACTACATTTACTTTATACATCACCAATTTCTTAAGTAAATTCAGTTTTTGTACAATATAAAAAGAATCTTATATTATCATCTATGTTTACACGCGAGAAGTGTATAACACGCCCGCAATCGCATTACAGCTTGATCTAACCGAGCGAACGAGAAATAAAGAGAAATCGTAACAAAATATTTAAAATTATGGTAATTATTACAAGTAACTACACTATTTTTATGTTCAACATTTTATGTCAATATTCATTATTATCTATACTTAATTGAAGCCTATGATATAATATTATAAATGATGAAAAACATTTTCTTCATGATATCATTCAACAATTAATCCATTAACAACTTGCATCCATTTACTCGTATCTATCGAACGGAAAATTATCACTAATCTCAGTAACAACAAAAGGTCCATATCAATGACAGTCTCTAATTTTTTCCCCTTTCGGTTTTCGGCCCCTCTTTTTACCGGCGGAAGTGACACCGGCGAGCGCCATTGCGGCGCGTTTCGCGAGACACGACTTGCAGAACCAGTCTTCTGTTGCACCGGGTTCTTCAGTGATGCCGACGCACACCCAGTGGTACCACCCGTCGCAGCCGTCACAACCGATCATCGGCGAGCCGTTGTCAGGCCGACCGCATGCGGGACATACCCAAATCTTATTCCCCTGCTCGTCCAAGTAATAAGGTGTGGGTAACGGTCCAGTTGGCTTCTCGACCGCTGCGGGAGGTGGTGGAGCCGGTGCCGGCGTTGGTTCTTCCGAAATCGATGCAACGTCATCGTCAAAACCTTCCACGTGCCCTTTCTTGCACAGTGGTTTAATTAATATCCTTTTATATTTCGATGAGGAGGATGGAGTATTTTTTCGGGTAGGCGAGGTCGCGGGCGGCGGCGAAGACGAGTGGCCTTCGATTTCTGCGATGTGATTGTGTTTCGAATGCTTCTGCTTCGGCGGCCTAGTCACTAGCGCGGATATTTGAGCCAGTTCTGGAGAGCGACTGTGCTCTCTGGACACTGGCTCGTCTTTCATCGGCGATTCCTCCTCCTCATCTTCCTTTTTTATCACCGGTTTAATATTTAACTTGTATAAATCCGGCGAACTTGGCGGCATTGGTGAATTAGAGTTGGACGAGCTTAGCTTGAGCGTAAGCTTCGGGACTAAGCCGTCCACTAGCTTTTCTTTCTTCTTGTCCTTTTTTTCTTTTTTAATTTTATCTTTCAACTCTTGCCTCTCCTCCTTTTCTCTTTTCTTTTCAGATTTATCTTTGTTCTTATCCTTTTTATCTTTTTTCTTCTTGATTTTGATGCCATCTTTATCTTTCTCCTTCTTTTCTTTCTTATGTGACTTATCCTTTTTCTTTTCAGAGTTTTCTAGTTCTTTCTCCTGCGGAATTTCTGGAGACGGTACTCTGACCGGCTCTGGTACAGGTTCTGGTTTCTTTTCCACGATAGGTTCTGGCGTAGGCAATCGTGGCGGGACGGGAGACCGCCTAGGTGGCTCTAGTCTCACGGGGTCCATTTTAGGAGGATTTAATTCAATAGTTATATCTGGCGTAACAGGAGGCATTTTATACATATTCGACTTGTGATCTTTATGCGACTTGGACTTATGCTTCTGCAAAATGTTTGGAATGGTTTGAGATTTGTGCTTGTCGTGTCTGTCCTTTTCTCGGCCCATTATCGAAGATTTATGCATACCTCTGTCATCGTCATTGTCAACGGGAATCACTTCTAAACTAGGACGACGGCGTAACATTGAAGGTATTTTCATAGGAGAAGATCTGGATGTGTGAGGGAAGGTACCCATAGGGATAAGTGGATTTCGAATACCAGGGTTAAGACCACCAGGCAAGAAACTAGGACCAGGGATCAAGCCAGGTCCACCTGCACCTGGATTAAACGCAAATGGATTGGTGAGCAAATTTGATGGTTGTAACCCTCTCAGTGCTGGATTATTGGCCAACTCAGCTAGGAAGTCACTACCAGGTATCAATCCAGGAGTAGGTATTAACCCTGGACCAGGCATTAGACCTCTCCCTGGAGTCATAGCAGGGAAGAATGGAAAACCAGGTGGCATTTGTGGCAACTTTGATTCATTCTTTGGCCTACTTGATTTGGGTGGCTTTATACCACTCATTTTCATACTTTGCTTTTCAGCATGTGCTATCTCAAATGCTATCTGCTGTTGTTTCTTCAATAACTTTGCTTCTAGTTTTGCAGTTTTATCTTTCTTGTCCTTATGTTTCTTTTCTTTCTTAATTTTTGGACTGACACTAGCTATATCTTTGGGATAAGGTACTTGCAGGGATTTATTAATTGATATACTAGGACGATGTTCCATTGGTGGGGCTCTAGAAGCCATAGGATGCACATCTATAGAATCATCATCAATGTTTATCACTTCATCAGTCCTCAAGTCCATAACTTTAGACAAATCTACAGCACTATTATCATTATTGTTCACAACAGGTTCTTCAGTTTTCATTCTAAAAGGTTCGTGGGATCTACTTTCAATTGCATTATCATGTGCAGAATTGTGTAACCTTGAGATCATTGTATCAGACTGCAATTTTTCATGAACAACCTCTGGAGTGATTCTATCTTCTTTCGATTTGTTCGATATCCTTTTAAATATATTAATCTTTGATCTATCTGGTTGAGAGGCCAATTTCTCCTCTTCGTCAATTACTTCTTTCTTTATTTCCACATCGGGTACAAAGGAATTAGTGGAAGGATGTGATTTATGTACAGGAATAGAATTAGAAACAAGTGGAGATTTTGAAATAGGTATTTTTCTTGGTACAGGAATTGTATCCTCAGTTAATACTGAGTTTCTGGGCATCACTGGTGGTGCCGGAGGTGGTGCTGGTGGATCTACAGGCTCCTGCTTGATGTGAGGAACCACAGGTTTCACAGGTTCAATCACAGGAGGTGGTGGTGGCATAGCAGATCTCGAAGGTTGTGGGGGCGGTGGTGTAGCTTTTGGCGCTGGCATGGTCACATGATTATGATGTGTAGGATGGACATCCTTATTTTTCATTGGATGACCAGGTGGATACTTATTCAATTTACTACTATCCTTAGATTTACTACCCTCACCTTTATGACTCTTATCTTTTCGTTTACTTTTCATAACTTTACCATTCAATAACTTATTCTTCTTAGATTTCTTATCACTTTTCTCTACTATTGGTGCCTTCGTTACATTAGAATGATGTGAATTTGCTTTATGTTTGTCATAATGTTTTTCTGACATAATGGCAGGAGGCCGTGCCTCAGGTAGTTTACCCTCACGTGCCGGAGACAGGAACCCTGACATAGTCATCATCACACTGCTAATTTCTCTAGTCCTTTCCTCCTCATCCAAACGTAACCTCGGTCTTTTACTGTTTGGTAATGAAACTGGATCAGTGGGTCTCTTGAAGATTTCCTTGTTTTTATCTGGGCTATCGGTGACTGATATTTCTGGACTTGTACATGTTGCATTACTATTGTCAACATTATCAATGCCATTTTGACGGATCTCAACAGTTCCTGCCACAACAGGTGTATCCCTTTCCTTTTCAGGGTACATAGGGGGCAGGTGCTCATGCACATGCATAGGTCTCGTGACCACTTCATGACTTCCAGGTTTGAGAAAGTTCAAATTAGATTCTTTAGGTTTAGGGAACTTTTCAGAGGTTACCGGTGCTGGCACGGGTGGAACGCACCTAGTGTACTCTGTCAACTCTGGTAAATGAATGTGTAGGTCACGAAATACTAATCCTAAGTCATGTAAATTTGGTTCAGTCCTATTAAATTGTTCGGCGTATCTATTAGCTTGTGTCCCAAGTGACCGTATGTACTTCTCCAGCACATGCACCAAAATGTCCAGTGGAGTTGAGTTTATACCGTTCCATCCTATAGTTTGGCATATTTGCGCAACATTCCTTCGCAGTATCTCGCGGGCGTACGCCTCTGACATTATGACACCAACAAGTTATCTGGAACAAACGAATATATCGCATTTATTACGATAGTTCACAGCTAATTGACTAACAAACATATAATTTGGCGTATTCATCATGTTCACAATAATAAAGAATCATGTTACGAACGTTAGGACTCCTGAAACAGCGAATCTCATGATTTTTATACCTGCAAGTGTCTAGTAGTACAGAGTCGTGATTCCGAATGGGTGAAAATTTCAAGTTTGGAACACACATGTATGCTTCACTACAATCTTAACAACTCAAGGATAATTTATAAAAACACATAAAGCGTTTACAATGCAAAATAACGAAGTGTTTACGTAAAAACTTCTCAGCATTCTAAAAACACAGTGCCCCGTGCGCCATGATTGCATTTTGGGTTGTCAATGTTGAGTGTTGCTGCGGTAAAATAATTAAAAGGCGGTCTATTAGAGATGCGTTCACGATGAAATGAAAATAAATATTTCTCGACAGATGTGTGAGAAGAAAACAGCGGTATGGTATTATGAGGGTCACCCCGTTTGATTAGGAATAGGGCCGGGCAAAAGTGGCCCCATCATTGAACAATATTGATTATGCTTTTGCCCACAATAAAAAAAATATATACATGGGATTCACACATGGATAAACGGTAAGCAATTTATTATGGAATGCAAATAAAGATATGAATATGAATATGAATACCTAGGTTTAGGCATCAAAGCGCTTTTTAACAATTTATTTTATTTTAATGCCGCCTTTTTTCTAATGCATAAAAATAAAAGATACTTTTGTCATACCTTTGTTGCAGTGCTACTACCTATATTATAGCAGCACTGTCGTCCCACGTCCGTTTATAAACTGCCATTTAAAAAATTTGCTGTGTGTCGATCACAAATTATACGAAAACTAGATAAATATGAATGCGACGTGGAGTGTAACACTATTCTAAAACCGAGGTATTAGATTTAGTATTCCTCCAAAATTATAGGTTATGTTTACAAAGCTGAAAAGTGAAAGCTTACCCCAATTTTATTAGTTATCACTTTATCAGGAAAGACTAGGGGCACGTTAAGCAATCAACCCCCGTTTTTTTAGGTTCTTGATGATGAAAACGTTTGATTTGTTTGTATGGTTGATGTTATTTTGTAAGCTTCATTACACATACAAAATTAAACCCCAACATCAACCAACCCGGATATAAAATTATTTCGAACCGGGCAAAACCTGCCGCCTGCCCCCCCCCCCCTCATTTGTTTATTTTAAAGAAGCTGTTTTTTTTAATATAGACTAGTTTGTGTCGGACATTTACATTAATTAGGCTAGAACAGGATAGAATTTGAAGATTAAAACATATTGGAATGAACTACATTTTACTCTTCGAGCCATCTATCCTAATGTGTGGTCAGTTTTCGATTTGAATGCAAGATTGAGCGAGCGAAGCGAGCACGAAAACTTTAGCACTATGCCTGCGGTATGTTACATTTTCTTTTGCTTTAGGAGTTACCAGGCTACAAAAGCGAGCGTAGCGAGCTCGAAAAAATTGGCATGTAAACATATTAAACAAAATTGATCGATAATGCGCCAATCCAACAGGGGCGCTAAAACTGTGGTAAAAATTAATTACGCATGTCTATGACGCACTACATTTTGGACACACGACCGACACGACATAACAAAATGTAATGCGTCCGGTGCGTCCAGCACATAGACGTGGCCTATGCGCTGGTTGCACAGGCGCGGTAGCGAATAGTTTGATAAATGTACTTTCTGATAATTATGGAGCAATTCAAACACCAATCACCAATGATTAAAGTTTGGGTCTGGTCTGAGACACACACAGACTGCATTACATCTGCAGTACTATGCCATAATTGTTCCAGTATCAGAGAGAGATAGAGCCATATGGGACGAATAGCAATATCCTCTTTTCACAATGGAACAATGATAGCTTTAACACGTCATAGTATGGCCCCCCTGTTCTCCATAGTGGCACGCATCGTCACCGCCTCTGTCTGACCTACGCTTAATATCAATGGCCCTTTCCACTGAATTCTGAGTTTGAGCTCTGAATCGATCTACAATATTTTTTTGTATTTATTTAAATTATTTTAATTTTAATTCAGGGAAAAAAAATTGTTAGTTACTAAATCCCACGTGGTTCGTTTTGAAAAAAAAGGCAGAAATGTTCGTTCGAAACCAACAAAAAAAAAAAAGCTGACAGTTTGTCAAATCCTCTAATGGTCGACGGACTGTGATATGCTTTTTGTAGATAGAATTTCATAATTCTTCGTTTTTATACTCGAAATAAGCGTTCATATTCAGAGACATACGATAATCTCACGAATTTATACATAAAATCGCGTTTGGCAGCATGAGGGGCTGATTAAATCGATTAAAAAATTTCACGTAGCGATTGGAAGAGTTCGAGCACTATAGTTTTAACGTTTTATAACTTTTTTCATGTTAAAACTGTTGATATTGTGGGTTGAGTGGTGAAGTTTGAAGATGACTACGTCTTCTGAGGACGTTTTGCTCAGCGTGGGCGGGGTGAGGTACAAGAAGGGCGATGGCACTTTGTATGTTATGAACCAAAGGTTAGCATGGATGTTGGAAAATAGAGACACAGTCGCTGTATCACATAAATATGCTGATATTAAAAGTAAGTAAATAAAATGTTATTCTCCCTTCATCATTACAGAATACCCTTCATATTCTTATATGACTACAAAGAAAAGTTTAAGTTGCAAATGCATAATAGGTTTCTATGTGTTCTTCAATAAATGTTATTCACACATCTCTGTTAGATAAACATGTAGAGATTGCAGCTGTCTGTGTACACCACCTGTGCAACTATCATGTTACATTGATTACTATAGCGCGGCTAAATCTAAACATGGCTACTCTGCGCTTATTCCAAAAACATACTTCATTAGTACTAGATATACTAAGCGTAGTATATACACTCACTTCAACAGATTTATAAGTAAGAGATAATGCACATAGTATTAGAAAAGTTGTATAATTTAGCGACTAAGATATGCACCATCATTCTCGATGATCGTTCAATTATTCATCATCATATCCTTTCATAAATGCGGCTCCTAAGCGGTACCTGACTCTGGACACAAGACCTAATACTATGTGGTCACAAACAAAATGGGTATGTGCAGGTTTGAACCTGTCCTAATAGGCATGGGTATACTATCAACATGACCTTGAATGAAATGATTCATCTTTATTTTTGGCTATTTGAACTTCATGGTGGTCTCTCTTGTGTTTTTCATGAATTCAGGATTATTATGAGGGGGTGTTAGAAGATGCAGTTTCAAGAAACATGAGAAAAAGTAGTGTAAATAATGTAATGCTGTTTTATGGTCAAACAGCAGAAATCATAAAACAGTTGAATATTACAGTCAAAACCGTTGATAAGGATTTGATTTTACTGTAAACCACGTACTGGTTAATTTTCATCATCATTTCAGCCGAAAGACCGTCCATTGCTGGCCATAGGCCTCCCCTAAGCACCGCCACTTCGACCGATTCTGTGCCTCCTACATCCAGCGGGTAAAGGCCGCAAGAACCTGAAGAAGAGTTATAACCATATAACTACGAAATCTTGAGGACCTAGCATTTCTGTTTACTTAACATAGTGTTGGTTTATAACAACTATCGGCTATAACAACTGTAATCCAGCAGCCTAATTACGTAATGCACAGTCAATAATAAATTGAAATGAATTAAAACAGATTACTAGTCCATTGCTTCATAAGTTCGAAATAAAAATTGAGCAGATTTTTTTTTGTGAGAGATCGTGCATTACGTAATTAGGGTACAGGTCCCTTCAAAGTTGTTATAAACGGTTTTGACTGTGTTATGAACATGGAAAAATCTTTAGTGTCTTCAACCTCATTCATTGTGTTTCATAGGGTTGTAGTTTTTTAATCCTTATGTGGCCCATATCTTGATCCTGTTGACCAACAAATAAATTATTGAGTGTCAATATAACTGATCATGGTTTATATGATTTAGCAGCTCTGATTGAATGGCTTTCATCCTTTTAAAGATTGCCACAAGTTTATCTTCATAATATTCTTTCACAAGTTCAGTTCCCAAAAATAATTCCCTATTATTTTTTTCAGCACAAAAAATATCCCCAGCAGGAAAACCAAAAGTGCAACTGCAAGTGGTATTACACGATGGCACGTGTTCTACGTTTCACTTTGTCAACTCTGCGGGTGCGGATGCACAGGCTAAAGACCGGGATCAAGTGAAGATGTTGCTGCAGAACTTACTACCAAAGTTTAAGAGACAGATTGATGGGGAACTGGAGATGAAATCTAAGTAAGAGGTCTTTGAAATTAAGTTAAAGTAATTATTTTATCTAAGAAAATATGTGCTGTTGAAAAAAATCATGTAGCCTAACTACATGATTTTTTTTACCATTCCTAGGTTATTATTCCTTTTTGATGGATGCATAAATATAAATGAAGCATTTACTGTTTGATAGATTCAGAAAGTAATTCTCACAAACAGTCAGATTCAAATCTGTAGAAATAGTTTTTTGTACTATTTGATTATATATTTGCAGACTGCCACTGGTTACTGGCAAACTATAACAATTTTACTTTATATTGAAAAAATAACAAGTTTTCGCGTTTTGTTACTGAGCCAAAACCAAAATATAGACGAAACTGGAAGATAAAAATAGCTGAACAACATTTGTAACCTTTCACTGACATTGTAATAAGAATGTTGGAAATGTCATGCTACATTTAGAGTACCTATTATAAGTAAATATACTACACAGTGCATGCTGCTTGAATGCAGAGGTCATATTATTAAGTGACAACATGAATCTGAAAAACCATACTTTATATTACTTTGAGTGGGCCACTTTAGGGAAGGTGGCATTCAGGCCCTGAAAATGAATGATGTAATTTTGTACACTTGTGTTGTGTGTGTATGTACAAAAGATAATTTTGCTACACTTAGGGTTACCAGGACCAAAAATCGAAAAACTGGACACAGATTCACATTTAGCCGGCTATTTTGCCCTGAAAGCCTTATATTTTGTGTAATTCATTTGAGACGCCATCATCATCCCACTCTCATCATCCCCTCTTTTAAGACTCTTTCATTTGACTTCTGTTTTCTTTGACTACTCTTTATTAAATGTCAATAAGAATCACATTCTGCGTAATGCACGATCAATTTTAAATTGAAACCAATTGAAAAAGATTGCCAGTCCATTGCTTCATAAGTTCGACAAAAAAAAATTGAGCAGATTTTTTTGTCGATCGTGCATTGCGTAATTGGGGGGCAGTTCTTACTGATGTAATTTGTAAGTTCATTACATTGAAACTGTAAGAGTCGCTCGCGCGCTTTCGTTCGGCAGGTTTTGCAGGGCGGGGTTGACCAAAAGCCGGACAGGCCGGACTTGTTTATATTTGGCCGGACACGATGTATTTGAAAGTCCAAAATACTCCTATGCATTAGTACTGCCAGTGTTTGCATTTATTGTCGTTTCCACATTGTAAATGATGCAATATTGATAGTGACACCACGAAGACGCGCTACACTCTTCTTCCTAAACGGTTACAGTAAACATTTTGCGAGTGTTTTAGTTTTGTCAATACACACTACTTATGAGCTATAAGTGCGTAATTACTAACGACAAAACAAAAACACTCGCAAAATGTTGCACTCTTGTACTGTAACCGTTAACGAAGAAGAGTTGGGCGCGTCTTGGTAATGGTACCTTGGTAAGGCTGTTAGGCTTTCAGGCCAAAATAGCCAGCTAAATGTGAATCTGTGTCCAGTTTTTCACTTTTTGGGCCTGGCTCCTGGCAACCCTAAGTGTAGCAAAATTTTCTTTTGTACACACACAAGTGTACAAAATGACATTCGTTTTCAGGGCCTGAATGCCACCTTCCCTAAAGTATGGTGCACTCAAAGTAATATATTTACTTATAATAGGTAACCAACATTCTTATTTCAATGTCGGTGGAAGGTTACAATTGCCTACCTGACCTCCACAACCCAGTTACTGAGTAACACAATACCCCTACAGTAACTGTTGTAACAATAAGCACACGACCTTTATTTATTTATTAAAACTTTATGCACTTTATGCACTAATTAAAAAATACCGTACAAAGACGGACTTAGTATAATAACAATACAACTATGAATACTTTAATATTTTTATAATTATTTCCTCAGGCTATTATCCTTGCACCCTACATTGAAGCATTTATATGAAGACTTGGTGATATCAAAGGTGATCAATAGCGAAGAATACTGGAATACACCCACCCTAAAGAATTATACGGATTCTAATAGTATTAAGCAGGAAGCTGGTATGTTTTCGTTTTTATTTTTTTCTGCTAAACGCCTGCCTCACATAAAAACAGAATCCTTTTTAGTTTGACCGAGACTGCTGTTCCTCGCCTTAGGTACGTACGGCTTCACATCAAGCTATACATTTGCAGTTTATGGTGATCTCGCATTGTAAACGATTTCCGTACAATGCGAGGTCAGCTTAAACTGGAAATGTATAGCTTACTGTGTAATCGTGTGTACGTGCACGGCGAGACGGGGGTAGTGCAGGCCGCTCATTCGTCAATGTTCACGGCTCGCGGCGTCCCGCCCATCGCTCATTCGTCAACGCTGCCCCCCCGCCTCGCCGCGCATTCCTAAGACGTGGGACAGCGGTCCTGGTCAAACTATAGTAACCAGCTTACTGCGCCATTTTGTTACAAATCCATTGAGGAAAAGTTGTAATGTCTCATGTTTCTGTTATTCCACTGACACCCATAACCTCCAAATCGGAACAGCAATCTTGCTAGGATTAAAAAAACTTTAACATTTAAAAAGAAAAATACTAAAATTCAAACTATAACACGAAAAATTGTACTCAAACTAGGCAAGCCTGTATTCTGCCTGTGATGCTAATTATATTAGGAAAAGCAGTTGTGATAAACATCTCCATACGAACCTATGAAGAATAAATTGAACAATCCTACTGGCAAACTAAAGATAAACGTTTATAAATTAATCTAAAAGACCTGCCTACTTCCAGGTGTGTCCGGAGCTTTTTTAGCGGACATTCAGCCACAAACGGACGGCTGCAACGGCCTTAAATACAACCTCACCCAGGACATAATAGACGCCATTTTTAAAACTTATCCAGCTGTCAGAAAGAAACACGTTGATTATGTACCTAACAAAATGACTGAAGCAGAGTTTTGGACCAAGTTTTTTCAGTCTCATTATTTTCACAGGTGAGTTTTTTACACCCAACAATTGCAGTATAGTTCTATTCAAACTTATGGCGGCTTGGAAGTTAGTTACTCGCTGCGTAGTACCCCACCCCTCACCCCCGCTGACCCATGAATTCGTTACTGCACAGCGAATCGCCTCATGTTCCGAGTCGCCATTAATTTTGAATTGGGCTGTACATAGTGGACATACTGATGCATTCATTAATCGATTGATAATATTGCCATAATATGGGCCGATTTTTCAATAGCCAGATAACTTTTATCTGAAGAATAAATATGGCGGTTTGACTGTTGGTTTTCTATACAGAAGCTGCCAAACTGCAATTTTCATTTCTCAGAGAAACGTTATCTGAAGATTGAAAAATCGACTCTGAACATATTAAATAATGTTATGGCTAGGGAGATGATCATATCAAAATTCGAAATTACTATGATCAATATAATTTCATATATCTGAAAGTAAAAAAGAACTTTATTATCAACTTTCAATGTTCAAATTACTGTATCATAAAATGTTGCATATTGTTTTCAGAGACCGCATCGCCTCATCGTCTAGCAAAGATTTGTTTGGAGAATGTGCCAAAATGGATGACCAAGCCATTGCTTCAGCTATGAAACACACAACTTTAGATCTCACAGTAAGTCGTTTTTCCTTTCTACCCTCAAAATATGATAATAATTTGAAATTTAGTGGTAGGTCGCAGGTTCGAACCCAGACAGGCCCTTTACTTTGTGTAAATTATTTCATCACCACTGCTCTCAAAACGGTGAAGGAAAACATCGTGAGGATACCGGCATGTCGTAGAACCAAAAATTCGAAGACATGTGTGTGACATCTAGTCATCTACCAATCCGCACTGGGCCCGCGTGGTTGATTACGGCCCACTCCCTCTCACAGAGTCCTCTCTATCGGCCTGTGTACCAGCAGTGGGAACGTTAATAGGCTGATTATGATTATGATGAAAGTCATCATCATCATAATCAGCCTATTTAAAATTTACGCCAAAGAAATGTACGCGAAATGGCAAAACACAGAGAAAATAATATTTTCATCACACCTATTCGAAAAACGACAATTGCCTATAGAGGATAGCGGGAGCAAAATTCAACTTTGCTCCCTAGGGAGTTTGAGGTTTCTCTCTTCTGATTGGTCCACTCCGTGCTTTTGATAGCGTACTGATTTGCGTAGTTAGGTTGGAGGCGCTCGCGTGAAGGTTTAATGTATAAAAAAAATCGAGTAAGTAGCTTTTTATTTTTCTCATAGGTAGTGATGAAAAATAGTGTGTATTACTTGGGGACAAAATATTTTGTTCTCGGGCGGCGTATATTGAATTCCTCGCTAAGCTCAGGATTCTACGTTAGAATCCCTCGCTACGCTCGTGATTCTACTATAGAATCCTTCGTTTAGCTCTGAATTCAAAATAACGCCCTGGAAGAACAAAATATTACTTTGTCACCTTGTAACACAAATAACTATTTCTCTGTGAAAATGAACATTTCAATTGCGAATGCGACACGTCACACGTGTCAATACATACGTGACGCAGGTATTTATATCTTGTGTTGATAATATTGAAAGTCAATTGACGACTAACCATGTTGAGTTTGAAAATGGTGTTAGCATCCCAGCTTTAGTCATTGGTTGGTTCCAACACACCAACGTTGGCCCAAACGTTGGCCCGAATTAATCGAACGATGTTTTGTTGGATACAAACATTTATTAGCCCTTTTCAGACCAATACAATAGGGCGGAAAAACGGGTTAAACAGATCAGTAACCAAATATACAGCTTTCATGAGCTTTCCTAAGAAAAGTCTGCGTTTCGGGAATCCTCGTCTATGTTCGGAAATAGTACGTGCGATGATGAGATCTAATATAGAGCTATTATAACCATAGATGTACTTGTCTATTTTGAATTAACATGTTTACAAAATTATACATTAATAACTCTATGCAATTCCAACAAAAAATTGAGTAACAATTGACTATCTGCGACCGGAGTAGGTAACCCGACAAAAGAAAAAAAACTTCTTAAAGACCTGTAGAGTTGCCCTGGTACTACAAAGGTACTACAAAGCGCAAAAATTAAAATTTAAGAAATATCCAGTAAGATAAATGTTGCACGGCTGGTTTACCGATTTAAGAGGAGGCTCCCTAAATTGTATGTTATTTGCATTAACATTCTGAAACAGTCGCGTATACAATCAAAATGGAATGAATTTTAGTATATGATTTATTGGATCTTTATCTTTCCGAAAATAAGACAGATACGTAATTGGAATATCTTTGCTCGATTCGTTTTTTATTCGAAAATCATGTGTTTTTTAAAGATTATTAAGAACCACAACAAGATTACTCGACTTTTATGTCTAAAATAATTATTTACAGTAAGAAAATATAGTTTAATATCCAAAAATAAGATCGATTATTACTTTAATTATAAACGAAATAAGAATTGAGACTTACGACATTTAGTTTCGAACTGGTACATGGTCAAAGAGCGCACGCGATATACAACTTTATTACTGATGCGTTAGCGTTTAGCACATATCGGAGTGGCGGGGTGCGGGAGGGTGGAGCTTGCGTGGAAATTGTGTTTGGAGTGCCTGGTCTTAAGTTGTTTTTTTTATTTCAATAACAATTAAAACTTTTCCTTGCCAGGTGGACCTCCCAAAATTCACGGAAAACATCCCTATGCTTCCCTCAGAAGAGGATACGGCGCCAGAGAAGGACAGAGGGGATAATGCCTCCATACACAGAAACATGATCAAGCGGTTCAACCAACACTCTATTATGGTTTGTATTAAATACAATAGACGATGTATATTTAGTAACTTAATCCGCTTAACTGTTCTTAAAGAGTCTTAGAGAACCCTGTAAGAAATCGACAATCGTGTTTCGCCTCTCAACGAACGCTCGTTGAGAGGCGAAACACGTGCGTTTGTTGACTTTGCGTTCGGCTCGTGTCGTAGCAACACTTCGTGTCCGAGTTCGCAACAAGTCAATCGTCATCCTGAGGATGCCTCGTTGAGAGGCGAAACACGTGTCGATTTCTTACAGGGTTCTCTAAGATTCTTTAAGAACAGTTAAGCGGATTAAGTTACTAAATATACATCGTCTATTGTATTTTATAATGGATTTCCGCAAAGTCACGCCCGAGTCAATTAACTATGGTTTGTATTGTTTTGTAAAAGATAGAATACACTGTTTCTGTATTTAAGTTGTATTTTTTGCGTTTTTTCCTCCGTTCTTTCCTTTTGGGTAATGCTAAATATGAGAGGTTTATTCATAATATGGCTGATAACAAAAATGAAAAATACAAATAGAAATCCCCAGCTACCAGAATTCGGGGCTTGTTACAATGTTGAACGCATTTCGTTCTGAGAAACAACATTCCGGTCTTTGCATAAACACTACCTACTAATTTTAGTTCTGAATCGTCTCAAATACAACAAGTGCATAAAAATACCTGCATTCAAACGTAAAATTCATCTTCCCTCATTTCCAGGTGCTCAAAGCTAGTCATAAAACAAATTCTAGTAATAATAATAATAACAGTAGTAATAAAACGACGAATAACAACAAAGTTGTTGAGAATGGTGTCAAAGAATCTAATGGTGTAGCAGAGAAGAGAACAGCAGAAGAAATTACGGAACAGCCGAATAAGAAGAAGAGAATATTAGAGAAGTTACATTATGAAGATCTAGAAGATAGACCAGGGAATGAAGATGCACAGGAATTGAAATTGTCTAAGGTGAGATTTATTTATCAAATTATCAAGTAAATAAATAAGTAAGTTCAATTTGTTTTAGTTTATTTTCGGCGAGTCTATCATCGTAAAAATAGTAAGTTGGAGTCAAGTCAGAGTCCCAAAAGAGTTTTTTGATCCTTATAAGAAGCAGGATCGATTGGCATCAAAAAAAGTATTTCTGAAAACTGCCCATTTTCATGCTGACTGGATTTTTTTCAAAATATGTGAATGCAGATCAAAATGTTTCAAAAAGTTCCTAAGACCGTTTTCCTGTAGCTACAACGGTTAAGGTAGCTGCGCTTACTACCCTGGCCCTGCTTGTAATGTATAGATGTCCGGTAGTAGTACAGATGGCGCACTTCGCATTTAAGGCTACAAGTACGCGGCGGGCTGGTCTTGTCGCGTCAATTCAGATTCAAGAGTTACGCGATAGGGAGAGGCAACGTCTATGTGAATTTTACTGTAGGTAATTAGCGCTGTGCGACCTGAATTGCACTTTATTGTGTCGTAGCAAGAGTCGCTTATTATTTAAATTATTTTGGGGAATTAACGATCTGTATTAATCTGTAGGCTCTTTATAAAGGAGCTTGTCCGGGAAAGTACTTCCACAATACCAATTTCTGATACAAAACAGCATTGTTTTCCTAATTTTCTCAAAATAGAGGTGAACGTGACTGGTTACGTAAGAAATCAATAGAAAACATAGTACGGATGAAAGGGGTTAAAAACTTTGTTGGTTTCTTACCCTGTTTTTAAGAAAAACGAAGTTGTTAGGCAATACAATTGTTGGAATGTTTTTCTATGACTTCTTGTTGGGGCAACAAAAGGTTATGAAGCGGAAAATTCTGGTTTAAAATTAAGATTGCTGTTGTTTGCTTGTCTGCCATCTTCTATTGAGATAATGTTGAAGTTCTCTTTTAGATTTACCGGTGTTGTAATTAACAGCCGCACGGTTCGATCCAGCAAGTTAAGCTATGCTTACCGGGGTTAGTCCGTGGATAGGTGACCGTCTTTACATACTAGACTCCTCCGTGCCTCGGAAAGCGCGTTAAGCCGTTGGTCCCGGCTGTCATTCGTGGATTTTTGACAGTCGTTACGGGTCGTCAGAAGCCCGAAACTCTGACAACCAGTCTTACCAAGGGGTATCGTATTACCCAGTTACTGGGTTGTGGATGTCAGATAGGCAGTCGCTCCATGTAACATACTGGTATTCAGCTACATCCGGTTAGACTGGAAGCCGACCCCAACATAGTTGGGAAAAGGGTAGGCAGATTGATTAACTTTTTCTTAATGCTAATGTCGTTACAGATAGAACGATATCTCCTTGGCCCAACGACTCAAACGCACCAAACACACACACATACAAACAACCCACCACCTTTATCTGCACTAGCTTCAATATGTCAAGTAAGTAAAAGTTTATCTTTATAATTTTATTAGTTTCTAAGACATCAGCCCCGTTGCAATTGATAATATGTTAAATAACAATATTTTCTGTTAGTTAAACTCAACCATGTTTAGCTCCAAAACCTTCCAAAGGAAGATCGACGAATATTTAAAATATCCCAGGATATTGTCTTTGTGTAAAAAATTACTATTTCAAAAAAAATTAACAGTGTATCACACAACTAGTCCTAAGGTATCACCTTGAGGAACTCCTTAAAATAAATGTAAAAAATTAAGATAATGATGTCAATTTTACACTGAGAGTCAAATAAGATTCAAAGTACCATAGTTGTCATATTCCTCAGTATGACAAGTAAAAAACATTTAAAAACTTAGTTTTGCCTTATGTTCTATGATACTCCCAATCAAATGCATGCTACGGATCGGTCAGAACCTGCCATTACGTAAAAGGAGTGGTTTCAACAATGTATGGGACGCCAGATGAACACGACACGACACAATACTTAATATTGCCTCATGGAGGATCATCTTTTTTTGGTTGTTTAAAATGGTATTTTATAGTCCTTCCAAAATTATTTTACCTCTGATTTTGCATCACTGTCAAAATCACAGTGATCTTTGTACAAGTTAAAATAAGGTTGCTATTGCGTTGCTGCTGTCAGAGGTAAAATAACTGTGAAAAGACAGTATATAGTTTTTTGGTTTCCTGTTTTTAAATGTTATGTTGTACTCTAGGCGTGGTCGAGCGGGCAGCAGTGCCAACGGCCGGTGCGCGTGAGCGCGGGCGCGTGCGTGGGCGCGCTCGGCGAGCTCAGTCCCGGCGGCGCGCTCATGCGACATCACCACGCCGCGTCTATGGCGCGTGAGTATATTGTACACTAGGCGTGAGCGCGGGCGCGTGCGTGGGCACGTGCGTGGGCGCGTGCGTGGGCGCGCTTATTATTATTAAAAAACAACATGGCGGCCTTTTTTTTTTTGGGTGGGAAATCATCATATGACTTCTTCCGCTCTGGGCGGAGCGGAAGGGCGTGTCAGACTCTTACTGACTAAAACCTACCCGTGTTCCTTCCCTTGCCTTACCAGGGGCCACGGTTTCCCCTTGGGACTACCCGCAACCCGGTAGGCATCGGCCCTAGCTGACCCCGTCAGTTTTTTTGACATCTCTTTGAGGCACGCGTGGAACACGACGCGCCGTCGACCCGGGCCTGGTCCTTATCGGACGGCGAGCTGCCCATTGCTCTCCGTCCGCAAGCCCGCGCCTACGGTGGCCGGAACATGGCGGCCTTAGTTGCGATTCCGCCAAAATTACTTTGTATCACTGTAGCTGTAATTTCTTCAACCAAAAAATTTCCTTTCCAGAACTAATACCTCCTGACGTAAAGTCAGAACTCCACCGCATCTACTTATCAGGGGGCGAGTTACTTAGAGAGCTGTGGCGTTGCTTCCCTCAGCCGGGCGCCGCGCCGGACACAGAGGATACTACCGCTAGGGCAGAGAAGTTCTATGAAGCTCTGCTCAGATTTAGGAATGTTAAATTGAGGCCTTTTGAGGTAAGATTGCTGTCATTCCCTTTCTGTCACATCTTACGCGCATTTGTGTGGAAACCCAAATCCAAAACTAACAGATACAGCGAAAAATATTCAAAAAAATCTCGGGCCCGATTTAGATGAACTAAAACGGTAAACTCGAACTCAAAGCAAAGCATATTTCAATAAAACCATTTACAGGCACTTTTGAATTGTCAAGGAGTCGGTCAGTCAGAAATATGAAGGTGGTTGCCCATTCCAATGCGTAGTAGGTTTCCTATGGAGAAGAACGGACACTCTTTTAAATCATTGAATTGTTACAAAACATCTGAATGCATTCACAAAAGTCAGAATTTCGAACAAAATGTTAATATATCAACATATGAGAGAGCTTGTGGCTAAGTAATAACAGCCGCACTAGTCGATCAGGTTAAGCTATGCTTGCGGGGGTTGGTCCGTGGATCGGTGACCATCTTTACATACTCCTCCGTGTCTCAGAAAGCACGTAAAGCTTTTGGTCCCGGCTGTCATATGTGGATCTTTGACAGTCGTTACGGGTCGTCAGAAGCCCGAAAATTTGACAACCAGTCTTAGAAAGGGGTATCGTATAACCCAGTTACTGGGTGGCTAGGAAGATTGATATCAGCGTTTATTAACCATATGGATTGTAAAAAGATCGAGCTCGATTACTGGATTATCAAAAAACTAAAATTGCAATTTTGATTTTCACCTAAATTGACTTCCAGTTGCCTATGATAACTAAAATAATGTATGTTCTGGTTTTCGCCTTGAATTCCTATCACAGAAATTGTGAAAATGAAAATAATCAACCAACAATAATTTATTCTCAGGAAAAAATGCTTCGGGACCTAACGCCGTTAGCGACGACGTTGACGCGGCATATGAATCAAATGATAGACACAGCCTGCGCGAAGTACGCGGTCTGGCAACAACGCCAAGCCAAACTGCGGTAGTAGTAAGTTATAGTTGTTTGTACCGTCAGCAGAAACAACTATAAACAAATGAAAAAGTAATAAAAAGTGATAAAATTGCTGTCGGTTTTCTTTTGGTTTATAATTAATTGGAAATATAATTTCTGAAAGGTTTTTTTTATGTTTGAATTTTTCTTTATGATATTAAATTGCCTGGTGAATCTTTTGTTTTCAAATTACACTTTCGTTTTAGCTCATTTGCTCGGACTCAAGACAATAAAAAAAATAGTTGACCTGAATATTATACTGTTGTTTTTTATAACTGAAGGTTGTCTTTTTTTGGCCTCGACAGGCTACTTTTCTTCATTATTTTGTGTTGTGGTAAAGACAGTTGTTCAGCGAAAAAAATAATAAATAAAACGCCTAATAAACAGCCAATCCGCATAGTATATCGGATTGACATTTTATGTTGTTTAGACTAAGTGGTTCTATATTAGTATCACAAAACTATATTCATTGCATTGAAATACAAAAAAAAAAATTAAAGACTCGAATACACGCTTTATGACATTAAACAAAAGCAATAGATAGAAACAATATTAGGGTATGCTTCTAGACAGTTTCTGTGATAAATAGATGAACACAATTGCATAAAAAATATTTTGCTAAAAAATAATTGTAACCTTTTCTGCTGACGGTATTTATTTTTTGTAATAAATGCGACCAAATTGTCAAATTGTCGTTATTAGGGTTGTTAGTGATGTGACGAGAGACCTAATGCTTTAAAGTCTATTTTATTTCGTATTTCATTGCCTGTTTAAACTGAAGTTTATTTTCTCAATAGTATTGAAGCGAGAAATAGATATAAAATGGTACGATGTGATAGACTTTACCTGAAAAATCTTTTATTATGACTGTTGTTATCTCAGAGCACTTAAATTGGAATTTATACTACATTTTTTAACTTAAAAATGCATCATGTAAAAAATATGATGGATCTTTGAATTTGAAGCGATTTCGTTGTCTAGTGAGTCGACTTATGAGAATGATTGTGCAATGAAAATTGAACTATAAATTTCTCCCTCCCTAAAATCTAAGTAGGTGTAAATAAATCTAAATTTCGCACAAAATTAAACATGATCTGATGCTCTAGAAATCTCATGATAGAAGTCCAAAAATATACTAAAATTTTTAAGGGTATCTCCCTAAAATATCCTTAAAAAAAACTCCTATAAACCAAAACTGCCCTTTGTAAATAGATACCAGAAATAAGACTGAATTTTAAAACCATTGCTGTTCTATATAAAATAATTTATTACCTAATAAGCTTTCTCGTCACATCTTAACAGAATTTGGCAAAAAATTGTACATATGCCTGTGTTATGTGTAAACAATAATCTGTGAATACCTAATATCATTTAGATAATGTAAATTGGAACCCACGGATGGTAAGACGGTTGAACGATTAATCGTTGGAATCGACTACTTTGACCAGATATGTTCTTTTGTTCGTACCGTACTTCTGTTTTGTATCAGCGTCGCGATCCAAAATCTCTGGACGCCCCGTATCGTATCGCCTTTGAACTTGGCGAAAAACCGACTCGTGATGGATCGGTCCGTACCTGTATCCGTATCGAGACACCGTACCACCGTACCGTACCGAACGGGCGTCCAAACTAGCGTTCTTGGATCGTGACGTGATACGGAACGGGGTTCGGTACGGACAAAATAACATATCTGGACGCAGCTTTTGTCGCTTTACGACAACTCCTTCTAGATGCTGGTACAGCCCGATTCAAAGTTTATGGCGGCTCTGAGCAGCCAGGAGGCCGGTAGGAGGCCAGTAGGAGCTCGTGGCTATGTAATAACAGCCGCACGGGTCGATCCATCATGTTAAGCTACGCTTGCCGGGGTTGATCTGAGGATGGGTGACCGTCTTTACATACCGAGACTTCTCCGTGCCTCGTAAAGCCCGTTAAGCCGTTGGTCCCGGCTGTCATTCGTGGATCTATGACAGTCGTTACGGGTAGTCAGAAACCCGAAAGTCTGACAACCCAGTTACTGGTTCAGTATTATCCAGTTACTGGTTTGTAGAGGTCAGATAGGCAGTCGCTCCATGTAAAATACTGGTATTCGGCTGCATCCGGTTAGACTGGCAGCCTACCCCAACATAGTTGGGTAAAGGCTAGGCAGATTGATTGAACAGGAAGCCAGTAGCGGCGCAGTAACTAATTTATGTGACCGCGGCGTAGAGAGGCAGGGTACTGCGCAGCGAGTAGCCCAATTCAGAGCCTCCATAAAGTTTGCATCGGGCTGTATGAACCTTTGATCCATTGGCAATAATAATTTAACTCAAATTCTGTTTCATTTTGGAATATTATCTGGTCGATTGTGCCATTCCATATGCTGTGAAACGAGCCGTTGTCCTTGCAAATGTTTTTGGTAAATATATTTTCCGGTTCTGTTAGTAACGTCAGTTTTAATTACGTTGTTTTCTGATTCTATGCTTTCACATTTATGTAAAAGTTTAAGACTAGTATAAAATTAAATACGAATTCCTTCAAGCGTCTAATCGTCCGTGAATATCCCATCTTAGTGTACGTAAAGAAATATAATTTAATTAAAAAGGAAATAAATGCATTTTGATGTACCAAATCTAACTGAATGAATAGTTCTAATTTGTTATATTTATCACTGCATATCAAAGTGCTTGCGCATTGATTGATTGATTCACTTGAAAAGCAATAAAACTGCATCGAAATTGTTTTTGGTTGTTTTCATTTTGTTGCAACCATGTTTTTGCGTTGTGGAAACATTTTGCTGGCAACATTGCATTCAGTATGCGTGTGCAACATACATGCACACATACTGAATTCAATATTGCCAGCACAAATATATTAAACATTATTTGATGTAAACATAGTTGATGTACAAATATATTAAATTCAAATACGTTACTGGATACATCCAGTAACGTATTAATATATTTGTACATCTTATACTTGTTTCATGCTGGATTGTATTCTAACACAATGCGAAGTGTAATAAATAAAATGAACTAAATCATGTTTCTGCAACAATTTTACTCAACTTTAGTTAAATATAAATACTTACCCGAAATAAAACAAAAAATATATGTGCCAAGAGATTTTGAAAATGTAACACATTCAATGGTTTTTTATTTTGTGCCTTTTTTGTAAAGCAATGATTGAATAAAATAAACAATTTCATGCAGTTTAAAGCCACACTATAAGTGTTCACGCAACGAAATTGTAAGCAGTAAACTTATTGTGTTGCCTGCTAACAATTTCCAATACTAATAATAATAGCAACATTCTAATACTCTATAATGTTCCAATACTGAACGTAACTGATGTAATTTTTAATAATTGGCGACAATAAATCGCATTATTTGTAGTATAAGTTGGGAAAGTCCAAATTATCTCGTTACCATACCTATTGGCAAAATTTTATTATTTACCTGTGTTTCAATGGCTGATGTTGGCAAGTTTTAACTTTAAACAGGGTCATTAGTAATATGTCGGCATTCCATTATGGGGATGTAGGAGAGGTTATTTGCAACCAAATGACCCCTTAATACTCTTAAGCAAATGTCAACCTTTTTCGAGTAATTCGACATTTTATATTTTATAAGAAAGAAATAAAAATGTCAAATTACTCGAAAATACCTGATTCACGCACTGCCGCGCCCTGTACTAAGATTGAAATGTTTTTATACGAATGCTGTTGGTGGAAGAATTGGGGATAATACAGGCCATTGTGAACAGGACTCTTTAGATTAGAAAAAAATCGAAAATTTTGATATTTTTAAGCATTAATGTTTATGTTGGCGTTTCTGTCACCTTTATTATTACATTTGTTTGTTTTATTTTCAATGTTTTTAATACTTTGCGACACAAAATAGAAAGTGACACATGGTGTTGTGACGTTCTTGTGCTGTGTCGATATCGATACTTTTATCGACTTCTTTATGTTTTCTAGTTTAATTATTTAAGTATACAAATAATCTTATATTTCAACCTTCCACTACTATCATCTGTTAGCAATAATATTTATTTTAGATATTTAATTCAAATGTGCAAAAAAGGTCTTTTGCGACAGTATCTTAGCTAGTGTTGTTTCTATTTTGTGTCAAATTGTAAATTACTATCGAAATTATGTTAATTCAGTTTTGAAATTATTTAAAGCTATTATTTAGATCTCTCTAAGATATTTGCACCCGTTTACTATAATATTGTTTTCACAACATAATATGTAATTTGATACTAACATCATCGTCATTTTGTAACATTTTCATTTCAAACTTCACTTACCTCGGTAAGTTTTTAAACAAGTTTCTAAATAAACGGGTGCCCAGTATAAATGTTCCTGAAGCAATATTACTAATAAACTGATAATTTAGTTTATTTTTTTAAACTTATTCATTTTCGCGATACGTAAAAGAATATTTTTGACAATATTAGGGTGTTAGTGTGCAATGTTTAGAATCAACAAACCACAGACAAAAAATATTTCCTCTTCCGAGCTCAGCTCGTACTATGTTTTTTAGAATTTTATAGTATGGCAGATGGTTCACTACGCAAAATCATTAAAATAAAAAGCGACTCTTGCTACAACACAATAAAGTGCAATTCAGGTCGCACAGCGCTAATTACCAAGTTATACTCTAGAAGTTGCCTCTCTTTCTATCGCGTAACTCTTACATCTTCTGACTACGTTACACTCAATGAATTTGCCCGACAAGTCGAGCCCGTCACGTTCTTGTAGCTTCATACCTAAAATGAGGAGTGATCCATCTGCTGTATTCATCTGTGCTATGACGCAAATGCATCCAGCATCTTCATTGTTACTTCTGTGTATGACAGTTAATATTAATAATAAAAAATCAAATGAAAATAAAAAAAGTAATAATAAAAAAACAAATATGATTTGTTAATATTGTGCACTATCACCAATAGTATAAATTGAATTTAACCCTCTGCAACTGAGGTGACTTTATTGTTAACATTTGACTGAGGTGTTGTCTATCAGACGTCAGCTCTATTAGCCTTATTTGCCTATATTTTGACGATTTATTATATAAATGCATATTTTATATGTTGTAGTGGTTCCTAAACTTTCAAAATAAATAAATAACAATATTAATAAAACAATGCATTGACTAATACGAATCACTTTTAATGAGATCAACATTTTACACATTTAGTGACATACAGGTACAAAATATTATTTTAAAAAAAACTTAATGGTTATTCTATCTTTGAGCAAACATAATTATTTTTAACATTACAATTAAAAGCT
This sequence comes from Conistra vaccinii, assembly GCA_948150665.1. Taxonomy (NCBI): domain Eukaryota; kingdom Metazoa; phylum Arthropoda; class Insecta; order Lepidoptera; family Noctuidae; genus Conistra; species Conistra vaccinii. The sequence goes on along the minus strand of OX411338.1, from coordinate 15,429,173 downwards.
ATGAAAAAAAAATCAACAATATCCTATGATAGGTTTAGGCACAAATCAGTCTCAAAGTCAACCCTAATTTTATCATCTAGAACGTGCAGTCTTCACAAATTTAAACCGAGCATTGCAAGAAAATAGCTTTTTTGCAAGCACAGCAGCTGAATTTTGTCTGCCTTTTCAATCTGCTGGGGCATATGCTACATATTCTTTTTGCTGATGGTCCAGATTGTGGAGGAGGTTGAGGAGGAGGAGGCAAATCCTTACCTAAAATCCTTCTGGTTGTCAATCGAAGCTCTCTCGGCAGTCTGTCATTATAGACGCGCTCTTTCAAGCTGGGAAGTACTAACTCTCTTGCTAAGGATAGTAAGAAGTCTCCTCTCCGCAATTTGGCACCAGGACAACCTTGGTACAAGACAAAGGCATTCACACCAGCTAGATCCAACATCCTGTAAAATATGGCCATTGGCCAACGACGTGTCTTTCAAATGCTTGAATAGATCGAACATTTCTTGTCGATTTCATCGACTCCGGCCTTGGTGTGGTTGTAATCAACAATCATAGTAGGTTGGTTGGTCGCTAAAACTACAAGAAAAAAAAAAACGGAGGTTACGTAGGAGAGACACTATGGCAGTTTACATATTTTTACTGAGGTTACGAATATTGGACACTATGGAACTACAGTCGATCTTTATGAGGTAACGTCTATCAGAATCAGATCTTATTGGTGTACTTACGTCTGAGGGACACCAAATGCTCGTAGCACCAAAGGTGTAGATCGCACGACGGCTCAGGCCATACTGCCCGATGCCGCGGACTAATACAGGAAGGTACCGAGCGTTACAGAGCTACATCAAGCGACATTGCGAAATGGCAACGAATTTTATGATTGACGGTGTCTGACAGACTACCACCTCAGTGGCAGAGGGTTAAAAAAATATGAAATGCGTGCTTATTCATGTAAAGGCACCTCAGAATAATTCGTTATTGATACAATGTTCTTTTTGTCTACTAGTTCGTCAGTTTAATTTAAATACAAAGATATGATTCGGTATTTCAGCGGTTTTATTTAACCTTTCGCCAATGCCACTATAGTTCTGTTGCGAAACAGGGATGGTGCTATTCATCTGCTATAGCTCCATCCCTCTCTAGCACCGATACAATTTCATCGTTTGACGTTACAGTGAAGCTACGGTTGCCTAGAAGAGCGGTGACCGCAATTTGCCGGCGAATGACGTCAATGAAACGTTTATGAAAGTAAGTTTGTATGTTTTCCTAGAGAGCGTTGATAAAGTGCTACAAGGATCTTTTGGCACTCGAATTCTTTGACAGGGCGGCGCCGCAGCCGCACTGTGGATCGAAAAAAGGTTCTCGAAGACATTGGAACTTAAATTTTGAAGTGTCGGTTTTTTGCTTTCTAATACTATTACATACACATTTTCATATAACAATAATCTTTATTTCCAATTTAATTGAAGATAGACAGACGTCACCAACTGTCAGCGCGACGGAGGTTGCAACTTTGTGGCCAGTATATATCAGTCCTCCGCCGCCATTCCTGGTTGTCCCACGCCCGGGGCTGGAAGCAGCTGTTCCAGATGTCTACGCCACACGACGCCATCGTCAGTCTGCACTTCATAATGAAGCCTGCCTAGGCGACGCACTATCGTGCCGAACTCCCATCTTCGTCTCTGGTCGGAGTAGGCTCTAGCCTGGACTCGATCACCTACGGAGTAAGTCCTGATGGGAGGCGGTGTGTTGTTTGGGTTGCACGCCTTCGGGGCAGATGAGTCTCTAAACATTACATGTAATTTTGTTCTCACATCCCGACTGAACATCAGTTCATAGGGGGACTGTCCGTTCAGGTTTGGTGTGCGTCTGAGCCGGGTCTTAAGGACAAGGAGCTTATCCGTAAGATCACCCCTCTCCCCCTCCATTGCACGTAGTGCCTTCTTTATTGTTTGCACGTAACGTTCAGCTTGACCGTTAGTGGCTGGGTGGTACGGGGCTGACGTCAAGTGTGTTACACCGCAGCTGGAAAGGTAGTTCTTGAATTCTTGAGATACAAACTGACGTGCGTTGTCGGAAACAAGTGTATATGGTGTGCCGAATGTGCAGAATAATTCCTTCAACTTAACAACACACCAAGCACTTGTTGTGGTCTTTGTTGGGAAGACTTCCACCCACTTGGAAAAGGCATCCACGACTATTAAAAGTTGATGTCCTAAAATAGGACCTGCAAAATCTATATGAAGACGTTGCCATGGCCCTGTAGGTTGTTCCCAGTGGTGTGGGGGTGCTTTTGGTGACTCATTTTGTTGTAATCGGCATGCTCTACAGGATTTTACTTTGTTCTCGATATCTCTATCTATATTTTTCCAGTATATGTAGCTGCGAGCTAGTAATTTCATTTTAAGTATACCAATGTGTCCGGTGTGCAGTTCATCAAGTACACGTATTGTGTAAACTTTTGGGTATTACCACTCGAGTTCCTTTCAATATGCAGTTGTCTTGAAGTGTTAATTCATTATCACCGTAGCCATGTTGTCGTAATGAGTGACCTGCTTGTAACGCTTCCAGTAATGTTTTAAGTTCATTGTCTTTTTTAGTTTCATTAGCTATAACTTCTGGTCGAATTTCTAGGACATTAATCTGCTGTAGTTGGTATGAACAATGTTGGTCTATTGAGTTTTCTTTTGCTATTTCTACTGGAAATCTTGATAGGTAATCAGCGTTTGAATGTTTCGCTGAAGCTCTGTATTCCACGTCGTAGTTGAATCCCGATAAGAAATGTGCGTAATGAAATAATCGCATTGTGCTCAATGCTGGAAATGTCTGGTGGGGATGAAAAATTGAGGTAAGGGGCTTATGGTCCGTCACTAAAGTGAATTTTCTGCCGTAACAGTAATGAAAGAATTTTTTTATGCCCCAGTAGATCGCCGTAGCTTCTTTGTCAATTTGACTATATTTTCTTTCACTAAATGAAAGTGATCTAGAGGCGAATGCGATTGGCCTATCAGAGCCATCAGGTAGTTTGTGTGAGAGAACAGCACCCAAGCCCGTTGGTGAAGCGTCAGTAGCTAGTATCAGTGGTTTTCCTGGGTCAAAGTGAATAAGAACTCTTTCGCTCAAAATCTCCTTCTTAATGTTATTAAAACTGTCTTCACATTTAGAGGTCCATTGAAAATGTTTCTCTTTCTTTAGTAACTCATTTAGTGAGTTTGTTAATGAGGCAAGGTTCGGTATAAATTTGTTATAGTAGTTTGCCATACCAAGGAAGGTTCGTAGTTCGTTTGTATTTGTTGGTCTTACAGTGTTCACGATGGCCTTTACTTTGTCTTTGTTCTTATGTAAACCATCTTTATCGATTGTATGTCCGAGGTAGTTAATGCTACGTTTAAAAAAATGACATTTTTCTCTGTTAACGTGGAGGTTACTCTCTTTCAGTTTTTGCAAGACTTTTCTTAGGCGGGTATTACACTATCAAATATCTTGGATCATATATAGGATGCTATCTTGTATCCAAAATATTGGATCTCCAGAATCATATCTGTGTATTACATTGTCAAAGTTCTAGGATCCAATTTTTTGTCAAATGCACAGATAATACACTTAAATACGGGTTATTTGTGGTTGCAATGGAGGACGAGTCGGTCGTGTGTACTACTATTGCTTCGGCAGTGTGTATAATGTTATTATTAAAAAAGAAGAATAATAAGAGGAAAACAAGAAAAAATCGGATATGGCTAAGATCATGGATCGCACGACGAGACGAGAAAGGAATTAGTTCAAACTTGGTTCGAGAGTTGAATGAAGAGGACACAAAGGCATTAAGAATTTATTTGCGAATGAACAGCTCGGTATTTGAATACATTCTCTCAAAAGTTGCAACCAGTATAGCCAAACAGGACACACATCTTAGAAACTCAATATCTGCAAGAGACCGACTAATGGTAACTTTGAGATTTTTAGCAACTGGAGAAAGTTATTCAAGTTTACAGTTTTCCTTTCGGATTCCTCAATGCACCTTAACTAAAGTAATACCAGAAACATGCAAGGCCATATATGAGTGTCTAAAAGATATTCATTTAAAGGTAAGTAAGTAGGTATGTATGTTTCCAATATTCTTAACGAAAGTCCCCGTCACGCAAAGCTTTAAATTTTGTAAACAAAGCGATAATTATAAAGCGCTGTCGTGTATTGTGGTCACTTGTAGTAGGTACTGGAACTCAGACGCCTTTAGCTCACTTTCAGTTTCAGTACCTTTATCGCTAAAATATAACCCGACCAAGTGAAATCGCTCGTTAGTTTCGTATTACATATACCTACATAAGTAATAAAATTGAATTTGGGATTATTTGTTTCGCTACGTAACGTAGCTGAAGTTCTTTATTTACAAAATTTATAGCTTCTCATGACGGGGACTTTAGCCCGTACTGTTTATCCTACATAATATTATAACATGAAAGTTTGTGAGGATGGGTGGATGTTTGTAACTCTTACACGCGGATTTGGGTGAAATTTGGCACACAGATAGTTCATAACCTGGATTAATACATAGGCTACTTTTTGTCCCGATATTCCACGGGATCGAGACTTATGCGGGTGAAACCGCGGGGCGCCGCTGCTAGTACTTCTATAAGTACCTACATAATAATACATTTTATATGTATTCAAAGGCGGTTAAACATTGAAATGCAGAAGTGTTGTATAGCAGTGAAAACTACATCGTTGTCACATACATCACGAATCAGGAATAATCAGGATAGTTGGACCTCAGACCACCTAAACAAACATAAAACTTTATATAACATAACATCATAAAGGTCATCGCCCATTATAACAGCACCGCTCCAGCACAGTAACGCCCCGGCACCGCCTCGAAATATCTAGTCGTCGTCAACGCGCCGTAAGCAAAGCAAGGCGACCGCTAGTCGCCAACGCGCCGTCAGCAAGGCCACCGCTCGCTGACGATGACGGCACGCCATCGCCACCGGTGAGGTGAAAGCTTGTTGTTCATTCAAACGCCTGCTACACGGTCGTCAACCGCGTCCCGACAGAGGTGACCTTGGTGATTTACAACCGTGTAGATGATAGTTTACAACCAAACGTTGAACAACTTTGCCAGTCGCCAACCAAGGTCACCTCTGTCGGGGACGCGGTTGGCAACCATGTAGCTAGCGTTTCACAAGTGAGGTGTCACCGCGCGGACGGCGAGGCGCCGGCGAGCGGGCTCCTCGCTTGAAGCGTGCTGTATGTCGGCGCGCCGTGGGCCGCTCACTGCCGGCGAGCCGTCCACTATTTTGTATAGCCATCGTAAAATAGATTTTAATGCGTTTGACTTAAAATCCTAACTTGATTGACAAGTTATTTGCCGTGTCGGTGCCGTGCTGTTATAATGAGCGCTGACCTAAAGTGTCACGTTTTCTGAGATATTCAAAGATAAAAATATTTACTCAATGGATAAAAATAACAATTGTTATACTTAACGAATTTATTTAGTTATTTATGTTCTAGTTACTTCATGTTGAATATGTTATTTATAATTTATTTTTTACCATTGTCATTCGAAAAAGAGCAGTTTATTCATCGATAACAGTGAATAAAACTGTCTTTTACTCACAAGAGAATAAAAACATTTTGAATTTGGAACAGCACGTATTATTATACGAATTATGTACAAACAACAAATGAAAATGTGCTGAAAGTACCAATATAACTACCTATACAACGTTATTTTTTGTTTATACTAAACCTCATTGTCATTGTACTCATCGTTATGAACAACTTTCACTATGGGACCAAAGCTAGAATCGCGGAAAAAAATTCGCTGTTCCATACATTTATGTTCGCATATCTCGTCAAAATGTATGGAACAGCTGATTCCTTTTTCGCGATTTCTGCTTTGACCCCATAATGAAAGTTGTTCATAATAATGAGTACAATGACCCCTTAAGAGATTTAGTATAAACAAAAAATAACGTTGTATACCTAAGTACCTCGACCTCATAGTTATGAAAAATTTATACTTGTCTAGCCATCCTAACCGATGCCCTCAAATCAGAGGTACTTAGTGAAATGAAAGAAAGTAATAGGTACTAACTAGATTAATTTATTATTATTAAAAAAAATATTGAGTTATTTCACCATTCGTAATCTTCATAATACGATTGCATATTCTGAACAACGACTCGAGGTCCACTATCTTCAGTGGACACAATCACCTCTTCTGACTGTTCATTTCTCGCCATTGTAATATTTTCAAGTTGATTATTTTGAAGTTGGGTATTATTTTTTAACATGTCATTATCAACTTCATCCCATATTTGAAACAAAACTTGTTGTATTTGCCGTTTTGCTTTTTTAACATGTATTATGTCACCAGCATTCAAAATGTCATTAAGTTCAGATTCAATAAAGAGGCAAAAAGAATTGATGCTGCTATTATTTGATAAATTATGTTTTCTTTTAGCTATTTGAGACATGCCCCTCATGGTGTCAATTGCTTCATGTAGTAATTTGTTGTCTTCATCACCTTTTTTTGTCTTTTTTTTAAATTTTGTTTCTGTCGGTGTTTCCTGTGAATAATTAATATTTTATTATTTGTTACAGATACCAAATACAGAAGAAGAATGGAAATCTATAGCCGAAGAGTTTGAAAGTAGATGGAATGTATATAACTGCATAGGTGCTATAGATGGAAAGCACATCCGCATAAGTTGTCCGCCATTTAGTGGATCTCACTTCTATAACTATAAATTGTATAATAGCATTGTTTTATTGGCTCTGGCAGATGCTAATTATAAGTTTATATATGTAGATGCAGGAACTAATGGAAGGATTGGCGATTCTGGTGTTTTTGCTAAAAGTAAATTAAGACGTTGTCTTAATGATACTTCCATTTTAAATATACCAGCAGATAAACCTTTATTGAATACAAATACTATCCTTCCATATGTTGTTTTGGCAGATGATGCTTTTCCTCTGACTCACAATACCATGAAACCGTACCCTCTACGAAATATAACAACACAACAAAAGATTTTTAACTATCGATTATCACGGGGAAGACAAGTTATAGAAAGCACTTTTGGAATGTTAGCGTCCCGTTTTCGAGTCCTATTAAGTACAATTAATCTGCCACCAGCCACAGTACAAGATATTGTGTTAGCATGCTGTACATTGCATAATTTACTTATAGACAAACAACAGGATGACAAGAAACCTAGAAGATGTGAAAGAGCTAAGAAGAGCAATGACAATGAAGATGATGAAGATGAACTAATTCCAATTTCTATACAGCGAAGAGAAAATAATATACATGGGACACATATAAGAAAACTATTTACAGATTTTTATAATGGACCCGGAAAAGTATCTTGGCAAAACAGTAAAATATGAACTTACAGTGTCTGTTGTTTGAGTGTTTTCAGAATCATCAACTGAGTTTGATCGAGAAGGACCTGCATTTGTTGAAGTTGATTGACCTTGAGAGCTAGTTCCAGAAAATTCATCCAAGTTTGATTTAGAAGGATCTGCATTTGTAGAATTATTTAAAAAATGAAGCATCGGATACCAGTACGCCACAGGTTGATAATCATCTCCACTAGACCCGCTTTTTGATTTAGTAACCTGTAATAAAACAATTATACTACTCAATAATGTTTTTTTTTCCCTTTCTTAGAAGTAATCGAATTATTTATTTAAAATATTTAGTGTTTCAAATTCAATCAAATAGAATATAATATACTTTTATTCAGTGTAATCATAAAAAAAAGGAAATTGGGAACCAAGTAGGTACAGAAATTAGAATATGCTAAAACGGTTTTAGCTCAGCATTAATGCTACAGCCTGAGCATATTTATACACGCATTAAGGGTTCAGCCGCCACAGTTTGAGAAGCGCTGGTGTAAGTGTTAAATAGTTAAATGAAACTAACCTTCAATTTTTCCGCCAAATATTGAGTTCGTAAATTGTTTATTTTTTTTCTTACATCCACAACTTTACAGACTTTACCTGTTATTTCGGTTATTATTTCTGCAATTCCAACTAATGTGGCCACTCGTTTATTTCGATTTTTGTAATCAGGATGTAGGTTGTCGTAAAGTAAACTGTTTTCTTCATAAAGTGATATCAATGTTTTGGTGATCTCAATACTCCAATCAAAGGAAGGCGTCATCGTTTATCAAAACAAAGTACTGAATCCTTTCGAGTTTCGGCACACAATAATTTATCAAATATAACACCAATACACCAATGAAACTACTAGTCTACTACCCTCCACAGAGCATGCTACATGCTACCCTCTGTGAATGAACATGAAGCCAAAACATTCAAGACTACCCGCAGCGTATTATCTATGACTACCCGGCCGCGGCGGCAGCCCGGCCATAGATAATACCACAGATAGATAATACACTTATTTACGGGAAGCAGTTGCTTTTTTTTAAGACAGCAGTGCTGCCAACAATAATTTTAGAATTCCTATAAGCTTATTGTGAACTTACGCCAAAATGTCGTTTATTTTATTTTTTACACTTATTTTTTATCAGTCAATAAAACTGTCACATTAATGAATTGCCTTACAATTTAGAAATGTGGTAGTAGCAAAACTGAAAAGGCAAAATCACATAAATGTTTATGGACGAATTTTATATCAGCAAATTATGTAAATAAATATTTAAATTTAAAACAAACAAACAAACAAAAAAAACATTAAATAATATTCAATATGGCAAGACCTGTTTCTTTGATCCAATCTAACAACAAATGTCAAAAATCTTTGATCAAAGACGATTTGATTCATATGTTTGTATTACATTATCATATAACTAGTACTCACAGATATGGGATCCTAGATATATGATAGTGTAATACCCCCCTTTAGACGTGTTAAGAGTTGGTCCTCTGATGCGCCTTGAATTATAATGTCGTCGAAAAAACATTTTATTCCGTCTAGTCCCTGAAGTAATTGGTCCATGAATTTCTGCCAAAGGCTTGGTGCAACTTTGACTCCAAACATTAAGCGATTGACTTTGTAAGTACCTTTGTGCGTACTTAATGTTTGTAAGAGAGCGCTTTCTTCGTCCATAACCAAATTAAGATAGGCTTGGGTAATGTCTAAGGTGCAGAAGCATTTGCCTCCGTTCATTTCTGCAAATATATCTTCTATTATAGGAATTGGGTAATGTTCGTCCCTGATGACTAGGTTGAGGGTGACCTTGTAGTCGGCACATAGTCGAATGCTCCCATTTGGTTTCACAATCGGTACGATGGGTGTGCCCCAATCTGAATGGTCTACTTTGGTGATCACCCCTTCTGCACATAGTCGTTCAATTTCTTTATCGACTTTTTCTTTTAACGCATACGGTATTCGTCGTGGTTTTATAAAAATCGGTCGTGTATTTTCCTTAAGATTTAAGTGAGCTTCATAGTTGGGTATTTTTCCCAAGTCAGACCTAAAAACAGTTGTTGCGAATTCTTCTTATAATTTATCAAGTTTGTCGGATTGTTCAGAAGTTTGTAAAACCCTTATGTCTGCAATTTTCACATTCAGTTCTTTCATCCAGCTTCTTCCAAATATTGGGTCAACGTTTTGATTGATTATGTATAATTTCCCGTTGAAGGTCTGGTCTTTATAAGTGCCTTTTACGTATGTCACTCCTGCAGGCTTGATAATTTCTCCAGTGTAGGTTCTCAATTTCATTTCAGTTTTGAAAATTTTGTTTGTTTATTTTAGGCTTTTGTATTGTTTGAGTGACATTGAGGATAAGGTCGCTCCTGTGTCGAATTCCATGCCAACCTGTTTATTCTCTATTTTGACTGTGATTATATATTTTTCAGATATCTCACTTTTAATTAGGTTGATATTTCCCATGCTTTCGGTACTCGTGTTGCTTGTATTGTCATCTAGTTGATTGTTATTTAAGTTCCGCTGTAAACAGACTCGTGCCAGATGTCCAGTCTTCTTGCATTTCAAGCAGGTAGATTTGATGGCGCCACACTCATTAGGGGGGTATTACACTATCATATATCTAGGATCCCATATCTGTGAGTACTAGTTATATGATAATGTAATACAAACATATGAATCAAATCGTCTTTGATCAAAGATTTTTGACATTTGTTGTTAGATTGGATCAAAGAAACAGGTCTTGCCATATTGAATATTATGTATAAAATTTTCACATTTATTTTCATAATTTCCTGGTACAAAATCCGTCCATAAAATTATGTGGTTTTGCCTATTCAGTTTTGCTACTGCGATATTCTTAACTGACGGTTTTATTGACGGATATAAATTAAGTACAACGAAATTTTGGCGAAGTTCACAATATGCTTAGTGGAATTTTAAAATTATTGTTGGCAGCACAGCTGTACTAAAAAAAAGCAAACTACTGAAACTACAGCCAGGCGGCCGGGAGTTCATTGTTTTGGCTTCATTGCTGATCTATTTGTAATATTGTGTGATGAAAGGCTTCAGTATTTTGTTTTAAGAAACGATTGCAACCACATATTATGACAAAAAATTGGATCCTAGATATAGTATAGTGTAATACACAGATATGATCCAAGAGGTTATATATGTAGGATACGAGATAGCATCCTATATTTGATCCAAGATATTTGATAGTGTAATACCCGCCTTAGATCGATGGTCGTCTTTGCCGCATCGGAAGCATTTTCCCTTTAAATCTCTAATCGTTATCGGAGATGAAGACGATGGAGAAGTTGAGTGTCCGCTCGGCGGTGCGTATGAGGGTCGTGGATACTTAGGTCTTTTTATTGAGCTCGTAATTTTGTTTACTGTGTCCGAATGTTTGTGCATGTCTGCGGATATTCTTAGGTTCTCTGATTTTCCCATTTCTATGGATGTGGCCATATGTACCAGTTTCGTAAAGGGTAGTGTCTCCCTTTCTTGAAGAATTTTTGTTCGTATATCACTGTCTTTCAATCCCCGAATAAATTGTAGGGCTAGAAAGCTTTCTAATGTAGGTTTTTGACAATTTTGACATTTAAATTCGCAGTTCAAGGATCTTTTTTTTAATTCTGAGGCATATGTTGCCACTGTTTCATCTTCGCATTGTGTGCGCGTAATAAATTTGTGTTGTAAAGCCCATATGCTAGGTTTAGGGTCAACGTATTCGTCTAGTATCTGTGTGAGCTCCTTAAAATTCATGTCAATTGGATCATCCGGGGAGCATAAATCGTGTAATTTTTCATGTAATTCTGGTGATAGAGAAGCAAGTAAGGTGTAAACTTTCATTTTGGCGTCTTCGATCTTGTTAAGTAAGAAGAATACAGTTAGTCTCTTAGTAAAATTTGCAAAGGTCTCTTTTTCTTGAAAGGGCTGGAAATTTATTTTTGGGCCTCGTTCTTGATGTGAATTTGTACTTAGCTGTGATGTTGATGTTTGTAGCGGTAAAACGCGTCGATTGTCTCTATTTTGATACATTAGAAGTTTTGTCTTTAGTATAATACATTTCTCTTCGAAATCGTACCTGGTTTCTATCTCTTGGTCTAATTGTTCGTCTGGAATTTCTAATTCTATGTTATGCTGTATTTCTTGTAATTTATGTAATGTTTCCTGAAGTGATTGAAGTCTTGACTCTGTTTCTTCATACGGTATCGTTTCTTGATTATTCACGTAGTTTTCGAGTTTTGTAATTATACCACGCAATGAGGCGCGGGTTTTCTTCAGTTTTTTTATATCATTAGTCGACATCCTCGTCGCCAATTTATTAAATACACATTTTCATATAACAATAATCTTTATTTCCAAATTAATTGAAGATAGACAGACGTCACCAACTGTCAGCGCGACGGAGGTTGCAACTTTGTGGCCAGTATATATCAAATACTTAGCCAATATTATACATAAATAGATCAGAAGATACAATCTGATAGGCAAATTGGCAACTAACATTATTTTGCAAAAAAAATGTACATAGACCATATGGTATCTCCGGAACACGAGAATAACCGTTACATCCCTGCACACGGTGATGCAACTATTTATTTATGATTTTTTCAGACTAAATTTCGAAGTGGAGTATGGCAAAAAATCATAAATACATAGATCCTTGTACAGCTATAATGTGCATTTCTATAATACAGTCCAGTCGTCGAAAGAATGCGTTCTTGACAGTGGTCAGTTTCATACTAACGAATGTGTTCTGCGAATTTGATCCTTATTACTACAAGAAATTTTCCAACTGACAGCTGTCAGGAACACATTCTCGCATCGGCCGGACTGTAGTTAAAGAATAATAGTCCGGGAGGTACCGTTGCAAATACAAAAGTCATAGTAAGCCGGCTGAGGTTGACATAGATAGTTGATCTTATAAGACTAATAAGTTTACCGATGGTCAGCTGCTCAAGTAGCGGTGGGTATGGGCGTGGGAGGGACCGAACGTGGTAAAAAAAAAAAAAAAAAAAAAGTGATAGTACGCCGGCTGAAACTTTTTTCATAAATAGTTGACATCATACTGAGTTGAAAAAAAATGGTCAGCTGCATAGTGGAGGGTGGAATACGCGTCAACTGCTCGCATGAACTTGTAAAAAAACAAGTAAAATCAAGTACGCCGGATGAAATTAACTAGGTGATTGTTTAAATAATTACATAATCAGCCTATTAATGTTCCCACTGCTGGGCCACAGGCCTCCTCTCTGTTAGCCCTCTAACAGAGAGGAGGCCTGTGTCCCAGCAGTGGGCTGTAATCTACCACGCGGGCCCAGTGCGGGTTGGTACGAGTAGATGTCACATGTCTTTGAATTTTTGGTTCTAAGACATGCCGGATTCCTCACGATGTTTTTTTTCGAAGCCACGACCTACAACTCGTAAGTCAGGGCCGTTACCACTGGGCCACCACTACTCAAGCCACTGCTTAAATAATTAAAAGTACAAAAAAAACAACAATCAGCTGCGTGGGTAGCGGTGGAAAGACCGTCGTCAGCTAACTATAAAAAAATATTGGAGCATTGCTACTTCGCTCTTTTCTTTTAAACACATGTATTTCGAGATAGATTCTGGAGCTGCGTAAGTCCATAACACGACCTTCGGGCTAGTAAGCCTGTCTCCCTAAAATTCGAAAGGATCATAGAATTATTAGATGATTTCAGAACTATCTAACTAGCTTTTATTAGTAGCTGCCCGCCCCGGCTTTGCACGGGTAGCACTAAGTACTAATCTACAGCACACCTACCTACCTACATACTCGTAACTACCTACCTACTTACCTACCCTATCCCACCAACACCTACCTACTTACCTACCTTACCTACATACCTATCTTTCTTTCATACAATCCTTATCGAACACAACTAGAAAATAATTATTCAATTTTGTGCAGTCGTTCGGAATTTTAAATGCTTAAACGCTTAGCAACACATTTAGCGACTCAATTTTATTATAAAGATAGATAATTTCCCATCCCTATACAATATTCAATGATTTTAACATAGCAGTTTCTTTGTTTTAGAATAGTTGTATTCAATATAAATAGATAATTGGGTTAGTTCGTATGAAACAACAAAAACAAGTGCAAACCGTAACGACAGGGCAATCTTCCCACCATGTAAATCCGAGCTACGCCAGCATTTACTGCGCACGTCGTACAATTTGGCGCACCTTTGGAGACATGCTCACCTTCAAGACCCTTCTCAATTATCTCCCACTGACTGGGGATGAGAAGCAAAAGAAGAGAAATATATCTTCAAATGGATCGAGGGTGATCAAGTAGCCATCAAGTCTCCAATAAAAGGGATAGCAGAGTCGCAGCGAATACATTTCCTGTATGGAACTTTTGTCGGTGACACTTTCTTTGAGCGTGTACCTATATTTCTGGTAGCCTAGTTTTGATGATTTACACGTTAATTTACAGATGATGGTGAAGAGGAACTCAAGAAATCCAAAATGATTTCTAACAAAGGAATATTATCTAATATATAAAATTCTCGTGTCACGGTGTTTGTTGCCAAACTCCTCCGAAGCGGCTTGACCGATTTTAATGAAATTTTTAGTGTATATTTGGTAGGTTTGAGAATAGGACGTAAACTATTTTTCGTACCCCTAAATGATAAGGGTGGTCCACCCCAATTTTTTTTAAATTTTTTTTTGGTGATTTTTTTTTATAGTAATTTTTTTATGATTTGGCATTAAAAAATACATACAACCCCAAATTTTCATCCTTCTACCACCAACCCCTATTTTTTTGTAGATATATTAGTACTTTAATAATTTTTTGATCAGTTACCACTCGATCAGTCTGTTATTCCCGTCAGGCGTCTACCGGCGTAGATAGAGTAGAGTAGGTAGGTAGGTAGGGCAGGGTAGGTAGGTAGGTCGGACAGGGTAGGGTAATTAGGTAGGGCAGGGTAGGTAGATAGGAAGATAGGTGAAGGTAGGTAGGTAGGGTACATAGGTAGGTAGGGTAGGTAGGTAGGTTGGTCAGCGTAGGGTAGGGAGGTAGGGTAGGGAGTTAAGGCAGGGTAGGTAGGTCGGGCAGGGTAGGGTAATTAGGTAGGGCAGGGTAAGTAGATAGGATGATGGGTGAAGGTAGGTAGGTAGGGTGGGTAGGTAGGTCGGGCAGGGTAGGGTAATTAGGTAGGGCAGGGTAGATAGATAGGAAGATAGGTGAAGGTAGGTAGGTAGGGTAGATAGGTAGGTAGGGTAGATAGGTAGGTCGGTCAGGGTAGGGTATCCCGGTAGGGCAGGGTAGGTAGGTAGGTCGGGCAGGGTAGGGTAATTAGGTAGGGTAGGGAAGGGAGGTAGGGCAGGGTAGGTAGGTAGTTCGGGTAGTGTAGGTAGGTAGGTCGGGCAGAATAGGGTAATTAAGTAGGGCAGGGTAGGTAGATAGGAAGATAGATGAAGGTAGGTAGGTAGGGTAGGTAAGTAGGGCAGGGTAGGTAGGTAGGTCGGGCAGGGTAGGGTAGGAAGGTAAAGCAGGGTAGGTAGGTAGGTCGGGCAGTGTAGGGTAGGTAGGTAGGGCAGGGTATGTAGGTAGGTCGGGCAGTGTAGGGTAGGTAGGTAGGGCAGGGTAGGTGATAAATTCAAATTCAAATTCAAAATTCAAATTCAAAAGTCATTTATTCAAATTAGGCTGAGAATCAGCACTTTTCGAACGTCAAAATTACATAAGACAGTCCCCCAAAACCGCGATAGGTAGATAGTTAGGTGCGCCGTAGATAAGTACTTACTGCTACCCGTGCGAAGCCGGGGAGGGCAGCTAGTACTTATTATAATATTATATAGCATTCCTATGATGTGTTTTACTTAAAAACTAACAGACTATAAATAATAATATGTATAAGTATGTATATAAAAGAGGGGGGGGGGACAATCATAGGGCATCAAAAAATTCGTCCGCATCGCTGTCAACAGGAAAAGTGCTCAAAAGGCTGGCAGCATTGCCTTGTTGTATGCATTCTTTGGCCATTCTATATATTTATATAATATTATAAATGTGAAAGTTTGTAATGTATGTTTGTTACTCAATCATGCAAAAATGTGTAGCTAAGCGCAAAACTCGAGAACGGCTGGACCAATATAGTATTTTTTTTTTCTTCGATTACGATAAAGGTTCTTATGAAGAGAAAATTTGGAAAAATTGCCCGGAAAATAAAAATGAATGTCAGCGCATTTAAACTTCCGAACGACTGCACAAAATTGAATAATTCTTTTCTACAATGTGTTCGATAAGGATTGTATGAAAGAAAGATAGGTATGTAGGTAGGGTAGGTAAGTAGGTAGGTGTTGGTGGGGTAGGGTAGGTAAGTAGGTAGGTAGTTACGAGTATGTAGGTAGGTAGGTGTGCTGTAGATTAGTACTTAGTGCTACCCGTGCAAAGCCGGGGCGGGCAGCTACTAATAAAAGCTAGTTAGATAGTTCTGAAATCATCTAATAATTCTATGATCCTTTCGAATTTTAGGGAGACAGGCTTACTAGCCCGAAGGTCGTGTTATGGTCTTACGCAGCTCCAGAATCTATCTCGAAATACATGTGTTTAAAAGAAAAGAGCGAAGTAGCAATGCTCCAATATTTTTTTATAGTTAGCTGACGACGGTCTTTCCACCGCTACCCACGCAGCTGATTGTTGTTTTCGTACTTTTAATTATTTAAGCAGTGGCTTGAACAGTGATGGCCCAGTGGTAACGGCCCTGACTTACGAGTTGTAGGTCGTGGCTTCGAAAAAAAACATTGTTCGGAATCCGGCATGTCTTAGAACCAAAAATTCAAAGACATGTGACATCTACTCGTACCAACCCGCACTGGGCCCGCGTGGTAGATTACAGCCCACTGCTGGGACACAGGCCTCCTCTCTGTTAGAGGGCTAACAGAGAGGAGGCCTGTGGCCCAGCAGTGGGAACATTAATAGGCTGATTATATAATTATTTAAACAATCATCTAGTTAAATTTCATCCGGCGTACTTTATTTTACTGGTTTTTTTACAAGTTCATGCGAGCAGTTGATGCATATTCCACCCTCCACGATGCAGCTGATGATTTTTTTTCAACTCAATATGATGTCAACTATTTTTGAAAAAAGTTTCAGCCGGCGTACTATCACTTTTTTTTTTTTTTTTTTTACCACTTTCGGACCCTCCCACACCCAAACCCACCGCGGGTGCGTCAGCTGACGATTGGTTCACTTATTAGTGAGCCGAAATCTATTGAAAAAGATGGCAATGGACCGGCGTAAAAACACTACCTAAAATGCAACGGTACCTCCCGGACTATAAAGCAGGGTTAAAAAATCTATGGGATAGGGTAATGAAACAATAATTTCTGACAAAGATTTATTATAAATTATGTTTTACAAATTCAACAAAATATACGTTAGTGATGTCTTTTGTTAAAAGCATTTGCAACTTCGTCGATGGCTATGCCACAAGGTAAGTTTAGAAGGCAAATGTGTCCGTGAGCATCTTTTTTCTGTGTTGTGATCATACTTAAAATTATCGCGCTTAGGGCCCGATGTGCACACGCGTTTTTTTGCCGTGATAAACTACGGTTGACTCGCCGTCTGTAAGCACGCTCGTCAGCGTTGTATGGAGCACTTAAAAAGCTTGTTGACAGACGGCGGCACTACGGCACGGCCAAAGAGTATAATAATAGGCACGGCGTGTCTTGTGGTTTGCCGTGTCATATACAGCTTGGCAAACAAGAGTTTGGAAAAAAATCAGAGCGCCACTATCGCACTAAAGTGCAACAAAAAACGCAGCTTGTGGGCGACTCAAATCAAAACCTACACCTTATGGGCTAAGTAGTGCCATCATAGTAGGTTTTTATTTTTCTGTGTAAAATATTTTGTTTTATTTGGCACCTTCTTTTTACCAAGCTTTACAACCACGCACAAGATTATTCTACGGTGCGGCTAGCGCACCGTGCGACAAAGAAAGCGTGCCGTATACAACGGGCCTTAGGGTAAATATTGCTATCGAAATTTAGGCTTTTTTTTTTTTAGCATTTATTTCAATTAAACCATTTACAGGCACTTTTGAATTGTCAAAGAGTCTGTGGAGTAGAGCCTGTGGTCTCAGAGAAAAATTAGGTTATAAATATGGAGGATATTGCATAGGGATATTCTGTAAAAAATCAACGCTTTTAACAAAAAACAAAACATTATATGAAAGTATGTGCAGATAATAGTTACAGCCTTCTTGCCTAATAAAATAATAATTACTATAATATATTAAATTATATAAGTTATATTCTTTATACAGGGTGTTAAAAGTCTATGATTAATTACAATGACATTATATTTGAGGTTACTTAATTGCAGTACAGCTATTTGGGTTACCAACAAAAGAAGGTAATACTTGGTACAGGAGCGAAAGTGTGCGTATCAGAACGTGCAAATAGAGCGATTTCGAACGCGTTCTTTTTGTTCGAACAAATGCGAGGTTCGCTTTCTATTAGGACGCTTCCTATTTAGGTTAGTAATCAAATGCGTTGCGTATGAAAAACAATTCATCGAAGTCGACGAATATAAAGGAGACTGACATCTTAAAATTCATTATAATTATACGTCTTTAAATAATTTATATTTTAAATATTTTATTATTATGTTTTTTGTAGACTCGGTGAGATTTTTCTAGCTATGTTTCATCCGTCGACTTCAATAAAATATAGTAAAAAATATGTCTTTGGAATGTTGACAAATTAATGTGAGATTGACAGAAATTGATTAATAATATACCTACTATGAAATCCTAACTACGATTAATACATAAATAACGCAATTATAATTCTCTACATTACATAAGGCCTTATACACAGCGGTTATAATAATATTTTTATTATATTTATTGAACGTGCCCGTAAGTATCTAAGACAAAATAGGTAGTACAGAAGGCCATACGTGCTTCGACTTTGTTAAGTAATTACATACGAATATGAACCTTATGCATCTGCAAATAATTTTCATATTCCTGTAAGCGAATGTGATCGAACGTCTCATACGAATATGAACTTTAATTTTATACGAATAATGTTTGCTGTTGTCTGTGGAGTTGACCTTCTGCACTTACATTATTGATTTCGTGCTTTTGATTAGCAGTGGTAGTTTACGGGCTGTTTATTATGATTTTACAAATGAACGGATGTAAATAAAATAATAAAATATACAATATTGTAGTAGTGTGTAAGCTTGATTATTCACACTAGTGCGACCGTGAAACTTTATTGTATTAGATTTAAAAACTTAAAAATAAATAAACATAGCTACCAATACTGTAGGATGCTAGTTTATATTAAAAAAGATACGTCATATTTTGCGAAACTTGAAATTTTCTTATAAAAGTTTTTAAAATAAATAATAAAAAGGTCCATTGTTGTGAGCAATATTAGTAAATTTTAACCTAAGAGATTATTACTTTTCTCTACATACCTACTGTCAAAATCAATTTTTAAATGTTGAGATTGACTTCATATTCATGGTAACGAAAAGTTGCACAACATGTCTTTGTATGCAAACGTGTCCCTGGCAACATTGCATGCAGCGCACCGAGCATGGCCTACTGTGAGATAGCTTGAGTCACACATTTTATCACCATTTGGGCGATAAAACAGTTTTGTCAAAAATGCTAGCACGGCGGCGTGAGATAATCTCTTGACTTGTGACATAACTTCTTGACGTTTATTTGGGACTCATTATGTCTTATTTGCTACTATGGGCGCACCAATTTTGTCACAAATGCCACATAAGCCTTTCGTCCGTATGTCAAAAATGAATTAGTTCACAACAAAATTAAAAAGTTTTAAAACTATGAACCTGCACTATAAAAACGTATTATTTTATTTGGTCGCATATATATTCATAAGATGATCATAGACATTTTAATTTTTTTAATTTATTGTGTCACACTATGAAGTTAGCAACAAGAAAGGCATGTCGCGCCTCAGACTTTATCACATGGTTGACCCGTGCTAGCATTTAAGACAAATTGTAAGACATGATAAAAAGACAATGACCAAATTAGTATGAAGACTGGTGCGTTTTGTTTTTTTGGCGGCCGTCGACCCAATATGAAAAAAACGGTGCAGAAGAATATTATGAATGAATTATTATATAGGGTCTTATATCGAAAACTCAGTCCGGACTGAGTTATATCAGTTTAAAGATTAACTATTATTTTCATATTATTATGGAATAATTCTTATTACAAAGCATATTTTTTACCTTCCCAAGCGAAATTCACTATTTAGTTATTACTTAAATCTTCTAATACATGTATATATATATATATAATATATATATATATAATATATATATATTTTATTTATGTATTGGTTAGAAACAATAAAACCGGTCATATGGTGAATGTTTTATTTGAATTATAACATATTACAAGATATAATAAATATAAAAAACAAAATAATAATAAAAAAACGCGTTTACCGCCGGCCGGTAGCTTGGACCCTGTTCCCGATACCGGTGGGCTACTATTTTTTTATAATTTTAATGTTTTTGTTTCCTACTTGTTTTTATTATAAAAATATTTAA
Source organism: Conistra vaccinii (assembly GCA_948150665.1). Taxonomy (NCBI): domain Eukaryota; kingdom Metazoa; phylum Arthropoda; class Insecta; order Lepidoptera; family Noctuidae; genus Conistra; species Conistra vaccinii. The sequence continues at coordinate 15,409,182 of OX411338.1, read as the reverse complement.
AAATGTAATAGATAAGTATGTAGGTATATGAAATAAAGGATAAGTATAACGCATTTAATATACATTATATTTGTTTTATGTTTTTATTATTATTTCCTTTATTTCACCATATACATATAAACATTTTTAAATATTTGAATATAAAAAAATATAAAAACATTTAAAAATGTAAAAAATTGGATTCAGCTGCCCAACGAGAGCTTTCTTAGGTCTGTAATTAAGCCGTTGGCTATACGACTATCAGCACAATGATTGCTTACAGAGCTACCTATATTTCAAGCAATAACCGCAGGACACACGGAACTAAATAGTTTTCCAACTCTTACCACAGATGACCTTATTTTATATGCTCATGGTACTTATCAGATAAAATAAGCTCGAAGCTATTATGGTGAGCATGGTGGTGGTGGTTCGAGTAGAGCGGCGCACAATGATCATTGACATAACGGTCCCACATGTCGGCAACCTCGCGAGCCAAGTCAAGATACTTGATACTATACTACACCACCACTATATCAGGTTTATTGCCAACAATAGTCCTGTCAGTGATGACGGAACGATCCCAGTACAATGTGATTTTTCAATTTTCGAGGACTGGGTCAGGCACATACCTGTACGGCAATTACGATTCCACAAGGCTGTATTTCAGAGCAAGTTGCTGGTGGATAATACTGGCTACAAGGTTGTGTCTATGCAAATACTCTTCGTTAGCTAGACGATGTTGGGATCAGCTTCCATTCTAACCGGATGGAGCTGAATACCAGCATTTTACATGGAGCGACTGCCTATCTGATCTCCACAAGTCCACAACCTAGTAACGATACCCCTTGGTAAGACTGGTTGTCAGATTTTCGGGCTTCTGTCGAACCATAATGACTGTCAAAGATACACGAACGATACCAACGGTTTAACTGACTGGCTTTCCCAGGCACGGAGGGGTCTCGCTATATAAAGCTGGTGACCAACCCCGGCAAGCGTAGCTTGACCTGATGGAACGACCCATGCTGTTATTAATTAGCCACGAGTTCCTTCAACGTTAAAACTAACTTCAAGTGCTAATTATTGAATTATTTACAATAGTATTTTTTTCCTATAAACACCCATATCTCAGTTCGGACTGAGTTTATGATATAAGACCCCATATAATGATTCATTTGTTATGTTCTTCTGCATCACTTTTTTCATATCCTATCGATAGCCGCCCAAAAAAGCAAAAGGCATATTTACAATAATCTTGTTTTTCCTTTTAACACCCATATCTCAGTTCGGACTGAGTTTATGATATAAGACGCCATACAATAATTTATTTGTTATGTTATTCTGCATCACTTTTTTTATATCCTATCGACAGCCGCCAAAAAACAAAAGGCATATTTACAATAGTAAGTATTGTTTTTCCTTTTAACACCCATATCTCAGTTCGGACTGAGTTTATGATATAAGACCCCATACAATAATTTATTTGTTATGTTATTCTGCATCACTTTTTTCATATCCTATCGACAGCCGCCAAAAAACAAAAGGCATATTTACAATAGTAAGTATTGTTTTTCCTTTTAACACCCATATCTCAGTTCGGACTGAGTTTATGATATAAGACCCCATACAATAATTTATTTGTTATGTTATTCTGCATCACTTTTTTCATATCCTATAGACAGCCGCCAAAAAACAAAAGGCATATTTACAATAGTATTGTTTTTCCTTTTAACACCCATATCTCAGTTCGGACTGAGTTTATGATATAAGACCCCATACAATAATTTATTTGTTATGTTATTTTGCATCACTTTTTTCATATCCTATCGACAGCCGCCAAAAAAACAAAAGGCACCACTTTTACGCAATGGCCTTTATCATATCTTGTCACAAACGTCTTGGGTACGCCCTGTGCTAGCCCCGCTGTATGCTTCAGGAACATGTTCCTAGCAACACAAAATAATGTTGCTGCAACAGCGGTGCGCAACTTTTACATTTCATGAATACGCGGCTGTATACACCCCTTTTGAATAATAATCCAAAAGACATAAGCACAAAACAGAAACATTAATATCCAGAAATCACAGATTAAGTTATTCAGCGTAAAAATATAAATAAAAGATCCTTACAAAGAATTTGTTTTGTAAATATTAAAACTTATTATGCCTAATATTTTTTATGTATCCTAGGACCAATATTTAAAACCAATACATTATTGCAAACTAGACAGAAATATCAACGTTATGGCGACATTGACAAAGTTGATTTTAAAATGACAAACGCTTTTGGAAAATTCAAACGATATTAGTTGCCATTGAAAATTGAACTTTTTCTGATGTAATTAATATTTAATTATCCCAAAGCATGTTCTAAATTGAAATGAAGAGCAGTTTACTTTCTACTAAAATTTTGTAATGGCAAGACAAATATAATGTTGCCATGAATAATCGAATAATAACCTACCATCAAGCATCACCTCCATTCACCGGCTAGTAACCAATAAACAGGCTGTGTTACAGTTGGAAAACTAGTCTTATAAACCTTATATCAGCCGGAAGACTTATCAAGGCTCGACATAGACAATCCCTCTGACCATTAGATACCATAGTTCCTGGAAAACTTCTGCAGTTCGTGGATTACCCTATGTACCACCAAGAAAACCCATAACTAACCACTTTGAAAACAAAATCCTGTGACACGATGAACACATCTTTTACCGACCGGGTTCTATAGCGGCCGAGCGCTGCAAGCAAGAATAGTCCTTACGGTGGGTAATGGCGTTCCGCGATAGTACCTACTATCATTGCAGGAATAGTGATACATTAAGGGTCGCGACACGTCTGCGGAACGTACGGCGCCGACACTTCAGCGACTGAATTAACGGTAACGGTATTCGGTTGGAATGACACACCAAACGCGCCGATCAGTCGCCGGCGTTTACTTCAGCGCGTTATGCGACGGAAAATTACCGGTCTTCGCTTGCTGCGCCGCCGAAATCTACCGAACGTTCTACTACGCGCGCCGAACTTTCGGTCTCTTAACGCGTCGCCGAACTTTCGGTCGCGATGCGTATGTGACGCTTGCTCATGAACGCGACGTAACTCTCGGCTTATGTTGAAAAACACTACGAGCGTATTTAACCGAACGTTCGGCGCCGTATGTTCCGCAGATGTGCCGCGACACTTAGACCATTCTCATACGGGGTGACGGCAATTCAACCTAAATTGGTTGGTTGCCGGCAACTCAACCTAAACAGCTGCTTCCAACTGCGATGCATCTGGTACTGTCACATGGCGCAACGCAAGTTGTATCAATTTTAATATAATTTTGTTGCTGACACACGATAACGCGTCATACTAGCTGGAATATCGGGAAATAAAGTATTCTATGTCTTAATCCAGGTCATGGTCCACCCATATGCCAAATTTCATCCAAATCCGTTCAGGCGTTTTAGTGTGAAAGCATAACAAACAAACAAACCCACTTTCGCATTTATAATATTAGTTAGGATTGCGGCAACGACCGAGCGACCTGCAATGACAGTCACGTGTGACTGGTTGCGTCGCGCGTCGCCGCGCCGTTGAACACTAGTTTTCGACAAGTTGCTTCGTGTGAGAACTGTCATAGAAATTTAATGTGCTAACGAAATATCACAAGGGGGGGTGCAGTGAGATATCACGTGTATTTATTTTTTAAACCGAAAAGCGGCCCCCCAATTAAATTATGTTTCTTTCTTTCTATTTAAAGATAAAATATTCACGTATATTTTATCTTTTATTTTTTAACGTTCGGTTAGTCTAAAACCTCATCACATATTACCAGGGGGGAGGGTGGGGGTTCAAACGTTACTAAAAAGCATCACGTGATTAATGGACGACCCCATTGGTTGTGTAGGCGTTGACAACTGGTTTTATTTTGGTCACGGCTGGTCACCTCGAGTGAGAATGGCCTAAATAGAAAAAAATACTGCAAGTTATTAAAATTTACACAATATACCATGATTTTAGTTAATTATTATGAAATACTATTATAATAACGTAAGTTTTAACTTCAGTATTGGTTACTTACATACCAAGATCCTCTTAAATTCGTTGCGTTCTTCACTGGGGCGTATTCGATATCCTAACATACATTATTGGATAGATACTCTTCAAGAAGACGGGTTAGGGTAAAATTACCCTTTACAAATCCATAGGGTAATATTAGGCTGTAGGGTAAAGCGCCTATCTGAAGGCTTTGACGACCCATACGATGAATATTATGGCTACTATGACCGCTATGATGATGAGTATGAACATTTTTCTGCGATATCTGCGTTGATATTCGGCCGCTTTCGCCAATTCGTCGACGCCGGCTTCCACGTTCGCACTAGCTTCTTCGATGTGGCTTTCTACAGTGTCTGTAATTAGAAATAATTGTTTAATAACTCTCTAACTGTCTCTGTCTTGTCTGTTGTCTCTCTCTCTCTTATATGTTTCTCAAAATACAGGTTATAACCTAGTTTGAGAGGCACGTTTATAAATATTTAGTACAGATTTAATTCACTGTATAATTAGTGGGTGCATAAAAAACTTATCTTATTATGATGGTTAATTTAACAAAGATAATTAATATTATTGGTATCTTTTTATCCCACTAGTCAGCCTACTCAGTCTTATTAGAATCATTCGTCTACGTTATTCACATAAAACCAGTTTGAATTAGTCTTAATTGGATTAATATTACTTAAAAAAATTTATTTTTCTTGAATATTCCTAACTTGTCAAAATTAAAAAAAAACGTGTGCAGTTGGTCGGGGGAACCCCCCGCCGGGAAGCGTAAATACAAAAGCAGATGCAACACAGACACCCATAGTCTGTGCTGCATATGTCGCGTATGGCTTAAAACAGTAATAGTCCGTCCAAACCCAGCTGCAACACAGAGCGGTCTGTAACTTGTCTTTATTAATAATTTTTCAATAGTTAAACAATATTTAAACGATAATTCACGCACGCATGCATTGACTCGTCGCTAGGTCAAGGGCAAACTAACTTCAAAAATCATAAATAATTGTTAGTGTCTCCCGCGATCGGTCTGTAAAGCCGCCGCATTCGGGCGACGTTACCATTTCGAACGCGATCATAGTACAGACACTAGTTACCTAGCAATCTGCAGTGTAGACAGAGCGACTACTAACCTACATATAAGCTGTACTGCAGTCGCTTTTGTTAAGACAATGTCTTTCGGAACCGATCACATTGCAGACAGTTTTCAAATGTCTGTAGTGTAATCGTGTTTGTAATACTTTATTCATACGGATCCGGCTGCTTTACAAAGCAGCTCCTGTCTGTGTTGCATCCGCCTTTGTAATTACGCCGCCGGGAACGAAGTTCCTTCTCACGTATGATTTGAAAGAAAAAGGTAGAAAATTTTCGCAGCCGCCATCTTGGATTTACATTTTGAGCCGACTATCGAATTTAGCATCCTCGAAAAGTATGAAAACGCTACCCAAGATGAAAAATTATAAAAATTTTCAGTCACCATTTTGGAATATGAAGGATGAACGCTTTTTCGTGTGACGATTTCTGCCAGTGCATTTCTACTGCAAGCCGCATTAAAAAACTTCGTTCCAATCATTTTTGTACAGGAAGTTGCATTTAATAGTATGTTTACCTATTTTTTCCCTATTAACACATAATTTAACCAAATAACATAAACATAAGATCTCGCCTATTTTCGTCGAAGGGTGAGGCAAAGGGTACACCCACGGTTGGCCAGTTACGTTTAATATTTGTCGAATGTTTGTTGCAACTACAGCGACAACTTACCGACAGACTGAGCTTGTTGGTTCACCATATCGGCCAACTCCTGTATTATTTGGTTCACATCTAAAACATCAGCTTCAATTTTGTTAATGTAGGCTTCTTTTTCAAGCAACATGCTCGTCTCGAATTGTACTAGACGCGCCTGAAACATTAGAAGAACCGATTTAAGACCGACCGATTTTTTTTTTTTTTGTTTTTTTTTTTTTTTTTTTTATAAGTTTTGTTGCGTGCCTTTGTCTGTGTCTGTGCTAAATAAATTTAATTTCTTTCTTTCTTTTCTTTTCTATTTATTATGTGTCAAAAACCCCTGTCCGATCCGAAAAGGGTACATAGGTACTGGAATAACATTGAGTAACAACAAGTAATAAAAAAACTTATTATTATTCAATCAGTCTGCCTAGCCTTTTCCCAACTATGTTTGGGTCGCCTTCCAGTTCAACTGGATGCAGCTGAATACGTCTTTTACAAAAAAAAAACAAAAAACTTTAAAAAAGTTATTATTATTAAAAAGATATTGCTATTTAAAAATTATGTCATATTTTTTTTTTATTGTTAAATTATACATATAGAAAAAAAAAATGTGTTTAAAAGGTTTAAAATAATTAAAAAAAAATGGCATAAATATGATTAATAATGATAATGGTATGTTTATTGGCATAAATAGGTACATATGAAACACATTAAAAGTAATTTAAAAAAATGTTTTGGAATGGCTTCAAGTTTCTGAGTAACTGACCTCTTTGGCAATTCAAAAGTGCCTGTAATTGGTTTAAATGAAATAAATGCTTTGTTTTGAGAAAATTCGTAACTAAAAACTTGATGATTCAAGTTCTGAGATTCAATGTGCCATATTTACGTACTGAGTACACAGTAGGTCGGTAGTTACCTGTGCCTGCTGGTTAGCAATGAGCGTGGCCTCTTCATCATCGGCGATGGCCTGCTGTTCCATAGCCTGAGGGTCGTTACGAACGCGCGGTGGCCGCGGCATATGGGCGGCCATTTTCTCGGATACTTGCTGTAAGTAATGTTTTTATTATGAATAATTTCTTGATTGGTTGTAAAAAAAAAATAACACCTAATAAAGACGCGGGACTGGGCGTATCATACGCCCCTACCTACACTGTAGGCTGATAGCGCGACTTGTGAGCTTTGTAGAGTATACAAATCTTCGTAGTAGTATGAAAAAATAATCAGCTGTTCCATATTTTGACGAGATAGGCGAACATAAATGTAGGGAACAGCTGATAATTTATTCGCGATTTCAGCTTTGGTCCCATAGTGAAAGTTGTTCATAATGATGAGATGAGTACAATAATCCCTTGAGAGGTTTAGTATAAACAACATCGACGCGAAAACTGTTTAAACTGTTACCATGGATTCAGTACATGATTCTGACACCTGCGTTGAAATTTTTCGTCGGTTATTAAAAAAAATCTGCTGTTCCATACATTTTGACCGCGTAGGTATTGCACTTTTCTATGCAGCACATTTTTTTTTTTGATAACCAACGAAAAATTTCAACGCTGGAGAGTTCAGTATCATGAACTGAATCCATGGTAAAAGTTTTCGCGTCATGTCCTTGCCACCCTGTATGTTTCGTATGTGATAGTCTAAGGTGGATATACCCATAATATGTATATTTTACCATTTTATTATATATTTGATCATAGATGTATACCCTTAGCCTGAATGACGCAGTAAAATAATATCTCACTTACCTTTTGCACTGAAGAATATTTAGCTAAGGCATCTCTAAAGGCCTGGGTGAGTCTTTCCACCTGCAGCTTCTGAGGCTTATCGCCTCGTCGCACAACTACACCCAAGCGTTGTATGTCGCGCGCAGTCGCCGATACTGAGCCATTTACTGTTTGCTGTGTGTCATGGCTGAAAAGGACAAACAAAAATTTAAACTACCTATACATATTATATTCGGTTAATTCCAATTGATTTAATTTCCACTTAAACAAATGTCAACTTTATTTCAGTGTAAGTTAAGTTGATTTCAGAATGGCCAGAACTATAGAAAAAGTCATAAAAATGTTTGAAGTAGCGGAAACTGAACTTTATGTGTGGGCATTACAGATATTTTTCCATGAACACGTATTTGTTTACATTTTTGAAAACTATATTGCGAACGCAGGATAGGTATCATCATGGTGAGTTGTTGTGTCAAATGGATAAATTGTTTTATAAGGCAGATATTGTCTTTATCATTCCACGTAGTGAAAGATTTATTTGTGTAGAATAAAATAAACAATTCTGTTTATTTTTAGTTACTTATTGTGACTACTGATTCACCTTAGCTTTAGAGAAATATTACGAAACGGCAAAAGCTTTATTTTCGTACGAAAGAGTTCAAAGATAAACTATTTTACCGCTTTTTATATCAATTGCCGTGTCCTTAGTGTCCAGCTCATTATGTCGACAAATAATGGCTTGTGACCACGCGAGGATTTTAAATTTAGCAATTGAATACTTATCCAATCAATAAGAGCGGCTTCGCCCGCGTGATAATTTTATAAATTATAGGTTACTATATTATGAATGTATTATACAGATAAACCTTCCTCTTGAATCACTCTATCTATTAAAAAAAACCGCATCAAAATCCGTTGCGTAGTTTTAAAGATCTAAGCATATATAGGGACAGACAGCGGAAAGCGACTTTGGTCTATAATATGTAGTGAAGTGATATGTAGTAATACTCGGTGATCGAGCTTGGAGCATCGCAGCGCAGTTATAGCGCCACCTTTTTTCCCCACACACTTTTGTCCATATCTCATCTGTCATTGGCAGAATTGTCGACATCGTTGCATTTGCCATAAAGAAAATTACCATAGAATAATATTATTCTTACATTTTCTCCCTCAACTGCACACTGTCATTAGGCCCACCGATCTGCTTCATCATCTTCTCCAGCGACTTCAAGCCACTGTTGATAGTGTTCACATTATCGGCTATACCCTCACTCAGGTTATACAGTTCTGTGGGACTGAAGTCTGCGAATCCGACATTAGGGACAGCCGCAGTAGCACCATAGTCCCTGCTGAAACCACCAGCAATTTGTTCTCTTTCCGCCATTTTTGAAACTGTAAAATAATTAAATGTTACTTTAATTTATGCATATAACCTGCCCACATTAGCACATAATCAATTTGCCTAGCCTTTTCCCAACTATGTTGGGGTCGGCTTCCAGTCTAACCGGATGCAGCTGAATACCAGTATTTTACATGGAGCGACTGCCTATCTGACCTCCACAACTCCTCGCGGTGCTAGAGTTAGCTCTAGCACCGCGAGCGCTCATTGGTCAAATCAAATAGCGCGCGCTTCCCCGGCTTCCTGTTACACACTTCCGTCCCTTTTCACGAAATCACTACCACAGATTGCAGGAAAGCGAGAGGGAAGATGTTACACATAAAAAATAGAGGATCAATAAATCCACAAAGTTATGTTATGTGTTAATTAACTGTTTACAGAATGACCGCCAACTTGCTTAAATTGCCCGTATATTCAAATCTGAACAGTCATTCTTTGGTAGTTCTATGAAATAGCTATAAGTAACACAGCAAATTGACATAGTGTATCGAAAAACAGTTAAGTAATTGGGCCTGACTAGGGTAAATTAATTTCTAAATATTTTTTGTTATAAAACATATTGTCCCCAGATAGTTGCTAGGTACTTGATCCCAATGATAAGAAAATTAATTTTATTAGCATAAAATTTACATAATAAACAGATTAATGAAAAGACGATTGAAGGAATTAATAAAAAAGGTGAAGGAAGGACATAATCTTATAAATATATTAATATTATGCAAGAGTTTCTAAAGATAATGGCTTGAGTTAGCCACATTCCAATGTCCATTGCCTCATTTGTGACACATTAATCAAGGACTATTAAACTTATTTCCCAAGGGTTTAGATAGAAACAATTAAAATGAAATGAAATTAATTTAAATTAATTAATTAACAATTATACATGTATACTTGTATCTTTTGAATTGATATACGTATGTATAAGTATATACCAAAAAAAAAGTTTCATTGAATGTTCCTATTTACACTTTTATTATTCATAGTACATAATCAGCCTATTTGTTCCCACTGCTGGGACACAGGCCTCCTCTCTGTGAGAGGGACTGGGCCGTAATCTACCACGCGGGCCCAGTGCGGGTTGGTAGATGTCACATGTCTTCGAATTTTTGGTTCTAAGACATGATGTTTTCACGACAACACGTTTCCTCACGATGTTTTCCTTCACCGTTTTGAGAGCAGTGGTGATGAAATAATTTACACAAAGTAAAGCGCCTGCTTGGGTCCGAACTCACTACCTACAACTCGTAAGTCGGGGCCGTTACCACTGGGCCACCACTGCTCTAATTGCCACTGCTTTATTCATAGTATTTACAAAAACTGGAAATTATCCAATTAATATGACATTACCAGTCAGTATTCAATTTTCCTTGCTTATCTAGTTTGGGGACCAAATATTTTGATGGTATTATTAAATGAATGAATGGAAACCCTTGAAAACATGGCAGGATGACTTGGTGAGGACAGCGGGAAAGACATGGACTAGACAGACAAGGAACAAGGAGAATTGGAAGGGGATGGAGGAGGCCTTTGCCAAAGGACATACATACGTTTATACATATAATACTACTGTAACTCTGAATAAAGGCAATAAATAAATAAAATAAAATTTTATTTTATTTAAAATAAAATAAAATTATAAAAACAGTATACAATAAAATTCCTGTCCCTTCCACCTTAATCTGGTACATACTGGTAGTATGCGCACTATGTAATTGAGAACATTAAATTGCCATGCCATTTAGTTGGTATCACAGTATCACTAAAAAACCTAAATGGCTGTCTAAGGGAATTAGTCTATGTTGTCGACACAAAAGAAATCTACTATGGAAATATAGAATCAATCCTAGTGAAGATAAAAAAAATACTCTCAAGCAGTATAGCAGTCGACTAAAAAAGATAGTAAAACTTACCCAAAAGTCTCAAAATAATTATCTCATATCTAATGCAGAAAACAAATCAAAAGCCACATGGAAAATTATCAAATCAAACAAAAGTCAACTACCTAAAGAAAACATTAAACAAATAATAGTAAACAATCAAACTATATCTCACCCTCAAATGATTGCTGAAGAATTTAATAAATATTTTGTTAATATAATCAAACCAATAAATGTATTTAAGCAATCCAATATCAATTTATCATGTGACAATAATCTAATTAATGATTCCGTAATAAACTTGACATCTTACAATAACAGTAATATTAATTTGAATAATAACAATAATTTGACATTGACATCATACAATAATACTAATAATAATTTAAATATTAACAATGATTTGACACTGACATCTCATAATAATATTAATAATCATCATCAGCCTATTAATGTTCCCACTGCTGGGACACAGGCCTCCTCTCTGTGAGAGGGAGTGGGCCGTAATCTACCACGCGGGCCCAGTGCGGGTTGGTAGATGTCACATGTCTTCGAATTTTTTGGTTCTAAGACATGCCGGTTTCCTCACGATGTTTTCCTTCACCGTTTTGAGAGCAGTGGTGATGAAATTATTTACACAAAGTAAAGCGCCTGCTTGGGTTCGAACCCACGACCTACAACTCGTAAGTCGGGGCCGTTACCACTGGGCCACCACTGCTCTATATTAATAATAATTTAAATAATTTATTTAAATAATAAAAATTATTTGACACCACACAATAACTCATATAAATCTTTATTCTTAAACCCTGTAATTCCATATGACATTTACAAAATTATTAAATCCCTAAAAAATACTAAAAGTACTGGATATGATGACATTACAACCTCTTCAATCAAAGAAGTAGCTCATGTTATCAGCCCAATACTCAGTCATATCATAAATTTATGCATTGAGCATGGTGTTTTCCCGAGCAACCTGAAAATGTCTGTAGTAAAGCCACTATTCAAGAAAAATAACAAGGAGGACATGGCATTCTATAGGCCTATCGCACTGATCCCTATTTTTTCTAAAATACTAGAAAAAGTTATATATCATGCAATCAGTACTCATTTTGAAAAACAAAATCTCTTTGCAAATGAACAAAAAGGCTTCAGAAAAAATAAATCAATTGACTTAGCAATTTATGATCTTTTAAAACCAATTTATACAAATATTGACAAACGTGTTCCCGTGACTGCAATGTTTATGGACATGACCAAAGCGTTTGACTACGTACACCATGAAACACTTTTAAATAAAATGTACAACTATGGAATAAGGGGCAATGTCTATAGTTTATTAGAATCTTATTTAAGTGACAGATATCAAGTTGTAGAAATAAATGAGATCAGCTCTTCAAATGGCACCGAACAAAAACACCAATCTAAACCTAAAAAAGTACTATACGGTGTACCACAAGGTAGCGTACTTGGACCACCCCTATTCTTAATCTACATTAATGACCTGCCAAACGTCACACAACACCCTATGATTCTTTTCGCTGACGACAGCACAGTTATTTTTACTAGAGAAAATATGGATACTTTTGAAGCAGACGTAAATAATACCCTTAATGTAATAATTAACTGGCTCACAAATAATAACCTGGTTATCAATCTAGAAAAAACTAAACTAGTCACATTCCCGCGAAAGAATAAAAATAACTTAAACATTCAACATGATGGTACAGTAATTGAATAAGTCAGCTGCGTAAAATTTTTAGGACTGTGGATAGATAATGATATGACATGGCAAACACACATTGACACAGTATGCAGTAAACTGAACCAGTACTCATATGCATATACAAGTTATCAAAAATTGTCGATCTTTCAGCTCTATTAACTGCCTATCATGCCTACGTATCATCAACCCTAAAATACGCTATTATATTCTGGGGCAACGCCACAAATAAAGAATCAGTATTTAAAGCGCAAAAAAGATGCGTTCGCGCAATGGCTGGTATCTTTGTTCCTGAATCATGCGAACCATATTTTAAAAAGTTAAAAATTTTGACCTTTCCATCAACCTACATCTATGAAGTTACAGTATTTGTTAAAGTAAATAAAAATCTATTCGGTGAACTAAAATCAAAAAGACATATTCTGAAAATCTCTAGTATACCACATAGAACTGCTCTTCTTGGCAAAAGTTTTTTTGGAATGGCGTCTAAAATTTACAATAAGATACCTGTGGACATTTTAAGCACCAAGGAACTCCCGCTATTCAAATATAAATTGCGTAATTTTTTAATTGACAAAGCTTACTACACGATCCAAGATTTTCTTAACAATTAGTATCTACTACAATCTGTCACCATACATACAATAAATTGTTATTTTGTAAGATTTTCTATAAAAGTGATACCTGAGATTTTAATATTTTTTTATATACTGCATGTTGACATAATTATTGTATGCCTATTAGGCAGGACATATTGGAACTGTAATTTACCTAACACCTGTCTGTATAACCTATGCCCACAATAAAAAGATTTGAATTTGAATTCTTTTTATCAAATAACAAGCCAATAACGAATAATTTGTCGATATTTGCAAAGAAAGGAGGAATATCACAAAGAGGCTATTCATCATCATCATCATCATATCAGCCGAAAGACGTCCACTGCTGGACATAGGCCTCCCGCAAGCACCGCCACTTCGACCGATTCTGTGCTTCCCGCATCCACCGAACTCCTGCGGCCTTTACTAAGTCATCGGTCCATCTTGTGGGAGGCCTTCCGACGCTACGTCTTCCAGTACGTGGTCGCCACTCCAGAACCTTTCGGCCCCAGGAAGCTATTATACATACATAAACTCATGCCTTCTTTTCTTCCCACGGGGGAGGCACGGAGGAAACCACAGAATGCAACCTGCTACGATCTTTGCATACTCCTTTTGCCTCGTTTACATTCATACATCTGGTCATACATGCACACTAGTTGTGAGTACTATGCACCTATTATAATAGGCTATAAAAAGATTTTATACCTTCAATTATGTAATAATGTACATATAAATAATTATGTTCACTATAACACAAAGTGCCCAACAGATGTGTCTGCCACTTAAATCCACGAGCCCTGGAGAAATAATTCTGGAAATAAAACATTTAAAGGAAGGAAAATCCCCAGGATACGATCTTATCGATAGTACACTTCTGAAAAAGCTGCCAATAAGGGGTATTGTAACAATAGTTCAGATCTTCAACGCCTGCTTGCGACTATCTCACTTCCCGGGGCAATGGAAAATTGCACAAGTAGTTATGCTTCCTAAACCCGGTAAACCACCACACGAAGTCGCCTCGTATAGACCAATAAGTCTTTTGTCTATTACAGGAAAACTGTTTGAGAAGATACTACTGAAAAGAATGAAGGAAAACCTAAATGACATAATACCAAATCACCAATTCGGCTTCAGGGAGAACCATGGCACGATCGAACAAGTCCATCGTATTGTGGATGTTATAGGCAGAGCATTGGAAGAGAAACAATACTGCTCTGCAGTATTTCTGGACATAAGTCAAGCTTTCGACAAAGTGTGGCATGAGGGCCTTCTGTATAAAATTAAAAAGTCACTACCACACTCGTTCTTCCCCATATTGAAGTCATACCTTGAGAAACGATGTTTTGAAGTCAAACATAAAAACGAACTGTCGGAGCTATATGAAATAAAATCAGGTGTGCCACAAGGTAGCATACTAGGGCCAGTACTGTACATTATCTTCACTGCTGACTTGCCTACTACCGGAAAAACTACAGTTGCAACGTACGCAGATGACACAGCCTTACTTGCAACACACACAAATCCCGCTACTGCATCTAGATATCTACAGCTCCATATAAACAAACTCGAGGAATGGCTAAAAGTTTAGAGAATCAGAGCAAACCAAAGCAAGTCCACGCATGTAACCTTTACGCTCAGAAGAGATACCTGTCCACCAGTGGTTCTGAACAGTGAAGAGATTCCTCAAAATGACAACGCCAAATACCTGAGTATGCACCTGGACAGAAGGTTAACATGGCGAAAACACATATGGACTAAGAGAAAGCAGCTCGACGCAACGCTAAGAAACATGTATTGCTTAATAGGACAGCAATCGCAAATGAGCACACAAAGCAAGCTAACGGTCTACAAAGCAATTCTCAAACCGATCTGGACTTATGGTATCCAGCTTTGGGGTGGCTTTGGGGCCAGCCAAAGTAATATTGAGATATTGGAAAGGTTTCAGACGAAGTTACTTCGGGTTATCTTTAACATACCTCAATATATTAGCAACAAAATAATATATCAAGACTTGAAAATACCCACAGTCAAACAAGAGATAACCCAATACAGCGGCAAATACCAGAAGAGACTCTCAAAACATCAAAATGAACTTGCTCTAAAACTAAGTGGTGATGGTGGCCTGCAATTTAAGAGATTGAGGAGATATAGCGTCCCAACTCTCCTGGACAGATTCAGCTGATTGGATTGAGAAACTTAACTGCGAAGTTATCACCAAGCTCCAAAACCTTAAAAAAAAAACCCAGAGATATCGGACAAAGAAGTAGCTTATTGTTATTGACGACAGATTGCTACGAGGCAGAAAGAAAAAAAAAAAAAAAAAAAAACTATAACACAGATTTCCTGTCTACAACAAAATGTATTGTTTTTTCATAACAGGCAGAATTTATTTGCTGGTAAAATATACATTTATTCAAGGTGCAGAAAAGGTCTATTTTGCATTAGCCCTAATGTGGATGGAATGGATTTGTTACACAAAACAAAATAAATTGAAGGTCCAGCAACAGTGTAGAAAACATGCTATCAAGTTTCATTCACTTAAAAATATCTATGACTTTGATGTGTTTCAATAAATATTTACCAAAGATAAGAGAGCAAAACTATTTTCTTTTTAGTTTGAGAGTTTGAAAAACACTGTTGAAGCCTTATGTTTTACTTTAAGAGTGTGCATCCTAAAAGTTGGCAACATCGTAAATAGCTGTCAAATATTTACCCATTTTGATTAATTTGGAAATAATACTGTATAGAAATAAGAAATGTGGCTAACTAACGAAATAGAATATTGATTATGAAATGCAATAATTAATATTGTAACACAGAATACTTAGTTTTAAAATGGGTACACCATCAAATTCAATGTTACAATTGCAATTCATTATTAATATTCTAGTTTGCGACTTAGCCACATTTCTTATTGCCAAATTAATCAAAACAGCAAAATATGTGACAGCTATTTGCGATGTTATCCACTTCCAGAATGGATGCTCTTAAGTGGTGGTATACCCAGTTTTACTGTCAGATTCATTGATAAGGTTATCAGAATGAATAATTATGTTTTTTGATGTTGTACAAAGGACAATGACATTACTCCAAGAGTAATGGTAACAGCAGGAGCCCATTAATTTTGAGCATACATTAAAATTTGTGTAAGACATGGCATGACGGTGCCAGTTTTTGCGAAAAAAAAAAAAAAACTTTGTGTTGTAAACAATGACTCAATTCTTTTTCTTTGTTATCTAAATACATTTTTAAATGTTTCAGGGAAGTGGATTATTAATAGGTATACTTAAAGATAATCGAGTCTGAGATAATTTTGTACAAGTAAGTTGGATTATAGAATTGAAATGTAACTTCCAGTGAAATAAATAGAACACATTCACCAACCAATATTAAAAAAACACGAATATTTCTCTTTTTTTAAAGTAGGTACTACAAATGTCACACTAAACTTCCAACCGCACGGAATGTCCCTATGAATAAAAAGTTTAGACTATTTACCAGTTATTGCGATGCAGGAAATGAACAAATACGATTCCGTTTGTGATTCACTGCGATTTTTATCCACAATAATTGATGAGAATTGACAGCGGTTCAGTACTTATTAATTTGTACGAATAGAACGTCACTAAGCCTGTTAAATTACACTTTATTGCGCAACGTGAAAAGTATAACCGGTTTACTAAATAACTTTACCTTAATAATGTAGATTAGGCTACTTATTTCAGGTTTTCTAAGACAAAATTCTTTGTTCAATTTCCAATCGACGGTCGATGAACTGTCAATGTCACTTGTCACTCTTGTCCACAGAACATATACTACGAGCTCTTGTCAGTGAAGAACTGTCAACTACCAGTATTATATAGTGCTCTGTGCTGTCAACCACAAGGGGTTGCTCTACGGCAAAAATTTACAAACAAACAAAGTAAAAATACGACTCAATAATAGGTAAATTGTGTCTAAAATATTAAATAATTTTTAAATAATGTAATACAATTAAAACACTCATTTTATTAATTGAAAACAGAAGTGTTAGTTTTTGTTGTGGTTTTTGATTATGTTAGTTTTGGTCTGATCCAACAGGTAGCGGTAAAGGTAAGGTTTGTGCTTGGAAAAAGGTACTTTTGGCCAGGAATAAAACACGTCAACGTAATGGTTTTTTTTTTGGGTGGGAAATCATCAAATGACTTTTCCCACTCTGGGCGGAGCGGAAGGGCGTGGCAGAGTCTTACTGACTAAAACCCACCCGTGTTCCTTCCCTTGCCTGTTCGTTGGCAAGGGCCACGGTCTCCCCTTAGGACTTCCCGCAACCCCGAACGTAACGGTAACGACAAACTTATAACTTTTATTGTTCACCGGCAGTAGAATTTACACTTGTTATTTCGCCGTGTTCCACGGTCCACCTCATTTTTAACCCCTGAAACAGAGGGGTGTGTTATTACATGTAGTGACCGACCGAAGGTTCGGTTTCGGCAAGTTTCGGCAAGAAAATCTAGTTTCGGCATCACTTTGGCCGCACCGAAACCCTGCGTTCGTAAATTATCGCGCGTCGTTGGGCTGTCTTCGGGTGACTTTATAGATCGTGTGTCACCCGCCATCATCAGCTTTTTGTTACTTACAAATTTTTGTTCCAAGGTTTGTAACATGTTTTGATAATTTCTTTAACGGCTATACAAAAAAAAAAAAAAATCTCGTAAAAGTACCGTGTGTAAAAATTTTTTTTACACACGGGTTAACTGTCTGTTTATGTGTAAAAAATAAGCCAAATTTCAGTAAAAAATAGATTTTTAACATGTCTAATAAAGGATCGGTTTCGGTTTCGGTTTCGGCCGAAACTGGGACAGATACCGAAGATTCGTTATCGGTTTCGGTTTCGGTAGAAATACCTGTTTCGGTCGGACACTAATTATAAGTTAACGTGTGTATCTGTGTATCTGTCTGTGACTCTGTAGCATCGTAGCTCGTCGGCCCCACAATAGGAATTTCTCCTGTATTGTGGGTGCGTTTACAAACATTTTAACTCACATACCTACCTACACAAACAACCAGACCCAGAACAACTACTTGTAGGTCATACAAATATTTGTTCCGTGCGGGAATCGAACCAGTGACACGCAGCCAGCAGTCAACATCGTGCTTTCTTCACACGTAGCATAATTGTATCTACCTATTATTGCAAATTATAAGTAAGTTCAGGATCAGTGTCTAACGAACATTCAAAGCGGTTTTACATCATGATCCCAATAGAATCGCCCAGTTATTATAAGCCCACGTAGGTACGCACGGACGTAAAAAAATCGCGGCTATTTTTTTTCGCGTACGTATTATATTTTCGACGCTCTTAGTGACGAGAGTTGAATATCCAACAGTGTGTTTTCTTTCTTGACGCGTTGGGATACGCGCTGGATGCGCTCTGTTGGATTTTCAATGCTCTGCGAGTTGAAAATTCAGTGTACGAAAAAAAATCGCCGCAATAAAAATACGTCCGTGCGAACCGGCTTAGTGTAGGGATAATTCCTAATTCGGTCCTAATTGATATTCACGCGGTGTAATCGTGCGAATAAAATGTTTGATTACTAATTTGCGCGAACTTAGTTCGTACGAATGCGCGATCAAACATACTGATATCAAACAGCGGGGTAAGGCTGCCTGTCCACTGGAGCGGAGAGGAGAAAAGAGGAGCGGAGATGTGCCAATATTAACCAATAGAATCTTGGCTCAGGATCACTGATCTAAACTCAGGGGCGGAGTCAAGATTCTATTGGTTAATATTGACACATCTCCGCTCCAGTGGACAGGCAGCCTAATTGCGTAGCACTCTTTAAAGTAGCAATAGCTTTCATTTTGACAGGCCAACATCATTCATTGCGTTTTTTACGTTGTTGAGCAGACAATTTTTTCGATCTTTTCATCATGAAGCAATGGATTATATAATAGCTCCTTCAAAATCTGTCAGATTGTAGATGGTGAGTCTAAGTTGATTGAATTTTTTTATAAATTCTACAACGTAACTTTACGATAAAAATCTGAGCATATAATCAATCCCGCAAATCTTTCATTTTTTATTCAAAGGACGTGTGGAGGCCTTGCAAGAATTTTCTCACAGGAGCGTGCTGGGATCAGGATGCATAAACCACTCGCCACCTGTTGCCTTTGCCTAGTAACGTGTTGCGATAAAAAAAAAAAACTACTTGGAAAAATAGAATAATGGCCGGGATTCGCGATCCGTGTGATTTGAATTTTGAATATTATTATGATTAAATCAAACGTGGTTTTATTGTATGATGTTTAACGGACATAATATGATGTGGAATGGATGTAGAAATTGTTAAAATTGACTACAACGGAATAAAGTTCATTTTCATTGCAATAATTTTATTGATTTGATTTCCTGGCTCGTCATGGTGGTCTCGTATTTTGAATAAAAAATTTAGTTACCTATTATCATTACATACGGCGCGGCGTATTACATTTTACATCGACATACGAACTATATATATATATATAATAAAAGAGCACCAATTTAAAAAAACTTAAGTAAAATAAAATTTGAAGCATTTTTTTCATCTCTAAAAATTTGAATTTAATGTAATGTTAGTATTGTGTAAAATTCTAATTTAACTTAATGTAATGTTAGTGTATACAAAGTGGAGACGACAATACAACAAAAAATTAAACGGCGTGTCCATAATGACGTTCCCATTCTGTATACAAAAATTCAATTGAATATATTCAATAGTTTAGTCATTATAGCCCGGCAAAATTCATAGTCGGCTCGGGCTATTCCGTTTATCCACCCCAAAAATCCACCCTAAGGTGGATATTCTGAAATATATGCCCGAGAATTCACCCAAGGCCTAGTTGGATAAACGGAATTTATAGGCTTAGGGTGGATCCGGCGGCATACATAACATTTAATTTGTTTGAAAAACTTATTTTTTTATTTCGAAGCTAGGATTTATTTGACAGTTCCAAAATACTCATATACATTAGTACCTAGTGCCAGTATTTTGAATTTATTGTTGTATGGTGGTCTCCACATTGTATATACCAATTGTTTTTAATTAATTTTAATGTATTGTAGGGATTATGAATCTGAAATAAATGAGTTAATATGGCATTTTGTGTAATAGGTACTTATATGAATTCTTTTCTAAAATCGTGTTTAGTAAAAAAATATTTTAAAAATCTGAAGTACCTAGGTACAGACTACAATAATAATTATAGGGTAATCTGAAGTGTTAATTGACTGTCGTTGCTGACCGTATTTATAGGTAAGTAAGCCACCTACCTTGTTTACAGTCGGTAAGATATGTAATTTTAATATCTACATCCTTATTAATTAAAATGAACATTTTCAAGTTTTCATCACAAAGTAGGTACAGCTCCGTGACTAAGAATAAATTAATTTTATGCATTCAATTATTCGAGACGACACTTTGATATTTATTACATTTGTCTTGTAACATTTGATGTGACGACAGCATTAAAATATTTCAGATATTTATGGCACACGGTTCTAATGAGCTCAAGTCTTTGTCATTTGCAAAATAAAACCTGGCCTTTCAAAATGGCGCCACTTGCAAAGGCATACGTCAACTTTATGTCAAATTTGGTACATTGAACTTTAGTTCCAAAATTCTCCGCATGTCAATTTATACTGGACAATTTGAATAAGGGAGTGAGAGTTACGATGGCTATTTTAAATCTCAGTTTCAAGGCGCATTTTCAACAAAAACGATCAAGTACCGAATGGTTTACCGTTTTATTATAACAAATGACATTAATGATGAATGATGTCGTGAAATACGGTGATGAATCGCATTAGGGGACGACTCAGATTTACGAAAAAACGACCTGATGGTAGGGGAGCCCAGAGGGTT
Source organism: Conistra vaccinii (assembly GCA_948150665.1). NCBI lineage: Eukaryota > Metazoa > Arthropoda > Insecta > Lepidoptera > Noctuidae > Conistra > Conistra vaccinii. The sequence continues at coordinate 15,388,218 of OX411338.1, read as the reverse complement.
TTTGAGCAAGCATATTCACACATATTCAAACATATTGACACCGAAAATATATTTGATAAGTTTCAGATAGGAAGTCCGTGGTCAGGCCCGTTTTTCTTTCACTTTCAGATTTCGAAAAACGGCCAAAATTAAAGTGATCTTCGAGGCGTTGATTTTCACATGATCGTGTGCGGTTTAACCCATAATGACTTAAATCGGCAAATCTGATGAAGAAATTGTGGGCTTTCCCAAATCTGAGTTTTCAAAGTCATCAGATTTACTGATGACTTTGAAAACTCAGATTTGGGCAATTTTTAAAAAGATATTCAGGGCGAATGAAAGTTATTCTGTGTGTTTTGTTTCACTATGGGTCTGCTTGTGTATCCCACATTCAACATATTTTGAGGGAACTCTATTTACCTAGTTAACTGTAGGTATGGGCCTCATTATTGCAATAAATTCAAATGTTATGAGACGTAGGTGAACGAAGGTAATTTAAGCCCAGAGAGCTTTTGTCAAGTGTGTGTGATCATCAGACTATGCAAACAGTTTTAATATTAACTTGTCACAGATTAAACACTTCATAACCCAAGAAATTGCCGCGTAAAATGTTGTCAGCCATTTTAACTTTTTAACCACCGCGGCATTATAACGCGCCCCATTAACGCGCCATTTTTTTGATGTCATTACGTTGTTAAATTGCGCTGGCATTAGCCACTTAAAACATCTAGGTGGGAATCTCGGAATTTACTGTGAAGTACTCATTTCCTGTAATCCTGGTTGAATGGGCTGCCTTAGTAATTACCTTTAGATCTTTAGATGTTACGTACTTTGTGCAATTGTGCGGCTCTAATAAGAAGCTGTCGGTATTCGCGGTATTTCACAAATGTGTGGTTTTATATTTCCGCTTTCTTCTATAGATAGTACATACTTTCTAAGATGTCGAGGTTCCATAGCAACATTTAACTAAATATTTCCCAGGCACAGTTAAGTTGCGAAACACTACCTACTTACGTAGTAAAAATTAAAAACAAAAACCCGACTGCATAAATACATATCTGAAGAAAAGAGAAAAATAAAGAAAATTATTCAAAAAAACAAAAAACCCGACTGCAAAAACACATAACTGAAAAGAGAAAAACAAGCATTATAATCTATAGAATTTTGGTATCGCAGGCGGGGACAAACAAAACTTACACCATATATCCGGTTATTAGTTTGTCCTCGCCTGCGATACCAAAATTCTATAGATTATAATGCTTGTTTTTCTCTTTTCAGATATGTGTTTTTGCAGTCGGGTTTTTTGTTTTTTTGAATAATTTTCTTTATTTAAAGTTTTTTAGTTTTATTAATATAATCTTAATTTGGAATTGACTCATTACCAGCTTTTATTTGATACCAATATTGTTGTAATTTATTTAAAAAAAACCTTGCCCTCCCTTTTTTTTGTATTTGCAGATGCAATACATAAATATTATATAGCCTATGCCAGGGGTATTCGAAAATACCCCATGTATGTTCCGCGATTTTTTGTAGTTTCCGAGTTATTTTTTTTTTGTGAGCCTCAAAAATTCAAGTCTTTTTTGTAGTGAGTATTTTCTAGTTTTTTTTATGGCGTCGCTATTTGTACCACCTATTTTAAAGCTTAAAAGGATTTTTAGCCTAACCTTCGAAGGCCGATTACAGTCAATTATTAGAAGGTTAGGTAAGTACTAACTTCTTTTAATTTTTTGCGTAGCTTAGGAACCTGCATAGTTTTTAAAGTCAGCTAGAATATATGGAACCTCATTTTTGTATTTTTAAATTGAAGTTGAAAATTTCAGTCTTACCACTAAAAACTTAAATTCCTGCTTCCGATACTTTTTTGAGTAACTTGCAGGAATGTTAGCAAGTTTATTATTTTATGTATGAAAGTAACATTCCTGACGATACTATCGCAAAAAAAAAGAACTGGAAATTACTCACTACATAAAATATATGAATTTTTGAAGCTCCACCGGCAAGAAAACTCGAAAAAATTCAAAAAAAAAAATAATAACTCGAAAACTACAAAAAAATCGCGGAATATACATGGGGTATTTTCGAATACCCCTAGACATGAGGAATCTATATTTTTTTTATGACGTAGTATATCTTTGGTCCACCCTGTATAAGGTGCTTCCTCAACGTGAGCATTCCCCTGTAATGTAACGTTACAGATTCGATTTTGAGCATTACAATACAATACTGCCTCCCAGACTGACGAGCATACGACTGTAATGTAACATTTCAGATTTGATTTTGAGCATTACATTTCAATACTGCTTCCCAGACTGACGAGCATACGACTGTAATGTAACATTTCAGATTCGATTTTGAGCATTACAATACAATACTGCCTCCCAGACTGACGAGCATACGACTGTAATGTAACATTTCAGATTTGATTTTGAGCATTACATTTCAATACTGCTTCCCTGACTGACGAGCATTCGCTATAATATTTCACAACATAATATTTCATCTGAAATGTTACATTACAGTAACATTTCAGATGAAATATTATAGACATTGCGCACTGTTAGTGCTCGGTTCTCCCCCCTCACTGTTGTAATACTTACTCGATTATGAACTGTAACATTACAGGCTGAATTAATGCTGGCGGTGAGGGAGCACCTAAAGAGCGTTTATTCTGACGTCGCAAATAGATGTCAAATATTTCGCTGTTTTCATTCATTTCACAATATTACTGTATAAAAATAAGAATTGTGGATTTGTGGCTAACTAGCGAACTAGAATATTGATTATGAAATGCAATAATTAAAATCGTAACACCGAATTTTTAGTTTTAGATGTTAAAAAAGTATTTGGAAATTTTGCAAACGCCTTTTTTACATCTGAAATGGGTATAACATCAAATTCAATGTTTTAATTGCAATTCATTATTCTAGGTCGCTAGTTAGCCACATTTTTTATTTCCTTATAGTAATATTGCCCAATTAATCGAAATAGGTAATTAGGTAAATTTTGGACAGCTGTTTACGACGTTGCCAACTTTTGGGAGATACGCTCTTAAGGCGACGATAACCGACTTTTTATGATTTTGCACTGAAGATCACGTCTAAACGAGTAGTGTTAATGATTTGGAAAATCTACCAAGCCTATTTTTCAGAAACCTTCACGATTTTAAAATTAATTTAATTATTGATATTTTAGTATACGTGTTTTATTAAAATATATTTTGTTTTATCTATACTATGTATTTATAATAATATATTATATTATATAATAATATTATAAAGCTGAAAAGTTTGTTTGCTTGTTTGTTTGCTTGAACGCGCTAATCTCAGGAACGGCTGGTCCGACTTGAAAAATTATTTTAGTGTTAGGTAGTCGTTTTTATCGATGAGGCTATAATATCGGGGGTGTTTTTTTCCTTTTGAGAATAAGTTAGTAATAAGTTTTGTTTTAGTTTAGTTATTTTTGTTAATTTCCATATCTAAATAGATACATTATTTGATTTTATAGTATTTAATTTTTTATAGGGTATTGTTTTTGATTTTGTAGTATTTTAGGGTATTTCAGTCGCGGGTTTAAGTTAGCGTTAGCCCAAAGTAACTATTCCACGCGGACGAAGTCGCGGGCAAAAGCTAGTGTATAATAAATTTATAATGCGTGTAATTTGGGACAGCGCTCTCCTTGATGGGCGAGTCTTATTACTGGATGAACGTATGACGTGTGGCGTGAGCTAGGTATAGAACACGCAAGCTAACCACTCAAAATGACTGGCATATATCTGCGTCTTAAGATGAATAAAATATGATGAAGACATATTTCTATCGCTGGCTGTACTCGTAATCAAAACAAAATGTAAACTTCGTTAGTATTCAATACAATATAAAATAAAATAAACAATGCATAAATCAGAATAGTAATTTTTACGACAATTTAACAGGCTTGCAGTTCGAAAGTCAAATGTAAAAGATATTTGTGCGTGACTGTACATAGTGTGTATGCGCGGCCGCATATTTTATATTCAATTTCATACATTTTTAACTAGCTGTGTCTTCGATTTCGCACGTTTGTAAAATTTCTATCTTCAGGCAGAACTACATAGGTAGGTACGTACCTATGTACCACAGTATAAAAATATATAGACTGTGATAGTATGAAGATCTACATTTTTGCAAAAGTTACACCTAGAGTATTTCAGCAAAACAATAAATAAGTAGGTAGTTAAGTATGTGATAAAGAAAAAATATCCAATCATTAGAATGACTCTTTTCTCATTTTTTTTTGACACTACGTTAATGTTCCACGTCGGTCGTTCGAAACAATGGTTTTACAGAGCGTTGTCTCTGGTACCTTGTCTACTTACTCTTGTGGTGATGTCTTATTACTCTGTCCCAAGCTCGATGTTTCATACAGCCGGGCACTGTACCTTCTCATATTTACTGAGTCCCAGTTCTTCTTAACGTGTCGATGGCTCACAATTCACTCTTAGTTGGGAAACTGTGGACAGGCCCGCAATGCACAGGCCACTAGGCGCCTAACTAAAATTCAATTACAAAGAGAAAACACGCTCTTTAACGCCATTAGTTCCAAATCACTACAGAACCACTTATTTATGTTTATATAAGTAAGTACCTAAATATCGGCGTTTGCCGCCACTGACTGTTTGTTTATAAAATCGAATCTACTACGCGAGTTGGTAGGAAAATATACAATAGGGAAGCACTCTGTAATGCCATAGATTGGTACAGATGATTCACTCAGCAGAAACATTTAGATAAAAAGCGACTCTTGCTACGACATGCGACACAATAAAGTGCAATTTATTTATTTATTTATTTATAGTTAATTAAAACAGTACAAGGTACAACACCAATTATATTAATAAACATAGAAACAATTATAAAGTTGACAATAATTTAATTTAAAACTAACATGGAACAGTGGTGGCCCAGTGGTAACGGCCCCTGCTTACGAGTTGTAGTTGTGGGTTCGAACCCAAGCAGGCGCTTTACTTTGTGTAAATAATTTAACCACCACTGCTCTCAAAACGGTGAAGGAAAACATCGTGAGGAAACCGGCATGTCCTAGAACCAAAAATTCGTAGACATGTGACATCTACCAACCCGCATTGGGCCCGCGTGGCAGATTACAGCCCACTCCCTCTCACAGAGAGGAGGCCTGTGTTCCAGCAGTGGGAACATTAATAGGCTGATTATGAAATGGATAGAACAGTGGACTCCCTAGCATACTTTCTCTCACAGAACAAACGATCTCAATTGAGATCGCACAGCTCTAATTACCGACAGTTATATTTACCTAGAAGTTGCCTCATTTCTAGTGATTCGCCCGAATTTACTGGCCCGAAACGGGCAAATAGACACTTTTGAATAATATGATTTTTTCTTGTGGCGATTCTCACGAAGTTAATTTATTTGTAGGTGAATCGACAACTTCCTGTTTCAAAAGAGTAAATTACCAATAAGAAAAAGCACCAATAAGCCTTTCTATCGCGTAACTCTTATACTTTCTGCTTACTACTACTTACCGCTAGTTCGCTACTAGCGAACTAGAATATTGATTAAGAAATGCAATAATTAATATCGTAACACCGAATATTTAGTTTTAGATGTAGGTAAATAAGTATTTGAAAAAGTTCCAAATGCCTTTTTTACATCATCATTAGGTACAGTTCAATGTTACAATTGCAATTCATTATTAATATTCTAGTTCGCCAATTCGCCACATTTCCATGCAGTAGGTAATATTACCAAATTAATCAAAACAGCGAAATATGTGACAGTTATTTGCGACGTTGCCCACTTTCAGAATGCACCCGTGTAAGTTTGTAGCTTCATACCTAAAATGTGGACTGCACCTTCTGTACTATTCTGTGGTAATGCTCGAGATTTGCTCATTTATACTTTTAACTACAAGTTGAACAATTTTGAACCTTATCGCAACAGAAACAAGATTGTAATGTAGTTGCGCTAATATAGGTAGGTTATGCAAGCTTTCAGATAATTATAGGTGAGTATTTCAAGTCAAGGTAAGAATTTAATTCATGCTGGCCTTACAGGTATTCTTTGATCAAATCTTGGTACCAACAATTCGATACCAAGATTTGACAAGACTTGTGACATCCACCAACCCGCACTGGGCGTGGATCTTGGCCCACTCTCTTTCACATAGAGGAAACCAGTCCCCAGATGTGGGAACGTTACAAGCTGATTATGCTAAGTTGTGGTACTTTAGTCTGGTATTTCTAGAAAAGCTGCTACAATTCTTATCTCCATCGCCCTTTGGAATACCCGTTGAATAATTGGAAGATGTCCAGATGAGGAGCAATCTCCGTGAGAAATCAGAGTTTGGCAGGGTTATAGGATCAAAGTCGATTGGAAAGGATGCTATAATTATGGCATGCGTGCTTTCTGCAGCAAAGAAGATGGCACGGCGCCATCTTGTTCACCTTATTCTTTAAAGGTTAGGAACAGGATGTGAAGTTCCTAATACTCCATAGATAAGGGAGGATCCTCTGACCAGACGGGTGTTGTTTGGTGGGCTAATACCAAACGGCTGTAGGCAGGTTTTTGTTTACCTATACAGGGTCTCGATACCCATCACCTCTGTGGAGTTTCGCTAGCTAATTTAATTAGACCCTGTATTTTATAATTAAATAATTATTTTTAATTTAATTTTGATTCTGTGACTCTTATAATTTGACATATAATTCTAATTTCGATTCCGCGAACCTTGTAATTTGTAGGTATTACTTATTCGTTTATTTTCATTGCATTTGACATTTAATTTTAATTTTAATTCTATGACATTGAATTTGTGCCTATTTTCATTACATTACTTAAAATTTTATTCGTAAGTAAGTATTTTAATCTATTCTGTTGCAGTATTATGGAATTTTATTTTATGTATTACGGGTTTTGCCTGAATTAATTAGCTAAAAAAAGAGGTTTTTGTTTAGGAACATCTACAAATTCACGTAATTTAATGGAAACGATGATAACGACTCTGCTTGCGGGATTTACGATTTTGCGTTGCTTCAGGTGTAATCAAATGCAAAGTTACAATTCAACATTTCATTAGTGGTTAAAAGCCACCCCTATTTTGTTTTGATATCTTTCTATCAGATCCCATTGTAAGAGAATCCATGGCTGAAGGATGGTACGGAGCGAGAGGGCATGGCAAGCCGTCACCTCCTTCTGCGAAGCAGTAATGCTCGCGAAGGAGGAGGCGGAGCGCACGAGGGAGAGGCAAATATTGCGCCCTCTCGCCCCTAGCCGCTGCCGTAGGAGACGCCCTGGGCGTCGGGAATCGCGAGCCGATTTCCGGCCACCGTAGGCGCGGGTTTGCGGACGGAGAGCAATGGGTAGCTCGCCGTCCGATAAGGACCAGGTCCGACGGCGCGTCGTGTTCCACGTGCGCCTCACAGAGATGTCAGTACAATTGACGGGGTCCGCTAGGGCCGATGCCTGCCGGGGTTGCGGGAAGTCCTAAGGGGAGACCGTGGCCCCTGACAACGAACAGGCAAGGGAAGGAACACAGGTGGGTTTTAGTCAGTAAGAGTCTGACACGTCCTTCCGCTCCGCCCAGACCGGGAGAAGTCATTTGATGATTTCCCACCCAAAAAAAAAAGACCTATGATGATCAAGTTTTTACTATTGCAACATTGCTTTGGGTTTTTCCCCGTGGGGTTGCCACTGAAATTAATTTGGTGTTTTCTTTTCTCAAACAGCGAGTGCAGCACTTCCTCCTGTCTCTCTCATGTCACTACTAAAAGCTAGAACGTTAACACGTCAACATGAAATCCTATTTCCGACCTTATTAATTAATTAAAATATATCTTTACAGCTATATAATTAGCGCAGCAGCTAATCACAGAGGGCTTCATTTTTATACGCCTTCGCCATAAATCGTTGTATAATAAAATGATTTCTCTTCCACATTTATGAAAGCCAGACGGTTTAGTTTAAATCATGACAATTTATGGGTTTATTTACGAAATAAGTAGGTGTAAATATAGCCAGAACCATTTTGTTTCAGAAATGGTGTCTCTAATTAGCAGGTTGGGAATTAAGCTATTTTGTACTAGGTGTTTTGATGTGGTTCGTCTGATACTTACATTATAATTAGACGTAACTAAGTCTCTAGTCATTTTGTTTCTTGCATTTTAATTATCTTTAGGTTGTTTGGCGATTTATTCATCGACAAACTACAACTTTGGAGAACAATTTCGGTTTGTTGTAGGTACATTCGTCAGCGTTAAATTATTGCGAAGTCCTCCGAATGACCACGACCGGTCTTACGAGAATCGATTAACCTTCACGGATCTACTTAGTTCAATAAGACCATTAAGGCTCCCGCAGATAAGCGCGACGCGATAGCGCGATGCGACTCTATTAGAACAATTGCTTATACTGGAAATGTATAGCTTGATAAGAAGCCAGCTGTGTGACTGTGTACCATAATGGCGTCGCATCGTCGCGACGTGCCTGTCTGCGGGAGCTTTTATTTTGCCTCACATAAGCTTTAGTAACTGCGTATCTGTTGGCTAAGTTTCCGCGAATTATAACTAGAACTTAGATACATAAACCGATGTTTACCGAGGTTTCACTTATTTACAGTAAGGTAAAATCAACACAGTAATTAGAAATATTTACGCTAAATAACAATTAAATGAACTGTAAAATGGTGACGTCATGTTAATTAGACAGTTTATATTTTATTTATAGGTATTCATTCTGCACTGCAGTCCAGTCACTAACGGCGCGCGGCAGTCTGTGATGTAGAGCTAAGAAGGAATGAAAGGTTTTCGGATGTGGCAAACAAAATCTCTACGTCCTTTTTCTACAAGCGCTCTAGGATTTATTATCAGGATTATCAGCAGCAAGCCACTTAAGGTGGAACTAGTTGATATTTTTCCATAGTTTCGGGAGGATTTTACTCCACTGTTTGACATTGTACATCCAAAGTTAATGATATCGTTTTGACTCATTATTAATTACATAGGTCTGTGCGGGAACAGAGTAGTAAAATGAAAAGCCATTAAAAAGTTATGATCCAACAAAAACTCGTCTTTCTTGCTCATTTTAACGCAACTTTGGGCGTAAATAAGTAATAAAAGAAGAGTAACATTTCCAAAACAAAGTCGACACCGACACAGATATTATTGTAGACATAGTAGAGTTCAATAAGATTTTTTTTAATTTTTCACGCGTTCGTTTTACTAAACTAGATCGGAACAGTGTTTGTGTGCGTGCGAAATAGACGTTGTTCGTGTATATGATCTTATTGCTCATCACTGATACTATCTCTAGGCTGTTGGACATGCCAAGTGATACAGTGTGCTTTTTGGCTACGCCTACCAGTGAGTTCGAGCCCGCGACTAGTTCAACCTTAACAGGACCATTCCGGCAGATCATGTCAAGCCTGGATTAAAAAGCAATCGGTAGGTAATACAGCATCAGCAAACTATCTTCTTATTTACGAGTGGATGGAATAGGTGTGCCATGGTACTTATCATAATGTTTAATTAGTTGGGCCCAGAAGATATGTAGCTAGTTAGTAATTATTTTCACAAGGATCCATTTACCCTGTAATTCAGTTTTCAATCTGCATGGGTTAACATAATACAACGAACTTTATAAATGAACAAGACTCTTCAAAGCCGAAATTTTTCTATAATTCCGGCCGGATACTGTATAGCGTATATCGATACGTCATAATCTATACATATAATAAAATTGTAGAAAAGTGGTGTCTGTACAATGGAAATATATGAAAAAAAAATAGCAGGGGTTGTTATTATATCGATGCTGAACCCGATATTGTAATTAAATTTTTTTTTGTCTGTTTGTCTGTTTGTCTGTTTGTCGGTTTGTCTGTTTGTCTGTGTGTTTGTGCACGCTAATATCAGAAACGGCTTATTCGGCTTATTCGGTTTAGTTCATAAATAAAAAAGTTATGTCAATTTAAAGAATCACATCGAACATTTGTTATAGGTTAGGCATTTCTTTCCTTGATTTTCGGTATACTTATCTTAATTTTTATTTAGGGTTTGTATATAAATATTATAAGTATTTGGTATAGGTTAGGCATTTCTTTTCTTGATTTTCTTTATTAAGTATAAGTTTATTAGCTCAGGTTAGTAATTAATTTTTCTAGCAATTCTTTTGTTTTATAAAGTTAGTACGTTTGGTTTACACGTCTTAACACTTATTACTTAAACTGTGACAATTTTAGACTGTATAATAATCTGTAAGTATTTATATAGTACGTGTTTACTAAATAACTGTGTGTTAAGTAGTAAGTACTATTTTATTGTAAGAATGCCTCGAAGAAGATCCAACCTCTCCCAATGTAGCAGAAATGCTAAAAGGATGAGATTAGTTCGATCACAGGAATCTGAGGAAGGTCGTGAGGCAAGGCTCTCTGCAACTCGGGAACATCAGGCTAGGTTTCGTGCTGCAGAAACTTCGACTCAGCGGGAATCTCGACTGAGTTCAAATCGTTCTTGAATGGTCGAGGTCGCGAAAAATTTTTTTCATACTAATGGGGTCAAGTCATGAAAAAGGTTGAAAAACACTGCCCTACATTAATCCTACTAATATTATAAATGCGAAAGTTTGTGAGGATGGATGGATGGATGGATTTTTGTTACTCTTTCACACAAAAACTACTGAACGGATTTTGATGAAACTTTACAATAATGTAGCTTATACATTAGAATAACACATAGGCTACAATTTATAAAGATTTTATGTGATTTGGCCATAATATAACGATAAGTATCAAGTAAGTCGGAAAAATTCCTGCCCTCTGAGATCTATCTTTGCGTGCGCTGCCTTTTTTTTTTTTGGGCGGTTAATCATCCAATGACTTCTCCCTCTCTGGGCGGAGCGGAAGGGCGTGTCAGACTCTTACTGACTAAAACCCTCACGTGTTCCTTCGATCCTTGATATCTCTTTGAGGCGCGCGTGGAACACGATGCGCTGTCGACCCGGGCCTGGTCCTTATCGGACGGCGAGCTGCCCGTTGCTCTCCGTCCGCAGGCCCGCGCCTACGGTGGCCGGAAATCGGCTATCAATTCCCGACGCCCGGGACGTCTCCTACGGCGGCGGCGGCTAGGGCTGGTAGGGCGCGGCTTTTGCCACTCCCTCGCGCGCTCCACCTTCTCCTTCGCGAGCATTACTGCTTTGCAGAAGGAGGTGACGGCTTGCCATGCCCTCTCGCTCCGCACCATGGCCTGAACCAGGGCCGTACGCGAGAGGTCACCGTCGCCGATCGCCTCAACGAGGACACGGCGGTGGTCCACCCAAGCCGGGCAGACCTCCACCGTATGCTGCGTGCGCTGCCTAAACCGTTAGAGTTACATGAAGAAAATGTATTGTGGGATTGTTTGTCTTAAAGAGTTCTAAATAAAAGCCTTTATAACCAAAATAATGAGCAATAAATACAGTTAAATTGAATACTTTTTTTACATTGCATATTTTAGAGTATTTAGTTAATTCTTATCAAAATAAATACCTTCATCGCTTTTGGTATTTAATGTAAGTAGATAAAGTTTGTCTTTTACACTAAGTAATTTGGACAAATAGTTTAAAAGTTAGAACGATAAGAATGACCTGCGATATTGAGTCGACGGCGCACAGAACGAGGGTGGAGGGGAGGGCCAGCCAGGGGATGACGCGCCAGAGCGCCAAGTAGAAGCTATTGCTTAATAATTATGTTCGAGAAATAACGTAAATAACGCAATTAATTGTTAAACTGTCAAAATGAAACCCATTGCTATTATAAGTGCTACGCAATTACCCCGCTGATTTAGGACATGTTACACGTTCCTGTGGGATAATTTCCGACATCCACGCGGGCGAAGCCGCGGGCAGAAGCTAGTTAGCATAATATAGCACACAGCGAAGCACGGTGGTCAGACATCGCAGGGATCACTCTCTTGGGCATCTATGTAATTTTATACCTCATCCACGCGCTCACCTCTACGCACATGCGCGTCACGTCGGAGGAAGTTTACGAGTCACGCGTACAGTTTCCTCGTTCGCAGGATGTTTTGCAGCGCGCGCGCAACCCGCCGTTCGCCCATTGGACGTCGCAGCTATTTCTGATTTATGTATGTCGTTCTCGTGATGGATGAGTGCGACTTGATTGGGAAATTCTGTGGTTTACTGTTTTGTTTCTGGAGGTAAATGTTTGATGAAAATTTTTAGTGTGTTGACGTCTTTTGTAGGCAGGTGAGCTTTGGCATTTGCCTCTTCTCAGATAGATAGATATATCGTTTATTTGGTGCACACAAAATAAATAGCATAACATACAAAAACACGATTAAATAATAACTAAATACATGAATATAGATACAATCACAAAAAGTGCCAATAAAAAAATAAGAAGAAAACAATACATTGTGAATTTGTGATGAGTGTGATGACACTATTGGCTAAAACACTTTAAAATAATGAAACATCCAAGTGCGGTGTGCGTCTCAAAATTGCACCAAGTGGGAGTCCATCTCAGTATGTGTCAGGCAAATATACCTGACGCTGATATTCTGCTGGATCGCTACAGACGCTCGTCGTCCGTATGTCACCTATGCGAATTTTATTATTAGTCATATGCATATTGCTTCTTCAATGGACCGGCCATATTAGCCGTAGAACCGATGACCGTTGGGGTAGACGTGTTCTTGACTGGAGACCGTGAATCGGCAAACGTAAGGTAGGAAGCCCTCATGCTAGGTGGAGCGACGATCTTCGCAGGGTGGCTGGTAGCAGCTGGATGAGAGTTGCTGAGAATCGAGCTGAATGGCGTGCAATAGGAGAGGGCTATGTTCAGCAGTGGACTGCTGTAGGCTGATGATGGTGCAAGCTTCTAGATATCTGATTGCATGACAACTGGTCGTTTACTACCGTATTTTCTCCCGGGCACTTCTTAGCTCCGTGTTTCCAGATTGATTTGATAGCTTTAGGATTATCTTGTGCACTGATCTGTCTGAGTTTGAGCTTGATCGTTTATCGAACGACTCCTTTTTAACCGTCTTCAAAAAGGAGGAGGTTCTGAATTCACCTATGTTTTATTTTTGTATGTTTATTACGCGATTACTACGCCAATTATTATCATGAATTGATTTATGATACTTTTTTTGGTTGGTATTTCAGAGGGGATCACATTTTTTTTTTTTTTTTTTTAAGTTTGGTTAGTTTTTGAGTTAGCTTCAATAGTACGTATTTTCCCAATTGGATGATGTTATAATAAGTTCCTGTCACTGTTGTTTAAATAGCAAGTATTCGAGAATTTTGTGTGGTGTAGGTACCACAACGAAAAAGTTATTTCACTTTGAAATGTTTTTTTTGTAAGTCGGTTGTTTTTTTTTTAATAAAGTTTTTTTGTCATGATTATAGCAATGCTAAACTGCACCTTATCGGTTCATGTATTATGTGATGTCCTTGAAACACTACTAACATCTCCCAGACTCCCAAAACAAAACGATATGTAACTTCTCAAGTCCATACGCGCACAATCTCCTTTCAGACTTCAGACTAAACATCCAAGTCGGCACTATTTTTTTAACAAAAACCCGTGCAATCCAGCTTTGTTTAGATTACATGAACCACTAAACTGCGAGCATTTGTAACGAATTGTAGAACAATTTAAACGTTTCTATTTTAAGATGGACAGGTGTGAAGCTTTCGCGTCAGAATTGCTAGGAATTTAAAGGTCATATTGTTGCAACTGTTTTCTGTTACATCATGTAGCTTTGTTAATTTAATTGTGCAGCTGTAGTTGTAGTATTTTTTCAATGATCTGGTTTTTGGCACGGGTATTCAAGTGAGTCATGGACAGTCAAAAAGTGTTGGTAAATGAAGTAGTTTGTTTCTAGAATTCTAAACCAAAGTCTTTGGTACTTCTTTTCCAACTAGAGGCAATGTTGAAAAGTCTTACCGTAACATAACCCACTGCTGGGACACAGGCCTTCTCTCTGTGAGAGGGACTGGGCCGTAATCCGCCACGTGGGCCCAGTGCTGGTTGGTAGATGTCACATGTCTGCGAATTTCTGGTTCTAGGTTTCCTCCGCTTAGCTTCTTGGCGGTAGAAATAGTTTTTTTGTTTGTTTTCAAATGTTGCCCCACACTATGAATTTCTCCTGCATTGCGGGTGCGTTTTCTAACAAACATTTAAACTCACATACACAAACAGCCAGACCAGGAACAACTACTTGTAGGTCATACAAATATTAGTTTCGTGAGGGAATCGCCCGCGCCCGCGACACGCAGCGCAGCAGTCAATCGCCAACCGTGACGTCAAATCATGAAGAATTGTGGTAGGTAACTAGGACCGGTAGTGCTTTCTCGGGCGAGCTCTTCTCCAGTTATTTGGTACCACATCCGCGAGGGCTCTCGGCATCCCATATGGGACTAGGTGAACCCTCCAGGAGGGCTCCCGTGAACGTGTTAAAGTTACAGGCACATAGGGTAAGTACTTTGTTCTTTTTAATTTCCACACAATGACCGCGGCACCAGAGCTTTACAAAGGGATGTTTTTATTATAATACTTGCAACGGTTTAAAGTTAAGAGGCGTGTGCTGCCACGTGCCCTTATTTTAAACAACAGAACAATGTCTGTTTATATTATTATGTACAAACAAAATTATAAGGTAGGAAAAATGAGCTTTTTGAAGTTCAGTACCTACTACCTACTTTGTGTTGGTAATTTTTTTGAATAACACAATGGGGATAAAAACGGTCACTTCTGATGTCGCTACCACTAGTCCATAGAATCCATAAATTGTTCTTATATTTCGCATCGCTATTGATTGCAAAAATCGGACATAGGATTCTTTTTATACTGACATTCCGACGGGATCGAGACTTACTAAATTATAAAACTTTTATAATTATTTGACTTTTCCACTAAAGCTGCTTTTTTACCAATTTTACGTAGTTTTCAAAACACAACAATGGCGGTTTGTGGACGGACCACAGTGGTGCCACCTATGATGTTCTTTCAGTTTTTAACCCCATTGAAAATGATTTTTGTAAATAAAAAACATTACATTGCAATCACTGTCCATTCCAAGGTTGCCTGGAAGAGATCGCAGAAAGCGATAAGGCCGCCCATTGTGTGTTTTGTAGTGCATTTTTTTTTGCTACGTACCTATGTATTTTCTGGTGTACAATAAAGTATCTATATAAATATAAATAAATAAATATGTATATACATTAAAATATTTAACATACACCTTTATAGTTATGGGTTCCTATGTCTAGGCAGAGAGAAAGGGAGAGAGAGTTCTTACACCTGTTTCATTAACATGAGACCAGGCAGCTTTTAATTAAGACATGACATAACCCTCATCTCAATTTACAAGATAAAGGTAGTTCCTCATTTTGGTTCCCGTAAACGTAACGTAAGCCTAACTTCACTAAAACCGATGTTTAAGCAAAACTGGACCTTAGGGTTGCCAACCCTACTATACCATATGATACTATTATATTAGGTAAGAATACTTATGATATAAGAGGCCTAATTACTATACTTATTTCTAAAGAAAAAATATAGTAGGCGTAACTACAATTTTTTTTTTCCAATTTGGCGAGATGATCTCAATAGGGCCAGTATTAATCTCATAAAAGCTGAATTAATGGTATTTTGTAACATTTAGAATCAAAATTTCAAAATGTAAAAATATTAAAAAGGTATAAAAAAAAATAAGAAAATAACCTGTTAGTAAAGGTTTATAGTACCAAAAATGTTTTCGCTATTTAGGTACTTATAATTATTTTTACTGGCGATGGCTTCCTAAGGTTATACTATATCTGGATATAAAAAAGTTGACAACCCTACCTATAGGTATCAGCCTAGGTCATAGTTTATAGCCTTTGTTTTAAATTGATTGTACTGTCATGTCAATGCCCTATTGATAGCAAACACAATTGAAATAGACCTAAATCGTTGTCTGTTCGAGGCTGAACAATCGTCAGTCTATACTTATAAGGTGTTAATTATCACCTGATTGAAATCGTTTATTGTTATTGCCTAGCAAGACACCTATGTTCAATGCTGATACCTATCTTGGACCTAGGTACGGTCAACAAAATAAAAATCAATAGGTAACGGTTGCGTGCTTAATAGTTTTCTAATTATTGAGAGCTGGAACACAATCAAACGATCGCTGTCAGAATCCTCACATTTTGAAAGGTAGATGTGTATTGCGTCCTGATATAATGCCCTCTATTGCTATTGCACTATAATGGTCAGGCGCACTATATTAAGTGCTTACTGCACGTCTTTTTACTCTTGCAGTCTGTGGGCTCATTATACTCCGAAATCATACGGCGCCCTCCGCGTTCAATATAATAACGCATTCAGGGTGCTGATGGGGTTGCCTCGATACTTCAGCGCATCAGGGATGTTTGCTGAAGCTCGTGTCGACTGCTTCTATACTGTGATGTGGAAGCGGTGCGCATCCCTAGTAAGTAGGGTATGCGGAACAGCACCAACAGCATCCTGTCTATGGTAGCAAGCAGGCTAGATTGTGCGTTTGTGAGCCACTGCTGCAAGGTATCGGCAGGGCCTGTCACCTTGCAACAGTGACGTCATAAATTGTTTCTGTGTGAAGTGTTTTACTTACATATTTTGTAAATTTTTTGTTACTAACACTATGAATCGTATTGCTTGATGATTAAGTAAATAAATAAATAAAATAATCTCAATAAACCTTCACGAGGTCATCGGTTCACCTTGTGCGAGGCCTTCGAACGCAACGTCTTCCGGTATGCGATCGCCACTTCAGAACCTTTCAGCTCCATAAGCCATCTGTTCTGCGAGCAATGTGTCCTGCCCACTGACACTTAAGTTTGGCAGTTCTTCGGGCTATGTCGGTTACCTGGGTTCTCCTGCGGATCTCTTCATTTCTGACTCGATCACGTAGGGAAAACCATGACCATGTGAAGGCCGCAGCAATCTGCTGGATGCGGGAAGCACAGAACTGGTCGAAGTGGCGGTGGACAATGGGCCTATGTCCAACAGTGGACGTCTTTCGGCTGAAATGATGATGATGATGATGATATATTACCTAACGATAACTACTATCTTGAGCAAGCAACGTTGGCAATTTCTAACTGTTTAAGTTCAGGTTTCTCCTCGACATATTTTGGTTTTGAAAAAGTCCAAATTGGTACTTGCCAGACCTCGAGCCTTCATCCTCTTATGCCTGAGGAACGAGTCCCGTCAGGACATTAATACCTACCTAGTTTTAATTACCCTGATTAATACTAATCTCTTTTGCTGTCTGTACCTGTTATCCCACTATTTATGACACTATAACCTAACTGTTTCATGGTATCGTTATTAAGATCTCAACTAACAAAGTTTAGTTAATTAACGTATAATTTTAAGTTAAATAAATAGTTACATAGAAGTTTCTATCTTTGCATGATTATCGAGAATGTAGGTGAGCAGGGGCGAGGACTCGAGGTGTACAGCTCTGCGAAAACGAAGAACAATTTTGCACTCTATGATACTGAGTACAAGATTCATTATTGATTGCTCTCTTGTCTAGGGGTCGAGGTGTAAGATTCTTAGATAGTGGGGGGTGATAAGGGAGCATGGAAACCGTTATTATTTATTGTTATGTAGTTTTGTGTTAGTTTTAGCTGCTGCAGAGATAGTACTATCTATGCAAATGACTACCGTCGGTCTCGTTGTTGCAAGTATAAGGGTTTAGCATTGGTTCCTGGATTCGATCTCCAGTGAAAAAGTGTTCCTATTCTTTATTGTACACATACAATTACAACAAATATACAATGTTATAGGTACATAAAGAAATCTAACATAAAATCACGTCTAATTGTTCCCCGAAGGGTTAGGCAGAGGTGTACCTATAGTGCACCCACATTTCGCCAGTTATGTTTAAATCCCATGTAATAGGGGGCGAGCCTATTACAATGAACCGGGTATAAATTCAGAGTCCGGGCTGCTACTGAAAAATACCTGAGAGAAAAACCCAATAACACTTTGCCCGACTTGGGAATCGAACCCAGGCCCTCATGTTCAGCAGTAGCGCTTGCGATCACTAGACCAACGAGGTAGTCTAATGAAGGTAATACCAAAGGTGACTTTAGGTGAGGTGGAATTTTATATGTATAGAGATGGTTTGCCGTTTTCCATTAGGAATTTCTCCATCTGACTAGTTATCATTCAGTTCAGCGCTTCAGTTAGTCAATTTACCAAACTGAGTACAAATCGTATATCAAGACCGAGCGAGCGAAGCGTCTCTTCTTCAAGTATTTCCTCTGTTAGTTTGTTGGTACTCTTCTACAGGTCGTATTTTACAACTGATTTGGACGAAACTTGGTACAGGTTTTTCGACTTTATAGTTTTTTTTTCCGCCGTGGATTTTTTATTGAAGGGGTACTTCCTCCAAAAAGGGCCAACAAGCGGACTACTGGATATCTGCGCCTTATGAGATCCGACTTCGATGGTTCTTTTTTATTTAAAACGTAAGTAACTTTAAGTTCGTCTTAAAGTTAGCTTTATATAAAAAAAAATGTTGCAAAAAAGTTTGAGCTCGCGAGGTTTAGGTACTGTTTGCAGAAATACTAGTTATTTTATTACCTGACTACGGCAAAGAAAAAAGGAAGAGTTATGATTTTAGTCTTTTTAGTAAAGAGCCCGTAAACCGTTGCATTTATTTTTTCCAAGAGTTACCAGTATTTCATGAATAAAGGTGCGGATAATTGCTCAATAAATCAGCGGTCCATCATGGTTGATGTGTGGCCTACATCGCCCATTGTGCACAGAGCACATAACTCAACTGTCATGTCAATGGCCCAATGAGAATGAACGAATTAACAGAGCGTGCACATGAAGTTGCGTTTCTGCGTAAATTGGCAGTACATTGAGCCTATTACCCATTATCCAGATATTCTAGATATTCATAGTGGCAGTTGCAACTGGCGTATAGAATCCTAGCATGACATTTAGCTTTTTTGCAGTTTTTGCCTAATCATTACAGCTTGATTTGTTTTCCTATAATTGGCCCCCATAGCCAAACAAAACCAAGGGCTTGGTAATAACAGCCAGGGGTTAGTCGATCAGGTTAAGCTACGCTTGCCGTGATTGGTCGGTGAATGGGTGACCATCTTTACATACCAAGACGAGGGGTCTTGTGCCTTGGGAAGCACGTTAATTCGTTGGTCCCAGCTGTCATTTATTTTGTAGATCTTTGACAGTTGTTACGGGTCGTCAGAAGCCCGAAAGTCTGACATAGTCGTGCCAAGGGGTATCATTGTTACCCAGTAACTGGGTTGTGGAGGTTATAATAATATAGGCAGTCGCTCCATGTAAAGTACTGGTATTCAGTTGCATCCAGTTAGACTGGAAGCCGACTCCAACTTAGTTGGGAAAAGGCTTGGCAGATGATGATGATGATTTGGTTTTCTATTCTCTGGTCTGCTAAAAAAAATTATAGTTCGGTCCCTTCTATTTATACGTGCATTTGTTCACCCGTTCCGCAAGTAGGTACTTTAGGACTGTTCATTGAATGAAGGTACCTAACCATATAAATAAATCTGACATAGGCATGAAACTATGAAAGAAATATAATAATCAATTACATTGAATTCGCCGTAAATACGTCTTTTCAACACAAATACATCATAGAACACGTTTGTAAGTATTGTAAGACACAAATGATGGTGATAACTGGACAAAATGAATAAAATTATGAGTTTGTATGCAATCACAAGCAATGACTTGGAAAAAAACAGGTTGTGCATTTGTGCAGATGCTTAAGGTCTGAATTCTTCCTACGCTGATGTCGGGCGGATCCAGGATTTCAGTCTAACAATGTTTAGGCTAGGGTTAAATTCACAAGTAAACAAAAAATAAAGTTTCTCATAGCTTGGTTTTTATTAACTTGAATTTTTACAAAATAAAGTTAAAATGCCTTGTGCATATTTGCATTTTTAAGGATTTATGTTCATTTCAAGGTCCTAGTCCCAAGTGGACGTGGTTACGATGTGGGTTGCTTGCTAGTGATCCTAAGTATGTGCATACTTGTTATGTCTTTGTCTGAGAAGTAGAAATTCACAGATGTAAAGAATATATTTCCGTTTCCTGATATGATTAGTGTAAAAGTGCATCTAAATTGAATCGAAAAGTTGAGTCGTAAGTATGGAATTCCTCGATCTTTTGCCTCGGCCAATGTGATGTCAGTCGCGTACGTCGCGCAGCAACGTACGCGCCGCTGATGTCAGCGGCGCAGTGGATGTATATTCGTACGCGACCGACATGAGCGTAGGAGGAATTCAGTCCTTACAAATAAGCTCTTGGATCTTTTTCTTGACTATTATCTGCATTCATTTTAGCCTACCTGCTACCTACTGACTGACTCGTAAGTCATACAGTCGCAAGACCAATTTTTGTACTTGAAAAACGTTCACATTCAAGTCGCAATCTGTCAAACTTGTCAAAAATGTTGGTAAATTAATTGTATTTTTGACAGATTGCGAATGATCCTACATCGGGCAGTTAGAGTTTACCGAGCGAAAAACATAGATAAGACTATCTGAAATCAACAAATGGGCAGTTGCCCGCCAGATAATATAATACCCGTCTGGTTGGAGGATCCTCCCTTTTCTATGGTGGATGAGTGAACTTTACACCCTGTTCCTCATACCACCAAATTGGTGACCCCGACGTGATGAACGTCAACGCAGCCTTCGTGCAACTACTTCAGCGTGACGTCATCATCGTCACTCGCACGGCTTTAACGGGTATCCTGACCACCAGCATGCAGCGAACGCGCATTCCTGGTCATCACCCTCAACCACAACCCGGCGCTGTACCACATCCGACTCACTGGATGACGACGCAGCGCCACTCCGACTCACTGGGGAATCACCGCAGACAGTTCCGACTCACCGTGAACTATGCGGCATCCGGTTACGACTCACTGGAACCACAGCTGGCACTGTGAAGCATCGCAAGATCCAAGACTCAGCCCACTATCGACCTCCGGTCTCCGGAGGGGAGTGATGTAGCGGTTAGACCGCCACATACAAACTACGAAGCAAAAAGACATGACGTCACACAATTCCTACATCGCGCAGTTAGAGTTTACCGAGCGAAAAACATAGATAAGACTATCCGAAATCAACATATGGGCAGTTGCCCGCCAGATAATATAATACCCGTCTGGTTGGAGGATCCTCCCTTTTCTATGGTGGATGAGTGAACTTTACACCCTGTTCCTCATACCACTAAACCCCTCATCTGAGCACTCCTGGAATCCTGATTTAAATCCCTAGTTTGGGTAAATTCCAAGTAACAGCTCGGAGTCTGGAGATCTGTCCGTTTTATGGCAATAGTTTTGCCCCCTATTAGACTATACTTACATGAGATTTAAAAACATAATTGGCAAAATGCAGGTGTAGGTAGAACCTATTCCTCACTGTTTACCTACTTTTTTCGGGACTAATACTGAGATAAATTGTGTGAAAAAAAAACTATATTTTTCATTTACCTCTACAAAAAATAAAAAATGGATTGGTATGATGTTCTAAATCTAACCAACATTTGTTCAAGTAACCTTCCTACAATTTTATTCTCTTTGACCGTTTACGTTTGAACTCGAAACCCAACGGCCATTACAAACGGTCAGACAGTTTGATTTTTACTTATTGATATTGATTAGACAAATGAACATCCCCATGGCTTAATGGGACAATTGTTCCACATCCGTTTCATTAATGATCAGCAAATAAGAGTAGCATGAATGTTGGTTATCGAAACATTGAAGTAAGTTGGTAAATAAGTAAATATGGCCATACCACCATATACATCACTACATATTATAAAACAAAGTCATTCGCGCTGTCTGTCCCTATGTATGCTTAGATCTTTAAAGGGGATGCGCCAAGGTAGTCCGCGAAATTCAAATTTTCTTACGTTTTTGCATTTTGCAGGTCAGTATCAGGTTGTATGTTGATCGAAATATGATTCGCGGTCGTATCAAATGTTTATTTATAGAATTATAAACATAAAAGTCATCAATAAAACTCTCTAAGGTCATGAAAGTGTATTGAATGACTATTTCATTAAATCATGACATTTGACACCTTTGCTAACTTAAGAAGTAGTACTGTTAATTCTAATGATTATAATTCTGTAAAGCCATATTTGTTACGGTCGCGAATCATATTTTAATCAACATACAACCTGACACTGAGCTGCAAATTGCAAAAAACGTAAGAAAATTTGAATTTTGCGGGCTACCTTGGCGCATCCCCCTTAAAACTACGCAACAGATTTTGATGCGGTTTTTTATAGATAGTGTGATTCAAGAGGAAGGTTTATATTTACAATACATGCTTATTATAGTAAGCTATAGTTTATAAAATCACGCGGGCGAATCCACTGGCGGAAGCTAGTGCTGTATTGTATATTTTAAGTAGTTGTATTTTCCAAAGCGGTTCTTCTTATAATTATTCCGGAAGAGGTTCATGTTTGTCTGTCAAAATTAAACTACATGTACAAAGCTACAGAAACAAAGGTCAAAGTTCAGGTCCGCCTAAATAATCTAAATAATTCATGTTGGTTGTTGCTCATTGTTTTGAAACATGTAACGTTTTGTTATCGGTTATGTATGAGTAACTGTACCATTTATTAAAATAAAAATTTGGTAGTAAAAATCTTTTAGGTAGTGCCTATAGAACTTTTATGAATAGAGAGGAATTTTATGAACTTCCAAAACAATGCAACATAAAGGTGTAGATTAAGTATCCTGGTTCCTTTAATTAACGTTTAATTAGATATATAAAATTATTTTTTATTTGTTAACTAGCTGCGCCTTGCGGTTTCACCCGCATAAGTCTCGATCCCGTGAGAATCTTGGGATAAAAAGTACCCTATGTCCTAATCCAGGCCATGGTCTACCCATGTGGCAAATTTCATCCAAATCTGTTCAGCGGTTTTAGCGTGAAAGCGTAACAAACAAACAAATTTATAGATTTGAAGTGAAATAATTGTGATCATAAATATTTCAGATTTCTAATAATTATGTTTGAAATAGGACTCCTCTTTGAATATAAAGTAACGGATTGATTTCTATTGTTATAATCAGTACGTTTGACAAACCAAATAGTAATTTCATTTTGTATTACTTAGAAGTAGAAGAAGAAGATACTGCTGAAGATGCCCTATTGTTACAAAGAATATAGCTTCTTATCTACCCAAAATCACATTTTTACGAGTCACGTCAACAACTCAAAATAATATCGAACAAGTTAACTCGAAACTCCAAGACAAAGTAATTCTCAAAATAGACTTGTAAATAACTAAACAATCCAGATGTAAAGTTAATTGAAATAGCGATACATTAAATATTAACATAATTTATTCTCAATAAATCTTTGCCGCACAATCGTGTATGGCAATTAAATGAATCCTTTTATCAGCCTCTAGGTCCTTTCCTCTTGGGACTATGATGATACATTCTCATCTCATATCATAATGCCTTGCTTAACTAAAGTTGCAGTAGGCAGGGCACATTGCTCGCAGAACAGATGGCCGATGGGGCCGAAAAGATCTAGACTGGCCTAGACCGGAAGACGTAGTGTCGGAACGCCTCCCATAAGGTGAACTGATGTCCTTGTGAAGGCCGTAGGAATCCACAGGATGCGAGAACAGAACCAGTCAAAATGGCGATGCTTAGGGGGGGCCTATGTGCAGTACGTCTTCGACTGAAATGATCAATCAATCTTCCTAGCCTTTTTCCCAACTATCTTGGGGTCGGCTTCCAGTCTAACCGGATGCAGCTGAATACCAGTATTTTACATGGAGCGACTGCCTATCTGACCTCCACAACCCAGTAACTGGGTAACACGATACCCCTTGGTAAGACTGGTGTCAGACTTTCGGGCTTCTGACGGCTCGTAACGACTGTCAAAGATCCACAAATGACAGCCGGGACCAACGGCTTAACGTGCTTTCCGAGGCACGGAGGAGTCTCGGTATGTAAAGATGGTCACCCATACACTGACCAACCCCGGCAAGCGTAGCTTTACCTGATGGATCGACCCGTGCGGCTTGTTATTACTTAGCCACGAGCTCTTCGACTGAAATGATGATGATCATAATTCCTTCCCGCAATGATGCTGACATATTTGGGATATCTATATTTTTTCTGTTATACTTCTTCCACCTTTGAGATCAGTCCTCGTTTCAATGTTTACCAATGTTTTTCTGTCTTTGTAATATCTTCTTTCTCGCATCTATCGTCTGCGGCTTGCCAACTTACATTAACACGCTCTTCAAGGTGTGATTCCTTCCTTGCCTAATCTCCCTTTACATTGTCCATCTATCTTTTCTTAGGGCTACGGCCTTCTAAAAGCGTTCTCCTTTTCTTCTACTTCTTTTTCTTAATTGGTATAAATACTGACAGCTGTTTTTGGCAATCTTTAAACTGCTTTGCATAGGTCTACCTCTTACTGTAACATGTTTGCCTGGTCAGTTTTGTTGGTATACAACAAGTGTTTACCGGCTCAATGTTTTAGGTTTAGTCACTAAGTTTCAAAAGCTACAAAGAAAAAAAAGTACTTAAAAGTTTCTGAAGTAAAGTTATTTTCAGTAAGGAAACTACTTTAATATCATCATAAAATCTAAAAACATGCCTAAAAATTGTAGCTTCTTTCGACATAATTTATTAGCGCAACGTAGAAGCATAAAGTGTCAAACATTTACGACGATTGACTCACACTTATAGCCCATAAAATTTTAATTCGATTCCATTCTGAAACTGAGGTGAATGAAATTTTCGGACTTCCTGGTAGGTAGCTAGGCACGGTTTATAGAAGATTTTATTTGATGGTCCTGTGTGGCGAATGTTTGGGTAATTTGCCAGGTACGTTTCCAAAAACTCAATTGTTATGTTACTCAAATGCTAATGTACTTTCCGGTTGTATGATAGGTTCGATCCTAGGACCACAAATTCGGCATATCAATTGCAACCGACATGAAAGACCAATAAGTTAAACTACCACACAATCAGAGGGGTTGGAAGAGTGGCTGAGAGTAATAACAGCCGCACGGGTCGATCCATCCGCTAAGCTACGCTTGCCGGGGTTGGTAAGTGGATGGGTGACCATCTTTACATACCGAGACTCCTCCGTGCCTCGGTAAGCACGTTAAGCCGTTAGTCCCGGATGTCACTCGTGACAGTCGTTACGAGCCGTCAGAACCCTGAAAGTCTGACACCAGTCTTACCGAGGGGTATCGTATTACCCGGTTACTAGGTTGTGGAGGTCAGATCGGCAGTCGCTCCATGTAAAATACTGGTATTTAGCTGCATCCGGTTAGTCTGGAAGCCGTCCCCAACATAGTTGAGAAAAATACTTGACACATTGATTGATTGAAGGGTGGCCGAACTGTCAAAATGAAACCCATTGCGGTCAATTGTCATTTTATGTGTGTTACGAAATTACTCGCAGTAACGTTTTGCAACTATCCAATACCGTGTATTTAAAGCCCCAATCCAATTTAATTCCAAATACAATTCTTCCAAAGGTTACACATTCTCACAGAGTGTTTTCAACGCGACATCTTCGACGCCGGCGCCGGTCCTTGGATACCATCTTTCTGGTCTTTTTATCCTTGCTTCGGCAACTAATTGGCAGGCAGCGTGGTAAGATTGTCACGGTTTCGTGCCGGCGAATTCTTGTTGCTGGACAGCTAATTAGGTGCCTAGTCATTAGTAGGATTTTGATTTTTTTGTGTTATTTTTACGACTACTGTACGTTTTCGGTTGATTTATTTTAGTTTTGTATTTGAAGGAGAATGGTTACTTTATCTTATACTAGGTTTCGCCCGTGGCTTCGCTCGCGTGGAAGTAGGAAATTATCCCATTGGAACGTACTACGTACTAAAAGTATCCTATATGCTATGGTTATAAACTATATGTGTGCCAAAGATTGAGTAACAAACACACAAACATACAAACTTTCAGATTTACAATATTATTAGTAGGATTTTTCTTTATTATCAATGCAACTGGATTTTACTCGTTTTCTAGCAGCAAGCGTGTTTACTTATTTTCATTTGTATCACTCTAATTTCTTTATTCAGGATTCTTGTACGAGTTCTCTTAATGTACGTAGGTATTTAATGAATTTGATTGGTTTGAAGTTTTGTATAGGTACCATATCGTTAACTTTTAAAATTTTTATTAGTTTGCATGTTTTTCAAACCCTTAAGCTTTGTGCAGACCAGCGCGATTCGTCGCGCGATGCGATACGGGTTATTGTTATACCGTGAAGTTTTGTATTGTTTGTGTCGCGTCGCGCGATAAGTCGCGCTGGTCTGCAAAAGCCTTTACGATCTTTACAGAATTTAGATGTTCATTTATTAGGATTGTGTTCATTACCCAGAATAATTACTGTTAAAAATATTTTGCAAAAAGTTGGTCCTACAATTCGCGTCGCAATACGAACCGCGCAGGCTTTCACAGAGCGATACATAGCAATTAACTCTGCACTCCAATATGCAGCGAATAAATTCAACTTAGATAATATCGCCTGTATTCTAGTTCGCAAGCCAATGGAACTACTAGTGTTGGACGGGCTTCATTTTCGCGGGATACCCCGGGATATTGATCAAAATTGCGGTGAAAAGTGAGAGATGACTTCTTCTTCTTTTCGTGTGGTTAGTGACTAACCTGTACCCTAATTACGTAATGCACGATCAATTTTAAATTGAAACAAATTGCGAATCCATTGCTTCAAAAGTTCGAAAAAAAAATTTGATTAGTTTTTTTTTCGAACTTATGAAGCAATGGATTCGCAATTAGTTTGTTCAAAAGTTCGAAAAAAAAATTTGATCAAATTTTTTTTCGAACTTATGAAGCAATGGATTCGCAATTTGTTTGTTCAAAAGTTCGAAAAAAAAATTTGATCAGATTTTTTTTCGAACTTATGAAGCAATGGATTCGCAATTTGTTTCAATTTAAAATTGATCGTGCATTACGTAATTAGGGTTCTGGTGTCAGAGTTTTAAAGCCACCCATGAGCCTCTGACTTGGGTTCACATGCCGTCGAGAAATATATCTCAGGCATGCCGGTTTCCTCACGATATTACCTTCACCGTTATTGAAGCAAGTGATATGAACATGATACGCACATGAATCCGAAAAGTCAGAGGTGCGTGCCTTTGGTTCAAACTCGAGACCTATGACTTGGCAGTCCGATGGTCACACTGTAGCGGTTACACCGCCACATACGAACTACGCAGCAAAGACATGACGTCACACAATACCTGCATCGCGCAGTTAGAGTTTACCGAGCGAAAAACATAGATAAGACTATCCGAAATCAACTTACGTTCAGTTGCCCGCCAGACATAACACCCGTCTGGTTGGAGGATCCTCCCTTTTCTATGGTGAATGATTGAACTTTACACCCTGTTCCTCATACCACTAAAACACCACTAGGCTATCACTGCTACTGACAGATGACTAAACCCTAATTTATTATTAAGTCACTCTTCAATCGCTGGTTTTTTTATCATCATGCTCAAAGCAAGATAGGTCATTTAAGACTCTTCAGTGACATCGTTAATAATTTTATTGTTATATGATTTATTATTTAAATGATTATTCATAAAACTATTTTTATGTAGTTGTAGGGTTGATAAAAACGATTGATCAAGGATTTTACTAGCCATGTGGTCGCGTTGTTTTCTTTAAATAAACAAACTATTATATGGTTTTGTTTTACTCGGAATAAAGTCATGTGATTTTCAAAACGGGATGCTGACAAAAAAAAATATTTTTTTTGGGGATTCCGGTAAATTATAAAAAAATATTGGACACATATTTTTTCGTATTTTACTTAATCAAAAGTATTGAGTTAAAATGACTTGTGACATAGCGAACCCCCCCCCACTCCCCAACTTTAATGTGTTTTACCTAAACCATTTATTATTAATATGATAAAGCAAAAAATACGTGTCTAATAGGTATATAATAAATATTTTTTTATTATCTTACTGACGGATTAAATAGTTTTTTTTTTCTCCAGTCAACAACCCTATTGTTTTTGAGGTACCGATCGCGATGTTTCAATAAAGCGGACACGACACGGACACGGGCGGGTCCTGTTCTACCATACAATATTTAACACAAAGTTTTTTTGAAGTGATAACTTCTTATGGGAGGCTAAACCGATTTGTTACGTAACGCGTTACGTTATCTGTCAGTTCAACTTAGATTAGTTTAAGTTATCACGTCTGTCAAGCGTCCCGAGACGCACACGTTTTTGATAAACGTTTCTTGTATTTTTATTACTTGATGTTAAAGCAGTCATAGTAGAACACACTCTGCGAAAATTACAGTGTGTACCTGTTACGGTTCAAAAGATACAGCCCTGTGGCAGACGGACGAATGGACAGCGGAGCCTTAGTAATAGTTGGCACTCTTTGGGAGCGACCTCAGTTCAGTTTATAAATATTTTTATTTATTTATTTTATTTTATTCTATTCGGGAAACTTACAGCAATCTTACAGTGTTCTAAAACAAGAAAAAATTTAAGGCTATTTACAAGTTTCGACTGATATAGGTAAACTAAAAATAAAAACGAAAATAAAGGTAGAGTAAGGTATAATAGGTATGTAACTCCTCAATTTTCCCGGTTTTCGTGCCTACCTCAGAACATCCCTACCAACCCACACGTATTGAAATTGAGATGTTTGATATTGATTATGGCGGCGTGGGAGGAAATTAATTGGTTGTAGTGATATTACTAATTATTTTACAATCTATGACTATCGTACTCCTTGTTGACAGCAGGCTGGCCCTTGAATACTGAAGTTGTAAATACATTTTTTTGGGTTTGTGAATAGCTCTAGTTTAATGGCACTTCAATTGCGTGCAAAAATTTGGATATAAAAAATTGTAAAATCTAAAACCCAACCCAACTACGACAGAAAAGTCTACTAAAAAGGTATAAACAGTCTTGTTTATACATTTTTAGTTTACTTTTTGTCGTATCACACTCACAGACAAGTCGGAGTCACACGTGTTAGGGTATAAAGCTTCGTGCAGACAGATGCGACGCGACAGCGCGACGCGACACCGGTTATTGTTATGCCGTGAAGTTTTCTTAGAAATTGTATTGTTCGAGTACGTCGCGCCCGCTGTCGCATCGCGCTGGTCTGCACGAGCCTTAAATCAAACAGAATACGTGTTTTTATTCCTTTTTAGTTGATTTGCGTTCTGGTTTTTATACATTTTTTAAATTTAAATTATTTTGCGGTTATCTACTTCTAATTTATATATATTTGAAATGTGCAAATTAAGCCCTTTCTTTTGATACCCAACAAGGCACGTAGTAGTTTAGAAGTTATGAGGGAAACAGATGAACATACGTTGCATACCGGTCAAAATCATAACCCTCCTTTTTTTTTCGCCGTAGTCGGGTAAAAATAATATACCTGGGGCATATCTTAGCAACAGACGATGTTAAATCTAACCAAAACCAGCATTAATTAATAAAAAGATCTAAAATTAAACATAATTTAAGAACTGCTTATAGGCATGAATATCGATGCAATTTTTTTTTGATGTAGAAGATATTATTACGATATTTGTTGAATCGAAATTCACGCTTTCGAATATCTTTATACCTAGACTAGATCATGGACCTTGGTTACTACCAAACAGCTTAGTATCTGTGTTGGTATCGGAAAATGATAATAACTTTATGAGAAAAGCCTGGAATAAGATGTGATTCATAACTGGTTTCGATTAGGGTTGCCAATCCTACTATATAATATATTACCTGCTATATTAGAGGTCTAAATACTAAATTTCTTAAGAAAAAAATATTTATTTATTTATTTATTTATACAATGTGGAGACTACCATACAACAAAAAATTAAAATACTGGCACTACTAATGCTTATGAGTATTTTGGAACTGTCAAAGTCTGTAGTCTGTAGGATGGATTTTTGGGGTGGATATACGGAATAGCCCGAGCCGACTATGGATTTTGCCGAGCTATAATGACTAAACTATTGAATATATTCAGTTGAATTTTTGTATACAGAATGGGAACGTCATTATGGACACGCCGTTTAATTTTTTGTTGTTTTGTCGTCTCCACCTTGTATATACTTTATTGTACACCAGAAAATACATAGCAAAAAAATAAATATAACACTACAAAACATACAATGGGCGGCCTTATCGCTTTCTGCTTTCTTATAGTAGGCGAAACTACTAAGTATATTTTTATTGCATTACAAAATGGCGAGATGATCGCAATATTAGCCAGTATTAATCTCATAAAAGCTGAATTAATTTTATTTTGTAAGCTTAATAGAGTAAAAAAAATTGAGAGACATTAAAAAAAAACCTGTTAATAAAGGTTCATAGTAAAAAAAACATCGGGCTTTCTTTGGGGACTGCCGATAGAAGTAAAAACTAAGTAACTTTTTGATTCTCGCGTTGATGTCTTTCGTTCGATACAATATAGGCTTCTGGGACGATGACGCGAGTTCCATCATTTTAAAAGTGCACAACGTCGCTAAAGATGTTTTCACTTCAAAAAAATATGCATTTAAAGAATAAAACTGTTTTTGAAACAAGTGCTATAATTTTTCGCCATCTATATTTTGGCAATAGCTTCGAAATAAGTACTATATTTGATTTAAAAAAAAGTTGACAACCCTGTTTACGATACTCAATATCAAAATATGCATGCCATTAATAAGTTAGTACTATCTCTCCCATTTAGACAGGCGGTCATGGTTTGAATAGTAAAATTGTTAGCTATCGTTTAATTGCTGACTAACGTACCTATTGACAGCTACTGTCAACAAGATATGAGTTGTAACTTGTTGTACCTGTTTAGAGGAGAAACAGTTGACAGTCGGATAGTTGTAAGTGCTCGGAGTTATTTGCACCTGTACAAGGTTGTCATCACGCTATGATTTGCATATGGTCTTTGACACTGCGGTACACTGGTAGGTTATTAACAGGGTGTCAGATTTGAGAAAATTATAGGCAGCAATAAGTGTACCCTCGAGCTCGTTGTTGGGTATACGCATGCAAATTATTCCAATTAGGTATTTATCTATTTTTTTTATTTTTTTATCTTTATATTTAGTGAAATAGATAATAATTTATAACGAAAACGAGTGCGTAAAATTTCATGAACAGACTTTTGGGCGTATAGATATACTTAATGAACAAAACTCCTAAAAAAACGAACGGGTTGCACTCCGGGAGAGCCGGCAGGAGTGAAAACTTGAACATTAACCGGTGAAGTTTGGATATTGAAATAGGTTTGAATATTTTGGAATGGTTAGGGAATAATTTCGCACGAATTGCTTTATTTATCAGTATAAAAGTACTATAATTTATGTGGTTAAATACAATATTCATTAGTTATAGTAGTAGTATATTTATTTATTTTCAAAATATAGTCTAACAAAAATAAACAATTTATTTAAACACTTTTCATGAAGTATGTTTTGACTGCTTTTGTTTTACCCATCAGTATGGGTAACATTTCTTACCTCGCAATCTTTACGTAATGTCAAAGACTATTTATTTTGATATTTACTTTTTGACGGTTGCTAGGCAACGGATCTTACGGCACGTTCTGACGCGAGTTTAACATTTATATGTCTATGTTTTTTACCCATCCCAATAAAAGTGCACAACGCCGCTAAAGAAAATTTCACTTCAATAAATTATCTATCGCTGTTCGGTTTCTATTTTGTCATTTTCTTACTACATAAGTTATTTATGTTGAAATATAGAAGTTTCGACGCTCATAACTTCCCAACAATATTTTTTGTTCCAATTCTGCCTTCATAAAGGGCTAGATAATGACAATATAAATTGATATAATTTTTAGTTTCGAACGCACACCGTCAAACAGACGAGTAATTACCATACTACGTTTGTATGGAAGAATGACCGGCTAGCGTACCCTTAATAACATGGCCATTATCAACTATCAGCGCCTTCAGGATAATGAAGAAATTCCTTGACCAGTAGGTATTCAATGAAAATAAAATTGCGCCTATTCAAAAATTCTTATTTGTTTATTAAGTATGATTTCAAAGCCATAAGCAACTATGACATAGTGGAAAGATAGTGTTCTTTCACTCTTCTTTTAAATACTGCGACAGTTTGGCAGTCCCTGATGTCGGGCAGAAGTGAATTCCACAACCGCACCGCGTGCACAGTGAAAGAGTAGGAGTAGAATTGGATATTCAATAATTTCCATAGGATTTTTTTTTAGCATCCAGACTGGAGACTCTGTATGAGTCTGTATATTGTGGTTGATGGCAATAGGCTCGCCCCCCTGTTACATGGGACTTAAATATGTATAACAGGCAAAATGTGGGTGGAAGTTCTATGTACACCTCTGTCTCACACTCCGGGGAATACAAGCGTGATGTTATGACATTATCAACTATCAGCGCCTTCAGGATAATGAAGTGATTTCTTGATCAGTGTTTAATTACCATTAGGTATTCAATAGCGCAAAAAATTCGAAGACATGTGACATCTACCAACCCGCGCTGGGCCCGCGTGGTAGATTACGGCGCACTCCCTCTCACAGAGAGGAGGCCTGTGTCCCAGCAGTGGGAACATTAATAGGCTGATGATGAGGTATTCAATGAAAATAAAATTTCACCGATTTAAAAAAAACTAGATTAGAATACGCTTTCAAAGGGCTACGAAAACTACTTTTGATTCTCAAAACTTCATCCTCGCTTTGATAAAAATAAGAGTGCCAAAGTCTTGATAGATTAGGTACTGTAAGGTTTTATGCAATTAGCAACCTTATGTTGTACTGGCTGTCAAGAAGATAGCGTTCGAACGATCTGACAATTTGTATTTTAAAACTAGCTGCCGCTTTACTTTTCCAATTCACGAGTAGATCATGACCGGCCAAAGTTCAGGTAAAATTTGTGCAAAAAAGCTGATTTTTGGAGGCTTATACTGAATTTGTTTCTAATTTATTTTATTTTTTGTTCTCATAGAAACCTGGATATAGTGCACAAGATACATATTACATTAAAAATTTCAAAGAAAAGTGTGATACTACGCCATCATCACGTACGAGCGTTTGTATGAAAAGTATGGCGGGTTGGAATAATTACCAAATACACGCCTAAAGTATAATTACAACCCCGTGTGTTATTGTCGTATATCCCTCAGAAGCTTACACCAACATATGCACACGATTAAGGTGTTAAAAAATTAACTTTAAAAACTTTCAGAGGTGCTTTAGACCATCAATCTGAATAAGTTTTACTATGGGACCAACATTGAAATTGCGAAAAATAAATCAGCTGTTCCATAGTAAAGTTTAATACCTACTGCTCTAAATGTATGGGACAGCTGTTTTTTTTTTCGTGATTTCAATATTGGTCCCATGGTAAAAGTTATTCAGTTTCATGGTCTAAAGCACCTCTTAAAGTTTCTAAAGTTAATTTTTTAACACCCTATTAGTGCCACGACGCTCTATACGCTCCCTACAGTATGCTAATCTATCAAGACTTTACTTGGCACTGAAAGGTGCACAGGTTATACCTATAACATGTGCACCTTTCAACGTCAAAATATCAGTGCATATGGTTTAAAATAATAACAATATCAACTATAATATGACAGAACTGTGGAGACGACACGAGTTGTGTAGAACAGGCACTGAGGAGGTAACCGTGTAGATGAATGCAATACTAACAACTTACGGCTCTGACAGCTCCAAGCGCACAGTTATAAAAATCGAGTTGTATTATAAGAGCTTGATGCTAAGTGCTAAATAGACAGATGAAAGCAATCCAGTAGATAAAAGCAACAATTATTAGGGAGAGATCAAAATCTTCCATCCATGTAATCATCCATAATTTAAGTTTTAACTCCATTCACCAACAAGAAGAAATTTATCGCCATTTCGAAACCTATAAATTATACACACAAAAGAGACCGAAATCCAAATAAACATTTTGTTTATAAAAGAGAACACATACGTCAAATCAAAGTCTCCCACACAACCAGAATCAAAGGAGATGAGAACAAAAGGATTTTGTACACCATCCACACATATTACCCCATAATCAAACACAATTTCACGCAATACTCGCTCTTTACATCCACTAATAGGGTTGAAAATACCGTGGTGTTTTTGCTGCTGAAATGCTGAAGCTTATTGAAGGGTGTACCATCAAACGGTAGTGCAGTAATTAAACCGATTTGTTCCCGTGTTGGTCTTACGTAAGTACTAAAAATTTTTGAGCAAGTATTATTGAGTTCCGGTGCATTTTAGATGCGCTTGCGCATGCGTTACGTAAAAGATGACCGGTTACGTCAAGAGGATGAGCTGCAACATAACATTACCTATTTATTTATAAGATAAAACGATATTAAAGTTATGGTATATTGGATAAGAACTTTAACTAATACTTAACTTAGTTGTGTACCTATGCCTACATATCTACAGGTAACTTATGTAACTTGTTATATTGGGCCAATCAATTTGTGTACTTACCAATCAATGTTTTTAAAGCCATCTTGCTCCTCACTATAAATTGCCTTCAAAATAATAGTTTCATCTGAGCTTATGCTACTAACGTGCAGTCTACAAGCGGGTTTCTGAAGTCTTTTCTGTGAAGTACAGACATCTTTTCTATGGATCTTGATTTCTTCTTTTTTAAATATAGGAATTAATAGTCGGTAACCAACATCCAGTAAACTCCCAGGGTATAATTCCTTTGTGCTAATATTTATAATTAATTAATGAAAGAAAACAAAACAACACCCAGCCCTATAAAGCATTAAGGTCCCGTTCCATAACCGACCGGGGACCGCAGGCGGCAGCAGCAGGCCAGCAGGCGCGTGTCACCGCGAATGGACTGGTTTCTATGAATTTATTTGAAATATCTTCCGTAGCTAGCGACACGTCGTCGGTTTCAGGTCGATTTTTATACAGATCAGTCATGTCGCAGCGACACGTCGTCGCCTGCTGCCGCCTGCGGTCAGCTACGGAATTGTACCTTAGTTTCAATGATAGGCCCAAAACGATGTCGAAACAAAAAATAATCACCGTTCCATTCTTCACACCATTCCCTTTAAAACAATACTAATTATGTTTTACTGCTAATTACCGCTAAACGGTCGGCACAATGTGTGCATTCTTCTGTAAATTATTTACCACTTTATTGTTTGCGGTTCGTTCGTTTTGTTTGTTTGTTTATTGGTTTGTGAATAGTTGTTCTTGTTCTAATTGTCTAGGTTTTTATTGGCGTGTAATTATTTTTTAATGAGAGGTTCTTGTTTATTTTTCTTGGGTATGGTAACTTTAGTGTAGGTACTGTGGTATGGTATGGAGTCATTGTTTTTGATATAAAGAAGATTGAATTATTAATCTTTCAATGAAGTATTTTGACTCATTAAAACTGATCTGAATTATGAATTACGTAGTTAATAATATACCTAAGTACTTTCAAACAAAAAAAATACTTAAGAATTGCATGCATTTTTTTTAGAGTCACAGTTAGGGTTGCCAACTTTTTTATATCAAATTAGTATTTTTGAAGCGGACTCGAAGCTAATAAAAATAATAATACATTTGGAAAAATTCTAAATTACCGCGCGAAATAATGCAGTATCAATGAATCGAGCGTGCATGCGTAGTTAGTTTTATCGAGAAGAATTCCTACTACTTATTATAGAGTTTATTGACTCCTGCCCCACCACTAAAAAACTGCTGGGTACGCCCATCCACCACACTCTAAATTCACGCATTATCATATTATAATCAATATTTTTGATCAGTGAATCATCACCATCGTTCACCAAGATAGTCACCAAAAATATCGATAAAAACTTTCCCAGCTTTGATCATATACTACCCTTGTCTCAACACTCCCAACTATGTTGGGGTCGGCCTCCAGTCTAACCGGATGCAGTTGGATACCAGTATTTTACATGGAGCGACTGCCTTTCTGACCTCCACAACCCAGTTACTGGGTAACACGATACCCCTTGGTAGGACTGGTTGTTAGATTTTTGAGCTCTGACTACCCGTAACGACTGTCAAAGATCTACGAATAACAGCAGGGACCAACGGCTTAACATGCTTTCCGAGGCACGGAGGGGTCTTCATATGTATTATAGGGTCATCTATCCACGAACTGACCGCGGTAAGCGTAGCTTAATCTTCGATCAAATCGTGCGAATGGTCATTTAGCGATGAAGCCTTCATCACCAAGATAGTTAATTGACTCAGGCGTGACCTTGCGGAAATCCATCATAAAACACAATAGACGATGTATATCTAGTAACTTAATCCGCTTAACCGTTCTTAAAGAGTTAGAGAACCCTGTAAGAAATCGACACGTGTTGCCTCGTTGAGAGGCGAAACACGTGTCGATTTCTCACGTTGTCTTTTTCCGAAAGAACGGTTAAGCGGATTAAGTTACTAGATATACATCGTCTATTGTGCTTCATCACCAATTTAATCACCAAAAATATCGGTGAAACTTTCCCAGCCTTGACAGTTCCAAATTCGAGGCTAGGTATCGAAAAGCGACAAATCACGGCTTGACATTGTAATGTAGCAAATAGAGCTGCTAAAGTGCCGTCATTGGTCTACATTACGAGTGCTACAATTGAATAACGATTTTAATGCGCACACGGCGAACAGGGGTCCGAAACAATAGTGTTGGGATGTCTTAGAAAATAATTTTATCGATAGACCTGGAAATGTCTATTAAAATCTTCGGAGTTCGGAATATTTACAGATGTCCGTGATTTCAGGCCCCGGTGACTTTCCCTTTCACCTGTTCAGAAGAGAATTAATTAAAAAAAAAAAAAAAAACAATACTAACCTCGTCCTTGTCTGTTATGCAATAGATATAATAATATCTAAATCATAATTATTCAAGGCAGTGGCACGTAAAATTTTATTGGAGAGGCAACCGGATGTCGAGTGGGTCTGGGTTTTGAAGTGGTACAGATCCCTCCGTATCGACCGATTGGACATCAAATCCATCCATTTGAGGTCCAATCGGTCGATACGGAGGGTTCTGTATGGAGAAATCTGTATTCTCCTGTATTTGTCTTATTTGTAGGCCAGCTGAACATTATGAAGTAATTTATTCGTTTTTTTATTATGTAGTAATTGGTTTCATCTATATCTTATTACAATCAAACCTTCATACGGGACCAACAATGTCGAGCCATTGTTTATCAATATCGATACCTTAACAATCATGACTGTACATCACTAAACTGTAGTGCACTTATCAGAGACACAGCTCGTCAAAGTGGAGTGTATACGGGACTCGTTTGATCTAATGTCTCGCGTCTATCTCGACCCCAACTATGCCAAAACATTTAGTGCAAGGTTTCAGTACTGAGTTAGATACATCTTTCTTGGGCAGCCATTGCTGATGATCAGTACCGTATAAATATGGACAGTACAGAATCTACGTAGTAAATGTCCGAAACGACACACTCACACAGACACGATCATTCATGAAACACGAAAGCGATTGTCGTGGTGCTGTCACATGCGGGTGTCGTGTCGAGACGAGCGGTCGCCGCGATCTTTTTAAAAATGGATCGTTGGTAATTATTTCTACAAATAGGCCTAGTTTTCGTACTGTCCATATTTATACTGTGCTACCTACAGTGCATCTAAGATTCATCACAAGTAACGATATTTTAGAACGTTGGGTGATGGATGATAAATGATAAATGATTTTATTTCTATATGTAGGTCTGTACAAACACTTTTACACGTCAATCATAGTTTTTAAACTAGATGAGGTCGGCTTTTGCTATCTGACCTGATGGTACCTGGACAGTCAGCTAATGCAAACCAAAGTTGAATATGCCTGGAACTGACTAAAGATGCATTTCCTTGTTTAAGACGAACTATGTCGACCATAAACTCAAAAAAAAAATCAATATGTCTAGCCTTTTCCCAACTATGTTGGGGTTGGCTTCCAGTCTAACCAGATGCTGCTGAATAGCAGTATTTTACATGGAGCGACTGCCTATCTGACCTCCACAACCCAGCAACTGGGTAATACAATACCCCTTGGTAAGAATGGTTGTAGACTTTCGGGCTTCTGACAAACCGTAACGACTGTCAAAGACCCACGAATAACAGCCGGGACCAACGGCTTAACGTGCTTTCCGAGGCACGGAGCAGTCTCGCTCGGTATGTAAAAATGGTCACCCATCCACGGACCCACCCCGACAAGCTTAGCTTAACCTGATGGATCGACCCGTGCGGCTGTTATTACTTAGCCACAAGCTCCTCTGTGTCTGTAAATTGTAAAGACGCTACAAAGCTGTTTATTCTCCTTTCTGAAGATGACATGATGAAACTGGTCTTACTTATAAGACGAGTTTCAGTCAAGGTAATGTTACAATTAAAAAGATAAATGGTTGTCTTCTAACACTTGTATTCACTCTTCCTAGATCATTCGTTATAGCTTTCGCGCTGCCGTTTCATGTTAACCTAATAACTTTCAGAAAAACACGTCCATTGCTGGTTTTTTACGAAACCCTTTGTTTAAGCTTCTTAGTAAAGGATCGATGTACATCGTTGAACCATTGTAAAAAGTAGAATGATGAATATCGTAAAGAAAAACGACCACATTACTTTTCCAAACATTTTCTTGAACAGAAAACTTTCTTAATGATTTCAATTAAGTGAAATACTAAAATCTTTGCTGCCGCGTATTCTGAAAGAGAAAAAAATGTATAGTAATAAAGTGTCTTGAATTAGCTATCACCCAGTTTGGTTCCGATGAGGATTAGTAGGGGAACCAAAATTCACGATAGAAGATGGGATTGGGACACAAACGGCTAAGAATACGTCAATTTCCAAGCTTTACCCTGATCATCACAATGAGATGATGAGTGTCATGATGTTCTATATTGCTGCCTGCTGGCTACCTAGGAATATAGAAACGCGAAAATCAAAATGGGCGAGGGAAAACCTAGATGCAGATCATGCTGCCTATCTATAACATGTACCTAGATAGATTCCTGAACATGTGCTTTCCCTAAGATGCATTTTATGGTTTTTGCCTACTCGCTCGCTTATTATTAATTTGTACTAGACGACCAACTTATTATTTATTTATTATAACAACACCTTAAATTTATCTTTACAGGTATAAACTAACAAAGTTCCTCTTTAAAGACCTCCTCTTAAATCGGGAATTCCCATAAAAACGCAAAGTGTTGCAACACTAGCTTGTAGTTTTATGCGTCGATAGTGGTCTCGTTCGGATATAACGCCCCATTAGTTTTTATGTCCAGTGTTGCAAGCTGACAAATAATATTTTTCCTCAAAGTCGTTAGTGTCAACTCGACGATTTTATACGCAGTTTCTATTTAAGATAACCTGTGAAACGTTATAATGTAAAACTACATAGTTGTATAGGATGGCTTGCCTTTATTTATTTATCTTGTAATAAAATATTGATTGCGTGTTGATGTTGCAAAATTATGGGTGTTGCCAGAAGCGAAATTTGCAGTTGAGAGGGACATTTTAGAATTAATTGTGGTGTTCTGACATGCAATCAAAACTTTCATAGTTTATTGGTAACAATTAATAATGTCATTTAATAAAAATATTATCGTAATCGTGTCGTACTTTCAGATTTAGTTACTCGGTCGATCAGCATTTATTAATATGGTCTGCAAAACATAAAAAAAACCCTTTAGAAAATGTTGTTCTGATCGGTACAAAACTAAATTATTTTTTTAAATTATGATAGATCTTTTAATTCAAACTCAAATATGTTTGAATTAGTAGATCCTATAGTAGATGTATTTTTATCCATAGCAATAAATTGGAATTCATGCTGCATATGACAACTCGCATCTGATTTCCACTCCCCCATGCCATGGCAATATTATTTTAAATAAAGTATTTTTACTAACAATGGCAATACCTGCAATGCCTCTAATCAGGATGCTCAAAAGGAAATTAAAAAAATATTGACGTAGAAGGTTCCAAAAGTTCGAACGTTGCGAATTTGAATTTGCATATCCGCCGAAAAGGAACATTCTCGTTGATTTTATTTTTATTTTAGCTGCCAGCGTATTTTATAACTGGATAAAGATCTCTACAGCCGGTAGTAAGGATATATCGATTGAATACTAAAATCTATGACAATGGCGAGTAATGTTTTTAAATTTTTGGACAGGGGAACGATTTTTACAACCGGACATTTTAATAAAATCTCATTTATAGTGCATTGTTGTCTGTTTGTGATTTATGATTGGTGGTGTCATTGTCATCTGAAGTCAGGATGATTTAAAATGTCAATGAATGATATCGCTCTTGTACCTACGTCAAGGACAATGTTTGAGGCACTTTGTTGTACATTGTGTTTTTAGTATGGAAGATGTTTTTGTTCTAGTGTGTTATTTGTTAATGAATATCGTGCAATAACCGTGAAATGTCCTTAAAAATGCCAATGTAGTTAAATATAATCTTATCAGAATAACGGTTTATTCCCGCTAATCTACTACATCCTTTTGTTTTTCAAATATTCGCACGTTTATAGCTGTATAATATGTTTAAATATTATTCAAAAGAGAGGTCAATCAATGTCATCGAAAGTGAAAACCTTACTGTACAAATATGTAATATGTAATCTTTACTTTTTACCCTCTACGACTTGTAACTGAAAACATAATCTTACTACTACAAAACAAACATTGTATTTAATCCTGTTACGTCAATAAGCACACTGCGCTTTTTTTTTTCTATTTTCAATTTTTCCTGCTCTGGGTGTGTCAGACTCTTACTGACTAAAACCCACCCGTGTTCCTTCAGTACCTGTACTTTGCCAGGGGCCACTTTAACCCTTTAGGACTTTCCCGCAACCCTGGCAGACTTTCCCGCAACCCCGGCAGACTTTCCCGCAACCCCAGCAGACTTTCCCGCATACCCGGCAGACTTTTCCGCAACCCCGGCACACTCTGCGCTCACTCTTGGACGCTAAGCCTGACTGCGATGTGTTCGCGGTTCGCGGACGAATGGAAGAAGATCTTGTTGTAGATTTGGAGTATTGTGAGATGAGCGTATCCCTGTCGAATAGTTGTATACTTTATGAGTTTATGTTATTGTATTTGTCTTTAACTAATGATAATGGCTTTGGCCGTTCAATGTTAAATAACTAAATAATAAGAAGTTCCATGCACGTGGTTCCGTAAGTTCTGTGACTGACTTACAGACAACGCACAGCTTTTCAAATCAAATTATTTATTTCAGTTAGAAACAGGCACTTTTGAATGTCAAAATATGCAACAAAATAGAATTGATTGTAAGTTGCACCTTTCAAAAGGTAGTCACTTTGCGTATCGAGAAGAATGGGCAAGAAACTCTAGTTATTGTAAGTATACATTATATACATTCATAAAATATTTTAATTAAGTATTTGTGAAGACTTCAATTCTGAAGAAACTGCTTAGTCTAGAGAGCGTTTCATTCTGACTGAATTCATTGAAAATCTGTCAGTAGTAGGACCTCATGAATATAACTCTTACATAAGAGACTAACTCTAAAATATCTTTTTTGTTTAACAAAGTCGCGGCTAACTAGCTAGATTATTCAAACAACAGATAAGTTCGCGTGATCTTCGTGATGGTAGACAAGGCAGAACATTGTTTAATGTTTATACCTTCGTCTATTAAGTTTCAAACGATCGGTCGTTCGGACTGGATTGAGTTTCCGAACAGATTGTATTTCAGGACATCGAGCTAGACCATAGACAGCATTCTTTTGTTTTATTTGTAGAACAGTTATTTTTTTTACTTTGTGTATCTTCTAAGTGCGAATTTCGAAAATGAAAGTGGGCGCGATCAGTTATTATTAATATTATTTAAATGTCTTTGACATAATTATATTATCTCGAGACGTTTGGAAGCCGTTCGAGGGGCCGAAGCCAACTCGCAGAGGCCCCTTGGACATTTTTAAGTGTTGAGGTACCAATCGACGATTATCCCTGTATGCACTATGCAAGTGCACCCAACGAAAACCCCAGGTTGGTGCAGGACTATTGCAGAACATGGAAACAAAACATATACATTATCCATCAATTTGATACCTTCCATATACGTACAAGCTAAAATAGGTATAATCATACTTAGCAATCAATTGGTATCTAATCGTCTTAATAGAATGCAATTGTCTCGGCCTTGCTTCCCAGAATTGAAGAGCTCTTGTAGCAGTTAATACAGATCGCTTTGCATTTTATCATTTAGGATTTTTGACAGAGTTCTATAATACAAGTCATATGGCTTGTATGCCGATAGGATATTACACCTGCAAAAATTACGAACTTTTCCATACAAACTTTCAAGCCCTATTTACCCTTTTTAGGGGGTGAAATTTCAATAATCACCTCTAAAGGCTCACTGGAGGCACGGCACGGCAAAGGATAAATATGCGACGAATAGAAATATTAGTTATATGTATAACAATAAAATTTAAATTTCAATGATGATGCCTAAAGACTAAAGACGTCGCGGCATGCCGCGGCATTCCTAAGGATACTGCGGCATTGCTGATTTCAATTTTATTGTCATACTATTAAGTTATATTTCAAATTGTCGCATAAATCCCTTACCGTGCCGTGCCGCCAGTGAGCACCGGCCCTTAGTGGTCACCTTCATTATGGCAGTGGTCTGGCCATGTTTGTCGAAGGACCGACGGCCGGTGGAGCAGACGAGTCCTGGAGACAGCGTGTAGGCAAGCGTATTACGACGCCCCCCAGCCAGATGGACCGAATACCTGAAAAAGGTGGCTGACTGGGACAGACTGCAGGCAGAGTACAATGTGTTGTTGGGGAGGCGAGGCCTATGTCTGGTGAGTAGCAGTCGCGCTTGGACTATAGATACGAGCTTGCTACTGCGGGAATTCCCGAGAATTGCGAAACGCGCGACCTGTTATTTGGCTCGTATCAAGTTTGTGCATTACACTATTGACATAAAGTTCATTATGCTTAGTACAAAAAAGTCGCGGTCATTACATTCCGCGGCAATGTAATTTGGGCCTAATGCCGTAGGTATTTGGAGGTGTCCTAAATTTATCATAATGAAAATTGGGCAAAATGTTGTACTACGCCTTTTTGT
The DNA here is from genome assembly GCA_948150665.1 of Conistra vaccinii. Taxonomy (NCBI): domain Eukaryota; kingdom Metazoa; phylum Arthropoda; class Insecta; order Lepidoptera; family Noctuidae; genus Conistra; species Conistra vaccinii. The sequence goes on along the minus strand of OX411338.1, from coordinate 15,345,037 downwards.
TATTGCTATCGTTACCAACATGCTATTGACCTTATAGATAAAATGAATAATATTTAAAAATAGGATTATTGTTAAGTACTGAAAACAATGATAAGTATATCTCTTGCGGATGTCCTGTGATATAAATGTTATAATCTTCCAAAAAACGAATAATTTATTTTTTTATTTAGATAGGTACCTACTTAGCGCTTGTAATTACTTTTCCTTGCACCATTCAATAATTGAACGCTGATATCCGCAGTATGTAATTGCTGATGCTCTTTTTTTTAAACTATTGAATGCCTGCGACGATGCTTGGGGATCTAATCAGTTCATTTTGTATGTAATAATATATTGTAATCTAAGCATATCTTTTATTACACGTCATCATCATGATCACCAGCCTACAGCAGCCCACTGCTGGACAAGGTTGGTTCAATTAAATAAATAAATTCACAAAACTTGTAACATTTTTATTCACTTTCGTCACCGGATGATCCAGAAAAATTATCATCAGTTGAACTGTCTTCGTCGGTTACCCTTATAATAAATTTATTCATGTTCAATCATTGTCAAAATGTACGTCTCTTCTAAAGTCTTCCGTTATAATTTTTTTTTGTCCTTCTACTACATTGATCCAATCATCTTTTGTGACGTGTGCAGAGTCATGCTTCTTTAAGAAGACGGTGTATGGTACGTCACCTTGGTCACACTCTCGATCTTCACCACGTTGCTCACAAGGGACTTATGGACGATAAACCCGACACCACCCTGGGACTGCTGGTCGCCCTCCCGGAAATAGAGCAGGTTTCCGGATTTGAGGATTATCGAGCCCTCCCTCTCTCTTCGGACTTCAGATACAGAATTGAGCAGTTTACGATGGGGTAAGTAGGGTTACTTACCCCATCGTAAACTGCTCAATTCTTCCTCGAGTTTGATGATCTTCTCGTTGGTCTGGGGTGTACGCGTGTTATAATATGTTGCCACGTCCAATTTCCGGTGATTGTGGTAGCTGGATCTCTTCCGGGGATTCTTCGCACCCCTTGCCTCACCGTGACCTTGGCCGCTACCGTAGTCAAGGGTAGGTAGGCCGCCGGGCACTAGGGGCCGTTTGTTATTGGTGCTTGTCATTTTTAGGGGGGGTTTGCCATAATCGCCACGCTTGGCAGGCGGGTTGGCGATCGCAGTATGGTGTTAAAAGTGCATAGAGAACGCTGCTGCCCATTCTCTAGTAATCCCTTAGTCGCCTTTTACGACACCCATGGGAAGAAATAGGGTAGTGCGATTCTTTAAGTCCGGCACTACACGGAACATAGTCGGTTATTTTATTAATTCTCTTAAGAACCATATTCATTTTATTTTAACTTTATGTCATACTTTTTCATAATAATTTTTCGTGTGTCGGTTTTTTTTGTATCTAAACCCAATATTTTCCGGAATTGTTTTTAAAGCACTGCCATCATATATAAGTATGCAGATACAGGACCTAGATAATATTGACATCATTATCTTATTAAAATAAAGCTAAATATATTATTATGTGATCAGATTTTGTTTTTACATGCGTTTTGTTTTCACATTTAACAGTAATAATACGTTTCTCTCTTTTCTAAATGTAATTTTTGTGAAAATATCGATTTTTCAGAACATCGATTTTATTCGGTCAAAAAACGGTTAAAACGGTCAAAACACCAACGTTGCCATAAGTAACGAACCCAAAGACATGACATTGTAAAAACGTCCTGTCGGAATATTTTTCAACGATTAATTGGTGTTTTTAAATGCATTTTTCAATAAAAAGTGAAACTTGGTGCTTACGAATGATACTCAATGTTATAGTGTATGGATAACATACTAATTAATTAGGATTATGAATTTGATTTTTCGTTTTCTTACGTCGACGTTCATACAAAGTTATCGCGGCATGTATAATGAGAAACGTCAAATCGGGCTTCTTAGATTGTCGTCGGTTTAAAGCACCTGTACTACCGCTCGGCAGTTAACGAGAAGAGAGTACACTGGAGCTAGCAACTAAAAAGGGGACTGCGCAGCGAGTAGCGCTCTTCAGAGCCGCTATAAAGTTTGACGCGTACAGCCCGATTCAAACTTAATGGCGGCTCGGAACATGAGGTGAGTCGTTGCGCAGTAACAAATTCATGGGTCAGCGGGGGTGAGAGTGGGGTACTGCGCAATGAACAGCTAACTTCCAAGCCGCCATTAACTTTGAATCGAACTGTATATACGCGACCCCCCCACCCTTGCTCAACGATGCGCCACTCCGCGTCGAAACCTGAGCTTTAAATTCCCCTGACAATAATAATTACCCATGTTTGATCCAGCCGGTCCCATCTTGCCGTCCTCCACCCAGTGACCCCCTAAACGAGGTTCGTACCCCACAAGGGATGCCCTTAGCGAGCGCTCCACTAGTAAAGTTAGTTTTACGCCCCTGACTAGCTTTAAGTTAGTAGCTTAAGGCAGCCACAGGATAGCCCTGTTAAGTAGTCATGACCTCAGAGGTCAGCTAAGAGATGTCCTACATGAAAAAAAAACTATACGCGACGGTGGAGAGCGATTACTTGCTGATAAACTCATAAAGTTCTTCTGGCGAGGGCAGGGTATGCCCTCGCCAGAAGAACCCGGCGTTTCCACTTAGGTACCTCTTCCTTTTAAATACCTTTTGCTAGTCACCCTTCGTCCATCCTCTCAACATGACCAAACCAATAACCATCTAAGCACTCCCACTCAACTCTTTTCAATTTTCGTCCAGGGAACAAAATCTTCGGAAGAAGAAAGTCTGTAAATAACAGACAGAAACACCAACTTTACATTCTTACATTATTCAATTACATACCATACCGTTAAAACTGCATGTCTTCATCGAAAAAAGCCAGCGTCCTCCAGAAGGCATCACTGACCCAAATACAAGACAAGTTACAACAAGCCATTATTATTAAACGGTATGTTTTCTTTTGTTTTTTTGTTGAATCGGCTTGTTATAAGAATTTATTGAGGTATTGAATGAATGGAACGATTAATTAATTTGTGTGTAAGTACAGCGTGTTTAAAAAATGTTGGAGAAAATGTTGTGAAATATGATTGCCTCTTATTATGATTTGATGGCAATAGGCTCGCCCGTGAAGTGGCTAAATGTGGGCCACCTCTGTTCAACCCCATGGGAAACCAAGGCGTGATGTTTTGCTAACTTATTTCTAACGCAATGGGCCTTATTCAGCAGTGACGGTTATACTCTACTAGCGGCCCGGTGCAGCTTCCAACGGTGTTTACGACTTGACAAAACATCCAGATTTCTTAGGTAAACTTAACTTTAATATTGACATATTAAACACATAAACCTTACAGAATAAATTATCTAAAGAATGGTGAAAACCTCATCAAAATCTGTTGCGTGGTTTACCTACAAGAACAACGCGGGCGCATACAGACCAACGCGAAAAGCTCAAAAAAGCTAACGAAAAGGTACCCTTTTCTATCCAACCCAGATATTCAAGGATTTTTGAACATCTCGCCTGCTTCAGCCATCTTCATACCATATTATCGTTGATCGGTGGATGAACGGCCAAAAATATTTGGACGCAAAACTCTTAGGGTTGACTTTTATGCCGTTAGCACACCACCATTCCGTTCTGCAGTTGTGACATAACTAAGGCTGTCATTGGTAGATATTTCACCGTCGTTACGAATAGTCAGAAGCCCGAAAGTCTGGCAGCCAGTCTTACCAAGTCAAATTGTAGAGGTCAGATAGGCAGTCACTCCATTAAAAATACTGGAATCTGGTTAGACTGGAAGATGACCCCAACATAAGTAGCTGGGAAACGGTGGTATAACAACGTATTCCTCATCTTGTTTAAAGAATGTCAACAATTCTGTCGTAACCCACTAAATATTTAGGCTTGAGATAAAACGTCATATTTAAGTGCGACAGTCCCCCGACATTGCGTACTAAAATGTTAAAAGCTCGTTAAAAACGTTGTCACACCAGATTTTGACGTAACTCGGCTAAATGTAACATTAGTATGTTACTTTAGGGCTGACTAATGAATGGCTGGATACTCCTGTGATATGATCAGAAAGCCAATTCTCGTACTTATAAAAACGTTCACATTCAAGTCGCAATCTGTCACAAATGACACTTGTCAAAAATTACATTTGATTTTTGACAGATTGCGAATGAGTTGCGAATGTGAACGTTCTTAAAAATTACTGGAATTGCCCCTCTGGTCAAACAAACCCATATGCAGTTATTGCACTGAATTGATAAATTATTTGAAGTGTAATGAAGTTGCATGCAAATATAGTATCGTTTTGGAATCGACGGAACAAACAAGGAACGTTGACAAAGTAAGCAAAATTTATCATCCGATCAGCCCAATTCATGAAGGCTCCCAAAGACAGGCGTTACGCAACTCTAGTAGAACAGCTTCTATGAAAACTTCATGGGAATTATTCAACCGGAATCGTGTCACGCCTGTTTGCGGGGGCCTTGACTGAAAATATTTAAGGACTTTAATTAAGTTGCATTTTTGACCATAACTTAAACTCAAAATCATAATTACCTACAGGGAAAAGTAGATAATAAAGTCTGTTTGCAAAATCCAAGATCCGGGTGATTTAAACATAAACGGACAAGTCAACAGCATCCTATCATCAAACACCATAATATCGCCAGCCCTGATGCCGACCTCAATCCACGTCCGTAAGTCTTCCTTCCTCATACTGAACTAAAATAAGCCCGGACGATATTTGGGCTGTTTACCTCATTGTTGACGGCTTTATAAGACGATAATTAGTGCTGCTGCACACTAGACTACTGTTGCCAGCGGTTGCTCATTTGTGGCCGTCATCAGTCGCAGTAGAATTTTTGTATTCGTTTTCTCTCTAATTGACTGACGGTTCGGTTTGACTTACGACCTTCTTCTATAAGTTGTTCCACTACTATACACGCACACACACTCACTTGGTTTTGCATTTGAGTCACAAGCTTGGCCTCGTCAGACGTTCTCTTCTTGTGCGAGTCATTTATCCTTATATTCCGATTTTTCCCTCCATATCTACATGGAAAATCTGTACATCTGTTTTGATACACATTTCAGAATATGGCGATCACTGTTCTGTTGGACGCAATTACGATTACTAGAGACCTAGTCTGATGAAGACATTGATATATTAAAATTAAAATATAATCAATGGATGAAGACGTGAGATCACTGTGACATAATTTGCGCCCGCTCTTAAATCTAACTATTGGCAGTTATTGAGGAGTTTTTCACAGCTTTGGTCTTCGATCGTCGTGTTTTGTTTTCGAGTTCTTTTTTTGATTCGATAATTTACACATCGTATTTTGTTTTTCTTGACGTTTTAATTATGAGTTTATATTTATATTGGAACGGTCAAACCACGTAAATTAAAACTGAGAGAGATATACAGGGTGTAAATTTTAATCAAGCGAAATTATATCTACAGTTATCGCCCAGTCTGACAGGAATCTCCCGCCACATCGCAAATAAATTAAATACAGTAAAATAATTAAATACACGTATTCAGATGATTGGTTTTGGCAGCAAAGAATTTCATGTTTGTTTTTCTTTGTAATTGCTCTTTTTCTTCAATAAAATTTATTTGGACACAGTTTCTAACGAGCTGTGAAGCAATTTAACAGGCATGATATTGTAATGAATGGTTATAGTTGACTATATTTATTAAATTATTTATGACTTAAAAAGATCGATGGAGAACGGCTCGAGCCCTAATTGCGAAACTCGCACAAGATTAATGATTATAATACCTATGTTTAAAGAAAGAATAGGTAGGTATTCTTTAATAATTGTCGAAATTACAGTAAAAGTAAAAAAAAAAGTAAAACAGCTTCATTCAGTTCAGAAAAACACGGTATAATATTAAAAAAAACGAGTAACAGGAGAAACATAGGAGCCTAGGTGCTAGATTTTTACAAATTCCCTGGAATCCACACAGTAATTGACTCATTGTATGTACTTCGTTGAAGGCAAACCGTATTGGCCAAGACGAGCATAACCAGCAAGTGAGAAGCATGAAATCTTTTTATTTAAATGAGATCAAAATTATCATCATCTGTCAAAAACATGACATCAGTGGAATTGTTTAGTAAAAGTTGCCAAAATTTCCTAGAACAGGAGAATAACTGAAAACAAAACTGCAATCAAAATAATTTCTTCCATCCGATCCATCTCGATATCTGTCATATTATTTATCAATATAACTAAACTGCAATTGTTGTTCAAACAATGCGTCGACCGACATCCTTAATCAAGGTCGTGCCATATACTGATAGTGAATGATAGCGGACACACGCGGTGAATACTAACACTCTGTATACTATCTTAGCGTTATGCAATGTGTTTTGTTCGAGATATGAGTAGTTGGCAGGTTACTTGCAAGAAAAAGAACATCTCTAAAGAAATCTATCGTTGTCAGCCTAATTAGTCCACTGTTGGGCATAGGTCTCTTTAATCGTTAAGGCATTTAACTTTACCTTTGACTCATCTCATCCAGCTGCTACCAGCTACTCAGCGAATTACGAGACGACGAGGTAGAGAGACCATTTTCGCTGAGACCCAGGGTGGCTTCGAATTTGCCGCAAAGTGTCGCGCGGAGGCAGCGCGGCATCCCGCGCTGCAGTCGCGCGTTTTATATTATACCTATGGATTTACAAACCAGCGCGGCCAGAGCGATGCAGTCGCTCTTCCTCCGCGCGGCACTTTGCGGCAAATTTGAAGGCGCCCTGAGTGGGTCATAATATATACGTTTACCGATTCGCGGTCTCCATTCAAGAGCGAACAGCAATGTTCTTGTGGCGGCATCTACATTGCCACATGCGAACTACGCATCACACTGACGTCACGCGAAATCCTGAATCGCGCAAGTAGAGTTTTCCGGCAGGTCAGCATGTATATAACTTCCCGACATCAATGGTCAGGCAGTTGCCCACCAGACACGACAACTTTCTGATCGGAGAATCCTCCCTTTTCTGTAGAGGATGAGTGAAGTTTACACTCTGTTCCTCATACCTCTATATTCTCTCTAGCACGATTATTTGGTTAATCAACTGCAATGTGTCAGTTCCGTTGCAATATTCAGCACTGACTTGCCAAAGACATGCATCTGTTTAGTCAATCTTCAAATAGAATGGAGAAAGCAAGACTGATAATGATACGAGAATATCTGCCCATGACATCGTCTGCGCAGATATAGAATCTATTGTTTATCTTCGCAATAGATACCGACGCGGATGCAGTCACCTTCGATGTCAAATGTCAATCAAAAGAAGATAATTTTATATTTGCCATTAACTCCTCCCCGCATTCCATTTATGAAAAAAAAAAACAAACCATAATCTTACAAGAAATGTGACGTGCGAACATTTTTAAACATCCAGAAGAAATCAGACATTTCCTTTACATCTATTCTAAATTTAAAATATTTCCCTCCTCCAAGGAAGTGGGTAGAGGAAACGATTAATTGTTAAAAAGCGATGGTTTGAGTTAGAGGCGCGTGCGCATCCTTAACCGTTACATGGCGACGTTTTTTCAAAAGTGGCCACATTTAGAATTTGTGGTGTTGGTTGTCTTTTTTTTGTACGATGCTTAATGATGTCCTGCTCGGTTGGGTTAATATGGAAAGGGTTAGCTGTTAATTTGATTTTGTTATTATTTATATCAGCCTTTAGTATCCCACTACTGGGCAAAGGGTTTTCTTCATTCCTTCCATTTATGATGATGTTGAGTTTTTTGTTTCCACCATTTTTTGTTGGATATTTTGATAATAATTTAGTAATGATGCATATTTATTTTAAGGTTTTTGTAGTGAATAAGGATGTAGATAAACATATTGCACATATCTAAGAATATCTTATCTATAAGTACGGTAATCCGCATTGTTAAATTGATTATATATTTTCCTGTTTTTCTATTGTTTGGTTGGTCTTTATCTCGTTGACAGCTGTTCAATACCTAACCTTTATATCCGGCTTGACTGTCACTAATGAGTAGTAATGAGACACAATAAAATTTTAATTGTTATCGAGCTGCATCAGTCTTTCGGACATTTGAGCTCAATAATATGTAGGAAACTGCACAATGCTGATATTTTTTTGCGATATTTTGGACTTAGTTCAATGGTGAAAATTGTTCATATTCTAGAGCTTGTCCACTGAGATTGCCAATGTACAGCCTGTATAGTGTAAAGTTGTATACTACTTATGTCTTTTGGTCTAGGGCTTGATCCCCAGACCAAATAGACATTACAACCAGTGATGTGCCGGATATCCGTATCTATATCCGCGGATATCGGAGGAAGAAAAAATATCTGTATCCGTTACTTTTGGCGGATCTTGAACGGATCTTTAATATAAATACATTTCATTGATGTATTCCAATTACGTATATGAAATTTTAAAGATAGGTAGCAATGAAATACTATTGACTTCAACCGAAACCAGTATTTTACTAGTAAATTAAGTTATAAGTTAGTAATTAAACTATTTTTGTAGTAAGATCATACCTCTAAATCTTTGTGCTATGCTTATTGAAATAATTATCAAGGTGTTTACATCAATTAAAACAATGTTATTTTCAAGAACTTTAGAAGAGTAACTTGGCTGCTTTTTCCCCCAAGTCTGTTACGATGAGGATCATAAATAAATCCTGCTGAAGCTGAAAAAAGTTAAGATCCGTATCCGTATTCGCAGATCTAGACCCTCATGATCCGTATACGTATCCGCGAGACACATTTTTTTACGATCCGGCACATCACTAATTACAACGATACAAACCTAAGAATCCGGACCACCTAGTCAAATCCTGCAAAGCAAATAAAATTCTCTTCAAACAAAAGCCGCCTCCACCGTATACCCATACCCATACTAGCTCGATACACAGTGGCCGATACGTTGTGACAGACAGACAGACGCGTAGGAAGTCATTAGTTACCACGCTGTTATTTATAACAATTGATTATGTACTGCCGATAACTAGTGGTCCGTACAAATTGGTGTGAAATGTACGGACTTACGGAGTTACTGAGTGACCAATTAGTGTGAGGGTTTGAACTTGGAGTAGGTGTCAGTCAAGTACCTATGTGAGTAAACGAGTTTGGTTATTCTACAAATTTAAAAGTGTTTCGATGGAATGGTGAGAGTTTGGTCACCGATTACTATAGATAGGTAGTATGGTTAGTAAACTGGCCGGTACATTACCTTATGGGAACTGGTTAAGGTGGAACTAGTCGCGGGCTCGAACTCAATGGTGGGCATGGCCAAAAACCACGCTCTCTCACCTGGCATCGTGTCCGACAGAGATAGTATCAGTGATGAGCAGTTAGAAGCTGGTATACATGGACAAATTATAGTTCGCACGCACAGAAACACCGTACCGAACAATTTTAGTAAAAAGAGCGCGTAAAAAATTATGATAAGTCCTTTGGAAAATGGAGTTTTATGAAAAAACCACTGCATGAATCAATTAGAAATAAAATTAATTGAAATCTTCGATAATTTTGCTGTCGGTACGGATTTTGTTTTCGAGATTTCACACTTCTTGCGTATTTACGCCCAAAGTTGCGTTAAAATTAGCAAGAAAAACGAATCTTTGCTGGCTCATAACTTTTTAATGGCTTTTTATTTTACTATTCTGCTTCCGTACAGACAATATTAATAATGAGACCTAACGATATCATGTTAAACTTTGAATGTACGATGTCAAACAGTGGAGTAAAACCCCTCCGAAATTTGTATGGAAAAAATATCAAATTGTTTCACCTTAACGTTGTTAATACTTCAATAGACACGGGACACCATCATCCTAAATTGATAGCGAGGATGCTGTTGACGATGGTGTAGGCCAGGCCCGCCGCTAGCTGTTTCGTCGCCCGCGTGCAAAACCGGGTATGCCGCCCTACGTACGACTAAGTACTTACTCTGAGTTTTGTCAAATCTATACTAAAAGTCGCCCGCCGCGTCTGTCTGTCTGTCTGTCTGTCTGTCTGAACGCGATAAACTCAAAAACTGCTGAACGGATCTTCAAACGGTTTTCACCATTGGACGGAGTGATTCATGCGGAAGGTTTTAGTGTATAATTCATTAAGGTTTTGTGTAAATTGGCTGAAATATGACGATTATTGTTGAAGATGTCGGAAAAAATCATGCCGACTGGGAGCTTTACTGGCGTGCGCTGCGTAAGCCGTGAGAGATAAATCAAATTTATGTTCTAGAGTATTGTATATCTTAAAAATTGCAACAAAAAAGTCCGCGATGGCATATGTCTATCTTCTAAGGGTGACCCACAATAACCATTTTTATCTTTCAAAATTGTATAAAACTTTCATTGTTATTTCCGAAGCTATTTTGACCGGTATCTTATTAATCCTTATCCAATTAAATAGGTTATTTAAATTGGGCATTCAATTTCGATTAAAATATGCCTTTACATCACATCATTTAAATGAATAGTTTAAGAGATATCACAGTTTCAAAATTACGCGTAACAAAATAATTATGGTTGACAACGCGGGCGCTGTAGCCTACCACTGCGTCCGCTGAAAGTTAGTCAATGATCTTTTCCTTGGCTATTAGGTATGTATTCCCGGTAGAACGTTCCCGTGGGATATTTTGCGACATCCACGCGGGCGAAGCCGTGGGTAAAAGCTAGTAATATTATAAAGCTGAAGAGTTTGTTTGTTTGTTTGTTTACTTGAACGCGCTAATCTCAGGAACTACTGGTCCGATTTGAAAAATTCTTTCAGTGTTAGTTAGTCCATTTATCGAGAAAGGCTATAGGCTATATATCATCACGCTAAGACCAATAAGAGCGGAGCACCAATGAAGAATGTTTAAAAATCGGGGTTTTTGTTTTCATTTTGAGAGCTTCCGCTGCGTGCGCTGCGTAAACGGTGAAAGTTTCGCAAAAATCATGTATGACAGAATTGTTCCCCTTTAAAAGTTCTCAAAAAAAGTCCGCAATAGCATATGTCTATCTTTTAACCTTTTGACCGCCACGTCAAAAAAGAAAAAGCGTGCCCTCAGCGCCAAGCAATGAATTCATCCTTTAATACCTACAAAATAGTAGTGAGTTCGAAATTATATCGATTAAGCACTAACTATTTATTTTTTTACCTAGAGTATGTTTTTAATTAAAGGTCTATACCGGAAAAATATAATACAGGAGTTTTATTTCATCCCGCTTTGTCCTTTATGACAGAAATCATAATGATATGTGTCACTGTTTAGGCGTTGAATCCACAATTCAAAACAACAATCGATAAAACCAAGTCAATACCATCACAGCACTATGTTCAATCTTGACGTACTTTCATGTCACCATACGGTGACAGTGGCGTAGCTGGCACGGCTTTTTATATTTTGCTCGCCTCTGCACTAGAGGTGCGCAACCAATATTTATTAATAATATCGAAATAATAATAGGTATTTTGTTTTAAAAGTTTCGTATTTTTCGTTAGTTTCGTTTCACTGATATTCTGTTTCATATTGTGGAAAAACTTTTGTAAATATGAGAAATTTGATTTCAATATTATTATTTGATAATGCAAGGTATTTTGTTTTAAAAGTTTCGTATTTTTCGTTAGTTTCGTTTCGCGTGCGGAGCTTCATTTTTTTTTTGCGTGTAGATGTCTTCGTATGGAACACTTTTGCAAAATGAAACAGCTAGCAAACGCTTAGTTTTCGAGAAAAAAAATCCTAAAGTTTCAAAAATTCAATTAATTTATGTAATAAAATTGACGTTTTCCTGCAGATAATGTACGAATTTCACTCCTAGGTCGTTCCGTTTTACGTTCAGACAAAGGTGGTTATTTTTTTTTTAAACCACCCAGAAGTAGAAGCCCCGCTTCGCGGGGCTCCGTTGACAATGCTTTGCAATTTTTTTTTGACCTTGAAAATATAAGGAAGGTTATAAGGAAATATACCAAGACTTTAGTATTTTTTGGTTTGACCTTGACTTTTGGGGTGATGAACTTGACCTTGAAGATGTCATTGAGCTCATTATTGCTTGGAACCTAATTTAGACCCGCCACGTAAACTTCCCCACCCTTAATACTCCCACTATCCCACCAATCCCGAAAGAAACTTTTGGCGATTATTTTCTCAGCACCTATGGTTTTGCTAGATTTGCGGTTTTCATAAATACACTAAAAAGGGTATAATCTACCAAAAAAAAAAACCCACTACAAAAAATCGCCGGTCCGTAAAGTACAGTGCTTCCATGTGGATAGAAAACTAAGACCCCCTTCAAGCCCGACCGTATCCATCGGGACACGCGCGTCACGGCGTAGCCCGATGGACACGGTGGGGCTGGAGCGATATTCCGTTTGGTTTGTGGGTTGTTTCTCTCTATGGATTGAGGCATATTATCACCGATTAGAAATAAAATTGTCAAAAAATCATTTTTTCTACGTCCCGACCAGGACGAAGAAGATTGGGATATTATGTCGCAATCAATTTTAGGAAGGCCATGGAAAAAAGGAAATCTCGGAGGAAGTTCAGTAAAGGAAAAATCCAGCCAAACAACAGCGGTGATGACAGGGACACGCGAAAACTGCGAAGCAGAATGTACTCGCGTACATTTTAGAAAAATGAACTATCATTTTCCTAAAATATTGGAGTCAGGCTTAGACGACATAGAGCCCTGCATACTGCCAAATGTTTACGCTAAAATCATAACATTTTTGCAAGAAGCTAAGGGCAGTCATGTGAACAAAATAACATTTGACACTCAAACAAAATAATTTAGGACTTTTTTCTATACAGTGGTGCCGATTCTCTTGTCACAAATGCCTCTAAACTAGACTAAAAATCACTAAAATTTAGTTTAGTCCTGTCAAACGAGCATTTCCAATTCTGAAATAGTCTAAAGTGACACAACTTAACAATATTTTAGTTTGACAGCATTAAGATTGCACCGAGTTATTAGTTTAGTGAAAATGGCAATTTTGCTATTCTGAATTTGACGTTTTTCACCTAAAAATTTAGATTATCCAACTAAATCAGTCTATTTTTAAACGCGATTAAAAAGGAGTGGAATAAAATTAGTTGGCATGAACTAAAATTCACACACTTCAGCTGCAAAAACTTTATCTTTTTTTTTATTTTGCTTATATCTCGAAAACGGTGCGTCCTAGCGCAAAAATAATGGAAGTTTCGACCCGGGTCTTCTGCCACCCGCACTACCCCATATGCCCTACTCACAGGTAATATTTTTTCATAATTTCCATAAAAAAAGTTTAAAATTCCGTACAAAATACGTCAAGGCTGCCCCCCCCACGCACCTCTGGCTCTAAAAAAATTCACGGGGTAGAGCAAACAAGTACCACGTGGGTCGCGACGTGACTGTCAAATTCAATTTTAGATGTGTCAAAATTATTTTTTAATTTAGAGATATTTTTCCGCAGAATAGCTTTTAGATTCTCATAGCCAAAAGTAAGGTATTTTAGTCGTAGTTTAGTTAGTTTAGTTCGGTGTACAAGAGAATCGGCACCAGTATGTTTATAATAAATAATTGCCATGTATATAATTTCGTTTTATTTCCTAACGTAATAAGCATAAAATTAATAAACTTTCCTCAAAATCTTCGTCTTCCAGAACTTCCGCACTGTCTTCCATAATAAAAGTGTCAGTGTCGACTCCTTGCAGTATATTTAACAAGTCTTCACTACTCATAGTATAGTCGTCCATTATTATTAATAATATTTACTAATAATATACGAACTACTCTATTCAAAAATGTTCCGCGTATGATGTCATGGGAATGTCAAGCATAGACGACTGTGGCGTTCCCGGCACAGACAATACAACAGTGTGATAGAGATGGGCATTACAGTCATTACAATTAATCGATAATCAACTAAAACTCGATTTTTATAAAGCGCATAGTTCAGTATTATAAAATTTTCTTGATTTCTCAAACGTAAAAGTTCAGTATGAAATGTTTTATTTATTTACTAGTGCAGAATTCAGAGTAAATTAAATATAACGTAGGTTGCCGTCGACGTCGATATTCTTGTTATATTGAGTGCTACCTGCATCACTACGTGTCCTGGTATGGTGACTGTGGCGTCGAGGGCACTATGTTTTTCGAACTTTATGACTGATTTTCTTTTTTGTCTTCTTACGTTACTAAAAATGAAATCTAACGAAAGCAGTTCACTTCAAATAAATTAAGAAGAGTCAAGGTACATAATTAACAAGGGAAATAAACAAAACAATGCTGTTTTATGACATTTATTTACGTATAAAATTCTGTCACGCAGTCGCGTCCGTGGCGTACTGGGCACATTTTCGTTTGTCGTCTATACACGACTGTGGCGGTCAAAAGGTTAAGGTTGGCTTAGGTACTTAACCTGCCAATTGAGAAGAAAGCTCAAAGGGGATTCCCCTAACATCGCCAGTCCTGTTTTTCATAGAGTGACGGACGGACGACGTTTGCTATTGTTGCATCTTAATTTTAACGGGTGCCAATAGATGGCGGTGTTATCGTCATTCGGTCGGATTTTTTTCTATGCTATGATGACATTGATATTATACTTATGGTGGGTTGGGTATTATGACAATGACTTGAATTACGTGATGAGTCGCACGATTTGCCGCCCCCTGGTTGTGCCCGCCCTTGTGCGGTGCACGCTTTGCACGCCCGCTTACGGCGGCCCTGGTGTAGGCTTGCTAAGCTACGATGTGTTCTGTTGGGTGGGACCTTTTGAGTATCCTGCCTGGAGAAGGAGAGTAAATGAAATTCGTGTGTTCAAGATAAAGTCTATTCAAATAACCATGACCAGTTCTGCGCTTCCAGCATCCAGCGGATTCTTGCGGCCTTCATCGGTCCACCTTGTGGGACGCCTTCCAACGCTACGTCTTCCGTTACGCGGTCGCCACTCCAGAACCTCTCGGCCCCATCGGCCATCTGTTCAGATGCGAGCAATGTGCTCTGCCTATTGCCACATAAGTTTGCAAATTACTCTGTAGGCGGCAAAATAGTACACACTCCTTGAAGTACAATATCCTCTCTTTGGGTTATCAGTACAGTAGAGCAAAAAAAAAAAATATGAATGAAAGATCATTATCAATGTACCGTTGAGTTTCCTTTTGTGAACTTACAACTTGTATACAGGGTGTGAAGGTAATTGAAGTCAAGTATTTCTGAAATTGGAGGAAATAATCTGTAGAGTGATCACTATAACGGTTTGAAAAGTGTAAGTGATAGATGCTACGGTGAATATGAAAAAAAATGTGCAGAAATCTTCTATACTAATATAATAAAGCTGAAGAGTTTGTTTTTTTGTTTAAATGCGATAATCTCCGGAACTACTAGTCGGATTTGAAAAATTGTTTTTGAATTTGATATTTTTCAGAAAGATTATAGGCTATTTAACACTATGCTGCGACCTTAAGGAGTAAAGAAAAAAGTCAGAAAACGAAGTAATGTAAGTAAGTGCGGGCAGGCAATGGGTCGAGGGAACAAGACATTTCACGCGATAGAGGTCACGGGCATGTTGGAGTGTCATAGTTTCTTTCAATCTTTCAATGGTGCTATTTGCCAGTAGATATCTAGCATTGGGGATAGTCCAAGTACCGAATTAAGAAGGTTAGATTTGTATTCAAGTAATGATACACCATGTATAAGAAGGTCAAAACAGTACAATACAATACAAACGGTGTAGGTGTCGATCATTATAGTAATGAGTACAATATTTTTTTTGTTTGACACAATATTTCTAATTAGGCATAGCCTTCGGCTTTGCTTGCGGTATCACCCTGTATCAGCAAAAAAAAGTTTTTGCGTTAACACCCTAATGATTTCATTAATTTGTTTCAAAGAACCATTAAAATCGAGTCTAATGTTGCAACAAGATAATGGAAGATTTGTTTTTAAGGATAGCTTTAAAAGTTTAAATTCGTTTCTGCAACTAGCGGTGCAGAAATGGTTTAAAATTACCGCTTAACGTAAGTTTAAACCATTTATTTTATATAAACCAATTACAGGCACTTTTGAATTGTCAAGGGGTCGGTCAGTCAGAAAGATGAAGCTAGTTGCCCATTCCAAAGCGTAGTAGGTTCCTATGGAGAAGAACGGGCAAGAATCTCCACGGACACTCTTTTATATCAAAATACTGGTAACATCATTCATGTTGAGATTATACATCTGAGAACAATGTCGAAAGACGTGCATGTTTAAAAGCATCCGTAATAAAAAGATAACAATGGCTAAGGCAGCTAAGAGATGACCAGTCCCTACTGACGGCGCCCGTTCACGAACATGACGCATGTAGGGACAAGTGAAGGTTAGGCACAGGTGTACTGGTACCCATAGGACACCCATTTCGCCAGTAATGTTTTAGTCCCACGTAAGAGAAATGTCGGGTCGGCGGACTGTGCTTTAGTCTGCCGACGTATTAATTTAAATTAATAATCAATTTTTTTACTTATGTGCTTTAATCCGCCGACCCGACAAATAATCGGACAATTATTTATATTTACGACGTTGCAAAAACTACAAAAGAGTTAGAATCCAAAACTTGACCTACATGACTCAAAGTTACTAATGTTACTTACTATAAAAAAAATTGACGTCGTAGCTCCTTCATTTTAAGAGATATCAAAATTTTAAGTAAACAGATCGATAGAAAACAAATTGTTTAGTTCAACAGTATATACTCGTACAGTGTACATACGACAAAATGTCCTTTACGACATTTAAAACTTCCACCACTGATGTATTTAAAAAATATAAATAATAAGTAAATTGAGCAGAAATAATTTCGGGTAAAGTCGTGCCAAGATCTAGTAATACCGGACGGATGAATATATTGAATTACTATTCCCCGATCATGGGTGGAATGGGAGGTCATTAATAGTAAGTCAATCCATCCTTCGGCACAGTAGCCAAATAGCCACAACGCCAATGTATCCAACGATTCCGGCACCCATCACAATCAATCCATCAGTTTCTGCGAAAGCAACAAACATACATACACAGGTTAGTACTGCCAGAAATGCCTCGTTGATCTAGTGCTCGCAAGCGCTACTGGTGAGCATGAAATCCTGAGTTCGACTCCCTGGTCGGGCAAAGTGATATTGGGTTTTTTTTAAAATGATAAATGGTAAATGATAAATGATTTTATTTCTGTAAGTAGGTCTGTACAAACACTTTTACACGTCAATCATATTTTTTTAACTAGATGAGGCCGGCGTTTCCTATCTGACTACTCTGAGAAGAAAGGCCGAAACAAACTCAGAGGTCACAGTTTTCATCTAGAATATCTCAGTAGCAGCCCGGAGTCTGATTTTGTGCCCGGTTGCTTCTATAGGCTCGTCCCCTATTACATGGGAATTAAACATAACTGAAACGTTTGGGTGTAGGTACAGTTACCTGCTGAGAAATCTCCCCCCATCTCATCTAGCAATGTAAAAATACATTGCTAGGGGGTGAGTATTGTCTGCAGCTGACTGTACTATAGGTATCATAGCGGACACTGGCGCCTGACCACTTTTCGACCTTATTTTTATATTGTAATCCCCTAGTGGGATTTATGTGTCCGTAGGTGTATCCGTGGCATCACAACGGGCCCTATCAGAATACCAGCGCTGCTGTATTTATTTTTTAAATTTCGCAGCATAATGCTCAGATAAAATATTATAATTTTTATTTCGTTTATTCGAATTCTGTTTATTGTTAGTTTTAGATGTTCCTTTTTAGTTTTTTGTTACTGTTTCTATTTCCTGTGCGTGTCTCAAATAAAATGTTTTTCTTTCTTTGTTTCTTTCTTAGGCAATAAGGTCGTCCGTGTCCGCGATAGTACACCTACACCTCTGCTAAAACCCTTCGAGGAAAGGCGTGATGTTATGTTATGTAGTGCCGGTGAAAGTGGGCGTCGAAGTAAGTTCATCAATCAATTACAATGAGTTTCAGAATCAATAGTGCATGTCATGCCGTAGGCAGGTAATGACCCTCTGATTCCTGTTTTACTAATGGGTTTTATTAAAACTGTATGGATGTTAAACGTTCTTTTTTTAAACGTTGTTTGTTTTTATTTTTGTTTATTGTTTGTGCTTGTGCGATGTTCTGTTGTTTCTGCCTACTCATTTAAAAACAAAGGTGTCAAGTTGAGTACCTACTGAGGTTAGAGGTAATTTTGAGTATAGAACTTTATTTTTAATATCAAATTATGAGTAGGCATTTAACTATCTATGCCATTAGTAAAATTCATTGTTGATGTTAGATTTAGGTACAAAACAAGAGCAGACACATCCCGTAAAAAAAAATCACCTGTGGAGAGTCATCGCGATACAAACGGTATCCTAGATGCTTTCTATTTTTTTGTTAAGTACCTAGTACTTGTTGTCAGGCCTCTACACTGTCTCCCTAATCCTATTATATTAACACCGTAATTTTAAAAACATTTTTAAAATGAAATGAAATGATAGCCAAAAAAGCATTGATGTATAATAATATCAATGCAAAAAAGCCAATTATTTTTAAAAGAGTATCCGTGTTTCTTTCCGGTTCTTATCCATAGGAAACGACCAATTGGATCCGTGCGTCTAGTTTCTGACGTTTCATAAGTGCCCACGTAGGTTTATGTGGAAAACTATACAATGTCGCCCATGCGCATGTGACCGTCCGTAATTTTCTGAATATTCATGAAAAAATATCGAAAATAAACTTCAAAAGGGGGGGTCTATCTATAACATTGTATAGCACGACTCCATTAGAGTGTGCTCTACGATCGAAAAAAATGTTTTGCCCCATTTCTGCAACTGTTTTTATTATTACACTCCTGCTAGTACAAAGAACCTACTTAATTTATATACCATTGTATAGAAGATTAAATGGAGATTAATACTGTACTTTTTAACAATTAATTTAATGCAGCAGAAATGAAAAAAGCATCAAAATAGTTGAAAAAAAAATCCTGTCCGTCAATGTATGAAACCTGAAAACATTGTAGATTGCGATAAAATCAATTAATTCAGTCTATTTTTAAACTATTGCATAGCTTCTATCGCGGGCCTTGAGCGTGGAGACCTAATCCAGAAATTCCGTAACGAAAATACCTAAGGAGAGTGTTTTGTATTGAAAATGATGTTTAACTGTTTGACAACAAAGTTCAAATTTACTTAGACGAATGATCCTTGATTAATAGTTAAATTAAAACCTTTTTATTAGTTTGATGTTCCCATTACGTTGTGTCAAGTTTTAAAAACTGTATATGTGAATAACAGTTCCTGTCAATGTCACCATTGCTATTTCTTGTATTCGGGTTAATATTTTACAATTGCATAAGTTGATAAAAAATGCTATGCAATAGCTTTACCGCAGTAGTCCCCGAGTGCCACACTTTTTTTTATACATTCGTTTCAGCCATAGAAGGAACCCTATTGAAAATAGCTCACTCAGCAGTTTAATTAAAATTAATAAAATACTAACTAAAATATAATTATAAATATCTCCAACGTTGACTTGACAGTAGTACGTTGCCTAGCAACCACACAAAGTAAATATCTAAATACATAGTCTTTGACATTACGTAAGGGTTGCGAGGTTAGAAATTTTACCCATATTGATGGGTAAAAAAGCAGTCAAAACATACTTCATGAAAAATGATAAATTGTTAATTTTTTTTAGAAACCATGTTTTGAATTTCTTTTTCGTTTATGAATGAGTGTTATGAGGCGTGCACTTTTGGATTTTCCAAACTATTTTGAATTTATAAATTGGAAAATTTATTTAAAGCAGGACATTTAAGTAAATTGTACAGAATAATTATTTTGCCTCAACCTAGTATCTTAGGCCATCTGTATTGCTATCAAAGCGAGAAATCAATACCAACTAAAATGTAGGCCGAACATCATTTCTTCCTGTATAAGGAAATTATAATATCCATTGCGTGTTTTGCTAGTAAGTAACATGTCAAGTAATTTGCATGGTACACGGAAATATTAATCTTATTTGTATGGACTGTAAGGCCACGATCCCATACGGTGTAGGGTGGAGGTGAAATGTCAAAGGACCACAGTTCGTTTGGTCAGCATTAGGTTTCATTTGATAGGGGCAAGATTTACGGGGACTTATGTAGTAGATCTATGATTTATTTTGAGGTTACATGTATTAAACAGTAATACGACTGTGTATAGTCTGTCCCAAAAGTATCTGACGAAAATTTTAACAAATGAATGAGAGAACCCTGTGGATGCCAATTGCCAATTAGTAGTGCCACTTACTAGAGTCATTATTTGAATACTTAAATCAGAAATTCTAATTTTAATATCACCAATATGTTTTTCGTTTAACAATAACTTGAGATTAATTTTATAAACTCAATTATTTTCCATTATTTTTCAATCACAATTTAGTAATGCCGGTCAAGTCCTGCAGGCACTAAATAGAGCCGGTTTCCGCGCGCTTCCTTTTAGCGTGGGTCAAATTATATCGCGATAAGCCGCGCGTAGCGGTACTCTAGGGATTATTCCGCGCATTTTTTGCGGGACTTGACCGGTCAAACAATAATTGTTGGAAAAAGTGGTACATTTGATAGGACCTAAGAAATGTCAAAATGTTTGTCAGTTGGCAGTAATGGTCCAGTCACCTATGGTACATGTTGTATGTCGTTGGCTCAAACCCAGGCAGGTTACTTGGAGTAATTTATTTCATCTCCACTGCTCTCAAAACGTCGACTTTCGTGTACCTCGCTCCGAGTTTTTACTACAGATAAAGGAAAATTAGGTATGCAACCAGTTACAACAGGAGGTCTGCTGACTGACCAGGATACTTTTCGCCAACTAACATCAGTCGTAGAGGCTCTTAGCGCACTTTAATCCAAACAAGATAAACCTAACTCCAGACATCATAATTTCACACCGTATAATCTACAGAACAACACCGTTATCAAAATGATGAATGTTAATTCAAGTATAATAATCTTCATAATCAAAACAAACTACCAGACAGTCTATCATTCCAGTTCAGCCTTAGAAACTAGATCTATCCGTTTGACTAGCCATAAATATTTCAAGACTATGGTTCTATAAACAATAGTGACACAATCTTGGTTTCTATCGAAGTATTATTTACGGCATGTATATTAAGGTTTGAATATAGTATTGGTTTGGAGTAATGTGACGTTTTGAAGGGACTTTCTAATTTAATCGAGATCACTGAGGGTGAAGGAAAATCGTTGTGAAGCTTCATCATCTTCTCTTGGTATCGACGCGGTACTTTAATTTAGCATACGTCTCAGACCCAGAGGTTCATCCGGTCCCATCAGGTGAGATGCGGGTCAAAAGCATACCCGTTGTGGGTAAAAAAAAACATGCAGGGCAGTCTTTGGAGACTGCCGATGGAAGTGAAAACTAAGTAGCGCCATCTAACGAATATTTCAGGAATTTATGTGGCTTGCTGTCAGTACAAGAACGAAAGCTGTAGCTCCATTAAAACAATTCCAAAAAAAATAAAACAGAGTGCGCTGTCAATTTTACTCTCCCTCCGTATTACGAACTTTCGATCAGGTCACGTGACGCCTGATGCGAGTTTAACCTTTTTACCCATCCCAAAAAGTTTTCACTTAAAAAAAAAGCATAATTAATTTGCCTATAATGCTCCCACGGCTTCGACAGACCTCTCTTCGAGAGGGAGTGGGCTGTAAACTACCACGCGGGCCCAGTGTGGGTTGGTTGATGTCTTCGAATTTTTGTTTCTAGGACAAGCCACTTTCCTCACGATGTTTTCCCTCATCGTTTTGAGAGCAGTGCTGATGAAATTATTTACACAAAGTAAAGCGCCAATTTGGGTTCCCCACGACCTACGAACTTGTAAGTGGCCATTACCACTGGGTCACCACTGCTCACACTTTAATATAACTTCCTCGTATTGCTTGAGCCCAGTGGAGGTTACGTTAATCACGGCAGCTCTGAATGGCTTCCTTCAGATCGTCAAAAGATTATACTGAAAGTTCCCGGGGCGTGGTGTGATCAGGAGCACCGCTCTTGCACTCGGTGTAGATAATCGTCGACAATCCTGCATTTCTCTAAATTGATGTATTTGGAGCGATCTATGGCCTATTTGATAAAACCAAGTAAGCCTGAAGACAGGTGACAATCCGGCAATTCGAAATTTTTTCATAGTTTTTGTGCTATATTAAACAGCACATAAGAAAAATACTTGAAATATCAAATCGTCGGATTGTCGCCTGTCACCGGTCGCTTGTCGGATTTTTTAAAGTATGATTTTACCTGGATGTCTGCTGATGGTGGATGCTTCTCTTCCCACAATTTGCTTCTCTTTTTAAATAGTTACTCTTGCTTTTCACCTTGCCCTCGTATTTGGGAATTATTTACAGAATTCGAGATCAATAATCTTAGTCCATCAGAACAATAGCAGACAGTATGGATCAAGCCTAAAGCTCATTGTCATAATCCAACTTTCTCCGATCGAACTATTGTGTTGAACATAAATAATTTTGTAGAATAATAATGCACTGGATTATTGAAATGGACAGTTCGTTGATTTATTATTAGAGTTCAAGCCGTGGGCGGTAGAATAACCTGTCAGTATTTAATAAACAATGCTAGTATTAAGATGGTTTTACACGAAATGGAACAAATCGTGATGGAGAAATATGTTTTGGTAGGATATACTGGAATGATAATAAATTACAAGTAGTTGTGATACTGGTTTAAACCGAGCAATTAATTAACTTTATAGAAATATGGAAGGGCATTAGTGGCCCAGTGGTAACGGCTTCGACTTATGAGTTGTATGTCGTGGGTTTGAACCCCAGCAGGCGCTTTACTTTGTGTAAATAATTTCATCACCACTGCTCTCAAAACGGTGTAGGAAAAAATCGTGAGGAAACCGGCATGTCTTAGAACCAAAAATTCGAAGGCATGTGACATCTACCAACCCGCACTGGGCCCGCGTGGTAGATTACAGCCCACTCACTTTCACAGAGAGGAGAGTTGTGTCCCAGCAGTGGGAACATTAATAAGCTGATTATGTATGTTATGTATTGAAGTATGAGGAACAGGGTGAGAAGTTCACTCATCCTCCATTAAAAAAATCCTCTGACCAGACGGGTGTTGAGTCTGATGGGCTATTGCCCGACGATTGATGTTAGGACGTTGAATATATACGTGTCACGCGGTAAACACTGCTTGCGCGATGCAGGATTTTGCATGACGTCAGTGTGATGCGTAGTACGCATATGCCGATGTAAATGCCGCCACAACTTGATACAATTAGATGAGAAAATGGTTGAGTACATGAATGTGGTGGAGGTGGCTGTAAGAATAGGCAGGCTAAAGTTGAATTGTGTGAAAGATCATAGGTATAGCTAGAAAGGAAGTGAACTTTGAGATAACATTTAAAAGAGAAGTATGGAAGAAAAAGCCCTGCTAGCTGACCCCAAATTACTCGGGATAAAAGGAGGAGGATGATGAACCCAATAACAAAAAGGTTTATAAAAAAAGATTTTCTAACGTTATCATTGTTAAAGTGTTGTATAATTGGCTTATTGGTGACTCGCACGAATTAACTCGTACGAATCCGGACGAATCGACCATTTGAATAAATATTAGTTTTTCTTGAGGCAATTTGTCACTTGTTTCAAAAACGGTGAAGGAAAACATCGTGAGGAAACGGCATGCCTGGAGATATTTATCAACGGCATGTGAAGTCAAGTCAGAGGCCCATGGGCGGCATAAAGGTCTTACACCATCTTTCTTTCTTTCTTTGTCGTTTAGTCACTAACCAAACGACAAAGAAAGAAAGAAAATTGTAAAATTAAAATTACTGTAAAAATTAAAAAAAGGTATTATGCATCACAGAAAAAGCTAGTTTAAAAAATGCCTTAGGTCTACAGCGGGCTTTATATAAGTCTTGTTATGTAAAGCAAGCTACATTTGACCTCATTTTGAAGCCTATTGGGTTGGAAAATTCTCATGGTTAGTAACGATGGAGTCGGTTCATAAAGTAAGAGCTGCTCGATGTAACTTATAATGTGCCGTGAACTGTCGGCTTGTATATAAGTCAGTGTGGTCAGTGCTCACCCTGTATAATGTCTATAGGGTTATAATATGGGAGTTGGCAATCTGTTTGTTTTGTTGAGCTTTTTTAGTTTGCTAATCCCTAATCAATCTGCCAAGCCTTTTGCCCGGGTGTCACCATTGTGTGGATCGCCCGGAGGACACGGTGGACGTGGAACATACGGTGGAGGTCTGCCCGGCTTGGGCGGAGTACCGCTGTGTCCTCGTGGAGGCGATCGTCGGCGGTGACCTCACGCGTCCGGCCCTTGTCCAGGCCATGGTACGGAGCGAGAGGGCATGGGAAGCCACCGCCTTCTACGAAGCAGTAATGTTTGCGAAGGAGGAGGCGGAGCGCGTGAGGGAAAGGCAAATTTCGCGTCCTCACATCCCTAGCCGCTGCAGGAGACGCCCTGGGCGTCGGGAAACCCAAGCCGATTTCCGGCCACCGTAGGCGCGGGCTTGCGGACGGAGAGCAAGAGAGCGCATCAAAGAGATGTCAGAATTGACGGGGCCCGCTAAGGCCGATGCCTGCCGGGGTTGCGAGAAAGTCCAAAAGGGATACCGTGGCCCCTGGCAACGTACAGGTAACTGAAGGAACACGGGTGGGTTTTAGTCAGTAAGAGTCTGATACGCCCTCCCGCTTCGCCCAGAGCGGAAGAAGTTATTTGATAATTTCCCGCCCAATAAAAAAGCCTTTCCCAATAATGTATGTTGGGGTTGGCTGCCAGTCTAACCGGATGCAGCTGAATACCAAATTAAAAGTTCATTTTAAAGCAAAGGCCATTTAAAACGACAAACTTACAAATATGATTATGAAGGATGAATGAAGAGCTAAGGTATTATTATCAGGAATTAAACTACATGTGAGGAGCATTTACAATCAATTACAATAAAGCGCATCTAACGTTTAACTGCATTCAAACCCGCGGTACGGTACTACTAATAGTTTAAACGGCGATTTTTAATACAAAATTGAAACAGAAAATCTACTTAGATCAAGACATGAAAGCAATCTTACACACATACAAATCAAATTAAAAAAACAAATAATATTTTTTTTATTTCAGGAATACACACATAAAATAAAATAAAAAATACAGAAATTTCCAGGTCTTGGACACTGCTTCTGTTTTTTATTAATTAATTTTTGCCAGAATTAAAATGTTATGGTAGCTAAGAGAAAGTGGAAAATGTTCATCATTTGAACAAGAAATGACGAACGAACTGCCCCGACTTACAAGTTGCAGGTCGTGGGTTCGAACCCACGATCTACAACTCGTAACTCGGGGCCGTTACCACTGGGCAACCACTGCTATCCATGCAATAGTTGTATGACATGTATCAATTTGTTTAAAAAATATAATATCCGTGACTGTACCTAATCTGCGCTGTGTTGCACATACACTACTATTTAATTTTCCCTGCTCTAAACATAGTCGATAGACTAGGCTGAAGTTGTTGAATGTCGCTATTGTGTGTTTCTTATTCTATGGCAGCTGCGCACGAGTTGATCTAATACGTTGCGCTCAATTTAAAGGACCAATTTACTCTACAAAGTGATATAGTTTGTAGGTTTATTTGATTAGATGTTTGTTATGCTGCCAAAATGAGACTTTAGCGTTATTGGAGATGAATTTCGGATTGAATAAATTCAGAATAGACGCCACAGACTATTTAGTTTGTAATTACGCAACATTGTCTTTGATCTGTGGCCTTGACATCAGCCAATGATCAACATTGTAAAACTTTTATTTACTGGTTGAATACGAGGCTTTTGGCTACTTTTGTATGTGTGTATTTTATGTTCTATTATTTAAATGTCCGTTTTGTTTGTGCAGAATGAACAATTTTTCTTTCTTTTTTGGATTGGTAAACCAGTTTACTCTTAACGGTAGTTTCATGATACTAGAATAGCAGATTTGGCGTTATTTGCGAGAATGCGTAAGTCTATCAATGAATTTCTGGGAAATATGAACTAAAATTGATTATTGATAGATTTTTCAAAATTTTGTCATACAACTTCTATTTGTAGTCGTAAATCGTAATCTAAAATTAAAAATACGCAAATTGTTTAAACGTTTGACAAAATATTCTTAGTTTTCAGAGTGCTTTGTAAAACTTACTGAAACTTCTTACCTTATCTACATAGTGACTCTGTGGGCGGGAAGCCTTATGGATTTATGTATCTGACCTCCACCACCATTCAATTACACGGTCAAGCACTTTATTATCAGTATGACGTTTACACGAGTGTTTACAAACTCTCTGGGAACGTTTGCATGTAAACTGGACGCGAGATGATAAACTGAAGCCCGTTTGGCCTCAAAGGTTTAATATGGTTGACATTAAAAGTGGATGGATAGGATGGATGTGTTTTCAGTGGTGTGATTATAATGAATATGGGAGTGTGAGAAAATCTCTTTCTTCTATTGGTAGTTACATAAAATGTGGGTTAGTTCCGTGAGGCTTCCTGTACATGACGCCAGAGCCGCATGTTTGTGTATACGATTGAATATCGCCCATGCACCGAATAGATTTACATTTTCATTCTGAGATGTTCTGAATTTTTTATGTTGCGGGTGTGCGGCGCTTTTGCGGCTCCGGCGTCATGTAAGTACAGGAAACCTTACTGACTGATTGACTCGATTCTGTAAAGTCTCTTAATTGCTTTATTAGCTAATATATGTCATGATGTTTTACAAGCTAGAAGTTTACCGCTGCTGACGTGTAGGTACGTCAGCAGCGTAAACTTCTTTTTCTCAAATGCTTGAAAATTCGTACATTATTTTGACAACCTTCTTCGAGATAAATCGAAATTGCTGTACTGGTCAAAAACAAGCGAGCGCCCGGCCGGCAATCTTAGTATGAAAGTCCATATCTGTCGTGTTTAACGGCCAAATAAATTACTTTGAAAACTCATATCTGCCGTGTTATTTAAAAATGTAAGTAACTTTTTATTTCAACACATGCACAAAAAGGGTAAATTATCAAAGATTTTATTAAAATTTCGAACTGGCTTAGCAAATAGAGCTGTTTAAAGTAAGAAGAAATAAATTAACTTTTGACGCGTGGCGTGAAAAATTTTCTTTGTTCGTCATTAATTCTGGAATTTATAAATAATTTACTTGGTTTGAATTTCCGCGCATTGTTTGAGAAAAGTGCTATACAGTCCTTGGCCTCAACTAAGCATAGATCACGTATGTGTGCCTCGGCTGCGCCTCGGCCTACATTTTCACGATCGTTCATCAATACCCTAATTGCTGGCCGCGAAAGTAATGTACTATTTCTGCTTGCGTGACTTTTACAACCGATGTATTTTTATCTACAACCTTTTTTCTTATTTTTTGCTATTCCTATTGCTTACCTACCTAATTATTTACTATGATAAGACACTAATAAAAGTCACAATTTAGATGCACGATTTCGATTTGTCATTTCCGATTTCTGAGCTGTCAAGAAAATTAAATTCTTTGGTACCTAATATTTTCCGAATCAAAGCAGTAATAATCAAAGTTAATTCTGTAGCCATTTTCTTCAACCCATTTCTAACGACACGGGAAATGTCGGGTGGTCTACAACTTCACAGCGAAACGGAACGTAAAATTGGGCCAACATCGTCGAATCGAAATTCCGCCTCACAGTGGTATCCTTTTCAAACGATTGTAAAATAGGTCGAAACTAATCGGAAGTGTTTAATGTGAATCGATGTATCGAAACAATAATCGATTGAGAATCGGTATGAATGAAAGCTATTAAAAGAACGGCTATATGTGGGAGTGAATGAAGGAGTGAATGAATCGGGAAATGCAGTCGCTTTCATATTTGTTTTGCTTGTTCTATATTTGAAAGTAGTGATGTGAGATTGTGAGTGCAGGACGAAAATACTGGCGAGGAAAATGATGGCTGAATAAAATCGTTTTTTTTGCCTGTTTTTTTTGATAAATGCTGTGTAGAGAGTATTTTTGCTCATAAAGTACCTAGGTACCTAATCGGGGACACAAGGCGTGAAGTTACGTTATAATAAAATATCTATAAATACTGATGTCATCATAACGATTGATGTTGTAGTTGTCTGCATCCCATTTAAGAAGATTAAATAATATTAGAGTGCCGCTAGCGGCACTGTCTCTATCGGGTAAAGTGCCACTAGCGGCATAATAGTAGCGCTGCGTCAGCCCGGCTAAAGTGCCGTAAACATTGCATTGTCATTGTCACAACATAATCTAAAATATCCATATATTTAGTTATTAAGAAAATACTCTATATTTTTTCACTACTTGCTTAGATGTATTCTTCAATAATAGTAGATTGTTTACTAAGGGAGCAAACAACTATTTTTAAGGCGAGAGTGTTTCTTTGAATCCAAAGCGGAGCGAAGGATTCTAGAATAGAATCCCGAGCGCAGCGAGGGATTCTAAAGTAGAATCCTGAGCGCAGCGAGGGATTCAAAGTACATCACTCGAGCTTAAAATAGTGTTGCTCCCGAGGTGAACACTCTACTTTTTATCACCCTCTATGAGAAAACAAACGTGTGCGGTCCGACCCCCATCAGGAACGAATTTCCTACTCACTGATTTACACAAAATAAAAAAATTATGAAAAAAAAATAAAATCGCAGACGTCATGTTGGATTCACATTTTGACCTCACTATCGGGTTTACCACCTTCGAAAACTATGAAAACGATACCCATGACTATTTTTTTTTTAATTTTCGAATCCACCATCTTGGATTTAAATTTTGACCTCACTATCGGCTTTACCACCGTCAAAAACTACGAAAACGATACCCATGACGAAAAATTTGAAAATTTTCGCATCCGCCATCTTGGATTTAAATTTTGACCTCACTAGCGGCTTTATCACCCTCGAAAACTATGAAAACAATACCCATGACGAAAAATTGGAAAACTTTCGCGTCCGCCATCTTGGATTTACATATTGACCTCACTATCGGCTTTACCACCGTCAAAAACTACGAAAACGATACCCATGACGAAAAATTTGAAAATTTTCGCATCCGCCATCTTGGATTTAAATTTTGACCTCACTATCGGCTTTACCACAGTCGAAAACAATGAAAAAAAAAATGCGAATCCGCCATCTTGGATTTTAATTTTGATCAAATTCACACTTTCTCTCTTGCCAGCCTGTTACTTATTCATACAATGTTCGTGATCGATCTCTTTGGTGAATAGAACTTTTACTAACAATTTCCACATTCCAAATTCAAATCACTTTTAGTCCCTAGGGATTAAAACGCTATTTTGGTCCCTGTTTACGAGGATTAAACTATGTCTTTTTGAATAGATGTGATAAAAAAATAATTAAAAGTTAGTTATCGTCGTCTTAAGTACAAGTGTACGCACGGCTACACATCAAGCTATACATTTCCAGTTTATGATGATCTCGCATTGTAAACGATTTCCGTACAATGCGAGGTCAGCTTAAACTGGAAATGTATAGCTTGATGTGTAGCCGTGTGTACAACAATAGAAGGAGAGAAAGAGACATCGGAGGAAAGTCCTAATGGATACAGTTATAACATTAGGAGAAAAACAATATTATGTAGGTCGTCACTAAGAGCTTTAATTTTAAACTAATTTCTAGGAAGACCTAAACAATTATCCTTCCACAGTACTAAGTATTCAACAGATAGGGCATTGCCTATGGCTTACATAAGTAGGTACCTACCAGACGATAATGGTTCTTGATCAAAATAAAAGGTATCTAGAAAGAAAGAAAGAAAAAACATGACGCAAAGAAAGAACACAAAACAAAAAAGAACAAGTTGAGGGAAAATATGCGTCACATCCACGCAAAACGGCCATCGCTCAGCATAATGCTGCGACCCTATGCGAGACAGAGTATATCAATCACGTAAACATTAAGGGCCCTCGCCCACGGCGACTTTTTGTAGCGATGCTGTCGCGCATGTGTAAAGCCGCGATGCTGTAATTATGTAAACGCGCTTCTGCGTCGCTGCTATCGCGCAGGATTCTTCATACATAATTACTGCGCGACAGCATCGCTACAAAAAGTCGCCGTGGGCGAGGGCGCGCCGCGACGATGCAACGCGATTCTGATTGAACAATTTTCATGAAGTTTTCTGGGGATTGTTATGTGGGGATTTCTGGAATAAATCAAATTATTCTACTAGCTTATTCTTAAAGGCTCGGGATCTTTTATAATAAGCTTTCATCATCATATGCCTAGCCTTTTCCCAACTTTGTTGGGGTCGGCTTCCAGTCTAACCGGATGCAGCTGAATACCAGTATTTTACATGGAGCGACTGCCTATCTGACCTCCACAACCCAGTTACTGGGTAACACAGTGTACTTGTCAAACTTTCAGGCTTCTGACTACCTGTAACAACTGTCAAAGATCTACAATAGACAGCCGGGACCAACGGCTTAACGTCCTTTTCGAGGTACGAAGGGGTCTTGATAAGTAAAGATGGGCACCCATCGACGGACCAACCACGGCAAGCGTACCTTGATCCATCGACCCGACCCTTTCTAATAATAATCTTTCATATCAAATATTTTAGAACTCTGTGCTACTAACTACAAGTATACACCAACTACAATGGGCCTTATTACAAGGCTAAAAGTCACCCAAAGGACAATGGAGAGGGCTATGCTTGGAGTTTCCCTACGTGATCGAATCGGAAATGAAGAGATCTGCAGGAGAACCAAGGTAACCGACATAGCTTGAAGATTGGCCAAACTTAAGTGGCAATGGGCATGGCACATTACTCGCAGAACAGATGGCCGATGGGGTCGAAAGGTTCTGGAGTGGCGACCACGTACCGGAAGACGTAGCTTTGGAAGGCCTCCCACAAGATGGACCGATGACCTTGTGAAGGCCGCAGGAATCCGCTGGACGCAGAAAGCACAGCATCGGTCGAAGTGGAGGCCTATGTCCAGCAGTGGTCGTCTTTCGGCTGATATGATGATGAACTACAAGTACGTTTTCACACGTAACGCCCTCTCTATACTTTAAATGCTCTGTACCTCTAACTAAATACATACCGACATGTCCAAGGAAAGCAAAACATTATAAACTCGAGCACTCTATGCCTCTATTCCAGCTAGCCATTGTTCTACTTTTCACTACGAAAACATAACGGTAACAGTTTCAGCCTGCTTGAAATACATGCCTTAGTATTATAATGATGTGTTAATGTTAATTTTAAGTTGTCCTGCTTCGTTTGTGGGTTAATTAGGGTGTTTGAAATGTCCAGTTCCTGATCACAAAATTACAACGGATCGCGTTAATTATTGGTTTCTGCATTTACGAGCTTGGTTTCTCCTTCTATCCTAATTATTAGTAAGGGAACAGATATTAAAAAGAGATAAAATATCTCATGTTCTTTTTCTTTATTATAGTGCGCCTTTATTATATATGCCTTAGGTAATAGATTATTATAGAAATAGATTGAGCGCCTTATCTTACTTTAATGTATTCCGGCGCCGTGCTTCGCGCCGGCAAATTGTGTTGAAAGTTCCGGCTAGTTTAGACAAAACGCACATGAGATTGCAATAGCGAGATGAGTCGCCACTTAAGTCGCGGTCAACTAGTTCCACGCGCACTATAGCTTAGTCTTTTCCCAACTATGTTAGGGTCGGCCTCCAGTCTTACCGGATGCTGCTGAATACCAGTATTTTACATGAACCGACTGCCTATCAGACCTCCACCACCCAGTAACTTGGTAACACGATACTTCTTGGTAAGACTGGTTGTCAGACTTTTGGGCTTCTTCTTTGTTTTATTAAAAAACAATTAAAAAAAGAACATTTTTCTCGGCGTTCAAGATAATATAGCAAGTCCATGAATTAACGAGACCACTTTTGGCACCTATCAACATATAAACAAAAGTTTTCTTGTCAAAATGCAGTACCAAGTGTTCCAAGAGAGTGTTTTACCAAATTCCAATACCAATTCAAACTATCTTAAAAATCCACATCCGTTTTCTCCATTCCAAGTTCCAACATTGTGTCGTTTTTAAACTAACTCTGTGTATCAATCAATCAATCAGTGCTGAATCAATCGACAAGAGCGGGTCGCGCCACGAATTTGTTCTTAAATCTACGAGTATCCGTATCCGTTTCCGGTCCTAAATAGTGGCACGTGCCGTTGGGGAAGAATGTCGAATTGAGTTTGTTTTTTTTTTGGGTGTAAATGACATTTTTTGGGAGATAGGTCGGGATTTGTTTTTTTTGGGTAAAAAAACTAAGTGAGATAGTTTTTTGTTTAACTTTTGTTCAAACAACAAGAATATGTACATACATATCGATAAGATACAAAAGTAGATAAAAATACTTGCTTTTCAAAGAAGAAAAAGTACACAAAAGGTATTGAAATGGTGCTGAACTAGTTATTAACTAATTTGGAAGGTCCATCCAAATTATGCCTATGCATGAGGTCCGGGGTTTGATTCCTGGGTCGGGCAAAGTGTTATTGGGTTTTTCTATCTGGAATTTCTCAGTAGGAGCTCGGAGCCTGGATTCGTGCCCGTTTTATGGCAATAGGCTCGCCCCCTATTACATGGGACTTAAACATAACTGACAGTTTTTCTAACTGAACAGACAGCTGTGCTGCTGGGGAGTTTGTTGCGCCACTTCTTATTCCCAGCTAAAGCACTAGGAAGTGGTGAAGGGCGGGCGTTTTTGGGGGACTGTGTCATGTAATTTTGACGTTCGAAAAGTGCTGATTCTCAGCCTAGTTTGAATAAATTACTTTTGAATTTTGAATTTTGGAGAAATGTGGATGTACCTACTACAGGTACACCTCTGCCCAACCCTTTGGGGAAACAAGGCGTGATATTATGTGTTGGAAGAACAAATCCACACGGGAATCAAACCCACGGCCAGTCACATAGAAGCCACTGAACTATTAAGTCTGTGCTACAGTTTCTACAGAAACCAGATTACTTATACACTTAGTTTAACTTAACCTATAAGTTAACCGGATGACAAGCAGACATGTTAGCACATAACTTACAAAATCACAATTTAGAACAAATCCATCTATTTAATAGAACAAGGAAGCCGGGACAGACATACATACACAGTTCTTAAAACATATTATTATGTTCTTAGAACATAAGTAATGGAGGAAATTCGTTTCCTTGTGAAACTACAATTCTTACTATTTACTTAATCGGGCAAGGAGTAATGTTTAAATGGAGTGTTTATGCTAGTGTGGCGTGCCATATGTGATGTGACTGCCATAATCTTGGAGTTTGCTTTAAATCAAAGGATCTCTATTTGCGCTTTTGATGGTTTCGCAGCGTTCAATAAAACAAGGTGTAGTACTGTAGTATAATTTTAACACACTTTGTTGTCTAGTCATGGTGGTTAGTTGACAAGGAAAATAACCACCGAATAATGCAATCCTAACTATAATGATATTATAAATGCGAAAGTGCGTGTGTTTGTTTGTTTATTTGTTTGTTTGTTACGCTTTCACGGTAAAACGGCTGAACAGATTTGAATGAAATTTGGAATTGCACATGGAATTGAATAGGATATAAGATACATTTTATTCCGATATTCCCGCGGAATCGAGACTTATGCGTAGCAATAAATAATAATATTTTAAATTTATCTTTCGATGCAATCGTTATCGTGAAAGAAAAATAAATTATGTTATTGTAACACAATCTCAATATCAGAATCTTCTGTGAGATTGTCGTCATCGATGAGATCAGCCCCACATACGTATTTTACTACCCTTTCAAATTTGTCAATACTAAGGTTATTTTTAAAACATCGCGGAAAGAGATAGTACTTCCCGTTGTAGGTACAACTTCAGGCAACTTCCAACTTGTATTATATCTCTGTTATAATACAGTGGCTATTCTTTAATAGCCCGGGGAAAATAATGCAAAATAAAAATTGCAAGCCAGTGTTTTTATTTTACTCTTTAAGGTACGTACAAGTTATATCGACCATATTGTATAGAATTAGCACTCCATTTGTTACTGCTCTGTGTAAACCCTTAGGTTTACGATTGAGGCATGTAATAGAAACTGCTACTTTAGTAAGTTTATTTGTGGAAAGTGATTATGTGTATTACATTACGTTTTATTACAACAAAGGTGCGACATTTTGTTTGTTTGTTTTGTAATGGTCTTGGTTTAATTAAGTTGAAAACTTAATAAACTTTGACAGACTAGGGATCTTTAAGTCTAATTTTGTTGTTTTTTATTGCTTAATATGTATTTATGTTAATTGTTAATATTCGTACGCCACTTTAGTGGCGGAAGTGTCCTGAACATACTTTTACATACTTTTTTTGGTACCAACCTTGTACCATATCCTACGAATAAATATCTATGTCTTTGACATTTTGGCTAGATATCCCAAAATTGCTAATTCGTAGTATTTAGATAACAGATTTCTAAAATCCTTTTTCACATTTATGCCGATATTTCATAAATTAAATTAATCAGTTAATTTTCGTTTCAAGCGAGTAAAACCACGCGCAAAACTAACACACTATCGCGTATATCTTAATAGAATCAAATACAGTCGTATTGCAGCTTAGACCATAGATTATGCAGACAATATAATACGAATAATAGAAGATAGCGATAACATTAGCATGAACTGGCAGGTCCGGCCATATTGAGCGGTTATTTTAGTTTAATCCATTCCACACTATAGTACTCCAACATTAGGTCTTGATACTTTCAAATGCCGATAAATACAATATTTTAAGTGAGAAATGGCGACCCATTTCTTTCATCTAGGGGAAAGCGCCAAGGTAGCCCGCGAAATTCAAATTTTCTTGAGTTTTTTGCAATATGCAGGTCAGGTGTTAGGTAGGTTCTTGATTAAAATATTATTTGCGACCGTAACAAATAATCATTAGAATCAGCAATACGCTGACGAGACAATAACAGATATGTGCTCTCTCTATAAAGAATTATTCTTTCTTTTTGATAGTATAATACATTGTAAACTATAGTTTTGTATAATTTAGAAGCATTTATTCAGTTTTTGTAAATGTGAGTACCATGGGGCTATTTATTCTGTTAATAAATTATATTCTGTTTTATGTTGACTTGAAAGAGCATGGCAGTTGAGAGTTTGTCATGTTTACTTAAATGTCTCGCCGATGGTGGCGAGTGTGTTGGATCATTCGGTTCCCTACAAAATGGTTGAGCTGGATGGTCCACGCGTCATGTTCGTGAACGGGCGCCGTCGGTTGAGACTGGTCATCTCTTTTCTGCCAAGGCTTATTTTAAGTCTTATACTTTGAACTGTTTCTATTTTTTTTCACATTGTTTTCACATATAGAAGCAACAAGAATAATGTACCCAGGATTTTGTAATATCTTTATTTAAAAGAGTGACCTGGGAGTTTCTTGCCCGTTCTTCTCCACAGAGATCTACTTTTTGGAATGGGCGACTAGCTTCAACTTTCTGACTAACTGACCGACTCTTTGACAATTCAAAAGTGCCTGTAAATGGTTTAATTGAAATAAATGCTTTGAGTTTGAGTTTATTATGTAAGTACCTACTAAAATGTAACAATGTTTAAATATTTTTTTATTTTTTATCTTTTTTTTTATTAGTAGGTACTTCTCTCTAAGTTAGATTTGTTCCATAAGAACAAATTTCTTATGGAAAAGTTCTTATGGAACAAATCTATGCAAAAAACGTAAGCAAATTTTAATTTCGCGGAATATAACTGCGGATTCACCTTAAGAAAGATTGTTACTAACATATTGAGTCCATTGTGTAACTTGTTCATTATATGTGTATAAATAAATGAATAAAGGATGTGCAGTAGTATTATACTTACTAGGTACTTTTAACTTATAAGTTTAAGGCTAATAAACCTTGGGAAAAGACCTCTTCCGACCTGACCTGCGACCTGAGATCTACGGATACATAACTTGCCTACAGAGCAATTATGGCTTAAGACATTCTCAAAAACAGAATAAAATTATTCACTTAGAATGAGAAACACTGGTTGCATACTTATTTACCTTGAAACGAGTATCGGAACGGTATGTTTGAAGTTAGAATTAGGTACAACATTGTTGGCCATTAACGAGGAGCTTGTGGTTAAGTAGTAACAGCCGCACGGGTCGATCCATCAGGGGGCCAAGTCTACTAATTTACAAACGTCACAATGGTCTCTCGATGATGAGTTTTTGACAGATTTGCCATACAAAATCTGTCAAAAACTCACCATCGAGAGACCATTGTGACTTATTTAATTTAGTAGACTTGGCCCCCAGGGTAAGCTACGCTTGCCGGGGTTGGTCAGTGAATGGGTGACCATCTTTAAATACCGACACTCCTCCGTGCCTCGGAAAGCACGTTAAGGCGTTGGTCCCGGCTGTCATTCGTGACTCTTTGACAGTCATTACGGGTCGTCAGAAGCCCGAAAATCTGACAACTTGTGTTACCAAGGGGTATCTTATTACCCAGTTACTGGGTTGTGGAGGTCAGTTAGGCAGTCACTCTATGTAAAATACTGGTATTATATAAGCTTATTTTATGAACAAGGAAAGGGGATGTAGTATGTTTTATTAGTTTATTTGCAGTTTTCTTTACGTACATTGTTAATCTACGTTTACTTGTTAAAGGCATAAAATTGAATCAATACTTGTGCTAATGGCATTAAGTCTGTATTTGTATATTTGTGTGCTTGAAGTATTAAATTAATTAATTAATACCTACTTTATAGCCCTTTTGCATAAATCTGAATTAATTTTTAAAGCGTGTATTATGAAAGAGGGCAATGTCTTAAATAGCTATCAAATATTTCGCTGTTTTGATTAATTTAAAATTACTGTATGGAAATATGAAATATCGCTTACTCAATCAATCTGCCTAGCCTTTTCCCAACTATAATGGGTTTGGCTTCCAGTCTAACCGGATGGAGCTGAATACCAGTATTTTACATGGAGCGACTGCCTATCTGACCTCCACAACCCAATAACTGGGTGAGAAGATGTCCCTTGGTAAGACTGGTTGTCAGACTTTCGGGCTTCTGACGACCTGTAACGACTGTCAAAGATCCACGAATCACAGCGGGGACGAACGGTTTAATGTGTCTGACGCACGGAGGAGTCTCGGTATGATGGTCACCCATCCACGAACCAACCACGGCAAGCGTAACTTATCCTGATGGATCGACCCGTGCGGCTGTTATTACTTAGCCATGACGTCTTGCCAAAAAAACACCATTGAAACAAAATATCCACACAATAATCTGATTTAATTCAGCGACTAATATAATTTATGAGCATCTACGAACCACTAAAACTCTAATATTCTTGCAGATATCATACATTATCACGGTACATTATGAACACATTTAGCTGACCGCTTTTCTCAATGAACATTAACAAGTCCCACTTCCAACAAAAACCATGCCTCTGGCGCCCATATCATTGAATATAAGCCAACATTAACAAAACGTAAGGAAAACAGTGAAAATACATTAATCACAAGACAAAATATATCTTATATGCACCTCGGATTACGTAAGACGACGCAAACGTGCTGTTTACTTGCGCTTTCCACGATTTTCATGCGATGAAAAAAGTTAAACAAGGACGGAGATAAAACAACTCTAGTTTTCAGCGACCGTTAGAAAAAGATAGATATATATCGAGCTTTCCCCCGCGGTTCCAATTACAGCGCCAGCGCACCGCTGAAAGCTTGTTCGCGCGAGCGCGAACTGTCTTCAGTCTTCATTTAAAGCTGGGTGCGTGCGGTCGTCTTGTAAGTGTCGAACTATAATCGAATTTTCACGTACGGAGCTAAACTTTTGATGTGACTGTGTCCAAGTGATTGTGTTTTTTGACATTTAGTGACGTTTTGTGTTATAAACTGATACTTTGGAGGCTGTAGTGACATTCTGTGACGTTGCGGATACTCCAAGCGGGAATTGTGTTCATTCTCAGAAGTTGGTAAGCCGATTTGTGTTATTTTAAGATATAATTAAATATAGACTGGCGGCATTTATATGAAAATATAATTAGTTTCAAACGTAGTGAGTCAGTATTCCCGGTATTGTTTTTTTGGGTGTGATTAGATAAAGTACATTTTTTCTTTGAATTTAAAATTAATTAGATTTGAATTGGCGGGAATATGTTTAAGATTAGTAATGATGATGTATTAACTATTAAGCTTTTGGGTACCAGGTTTAACAAAAAAAAAATTGTAGCTGCCTAAATAGCTTAGTAATGTATCAGGAAGAGTACCTAGTCGCTAATACGTTTGAAATTCGGTAAGATTAACCAAGTATTATTTGCATTCTACATCCTGTAATTTTTTTAGGGTTTCGTATCTCAAAAGGAATAAACGGGATCCTTAGGATCACTTCGTATTTATCAAAATTGTTTTTCCTATTATAAACTTACTTTTGCAGTTGTCCAATTGACCGTGACGTATATCGGTATATAGGTTTTCTGTGGCATTTAATAAAAATTACATTGACATGTTTTTCAATTACAATGTTAAGTTTGTTTTTGGGACTAATTCATCTCAACCCAACTACGGAACCTTTCATTGCGTGTGTTCCGACACGCACTTGGCCGGTTTTTTTAAAGGTTGAACGTTCAATATTTTATTCATAAACAATTATTCTCATTTTTTTATTTATGAGGAGATGAAAGAAAAGTATTTCCGAACTAGCTTCTGCCCGCGACTTCGTTCACGTGGAAGTCGTAAGACACCACAATATACTACAATAACAGCCACATTTTTATAAAACTTCCCTGTATACTGCGTTCGTAGTTTTGTTCTCAGCAGCCAAAATATACAGAGTATTTCCGAATTTCAAAAAGTTTCATACTTATTTTTTTATACGTTACTCAAAGGGCTAAAAACGACAATAGTAGAAGAATGAAACATACCTACATAATATACCCTAGACTTTAATAAATGTCAGTAAAAACTTGAATTATTCAAATAATAAAAACCAAGCATTGCCTAAGATGGATCCTTAAACGTAGCCCGCGAAATTAAAAAATTGTATTTTGCAATTTACAGGTCAGTGTCAGGTTGTATCTTGATTAAAATATGATTCGCGACCTTATCTACTATGTATTTACAGAATAATGCTGAAATCCAACCTCTTAACTCTAAAACTAGGAGGCTTGTATTTAGATTAAAGTAGTAGTATAGTTTATAAATATAGATTTTTTGTAGCCTTTTAACTTTTGTACATAAAATCTGTATTATTTTTACCAGTGTGCTCAACCTGTGTCTGTCTGTGTATTACTTTGGATAAATAAACATTATTTATCATTTATTTATATTATTATTTATAGCCCACCTAAGACAAAAGTAAGTCAGTTGGTACTCCAAACTCCAACCAAAAATAATGACCAAACTTGAAAGAAAAACTCCAAACAATTAACGGACATTGTCTTAAAAAAAATCTAACATAAAGAAAACAACCAACCAATAAATAAATCTTTACAAAGACACGGTCTTGAGGATGATGTTCAAGCGGGAATCGAACCAGTGTCCCTTTTAGCATTCAGCCGGCGTCCTAACGCGTAACACGTGGCAAACAATGTGTTTTTGTTGCTTAACGAACAGAGAAATGAATGGAGTCTGCGAGATGTTAAAAATATTAATTGTAGATAGCGTGTACTTTTTCTATTGTACGTATGTTAGTAGCAGCCTGGTGTCTGGATTTGTGCCTTTCGATGGCATTAGGCTCATCCTAATTACTTGGAACATAGACATAATTAGCGAAATGTGGGTGTAGCAGTATAAGTAAACACAAAACAATTCTGTCTACTCCTTCGGGCAATAAGGCGTGATTTTGAAACCTATTTGTTGATATTGTTCGTAAGATTAATTTTTTTTACTATGTGTTTGGTACCTACTTATGTGGTTAAAATAGGTTTTGGCTGTGGGTATGTGTCATTGTGGTTATTTATTTAGAAGTTAAAGACAGCAATTTTAGGGCTGGTAGGTATGTGTTTTGTACAGAGCGGAAAATGAAATAACCACTTAACAAGATATTTTTTATTCATTCATTTATTTTATTTTATATTAAAAATTATGTTTTAACTCGAAATAAAACCTATTTTTTTTACCTACTTGAATATGTCAATTGGTTCATATTTTTCATACACAAATAGAATAAAATTCAAAAAATAATATAACTAAGTACTTAAAAACAATTTTAAATTAATTCCTTCAACGATCAAAAAAAATAAAACGCATAAGCGACTCCACAGTTCGGAAACATTTCAATTCTTTCCGGTGAAGCTAACGTGTGCGGAACACGTGGTTCTGTAGGTAGCGACAAAAAAACGGACAGTCACAATGAAGATGTTACCCTTAATCTGGTCCCTTTGGACTGCGGAGGAATGACATGTGCCTTCATTAACTAGTTCGGACACGTAATGGTTATTAGTAAT
The DNA here is from genome assembly GCA_948150665.1 of Conistra vaccinii. NCBI lineage: Eukaryota > Metazoa > Arthropoda > Insecta > Lepidoptera > Noctuidae > Conistra > Conistra vaccinii. The sequence continues at coordinate 15,304,571 of OX411338.1, read as the reverse complement.
AGGGACATTAAAAAACAGTCGTCGCGGTCTCCTTCAGAATCGCACGAATATGAGCGATAAAACCCGATCATAGACCTAAAGTTTATATTATAACAAAAATAAACTTTATTCTTGCAACATAACACATTTCTGTGAAATCATATTTTTTATTTCGATCATAACAATATAAACTCATAAACGCTAGATTCGTAAAAGCTATCTTTTGCCAGTTCCTATGTTTAAAGCAGATATTTTACTGCCTAGTATTGACCAAATGTAGTAGTAAAGGCAATTAAGAGCCTTAGACAAGTATTATTTAATACAGTAAATTACCTATAAACGATTTCAAAGGATGAAATTGTCATGACGGCAATTAACGCCTCGATAAGGCTGTGACTTGATTCAATACTGTACGGATAATCGCTTTATCTCTCCTACATAGCCTTATCCTATGTTGGGGTCGGGTTCCAGTCTTTCAAGATACAGCTAATATATGGAACGACTCCTTAACCATCTCCATAACCCAGTGACTGGGTAACACGATACCCCTTGGTAAGACTGGTTGTCAGGCTTTTGGGCTTCTAACTACCCGTAGCGACTGTAAAAGATCTACAAATGACAGCTGGGAGCGACGGCTTAACGTGCTTTCCGAGGCACGCGGAGGGGGTATGTGGTATGTAAAGACGGTCACCCATCCACGTTGTCTATGTAACAGTTAGAAAATTTCAACCATAATGAAGTTTCAATTGACTGGGAATTGCTGTCAAACGTGGTAAAGCAATAAGAAAGAAAGAAAATAAAGAAAAAATTTTCGTTCCGCACATTTGAAACTACACACACACTAATATACAAAGTAGCCAGAAGGTGCCAAAAGCCTCGTATTCAAACAATAAAAGTTCAAAGTTTGACAATGTTGTCCATTGCTTGATGTCAGGAGAGGTCATAATTTAATAGTCGCACAAGATCAGCATTGGATTTCGCAGTATATTAACGAGGTTTACTATGCCTACTATTTGCTTTCGTTGACGAGAATTTTAAGAAACACACAAAATAAACCTAAACCATTTCAATTTCAGACTGGCGCCAAATTCTTTTAATGAAACGGTACCATATATTTTCCCATTCAATTAAAATAATGTACCAGCTCATATATATATTTTTAACATCAAATCATTTCACGTCAAACGAAACGCGTCTAATGACGCCAACTGACGGCACTCAAAACACTTCAGGGCACATATCTGTCAGAATTTAAAAAGTACTAGCTGTGCCCGCGGGTTCGCTCATGTGACTGTGTTTTCTTGTGTCATTTTAAGATAGTTAATGGGACTGTGAAGTCATAGTATATTCGTAATATTATCCTCTACAATAAGCCAGTCTATTCTGTAAACCTCATTTTCGTCATTCACCTTAGTTTTGAAAGAAAGTAAGTAAGTAAGAAGGAAAGAAAGAAAGAAAAAGAAAGAAAGAGAAAGAAAGAGAAAGAAAGAGAAAGAAAGAGAAAGAAAGAGAAAGAAAGAAAGAAAGAAAGAAAGAAAGAAAGAAAGAAAGAAAGAAAGAAAGAAAGAAAGAAAGAAAGAAAGAAAGAAATATATTTTATTTGGGGCACGCACAGGAAATACAGACAGTAATAAAAACTAAAAAGGAGCATCTAAAACTAACAAAAATATTCGAATAAATGAAATGGAAGAAATCTCAGCATTATCCTTTTGACTTCATAATTTTCATGGTCTCTCGGCCCCGAGTATTAAAATTGTTCAAATTCAATAAAACTTTGATATTATTGTAATTTCTTTCACTTCTTTGAGAACTTGATCAACCGATTGAAGAACAAAAGTGAGAATATGCAAAAATATGCATTAGTACATATATTATTACATACTTTAATATAAAACTATGGTCACCCGATCCGCCCACGTTGCGCAGGAGTCGATTAGACATCAGAATTATTGAGAAAAACTCTATTCTAGGTCGTGAGTCAAGTAATGGAACATTTTGTTGTTCTTCAATTTTTATTAAGGTATTGCGTGTTGGATGATGAGCAGAGATGTAGATTTTAGTAAGTAATTAAATTAAAACCTAAATAATTAAAAGAAAATTGCTTTGATGTAAGTCTATAAGACAATTTGTAATTAATTAAGAACCATTTTTCACAATTTATTAAAAATATAAAAAAAGTGTTTTGCAACAAAATCATAAGCCTCCTTTTTGCTTCGCCGTAGTCGGCTAAAAAGGTTGTCAATACGTTTAGGCTTACAAATAATAAAAAAAAAAAAAAAAAAAAAAAGCGTTTTATTTCTCGCTTATTCGACTTACAGTTTCAATAACAATGTGCATACAAAATTATTCACAAATTCAAATATAAAAATACAAAAAACATTTATAAATAAGTAAAGGTTTCCTCTTATAGTCTGAAGATATTATCATCATCATCAGCCTATTAATGTTCCCACTGCTGGGACACAGGCCTCCTCTCTGTGAGAGGGAGTGGGCCGTAATCTACCACGCGGGCCCAGTGCGGGTTAGTAGATGTCACATGTCATCGAATTTTTGGTTCTAAGACATGCCGGTTTCCTCACGATGTTTTCCTTCACCGTTTTTGAGAGCAGTGGTGATGAAATTATTTACACAAAGTAAAGCGCCTGCTTGGGTTCGAACCCACGACCTACAACTCGTAAGTCGGGGCCGTTGCCACTGGGCCACCACTGCTCTCGAAGATATTATGCTTGAAGATAATGTTATACAGTACAAAAAAACCGTTCAGCAATCCTACTCGATGGGAAAACCTTTGCCTCTAAGTTTAGGGACGCCTCTGCCTAGCCCTTCGGGGATTACAGGCGTGATGTTGTGTGGTAGTGAACTTGAGTGGTTAGTTTGCGTGTTCTATACCACAGATAATATAATACTACGTACAGATACCCAATCCCATACAAAGAAATGAGACCTCCCTAGTCGGGCTATTGACTGGCTAAATGTACTACAGTTATGACAAATTGAGTAAAACGCCATCTATTGCAAAGAGCCCTAAACAAAAAGGTTTTATCTTTTTTTGTTGAAAATACGAGATTTATGAGTTACAATAGATAAATCAGCATTAAACAAGGAAGTTTTGATTTTTACTAATCTTACTTCAGCCAAAATCTTCCGTTTATCGCTTTTTAGTGACTGTTAATTTCATAATTGTTACCTATGCTGCCATCTATGATCTTTTTTCAAGACTAATTATAATTTGTTCGAATTGGTACCCCATGTCTATACTGAGCTCACGCAACGCGTTGTATGTCCAGCTAGCAATAGGACTCGCCCTTCAAGGAGCGCTGTCCCAAATTAGACGCATTATTAATTTATTATACATAAAACAAAAGGTATTTTAATAAAACACGTAAGTATACTAAAAGTACAATTAAATTAGAAGATTTCAGAAAAATACGATTGATTTTGACGGCACGGTTGGCGCAGCGGTTAAGCGATTGACTTCTGCGCTTCGTGTCGCGGGTTCGATCCCCGCCCGGAACAAATATTTGTATGATCTACAAGTAGTTGTTCAAGGTCTGGCTGTTTGTGTATGTGAATTTAAATGTTTGTAAACGCACCCGCAATACAGGAGAAATTCTTAGTGTGAGGCAACGTTTGTTAAAAACAAAAAAAAAAATATTGATTTTGCGTGATTCTCAGTTTTTTATCCGCGTTAGACATAACTTTACAAATTAATTTCAATATGTTATATAAACATAATCTAAAATAATCAAATATCATGTTATTATGAAAATGCTCTAATTGAACATATATTTTTTCCAAATCATTATCTCTACTCGTTTAGAATGTGATCTTCAATATAAAATCATTAAAATTCGGTTATCGTTGTGTTTTTTTTTCTTTTTACTAGTTAACTATAAATCTACTAGTTGACTTTGTATATAGATTCCATCAATAATATCAATATCCTGGATTCCATACATTCCAAGAAAGATTTCCAGTAAACATCTCCAGAGTGAGTGAACTATTTTGAATGTGACTCCGGCATCACATTCAGACCTAGTACCTACTTTAGAATAAATTAAACTTTATCTACAAGACGGGAATCGAATTAGGATCGATGCCAATTTAATCGATTTATGTTCAATCGGTATCGATACATCAGAGAGGTGATATTGTGTGCATTAGTGGTTCGTTTTGTACGGTTATTATGATGGATTCACCAGATTAATGTAATAAATATATTTTGGAATATTCCTCATATTGTTATAATCTCTTATATGAACTATCGAAGATATAGATGAACCATTGAGCGGTCGTGGCCAAATAATAACAGCTGCACGGATAGATTTTCTAGGTTAAGCAACGCTTGCCGAGGTCGGGCCGTGGATGGGTGACCGACCATCTATTAGATAGTTACATACTGAAACCCCTCTTTGTGAAAAGCACGTTAAGCCGTTGGTCCCGGCTGTCATTCGCAGAACTTTGACAATCGTTACGGGTCGTCAGAAGCCCGAAAGTCTGACAACCAGTCTTACCAAGGGTATCGTCAATCAATCAATCAACTCAGCCTATCGTAGTACACTGCTGGACATAGGCCACTACCAGGCTGTGCTACAACACCCTGTCTTCCGCCTTCCGCATCCAGTCTGTCCCAGCTACCATCTAGCTGGGGGGCGTCCCACACTGCGCTACCTGTATCGTGCTACCCAGTAACTGGGTTGTGGAGGTCAGATAGACAGTCGCTCCATGTAAAACACTGGTATTCAGCTGCATCCTGTTGGATTAATATATGAACTTTAAAAGGTTTTCAAGTCTTTCAGTAGGTACATTGCATAAACCACGAATTTACTACACATTTTAGCATCTAGATAATAATATAATAGCATTCAAAAACCGTTTTATAAACTATTTTCAAGAGAAAATAGTTTATGCAAGCACAAGAGTTGCTTTTGTAACGACAGTGAGCATAAGGATTTAAAAAAAAAATTGCCTGTAATTGGGTTAAATATGGGGATGATTTAAACGCACTGCTTGTATAGAAATAAGTGCCAAATTTTATAGTCTTCCTCTACATTAAATTGTTAGTGCGTAAATACATCATAATATTATATGAATTCTCAGTAGATACCCAGAGTCTGGATGTGAACTTAGTTCATTGACAAAGCTCGTCCCCTATAATTAAACATTACCGAAATGTGAACAAAACAAGTCTTTTTACTTCTTTGGGAAACCTAGTCTTGAAGATATGTTATTGAATAAGATTCAACCTTACTCCTCCATTTAGAACTCACCAGCAATCCAGTAGTTTCCATCATTCGCACACACAAACAGACATGCATTAACTATCGGTATTCGATAAACAATCTGCTGCATTAAGGTCAATGTAACTAGGTCAAGTGTGAGTTGTTCCACAGACTATAATGTAAACATAATTTGTCAGTATATCAGTCAATATGACTATGGTTATTAATATTGGAAATAGTAGGAACAAAAAAAAACAAGTAAGTACTAAATTTTTGCATGATCCAACTAACTCAGCCTATCGCAGTCCACTGCCAGACATAGGCCTCTCTCAGCTGCGTCACAACACCCTGTCCTCCGCCTTCCGCATCCATTCTGTCCCAGCCACTTCAATCCGTCTGGCGGGGTTGGGGGCGTCCCACCCTACGCTTGCCGATACGCGGTCTCCACTCTAGGACTCGTCTGCTCCACCGGCCATCGGTCCTTCGACAAACATGGCCAGCCCACTGCCACTTCAGTTTGCTTAGTCTGCAAGCTATGTCGGTTGCTCTGTGAAGGGCGGGCGTTTTTGGGGGACTGTCTTATGTAATTTTGACGTTTGAAAAGTGCTGATTCTCACCCTAGTTTGAATAAATTACTTTTGAATTTGAATTTTGCTCTGATTCTTTTCCGGATAATTTCATTTCTGATCCTAAAAGCGGCAGCTTACTACCAGCCAACCTACTTTTTGTTCGGTAAAGACGTTATAAAATCATTGGTAATGTGGTCTTTGGCAGCTCTGGACAGAGAGGAGAGAGGTGGAAGGAATAATGCCTAATTTAATTAAAATTAATCTTAATTGATCACCTCTCGCGAAGAAACCGATGGATTCCGGGTGAAGCTCGCTCGCTTCCACCTTCGGCCTGATCATTACTGACCATCAGGTGAGATGCAGGCCAAGAGCTTCCCCGTTGCGGGTAAAAAAAGAAAAGGTATTTTCAAATTGCCCGGAGTTTTTTGTTTTTTTCTTTCTGCAACTGGTGAAATCGAAAAGAAAACCTGCTAAGTGGGAGTTGGACTCGCGCGTTCAGGGTTCCGTACCAGCAAAACTATTAACATCACTCTGTCAAAATTTCAACTGGCTAGGTATAGTGGCCTTCTGACTGCTAGATGGAGATACAGACAGATGGTGTATTGTAAGCTTCGTAATAAAAGAGATTGACCAAGCGACTAAGGAACCTAGTATCGCTACGAAACATGCTGTGACTCAAAGATTTATGGTTTAATTTAGAGAATGATCTGAGGGCTTTCAAATGTAATTTACCATTTTATCATAAAATCTCGGCATTACACGGTAATTTATTGGTCATTGTATGCTGGTAAATTCAAAATACGAATTTGACAAAATGACGTTTTAGTATTTTGAATGATCGTCAATTCCGACCTCAATTCCGACAGATAAAGGTTGATTTAGGGACTTTAGAAGTAAGTAAAAACTTGAGAATTGTCGACTTACCGGTGTTGGAGAAATCCAAAAAGCCAGAGTATTGTAGACATTTTCACTAACTTCTCTCAATGACTGCCAACGTAAATACCGCAGAAGAATCGAACAGTTAATACACCGAAGAACTGAGTCTCCCATAGAGAGCAACTTTCAAATGTAACGCAATTATAATGATTATTTATTGCTCAAGAAAATGAAATTAATCAAAAAATTCAAATATTCACAAAAACAAACAAAAGCACAATCGGTGGAAAGAATACAAGAAGTCACAGAGTAGAACCTGCGCATTCAAAAATTGGCGCCAATAATTGGCGCACGTACAGTCGCATAAAAAGCGCAATGGATGTTTTTCTACCACATATTGGTTTCTGCCCGCAGATTCACCCGCACCCATTTTATTTTAATTGATATGGGTACTTGTTTACGCTTATGTAAATATACTATAATCCAGACCAGACCTTATCTTTATGCAAAATGTGTTCACGTTAGTTATTTCTTTAAGTGGTTAATTAAACCCGGATGGGTTTACAATATTTACTTGTCTATCGAGACAAGCAAAAAGTTAAAGTGAATCAGAATATTCTTATTCACTTTAACTTTCTTTTTTTGATTTTTATACCATAGGTACCTACATTTATATTTGCCGTAAGTAAGTGTTGGGACAATTTCAGTCTTCACTTAAAAAATAATCTATGCGACATAGAAACATAACATAAGTTATTAAATTAAATCCAAATTGCAAAATAATAATGGCCTATGTCATTCAAAACATAAAATGAAATCATTAAATTAATTACACAATAATAATAAACTATTATTAAAGACCTACCGTTCGAGACCGTACTTAAAACTAAACGAATGGGACGTGCATACATGCTAGAAAGAGAAAACTCGCCAGACGCCAGCATATTTTGCTCAGGATGCGCGCGCATAGAATCTTATGGCGCGCGTTTGTTCTATTTTGAAAGAGTTTCTATTGATGAATGAAACAGGCAAAGGTCTCTCAATACATTCTGCCTTTGTCATAACCATAAGGTAGTTTTAACACCTACAGATTATTATTACAATGTCATAATAATAATTAGTTGTTATTAATATCTTTTGTTACTAATTATTGAACTATAATTTCAATAGTTCGATGCGTAAATAAATTATTTTGCGTAAGTCAAGAAGGTTTTATTGTTTACATACTCTTTGAAGCCAATGACATGTGACATTACTTACGTGAAAAAAAAACTATGTATGGGTAAAATAGGAAATCGAAATAAAAACTAATACTTTTATGGTGTTTCTTTATCTGGAGAATTTAAGGATTCGCATTACCAGATAAAATTATTATAATTAAAAACAACATTTATCAACATTATAAACTTAAGTCACAGCAGAGTAAATAGCGATACCAGGTTTGGTCAATGTCTTTTAGGTTCTATCTATTCTGTGCCTCAACTTATACAGCGACCTCAGTAGGTAGTGTTTCCAGTACCTAACTGTGAGCATTCTTCTGCTCTCATATCGTCAGTAACTTTGCACGCTTTATGCACGCAAAAAATATCTACAGCGATAGTCTACTTGCAGAATTTGTTATAGCTAAAAATAACGTCTAGAAAATATTCGATTTCCGCAGATCTTAAAACATTCCCGGATAAATCTCCCTTGTATTCAAGGAAACAATAAATGATAGCTGCCAAACCGCAAATTGTGTCGAATTATTTCTTAGTACAATAACAATAGAGTCTATTTTAGAATAATGTGTGAGTGATCGGGATTTTAGTTCCTAGGTTTGAAATGGAGTAGGTTTTATCCGAGGTTCCGCTGGAGCTATAAATAACGATGTTGCATAAGTTAAGAACTTTGCAACACATGATAGTAACGAAGATAAATTGTACCTTCCTTCAAATAACATCGTATTTTGCGAATTTTTAATTTTATTTATAGTAATTTTATTAACAGATTTAATGTAAGTAATAATTTTGTGTTTTATCGTTAGCTATATTTTATTATAAAAAATAAATCAAATGTCATTCCAGACGAAAAAAAGTATTTCAGACTGAAATAGTTTTCAATATCCGTCTCAGAACTACATACTGATGGTCACAAACTTACATTAGATGATTAAAATAACTACTACGCCACTATGATTCGTCGCAACAAGGTATAAATTAGAATAATTTTTAATTAACTAACGGTAAAATAAGGTTTGTCGAGTACGCAAAGGGCGACGGAATCAGAACACTGGCCGTATAGAATACAGATCGAAAATAGAATGCGTGTGACAATGAAAAGAACTCAATACAAATTCAAATTAGGAATTCCGGGCGCGTTTTATTACTGTCTGAACTTTTTAGATCTTTGCCTTTCTAAAATATACCTAAGACCACCCTGTATTCAATCTGCCTACCCTTTTCCGAACTATGCTGGGGTCGGCTTCCAGTCTAACCGGATGCAGCTGAATACCACAGTCTTTCACATGGAGCGACTGCCTAGATCTGACTTCCACAAACGAGTTACTGGGTAACATGATTACCCTTGGTAAAACCACCCTGTACTATACATCAAAATTGTTTTTTCTACCGTCAAATTTAGAAAAAAAAACAACTGCACTGCACTCCGGGAGTGCCGGCAGAAGTGAAAACTATAACTATTTATTTTGATATTTACTTTGTCGGTTGCTAGGCAACGGATCTTACGGTTACGCCGCTAAAAAGCTTTCACTTAAAAAAAATCGCATTGCATAGATCTAGCAAAAATATATTGAAAATATTCAACTATAGACTTGTAGTTCAAACAATATCCCTAAAAATACTGCTGTTAATGAATAAATACATTATTGAGTTTGTTAATAAAACCGCAAGCTGTAAGTCATCCCAAAGAAATGGGGTCATTGCTCATTCATTCAGACATGATTCTTACCACAATATGTAGGTATATATATTTAAACAGACTTTTTTATTCAATTGGCTTCGAGTACAGACGAAACACCAAAATTAAATTTTTTTTGGACCAGAGCCAGAACTGATTTCCCTAAATATCTTATTTCATAATTATTTCCATTACCAGTTTTGTTCTTGTTACCTGTCTCCAAACGAATCAAGGGGGTAAGGGGTCTATGGATTTGTAAATTGAAATCCATTCTAATACTTTAACTACTCAATTTGAAATAAGACTAGACAAACAAAACCTTTTTTACAATCCGTTCAACCGATTCTGACTTCTATACTGTAGGCATAAGGATGGCACTAAAAGCAAAAAAGTTGTGGCAATACCAACTGTTTACTGCAGCTGCCATTTGTCATGCCACCAACGCAATAGAAGTGGAAATCGGTTGAACGGACTGTACATAAACAAGGTTTGTGTCTAATCTTATTTCAAATGGAGTTATAATAATATTATAAATACGTAAGTAGCTCTGTATGTCTGTCTGTTTGTCTGTTAGATACTTTTTCACGTCTTATCGACTGATTTCTATGAAATTTGGCACACAGGACATGACCTGTACCCTAATTACGTAATTCACGATCAACCAGAATTTGAATCGATTTGAAACAGATTGCTAATCCATTGCTTCATAAGTTCGAAAAACAAATCTGTTCAACAACGTAAATAACGCAATGAATGTTTTTGAACTGTCAAAATGTGAAACAGATTAGTCGTAATCGTTTACGAATATGTGTTGCGTAATTAGATAGCTGAGTTGGGATATAGCATACTTTTTAACTCGGTAGCTCCGATCGGATTATGTCCGACCTCCACGCGGGCGAAGTCGCAGGCAAAACCTAGTCGAGCTAATTTTATCTACATAATCCTCAAACTATTGCATACATTATTCTAGGATAATGCAAAGCTAATTTAATTACTAATTAAAATAAAAAGGTAGTTTAATTACTAATTCCATGGTGCCATGATAGTAGGGACTTACTAATTCCATGCTGCCATGATAGTAGGGACTTACTAATTCCATGGTGCTATGATAGTAGGGACTTACTAATTCCATGGTGCCATGATAGTAGGGACTTACTAATTCCATGGTGCCATGATAGTAGGGACTTACTAATTCCATGGTGCCATGATAGTAGGGACTTACTAATTCCATGGTGCCATGATAGTAGGGACTTACTAATTCCATGGTGCCATGATAGTAGGGACTTACTAATTCCATGGTGCCATGATAGTAGGGACTTACTAATTCCATGGTGCCATGATAGTAGGGACTTACTAATTCCATGGTGCCATGATAGTAGGGACTTACTAATTCCATGGTGCCATGATAGTAGGGACTTACTAATTCCATGGTGCCATGATAGTAGGGACTTACTAATTCCATGGTGCCATGATAGTAGGGACTTACTAATTCCATGGTGCCATGATAGTAGGGACTTAGTAATTCCATGGTGCCATGTCATTATTTTAAGGTAGCCATCTTGATCTAAACTTTGGGCGACTGAGCTCTGCTCGGGTGAAAATACGGAGAAAACGAATTTTCCCAGATGTGAGACCTAGCTAGATCGATTTTTCGCCCCCGTGTACCCCTATATTGCAACTTTCATCGAAATCGGTAGAGCCGTTTTCGATAACGTGATTATAAATATTATACAATGTGTCCCAGGGATAAGTGACCGCCCGGCGTTTTTTGAATATTTGTACAAAATTATTAATAATTACATTTATATTTGTGACTTAGCGTCTTTAGTTTTTTTTTTTATGTTTTTTTTTCTTTTTTTTGTAAAGACGCGTGACGTGCTGCAGTTTTTTTACGATATTTCCTAAGTTTGTTCATCTTTTTCCATTATTTTTTTTTTACTGACTAGCCGACATCATAGTTTATCAATTAAAATCATTAAACATAACTAAAATGTAGTAAAACATTTATATAATAAAAAACAAAATTAAAATTCGAAGTAAACTCTTCCTTTCAGTTTTTTCAAAATAAATCTAAAAAATGCCCCCATAATATCACATTTTTTTAATTAATTAATTAACTACATGATATTTCCTACACACTAACGCCGGGCGGTCACTTATCCCTGGGATACATTGTATATAAATAAATATTGCTCATATAATAGTATAGGAGTAGCAGTAGCTTAACAATACGTACATAATTCTTTATTTAAATCGCTATCGGTCGGTAGCTTACAGGAATCGATCATTTCGATTTCTAAAACTTTGGAGAAATTGACTTTCACTATTATCACTGCAGATGCTCCCTGCATACGTCATATCCTGGTCTGCCAGGACAGGAGACAGGAAGAGATATGCAATTCTATTTATAGCCCGTACATATGCACCTTGTACATCATACAAGTATTTCTCTGTATTGAATGTAACATTTGTCATTGTAAAGTATTATAATGCTTATAAATGAATCAATCAACGGTATTTAATGCGACCATTATGATCGTAAATCCCGACTGGCAAATTATAATTATTGGTTCGCTTCACGTATAGGTGAACACTCGTATAAAACTCGCACTTGGCAATTTCTAACAGATTTATATCTTTCGAGTCTATGTTATAATTTATACTAACGCACAGTATAAATATAAAACAGTATTACGTCTTCATAGAAAACAGCCCAAACGACGCGCTTTGGGATTTCAGTGTATACAAGCACGCGTAGCGATCAATCTTCCTAGCCTTTTCCCAACTATCTTGGGGTCGGCTTCCAGTCTAACCGGATACAGCTGAATATCAGTATTTTACATGTAGTGACTGCCTATCTGACCTCCACAACCCAGTAACTGGGTAATACGATACCCCTTGGTAAGACTGGTATCAGACTTTCGGGCTTCTGACGACTCGTAACGACTGTCAAAGATCCACAAATGACAGCTGGGACCAACGGGCACGCGTATCATGACCACAATAAAAACGGGTTTTGTCGATGGAAGAATAGACAAAATGACAGATAAACAATCATAATCTGTCATTTTGTCTTGTGTTTCGTTGACAAAACCCGTAGAAAACCCGTTTATATGGTTGTCATGCTACGCGTGCTGTACGCAACAATCTCGAGAGCGTGGCAGTTACGCACGGACGTGGAAGGTTTATCTACCGAGTGGCCATAAGTAATTACTTATTTCAAGGTCACTGCCGACAGTGCCGAGACGTAATACTGTTAATTTACTATACTGTAACTAACGCTTGCACTAATATACGTCCATTAAAGCTAATGTATGAACCATTATTCTTGGGATGGGTGGCCAGTACTTTTATATCTTAGCCACACGCTGATTATTTTGACGCATTTGTTTCTTATTTAGCCAGATGCCAAAACATAGCGAAAACTATTATCTACTTACTTAAATCATCAGATTTAAGATAATGTTGATGATCTCAGCGATCATCTACAATCTATCTGCTAGCTGATGTAAATTATTTTGCTTTACTATTATAGAATCAAGTTATCTAACTGAACAGACAGTAGTGCTGCTGGGAAGTTTGTTGCGCCACTTCTTCTTCCCAGCTAAAGCACTAGGAAGTGGTTAAGGGCGCGTCTTTGGGGGACTGTCATATGTAATTTTGACGTTCGAAAAGTGCTGATTCTCAGCCTAGTTTGAATAAATGCCTTTTGAATTTTGTATTTAAATCTATTAGATTTATAATTTTTTTGTGTGATTACTGAATAACCTGGTTTCAGAATTTTTATGCCGCTCATGGGCCTCTCTCTGATTTGGCTTCACATGCCGTCAAGAAATATCTCTCAGGCATGCCGTTTCCTCACGATGCAAATTTTTTCACCGTTTTTGAAGCAAGTGTTAATTGGGCATTTCCGTAGAAATTTATCCACTCTCATTTTGTGCTGTCCCATGACTTTATTTATAATTAATTAGAAGACCGAAGGCCTATTATTGTAATTCACTATTTATTATGATAGTCTATATCTATACATATAATAAAATTGTAGAAAAGTGGTGTCTGTACAATGGAACTATATGAAAAAAAAGTAGCAGGGGTTGTTATTATATCGATGCTGAACCCGAGATTGTAATTAAATTTTTTTTTGTCTGTTTGTCTGTTTGTCGGTTTGTCTGTTTGTCTGTGTGTTTGTGCACGCTAATATCAGAAACGGCTTATTCGATTTAGATGCGGTTTTCACTAATATATTGTAGTAAGCTTCACTTAACATTTAGTGTTTATTTCATGTCAATCGGTTCATAAATAAAAAAGTTATGTCAATTTAAAGAATCACGGCGAACATTTGTTATAGGTTAGGCATTTCTTTCCTTGATTTTCGGTATACTTATCTTAATTTTTATTTAGGGTTTGTATATAAATATTATAAGTATTTGGTATAGGTTAGGCATTTCTTTTCTTGATTTTCTTTATTAAGTATAAGTTTATTAGCTCAGGTTAGTAATTAATTTTTCTAGCAATTCTTTTGTTTTATAAAGTTAGTTAAGACGTGTAAACCAAACGTACTAAACGTTTGGTTTACACGTCTTAACACTTATTACTTAAACTGTGATAATTTTAGACTGTATAATAATCTGTAAGTATTTATAATTTAATTTTTTACGATAGTACGTGTTTACTAAATAACTGTGTGTTAAGTAGTAAGTACTATTTTATTGTAAGAATGCTTCGAAGAAGATCCAACCTCTCCCAATGTAGCAGAAATGCTAAAAGGATGAGATTAGTTCGATCACAGGAATCTGAGGAAGGTCGTGAGGGAAGGCTCTCTGCAACTCGGGAACATCAGGCTAGGTTACGTGCTGCAGAAACTTCGACTCAGCGGGAATCTCGACTGAGTTCAAATCGTTCTCGAATGGTCGAGGTCGCGAAAATTTTTTTATACTAAGGGGGTCGTGTCATGGAAAAGGTTGAAAAACACTGCCCTACATTAATCCTACTAATATTATAAATGCGAAAGTTTGTGAGGATGGATGGATGGATGTTTGTTACTCTTTCACACAAAAACTACTGAACGGATTTTGATGAAACTTTACAATAATGTAGCTTATACATTAGAATAACACATAGGCTACAATTTATAAAGATTTTATGTGATTTGACCATAACATAACGATAAGTATCAAGTAAATTCCTGCCCTCTGAGATCTATCTTTGCGTGCGCTGCCATTGTTTTTTTTTTTTTTGGTTGGGAAATCATCCAATGATTTCTGGGCGTTTCAGTCTCTTACTGACTAAAACCCACCCGTGTTCCTTCCCTTGCCTTGCCAGAGGCCACGGTTTCCCCTTGGGACTACCCGCAACCCCGGCAGGCATCGGCCCTAGCGGACCCCGTCAGTTTTGCTGATATCTCTTTGAGGTGCGCGTGGAACACGATGCGCCGTCGACCCGGGCCTGGTCCTTATCGGACGGTGAGCTGCCCGTTGCTCTCCGTCCGCAGGCCCGCGCCTACGGTGGCCGGAAATCGGCTATCAATCCCCGACGCCCGGGACGTCTCCTACGGCGGCGGCGGCTAGGGCTGGTAGGGCGCGGCCTTTGCCACTCCCTCGCGCGCTCCACCTTCTCCTTCGCGAGCATTACTGCTTTGCAGAAGGAGGTGACGGCTTGCCATGCCCTCTCGCTCCGCACCATGGCCTGAACCAGGGCCGTACGCGAGAGGTCACCGCCGCCGATCGCCTCCACGAGGACACGGCGGTGGTCCACCTAAGCCGGGCAGACCTCCACCGTTTGCTGCGTGCGCTGCCTAAACCGTTAGAGTTACTTACATGAAGAAAATGTATTGTGGGATTGTTTGTCTTAAAGAGTTCTAAATAAAAGTCCGCGACACCTTTTATGTGGAAGCCTTTATAACCAAAACAGTGAGCAATAAATACAGTTAAATTGAATACTTTTTTTACATTGCATATTTTAGAGTATTTAGTTAATTCTTATCAAAATAAATACCTTCATCGCTTTTGGTATTTAATGTAGATAAAGTTTGTCTTTTACACTAAGTAATTTGGACAAATAGTTTAAAAGTTAGAACGATAAGAATGACCTGCGATATTGAGTCGACGGCGCTCAGAACGAGGATGGAGGGGCGGGCCAGCCAGGGGATGACGCGCCAGAGCGCCGAGTGGAATAATTATGTTCGAGAAATAACGTAAATAACGCAATTAATTGTTGAACTGTCAAAATGAAACCCATTGCTATTGTAAGTCCGACATCCACGCGGGCGAAGCCGCGGGCAGAAGCTATATAATAAATAAACTCAGTAAATAACAGTGAATTAGTCTATTTTTACTATAATAATTATTAAAATAAGACGAAAATATGTTTGGAACCCCCCAGTTTTCAGGTGTCCCACAGTGTCGTGACACACTTTGAGTTAGATTATTATTGATGACATAAAATTAAGCATGCATGTAAAAAGGTTTTAATATATTCAAATGTATGATTTATTTTAAGATAAAACATAAATTACAGCCACTTTAATACAAAAATAATTATTTTTTACTATTTTAATTGTGTCCCACGATTTCGGACGTAGTGGAAAATTCCACTTTGTAACGGTATTTCCTCCACAAGTAAATAATAAACTTCCAAAATCTTAGCACATTTATTTTCCTGGCAACATTATTCATCGATTCCGCAAGTTTTTTCGGTTGGCAATCAGGTGCTGTCAAAATCATTCTTGTCTAAACTTGCAAAGCGTTACCGTTTAAGTGTAATTCATCCACTTTGTTTGAGGAATTTCTGCTGATAAGTTTTTGTTTTTGATAATGTTGCTATTGTTAACTATAATAAAATAATCGTAAAAATGATTAATTGAATTACTTGCAGCATTCATTGTTCTATTATTTAATTACACGCAATTTTAGATTGGAAAACATGAAAAAGTTACCTCCATTTTGTTACCACTTTTCCATATATAAATTTCCATAATCCACTTTTCTCCATTTTGTAACCGGGATAAATTTCTACGGAAACGCCCAATTATACAATACGCACATGAATCCGAAAATTCAGTAGTGCGAGCATCTAAATCTATTGCATTTAGCTAGTTATGTATAATTCAGTATGTCAGCACTGCACTCTTAAAATTTTACCACTTTCAAGTCGTATATCAAGCTGACCAAGCTTAAATGTCTCGACTTTAGTACACCTCCGCCGCGAAACCGTAGCAAAAAAACAGCAGTAGTTCAATTCAATTGGCTCGCGAGTCGCGTCATGTTCCGCTATGCGAAATTCGAGTACCGAAACAGAACGCGAGCCAGTTGAATTGAACTACTGCGGTTTCGCTGCTACGGTTTCGCGGCGGAGGTGTGCTACTGGGGTAAAAGAGACTGCGCCTACTGAGTTTGTTTTAGCCTTTCTTCTCAGAGCAGTCAGATAGGAAACGCCGAACTCATCTAACTTATTTTTTTTTTATATGACTTGTATAACTGATTCCGATATCCAATTTACAGAATGAACAATTTCATTTCATTTATACTAGCACAAAACAATTGACAGTTCAAGAACTATAAACTACTTCTTACAACAAGAAGTTTCGATGCTCCTTGAATTTATCAACTTCTAACTTTAGTCGAGGACGCGATCCGCATAAGATTGGCATTCTCTATGGTTGTCATCGCTCTTATGGTGACGTCAGACTTTGGCCATGAACCCGGTAGTGTGCTGATAGAAGTATACAGGTGGGATCGACGAAATTATTGATAGAATTGGATAAAATACGATTCTTGGGAGACTATCGCAAAAAAATCAGGCCGCCCGAGGCCAGTGCATATAGCCTAACATGCGTCTCGCAAATTGAGTTGCATTCGCCTTTGACCGAAATCTAATCGAACGTCAATATATGCATTATCGGCATATAATGTTCCTTTCCTCTCTATGAACTGGGCTCTATGAATCATTAAAACAAACTATTCAAAATAAATGTTCCTTTAAACCAATTACCTTTGTCCAAGAAAATGATTACGTACTCTAATAATAACAAGAACTCGACTACCAGACTAGCGCTTCCCCCCACTATCAAGGAAGCCTTTATATATTTAATATGTCATCTGCATACGAGATTGTAACTAGTTACATATAAAATGCCCATAGCATATGCAACGCATGCCCCATAGCCTCATAGACGGCATAAAAACTATTAGGACCCACTACCTCACATACAAATTAGTATATTCCCATATTTGATCAATTAAAATTCAAGGAAATTCATTGAACTCCGTCTATGGTTATTATCTCCAGAAAGGTATAGAATATCCTGTGGGAAGTCTTTTTGATGTTTCGTATTTATCCTATACTATTAAATGAGACATATTGTATACAAGGTGGAGACGACAATACAACAAAAAATTAAACGGTGTGTCCATAATGACGTTCCCATTTTGTATACGAAAATTCAATTGAATATATTCAATAGTTTAGTCATTATAGCTCGGCAGAATCCATAGTCAGCTCGGGCTATTTCGTTTATTCACCCCAAAAATCCACCCTAAGGTGGATATTTTGAAATGTATGCCCGAGAATTCACCCAAGGCCTAGTTGCATAAACGGAATTTATAGGCTTAGGGTGGATCCGGCTTACATTACATTTAATTTGTTTGAAAAACTAGTTATTTTTTTCGAAGCTAGGATTTATTTGACAATTCCGAAATACTCTTAATCATTAGTAGTGCCAGTATTTAAATTTTTTGTTGTATGGTAGTCTCCACATTGTATATTTTTAATCACGTTCTCGAAAACGGCAATAATGATTTCGATGAAAGTTGCAATTTAGGGATTTACGGGAGCCAAAAATCGATCTAGCTAGATCTCATATCTGGGAAAATTCGTTTTCTCTATTTTGTCAGCTTCGGGAATGTGACAGAACGTTGGTATACCTGGACGATATATTTATCTAGTTTAAGCCGAGCAGAGCTCGGACAAATTATTGTATGAAAAAAGTTTTTTTTAAATTAATTATTTAAATTTTACTTCTTGGTTTCAACCGAGAATTCAATAATAAAAATAACTGACTAGTGGAGGATCAAGGTGTAATATATTATGTAGTTTTGTTGGTAGGTAGCATGAACGTTTCTCATTATTCATTTACAATTCAGTCTGCCATAAGCTGGGAACAAATTATCGGACGCGTCCCTAAGTCGCTAACTCGCGACTGACATTTGTATTTGGATAGTACATTTAGTACTACACTGTGCAAACTATAGGTCATCATAAGTCGCGGACGTGAATTGACGTGATCGTGGGTGACTGTCAGTTGCGACTTACAGACGCGTCCGATAATTTGTTCCCTTCGGGTAATAAACGATGTTGTTATGCGTATTATTTTAGTCTCTACCATCCCACTGCATATTGTGATCCTTCCACATTACTAATCTTAAGGCGTCTATTATATTTTTTTTATCGTAATCATCACCATTTTGTATTTAAATCATATAGATTTAAATGCCTCCTTGGTCTAGTAGTCGCAAGCTCTACTGCTGAGCATGAGATACTGGGTTTGATTCCTGGGTTGGGCAAGGTGTTATCGGATTTTTCCATCTGTAATTTCTCAGTAGCAGCCCGGAGTCTGGATTTGTGCCCGGTTGATGGCAACAGGCTCGCCCTCATACATAACTGGCGAAATGTGGGTGTACTATGGGTACATCTCTGCCCAACCCCTTGTTATGTTACATTGAAATGTATGTATATAAATACAGTATTGTATAACTTTTGTATTGTACATCGGTAGGTAGAAGGTACTAACTAATCAGTGGCGTAGCGTGCTTTGGCGGGGCCCCGTATAAAAATTTTGTTTGGGGGCCCTTATGAAGGGTAAAGATTTCACACAAAAGAAAAAAAAAGAAAAAATGTATTTTGTTTTCTTATTTCATAAATATGGACAATAGTGACAGGTCTGACAGGCGTTCATGTCCCATCGAAGTTCTTAGGTAATTTTTTATCAGTTTTAATTTTTTTAAACTTCTTTCAGCAGTTGCGGTTATAACTGAAAGAAATTTCTTTTTTTGACTTTTGTAATTTCGCAAAAAAAAAAAATTGGGAAGTTTTTATGAATTTTTGCTTACGCACGTCGGGGGCCCCCGTGGCCCTAGGGCCCCGTATAATTGATACGGCAGATACGGCGGTAGCTACGCCCCTGTAACTAATAATAGTTGCTAACATTTTACACAGAATAATATAACTACAATCTTGAACAACGGCAATTCCGATACAGTCCTAATCTGTAAGCCTTCTGCTAATTCTAGATAGATCAGCACATATCAGATCCAATTATATTATTAGGTAATCAGTAAACACGTTGCATCATTATCTAAATATAGCCATTACGTTCAATAAACATAATCAGTTTGTTCCAAGATTTACGGTAGCACATTGTATGTGTTGGGATCAAAATAAACTTAGGATACATTTGGGTTTATTGCTGGTCTACATCTTATTCTAGACCTGGCTTGAATATTTCTGGCACTATTCTTATATCTCACCAAAACACTACAACGGAACTTCTGCACAAACTGAGGGCCTATAGTCCACGCGCGACAGCAGTCACCGCCTAAAGTATGTAAGCGGCGGTGGAGGTCTGCCCGGCTTGGGCGGAGCACCGCTGTGTCCCCGTGGAGGCGATCGGCTGCAGTGACCACTCGCGGCCATGGTACGGAGCGAGAGGGCATGTGAAGCCGTCACCTCCTTTTGCGCACCAAAGGCGCGGGCTTACGGACGGTAAGCAATGGGTAGCTCACCGTCCGGTAAGCGCGCGTTGTGTTCCACGCGCGCCTCAAAGAGATGTCAACATAACTGACAGGGTCCGCTAGGGCCGATGCCTACCGGGGTTGCGGAAAAGTCCTAAAGCGTTACCGTGGCCTCTGGCAACGTACAGGCAACTGAAGGGGTTTTAGTCAGTAAGAGTCTGACACGCCCTTCCGGTCCGCCCAGAGCGGGAGAAGTTATTTGATGATATCCCACCCAAAAAAAATAATGGTATGTAAACAGTGAGACGGGGGAGGTAGACAAATGCTAAGCTAACTCAGTCTGCCAATCTTGTCGTCGCACTCTCCGCAGTCATGTCTAGCAGTCGCGCGCGGACTATAGACAAGCGTTTCGTATTTTTACAGCGACTTTCAACAGGATTGACATAACCGTAAGATTTTTTTTTTCAACGCTACTGTTAAGCTCTTGGCCTGCATCTCACCTGATGGTAAGTGATGATCAGGCCGAAGGTAGAAGCAAGCTTCACCCGGAATCCTCAACCACAGAGGATTTGGCTATCTTACCATTCTTACCTCTAACTGCTGCATTGTTGTTATGGCGACAGATTTAGATATGATGGCGGTAGCTAGCCAGGGGGACTTAGAACAGGTTCCACTAACCAAACCGAGCAGAAATTTTTGCCCTACTGGGAATCGCTTGCCCCTTTCTTCCATTCAATTATAAAGTATCGTTTTCTCGCTCAACACAATAATTACCTCATTCACTCGCTCATTCTTCCATAACCTACACTCTCGTCTGTCACAGACGTTAGAGATAACTTGAACGTAATGGGTCAAGCGAATCGCGATATCCGGCGATACATCATCGCTTCCTCGTGGATACGATGTGCGAATGATAACGCTCATTGCACGTGGCAAATTAGGGTGTGGTGTTTCAGCAGGCGGGAGCGGGAGCGGTAACGGTAATAATGCGGTGTTCAATAAAAATGCTTCCTCGATGATACGATGTGCGAATGATAAGGTTATTGGACGTTGGAAGTTAGGGTGTGGTGTTAGGGCAGGCGGGGGCGAGAGCGTGAGCGAAAGTCATTAGATATTATGGCCGCTAGCACCCGTTCTATAAAATTGTAGAATCTTAAAATAAAGTAAATTATGATGGTAAAATTCGCAAAAAATCGAATTTTAAGAAGCCGAAACATAGCACACACTGGGCTGCTCAAAATGGAAAATATCTCAAGAAATAAGCAAAAGAAGCGAATGAGCTTTTGTTGTTTTTAATATTAATTGTATATAATGTTTAAACCATAAACTTCAACCGTACAAAAACGCTTATCGCAAATCTGGTGACGATAATTTCAGCGAAATAAATCCCAACACTCGTGCAACAGCAAAATCGCTTCCGCTTCTACTCAGCCCTCAACCTAACCGACCGAGAAACTTATGATTGACGTATCAACTTATAAGACATGCATAATTGAGTAGCATCGACCAGCAAGTAACTGTTGCAGTGATTTATTTGAGATGAGCTTAGAATATTGATAGTTTCAGGGCTATGAAGATTTTTGATAGATGATAGAGTTCGTAGAAAGTAACTGTAATTCTTTTACCATTTTTTTAATTGCAATTCCCAACAGAAGCAGTACCCTATTCAAAGTTTTGGAAGAGCAGAACAAATCGTAGGACTATAATAGTTTGTACGTTAGAGAGTGGACATAAAGTCCATTTTGCTATGCACAATAGCGTTAAATAAACTCGTTTCCACTCCGTTCCGTGGCAATGTAAATTGAGCCTTACTTGCATTTTTAAAATTAGTAATTTCATGAGACCACCCCGTCTATCTGATTTTATCTGAATTTGTGGCAAGTTTATGGCAACAGGCAACAAAACAACATTCGACTGTTGAAAAAAACAAAATAATATTGGGTTGTTGAAAATACATTCTAAACAGAAAAATATAACGAAGTGTATAGAGTGCCGCGAGTTTCTTGTGGCATTCTAGTGTCACTGCCTCGGCACGGCTAGGGTGCCGTGAGCGTTGCATTGTCACTGTCACTTGTTATTTAGGTTAGGTTAGGTTAGAACTGTGACCACACAACGCACGAGCCGAGCGAGCGGTGCCGCGGTAGCGGCCGGCGAAGTGCCAGGGTCCGTTTAGGCACAAGAGAATGTAATGTTTTGGGAATGTGGTGTTTTACAGCGATCTAACCTCGACAATCAAACAAAATACCAAATGACGTGACAGTGACAATGACAATCCAATTCTTGCGGCACTTTAGCCGGGCCGAGGCGGTGTTACTAGGGTGCCTGTAGTGGCACTCTATACACTGCCAAAATATACCTAATAGGAATTAAAAAAAACATCTATGTATGTGTTTTCTTACTTAGTACTCGTAAGTGCACCCCAACGGACAGACTGTATGCAGAGGGCCATTGCGTTTTATTACGTATGACCGATAGGGTGACTCCAAGTCACGACTATCAAGGCACTAATGTGTGGTCACATCACGGCCTCGTAAAAAGGACATAAAGTACAACAGTTACAACATTCTTTGTTGTCAACTTTTATGTGATTTTGAGTTAATGTTGTTTGTGTAAGGCGTCATAGAATATGTCCGGGCTCCGGGTCTATGTTTTAAAACTAAAAGGACGAAAACATAACGTAACATCACGCCTTGTTTTCCCGAAAGGTTGGGCAGTGGTATAGCTTCAGTACACCCACATTTCGCTAGTTATGTTTGAGACCCATGTAATAGGGGGCGAGCCTATTGCCATCAACCAGGCACAAATCCAGACTCCGTACTGAGAAATTCCAGATAGAAAAACTCAATAATGTTTTACTCGACTTGGGAATCGAACCCAAGACCTCATGCTCAGCTGCAGTAGCGCTTGCGACAATTATACCAACGAGGCTGAAAAGGACGAATGTGTAATAAATAAATGTAAGAGATAAGGATTCTAGTACGCGGGCACGAAACGAGCGATGAGGAGCGACCGAGCGATGGCCGAGCGGGGGCGACGGCGTACAATTTTGTACCATCGCCGTCGCCCCCGCTCGGCCATCGCTCCTCATCGCTCGTTTCGTGTTTGCAGCCTTCCTTGCCACCTTATTACCGTTACCTACTTACCTTTACATATGTGCTGATAGAAAAGATAACGATACTGTAAATTCTTGGGACCCGATTTCTGACCAAAGCGTTCACAATATCATCCAGTAATTTATTGTCCTACTAACTGCATATAACATGCCTCTTCTCAATCAGAGAAGCAATGATAATGGACCACTCCTCTTTCTTGATAAGTGACCGATTCACACCTCATTTCCCCAAGGAGGTAGACAGAAGCTACAGACGGCTATGTCATCATCATCATCATCATTTCAGCCGAAAGACGTCCACTGCTGGACATGGCCTCCCCAAGCACCGCCACTTCGACCAGTTCTGTGCTTCCCGCTTCCAACGGATTCCTGCGGCCTTCACCAGGTCATCGGTCCACTTTGTGGAAGGCCTTCCAACGCTACGTCTCCCGATACGCGGTCGTCACCAGAACCTACGTCTACTCCTTTTGCTTCAGCCATGTTCATTCATCTTATCATATTCGCGCTGGTATCATTTGTGGTATAAGCAATTATTCATGTCTACGACTTCCTGAAATTATTTAATTGAAACCATAAAAAATCTATGAGTTTTTTTTATGTTATTTCGTGTAAATATGACGCAAAAGCAAAACAGTCGACCGCCAACTTGTAAAGTTTCCAATTTTTCATTCTAACGTGCGTCCGTGCAGTATCATTAATTTTAGTATAAATCTTCCATTGAGTCAAATTCTAAGAAAGATATTTCTAGTTTTAAGATAAAGATAGATTATGACCAGGTAGGTTTCATAGCATTATACCACCCAAAATTTGTCAAGGTCTATCTATAATCACTGAGCTTGGTAAATCTACTGGTGACCACAGTGTATTGGTAACAGTCAGTAGGACGATTTTGCATATACAACAGTCCTTTCACAGTAATTTTACCTCTGAAAGCAACCGATCAGCAGCCTTATTTCAAAGAGGATTAAGATGCTGCCTTGTTGGCACTACCACTGAGTATGAGGTCCTGGTTTCGAGTTCGGGACCCAATAACCTCGAGATTCCCGAGTCTAGCAAAAGCCGAAGTAAAACCGGGGTAATTGGGTTTTTCCATCTGGAATTTCTCAGTAGCAGCCCGGAGTCTGGACTTGTGCCCGGTTGATGGCAATAGGCTCGACCCCCTATTACAGGGGACTTCAAAATAACTGGCGAAATGTGGGTGTTCTATAGATACACCTCTGACTAACCCTTCGGGGAATACAGGCGTGATGTTGTGTGTTATGTTGATTAAGCTCACTCAAGGAAGAGGCCCATGGGTGGCTTTAGAACTCTGACGCCAGGTTAGTCACTAACCACACGAAAAGAAGAAGAAGAAGCTCACTGGGGTGCTAAATTAGGGGTAAAATAACTGTGGAAGACTATAATGACAGATATACCCTTGCTGCTCATGCTTGCTTAAATGTCTCGCCGATGGTGGCGAGTGTGTTGGATCATTCGGTTCCCTACAAAATGGTTGAGCTGGATGGTGCTGATCCACGCGTCATGTTCGTGAACGGGCGCCGTCGGTTGAGACTGGTCATCTCTTTTCTGCCAAGGCTTATTTTAAATCTTATACTTTGAATTGTCTCTATTTCTTTTTTTCACATTGTTCTCACATATAGAAGCAACAAGAATAATGTACCCAGGATTTTGTAATGTCTTTATTTAAATGAGTGTCCTGGGAGTTTCTTGCCCGTTCTTCTCCACAGAGATCTACTTTTTGGAATGGGCGACTAGCTTCAACTTTCTGACTAACTGACCGACTCTTTGACAATTCAAAAGTGCCTGTAAATGGTTTAATTGAAATAAATGCTTTGAGTTTGAGTTTGAGTTTGACCCTTAGTAACCGTCCGCACCCACGACAAGAGAGGTGTTGGACGACTTGGTGAAAAGCCGTGCCGTGCACGTGAATTACGGTCCATTCTCGCACACAGAGAGGAGGCTTGTAGCAGCAGCAGTGGGCATGTTATTGACTGATTATGTTATGTTGTATGTATGTACGAGTATGTACACTTACACGTGGTAGAATATTTCGGTTTTATTCATGAACATGGAAACATTAATCAAAATAATGTACTAATATCCGGTACCAATCAAAATGATTCATACTCTTTTGACTACTACTGAAAATATTATGATGACCTGGTTGTGTGAAAACTGTAAACTTAGAGAGGAAGTGCTTTTTTATGGAACGAGGCGACGTCATTTGAATTTTTAAATTTTGAATTACGAATGTTGTCATATTTTTTTTTATTGGCAATTTGGTCTTTTAATGTGGTTAGTGCCATTTTATTGTTCGTTTTATCATTTCGAATGTCAGTGGGTATGGGTCGATAAATCTCATGAGTGACGTCATCATTCTGTTAACTGAAAGACTATTTTCAGTAAATTATGGTTGACTTATTTAAAATCGTCTTGGTATTAAGCTCAAAAACTTCTAGCTTTACTACTTTCTCTGCAGTTCCTTATCTATAAAAATCTTAAATTCATTCACTGACAGATAACGCACATTCTAAACCGCTGGGTCTAGCTAGAATCTAGGTTGAGGCTAATTCTAACTCTTCTGCAAAATTTGCACAAGAGTTTCATAATTAAATTAACCATCATCATCAAGGTGGTACATTCCAGAATACGAAGGAGGTTTTAAAATTCACCCCCAAAAGGGATTAAAACTATGGGATGAAAAATTTCGTATGGAAGTTCGTAATTTTTGCCAATGAGAAACACTTCGGGAACATGGCTTGTCTTCTATAAAACGTCTTGTGTGTTCCGATACCATCTGCTGGCTATTAATAACAAAGTTTATCAGTCTAGCCAGACCAGCCATTATCTATTATCAACAACAAGAGATAAATGACTTAATCCGTACCATCACGATATACCAACATAATTCAATAAAACAAAAGCGCCCGGCGATTGTTTCAAATCACATGAGTGCAAGCATTATCTTCGATTGAACGTCTACAATAAAATATTAAGACCCAACAACAAAACGACACAATTACATCACGTTTCAACTCACAAATCTCAACCATATGACTTAAGTGTTAAAGTTCAAGTTTTATTGGATGGTTGGCGGTTGTAAGTGTCATTTTATGGTCTGAATTGTATGCGAGATGTAATAAATTTCAATTAATGTTGTCAACAATGTATATGACATTGTCTTACTGTTGAGATTTGGCTGTGACGTTGCTATGAAGGAAATAAAAGAGACATATTGGTTTCTCAGAAAATTGTGTCTGGGTGATGAAATTCGATCTAGACAAAAAGTTCGTCCGTTTTTGTTTTGTTGAATTATTTTTTGCCAGTGCAATATGAATGTCCTGTATTGTATTTCTTATGTGTTTTGGATTTTGCTTTCTGAATTCACACCTTGTAATACAGGTGTAGTGTTATTAAATAATTAGTACCTAGTAATTATAAAGTCCTTGACTTCTATTGCCTAAATGTCTTTCATGAGAATCCTAATCAAATCCATGAAAGAAAGAAAGATAGAAAGAAGAAAGAAAGAAGGAAAGAAAAAAAGAAAAAGAAAGATAGAAAGTTTATTTGAGACACGCACAGGAAATACAAACAGTACCTACTACTAGCCTATTATTGTCCCACTGCAGGGCAGGGTTCTCTGTATGAGAAGAGGCGTTTCTTCTCATACAGAGAAGGCACGAGTATTGATCACCACGCTTACACAAGACGGGTTGACGATTTCAGACTTCTATTAACTATAAGTCCAGGTTTTCTCACGATGTTTTCCTTCAGCGATCTCAGTCATGTCTAAGATAAACTCGAGAAAGTACATTTATGTACTCGTATCCCTGCTGCATTTCAAATTGTGTAATATGCAGTGAAGAATTGCCAAACTTAAGGGCAGTGGGCAGGGCACATTGCTCGTAGAACAGATGACCAATGGGGCCGAAAGGTTCTGTAGTGGCGACCGCGTACCGGAAGACGTAGCGTTGGATTGGAAGGCTTCCTTCAAAGAGGACAGATGACCTTGTGAAGGCCGCAGGAATCTGCTGGATGCGGGAAGCACAGAACCGGTCGAAGTGGCGGTGCTTGGGGGAGGCCTATGTCCAGCAGTGGACGTCCTTTCGGCTGGAATGATGGTGATGATAAATATGCAGTGACAGTTTAATGTATGATGTCTATTTGACCATAACTGTATTCATTGATACTCCCTTGTTTGATAGTTGTTGTGGAAGTTTATGGGCAGATATTGATATTAACACGACAGGACGTCCCATAACTTATGTCCTACCCATACCATACAAGTCATTAAACCCATAAAAGTAATTAATTATACATGTACAAAGTAATACGCGTATTATTCTCAAATAAACCCTAAGTGATGTCAAATGACGGTCAGAGGCCATTTTCAATCAATTTATATGTAAATAAAATTGAATCGATTGTGTGCAGTAATTTATTGCAATGGCTGCGTTTGCGCATCTTTATTATTATGTACTATTGTTTGTTGAGAAGTTAATTTATTAACTTTGGTACAGAGTGCGAGTATATATTATTTAACTTTATTAAAATATATATTTTGTTAATATGTTGTAATGGAATTTCCAGGATTTTTTTAAAGATTACGTCATCACCAACCGTTCTTGAGCAAGCGTGGCGATCAATGCTCGTGCCTTCTCTGTATGAGAGGGATAGCCCTGCAGTGGGACAGAAATAGGCCGATATTATTATTACCTACATTACGTCATCGTCAGCCTGTGCTTCGCTTTTCTTTCGAAAATTTCATCTTACTTTTTCGTTGACGTTCATATTTTCTTTAAATTTTATTAAATCGTAAAAATCTAAAAGACATTTTAGCAATTTGTATTTTTTAAGTGCATCTAATTCTAAATGTAGAGCGGAATCGTAAAAATATTTTCAATGCATGATTTAAAAAAAATGTAGGTCAAGACAATAAAACTGCAGAAAATTATCTATCTTCCATTTTGATATGCAACGCACTATTTAAATGCTGCTAGAATGAAGCGAGTCCAACTAGAAATCATTTTTTGTTTGTACAATAATATTGTCAAACCTACCCTTTTCCCAACTATGTTGGGGTCGGCTTCCAGTCTAACCAGGTGTAGCCGAATACCAGTATTTTTCATGGAGCGACTGCCTATCTGACCTCCACAACCCAATAACTGTGTAATATCATACCCCTTGGTAAGACTGGTTGTCAGACTTTCAGGCTTCTGACGACCCGTAACGACTGTCAAAGACCCACGAATGACAGCCGGGACCAACGGCTTAACGTGCTTTCCGAAGCACGGAGGAGTTTCGGATTGTCACCCAACCACGGACCAACCTCGGCAAGCGTAGGTTAACCTGATGGATCGACCAGTGCGGCTGTTATTACTTAGCTACGAGCTCTTACAGTAATATTGTATAAGAGAAATACTCTCACTTTTAAGCTTTTCACATTATTTCGATACTTACCCGCTTTAAAGATAAATATCCAAAAAGAAAAAAAAATCACTTCCTTTACAAGTAGGTATTAAACGCAGGTAAAAATTTTCATTTGAATTTGCAACTAACTTGCCAACTAGTAACTCCTGTAGAATTGTAGTAAAATTCTCACCACCACAAATAAATTATATACTCTTACATAAGAACATACAAAAACCACCATTTGCATTCACAACGCACCCGATTAATATTTCTATGGCATCAGGAATCATTCTCACTTCCTTGTACGTGAAGTGCATTTTATTGGTTATCTTCGTCCCTTTCCTCCATACCTTCAATTGTGTGTGTTAGAGTGGGATGGAGGATTCCTCGGGCAACGTCTTACTGCAGTCAATCATCTATATTCGTGGTAGCTAGTGGAATATTATCGTCACTTCCGGTGGAGTCGTTGACTTGATGAAAGGTTTGCTTGTAGTTTCGTCTATCAATTTTATTGATGGATCGACTGGATCTTGGAGTCTATCAAACTGTCTTTGTGATATGGTAATTGCGAAATTGTTGCGTTTCTGATGAAATATTGTCTTTTGAAGATTTATAGCGTGTAGATCTTTCGTGCTCTCGCTCATTTTACCATGCATGTATTTCTGATGTTAAAGGATTAAACTTATTCCGACCTCATATATTTATTTGTGCACTTTTGAGATCTACCTATATATTTGCCCCCCTTTCTGATCCCCTTTTGCTATGTTCATAAAACAATGGGTTGCACTCCGGGAGTGCCGGCAGAAGTGAAAACTTGAAAATTAACGTTGTGCATTTTTGAATATTTTGGACTGGTTAGGGAATAATTTCGGACGAATTACTTTATTTATCAGTATAAAAGTACTATAATTTATGTGGTTAAATACAATATTCATTAGTAGTAGTTGTATATTTATTTATTTACAAAATAAGTATAGGTAACAAAAATAAACAATTTATTTAAACACTTTTCATGAAGTATGTTTTGACCGCTTTTTTTTACCCATTAATATAGGTAAAATTTCTTACCTCGCAATCTTTACGTAATGTCAAAGACTATTTATTTTGATATTTACTTTGTCGGTTGCTAGGCAACAGATCTTACGGTTACGTTCTGACGCGAGTTTACATTTTTTACCCAATAAAAAAGCACAACGCCGCTAAAGACGCTTTCACTTCAAAAATAAAAAATTACCTACTAACAACTAAAATATTGAAAAGTCTAACATAGTAATATTAGTAATCTAGTGCCATTGGCTTGAGTTAAACACCATCCTACAAAATAATGACAGTCAAATGAAGTTTGTCAGTTCATTTCCTCGAAACCCATCGTCAGTGCCAACTGTAGTTCAAATAACTGTTTTGGCACTGATTGCTACATTTCAAGTACCATGAGACTGTCCTGACGCATTTATTCATGGATTTTAGATAATCGATATTTACGAGTGTTTTAAACTGTTTATAATCAAGTGCCAAATATTCTGGGAAGTCCAGTTCGTCCAGGAAATTATCCAGATTATAAACTTAATGTATTGTCCGAAGAGGGCTAAATATACGTCGATTTGGTTTTGACTCATTTTATTGTTTAGCATGGAAAACAGACATATCGTATTAGTGAATCAGGTTATTTATTTATCTAATGTTCCTTGTTTCTCCCACCGTGCTTCCTAATATTGAAATAGGTTTATATTTATAAACGGCTATATTATTATAAATGTGTAAATATAAAAAAATATTGTTGCACTTCATATTTTTATCTGTTCAGATAAAAAGGTATGAGAAGATAATTCAGATAAAATATTGTGTTATCGGACTATCTCACTGACATATTATTAAAATTCAAACGCTAAGAAATTGCAGTTGCAAAATCTACCTGTATTTTTTTCTGACTCATATTTTTTTTCAAGTCTTTCTTTTAAAACGTTACAATCCATAATTTCTTACAAAACCTTTCTTTAGATATAGCACAAAAACAAAAGAGGTCACACTTAAGGAGGGTCTCACTCAAGTGCTAGTACAATGTGGTCAGTATACCGCGATATCTTAACGTTTTGAAGCACTGCTGCTCTGGAGACTTATTGGTGCGGCTAGGAATAGAGGATGGATGGAGAGGACTAAGTTAATTTTTTATTTTTGTGCATTTTTATTGCTTTGAAAACTAAAGTTTAGATTGCAGTAATTCTTATAAAATTTGTACAGATCATTCTGAACATTTGCCTTCTTCTGATCTCGTATACCATAGTCATCGGATATATTAATGTAAATATCATTTATTATAATTATCATTATTGTGTTCTGTACGTTTTGCTTTATCTAGATAAACTATGATTGCTTTCAAAGCTTCAAAATTCCAATTATTTATTTACAATATTTCTTTCTTTCTTTTTGGTCTTTTATTTAATTTAATGTATGAATGAATGAATGATATATTTATTTGCAAGAATAAAATATATTTTTTTTTATTACTGTATGTATTTGCTGTGCGTGTCCCAAATAAAATATTTTGCTTTCTTTCTTTTCTTTACCTTTTTAATGTCAAGAAGCGACTCCAATATATTATATTTCTCTCTCAATCGTAAGACAGTCCGTAGACTCCCCCTAATCAAAGAGTCCAGACGACTGGCGAGTGGTTTGTCGCGTGTATACCAAGTAGTTATATGATGCTTAAGTTGCGGCCCTTTTCCTTTAAAGGGTCACTAGGAGAATTATAATTTTATCGTCGGAAGCACCTACCTTATGGTGGTGAAAGTGTAAAGGATTTTGATAACTGTGTGTAGCTTACTTTGCTAATATCTTATTTGAAGATCTAAATAGAAGTGTCTTGGCTTGTAAACGACTAATATAATTGTATCTATCTCCTGAATTGTGTAGAGAATGTAGACATAATAAAAACAGTTAAGCATTCGATATCTAAACCCGTATCCATACATGTGTAATGTGTAATTTAATATATTTTGTAATGTAACGCGAATTCTTCGTGTGGACGGTACTACGAGCATTACATGTAACACTAGCGCTGATCCATCGCCTGTCAGTTTTTAGCGCGAACACAAAGGCTCTCGCTGTCGAACACAAACCGGGATTCACGTTGAGTTTCTATGCCGTCCACACTATTTGCATTACATTACACATGGCTATTTGTATGAGTTAAGGACTGTAATTTCAAAAGTATTTTATAAATAAAACCCATAAAATAACAGTAGGTAACTGTATCATTGGCATTAACTAAATATCGAGTAGAAAATAAAACCAACGAAATTGCGTAATTTAAATTGTAGAAGCCCTTTAAGAATACCTAAAATTTTCATCAATTTGACTGCAATGTATCATCTACTACTTTTTTGTTGTTAACCCTATTTTTATTATACTGCTGGGAAAAGATCTCCCCCATAATTTTCCAGTTTTCTTTATATTGTGTTCCCCAACCAATCGGTCAGGAACGAGTCCAAATCACCAAGCCAGCGTTTCTTACTGTTTGTCCACCACACCATGAACGAGACGTCAACGAGAAACGAGATTACGCGTAGTACCTAAATGTACTCTCGCTACTTCTGCGTCGTAATCTCGCTCTCGTTGCGTGCCTCGGTGAAGACGCCCGTCTTCAGATCCTTTTGTGTCCTTACTTTCACCAGCTAAAGAATAGTGAAGTACCCGACAAGACGTTAAGTACTATTGAAGAACTTCATATCTAAGCAGTTTGAAAACAAAATCCCGTGAACACAATGACCACATCTCTTACCGCCACGGTTCTATTGCCGCGGAGCGCTGCAACCAGAAATAGTCCTTACGGTGTGATATGAAGTTCTTCAATGGTACCTAAATACCTCGCAGTCACAGTACTGCTAATTACTCTGAACAAAGGAGATGGAAACAGCGCTAATTAATTAATATAATGCAATTGTTAATGAACATCAACGGTATTCTAGCTGCGTGTACGCAGGTATGCGGTAGCGGTTGGAAAACACGTGTGTGGAAAACCTGTAGGTTTATTGTAAAGAACTTTATTTGGATGATGATATTGTCTATTTATAGAGCACTAGCTTTTGCCCACAATTTAGTCCGCGAAGTTTCTTGTTCTCCCAACCAACCCCGTCGCATCGCATTGCCTACCCGCGCTAATACTTCGTTTTCGCTTAGCGTTCTTTCTGACCATCCTGGTCCTAGCATTATGTTAAATAGCCTATAGCCTTCCTCAAGAATTGGGCTTTGAATTGCAAAAGGTTTTTTTTAAATATCGATTTGTAGTTCCAGAGATTAGCGCGCTCAAACAAACAAACAAAAAAAAAAACTCTTCAGCTTTATTATAAGTATATGTAGATTAAAAGAGTCTTATAGAATAACATTAGTGTGTTCAACGCTGCCTTGGGAAGTTGGCAGGCGGTCCTGCTAGCGAGGAAAATACAAATGAATGCGTTTAGTTTCAAGGAGAGCTGTTTCGTTAATGAGGAAAAACCTGATTAACAGCATCTTCTTGTTTACCGTAGATCAGCACATTCATACTAAATCAGCAACCAAACTCGAATCTCGATTCAAAAATTGTTTACATTAATAAGTATATTAATTACATTTTGACTGAGGGTTATTTTTAAAAACAGTCGTCATCTTTCGTGTGGACCTCACTCCACACATAGAATGCACACCTGTTTAAAATGCATGTATTTTATCTTGTCTAGCCTATTCCCACCTATTTTGGGGTCGGCTTCTAGCCTAACCGGATGCAGCTGAATACCAGTATTTTACTTGGAGCGACTGCCTATCTGAACTCCACAACGTAGTTACTAGGTGACACGATACCCCTTGGTAAGACTGGTTGTCAGACTTTTGGACTGCTAACGACTGTCAAAGATCTACAAATGACAACCGGGACTAACGGCTTACCGGAGGGGTCTTGGTATGTAAAGATGGCCACCCATCCACGGACTAACCTCGGCAAGCGTAGCTTAACCTGATCGATCGACCTTTGCGGCTGGTATTACTTAGCCACAAGTCTTTTACACACGTGTACGTTATCAGTATTATCACCATTATCGTCATAACAGAAAAGAAAGACAAAACATTGTCTGGACATGTAGCAATCGCTTTCAAAGTACTTCGTGTTTCTACAACTTTCAACAGGACTAACACAAGCATTCTCCAGAATTAGCTTACCTACTGACAGGTTATATGAGTTTATAGAATGTTTAATTTATTTGACTTTATTTTACAATTTATTTTATTTTTATTTATTGTTGACATGATCTACTCATTACAATGTTTTCGTATGAGTTGTATTGCAATATGTGATTAGCTAGCGACCTCGACAGTAGATTATATATTATTCTTGCCTAACTGTTGATCTATTTTTGATTTATTTTTACTTCAATGGTCCTAGTTTATCATATCTAATTATGTGACTTCGAGTTACAGCTTTATTAGCTATATGTAAGCGGGCACGCCCTTTATGCCTGGAGGCTTTATAATTCGGGTAAGTATTAAGTTCTGTTTACGTTTTTAGTTTTTATTTTTGCTTGAGTTTAGATTTCGATATATTTTTTTTTTGTTGGTACATTCAATAAAATATATGCCATAATGACAGCTAGCACGCGCCAACAATGAGGTTATACAATACTAGAGGAGAAGTGGACGGCACAAAAGCGTCACCACTACATAGGTGTCCGCAGGCATATCTGAATTCAGTTGTCAGCTTGACGTCAAGTGAGCAATTGCTTAGCGATAAAAAATAAAAAATGGTGGAATTTGCGGTTAAAATTAGTATGTCACGGTCTGAAAGGATTAATAAAGCATGTGGTGTTACATTTCACAATCAAGTTTGCTAAATTTTCTTCAGATTATCCAAAAAACATTACAAAACGAAATAAATTTAGCAAACATCGTTTTTGCGATCAATGTTACCAGGAAAAACGATGTTGATTTTGCCAGACTGTTGGGAGTTTAGTGAATGACGACATGTAAAAATATTTCGTACTCTTATAACTTTTATCATTTATTTAGTAGGGATAGATGTAGTAGTGTGTATAAAACTGCACATAACTAGGTATTAAAACGCTCGTATTTTAATACCCCTCCAACAGTTTCATATACTACTACTAACTATTTTTTAATTGATGTTATTGTTCTAAGAAATTTGAACTGGAGGAGGAGCTTGTGGCTAAGTAATAACAGCCGCACGGGTCGATCCATCAGGTTAAGCTACGCTTGCCGGGATTGGTCTGTGGATGGGTGACCATCTTTAAATACCGAGACTAATCCGTGCCTCAAAAGCACGTTAAGCTGTTGGTCCCAGCTGTCATTCGTGGATCTTGTGACAGTCGTTACCTACGGGTCGTCAGAAGCTCGAAAGTCTGACAACCAGTATTACAGGTATAGGTCTGATAAGCAGTTGCTCCAAGTAAAATACTGGTATTCAGCTGCATCCGGTTAGACTGGAAACCGTTCCCAACATAGTTGGGAAAAGGCTAGGAAGATTGATTTAGATTATTCTAAAAAAAGTGAATGTCGCTGGTTAGTGCTTTACATCACTTTAATTAATTTAATCGATTGTCATGAATATATAAATTATATATTCCATTATGAACATTATTATTTGTCACAAATCTTAAAACTTTTGAAAAATTTTTTTTTTGCCTATGTGTCTGTATCTTTTAACTACACCCATGCTATAAATCCTCTATAAAAGTTCCTGAAACAGTTAGCTTATTGCCAAAATTAAAACAGCCAATGTCATAGTAACCCTAATGACATCCAAACGGGTGTTATAATGTTGTACTAAAGAACATCCGACTTCGTTGGCATACCTATACCGACCGCCATTATGAAAAAAACTGGTTTTGGCGGCCAGTGATGAAACAAGTGTCAATCGATAGAGTAAGTGATTGCAAACAAAAAATATTTAGTGATGAATATCGTAAGTGATATACTTCCTGAGACATTTGAGTTAAAACATGAGAAAAAAAATAAAACAGTAATATTTTTTTTAAATATCTCAGGAAGTATATCACTTACGATATTCATCACTAAATATTTTTTGTTTGCAATCACTTACTCTATCGATTGACACTTGTTTCATCACTGGCCGCCAAAACCAGTTTTTTTCCAAATGGCGAACGGTTAGGTATGCCAGGTTCCATACAAAAATGTTGGAACCCCTTTCATAATGCAACTCGTTTTTTACTCATCGAACAGCCACATTCTCGTGGTATGTTTATGAATTTCAAAAAAAGAACATTGTCATGCACGCGCGTTTCACTATTAGAAAAGGTTGAGTAGGTTCTTCGAATTCACGTCGTATCCCGCCATTTTTGTTAGATATTAGTATTGCAAAAATTTATTACTTTGTTGTTTATAGAGGATTCATATCATGGGTGTAGATAAAGGCTTGAATGCAACTGTAATTAGGTATTAAAACACTCATGTGATACTATTTTTTACAAACCCACATTCGTGTTTTAATACCACTTGTTATACCCCCAGTTGCATAAGTAACTATTATCTAGTGAAAGTTCCATAACACAACCTTTCATAAAATAACTAATTGATTCAATAAAACCTTCATTCATTCTGGGCAAATTAAGTTGATAATTGGCAACTCTGGTCGTTTTTCCGATAGCAATGTCTTGTCTCATTCCAACGTCATTAGTTTGACGGTAGAAGAAATGAGACAAACATAGATTATTTTGACAGATTGACATTTTATGTATCCGTTTCAAAGCTACGTCTTTAAACTCGTAAGTGGTGACATTTTTCAGAAATTGTTTGTAGGACGCTGCTTCTCTAGTATTGTATAACCTCATTGCGCGCCAATGTACATTGGCGCGTGCTAGCTGTCATTATGGCATATATTTTATTGAATGTTTTGTGTTGAGTAATGTAAATTATTTGCATACTATTGTATAGAATCAAGTTATTTTTTCTAACTGAACAGACAGCTGTGCTGCTGGGGAGTTTGTTGCGCCACTTCTTCTCTCCAGCAAAAGCACTAGGAAGTGGTGAAGGGCGGGCGTTTTTAGGGGACTGTCTTATG
Organism: Conistra vaccinii; assembly: GCA_948150665.1. Classification (NCBI taxonomy): domain Eukaryota; kingdom Metazoa; phylum Arthropoda; class Insecta; order Lepidoptera; family Noctuidae; genus Conistra; species Conistra vaccinii. Next base: position 15,267,720 of record OX411338.1, on the reverse strand, counting down.
TAATTTTGACGTTCGAAAAGTGCTGATTCTCAGCCTAATTTGATTAAATGACTTTTGAATTTTGAATTTTTGAATTCTTTATCGTAGCTTATGTCAAACTAATACATTTTTAATCCAGGCTGGACATGAAACAATCCGGCGGCGATGTCGTAAAAAAATGCCCATCCATAGATAAATATCACTAGTCTCTCCACTAGTCCATTGCCTACTCAGGGATGCATATCCGGTATGGCTCGCTAATCCTTCCAGATCTTTAGGGCACGTTCTTGTTTACCATTACCGCGCCCCCCGGTCTACCCCCTGATATGCAATGGCCGCTGTAACCCCATGCAACATGAGGCTCCAGGGACTACTGCAAATCTTGGGGTTCATGCGATTTATCGAGTCTGGTTAAACCACGCTGGGATCGCATTCATTCATTCATTCATTCATCATCGTTATCGCTGATCGAATGTCACTTTGTCTAGGCCCTCTGGACATTTAATTCCCTCAAGCATTGCAACAACGACCAGTCTTGCTCTGCATGCAACCAAAAAATCCCGCGCCCTTCACTAGGTCGCAATTCTTTCTCTACATATAATTACATACTGAATAATTCTATTCACTCCATTCAGTGATAAACTGTCTAGCTGTCATAGAGTTTGTATGCAATTTACACATAATCCGTAACATAGACAATAGCAACACACATCGAATAACTCACCTAGACAACTAAGTAGTTGTCATAGCGTGTCCGTATTCCGTAAATCAATGTGTTTACAAGAATCGCGGCTGTCGACAAGCTACAGGAATTTGTATGCGATGCAGAGAATGCTAATGTCTTTGCTGCCTTGAATTAGGGCTGTGAAAGCAAGTAAAGGAGTGGTTGTGTTAAGCTTTGTAATCGTTGGTGGTCCTTTGAATAAGTAACTTCTGTGTAAAGCGGTTAATTCAGTTTGGCTGTTTCAAGTTAGACTAGAAGGCGTCTGTATAGTTTGAATAGGGTAGGATTTACCATATGAGTGATTACGTAGAGTGGGGAGTTTGTTGCACCACTTCTTCTTCTAAGCTAAAGCACTAGAAAGTGGTGGATGGTGAGCGTTTTAGGGGACTATCTTATGTAATTTTGACGTTCAAAAAGTGGAAGCTGATTCTCAGCCTAGTTTGGATAAATGACTTTTGAATTTTGTAAAGTTGATAAGAAGAGACAAGCTTTCATGATTATGCTCCTCTAGCATGCTGATTGTTATTCTGAGCACGTGCCATTTTTGTCTGCCTCTATTAATATTCTTATATTTAATGAACTGTGGAATACTGTTGAGCAATGTTTCTTAGAAATCAGGTCAACTGTTGACAAAAAAATTACATAAAGTTTATTAAACGACTCTCAAGAAAAGATCAAACGCCGAATCGCGATTGCGAATCCTCGAAAGTCCTTTACATCGTCAGCCCTAATGAAAGCACATAATTTCGTCCCAGCTTGGCTCACGTTACATTGATACAGTCAACCACAGATCAGTTGTAACAGATTGACAGCGCCTTTATGTCGTAGCTGTAAGGATGGATTTTGTAGTGCAAGTTCGACTCATGTGTGGTTGAGTGTACAAACATTTGTAAGAATTGGGACGACCCATTTACATGCGTTCGTGATCATCGGCTGCTTGTTTGATTACATTAGTAATGGTTTCGATTAAACGTTGCAGCAACGAAGGTTAATGGTAGTGTTACCATTTATGAATTAACGTGTCTGATTTGAAGGCTTTCTTTAGTGGTTTATGGGGTGCATTGAAAAAGAAAGTAAATTTTTTTTTTTTAATAAAAATCCTCTACTAGTATTTTTTATGTTAGATGTTATAACATATACCTACAGCACATAATAAGAAACATTATAATTATGCAGAAATTCATAATTCGAAAAATTCAATATTTATGTAATTTATTTAAAGAAGGCTGAGAATCAGCACTTTTCGAATGTCAAATCAAAATCACATAAGACAGTACCCCAAAACGCCCGCCCTTCATCAATTCCTAGTGCTTTAGCTGGGAAGAAGAAGTGGCGCAACAAACTCGCCAGCAGCACAGAAGGAAAAAAAAATCTATACAATAGTATGCAAAATAATTTACATTACGCAACAAAAAACATCAATTAAATTATTAGCCATAATAATATATGTCAGCTAGCACACGCCAATTTATCAACAAAAAAGACATAAAGCACTTGCTTAACGAAAAGTGTTTAGAAAAATTCCGATCTATGTCACAAACTCATAGTAACTAATACATAATAATTATATTGACCTCTTAATCATCACTTACATCGAATACCAACACACGTTGATTAAAACAAAAGCGAACACGATAAAAAAAACCCACCTTAATTAAAAACAATTAATTCCAACAACAAACAAAATTACCATAGTGTTATCTTCATCCTGTCAGAGGTGTTAATACCACCACCTATTGTCCCAAAGATTATCATCTCGAACTTGACATTCGTCCCGCCGTGTCGAGTAGTGAGACGAATCCAGAATAGGCATGTCGATTCTCAGAAATGTTGTTCGAAAAATGTGTCGAAGCGCGTAAATTATTCTGTCGCGTTATAACGATGCGTTCGGAATGGGTGATGAGCATTCATAGGCCGGTGTCGATGAAATATATGGATTTATGGAGTGAAGCAGTCGGTTTGGAGGGCAGGGCAGGTATAGGAGTGGTGAAAATGGGTTATTGTGTTTGATTTCCGCGCTTTTGTGAATGGAATGAAATGTATGGTCGGGTTTTTCAACGAAGCTCTCGAAATCTTATCACTTAAGAATCATGACCACATTTCGTAATAGTTTTTCATGAATTTTTATTCTAAATAAAATAAAATAAATAATCCTTTATTTGCTTTGAAAGTAGGTACATGAAATTAAGGTGTAAACTGTTCCTATAGTCTCTGCAGTTTTATTTGATAGGTAGGTATACAAATACCTCTACTTGCAACGTGTCTATAATTCTAGATACCTCAATATCTGCCTTGCATAGGCATTTATAAAAGTTGGATGAAGCATCTACTTCGAAAATTTGCAAACGGAATAACCAAGCAATGTTTTTTTTTTATTAACTCTAATAGTCAACCACTTAATCAATGAATTCAATCTAGCTCACGTACTCATGTCAAGCTCAAATAGTGAACCATTTGAAATCTCTTAACCTACAAACAAGCAATTTGAGCGAAGACACCAGCATCAATCCTGGCCCCCCTCGTGGGTCGTTATCCAATCCCGCTACATACAATGCTGCTATTGTTTTCAAACTAATAGCTGATATACTATTGGCCTAGTTCGGGAGCAAGGGACGTGTGTTTGTCAAAATGTTGGGCGTTGAAAAATGGGTTGGCGTTTTATATGACACTAGCTTCTGCCCGCGACTTCGTTCGCATGGAATAGTTACTTTGGGCTAACGCTAAAAAGACCCCCGATTTTGAAACATTCTTCATTGGTGCTCCGCTCCTATTTGTCTTAGCCTTCCTCGATAAATGGGCTTTCTAACACTGATTTTTTTTTTCAAATCGTGTCAGTAGTTTCTGAGATTAGCGCGTTCAAGCAAACAAATAAACTCTTCAGCTTTATATATTAAAAAAGTATATATATGTATATAGATGTAGGACCAATTGGTTGGTTTATTGGTTGCAAATATTTCGTTGGATTTCGGTCAGATTTCTGTAGTGGCTTGAATGTGTGAACTGTGAAGGCAAAATATGCCGTGGTTTCCTTGTAGATTTCTCTGTTATAAAAAAGCTGAAACTTTTTACCAACCAACGTTCTTGCAGATGTTAGTGATTCATAATGGTAACAAAGAGTATGTATGTGATGTATTGTGAAAACATTCATACTGCTTAATTCTACTAAAATTCTGAGCTGGCGATTGTTTTTTTTTTATTCATCTTATAATTATATTTCCAACTTGGCTGAAATAGCCCATCTTGCTTCAGCCTCACTCAAAAATCCTTAAGTTAATTTCATAGATCGTAGAAAATCTTTACACAAAAAAAAACTGAAGATCAAATACGTAACTGTCACTGCTATGACCTTTGTGGTCACATGAAATGTGTCACTCGACTGTAGAGAGAACTGAACCGCAGTGCGGTGTGGTGTGATGTTTATTTTTGTACAGAATTTGTTGGTTTTGTAGTGTAGTTTGTCATTTAGATGTAAAATAGTTTCTGATGATATAAATAATTTGTTAAGTGTGGCAGCTCCGTGACTATAATTTTACATTTTTATTTTAAATTCGTGATTTTTTTATTGTAAATTTTTGAGTGTCAAAATTAAAATGTGCATTAAATTTTTATAAATATTAAAAATTTTAATATGTGTGTTCTAAACCATTTTTGTTAGAGGAAGTTTTCTAAGTCATTGACTTTGTTAAAGACACCCGATAATTCAACAATAAAAACCAGTATATATCAAGCGAAACTGAAAAAAAGATTATACTTATTTAATTAGAGAACTCGCAATCCTAAAAACAAACCAATTCACAGCCAAATACACAAGATAGCACAGAGCATTCGAAATGAAAACTTATCGAAACGTAAACAAACAAGTTTGCGTTAAGATCTTCCCAGATTTCTATATATAAAGCTTACGCAAAACGTTTTAGCGAAACGTTAGGTCAAACCACGGTTTACTATGAAACGGAGTGAGATTTTCCCATTTTTTGAAAGTTTGTATGTTTGGATGTTTGTTACTCAATCATGCAAAAACGGCTGAACGAATTTAGATGAATTTTGGCACACAGATAGTCTGGATTACCATATAGGGTTTTTATCCCGGTAGTACGTTCCCGTGGGATAATAAATTTCCGACATCCACGCGGGTGAAGCCTCGGGAGAAACCTAGTTTAAGATATGAGGTAGGAGGGGCTAAGTAATAACATCACGCATCGATCGAAGGTTAAGCTAAGTTTTCAGTGGTCGGTCCGGAGATGGGTGACCATCCGTGCCTCGGAATACTATCATTCGTAGATCTTTGTCAGTCCTTATGGGGAGTAAGAAGCCCGAAAGTCTGACAACAAGATTTACCCAGTACCTGGGTTGTGGTCGTCAGATTCAGTCGCTCCATGTAAATACTGGTATTCAGCTGCATCCGGTTAGACTGGAAGCCGACCACAACATAGTTGGAAAAAGCTAGGCAGCTGATGAGCTTATGTGTAAAACTATTCAGTGTTCATTGTTATAGTAGACTCAAGAATTGATTTACAAATTCTAATTCAAATTTTAAATTCAAATTCAAAAGTCATTTATTCAAACTAGGCTGAGAATCAGCACTTTTCGAACGTCAAAATTACATAAGACAGTCCCCCAAAATCAGAGAACATTCAAAACATACAGTTCGATTCAAAGCTACTGGCGGCTCGGAAGTTAGCTGGTCGCTGCGCAGTACCCTATGCCTCACTCCCGCTGACACATGAATTTGTTACTGCGCAGCGACTCGCCTCATGTTCCGAGCCGCAATTAAGTTTGAATCGGGCTACCTACATTTGCGCCCTTTTCTATTTGCGTTACAATATTTGAATACAAACTTTTTGAGTCATTTCTATACCTACCTACATAAACATTTTTGAGTAATTCCTATTCATATGTTTTTTACGACTATGTAAAAGCAAATGCAATCAATCATCAGATTTACAGCCCATCAATCAACACTAGTTTTTAACATTCATAGCAAAATGATAAAACGCGAAATAGCAGACCGAAGTATCAACATCTGTGTAACGATCACGGCTACCCAAACTCAAACTCAAACCTATTATTTCAAACAAACCAATGACAGGCACTTTTGAATTGTCAAGGGGTCGGTTAGTCAGAAAGATGACGCTAGTTGCCCATTCCAAAGCGTAGTAGCTACCTATGGAGAAGAACGGGCTAGAAACTCCACGGACACTCTTTTACATCAAAATATTGGTTACATCATTCATGTTGCAATCATACATGTGAAAACGATGCAGAACGTTAAGCGTCCATAATAAAAAGAAAAACCATTCAAAAATTAAATTAAAATAAGCTGTGGCAGCTAAAATATGACCAGTCCCAACTGACGGCGCCCGTTCACGAACCTAACGGCCTGACGCATGGATTAGCACCATTCAGCTCAACCATTTTGAAGGAATAGAGACTGGGGATAGACAGAGTAAATTCGTTCGCAACATTTTGCTAGACATGTTACATGTAGCATAATCAGCCTATAATGTTCCCACTGCTGGGACACAGGCCACCACTCTGTGAGTGGGCCGTAATCTACCACCACACGGGCCCAGTGCGGGTTGGTAGATGTCACATATCTTCGATGTTGCATCTATAAAAGGGCGGATCCTACTGTTCTTGACTGGGCACAAATCCAGCAAAATATACAAATAAAGTTTTTTTTTTTTCTTTTCTTTAGTTATTTTTTTTTTATAAGACTTCCTTAGATTCTGGAACAAATGTAATTATGTATTTTTTGTTTTTTGTGTTGGGCGTTTATGGCTGCGCCACAGTACCACTTTTGCAGCTATCGTCTTTTGTTAAGTTATACCTAAATTGTTGCTAATAAACTTTTGCACGACTCGTAATGCGAAGCATTAGAGTGTGCTCTACGATCGAAAAAAAATTTTTGCCCCATTTCTGTAACTGTTTTTATTGTTATACTCCTGCTAGTACACAGAACCTACTTAATTTATATACCATTGTATAGATGATTAAATGGAGATTAATACTGTACTTTTTAACAATTGATTTAATGCAGCAGAAATGGAAAAAGCATAAAAATAGTTGAAAAAAAATTCCTGTCCGTCAATTTATGAACCCTGAAAACATTGTAGCTTGCGATAAAATCAATTAATTGAGTCAATTTTTTTTTTGTACATTCGTTTCAGCCGTAGAAGGAACCCTATTGAAAATTGCTCTTTTATTCAAAGTAGTTTAATTATAATTAATAAAATACTAACTAAAATATAATATCTTTAACTAAATATTTCCAACCTTTGAGTAAGTTGCCTAGCAACCGCCAAGTAAATATCTTTGTCAGTCGTTGACATTACGACTTTATGAAAAGTGATAAATTGTTCATTTTTAAACTATGTTTTGAATTTCTTTTTCGTTTATGAATGAGTGATAAGTATGAGGCGTGCACTTTTGGATTTTCCAAACTATTTACATTTACTTTAATAAACCATCATCATCATCAGGTTTTAGTTGTGCTGGTTTCTCCAACTGTACGCCATTTTATCGATCCTCAGTTTCTTAAATCCAGCTGCTTTCAGCCACCCTGCGTTGATCAATGCTACACCTAGCCCGAGGGCATCCTATACCCTACGTTATTCACTCATATATAGATCTAAGATAGTAAATTAATGTAGAACCCACTAAACATAATCTACTACAGTCTATTTTAAGTCCACACGGATTTCCTGACCTTGATTCGATACTGCGAATGATTTAATATCGAAAAACACATACATTAAACGAAAATCTCTTTGATATACACTTTTATAGTTGCCACGAATAAATTCTGATGCTTCTAATTGACTCCGACGTTCGTAAAAGATTAGATGTAGTGTTCTGTGTTTGATGAAATTACGGCTTTTGAGAATTTTTAAGATGCTAGGAAATTTGTGATATATTGACTAGCTTCTGTCCACTGACTTTCTGCGTAAAATTTCTTCTTCCCAACCCAACTCGTCGCATCGCATCGATCGTTTTCCCTTAGCATTCTTTCTGTTTTTTTTTATCCTGTTGCTCGGCTTCTAAGTATCGTTGTGTGATGTTAAATAGCCTAAAGCCTTCCTCAATAATTGGGCTATCAAAATGAAAAAAAAAAAAAATATAATCCGTCTGGTAGTTCCAGTTATTAGCGCGTTGAAACAAACAAATTCTTCAGCTTTATTATATTATACTAGCTGACCCCTGCCCACTTCGTTGGGTGGTAAACATAAATATATAGCCTATGACAATTACAAATAACGTGGCTTTCTATTGATAAAAGAATTTCAAAATCGGTTCACTAGATCCAGAGATTAGGTACAACCTCACAAACTTTACTTCTTTGTAATATAAGTACGAGTATAGACTAGCTCATACTCAGTGATAATATAGCATGCTACTGGTGAAAGAATTTTTGAAAATCGGTCCAGTGGTTTTTGAGTTTATTCATTACAAACAAACAAACAAACACAAAAAATCAAACCTTCTCTCTTTATAATATTTGTTTAGATAAGTATAGATTGGGAAAACAGTATCCGTTTTTCTGTGTATTTCATGTTTATGAAATAGTTTTTCGGTAGAAGTGTAGTAAATATATAATGTATTTATTAGTAACAGAGCTTCTTGTGAAAGAGATCTTCCTTGGAAATACTAATAAATAGAACATAATCATATTATGATGCTGGATGTTGTGTGACGTCACGTCTTTGATGCGTAGTTCGCTTAATTATGGCGATGTATGCCGCCACAGGTCTATGGTCTGTGGGTACAGTAAATTTACGGACAAACTTGATCAGTTCGCTGATCCATTCTGTATAAAAAAACATGCGGGGCAGTCTTTGGAGACTGCCGATGGATGTGAAAACTAAGTAACGCCATCTAACGTGAATATCAGGAATTTATGTGGCTTGCTGTCAGTACAAGAACGAAAGCTGTACCTTCTTTAAAACAATTCCAAAAAAATAAAACAGAGTGCGGTGTCAACAACTCTCGAATTTTCGAGCAGGTCACGTGCCCGCCTGACGCGAGTTTAAATTTTTTTTCGAAAAGCGCTCAACGCGCCTCAAGAGGATTTCACTTCAAAATCACACCGTGATTAAGCGATCTGAGCTTGAAGTGAGCTGTAAAGTGTCAATGTCTAGCATCAGATGGAATGACAGTTCACTTCATCTAAGTTTTCACGGTGAGATTTCGACGGAAGCAGATGTACTCGTAGTGACAAAAATTGAAAAGATTCTGCTTAGATGGTTTGGTCATGTTGAGAGGATGAATGAAACGCTGGGGGGGACACCCTTGGAGGACATAATTATAGTGATCAGGTGCGTCAGGTGCGTAGTACTCGCAACCGGCGAGTGTGTATGACCAGATGTATAAACGTACACGAAGCAAAAGGAGTATGGAAGGATTGTAGGAGGTGGCGTTCTGTAGTTTCTGCCTACCTTCATAGGAAGAATGCGTAAGGTTATGTATGTAGATCGGCTGGTCTTGGAGCTAATCGTTGTGGGAAGACCACCACACCACGATAGTGCGATGTGAAATTCCTCCTGATGAATTCCTCTGTTCCAGCCATAGGAACACTAATCGAGGCTGACGATAGAACAACAAACCTTTTATTTAAATAGTAGTTATTTTAAAATGTTTTAAACATGTACGTCACACATATTATTCAAAGTATTCAAAAGCAAGGCTGTCAAAAGGTCGATAAAATTTATCGATAAACTACTTCGCAGACGTCCACTTCTTTTGTTTTAACTCGCGCATGCAATTTTCGACTTTAAGGCATTAAAATAAGGTATAAAGTGCTGTATTTTATTTAAAATATAATGCTGTAAGAGTACAGAAATAACGTTCAATATAAATTATCAAGCGCTGTGAAAACTTCAGCGGGCCATAGCATAAATAACGAATACACAGCCAATGCGAATTAAATAGATACCATTTGCACTTGACTTATGGTAGAACTCGAATTTCAATTTGAGAGCCATCTTGTATTCATAATATTGAATAAAAGATGGCTCAGATGATGATCATGAAGATCTTCTCTTCTTCGTCGTTCCCTCAATGCTGAGGATCGCGACCACATACGACGCGTCTCCAAGCTATGCGGTCTTCTGCAGTGTGGACCGCTTGGTAAATGCTGCCTCTAACCACCTTCTTGATCGCGTCTGACCCTCTCACTGGTGTTCTGCCTTGACCGCGTTTTCCTTCCACCCGGCCTAGTAACATAAGCCTTTCCAGACTATGTTTAGGTGAACGTATAATATGTCCGAAAAAGCTGAGGCTGGCAAATTGTAGATATCCGCTTGGTGATGTTGAGTTCCTCCAGTATGGATGATCATGAAGATTAATAGATATAAAGGCTCGTGGCTAAATAATAACAGCCGCACAGGTACGCTTGCTGAGCTCAGTCCGTGGAAAGCTAATTAAACCGTTGGTCCCGGCTGTTATTCGTAGATCTTTGACAGTCGTTACGGTGAGTCAGAAGCCCGAAAATCTGACAACCAGTCTTACCAAGGGGTACTTATCGTGTTACCTGGGTACCGTGGCTAAATAATAACAGCCGTATGGGTCGATTGAAGGTTACGCTACGCTTTCCGTGGTTGGTTTGTGGACGGGTGACCATCTTTACATACCAAGACCCCTCCGTGCCTCGGAAAGCACGTTAAACCGTTGCTCCCGGCTGTCATTCGTAGATCTTTGACAGTCGTTACGGGGTAGTCAGAACCCTGAAAGTCTGACCACCAGTCTTACCAAGGGGTATCGTATTACCCAGTAACTGGTTGTGGATGTCAGATAGGCAGTCGCTCCATGTAAAATACTGGTATTCAGCTGCATCCAGTTAGACTGGAAGCCGACCCCAACATTGGATTAAGGCTAGGCAGATGATGATGTTGGTGGAATCTCGCAGCAATTGATTCGAATGGCACTAAGTCGAATTGATAGGTATGCTATTTTTCATCGATATAAAAGCTTTCAAGCTTTTCAAACTCTCATATCGATAAATACCTACGGTTTCTAAGAAAGATGCAAAACATTTTACTATACTGCTTTGTAATGTAGATGTGTTTGCCAATTCTATGAGAAAGTTGCAAAGTGCTTTGGCCGCTTCTCGTTGTGAACTATATCTGTGATTGGTTTTTTAATAAGCTCTTTACAAAATGATGCTTTGTTGTGTGCAATACTTGAAGAGTTGGTATTTTAGTAGTGAAGAAATTATTGTGTCTGAAATTAAAAAGAGGCTGCTCATCGTTCATTTTATATTTACTTTTATAATAAAAACTAATAACTACTACTAATTACTTTACAATTAATTAGTCATTTTATTAAATTAAAAAATCATTTAGTTTTTTTTATTAATTATTTTTATGATGTGGTAAAATCATTTCATTTTATTAGGACGCCTGAAATAAAACCATTCTTACGTCCCTACTTACTGTTTTTTTAGCGTGTCCGTGGATTCTCTTGCCCGTTCTTCTCCATATAGGAACCTACTACGCTTTTATGCGCAACTAGCTTGATCTTTCTGACCGACCGACCCCTTGATAATTCAAAAATGCCTTCAATTGGTTTATTTGAAATAGATGCTTTGAGTTCCAGTTTCAGTTTAGCTGTCAAACGAATTTTAATAGGTATCTATTAAAATATTATACCACCCAAATTCATTTATTTTGGTATTGGTAATGGTCAATCCTATTAATATTTTGATTGCATAGTCTCAGTGCACATTTCGTCGTATTCGGCTTGAACTTCAATTTATTAATAATTTTATTAGCTGGGATTATAAATCTAACTACTTACTTAATGCTAATCACCCTTATGATTATTAATATAGTAAGTACTAATGGTTTATTATGTTTTAATGTTAGACATCATGTCGCACCGATTAAAATGTTTTAAATAGTTGGAGGTATTTTTATTTTAATCAACGAATGAATGACTTTTGACTAACTACATGATTAACACGCTAGCCACATTCAAATTGAAGAATAAAATTAAAACCATAAAACAACACTTAAAAATCCATTATTTTATCACTTCTTTGACTTTTATGGCGTATTACTAGCAACTCTCTATTATATGGTATTAATTATTGTGGGCAGACCATCCAAATTATACTAGCTATCAAATAGGTAATTAATAAAAGAAGATTTCATTTTAAACCAATAAAAATGAAGCTCCTCCTACCGAAACTAATAATATACATATTTTATCAAGCTAATTTACATCAAGAGTGGAACATTTTAGAATACCTAATAAAATGATATAACATAATTTGAAAACAAATAAAAGTAGTTTTAATTTGTCACAGAAACTTGTGCATACAAAAGGATAATAAAATCTAATAATAAAGAAAACTAAAAACGTAATAGATCTATAATCACGAGTACAGAACAGAAATAGTTGGCAGCCGCACGTCATGACTGAGACAAGAAGGCTTCCACTCAGCATGATGCTGTGCTATGGGGGACCCACAGCACAGCACTGGTTTTCAGTGGTCACCCGAAAATGATGTTCGTATATTAAAATACTTACAATACAATGCAATTATACAACCAATAACATGAATAAATACTATTCAATGATACAAAAAGAATATAATATATGTTTAAAAAGTAAGAACTTCTACAAGTCTTTCAAAGAAACATACCACCCACAGTTCCTACTAAACTAAAGCCATAAAGTACTGAGAAACTAACTAAACCATTGAATAACAACAACACCTTACTGTAAGTGACTTGACTACTCATACGCTAAACTAACAGTTATTTGTACTACTAACACTAGTTTAAATTTTAGTACAGCTGTATTTATAACCGTCATAATCTGCATATTATAATCCTAGAATGGTTGATCGACGTGTCGATTTGGTTGGACACCGAAGTTGGTCGGTGTCAGTGTCCATATAGCCTTCTATCATATAGAGCCTAAGTGCGTGCTAATAACGGCTATCATAGTGCATAATCAGCGTATAATGTTCCCACTGCTGGGACACAGGCCTCTGTGAGAGGGAGTGGACCGTAATCCACCACGCGGGCCCAGTGCGGGTTGGTAGACGTTACAAGTCTTCGAATTTTTGGCTCTAGGACATGCCGGTTTCCTCACAATGTTTTCTTTTACCGTTTTGAGAGCAGTGATGATAAAATAATTTACACAAAGTAAAGCGTCTGTCAGGGTTTGAACCTACGACGTACAACTCGTAAGTCGTGATCGTTACCAACCACACCTGCTCTAACTGCTATCAAAGAGGTGGAAAATGTTGAATAGATGGAGACAAAATTATGTTGAAAAACTGTAGAAAACCTAAAAGATTGTGCTTCGGAGAGAATCATACAAAATATATGACCATTGCACTCAAACAGATCGCACGAATATTCAGATATTTTGTTTTGTCTTGTAGGTATTGGCGAGCCGACTCATGTTAGTTCCATATTAGCCTATAATGTTCCCACTTCTGTAACACTGGCCTCCTCTCTGTAAGAGGGAGTGGACAATTATCCACCACGCGGGCCCAGTGCGGGTTGGTGGATGTCACATGTTTTCGAATTTATGGTTCTAGAACATGCCGGGTATCCTCATGTCAGGTGCACTGGAGTGGAGCAAATATTGATGTTGAGCATGTCTGCTAAAAAACTTGCTTGATTCAACTTTTAAAAGTTATTATATAATTAATTAATTGAATTCAGTTTATCACGTGGAGTTTATTATGTAGTTACTGCTAACAGCCTACCTCTATGGCAAACCAATTACGTCGGTTTATGTATGTACCAGCTAAGAATTTCTGTAGTAATAAATCAAAGCATTACAAACAACAACAATTTTAGTACAATGTGTGATTGTGTGGTCAAAGCAAAAATTCAAAAGCTTACAACAGTGATCAATGTCGAGTTGATGACCATCGTGTAATTCAAACCACGTATTTGATAGTAGCAACAGTTATGGCCTGTAGTAGCGGCTCGCCCAATTGAATAACGATTTTCTGCGCGGGCGCAAGCTAGTGTTGCGACTGAGTCGATTGTTATGATAACGATAAAAGTTTATATGCGTGATTGAAATGTTAATTATAAGCAGTAATGTAATGTTTTGTAGCAATTAACGATGTGGCTAATAAATGTTTTATAGTGTTAATTAGAAATAATTATTATTTTAATTGCGAAATGTATTACAAATGTACGTAGGTACTTATCTGATTACGTATGAATTGCTTTCATTGAAACTTTAAATAACACTTAGAGAGTCTGAGAGTATTTTTACAAACAATATATTCATTTTACCTATACACCTATTTACATTTCAAAATCATCTCAAAAACTTATGTACATTTCACAAAAAAATAAGAAAAAAATATACCTTAATCTTTTAATCCCGTGTAAAAACTATCGACACCGTCCCCTCCCTACAAAATCTCAGGCTCCTTATCGATGATTTACAAATTGTACAGACGGACAATGGACATAGGGGAGGACCGGTCGCCAAGGTCGGGAGTTCGAAGCCGGGAGATACACTTATTTAACGTAATGCGGAAGTTTTTTCATATAAATGATTATTCAATGGAATATTTAGTGAGTGTTTTGTATTGCAGTTTCTATAATGTGGGAATATTTTGTTTTTAATGGCGATATAAGGGCGTGGTGAATTCTTTGTTTAGTATATTTATGTGGGCAGGGAAGTTTTTTTTTAGATTTATTATTTCTTTCTTTGTAGCATTTGAAGTAATAAATTCCCACTGAATCCCCCGTATAACTTTTGTTATTACAAATAGTAAGTATTTTATTACAAAGTGGAGTGTTCACAAGCTATGTTGTTATCGAAAATAGGTAAATCCTAACGTGTTTGTTTGAATGTTTGTTTGTTTGTTACGCTTCCGCGCTAAAAGGACTGAACGGATTTGGATGACATTTGGTACAAGGGTAGACTATGACCAGCACCCTAATTACGTAATGCATTTTCAATTTTAAATTGAAACCAATTGAAAAAGATTGCCAGTCCATTGCTTCATAAGTTCGACAAAAAAAATTGAGCAGATTACTTTTGTCGAACTTATGAAGCAATGGACTGGCAATCTTTTTCAATTGGTTTCAATTTAAAATTGATCGTGCATTGCGTAATTGGGGGGCTGGAGAATGACATAGGATACTTTTCATCTTGGATTGCAGACAAAGCCGCGGGCAACGGCTAGTATCGTTATAATTATCAAGTATTTGACGTTATGGACAGCAAACATTGATTTTCTTTGACTTTGACATCGTGAGCTCATTCTCAATTTCGTGAAATCATTAAGAAAGAGAAAGAAACAAAATGCGTTTATTGGCATTAATATAAAAACAAAACACTTTATATTTAAAAAAAAAAACAAAAACAGGTAACAATTATTATAATGCCAAAAGGGCCTCAGCTCAGCATAATGTCAGATGGCTGCACAAAGTGTGCCACCTGACGCTGATTTTCAGCTGCAACCTACGAGTGCCATACGCTTGAATATGAAAGTTTTTTCGTTAAGTTTTTTCTTCCTTGTTAAATACAGCGTTTATGTTCTATGAATGTTGTTCCATAATCCTCTATAATCTTCTGTTACCTAGTGTTCATTACTCGAATAAATCTTATGCTCTCTGAACTTACATTTCAATCAATCTGCCTAACCTTTTCCCAACTATGTTGGGGTCGGCTTCCAGTCTAACCAGATGCAGCTGAATAGCAGTTTTTTACATGGAGCGACTGCCTATCTGACCTCCACAACCCAGTAACTGGAAAATACTATCGTATTACCCGTCCCCTTGGTAAGACTTGTTGTCAGACTTTCGGGCTTCTGACGACCCGTAACGACTGTCAAAGATCCACGAATGACAGCCGGGACCAACGGGTTAACGTGCTTTCCGAGGCACGGAGGAGTCTCGGTATGTAAAGATGGTCACCCATTCACTGCCCAACTCCGGCAACGTAGCTTAACCTGTGGATCGACCCGTGCGGCTGTTATTACTTAGCCACGAGCTCCTCAATTACAGAATCATCATAAGTTGTCAAATTCGCCCATTTTGAACCCCTTTCCGATTCGATCTTTTCACCATGAACGGCGTGACGTATGGTAAACAATACATACATTGATTGGCTTAAATAAATAAATGACCACCAACCCAATCAATGACCCTGATGGTCTGACCATACCACAGAATAGTACAAGTACAGAAGATACACTACGCAAAATCATTTAAATAAATAGCGACTCTTGCTAGTTATTCAAAAGAGCGTCCGTGGAGCTTCTTGCCCGTTCTTCTCCTAGTAGTAGTTACCTATGTAACTACGCTTTGGAATGGGAATTGGTAACTAGCTTCATATTTCTGACTGACCAACTCCTTGACAATTCAAAACTGCCTGTATATGGTTTCATTGAAATAAATGCTTTAAGTTTGAGTTTTGACACAATAAAGTGCAATTCAGGTCGCACAGCGCTAATTACCTACAGTTATGTTCACCTAGAAGTTGCCTCTCTTTCTATCGCGTAACTCATATATCTTCAGACTACACCCACTGAACACCCACACCCACACACCACACCCACTGAATTGGGCCGACAAGTCGAGCCCACCGCGTACTTTTAGCTTCATACCTTAAATGTGGAGAGCACCTGCTGACCATACCTACATCCATTTCGAAAACAAAAACACCACGATCAACCTACCGGAATACAACGAACCACCTGCCTTATAACTCAAGCCCTTAAAGTACTTACAAGAGCCCATCGTCAGCCCATAAGTCTTGCGCACAAGTTACTTACACCAACAATTTTGCAGAACATACAGACAGACAGAAAACAGCACCCGTTGACTCCCATGACCTGTTTAGATTACCGGTCGAGTTTATAAGCGAGTAGATTTTCGGTGAAAGATTAGTGATCCACTCTCCTATTATTGTTAGGTATGATTTACTGTTGAGAAAGTGGGTCGATTTGATGAACTTTGCGGAAACGGATATTAGTGTTTTCTGCTAAATTTTAGTGTTTAGATTATGATGTGTTTTGAAGTTTATAGGTAATGGGTAAATCTCGGTTTGTTTGTTCCGGTTGAAAGTAGGTTTATCAAATGGTTCTGATAATATTTAGTGTGAGTTCAACTGGGAATAATATTGAGTAGGTCAAATGTTTAAAAGATTAAATTAGGGAATAGTTCATGAGTGAATTCACTGAACTAACTCATATTCTCCAAACTACTAAGTGGTTATTTGTTTAAACAATAGGTGTTATACTAAAGTCTTACTACAGCATTTTGTACTTTGTAGTTATAGTATAATTACTTTAAATAATTTTCTTTTTACCTAGGTACTTTTCTTTATAATAGCAGACCGAAATAGGACAAAAATTAAACCACTACAAAAAATTAGGACAACAATTTTAATAATTTTTCATTCACTCTTTCCACTAACTCTTCCACCGACTGGCGCAACCAGACGCAGCATAAGGTATACAAAATCCCAAAATAACGCTGATCGTACGAATTTGACCTATCGTGTGAACGTACGTACTGTTTGATTACCGGGCCAGAGCTGTTGTGATCTCACAGCTCAATATAGGAACTCTTTATAAGGGTTCCTGATATAAAAAAAACCTATTATAATAAATAATATTCGATTTAGTTCAGAAGACTGATGATAAGCTAAGTTTTTTCAAAGCTTCTCTCTCCTACTATTTTGCTGTGCCCGACAGGGTCCATAATGATCACATAAATTTTAACTTACCACCTAAGTACACATTGTGGAATGCAAATAAAGTATTGAGTATTGATACTTTCAGTAAAGAAGGTGAAGAACAAGAAACAAAGGTATTTAGGGAAACCTGTGGTATGAAAGTTCGCTTTGTTATGGCATTAGCTGAGATGCTGTTAATATTCCCACTGCTGGGACACAGGCCTCCTCTCTATGGTAGGGGGCCGTAATCCACCAACCGGGCCCAGTGCGGGTTGGTAGATGTCACATGTCTTAGAATTTTGGGTTCTAGGAAATGCCGGTTTCCTCACGATGTTGTCATCTGTAATGTATTCAGATAAATATGTTTTAATGGTGCGTAAACTTTATGATAAATAACTAACCAGAACGCGTAGCATGACCACGACGCGTAGCATTGCCACGGTTTATAGATCATGGTTTTGTTGACGGCAGAATAGAGAAAATGACAGATAAACAATCACAATCTGCCACTTTGTCTATTCTTTCGTCGACAAAACCCGTTTCTTCAGTAAACATCATGCTACGCGTGTTGTAGAAACAAAAGTAGGTAGTGATTATCTTTTACACATAAACTCATCCTAGTACATTAGTGAAATTCAAACTAACTTTAAAAGACTAACTTTACAAATAAAATGACATAACATACACACATACTTCACACACAACACACACCCTAACACACACACACACTACAACACAATACAACGCACACACACTCTACTACTACACACTTTTAATCGCAATTTCACGAACTTGGCGATGATTTCCCTAACCGAAATGAGAGTAGCTTATTCTTTATTATTAGCTAGTATCAAAATACGATTAGCACAGTTCGCCTTTCATCTGAAGTCTTAAATCCGGGATTATCTATCTTCAGACGTAATCCTCCACTTTGTCTTGTCTTCAAATTCCTTAATAAATAACTCGTTAGTGATCTTTCAAGCTCCATAATTCTTCTCTTTGATGAATGTAACTCTTTATCAATTTAATTACCAATTGAGTAGGTTTTTAAAAGATTTGTGAAAGCTTCTTATTTATAGCTAAAATCGTCTGCTCTGCAAATCTCATCTTCATCATTCTCCTGCCCTTACCTCAATTTATTTGTGGTCGGCGCAACATGTCCCTTTCTTCCATACTTCTCTATTAGTCGTCATCTCGGTAGTCACCCCCTTTCTAGCCCTATCAGCTTTCACACAGTTCATCCATCGGTCTATTCAATAATATAGCCTTCATATTTTTGCCCAACTTGTTCTTTTTTGTGTTTTTTTTTCTTTAAGTCATATTTTAACGCAAATAAACTTATTTTCTTTCTTTCCTTTTTCTATACCTACTATAAGATCTGTACACATACAAAAAAAAAGTATTGAGGGGTCTGTTTGTAATGACAAAATAACAGCTTTTTACTAAAAGCGTAAGAAAGTATATACGGTACTTACGACAAAAAAAAATCATTTTTTTTACATTTTTGTCTGTCTGTCTCTCTGTTTGTTCTGGATAATCTCCGAAACCGCTAGACCGATTTTCACTATACTTTCACTGGCAGATAGCTGATGTTATAAGGAGTAACCTTGCTTTTATTTTAGAAAAGAATTAGGGTCCACGCGGACACAAGCTAGTTATAAATATTTTATGTAGAAATTAAAAAAATCATACTTCCTTACCTAGTGTCTTTGATTATTATTCCTTATTATTTTTTCAACAGATGAGACACAGATTTAAACATCGTTCAAAAACCATTTCAGTTTTATTTTCGTTCCTAACCTTCTACCTTGGAACGGTTCTATAAATAAATTAAAGGATTGCACTTGAGACCGAAGTGGCACTCCATTCTATAACTCTCTACTAGTTTGAGATAACTTACTGTTTCATAAAACACTTGTAACAGAAGTTATCTATGAACTGATTCAGAAGCCATATAAGTCGAGGTTAATGGTATTAAAAAGATATAATAAAAATTAATTAGTAGGTAGGGATTACGTCGTTGGTACAGTGGGCGCTTACGCTTCTGCTGAACATGATGTTCTGGGTTTTCGAATCGTAGGTTAGGCAAAGTGTTATTGGGTTTTCTATCAGGAATTTCTCGGGTAGCACGGAGTCTGGATTTGTGACGACTTGCTGGCAATATGCTCACCCCCTATTACTTGAGACTTAAGGCTACCGCAAACCGGCGCAACGTGACTCAGGTGCAAACAATTTCTATGAAAACTTCACAGAAATTTTTCTACCGGTGCAGCGGTGGTGTCGCGTCACATCGCGCCGCGCCTGTCGGTGGGGGCCTTTGAACATAACTGGCGAAATGTGGGTGTACCACCTCTGCATAGCTCTCCGTAGAAAATTTGCGTTATGTTATTTAAATACTTGGTACCTAATTTTCAAATTAGAAAGAGCGTTATTTACAAATATATTCTTCTAATTTTAATAAGTAAAACACTTGCTAAAACAAAAGAAACTATTTATTTCTTGTTTTATAAATGAAACAAATGTACCATATTCTAAATCTCACACGTTCCAATACCAAAAAATGTAAATTCAGTTGTTGATCCTTAAAACTGTGTTGGTGCAGGGGTTACCTGGTGCCATGAGCTATAAATAGCCCCGCACTCGCACCCCATGTAGCCCATAGCCCATGGTTAATGTACAGAGTATATTAACTGTACGACCACCAGCTTTTATGGCTCTTTTAAGTTTTTAACTTGTAATGTTGGAGCTTTTGAGTGTAGGAGCATGGATATGTTATCTACGAGAAGTGTTTAAAATAAATAAATGTAACAAGAACCTTAAGCTGTTTTCAGACCAGCGCGATTTGTCGCGCGACGCGACACGAACAATACAAAACTTCACGGTATAACAATAACGACGATTTGTCGCGTCGCTCGACAAATCGCGCTGGTCTGAAAACAGCTTTGTACTCTTTTCTAGGGGTCTCTCTGACTCCGTCTCTGGTCCGTCCGAAACTGGTTGATCTGTCAAAACAGGTATCAAATTCAATTTTTCGGACAGGTTAAGACTCATCGGGAGTAGGGAGGTGCGTCAACTGACAAATCGAGTTGTCATTCATTTTTGGTTCAGGCCCCGAACTCATCGTATGTCCGTAAGTAATACGAAGTAAGAATCGCCCATAACTTCAGCTGAAACTACGGATTTCGTGGTTAGGGAGTAGACCCCCAGATTCTTAACATGTGTAATAGTCACTGAATTTCAAACATACAGTTTATTTGCAGAAAAATTAATTACAATGGATGTGATTCTCGCACCTAAAGCTGAAGGCATTAAAAGAACAAAATGCCTGATTCAGTGTACAGAATTACTCGTAAAGCCTCTTTAATTTAGGATCCAATACCTTCATTAAAAAACTCATAAATTAGAATCTACCTAAACTTATCGGTGGTGAAACAAGTCATAGATAGGTCAGATAAAATGTATTGATATATAAAATACGATCCATTTTCCAAATTCTTTTGATTTTTCATTCTATATTTTAGACAAGGCTTCATTAACTTGCGTTTACTTCGAAACAATTGCTCCTAATTAAACACCTGTATAAGATAATCAAGTTCCTCACACAATCATTATCAAGTACCAAGCTATTTACTCAACTGCCAAAATCGTCAAGTACGATCGATTATTGTGCATCTTTGCCCTGTCGCCGCGCACAAAGGTGAACGCAGGAAGTTTACGTAGCACGTGCGAGCTTCCTCACACAGGATGTTTTAAAATACGAACGCGATTTAGAATTAACAATGGCGGTTAGTACATGCGAATTTGATTTGGAATGTTGCGGGTGGTAGTGGTGAAGTAGAGGAGGGACAATTGGTAACAAGGTAATATTACCCATAAAAATAAGTAGGTAAATAGCTGTCAATACTTATTATAAACTAGCAGTTAATTCTATACATCAACTTTATTTATTTGTATTTGGAGATTAGCCGACAAATAGATAACCAGCCAGACGAAAAAAATTTTTTTGTTGTATGTATCGTATGTACTTTCTTATGCATTTAGTAAAAAGCAGTTATTTTTAAATTACTAACAGATACTTCAATTTTATTTATTTGTATAGATTAAAGACACTTTTCGTGTTCTTGTTGTTCGTCTGTCTGTATGACCGAATTGTGTGTGCACGACAATTATTATTTAAATATTATCCTTTACTGGTAACTTAGGTACCGTTTCGCATGATCATCTGTGGTAGTGTTCAATTGTTTATTCTGTCAATTATCACTGTTCTGCGGTTTGTGGTCAAATACAACACAAAATATTAGCCTAAAAGGCCCACTACGGAATACTAATAAGTTGGTTAAATAAACTCATAGTAGGTATTTAAAAATGTTATATTACTTCAGAAATAGCAAAAAAATGAAACGGTTTCAAATACTCACTTATGCCTAAGATTGACCCATTGATGAATTTAAATAATCTTAGAAAGTTCTCCTTTCAGATGATCAAACTTCATTTATTTTAGGTGTTCACTGTTCACACGACTGCTTTAATAATAGTAATATATGTTGGGAGACTTCAATGAAAGACGCTGAGAACAATTGTACAGAGTATAATAAAGATATAAAGTCGGTTTTTAACAGAGTAAATTCGTCGCGACAAAAAAGACGTCGCGCCGTCGAGGTCGTGTAAAGGAAGGGAAGAAAAGATGGCGGCCGCTCGCCACAGCGCCGTGCCGCGTTCCGTCGACGCGAAGTGACAGTTCTTCGTTGTTGAACATTAGTTCGTTCCAGTTCCGTTGCAAACATCCTCCCCCCCCTTGGGGAAATGTTCCCCAAGGAGCTCTTGGGAATCTAAAAGGGCTAGCCTAGAGACGGGTCTATGAATGACGCCGTTCTCTGTTTTCACGTCGACCACCCTGCAGACGCCATCAGCTCCAGGATACAGCTTCATAATCCGGCCCATGAGCCACTTCATGGGTGGCATTTGGTCATCCAGAATGAAGACCAGGTCGCCGACACGAACGTGGTGTTGTGCACGCTGCCATTTGACGCGTTGCTGCAGAGTGACTAGATAGTCCTTTGTCCATCGGGACCAGAAGTGCTGTCTTAAGCGTTCAATCAGTTGATATCGGTTGATGCCAACTCCTTCGATAACGGGTGAAGGCAGTGAGGTCAATGGCCGGCCCACAAGGAAGTGCCCAGGTGTAATTGCCGACAGATCTGAAGGATCAGCGGACATTGAAGTGATTGGACGAGAGTTCATAATAGCCTCAATCTGTGCAAACAGTGTGTTCAACTCTTCAAAAGTTAAACTAGAGTTACCCGCTATTCGTTTCAAATGATATTTAGCCGTTTTAACTCCCGCCTCCCAGATCCCGCCGAAATGCGGTGCATACGCAGGAGAGAATTTGAAAGTTATACCTTCCTTGCTCGCGTAGTCGCTAACTGTGCGTTCACTTTGGCGGAGCAGTCTGTTCAGTTCGTTATTAGCTCCTACAAAATTTTTACCATTATCACAGTATATAGTGTGAGGTTTACCTCGTCGTGAGATAAATCTACGCAAGCATAAGATGAAGGCGTTGGTACTTAAGTCGCTCACGACTTCCAAGTGCACAGCTTTAGTACTGAAACAAACGAATATGCATAAATAGCACTTGGAGGTCTTGGCACCGCGACCTTTTCTATTTAAAATCAAAAATGGTCCTGCAAAATCAGTGCCACAAGTCGCAAATGGTGGAGCAGGAGTTACACGAGGTTCCGGTAAGTTACCCATTATAGGGTGTAAAGGCTTAGCTCTAAATCTCTGACACCGAACACATTTTCTAACTGTAGTCGCAGCTAACACTTTTCCACCAATAGGCCAGAATTGCTCACGAATAGTATTCAGAAGCTGCTGAGGGCCACAGTGGAGGAGACGAAGATGTTCCTGCTCAAATAGGAGTTTAGTTAGAGTGTGTTTGGGGTCTAGTAATATGGGATGTCTTTTCCCATAAGGACAGTGGGACGCATTTTCAATCCGTCCACCAACACGCAACACACCGTGTTTATCTAAAAATGGATTTAAAGAAAGAATTCGTGACTTAGAATTTAGTTTACTCAAAGTTTCAAGTGAGTGAATTTCCCTCAAAAAACACTCTCTCTGTGAAACCTTAGCTATGAATACAAGTGAGTTGTTCAACTCAGAACAGGTAAGTTCACCATTTAATTTAGTATTCATTGCTGCACAGAACTCGGCTATTAGCGTTACCTATTAAAGATAAGGTTTTAGGTTAAGTATACTAAAATTGGGCGTACTTCCCTGCAAGCACACCAATTGTCACACACTACACAGGCCCATGTGGTAGGTGAGTCTTCTTAGTAGCGGAGTTCCGATCATCAGCTCGCCTTGAGTGAATAATGCGCAGGGCACGCACAGATGCGCCGGCGTCACCACGCCGCTGCTAGGTCGTCGTACCGCATTTTTCAAACTTTCAATCACGTCGGTGGTCTCCAAAATGTTGGGAGACTTCAATGAAAGACGCTGAGAACAATTGTACAGAGTATAATAAAGATATAAAGTCGGTTTTTAACAGAGTAAATTCGTCGCGACAAAAAAGACGTCGCGCCGTCGAGGTCGTGTAAAGGAAGGGAAGAAAAGATGGCGGCCGCTCGCCACAGCGCCGTGCCGCGTTCCGTCGACGCGAAGTGACAGTTCTTCGTTGTTGAACATTAGTTCGTTCCAGTTCCGTTGCAAACATATATATTTTTTTATATTTTTAAGTGTGATTTTGATAAAAATGTATTTAATAAGTATAAAAATGAATAAACGAAATAATAATACCAGCCTTGTATTGTGCCACTGCAGGGCAAATACCTCTCATACATACCCGACTGCTTTACTTATTTTTTATTAATATCCGAAATATGAGTGTCCCTTCTGCATCTTTTTATTTTATGGTAGCGGTCAGTACCAACCTGTCAAATAATTAACCTGCGATTCCGTGCGTTTCGTGCGTATTAAAAGTACGTACTCAATTAGCACTATTTGTTTATCACCAGTTAATGTGTTGTGTGGTGAGATTTAATGTGATTGTTTGTACATGCATAATTAATATAACTATGTATTGACTGGGTTAATTAGCGGGGTTGTGTATAAGCAGAGTAACTGTGTATTGTACATAGTAATGAGGTGTGTAAATAGTTGGTACTTTATTTGCAAGGAATTTAATGCTCCTTTGCTTTAGCACTAGCATGAGTGCAGTCTTTTCTCGTATTCAGAGCATGAACTGTGTAAAAATAACTTAATAAAATATATCTATTCTGCTAATTTTAAACGTTAAACTAGACCTACATTTTTATAGAATAAATAAAGAAAAGAATCACGTTTATTTGGACAAAGATCGTGAAACACAAAATACAAATAACATAAAAAAAATTAACAAAAAAATTAAAACCGACTTCCAAAAAAAATACTACAAAGTGAAAAATTACTTTAATTTCGGAAGTCGGTGTCTTTAGTTTTTAATTTTCGTTTTTTGCCACCGACTTCCGAAATTAAAGTTATTTTTCACTTTGTAGTATTTTTTTTGGAAGTCGGTTTTAATTTTTTTGTTAAAAATTTTTATTTTTCACTTTTTGGTTGTGGTTTTGATGTGAAGTGTTCGCTTATTATTTATTTAACAATCACAGCACATCATGTAACACTATTAAACCTAAACGTTAATGAGATTTACCTTCAAGGTCAACCTAATAGCCTCAAGAAATACTATTCTCTATCCATATGTACGTATAATTTTGAAAGAATTTTCTCTGAACTCCTAACCTTTGAGGAGTTGTACCTTCCATCATCAGCTCATCCATAGGAAATCATCATCAAACGCAAATAATTGAACAAACTGTATGATATTGTCTGAAACGTAACAGTTATATGCTTATAAATTGAGTGTTCTTCTCGATTTCCTTGGGATCCCATCATCATATGCTGACTAGATGACCAGGGTACCAACTTGAATATGTACCCTAACGAACAAAAAAAGAATTACGCAAATCGGATTAGAAATGTTATCGACATACTAATATACAAAGTATCGTCAAAATGACATCGTCCAAATAACAATAATGCTTATAAAATAAAAACTACTAGACCAAACTGAAAGAAATTTTTATGGGACCACCTGGCAGCTATTTCGCGTCGAACAAAAAAAGAATCATGCGAATCGGTCGATTAACCGCGGCGTAATCGATGTACATACATAGAAAAAAAAAACATACCGGCCGAATAGAAAACCTCCTCCTTTTTGGGAAGTCTAAGAATAAATAAGTGAAAATAATGTTTTAAAAACATGAGTGTGTGCCTCACGGCTGTGCCAAAAAAAATCATTTCATAGGTTGGTATTTGAATCGAACTTAATACTCAATGAATCAATCTCAGTAGTAATTTGTTATCTCTAACAGCCTAAACAATAAAGAATCACCCTATACAAACTCATAAAGCTATGTTTACAAACATGAATTTAAAAAAAACCGCCGCTCGCGACATCTGGCGCTAGCGTTATGTAATTATTTATTTTATGAACACACATCTACGTTTACGTTTTTTTCTCTTTCTACATTGTAAATAAACTGCTGTTCTGTTATCTTGCCCTATAATAACGATTAGGTTTTTAATTCATTTGCATTAAATTAAAAATCTGTGATTTGATAAGGTGACTTGATTTTTTTTACATTACCTGAGCAATTATAGACCAGGGTAGAAAGCCTTTAAAACAATAAAAAGTGAAAAAAAATAATAGTAGGATGAAACCCATTAGAAAAGGAGGAGAATATTATAAAAATTAAAGGAAAAATAATTTACGGGCGATCTGAGGTCGGGAAGGGGATGGGGGTGAGGTTTTAAGGGTAAAAAACGGTTTTTCTCGATTTCCGGCAAAACTAAAAGTCCTATGGAAAAAAGTCAAATGGCAAAGTTGTAGGTAATAAAAAGACCTAAAACTTTTGCATTTACACTTTTTTCACATAACCTCAAAATTTATGTAAAAATTCAAAAAACCAAGTTTTTGGTTTTTTATTTTTATCTTTTTCAAATTTTTGTTTTTTTTCTCGAAATTTAGTGAAAACTTACCTTTTTATGTCCCAAATACGCTGTAATTTATTTGATTAGAAATATTTATTTTTTCACCTTATTTTAAATTAATATCGAAAAATCACCCTAATTTTCAATCGAAAATTCACCCGTCAAAATATCAGCTTTTTAAAAAAAGTTGGTATATTTTCTGTTCGTTGAAATCTCTACTTTCCGACGGTAAAAAAAAAAAATATGTTACCGTAGTAAATCTTCTCAGAAAATGCAAAAAATCGAAAAAAACTCGAATTAGAATTTTTTTTTTTAATCATTATAAATAATTTCATCTAAAAAGTGTGATTGCTGCAATTTGATTCAATTAAAAAGTTGATTTATTTAATGCTAATTACATTTATGTCATAGAAAATCTCATTATATATAAATATAAATGTAAATCGTACTATTATATGTAGATACTTTATTCTGATTACGTTATTCATTACAATATTTTTTACCCGACTTCGGCGAAGCAAAAAGGAGGGTTATGATTTTGACCGGTATGTATGTATGTAAGTATGTATGTATGTATGTATGTATATATGTATGTTCATCTGTAACCTCATAACTTCTAAACTACTGATCATAATTTGACGAATGCGGTATCGTGGGAAGCGTCCTGATTGTCCGCTGGTTATAGGCTATGCGAAGTTACATTAAATTCAATATGGCGCCCTCTAGAGTACATAAAGTGACGAACGAAAAAATTTTTTTTTTTATTAGGCCATGTAGGGTATCAAATGACCCTTTCATTTGATACCCTACATGGCCTAATAAAAAATAAAAAAATATTAATTCTTGACAAGCACAAACACAAATTAATACCTATTATACAAAAAAAAAAATTAAGCAGCTCTGCAAATACTTTATCACGAAATTATAACCCCAAAATAATTTAAATAAAAAGTAAGTTTAAAAACTAAAACCCGACTACTCAAAAATCACGCTCTTAAAAGTATGAAACAAGAAAATATTTCGGACAGAAATCTAGACATAGGTACAAAAGTCAAGGTAAAGCCGTAGTCGCATGCTTGTCGGCTACAAAATAATGGCATGTGATGACGGCTTTACCTATGTCTAGATTTCTGTACGAAATATTTTCTTGTTTCATACTTTTAAGAGCGTGATTTTTGAGTAGTCGGGTTTTAGTTTTTAAACTTACTTTTTATTTAAATTATTTTGGGGTTATAATTTCGTCATAAAGTATTTGCAGAGCTGCTTAAATTTTTTTTGTTAAGTTTAATTGTATAATAGGTATTAATTTTACAGCCACGCCGTACGTTGCATACTCATTTTTGCATGTTTTTAACAATTTAAACATATTTATTTACTTAGACAATATGATATATATACATATTTGTAATGTGCTTGTCAAGCCCTTTCATTTGATACCCTACATGGCCTAACAAAAAAAAAAATTTTTTTCGTTCGTCGCTTTATGTACTCTAGAGGGCGCCATATTGAATTTAGTGTAACTTCGCATAGCCTATAACCAGCGGACAATCAGGACGCTTCCAACGATACCGCTTTCGTCAAATTATGATCAGTAGTTTAGAAGTTATGAGGTTACAGATGAACATACATACATACATACTTACATACATACATACTTACATACATACATACCGGTCAAAATCATAACCCTCCATTTTGCTTCGCCGAAGTCGGGTAAAAAATATTGTAATGAATAACGTAATCAGAATAAAGTATCTACATATAATAGTACGATTTACATTTATATTTATATATAATGAGATTTTCTATGACATAAATGTAATTAGCATTAAATAAATCAACTTTTTAATTGAATCAAATTGCAGCGATCACAATTTGTAGATGAAATTATTTATAATGATTAAAAATTTTTTTTTGAAATCGAGTTTTTTTCGATTTTTTGCATTTTCTGAGAAGATTTACTATGGTAACATATATTTTTTTTTACCGTCGGAAAGTAGAGATTTCAACGAACAGAAAACATACCAACTTTTTGAAAAAAGCTGATATTTTGACGGGTGAATTTTCAATTGAAAATTAGGGTGATTTTTCGATATTAATTCAAAATAAAGTGAAAAAATAAATATTTCTAATCAAATAAATTACTGCGTATTTGGGACATAAAAAGGTAAGTTTTCACCAAATTTCGTGAAAAAAAACAAAAATTTGAAAAAGATAAAAATAAAAAACCAAAAACTTGGTTTTTTGAATTTTTCACATAAATTTTGAGGTTATGTGAAAAAAGTGTAAATACAAAAGTTTTAGGTCTTTTTATTACCTACAACTTTGCCATTTGACTTTTTTCCATAGGACTTTTAGTTTTGCCGGAAATCGAGAAAAACCGTTTTTTACCCTTAAAACCTCACCCCCATCCCCTTCCCGACCTCAGATCGCCCGTAAATTATTTTTCCTTTAATTTTTATAATATTCTCCTCCTTTTCTAATGGGTTTCATCCTACTATAATTTTTTTTGGTTTTAAAAATTATCGACCCTGGTCTATTATAACTATGCTGATCGACCTGGAGAAGACCTGGTCTATGCTAACTATATGTTATAACTATGTAAGTAGGTACAAATACTTAGCTTCAGCATTGTAGTTAGGCATAGATAAATATTTATACTGAATCTATCGTCATTACAACATTAGAACGTTCGGAATGTAATCTCAGTAGTTAGAATGGGAACCTTCTTATAATATGAGAATTGTTTAAAAACATTGTTTGAAAACCGCGAAATGTGGGTGTACTATAAGTACACCTCTGCCTAACCCTTCGGGGAATATACGCGTGGTGTTGTGTGTATATGATGAAAAGAAAAAAATAATTTAGTTTTCGAAAAAAAAACAAAAACCGAAAAAGTTCACAAACAATAGATTAATATTGAAATAAGGCACGAAGCCAAGTGTGTAGTATATATTTTTGAGAAGTATATTACTTATAGAGAAGAGTAGGTCAGGTCCACCGAAGACTAAACAAAAATCAGAACGTCTGCACTTTATGATGTTTTGCAGTCTGAAGCTGTTATTTTGATAACCGTTTTTGTTAAGATTTTTAAAAGTATTGTTCGTTGCCTTGTTGTTTTAAAATAATAGGCAGCAGAAGAAGGCTCAGTTTGATGCTAGAATTAGAGTGCAAAAGATAATAAAAAACCACATAATTAAGTACTTGTCGTCATAATTTATCAGACAAAATGTTTTTACTGAAACTAAAGTTTTAAATTTACCTAAAATTAACTCCACGCGTAAGCATAAACTTTTAGCGCCCAATTATAAACAAAAATAGTACCGTATATTTTCCCTTCAATTTTCTATAAGTACACTAGTTTTTTAAAGCTCTGTTTTATGTCAGAATTCATAGCATCGTATAACACGTGCCCTGGCCCCGTATATCATAGTACGGAGGGGTTAACCCGACGATATATTTTAAATATGGATACACCATCAGTTTTTTAGTGTTAAATCCTTTTTATAAACCCCTCGTTCTAAATCGGTTTTCAACAATCCTTTTTTGAATGATTTATTTATTTCGAAGGGTGAAGGGATTCAAGCGCGTAATTGTTTTGCTATTAATAACATTGTAGACTAAATTGTTGAGAGGTTTTTTTGTTTTTTTTTCGTATGGGTGAATGAACGACTGTTTGGGTTTATCATAAAGCTTTGATTTATGGGTGATTCAGTGATTCTACAGTCTCCCGTTATTTTGGCGATTGACATGTTGATTCAGGGTAGGTAGTATTTTTCTGTGATGAACTACAATGCCCGAAAAACATTTTCAAGCTTAGTTAAGTAATAACAAACAGAAATTATAGTCACAAATTCACAATTAATTAGAATTTAACATTACCAAAATGACACCATTTAGGTAATGCTAAATTTTAATGAATTAGAAAAAAATACAATCTATTAATAAGAAAAAAGCTTTAACTTATATAACTAATTTTTGGCATGAAGCTGTTTACAGACCAGCGCGATTTGTCGCGCGACACGACACGAACAATACAAAACTTCACCGTATAACAATAACCGGTGTCGACAAATCGCGCTGGTCTGAAAACAGCTTTAATATGCACGACTAGATTTTGAACGTTTTTAAATACAGTTTTAATATAAAACTGATATTAAACGCAACAGACCGATCACAAGAAGTAACCAACACTGAAACTAAATTAGAAACGAGACATAATGAAAATTATGATAATGAATTACAAAATAAGGATACTGAACCTATAACTAATTTCGATCTTGAGGATATATTTATAGAACTTATACATTAATCAGAAACCATATCTCAGTCAGATACAATTTCCACCCCACTAGATATAACGAAAGGCGATATCAAGATCGAATATAAAGTTATATTAACACAGAATAAAATCTTCACCCCTTTCGTAAAAGCGGTGCGGCAGTGAATCAAACCTGAGTTATTTTATATGCTTGTTTATTTAATGTTTAAATTTATACCGTGCCAACGACCGGTGCCGTGTACTGCACTGAAAGTTATAATTATATGTATAAAAATGTTGTTAAACGATGGTATGGGTTCCGTACAGAAAGATAATAACGTGTGAGAGAATGGAGTGAAATACGAGTATTTGCTTTCTTCGGCTGATTATGTTTATTTTGAGGCTTTGGATGAGGTTATAAGCTAAGGTTATATCTTCTTTTTTTGATATTTACATTTAAGGCACTATCAGTAATTTTTTATATTTTAAGAGTGATTTCGTAACTCCTTCTTTTTTGTGGTCTGTCGGCTAGATCATGTTCACCACTTTCAACATCCAGTGTCTTCGTTGCTACATTAATATCTATATCCTGATCTATTTCAAGTCTTACTTTTATTTTCACATCAACATGTATCATTTGTTTATTAACACCATTCTTGTTTGTTTCCTCCTCGGATCCCAGAAATTTGTCGAAATACACATTGCCCGGACATTCGCACTGTCCTCGATCAGAGTGTCATTGACAACAACCTAATATTTCAGTTCTTAATTAATTCGGTGTGACCTCGTAAATTTTGTGTAAAACAGCTTGTTTTTTGACTCATCCTCATGTAAGAAATGTTCCTGAATGTTGGCTTGTTTTTATTCAAGGCAATTTGGGTAATTTATTACTGGTTAAACAGTGTATGGTGTTAGTTGGCAGGGATTATCATCAGCAGTAGACTGTTGGGCTATGTTGATTGATTAATGAGCCTTTTTTTTCATAAAATCGAATCGCGGGAAGTGAGTCAATATTGCTGGTCAATTCTATTTTTGTTTTATTTCTGAAATCATCTGAAGTACGACAAAAATAGAATCTTTCCGGGATTCAGATATTTTGTAACATTATGAAATATTTTGTTGACTTGCATTCAATGGCTTCTTTACTACTATAAGCATTCGATACATTTCTTGGTATTCAGAGTGGTCTTATTTTACATGCACTCTAGTAAGCAGTAAGGAGCATTAATTTTCTGGTATGCCTAGCACTATGATCTCTAAATCATAAAACGTAGCTGCACGTAAAATTATGTCTTTGGCAACGAGACATAGCAACTATCGTCTCACCCAAGACACTCTGGCACCAGTTTTCTACTAACTATTATAGCTACGCATCTCGAAAATCCTTTCCACAATACTCCGTATATTTTAAGTTACATAAACTTCAAGTACTCAGTAAGCACTACACTTACCGCTCCATTTCTGAACCTTTTGACATTTATTAGTTTTACGCACCCTGTATTTTAGAGGTTAGAGCTTCGCAACCAATGTGTGCTACGTATTCCATTTTAGTGTCGATGAATGTTAGAAAGGCTATTTTTAGGCCTACAGATGTTCCTTCAATATGCGTATAGCCAACAAATATGGCTAGGTTTAAAATTAGTTATTGTTTTTTAGTTCTGTCGAAGGAATGCTTGTTCTAGAAGATATGTCTAATAGACATCTGGCATTGTGCAAAAATCTTAAGTATTTAACTCTCTATTGTTATTCTACAGATCTTTAGTTTTGTTGTCTTCCTCAATTATACTAAACCTAAGATAGCTCATACGCTTTCAAAAACCAAAATATGTGTTGAGTGAAACTTCACCATACAAAGCGATAACCTGAAAAATGATTATTATGCCAACCAAAAGGAGCCCCATAAATGAAAATGTGTTAGATATTGCGTCAATCCTCATTAAGCTTGGTTAAATAAATAGTTAATTAACAGTTTATTTTCTACGCTCGAGTTGTAAGATCGTTATCTCTTTTCATATCCTTTTTTAGATATTATCTTCTGCTAGTTGTTAGGATATATTCAGGAACATATAACTTTTAGTTTTACCGAAGATCTATTGTCAAAAATATGTTTCCATAAAATATGTTTATAAATGATTTTCCTTCCTTTGTTTCAGAAACTAATGGATCCCAATAAGAGGAGTTGAGTTTGTCGGTGAAACATGACGTTCGCCGCCATTGCGTTTTGGCGCGAAATGCCGATCGCCATCACGTTCCTGCTGGCAACGGCGTGTCTTGTTACAGCCAGAGATATTGTTTTAAGTGAGTTTTTGTTATTAATATTTATTATGAAAATATTATTGCTGAACATCTCCACATCAAAAAGGGACGCTGTCATCAATTTTGTGATAATAAGTCCAATGTCGTGCCAATGTCTAGAAATGAGTATACTGATAATAATAATAATTTATAATTGTAATAACATGAATGGACAGTTGAATTTAAAAATATCTATCATGAGGCATTGTGTCCAGGTTCTAAAGCTGAATAATAATGCAGGGTTAATAAGAAATGCCAGTAAAGGATGTATGTCTACTTCCTTTTCATATTTTACTTCAACAATTATTATTCCGGCGCCTTGACCATTAAACATCAATCGCCAAATAATCGTAGGAAGTAAGAATATTGTTGTAACAAATGTCAACTATATTAAAAGTCTAACAATAGGACCCAAAATACACGCGTTGAATGAATATGGGCTTCTTAAACCCAAAAACCATGAATTTGGTATTCAAAATCCATCCGTATTAACAAAAATCTGGGATGGGATACCAGGAATTTAAAATTCTTATCGCTTCATAGTATGAATACGAATTGGTTTACCAAAATCAATTGTAGGGCCTATAGTACGTTATTTTGGCAGTCGGAAATGATTTCTTTTGTCCGTTTATTATTCAAAGTGGGTTTAAGGCGCCATGTCGAGAATTATATTGTCAAACTCAATACGTAGGGCTTGATCGGTATCGACTACAATCGTTAGTGCTGCGCCAATAATATTTAAATATGGTTTCATAATCGTTTTTTTTTTGGCAGGTACAACTTTAGTAACTGTTTTTTCGGGTGTACTAAATTCTAAATCAGTTACGCCATTAGCTATTTAAAACTTTGTGAAGGTACATTTTGTAACCAAATTATGACTTCCACGTGGTTCGTCTACAACTTCATCAACTTTGTAGCGCAAGTTAACACCGAAAAGTTAATATAGCAACGGAAAAGGTTATTACTTCACGGTCACAAATCGATTGTTCCCTCCTCAACCCTCTCATTTGGTTCTCATTAGAAGCACCGGATGCCTAATTACTTTAATAACCAGTTAATTTAGAGCCCTTTGCTCTCTTTTCGAATCTTCGTCATTGTGTCTGGCCGGTCCAGCTTACGTTTGTGGGAGGTCGTCTTATGATGGTCGTTCTGATCTATTTAATGTAACGTCCTGTGTAGTTATGATGTCCTGGTACATCAATTTGATTGAGGGATGATAATTTGTTTAATTTGTCTTGATTTTTAGGGCTGAGAGGATGTTATGGATTATTTTTATGAACGTAAATGAGATGTGTAGTAAATCTGTCATCAAGTTATAGCTTTATTACAAACTAAAAAATGAGTATACTAGAAGCTTTGATTTTTAACCAGTCAAACTTTAAAGGTTCCCAACATTTTAAGTCCTGGTATATTTGCACAGGTTATCTCCAATCACCTGGGCTTTTGCAAACTTGACCCTCATATTTGTCATATCATCGTTTATCTCAATACAAATATGCAGGTATCTATTCTATCTTTTTTTATAGGAACTCGAATATTTTCGTTGTCACTATCGAAACCCAAATAGAAATTGTGTACAGTGATGAAATTCTGCGAATATTTTTTCACGTGTGGACCTAAACAAACATTCTATTTCATCGTAATGTTATCGAAATCTTATAATATGTTGGTATAAGATAAAATTATATTGCTTATTCAAAGTTTACCTGCTTTCGTATGATTATTTTGCATATGAACTTGCAACATTCGCGATCGCCAGGATCCTTTTTTTGAATGATTGATTTACCCACTGAATGATTTATCTGGTGATGGATTTGTTCATGCAAGTCAGTCGCAAAGACATGTAAATCACAAACTTAACAATCATCCCATGTTAACACAGATCTAAACAAAAAGCCTCAAAGTTTCCTTCAAAGACGAAAAAACCTTTGATCCCACGTAAACGATTCCATGGCAAATCAATATGATTTCGTATTGCATACAAATGGCGTGCGCAGGCGACGGATGTCGGCGCCTTTTGCAACAGGCCAACACGACGGATGACAACTGCGCCTGAGCATCCTCTGGTCCTTGTAGGGCTGGTCACTGGGTGGGATTTTAAACTTTATTAGCGTAAATTACGTAGTGAATAGTAAAAAGATAAGTTATAAAACAAACACAGATATCAAAATCAATAAGATTTCTCTATTTGAACTATTGAAAAAATGCGAAGTAAAAGTCTATATTTCATAGGAGAAAAATTATACAGTTTGTTATTTCCATATCTCATGTGTACTTATGGGAATATTGCCAATCCATGTAGGTGATATCAATATGCGTAGCCTTTTCTAAACTATGTTGGGGTCGGCTTCAAGTCTAACCAGATGCAGCGACTACCTATCTGACCTCCACAGCCCAGTAACTGGATAATACGATACCCCTTGATAAAACTGGTGTCAGACTTTCGGGCTTCTGACGACTCGTAACGACTGTCAAAGATCCACGAATGACTGCCGGGACCAACGGCAACGGCTTAACGTGCTTGCCGAGGCACGGAGGATTCTTGGTATGTAAAGATGGTCAACCATCTACTGACTAACTCCGGCTAGCGTAGCTTAACCTGATGGATCGACCCGTGTGGCTGTTATTATTTAGTCACGAGCTCCTCTCCATCACAAATCATTTTAAAAACAAACATATGTTATAAAATTTTATCTGCTGTGTTTTCCTTAAACACAACAGCACACCTCGCCTTTTTATGCAATATTATACAAGCTCTAATTCTTCATTCAAGTCCAGTGCGAAAATTTTCCGCCCTACCAGCCCTTGTATAGTCATCGAACACATTCTGAATTTCTATTACGTTGGGAAAATCGTGATCAGTGACTTCGTTACGTCCTTACCCAACCTTGGCGACTTCGCCGCCATTTTGTATTCAACTAATGTTATTATGACAACCAAGAAAGCTCTCTTCATATGTGTTTTCACTTATTTTGCGTTTCATATTAATTTTATTTATTAATCTTGGCATGGATGATGGCTTTATTTTTGGATTCGTGACAATAATTTGTAATGACAAAATGGTGGATTTCAGCCAGTCTAGTGGAAA
The DNA here is from genome assembly GCA_948150665.1 of Conistra vaccinii. Lineage (NCBI taxonomy): Eukaryota > Metazoa > Arthropoda > Insecta > Lepidoptera > Noctuidae > Conistra > Conistra vaccinii. Next base: position 15,231,672 of record OX411338.1, on the reverse strand, counting down.
CTGTGATGTCAACGATAAATATGTTATCTCTTTTGACATTGACAGTATTTAAATTAGTAGGTTTTTCTTCATGACATTCATTTTGTAATAAACGAGTGCCAATCAATTAATATTCGCTGTTGTTTACGAAGGTCTTAATGCATGTATGTTTCTTGGTAGTAGGTTTTTCAATCGTATTTATTTCTTCAGCTACCAATACATTAAATTAATTAATTCGGTGGACAAATACTAAAGAGCACTAATCTGGCAAGGCAATTTTCATGTCAATAAACAGATGACAGGCATTAATGTCGAATTTTTACAGCTCGTATCTCTCACAGCCAATTTCTCTACCACAGTTGATACTTTCCAAGAAACACGGGCAATTAAATGAGACATAATAGATTTGACATGTACTAAAATCCTTGCTAAGCCAAAAGACAAATAAACCTTTAACTAAGAGACTCCGAAATGTAGTTCCGAAGCGGAGATGATGCTTAAAATGTCGTAAAAATTTTATGGTACGAATGAAAATAAATAGTTTTTCACCGTGTTCCATTTAGATGGTCCACTATAAAAGTTTTTACAACTGAAAGAAAATAGACTTCTGGAACATATTGCGTAATAAATAATCTATCTGAAATGTATGAAAAAAATCTGTTACTAAGAACTTTTATATATTTTGTGTCTTTAGCAGCTGAGTCAATCTCTGCTGCTTACATTCTAGTCTAGATGGGTTTGATTAGTTCAACCTTGCTACTTGTTTAGCTACGTACTAAATTACTAAATAGGTCTTAAATGTTAAATTTGTTTGTTACTTATGGGAACTAAAAATAACTATTTTGCGGAGTGGTGTTCGTTTTACGAGATTTGTGTTTTAATGCGTTCCATCCACCGCTTTATCTAGATTAAACAATACTTTTATTTCTTCTTCATCTTTCTATAATTCTTGTAATACCTACAGCATTTGGAAGATCTATAACCTTTTGTTCTTATTATTTCACTTCCAAACATCCTAACCTTCAGCTCTAACGATTTTGACTTAAAAGACCTCCGCATCATAGGTCAGTAAATAATGCCAATTATTCAACTTGATACAAATAAGTGAAACGTGCGCCGGCGCTTGTCTCCGGGAAATTTGTCAGGAACGTGCATAATCTCGCGAGTAACTCTAAACTCATAAATAACGGTTATTTTCTCTCCAAATGAGACTGAATTAATTGGTGTTTTGCAAGAAAATTGCCCCTTTGATGTATGTTGTAAAGATTATAATCAGACAAGGTATCAAGAATTATAGTTAGGACGGTTTGTCCGGTTTCAATTTATTACGCTATCTGTCAATTGCTGGTTATCAATTATTGCAATTTTCGTGTACATAATTGACATCGGAGTAATTTAATTTGCATTTAATTTTAATAGTTTTAATGATCACTTCATGTTTATTCTCTCAATTGGTCCCTGAATGTTGCATATCGTGACCTATTTGATCTGTTATACATTCTTGCAGGCTTAGGTCAGTCCTCACTTATAACTAGTCATAACATTCATGCAATCACCATGTTATATGTTATCTTAAGTACTATTGAAATGGCTTCTTCCATTTGCAAAACTGAGACCTAACTACCAAGTGCCCATAAAGATAAAAAGGTCATCTATTACAGACCTTTAAGAGCACCTGCTCTTTGAGCTGTCAATACTGAACATGTGCACATGGCACATGCAATAAAGACAAATCATGAATTTATCAACATGTCATAAATGTGTAAGCAGTACTTTTTTACCTTTATTCATGTTTGAATTTATTGTCACGATGCATTTGAAATTAATGTGAGTGATAAATTGAAGTTCCATTTATATTTGTGGCTTGTGAATGTATATTACAATGAGCTTAGTAAGTATACCTTCTTTGGGTAGACTGCTTTATATCAAAAAGAGAAACGGATAAAAAAAGCACACAAGTCATCTCAACATTTTCTTTAAAACTAATCTATCGTTTTGTAAACGACTCATGTTTTTTGCATCCAAACGTAAGTATCTTATTTTTACCACCCTCGTTTACCTTCGTAGATATATAGATATCTACACAAGTTTTGCTTCCGTCCCGCACTTTTGCATCTGCATATATTTCCCCAGTTGGTCTTGTCACCACATTGTCAGCTGATAAATTCGATGTTCCTTCATTAAACGCTATTCCAGCGGCACATTATAAATCTTGTGTATTTGACGTAGCGTCTTATTTGATCCGTATCTTCTCTTCTATTTCAGTTTTATCTCCCGCATATTAATATTAGCGATATTTATGTCGTATTCAATATTGCTTATGCTGTTAGGTGGTCAGTTTTCATATACTAATTGATGTTTAAAATCCAGTTCCGATTGGAAAACTTAGCGGTATCATTAATAATATTATTATCAGGCTTTATACTACGTATATCATCATTAACTATGTTATTTCAGTGATTTTTTACTTCGACTAACTCAAATACGTTTATATACCTTACATTAGCATTACTATTTACGACCCAATCTGTAATATTATACGAAAGTTCCTTCTAAATTAATTTTCCTCGTCCATTTCCAAAGCTTAATGTTTGTCATTGATGTATTCGCGGCGACTTGCAGCACTGTAAATATTTGCTGTGCCACGGAATGATATGTGTTTCAGTTCATTGCGCTCACGCTTCTATTTGTGACCAGTGGGCATTACTGGACAACTGTAATGTAGATGTTATGTTGGCTAACTATTTTGTTATGGAAAACCTTAATTAATGTAGGCGTAGAAAGAGAAAATTGTACGTAATTTTGACTTTATGGTTAACTACTTCTAAGTATTACAACCTTAATGAAGTCAAATTGTGTGACAGTTTGAACTAAATAAATAGGTACTTGTCTAGTTAATTCATTAGATTAATGGTTTTTGGTTGCACCAGCAACGTTGTGTTTCATAAAAAATACGAGGGATAGTTAATGAAAGCATTAAACACAAAGTTAATTATGAATTAATGTTTAGAAATATGCAGAACCAATCTTAATTTTAAACATCAAAGTATGCAAAACTGGTTGGCAGACTTTGTCCCATTAAAGACCTGCAGAAGAGCTCCACCTCCCAAAATGAGCATTAGCAAAAGAGCGAAACGTCACGTCAACGCTGTCCACTGAATGACAAATCATCCCATTACCAACATCTGCTTTTAGAACCTGCAATTTTGATCTCCAAAAACCTCTGTGCCTATAATCCGAAAGCTCAAATTCCCTCCTCTAACATTTCTGCAACAGCTAACCAGTTTGCCGGTGCAAGTTTTTGAATGCACATGGTGTCTCCATATTCATTTTACAGTCTGTTGCTATTCTAGGAATAATATTCCTCCATATATTCGCGTATTTTGGTGCAGGTGCCCAGATGTGGTGTTCAGTTTTCCTTTTGCCAAAGTTTCGGTACGGGAGTTATGTACCAGGCAATTTGTCTTCTTATTCGGTTGCATCTGTCTGGATTTATTATGCTCTGCTTTTTTAGTTTTGGTATCTTCAAGTTAGTGAACTTGATCCCAATTACTGTGGACTGACTAATTGCTGATTAACTTGGTTTTGATTCTTTGTGTCACTGTGTTAGCGTGACACATTCATATTTGTTATGGTTTCTATGTTTAGGCTATGTGTCATTAAATAAGGGTTTGCAGGGCTTTCTAAATGTAAATAACTGTATTTCTTTCATATCTATTTGGTTCAATTGCTTTGTATTAACGAGATACCTACCTAGTTAGATTCATTATTTCACTTCCAATTTTCTTATCATTTCTTTGGACTTATCTAAATCTGATATTGTAACACTTGCAACCTACATAACACAAACAGTGAATAAATGATTGTATGCATACACGCCCTGTTTTCGAGAAAGCCCAGTTGTTTCCACTATCCCTGCAAGCGACCACTAGATAACAAAATTAATAGCGGTTCCAATCTAAGGCTATAAATCTGATAAGAAATATAGGTTCGTTTATTCAATTGGACTACAGAATCAGAGGCCAACACTATCAAAGAATGGTCCAAGATATCTTATGCCATTCGATAATTTCAAAATCTACATTATCTTCGATAAGCAATTGTCCGTCAGTTCGTTATCTATTGGAATTAGTTTATCTCGTATCTTCTTCGGTGGTATCTGTTATATTAATGTTTCGAGCTTTGAATGTCCTGTTGGTCTTGTTGCTTGAGCATTTGAAGTTGTATGTTTAATCTCAGATTGAGCGAATATTTTATGATAGTCTTTGATATCTGTTTAGATACCAGCGGGTTTGGATCTTTGGAATATGTCTCTGGTATTTTCAGGCAAATTGCTTGGCATGTATGCGGGAAAACCAAGTACAATTCCAAACTTGCAATTAAAAACGGATATTTGAACATGAATGGTTATAGAAATGGTTTCAGCAAAATAAATTTCGGAATTCACAGTAAAAACAAAAAGGATATATCCAATCAGCATGAGGTCTACTCAAAACATTTGCACCATAGATTTATTTTGTAAAAAACCTAGCGAGTTTCTGCTAGCACAGCGGGTCTTCAAAGCATCTCGTTGTGTACATTATTAAAAAAATTCTCACGAACACATGGGTTCCGAGGGCATGCAGTTGCATCTACAGGCGAAAGTTTAATGTTTAATTTAACGTGTTTCGCAAGGGAAACTTCATTAGGTTAAGGATGTGATGTTTGTTTGTGTGTATCTATGTTTGGATTGATGCCATCAATATGTTTGCGTGTGTTGTTTTGTTCGTCTTTATTCATTTTGATTTGTAATGCTTGATTAAGGTTAAACTGACCTATTATACATATAATACTAGTTTCATTTGTAAATATGTATTTGTTGGTACTATTCGGTTTCTATAGCTTCTGCCCATCCCTATAGGACAAAGGCGTGAGTTTATGAAGGTATGTATGTATCATTTAATTTAGATGATGCAAATATAATACATTTTCTGAAACAGCAAATTCTATTGATTTAATTATATTTCTTACTGCAAATATGCTCTAATACTATGGTTGGTGCTTTAATATTATGGTGGATTTTTTTTTAATAATATTACGAAAATGGAAGTATATAACGTGGCACTACTCTGTGACTGTAGATGATGATTAGATCGAATAGAAGGCCGCATCTTTAAAACTAACAAAACTCCTTCATTTTCAACATAAATCGATGCCATCGTAGGTGATTCTTACAACCTATAATGGGCTTTCTCTACATGTTGAAGTAAGTTCAAAGTTCAAACGAAGGTGTTAGTGATAGGTTAATACATTGCTTGGCTCAATTTGACCCAAGTTGATACATCATCTGACCATTACAAATTGTGTAGAAAATAAGCTGAAAGACTTGTAAGTTTCTGCTTCACTTTATCGTATACGAACTTATGCCAGCGACTTTGCCCGCGTGCGTCGCTGAAATTATCGTACCAGCGGGATAAAAAGTCATGTTATATTCCAGGTCATGGTCTACCTGTGTGTCAAATTTCATACAAATCTGTTCAGCCCTTTTAGCGTGAAAGCGTAACAAACAAAAAAACACACTATTGCATTTGTAATATTAATTAGGATGGCAATGTAAATTTTTATTTTTATTGTCAAAATGGTTATAGAGTATGTTGAAAAAAGTTTTTAATGCTCCATTATAGGCCTCTTTATGCTTTTAATAAGAGACAGTATTTTGCTTATTATCTTCCATTCTTTTTATTCACTCCAAAGGAATCCCATTTTCATCAATATTTAACTTGAATTTCCATTATTAGTATTAAAACATATAATTATAAACACATATGACTCCACAGTTTTCTGTGTTCTCATTCAGACCTGCAGATTTATTGCTTACTATTTTTTGCCTGTTTATTTATTTAAAAAAAGACATCGTGTCAAGTTGCACAAAAACCGTAGAGCAGGCAGAGTAAATGATTGTATACTAACTGTGCGAATTATTTTTTGTGATCTTCAGTAGCTACATGTGATTCTTGAATTTGCTTTGTGTGATTATCTACTTATGTTTTTTTGCATTTCTTTGTGCCTTGGATATTTTAAAGTTTACGGTAATTTTGACGTTTCCCTTTGATGATGTTTTTTTCATTAGTTACAGTTAATAAAACAATTTACACGCATTGAGGTATTATTGTACTAATAATACTTCAATGTTTATACGTCGGTTTATTTTTTTATCGTTATTATTGAGCTAACTACTTAATTAAAATTGGAACAAAGTAAAATTAAAAGATTATCTAATAATTTTTTGGCAATTCAGATGATGTGTAATGTGTAAATGAAGTAGTGTTCATCGACTTTTGTCTAACCTAACCTCAACATATACTAGGTAAGTATAGCTTAAAGCACGTGTTATTTTACTGTTGCGTATTATTGGCATATCCGATACTATATTAAATATGTAAATGACGTCAATTAACCAAAAATGTTTATGAACAATGCAATGTAAACTATCCTGTTCAATCTCCTCTTTGGAAATAAAATGGGTACCTACCTACGTTTATAGACAAATAATAAAATTCAATTCAGTTCAATTCAATTTATTCAGGAACAATAAATATTGTGTTTGAAATTTTAAATAATACAATAAAAACGGGGGTCGCGAACGATGGAAGGAGTGGAGGGAGGCCTTTGCCCAGGAATGGGACAGCACCGGCTAGCATAAAAAAAAAAAAAAAAAAAAAAACAATAAAAACCACAGTGTCCGAATGTTATCAATCACATAGAGAATTTAGGTCTATAAAACCAACATTTTCCTGCGCCGGCAAGCTTCAATTGCTTGGCCGCAATCGTCGCGCGAATACGCGATCGGTCGTGTGCAATGTCACTTTTTGTTCGGAAAACCGAAAAGCGCCCTTTGTGAACGTCATTCTAATGACAGATCGCATAATTCCCAAACTTCACTAGTGTTAAAATCCAGAACTGAAGTTTCCAAATCAGTGAGTGAGTCTTCTTCTTAGCGTGTCGATGGCAAAAATAAAACGAAATAATCATCGAGATATAAGTACTAACGTACTAGAGAAGACACCGTAAATTCCTACTTTGTCTCGTTCAACTGCGGCGATCGCGCCGCAGTTAAGACCTTTTTGCCGAGAATAAATACACTTCCGCAGCAAATCTAGCGCTGTGGTAAATTAGTTATCAAGTAGGCAGAAGAAGCAGACTGTGTCTCATCTGCGGGTACGGATATCTATGAGAATCTCCTTGCACCGCGCATGCACCGCAGTTGTCAAACTTGACATCCGAGGGACACATTTTTTGTTCACGGTGTCTTCTCTAGTTTACATTGATCTCAATGGAAATAATTGTAGTAATTGCAAAATCATCAAAATTATTTTTTTCGAAATTCGTCGAACTTCCCAAACAGTTTAAATCAACCGAATCTCTCGGTCCCACCGTCTAACAGTTTTACTAGGAATGCCGAGCTTGTTTTCCTAATCAACATGTTAGTATCGTGTTACTAGGAGTTTCGGCTTACAACCACAACATCGGAATTGTTACAGAGTTCCTACGGAATTGGGTTTGGGTTGGAATCATTGGACTTCCTAATTATTGTGTTCGGTTTTGAATTATGCTGGTTTGAATCAATTAGTGAACTCATTTTGGTAATTATTGAATAGTTTACGAGTGTATAAAAGTTACCACTACTTACCCAATGAAAATATTTTCAAAGCTGTTAGATACCTATCTATGTGATAATAGTCATCATCATCATCATCAGCCTATTAATGTTCCCACTGCTGGGACACAGGCCTCCTCTCTGTGAGAGGGAATGGGCTGTTATCTACCACGCGGGCCCAGTGCGGGTTGGTAGATGTCACATGTCTTCGAATTTTTGGTTCTAAGACATACCGGTTTCCTCACGATGTTTTCTTTCACCAAATATAAAATCTTCTTCATAAGATTGTATGAATGATCTAGTTGTCACAAATGTTAAAGGTCCTAACTAAGTGTTTAAAAAACAGATGATTTCATGTCATTATGATAAACTATTCTAAAATCTACAAATAGTAAAAACATTGTACAGAACTCTTACAAATCGATGAATTTGATTTATTGATTTGTCTACTTATTGATTGGTTCGTCGACCGATTGATTGATAACCTCCACTTCCAAATTCAAACTTTCCAAGTTCTATTTTCAAACACTTGATTGAAATCTAGGTATCACTAAATTCTAAAATCAAATTTTTTAAAGATTCGTTTTCTAACGTATTTTTAAAACGATTTTCAAATAAAAGCTTAAATTAGTTCCCATGAGCGTGCCACTAAATAAATATTTGTGCTGAATCGTGGCCTGTCCTTGGAACGTCGTGAAGGGGACTGGGGTAGGCAGAGGGCTAGCTATAACGGGAGCAGTAGTCAAAGCTATTTGTGAACAACAGAAGGTAAATATGGGTTTGTGCTAAGTAAATCATGTTAGCTGTTAAAGTAAGTCTGAATTGTTTTGGTTTTTATGGTTTTGTTTGACTTATGTGTGTAAGTGTAAATGTAACCACGGACAAGCATTTTGTTGTACCGATAGGATATATTAGTTTATTGAACTTGCAATCTTATACAACGCAATTTTTTGTTTATACTAAACCTCTTAAGGGGTCATTGTACTCATCATTATCAACAATTTTCACTATGGAACCAGCGCTGAAATCGCGAAAAAAAATCAGCTGTTCCCTACATTTTGACGAGATATGCGAACATTATGCGAACATAAATGTAGGGAACAGCTGATTTTTTTTCGCGGTTTCATATTTTGTAGTGAGAGTTGTTCATAATGATGAGTACAATGACCCCTTAAGAGGTTTAATATAAACAAAAGTAACGTTGTATTTAGTTGTTTCGAACATTTTTAAGTTACAATTTTCACAAATAATTGTTATTTGCTACCATTTTTTTTTCAACGACAAAATAACACATGTTATTTAACAAGCTTTTCAAGAAAAATTGTTAATTGTTTCAATTATGTTAATTCAAGTTTTATTTTTCAATGTTTGTTCTTTTGAATTCTACTTATATTTATTTTCTATATCTTTCCTTACTAACGTGAAAGTAATCAATCTAATTATGTCACTAACAAAATAAAGTTATTATTTGCCCATAATTGACGACACTACTCGCTACCGGTGTATAGGTTAGTTCTTCTAATGGTAATGATACGGTGGCACATCACTAGCCCGTAATGTTCTTGCATTAAAATAACATTAGCCTTCATTAGTAGTCGTTTTTTCAATTACATAGGTATTTCCTGTAGGTAGTTATGTGATTCACTGTATTTTGGGCGGAAGTGGTTTTTTTTTAAGGATTGGGTTTTTTTTTTATTATTAACCGCTTATAATAAGTTAATAATGTGTTTTGTAAGTTGACTTTGTCATGTGTTTTCCATTGTTATTTCATTATATCAATTAATTACCTACCTAATCCTTTTTGACTCACTACTCTACCGTCATAATGCTGCTCCCTTAACTTTTTGGTCTCTAATTTTTATTCGAAAAAAATATTTTAATTTTGTTACTTATGCGTATTTCCTGTGCGATCTCAAAGTAAATAATTTTCTTTCTTTCTTTCTTAATTGACTTTCGCCAACGATTGGTATCGAAATCAAAACCTTTTTTAGTATATTTTTTTGCTTTGCCTCTTATTTAATGAGATGAGTTTTATTCTTAAATTTTTGTTTGTTCAAGTAGGCAACTATTACTATCATGAAATATTTACGCACTATTAGGTATGTACCTATTCACATACAAAAATTGTCCCAACGATGTTGCCTATAGTTACTTCTATACCCACCCATTCCAAAAAAATAAAATAAAGAGTCAACTGCACAGTATAACTAATGAATTTTTCGACTCAATCACAACGGTGACTGCATTCAACAAAAAATGCCAGACTAGCCGGTACCTAGATAAATGCAAGCGTAATAATTGCTGTAAAGTGTTTCTTTTTATGAGTCTGGGGTTTTTGCTAGTCTGGCCGAGGCCTAAGGTCGATGGACATCTGCTGTGCATGCCGAGATTTATTTATAATGACCTATCAAATGTAGCTTATTGATTAGGAGTTAAATAATTCATGTTGAGACAATAATGTAGGTTGTAGATATCTGCCTAGGTCCAGATATCTCATCTTTTTCTTTGCGGTTCACCTTCAGTATAAAATCTTTAAAAGTCGGTTACCGTCGCCTTAGTTCAGGTTTCCTTTGAACATTTTCTTCCACCACGTTTAACATAGAAAATACATACACACTACCGAATTGTAAATATTGCACATCGAGTTTAATAAAACTACACACACCACACCCACCACCACACCCACCACCACACCCACATAACACACACACACACACACACACACACACAACCACACAACTGGCGAAATGTGGGTGTACTATAGATACACCTCTACCCTTCGGGGAAATACAGGCGTGAAGTTATGTTTAAGAGTTTAAAAAATTGTTCGGATTAATAATGTTGTCTCTGTCACTGTACCTTTATGACAGTCTCTCTATAAAACTCAACGTGTTATATTTTGAACCCTGGGCACTGTACTTTATCATCGTAATTATTAAAACACATTAATAACTACCCAGATTAGAACTCTAAACTTTGTGCTTAAGTAGCAATTTATGTTATTAATAAAATAATAATAAGTATACAAGGAACTTTCATGGGATCAATTTATGAAGATAATGAAAACATTTATACGCTAGATAATTCTGTGAGATAAATACAAAATGCTTCCTAGCGCGCATTACAAAGCTTATGGCTTCATAATTAATATGAAAACAACGCTGCATTGATATTTATTGTAATTTTATGCGAGTACGGGGCGTGCTAGTGTAGGTGTTTGGCCGTAGTTTAACTTTGTACAAAACTGAAAATGTAGGGTTTACAAAATTATCCCGAAAATAAATTGGGAATTATTACATGACCTGTGTGTGTGACCCATAGTACGTAATACACGATCAATGAGAATTTGAATCGTTTTGAAACAGATTGCTAATACATTGCTTCGTAAATTCGAAAAAAAATCTGCTCAACAACGTAAGTAACGCAATGAATATTGTTGAACTGTCAAAATGAAAAAAAAATTGTCTGAATCGTTTACGAAAATGTGTTGCGTAATTAGATAGCTGATTGACCTAATCTTATTTCAGGATAAATGCAAAAACACATGTTCTAATATCACTTATTATTAAGGAGTAATGTTTTACACTGACTACCTCGTTGGTGTAGTGGTCGCAAGCGCTACTGCTGAACTTGAGGTCCTGAATTCCATTCCCAACTTGGGAAAGTGATATTGGGTTTTTCCGACAGGAATTTCTCAGTAGCACCTGGAGTGTGGATTTGTGCCCGGTTGATGGCAATAGGCTCGCCCCCTATTAGATGGGACTTGAAAATAACTGGCGAAATCTGGGTGTTCTATAGGTACACCTCTGCCTCACTTCGGGGAATTAATTATTATTATTTATTTATAATCAATTCTGAATCATACAATTGAATAAATTATTTTTTTAAATTATTATTTTAAAAACGTAAAATAATAATTTATTTTTAATTATTATTGTATAAAGGCGTGATGTTATGTGTTAATTTTTTACAGCTTTTTATTTTTTCTTATTAGTTCTTTGTGACTTTTCTCGTCTTTAGCGTGTAATGCATAGGGTTAAAATCAAAATAAAGTGGTTGAATCTCCTTAAAAAAACATCTCTCTCTTCTAGAGGGTATCTTTGAGTGTTGCCTGATGCTACTGCAAAAAAAGATAGCATGGTGCAGTATGCACTTCTCAAACATACTTATTAGTCTACTGTCCCTTACCTCCACAACGCCTCCCCAACTGACCTTTACCGCAAGGTGACACCAACACCAAGGCAGCATGTTTGCAAAGCTCTTCACAACGAGAATTGTTTTACGACAGAGGACCCGAACAGACCCGAGCGGACCCGAACGGCTAATTGTAATGTAAATACAGTCTGAGTGGCATGATAATTGTATAGCCCATGGTTTTACATATTTCCAATAATGTTAATAGGGTATGCTTTGCTGGGAAAGTACTGTTTGTTTTAAGAGTTTTGAATTATACAGCTTTAATATTTTGTAAAAACGCTCTTATGGCACAAAATTAAGGTTCCCTTTAGGGTTGTAACGTTTTTTTCTTTGAATGCCAATGGATGAATAAATGCTTAAAAAAAATCGCCACAAGAGCTGTAGTCAAAATAATCTTATATCCCACTGACCGCCATTCAGACGGATTTTTTGATACCCAATGAGCTCTTCCGTTTATTTTTATTATTTTTTCCTTTCCATACTTGTATAATCATCATCATCATCATCAGCCTATTAATGTTCCCACTGCTGGGACACAGGCCTCCTCTCTGTGAGAGGGAGTGGGCCGTAATCTACCACGCGGGCCCAGTGCGGGTTTGTAGATGTCACATAATCTTCGAATTTTTGGTTCTAAGATATGCCGGTTTCCTCACGATGTTTTCCTTCACCGTTTTGAGAGCAGTGGTGATGAAATTATTTTACACAAAGTAAAGCGCCTGCTTGGGTTCGAACTCACGACCAACAACTCATAGTCGGGGCCGATACCACTGGGCCACCAGTGCTACTTGTATAATATAAAATATATATAAGTAGTTGTATACACATAGTTTTGATCGTATTTGATTGTTTATAAGATTTATATGTAAAGTATTTAATTGGTTTGTTAATTTACGAAACATAAAAATCATTTACCATAGCAATTATATACACTTGTTATGATGTTGTATGTAATTATATATACTTGTTATGATTTTTTATCCAAAATCACAAGTTCACAACAGAGAACCAAATGACCATTACTTGACTAATAAGTTTCTGGACACGGTTTTCTTCGCTTTAAAACACTGCAGTATTCATTTTAAGATATAATTAAATTCTATCTTTTAAGAAACCCTTTACAACTATGAGTGGTGCATTATTTTTTATCAGCAACATTCGAACCGCAGGCATTTCTCCGCCAAGTGCAGTTAAGTGGCAGTAATGTATACAGTGTTAAGGAGACGCTTCCAAAGAGCACTTATTGACGCATCATCAATACATATTATGTTTGTACAAGAACACTGCAATTGGCTGGTATTGATTTAAGATTTGCATGGCATGCTATGTGCTCGACACTTTCGAAGCAAGTGGAAAGAAGATAAATATATCATATTTAAAAGCTGAAAGATCAATATTTATGTGGAATTACTTCTTAGACCTGGTGTTTTGAGTTATGGTTTTTGCCATCGATAGTCCATCAATGAGATTCTTAGGTAATACAAAATGAAAATACTCTTCTTAGGGCGTTTGTTCACTACAAGGAATTTTACCGTCCGGTGCGGCTGTCTGATTCCGACCAAACTAAAATAAACATTTATGGCGTTGCCATATACGACCGTCAAAATTCGGACTGCCGGACGGTAAAGTTCCGTGTAGTGCACAAACGCCCATACTCCGTCATGTTCTGGCCTCCGGATCCAACATACTCCGTTTCTGGATCCTTGCGTTGGTTCTTCACTAAGGCATAATCATAATCTTTTGATTGAGACTGTTCCAGATCATGACAGAATTTGTCGCGACTCGGAATACCAATAACTCGGTTACTGAGGAACAAACAAAATGATATGGCATGGCCCTCATTTTGTTACTTACAAGTTTGAGTCATTGCTTCCAAAATCACACTGGCAGAATAAACATCTTGAAACAAAAAAAGTTACAACTGTTAGGTGGCAGCCCTACTAGCCCCTCATCTCGAGTCTCGAGACGTTTTGTTGTTCCGCCGTCTGGCAATCGACTGACACCTAGCATGATCCAGAATCTAACACCTTGACAAATCTTCAGCTATGCTAATCAAACAACTTCAAACACATTTGTGACTCCTTGGCTGCCACAAAAACAAAAGACAGTCTACCTTTCTTAAGAGATTCCATAACAGTTTCCATATTTAAACTGGCAGGACCAACACCAATTGTGACAGCCCTAGCTGCTCTCTAGACAAAGAAAGCCACTACTCCTAAGTGGCACCCCTACTAGCCCCTCATCTCGGCGACACATGAGTAACGAGACGTTTTGTTGTTCCGTCGTCTGGCCAGCGTCTCGCTGGCGTCTGCATCAAGGTCAAGTGAGTCAGTCTTCATTTTACGACATTAAATAGATTTGTTGAGAAGTTTTAGTTAACTTTAGAGACCAAATGTGGTAGTGGTTTGAAACGTTTTGTTTCATTTTCTTAAATTGTTGCGGTTTATTCAAAATTGATCTCGATGGTTGAATTGAAATAGTCCAACTTGTCCAGGAAATGGAATAAACCTTTCATGTGAAAACCTGCAAAAATGTTCTCTAATTTGGGAAAAGGCCTACATCAGCGAGGTGCATCTAAACGTACAAAATAAGACTACTTAAGGGTCGGTCAGGAAAGCGTGTTAAATGGGTTTTGGATAATAGATGGATAAGTTTATAATAGAAAACTTAAAGTACTCTTGAGCTAGGCTAGCCAGACGTTCTTTTTCTAGGCTACTTAAGAAAAAAAACGTCTGGCTAGCTCAAGAGTTTCACCAGTCAGTGAAAAAATCGGATTGAGGATTAACATTGTAGATAATTGTTAAAAAAAATATTTAATATCACTAAAAACGTTCAAAAAGCACTGCCGTATTTTGATAACTGGCGTAAATAAGAAGTCTTCTTAAAGTCAATCCTGTATTTCCCACTTCATTTTCGACAGAAGCTGTAAGACTCAAAAGATAAATTAAAACAATTACTTAGATGAATGTGTTCACTGCCGATGCTGTCCATGTAAAGATTCTTTGTGTGACTAGGCCTTTTGAATGTTCTTATATTTTGTGGCTGATTTAAGTGTAGCAACAACAGTTATGTTGATACAGTGGCCAACTGTCATAAGCAAGTGTGAAGACCACAGATTATAGTGAACTGAAGAGCTTTTTCAACCATCATGATTGTGTACACTGTACTGTTAGATTTGTCACTTCATCATTGGCTATTTGAGAGCAGTGGTGGCCCAGTGGTAACGGCCCCGACTTACGAGTTGTAGGTCGTGGGTTCGAACCCAAGCAAGCGCTTTACTTTGTGTGAATAATTTCATCACCACTGCTCTCAAAACAGTGAAGGAAAACATCGTGAGGAAACCGGCATGTCTTAGAACCAAAAAATTCGAAGACATGTGACATCTACCAACCCGCACTGGGCGCGCGTGGTAGATTACAGCCCACTCACTCTCACAGAGAGGAGGCCTGTATCCCAGCAGTGGGAACATTAATAGACTGATGATGATGATGATTTGGATGATTATGGTGATGGAATGAAAACACACGATGCTTTTTATGTAAATCAGTTTCTGACTTTTACGACCGATTTTTGCTACGAAGATTTTTCTCAGCTTTATTGCGTTCGTTCCTAATATTGCTGTCTATAATAATTTTACTTCGACCTAAATGCGAATGCTTTCAGATTGTGGGTGGACACTTGGACAGTACATTTTTATTTTCGGTATTTAACATCACAGGCAATAACTTCAACAGATGAATGAACTTTGGCTTACTTTTGGATTAAGCTAATGACGTCAACGCATTGTTTTACATACCCCCCACATTTCAACATTCTTCATTTTAAAAAAAACATCTCAAGAAGTCTGAGTCACAGATTAAACATCACAGATGCGCAGGAGCAACGGAAATACCTAATCTTTGCATTAGTCTATCGTGGTTTCGCACTTAACACGTGTGGGTATCGGCAGGAATGTTTTTTGAAAATAATCGCGTTCCGGTCTGTAATGTATGATAGAGATGTTATACTGAATACTTGGATAGACGTGACTTCGAAAATACATTCTTGTCTGGAGTGTGGAGTGGGTTACTTTCATCCTAACAGCCTGCCCTTTAGAACTTATGAGTGTCTGTGAAACTAGATATCTAGATATGGAATGTCTTAAGGGACAACTCTAATAGAGAACGTACGGAACTTGCCAAATGGGGCAAAATGCTTCTCGGTTTTAATAATAGCTCCCTGTTCAGCTTCTTTTTTTTGTATTAATGATTTTAATACGTTCCATTTGATGCACAAAAATTATTACTTTCGTATTATACAGAAACTGTTTTTTTATTTAAAAGTTGGTATTTTGGGGTTGTTCCCAGAGGTCCTCAGTCTATTGTTCTCGAAAAATGAAAATTCATACTTTACTTCCCAACGGGTCCGCGACATTTTAGTATCATGATATCCGTGGTTGGTATAGTATGTATATTTACTTTAAAAGTAGATTGGTTTATTTGTTTGCATATTGTATGTAGTGAGATAGAAGATAGAATACTCTTTATTATGTACACCATAAAAATTACCATTTATTGTCGTTGGAACCCACTTTTGAATCCCAGTTTATTATTTTTGGCGTTGGATCCCACAAAACATTATTATGTATTTCCGTTGAATCCCACATTTGAAAAATACAAAAGAATAACGTTTTTTTGTCAATGAATCCCAAAAACTATTCCCGTTGAATCCCAAAAGCTTAAAAAAAATTGAATGCGGGTACTTTCAACAACAAAATGGTTTATAATAAAATGAGGGTACATTTTATATTGACTGACTACTTAATATGATCTTGCTGTCCTTTTTACCCGACTACGGCGAAGCAAAAAGGAGGGTTATGATTTTGACCGGTATGTATTAATGGATATATATGTATGTTCACCTGTTACCTCATACATAACTAAATGCCTTTATAATTTTGTAGGTTTACAGGCTTTACCTTTGTACCTATGTCTTGATTTCTGTCTGAAATATTTTCTTGTTTCATACAGTTTCGTAATGCAAAAAATAATATTAAGGCAACTTGGAATGTTATTAAGAAAGTGTCAGATCTTCAAACTCAATCTACCCCCTCTTTTGATCTGTTGCATTTATTTGATAACCCAAAATCCTCGCTTAATCACGTCAACAAATTTTTTGCTAATGTGGGCAGCAGCTTGGCGTCAAAATTTAAATCTCCCTCACTGGTGCAGAATTCTGTGTCCAATTCAAATTCGTGTGGCTCAATGGTCCTCTATGAGGTTACCGAAGACGACGTTTCCTCCATTATTTTGGGTCTCAGGACTGATTGTGCTACTGGTTTAGACTGTATACCGACTAAAATAATAAAGGCCTCGAGATGCGTGTTAGTTCCAGTTATTACACATATCTGTAATTTGTCTATAAGTGCAGGTGTCTTTCCAACAGCGTTTAAAAAAGCAGTACTTCACCCCATTCATAAGTCTGGGCGCAAAGACGATGTCAATAACTACCGTCCAATTTCGATTTTAACAGCACTGTCAAAGATTTTAGAACGAATTCTGAATAAGAACCTGATCAGTTTTCTCGACGCAAACAACATCTTAGCGAATAATCAATACGGTTTCAGAAATGGAGTTAGTACCGAAGATGCAGTCATGGATTTGTCTAATCACGTGGCTAGGACGCTAGATAGAAAACACAAATGCCTGGGTATTTTCCTTGATCTGTCAAAGGCATTTGACACCGTTTCAGCCCGAGCCCTATTGAGTAAAATGGAATGCATTGGAATACGTGGACACCCATTGAAAATCTTCGAAGACTATCTCAGTAATCGTACCCAAATAGTGAAAATCGGCCCACATGAAAGTGATGAGCTTCCAATCACATACGGCGTTCCGCAAGGCAGCATTCTGGGGCCTACACTCTTTCTCATTTATATAAATGACCTCTGCAAACTGCCTCTCGACAATTGCAAGATATATACGTACGCAGATGACACTGCCCTTGTTGTAGATGGTTATGACTGGCCTCAGACTTACCAAAACGCCGAGGCTGCACTGTCTACCGTAATGAAATGTTTGGCCGATAACTTGCTCACTTTAAATGTTGATAAGACGGTATACGTTCCCTTTGCTATTCGGTCAAATCTGTGTCCCTCAAATTCCCTTACCCTAAAAGCACACGTTTGCGGTTCCTCAACGCAGTGTAGTTGCCTCTTCGTCGCCAAATCCTCTTGTGTAACATATCTAGGAGTACTCATTGATCAGCATCTCAACTGGCATCCACATATAGTCAAAGTCACGTCCCGCATACGTAAGCTAATATACGTTTTCAAGAAGCTACGAAACTCTGCTGATTACGAAACGCTAAAATTAGTATATTTTGCTCTATGCCGGTCTGTCCTAACGTACTGCCTGCCCGTTTGGGGTGGTGCCACCCAAAATGTATTTATTCGCCTTGAGAGAGCCCAGAGAGCTGTTCTTAAGGTAATGCTCGCTCTTCCGCGTAGATATCCCACTGTAAAGCTCTATTCCGATTGCAAAGTTCTCACAGTCAGGCAACTTTATGTGCTCCTGTCAACCCTACGCAAACACTCTGCCCGCCCTTCAAAGGAACCGACTGGCAGACTTAAGCATAATGTTTTTCCACACGAACACCATAGAACTGCCTTTGCCAAACGCCAATTCTACGTTAATAGCATTAACTTGTACAACTTCCTAAATAAAAAGATAAAAAATTATTCGTGCCCTAAATATCAATGTAAAAATCTACTTAGAGATTACCTCCAAACACTAAGTTATGACAACACTGAGGATCTTCTGCTGGGTAATTTACAGTGATTATGAACTATACATACAAATCTAAATCTAAACATAAACGGATGTGTACTCGTTACACCAATTCTTTATCACTACACACACTCACTACATGCACACACACACACATTTCACACTCACTCACTACACATACACTCAAACCCTACATTTATTCACCTCACCGCACAGTTAAACGTTTTACATTTTGTGTTTCTTTTCCGACATAAATTATAAATCTTGTTTTCTTTTACACCATTTGCTTATTGTTGAAACGTCCTCATTTTGTATAATATGGCTTTGATGTTGTTGCGGAGAATCACTGACTCCTAAGACACAGGCACATACACCTAGTTTAGGAGTCAGAGTATTAAAATTATTGTGACCTAGTTATAAGCCTTTTATGCTCTTAGTCCTTGGATTTTGTAATGTTATGGCTTTTGGTGAAATAAAGAATTTATTTATTTATTTATTTATTTACTTTTTAGAGCGATTTTTCATCAGTAGTTACTACCAGTAGAACTTACTTTTTTTGTCATTGCGTCTATCAATACCTACGCGAAATAATAAAAAGAAAGGACAAGAAGATAAGGTGTATAAGTTGGAAAAAGCCGTTTATGGATTAAAACAGACTGCAAAGTCCATCTTATTAAAAAATTAATGAAGTTTAAAATCGTGAAATGGTCACAAAATGACGATTCATAATATTATCTGCTAGCAATTCATATGTTTGACAGTTTTGTACATTCGTAAAATGGTCAACAAATTATGAATTGCTTTATTGAAGTATAATGTCAAATATCTGAATCATAAGAAGTCAGTCAAGAGCAACATCTTGCAAAAATTGATATACTATATCAATGCTTGCAAATTGTATTTCGGATTTTTTGAAGAATAATATTGTAATAATGGCAGCTAAAATTTAATTTAAAAATTTCAGACAAGGCTGTATGAAATTTTTCTGGAGCACGCGGGGGTTTTGAAGACCACGGCCCCCCAAAATTTGCGTTTTAGGTAGGTATGGTATTGCCAATGCAATGAACTCGCCTCTAGGGGAATATGTACCTGTTTCTTTTTCAACCTCTGTACTTTCCGTATATCTTAAAAATATATAGCATATTAAAAAGTTTCTTAAACTCAAAGAATGTACTCTATTAACACGTTATATGTGCCGCAACAGATATTGTGAATTCGTAAAAAAAAAAATATATAGATGTGGATCGGAGGCCGTTCTGGAAAAATAATTACTTATCAAAAAAAAACACTAAAATAACTTTTTTACAAAACAATAACCACCAAATTCATGGGACCAATCTGGAAGTAGGAAAGAAATAAGAAAATAATTTTACCAAATCGGTTCATAAATGGCACCACCCGTGATATACTTATCATAGAGGAATTTCGGTGACCATCTGTGGTCTTCTTCCTCATGGATTCCATCATCAGAACTGAATTTTGATAAAAATGGCATCAACCGGAAAGTTTATCGTTACAAAAAAAAAAAAAAAGAATTTTCCAAATCGGTTCGTGAATGACGAAGTAATGAGGTAACAAACATAACCTCCTCCTTTTTGGGAAGTCGGCTAAAGAGACAAACAACCTTAGCCAAAAACGATTAAAAATATTAGATGTTTGGCAAGTAACAATGTACCGGATTGGTTTCTCATACAACTTGCAAAATTTGAAAAATAAACCAATTGTGTGTTTTTTTTTTTTTTTGTTAAGATGACAATTTAAAATGATTTAAGAAAGTAATATCAATATATTTTATTTCAAACTAAAATACATAATCCTGAAAACGGAGCAATAGTACCCTGTGTCCCTTACATTAGGAGATTTGATCCCCCCGGATCAAGTCATCCATAGGGGAGAATCAAGTCACTCATAAGTAAGGGACACTTGTTAACATTGTCTTTTTTTAGTTTTGGTATGATGTTTATATTATTTATAATCGGAGGTTAATTGAAAATAAAGCCTTTCAAATGTTTCACGTCTTCGTCTCAAACACATTTAAAATTCGATAATAAATGAGGATAGTACGAACAAATAAAATCTGTCAAGTGCGAGTCGGACTCGCACACGAAGGGTTCCATACCATGTCGTACAAGATTTAACACTATGAATTTGTAATACTTTCGTAAAGGCAACAACAGAGGCGCTATAAAAAAACAAAGATTTGTAAAGAAATTGTCTAATTTTAATGAAAAAATGTTGTTGTGTTAAAATATAGGTATATTTCATTTATTTTAAGAGAAAAATATCAAGTTAACTTTATCCAGTAACATGCATTAACTAAAGTCAAAGTTATTTATTTGCTACTAACATAGTATTAGTAGGTATAAATAGGTATACTATATGGTAGGTAAGCAGGTAGATATGTAGGGTAGGTAGGGTAGGGTAGGTAGGTAGGGTAGGTAATTAGGTAGAAATAGGTAATTAGGAAAGGTAGGTGCGCCGTAAATAAGCACTTAGTGCTAACTGTGCGAAGCCGGGCCGGGTAAAGCTAGTTACTTATAAATAAAAGGATTTCTCTTGCTACATCAGACTATATTGTACAAAATAGAATGTAAGTAGTACGCCAAATTTTAATTATAACTGTGCGTTTGCACTGGCGAAATATTCACAACAAAACATGTTGGAATCTCTATTTTCTGTCAATTTTTCATACAATGTTTGACAGGAACTAGAGATTTCAACATGTTTTGTCGTGATATTTGTCCAGTGCAAACGCACGGGTCAATACAGGTATTTATTTACGTTATTTTTTATAGTCATACAGAAATCTATTATTTCTTACTTATTATTTTTACACATCCCATCGGACTATGAGAGTGAGGGAAGAGAGAGTGCACTCGTGTCTGCGCACACACTTGTGCACTATAATATCTCCCGCGCCGAAGGCCAGTCTCCGTGGAGATTGGCCGCCGTGGCCGAATATTTTTACACCAATAATTTTTCTCAATATGAAATTGTATCCACAACGGTTTAAAGTAACTGAATAGTACACTGTATGTGCCAGCATTCATTTCAATGTTTCTGAATATATTGTTTATTGGAGTGTAGTTTTAACATGAGGTACACACATCAACACCGTCTAGGGATAGTTTGAAAAAAGTCGATAAAGTTCTTAAACTCAAAAAATACTGGCCGGTTTTAAAATCTTGTGAAGAAAGTTTATTTTGTAGACCTTTTTGGATGATCGAAATTTAAATGATCGAAATAGTATATGCTGCCATGATAGTAGGTACTTACTAATTCCATGTCATTACTCCGACTATGAAATAGTTATCTGTGGAATTTATATCGCATAATATTATCATGAAATACAAAATAATTTTTTTAAGTTGCAGAAAATCGCCCATATTATATAAAATACGTTATGAATCGGCGTTTTTAGTATTTGTTGATTATAAACAGTATATGTTACATGATACACACAAGTTTCAAATTCCTAATTTGTTTAGTTGTTGAGATAGAGCTCGTACAAAAATGGTCTAAAACAGACAACTTCTACGGCCCCCTAATTCATCATTTTTGAAGATAAAAACAAATAAAAATTATATTTATTCTCTACTCGATGAGCTCTAAAAAATGATACCCCACATGCCAGGGTCAGATTATTTTTTTTTCAAAATTTAATTTTATTGTATGGCGACCCCCTTTAATTTTTAATTTTTATTATTTGTTGCTCTTGCGGCAATAGAAATGCTCAATCTGTGAAATTTTCAACTGCCTACCTATTACGGTTCATGAAATAGAGCTCGCTGACAGACAGACGGACAGCGGAGGCTTATGAATATGGTTCCGTTTGTCACCCTTCGGGTACGGAACCCTAAAAACAAAAGGTTGAATCAAGTGTCTCCAGTACCTACATATTACAAAACAGATAAGGTAGGTAGTACTAAGTAGCAGACCTATGAGGAGATACATTAATTATACTTACATAAAATAGATACATACATATATAATCAGCCTATAATGTTCCCACTGCTGGGACACAGGCCTCCTTTTGGTGAGAGGGAGTGGGCTGTAATCCAGCACGCGAGCCCAGGCTGTTTAAATTGTTTAACGTTTGATAAAGGTAAATCACTTTTCTTCTGGAAAGTACACATGTTGTCATTACATAGGATTCAATGGAAATAGCAAATGGGACCCATCGTTAATATCCAAAAAATGGGATCGAAAACCGGGATCCAACGAAAATAAATGAAAATTACAGACATAGGTTTAGACATTTTACATTTTTGTAGTGAGCTACATCTTGTCTAAAAAGTTTTTGTCAAATGGGAGAAGGAGCTCGTGGCTAAGTAATAACAGTCGATCCATGAGGTTAAGCTACGCTTGCCGGGGTTGGTCTGTGGATTGGTCTTTATATACCGAAACTCCTCCGTGCCTTGGAAAACACGTTAAGCCGTTGGTCCCGGCTGTCATTCGTGGATCGTTGACAGTCGTTACGGGTCCTCGGAAGCCCGAAAGTCTGACAACCAGTCTTACCAAGGGGTATTGAATTACCAGTTACTGGGTTGTGGAGGTCAGATAGACAGTCGCTCCTTGTAAAATAGTGGTTTTCAGCTGTGTCCGACCCCAACCAACATAGTTGGGAAAAGGCTAGGCAGATTGATTGGGAGTAGGAGTAAATACAAGACTTGGGATGAGCTAATAGAAACTGGAATGTAGGTGCTATTTGTCTTGTGGGTCTAGAAGTAATTGAGCAAAATGTGTCATCAGGTTGCTTGTAGGCGATAGGTTGCTGACCTTTCAATTGCAAATTAGCTGGAATGCATAACAAATGATTGTATTGTTCAAAGTTATGATGATACTGTTCTTGACAAGTGGTAAGAGGTCGATAGTTTTCATGCCGACGGTACCATCACTTTTTTAGGCATTTTGACGACGTTGTATCTGTTATTATTATTCAGGTTGACTTGACTCGGGTCGATCTGTCATTGACCCGTATTTGCAGCTAGATTATCAAAGATAAGGCAACTTCTGGCGTTTTACTTTGTGTAAATTATTTCATCACCACTGCTCTCAAAACGGTGAAGTAAAACATTGTGAGGAAACCGACATGTCTTAGAACTGAAAAATCGAACACATAGTGACATCTACCAACCCGCACTGGGCCAGTCGCCATAATCCACGATTGCACAGGATGGAGGAGGATTTCGAGGATCAGATTTTTTTTTTTTTCATAATTTTTAAATGAATACTTTTAAAGATATTTTTTGATAAGTAACCTAAACATTATTATGATCAAAGTATAAATAAAATCATTCAAACAAAAACACATTAGCATCTAATTAATAGTTTACTAACAAACAGACAATGTACTCTACGCAATGTACTAACATTTTAATGATCAACGCTTGCGCACGCGGCGATTCCCGCTAACGATGACTGATACACTGTTTATGATCTATGGATCTGTTTTCCTCTTTTCGCGCCTATTTTTTAACGGCTTTTTGTTTGACCCGTTTTTCTTCTGATATAGGGCATGAATCATTCCGTGCCCTATTATTTCATCCGTATCGTTTTTAATGTTTAATGTGCGGAGCGCTACAGCTAATCACCGTAAGGTCCTGGGTTCAACTCCAATTTCAGGCAAAGTGTTGCATTTTCCTATCAGGAATTTCACAGTAGCAGCCTGGAGTCTAGATGGGTTCCCAGTTGTTGGCGTTAGGCTCGCTCCCATTAAACGGAACTTTTGCGTTCGGTGCTTGACGTGGCAACACGTCGTGGCGAACATAACTGACGATATGTGGGTGTATACTATAGGTACACCTTTGGAAAATATAGAAGCGATGTTACGTTATGTATGTAGATCTAAATCTACCTACATATAATTAAAACAACAACTAATTAACACCATCAATCTATACAATCACACTTAACGTACCAAAAACGTAACAATAAATGTTACGTTATAACTGTACTGTGACGTAATAAATTGTTATGCATACCGCGCCCTCTGCCGGTGCCAGTCGCGTGTCATAATTATATGACGATGATTTATTTGAAATTGTGTTTGGATGCATTGATGTGGGTAGTTTGGCTTCGATGTTAAACTGGCTCAAGGTACTGTTGTGAAGCGCCTTGGCAATAACCTTTTTAAAATCTGCTGTCAGAACTGAAATCAAGGAGTTTCATTGGTTGATTGTTATTTTGACTCATCAACAACTATTCGTTATTCTTTCATAGAGCCATGCTCATTATTGCCCATATGTTTATTTTGAAGGGCTCCTTTAAAATTATATTATCCATAAGCAGTGACATTTTTGCACGACTCTTAATACGAAGCATTAGAGTGTGCTCTACGATCGAAAAATATTTTTTGCCCCATTTCTGCAACTGTTTTTATTGTTACACTCCTGCTAGTACACAGAACCTACTTAATTTATATACCATTGTAAAGATGATTAAATGGAGATTAATACTGTATGATTTAATGCAGCAGAAATGAAAAAAACATCAAAATAGTTGGAAAAAAATTCCTGTCTGTCAATTTATGAAACTTGAAAACATTGTAGCTTGCGATAAAATCAATTAATTGAGTCAATTTTTTTTAATACATTGGTTTCGGCCATAGAAGGAACCCTATTGAAAATGGCTTTTATTCAAAGTAGTTTAATTATAATTAATAAAATACTAACTAAAATAATATTTTTATCTAAATATTTCCAACCTTGACTTAACGTGTTGCCTAGCAACCCACAAC
Organism: Conistra vaccinii; assembly: GCA_948150665.1. NCBI lineage: Eukaryota > Metazoa > Arthropoda > Insecta > Lepidoptera > Noctuidae > Conistra > Conistra vaccinii. Next base: position 15,206,357 of record OX411338.1, on the reverse strand, counting down.
GTAAATATATAAATAAATAGTCTTTGACATTACGTAAGGATTGCGAGGTTAGAAATTTACCCATATTGATGGGTAAAACAGCAGTCAAAACATACTTCATGAAAAGTGATAAATTGTTAATTTTTGTTAGAAAGTATGTTTTGAATTTCTTTTTTGTTTATGAATGTGTGTTATGAGGCGTGCACTTTTGGAATTTCCAAACTATTTTAGTCTGTAAGTAGATAGATGCAATATGCTTCATTGCTGGTATACCAAGTTTTAACAAAATACGGACTACGATTTCGTTAAAGAAATTGCTTTGATTGGATAAACGATCCTTGTTCATTAATCATTACCTATCTTATATAGCGGCATAGGTGGCAAGGACATCGACACGAAAACTGTTACAATGGATTCAGTAACCCCTGCGTTGAAATTTTTCATGCAATACCTACGCGCTCAAAATGTATGGACAGCTGTTTTTTTTTAAATAACCGACGAATAATTTCAACGCAGTGAGGGTCCAGAATCATGTACTGAATCCAATGGTAACAGATTTCGCTGTACTTAACAGACACCCTGTATTTTATTGGTGCATAAACTGTATGTTTAATAACCAACCAATAGAAGAAAAAGCAGTGATTATGTTCCACACCTATACCCATCGTAGTACATTAGTGAAATTCAAACAAAGAGCAATCGCTGTTTCACAACTGAAAACTGACAGAAACATCATTCATCCTACACATGTTTTCATGACGCAGGTAGATACAAGATTTTCATGAAAACCGTTAATGTGTCAATGGCCTCTTACGAGGAAATGCTGGAAATCTTGAAATAGACTGAAACGTTGGGTATAAGTGCTGTGATGAAAATGATGTGTTTACTGACTATCTAGCTTGTACTAGTATCCCAACTCGTATACACATTTTAGACAGTTTGCGGTTGACGTCCTTTCACCCTTATGCTCTTTGTAATAAGGTTGAAATGTGGTCAACAGAGAACATTGCCGACTGTACTTAGGTAGACTCTTCTTAGCAACATACGGCAAGTGTCTCTTTAGTTTACATAAATCTAAAATGCTATTAAACTAAATAACGCTGAAATCTGAAATGGGATGAAAAAAGAATTACAAAAAATAAATAATTCTCAAGTTGTATATGAAGATATCTTTTTCAAGCCAGCTGTGATGTCAATTTTTCATTCCTGACTCTTTATACCTAAGTCTGTATTAAAGCCATTTATCAGACATTTATGAATCACTGTTAAAAAATATGAATACCTGTACGCTGCAAAATACTGGGTAATGGACATACTCGTACGTCCCGCGGATCACCTCTTTTCTCCACGCCAGTTTCCTTGCGACACAAAAAAAAAAATAGTTCCCTACTTTTTATCTGGAAAGAAAGTTATATACATGCTGGCAGAAGCCGCATGCGCAGCTAGTGAAAACTTTAATACAGTTACTACTGCTATCCCATTTTAGTTGATCCGGTAACCATGTAGGCTTATCAACAATAGTCTTAAATCTAGCCCATGTTCCCCTTTAGTACCCCTCCTCATTGTCAGCTTATCTTTACAGACCTTCTTAAGGCCTCGTTCACCGTCTCGGGTGATGTGACTTGTGTCAAGCGACACGCGTAAGCGTGTCTCTTCTTTCCTTCGTTTGAGTACCGTCGCTCCACAAGTTGCCGCTCGGTAACTCGTTGCATGCTCTAGGCGCGGGGCACACAGAAGACACGCGAGACGAGGATGGGACACAGACGCGTAATAGTATGCATTATATGGAAAAGCGATGCGACTGCCTTTTGTCCTTTCTGTAGTTTTTGTCCTAGATCGCGTTAATACATTTTGTATGAAGAATAATGAAGATACATAATAACTCCCGTCTTTCCGCTATTCCAATGCCTACTCTAGGATGCATATCTGTTACGGCTCGCAAATCCTTCCTTATCCTAAGGGCATGTTTTCCTTATCATTACCGCGCCACCCGTGTAGTCCCATGATATGAGGCTTCATGGGTTAGTGCAAATCTTGGGGTTCATTCGATTTATCGAGTCTGGTTAAACCACGCTGGGATCGGTGCCTTTCATTCATTCATTCATAATGAAGAATAATGCAGATGCGTGAAAGGGACACCGCGTCTGCGTTCCATCCTTATCTCACGTGTGTCACGGTCACAAAGTCAAAGTCAAATATTATATTTCAATAAGGCACATAAAAGGCACTTTTGAACGTCAAAGATTTACAAAAAAAAATTATAAAATTGATTCTAGTCGCCCCTAGCTTGTAACTCGTGGCCACGGGGTTAGGCTCTATTGTGCCTAAACCTGATCCCTATCGAATGTCCTAAGCCTAGATTATAATGCCTCGATATTGGATAAGAAAACTCTGTACCTATTCATACAAATTCCCGTTGTACGTTCAATTTAGAGTTAAGCGCCATTTGGTATTTGATAAATGGTCGATAAGTTCGCTACTTAAGTGCCTTAAGACTTTCGGATAAATGCTAAGATATTTCGGATTAGGAGAGAGTTTTAGTATTAAAAGGGACGATAAGAAATATTTATGTATCAAATAAATAATATTGTTGAAAATAACTTAGTAAGTATCTACGGGTTTCCCATTGAAAATACATTTATTTAACACAGATATAAGCGAAATGAGCAAAGAATGCTTCTCATATTCGAAGACTTCTTTTAACCCACGCTCAAATAAATTATTTCAGCACAAAAGCTCATCAGACGTAGAAAAAAAAAGACGCACATTTGTTTCATTTGTTTTTATTAGAGAAATAAATTAAAGAGCATAATAAAGAGTTTTATATCTGTCTACGTTCTGCCCGCAACTTCGTCCGCGAGAGAGACCTTTCTCAAGAATTGGACTACTTATCCAATGCAAAAAGAAATCTTCAAATCCGAGTAGTAGATCCGCAGATTACCTCCTACATCATAATCAACCTATTAATGTTCCCACTGCTGGGACACAGGCCTCCTCTCTGTGAGAGGGAGTGGCCTGTAATCTACCACGCGGGCCCAGTGCGAGTTGGTAGATATCACATGTCTTCGAATTTTTGGTTCTAAGACATGCCGGTTTCCTCACGATGTTTTCCTTCACTGTTTTGAGAGCAGTGGTGATGAAATTATTTACACAAACTAAAGCGAGTGCTTGGGTTCCAACCCACGACCGTACTCGTAAGTCGGGGCTTTTACCACTCGGCCACCACTGCTCTACTCTCTCCTCATACAAACTTACAAACAAACAACGAAATTTTACCTTTTTATAATATTAATTAAAGATGTTCAAGTCAACTATTGGATAATCTTGTAATCAAATTTTATCAGCACGGCTGTCGCCTTAGACATCTTCTATGACACTGACAGGAAGAACCAAGTTACTTACCTTATTAATTTTACACCAAGACCGCTCTATACTTCATTAGCCTCACCAGTTATTCAAACACTCTGAATCAGGAGCACCGACTAACTCATTTACAATCACCTTACTCTTGTTATTATTTAAATGAACACCCTGTGCAGTCCGGAGAGTGTTTAAACCTGAGGGGTGTTACACACTTGTTAGGCTTGATTTATTCCATTCGAAATTATTTGTTGAACAACAAAGCCGACCCGAAGCGGTTACTACACATACTCGGCTTTAATTTAGCTCGTGCCGTTCGGCAAACTCGGTTCGGAACAAATACATATTTAAATCGTCACTTAGTCATGCGAAATAGACACAATTTAATACTAATAATAACTTAATTTTTATTATACTTGTACTTAAGAATGTTTTTTTTTAAAGATTAAACAGCGTGTTCATGACAGTCAAATCAAGTCACCGGGTCATTGTGTGTCAGAGGTGTCAAAACGAAACAGAAACGCATTCAGAAACGTGACTACTTTTTGACGTAAGACTAATCTAACGATTTAAATCTTTGGTTCGGCATCTAAATCATCGGCTCGGCACAGCCAAGTTTTTTCCCGAACATATAAATGTCTATACCATTTTCGATTTTGCCGACGGCGCGACCGCGCCGAATCATACCAACCCGAACAAGTGTAAATGTATCACCCCTGGGTGTTTAAACCAACAGAACACCTCGCTATTGCACTTGGCTTTGCATAAATAAACGCGGTCAAGACAGGACAGATACATTTCTATTATATTCTGGTGGGTTAACTACGGAATAAAGTGCAGAAGGTAAATTTTTGTACCAAGTTGCTCTAAAAATGCAAAAAAAAAAAATCATTTGCGCACCTCTAATTGCTGTGTGAAAATTCGCACGTCTACTTCTGCATGGAAGAGGCAATGGATGGATTTTGTTTTCATAGGCTCCTACCGACACATAACCAATTTCGTCCTCAGCACAAAAAGGATCCAGGCTTAGTCTAGGATCTTCGGGATGAAGTATTTACCAGTAACCAACTATCACGATTTCGCGAGTTTATTGTAAAAGGTTTTATAGGAACAATTTTTTTGTTGTATGTCCACTGAGGACGTGACGACGTGACCCATTATGATGGACAATTAGATTCGATTGATTTATATAAAAAACATTAAATTTTCTGATATTTTACTTTTGTTTTAAATTCACGTGTCTTTTCTTTATACTTCTGTATTCATTGTTATGGCAATGTAAGTAAGTGCACTAAATCAGATCAAGTAACTTGAAACTAGAGAGTTATTGGAAACTGATTATTATTATAGAGTAAATGGTAAAGTGCATGTTTTATTATTTTACACTGAATCATAAAATAAAACATAACGGATTTTCAACACGATATACCATTAAATGTTGAATCGTATTACTGTACATTACTAGATCTTTCTATTTCTGCTTCTACTAGTTGGTTATTTATCATATAGTTTATATTTATCAGATACATTACAGATGACAACTTCGTGAGGAAACCGGCATTTCCTAGAACCAAAATTCCCTAACTTCTTAAGAGCGTTTACGTCGACGTACGGCATTTCATACAAACTTTTAAGCCCTTGTTTTTCGAAATGACTGAACCAATTTTAATGAAACTTCATACGCATAAGCAAGATACAAAGTTCTAAAAACTTAGTTAGGAACATTTTCGAAAAATAGTGTTACAGCCAAATTAGACCGATTTAAAATTTTCCATAGAAACAGAGATTTCCAGTTATCAGTTTTTAAATAAGACATTTCGAAAATGTTCTTAACTAAGTTTTTAGACCTTTGTATCCTGCATATGCGTATGAGGTTTCATTAAAATCGGTTCAGTCATTTCGAAAAACAAGGGCTTGAAAGTTTGTATGAAATGCCGTACGATGTAAACCCTCTTAATCTTATTACTATTCATTAGGTACTAGATGTCTCTTATTTCAGAAAACTCTGAAATCGATTATAGACCTGTTTAATTACTTACAAAAACGATGACTAAAATAAAAATTAAATATTTTACATCTTACATCCGATATTTTGGGATATACTTGACACATTTTTAAATCTTTTCACACGATCAGTGCCGGGAGCCCTCCTGGAGGGTTCACCTAGTCGCATGTGGGATGCCGGGAGCCGTCGCGGAGGGCTCATTTTAAATAAAGAAAGAAAGAAAGAAAGAAAAATTATTTATTGGGACAAGCACAGGAGATCACAAACGAAACTAAAACACATTGAAACATCAATAAGAAATAAAAAACAATAAAAATAAAACAAAGTAAAAAAGAAGGAGTCCTGTGCGAGGCCAAAAGGCTCCTATCTCAGCACGATGCTGCGACATTTAATACTAAAAGTCGCAGCGCTGGTATTCTGATAGGGCCCGCAGTGATGTCACGGATAGATAGGTACCTAAATAATAATAAATAAATTATTATGTATCAAATACAATAATAAAAAAAAAAAAAAAAAAAAAAAAAAAAAAATATTAGGTTTTTCTTAGCGAATACAGCATTATAAACCGTGAAAATAAAATCGGATGTATATTTTAACAAGATTTATTAGTATTCGTTAAATTACCAACTAACTAACTAACCAACCAACCAGCGTTTTCAAATCAAAGACTTAATTTTTTTTTTTTTTTTTGTTCACGGTTACAAATATTCACAAAAAATTTGAAAGGTTGGAAACTACGTATAGCGAGAAGACCCCCAGAAAACACTGTTTCACTTCGTTTTACAGTGTTTTATAACACGGTTTTAAACCTAATGCCGTTGACCATCTGCGATGGTTAACTTTACCGCAAACGTAATGCCGGGTACCCTCCCGGAGGGTCCACTTACAATATATATGGCGGCATGGCGTATGAGCTCGACGAAAATAGGTGTACTCGAAAGTGTTGATACTCACACTAAAGAAACAAATACAAAACGGACATTTGTATTATTTAACTCTCACGCATCGAATCGGCTGCCACTTCGAATTTCGACATTATTTTTTCTTAAACCGTTTTAATCCGGGGTTTACCAACAACGGTAGCCAAGATCAGTACGTCACTACCGGGGCTAAGTAATCCGTGACTAATGACTTCCTATCCTACCGAATTGTATTGGAAGCCGACGACATCTAAATAGACTCCGGAAGTCGTCCACGGACGGACGAAGATGTCCTTTTAAAAATATTTGCTTAAAATGGAAAAAAGTTGAAAACTATTTCGTTTGGGTTGTTGGAAGGAGACGATATAAATGTAAGGTGCATAACCTAAGTAGGTACGATTCAACGCCATTCATAAAATATATACCTTATATTTTAAACTGGTCATAAATCAAGTGTAGGTACAGTATAATAAAATTTAAAGTTTTACTATAATAAAATTTAAAGTTTTTAATCATCACCTGAATTTTGAGTGTGATAATTATGAAAAAGCGCTGCGTATTAAAAGCTAAGTGCCAAAGATGGAAAAATCTGGAAGATTCTCTATGGCAAGCTAGTGTAAAAATAACTCAAAAACATACAAATAGTACAAAAGGAATTCTTGATAGATAAATAGGTAATTTTATTGATAACCGAAATAGAATAGTCTATTTTGCGTCAAGTCGGGATTGCTTTGAATGTAAACAAACTATCTATTACAACTACTACTAGCTGTACGCACTAAAGTCACAGTTTGGCAGCACAGCCAACAATTTCTCTAATAAACTAATAAAGTACACGACTGTTTGTAGAGTAAATTCGTCTTCTAAATTGAGCACGACGTATTAGATCAACTCATGCGCAGGAGCCACTAAAAAGAAAGTAAAGAAGAAGTTCTTCTCCTATATCTCGCCAAATTCAAATACGTATAGTAACTAGTTAGTTAGTCGGAGTTACAACAATGAAATCTTATTCAGTAGCACATTTACCTATTATATTCTGTAAAAGTTTTTGTATACAATAATATTTGAAAGCTTTTGGAGCAAATAATTGAAATGGCTTCCAGTTCAAAATTTGACATTTTTTATACTAAAGCCCGAACTAGTATGGGAAATACTAGTTCGGGTCAAAGCGTCTATCGGTCTATGTACACCTTTCGAGCGAAAAAACTTTATATTTCGCCAGTTCTAAACAAAAATACATTCCTACATTCTATTCTTCTCTTTCAACATCTAACTAAAACCATGTGACATCATATTTTGCAATGAGCCTTCTGTACCCATCCATTCTGAGTCTTCCTGCGCAAACGCATGTAGGCGGGAACATTTCGCTTTCTTGATTTGTAATGTAAGCTGTAACGTTGATGCGAACAAACATTAGAAATTATGTTACGGTAAAATAGTTTGCTAGATGTTAATTATGAAACTAGTGTTTAATTAAAATAGGCTTGTAGACCTTGTAGCTTGCTATGGGAGAAATATGAGGTGGTACAGAGGAGGCCTTAAGCTTGTTCTGAAAGCCCATTGAAGGAAATAAGTTGTTGTATGAATTTTCACAAGACAAGTAATAATTGCCTGTATTATACAGCTCTTTCAAGAGAGCTGGTATAGCCAGATATATCGTCAACAATAATTTTGACGAAATTTCTAACATTGAAATGATAAAGAGATTAAGAAAAACAAGATAGAGAGCAAGAAAGTGAAAGTTGAAAATAATAATTTAAGAAGAAAACGATCGCTATCTTCTTGAACATGTAAACCTATGCCAGAAGATGTATAGAACAGAACTCCATGACAAACCAGACAAAAGATATCACAGACATCACAGTTAATAAACCAAATTAACTAATATGATTGCAAGCTTCCGTTGGCAAAAGGTCAATAAATAACTTTGTTACCACTTGCCCACGCGCAAAACTAATTACAGACGTAACCACATAAAATACTCCAAGCTTAAATGTATACTCTTTGATAATTTACGTGAGAATTTAGAAATAGGAAACCATATACATATATCGGTTTTTGGTGAACTTTTGAAGAGGCGCACCAATTTTGAAATTTGTATTTGAATTATGCTTCTCGTGGGTTATGGATATAAGAAATATGGATTGTTTCCGCTGTTTCGTTTGTGCTTTTGTTATCACTTTTAACCATATTGTCTACATCATTAGCTACATCAAGTGGGTGGTGGTATTCACCTTATGTTTGACATTTAAAACAAAATGGTGTACACCCAACATCGACTGAAGTTAGGTTATCATCTCTTCATTCTAGCTCAAATCGATTTCTTCTTCCTTATCCTGTGGCTCTTTATAAATTGTTTCATCTGTAATAAGATGATATTCCTTAACTTCTATACCTATAAGTATTTCAGGTGACAACTTCATTTTTACTTTTCTGTTTTCAAATAAAAATTAAAAAATATAGCATTTTATAAAGTTGCACAGTTAAACTTCCATGAAATCGATTTACCACAAATCAAACTAATTGAACGTAACTAAAAGAAACGTGCGCGTGCTCCTATAAATAAATCCAAGATGGCTGCCCACCCTTCGCGCCAAAATTGGAAGTAATAGAAAAAGTTCGAACAGTAGCAAAAAAGGTTTCACTATTCGGTCCCTATTAGCAGAAATGCAAGTAATTATCCTTTTGTAACGAGAATTTATGATGATGCCGTTTTTGTCTGAATATTTTTGCTAATTAATAACGTATTGCCTGAAAGCTAACAACTAATGTTGCCCTTAACAGAATATGCAATCAGTTATTGGAAATTCCGCTAGTTTTATGTAGGAAGTTCGTCTTCAGAATTTGTCTTTAACGACTATGTTTTAATATACACTTAGGATCTTTCTACAATAGGATCTTACTTAGTAGGATATTCATTTGTTTCACGCAAATGTGCAATATTGTTCATTGTTAAGTTGGCTTATGTCATTTTAACGCCATAAACTGTTTGCATAAGTTATGACGCGGAAATGCGCGAGTGTCACTACCAAAGGGTTTATTTTGTCTCATTACCTGTTCGTCAAATATTTACTTTGCATAATACTGATCTTACACAATTACACAGTTTACACACGTATTAACTTCGCACGTTTGTAGCCCTACACTACGCCATGATTTTAGTTTAAGGCAAATAGTGCATGCTGGGGTCGGTTTCCACCAATTAAAGTATCTACCTCAAAATTAAACCATCTGCCTCGTGCCAAAATACTTCTTGACATTTGGTTACAAATTGACATTCCTGTCAACACAACCGATGAATTCAAATTTCGCAACTGTCATATTACAAGCGGATATGACGTATCGGGTTACTATGGACGACGTTCTGCTTCCGCCTTTAGCCGCCATCTTAATTGGGAAAAAGCTTGCGCACGCGCAAACTACGAAATCCGAACAGGAAACGGATGTAGCGGTGTGTCTTTTTAATATTTTTATATTCCCGACGCGACAACTCGTAGGAATTAAAAATATTCCTTTTCATCTTTTGAATGTAGATACTTTTGTTAATAGTTTCCTATATCTCGGATAGGGCTTTGAAGTTGTCATAACAAACTATTGGGTACTATGGCTAATTAGATGTTAAGTGATTAATTTAATAATGTGTTAAGAAGTAAGAGATTCAAAGAGTTGGCGGTGGGTTTTAGTTTGAGGATATGTGTGGTTCGCTTCTGTTATGTAAATACAGCTAGAGTGGGTGATTCTGCAGAAAAATTGCAGCGTCTAAACTGAAGAACTTCCTTAGGTGTAGATCTTCTAACGTCAAAACTTATCCGCTTGACTGTCACCAATGAGACAATAAAATTTGAATTGTTATCGAGCTGCAACAGTCTTTCGGACAGTTGAGCATTTATAAGCTGAACGTTTGGAAGGCATGGTTAGTCTTCCAAATGGATAAATTTTCAATTACTGCAGCTGCACTACGACTTTCTTGAAACAATAACTCGTCTGGAAATATCTCACTTTCGGGTTGTGTCATTTATTTACAAACTTTTTCAGTTTTAAACCAATGCTTATAGACTTGAAGGTTCCCCCTTGGGGATTGTCTTCTCAAATTATTTCCATAATCTCAAAGCGGCCACTCCGTGTCACATTATTATGAACAAACCGTAAAATCACAGGATACTGAGCTATTTCTACATCTCGCACGAACTCACTCGATATGACGTTTGTCACACGATATACCTCAAAACACGACCAAGGACGTTGCCATCAAAACATACCACACCCACTCCTATTTCAACAACAATAAGATCGAGAATTCATTGGCTATTTCTGTTCTAGCTGCAGATTTAAGTATGTCGGTTTGAGTATCAGTTTTGGCTTGACATTGATACTTGACGCCTTATTTCGTACGCGGTTTTATTTTTAGGGGATGGTTTTAAGTGGTTTTTTGTATTTTAATGGTGTAGTTACTGATTCTGAAGGACAGACTTCAGTAAACAGTTTTTTGAGTGAAGATGAGAACCAGAAACTAGCTTAAGCATCAATGAAAGCCCTTGATTGTGTACAGAGGGCTATTAGTGAAGATTCGAATATAGATAATTATGACTACAGATAGAAAATACTGGTTTAGTATGTCCATTGGCTGGCATATTATTTCAAAATATTTTTAGTACAGATACTTGAGAGAAGACCTAATAATTTCAAAAAGATAGATATTTATGACCTGATTCTATCTCCTATAGTTATAGAAGTTCCTTTGATATTTGAGAGAAAGGAAATGTAAAAGAAACCAAATCTGGTTACCATTGATGTTGATTAACTTCAGGAAATGAAAGGGAAGATGCGGTTTAGCGGTAGATTTTAATGTTGCCTCATCGGTCTAGCTGTTTCTAATCTAGTCTCGAGTTCCTGAGTTAGAGTCCCAAGTAAAGATATACATATAATATTACATTGGTATAGTGAAAATACTACTCAATAAATGTTGAACAAATCGTACCTGACGGATTGGACTTCAGTAGCAGTTCTTAATAACAGTCAGGAGAATGATCCTGTCTATCATTTGCTTTATAGACACCACAGAGAGAAGATTGAGAACCAGCTTCCGAAATATCGGCAGACCTCAGACTGGTTGCCAGTGAACATAATAAAAGCCTTTATCTCTATGGTTCATCTTCATGATGTTGGTCTGTGGGTACCTCTTATAACACTCTCCTTACAGTGCGTTTCAATTAAATAATTCCTGTGCCGTAATGTAAGCTCCACTGTTAAACTTTAACAACGGACCTATTAGGTAGCGCCGTAGCATATTCGTGTTCGTTCTACAACAGTGGAGCCAACATAACGGTATAGGAACTATTTGATGAATCTCACTATTGTGTCATTCATTTGTTTTTAAGGCCAATCATAGAGGATTCTTGACAATGTTCGAATTTCAAAGTAATGTTCAAAAATGGCTCAGAAAATCTCTTTTATATCAAAACAAAGATAAAACCTCAAAACCTTGATATCAAAACAAATATAAACAATAATCAAACACCTGATGACCTCGATACCTTTCTCGTTGCTTCTTATTATGTATCGCGTGTCGAGTCCTTTAAACCGAGGCGCTATATAAGGGACGAAACAATATGATGAATGGCATCTGCTATTGTTAGTGCCATCGATAAATATACTGGTCATGCACTAGTATTTGCCTTTAGGGAGTTGGGATTGCAGCACCATGAACCCGGTAGGCTACCGGGAGTTCATGAATTGGTAGGAGGTTGATGTTGAAAAATGGTTTCAATGGGAGACCATATTTGGCCGTCATATATGGAGTTTTTTTTGTTTTGCTAGCAATATGTGTTGTCTGTCAGTAGGCAATTGCTGTTAAAGATCAACCTTAGCTCGGTAAATAAGATGCATGTAAAGCTCAAAGCACAATATAGCAGTCTTTAAAACATTATACGAAATCTAAATATCCAGATATATACTATACACACATATAGACATACCTAATCATCAAAAAGACTTGAAACTGGGTAAAATGATCTGGATGTCATAAGATTTAACTGAAGAAATTTCTGTAATGCCTTCATACTCACTAGTACCTGATATCGGTAGGAAAAAAACCACGGGTTGCACTCCGGGAGTGCCGGCAGAAGTGAAAACTTGAACATTAACGTTGTGAATTTTTTAATATTTTGGAATGGTTAGGGAATAATTTCGCACGAACTGCTTTATTTATCAGTATAAAAGTGGTTAAATACAATATTCATTAGTAGTAGTAGTAGTAGTATATTTATTTATTTTCAAAATTATAGTCTACTTAACAAAAATAAACAATTTATCTAATCACTTGTCATGAAGTATGTTTAGACTGCTTTTTTTTATCTATCAATATGGGTAATATTTCTAACCTCGCAATCTTTACGTAATGTCAAAGACTATTTATTTTGATATTTACTTTCTTGATTGCTAGGCAACGGATCTTACGATCACGTCCTGACGCGAGTTTAACATTTTTTACCCATCCCAAAAAAACTGCACAACGCCGGTAAAGAAGTATTCACTTCAACAAGGTTTTGGCACAAAAATGGAGACAATGTTTCAGGAATGAAACAAACACAACAACAAAGCATGTGCTGAACTGAAATATAAAAGTCATTCGGACCAAATTTGTCTGAAATCGGATTTCCCGTGTGCAAACGCCCTAAGACATAATCATGAATGAACGATTATCGATCATAACTCCTCACGCCAATCATTCGTTCCTGTATGGAACAAGGAAGTGGATGCGCTCACCATCGGAATGTAACCTTCATTCACAATGGTGTAGAGGATGGCTTAGCCATTCATTAATTAGTGATTAACTGATTAACAATGAGTTTGTGACCGTCGTTTGTAATTAGTAGTACTGTTACAATCAAATGGTGAGGTAGTATTATGTGCACAACTGACGGGATCCGTTAGGGCATCAGCCCTTGCGGACCCCGTCAGTTGTGCACAGTAATTGTTTAGGCATCAGCCTGCCGGGGTTGCGGGAAAGTCCTAAAGGGTTACCGTGGTGCTGGCAACGTACAGGCAACTGAAGGAACACGGGTGAGTTTTAGTCAGTAAGAGTCTGACACGCCCTTCCGCTCCGCCCAGAGCGGGAGCATTTATTTGATGATTTCCCACCCAAAAAAAGGTAGTAATTTGTAATGATATTTGGTTTGAAGACTTGATAGTTTGGAAAGATTGGTTTTGAGTTGACAAATGAAAAAAAAAAGTGGAGTTGGAGGTCAATCAATCTGCCTAGCCTTTCCCAACTATGTTGTATGTTTATCTACCGAGCGGCCGTAGGTAATTATTTCAAGGTAACTGCCGAGATATAATACTGTTGCTTTATTATACTGTGACTCAAGCAAGATCTATTTCAAAATCAAAAGTAAATGAACTTTTGAACTCATCATAAATCATTTTGATCGACTCAACACTGTAGTACCTACATAGGTCCATACAATTTTGAATAAACAATAATGTACACCTACGTATGAAATTCTTTTTGGCTTTGTTCCAAGCAATTAAAAAGTCATATGGAACAGCAATACAAAAGATTTGCGTTACGTTTTGGTATGAGAATTATTTTATTAATATACTAGACTAACTTCTGCCTTCGTCTTCGCCAGCGTGGTAGTCATCTATACTATAAAACATACCCTATGAGACTTAGCAATAGTGTAGCTTTCTGATAGTGCAAGAATTTTCGATATCGGATCAGTACTTCCTGAGATTCCTCCTACATTCAAACTTACAAACTTTACCTCTATAAAATATTACTAGCCGCACCCCGCGTTTTCACCCACATAAGTCAAAATCCTTTGTGATTATCGAGATAATCACAAAGGCAAGCGCAAGCGTATCATATCTGCTAATTCAGGTCATGGTCTACCCATGTACCAAATTTCATCCAAATACGTTCAGCCGTTGTAGCGTGAAAGCGTAACAAACAAACTCACTTTCGCATTTATAATATTAGATAGATAACATTTGTGTAATTTTCAATTTGTTTAGCTTTAAATCATTGTCGTAAACAGATTGAAAATCCGCGACTCCTTTTTGGGACAAGTTTTATTGAACGCGCTTATTGTTCGAAACATAGAGTTACGTTCTCAAATACACAACTTAAATTCGGTACGAGCCACAAACATCCAGGATCAGACCACCAACGTTCGAAATTAGTCGCCTTCCATTGTTTTACATAATTTGTACCCGAATAGTGTCAGATTAAGGGTTTAAACAATTGGACGAAAGACCATTGTCTTTGGGATGATTTGGGAGTACCAAAATTATATGAAGATTCAGGTATTAGAGATAAATATAGTCCTGTACTCCCATGTCATCATTTGTGAGTGAGCAAGAAAAAAAAAATCGGCAGTCTTTGAGGACTGCCGATAGAAGTGAAAACTATTTTTATGATTCTCGCGTGACGATGACACGAGTTCCATGATTTTTGTTCACCCAAAAAGTCCAACGCGCCTTAAGATGGGTCCTCCATAAAGGCAACAAAGTTATCGACTTACTGGCAGTTTTCTTGATATTTCAATATAATGGCGTTTATGAAGGAATAATTTCATGAATTTAAAAATTTGACTTCAATGAAATTATTTTTAAACTACCCTTCAACCGCATAAGTCTCGATCCCGTCGGCATATCGGGTTAAAAGTATATTATGTCCTAACTGAGGTCATGGTCTACCGATGTACCAAATTTAACAAACAAACATACAAAAATCAAATATATTTTTTTACACACTCATGGTTATAGATGCAAAAAGAATTTTAAACGTTTTAAACCATTGGGTTTAAACCGTCTTTTTGGTTTAAAACGTTTAAAACCACACTTAGCGGTTTAATAATGGTAAACACTTCTAGTACCGTGTCTAAAACTTCTTTGAATAAAGAAACTCTTTTGAACAAATCTGTGTAGATTAGGTTTAATACATGCTACACATGTAATATGAGGATACTTCGCCATAATTATTCTCCAAGCAGCCCTCATATTGGCATCGTTGTCTGTTATAATTGCAACGAATTTTGTAGGTCCGACTTCTCTGAGAATTTTGATTATTTCGTTGCTAAGAAATTCACCAGTTTCCTTTTCTGTTTCGGAGTGTTTTTAAACTTAATTTTTAAAGAAATACATCGTAATCAATGTACGGTATTCACCGGTATTGTGCCCACATGATCGTGGTTTTAAACCGTTTTAAATAAATTTAAAACGGGTTTTAAACCATCGATTTTGGTTTTAAACGGTTTGTTTACAACTATACTCATGGTAGCTTATTCGTTAGGACAACGATATTTCTTGGGTTAAAAATCTTTAAAACTCAAATGTACATCCACTAGAAGGTTCTATATAGTCAGCATCATGCTGAGTGGAAGCCTTCTTGTCACAGTCACAAGTCACAACGTGCAATCAACCAACTCAGCCTATCGCAGTCCACTGCTGGACATAGGCCTCTCCCAAGCTGCGCCACAACACCCTGTCCTCCGCCTTCCGCATCCAGTCTGTCCCGGCCACTTTCTTAAGGTCATCGGTCCATCTAGCTGGGGGGCGTCCCACACTACGCTTGCCGATACGAGGTCTCCACTCTAGGACTCGTCTGCTCCACCGGCCATCGGTCCTTCGACAGACATGGCCAGCCCACTGCCACTTCAGTTTGCTTACTCTGCAAGCTATGTCGGTAACTCCGGTTCTTTTCCGGATAATTTCATTTCTGATTTTATCCTTCAAAGAAACTCCAAGCATAGCCCGCTCCATAGCGCGCTGAGCGACCTTGAATTTGTGGACCAGCCCAACTGTCAGTGTCCACGTTTCGGCACCGTATGTCATCACGGGTAGGACGCACTGGTTGAAGACCTTTGTCTTCAAACATTGCGGGATAGGCGACGTGAAGACTTGACGCAGTTTCCCAAATGCTGCCCAGCCCAGCCGGATCCTCCTGTCGGCTTCTTTCTCAAAGTTGTGTCTACCGAGCTGGATGACTTGCCCTAGGTAGACATACTCCTTCACAACTTCGAGAAGCGACCCTTCTATGTGAATTGGACTCGGCAAGACGTGCGAATTGTGCATGACTTTCGTCTTGTCCAGATTCATGCCAAGGCCAACCCGTCGAGAGGCTCCATTTAGGCTGTGCAGCATCTGGCCTAATTGCTCCATGGTCTCTGCCATTATGACGATGTCATCGGCAAAACGAAGGTGTGAGATGTACTCGCCGTTCACATTAATACCCTGCCCAGTCCAGTCTAGGGTCTTGAAGACGTCCTCCAACGCATTGGTAAACAGTTTCGGGGATATCACATCCCCCTGTCTTACCCCCCTGAGCAGTTGGATGGGGTTGGTTTTCTGATCCTGGATCTGGACAGTCATCGTGGCAGCGTCATACAAGCATCTCAACACTTCGATATAGCGCCAGTCAATTCGACATCGTTGCAGAGAGGCCAGAACTGCCCATATTTCAATGGAGTCGAAGGCTTTTTCGTAGTCCACAAATGCCATACACAGCGGCTGGTTGTACTCCTCGGTCTTCTGTACAATTTGCCGAACAGTATGGATGTGGTCTACGGTACTGAAGCCTTTTCGAAAACCGGCTTGTTCTGGTGGCTGGAACTCGTCAAGTCTACTGGCGAGACGGTTCGTGACGACTCTCGAGAACAGCTTGTAGACGTGGCTCAGAAGTGAGTCACAACGTGCATCTGCTGACTATTTCTGTTCTGTGTTCGTGATTATAGTTCTATTTCTCTTTATTATTCGAATAAATCACTTTTTGTATGCACGTTTTTCTGTGACCAATAAACCTATATATTTCTCTATAATTTCTTTAATTTATATCTTTACAGTATATAATCTAATACTAAATTAAATGACTAATTAAGTAATTAACTATACAAATAAATATAAAAATAAAAGGACACTTAGGCGTCGAAGTATTCGTTCGCATCGCTGTCATCCGGAAATGTGCCCAGAAGACTGGCAGCATTGCCACGTTGAATGGCAATGCTAATTCTTTGGCCAAAGAACGAGCCAGCCCTCTGGTCACGTGAAGTGTCGCCCACTCTGCGAGAAATTTTGAACAGGATGACCTACTCGTAAGACACCCAATCGCCAGATTGCTGTTATTCTTTTGTCAAAGTTAATTTGACCCTTCACTCAAAATGGTCATTTGTAAAAATCTTTCTCACGCCCTCAAGGGACTATTGTTTTTAAAAACACCAAATCTTTTATGACTTAAGTTTTGAATTTCCATGTTTTTGTGCCCCATGGGTGCAGGGTTTGCATCTGCTCAACATATGCAACCACTAAATCGATGGTTAAGGAGCTTTGCAAAAAGAATAGTGTTGTTGAAGTGGCATGTCGATATTTTTAATGCTAGTTTGATTTTAATGTAAAAAATTCAAAATAGTTTATTGTAGAAAATCTTTGCATTTTAGTGTAATAAATGTTAATGTTTAATTTTATGGGTAACTAAATAAAATTAAAAATAGAAAAAGAAACACTTCACTTTACATACCTACTCGGATTAGGTTACAAAAGTCCATAAACCAGGTCCACAAATCACACGACTTTTTATAGCCGCAATAATTAAAACAACATCCTTTCATCGATATCGTCATCAAAATCCATCGACCCATCACTATCGCAGGCCATAATTCACAGGCCACAAATCTCGATGGCAGTTAAAATTTCAGCCGGGACCACTTGCGAAACAAAGCGACTTTACATTGTAACTCTGCAATATATTCGTAAGAAATACACAATCGGGCCTGTACATGATATTTAAAAATAAGTCTTTGAGCAGGCAATTGAGACTTTTAGTAAAAAAAATTGTTGGGGATTACCTACCTACCAATTTTTTTGTGAAAACATCACGACATCCCTTTCATGTGGATCTTTTTATCTCTACATTGTTAGGCTATAATTCAAGGTTCCGTCAATGATCTACGAATGCCAGCCGGGACCAACAACTTAATTTTCGAGGCACTGAGGGATATCAACATAACATATACATAATACACAAAAACATACATGACATATACAAGACACACACACAACATACACACACACAAGTCTAGGACCCAACTGTTAAAACAATATTAGTTAAAACAATATAGCCCAGTCTCCTTTTAATAGTAATCTATCTTAATTAAAAGACTAAATTAGTTTCTATAGCCCATAATTATTATATTAATATGAGTAAGTAAGTAGGTAGGATTGTTGCAAATGATTCCCATTTCAGCTCAGCTCGCCTTTTCAAGCATCGTAGTGAAAAGGCGTAACCCACTAAATCAAATGAACTTGACAATGCGTAAATAAAAACGAAACAGTCCTTCTTTTGTGTCCCTCTTTTATTAGTTCATACGTCAGTATTCTTGAGTCAGTCGTCGTGCAGTGACGTCAGGTTTGAGTCAGTATTACCGTATCGATTGAAAATAATTCTTTCATGTAAATTGTAAATAATGATCTGTTGTTTATTTGCGTTTGTGTGACGTCTAGATATAATTAAAATAATTTAATTATGTTAGTAATATTGTAAAGATTTTACGTTGATCTTGGATACAAGTTGTACAGGATCAAGTTGCTAAAGTTCAAAAGAGGCCTAAATTCAGCCATTAAATAAAAAATAAATTTAGCTGCACCCCGCGGTTTTACTCGCATAAGTCTCTATCCCGTTGGAATATCGGAATAAAAAGCTAGCCTATGTCCTAACCCAGTTCATAGTCTACCCATGTGCCAAATTTCATCCAAATCAGTTCAGCCGTTTTAGCGTGAAAGCATAACAAACAGATACACAAACAGACTTTCGCATTTATAATATTGGTTAGGATGTACCAACATGATGATGATTAAAGAAGCATCTATACTCCATTTGAAATAAGATTAGACATTTAATTAAACCATTTTTACAGTTCGTTCAATCGATTCTGACATCTATACCGTAGGCATAAGGATGGCATTAAAAGCAAAAAGTGGTTACAATACCAACTTTTTACTGCAGCTGCCATTTGTCATGCCACCAACGCATTAAAAGTCAAAATAGGGTGAACGGACTGTAAAAAAGGTTTAGTTAAATGTCTAATCTTATTTCAAATGGAGTATAGTTAGATTTAAGAAACTTAAATCATTACAAATAATATTAAAATTATGTAAAAATAAAAAATCTAAAAATAATATAAAATCCAATACTTAGGTAGGTAGTAGTCCTATTTTAGAGTAACCTCGAAATAGGTAGCAAAATGAACCAAAGCAAATAACAAAATAAATTCTCAAAGTAGCAACCCTAAGTAATAACCCTAAAGTGCAGAGCGAAAGTCAAAGTCGTTACAATAAAAGTCCTTAAAATAAAAACTGAACCCGTCAATGCTCATTAAAATCACGTTTACGTTTAAAAATAGAAGTCGGTTCGGACACCTGAACACTATAAATCTACTTGTATATTATTTTAACACGCCCAAGTGTTGCAAATGGATTTTCTATATTTCACTGGGAATTGGGTTCGGGAGGGATATTTTTCTTTCGTTTTGGCGACACATTTATTGCTGAAAGTTGAAAGCGTTACTTACTGCTTGCTTTGGGGTCTTAGTTTCGCTAAACTATAAGGACTTTGCCTTATTGTTACTTTGACGTTTGAAGTTTTTGATACGAGCCTTACATTGGACGCGATTTGGGTTCAGGTCATAAAAAAAATTAAAATTTGGTCTCTGAGTTGCATTCATGCTCTGTAAATAATAGGTTTTGTATCCATGGCCATCGCTGCAAAATTACCCATTGTACCTATAGATTTACGAGAATGAACAGACAGTGCCGCTCAACTAATAAATACATCACGTCAAGTTAATAAATTTCAAATAAGCCTTAAACAAAAACAAACACAATAAATCTTCGTTTATTGTTAACAAAAGTCAATGATATTCATTTAATCGACATTTTAAGAGCAGTAAATATTTTTTTAATCCTCAATTTATACATGACTTGTTTTTTAAAATTGCGAGAGCTCATTCGCATTCACGAGCTGCAGTGGTAGGGTTTGCTTTATGAGCTGAGAACGCAACGCTAAAGGGTTACTTTATTCTCGTTATTTTATGGCGTATGTTAAATATACGAGTGTATATGTATGTACACTGAGTAGCATAGGGTTATGTTTTTACCGAGGATAGTTTTCGCTCTGTATTCTGAACATTCAGAATATCAAAGTGATATAAATTCAAAATTCGAATTAAAAAATCACTTTTTTCAATCTGTATAATGTCGTACATTTGAAATAATAATAAAATAAAATAAAAATAAAATTCCAATCTTAATAAATATATAAAAATAATTAATTGGATAGTATAAATAACATTAAAATTATAAAATTCAATTAAAATCATAAAATATAAATAAAATTATTAATAATACGCCTATACGGGGTGGCAGGGACATCGACGCGAAGCCGGTTACCATGGATTCAGTACATGATTCTGAACCCCCCTGAGCGGAAATTTCCACTCAGGGGGGTTCAGAATCATGTACCTACTGAATCCCTGGTAACCGGCTTCGCGTCGATGTCCCTGCCACCCTGTATACTACCTTTGGGTCATTTGTTTGATATGCTGTATAAATCTCATCGTAAGAACTTAGGTATTGAGCTAGAAATAAACTGTTAACAGTGTTAATGTCAATCCCTAGCATCAGACAGATGGAATGATAATTCGAGCTCACTTCACCTAAGTTTTAACGGTGATATTTTACAGAATAGCACTGCTGGATTCCATACAGCATATCTCATGTAGGTAGTTTGAAGCAGTCTGTCCTTAGACGATAATAAAATTCTAAAAGTGAGCAACGTCGCAAATAGCTGTCAAATATTTACATGTTTTGATTAATTTTGCAATATTACTGTATGGAAATACGAAATATCGCTAACTAGGGAACTAGAATAATAATAATGGAATGCAAGTATAGCACTGAATTTTATGTTGTAACCGTTTTAGGTGTAAAAAAGGCATTTGGAAACTCCCCAAATACTTTTTTTACATCCAAAAGTAAATATTCGGTGTTACGATATTAATTATTGCATTTCATAATCAATATTTTAGTTCACTGGTTAGCCATATTTCATAATTCCATACAGTAATATTGCCAAATTAATCAAAACGGCGAAATATTTGACATCTAGATGCCCACTTTCAGAATTAGCTCAATTGTTATTACAGTACCTCCCAAACAAAAGAGTGAAATAGTCCCTTGAATTTGCTGCTTTATTATACACAATATGAATTTTTTATTAGTATTTTTCCACAATAACAAGACTCCTATAATGCGAATTATAGTGTAAACATTAGTATTTTTCCTGCCATTTGGCAAGGAAACTCCTTGTTTCACATGAAAAATGTAAACATTCAGTTTCCATAACTTTTTGTTTTTACAGATTTAAGATTCAACTATTTTGATACTTTAAAAAATATAACCTCATTATGTTTAACTGTGAAAAATTTACTTCAGAGTATTCGAGAGTTAGATTCTGAACCTAAGTAGGTTGTGACTACCTTTTTTTCTGTGGGGATATCTTCATGGACCCGTCTGGGGAGAACGAAGGGTTTTGACGAGGTCAAATAGGCAGTCGCTCCATGTAAAATACTGGTATTCAGCTGCATCAGGTTAGGCTGGAAGCCGATCCCAATATAGTTGGGAAAGGGCTATGCAGATTAATTGACTGGCGGAGGCTATTCCTGTAATGCAAAATTGGATAATAATGAATACACATACTAATGTACATTTATATCTCTTGTTACAGATAAGAACTATACACAGTTAGAAGCTTCACTGAATGAGCGGTTACGACTGACGTGTGCAGTGAAGACTAATGGTGAAAAACAGTCCTTACTGCTGTGGTATAAGGATGGATATCTGCTGACGGAAGGCCACAGAAGCAAAGGACAGAAGCAATGGTAGGTTTTAGCGTAGATAATATGCTAGTTTTATGGAAAGTCGACTGAACTCTGCTCGGATGTAAATAGATAAACATATCGTCCCGGTATACCAACGTTGTATCACATTAGCTATGAAAATGGAAAGAACGACTTTTCCCAGATATGAGACCTAGCTAGATCAATTTTTCGCCCCCGTATACCCCTTTATTGCAAGTTTCATCGAAATCGTTAGAGCAGTTTTCGAGAACGTGATTACATACATATTTATATATTTCTCATTCAATAGTATAGGATATATCTAAAAGAAAAGAGACGAGAGCCTGTCGAAAGAAAAGATGGATGTGTGAAAGATGACATAGCTAGGAAGAAATTACGGAATGAGATGATTCTACTAATAGAGATTACTGACTCCAAATAAATTTTGATGAGGGTAGGACGATGATGATTATGCAGAGATAATAAATTAATAATCTAAGTAGATTTGATGGAAGCAGTGATGCAGGATGAAATCAGCTAATAAACGACTGAAAAGTAAAACTAGCGAATAGAGGCATGCATTGCATTGGCGAGCATTGTTGTATTTCGGTAGTTACGAGATAAGATAGCCAGTTCCTCTTTGGTTGAGGATTCGGGGTGAAGCTCGCTTACACCTTCGGCCACTTCAAGTGATGATCAATCACTTACCATCAGGTGAAATGCAGGCTAATAGCTAGCCCGTAGTGATTAAATAAATAAAAAATAGAGGCTTATATTGTAGTTTTGTAGATTTTATAGTTGTAAGTCATCAACTCATCATGCTGATAATCAAGATTAATAGATTCAGTAAATTTTAAAACTTCACTGTAAAATCCAAATAATTTACTTAAAATTAATTCAAAATTCCTCATTAAGCTCGCTTCTCAAGCAACCATTTCAATCAACACACCCAACTAAGCTACCTTACCTATTCCAAGCAAATCTAGAAATAACAACGAAAATTTCGCGAAGCACAGAAATAGAGACATAGAAACGGTAAGCAATGTATCCAGTAACAATATTTACACAAAACTTTGAATACAACCCGTAATGCATGGTTGAGTTATAGGATTCTATTTGAGGCGGCTCAAAACACTGTGTCGATCAAAATTATGTTGAATATTAATCACATAATATTGGGAATGAAAACGTCAGAGCTGTTGGGATATTCATATACAGCATGTATTAGAAAATTGTGGTAATATTTTAGGGTGTCGTCCAGATCATCAAACTGAACAACTTTCTCTATGGGACCAACATCGTAAAATAATTAATGAATGAATGTCACCGACCCCAGCGTGGTTTAACCAGATTCGATCAATCGAATGCACCCCGAGATTTGCACTAGCCCCTGGAGCCTCATGCTTCATGGGGCTGTAGAGGCCATTGCATATCAAGGAGTAGACCCGTAGGAAAGACGTGCCCTTTTAGGATATGGAAGGATTTGCGAGCCTAATCGCTAAGTATCCTTGAGTAGGCAAAATGGAATAGTAGAGGCAAAAAAATTATCCACTGTTCCATACCTTCATAACTTCAATACCTACTCGATCAAAATGTATGGAATGGAAATTAAATATAACCACAATTTTTGATACATGCTGGATATTTTAAAAAGAGACTGTCATAAAGTGACCATGTCACTGACACTTTCAGACAGAGAAGGCGCTCTATGAAGGCGAATTTTAACCTAGTAATATAATTTAAATATTAATTATTAATGTCTGTATGTTTGGCTGTTTAGACGTTTGTTAGTCAATCACACAAAAACGGCTCAACGGATTTAGATGAAAATTGGCACACATATAGTTTATAATCTGGATTAACACTAAGGATACTTTTTATCCCAGTAGATAACCCGGGGGATAATTTCCGACAACAACGCGGGCGAAGCCGCTGGCAAAAGCTAGTGTGCCATATTCACTGCTGTGTTCTGTGGATGTAAATGGTTTTGTAAATGAACCTAGTTACAAGATTTTAGCTATCGACAGTCATCTAGTGGGTTAGCTTTTTAAAGAAAAAGGAATTGACCATAATTAGTAGTGATATATAGTCGATATACATATTTTGAATTATGTATAAGTGTTTCATGAAGCTATAATAATGGATAATAATGTAGGATACATTAAAGAGACTAGCATAATCTTTGAAGCTTGAGATTTTAATAGCGTGCTGTCTGTAGTTGCAATAAATTGGCAAAAGATAAACTTTAACTCAAGCCAACATTTCTACTGTAACTCGAACCAAAGTTTATAGCTACATATAAAATCTTTTCAAGCCAAAGCTTTCATTGTGTATAAAAGTATATTTGTGCTGCTGCGTATTTGCTGCTGCGTATTTGGCTTGGTGCAAATCCTCGTAAAAGATATTATGACGTTTGTTATCTTTTGTTTGAGATTATCTCATTGAAGTCAGTGACTTATTTTTATCATCAACAATATTATAATTATGTTTTTAAGGCCAAAAATTGCTATTTTTGGTTTGAATGATAAACATTATAAGCAGAGAGGAAGAATGAAAGAAAATGCGTTTATTGGCATAAGAACAACAAACACCACCTGAAAACAGAAAGAAAACAATGCTTATGCCAAAAGGGCCTCAGCTTAGCATAATACCAAATGGATAGGTTAAAAACGTTTGCCAAAAAGTTATTGAAATAAATCCTGACGCTGATTTTGATTATTTGATTTATAATCAATGAAAACATTTTTGATTTCAGGTTAAGAATAAATGCTTTCAAACCCAAAGATGCAGGACTCTATACTTGTAATCAACATGCCAAAGAGATGAATATTAGGATCAGGCTAAAGCGCAATAGTGCACAAGAAATTGAAGGTAAGTTTTAAATTTTAAACAAATATAGTAATAGTAGTATTAAAAAACTCTCAGATCAGACAGCATGACGTGTATTCGTAATTGAAGTAAAAAAAAAATACAAAGAAACGAAGAGATAGAAACCAAGATAGGTGGGCAAAGAAGTTTTCTGGTAAAACCATTTCTGAAGAAACAAACATTTACAGTAGAAAAGGTTTCCACGAAATTCGCAAACTCATCCCACAATCTGTAAACAATAAAATTATTCGTGTTACAAATCTTCAATGTCAAACGTATCACAGCAGCATTACTTTGAACAGTTTTCATCGCTGTTTCAGTGTCTTTGGCCTGAGCGTGGTTATTTTAATATTATATTTTATTAGCGTCTTTATTGGTCATCCAGATGTGTAAACAGCGTGCAACGGATTCCGGGGTTACAGCAATATTGCACTCGTGTGGAAATGCTTGAAACATTCGGTTTTATAAAACATTTCATTAGCTTTTTCGACGACACGGGATGCACTTAAATTTTGATCGAAATAACCAACGATTTCCTGTGTCGTCTTCGATTTTTATTCGAGGAGTTTCCTTATTTATATAAATTTTGATGTATTTATTGTTAAAGTGTGACATTAAGAAGTAAAGATTTTAAGCATTTAGATTTCTATACCTAAAAATAATGTTGCTAATTCCCAGGTTACCAAGCAGACATGGGCGACAGGGCACTCCCAGAAACACTATCACAAATCAAAAGTGCAGCCCTAGTAGAAAATAATACGTTAGAAGAAAACGTGACTGACACCAAACGGTATATAAAAGACGAAGATCCTGATGAGAAAGGAGAGAAAGACGAAAAAGACCATCCGAACTACGGCCATGTCGATGAGAAGCAGGAATACTTCCCTCCAAGGTTCAAACATCCCACAAAACTGTTTAAAATGGACATGAAACCTGCAGGGAATTCCATAAGACTGAGATGCGCCGCTGAAGGTAATAAATATTTTTATTAGTAGATATTTTAAGCATCGTGTTGTGTTGTTTTATTTATGTTTCTTCCATTTTTGGAGCTGGTTAAGTTCATATCTTAGACATGTTTTTTTTCATATATCGTCGCTTAAGTTCTAACCCCCTTACTAATAAACGTTGTATATCGCCTAGTATAGTTACACAACGCTTTGTCTTCTTCTTTCGAATGTGAAATTACTAACGACTGAAAGAGAGAAATCGGTGTGTATATATACAGGCGATATACAACGTTTATTAGTAAGGGTGTAACACCGCGGTTGTCATAATACTCAACTTTTCAGGAAAGAAAAAATTCGGCTTCATTTCTGTACAACACTCATACAAATTTGACTTCCGCGATGTTAGAACTTATGCGACGACGTCGTTTAAGTTCTAACACCGCGGGTAAAAAGTTGCGTATTTTGACATACGCAGAGTTAGAACTTAAGCGCTTTTGCCTTTTGTTATTCCATATATTGAAACCACGATATAGTAGCAAGCTCTAGACATCGTCCCCAAACAGTCTGCTTCCATTTTCTACTTCAATAACTGTAAATACAGACCACACAGAAATAGCCAGAAGCATGTTTACTACATCGTAAAACATTTGCAGGGAATCCAACTCCGAACATTACTTGGTATAAAAACAGGAGTACGCCTATATCTCGGGTCTTCTTTCAACCGTCCTATGGAAAATGGTCCATGGCACTGGAAGAGCTGACGAAGGCTGACAACGGGAATTACACCTGTGTTGTCTGTAACCTGCTTGGCTGCATCGAGCACACTGTTGTTCTTTATATTCAAGGTATGTTTCTAATATATGGATTTAGTTATGTTAAGTTAGGATGAGACTTATTTTCTGAAAGTGAAGATAAAGATGAGGTTTATTTGAATAATTACGTTTACAATAATTCATGTAAGTGATGTTATTTTCAACTGATGTATTCTTCTTTTTTATGTTTTATGGCCTTTTACGAACGTTACTCTAATATTGCAACTTCACTATTGAAAAATTCTACGACATTTCAGTAGGCTATAATCATGTAATGTTGTTGATCAATGTGTGTGTATTGTGTTGTTCTTTCTCATGTGTAACCATTAGGCCATAATGGTGGTAGACAATATTAGGAACGACTCCAATATTTTGATATTATGAAATCCTAGGATATTTCAATAAGCTATCTCTTATATAGAACGCTACCCATCGAAGCCGTACATAAAAGAAGGGTATCCTGGTAACATCACAGTCGTGGTCAACGATACTGTGACTCTGTCCTGTCCACCTGTCTCGGACTTGGAACCTCACTTGTACTGGGTCCGGCTATACAACTATTCTGTGCAAAATCCTGAAGTTGGACCCAGTGATATGCCAATACCTGAGGGAGATGATATAAAGAAGAGAGAGGTCTTTATATTTTCATATTCACGGTGTTGGTCCAAAGTCACGGTTTGGTGTTGGATCACTGCTTTATTTCAGAAATTCTTTGGTATCTTTAAAATCTTCAGTTCATGGATTATCTTCTTCTTTAATATTTTGCTTATTTAACTAAATTATATCTTTAAAGCTGTGTAGTTATTTGTTAGACTAAAAGGAATTTTCACTGCAGGTTTAGGGTATATAATGTCTCACACACATGTAATTTTAACTGTTTAGTGTAAGGAAGGAAGGGAGTTAAGGAAGGGGGGAAGGAGTTGGTTTAGTAATTGGTGAAGGTCTTAATTTTGGTGGTGGTAGATGTTGTTATAACTTTAACTCATCTTTTTCATCCATTGGCATTCGTAGAACGAGATACTTTAGTAACACGGTAGCAAATACATAAGTGAAATTTAAAGAATGTGTTGGACGAAAGTGAGTGCTCTTTTTTATCTGAACAAAGTTCACATTGCTTACATTTAGTCTGGTTTAAACGATAGGCGTTTTAAACTCGCCAGCTATTTGATTCAATACAAATATAAACTGCAAAACGTATAAAAGAACGACAGACATTCCGCTGTTAGTTTGGATCGAAGTGTTGCAATTCAAACATTGTTATTTTTGTTCATTGTTTTCTAGAATGAAAGTATTTCCAAGGAATGTGTTCTTAATTTAGATGATAAGGACGCTTCTTTACGAAAGTCATCTAAGATTTTTTAAGAGCGAGCTTATTATGCCATGCGTCGTTGTTAAAATATTTGAACATGATAGCCAGAAAATCAATGTTACTTTCAATGTGAACACTAATACTAAGTCTTGGCATCTCACGCACCTAAAATTCGTACCAGCTGATATAAGGACGTCAAAAAGCAGATGAAAAATACGATACAGAAACAGAATTCTAACATCCCAATTTCTTTATAGAGCGTCTTTACGCAAAGCCAGTACTGACTCGTGGTGCTGAGAATCAGACGATCGTGGTTGGGCAAACAGCTCGATTCAGCTGTCAGTTCCTGACTGACATGCATCCGTCAGTCTTTTGGATGTACTTTACAAGAGACGAGTACGTTTACAACTACACCGTCGACCCTAATGATGCGTCCGTCAAGGAGACTATTGTAATCTTCAATGAGAACAAAATGGTTTCGGTGAGGGTTTTGTCACTAACGCATGGTGTGGTGCATGTTTGTTTAGAATTAAGTAATTAGTACCTTATCCTAGTGCTAGTAATTAATTACTAAATCGAGTATAAGATTTTCTTAAATCCTGTCATAGTCTGTATATTCTTAATTTTCAGCACTTCTTTCTGTCTTATTGCTTGTACTGCATGTAAATTATGATTATTTTTCTTGCACAACAAATAAGTTAAGTTACCTGTACATTTAATTGTAAATAGGTATAGTTGCATTCCTTTCTTTCAGCATGTTCAAATAACACCTTTCGATAGTTTTTAATACTAAGATAATGAGGCATTATTATTTAACTTTTAACAAAGTCACAGCATGGTATATTTATCCTATTTCTAAATCTCATAACTAACATGTGATCATCTAACAAATCAGACAGTAAAAACAATCTATTCAACATTGCTGACCTAACCTAATAATTTCAGAGCGATAATGAAGCAGACAAACCAGAACAACTGACGATATACAATGTAACTAGGGAAGACGAAGGCTGGTACGTTTGTGTGGCCGTCAACAGTTTGGGCAACACAACGGCTAAGGGATACTTGACTGTGTTGGAATGTAAGTAACATCAACAGATAGTAAATGCCAGTAAAGTTATAGATGTTGATATTAGAAGTGTTTACTAAACAAACGCAAAGCAGCTTAGTAAGTTGGGCACAAAGAAATATATAGCCCGATTATAACCTTTTGGGAGAGACCAGACCACTCACAAGAGAGACACGAACAATAGATAATTAATTTTGTCTCATTAGTATAGACTTCGCTTGTATAGGTTGTGATGTAGACTTATAAAGTAGCACGCATAGCATGTCCACCGTAGAATCAGAAGACACCAAAGAAGAAAATGACAGAAGAAAGATTTTATGGGCACGATAAAAAAAAAGAAAACAGGAAAGGTCACTTTGTCTTCGTAGAGTAGAGATAGAAGTGGCCATGCTACGAGTGTTGGTCCCACATGTCAAAGATACTTTTACAGAAAATATATTTACACATAAAAATATTACATATACTATGTGTGTATATCCATTGTAACAATAGCAATCCATTTTTAAATTTCAGCTGCACCACCCATCGAAGAACCACAGGACCATGGAAAGCACACTCTCCTCATAAACATACTAACAGTAGTCCTGGGAGCCATGTTTTTTGTAGCCGCCATTATAGTGGTGATGATCTGCAAGAAGCTGAAGAGAGAGAAAGAACAAAAACAATTAGCGATAGAGACGGCGAGGGCGGTGATAGTGACGCATTGGACGAAGAAGGTTACTGTGGAGAAACCGAACTTGAATGGAACGCCGACAACTACGGGTGAAGGTTTGGTAAGTTACCAGATATATTTTGTCCGTAACTCTTGGTAGCATAAAAAATGCATGGTAACCTAAAGAACCTGGGGTGATATGAAAGACAAAAGAGTGAAGTATAGCGTGGCGATTGATAGGGGAGAAAGGAAGATAATAAAGTGGAAAATGTGGGACAAGGGCAGGAACAAGATAAAGAATGGGTAATTTCATAATAGAAATAATAGAAGAATTCAAGGTTCTCAACTAATTCGCAAGTCAACTTTATTAGGTATTAAAATTAAACAATTTCCAATTTACAGCTGATGCCAGTAGTAAAAATCGAGAAACAAAAGCTATCGCAAGTCCAGAACACGACCAACGATTCGATGATGATGTCGGAATACGAGCTACCCATGGATATTGACTGGGAAGTGCCGAGGGAGTCACTGTGCTTAGGCAAGATACTCGGAGAAGGTGAATTTGGCAAGGTCGTAAAGGCTGAGTGCGTGGGGATACTGAAGCCGGGAATGCAGTCGGTTGTGGCAGTTAAGATGTTGAAAGGTAAGATTTTAGATGCAAGATCTTAGATGCAAAATTTTGTGTATTTTTTGAAGTGAAAACTTCTTTAGCGGCGTGGTGCACTTTTTTTGGGATGAGTAGAAAATTTTAAACTCGCGTCAGGACATGTGACCGTAAGATCCGTTGCCTAGCAACCGAAAAAGTAAATATCAAAATAAATAGTCTATGAAATTACGTAAAGATTGCGAGGTAAGAAATTTTACCCATACCTATTGATGGGTAAAAAAAGCAGTACAAAACATACTTCATGAAAAGTGGTTAAATAAATTGTTTATTTTTGTTAGACTATATTTTGAAAATAAATAAATGTACTACTACTACTACTAATGAATATTGTATTTAACCACATATATACGGGGTGTCCGGGACATCGACGCGAAGCCTCATACCATGGATTCAGTACATGATTCTGAACCCCGCTGCGTTGAAATTTTTCGTCGGTTATTAAAAAAAAAATCAGCTGCTCCATACATTTTGACCGCGTAGGTTTGCACTTTTCTATGAAACAGCAGATTTTTTTTTTAAATAACCGACGAAAAATTTCAACGCAGGGGGGTTCAGGACCATGTACTGAATCTATGGTAACCGGCTTCGCGTCGATGTCCCTGCCAGCCTGTATATTATAGTACTTTTATACTGATAAATAAAGCAATTCGTGCGAAATGATTCCCTAACCATTCAAAAATGCACAACGTTAATGTTCAAGTTTTCACTTCTGCCGGCACTCCCGGAGTGCAACCCGTTGTTTTTTCTTGGTATAGACTTATAGAGACAGATACTGCATAGGGCAAGACTCATAGACTGCATTTTGACATAGTCTTTATATAGATTGTATTGTTTAATTTTATATTTTAAATTAACGGTTATATTTTTATGAAACGCTACTATGTTCTACTAGACCCATTAAATACGTTTATGTTTTTTATCTGTTTTGTTGAGAGTTCAAAGACTTGACGTCACACAAATCCTGCATCGCACAAGCAGGGTTTTCCGCGCGATCAGCATATCGTCGGAGGATCCTCCCCTTTCTAAAGAGGATGAGTGAACTTTAAAACTTGTTCCTCATACCTCTATTCAATCATTTGATTTTATCTATCTTATACATAACCTCTCTGCTCGACAAGAATTTGACACGTGCCACATCAGCTGACTCGACGGGGTGTTGCGAATTACGTCATGAAATTCAGGAATTTACATAAACGTTCAGTTCAATTTATTGAGAAAAATATGTTACTGCTCCTATTTTAAACAATAAGTTTGTGGCAAATATGTTTAATTATATATTATGTTGAAGTCAGTCAAACCGCGTCAATACACTGCAACAGTTGTATAGAATAGGTATTACTACACCTATGCAACAGGTAGACTATTTTTAAATTCACTGAAAATATGTACATAAACAACCTACTCTCTTGCAGAAAATATGCAAAAGGGAAAAATTATGATATTATCATTCTCTCTACATTCTTACTTTTACAACATTTCATACATAAACTACACAAAAAACACGGACAAATCTTGATAAAAATTACAATAAATTGTGTTCTGACGTGACACTTCTTAGTGCTGACCGTATACCCAATTTTCCTATTTCGATTCAAAAGTTTCATGCAGCTTAATCGATACTCGCAATAAAATCGAGCATGAAAAAAGTGGTAGAAGTGAATAAAAAAACTCTTTGGTATATTTCCCATGAACAATTTTATTTTTGATATTAATAATTTTATTACATAAACGTACAGTGTGCATAGGGGAGTAACTTTTTAGGGTACCGTACGTTGAAAAAATGGAACCCTTATAGCATCACTTATGTGTCGGACTGTCAAAGCCACCTTGCTCTGAATCTACTGGACCGATTAAGTTGAAATTTCGTACACATATGAATTTCGGTAACCCAAACACGGAAGTGTAACGTAAATAAATGAATTTTGAATATGGGGTAACTTTTGAGGCAAATAAAAAAAATAAAAAAAAGTTTTGCTAACTATATTACCGTGTGATATATTATATCAAATGAAAGGGCTTGATGTGAGGGTCTCAAATATTTATTTTTAACTATTCTATATTATTTTTGGAACGAAGTTGTTTAACGCGACTTGCGGTAGGAGTAAAGTGGCAGAAATAGTGACGCGAAAAAGTGTTCATACTTGCGACTGTTTTCTTCTAATTTGATAGAAAGAGAGAGAGAGAAAGTGTGATTTGGTCAAAATGTAAATCTAAGATGGCGGCTAAAAAAATTTGAATTTTTTCATCGTGTGCTTCGTTTTCACGGTTTTCGAGGCTGGTAGAGCCGATAGTGTCGTTAAAATGTAAATATCACGGCTGCGAAAGTTTTCAAATTTTTCATCATTGGTATCGTTTTCATAGTTTTCAAGGGTGCTAAAGTCGATAGTGAGGTCAAAATGTAAATCGAAGCAGGCGGCTGCGAAAACTTTGGTTTTGTTTTAAATCGTTGTATTTCGTTTCAAAACTTGTGCGGTCAGTTGACAGTCCTGACGGGGGTCCGTCAGGACTGTCAACTGACCGCACAAGTTTTTTATTTCTATGTATAAAAGAAAATAGACCATGAGAACCTTCCACGCAAGTTCAACTCGCACTTGTTCGTTGATTTAATAAATTCATAGTGGAATTACCTATTTAGTTATTTTGAAATAACTTCAAAAAGGAGGAGGTTCGTAATTCATCTCATACAGCATCTCTGTCAAATATGAACGGAATTGATTTTTTAGGGTCTCCGTAGTCGTAAAGTGTTCCTTATAATTTCGTCATTCCCGTCTATCTATGTGCTTGTTAGTCTGTATCTCTGTCCTATCTAAATCTAGATTTTAACCAATTTGCACAGTCCAGTCTTTTCTCAGAGCGTTCGTGCAGGGCTGGATTGTGGGACGAAGTAGCCACTGTTTAGGTCCCGAGACTCCCAAGCTGCCGCTCTGCAGTTTGGAATATAATTTTAATACACCCTGTGTGATACAGATTATATTCGTATAAGGTCGGGCGGGGCAATTTCGACTATAAAAACACAAACGTCAAGTTCAAATGTCTGCACACTCGTCTTTGAATACGTTAAGGTTGATTGAATAAATGTATGTTATAAAAGCTTTAATGGAGATCCTTCTTATGTAGGTCTTAAAACAGAATATTCATCTATATATTCAAAGGATAGATGTTTTTAAAATTGGGAAGAAATAGTTACAATTACCCCACGTGGGGCAATTTCAACTATGCCACATATTCATCGTACTAAAGCCGTTATCGTTTTGAAAGTGAGAGCCAGCGTATATTTATGGCATAATTCATACTAATCTATGACTTGTTGTCTCCTAACATGGTTCAATAACGTAATAAAACACTTTAAACACCTCTTCTTCTTCTTCGTTTCGCTCTTGACAGAGCGGTCGTGGTCACAATGAACTATGTCCAATCGCAGGTGTAGTAGTTGCCCGCCTCACGATCTCCCTCCATCTGGTTCTGTTACGTGACAGTCTGGCGCATTCATTGACAGGGCCTCCAACCGCGGATTTTATTTGATCAGTCCACCTCATCGGTGACCTCCCGCGTGGCCTATTACCTTCCACTCTGCCCTGCACCACCAGACGCTCTATGGAGTCATTATTCCGCCTGGAGACATGACCAAAAAATTTCATTATTCGAGACTGTACTAGTGCTGATAGACGCTGTTTGATGCCGAGTTCTTGGAGTATGGAGACGTTTGTGCGGAATTCTGTCCATGATAGTCCAAGCATTCTTCTCCAGCACCACATTTCTAGAGCGTCTACTTTTTTCTTTTCCAATTCTCGTAATGTCCACGTCTCAGCTGCGTACAGAAATATGGGGAATACAAGTGTACGAATAAGCCAGATCTTAGTGGCTTTAGTTATGTTGCGATTCCTCCATATTTTTTTCAGCTTGTCCATTGCACCTCGAGCCATTGCCATACGCCGTTTCACCTCATCTACGCAACTGCCATTGTTCGCGACCATAGCTCCAAGATATACGTAGGACTGTACTACGTCGCAGTTCGCAATCTGTGTCATGTTTGGCGAGTTGTTGTTGCTACGGTCTACAATCACCATCTTGGTCTTACTGCGATTAATCCTCAATCCAAACGCAAGACTCACGCGCTCCATCTTAAGGAGTAGTTCCTCCATGCGTTCAGCACTAGTCGCGAACAAGGTTGTATCATCAGCGTAGCGTAGGTTCGCAATTTTGTAGCCACCAATCGCAACACCATCTTTAATGGAGGAATCTTTCACTTTAAACACCTAGGACACAATTTCGACTTTTTAAATAATAATAATAATAAAATATTTATTTTCAAGTAACATGACTCATATTGTTAGTAAAAATTTACTTACAAACTATGTTAGTAATAATATTCATAAACAACTACACAACAAAACAATTTTACATAGGCATTAGTGCGGGGATGTATGCCAACCAACATTGTCGATAAATCAGATCAACAAAAACCCATGAATAAACTTTTATTTAAAAAAACGTTATTTATACTAATTCAAATATAATTGCAAATTGTTTATTTTATATTTTATGAGAATTTTTAGCTCGGAGGAGCTCGTGGCTAAGTAATAACAAGCCGCACTGGTCGATCCATCAGGTTAAGCTACGCTTGCCGGGGTTGGTCAGTGGATGGGTGACCATCTTTACATACCGAGACTCCTCCGTGCCTCGGAAAGCACGATAAGCCGTTGGTCCCGGCTGTCATTCGTGGATCCTTGACAGTCGTTACTAGTCGTCAGAAGCCCGAAAGTCTGACACCAGTCTTACCAAGGGGTATCGTATTACCCAGATATTGGGTTGTGGAGGTCAGACAGGCAGTCGCTCCATGTAAAATACTGGTATTCAGCTGCATCCGGTTAGACTGGAAGCCGACCCCAAAATAGTTGGGAAAAGGCTAGGCAGATTGATTGATGAGAATTTTTATACAAATTATAATACATAGACGCTACTATTTTTCAAGATCCTTGGATAAGTAGGTTGTAAAGAAACAAATTGCTTCATAAAAATATTTTATTATTATTAAGTTTTTACTATTCTTGAGATTATTGTGGACCGTGGTATGCCTTAAAATTCAGCAGCTTGATAACAATTTTTTTTTTATTGCGAATATCTTCTACAGCCTTATTTAGTACGTGGTGAGTACTGTTTAACTTTTTTTGCCTTATAATTTCGCACCATCTAAAACAATACAAAAACACATGCATGCACTGGATGCCCAACCCAATCAAAGCGCAAAAGTAGTGAATCAGCCGTGAAGTAGTAGCGGACGAGAGACAAAAATAAAATTGTGACAAGCTAGCAAATTCTTCAAACTGCATGATATTCACATTTCACAACCACAGTAAAAGGTTTGATCAGCATTTAAAGATTTAATTTACCAACAGTGGTTCACTGTACAGTTTATCGCAGCATGTGTCAATGTTTTTGTCATGCATAGAGTATCGATATAATGGAAAATCATCACACATCACTATTGTTTCGCAATCCATACAAAAATTAAGCGGGGTAATTATGACTTTAGGTTAGTCGAAATAACCGCACTTCTTCTTTTCGTGGGGCTATTTAAACTAACGAAAAAAACACATAAAAAACGCATCATTTCAAAGAACAAATAAGCGAAAAACAACTTGCGGTTTATATTTTTACTTGTCACTGTTAAATATTGTAAAAGCAAGCGTTTTTAACACAACTTTCTACGAAAAATGTGACGAGCGTCTTTTGTTAGCACATGCAAAAAATGGCGTCTGACAAAAAAATGCTTGTGGGTCAAACAGTTCGTGCTGTAGCAGCACCATCTATGAAATTTTGTGGAAATTATCTGTTTAGCTACCTGGATATACAGGGTGTTAGGGTAAACACCGTTATCCTTCAAACCAGTGGTTTGGTTTCGTTTATAGAACATAAATTCAATGGAAAATCACAACTTTTTTTTTAAAGATGTACATTAGAATTGTCACGCAATTCCTAAGGTAGGTATTTTTGCCTGTCTTAAGCCAGGAAAAGGTTGTATTGTATTTATTCATGTGTTGTGTAGGTAGGTAGGACGAGCGGCGATCGATTACGTTACTCGGGCGGGCGCATATCCATGAATTTGCGGACGGTGTCCGACAATAACCTTTTTAATATTGTTAAAGAAAATAACGTAATTTTTTTTTACTCCGTTTTTAATTTTATATTTAAGCCAACTACCCATAGTTTGAGTGACAACGGTGTTTACCCTTCTATCCTGTAGATGGCGTTTTGGTACAAATACGAGTAGAATAAGAGTTATTGGCATTAGTTGAAATTACCCCATAGTTGCCAGACATACCCTAAACCAGTTTTTTTAATTTCTTTGGGAAACTACCACAAAAAAAACAATTTCCATAAAAAAAAAAATATATAATAAAAATAATAAAAAATAAATAATTAATTAATTAATTATTATTTTTATTAATTTAATATATTTTAAAATTTATTCGGAGAGGCAACCGGATGGCGATTGGTAATCTGGATCTTGAAGTGATACCGAACCCCACCGTACCGTCCGAATAGACCCCAAAAGGGCGGGGGCGGGGGTGGGGAGGCATAACATTTTTTTTTTGACATGACATTCGAAATTTAAGCTCTAATTCTAAGCAAGGGATTGTGTCTATCAATGCAATCCGGTTTTGACAAAATTGATCCTCATTTTCAGTGAAAAATCATCGGTAAGGAGTTTCAAGAATTGAATAACGCATAAGACATTATTTCAATTATTAACGATGTTGGGGGGTGACTATTTTTTTTAACTATATCTTTAAGATATAAACTTCAAAGCAACCGCATTTCCAACCCGTTGCCTCGTCCAAAAAAAAATATTTTGCCCCCTCCCCCCATATCTTCGCCCCCGCCCATTTGGGGTCCATTCGGACGGTACGGGGGGATTCAGTATCACTTCAAGACCCAGATTACCAATCGCCATCCGGTTGCCTCTCCGAAGAAATTTTACGTGCCATTGCTTTAACTAATTAGAAAAGTATTAATTATTATTAAAGGCAATGTTTTTTGTATTTAATACTTAAAACAATTTTATTTCCATTTCCATGTATCGATTTCTGACATTCGCCACATTCATTAATCGAGTCGATCGAAAAAAATCGTTTGGCATAATCGCTTTCTTACATCATTACAATAAAAAAAACATTATTAGTCGGAAAACTCGGAAATTTTGAACACAAAATACACAAATTGAGTAGTGGTAAAAATGAATATTACGTGTTATTAGACCTGTGTTCGTATATTATGTTAAGATCTGGGCATTTTCTAGTTGTTTATAATATTTTAAATAATATTTTTCACATTTTATGTCGTATGAACATGTGCATGTCTGATAGGTATTTGTGAAAAGTAAAAATGTTAACACGCATGATTGGCGCGAAACTTTGACTTTGGAAATCAAAAAACTTCATTACCACTAAGTACTTATTTAACTTGAACAATGGATGAATTCGTCAAATAATTAAATGACGTATTATTCACTAACCCCTGTAGTCGAGTTTGGAGGTTCGAAATCCCCAATATTCATGTTTTTTAGCCTCTTCCACCACTGTCATCAAAATGGCGATTGTGGCATTTACGGGCTTACATTTTAACGGGGTAAATTAATTAACTTGCGCGTTAAATATGAAAGATTTAATGGCGTTATCATATAAGTTTTTTATTCAACTCTCTTAATTAACGCACATTCATAAGATTGAATGGGTAGCATAATACATATTTACATAATCAATTTAATGTGTCGCATGTCGCCATTTTGGGGTCCAATTGAATCCGCTATCGAGCCGGCGGAGGTTTGTATGTTCGGGTCCAATCGGGGGCGCTTCCGAACTATACGGTTAAAACTCTACCTACATTTTCCAGAGGGCCACACCGACGCGGAGATGATGGCGTTAGTCTCGGAGATGGAGATGATGAAGATGATCGGCAAGCACGTGAACATTATCAACTTGCTTGGATGCTGCACACAGGATGGACCTCTTTACGTCATCGTCGAGTATGCTCCTAATGGAAACTTGAGGGAGTTCTTGAGGAATCATAGACCTGGGAACAGGTGAGCCTTCATTGGATTATTAACAACTTTTGTAATCGAGAGTTTGTTTTAAAAGGTTTTGGGAGATACCATAGATATAAGAAAGTTTATATTTCTATGGGAGATACTTTGTGCTTATGTAAGTATATTGGCAGTTGTATTGTTTGCTAGAGAAGGAATAACATTATTTTCCTCATGTTTTCCTTCAATACAGTTGGTTTTATTCACAACTGCTACCACACCATAATAACTTACTAGAATTACTTGGATGCTAGCAATTTTTTGTTAGTGAAACAATACTTTGGAGTTTCCCTACGTGATTGAATCACAAATGAAGAGATCCGTAGGATAACCAAGGTAACCGACATAGCTCGACGGATTGCCAAACTTAAGTGGCAAAGGCAGGGCGGGCACATTGCTCTTAGAACAGATGGCCGATGGGGCGAAAGGTTCTGGAGTGGCGACCGCGTGCCGGAAGACGAAGCGTTGGAAGGCCTCCCATAAGATGGACCAATGACCTTGTGAAGGCCGCAGGAAACCGCTGGACGCGGGAAGCACAGAATCGGTCGAAGTGGCGGTGCTTGGGGGAAGCCTATGTTCAGCAGTGGACGTCTTTTGGCTGAAATGATGATGATGATGAAACAATACCACAACTTATAAGTTCTATGAAAATATTTTTTATTTTCAGATACGAGTCTCCTACAGAAGATTTAAAAGAAAAGAAAACGCTCACACAAAAGGATCTAGTTTCATTCTCATATCAAGTTGCCAGAGGAATGGAATATTTGGCATCTAGACGGGTAAGATATCATTACTATAATATTATTTCGTAAATTTCAAAATATCTGATCAATTTGGTACAGAAAAATAATTTATAGTCCGGGGAATTTACGCCGAATTTTAGGCCAACTTTGCATGAATTAAAAACAGCGTTTTTTTTTCATTTAACGTGTAGGGTATGGACAAGGAAGTATGTTAAAATGTATCCCGCGAAAAGTTAAACCCTGCGTGTAAGTTTTTTTAAGAAAACATGCTAATTAAATATTACGTGGTAGAAAAAAATATTAACAGATATGTTTGTATGGAGTATTAAGTCGAAGAGATGAGGTATTACAAGTAGATTAGAAAATTAAACAAAATCGTCCACGGAAATTTCGATAAAAATATTACGGTTAATATTTTTGCTTGAAGTAAAATAAAAAAATAAAATTATTTAATTTTTATTTAATTTTCCGTTGACGAAAATGTAAAAATATATTGGTTTTACCAATTCTTTATTTATTGTAATCAAAATGATCCTGTTAATTATTTTGCCTCAATTTTTATTCACATAAACGCGTTTTTGTTTTTTTTACCTTGATGCGGGCCTGGAAAATGTTTAATTTTCTATTATTATTTGGAGAGCTAAGTTCAAAACCACGATTCAAGAAAAAAAACGCTGTTAAGATTTAGTGCAGGGTTCAAACCTAATTTCCCCGGCCTATTAAGGCAAATCGACCTTTTAAAGCCTCCAACGATCGAACCAGAGGGCCTAGTGTGAGTTTCATTTTACCATCTCGATCAAACGCATCGAGCGCGTTCGGCGTCCCGATTGGCCCTTCACCGGTGAAGGCTGGCCGGCTGCCAATCGGAGCGCCAAACGCGGTCGATGCGTTTGATCGAGATGGTAAAATGAAACTCACACTAAGCCCTCTGTGCGAGATGCGATATGTATCTACCGAAAAATGCGCACTGCAAAATATTTTTCAATTTTTTTTTACCCATTTTGGGATGCTCTTGGCCTGCATCTCACCTAATGGTAAGTGATGATCAGGCCGAAGGTGAAA
Source organism: Conistra vaccinii (assembly GCA_948150665.1). Classification (NCBI taxonomy): domain Eukaryota; kingdom Metazoa; phylum Arthropoda; class Insecta; order Lepidoptera; family Noctuidae; genus Conistra; species Conistra vaccinii. The sequence continues at coordinate 15,165,991 of OX411338.1, read as the reverse complement.
GCGAGCTTCACCCGGAATCCTAAACCACAGAACTGGCTATCTTATCTCTAACTGCCGAAATACTACAATGCTGTTAACATTGTTGTTATGGCGACAGAATTAGATAAGATAGAGGTAGCTAGCCAGGCAGACTTGGAACAAGCCCTACTACCAACCAAACCGAGCAGAAAGTTTTGCTCTCACTGGGAATCGAACCCGGGACCTCTACGTCTGAGACAGGTGATTAACCACTAGACCACAAAGACGATTAAAAAATATTTTCCTCCCCCAAGTATTACTACCATTCTGATTAACTAATTTGTAGATTTAATTTTATACAAATTCCTATGCGTTTACCTACACACTTTCTTATCTTGTCTGCCTACATTCTTCCACAGTGCATCCACCGCGATTTAGCCGCTCGAAACGTGCTGGTCTCCGACGATTGCATCCTCAAGATAGCAGACTTCGGGCTCGCCAAAGATGTCCACAGCAACGACTACTACAGGAAGAAGACGGAGGGACGTCTGCCTGTCCGGTGGATGGCGCCCGAGTCGCTGTATCATAAAGTTTTTACGACGCAAACTGATGTGTAAGTTGAAATACCTTTAAGATCCAAAGAATTAGATGAAGCTTGGTTTACTGACAACTCAGACACCAAAATCTTAGATAGCAGTTTTTTTTTTACTTTTATTCAGCTTTTTAGCCTTAATAGCAGCTCTATCAAAATTTTTGTATATAGAGCAAACGTGAACCGCTTAAAGTCACTTGTCACAAAAACTTCAAGATAAAGATGCTAATTTACAATATAACACTAAAAATTATAAATACCTTAACTATAACTATTTATAAAGAAAAAAATAATAAACGATAACTCATTACTGCATCAAATAATTCGTATGCATCGCATGGCATGGCAATGAATCTAAAAATTGGCCAGTCCTCGGTTCACGTGAAGAGCCGACCAATCGCTTGACGATGTCCCGATACTTGATGAGCACTCGGACCCCACGATCTTAGTGTTTCAACCCCAAACTCATACCCGCTCCCAATAAGATTGTTATACATATTTGCGCAGTTTGTTTTCTGCACATGCATGGCCGCACACAAATGACTAATTCATTTGTTCTGCTATGTTTCAGCTGGTCCTTCGGCGTGCTGCTGTGGGAGATCATGACGCTAGGAGGCACGCCGTACCCCACGGTCCCGGGGCAGTACATGTACCAGCACCTCAGCGCGGGACATCGGATGGAGAAGCCGCCATGCTGTAGTCTTGAAATGTAAGTCAATAAGTTACTTATAAACTTAAATCTTGAACTGAATCAGCGACTTGTCATATTTTTCGCTAACAGCCGTAGACAGTAGGTAGTAAGGCTTAGGAGATGGAAGAAACAACTCAATTGGTCGTTAAGGACCAAACGTTCAGTTTCCAAGAGACCAAAAAGACCCGTAAAATAATAATCAATCCTAATTACCTATTATCATAAATGCGAAAGTGAGTTTGGTTGTTATGCTTTCACGCTAAAACGGCTGAACGGATTTGGATGAAATTTGGCACATGGCTAGACCATGACCTAGGTTAGGACAAAGGATAGTTTTTATCTCGAAACTCCAACGGGATCGAGACCTATGTAGGTGAAACCGCGGGGCGCAGCTAGTACTCAATATTTTTATTGCATTCCACATCACTCAATCGTCAGGGCGTGAAGTAGAACATGGGGTACCGCAGGGAAGCGAGTTGGGACCATTTATTTTTATATTATACGTTAATATCAATCTTCCTAGCCTTTTCCCAACTATCTTGGGGTCGGCTTCCAGTCTAACCAGATGCAGCTGAATACCAGTATTTTACATGGAGCGACTGCTTATCTGACCTCCACAACCCAGTAACTGGGTAATATACCGATACCCCTTGGTAAGACTGGTGTCAGACTTTCGGGCTTCTGACGACTCGTAACGACTGTCAAAGATCCACAAATGACAGCCGGGACCAACGCGGCAACGGCTTAACGTGCTTTCCGAGGCACGGAGGCGTCTCGGTATGTAAAGATGGCCACCCATCCACTGACCAACCCCGGCAAGCGTAGCTTAACCTGATGGATCGACCCGTGCGGCTTGTTATTACTTAGCCACGAGCTCCTCTTTATATTATACGTTAATGACTTGCCTAAATGCATTGAAGAACCGGTGACTCTATTCACGGACGACAGTACTTTGACAATACCTTGTAAAAGTGTAGAGACGTATGAGCATGACATTAATAATTCCTACGAGTACCACCAAGTTAGGTAGTGACCTTAACGTGGTAGGTTTTACAAAGATATGATGATTGAGAACCCTGCAAAGTGAAAGAGGGGAAGAGGGCTTTAATTTGAGTAATAAGTTGTTATAAATGAATGAATGAATTGCACCGACCCCAGCGTGGTTTAGCCAGACTCGATAAATTGAATGAACCGCAAGATTTGCACTAGCCCGTTAAACTATATATTATTTAATTATTTTAAAAAACATGTCATTTAAATTTGACGTTTAGATCTAACGAAATGATCTGTTCCCCAGATACATGCTGATGCGCGAGTGTTGGTCGTTCTCTCCGGGAGACAGGCCGTCCTTCACAGAACTGGTAGAAGACCTGGACAAGATCCTCACAGTCACCGCTAACCAGGAGTACCTAGACCTCGGTCTACCACAGCTGGACACCCCACCTTCGAGCTACGATGGCTCAGGAGACGAGAGTGACAGTGACTTTCCTTTCATCAAGTAGACTTGAAATGTGACAATTTTGAATGTAGCAAAGGTGAATAATAGTGAACAGTATTAGTTACGCGTAAGACCAATGTAGAAATATTTTGTAAAGCATTGGTTGTTGGAGTGTTCCAATTTGTGACGTCATTATAGGCGACAATTCTATTCTAGAATGTAATATAACTAAAGACTCATAAGGGTCATAAATTGGAAATGACTAACCATTCAGTCAGCAGAGACTTGTATGTGCTGGTCAGCACCCATTCTGTCAATCAGGCGAATGGTAGAACCTGAGCTATACACAATATGGTGGTAGGTACCTAACGTAGGTACCAAGTACCAAGTTATTACAGCTGCAGAAACTGGTCGGTTAGACCGGGTATGTGGCTCATACTCGACAGAAAGGAGTATTTATTGGGCAAGAACACAACTGTTTGATACCCCGAATGAATAGTTGAACTTAATATTGAACCCACCAATGAGAGTCGTTTTGTATTTGATAAAATATAGGTAGATTTTACTATGAATTTGAGATTCTTAGAGAGTTTTGTTAGAGAAAGTAGTACCAGGGGACCAGAAATAGTGGTCTGCTGGTCGTTTTGGTCCATTTTGGAAATGACGTGCAACACATCAATTTTATGTATACTGTACGGAATTTTTCGGTACTCAAAATTCCACCATTGCATGCCACGTCCAGAACAGATCATGAACCTCTTTACGAAACGAGGTGAGATAAACGAACTAGCGTTTTAATCAGATTTTTGAGTATTAAAATCAGATACGGCTTAAAACACACGTTAAGTGACGTTTTTGTGAAAATGTGAACAAAATCTGCTCTCTGTAGAGATTGTGCTAAATTGACGATATTCAAAAGTCAGAATAGTAGATACCGTATACTGTTCGTGTATTTTTCTAATTAAGATATTTACTATATTTAGTTTAGATACTTATTTATTTAGGTATAGGTTTTACACAAAATGCGAAACAAAGTATTGCATAATATTTCGTGTAAATATTCATAGAATTAATGAATTCCCTTTGGGGTCAAATGTAAATATCCTAGTACCAAAGTTTGTGTTTTTTTTTTTGTATAATAAAATTAATATTATTGTGAAGTTTTAGAGCATTTTTTATGAAGAGGGATGTTACATGACACACTGTTTGAGTAAAAATAAGATTCTATAACATCTAGTCTGTTTCAGAAGAACCGAGACGATTTTTTTTTAAATATTTCTTTTTATAAAGATTTTTTTTTAAATAAGTAGGTATTTTAGATTTATCACAAAATATAATGGCTGTTACATTGAATTAGTTATTTTTGACGGACTACACTTTGTAGTATTTAACAAATAGTTTAGGAATATTTTCTAGTAAGTCCACAGTTTTTGAAGTCTATGGGAATTTCCCATTCCAATTTTTAGTTTTTAAAGAACCACGGACAAGTTTTTTTGTGTCTGTGCAGAGGATGCATTTCACCACCAAATCTTTTATGTACTTAATTATGCTATCGTTATAGTTAAAAATGTGTAACCATTAGCGAGAAATTATCATGAGATTATTTTGTAAATAGTAGGTAGGAATTTTCTACTCATTTTTATGTAATGAGACAAGTAATTTAAGTTTGAAAGAATGAGTTGATAGTTATCACAAATATACCTATTTTTTATTAATGGAAGTCGTAATGGGGAAATTATTATAAATATAAATATATATTATAGCTGCTAATAATTTTATGAATGACATCACCGTTATTGGTATTTATAATTTTATTGAAACCATTTATTTATACTTAATCGATTAATTGAATGTTGATGTGCCTTGAATAAAATAATTGAATATTGTTATAGTAATATTTGGCGCTCCTTGTATGTATATTTGATGGTTTATGTGTGGGTCAAAACGAAGTTGTAAGAATCATAATGAAATAAAGATTTATTGTGCGAATGTATTTTTTGTATTATTTATAAAATGCCCAATGTATTATCCTGATCCTACTAAAGACCTGTAGATTCGCAAAATACTTATAATTCTTTTTTACATACATACTTAATCATAATAAATAATAATAATCAGGAGTATTCTTATTTTACATTTTTAAATATTTTTGTTTCTTTTTTGTTTTTATAAAAATATAAAAAAATGTAAACAATATGTATAAGGCTGCCTGTCCACTGGAGCGGAGAGGACAAAAGAGGAGCGGAGATGTGCCAATATAAACCAATAGAATCTTGACTCCGCCTCTGAGTTTAGATCAGTGATCCTGAGTCAAGATTCTATTGGTTAATATTGGCACATCTCCGCTCCTCTTTTCTCCTCTCCGCTCCAGTGGACAGGCAGCCTAATAGTGAATAAACGAAATAATAATCATAAATCTTTATTTATCTCAACATCGTAAAGGCACTAGTTAATAAAAATACACAATCTTAAATAGCATATTTAAAGTGTTTGAGGTAGGTCCTGATCATTCGACCCTCTTAGATTTGTTAATTTATAAAATGGTTAGTCAAGATATAATATTATAGGATAGGTACCTAATATACTGCTGCTGTGCTGTTTTAACTTAAATGCTTTGTCAGAACAAAGCAATTAAGTAAAAACAGCACCTACAAAATGAAAAGAAAAAAATTTTGGTAAGTTGGTACCTACTTACATATTGTTTTGTTAATCATGGAACAGGGAAAAATTGAAAATTATATTGACTGATACTTAGGACTAACTCATAAATTATCAGTTTGAAAGCAGTACACAAAAGTAACTAACTACTAGTACTTACTTATAAAAAATTCAAACAAGCAAAAGCAAAAAAAAAAAATATCTAAGCCAAAGCAAAAAAAAATATCAAAGTAAATAGAACGTAAAATTCAAAGAATTATACAAATTATGTAACTACATAACTACAAATTATACAAATTACGCGCACGGGCGGCGCTTCAGAGGTTCATATTCAATGATACGTAGGTAGTTAGCTTAGGTATCTACTTACTTAGCTTTCAGTGGCAATGTATTCAAGGTTTATAGCTAATTGTGTAATTTTGTTTCACAAATACCTTTAGTATGCGTTTATTTAGTAACATATTTAAACGCCAAAAGGCGCGAAATTTCATTTCTCATTAGGTACTCCTTAGAGACACATTTTATTTCATAGAACAGCGCCATCTATAAGAATATACATGTACTTCTAAGATACGCGTAGCCGTTCACTTCGTATTAGTTAGAACAGCTGCTAATAGAGGGCATCAGTACGGTCCCAGATGCTAGCGCTTGAAGGAATAATAAATTGTTTTATTCACTACATTTTTTTTTGCGTTAGTGTACCCTTTAAGTTATATATCTTACTAGATCGTGCTCGTATCCTAGTTAAATTCCTAGTAAGTTATAAACCACTTTCATATAATAATATTGCGGTTTATAGCTATATTCCTAGGGATATAATTATATCACGGCTAACCATCTTGCTGCGACATATTATCTCAAAAACTAGACGTCCCGCCCTTGTGAGCGATGTCTATATCTCTTAAGGGATTAGGTAATTTAAATGACCTTTGCCAAGAAAATTGGATATAATTATGCTGTACACCCCTCTGCTTTATTTTATTTTGACATAAAACAGTCTTTCATTCAGTTTAACAGTAAGTAGGTCGTAATTTTCGATTGCGTTTGTCCGAATTCACAATTCACACCCTTCTGACGGGAGAAGTGGTCAATTTGTTTCAGAACCACATTGGCTGATTGTCTACTTGTTTTGCAAATCACCAGTATATTCTATGAATTTAGAAGGGTTGAAATTAAAGATGTTGTTTTAGTCATACATCATTTTATTTTTGTCAGTACATTATGGCATCGCCTTAAATTAACATACAAATGTTCATACAAAAATTATGCTAATTGAACGTTCACAATTTTGTTTGAATTACAAAATAAATTGTTTTACTTTCATTTATTACCTATCACATAGTCTTTAGGATTCTAGCGAAATTAAAATTTGATAGTTAAAACAAAATTCATTTTTAATTCACATTTAAATAACATAAACATTAACAGTAACTTAACATAATTATCACTTAAAAATATACAAAACGAAATTATTTTTTAATAATTAATTATATTAATCACAAAAATGAACTTAAATAATCTAGATTCGTAGATAATACTTATTTATTACAATTATTTATTTGGTTTTATTTTTGTTTGTGCGTTGTTTTTAAAAATACAATTTGAAATAAAGTTAAAGAAAATAATAGTTGTTAGTTACATAATTTAATTATTAAAATATTATAAGTATTAAACGAGTTATACAAGTAGGCATAGTAAATTAATTGCCAATTGTTTATGCTGCCAAATCTATATCGAATGACAAAAACAAGAATAGAAATTAATATTTTACAAGTAACGGCAGTTTTAGAAACACGTAAAATTTTATACATTCACTATCGCCTTAAAACCATTGGTAAGTCATTGCAATGTAACTCTTATCTCGGTACACGTAAGGTATGTACTTATAAATAAGAATTATTGCCGAAGTTTCTCACGGCCATCATTCTAATTTATAGTTTATTGCAATGAGGTAAAACTTACATTGCAATGACTACGTCATTCAAACTTGATTCGTGAATGTGCTGCTTTAGGCAAGGCGTTATTACTTTATTAGTACCTTTAATATTAAATACGTGTCAAACAATTAAAAAAAATCTTATGTCAGAATTCGATATTATTATTCGATCGATAATTATTTTATCTAATTTCTCATCTAAGACTGTATTTTTATCACTAACGTCCAGCGCTGTACTATGTTAAAAAATGCAGAAAAAATAAATAGATGGTCTAGAAAAATAATTACCTATGGCCTTCGGTTTAGAAGTCTATATAAATAAATTAGTAGGTACATCCGCACATTAGTTATGACGTGGACTCATGTCAAACTGTCCCCCGACGATGTATTGTCGCAGGAAACAATGGCGACGTAGCATCATCATTATGTCGTCTATTTCAACTTTTATGTCCTCGTAAACAAATAAACTAACATAACATTTTCTGCAATTTTCGTAAAAAGAAATAAATGTTGCAAAGTCAAATAAAAATAGAACTGTTTATTTTTTACAAAATATATATTATACTAACTACTGAAGCAGCCAAGTTTTTAATTAAATAAGCGCATAAGAAAAGCTTATTTTTCACAGGTTTTTAACCATTTTAATATTTCTTTGCAATTTTTTTTTACTTTTTGCGAAAACGATTTATTATATCACATGCAAAATGTCAATTTCATTGCTACCTACCTAATACCCGATTTGGTTATTAGAATAAGACAAATAGTTATGACGATCATAGTCAAGTTAATTATGTCAATTAATATAGTCAATTATGTATAATATAATCAAATTTTTGATATAACATTTAGAATGTCAAATTACAGCTTTTCTATAATATATAGCAGAATTTCATCAAGAGCTTTTCTATAATATATAGCAGAATTTCATCAAGAGTATAATACAAAGCGCAGTTAGACCAATTTTTTTATACAAGCAAAACATAAAAACTGCTGCACATTTTCGAATAATTTATACCAAATAATGGTCACAACTATTCACCTCAGTCAAACACGACACGATTTCAACAACGACAAAAAGGCTTTCTTATATCTATCCAGACTGTCCATGGCCTATCAAACTCATATCACATATTGACACAACGCAATTTCTTCTCTGGTACTCTAGAAGCAAACTGGAAGCTAGGCACGACCGCTTTCACTTCAGGCTTCTCTTCTTCCTGTGCCTCTTCTCCCATCAAAGTTCTCAAACAAATCTTCATGTCTGAAGCGAATTTCCTAACCAACCTTTCTAACGAAAAGAGGTGTTCATCTAAAGCTTCAGGGATTTCGTCCCTCATAAAGTCTGCTAATCTTAAAAGGTATTCTGCGTTTGGACCAGACTGTCCTTGGCATTCTAGAATTTGTTTAGCTATATCTGGTAATGGGGCTGCTCCCAACCAATGCCGATTTTCGGGTACAGCGATGTACAGAAGAGCGTTTTTCTTTTCTGAGGTACTAGGAGCGAAGCTTGATGAAGAGGTGAATAGAATGGGGCGCGGATGGAAGTTTACTGTGTGTGTTCTGTAACCACCAAGTTGGCATTCCCTAGTCGAAAGGTAAGGTAAGGCTGCGTTGTTGTCCGCTGAGATCAGGAATGCTTTGCCCCATGTGATGCCCTGGAACAAACGAAAAATAAACATTAGTATTGAAAATGCTTCAGTCATTTATTTTTGGTGGATAATTTCTCCTATTGGTTACAATTTCTTTAAAAAAAATAAGTTGGGACGTAAACTCCTTTTATCTGAACAGCTGAAAGTTTACACAAATCTTCAGTTGATTGGTAATGATTTTAGCAAAGCTAGCTTAGCAAAGTTCATATTATGTGTAAACAAAAATGGCGACACAGACCGTTATTCTACGTATTTAAACAGGGTTATGACCAGATATAGGACTATAGTAATTAATTTGTTTGAATCAATCTACAAACAAAATTAATTGTTTGCCTCATAGTCAAGCTAGGCCAGCACATATTGATTCATTCGAAGTCTAGCGACAAAATTTGCCCGATTAGGAGTTTCTGCAAACCAAAATTCGCTGCACAGCGAGGCGTAGCAAACGTAGTCTTTGATAGTATTAGTCTATCAAGGACTTATTTTACGGTCGAATATTAAACGAATCCGTAATGAAGATTGACGGAAATTCTTATGAAGTGTCGAAATGATTACCTACAAATTAGTTTTTATCGCAATCAAGAAGTTTACAAGAGCCAATAGCAAAGACACGACATAAAGATTACAAAATTCACAGGTTTAGAATCTTTTAATTAGCAAACAAGCTGACAAGACATCGAAACTGTTTGTCTACAAACAAAGACAAAAAAACACTATATATATGAAAAGTTTGTTCGGTTTTTTTATTGTTTGTTTGAACCCGCTAATCTCTAAAACTACAAGTCAGATTTTTTTAAATCTTTTTGCATTTGATATCCCAATTCTCGAGGAAGGTTATAGGCTATTTAACACTGCGTTACGACCCTTAGGAGCCGAACTAAAAGAGAAAAGTCAGAAACAACGCTAAGCGAAAACGAAGTAAGGAGCACAGCTAGAGGATATATTTTATGTTAAAACAAGAAATTATCAGAAGCTAGTAATATTATAAATGAGCATAGGAATAATGACACACCGACAGAATACATTTCCATTTATCATGAAAACGGTTGCCATAGCAAATCACATCATAATCAACTTAATGATATGCTAATTAATAGTTAATGAGCCGAGCATGTGCGAGTGCGTGTCCCACGCTTCATTCGCATGTTTGATAAGAGATGCACATGTATCAGTCATCTGTTTTCGCGTTCACTTTCTATTTCGAGTCGTCATCTTCATTCTCCTGCCCTTACCCAAATTTATTTGGGGTCAGTGCAACATGTTTTTTCCTTCAATACTTTTCTTTGTGATATCCACATTTGTCGCACCTTATTTTAGTTCCTGCCTCGGACGGGTGTGATATAATAACTGATGTGGCCAGTTGTCAAAACATTGAGGATTTTGCTTTATACCAAATACAAATAAACCTTCCAGAATAAATTCTTTCAATGGTGGTGAAAACTGCATCAAAATCCGTTGCGTAGTTTAGAAGAACTAAGCGATCACATAGACAGACACAAGATGATAGATGGATCATGCTATCTACTTTGGACAACTTTTGATCCCATAAGCCCTTATGTCTTTACCACCTTGATGGTTATTTTGGTAAATAAGTACGTCAAATGTAAACATTATAGCTATCAGTATTTTGTTAGATTCTTTTTATCTGGGACGTAGTCTAAATATGCACATGTTGTATCTGTCTCTTTATCAGCATTGACTGAAAGTTGTGTCTGAATCTTATCAATTTTTTTTTAAAGATATCCTTTTTGTGTATCGTGTCGTGCGTATGCACTGAATTTGTAATCACAAATTTTTTTTTGTTGTTTTGAATTCATTCAGCGAGTCTCTTCATGGCCAATTTTTTTGCGCACTGTATATTCGTAAGTAAGTGATCCTTTATTAAATAAAACAAATGAATAACAACGTGACAACGTTTTGTTGTCAGCTCGTCACCAGCAAGTGCGCACACGCATAGCGGATAAAATATTACCAAATACAGCTACCGCCATCTCTGGACACTTACAAACACTGACAGAAATATTGAAAATGTAACAAAACGTGGTATTTGGCATTCATTTCCAAATGGGTTCCTCAATTTTGAACGACAGCCAAAAGGAAAAACATATTTAGATCCGCGAATTTTTTTACCAGATTTTTATTTTGATCTGTTAATCCTTAATCTTTGTTAATTCGGTTTGGTAGGCATCCGGTTTTCGTTTGTTATTCGCTGTGTGTTTCTGACCCCGAAATAGGTCAAGGTTGAGCCGTTAATAATACAAACATCGGCGAGTGTGCACGTGGAAAACATATGCTAAAATTATTTGAACAACAAGCATGTGAAATCTGGGGGCCGTGTGTTCTTTTAGTCACCTACATCTTTCATTTATCTTCTTGAAAATAATATAGTGTTTAATTAGCCTATATTTTAACTAACTTCCGCAACATTAATTTGGTCTTTATACCTTCTGCCCCCCCTTCCCCTTCTTCTTCCTTCTTCTTCTTTCTCTTTTTTGGTTTTTTTACTTTGATATTATTATAATGATAATTCGCCGAGGAACACAAATATGCTCACGGACCTTCCTTAAAATTCACAAACAATTTACCCATATTCAAGGTGCCAAATAGAAAACCCCTCGCTTTTAGCTTTTAAAAGAAATAGTGATAGCATTTAGGTATCTAAAAACTGATCATATTTAAAATCCAAAGATGCGCACAGGAAGGTCTTGGCAATCTATTCGTTTGTAACTGAAACCGCTGGCAATAGTAGCATATGGATATATACCAAATATCATAGACCACAAAACACTAGCAATACTAAATATTATTTTAGTCATCTTCTTTGATGTTTGAGTTAACATCCAATAAATATCCAACATTTCCTGTTTGTAGAACAGACTGAAACTGAAATAGAGAATGTTCTAACACCTACAAAGTATTACAAATGGCGACGGCGGACAACATTCAACGAATTCCAGAATTTGCATTAAGTATAGTTTAATGGTCGAATTTTTAAAAGTGCTTTACTTGTTAGGTACACATTTTTTAAACAATAAGGATTTATTCACGAGGTATTTTGTTATTTAAGTATTAAAAATTTCAGAACAATGAGTTGTTATCAATGATATTATAGTTGTTATGTTTTTGCGAATATTTTATTTACCAATGAACGAGTAAATAGTTTTTCGTTTAGTGTTACTTGTTTAGTTGTATAATAATAAGAACTTTACAGTGATCTTCAAAAAATACTGAACGATTTTTAATGAAAGTTTAATGATAAAATGGGAAACCATTTTGTGTTCCAGATTCAAATTAGGTTTATTATACTCCAGCAGCAGGGCAAAGGCCTCTTCTCATACAGAAAAGGAACAGACATCGATCACCGTGCTAGATCGATCTCTCATTTTGTCTTCACCGTATATTTTTGATCGTAGAATGAGGATAACTCAAATGGAAAAGAAAATACTTACTGTGTTTTTTTTTTTCATTAATTGATAGCATCTTTCTATTCCCATTCTGGCCATGTTGCTTACGGGTTAGACATACGTACAGAATCAAGAGCACTTAGTCAGATTTGATGGTCACAGAACGACTCAAATATTTTTATCGGAATTGCTGATGTCTGAAGGCGAATTACAAGGATTTTACACACACGAAGATAAAAGACGACTGCTAGATAACCCGATACCCTGTTATTATGACAACAGCGAATTTTTATGTAACGCGTGGCAGTCTGTCTGTTGATAAGAATATTTTGGAGATAGCAACTGCTAAGTATATAATTTTCTAATCAAGTGTTTTTTTTGTATAGTCATTTACGAGGCAGTTAGCTTTTGATCGAGGTTTCACTTGCATCCTAGGGGAAATATGACGGTTGGTAAGTCAAGGAGAACCTGAATGAGACTTGCACAGACCAGGGAAGCATGGTGCAAAAAGGAGCAGCAGGGAGGAGGTAACAGTGGATGGAACAAGGCTGCCAATAACGATGATGATGAGATAAGACAGTACAGAACTCAGAATATGGTTTATCTGCGTGCAAGATTTCACCAAAATTGAGTAACAAACATTCAAACATCTTCCACATAATATTAGTGGGATTAACGATATGGGACGCGAAGTATCCAATCAGAAAGATTTTGATAACAGCCTAATATCTAAAATTCTAAATACAATATCTAGTCTAGGTAAATAAAAGATTGCTATTTTACTGATACTTGAAGTAGAAGAAATAATATTTCAAGAAGCCGAGTTAAGACCAACACTGATAGATAACAATTATAATTTATAGTGTGAACGACATTGATAAATAGGATACCTAAATGTATAATCAGATTTAATATATCATTACATAAGTAATTAATGAATAATAATGTTGTAATGAGCTGGCCAAAGCAAGACTGAGAAGAATCACATATGTAGAAGGGAGGAGGCTTAGGCTGTTTTTCCACCGATATGTGCTATGCAGCTATGCTACGAGAATGTGAAAGCTAAGCTACGAAAGTATGTGACTGTTCCGACTAATGCTAAGCTGTGTAGCGGAGCGAGTAAGATGTGCTATGAAGATGCGCATCTCGAGCTATGCGATGGATCGACTTTAGGGATAGCACTCTGCTCCGCACATAGCTGCACCACTCGCGCATACATAGCCCCCGTCCATAGCACGCAGCTATAGCACACATCCATAACACGCATCCTTCCATATATAAAAAACATAGCTAAGTTGAACCCATTTTCACCATTGCTATGCTATGGGGACCAATGACTATGATTGGTCGATATCAAACGCATAGCAACGTAGCATAGCACATCTCTGGTGGAAAACCAGCATTACAAACATAATGCATCAATGCAATAGGTAGAGAAAGACAGGATAAAAAGAGTGACTCAGCTGTACAGGGTGTGCTGGACGTACTCCGTACACGTGGAGGCAATAGATTTTCCATATAGATAGAGATTACGACAACAATCAATCCAAACAAACATGTAGGTACTTCTAATAACGAAAGAATTTATAACTTCGTTGAGATAAAGGCAGATAACATAACTATTGTTCGAAAAATAACAACAGACGTTCGAACTGTGAACTTCTCAAACAATTAGCGATCTGTATCATCCTCATCCGATAACGACTGATGAAACTAAATACTATTGATGTATGTATGGGAAATCCTTTTAATTGTTTTACTTTAATAATATATACATGTTATGGGATTTATATATTCATAGACTATTGTTATAGTGTTGTTATCACAACGTTTTGATGACTATTCATATGTTATTTTTATTATGTCGTGTACCAGTGTATAGGTACAGTTTAACTGACGTAATATTTAATTACTGTGAGCCCGATAGTGTCTTATCAATGCTAAGCCGTTTCGGAACTACTCAGTGATAGTTTTACAATCGTTCTCACTGGGAAGATTATTTAATACTAGACTAACTTCTTATGCTCGCGTCTTCGTCTGCGTAAATATTTTATTTAACGAGTGTTACGACATTCGGCAATAATATATAATATCTTCCCATTAGTACCTAAAACGATTTTGGAATCCGATCAGTATTTCCATAGTAAATAAAATAGTAGATTATAAAATAGAGCGCATTATAAAAGAGTTCACTAAACTTCACCAGCCAATAGAAGCAAACCAAATACCACTAAACAAAAGAATACATGCAAATGAATTGAATGATTTCGCTAGTTTTACAATATGTTTTGCAATTTGAAACTAAGCTGATACTGCAATGTTATAAATTCCCAAGTTCACGGTTGCTAATGTTATTATTGCAAGCTCCGTATCAAATCGTGTTAGTATAGAAATTGATATTTATGTTAGCGTAGCATTTCTTCAAGTTGCAATTATATAAAATATTGGAAAAGGTTATTTATTCGAAGAACTTAGTTACAGACAAATTGTATCCTTTAAAATAACTATAAAATACAATAGACGATGTATATTTAGTAACTTAATACGCTTAACTGTTCTTAAAGAGTCTTAGAACCCTGTAAGAAATCGAAACGTGTTTCGCCTCTCAACGAGACATTCTCAGGATGACGATTGACTTGTTGCGAACTCGGACACGAAGTGTTGCCACGACACGAGCCGAACTTGTGTTCGGCCGAACGCAAAGACAAGGCTTTGTAGCCTTGTCTTTGCGTTCGGCTCGTGCCGAGAGGCGAAACACGTGTCGATTTCCTAAAGGATTCTCTAAGACTCTTTAATAACAGTTAAGCGGATTAAGTTACTAAATATACATCGTCTATTGTATTTTAGTATTTTATAATGGATTACCGCAAAGTCACGCCTGAGTCAATTAACCAAAATAACTATAGACAAAAGTATAAGTGTAAATAAAAGATGCGCCTGAATAAACTCACAAATCACCAGATTAGAATATCATAAATTCATAAATAAGTACCAATTATATGGAATACAATGCCATATTTGAAACACCTCTTGGATAAACGATACGACAATGTATATGAAACCACCTGGTTCCAATGGCTGGTAACAATGGTGATGCTGATATAGTTCGATGGCGGCTCGGAAGTTAGTAAGTCCCTGCGCAGTATCCCACCCCTCACCTCCGCTGACCCATGAATTCGTTACTGCGCAGCGACTCGCCTCATGTTCCGAGCCGCCAATAACTTTGAATCGGGCTGTACCAATGAAGCCGAATATGGAGATCCAGTAAGCCCTAATGTTATCTCAAAGATTATTACATACAAAACCCCTAAAAGATACAGATATTCTAGTAGAGATGAGGATGATGAGCGAAATGAGGAACAAACGCAACCACATGAGATGGCAAAGTCTACATTATCTTCTAGCGATATTGAGCTTGAGCGCAGGGCGTTGGCTATCCGCTGCAATATGCTGGCACGCAGATTTGCAACATGCACGACTGAAGTAAAGGCTACACTATTTACAGCGTACTATCAGTCGTTCGATACATGCAGTCTAGAACGACGGGTCAACTACACGCAGAGGGCATACAGCGCCCTTCGCGTACAATACAATAATGCTTTCAGGGAACACCCTGAAGCACTGCAGTAGCGCAGCAACCCCATAAACAGATGGGGTTGCTGCACTACTGCAGTGCTTCCGGCATGTTCGCAGAGGCGAGAATAGATGGCTTTCACGCCATCATGCGCAAGCGTTGCGCTTCCATTATGCGCAGGGTACGCGCCAGCCCCAACAGCATGCTGATAGGTGGGACAGCTCCATTACTGGGACATTGGATACGCCTACATGCCACTGTGGCGTATTAATGAATAGTTTGTGATGTTTTTCTGGTAAATGTAAGTACTAACACTAGTTTCTAAGTCGTGTGTAATACTAGTCAAATGGACTATATTTATATTTTTTTTTAATAACAAATGTCGAGCAACCAGTTGCTCGTAATGCTAACCTATAGCAAAAGTCTTATCATAGAAATAACGTATTAAGAAATGAGAGTGCAATACTGAAGGTTAGGAGGGCATCAGCTTTGTCTGGAGTATGATGAACCTGATTGGATCACTTTACTCTAGTATGTAGTATGTATGTGTTACCTACTGGTGTCATTAATCTTGAATTGCAGATTCTTTCCTGATTTCCTTTTCTAGAATCTTTTTAATAGTACGTATCGTTTGTCAAATTTCTTCTACCATTTTATAATGTTACTCAAGCATTTAATAGCGACATACAAATATCACGTCTTAGGGAGACGGACTGTCTGCCGTAGGTTTTGTTGTATACTAACTAGGTAGGTATTTTAATCATAAGGAAAACTAATTCAAACATTATTTAACCTAGTAGCTATTCTAGGTTAATTATTTTTATATTTTGTTGTAGATAAGCACCTATTTAATTGAGCTCATTATAAATAAAGCCTCTTTGACAGTCGTTACGGGTATTCAGAAGCCCAAAACTCTGACAACCAATCTTACCAAGAGGTGTTAGTGTAAAATTTATTAATTATATCAAAAAGGCAATCAATTTGCCTAGCCTTTTCCGAACGATGTTGGGGTTGGCTTCTAGTCTGACCGGATGCAGGTGAATACTAGTACTTTACATGGAGCGACTGCCTATCTGACCTCCACAAGCCAGTAACTAGGTAATAACATACCCCTTGGTAAGACTGGTTGTCTTTCGGGCTTCTGAAGATCCGTAGGTAACGCCTGTCAAAGATCCACGAATGACAACCGGGACCAACGGCTCAACGAGTCTCGGACCTCGGTCTCGGCATGTAAAGATGGTCACCCATCCACGGACCAACTCCGGCAAGCGTAGCTTAACCTGGTGGATCCTGCCGTGCGGCTGCTATTTATTACTTAGCCACGACCTCCTCCTTTTGATAGTAATATAAAATTCATGGAAACACAAGATTATGCGATGGTCAGCAGGTGTCTTATTTAGGTATACATATATGTGCTCTACTTTGGACATGTTCAAGTAATACGACTAGAGTCAATTTACAAGTTCAATGCACGGACAAACAAGACAAAACATTTGATTTATTTCTCTGAATTACATTCAACTTGCGACAATCAGAGACTGTTGACCGAAGCCGTATGAAACACGAAGCTATTTCTCACAATCTTTTTTGGGAATTCTTCTTTCTTTCTATTTGTTTTCGTGTGGTTAGTGGTAGTGACTAACTTGGTGTCAGAGAGTTCTAACAAGACATAATATTATCTCTTGCTGTTTCGATTTCGACTGGGCCATTTTCCGTGTCCTTTCGTTTGTGACACTTGCCGAAAATAATAAATACTTTCGAATTTCAAAAGTAATATCGATTTTCTTTATCATCGCTCTTGGACACTTTATGCACACTTTCAATTCAACCCTTCCAAAAGCGTCTTCTGCTAGACGGGCTATTATTATAACTGTCTATAACTTCAACAGGCAAGACAGCAAAGGGTAACATCGAGTAGACAGAGAGCAGTTTCCGTCTAGACTAGACAATATAATCACATCAATCGACCGATTTGTAACAATCTTCGGTGAAGATGGCGGGACGAGCGGTGTAGAAAGAATTGACTCCCAGACTTTTCTCAAATTATTGCCTTTAATTCCACGAAATGAATTTCGAGACAAGATACAGCTTAAAAAACCATATCTTTTAGGAAATATTTTGCCGAAGTGGACGCAACGCAAGAGCTGTTTGAGAATGCACGCTCTAACGATCTTAGAAGATTTCAATATTTCGTGTCACACAAGTATTGATAATAAAACATTCCGAATATCAATTCTTCAAAATACAATACGTCAATGGCATCACAATAAGGCCCCAGCCCGTCTGACAGTCCAGACTTCCCCAGCCTATTACAATGCGAGTCTCGAAGATATTATCTTTATCACTTCTGTCGTGTCATACGACTGCCAATTTATAAATCGGCGGACGTAATTCGCACCGTGTCGAGTTCATCAAGAACCCAGCCTTTGTCCAAAACCGAACAGGTGTATAGAATTTATTTCAGGACCACAGGAGTTTTTATTGTATTGGCAGGAAGCCAACATTTCTTTGTTTGAAAGGTTTGAGGGAATAGGTTGACCCAAATTGGTCGAACAGAATTATTAGGTATTTTAATTGGTGTTACGTAATTATTTTGGGGGTTCAGTAACGTGTTTTCTATTATGGGAAAGTGGGATTAGCTTTGTGGAGAAAAATAGAATGTACACTTTTACTTGAAAGAGTGACTGTAAAGTTTGTTATGAAAGTATCTAATCAAGATACAGAGTGCATCGTACTAGCATGATGGCAACGACCATATTGCAAATATTTGCATACAGTTGTTGACTTTAAATAAAGCTAAGGAACCAAAGCACGCTGTGACAAAAGTGCTTGTTTTGAGAAAAATAGCAGCAAAGTATCAGCCAATTTTGGGAACTAAAGTGATGACACCGAATTTAATCAATCATTGACAGACAACCCACAACCAACAACAGACATGTAAACAAAAGCCAATCACTAATAGATTGCGTCAAAAGCATGCATGACGTACATAGACGATCTATTTTTAAATCTCTGCAGAAACGTCACTGAAGAACGAAGATTGAATCAATAAGTATCTACTCAAAGGAGTTTCGGAAGTTATTTTAGTAATACAAGTAAACTGGACAGTAATATTAAACGCAGTTAAACACGTGTCGATAATAATATGAAGCATGTGCAGACTGCGCATTAATTGTTATGTTAAGAAATTATTGTTAGAGTTGACAAAGCCAAGGGGTCAAGGAAAAATGGTCAACACTGTCTTTTAGTAGCAAACGAATAATTTTAAGATCCTTTGACAATCTTGACTTTAGAGCTCGCATTACTACTGAAATCTGATCTGTATAATAATATGCAAATCCCAACACCCATTTGTTTTGAAGAAACTGGTATTGACCACGATACGATAAACTTTAATATCAGGCGAATCAAGAAAGAGACGAAAGAAAATTTGAGCTGTACTGCTAATCATTTTCGGGGAAATAAGGCGCCAGTCGCCATGTACGAGTGTTGACAGAAATCGCATAAACGAAATCATTAGCGAATGCCGAAGACTGAATTGTGAATTCCTATGCAAAAATAAATTCGAAAAAATTACCTGATGATTGTGGGGAGCTTATTAAATAACCGAATTACAAAATATTAATTAATTGAAAGTAAAACAATGACTGTCAATCACTAGGCAGTCTTAAGGAAAATGATTTATTTACTTTCAGATTTTGCAATACAGACTTAGACCATTAGCAATATCAATAAATTAGACTAGTACTTATAGCAGAATGTTATTTCTCATTAAGATAGAGTTTTCCTGTTTGACAATACCTAGTGATAAGAGATGAAGTTATGCAGTTATACGACGATCCATTCCAGCATTTCCAGCCTATTTTCCTTAAGCTATCTTTTTGACTGTAATTGACTTAAATTACACTACACTACACACTATTGTTACACTATTGTGTAACGTCAATTTTAAAGGAAGGTGTAAGGTTATTACAAAAAAATTGTTCAAAATCCCGACATGACTCGAATATTCCGTGTATGAAGCATTTACTTAGAACATTACCACCTTGACCACGCAGTTGCACAGAAAATAGGTCATAATATATATAAATAATTATTGTGAGAAAAACAAGTACTCCACCAAAAACAAATATTTCCGTTTACAATACCATTTTCCTTCCATACCAACATTAGATTGACGTCATATAACTTGACAACAGAGATTTCTGCCCAAAGAAAGGCTTCTGATTACGTCACGGACCACAGTCAACGTCAAAACCAATTATTTCTAATAATTAGGCACGATGCTGTAACTCCCACGTTGTACATAGGTGACGGACGAATGAATGTTGAGAGATGCACGAATTCCTTTAGAAGAATTATGAGTTGCTTGATTTCCTTCGTGATAGGAAAGGCAGTAGATTACGTCAAAATATTACTTGGTATTTGTAATAAAGATATTGGATAGGTACTAAAATATGAACGTCAGAGAGACAATATGGCACAGCATTATAGCAGCAGGTGGCTAAGACAAACTGGATGCGGAAGGCGGAAGACAGGGTGTTGTGCTGCAGATGGGAGAGGCATATGTCCAGCAGAGGACTGCGATAGGCTGAGTTGATTGATTGATTACAGAAGCAAAAGTGGTTACAACCTCTTTCAGTGTTAAAAGGATTTGCCAAATTCCAGCAACAACAAGATAGATTGCGACTAAGGAGTAAGGCTATTGTCCAGTCTGGTATGCAATGTACTACACGGACTTAATAAAATTATATCAATGAGTTTCCGGACTTACCGGTTAAAATGCATATCTAATTACTGATCTGACAATTGATCTTACTTCAGATTTCATATCTCTCCACTGACCTAGCATTTGGAAAATAATAATGATGTATTCATGATATAATGTAATTACTTGCCATAATAATCAAATGATTATAATAACAAGTCATTATTATTCCGATGGCGAGCGGCGGATGCGACTATCAGTCATATCGTTTGGTAAGTAACAATTACTAAGAGGCTTTATTTTAAGTGAAGATCAGAAAATTGAGGACGAGACCAGTTTCTCGAAGTTATGTAGGTGAATGAAGAAATAGAATAGAACTAAATAAAACAAATTAAAAGACAAAGGAGATTAAAGTATGCGAATGTATACAAGCTAACATAAAAGCTAAAATAATTTCGTTCCTAATTAACCAATAATGAACCCAAAACTAGGCCACAAGAAATAAAAGAACCGCTACATAACAGGAACTAATCGATCTCTGATCTCGACCAAGATGGCGGTAATTGAAGGTCCCCAAATGAAACAAAAGAACCCGCAGCACTATTTCGAAATCATCGGTTCAAAGTTAATCTAATTATCGGACCCATTGGCCATGGTGGTTGCAACGAAATTACCAATTTGCTTGAGATTAGTAATCATTTGAAAGCTCTATTTCACCATTTGTTTGGTCCTAATTTTGGTTAGAACTGAAACGCTGCGGGGGACAGTGTGGAAAGATGATTGTGATGAAAACATGGCAATGTTTACAAAACATGAGACTTTGCATCTGGACAGGTGTGTATATCCAGGTAAATAACAACAAATCTGCTGATGAGAAAATTTTACGAGGTCTTGCATAAATGGAGTTAAAATGAGAAACTTTCACATTAAGCTTAGATCACATAATGATCGTAATCATGAACTCAAAATCAAAGACAAATAAAAAAAAATATAAGAAAATGGTGACAATTTGAAGAAAGTACCACAATATTGAGATACCGAAGTTTATCTATTTAGCACAATAATAAAAACAGAGGAACTAGATTGAACTGGACAGTACGCATCAGAGATTTTGCGTCGTATTTGTAAGAGGCATAACTATACGTAAAATAGCACAAGAAAGATGCGCTTGGTTTTATCAACGTTGTTTATGTATAACACATATAGAGCAACAGATGTTTTAATTATAATGCAAATAACACTCTCTTCTTTAAAATTAAAGTTGAATTTTATTGAAATGGCATTAATGAAAAAACTACGCAGCAATTCTTTGTTTAAGTTTCCTTTTGACGACACGAGTAGAACTGTACGAGCGATAGACTCTAGGGCAGTCACTTTCGTTGCTAATAGAATCTTTCCACCACTAGTTTCAGTGTTGGTGGTTGGATTTATAAATACTATCATTTCAGTTATTTCTAATCTCGTCTCTTACACAGATGATCGTCTATTGTCTTCCTTGTGTCAACAATCATAGAACAAGTGCGTACTTTATTTATCTGCACAACGCACCTGTCGTATGTAGGCAAATTGTTCATTGAAATATGGCGCGTGCCCTGCAGTATATTAACCTCCATTTATTATAGTATCAACTGCAATACTGCCGTTTTCATTGTCCTTATTGATTATATTATTGCATTTATGAAAAGCTTCTTTCAAATGGCACGTAATGTTGATAACGTTAACGTGTTTGGTACTCGCATTTATATTATAATTTACCGTTTCCCTAACGAGTGTTTTATCGCTGTTAATACGTAATAATACTTTTTGTTTTGACGTTTCGGGTTATCAGTTGACCTGTTCAATGGTTTAGATTGATGATATAGAATCATTTAATTAATGTTAGGTAGTATTCATGTTTTTGTGTTGTTGTGGGAATATGAGTTTTATTCTCATTGGTTACATAGGATATCATTTTGTATGTCTGTTTAATGTTTTCTGTTTCATTGGGTCATGGGTTACTGAACCGATGTCAGTTTTGAAATTAAGCCAACGTTTAATAATAGACGATAAATTCAGGTTGGCAGCCTTAAAAATGACTAAGTAATTTATTGTAGGTTAATGAGCAACATTCATGGTTTTACCTTAAATTAATACATTAATATTTCAATTACAACACGAAGTAATTTCATGTTTTCACCTGCACTGTAAACTTACTTCAGTGCCTACTCAATAAGGATATCAAATTGTCAACTACATTCAGTATTGATGGTATTTTTTGCTGACAAAAGTAAATACAATGAAACTATATAACCTCTTCCCATTCACGGTCAGTGTTTAAGAGGAAGTTAATGCTGATAACAATGAGACCAGTTAATGGGTCAAACTTTACAGTGGCGGGATTGTTTGCATAAAAAGTCAATGACTTTTTGTTCTTGTCCAATAAGCAGTTGAATTGTGGTTTTATTTTGATCTTTCACCAATTCATAATGATCCAGCTCCAGGTGATTAAGTATTAACAGTTCCTCTTCCTATAATACAGTCAAAATTTATTTCGTGCTTGTTAAGTAATTTAGCAGCTTATGCATCATTATCCTTACTAATATCTTAAATAGGAAAGTGAGTTTGTTTGTTAGACTTTAACGCTAAAACGGCTGAACTAATTTGGATGAAATTTGGCACATGGGTAGACCATGATCTGGCGTAGAAAGAATGTATGCTTTTATTCCGATATTCCTACGGGATTGAGACGTAGCCGGGTGAAAACACGGGGCGTTGATAGTACTTAATATCAATTAAATTTTTGTGGATTTGTCCCAAAACATGGGAAAAGTAAAAACAAAAATAAAAACAAAAAATATAGGTAGGTATTAGTTTCTTCTAAAAAATGTTGGAAATTAGCCCTGTTTACTGAATCCAGCAATGGATCGAACCATTAGCGTCAATGTGTTGATTCTCTCGTAAAAACATGAATGACGTTGGAATTGACTGAAAAAGCACATCATAATGTATGTAATTTTTTTTTTTTTTATATTTTTATTCTTTTTTCAATTTTCTTTTAATTATTATAAAAATAAGTATAAATTGATTGTATTTAGTCTAAGCCTTCTTATGTTGATCCATTTAACTGGAGAAACCTCGACCCCTGTCATACAGGATGTCCTAGTTCAGGGGTCGAGACCTCATTAATGTAACGTGTACTGAAGTTTGGAAATAAATTACTATTACTATATTACTATATAATTATGAAAGTAAATAATACTCACTTCCTTGTCTTCTATGAGAGTCGCGACTCGGCCCGGCTGTGAAAAAAGAAATGGATTCGTTAAGTCATTGTTTATGAACTGAATTTGATAAGCAATAGTCATATCATCAAAACATTGAATAACATGTTTTTTTGTTGATATTAAAGTAAAAAAATTGTTTTTTAAAACAAATAAATGTTTTTAAGTTGCGTCACTAGATTATATTTAAAAAAAACAAAACAAAGGTGGTTTTGGTTTTTGACCTCACTGAAGTTATTTTAAATGTTTTCGGTATGTCTTTTCTAATTTATCCATTTCTTTTGCGGTTACTACTAGATACAATAACGACCACATAATAGTTAGCAATTATGATTTTTAGAGAAAGGCAATTTTCTAAAGTCAGTTTTGAAATTGACATTTCTATTTATGTACGTTTCTATGCCATAGACCAGACAAAGACAATATAGAGTAGAGAAGTGCTAGAATGGTGACCTAGAACTGGCCATAGGAGCATGGAAAGTAGCAGGTGTGATGAAGATGCAGTAAGTAGTTCCAAGACCAGAAGGAGACCTACACTCTGCATTGTTATGAAACGGGTTGCAAAAGAGAGAGACGTAGAAATCGCATATCAAAATATTGTAACGCAGACCATACGGCATCGTGGGTGTGTTTTCACACAAAAATAGGTGAGCGTGATAGGTGCGTGATCGTTGTATTCCGCAGTTTATCTAACGCAAATAAACTAGCATGATCCGTTGGCGTGCTAAATATTTACATGTTTTACCACTTTTCTTAACTTGTTCGGAAATTATTCAGAAATCGTCCTTGACTTTAGATCAAATTATTTATAGGACGATATAATCGTCTACGACCATCCTGGTCAGGGAGAAAAGGAAGTAACTACTACCTACCTAAGGGCATTACGACGCTCAGTAAATAGGAACAGGAAGCAAGGATATCTCCACAAGACTGTTGTTCATTATCTTTTATCTGATTTATTTTTCCAAAAAACCACAGGGTGTTTTTAATAAGTCCCTTGAGATATTAGAAGCCTGGTGTAGTTTGCCATCAGCATCAAACAAAATCATCCAACGCAGCCTAACGTAGTCCATTGCTGGACATAAGCCTCTCCCAGCCTTCCGCATCCAGTCTGTCCCACCCACCAAGCTGGGAAGTCCCACACTACGCTTGCCAATACGCATTCTCCACTCCAAGACTCGTCTGCTCCACCAACCGTCGGACCTTCAACAAACATAGCCAGCCCACTGCCACTTCAGCTTGCGCACTCTGCAAGCTATGTTGGTAACTCCGGTTCTTTTCCGGATAATTTCATTTCTGATTTCATTAACATATCTGCTGTCGAATCTCACGGTAGCCGCTCTGATTGGTATTCGACTACAAAATGGTAACTTATGGGCCAGTCCTTGAATTATATTAAGTTTAGACTGAAATATGTAGAATGTACGTCTATGTAATAATATAAGAAGGAAAAGAAAACCTTGGAATCATCTTTATCTCAGTTCCGTTTGAGTTCAACCCAGCAAGATAGCTGAAGCTAATTAAAAGCGGTAAAAAAAGGAATACAGTTTTGTAGTACGATCTGGGTTTAAAAAGGTGACGATTAATTAATGTGAAGGAAGAAAAATAATGATAAAACTGTAGTTATCATTCTCATACAGGGAAATGTTTTAGCAAGTGATTATTTGCTGAACCAACACTTTCTTTTGATCTATCACATTAGCGGGTAGGTACACAAAATATTGAGTGCTTATTATGAGGGTAGTTATTACTAATGGACGAAAATTATGATTAAACCGCAACATTATCTATGACATTGCAATAAAATATAAATCAAGTTTTATAGAAAATTATCTTTGTAATCAAACTGCTTGCCTTGGAGGGACGTTTCCTGTATTTATTTAAATAAATAAATAAAATAAAAATACTTATTTCAGACCTTTTCTCATTCGCAATCTGTCAAAAATACAATCAATCTACCAACATTTTTGACAAGTTTGACAGATCCAGACTTGAATGTAACTTTTTTCAAGAGCGCTTATCCTAAAAGTTGGCAACGTCGCAAATAGCTGTCAAATATTTCGTTGTTTTGATTAATTTAGCAATATTACTAACTGGAAATAAGAAATAAGTATGGCTAAATAGTGAACTAAAATATTGATTATGAAATGCAATTATGTAACTAAAACTAAATATGTATTTAGAAACTTTCCATATGCCTTTTTTACACCTAAAACGGTTACTTATAAGTCTTACAACATCAAAATCAGTTTTATAATTGCAATTCATTATTAATATTCTGGTTCGCTAGTTAGCCATATTTCATACAGTAATATTGCCAAATTAATCAAAACAGCGAAATATTTGACAGCTATTTGCGACGTTGCCAACTTTTTGGATGAACGCTCTTAAGTACAACAAAAAATATTGTATGTATTTCGTAATGGTCATTTTATTATTGTTTACTGTTTCATGTTGATATGCGCATATCAATGGTGCCCCTCATGGACGGGTCAATGATAAAACTACGGTGTTCGCAGACAATCTGTCTGCTAGTCATAAGGTGAATCATGAATCTCGTAATACTACTATTATATGGTATTACTATACGTTATTAGACCGTGTTATTTCTTCGAATAAAATACAATAGACGACGTATTTAGTAACCTAATCCGCTTAACTATTAGAGTCATAAAGAACCCTGTATGAAATCGACACGTGTTTCACCTTTCAACGAAGCATCCTCAGGATGACGATTGACTAGTTGCGAACCCGGACACGACGTGTCGCCATGTCAAGCACCGAACGCAGAGAGGAAGAGACAGGATACTTTATGACTCTTTGTAAGGTCATGGCTGGAGAGCCATTGAATGAATCGAAGATCATTTATAATGATCGTCACTTGTTAGTGCTTACAGGAGTTGCGTAGTTTCTTTTGTATATCTATTATCTTATTTAAAACAATACATAGTGTATTGCAAAATAATAATTAAGAAAAATATATAATATTTTTGTTTTGTTCTTCTTACTGATCATAACAATTAAATTATTTCACGATTACTGTTTTTGTTTTCCTGCTCTTATCGCCTGGAACGTAAAATATTTGGGGACACAAAAACAAAAATATTATTGCATGCGTTTTACGCATGTCACCTTAGATATCTTTTTGCATATTATCTAAACTGCGATCTGAGGTTTCATTATAACTAAGTAAGTAAGTATGTAATCAGTAATCATAATGATAAACTTAGAGATGAAAATGATAGCGCCCAAAATGTTGCAATGTTATTGCGCCATTACAATAGTCAAAATGATTTTATCGGTGCCATAAGATTTAACGATGAAACACCGTCACCAGAATGCACTTGTTTGCTCTCTTCAGAAATGAACAGCCGAAGACAATACTCCTTACGTTCCTTATTAATGTAAACTTATTTATTTATATATAAAGTATATATAAATTGTACACCAGATAACACATTACAAAAAGAAAAAGTAATACACTACAAAATACAAACGACCTGTAAACTTGACCTTGATTAACGCACCAGCGCATTACAAGTTCATAACAAAAGTATAACGCTGTTTTCAGACCAGCGCGATTTTTCGCGCGATGCGACGCCCGCGCCGGTTATTGTTATACCGTGAAGGTTTGTATTGTTCGTGTCGCGTCGCGCGACAAATCGCGCTGGTCTGAAAACAGCTTTATACGTCCAATAGGTATAACTTGACAGTTTCGAGCTTCGCGCAGAGGCCTGCGCACTAATATTTTTTGGGAACCAAATGAGGCGAGTGTGAGTGAGAGAACATGCGCGAAAGTCCTGCCAAGTTATATCGGCCATACAAACTCAACGAGCGTCATCAAAACATTTGGAATTCTCAGTAGGAAATGGATGTCGATGTCACTGTTTGTTTACAGGATAATCAGAGAAATGATGTACAAACTGTATGACACGGCTTGTGATATCCTTGTAAATTGAGTATTCTGTTGTTTTGTTTCCCACAAACATTTCCATAATGCTGTAATTTTTTACTGCTGAATATGGGCATAACATTATCAACAATACAATATGCAACGCCTCGAAGAGATATCACTACAGTTTAGCAAGAATTGATTGCATTTTATTGCTTATTTATAAAAACAAGGATCCGGCTGTACTTCTGAACTCGTTCTTTGATAGTTTACGACAACAGCTAGAGAAAAGGGAAGGACTCTGGGTCATAATCCTAAGAGCATTAAGCCAGTCTCATACGTGTGTAACGAAGGGATCATCCAAAGGCTAGCAGCCCAGTAAAACAAAAGATCAATAACGAAAGACTAAAGACAATAGGTATAAGATGCCAAAGTCAAGCCCGAACACTCGTAACTCCTTTCGAATCATCGTTCTTTTTTATCTCAAAAATACTCACGACCCCGGCTATTTTGGTGAACCTCAGAACAATGTCGGTCGCGATGCGCCAACGCATCTTGTGTGAAAGTGCATCCACCTTGAATCTTCGCCAGTTCGACGTGTGTCATTAAATATTTAGAGGCCATTGGATTCGTAAAGGGATTCCGGCGAGGAATTTGATTCGTTGATTGCTCGGGTGTATCTTTGGTCATCATCATTTCATCAAAGGCTTTGTCGCTAAGCGCTGAGCAGATCATGGACTATTTGTCCCCCTGACAGAAATGACAACTCTACTTCTTCTACTCTATTTCCGA
The DNA here is from genome assembly GCA_948150665.1 of Conistra vaccinii. Classification (NCBI taxonomy): domain Eukaryota; kingdom Metazoa; phylum Arthropoda; class Insecta; order Lepidoptera; family Noctuidae; genus Conistra; species Conistra vaccinii. The sequence goes on along the minus strand of OX411338.1, from coordinate 15,137,439 downwards.
GTCCATCTCACCTACGTGTGCGTTAGGCGCTGAGCAGACGAAGGAAAATTTGACGGCGGAAGATTTGGGATCGCATGGAAATATAACTCGCACGTAGGGCTTGTCGCGGGCAAATCGCCTGCTTAGCGCTTTATCAGTCGTTAGTGTCTTCATTCAGTTTCATTTAACAAAGAATCTTATTCATCATCTCAGCTTCATTCATCTATTACACAATACTATCCTACGTAGTGGTCAAATAGTTTTGCAGACAGATTGATCTCAAGCAAGAATTACTGACAACGATCCATCCACCGAATGGTCATCATCATTATTATCCCCCCTTCCTCAGTAGATGAAGCAATTTACGCAAACCTCGGAACAGACAGACCCCTACTTTTTCGTTCACTGAGCAATTAGAGTCCAGTTTAATGTGATATGAAAGCTGTAAAATACCGAACTAGTACATTGACATACTTTCTTGCGCGTTTTTTCTTTCTGGTAGGCGACCAGAATCGCAAGCGTATTTCGCTTTTGTCACGTGTTATGGCGAAATTCAAGTAGTTACTAGTAGGTACAGTCCTCGACTGGAGCAGTGGTGGCCCAGTGGTAACGGGCCCTGACTTACAAGAACCCAGGCAGGCACTTTAGTTTTTGTAAATAATTTCATCACCACTGCTCTCAAAACGGCAATGAAAAACATAGTGAGGAAACTGGCATGTACTAGAACCAAGAATTCGAAGACATGTGACATCTACCAACCCGTACTGGGCATGCGTGGTAGATTACACCCCATCTCGAATAGAGGAGGCCTGTGACCCAGCAGTGGAAACATTATAGGCTGATTATGATTATGACTAGTACAGTCGAACGCCATCGGTGGTAATGGGAACACATTGGCCTTAAGCTGGCCTTGTTATAGTACGGAGTTCAATAGAATGAGAGGCCAGCTTAAACTGGTTTTTTTACCACTGAGGTGTGACCTATCGTAGGTACCCCACCCAGTAATTCGTCTTGCCTTCAAGTCAACTCAAATGGAGCTAGATACGGCTGACCTGTATTTTTTGTCCCCTGTTGGGAAACTCTTGGCCTGCATCTCACCAGCACGCGTAGAATGACAACCATAGAAACGGGATGGTAAGTGATGATCAGGCCGAAGGTGGAAACGAGCTTCACCCTAACCATAGAGGAACTGGCTATCTAATTGACGAAACACGACGACGCACCATAGTCACTGGGCAATGCCAATATGTTTTGGTAAAACTAGTTGTCAAGTGTAGCGTCGATCTTCGAACGGTGGCTAGTAACAGCTGGACGAGAGTAGCCGAGAACTGAGATGAATGGCGTGCGATGACTTAATGATGAGTTGTCAGGCTTTCCGAAGTCTGTCATTAGTGTTTTTTTTTTTTTTTCCCTTTTAACCGACGAAAAAAAAGGAGGAGGTTCGCAATTCGACACGTATATTTATTTTTAATAACATAAATAACATAGGGAGGTTAGACGTGTACAAAAAGCAGTGGATGCAAAAATACAGGTCACCCATCTACAGACTAGCATACAATACAATAGACCATGTACCTATATTTAGTAACTTAATCCGTTGAGAGGCGAAACACGTGTCGATTTCTTACAGGGTTCTCTAAGACTCTTTAAGAACAGTTAAGCGGACTAAGTTACTAAATATATTATATTGTCTATTGTATTTTATAATGTATTTCCGCAAAGTCACACCTGAGTCAATTAACTAAGTGCAGCATAACAGATCGATTGATAAGTTGTTACTCAGTGACAAGTACTTCGAATCTGAAAGCTTAGTTCATCATGAATATTATGAATCCTTTTATGTAACTAAAATTAGCCATTTAAATGTACTCCATCATACTTTAGCGATAATCTAGCCATAAATTAGCTATCAGTGTCTGGACTGGATTAAATATTTGTTGATATTATCATTGCTTCAATATTTACAGTAGATAGGATTGAGGTAAGTAAATATGTAATTGGCTTAGGTACAATTATATTTCATTGTGGCATTAAGTTTGCTGGGTAATTATCATGATTGTTTGGATATTTCTATTTACATTTAAAACAAAACATCATTCAGTTATTACAGTTTCCCCGAAGGGTTGGGCAGAGGTATACCACCCACATTTCGCCAGTTATGTTTTTAAGTCCCATATAATAGCAGGCTAAACTATTTCTATTTACAATAATGTATTTTGGAATGATATTGTTTCATTTCATTGTCGATTGAAATTTATGAATATTTATTTTTTGATTCTTATTTAACAAAACCTATGAAAAATAAATGTTCCATCCAAAACCTGTATTTTCACATAGTAGTTTAATAAGATGATTATCGAATTTAATTTAATTTTGCCCGCAACTTTATAATATTGAATCCGGAATTAGTTCCAGAATTATATTTCATATCAAGTTGCCGTAAAGGGGTTGCCACAGATTATAAACTCTCTTATATCTTTGGGTAGCACAATAATTTTTAAAGACAGTAGTTTTTATATGGGTACTACTACCTACTACCTATTAAATTATTAAAATGACCTTGTAAGTCTCTCATACAAATTAACAAGGTTTAAATAAATTCAGTAACCTTATTGTCATGACCTTATGACCCAATCACATCAGATTATCATAAAGAAATGGGATCATTAGGCCAAAGACGTATGTGTGTGGCCTAATGAGCCAGTTTTAAAATGCATTGAAAAAATTTATGTTTGATTACTGCTGGCTGGAAAAATTAAAAAGTTATCAGCAATTGATGAAAAAGTATTCACCTACTTCATTTAATTTTGAAATTAGAATACTCATCCCAGCTTACAAATAGACAATTTAGTAAGTATTAATGGAGTTCTAAATTACCAAAAATAATGTAAGTAGGTAAATGATTCAGAGGAATACTGAGTAAACCAAACCATCTGTTCAGACAATTAAACTTATTATTATGGCAAGTATGTAACTGAAAGAACAACTCAAAATTGTAGTCTATCTACCTTTAAATGACCTATTTCCAAAAACAAATGATTGTTTATTAATTATTCTATCATCAAAACAACTAAGATAAAAACATTGTGACAAAACACTTGCTCAAATACATTATTTTGGTTCATTGAACTTCTTCAAAACAAAACACTGTTATAATCCAATTAGAATCTTTTTAGTCCAACCTTTGTGAAGTTGTAAACACAATAATGTTATTTTATTAGGAATTTCAAATTTCGTACTAGCGTTCGGGTCAGATGGTTACACGCTACAGAAATAAATGCTTTCTTGTTTTGGATGATGTAAGGAGGTAGGTGTGTGTCAAGATCATAAATTTTTATAAAGAATTACCTTCGTGTCGGTCCCTCGGTGTGTCGTGTTTCCTTGCCAGAATCTTCTTGAGAATCCCTTCACGTACCCAGTGATTGACTGCTGGTACTCAAACCCTGGGTTCCAGCACAGCGAACCGTAACCAAAAACCCAAAATGCTTCCTTCTTCGCTTCCATATGTTTACTCGACATATCCATAATGATTTTGAACGATGTTTTGTGTTAAGAATTCAATTTAGAAACAAATAAGAATCGTAGAACACTTTGCGAATTCAAATAAAGAATAGAAAATTAGAAAGCACAAGACCGAGTCGCGTGCTCTTATCACAGATCTTTAAACTCCACTTTTGTTATTCTACATGTGTCTCATTGTTGGTATTTAGTATACGCACTTGCAATATAAACTAGCACTAATAATGAATTAATGATATTTAAACTTTATACGACCACCCATTGCGCTTTTTTATTGCGGACTGACAATTGACATTTTTCGTTTTGTACTTTACAGCGAATTAGGGCGCGTATTTGCGTTTCGTTACACGACGATGCTTCATCTGTCAAACGCAAGAATTGAGGTTATTAATTTACTACATTGTGAGTTTGAAGATATATTTTAGGATTTTAGTTATAATATTTAACAAATTAGGATACAGGCATGGTGTTTTCAATTATTTTTAATGGATTAGTACAGAAATTATTTTTAAATATCATAAACTTTGTTCTTGATTCTACGTGCAAAGAAAGTTGACGTTCATCTTTGATTTTTATTGTGGTAACTGGATTTCCCCCCGCCCAATCACCTTTCTCCTAGAGAATAGCCGTACATTGATTGGTCGTTAGAGTCTGATGCAATTTTTTGAATGCCTTGCAGTAAATATACTGCGGTAGGTAATTTTCATTCTGTGAACAATTTTTCTATGAAAGGTTTTACGTAGTTTGTATGTTGGGTAACACGAGTAGAAATTGCGGGATTTTTTTTATAAAGATGGCATGTTTAAAAAAATTATACATGTAATTTAGCGTAGTGCGACATTTTAATGTCGATTTATCGTTATAATATATACTTATTGAAAAAGCAGATCCTAAAAAAATAACTAGGCATCTGATACAGGCTGTACTAGTAGTCAAGTACTGAAACGCGTACGATGTTTATTCTGGTGCCGTAGGTGAGTAGGTAGGTGCTTAATTAAGTACCTGCCTAATTATTAGAGCGAAAGCGATTTAATTACTTATACGTAGGTACCACACTTTACGCGACTTTCACGGCATGTTCAACCGATTTTTTCATAGTTCATGAAATGTTCATGAATGAATAAAACTCGTTCCTAGGTAGGTACATATGTAAATATCTGAATAAATAGGTAAGTTTATGCCGTTTTTACAGAGTTTTTTTTAAATAACTTGTTGAGCAATGTGAATGGCCCCCTCCCCTCATTTCCATTGCATTGCAAGTTGTTCTAAATTCACAAACGTTTCAACATAATTAGGGGGTTTGTCTTTGATCAAGAAATTCGCCATGGAAAGGGACACTGTCTACCTCGCCTTGCATGACAACCTGGCGTACCTTATCGTAAAGGGCCCCTCTATGACAAGCTAACACTGAAACTAAACTGTATCAACATTTGTTGGGGGCCCTTTTAACCCGACTGCAGCGCAACTCCGAAGCAGGAATATTTGGGGATATTTGTTTACAAAATACTGACTTGGAATGGTTGTGATTTTACTAAGAGAATGCAAAGCGAGCAAAGTGAGATAGAAAATTTGAGCACAGCGACCCGGATACTAGGTTAAGCTGTCATTGTGATTTTAGTAAAATAATTGAATAGATGATTGCAGTTTAGATTTTCTGTGTGAGTTTACTAAATTAATGCAAGGCATTTAAATTTTTCATATTTTCTGTTGGTTCAAATTGTTATTGATAAGAGGCCCGTAAACCTCCTGTAAAAATATTACCCAACCCCTCAAATGCTTATTTATACGAGTTTGAGGTTTTGGATAATATTTTACGAACTTTAGCTTACACGCGTTGCAACTCGGGGCCACGTTTCATTGAGACGCCCCTGCGGCCCTGTAGCATGATGCAATTTGGTATGCCTTGGACGTGCTAGGACGGCGCGAAAACCGGTGATCAAAAATGTCAATCATATTTTTTTTATTGTTAAGTATATACCTACCTACTTACTGTTCTGTCATTTTTACAGCTGGTCATCTTGTATGAAAAAGTCCCGTAAATAATAATTATGGAATAGACTGATACGCTTAAGCGTAATGTGGTTTTATGCAGAACTAAGAAAATGTTGATAAATATGAGTATTCTAGGAAAAATATAATGCACCATATAGAGCGTTGCCTACTTAACCACAACAACTTCGCAGGGTGTTAGGTAGTAGTAATAGGTAGGTACCTACTGTAGAGAGTTTTAACCTGCATGGATAGGTTAACCCATGCAACCTCCGCGAGTAATTTATAAGTTGATGGCAGGTAGAATGACGTAGAGTACACGGTCGGTGGGTAGCCTTAGGGGCGCGGATTTCGTAGTTAGAAGATTAGAAAATAATAGAGGATCAGCTGGAATAGCTGAAATAAGTAGGGTAAGTACCTAGATTGTTTGATAGGAATAACTATACCTATAAATCAATACGAAATCTTACGCCTGATAATAAACTCTTCTCGAGTTTCTTGAAGGCCCCTGCCATGTATTTTCACAATTATGCACCAAAAAGCATGGGGCCCGCCCGGCAGGTTTGCCTATTTTCATGGGGGTGCATCTTCAGCTCCACGAAGCGAGCTCGATTATTTCTGCAGTTCACCTTGGATATGTTAGGTTATCGTTTGTCCCATAGATAATACAAACTAGCGAAGTAAAATATTGATTATGAAATGCAATCATTAATATTCGTAAGACCGAATGACCGAAAGTTTTAGATGTAAAAAAAGTATTTGGAAACTTTCCAAATGCCTTTTTTACACCTAAAACATTAAATTCAGTGCTATAATTGATATTGATTGTTATTACTCTAGTTCACTAGTTAGCCATACAGTATTATTGCCAAATTAATCAAAACAGGTAAATGTTTGACAGTTATTTGCGACGTTACCAACTTTTTGGGTGATCGCTCGAGTGAAGCAAGCTCGATGATGTTAGCAATTAGCACCCCGTCTAGGGCCGATAAGATTTTATTTTATTTTTTATTTTGATAAGGTAAAACAAACAGTAGTATATTAAAAATAAAAAGAATTTGCTTCATAATAAATGTAACAAATATAAGTACTTACTACTTACTTACTCAATTTTCGACGAATGCAAAGAAGCTTTAGAATATCTTTAGATAGATATTGCAGCAAACTCACAAATAGAAAATTTTAGGATCTCGCCTTGAATGTGTAAGGCGTTTTCTGATTTTTCTTGAGTTCTGAATGTTTTTACACCTCATTTTATTTTGAAGCCAGGGAAGTGCAAGTGCATACTCTTGCACCCCGCTCGCGGCGCCCATGCCAAGAAAGTAGGTATGAATTTTTCGTTTCGTCGATGTGTGACGAGTTGAGAGCTGATCATCAGCGTTTTGTTTCCGACTGAAAAAAATAGTTTAAGTATTTATATTTTAAGTACCTAGACATAGAAATAAGCTAAGTAGGCACCTAGACCAACAAGGCCTATTGCAATATGAGGTAGGTATGTTTTTAGTCATTGTTACCCTATATATAATTGTAGTCTGTGGTCATTGTAAAGCCCCACAGGAGTTAGATATGCATATTTTTGTAATGTGGTTTAGAGAAATTATTCATAAACATATTTTTCTTATGCGTTATTTAGGTAACTAGTAACAGTCAACAGCCACAAAGCGTAATAGGAGATAGCACCATAGACCATAATATCTATCTATATATATTTGTCCTAACATTTCAATAAACACCTCCTTTTTGGCTAAGCTATCCAACACTCTATGTATCTACATAATAGGTATTATCATGGGGTCTCAATTCGAACAAATTATAATTCGTCTTGAAAAAAGATCATAGATGGCAGCATAGGTAACAATTATGAAATTAACAGTCACTAAAAAGCGATAAACGGAAGATTTTGGCTGAACTAAGATTAGTAAAAATCAAAACTTCCTTGTTTAATGCCGATTTATCTATTGTAACTCATAAATCTCGTATTTTCAACAAAAAAAGATAAAACCTTTTTGTTTAGAGCTCTTTGCAATAGATGGCGTTTTATTAAATTTGTCATAACTGTAGCACATTTAGCCAGTCAATAGCCCGACTAGGGAGGTGTCATTTCTTTGTATGGGATTGGTTGGGTATCTGTACGTAGTATTATATTATCTGTGGTATTATGTTACATTTTAGACGCTATGTTCTGTCTACTTTATGAAAAAAGCTTTTTTACTTTAAGTTATGTATTTTAGGTGAGCAGTGGTAACGACCCCGACTTACGAGTTGTACAGTCACAAGCACCAATATGTATACAATAAGCCACTTTTAAAAGTGATTTGCTCCTGCTGTGTTGATTAATATTTTATGATGTTACGAATATAGTATTTTGGAACCCATATAAATATGAAATAGGCCTTTTAACAAACTTGCAGTCAATATTCCACGAGAAAATCGCTTTTGAATTTTGCTTAGTGGATACATATTGGTGCTCGTGACTGTAGGTCGTGGGTTCGAACCCAGACAGGCGCTTTACTTTGTGTAAATAATTTCATCACCACTGCTGACTGCTCTCAAAACGGTGAAGGAAAACATCGTGAGGAAACTGGCATTACATAATATAGAACCAAAAAAAATCGACGACATGTGACATCTACCAACCCGCACCGGGCCCGCGTGGTAGATTACGGCCCACTCCCTCTCACAGAGAGGAGGCCTGTGTCCCAGCAGTGGGAACATTAATAGGCTGATTATGATATGATTATGAGGTTGGTAGGTAGATACTTACTTGGATTCTTGAATTATTCTCATTGGGATCTTCTTGAAACTGGATTCTGATCAAAATGCTCGTAAGTAGTATCGTAAGTAGGAACTGGTGCAAGCAAAGTAATAATATAATGTTTTAGCATAAATGATGAGATATCAAAAATTCCCTTGCGATTTGCTTAACAATGGTTAGCAAAACATTTAAAAAAAAATCACAATGGGGAAGCTCTTGGCCTGCATCTCACTTGATGGTAAGTGATGATCAGGCCGAAGGTGGAAGCGAGCTTCTCCCGGAATCCTCAACCACAGAGGAACTGGATATCTTACCTCTAACTACCGAAACACAACAATGCTTTTAACCATGGGCGTACCCAGCTTTTGGCCCAGGGGGGGGCAAATCAGAAATTTCCCCCCCACATGTTTTACATAGTTTGATATTGCTGCTGCGTCCGTGTAATTTAAACCGACTTACAAAAAGGACTTTTTTTCTTAATTTTGTATTCTGGTTTTTAAAGTGAAACTTTTATTACATCGTCTCAAACTTTTTCGTCTATGTGTTGCACGTCGCGTGACGGTCGGTCGCGGAGTAGGGATAAAAATTTTTAGTTAAATGTCTATAATGTGAAAAAAAGTTTCACTTTTACCGTGGTTTCATAAAACCACAATCCTTTTTTTTTTATATGTAAGTATTATTATCGATATTTTTGTCAATTGTGGACCGAATATAATTTTCTTTTTCACATGATAGATACACGAATTTTCAAAATTGCTTCACAATTGACGAAAATATTGTTAGCTATAGTAAAAAAAAGCAGTCGAACATAGAACGTCCTCCTTTTTTAAAGTCGGTATGCATAATAGATACAACATGAAAAGCCGCGCAGCGCGGTTTTTTTCTGATATTAATTCAAAATAATATATTGTAATTGTAAAAGAAGTCTTATCGTGACCGTAACTTAACTTTTATCAACAACAGTATTTAGGCATACAAAAGCCAGGGGGGGGCAGCTGCCCTCCCCTGCCCCCCCCCCCCCTGGGTACGCCCATGCTTTTAACATTCTTGTTATGGCGACAGACTTAGATTAAGATGGTGGGTGGTAGCTAGCCAAGTGGACTAAGAACAACCTACCACCAACTAAACCCCCGACCTCCACGGTCTAAGCCAGATGGTTTGATGGTGGATGGTGGTGGTGGTGGTGGTTAATTTTTCTATTGTAATATGCAAAATAAAACTTCAAAAAATTCAATACAATGGTCCATATATTTTCATAAAGAATAAATCACAATGCATTAGTTATATATTTTACACGACATGTTATAACAGACACGGAGTATTAAAATGGTTACATATTTCAGTTAATTGCTGGGACATAGTTGTTTACCTCATACTAAATAGACTGACCTGACAACTAGTTTTTGAAATACAAAAAAAAAAAATACCAACTGTCAAAATTCTGTCAAGTGATTTGATTGGCATGCATTGTCATTTTCGCCAGCTGATCGCAGCAGCTAAATAACTACCTACAGTTGATTGCTGTGACACTTGTGACAGTGATAATTTAGTTTTTGTATCGATTAGCCTTTTAAAAACCAGCTATCTAATTACGCAAAACATTTTCGTAAACGATTCCGATTAATTTGTTTCCTTTTGACAGTTCAACAACATTCATTGCGTTATTTACGTTGCTGAACAGATTTTTTTTTCGAACTTTTGAAGCAATGGATTAGCAATCTGTTTCAAATCGATTCAGATTCTGATTGATTGTGCATTACGTAATTAGGGTGCTGGTTTGAATGTAAAATACTATGAAAAATTATTGAATCTCAATGTTGGTAAAATTGCGGAAAACTATACAATTTTATAATGATAGGTAGTCTGTCGAGTGAGAGAATGAAAGTTTTGAATTATTGTTTAAAGGTGAGTCTAGTCTAGTTAAGTTGGTTGGTTTGTAGAGAATTCATTTTGAATTTCGATATGCTGAATTATTTTGAAAACTGATTGCATATTCTAATGAAACTTAAAAACACATTCTATTTGACAGACTCGTTTCTTTTTATCATTATTTGGTTTTATTTTGTAATAATTATAATACATTATGGAATGGCTGCAAACACTTTCATTCTATTTTTTCCCATCGAAAGGAACGTCTATTTGGATAGGTACTTATTTTTTTTCCAATTTTCATTTCTCTACAACTGGAAATCTAGAATGGAAAAATGTGTTCGAAATTCCAATTTCAAATACGGAATGAAAAGTGTTTTTTTATCTGATACTAAGTAGTAGTACCTATGTTAAATATTTATTTTTGGAATTGGTACATTATGAGATTATCATGTAACTGGCCTTTATTTACATTTTGATGATGTGATGCTTATTTTGAATTAACCTAATACATTGAACTTTCATTCGCCAAAATCGGAGCGAAATATTCTTTGAATGTGGAGCAAATTCCAGAAACTGGTTGTTGAATTTTTACTTCCAATATTTTATTTAACACCTTAGAGAATTAACACTTATCTATGTGTCTATACAATGCAATTACGTAAGAACTGTCTGACGAAATTGGAACCTGTAGACTCCCTCGTTTTTAGAATGGAATTCAAAGAAAATCGCGAGCCAAAGTAGGTTAAATCTTGCCTTATGCTAAAACATCCCTTTCTCGATAGAGAAATAACAAACCGTTTCTAGAATTGACATCACATTCCAAAATACTTAATTATGAATAACTGCACCAACAATTTGTGAAATCATAGGTAACTAACAACATTATAATATTGAGATTACAGATTAATATTTAAAATATCCTTAAAACTATTTTAAAAGCAATTTAATATCTTCAATTTGCGATATTTGGCTTCACATTGATTTTCCATATAGGAAAATATATTTACAAGTCTGTATGAAGCTGTGTTTCATATATTACTCTGTGGTTAAGAGTGATAGGGCAGGGGTTTATGAGAAAAAGGGGTTAACCCTATCCTACGTCTAATGTTAGTCATCTTACTTATACCAATACTGAATGACGTATTAAATATAGGAAGATATTGGGTACCCATAACTATTTTACCTTATAGAAATAACAATGCCTTACCAATATTCTAAAATTTACTCCTAATGTTAGATTAACAATTTATGCATTATATGAAACACATCTTTAGACAGCAATTATGCTAAGTACATTAAAATTGTGATGGTCATTTCTTATCAAAGCTAACAATGCAACTATTTACAATCAGACTTTTTACAATACACATACAACAATATTATTCAATGGAACATTCACTTTATTTCATTCTGATACATCTCAACGTTTAAAAATTACATTATTTTTATTACATTATTGAATATTATATGAATAATTCATGTACCTAAATATATTTTAATACTATGTTCCTGAACACAGGACAGGTACGGTTAAAATGTGTTTTATATTTGATTATTATTTTTTATTTATATAATATGACTAGTGATATGTAACGATAACTTTACATAGGGTATGGTAAAACAGAATAATTTTATATTCAAATATTATTCAACGAGATTTCTTGATAATTATTATATTATTTAGTATACTGTTATATTCAGTTTTATGAATTTATTTAGATTTTATCTTATATTTACAATGCACCACAGGGTAGATCTAACTATTAATTAATAATATCTAACTAATTTTTCAAATAAATCAGGCTTTTTGGTAGGTCCCTTTTCAGGGTTATGGGTCTAGAATAACTTGTTTTATAGAGGTAGGTAAAGAATATTAAAAAAACCTAATATGCATTAATTTAATATGCAGTATATTTATCTGAAATTATTATGATGCTCTTCAATTATTTACATAGAAAAAGCTCTCAATTTATTTTTAAATATTGCAACAAACGTCTCTACGTAATTGTAAGACCATATCAGATCAGTTTTTTATTGCCTATAATAATAATTATAATTTTGGTCAAATATTCACTTCCATATAATATAAATACATAATTTGATAGATATATTATGCAAACTATAGCTATAATAAAATTCTGATTATTTTATTGGTAAGGTACTACTTTTATTGAATATGTCAGACAATTACTGTAAATTGAGTAGGTACCTAAATGGTTGGTCCATTTTGGACCATATCATCAACTACCTACAGTATTGTATGATAATAATATATTTCTTCAATGAGCAATAACTATTGTAATCAGAAGTTAATCCAATATTAGGTATTACCTACTAAAATTGCTGTCGATTTAAAAACAATCTGTTACACAGTCATGATATCTCCATTACTGACACTAATAAATATATTTGACAATCTATTGCTCTGGTTATAATTATAATATGTACATAAAATATATTAATATCCCAAATTACCATCTATAACATTTCAGAGAATATAACGAATCAACGTTATACCAGTAACCAACTCAATGTTGGCAAAAACGCCAATCTATTCCATTATATAATTCCAGTTCCAACTTATTCTAATACTATGTACACTGACGTCCGATACGTCAACTTAAGTCGGTTCCAATATGGTACCAACTTAAGTGGAATGCTTGGATCATACGTTCGACTCGGGACCTTCCGTGTTATGTTTGAACGAAGCTCGGATTCTGGCGAGGTATAGAGCGCAGATGTGTCCGTAGCATTTGTTGTACCATTCTGGCGTTCGGCCCCTGGAACAATAAATAATGTGTTATTAAGCCGTTGCCGTCGATATTAACATGTTTATATTGTGATATTAATCTCGTCTGCATGCTATCGAAATAATTTGATTTTATGTTGCCAATTTTCAACTTTTAGTTCTGGTCAAGAAAAGGCTATCAAATAACATGTCGCAGTGTCTCCTTGACATACATCTCTCTAATAGCATCAGAATTTTTAAATCCAATAAAAATTTACTTACATGGTATCAACTCTAGCCAGATGCACGAGTCTGCTCCGTCCCTTCCCGGCGGGCTGCGCCAGGTAGCGCGAGGCGAGCACGACGCCGCGAGCAGCCAGCGGCGGGTCCCCCGGCAGCCCCGGCGGCGGCGCCGGGCCGTGCGCGCCGGGCGCCGCGCCGTGCGCCACCGACGTCTCTGCGACGGCGCACCAGCCGCCGCCACCGCCGCCCTGCTGCCATGACCTGCCGCAGGACAAAATAAATTCAGTCTCGGAAGGATACTAAGAGCATAGATGAAAGCTAATCCCCAGGAAAAATGAATGTAAGTATTTAATTTTAGCGAACAGAACAGGTTCGAGACATGAATAAATGAAAAACTTGTTACAAAGAAAAAAAGATTTAATTCTTGTTAAGCAATTCTCTTGAGTTTTGAGTATTTTGTATGTCTTGTGTATGTGCTGAAGATGAATCCTAATCCTAAGTAACTAATATTTGAGTTTGTTTGTTAGGCTTTCACGCTAAAACGGCTGAACGGATTTGGATGAAATTTGGCACATAGATAGACCATGATCTGGGTTTTGACATAGAAATTTTTAATCCCAGTAGTACGTTCCCGTAGGATAATTACCAACCTCAATGCGGGCGAACCCGCAAGCAAAAGCTAGTCTTCTATAAAATATTGTTTGCTTACCGTAAAACACAATAGTCTCTTGACGGCAGATTGATGCTAGATGCTGTGACGTACTGGAACACCTCAGCGTTAGTGCCAAGCTTCTCAGCAACGCGCCATTTTACTAACGAATCGTCCCATATGTGCCGTTCTCGGAGTATCCTAAAATGTAAATAATATTTATTATTGTTTATGTAAGGTGAAATACTGAGTAAAATACTCAGTCTACAAAAGCATGTCACACATTAATACAAAATGTTATTTTAAATTCTTCGCATCACATTATTATCAATAAGGCTTTTCCAGAAAATTATTCGAAACTGGAATTCTAGAGAAAAATATTCGAAATTGGAATTCAAGAGAAAAATATTACAAGATACCCAGTTATAGTACCTTTGCATAACCTCCTGAGGCGGTGCCTCCACATCTGTAGTAGCTCTCCACAACCTCAACGGATGTCCATCACCAACCTTCTTGCAACACAGTTCCACGTGCGGCGCTGCCCCTGACACTGACATCCATCCACGTGTTCTGGAATTATAGAGTCTGGGTTAAATTCCATTCTCTGACTGGGTTGGATTTTAAAAGCCTGGAATCTCTAATTAAACACTGGAACATGCGTGTCATCCATTAAAAATAGAAAACGCAAAAAATATGTTTGTATTAGTAAAAAAAAAATGTAAGTCATTGAGATTCTGGCGACTGATAATTCTTCATAATATTCATCCATTCCGTCCGGTTTATGTTTTAGATTTAGCCGTTTTTGTAAGTAAAAAAAAAACATCAAATTAGTAGATAAAACAGCCTTATATCAAGTCTAATACTTTTTATTAGTTATGATGTTCTAATACATCACGTTTTGTCTGCAATTTCTAGCCAAAAAACAATCCTTAGTCATTTTAATCATAAGCCAAAAACCGTCGTTTTAAAACAACTTCACCTATATTAAACAAGCAACATTTAGATTTAATCAAAATTTACGAAAACACTACGGATAAACACCTAAGTGGCCATGATAGAACTACAGATGGCAGTGGCATGAGTTCAATGAAAATTTGGGTTAAAACATCTGTTCATTACCGATATTATGCAATATAATTATATCCCATATATTTTTATGCTAGACCTCTATCAAAGGAATTTATATTTTTTTGTATATTGTAAAAAAAACCCTGTCCGATCCGAAAGGGGCACATACTGTTATTTATATTTCTATGGGCACATAGGTACTGCGACATCATTACCAAAAAGTTTATTATTTTTTATTATTATTGAAAAAAAAAAGTTATTACTATTTAAAATTCAAATTTTTACTACCAAAATTACCCCAAATCCATTAAAAATTTGAAAAATTTCGACAGGGGTCATAAAATTATGACTTGTAGACACCAGGGCCGCTAAATGACAGCCGGTAAAAATCCCCAGTCAAAACAATTGTGACAATTTTTTTTTCTTTTTTGCTGATTATTACCGCACAAATATACTCTCAGTACGATACCTAATACGACCCTCACGAATCGGAAAGGGTCTCTTTTATTTACACATTGTATAAGGAATTTGGAAGTTTATCCTAGTTAATTCTAGGCTTTGTAATTACTAAAAAGGGAACTAACTTTATCGGAGTATGCTGAAAATATCCAAGTTACTGATATCGTTCGTTCGTTGATTTCACCCCAAAAGACGTCCATTGTTGGACATAGGCCTACTCCAAGCACCGTCACTAGGGCTGGCCTGACATCACTAACAGAATATTCTTAGTCATTAACATTTAGGTAAAAACCTTCGTCAGAGTAAACAACTACGTTAGATGCATGACGTCTAAGGAAAAGTTTTTCCTGCAGTAATATGTTTCCCATGATGTACATGTACCCATGCCACGTTTTTTAAACAAACAATTTTGTACTTCATGTGAAAGGGGAATACAAAAAAGATAATTTATTCAGTGTTTAATAAATAATTACCTCCTTTCCTAAATATTATTAATTTGTTTTGATAGTTTCCCATTGTCTTAAAACTATAAGTTAAAACAATTAATAAGATCTTTAATAGGTTCTCTAGAGTAACTTTTGTAACAAAACAGAGATCAAGATCATTTAAATTTTTTATTAATGTTATGATTCCCACACTTCAGATATTAAACGCACATATTTAACCGAAACAAAACCTTGTCTCGAGTAAAAATTGTTATATCTGTATCAAACATTTATTTTAATTAAACCATCTATAAGCACATTTATGAATTGTCAAGGAGTCGGTTAGTCAGAAATATCACAATATATCCATATTATGTTTACTGTGGAAATATGAAGCTAGTTGCCCATTCTAAAGCGTAGTAGGCAACTATGGATGTATTATTGACATCCTGATAACTGCTTTCTGTCAGATAAGAACAAACTGAGTTGTTTGAATGCAATTAAAAGTAGAATTAATCAAATGTTAATTTCCTTCCTCACGGTGACACTTCTACGCGGTGGATTATCTATGTATACGCGCTTTGACATGGACTTGGGGACACCTTTTTACCTATTACTACGATGTTTCTAAAACCTGTTCTGGTAATTTTGCCGTCAAATCTCAGAACTGTAACCATTGATTGAAAAACTTTTTTGACGTAGTTGTCATTCATTCCAGTAGGTACCATTTTGTTGGCAAAGAATTACGTGTTTTCAAAAAAGTGAACGTACCTATCCTATAAAAAAATCTTCTACGTATCAGTAAAGAACAGATGTTTTTAAAAATCGATGATAAGGTGGATTTACGCTCTAACACCGATGTCTCACCTCTTTCCCGATCGGCCACAGACTCTAAAAAAGCATGAAAAAAGTTAGACTCTATGAGATACAAGTTTACGAGTACATACAAAGATTTTGAAGAGAATTATGATTTCAGAGTCTACTATAGATATTCAAGGATTTTGGAAACTCGTTACTATTCTAAAGAAGATAAAACTTACTTTTCTTTGGCTTCTTTCAGTAAAGCTTTTATGCAGGCTTGCTGGAAACCTTTCCAGTCTTGGTTGAAGTCTGCACCCAACTCTTCTAACGCGACCTGGAATTTCAGAATGGATAAATTTTCCAATAGTTCGTTAACCGTTCAACTGTCGATTTGCGTATAGAAGGCGATAGCAATAAAAAAATTATTGTGTCTCTTTAGTAACAGATAGGTATGCTCATAATGTCATGAGCATTACATACAGGGTGTAAGGGACAGCCCTCCGCAAACTAACAGGGTGAATTCGGCTCCTTAATCTGAATCATATTCCACCGGAAATGTTCTCAAGAAAATTTTCATTTTTTAAACTTTTTTTCAGTTAGGTACTATTCCTTTATTACAATGAAAAAATTACATTATCTGTACTCAGCACTTTCACATTTATGTAAACAAAACAACTGATATAAGAAAACCAGCAATGGATGTTGAAATACTCTAACGAACGACGCGAAATCAACTGTTTCCGCCACCCCGTGGCGTTGCGTGTCAAGTAATAAAACAAACGAAGTGTATAGAGTGCCGCGAGTTTCTTGTGGCACTCTAGTGTCACTGCCTCGGCCCGGCTAGGATGCCGTGAGCGTTGCATTGTCACTGTCACTTGTTATTTAGGTTAGGTTAGGTTAGAACTGTGACCACACAACGCACGAGCCGAGCGAGCGTAGCGAGCGGTGCCGCGGTAGCGGCCGGCGAAGTGCCAGGGTCCGTTTAGGCACAAGAGAATGTAATGTTTTGGTTTTACAGCGATCTAACCTCGACAATCAAACAAAATACCAAGTGACGTGCCTTAGTGACAGTGACAATGACAATCCAATGCTTGCGGCACTTTGGCCGGGCCGAGGCGGTGTTACTAGGGTGCCTGTAGTGGCACTCTATCCGATAGGGATAGAGTGCCAATGGTGGCACTCTATACACTGCCTAAAACAAATGGTTTATTGGATTTCCATAACGTTCCTGAAATAATTTCATGTACCAGTCATCTTAGTATGATAATATTGAATTCGCCCCATCAGTCTACGGAGGACTGTCCCTTACACCCTGTATACTACACTTTAAATTAATTTCCTTCTATTACTCAAGATAGTGACACCAGAACCAGTCCCTCTACAACTGTGACGTTGTGTGACTACTCAGAATTGATCCGGAATATCTTGGAAGTTTATCCCACTTTCTTTTGGTCATAATAACCACATCATTCGATGTTTGACGTGAGCATAGGCAGGGTAAAGTTAAGATCAACTTTTTCCTGATGACCTTGCATACTGACGTCACGGATTACCTTATTGTTTGTTTGGAACAGGATAATGCTCGCTTACGTATTAATTCGAAGTAATAGGTATGTCATTATTACATACTTCCTTATTAGAGAAAGCCTAGACAAAAAACCTATTTCCTAACTACGTCGTCGCGTCGGTGTCATTTTCCAGTTTTACCAGCTGTCTGTGATTCAGAACCTTTACGATCATTCGATTCGGATTAATTTGCTTATTTGATGTCGAAACGGAATTTGCTAGTGTCGATCAATTAATGAAAAATATTTACATTATGGAATTGGAATCTGACGTAGGTATTAGCATGACCTGTACAGTAGATTGGTCAAAATTAGCGTTGATTGACAAATATCATTTACCATCTTTTTTAACTGACTTAAAAAAGGAGGAGGTTTATTTATTTATTTATATATACTTTATTGTACCTACACCAGATAACACATTACAAAAAGAAAAGTAATACACTACAAAATATACAATGGGCGGCCTTATCGCTTACTGCGATCTCTCAATTGGACTGTATGTTGTTATTTTTTTTGTGTTTGTTACGCGATGACTCCACCAATTATGAATTGATTTTGATGATTTTTCATTTGTTTGGTAGGTTATACTTCAGAGGTGGTCCGATATAAATTTTATTAACTTTAGCTGGGTAGTTTTTGAGTTAGCTTCAATAATACGGATTTTTCCCACTTAGCCTATAACTATATGGATGATATATTATGATGATAAGTTCCTGTCACTGTTATTTACATAGCAGTTAGTGGTGTTCGAATTCGTTTGGGGTCGACTTCAAAAAAAAAAATAGACAGTGAAAAATAACTTTAATTTCGGAAGTCGGTGGCAAAAAAAGAATTCTAAACCAAAGACACTGACTTCCGAAATTAAAGTATTTTTTTGACTTGGTAGTGTTTTTTTGGGAGTCGGTTGTAGTTTTTTCATTTGATCACTATTTTGTTAATATGGACATCTTTTTTTAACAATTTATAACTTACCGGCACACTCTCCTCGAAGTAGTTAAACTTGCACCTGGCCAGCATATCAGCCGGTGCCAGGAACAGCTGGTCATGTTTCTGGATGAGGAGTAGGAGACACGCATGCGCGGCGCGACTCTCGCTGATCTGACGCTGGTCTGCTACGCTCTCGATGACCATTCTGGAATTGGAATATTTTGGGTGAGAATGGGTTTGTAGAGAAAATTTAAATTGGTGGTACTGGCTAGCCTGGTTATTTTTTGAGAAGAGTTTTCATGACTTTATCTTTTTTACTGTCTTGTACCAAAGGAAGGAAAAGTAGGTATAATGACTTTTTTGACCGCTAAAGGCTCGTGTAGACGCGCTTCGCGACACCGATAATTGTTAGAGTCGCGTCGCGCTTGTCTACACGAGGCTTAAACACACAAAATAAGCAAAACCCATTTTTGATAAAGTTAATATTTTATGAAGCATTCTGTTTATTACTTTTAATTTTATTGGAAGGGTAACAAATAAACTAACGTAGGTACGTACCTGTTAGAATTCCCTTCCTTCGTGCTACCAGTTGTTGGAGGTGCATGATGCAACCTCAACAACGTAGGAGCTAAGCAGACTGCCAGGTTTGACGCCGTCATTTGATTCACAGCCGAATGTTCTGCAACCTGCAACATACATTTTAGTATGAGTCAGCGTAATGAAGTTCATTGCCAGTCCCTACAGCAGTAATTTCTACATTGATGTACTCCACTGGAAGGCGACGTGAAGCGTTAACAATATCTATTTGAAATAAATTTAAATATTGCAGAGTTGCAGAGTTCATGTTAAAAAAGCTTTTTTAAAGTATTCCAATATGAAACCATTCTTGCATTGCACTGGCACACTAGTGAACCAGAAGAAAGAAGTCGCAACTTTTATGGTGTTTTATTCACAACATTATTATGATAAAATTTAGGATTTATGTAAATGTAGGATAGGTACTTACGTCTGCTAGGAATATGAGTAGAGATTGCAACGCTTCTAAATGTTCTTCTGGTAACAGGAGCAATGCACACTGCACGGCATCCGGCCGTAATGGTTCAGGAACATCTGTAATTTTTAACGTATAATTATATATTATTATATTTATTTATACTCTCTCTTCCTAGCCTTTTTCCCAACTATCTTGGGGTCGGCTTCCAGTCTAACCGGATGCAGCTGAATACCAGTATTTTACATGGAGCGACTGCCTATCTGACCTCCACAACCCAGTAACTGGGTAATACGATACCCCTTGGTAAGACTGGTGTCAGACTTTCGGGCTTCTGACGACTCGTAACGACTGTCAAAGATCCACAAATGACAGCCGGGACCAACGGTTTAACGTGCTTTCCGAGGCACGGAGGAGTCTCGGTATGTAAAGATGGTCACCCATCCACTGACCAACCCCGGCAAGCGTAGCTTAACCTGATGGATCGATCCGTGCGGCTTGTTATTACTTAGCCACGAGCTCCTCTATCTCTCTATCTCTCTATTATATTTATTTATATCCTTTTATTTTATTTTTATGACGAGACCTGCTACTAATAAAAAACAATATAAGGTACCTATAAATATTTCATATTTCTTATTTCCATAGCAGTAATATTGCCAAATAAATAAAGAAAGCGAAATATTTGACAGCCATTAGCGATGTTGCTAACTTTCTGTATAAAAGGTTGAAACTAGTCAAGAAAGCAGGTAGGTAGGCCCTACATATTTATCTAAATATTTTCTCTCAACAAGTTACTTTAATTAGACAATTGGGTTGAATTTTCAACCACCGATGCAAAACGGGACTATTTGATATCCAAGAAGTTCTGAAGAACCTATACTTCTAAGGTAGGTAGGGAAAGCTGGAAGTTTTGAAAAAGAATTTAAACATAATCAGCCAATAATGTTCCCACTTCTGGGACACAGGCTTCCTCTCTGTGAGAGGGAGTGGACCGTAATCCACTACGCGGGCCCAGTGCGGGTTGGTAGATGTCACAAGTCTTCGAATTTTCTCGAACTCTCTTTGACTTCGAATTTTGGTTTCCTTCACCGTTTTGAGAGCAGTGATGATGAATTATTTACACAAAGTAAAGCGCCTGTCTGGGTTTGACCTACCGTTACCACTGCTCCAAAAAAAGAATAATTATTGAAATAAAACCAATAAAGACAATTTAACTCAAAACTTACGTTGAAAAATCGCAATGAACGTTTCACTCAGCTTATTCGTCAGCAACGCATCAGGTAGCTCCCTGAAGTATTGCTTCACCATGTCAGCCACATCATGCGCCTGCGCCCCATCAAAGTTGAGGCTGGACTGATTCGGCTCTATGGTGTTTATGTTCTCTATGGCAAAGCTCGCGTTTGAAGCCCCTGCAGCTTCGACTGTGGTCCGGAGTTTCGCTATCCTGGATTTGACGCCGGCTTTTCTGAAGATGCCCATCTAGAAAGGTCGAGAAAGAGGTTAGATAAGTAAATGTAGTTTAATACTTAGTAGTCAAACAGTGTATTAAAATATGGATGCCATGAAATTAAACAAATATTTTTGAAGAACGGACGAAAAACCATAATTTTGTAATTGACTCATGTGCATATTAGTCAGATATGTTCAAAAAATCTTTTGAATATCGTTCATCAAAATCGGTCCAACCGTTTAGTAGTTACGTAGTAGTTGTTTTGTGACAACCTTAAATCCATTATCATCCTATCCGCCCCTCGATTTTTGAAAAAAGATTTCCCAAGCAGATCGTTTATGATATTTTCGGGCAAAAAATTGCCATAATAACCAAGTTGGAACATAATGGACTTCACTGAAGAACTATTCACGAATACAAGGAGAACTTACTTGATCCAAAGCGTTGTTTTTGAGCCAGTTCAGCGCACACTGTATTGGCTTAGGTAGTGCATGTCCTGTCCTTTGCAGAGATACGGTTAGGGGCACACCGAACACCGTTTTATCTGGAACAGAAAATTAGAAGATTTATATTATCAATTTACAAAAAAACTGACGTTTTTGTTTAAGTTTGTTATTTATATATTCCATAACTTCGTCATTTATGAAGCGATTTTAATTATTCTTTTTTGTTTGCTTGGGTATATTCCTGAGGTGGTCCCATATAAATTTCATCAATTTCTGATGAGTGGTTTTTGAGTTAGCGTCAACAATACTTGTATATTTTCCACTTAGTGTATGTTGATGATGTTATAACTTCCTGTCACTGTACCATCAAAATTCATATTTATACACCGTAAGGACTATTTCCGCTTGCAGCGCTTGGCGGCTAGAGAACGGGCGGTAACAGATGTGGGCATCGTGTTCACGGGATTTTGTTTTTGGAAGTTCTTCGTTAGTACATTTATGTAGCAAGTAATGGTAGGTATATGGCGCATTTGTGTAGGGTAGGATCCTCAACAAATAAAAACAATTTTACAAAAAAAATATAGGTCAGTAAAAAAGTGTAAAATGTAATAAGTCTGTGTCACCCTATGTATAATTTCTACATTTATACCGTAATTTTCATAATGTATACATAATAAAGAGAATTGTATTTATTGAGTTTTATGTGAATAGGAAGAGATAGCTACATTTCATCCAACATACCCCATTTTCCCGAAAACATTTTACATAAAATGGGAAAACTTGAATGGTTCACATTCATGGGATGAATAAACTTAATATAAATGTTAGTAAAGCAATATATTTACCATCGGCGTATTGTAAATCTTCAAATGAAAATAAACCTTGTCTCTATCAGATTAGAGTCCAATTTTGACCATAACTTTAAAAATAAATTCGGAATGTATATTTTGGCTTTGAGTAAGGATAATATTGGCTTTCATGATTTAGGAGTTTTAAATGTCATATTGTAACATATTGGTTTTATTTGGTTTCCAATAACTTTTGGTTGGAAAACCCTTTTTCTTTGAAAGACGTTTTATCATTGTAATGGGGTCGTGTCCATTATTATTTGAATTCAATTTATAGGAAGGAAAATATGATGCTAAAAAAAAAAAATTGGATATTGTTTTCGTGTTTGTGATTTCCTATTTCTTGTTGATACTTCGTGCCCTAGACTTATTATAGGTACTCGTACTTCGTCGAACGAAATGGACACAACATGTCCATTTGGCATTCATAGCACACATATTATGTGTATATAAGGTGCTAACAAATTAGGTACCAATACTTTTAGAGCTGATAGTACTCGTCTCTAGGAGTAGACTTAAGTATGAAACATTTAAAAGTTTATGTTACTTTTTGGAGATAATTAGGGAAACGTAAAAACACCCTGTTAATGAGATAGTCAACAATCCGTAATTAATATTAAGTCCTCTTTGATTATCTTATGAAACCTCCTCTTAACTGTTTAGAGTTAATGGCCACTTCACATAAATAAATAAAATATAATGTCAATGTCACGCTATTTATTAAGTCTAATTATTTAGTATAATAAACCACTAAATAACTAAAATAATGCTTTACCGCTACACAAACAACGATAACCTAAACATGGTAATTTGCTATCGCGAAGCAAACTACAGTGCGACAAGTGCTGCTAGGCTCTATGCAGAAATTTACGGTACCTACACATGTGAATTCTCGCACAATCTACCGAGCTGAGCAAAGATATCATGACTGGGGAACGTTCACGCCTAGAAGTGAAGCCGGTAGACCTCGATATCCGGCGCGTCTAGAAGTTTCTATTTTGGATTTCTTTGACCGTCATCCAATGTGTAGTACAAGGGATGCAGCGAATGTATTTCGCGACGATGCGATGGTCATACGATTAGAACTTCTGAAGAACTACGAGCACGTATTACCAACGCCTTTGAAGTCATGAAAAGAGAAAGAGACATTTTGTTGCGTGATAATGGAAACATCCAAAAGCGAGCATTATTATGCATTGAAAAAGAGTGTCGCCATTTTCAACAGTTCTTGTAATGTAAATAAATATTTACTAAAACTGGGTTTTATTACTAATTACACTTTGTCTTAACTTATCAATTTGTACTTGAAAATGAGAAAAAGAAGTACTTATTGACAATTATCAAAGGCTAATTGATTACTAACAGTTTTCCCGCCAATAATTGACGTTTGTCACAAACGACGATGTTCACTTGACAGAAAGTGTTAAACATCTTGTCAGTTATATGCACAGGATGATTATGTTTGGGCCAAATTTTTATTTATTTATTTTGTTCCGGAAATTAAAACAAAAATATCATATAAAAAGTTTTTTTAATTTCTATTCAAAGTTAATTGTTTTGATGTAATGTAACACTTCTTAAAATATTGGTACTTAATTTGTTAGCACCTTATATAGTCAATATGAAATAAGATTAGACATCAGTCCGTTCAACCGAATTTGACTTCTATTGCGTTAGTGGCATGACAAATGGCAGCTGCAGTAAACAGTTGGTATTGTAACCAGTTTTTTTCTTTTAATGCCATCCTTATGCCTACGATATAGAAGTCAGAATCAATTAAACGGACTGTTAAAAAGGTTTCTTTAAATGTCTAATCTTATTTCAAATCGAGTATAGTTTGATCTCAAATGATATCAGTAAGACTTTCGAGACGAAATATTTTGGCTGTCTCAGTTCATGGAATAGTGTTTACCTAATTTGTATACTGATGTCGAAGTGCGCGGTAAAATACCGACCAATGGGCAACTCGGGATAAGTACGGAACTCTATTTCAGTTTGAAAATATGTATTTGCGAATTAAGTTACACATACATCATAATATTCAACCTTTTTTACCATTTTACCAACTTACATACCGAAAGGACTTATCATAACTTCACGCCTGTAATCCCCGAAAGGTTAGGCAGAATCGTACCGTACCTAACCTACCTATTAGTACAACCTCATTTCGCCAATTATGTTTAAGTCCCATGTAATAGGGTGCAAGCCTATTGCCATCAACCGGACACAAATCCAAACTCGGGGCTGTCCCAAAAACACTGCTCGACCTGGGAATCGAACTCAGGACCTCATACTCAGCAGTAGACCACTAGACCAATGAGACAGTTTGTAAGATACTGAAAGGATTTTCTTCATAAACATTACTCTCAGTAGACTTACCTTTATAATCAGGAGTCTTGATCTTCCGGATCAGTTTAGGAAGCTCCCAGTTCCAGCCAGACTTGTGCGAAGGACAGTACCGTTCCATGCAGGCCGTCAGCCGAAGCAGTGCCAACTTCCTCAGGATGTGGAGCTGGCCACATGAGAGCGAAGACATTGGCCGGGAGACTGCAAAAGAAAAGATTTTAATGAAGAATTTGTTGACACCTGTGTTTCGAGGAGTGAATTGTATTGAGTTCATGTTTTATAAAGTCTAGATATATTTATGTATCATCATCATTTTTCTGCCGAAAGACGTCCTCTGCTAGACATAGACCTCCGCCAGGCACCGCCACTTCGAACAGTTCTGTGCTTCCCGCATTTAGCGGATCCCTGCGGCCTTCACAAGATCATCGGTCCACCGTGTGGGAGGCCTTCCAAAGCTACACATCTTAAGGTACGTGGTCGTCACTACAGAACCTTTCAGCCCCATCGTCAATCTGTTCTGCGAGCAATGTGCCCTGTCCATTGCCACTTAAGTTTGGCAATTCTTCGGGCTATACGTCGGTTACCTTGGTTCTCCTGCGGATCTCTTCATTTCTGATTTGATCATGTAGGGAAACTCCAAGCATAGCCCTCTCCATTACCCTTTGGGTGACTTTGAGCCTTCTCATAAGGCCCATTGCGAGCGACCACGTATTTATGTACCTATAGTTAGGAAAATTTGTTTAACTGCCCTTGTAGAAGATTCTTTGTCATAACTCATAACTAAAATATCACATTCAAAGTGATATTTTTGAAGATTTATTTACCTGTGCTGATCAGATACTCCAAAATCAAGGGCCCTACCCCTACCAGTTTTAACTTATCGAGTTTTGTAGTAAGCCCGAAAAACACATATATTTTTAATGACTGCTATAATGTTACTTACGGTACGAATCAGGGTCCTTCTGGTTCGGGGTTGGCGTCAAAGTGTTGTTGGCTTTCGGTCCACCGTTTAACGCATTCGTCCTAAACGAGTACCATCGCTGTATGTTGTTCCTGAAAGTTAGAAGGTTTTATTGTAAGTATTAATTTATTAACCTTAGTAATAATAATAATTCCTGTTCTGCAATCCTAACCACCGGTAGCTTGGATCATGCTACCGATACTGGCCGACCACTATTTTTTATAAAAATATTTAAAAATGTATTTATAAGTATAAAAATTAATAAACGAGATAATAATAAATTATTTCACTATCAAAGTACCTACTACAAAAACTTAATCTATGAAGTACATTTTTTTTACAGATTTCAATGGGCACTTCATCTTGGAAAACACTTCCCACCAGGCGGATACCCTGTCTATCAGCCTAAAACATGTAGGTGAACGAAATAGAAACATCAAATTTCTCTTTATCACTTACTTCTTGCTCTTCAAGTCAAGACTATCATCGTCATCATCCTGATCTCCATCATGAGACCTGGACCCTGCAGAGTTGGGGCTGCTGTCCAGTTCAGAACTCCTCGACGCCGACTTATCTCTCTTGAGGCTTCTATCACGGAACCTGGAGACAAGAAAGAACTTTTAGTTTCTCTGATGGAAAACGATGACCAGCACAGATGAGCAGTGATATCCTAGTGTGAACGTCAGACTGCCAAGTCATAGGTCTCGCGTTCAAACCCAAGGCACGCACCTCTGACCTTTCGGATTCATGTGCGTATTGTATAATTATCACTTGCTTCAAAAACGGTGAAAGAAAATATCGTGAGGAAACCAGCCTGCCTGAGAGATATTTCTCGACGGCATGTGAAACTCACTTGGCTTCAGAGGCCGATTGTCGGCTTTAAAACTCTGACACCAGGTACTAACCTGGTTAGTGACTACACTAACCACACGAAAAGAAGAAGAAGCACAGATTGTTGAACAAAGATGGGACTAACAATATCTTTATAAAATTATAGTCTATGTTACTCAATGATAAAGCATTCTACTGGTGAAAGAATTTTTAGAATCGGTCCTCTAGTTTCTGAGTTTATTCATTACAAACAAACAAACATACGAAAAATCTAATCTTTTCTCTTTATAACAGTAGGTAGTAAATATTTCAAAGAAAATTAAAAAACAGCACGCATGGAGATACACGATAGTGGATATATTTTCAAGCGATTAATAAAGTACGTAAAAAATATTGCACAACGAAAACACGACAAGTACCAACAACCTATCATTGATGACGTGATGACAGACAGTCCTCGTGGTAATGACGCTACCGCAACATGACGTCACTATAACACTTTCATTGCTTCCGTAATCAAAGGACCAAGGACCATAAGGATTCAAAAACTCTTCCATCCAATCAAAAACTGGTTCTTACATCCACAATTTCACAAAGCGTCTTTTCCACAACACCTCACTATTCACCAACAATATAACGAGTACTACATGGCCAACACTGTCATTAGCATACCAATCACTTGCTTGAGCATTGTCCATTACTGCGACACTCATTTTGAACTAATGGCAACCAGTTGGAGTAATTAGTCTTCACGCGGTAATGTCGCTTTCAAATATGGCGTCTATAGTGGTGTTGGACTCTGCTTTTTAGTTTTGTAAACAATCTAGAGGTAAATCTTCCGTATGACGTTATTTGTAGTTCTTGGCAAAGAAAGAATAACCTCTGTTCGATTCTGTACTTGTTTAAAGATTGAAGAAAGCGGTGTTTGTTTTTCTCTTCCATTATCTTGCTTGTCATTATCATCTATTCTGTTTATTTTCATCAGCGTCTCTAATGACGACATAATGGCGTAATTACCAGTGAGTTTGTCAAGTACTGTATAGCTGTTATTACTTAAGGCGACGATAACAACTTTTAATGATTTTATACTGAAGATCACGTCTAAACGAGTAGTATTAATGATTTGGAAAAAATATATGTTAAATTAGAGCATTTTCTTAATAACTTAATATAGGAATATTTTATATTATGTTTATATTACGTAGTGAAATTAATTTCTAAAGTTATGTCTAACGCGGATAAAAAACTGAGAACAACGCAAAATCTATCAAGCGTATTTTTCTGAAATCTTCACCATTTTAAAGATAATTTAATTATTGATCTTTGAATATACTTGTTTTATTAAAATACCTTTTGCTTTAAATGTATAATAAATTATTAATGCGTCTAATTTGGGACAGCCGTCTTTGATGCGCGAGTCCTATAGCAAGCTGGACGTACGACACGTTGCGTGAGCTCAGTACAGAACACTCAAGATCACTGCCATATATCTGCGTCTTAAGGTTTACCTATCTGTTTATTGTTATGATCATTATTTCTCTATGGTATCAGCATAAGCTATATGAGAACGAACTATTCCATGGTAAAAGTACTAGTCATACAGAAGCCTGCTTGACGATTGTCATATTTCAAAAAAAAAAACAAAATTCAAAATATTTTATTTCACATAAACCTACATGGGCACTTATGAAACGTCAGAAGCTACGCACGGTTCCAATTGGTCGTTTCCTATGGAGAATAGCCGGCAAGAAACTCCACGGTTACTCTTTTAAAAATAATTGGGATGTACAATAATTACAAAAAAAGAAAAAAAAAAACTGTGTTATTAGGTATGCGAGGAGAGTGTAGGTCTTTCAACAAGTACCAAGTCATCATCATCATCATCAGCCTATTAATGTTCCCACTGCTGGGACACAGGCCTCCTCTCTGTGAGAGGGAGTGGGCTGTAATCGACCACGCGGGCCCAGTGCGGGTTGGTAGATGTCACATGTCTTCGAATTTTTTGTTCTAAGACATGCCGGTTTCCTCACGATGTTTTCCTTCACCGTTTTGAGAGCAGTGGTGATGAAATTATTTACACAAAGTAAAGCGCCTTCTGGGGTTCGAACCCACGACCTACAACTCGTAAGTCGGGGCCGATACCACTGGGCCACCACTGCTCCTAAGTACCAAGTACTTAACAAAATAGAAGATGGTCAACAAGTCTACAGTCCATATAACACTGCGTAATGATTATTACGCAGTGTTATATGATGCCAGAAGGCCTAGATAAATGGCAATTGCTTTCGAAGCATGTCGTATTTCCACAACGAATTTCAACAGGACTTCTTCGTTCTTCCGTTTTCACGTGGTTAGCGACTAACCTGGTGTCAGAGTTTTTCATGCCGCCCATGGGCCTCTGACTTGGGCTTCACATGCCTTCGAGAAATATCTCTCAGGCATGGTTTTCTTACGATGTGGGCAGGACTGACATAAGGTTTTTGTTAGCATATGTCACAAATATGTCACGAATACATTTTTGACTATTCCATCACCCCTATGTTTTAATTATTTTTATTTTTATCTTTATTGTTTGTTATTTTTTTTTTTTTTATCTGCTGTATAAATTGTGTGCTTTTTGGTCTGTGTTAAATAAATTTATTTTCTTTCTTTCTTCTTTCTTTCTTTATGTCTGATAGAATGTCACTTTGTTTATATCCGTTGTGATGAAGGTCGTCTTAACCATATTGGGCGCAGGGGTGAAAAAATCAGCATGCGCAAACTATGCCAACAACAAAAAAAAAAAATACGTTCCTGTTTTAGGGTTCCGTACCTTAAAAGAAAAAAACGGAACCCCTATTGGATCTCTTCTTTACCCGTCTGTCAGTCTGTCAAGACCCTTTTTCTCAGGGACGTATGTAGGTATCAAGTTGAAGTTAATATCAAATACGTAGGTCTACAGCCCCTTGGAGTTCTATATGTGTTTTGCAAACAATATTGGTGCCTATATTTATATAGGTATAATATGATTGTGATTACTTATGGTATGTTTAGGTATTGGGCGATCGGCAGGCGCCCCCTATGACCCTGCGCCCAGGTTTTGCGCACCCCTTGCACCCCCGGGTAAAGACGGCCCTGGTTGTGATGATTCTTAGTGAGCTCGTCAAGCGCTGTTATTGCATATCTGCTTCCAACCTTCCAAGTGATAATATGTTAAGTATCACTTACACTTCGCTTCAATATGATGGAAACCTTTGATTTATTGAACAGCTGTTTGTATAGGACGCAGGCAAAATACATTATCCTTTGTTTTGTAAGCGTCCTATTCAAACTAAGGATCAAAGATCGTTGGAATACTATATCCACAAGGATTTCGTGTATCTTTAAAATATTTTAAGCTAGGTCTTTGAGTTCGAATATTTCAGTTTTTTTATTTTGCTAATATAGTATATCAATAGTGACTTTTTGTTGATTTCGAGTTACATTTCACTTTGCCGTGGAAGGCAAAAAAAAAGGCAAATAAACGCATTAAATAAATAAGGAGTTCTGGAAAATTTTGAGCTGCCCGCTTAACTTGAAAGTAGTATTAATAATATATCTAAACTTTGAGCTGTAGAGCATTCTATTCGATATTGCTAGAGGCCCTACAGCCTTGACTAATATATTACATGAACAAATATACCTAATTCTCAAAGGGTAGGTACTTGTAAGACGACGAATTTGTTGAGTATTGTATTCTAAAAGATACTCGTATTTTGGTACATGAGCAGACTACTTGTGCCAGTTTTGTTATGAAGGTATTTCAAGGATACTAAACTGAGATTTGTTGTTGTCTAAAATGAATTTGTGCCAATGACTAGTCAAAAAACCATAACTTATGGAATGGATTAAAGGTACCATTCCGTAGCCGAGAGTAGGAGGTAACTGCAGGCAAAGTGTCGCCACGACACGACTGGTTTCTATGAATTTCTATGAAATACCTTCCGAAGCTAGGGACATGTCATTGGCAGCGACAGACGATTGAGAGCGACAGGCGACACGTGTATCCTGACCGCAGACCAGTAGACCAGTAGTGTCATCAACGCTTGAGCGACAGACAACACGTTTTTCTATCTTCTATCTACCGACTGGAATACGGGCTGCTGCCGCCTGCGGTTGGGTTCGAAATCATGACTGCAGTGAAATGACGCCGCGACGTGTAAACGCGATATGACGCGGCTACACGTCGCCCGAAGCTGCCGCCTGCGGTCGGATACGGGACGGTACCTTAACGATTATGCCAGTATTTTTTGACAGGTCTAACAAAGTCGCAAGCCAGGTGTAACAATGAAAGTTAATAGAATGGTTACTTACTTCTTCCCATCATTCCCTAAATTGAGCGAGCTGGTCCTTATGGCCTGCCGCCGGTGATGAGTGTGGCCTGGTGACTTCTGGACTTCACGGAGTATTTCAGGATCTGGCTTCAGATCCACTGGAGATGGGGGCTCTACGTAGACCTGGTGATAAAAAGTTGATGATAAAGATAGTTCCTGAAGCCGTTTTGTTAGCAGTGTTTATAAAATTGTTAATGTTTTAAAAGAACGCCTGGGTGTTTGTATTACGAAAACCCCGTGTCTACAAATCATTGCTATAAGGTTTCCTGATAAAGACGTTCCAGCCAAAAGAATCAATAGAGTCAAGATAATTCAGTATCACTTTTCGAAAATGACAAAAACTAGATTATAGACAAAAGAAAGTTCTTAATCTAATAACAAGATATTGTAGATCCTTTACGCAAAAGGAACAATAAGACGAATAAAATAAGCAATGATTAACTTAAACTTGATAACAACAAGTTCCATCCATGACAGATATGTTATTAGGTGGCCTCGCGGAGTAGTTAAGATAACATCGCAGCAGATAAGCCAAACTTGTGTAATAGTTGAAGCTCCAGCGAGTTTCCGCAAACTATTCACGGTAGTTAGGAAGCACTACAAGTTTTCTTGCTTAATAGAGCCCGTTATACATATATCTTCAAGCCTTATATTTTCGAAAATGTCTGCCAATTATGTAATAGATCCTGGATACATCGGATCGGTTACATAATAATATTGAATTTGAACCCATCCATGGCTTGGTGATCAATACTTTATACCGATACTTATAATAACTTAGAAGGTTCTAACACAGTAATTCTGCTTGTAGATCAACATGGACATCCAACCCAGGACCATACAGAGTTGTAGCCATTAAAGTCGTACCTGTACGTAATGTTCTATCAAACAAAACACTTACCTCAGCATTTTGATGAGTATTATGATCTTTATAATAGTTATGTCTCCAACTAGCAGGCTGACACTCCGAATCACTTAGAGCACTAGAATCTTCATTCTTGATCCCTCCTCTATGGAAAATCCTCTTAGCTCTTCCCAATTTTGACTTCGAACTCTTATTGCTGGAACCCATGCTTCCATCCGAGGCATAACTTGAGTCATCTCCAAAGGGAGCGTTTAGGACATAGGATTGTTCTAAAGGCGCAATAGGGGATGGAGGCATGACAGTCATTGGTGACGGTGGCTGAGTTCTAATTGCTGGAGCATGTAAGGGAGAGCTATTAAAATCTGGGAAAGGGAATGCTGTAGGCGTAGTAGGAGTCATGTCAATAAAACTAAGGTCAGCATATTTATCTTGCTGTACATCTAGGAAATGGGGGGAGGATACGATGACTTCTGTACGGTTTTGTCGTTTTCTTCTCCTTGTTTTGAGGGACTCGACTCTTCGGAGTAAGGCTTTTGCTCCATCTCGGAGTCTTTCGGAGCCTGTGCGTCGGAAACGTGTGCCTGTTTCTTCTTCATCTTCTTTGTCGCTTGGTAACTGTATTACTGTTTGACCTGGTACTGTTAATCTGTAACCAAAAAAAATGTTCTTTTTAGGGAGTATAAAATTTTCACTTAATTTACACTTAAATTCTGGAGGATGCTATAGTAACAAATTGAAGCCTCTTAACAAAACTGAAAGGCATATTCAAAACGACCCTTAGACACATAAGGAACTGCAAACACCATCTTAAAAGCCCTAACTCATCTCCATAAACATCAGAAGGCCTATTATGGTCCCAAAGTTACTCCAAACTTTGAAGGCCCAAGTACAAAGTTTTGCACAAACTCATCAAACTAATAGACAACAATTTATTTCCATTATAATACAAAATTTTAGCGTGTATTAATTAAATCTAAGGTGGTTTCTCAATAATGACGTTATCGAAGTTTGTGGATCGGTTATTGTTAGATGTTCCAACAATGGAATCTTAATTGAGAACAACGTTTTCATAATTTTGTGGGTAGGTTTTTTACCAAAGAGATTCATTCCCGTTCTTCTCTATAGGAATCTAAGCTTTGGAATGGGCATTGATATCACTTTCTGGTGAACTGACCGATACTGACAATTTATTTAAAGATGCATGATTAAACTATGATGAAGATTGAAGCGACTTGAAGCGTATAAAGATGGTATAGGTACAAATAACTAAATAATTGAAGCAGCTGCTTTTAATGCAAGCTGTTACGCGTCAGATGTTGTTGACAATGAACTAGCCATCTGTCTACCAAGTATGGGTTTCAATGGTGACCTTTAAGTACTTGGAGTTCATAATATGTTTTTAGGAATGATGTAAAATGTGTGCTAGGAGCATTTTTAGGGTTTTTAACGACATCACAGAGACCTAAATTAGCGTTAAAATGTTTAAACACGATAGTACTTATGTAGAAAATGAACTTGTAAAGGCTATATCAAATGCATTGAACAACGACATAAGGGTCAATTTCATTTATGAATTCTCTGAAAATCGTAACTAAGAAGTAAGAATTGAATTGAGTAAGAGAATTGTTGTTGTTTAGACTTTAGACAATTTAGGGAATTACTTCAGAAATAAAAGTCTCATTATATTCAGTAAACAAAAAGTATTAAGAACAAACTTCACCCACCTTCTGGTTGACGGATTAAGGGTCACGTAACAAAAGGTCCTATTATGTGAAAACTTGCGTATAAAGAAATAATTGAGTGAAAGAATTCAGCTGGTTTGTTTACGTATATCGATTTATTTGGTTTTGTATTCGATTTGACTTTATTCTTATTATTTTAACAGAGGTCTTTTATTTGATATAATTTTACGAGTAATAAGTGAATATAGTGGTGTTGTTCTTTTATTTTCGTCTTGTATGTCGAATTATAATAATGGTTCTGTCTTTCTAAAAATGTGAATGTCGTTGTAAAGCACATACGAGTGGAAGAGAGAAACAGCCTTGGACCCTTTGTATATATGACCTTGGATTTTCCATATTGATAAATTTTTGTTTTTTGTCTTCGGCAAGATTCGTGTTTTTAGGGTCCTTATGCTTTTATTATTATTACAAGTCTGTGTTGTCTCACTGCTGGGCAAAGGCCTCCGTTCCTTCTTTCCACTTTTCCTGGTTTACGTTACTGCTATTGCAGGCCAATACTTTAAGTAGTCCGGCCAATACCAATTGCGTGCAAACATCAAAATCCAAAAAAAAAATTTTTCGACATCCTTCGAATTGTGAAAGAAATTCCTTATCCATTGCTTCATATGAGTAAAAATCCATCTTCTCAACAACGTAAATAACGCAATGAATGTTGTTGAATTGTCTAAATGAAAGTCATTGCGATTGTTAGTATGATATGCAATTACTCTGCAGCTCATCCCGCCATCTCTTTCTGGGTCTACCGCGTAGTCGTTTCCTGCTACATATTTGGGATCCACTGCGCGATGGTTTATGCGTATTCTATAGTCATCATATTATTATAGTACGGCTGAAAACTATTAGTACTTTACAGCGTTAAGGCTGTAATGTTTGTTTAAAACCTAAACCTTCAAGCACACAGATTTAAACACGAACAAAGTTGGTGCCCACTCAAAATCACACATTATACATAGCTCCAAAACGTTGAAGGAAAACATCGTGAGGAAACCGGCATGTCTGAGAACCAAAAAATTCGAAGACATGTGACATCAACCAACCTGCACTGGGCCCGCGTGGTAGATTACGGCCCACTCCCTCTCACAGAGAGGAAGCCTGTGTCCCAGCAGTGGGAACATTAATAGGCTGATTATGTATGTTATGTACATAGCTCCAATATCTGGGTTTCCATCATCATTACAAGAAATTCTGAACTCCAATTAAAACTGACCCTCCAGTTATAGAAACAATATTTTAATAAACGATTCCAAAATGTAACCTAAAGCTTGCTAACAGTTACCATTTAACTTGTAACTGGGGGCGTCAAAAGTTTTTGTGAAATTAGTTTAAACGCCAAAATGAAATAGGTATTATTTTTAATATCATAATTACCTTTTATTCGTTTGAACGATGTAATTTGGATTAGTGTAGGTACTTTGTAAACTAATTATTTCTGTGTGAATTGTTGTGTTCAAAGCCTTGGTTACAAGTAGCTAATTTATTTTTGTTTGTGTTCAGTTTTTCCTGTATCGTTTCTGTAATTAGCTTTATATGCTGGATATGATTGTTTTAATTAGGTAGGCCGGGGATTTTCGTCTCATTTACTTTCTGGTATCGATTTCGGATGAAGGTATTTTTTTGTCTAGTCAAGAACTTAATTGAATTAGATTATGAAATTTAAAATGGTTCAACTTTTATCCACGCAAACGTAATAGAGAAGGCAGTAATAGTGCCTCCAAAATTACCCAGATCCTACCTCTTCATAAATAACCATTCTAAGCATACAGGCGTAATATTATTTTATGAAATTGTCCTTTATTCTTACAAAGAAAGTCAAAGTTTTCTTTGTGCCACGCATGAGTTACTTATGAGTCTGATGACTGATGACCCTTCATAAGGGCTTGTACACAAAACTGCGAATTCGCATCGCATCGCAATAATCTGCGAGCTCCTACAAACAAAGCTCTTCTAAAAACCTGCGATGCGACGTCGCATCGCAGTTTTGTGTACAAGCCCTAAGGCCGTGAAAAGTTTTTCATTCAAGACGTCGTGTCTATGTATTTGGACAAAAGTTTAGCTTTGGTTTTTTTTACAAATGATCCGACTTTTGTTTTTGCTTTCGGTTCATGAAAACATTAGTAACAGTTTATTAAATGCATGTAGGTAAATATGGGAAAGACAAAAATAAAATCTGTCAAGTGCGAGTCGGACTCGCACACGAAGGGTTCCATACCATGTCGTACAAGATTTAACACTATGAATTTTTGTAATACTTTCGTAAAGGTAACAACAGAGGCGCTATAAAAAAACAAAGATTTGTAAAGAAATTGTCTAATTTTAATGAGAAAATGTTGTTGTGTTAAAATATAGGTGTAGGAGTATATTTCATTTATTTTAAGAGAAAAATATTAAGTTAACTTTATCCAGTAACATGCATTAACTAAAGTCAAAGTTATTTATTTGCTACTAACATAGTATTAGTAGGTATAAATAGGTATATAAGGTAGGTAAGCAGGTAGATATGTAGGGTAGGTAGGGTAGGTTAGGTACCTACCTACCCTGGTAAGAAGGGTAGGGTAGGTAATTAGGAAAGGTAGATGCGCCGTAGATAAGTACTTAGTGCTAACCGTGCGAAGCCAGGCCGGGTAAAGCTATACTCTATTTACAATAGCATTAGACAGAAGTTAAAAAAGGTTCTTTTTGATGTACACTTTGTAACAAAAGTACATTAACTTGTTACAGTTACGATTAACGCCAAATTTATTATAATCTATTTTTATATCAGGCGGTCACACTTCATTGTAATCAGTTTAACCATTTATCTTATGAAATTATGTGGCTTTCATTTAAATATATTATTTCATTCCAATTTAAAATAAAGTGTCAATGCTAAAAACCTAAAAGAAGCAGGAGTGAACAACGATAAAGTCTCGCGACGACAGATCTGTTACGCGCACCCAAAACCGTAAAGCCCCGACGTGGCAGTACTGCGTCAGTGTATAGGCATCGATGCAACGGCCGATTTTACTCTATGTATGGGCAGATCTAGTCTGTTCTTGGCTTTAATTTATGGTAGGATAATATACCTGTCAAATAAATCGACTAAAACGTCAAAATATGCAGAAACAACTCTAAAAAAAAGTAAAAATTGAACATTTTTGGTACGGCAAAATGGCGTCCGCGCATGCGTGCCGTGCACTGCACTCCGCGTTCTATTTATTCATTTTCTATTGTTTTTTAAGTGTAAATCGACGGGAAATGGTGTTATTTCAATAATTAAGTAGTGTCGTCATCGTATATAGATAAAATTTGCACAAAATAACATCGTAATTACCTATTACGGACCCATCAAAAAATGTAAACAAACTCGGTAGTGAAAAAATGTGTTGATGTGAAATTTTGAGTTTTGTGTGTGTTTTGTGCATGTAATCGCTGGTAAGTCATTTATTTTATATTATTTATTAGTTATTGCATACTATATATGCCATTTTTCAGAAAAAAATAGGAGTTCAATATTTTTTATCAACTAAGTAATGTTACGTAATGATACGGATACCTATTATTGAACTTTTTTAATTATTGGTGTTTTTATTTATTGTGTTTGTTCGTAAAAAATGGTTTTGACCGATAGTATATGTATTCATAATGTATCCTGCGAAGTTTCATGTGAATCGAACCAGTAGTTTTATTATAAATAATCAAAACAGTGAACAAAGGAATTTCTTATAAGAATCTGATAAGAATGTTTATTTATCAATACTAGCGTTCGCTTACAAAGATTCTAAGTATTATAAAAAATCCTTTGTCTAATCAGGAACCCAAAACCATTAACGATAAGACTATTTACGTAACAAAAAGATCTCAGTATTTGTTTATGTTAGCGAGCTCTTATCTCCGCTGCGCCGGTGGGTAGTTCGCTGGATTTCCGCACGCGCGTGGCGCTGGAGTCACGAATCTTTAGCGGTTAACTTGTTACAGTTACGATTAACGCCAAATTTATTATAATCTATTTTTATATCAGGCGGTCACACTTCATTGTAATCAGTTTAACCATTTATCTTATGAAATTATGTGGCTTTCATTTAAATATATTATTTCATTCCAATTTAAAATAAAGTGTCAATGCTAAAAACCTAAAAGAAGCAGGAGTGAACAATACCGAGAACGTTTTTCGTTTTACTATAATTCTACCAAATCTAAAATGTCAGCTAATCCCTTCATAAGCGGTGACAGCGGGGTATTTCTAATTTTACCGGTTTATGCCGTCCGTGAAATTGACGTAAATGTTCTGTGATTGTCATGTCAAACAAATGTCATTCACTTCACTTGTAAATTGTTAATACTTGTTGGTATTGTTTGTCGAAGTTTTGTGATATTGTTGTTATTAAATTTGTTCCCTATTTTTCCTTGGTTTTTGTTTTGTTTTCGTTATTAG
Organism: Conistra vaccinii; assembly: GCA_948150665.1. Taxonomy (NCBI): domain Eukaryota; kingdom Metazoa; phylum Arthropoda; class Insecta; order Lepidoptera; family Noctuidae; genus Conistra; species Conistra vaccinii. The sequence continues at coordinate 15,099,211 of OX411338.1, read as the reverse complement.
TGTGGTTATTTGGTTGTTTTATACAAAACGCTACGATTTGTTGCGCTATGGATGATCCCGGTGCGGGTCCGGGTGACTTACAACCTATTAATATAAGTTCAAACTCTGACTAAAACCAAAGGCGAAATAAACGTGGCCATAAAGTTGACCACGACGACATAGTAATGTCTCCCAAGAAAAAGAGAATGAAGCAAACTGCACTTGGTGCTGTAGAAAAGCAAACAGTGATCAATATTTTTAAGCAGTTGGAGTCCTGGCCTGCAGGTATTCCTTGTTATAAGACTGAGATGATAAACAAGACCACAGAAGTTGCCGGTAAGAATGATTCATAAAATTATTACTATACAAATATTTGAAAGTAACATGCATTGTGATAAAACATATATTTTGTTATATATAGGCGTATCTCGGGCTACTGTGTAAAACATACTCAAAGAGTACAACACAGAAGGTCCCCTGCAACCCTCCCACCAGCGGAAGCACCTAAAACATGATGATTTTGATGATATGACATTTAGCGGAATACTTAGGAAAATTCATTCCTTCTTCTTTAATAATGAGTTGCCCACCTTGGATAAGATATTGGAAACAGTAAACAGTGATGAGTCTCTGCCAGATTTTAAGAGTAGCAGTCTGTATATAATAATTAAAGAAACATTAAAGTTCACATAATTATCAAACGGAGTAGAAAAAGTGCACTCATACACAGACAGGAGATCATCCTATGGAGACTAAAATATCTTCATGAAATAAAAAGGCAATGAAGAAAAATATATTATTTAGATGAGACTTGGCTAAATGAAGGTACAGTGCTTCTAATATTTCTTAACAGTTTTTTATGAACCAAACAGTGTATGATCTCCTGTATTCAGTAGCATTATGATTTAATTACAGTAAAATTATTAGAATTTAATTAAAAGTATAACATCATTTCATTCATTTATTTTGTGAATATTGTATTTAAATTAATAACCTTTTATCATACATATAGGTCTCATGAAAAGTTTAATATGGCAAGACAGCACTATTAAGTCCTCAAAAGAAGCACATCGGTCAGGTCTTTCCACTGGTTTAAAGAACCCAACGGGAAAAGGAAGGCGGCTTATCAATGGTCATATTGGTATGTACTTGATTTACTTTTAATATAATATTTTGTTCACTGTCCTCACCATTAACATTATCATTGACTATTAATTAATAATATTATTGTATTATAAAGTAACAAATGCAAAGCGAACTAAAAGTAATAAATATTGTTGCTATTTTGTTATAGTATTAAGATCTATTTCCAGCAATGATATTATATACGGGGTACGGAAAAATTTACTTTTATTTAGTTTATTTTACAGGATCAACTGAAGGGTTTTTATAGGATGCTGCATTAATATTTGACGCAAAGAAAGGTGACGGAGATTACCACTCTGAACTGGATCTGCTTTTAATTTTGAAAAGTGGTTCAAGTTAATTTTAACCAATATTGAGAGTGGCGCTGTAATTGTTATGGACAATGCGCCATACCACTCCAGGAAACTGGAGAAGCTGCCGGCTACAGCCACACGAAATGCTGATATAGGTACAGGAGTGGTTAAAAAGCATAATGGATAATGTGGTAGAAAGATTTATTATTAACGTCGGTGAAACTTCTTCATCTTCATCATCTGATGATAGTGACTAAATTAGCTGATGAAGACGAGGAAGTTTCACCAACGTATTGTATGTTGTAAGTTGTTATTTGAAATAAAGTATTGTTAGTAAAATGTTCCTTAAAAAATCATCATGTGATTGGTTGTTTCATTCATTCGTTTTGTTGCAACTTTGTAATCTGTTGTGAAGATGTTATTATAAATAAAGCATTATTTAAAATAAAATGCCTTTTATTTCGTTTATTTTGCGTATTTAGTACTGTCTTCGATTTATGTAACAAAGTTATAACTTAACTTTAAAATAAAATGTTTTGCAGTCCTGCTTCTACGAGCCTCTTTTTTCTAATGCTATAATAAATGGAGAGTTACTTATAAATAAAAGAATTTCTCTTGCTACATCAGACTATATTGTACAAAATAGAATGTAAGTACACTCGAGAGCAATGAATCCGGGTCACTTAAAGAATGTTAAAAATCTCGGAAACTAAAAATGATAGGTTAATGCAATAAATTGTATTTAATAGACAATGTAATACTCCTTAAATGAAAGTAAAAAAAATATGAGTCACCATACATTTTATTAACACAAAATTACATAAAGAAAAAAACTGCTGATCTCTCCTTAAAACAAAAATAGGAAACATGAAATTTTTGAACTTTATTACGATTTTCTTGAATTTTAATACTTCGTATTGCCTCCTCGTGCTTCCATTACTGCGTTTACGCGGTTTGGCATGCTGTACACCAAGTTCCTTATACGATTTTGGGGAATATTCTCCCATTCCTCTGTGAGAGCAATTTTGAGCTCACGAAGCGTGATTGGGGGAGGGTTTCATTGTTTTACGCATCTGCCTAGCTCGTCCCAAGCATGCTCGATCGGGTTGATATCCGGGCTGCGCGCTGGCCACTCCATACGAGTAATGTTCATCTCTTGAAGGTAGTCATTCACAATCCTACCTGTATGAGGTCGGGCATTGTCATGCATAAATATAGCATCCTCACCTAAATTGACCATAAATGGACCAACGTGATCATTGAGGATTTCTTCCACATATCTTACGCTAGTTAAAGAGCCGTTTTCTATGATCACCAGCTCTGTGCGACTTTCAGAAGAAATTCCGGCCCACACAAGTACAGACCCACCACCGTAGGCTACTTTTTCTTCGATGCATGCTTGCTTGAATCTTTCCCCTGGTCTTCGATACACTCTGTGTCTTCCATCGTGCTTGTAGAGCATAAATTTTTATTCGTCGGAGAACATAACTTTTGACCAATCTTCAATACTCCAATTTACGTGGCTCTGGGCATATCTTAGTCTTGAAATACGATGCCCACGCTCCAGTTTAGGGCCGTTTGCAGGTCTAAGGGGTTTTAAGTTAGATTCAGCAAGCCGACGTCTTACTGTCCATGCACTTGGGTTACTTCCTCCGAGGCGTCGAAACTGATTTGTGAGTTCAGTTCCTGTGAGAAAGCGATTTCGAAGCATGGTGTTCACCAAGTATCGGTCTTCTCGTGCTGTGGTACACCTGGTTCTGCCCGTTCCTGGTCTGCGTAGGTTAGAACCAGTTTCTTCGTAACGTCGGAGAACTCTTTGTACTGTTGACAGCGACACACCGACAGTCCTGACTGTATCGCGCTGACTCCGGCCGGTTTCCAGCATTGTAAGTATTCTGGTGCATTCTTCAGGCGTAAGCGACATAATTTCAGCTTGAATAATGAATATAGAGCACTATCAACATGGTTTATGTACCCACATAAATGACAGATTACAAACAAAAGCAAAACCAAATGCTGTAATTTCGTAGTTCCATCTTCGAAAGTGGCCCTTTTTCAAATTTGATTTTTTTATGATATAACTTTACAATAACTAAGAAGTTTTAATACCTTCATTTAAGGAGTATTACATTGTCTATTAAATACAATTCATTGCATTAACCTAGCATTTTTAGTTTCCGAGATTTTTAGGATTCTTTAAGTGACCCGGATTCATTGCTCTCGAGTGTAGTACGCCAAATTTAAATTATAACTGTGCGTTTGCACTGGCGAAACATTCACAACAAAACATGTTGGAATCTCTATTTTCTGTCAATTTTTCATACAATGTTTGACAGGAACTAGAGATTTCAACATGTTTTGTCGTGATGTTTCGCCAGTGCAAACGCACGGGTCAATACAGGTATTTATTTACGTTATTTTTTATAGTCATACAGAAATCTATTATTTCTTACTTATTATTTTTATCCATACTATATACTAATATTATAAATTCGAAAGTAACTCTGTCAGTCTGTCTGTCTGTCTGTCTGTCTGTATGTTACCTTTTCACGGCTAAACCACTGAACGGATTTCGATGAAATTTGGCAAGGAGATAGATGGCATCCTAGAGAAGGACATAGGGTACTTTTTGTCTCAAAAATAACCCCCAAGGGGGTGATATAAGGGATGAAAGTTTGTATGGGAAACTCAATATTTCTAAGTTGGGGATATGGAAATTCAAATTTATGCTTTTGGTAAGAAATAAAGAATTACGCTTTTCAGCGTTTTTGTAAAATCATCCCCCAAAGGGGTAAAATAGGGGTTGATTTTAAAATTCACATGTATTATTGATTATTTTTGTTGTCTCTTATTTTTAAGAGATTTAAGGTGTGGTTCCAGTGAGTCGGAACCGGATGCGGCACAGTTCACGGTGAGTCGGAACTGTCTGCGGTGATTGTGGCGATTGTGGTGATTGTGGTTCCAGTGAGTCGGAACCGAGTGCCGCACAGTTCACAGTGAGTTGGAACTGTCTGCAGTGATTGCGGCGATTGTGGTGATTGTGTTGATTGCGGTGATTGAGCTGATTGAGGTGATTGAGCTGATTGTGGTGATTGAGGTGATTGTGGTGATTTCGGTGTTTTCGGTGATTGAGGTGATTGCGGTGATTTCGGTGATATCGGTGATTATTTTTGTTGTCTCTTATTTTTAAGAGATTTAAGGTGTGGTTCCAGTGAGTCGGAACCGGGTGCGGCACAGTTCACGGTGAGTCGGAACTGTCTGCGGTGATTGTGGCGATTGTGGTGATTGTGGTTCCAGTAAGTCGGAACCGGGTGCCGCACAGTTCACAGTGAGTTGGAACTGTCTGCGGTGATTGCGGCGATTTTGGTGATAGTGGTGATTGCGGTGATTGAACTGATTGAGGTGATTGCGGTGATTGAGGTGATTTCGGTGATTGCGGTGATTTCGGTGTTTTCGGTGATTGAGGTGATTGCGATGATTTCGGTGATTATTTTTGTTGTCTCTTATTTTTAAGAGATTTAAGGTGTGGTTCCAGTGAGTCGGAATCGGGTGCGGCACAGTTCACGGTAAGTCGGAACTGTCTGCGGTGATTGTGGCGATTGTGGTGATTGTGCTACCAGTGAGTCGGAACCGGGTGCCGCACAGTTCACAGTGAGTTGGAACTGTCTGCGGTGATTGAGGTGATTGCGGTGATTGCGGTGATTGAGGTGATTTCGGTGATTCCCCAGTGAGTCGGGGTGATGAGTCTAAGGGTGTTGACCAGGAATGCGCGTTCGCTGCATGCTGGTGGTCAGGATACCCGCTGAGCCGTGGGTGCTGGCTGGCTGTGTAACTCGCCTCACGAAAGCTTGCGGGATTGATGATGATGACGTCACGCTGAAGTAGTTGCACGAAGGCTGCGTTGACGTTCAGTCTCAGGGTCACCAATTTAGTGGTATGAGGAACAGGGTGTAAAGTTCACTCATCCACCATAGAAAAGGGAGGATCCTCCGACAAGACGGGTGTTATGTCGGGCAGGCAACTGCCCATAAGTTGATTTCGGATAGTCTTATCTATGTCGTTCGCGTGGTAAATTCTAACTGCGAGATGCAGGATTTGTGTGACATCATGTCTTTCATGCGTAGTTCGTATGTGGCGGTGTAACCGCTACAAACATTACCTCCTTACTAATAAACGTTGTATAGCGTCTGTATAGTTAAACATATAGTATAGTTACAAAGCTTTGTCTTCTTCTTTCGAATGTCAAATTACTGACGACTGAAAAAGATCATTTTTTCATTTTGAGGTACGCAACCCTAAAATGTGCCTGTTACTTTTTCATGCCGTAAGGGCTGAACGGATTTAGTTGAAAGGCGTATGGTCTTTTAACTAAATCCGTATAGGCCATGATCTGGGTTAGGATAGAGGATAATCTGAATCCCGGTAGTACGGTCCTGTGGGATATTTTCCGACCTTTACGCGGGCGAAGCCGAGGGTAAAAGCTAGTATATATATATTAAGAGAGAGTGCACTCGTGTCTGCACACACACTTGTTCACTGCTATAATATCTCCCGCGCCGAAGGCCAGTCTCCGTTGAGATTGGCCGCCATGACCGAATATTTTTACACCAATAATTTTTCTCAATATGAAATTGTATCCACAACGGTTTAATAAATAAATAAATAAAATTTGTTTTATTCGGGACAACATGGGAACCACTTTTAAGCTAGGTAACTGAATAGTACACTGTATGTGCCAGCATTCATTTCAATGTTACTGAATATACCTATTGTCTATTGGAGTGTAGTTTTAACATAACATCAACACCGTCTAGGGATACTTTGAAAAAAGTCGATAAAGTTCTTAAACTCAAAAAATACTGGCCGGTTTTAAAATCTTGTGAAGAAAGTTTATTTTGTACTTAGACCTTTTTGGATGATCGAAATAGTATATGCTGCCATGATAGTAGGTACTTACTAATTCCATGTCATTACTCCGACTATTAAATAGTTATCTGTGGAATTTATATCGCATAATATTAGCATGAAATACAAAATTATTACTTTAAGTTGCAGAAAATCATCCATATCATATAAAATACGTTATGAATCGGCGTTTTTAATATTTGTTGATTATAAACAGTATATGTTACATGATACACACAAGTTTCAAATTCCTAATTTGTTTAGTTGTTGAGATAGAGCTCGTACAAAAATGGTCTAAAACAGACAACTTCTACGGCCCCCTAATTCATCATTTTTGAAGATAAAAACAAATAAAAATTATATTTATTCTCTACTCGATGAGCTCTAGAAAATGGTACCCCACATGCCAGGGTCAGATAATTTTTTTTTCAAAATTATTTTTATTGTATGGCGACCCCCTTTATTTTTTAATTTTATTATTTGTTGCTCTTGCGGCAATAGAAATGCTCAATCTGTGAAATTTTCAACTGCCTACCTATTACGGTTCATGAGATAGAGCTCGCTGACAGACAGACGGACAGCGGAGGCTTATGAATAGGGTTCCGTTTGTCACCCTTCGGGTACGGAACCCTAAAAAGAGTAAAGATTGTCACTGTTGACAATCTTGACGTAGAAAGAACCGCGTACTTCCAATCTACCTACTTATTTAAGTTACTTTACGAATCATAAACAAGAGAGGTCACGTGGAAAAAGAGACCGACAGTGCCAAAATAGACACAAAAGTTTAGAGGACCAATTCCCTCTACTAATCCCTAAAAGCCTTTGTAGCTAAACAAGCCTCAACTTATCAGTCAACTTCAAAATCTTGATGATAGATTGAACGATAAAAAGAATTTTTAATATCCGCCGAAAATATATAATAATCACTTAACATCGTAATCCCATTACCAAATTAGGCTAAAAACGGAAATTTTCCGATACATTTAATTAACTATATTGTTCTGAAGTAGAAAGTTTTGCTTCCGTAGTAATTGTATCATTAGAAAGTATAATTTTTGGAGTATCTTCTTATCTAAATTCCGTTAATGTAAGTGATTCAGATGCATATTTTACGTTCTTGGCAACGAATTTAGAGTACCTTATGATAAATAGGTTTAAGAGTGAAGACAAATTGTTAATGCCCGAAGATAAATGAAAATTAGGTTCAGATTAATAAGGATTTGTTGCAGTAATTTGCTGTGAATGGCTGGACTAAGAATATATGTTATTGGTGGACGTGGGTGTTGTAAGAGGCGATTATGGGAAGTGTGGAAGGTGGGTGATTACTGATTATGTTACAGTGCGGAACTAAGTTGTCGGCAGAATTGAATTAGTAGGTCGAATAACTGACTTAATTTTAGTTGCTTTTTATATGGTTGGGATTATCAGAAAAGCAATTCATTTATCGTCTACTGCTGTTTAGCTTTATGGTCTCTAATATTTTAACATAAGGTCTATACTAATCCTATACTATTAAACTAATAGTTGTCAGGAGGTTCCTCTCTTTGGAGCCCTGACCGCCGGTAGCTTGGACCCTGTTCCCGATACCGGTGGGCTACATTTTTTCCATTTTAAAATGTTTTTATATATTTTTATATTCTAATATTTAAAAATGTTATTAATAAGAACATATTTAAATGGAACAAAGGTAAAGAGGTAAAATTTGTTTGTTTGTAAGTTTGTGCGTAGGGGGTAATCTCCGGAACTATCAGTCGGATTTGAAAAATTATTTTTGCTTTGGATATCCCAATTCTTGAGGAAGGTGGACAAAGTCGCGGGCAGAAGCTAGTAAGTTATAAAAACCACGATTAAACTAATCGATTTAGTATTGTAGCTTTCCTTTTTTAGAAAAATTTGAAGAGTAGAAATTATCGTCCTTCTCATTCCTCAAACCATTTGAAGTTGCTTAATTTTCCGCCGGGATCCTTTTCTTTATCACAGTGTTAACTTAATACCTAGTCATATAGGTTTCTACATAAATACTCACACAATAGATTCAGATTATTATATAGTTTTCATTGTATTTACTTAAAACAATCACTCAACTATTGACTTTTAATTCTACACTGTAAAATTAACTCCATCTCCCTACGGATCGTTTTCCGCCAGGTGTATTCGAACTTGGCCATGTATTCATGTAGGTACTCACTTAATTATCGCGTCAAATTCACACGCTAACAATTAATGTAACATTAAGAGCTTTCCGCTCTGGATACGGACGCCCTTTATGTAGGTTATTGGGGCCGACGCAATACATAAGGTGATGGTCTGATTGTTGGCGGTTTTCTACGATTTTCTCTGACTCCAGATTAGTTTGCTTGATTATAAATGAACGTGCTACGCTTTCTGTTTTTCGAATTGGCCTGCTAGGTACAATATTGTTTATTCTACAGCAGCTTTAGCAAACATTACTATCTAAAGAATCGCTGGTTTAAAAGCTAATCCAAACATGACTATATAATGCTTAAAAAATAATAGGGACTCTGATTTATTCTTGAATCAAACACTCATAAATGTACTGGACCAAAATAAAAAACATAAAAATTTCATAAGTCCTACTACTTGTAGCCTGCCAAATTAAGTAGCCTGTATCCTTAACTGGGCCCTATCGGTATAGCAACGCTGCGGTATTTTTTTTTAATGTGTAATGTTGAGGTAGGAGGGATAGGAGCCTTTTTGGCCTCGTACAGGTCGTTATTATTTTGGGAGTTTTTAAATGGTCCTTTAATTTTTTTTCCTATTAATTTTGTTTGTATTTCCTGTGCGTGTCCCAAATACAATATTTTTCTTCTTTTCTTCTTAACAATAACTTTATTTAGGCATCTTGTGGCTAATTTTTTTAAGAATTTTCATTGCATCAATAAACTCATGAAATGGTAATCATATTGCATTTCAAATCAGTCTCGCTCTCCGCTACCAAACAAACCTATCTCCCTAACAACCTATCATTACTGAAGGTTTAGCAATCCAAAATAGAAACGTGATAGGTGAAGGGACTACACTATGTAGAACAAATGGACTGTGGGCTTAATTATAGTCATTGTACGGTCCACACCGTCATTTTGATGATGTTTGCTAAGAGACCATTATGAGGCTCTTAGTCAATAGAGTTTCTATTAGTAGAAAGGGCGAGTGGTGTGAAGACAGAAGGGTTAAGAATATACGGTTGTTCATTTGTTTTGTTGGTTTTGAGTGCCCCTTGAAGGCTGATAATTGCGAGATTAAGCTGAACTTACAGCGACCAGTCTGCGAAAGGGTGAACATAATTGTATTTTTTTTATATTTATGAGACTTTTCAAGTTACTAAAATTGTGATCTGGATCGTCACTTTAACATGTTTGTTGGACTTTGATGAGGTTCTTATTCAATAGAGTTTCTATTAGTAGAAAGGGCGAGTTATGTGATGACTACAGAAGGGTTAAGGGTATAAGTTTGTTCACTTATTTTGTTGGTTTTGAGTGCCGCTTGAAGGACATGACAATGAAATTGACATAACTGCGAGGTGGGTGACCATAATTTTAATTGTATTTTTTTCAGGTTACTAAAGTTGCGGTCCGGACCGTCACTTTGGTACCTATGTTTGCTAAGGGAATTTGATGAGGCTCTTAGTCAATAGAGTTTCTATTAGTAGAAAGGGCGAGTGATGTGATGACAACAGAAGGGTGAAGGACCTACGGGTAAGGAAAGGTTGTTCATTTGTTTTGTTGAGTTTGAGTGCCAATTGAAAGGCAACGAATATTAAATAATTGAGAGGGTAAACTTACAGTGGCTATTCTTTCCAAGGTATTACTATTCCTATTTCTAAGCTATTCCAACAATTAAAATATAAATTGCGTAATTTTTTAATTGACAAAGCTTACTACACGATCCAAGATTTTCTTAACAATTAGTATCTACTACAATCTGTCACCATACATACAATAAATAGTTATTTTGTAAGATTTTCTATAAAAGTGATACCTGAGATTTTAATATTTTTTTATATACTGCATGTTGACATAATTATTGTATGCCTATTAGGCAGGACATATTGGAACTGTAATTTACCTAACATCTGTCTGTATAACCTATGCCCACAATAAAATATTTGAATTTGAATTTGAATTCTGTGGATGGGAGACCATAAATGTATTTTTTTTTATTTAGCTGATTTTTTAGCTTACTAAAGTTATTGTCCGAACCATTATTAGGGTCTTAGTCAATAGAGATTCTATTAAGTAGCTAAGGCTAGTGATGACAGCCTACAAGGGTTACAACTGACAACAGAAGTGTAAGGCAAAGGCGTTTTGTTATCCTGTTAGTTTCCTAATAATAGTTTTGATGACACTTTGGAGACCTATCCAAAAGCCTACCTATGGTAGCAAAATAACAACAGTATGCTACGGATCGGTTTTCAAGGATAAACTGCACTTGCTGCGGTCAATTTCATGATGGGTGACCATTCCTGAACAAACTGGTGTCCATTTTTGTCATTATAAAAAAATCATGAATCTTTTTTTGAGGTTAAGAAGTGCATGCCTCGATTAATCTGAAGATGGGTAACCTTTACAATTTTTTTTTTTCCTTTTTTATAATCATCATTTCAGCCGTATGATGTACACTGCTGGATATAGGCCTTCCCCAAGCATCGGAACTTTTCGCATACATCGGATTCCTGCGACCTTCACCAGGGGGTCAAGTCACAATGGTCTCTCGATGGTGAGGTTTTGACAGATTTTGTATGGAAAATCTGTCAAAAACTCACCATCGAGAGACCATTGTGACGTTTGTAAATTAGTAGACTTGGCCCCCAGGTCTTCGGTCCATCTTGTAGGAGGCCTTTCAACGCTACGTCTTCAATCATTAACTCCAACAAAAAGTAAGTTTAACTATCTTCACAAGCTACTAAAGTAGTAATAGGTTAGTTCCGTAATAGTATACGATGGACAGTTGCGACCTTTAACCTCCATTTAACTTACTGTTACTTCTTTGACTGATGCCGATGCGATCAGTAATGATAGATTTTACAGCACGACATAGGGCTATGAAAGAGACACTTTCATGTCGCAAATGATTAAAGAATTGACTGTTAGAGAAAATAATTATTTCGAGTAAAACCATGATTTGAAATATATGAGTAACACAACTCTTACTGCCAAACCCAGTAACGTATTGACAGTAAAAGACAGATAATTATAAGTATCACTTGCTTCAAAAACGTTGAAGGAATACATCGTGAAGAAACCGGCCTGCCTGAGGATATTTAGCGACGGCATGTGAAGCTAACTCAAGGCCCACGGGCGGCGTTAAAATTCTGACACCAGGTTAGTCACTAACCGCAACAGATCGTTTTTGATGGTAGACAGTATAATTTTCTCTGTAATTGTGTCACATTCCATAGGATTATTAGTTTCTGACAGATTATTGGGACGTTAAAACCATAGATAGATAAGATTTTCTATCTCCAGTAGGCCAAAACTGGTGATAGATAGGTTATTGGCAGTTATTGGGTTCTGTCGTAAGTCTATTTTTGATTTTTAAAGAGTTTCGTGATTTCACGCATCAAGTACCTAAAATCTACTGCGAGAGAAATTTGAGGCACAGCTAGCATCTTGCATTAAGAGATTACTTACATTACTCATATCGAGAGTACCTCTTCGCACATAAATCATCTAAGTATACAAACACGGCAACGCGTAACAAGCTAGCCCATAAAAACAATACCCCCAGGCAAGAACCGAACCTTCAACCATTCGCTACCAAACCAAAAAATAATAAACACAAAATTTCATAACACTAGATATTACTTAACTTCACAAAGAAAACGTCTCATCATACAATCATAAAAGAAGTACCGGACTCGGTCATCGACATTTTAACTGATTCAACAATACTGTCAGTCAAAACTGATACGAATCCGTTCCGTTACGCGTCAGTATCATTCCACTTAACATTCCAATCAATCAGTTGTAACAATCAAATTAATAAGCTCGCCTACAATATCTATAATCATCTGTAAGTGTTAATGAGGATGTGCTTGTGGGCTGTGAAAACAGCGGGGCTTATGAGCTGAAGCGATTTCAGCATATTATGTTTTACACTTCTTCTATCGCTGACGTCACCCAAAAAGCAGCCCAGTTCAAGTGGGCCGGACACGTTTGCCGCATGTCGGATGCATTGTGGGCTAAGACCATTACTACGTGGGTTCCTGTAATCGTCCAGCGGCATCGTGGAAGACCCAGGTGTAGATGGCGGGACGAACTTGACGCTTATAGGAGGGATTGGCTCAGGATCGAGTTGAGTGCAGAAAGGAAAGGGAGGTCTTTGCCCTGCAGTGGGACAATATGGGCTAATTATTATGTATGTAGCTAAATTATTGTGCGGTAAAGGCAAGCTAAGGATTGATAAAAGTAGCATCTGATGATAAGCGAAGACATTATCCAAAATGTATAGCAACGATTAGAGAAAGATTTCCAATCTTCATCTAAGTTTTACGTCTTACCTTACCTAATTGTGAACAAAGATATGGAAATTCAAGAAAATAATCAATATAAAATAAATGATTTACATAGATTTTTGTACAGACTACTATTTGCATTGAACTTACTACAATCTACATCTATTACAAAATAATTATTTAGTAATCGCTGTATCAGAAATTTCTCAGTAGCAACCCGTAGTCTTTGTACCCTGCGGGGAAATTGCGTAACACACATAACCTACCAATTGAACGTAGTGGTTTTCATTTTAACTGTTCACGTTCATTGCTTTATTTACGTTGTTGAGCAGACGAATTTTTCAAACCCATGAAGCAATAATTAGCAATATCCTTCAAAACTCGGATTGTAATTGAAAGTGCATTTCACAATTTGGGTGCTGGTTGATGGCAATAGGCTGGCCACTGTTACATGGGACTTAAATATAACTGACGAAATGTGGGTGAACTACAGGTGCACCTCTGTCCAATCCTTCGGAGAAGACATGAGTTGTGATGTTATATTGTGTGTGAATCGCTCCGCTACGGTAAAGTCGTTTTAATGGCCCCAAACCTAACAGTACTTCTGAGTCTTCTCACTAAAATAATTGGCCCTTGATTGCGCAAACGATTGATATTTAAGATACAAAAGGCTTCAGCTTACTGTTCAGTAATTAAATTGATATCCATAGCTGTATAAGATATAATATTATGATAATATTCTTAGTTTTTTTAAATGCCTGTTTTGATGTTCTAGCAATGCCTTTATATCTCAGGAAAAGTGGAGAAAAGGGTTTATATGCTCATATTTTTTCATTTTAAGAGTGGTTGCATGTGCCTTTTGTTACATAACATACATAATCAGGCTATTAATGTTCCCACTGCTGGGACAGAGGCCTCCTCTCTGTGAGAGGGAGTGGACTGTAATCTACCACGCGGGCCCAGTGCGGGTTGGTAAATGTCACATGTCTTCGAATTTTTTGGTTCTAAGACATGCCGGTTTCCTCACGATGTTTTCCTTCACCGTTTTGAGAGCAGTGGTGATGAAATTATTTACACAAAGTAAAGTGCCTGCTTGGGTTCGAATCCACGACCTACAACTCGTAAGTCGGGGCCGTTACCATTACTATTGCGCTACCACTGCTCTCCTTTGCTGTGCCTTTTGTTAATTTCGTTTAATTGTTTTTGATAGACATTATGACAAAACCATCTAAGCCCCTCTTCCTCTTCGCAAGAGGGATCAGGTAATGCAGGGCACTGACCATACTTACCTACCTTATGTAAAATGTTTGTTACTTCAGCATCTTTTAAACCGTATTTTAAGTCATTACTTATAACTAGATGAAATACCAAAAAAGTACATAATATACCTCCCTGTTTCGAGAGATTGATTGCCTTCAAACGCTGAAAGCATGAGCTTTAGCAATGTGTCCTTTGAATCGTCAGAGACTGCAGAATCGCAATTCCTGAAAACCGTGCCACATGGAATCTACAGATTGGGTACGAAATTGAAATAGTATTGATCTACCTCTTTAGAAATCGGTACCTTCAAATACCTTCCTACTCAAAGCACTGAGGTATCGACTAAACTTTACTGAGGAATTTCAGTCAATGCCAGTCTCTACATAATCGTGGCGAAATGTGGGAGTAGAGAATACTGTATACCTCAGACAATAAATAGCCTTTCGGATAGTGCTGGCACGATGTTATGCCAAGTCCAGTTATAAAAAAAACAAGTGAAAACGAAAGAAAACACTTATAAATACAAAGAAATTAGGTTAGGTCCTTTTGCTTCCAAGAATTCCTTCAGCGTATAAAGACAGTCTCTAGAGCTCTCAACTAGAGGACTACCCTTCGTCTTTGTAACACCAATTTGTATAAGAGCTTAGTCTCTTTGCGCTTTCTGGGCCCCTAGTACCTACCTACTCTGAATATCTCACTTGGTATATTTTGTTGGAGAAACAAATTAATGGCAAAGGTCTTGGCTGTATAAACAGAAGTTTAATTATGTATAAGTTTTTTTTAAATATATTGAATATATTATATATTAACGAATTCCTAACTACTTACTTTAATATATTACGTTATTCTTTGGAGGGAAGGAAGGTTTATACAATATTATAAAGAGAAAGATTTTTTGTATGTTTGTTTTGTTTGTTACACTTTTTCGCTAAAAAACCTAAACAGAATTGGATTAAATTTGACACATGGTTATACTATATCCCGATATTCTGATGGGATCGAGCCTTATGCGGGTAAAACCGCGGTTTGCAGCTAGTATATAAGAGTAAAGGTGACTGTGTATGCCTGTTTTAATATTTATTTAAATTATACTTTATGAGGGTCCATTGGTCCCTTTATGGAGTAAGCACAAAACTGTTTTGTGAATAAAAGCTTGAAAAAGGTCACTGAAGGACAGCTTTTGATTTATCTCAGGTCCTTGTTATTGTAAATTATGATTTATCTTCTGTAGAGTTCTACATGCCTGGTACCTGCAATACATATACGGGTGACAGGGAAATTCGACCTATTCCTTGAAAGGGGTTATACTAGAGGTCATTAGCAACAAATTAAGTCCAATGAAGTAGGGGACAAAACTGGATGGTTCTCGAGCTGTGACGGTTCTTCGATTTTGTAGAAATTTTCTGACTTGTTACCAAAACCATTAATTATGAAAAAAATACTCCACTCTAAACATTTAATTGATACTTTTCTGAATGCTGAAAAAGGAGTGATCATTGTAAAAAAAATGCTTGCCCAAAACTTACATAATCTCAGAAATAGAAGGTCTTTAGTAGCAATAATTTTTGATGATTGTATTATTCCCGAACATTCAAGTAAGCAATTGGAAAAAAATTGTATGATTGTTAAATATGGACTTCTCGCCGGCCATGACGTTGGGCAACTACCAGTGACATCCATTGAAGAGTTGAGGGAGAGGATTTTGCCAGCTGCCGAAGACATAAAAACCTCACTTTCAACGCGAGTGCCAGTGAGTAAAGTATGTCATAGTCTGCGTGCTTGCATACGCAACAATGGCAGGCAATTTGAACAGGATTTGCCGTTTTTTTTGTATTAAGCCTTATC
Source organism: Conistra vaccinii (assembly GCA_948150665.1). Lineage (NCBI taxonomy): Eukaryota > Metazoa > Arthropoda > Insecta > Lepidoptera > Noctuidae > Conistra > Conistra vaccinii. The sequence goes on along the minus strand of OX411338.1, from coordinate 15,083,308 downwards.
AAATTATCATTTTTTTTATTCACTTCTGTACACTGTTGACTTTTCGAGCTGAATTCAATTCAAATCAAAATTAAAAATTTGCCCTATAGTGCCCTTTCGTTGATTTTTGAAAAACCGCTGGGAAAGTTAATGACAATTGTACCTTTTTGGAAAGCTTATGAAACCAGTTAGTCATTTTACACATTTGTACGCCAACTGTCATACAATTTTTTTCCAATAGCTTACTTCAATGTTCGGGAATAATACAATCATCAAAAATTATTGCTACTAAAGACCTTCTATTTCTGAGATTATGTGAGTTTTGGGCAAGCATTTTTTTTTACAATGATCACTCCTTTTTCAGCATTCAGAAAACTATCAATTAAATGTTTAGAGTGGAGTATTTTTTTCATAATTAATTGTTTTTGGTAACAAGTCAGAAAATTTCTACAAAATCGAAGAACCGTCACAGCTCGAGAACCATCCAGTTTCGACCCCTACTTCATTGGACTTAATTTGTTGCTAATGACCTCTAGTATAACCCCTTTCAAGGAATAGGTCGAATTTCCCTGTCACCCTGTATACATGCAGAGGAAAGGCTCGGCGTTATGGAAATAAAATATTAAAATAAATATAGGTATACGGACGAATTGAGAACCTACTTTACCTTTTTTGAAGTCTGTCAAAAAACATACATTTTCGACCGAAGAATTTAAAGTGAAAGATGTATCTTTTGAAATAAGGCCCCAAAACATAAACAATACAGTTTCCAACGTTATTAAAACTACGGTAAACTGTAACACGAACTTGCAGCAATAGCATAATAGCTCAAACTCTAGTTAGTTCCTAACTAGCTATGACACGTTCAAAGTTAAATTCAAATTCAAATTCCAAGCTGCTAGCATTCGCATTAGTGCTACAGCACGTATTCCTGGGAAATCAAGATTTAGGAGGTAAATAGAATTACCTTGCACCTTGAGTGTTTATATTATTTTGAATTTCATGAATTTTGATGTCATCTGGAGAGAATTTATTTTGAAAATCGTGTTTAAGAACAGTGAATGTTACTATCTGATATATATGATAGTAAAAATATAACTGAGGTTTCTTTTGACAATCTAGCTAACTACTCAGCTAGATTTTTGAACTGAAAACTCATTAAAAAACTTTGAGGAAGGGGTGAAATTTTTTGTTTGAAGATCCTCTTATACATAAACTTAATTATCTGTGAAAGCCGTTTGTGGTAATATTGATGTATGCCAAATTCAAGAGGACCTCTATGAAGCCATGATTGATTAAGCATCCTTATATCTAACATCGAAGTGAAAAAGAGAGAAACCGCAACAACCTACACACCTACCTACCTAATACCGACAGGATTAAATTCTTAGGGCTGTATTAGTTGTGTCTTGATTGATGTTCTGTAATATGCGCCTTTGTGTGCTGAGAAATGTCCTAAACATCATCTGTCTGTCCTTGTCCCAAGCTACGTGGGGTTGGCGCACTCCGTGGGGTTGGCGCACTACGTGGGGTTGGCGCACCACGTTTTCTTTTCCATTCTCCCCTGTCAACAGTCAGGCTATCATTCACTCCCTTCTCTTTCGTATTATTCTTCACACAATCCATCCATCTTTGCTTCAGCCTTCCTCTTCCTCTCCATCCTGTTCTGTGTGAAATATTCTAAATAACACCAAAAATAATATTACTCACAAATCAGGTTCAACATCAGTATAATTCCCGTCTGGGTCGACGAGTCCCACTCTTATCGTGGGCAGAGTCTCATCCTCATCATCTTCGACCTCTCCTCTCGCCTCCCTTGCTTCTCTTTCTGCTAATGCTCGGGCTGCTATGACCTGTAGACATAATGAACATTAGAAAAAATGTGTGTAACAGAAAAACTATCAATAATTTGGATTTCATTATCTATTCATTAGGGTACTATTTAGGTTAACTTTTCTCAAATTAGTGCCATTTGCGTTATATCTCATTATGAAGTTCATTTGCACATAATATAATGCCTGTAATTCGTGAAGGGTTAGGCAGATGTGTAAACCCACATTGCCAGAGACCCAAAAACCAGAAATTCATAACAAAGGTGGCTTATAATGAAGACATATTCCTAATATCCGCGAACATACAACCAGGTTAACACATCATACCAAGAGAATGGTTCTAGAAAATAATAGCAAAAAACATCGGGCAAATTTGGAGACTGCCGATAGAAGTGAAAACTAAGTAACTTTTTGATACAACGTACCACCATCTAACGAAAATGTCAGGAATTTATGTGGCTTGCTGTCAGTACAAGAACAAAAGCTGTAGCTCCATCAAAAAAATCCAAAAAAATAAAACAGAGTGCGCTGTCATCAACATTTTTACTCTCCCGCCGTCTTACGAATTTTCGATCAGGTCACGTGTCCTGACGCGAGTTTAACATTTTTTACCCATCTCAAAAAAAGTGAACAAAGCCGCTAAAGCTTTCACTTAAAAAAAAATAGACAAAAAAATGCCTAACCAATATTTCAGTTCTGACAACCAATGTGTTAGTGTGTGTGTGTATGGGTGTAAAAACCTTTACAACGTTCCAATTCATGTACCAGACATCCATCTAATCCGATTGTTCCCACAGTTCAATATGCCAACTCCATTTTTCGACGTATTTTGAAATCCCCCGAAACAAATGTTGTGCGATCAACCATTTTTCACAAAACGTTGTAAGCGTGAATGTACGGATGAAAAACTCTTCATTTTCAGCGTTCAAAGAATTCATGTGTATAGAATATTTAACTGTGTGTTTGAATATGCATTTTTTTTCTACAAAATTTGAATGAAACGGCTGAATAATACTGAATATCTTTAATGGAATTTAAAATGTAATATTTTAATTAAATTGTTTTTGTAATCGTTTTCATTTTGAGCATGAACTAGTATCTCTAAGCTCAACTTTCAGGAGCTTAACAGCAATATGAATATATCAATACTAATAGGTACTTAGTCCATAAATAATTTAAGCCAGATATTAATAATTCCGCTTGAGTTACCGAGAGCAAGGGGTGTTTCAAGCGTCCATATTAAAAGCCCATATTACCTCAGCTCAAATTCACTTTTTGTCTCGCTCACCATACTGCTCGCGGTCTGACTGAGAGCGAGACCAAGTGGGGTGCTGGCGGCTCTAAGGCGCAAGTGAAAATAATGGTAATTGAAAAAAAAAAACATAGTATCTTTTGAATACCACCGGTTTATTGTTTTAAGATTAAGAAGGCTGCTAGCGAGATTTACCAGAAACCTGCAACAGATAGTAGCCAGACGAAGACAATGGAAACAGGAACGTGTAACACAGCATAGCAGTGACATAGAGAAGAGTCTAAAAGGCAGTTAACCCCGGCAAAAGATAACACAGGCTGACATGAAACAATCCGGCGGCGACGTCATTAAAAGATGCCTAGCCATAGATGAATATCACCCGTCACTCCACAAGTCCATTGCCTACTCAAGGATGCATATCCGGTATGGCTTGCAAATCCTTCCATATCATCAGGGCACGTCTTCCTTACCATTACAGTGCCACCCGGTCTACTCCTTGATATGCAATGACCTCTGTAACCCCATGTAACATGAGGCTCCAGGGACTAGTGCAAATCTTGGGGTTCATTCGATTTGTCGAGTCTGGTTAAACCAAAATTAATGCTGCAGTATTTTCGTTGTATCGGAGAATCATCTTAAGCAATTTGGGGTAATAAAGACTCTTAAGTATGCACTAACTCCGTCCTCCAACCCCCCCATTATACCTTAGCACAATTAATGCGCTGTCATCGCTTGCTCGTAGCAACTACAATAGCAATTAATGCCTTTATGCATACGTAATGCAAGATAAACGTTTCAGATCTTAAACCTTCACGTCTGCGGACTGAAAGGTAGGTGTTTGTTTCGTATGACAAGGATCAGTCATCTAGGATCATTTGACATTTGTGTCAGAGTCGGAGGTGTAAAATGAATGATATATTGTGACAGTTGATGTATTATGTGCGATGTTGATGAATGTAGGAAGCGGGTCTGAAATTGTACCGCTTCAGGAGGGTATTTCGTCCGGCGTTCGAAATTTATTTGCCAAACATGTAAACAGACCAGAGTTTTAGGAAAAACAACTGTAATGCCTACATATAAGGTTCAGTTTGCGCTACAGCTTCATATTTTTTATGACTTTTTCAACAGTGGTAGTCAGTCTAAAATAAACTTTATTTGTACTTGTATAAAGTTGATGTTTATTTAAGTGGAAATAACATCAATTGGAAGCATGGATTTAAATAGGCCTTATAGTCCTAAGGGCCTAGACAAGAGACAATCGCTTTCAAAGCGTTTCGTATTTTGACAACAACTTTCAACATGATTGACATAAGGTTTTCGTTAGCTTATGACAGTCCGAAATAAAGAGATCCGTAGGAGAACCAAGATAACCAATATAGCCCGAAGAATTGCCAAACTTAAAAGGCAGGGCACATTGCTCGCAGAACAGTTGCCTGATGGGGTCAAAAGGTTCTGGAATGGCGACCGCGCACCGGAAGACGTAGCGTTAGAATGCCTCCCACAAGGTGGACCTATGACCTGGTGAAGGCCGCAAGAATCCGCTGGATGAACGCCGCACAGAACCGCTCGAAGTGGCGGTGTTTGGCGGTGGTCTAGGTAGGCATTACAGTTGTTTTTTCCTAAAACTCTGGTCTGTTTACATGTTTGGCAAATTAATTGCGAATGCAGATTAGGTACAGCTCTGTTTACCACATCGGGGGATAAAAGGTCGATGTTATGTATGTCATCTTACCTGTAACCTCCTCTGTGCCTGAGGCGTGATCTCTACCACTCTGGACCATCGCCGAGACTTCCTCTCGTATTGCCATTTGTCGCTCAGCGCGCACTGCTCATCGTCAGAGTCGTTCTGTTGACAAAAGATAATATTTGTACTTATTAATTTTTAAGCAAGAATTTATATAAAACTAGCTTCTGCCCGTGACTTCGTCCGCCATCCAATGCAAAAATTATTTTTCAAATCCGACGGGTAGATTCGGAGATTAGCGCGTTCAAACAAACAAAAACGAATTCTTCAGCTTTATTTAATAAAACTCAAAGCATTTATTTCAATTAAACCATTTACAAGCACTTTTGAATTGTCATAGAGTCGGTCAGTTAGTCAGAAAGTTGAAGCTAGTCGCCCATTCCAAAAAGTAGATCTCTGTGGAGAAGAACGGGCAAGAAAATCCCAGGACACTCTTTTAAAAAAAAATATTACAAAATCCTGGGTACATTATTCTTGTTGCTTCTATATGTGAGAACAATGTGAAAAAAAACAGAATCCATTCAAAATATAAGATTAAAAATAGGCCTTGGCAGAAAAGAGATGACCAGTCTCAACTGACGGCGCCCGTTCACGAACATGACGCGTGGATCAGCACCATCCAGCTCAACCATTTTGTAGGGAACCGAATGATCCAAAAAATATAATTATATAAAATTAAAATAGATAAGAGTATATTAGTATTAGTATGGATTATTTTTACAACTCGCCTGGTCGGTACATCCCTGTTTTTTAATTGGCTATCTCAAACACAACCTTTCTGTTTTAAAAATAACCTTAACAAAACCTCTAAAAAAATTAAGACCAAACTTAACAAGCTTAATCCAATCGCGATTGAAGCCAAGCAATTGGATTAACACAAATTATTTTACACGCCCGTGCCCGTAAACCGAGTGAATGTAATCTAATTTAATTGAATTAATCTGTTTTGAGTCGAGCGATCTAAAGAGCGTTGATTGCTTTCAATGGAGCTGTTGCTTCGTGAATATAACTAAAGTGCAGGTGAATTGATTTTGTGGGTTTCTAAGGTGCTCTAATAAACTCTCATCAGCTGTATTGAAGGTACAAAGTTATCTATGGCAAAGATTGGATTTTCAATAAGAATTCCAATTTTTACATCGCAATGTTTCAAGATTGGTGAACGCGAGGGTGGCGTGACGATGCGATCATCAGGCTAACATGTCCTTGGCAAGTCGTCACCTCCTTCTGCGAAGCAGTAATGCTCGCGAAGGAGGAGGCGGAGCGCGCGAGGGAGTGGCAGAGGCCGCGCCCTACCAGCCCTAGCCGCCGCCGCCGTAGGAGACTTCCCGGGCGTCGGGAATTGATAGCCGATTTCCGGCCACCGTAGGCGCGGGCCTGCGGACGGAGAGCAGAGGGCAGCTCGCCGTCCGATAAGGACCAGGCCCGGGTCGACGGCGCGTCGTGTTCCACGCGCGCCTCAAAGAGATGTCAGCAAAACTGACGGGGTCCGTTAGGGCCGATGCCTGCCGGGGTTGCGGGTAGTCCCAAGGGGAAACCGTGGCCCCTGGCATGGCAAGGGAAGGAACACGGGTGGGTTTTAGTCAGTAAAAGTCTGACACGCCCTTCCGCTCCGCCCAGAACGGGAGAAGTCATTGGATGATTTCCGACCCAAAAAAAAAAAAAAAAGGCTAACATGTCCTGAGGTCGCACTAAATAGCGAGGTCTTAAATGAACTAGGCCCAGCACCAGTGGAACACAATGTAGGCTAACAAAAATTTGTCAAGATGTTGAACCAATATATTGCACATATTTTTTTCGTCTGGTTAGTGACTAACCTGGTGTCAGAGTTTTAAAGCCGCCCATGGGCCTGTGACTTGCTTCACATGCCCTCGAGAAATATCTCTCAGGCATTTTGGTTTCCTCACGATGTTTTCCTTCACCGTTTTTGAAGCAAGTGATAAAGATATACTCCAATTAATTATCTGCTTGATAAAATTAATGTAGAAACCGCCCATTAATCGTTTATTTTGGAATACAATTGCATTCATTTCGGAAACTTATGTGTATTTCCTTTTTAGTTAATAAACTTACATAAATAAGTACAAAAAAAAAACTTCGATGTTTTGAGCGAAGCAGGGATGAGTCGCTAGTTTAAATATAAAATAAAGTCATTTCGACTAATAATATTATTTTATTCCATGGTTTAATTTAAATTCTCAACAATTTTTTAACTTTTTAATCCGTTTAACCTGTCAGAACGTGGCTAACAAGCCTAATAAATAGTGTGAAGGTGGCTAAATGGCTGAACTGGCCATTTAATAACAGTTCAGATCAATTTGTAAGCATGACGAGCGAACTGAGATGTTATCGGAAGGCTAAAGAGTACAGTCATTCACATAAATGGTTGACGATTAAAAATAAATATAATTCCATTGATATGTTTTATTTTGTTTTTGCGTGGTTGGTGAAGATCATTTTTTAACCGACTTCAAAAAGAAAATGAACGGTTGAATGTTTTCGTATGCATGTATGTATGTATCCAGCGATATCTTTGCCAATTGTTAACAGATTTTTTATTTAAGGTGGTTGTTTTTATTTGATGGGATTACGGTTTCAGAATTAAATATGAAAATACTTAGGTAGTGTAATTTCTTTTTTTCTTTTTGTCGTTTAACTTAATTTTATTCAAATAAATATTTTTCTTATTAATTTTTTTTTAACTTTTTTCGTATTATTTGTATAATAATTGTCTTTACGATTGTACACACGGATTAAATGACTTGACACAATATTAAAATAATTTAAAGATGGAGTGTTATGTTATCGCAAAATTGTTTTTTTTTTGCTACCTAGTTCGACGCCTATTGGTCTCCGGGCCACTCTAGCGAGCAGAGAATCGATTGATTTAAGATTATCACTTTGTTACAAATTGATTTTAGTATTCTGAGAAGATAGGAGATCAGAGGTTCCGTGTTGAACTTGGCAAGAAATAAACCGATCTAATAACTGGCTACAGACTCGTTGCAGCAGGTGCAGCTGCTAAGCTCGGTGATAATTTGACTGTTCGTTAAATAAAGAAAGAAAGAGAGAAAGAATTAAGAAAGAAAGAAAGAAACAAACAAAGAAAGAATGAAAATAAATGTATTACAGAAGAAGAACCGTTACGAGTCTTTACACAATCATTTTCTGACTACGTAAACGCAAATTCATTCCGTCATCCGTTGATTTTGTGGACAGAACCTATGTATCGTCTTTTTCTATTTATCTCATGCCAGTAAAAGCTATAGGAGAACAACTCATGCGCCGTGGTAAATAGATTAGTCAGTAAGCAAGAAAGCAAGAAGCTGACTGCCCCTTACACCAATTATAATCTTTCGTGACGTCTCTTTTCATGCATCTCATTATGACCTTGCCACTCTAAATTGTATAGAGAGAGCAGTAGTAGAGCAGTGGTGGTCCAGTAGTAACGACTCTGGCTTACGAGTTTGACGCCGTAGGTTCTAACCCAGACTGGCGCTGTACTTTGTGTAAATAATTTCATCACCACTGCTCTCAAAACGGTGAAGGAAAACATCGCGAGGAAACCGGCATGTCTTAGAACCAAAAATTCGAAGACTTGTGACATCCACCAACCCGCACTGGGCTCGCGTGGTGGATTACGGCCCAGTCTCTTCCACCGTGAGATAGCCTGTGTCCCAGCAGTGGGAACATTATAGGCTGAATAAGTAGGTACTCTAAATATAGATAGAAAAACAGAAAATAAATTTATTTAGCACAGTCAGATATATCATCATCATCATCAGCCTATTAATGTTCCCACTACTGGGACACAGGCCTCCTCTCTGTGAGAGGGAGTGGGCTGTAATCTACCACGCGGGCCCAGTGCGGGTTGGTGGAGTCAGATATAGTATTAACACAATTCAAATCTCAACTCATTCACAAACATACCACATAACTACTATTAATAGCAAATGATCGAAGGTGTTATCATTACCGTTATAATTACTCGCAACAATTCAAGGACTCGAAACTTAATAGTGTAGTAATTACTACAAGATAGCAAAGGTTAAATGTCGTTAGATTACGTTAAAAGGCTGCGCGCACACTGGATAAGTTTGTCAATCATAATAATTTTTACCTCAAAATGAACTTTGCGCAAAAGATTCTCATAGGTAGGAAATCGGGGAATGGATAATTGCTGAAATAGGTGGTCCTGGCTATTTTATAACCGATTTAAAAAATGAGGAGGTTCTATGTTCGTCTGTATGTATTTTTTTATTGTATTTTCATCAATATTATGGACCGATTGACAAAATTCTTTTTCATTTGATAGAGGAAGCTTGCGCAGTGATTCCATATTTTTTAATAAAATTTGCTTGGGTAGTTTGGATGTGGTTGATGTTATAATAACTTCCTTCACTGTTATTTACATAGCAGTGAAATATTATTATAATAAAAATAAATATAATTTACTATTATTTTTCAAAAAAGCTTTTATTTTTTTTATGTTTTTGGGTGGACAAGTAAAACAAGCTTGCAGTCTTTGATTCTATACACAGCATTTCTGTAGGTATTATAAATTACATGTAACAATATTCGCTTTTTATTTTATTTTCAACATTTTGATTATCACATCCTTAACCCGCCAATTCAATTATCAAAACATTGATTGATATACCAACGTATCAATCAACTTCACAAATCTGTTCAGTGTAACCGCCGCCTAACGCTAAGAATGATGGAAGCCTGTCCGCATGATATGATCTTTGAGAGGTTAAAGTAATTATGTGATCTTTATACCTGTGTATATGGCTGTTAACAACAGTATACATAGTTTGTATTTGTGTGTAGTTTAACATGGAAAATCTTCTTTTCGAATTAATTAGGTTTTATTTTTTGAAAACGGTGAAGGAAACAAACTCTTGATAAAGAAAACGGGTGAGGTTAATTTTAATTAGGGTTAAGGGCTTGTACACAAAACTGCGATGCGACGTCGCATCGCAGGTTTTTAGAAGAGCTTTGTTTGTAGGAGCTCGCAGATTTTTGCGATGCGATGCGAATTCGCAGTTTTGTGTACAAGCCCTTAAATCTAGTACCTACACCCTGAGCCACAGCACTACTAGTGTCATGGGTTTTGCGTGGATGTGACGCATTATTTTCCCTCAACTTGTTTCTTTTTTTTTTGTGTTCTTTTTTGCGTCATGTTTACCGCACATATAAGTATTTTCTTTCGTTTTTTCTTAAGCTCCCTGGTTAATACTTTTGATTTGAAAATAATATAGATTTCTGTACCCTCATGAAGAAGTTTCGCTTAAAGTGCAACTTTCAGGAATTATAGAATTTTCTCATTCTCCTCAAAACAGAACGAGAATATAATGTTGCTAATTTGTCCCAAGATAATTTAGTTGATGGCAATAATTAAAAAAACAAATAAGTGTCCGCTTATATTTTATGTTGTTACACCGTTTACCAATGAATAATTCTGATGATTAACCTTTTTAGCACTTCGATCAAGATTACTCTTGCCAAAATTACTTGTTAAATTACCAATACCTCGATTCAAAGTACCAGGCTGACATAATTGAAAGGAGATTCGAACAATATCGATTATCGTAAGCTCTATAATACGCGCTTAGCTTACAAAGCTGGGATTACATGGACCCTGTATTTGCACTTTAACGATATTATGGAATAATGTAGGTATTATATTATTATGGTTATCTGTTTAGTGTTTACTTACTTTTGCATTGGATAAGTTGGGATGAGATTTTTATAGAGTTGGGTACTGTGTTTCGATATTAAAGTAAAACTTTTTACCCGACTGCCTCAGAAGCAGAGTAATGTTTTTTACCAATAATACTTTTTCCTTTAAAAAAAAAAAAATACGCAGATGTCTGTCCCGTAGCGGAATGTGTGCGAAGTAAAATGCAAAAGGAAAAATATTTCAAAGAGCGAGATATTACACGATGACAGCACAGACATAATATTTTTCACATAGTACCTAATGGAGATAGGTAAACTCAGGAAAATTAATTGTAAAGCTAATTAGTTACCAACTTAAATTGTCCGTATATTCAAATCACAACTGTCATTTTTTGACAGTTGTATAAAATGGCAATGACATGGCCAATTGACATAGGGTGTTAATCTGCCAATTAATTTTCTCATACTAACTACCAATATTTTTTTTGCGAAAAACATGACATCACTGTCAAAACGAGATTGGGTTCGATTCGGTCCACTACACAATGAATCACTTGCACTCAAGTGTAAAATCAAGACATTTGTAAATTTTGCCAAAAGGATGCACAAGATTGAGCAAGGAATAAAATTCTGTTCATTAAATACCATTGACTCGAGAAGAAGAGATTTATTTTCCGTTTTATTGAAGTGAAAACTTCTGTAGCGGCGTTGTGCACTTTTTTTGGGATGGGTAAAAAATTTTAAACTCGCGTCATGACACGTGACCTGATCGAAAATTCGTAAGACGTTCAAGTTTTTGTTGACAGCGCACTCTGTTTTATTTTTTTGGATTTTTTTAATGGAGCTACAGCTTTCGTTCTTGTACTGACAGCAAGTCATATAAATTCCTGACATTTTCGTTAGATGGCGTTACTTAGTTTTCACTTCAATCGGCAGTCCCAGACAGTCGTTCGTTTTTAAATTTTTTTGAAACGTTGAGGACATTGTTATGTCATTTCTTCAGTTTTGATGAATTCCCATATGATAGGGGTAATATTAAAATATGATTGACGTGAAAAGTGTTTGTACAAACCTAGTTACAGAAACAAAATCATTCATCATTTATTTATTTATTTTATTATAAGACACTTCAACGACTTACTAAAACATACATAAACAGAAATCACTTAAAGTTTTAGGTATTGTGAATTCCACACTTAGAATTAGAAGTGCACAGCACTAGCATAGCATAGTAGCACGTAATGATTAAACGACGTATATGATACCGTTAGTTGAATTGGTTACAAGTTACAAAATAAAGCAACAAAAATGAGTTATGTTCACGAATACAAACGATAGAAAGTACAGTTTAACAGAAAAATTTAACAAAATAACAAAAAAAAAACTGAAAAGGAAGTAAATGGAAGTGGATACAATTTTTACCCGACTTCGGCGAAGCAAAAAGGAGGGTTATGATTTTGACCGGTATGTATGTATGTATGTATGTATGTATGTATGTATGTATGTATGTATGTATGTATGTATGTAAGTATGTATGTATGTATGTATGTATGTATGTATGTATGTATGTATGTTCATCTGTAACCTCATAACTTCTAAACCACTGATCATAATTTGATAAATGAGGTATCGATGGAAGCGTCCTGATTGTCCGCTGGTTATAGGCTATGTGGCGTTACATTAAATTTAATATGGCGCCCTCTAGAGGACATAAAGTGAAGAACGAAAAATTATTTTTTTTTTAATCTTACCATGTTTGGTATCAAATGAAAGAGCTTGACGAGCACATTACAAATATGTATATATATCATATTTTTATAGTAAATAAATATGTTTAAATTGTTAAAAACATGCAAAAGTGAGACTGTGCTACGTACGGCGCAGCGGCGGTGTAAACTAATATCTATTATACAATTAAACCTATACAAAAAAAAATAAAGCGGCTCTGCAAATACCTTATTTCATAATTATAACCCCAAAACAAATTAAATAAAAAGCAAGTTTAAAAACTAAAACCCCACCTACTGAAAAATCACGCTCTAAAAGGTATGAAACAAGAAAATATTTCGAACAGAAATCAAGACATAGGTACAAAAATTGTCAAAGTAAAGCCGTAGTCGCATGCCTGTCGGCTACAAAATTATAATGGCATGCGACTACGGCTTTACTTTGACCATTTTTGTACCTATGTCTTGATTTCTGTTCGAAATATTTTCTTGTTTCATACCTTTTAGAGCGTGATTTTTCAGTAGTCGGGTTTTAGTTTTTAAACTTGCTTTTTAATATATTAATAGGCGGCTCGTGTCAGAGGTCTTGAGACTCTGACCTGGTAAGAAGTCTCGTACGGAATTGACCGAAAGGGTTAGAGTAGATTAGGATCTGTATCTCATAATATGTCAATAAAGATTATTGTATTTTTATTGTATTGTATATGCAAGTTTCGTCCATTACGTATAGGTACTTGCATAATAGTACTTTGACCTGTCAGTTATCAAACAAAAAATCTCAATTCAGAAGTCCATTGGCGTAAGTCGCCTACAGCATAAATGACACAACACAGCCATATCCGACATTACGTAAATTTTAAAACAAAGAGCACCTAACATTAAACGACAGCTGATAATAGCCTAAGAGTAGGAATATTATTTATAGAGCGCTGATGTAATAAAAATGGTAAATGCAATGTGACATGCCATCAAGGATGAACGGTCTATAACGTTTGTGTAATTATCTGCCTGTGTGAATCCCTGTAAATATCTTTTCTTTCTTTCAATGAATAGGCAGCCATGATGTAACGTATGCCCAATTTCTTAAAATCCAACCTTTAATATTATAAACGTGAAAGTGAGTTTGCTTATTACGCTTTTACCCTAAAACAGCTGAACGGATATGGATGAAATACGGCACATGGGTAGACCATGACCGGAATTAGGACATAGGGTACTTTTTATCCCGATAGTACGTTTCCGTGGGTTAATTTCTGACCTCGACACGGGCGAGCCAGCAAAAGCTAGTATTGAATATAATTTGTGGTCAAATGCCAGTTCATATTATTTGATTAGCTGTTGCCATTTAGGTCAACAGACCGCGAAAGTTAACATGAAGCAAGCTTCCAGAAATTGGGTGTTAGTGGATATCTGCCAGCAAAAACAGAGGTGTTACACATCAGTTGCCTCATGAAAGCTTGTCACAACACTATTAATCATCATTATCAACACTAAATAACTCGTAATTTAATAGATCTACTAACATCACTAGTTAAACGATGTTTCTATAATTACCTCGCTAGAAAACCGGTAGGTTTCCCAAATTCTACGTAAAGAACGATGCAGCAGCCTAGGCATATTCTATTGATCAAACGTCCTATGATTTCTAAGGTATTTTAAACTGGAGTTTCTCAATTCCATAGTGCTGCTCGTATTAGTTGGGTTTGTTTATAAACGTTGCTTAAAGTCAAGAGATGTTTTAAGCGTCAAAAAATTTATAATATGGTTAGGCAGACGAACATTACTTAGCTTTAGAGAGTAAAAATAAATTCCTGGGTTTCTAAACACCGAGTTATAGAAGAGCTTCGACCTTAGAAACCGGGCATAATTAGTCGCTTTCCACAAATTGGCTTCTTCTTCTTCTTTTCGTTTCGACGTTCCATCAGGTTTCTTATTCTGTTTGCGGCCAGTAGGTGGCCAAATTTATTGCAAGTTGTATGTGTTGGGTAGAAAAGCTTGTCTCTTTCATACTCTAAGGTTAGACCATCAATAATGTCAGTGTACCGAGTCTCGTTACAATCGACCTTTTAAAACAATCAATCTTATGTTGAAACGATCGCGGGAAAATTGCGTGTTGTTTTACGTGAAGATGTATTACATGTTTTAGATTTAGGTACTTTATTTTGATTACTTTGGCTAAAGAGAGGAATATTTAACTTTTAATGTTGCGCTGAATATTTTTAGGTCAAAAGATGACTTGACTAGCACGTTAGTCGTCAGCGTGACTATAAATTTGAATTTATTATAAATAATTTATTTTAATATTTAATTAATTGTTATGTCGTACTTTTACGCTAAAACGGCTGAACGGATTTGGATGAAATTTGGCACACAGGTAGACCATAACCTAGAGAAGAACTTAGGTTACCTTTTATCCCAATATTCTCACGGGATCGAGGCTTATGCGGGAGAAGCCGCGGTGCGCAGCTAGTAATAATACAAAAAATGCGTATGTGAGTTTGTTCCTTTGTTACGCTAAAACGGCTGAACAGATTTGGGTGAAATTTGGCGCACGGGTAGACCATGACCTGTAAGATACTATTTGTCCCGGTAGTACGTTCCCGTGGGATAATTTCCGACATGCACGCGGGCAAAGCCGCGGGCAAAAGCTAATCTGTTATAATTACAGTAGACAAAATTCCAACAGAGCATATTATTTATTATGAAGGTACCAGGAACTCTGCTTACGCTAAAAACCTCACCATCAAATATCACACATCGTTATCTAAAATTGTGTCAAAGTAATTTAACAGCGGAGTAAACTAAGTACGTGATAATTCTATATTGTAACTTGCGACCGGCCATGCTTGAAATTGCCCGGCTATTTAGTGAAATATTGCTCGGTGTTAATAGTGTGTGCGTATTAGCTGATAATGGACAAAGTGGGTAGGGATTTAATAGTGCTGGTGGTAGAATATGATAATTTTATAGGTTTAACTAGCTGTGCCCCGCGGTTTCACCCGATTAAGTGTCAATTCCGTGAGAATTTTGCGATAAAAAGTATTCTATGTCCTAATTCAGGTCATGGTCTACCCATGTGCCAAATTTTATCGAAATCTGTTCAGCCGTTTTAGCGTGAAAGCGTTACAAACAAACAAACAAACTAACTCACTTACGCATTAATAGTATTAGTTAGGATGTACGACTATGTTTTGTTATACCGTTGTAGCTAAAATAAGCATAATCAGCCTATAATGTTCCCACTGCTGGGACACAGGCCTCCTCTCTTCGAGAGGGAGTGGGCGATCCCAGTGCGTGTTGGTAGATATCACATGTCTTCGAATATTTGGTTCTAGGACATGCGGGTTTCCGCACGATGTTTTCCTTCACCGTTTTGAGAGCAGTGGTGTTGAAATTATTTACACAAAGTAAAGCGCCTGCCTGGGTTCGAAACCACAACTCGTAAGTCGGGGTCAGTACCACTGGGCCTCCACTGCTCTGCTTTCAATAACAAGTCAATCAATCTTCCTAGCCTTTTTCCCAACTATCTTGGGGTCGGCTTCCAGTCTAACCGGATGCAGCTGAATACCAGTATTTTACATGGAGCGACTGCCTATCTGTCCTCCACAACCCAGTAACTGGGTAATACGATACTCCTTGGTAAGACTGGTGTCAGACTTTCGGGCTTCTGACGACTCGTAACGACTGTCAAAGATCCACGAATGACAGCCGGGACCAACAGCTTAACGTGCTTTCCGAGGCACGGAGGAGTCTCGGTATGTAAAGATGGTTCTAAGATGGTCCCCACCCATCCACTGACCAACCCCGGCAAGCGTAGCTTAATCTGAAGGATCGACCCGATCAATTCAATAACCAGTACTGTCTGTTATATAGCATGGAACAGTTGAAAGGAAAATCCATAATCACCAGGGCAGAAGTATTGTGATGGCAATTTGGTGTTACCAACAAAAAGCTACTACTGGTTTACTTCCTATTCATTTACCATCAATTTAAAAAGTAGCAGCGTTGTGGCTCTATCTCATATAGGGTCGTAGCATTATGCTGAGCGATGGCCGTTTTGCGTGGATGTAACGCATATTTTTCCCCAACTTGATCTTTTTTGTGTTTGTGTTCTTTCTTTGTGTCATTTTTACTGCAAATAAACGTATTTTATTTCTTTCTTTTCTTTTCTTAAATATGAATAAAAATAATGTTAATGCATTAAGAAATTTATTTTTTTTCAAAATCATTGCGAATATCGCGTGTAACTAAGTCAATTTGTTCAGGTTCTTAGAGAAAAATTGTTCGTACAATGTAGATTTAGGACCTAAGTACTGCCAATCTAATAAAGTTCCACAGCAGAATTTCTCCTGCCACAAATTAAAAAAAAAACCTTAACCACATTTTCATGTTAGTTTAAATATGAGCAAACTTTTAAAAAAATCCCCAGAGATTGTCGACCCCTGCAACAGTGAGAAATTCAATTATGACAACTTTGTTTTAGTCTAGACTCTAAAATTACATACCTACATACGTTTATATTATGGTTGCTTCATTTGAAATAATATAACACTTTCACTTAACCTGATGAAATAATACAAGCAGAGGCAAGAAACACAAGCTTTCCCTTGTCAGGAATAACAAAATAAAATAAAATAAATCCTTAACCATATTTTCATATTACCTAAAGTATGAGCAAACTTTTCACCAAATCCCCAGAGATTGTCAACCCCTGTAACGTTGCCAAATTGTTGAGCGCTCCTGTTGTAACGACTTTGTAGAGTTTCCTTAGCTTGCGAGTCGTGTGGAGCACATAATTAACTCATGTTCGTTTAATTAAGTTCAGAAGTAATTAACATTTATTAGGACGTGATTTGTTTAACATAATACACACATCAAAAGTGTCTAGGGATCAACATATATTTTTGCAATAACTTTTCTCCTGATTGATATTAATTAAAATTTTCTTTAAGGATTCATCAAATAAAGTGTTTTCGTTTGTCACAGTAACGATAAACCAAGTCACCTTTGCATTAATAAAGAAATTTGCCATTTTCCTAATAAAGGGATTTTTGACATTTGAACCACTAACATTAAAGTTCGAAAAAAAGACTGAAATAACAGTTTTCTTTAAAATTTTATTGGGTAACTTAAACAATTAATAATCCGTGTTTCTACCGCGAACACTAACAACACAAGAACATCGGTTTGGCATACTCAAAATGAGTTCATCCAAATCACGCTGTGGAATGGCCGCCCATGTTCGTTGCAACAACAAAAAAAGGTCTTCTTGCGACTGGATACCCTCCATATTCGGCAGAGCTCTTCTCTGTAGCATATCCCATGCATGCTCAATCGGGTTCAAGTCTGGCGACTGAGCAGGCCAGGGCAGGACATTGATGTTAGCTGCGGCGAGAGTCTGTCTTACAACTCTTGCGGTGTGCGGTCGTGCATTATCATGCATTAACTGAAATAAGGGACCGATTTGCACTTGTAGAGGAACGATGACGTCTGATACAATCGTCTCAGCATAAATTTGAGCGTTGAGGTTGCCTCTAATCCAAATCAACTCAGTTCTTCCGCCGATCCAAATACCCGCCCATACCATGATGGTTCCACCACTATAAGGATGGACTTCCTGGCAGGATTTTAATCGCTGTTGGCGTCCAGGGGTTCTCCAGTGTCGTATACGTCTTGTATCCGGTCTCATACCAAAACGAGACTCATCAGAAAAGCACACGAAACGCCATTGTTCTTCTGCCCAATTTCTGTGTTCAAGAGCCCATTGATATCGAATCCTACGATTGTGCATTGCTATAGGTGGTACCCGTAGCGGTCTTCGGGAATGAAGGTTCACTTCATGCAAGCGGTTTCTGACTGTTTGGTCGCTAATTAAGTTCCCTGAAGAGTGATGAAGCCTCACGGCTAACATCATGGCGGTTATTGTTGGAGCTCTTCGAGCTAAGATTTGAATGTATCGGTCTTGTCTCCGTGTGGTGCAGCGATACCGTCCTCCATGGCGCTCAGCCACGGTACCAGTGCTTCGGTAACGTGTCCAAAGTCGACTGATAACACTCTGACTTGTATTCAGAGCTAAAGCCACAGTACGTTGCCGGGAACCAGCTTCTATCATTCCCACGGCTCTGAGCATTTCTTCCCTGCTTAAATGACGTCGCTGCTCCATAATAACGTTGGTTTTAATCAGTAGTAGGGAAACAGTAGCACTAATAATGTCTTCAATGCGTTGTATGTTTTTATAGGGAAAATATTGACAGCTGATTTTCATCTTTTACTCGAATTTGATTCACAGTTCCTGATTCAAATTATGAAATGCACCAAAAAGGATCCATATAAATTTATAAAATCATAAATTTATTACAAAGCCACATCTCAATCTCAAGAAATCCGCATAAAAATGCTTGATCCCTAGACACTTTTGATGTGTGTACGTTGGTAATTTGAAATCAGGTATTTTTCTTTTTATTTGGTTATTTCATAAATACTTGCGGTCAGCTCAACACCCCTATTACCCCCGTAATAGGGGTGTTGCGCTGACCCCAAGTAACATCAAACAAGGGCAGGACGATGATGTTGACTTACAGTTTACACCAAAGAGTGCAGCAATCCATCTACACAAACACACATAATCTCAGACGCACACAATAAGGTAATCAATGTAATATTAATATTAAATATTCAATTTTAATTTACAAAATGGAGCATCTCCTTTAATAGGACAAATTAGTTTTTTCCGTGATCATACTGTAATTATTCTTATTATTATAATTCAAGTATACTAAATATATTTTATATTATAATTAATTTCCTCATGAATAAATAACAAATGTAAAGGAATACCTTTGTGAATAGAAATGTGAAGGTTATTCTGATAGGATAAATTAAGTAATTATTTTACGTTTATTATTTTACGTTTTACGTTTTTTATTTAATTTTATTTTATAGAATTTTTCATGAAAATTCTTGTGTCGTGAATTTTCATGAAAAATTCTCCAATTGCAGCCACTTTGACAAGAGAGTCTTTCATTTGGACAATAAATATAAAATATATGATAACGTTCATCATTCAGTCAGGAGTAAAGAAAATATAGGGCGCTTTGACACTTTTGACAGGTGTCAAAAGTGCCAAAGTAAACGTCATTCAGAAAACCTTCAGTAAGAGGAGGCTGTCTAAATTGTATGTTAATTTGCATTTTTAATATTCTGAAACAGTCACGCATACAATCAAAATGGAACTTTAGTATAGGATTTATTTGATCTTTTCTTTCCATTTATAAGATATTTACGTAATTGTAACATTATGCTTGATTCATTTTTTATTCGAAATTCATCTATTTAAATAAAATCATGATTACTTGACTTTTATGTCTAAAATAAGTATTCACAGTTAGAAAATATACTTTATTATTCAGCCACAAGAAATTTTTTCTCTAGATCAATTATTACTTTAGTTATAAACGAAATAAGAATTGAAGACTTACGCCATTTAGTTTCGTGCTCGAACACGATTAAAGAACGCACGCGATATTCAACTTTATTAGTGATGTGTTAGCGATTAGTACATATTGGAGTGACGGGGTGCATGGGGGCGGAGCTTGCGAGGTAATTGTCTTAAGTTTAGTATAGTATGAATTTTCAAAAGATGAAAACATAATAGTTGTTAACAATGTTGCCCACTATACCTACAACAACTTTCCTAAATAACGAGCCTATCTCGACTTTTATGTACCAATAATTTATCAAACACTCATCAGGAAACTATAAAACCTCTACACAACACAAACTCCATACATTTTACGATAACCTTTCAGTATACCTATCTGAAAGTCTCGAAGATGTTATAACATCAACTTATAATCAAACATACAACTTTGAACCTCGTGCATTTTATCAAATGTACTCTTTACTTAGCCAATAATCGTAAAACAAGTGGTTTGCTAAGCCGGGGTCCAGTGGTTCTCAAGTTAAAGTGATCGCCCCCTGGGGTACGCGATTGAGTGCGCTCGCCTTTCAAGTAAATGGGGGCGTTGACTTGATTGGATGGATTTTGTTGTCTGGGACAGTTTTATGTCTGAAAAACTGAGAATCAAGGGAAAAACTGTGAATTAGTTGGTTTTTTGTTGTAGTTTTCTCATTTAATTATTTGTTGTAAAATTGTAGCAAATTTTTTTGTTTATTTTTTGGGTAAAACTAGCACTTTAATATTTTTTGTAACCAAAGCAATTACTTACTAATTATGTACTTACCTACATTATTTGTGTAAAATGTTTAAAAGATTTCGTTGTTGCCTGTTCATTTATTCAAAATTAAAATGAACTGAACATAAATAGCTACTTTTATGTAATAGATACCTTATACATAATAACATATACCCATATTAACCTTTCGTTTTTAATTGGCATATTTTTTTTATAGAGGGATCTTTTTAAGCAAAAAAATATTTTCATCAAATTATATTATTAATTCTTTATAATTTATGAAATTGCATTTTAGAACCTTTGTCTCGTAAAACGTACAAGGTTTTATAATCACGGAAATGGAATTTTAAGTAAAGGTAGAGAAAATGCTAACTAGCAATAATAATAATTATGAATTTTATGGCTTTTCGCATAATTGCGGCATAAATAATATTTAAAACTTTCTTAAACTTACCGGAAATGTAAACTTATAAAAGCGATTTCCAAGTTATATTTTCCGGTAAAAGTCAAGTATTTACAATAAATTGTAATGTTTATTTATTAATAAATTACGTCTATAGATGGCCAATTAGTTTCTACTACCATTTGCACTTTCTTTCCAATAAAAGTTGTTTATAACTTAGCAGTTAATAGTAATAATAATTATTTGCTTTCCAGGCTATACCTTAAAAACAAATGATGTAACACGGGAAATAAATGCATTGAATCAATCTGCTTAACAATTAATTTTCCTGACAGTACATCGACAAATTGACGAATGTAAAAAAAAGGTGCAATTTTTTTTTCGTATATCTGAAAATTACCACATAAATATACCTACTCTCAGTACGATACCTAGCAACACCCGCACGTAACGGACAGAGTATTTTTTACATGTTGTATAAGGTTTTGTTAAAAACTATTAATATGCCTAATTAGCCTCTTCCCAACTATGTTGGGGTCGACTTTCAGTCTAACTGGATGCACCTTAATACCTGTATTTTACATGTCGCGACTGCCTATCTGATCTCCACAACCAAGTAACTGAGTAATACGATACCCCTTGGTAAGTCTAGTTATCGGACTTTCGGGCTTCGGACGACTCGGAAGGACTGTCAAGGATCTACGAATGACAGCCGGGACCAATCCGAGGCACGGACAAGTCTCGGTATGTTAATATGGTTACCCATCCACGGATCAACCCCGGTAAGAGTAGCTTAACCTGATGGATAGACTCGTGCGGTTGTTATTACTTAGCCACGAGCTCATTCTTGATCGCTATAATACAACGTTTATAAAACACTTCATTAATAATTAATTTAATTTCAAGTTTTTTTAACTGTACCTATTAGCTGTTACTGTTATCTTATACCAGGGCTTTTTTAAGTTAATCCATAACGTTGATAGATCAATTAAATTAAAATTTTCTATTAACATTATCAATTCACTAAAATAATTGTAATTAACTACAAATTGTTTCATAAATATTCATTATTGGGCAGTAATTATTAGAGTCTGTCGTAATAATTTTTGAGTAATGATGGTTTTAATTATCTAATAGGTTCCCATTGGTTGATTAAAATTTAAAATAATATTAAGATGAGAGTACCGTTTCTTAAGAATAATTTGTTAGATTTAATAATTCCGTTATTTATGATTTGTTATTTCCGTATTAATGTTATTAACTTATTATAAACTAGCGACTCACACCTGCTTCGCGCGGTTTTTACAACTTAACAAAACATCAAGATTTATTTTATTAAATGTTACATTTTATATTAAATGTCTCTCTTAATGATGGCGAAAACCGCATCAAAACTAGCTGCATAGTTTAGCTGAACAACGCACTCATACACACGAAAAGCGAATTTAATTTATAATATTATATACAATATGATTTATGATTTGTATATTTGATAACAATAGATTATTTTTTCAACCCAAAATATATTTTTTCCTACCAGTACCTAAGTACTTTCTTTTTCCAAATGAGAAAAGATTTATAATTTTTTTAGTTTATAATTAATGAACTCAAAAACTACAGGACCGTTTAAAAAAAATCATCTTTCACCAGTATAATGCTATAATATCATTGAGTAACTTAGGCTATAATTTAATAAAATATCAAACGGGTGAAGCCGCTGGCGGAAGCTAGTTATATACTGGATAAAGAAATATTATTAAACTTTATGATTTTGAAAAAAATATTGTATTAAGTTCTAATGTTCGCTTGAAAGAATAAACATATTAAACACCCACGTAATAATTACTAAGTATAAAGGAAAATTATTTTAATAACTTTTTACTTGTTAATCGCGTTGGCAAAAACATCTGCTTTGTTTGAAGCTTGTTTTGTTTTTAACTTGGTTTATGAAAATCTGAAACGGAAAAGTTTTTTTTTTTTATCTCGCTAGCCGATTAGTTGTTAGACCATGTTGTTATTAGCGATTTAAGCGGATGATTTTCTGCTTCTGATACTTCCAAGAATAAAAAGGCTTTTTTTACAAAAAAAAAAAACCATTAGGTTTCCTAATGATTGAGCATATCACACTATATTTTACTTACACGTAAACGTTAAAGTAACTTTTACATTATTTTTGCAGGTTTTTGACACAATTTTCTAAGCAATCAGAATTGTTTAGAAAATTGTGTATTATCTTAGTAAATTGTCTGTAAATTCAAATCGCAAACGGCATCCACATTCATCGCTGACGTATATACATGAATTTTCTACATTTGTTTCCGCTACGCAATTCAAACTAGTACCAGTGTTTATACATAAATATACTGAATTATACATTTCGCTGACTGACATTTTATTGACCGTGTGTTTTCTAATCCTTCTCTTAACAATTAATTAAATAATCATTAGTAATCTATACTTGTTTACTAATAATATTATAAGGAGGAAATTGTTTGGTTGGTTGTTAGTTTGTGTGTAGAGAGAGGGAAATCTCCGGAACTACGAGCCGGATGTGAAAAATTCTTTTTGCATTGGATAGTCCAATAAAATTCTTGAGGAAGGTTATCGGCTCGGACGAAGTCGCAGGCAGAAGCTAGTAAGTAATAAAACTAGCATTAGGTAACATACCGATCTCTTCTGATGATGATGATGTTCTAACTTCATGTTGGCACATCTGTTCAGCGCCGTCAGACGTCTGAACAGCGACTGTAAGGAGTCTGCGTCTAAGAACGGATGGTCGTTCTGAACGCCTGACACGTCTATCGGGAACTGGAGGTCTGGAACAAGTAAAAGATTACAATTATTAAGAGAACATTAACTCATACCTAAATATTATTCGAGATATAAAGCCGCCCTCCGACGGTGCGCCATATCGCGGACGCACGCGCACGACGCACCGTGGGAAACCTAGCGTGCGTGGTAGCGCAGACGCGCGTTGAACGCGTGTGTGGCGGTGCGTCCTCGTGCGGGCTGGTGCGCGTCCGCGATATGGCGCACCGTGGGAGTTGGCTTTAACAGGGACTGGCGATGGGGCCAGTCGGGTGTGTCCGCCAATTTACAAGTATCTCCGAATTTGGACCATGGTGACAAATGTCAGCGGAGACCAGCCTTCGGCGCGGGAGATATTGTTGTGCACAAGTGTGTGCGCAGACACAGGTGCACTCTTCCCTCGCTCTCGTAGTCCGATGGGACGGCAATCAGATACGACCGGAGAGATCAGGCGCAGGACCAACGGCTTAAATATATAAGAAACGGTCGCACAAATATCCACCCGTTTGTCTAAACGGTGTTCCACTCGAGAGGGTGGATCAATTCAAGTACCTAGGGCATTTAGTTACGACTGACCTCAAGGACAATGCTGACATGGAGCGGGAACGGAGGGCTTTGTCGGTGCGGGCGAACATGATCGCACGCAGGTTTGCGCGTTGTTCGAGGGAGGTGAAGATAACGCTCTTTAGGGCGTACTGCACGTCTCTCTATACGTGCAGTCTGTGGGCGAGGTACACGTGTGCATCTTACGGAGCCCTCCGCGTCCAGTTCAACAACGCGTTCAGGGCTGTATTGGGGCTGCCTCGCTACTGCAGCGCCTCAGGTATGTTCGCTGAAGCGCGTACCGACTGCTTTCACGCGACCATGCGCAAGCGGGGCGCGTCCTTGGTGCGTAGGGTGTGGGGCAGCACCAATTCCGTCCTGGCGATGATCGCGGACCGGATGGACTGCTCATACATACGGCACTGCTGTGATAGGCATGCTGCCGTCAGCAGGGTCGGGTAGATATTAAGTGTGTTAGTCTGTCTTGCTCTCATTTTTATTATTCTTTTTGTTGTGTGTTCTGTATTTGTGTGTACTCCGTATATGAGCTAAAGTTGCTTGAAATAAACGTATTTTATTTTATTTTTTATAACGGCGTAACGTATAAAAGTGCCTAAGGGCCTATTTGAAATAAATGATTTGACGTTGACTTTGACGTTGATCTCTTGACCGTTACAGTGGACATCAGGTGGGCATATCAATTAAAATTATATTGTGTCTCGTTAATGACAGCTGAAGGTCTAGGGATACAAGTCTCAGAGAACGTAGTAGAAAAATAATGATCAGAGATTTTTCTTTTACTATCTACTATTTTCAAATGCTGTGGGTGCAGTAACAAAAAGCGGCTCAAGTCATTGGACTTGTGCATAGGAATTGTCCTATGACCAAAAAAGAACGTTCTTGAAGGCACTGTGTTTACCTACATTGCATTGAAGAGGTCTCCTATGTAAAATGAATGCTTTAAAGTTACAATAAATTTCCAAATATCTCCTAAGATCAGAATTCTATGACCAATATCTGTCAACAGATGTCATTCACTAGTTATACAGGTAACAATACTTCCATCCACATCACTTGACTACTAAATAGGTTATACCTGCGTCACAAAACACCGTCAGAGGACAGACACGTCACTCTGATGACGTCACTATCTTACAAGTACTATTGTCTGGTGCTCAATAAGCAAGATTAGAAGATAATGTTGACTATAATGGTTGATTTAGGTGAGATGTGACGGCTTTCAAGATATTACAAAGTGAGGGTAGGTTATAGGACTATTTTTGGTGTGGTAGAAATACCTACTACAGAGACATATGCTATACCTATAATAATATTTATGTATTGCATCTGCAAATACAAAAAAAAAGGAAGCGGAGGGTTTAAAAGAAAATTACAGCAATATTGGTATCAAATAAAAGCTAGTAATGAGTTTATTAGTTCAAGGTTAATTCATGGCGTTGAGGATCAAGCGGCATTTCCAAATAGATTCAAAAGAAACCATAAACCACACAATTTTAAGATTAGAACACGTATTTTACAAAAGCATCGCTCGCGCCATTCCCGTTCGCCACGGAAATGAAACCGAGCGACACTTGCCGGAACCGGAAACGTTCTCAACTCAAACTAAAATGTAGTTGTTGTAGATAGAGGGTAAGAAACGGTTTTGTGCATTGTGTCAACTGTGGTGATGAATGAAAGGGAAGACACAAATGAGTTTCATATCGCCAAAATATGATAAAAAAAACACATTTCTTTTCGCATGATCCAACTGAAAACCTGAGAAATCAGCTCCTTGCTACGCTCAATTTCAGTAGTTTTATCGCTCCGTCTCTTCTGGTCTATAAACTGCCATGTTAATCAGAAATTGCGAAATGCTCTATGTCCTGCCGGCAACACCCTTTGTGCACTACCTGCCAATATAAGGCGAATACAGGATGCTTGTTTCGTGCCAAACTCGCCCCTTTGTTGTGGTAATTCACTCAAACTGGCCTTCCATACCGGGTTTCAGGTTTTTCAAATCAATCAACGCGCAACGGGTAAAAGTTCTTTGAAAGGTAAAAGCTGCAGTAAATAAGAGGGTTGAACGAAAAGGTTGGTAGATGTTTGCAATTTGTAACGTTTGTAGAATTTGTGCTGTGTTGAATTTTGAGAAGAAAAAAAGCTGAGAGGTGTCAAGGGACACCCAGATGGAACGAAGTTATGGAATAAACCTCACAAAGGTATGCCACTTATTAGTACCTGTGGTCGCTCACAGATGGCGTTATAATAAAAAAAAATGGAATGAACCTCACAAAGGCATGCCACTAATTAGTACCTGTGGTCGCTCACAGATGGCGTTATAATAAAAAATAAAAAGTGTCGTTACAACTTTTGGTCCCAATTTTTTCCGTCTAGCCCCCTTTCGCAACGCGCGAAAGGGAACTTCGTTCCAAAAACGATTTGATAAAATATTTCTTCGTCAAAAAATATTTAGTTACCTAAGCATCGTCCTGAATTCCGGAGGCGTTGGATCACAGGTTGAAGTTTTCTTTGTATTTAATAAAAAATATCCAAAAAAACTTTATCAAGCCGACCCTGTTTGTTCCGAGTTACAATTACATACAAAATCAACATTTTATCACGACAGACACAGAGACACAATACAGCTTGCAACTGTCATCAATGTTACAGCAGTTCTTTATATACAGAAAAAAAGACACATTTAAACTTATCGCGGGGTACAAAAGTAGGCCGGTTGTCACAAAGCGTCCCGTATCGTGGTGACGTCAGCATCCGGTCATGGGAGGGAGTAACGGAAGTGGGGAGGCGCAGTCGCTCGTCGTATGTCGAGGATGTAGGTCGCGTTTGAAAATAATTACCGAGTTAGGCATATGTGGGAAATTGTGTTGACGCGATTTTCTTTTTATATTGGAATGATGTTTCAGCTTTTATATTATTAATCCCACATACTGGAATCAAAGTATGTAATTTGATTCCAGTATGTGGGATGCGCTAAGATACCCCTCGAAATTCACCTTTTTTTGCAATTTGCAGGTCAGTGTCGTGTTGTATTTTGATCAAAATATGATTTGCGACTATACAACCTGACACTGCCCCGGAAAATGCAAAAAAGTAACAAAATTTGAATTTAGCGGGACACTGTGGAGCTAAAAAATACTGTATGCGACTTTATAAAGTATGACAAAAAACATGTCAATATTTTCTACCCGATACCAATGCAAGATTAGGTCAATCGAGTTTTAAAGGTAACCCAATAAAAATGGGATCGTAAAAATATACATTTTCCTGTAAAACCCTATCAAGTCACACTCCGGAAAACGTGATCACAAAATAAGATATAATCCATCTTCGGTCCCTCAATATAAACATACTTGACTTTATTAAATGTGGTATATGGCGGTCGTAAATACGCTGAAAAACCCAATAAATTGCCCTTGGCCGTAATAGAGACATTTTCAAATGTTACGATGGGAAGTATTAGGTCAGTAGA
Organism: Conistra vaccinii; assembly: GCA_948150665.1. Lineage (NCBI taxonomy): Eukaryota > Metazoa > Arthropoda > Insecta > Lepidoptera > Noctuidae > Conistra > Conistra vaccinii. The sequence continues at coordinate 15,055,653 of OX411338.1, read as the reverse complement.
TGGAATGTATTTTGGAGACTGGTCTGTGGGTTTTATTTTTATGCAACGTGCAGTATTTCCCGCAAAAAAAAAATGCTTTCTCTACGCCCTCACATAATCACCCTATAATTTTCTGGTGGGACTCACCCGGAGAGTAGTGGTGGCCCAGTGACATTGACCTTGATTTACGAGTTATAGGTCGTGGGTTCAGACTCAAGCAGGCGCTTTACTTTGTGTAATTTATTTCATCATCACTGCTCTCAAAACTGTTAAGGAAAAGATCGTGAGGAAACCGGCATGTGTGCATTCGTAGACATTGTGACATCTACCAACCCGCACCGGGCTCGCGTGGTGGATTTCACCCCACGAGAGGAAGACTGTGTCCTAGCAGTTGGAACGTCATTATAGGCTGTTTATGCTACTCAGCTGGAGGTATCTTTTCTGTGAGAAGGTGCGGGCCGTAACCCACGTTGGTGGATGCCGCAGTCATATCTAAGTCATATCAATTTAAGGTAAGGTTATGATGCTTTCGACACAATGTCGCGTTTCCCTCATTGATGTTAGAGCTGTGGTGATGAAACAAATTATGCTGAAGAACCGTCTCTTAATTTTCGTTACCTGTAGGCACTTATAGACAGTCGTTACGGGTTTAATTAAGAATCCCAAAAGTCCGACAACCAGTATTACCAAGGGGTGTTGTATTAACTGTAACGAGGTTGTGGGAGTCAGATAGGCAGTCGTTACTGTATGTAAAATAGTGGTATTCAACTGCATCCGGATAGACTGGAATCCGACCCCCAACATAGTTGGGAAAAGGATAGATATATTGATAGGAAACTATAGATGAATGCGAAAAATAATGTTAATTTCGCTCAAAACATTTGCATCTATTCAACTTAATGAATTAATCAGTTGAAACATTTATTTATGCAAAAACCAATTCAAACTGGGTTAACAAGGGCCCACCAAAAAAAGACAAACTCGAATTTTAAATAATTGCCGTCAATCAGGGGAAAATAATGTTACCAGCCCACAAAGTAGCGGCTCCTTTATTACTGCTTACAACACATGTCATAATCTGATGAGGGTGCGTGACGTGACGTAGGTACGGACAGCAACATTAGTTGTGGTTGTCTGTTGTTCAGTGTTGATTGCCTGATAAGAATTGTTCAGTGTCCATGAGGGACAAATTTTTATCAAGAGCGGATCTGTCAGGGTATAAGTACGGGACGAATTTGTTATAGGAAGAAATGACGTAAGTGTCACGAACTCACGAATATGCGTTAAAATCGCCGAAAGTATTCACAGTAAAAAATTGCATTTTTATCCTCCTAATTAATATTAAAATTACGAAAGTGAGTTTGTTTGTTTGTTACGCTTTCACGCTAAAACGGCTGAACGGATGTGGATGAAATTTTGCACATGGGTAGACCATGACCTAGGTTAGGACATAGGGTACTTTTTATCCCGATAGTACGTTCCCGTGGGATATTTTCCGACCTCCACTCGGGCGAAGCCGCGGGCAAAAGCTAGTTTCTTATAAGTAAGGCTGAATAATTATGTCTTTTTCTCTCGTGTCAGTACTGACTATTTAAGAATAGCTCAGGATTGAGAATTGATCTGTGACTGTGTGAAAAATATATGAGGAAATAAAGCGCAGAGAAAGTTTCCGAAATATTTAAGTTATAAGAACGTTTAGGGCAGTGCCAAAAAAATTTAGCATCTTTAAAAAAAATTAACGTTGTTTTTATAAGTAAAGCAGCGTTATTTTTTTTTTTAAAGGTCACTCATTTTTAACAAACTTCCACAGTTTTTATTCACCCCCAAAGGGAACTACCAAACGCCATTCAGCGCCACAAGGCACCCTGGAATGAAGTCAATACGATAATTAACTGAACGCCAGACGAACAGAAAAAAGCTTTCGCACTTCGTTACTGCGACAGACAGATATTGAAGCAATTTCCTTAATGTTTCTACCCAGAGCTCCGAAGTTTTTGTGCAGAAAAAACTCACCCCAGTTTTTTGAAGGCGTGGGGGTGAAATTGAGACCGCGTAGAAATAAATTGGCTTTTCTGGCAATTATTCGATAGCCGTGTTCTTTTGAAATTGGAAGGGAATCTTAAATAATACGAAAAAAAAATCTGTCCTACCTAATCTCCGAACGTACAGTGGGCTCCATAGAAACCTCACCCCCCTAGCAATGTAAATAACAATGCAAGGGGGTGAGGTTTCTCTGGAGCCCACTGTTCCTACGTTCAACATTTCATTGAAAGATTTTCTTCAGTTAACGTAACATAACATCTCGCATTCACTATTGTACACCCACATTTCGCCAAAGCGACCATATTAGGACTTTTTGAGTTAAACAAAAATTTCACTTCAAATAGTGGATTACCTAGTAATAGCATCAATTATAAAAGATACCCTGATGGCTTATCTATTCAAGTTACCATGTAACTTTTTTAAATTTACCCTATGTTATATCCTCTTGGGAAAAGGCGTCCCCCATAATTTTCCTGTTTTCTTTATGCGGGCCTTCCCCGGACAATCGGTCACGGACGGCCGTCTTCAGGCACCCACTGTGTTACGGTCCTGGCCCATCTGTATTGATGCATCCTATACGTGTGACCCGCCTGCACCATGCATATCTGCGAGGCTAAAATTGGATTCTATTTTAGCCTCGCAGACATGCATGCTAATACCGTGCCGAAATTATTTTATTGCTTCATAAACACTACTCTATATTGCTCATTTAAGTGAATTATTTAACTAGTAAGAAATAGCAACAAAATCGTGCCTTTAAAACATGTTCACACCAAAACAGAGAAACTAAATAACGAAAACTAAATGTTTGCGCCGGCGCCATAGCTCCTTAACCTTAAGACCTTTTAAATTTATTTTAATAACAATATGACCAACTATTACATATTTTATGAAATACAAACACTGGCGGCCAAAAACAGGCATCATTAGAACAACCTTTTTAGGTAAACACTATCTGGACAGAAAAGGGACCCTTGGATAAATTAAATTTATTTAGTTAGGCTCGCCTTGTTGTGAATTTATATTATTTGCGGATGTCTGTTTGTTTTGCTGGTGAAATGTTGTTTTTGTGTTTTCGTGGGCTGTATTTTTTATTAGATTAAGAATTGAAAGAAAAGAAAGAAAGAAAACGTATTTATTGAGACAAGCACGGGAGATCACAAACTAAACTAAGATACATTGAAACATCAATAAAAATAAATAATTCAAAAACAATAAAAACACGTAAAATTAAAAAAAGAAGCAGAGTCCTGTGCGAGGCCAAAAGGCTCCTATCTCAGCACGATGCTGCGAAGACACGCGGTAGTATTTTAAGCATTTGACGGGTACTGCAAATGTTACCATACATAAATGTATTTATCTAGAAGCAGTACTTACAAAAACATCTTTTCAGTGCACAAAAGTTTCAGAGCACTCAAGATTATCATACTTCACTTTTGTGTAGATATGTGGTTTTCCATTGACATATTGTTCACTTTGAAAAGCTGCCTTAATACCTCGATCAATTAGGTAATTAAAGCGGTAGTCAAGTAGTCATGTGAAAGGAATCATAATAATGGGCAAGAATAAAATTACTCATTTGAGGCCGATAAACAAACAATTTTTTACCTATCCGTGAACCTACCTTCTCTTAATAATGATTGCACGACAATCACATAATGTAGCTTTGAAAACCAGCTCCACAATTTGTAAACCTTACCCTACTTAATTACCTTTACCTGAATCTTTTCATTACACGGCAGTGTACAAAATCCTACAGACAGAGCCACAAAAAACTGAAAAAAAAACGGGTTTACCGAGAAAGAAAATGATGCACCCTATTTTCGTTTCGTTCTCATATACTATCTGTATACACATGTATACTTTACATTGCACGGCAGTGTACACAACCCTATTACACTCGGGGCCGTGTTTAAAATTAGCACACGGTCGCTAGCCTGTGAAATATACGCTTGAACGCTCTCGCCTTTTATCCCAAATCAGAACCTAAACCAGTGAAGGCTTTCATGTATATTGTTATTTATTTAAGGGAAAATCCACTTTGAAAAGGCAGATTTTTGATGGCAATAAGACCCAAATTTGAGTGCTTATGAGACTGTTGCTGGTTACGGAAATGAAAGGGAGTTCATTGAGTGTTAAATGTAAATGAGTAATGAGAGTTTTAAGGTTTGTATAGTATGTAATTAGAGAAATATATATGATTTGAATGGATATGAATTATGATCGCTCAAGTAAAAAATACAAAAAAAAAAAGCGTGTGGTACAGATCATTGCTGAAAATAAATGTCTTTATGTAGGATTTCATAGTAACAAAAGCAATATACATTATTGTTATTAATTTATTTAAATTATTTTGGAATCAAAATTATATTATAAACTTGGCAAACTCGTTGCGAAGTTTCTTATTTGTTGGTGTTACCTTACGATAGTTTCAGTTATGAACTTATGAAGCCGTAAAGCTTGCACACTTCAAGTTTGAAACTAAACTGAAACTTCTGCAGTATTTGAAACAACTAAATTCAAATAACAACAACAACATAACATCACGCCTATATGCCCCGAAGGGTTAGGCAGAGGTGCACCTACATTTTGCCAGTTATGTTTAAGTCCCATGTAATAGGGGGCGAGCCTATGGAAATTCAAATAAATATACAAAAATACAAATAGTTTATTTCTTTAACAAGCTCTGTACTACATGATACAAATAAATACTTATTATATTAGGACGCTGCACTCTTCCGCAACAGTTTTCAAGCAGTCTGATAAATATGGCATCAAATCTGAGATTGAACTAAAATAATACTGCTACCACTTTGACTGCTTGAAAAATGGTCTTATTTTGATTTTTTTAGTTGCAGTCGGGTTTTTTCGATATTTTCAATTGTTTCACCTATTTAATACTGTAAAAGCAGCTGGATAAATAATCGTTTTACCCCTTACATGTCATTATTGTACGCAGTTTAGTATCCCCCTAGTAGTATGCAAATCGTACCAGAAAAAAACACCAACCATTTTTCTTATGTTTTTTTAATAATATTTTCCTTATAAGGGACAAAGGCATTCAAGTTCAAGTTTGAGTAAATGTATTCATGTATTTATTCTATCGAATAGACAAGTGACTCAGTGACTGACAACTTGACGTTTGGTATGTGAAGTAGGCGCCTTTTGTCCGCCATTTGTATTCTTTAAAACAAGCTTGGTAGCCAGATATCTACATAATTATGTTGGTAGTCAATTTTCCTTTTTGTGGACTGTATATTAAGTCTCTTTAATGGTAGGTGGTGGTGTCTGTGGAATGTTTTGGGCAGTTTTAAGCTAGTTTCTTTCCTACGAAACCTGTAGGTCTTGATTTTTTTTTCAAAAAATGTCACTGTATGTTAAGTTGTTAACTTTAAGGACTCGATTGACTATTTTTAGCTTAATTGTTCAATTACTACGACTTTAAGCTCACAATCCTTTTAGGAAACTTACTAGGTAAATCAGATTTTCAAAGTTATATTATATTTGGTCCAAATATTATATGAATAACAAAAAAAAAAAAACAAAACTAAGTATCTTTTGCCAAAAACTGTTATGGCTAAGACTGAAAAATAAACGTTTATAAAAATTAATAAAGATCGGGAACCTTTTTTCTTAGATAAAACATAATAAAAAAAGAAGATTATTTAATAACGCACAAAAACGATCAACAAAGAACACCTTCGCTAACAGCCAACCTAATTTTTAATAAAGCTAACAAAGCTCCGAAAAGTTTGAGCCAAAAACTTTGCATAAAGCCAAATCTTCGTTTTACTCAATGTTTTCCGTTGACGCCAATTTTCTAAGAACTTTTCACCGAAGTAAAAGGAATAAAAGAAGGAAATTTAAGCTTTAATTAAATCGTTAACTGGGCGGTTTTGTCTGTCCTGGAGTGTACTGTGGGTGAGTTTTTTGTGAGGTAAAGGACAAAGGATTTATTTTGCTTGCTAATTACTGCATTAGATGTCTTCATGAAAGAGATGGAAGGCTACTAATAAAACGTATGCCTGGATTGTGAAAAACTACATAACATAACATCAACCCTGTATTCCGCGAAGGGTTGAGCAAAGGTATACCTATATATAACCACATTGCGCCAGGTATGTTTGAGTCCCATTTAATAGGGGGCGAGCCTATTGCCATCAACCGGGCACAGATCCAAAAACTAAGAGGCAAAAAAGAAACTCATAATGCGAGTAATATGATCGACATTATTGTGCATAACAATAAAAATAATCGAAGAAATAATAAAATTATAAATTACATTTTTGACAAATTAAGTAATAAGTAAATCGAAATATTTTATAGGGTCTTTGTTTTTTTAAATATGTATACGACGTGTTCCTTTTGATGTTTCATAACTCTAAGGTTAAAATGCTGTAAGTAAAAATAATACATTAAGTCCCAGAACATGACTGTGTTCTAAATATACATAGTTTCGAAGATAACATAACAGTCGACTCTCGATGTGTGTATCTAGTTTCATTGTTAAGTACGAGTAAATCATTTTCATTCAAAACAATCATTTATATTTAAAGCTAAGAAAATGCGACGTTGTCATATTTTTTTTTATGGATAAAAATTGTCTGAATTACCAAAAGATTTTTTTTTCGTAACGTAATGGTGTTTTAAATACTTAAATAATCGTGACTGTCAAATTATTTTATAAAAAAAAAAAATTAACAACAAAAAAAAATCATTTGCCAATTGTTTCCTTGACATGGTCTTATTAATACCCTAGAGTTATGGGATATCAAAAGGAACACCTTGTATAGTTGTATACTTCTATGTATTTTTATGATGGCAAGCTTGCACGTGTCTCTTCCCAAAATAAACCAACTATCAGAGACAAACCAAATTACCCCCAAAATTGGCAGCGTCAGTAATCTAATCGCCTCTCTTGTATATAGAGGAGAGAATTCAATACAATTACTTACCAGAATCCAATTAACAGAGTCGGTCAGTGCGACGGTGCTCTACGTAGAGATAGGTAGCCTTTGTAAATATGGGCGGCAAGCCTCTATGTAGAGTTGGGAGCAGAGTAATAAAGATATTATATTGACATCTAGAGGATCAAGAGCCAATGGTCAATTATGTTGAGGTTGGTTTTGAGACTAAATATAGTCTGATGCGACGAAATAATAAGTCTTATAAATGAGCGACTGCCATCTGACCTCAGCAACTTAGCTTAATCAACCTATAATGTTTCCACTGCTGGGACACAGTGATCTACCACGCGGGCCCAGTGCGGGTTGGTAAATGTCACATGTTTTTGAATTGTTAGTTCTAGGACGGTTTCCTTACGATGTTTTTCTTCACCGTTTTGAGAGCAGTATTGATGAAATTATTTACACAAAGTAAAGCGCCTGCTTGGGTTCGATCCCACGACCATTAACTCGTAAGTCAGGGCCGTTACCACTGGGACTTTGTTTGTTACGCTTTGACGTTAAAACGGCTGCGCGGATTTGAATGAAATTTGGCACATGGGTAGACTATAATCTGGGTTAGGATATAGGATACTTTTTATCCCGATATTTTCACGGGATTCAGACTTATGTGGGTGAAACCGTGGGGCCCGGCTAGTTAGCTACATAGAAACTTCCGTAAACAAATATATTTTTAGAAATTCGCCTGAATTCATTCTTTGTCACAAAATATCGTGACTGTCGTGACTGCGTGAGCCGTTTCTCATTTATTTACAACAAAATCCAATACATTTGGCAAAAAACGGATGAATATAAAATGTTCTATAAAAATATCCGTCACTTTCGCTGTTTAGTTGTTTGTCTACGTTTGAAGTACAGTACAGTCGTGGTGAAAAGCGCTAAAGAGAAAAAGTTTTTCTTCTTGTATAATAGATTTACAATGGAAATCTTAATTTCCACAACACCTACGCAGAGACAAACTGCAGCCATCGACGACGCACGTGCCGCTCGTTTATTTGAGTACGATGCTCAAATACACGAGCGGCACGTTGTCGACGGCAGACGTCGACAACGTGTCGTGTCGACCGACGGCTGCAGTTGCCGCTGCAGTTGCCTCTGCCGTTGACGTGTGCAGCTCTTGTGTATGAACACTAATTAGCAAGTCGCTCTAAGATATATTTGAGTCATTAACCATCGATTTTATTTGGGCTAAAGACGATACGACTTTCATATCGAATGAAATAGCATCTATAATAAATGGAGTAACATTGTAGAAAAAGGAAGAACAAATTTCTTCGCAAGATCTTCCTCATTTTCCACTTGAAAGGTAACTTCAAAATCTATTTTCCCCGTTAACATGGAAATCCTAAAAATGTCAGCATATGAGATTTTCCGTAACACTGCTATTTCTATTTAACTTTTCAAAGATTTGTATTTCACAAAAATAGTGAGTAAATATTGGCTTCAGAATTGAATCGAATAAGAAATCCTTCGACTCGAGTCCCAGTATCAAATATTTATACGACATTCCAAGCTTAGATTTTTAACGAAATGAAGAATTTAATATAAAATTGATTTTTCTTTTCAGTTTTTACTAAACTGAGTAGAGAACAATGCTAAATGGTATTAATCTTAAATATAATAAAATATGCGAAAGTAAGTTTGTTTGGTACGCTTTCACGCTAAAACGGCTTAACGGATTTGAATGAAATTTGGCACATGGATAAACTATGACCTGGATTAGGACATAAAATACTTTTTATCCCGATATTCCGACGGAATCGAAACTTATGCGGGTGAAACCGCGGGGCGCAACTAGTAGAAAAATAATTATAATACAGATTTTTTTTGGCAGATGTCAAGCGGTGGTGATTATTAAAGAACCTAATAATCACCATTTTTCTGTTAATACCTACCTACTTAGCCTTGTTCTTAACTTTAAGGAAATAAAATAAATTACCACAAACATATTTGTTAGTTGTATCACGTAGCGTTACATGTTACTACGCAACGTATGTAGATGAACTAGATGAACTAATAAATCAATCAAGCGTCAATCGTTTACTAAGACGACCGCATAAAAAACTTGGTTTATTACTTAATCCTTCCTTTTTGATTCATATAATAAAAATTAAGATATAAATGTTGTCTAGAGAAGATTTATTAGATATAATCTACAAGATGACTAATTAATAATTTGATTGATGGCAATAGGCCTGCTTTCTTCATGGAGGCTTGCTCGTTGCAAGAAGCACAGAACCGCACCCTAATTGCGTAACACACTTTCAATCACAATCTAAATGATTTTGAAGGATATTAATAATCCAATACTTCACATTCTTATTAAAAAAAAATTGTCTGTCTAACAACGTAAATAACGTTATGAATTTTGTTAAACTGTCAAAATTTGCTAGTACTGTAAGTGTTTTATGCAATTACTCCGCAGGTCGAAGTGGCGAATGGTGATGCTAGGGGGAGGCCTATGTCTAGCAGTGGATGTGATCAGTGGGTCCGCCTTAGGCGTCTTTCGGTCTTTCGGCTGCTATTTGGAAAATGAGGGTGCTATGTAGGTCTCTGCTTAACCCTTCGATGATGATGCTAGGTTAAGTGGTTACCTATCTGATGTTTTTTTTTTATCTATCATACAATATAAGACACGAAAGATCAGATAACAATAATCGCAGTCCTCCAAGCTCCGCTGAACTCAAACAACAAAAAAAAAAATAAACAAAAATGTTTGCCCAACCACTTGTGTCTCCAACAGTACATCAAACAAATAGGGTTGCCTCACATCTGCAAATTAAAATCGTTTCACAAAGCCCTGGTCACTGGGCCGTGTATTCGATTAACTCGCTATAAATGAATTCATTCAATATGTCTTTTTACCTATTTTTAACCGAGTTTTATAGCAACAGGTCGACTTTCGTTGGTCTGATTGCCCTTTTTTACCCGACTGCACGACAGCAAAGACAGGGTTTTTTTTACCTTATGTTTGTACAACTGATTGGTATGTTTATTTTCTTGCATGAATGGGAAAGTAATATTGTTGTTATTGGAATGGAGATGGAGAAATGATTCACAAATAAAAACATACCATATCTCTCCTTTTTATGTTGTTTTTTTTTTCATTTTTTTGCATATATTCTCAAGGAAGATTCTGATACGTAATAATGACACGGAATGCTGGTGTGAAGACCAGTGCTTTTATGCAAATGGTACAATTTTTTTACTATAAATTATTTATTATTCTTTTACAAAGCGAATCACCGGGGCTTTGGCTGGTTTTTACGTGAAATGTTTTACACATATAAACCTTCCGGAACATATTCTCAAAATGATGGTGAAAACCACATCAAAATAAGTTGCGTAGTTTAGATGAACAACGCAGTCACAGAGAGAGACTTGAAAAGCGATTTAAAATTATATTTATGTTTAGACCATACCACGTATAAACGTCTTTGAAATGTTCTTGGTCATGTGAAACTTGTAAATATACATTTATCTTTACACTGTGTTATAAAACACTATAGTTTTAATTCAATCTTTCATTGCCCTCAAAGGCAGTTCTTTGCGTAATTAGCGTATTTAAACCAAAGATTTAAATCTTAGATTTGCCCTCAACGTTCAAAGTAGCGCGAAAAAATGTCGATACTGAGGTGAGTGAGCTCGCATAATAATAATGTCGTTTCCATGACAACCAAGTAAATTCTCTGCGACATTGTGTATGTGAGAGATGTCAAAACGAAACAGAAATGCGACCATCTTTCACTCCCGTGAGTTTGCTTCAGTTATTTGCTGTTGCTAATTAATCATTTCACAAACAATACAATCAACAACAATGAGAACACGGTTATTAGTCCAAATTACAATATTAGTCCCATTGCACGTCAACGTAGGAACAATATAGACTAACAATTGCAATTCAAAGGGTACTCTATCATTAGGGCTTAGTCGAAATAGATAACATTGTTCACTAAGTGATAGAATTTAGAATTGAATTGAATAATTGTGTACTTTAGATAAGAGGTAACGGGATTTTGTCCGCGACTGTACTTTGGATTGTGTTTTAGATTTATGGCATTATGAGTAATCTTGAACTGTTAGTTAAGATTAGTTTACGAAATAGTGAATCACTTTTGTTGGTAGGTAGTATACTTTCTTTTCCTTAGTATTACATAGAGCGACCGCCTATCTGACCTCCATAACCCAGTTACTGGGTAACACGGTACCCCTTGGTAAGATTGGTTGTCAGACTGGACGGTGAAGGGCGGGAATTTTGGGGGACTGTCTTATGTAATTTTGACGTTCGAAAAGTGCTGATTCTCAACCTAGTTTGAATAAATGACTTTTGAATTTTTTACTGTCAGAGATTTACGAATGACAGCCGGGACCAACGGCTTAACGTGGTTATGGGTGGTGATCCATCCATGAATCGACTGCGGCAAGCGTAGCTTAACCATTGATCAACCCATGCGGCTGTAATTATATTGCCACGAGCCCAAATTCAAGAGATTAAAATTCAACGGAAGTTATCAAATCAATCAATCAAATCAGTTTATTGCAAACATGTTGTACAGAGGTTGGAATAAGAGTAAAAGTTTCAAACATGCACCCATGATATTTTAAAGCTTGAAATACTAGAGGAGCCAGTCAACATTTTCCCGATTTATTTAGCCAAAGTATTTTCTAACAAAAAGTCTTGATTTTACATGAAGAATATTTACCTGGATATTCGATCTCATCTTCCATCTGGTTACAAACGTTATTTTTCAGCAAATGCATTTTATTCACTTTAAAATGCAAAGTCAGCACGTAAACCAATACAGTTTCTCTAGTATTATTTTATGATACACTTTCAGATTTCATTGTTTAGGCACTTTTAGTAAATCGAGTTTATCTCACAAACACTTCAAAAAGGGGGTACAGATCGCGGCACGTACGTTGAACCAAAATGGCGGTCGTCCGCGCAGGTAAAACTATGATTTTACTTAGATTGAGACCCGAAAATGTGTTACAGATCGCGGCACGTAAGTAGAAATAATATGACCTTAAATGCGCAGAAAAACATTTTCGAGTCTCAATAGAAGTATAATCATGGTTTTACCTGCGCGGATGACCGCCATTTTGGTTCAACTTACATGCCGCGATATGTAGAAACATTTATTATGTTGCTGTGCGGTCTAATATCGAAATGAGAGTCAGGTCGTTTGTCCACGGCACCGTGAACGACGTCAACGAGAACGATATAACGCCGAAGTAGCGACAGCAGTACGTTTACTATGGCGGTGTAATCTCGCTTCTCGTTGACGTCCCGTCCACGGTGCGGTGGACAAACAGTGTCAATGAAATAGTTCTGTCGGACTTACATCTAATTTTTGGAAGGGTAATCAACACAAAAACTGTAGCTAACACACTGATAAAGCAATAACGGCTCATCCAATTACTTGCCACCAGCTTACTCTTTGCTACTTATTTTTGTAAAGAATTTTCACAACACAAAATTTTTCAACAAGCTTGATCTAGGTCAAGAGCTCACGCACTAATAAAAAAAAATACAATCGTAACAAAAACGACTTCCAATTTCAAACTCGAATTAAAAAAAAAGAATTCCTCGGGCACACAGCTCTTCTCCAACGTCTAAACAATTCGCGAGTGATAAGTTTCCAGTCAGTTTAATTGAACTAGATAGATAAATGGAATCAATGATACTGCTAATGACAATACGCATGTGCGATCAACGTGCGGGTAGTCACGCATGTTTATATGCACGGTTGTTAGAGGTTTTGGGGTAGGCAGTGTTCGAAGACATTTGAAAATATCCTAATTTTGTTGGCTTAAAGTTAAAAGTCATCTTTTTTGTTTGCTTTCGGATTCCCATCAATTTAAGCCTCATTGACAGTTTTTTTAGACTTATTCTGGTGGCTGTTTCCCTTTAATTCTTATATTTTATGTACTTTACTATCTGTATTTATTTAGGCACTCCAACAAAATGACGGGTTTTGAAAGTGATGGGCCGAAGTGATGGGTTTTGCCTCTCTTTGACTAGCTATAGTGAATCAACTATTGTTAATATTTGGTTGAATTTTCGTGTGCAGACTGGGATCATATATACAAAGTTTAATTTATTGTAGTACTAGCTGCGCCCCGCGCTTTCACCATAAGTATAGATCCCGTGGGAATATCGGGATAAAAAGTATCCTATGTCTTAATACAGGTCATGGTCTACCCCTGTGCCAAATTTCATCCAAATCTGTTCAGCCGTTTTAACGTCGAAGCGTAACAAACAAACTAACAAACTCACTTTCGCATTTATAATATTAGTTAGGATAGAATTATCGTTTCCATTTTGTATAATTATGCAACTGAGAACATTATTACCGTTTAAATATTGGTCTGTGTGCTGTAATTGAATATTCAAAGCACAGAATACATTACCAATAATTCGATTAATATGACCCCCTAATTCTCTGTCATGAATGTCATGATACGTCACATACACAATGATGATTGATTTATCTTACTCATTAACGTCAGCTGAATATTAATTAATATTATTACGTGCATTAACAATGAAACAGTACCTACTATAGCGTAGATAATATTGTTAAGGGATTAGTTGAAATGATACTATTGAAACCCCAGGATTATGAAACGCGAAAGTGGGTCAGTCTGTTTGTTGAACATGAATTAACCTATTTTGACATTAAAATACACTCAAACCTCTGTAAGTGACAACTGGGTAAGACAGAAAACTCGTATAAATGAGAATAATTACCAGGTCCTGTCATTTTAATCATCTAACACCTTAATAAGTGAGAAACAGAAACCTCTATAAGAGAAAGTTGTTTTTCACTCGTGGTCCTCTATGAGACTGCTACTTAAAACCTGCCAATACGCATTCAATCATGCTTGCAAAAGCGTGGCTTGCAAATGAAAATTCTATCAATTTTCATGCCGCTTGCAAAAGCAAGATGTTTGCACAAAACCATCATACAGACGCTCAAGCACGGTTGCACAAAATGATTGTTCATGCAGGTTTGGCACGCTTGCAGTTACGTGTGTACTTTCTTTATAAGCTTTTTCGGCATTTTGGCCCAATTAGGTAAAGATAAAGATATATCTTTATATGCGAATATGAAAGCAACTAATCGTGTCAACAGACTGCTTATCGGTTATATCAGAGGTTGTCAATTCTAGACTTGTTTGTTATCCCATGACACAATTGCATAGATAAATCACACGGATTGATACTCGTAAAGTGATTTCTGCGATTATTTTTGGAATACATACAACGAAAAGAAATAGCGCGAATTGTGTAGGCATTTTAATATTAAAAAAAAAAAAACAAGTGAAGCTCATGAAATTTTTGTGTAGAATATTTCAAAAATTCTGTCTACTTGTAATAGTAGGTAACTTTTTGTTTATAATTTTTTGTAATTATACTGAAAGTAATCTAATTCCAATTTTAAATGCATCAAAATCGACGAACCTAGAATTCTTATCACAGAAGTTTCATGAAATACTAGAAATATAAAGTTTATATGTCGCGGTTAGAGATGTCTAATTAATTTGTAACAAGAAAACATAGTCTATAGATATTAACCTATGTGTATCATTATAAACCATTATTGAAATAAACAGTCATTCCACTACCTTTCATGAATTCACAACACATTATCATTAATTTCATTTATTTGACAGTTACGTTTGATAATCGTAAGCTACTGATCGTATCATAATACTTATAATAACAATAATATTGAAAAGATAATAGATAAATTTATGTAATCGAAGAAATGTATAACATCCATTTATTATTGTGTCTGTTATCAATATCATTAGCTGATAATGGTTTTATCAGTGAAATTCCAGGTAGGACCTAATTTATATCAATTGAATGATATGTAACTATTTGTGTATTAATGTTTGTTATTTCCCTATTATGTTACTATCAATTGTCAGTTCTGTAAAACACTTCTTTTATTTGGAGTTGCCTTTAAATAGTCTTTTGATTTCTTGGTTAGTTTAATATTAGTTTGAAATCGCCAACCCGTTTTGAGCAAGTGTGGTGATCAATGCTATGCCTTCTCTGTAGAAGAAGACGCCTTTGCTCAGCAGTGGGAAAATAATAGGCAGGTATTCTTTTAGACTGTACTTCACTGTACCTATGCGATATGCCCGAAAATAATGTTGATACAATATAGGAAAGGCGTAATTATCCACTAACTAACACTTAGTTTTGACGGAATATCAACCTGTAAAGCCTGGTTTTTGAAGTAAAAAATTCTTTAGCAGCGTTGTGCACTTTTTTTGGGATGGGTAAAAATGTTAAACTCGCGTCAGGACACGTGACCTGATTGAAAATTTGTAAGACTGCTTGTACTGACAGCAAGCCACATAAATTCCTGACATTTTCGTTAGATGGCGTAACCAAAGACTGCCCCGCATATTTTTTTTTCTCTATTGGCTCCATAGTCAAAGAAAAGATGAATGGATTGTGTGAGGAATGATATGAAAGAGAAAGGAGGGAATGATAGCGTGACGATTGAGATTGAGAGAGAAGAGTGGAAGAAGAAAACGTGCTGCGCCAACCCCACGTAGCTTGGGACAAGGACAGGAAGATGATGATGCCACTATTGACACTCCTACTCCTCCTGATAGGTACTCCACCAACCTACATCTCTGCTAACCCCCATACCCAAACAGTCGTGAACAAAAGATCAATGGACTGTGTGAGGAATGGTATGAAAGAGAAGGGAGTTAATGATAGCATGACGGGGGGGAGAGATTGGAAGAAGAAAACGTGGTGCGCCAACCCCACGTAGCATGAGACAAGGACAGGAACATTATGGTGGCACCATTACACACATAAAGCAATAGGTACTCCACCAACCTACGTTTCTGCTAACCCCCTTACTCAAACAGTCGTGAACAAAAGATGGATGGACTGTGGGAGGAATGCTATGAAAGAGAAGGGAGCCGGGACTGAATGGAAGAAAAAAACGTGGTGCGCCAACCCCACGTAGTATGAGACAAGGACAGGAACATGATGATGGTCGATTACACACATAAAGCAATATAAGTACTCCATCAACCTACATCTCTACTAACCCCCTTAACCAAGCCGTCGTGAATATAAACAAAGCCCCACATTCTTCATACGCATCACAGAACTGAAATAATAAATGGCTTGTGGTCGGGGACCAAGTGCAATAAGTGCATCATTGCACAATTCAATTGGACTCATATGCGAGTACTAAGGTCGGTCATACTCATACTGGGCAAAATACCATGTGGAATGGAGTAAGGTATGAGCGTGGAGCGAGGTTGATATATTGGCGTGTGCTAACTGACATAAAGCAAATAATTTAATTTAATGTTTTGTGTTGCGTATTGTAAATTATTTCAAGTAGAATCAAGTTTTTCCAACTGAGCAGACAACTGTGCTGCTGGGGAGTTTATTGCGCCACTTCTTTTTCCCAGCTAAAGCATTAGGAAGTGGTGAAGGGTGGGCGTTTTTGGGGCACTGTCTTATGTAATTTTGACTTTCGAAAACTGCTGATTCTCAGCCTAGTGTGAATAAATGACTATTGAATTTAGAATTTTATGAATTTTGATATTATTGATTTTTTTTTGTAGCCGATTTTAGGGGAAAATATTATTGGTTCGCATTACCGAAATGCTAAAATTAACAGTGTATCTGTAGCTATGAGTATGACGTTTTGCGCTTGGCCAGCAGTGAAAGCATAGCATAATCAGCCTATAATAATATCTCCTGCGTATCTGGCTAATCTCCGTAGATTGGCCACCGTGACTGAAATCGGTCGGAAGGATAATTATTATATCGGAAATACATTACTGAGTTGACTTCATTACGGCGCTCGACAGAGTCTGCAAGAGAACGCTCGGATCAGCCGAAGCTAAGCAGACTTCATCGGTGGCGGTCAAGCAGTGAACACTTTTAGAAACTGTCGCGCATTCGGGATAGTTGTGTCGTGTACCAACAGACCATCAATGTGTGAATTACCAGTGTGATTAATTCGATCTGAACTGCAAACGTTTTTATATTGCGCAATAACCAACACTACTCACAGTACGCCCACATTAGTTAAAATATGGCTGATAATAACGAGAGAGACAAATACCCTACTCTGTTATAATATGCTCACTTATTCGGATAATACTTATGACTTGCACCATACAGCAGACGATTTCAAGCGAAACGCACAAGGTTAATCCACACATGTGTTGTAGACTATACAAAGATACATCTATAATATAAGTTTTGATTGAATGCTGCTCAACCGAACTACCCATACCGAAGTAAATAAATAAAATAAATATTCATAACACACATTGACTATGTGATGCAGAGGAATGAGGAAAATGTCGTGAGGAAAGTTTTTGAGTATGAATTTGGATGGCTATAAGAGTAGGGAAAGACCAACGAAACGATGGATGGACTGTGTGAAAGATGATATGGCTAGAAAGGGAGTGACTACCGAGATGATGACTAATAGAGAAGTATGGAATTGGATAAAGGCAGGAGAAGATCAATGAAACATTGACTACTATACACTGTTACGTCGTTCTGTCCTTTGAGTAGATAAAGAAAATAATTATTATCTATAATAATAAAAATTAATCGTTAAATGTGTTGCTGAAAGCAAAACTCGTTATTCTCAGTCTTAAATAAAAATTTATAATTTTTTTTAAATTTTAGACTCGAATATAGGTTCTTCACACTACAACAACGACTTTAATCCTTTACCTTATCAACGAAAAAAGTCCCACAAAACTACACCAAATCTGTGGTATTTAGACAGACAGATAACTTTATCAAATCTCTATGGAGAATGCTCAACACGTTACCAAGATATTTCGGAGCGAACGTGACAGAACGCATGTCGAGCTTATTATATTGTTAGTTTCGGCATGTTCTCCGCTTTTAAAGTACCTTCGTATGTGTTTTTTTTTCGGGTATCTACTTAAGATTTCAAAGATTGTTTGGGGAGTTATTTTACAACCCCGGCACGCTTATTTGTTTGTTTGAATATCACTTAATATTATTTGTTTGGCTAAAAAACTAGGGTCCATTATATCGGTAAATGATGAACTCTCAAGCTCTACATAGTCTAATCAAAACACTTACAACGTATTACATCAAGAATAAAACAAGTTTTTTGACAAACTGCTATTTTGAAATATAAATATAGAAAACTCTTCATTTTTAGGGAGTTTTCAAGATGGAGCTATTATTGATAAGCCTTAGGACACCAACCGCCATATAGATGCCAAGAGTGTAAAACCAAGTTTGCAACTTCGAAAAATCTGTGCTAACTGCGTGGTCCTCGAAAACCTCGAAATTGTCGGATGTTTTCGAGTTTTAAACTTATTATTACTTCTAAAAAGTGCATCATAATTATGTACAAGTCACACGGTTTTAAACAAATTCAATTTTATTGGTATCTATCATAATTAACATCCCAAAAAAGTCATTACAGTGGATTTTTTTGCGACAAACGCGATTTTTTTATGTCTAAGGTGACTAGCCTACAATGTCTACTTCTAACCAACAACAAAACATTTATTTTCAAACATGCAAAAGATTATTGAGTAATTCCATCGCGTCTGTATAAAGCATAGAGAAAACTTGGCCCAGTTTCCCCTTCAGTTTGTATGAAAGACATTCATTAGCGATGACGTTGAAGGGTAGCGGCGGGTAAAATGGCAATGCAGCTGAATGGATGAATGAAGTATTCAAACGTATTCTGTAACTGTGTGAAGGCCTGAAGGGTAATGTGCATATATTCTGTCTTTTGTGGTGTAGTAGTGTGGTAGTGGTAGTGTGAAAGGTACTCTTGTGTCTTTGGTGAATCAAAGTCAAATCATTAATTTCAAACTGGCATATAAAACACACTTTTGAACGTCAACATTTACAAAATAGTATAATTTATTCTAGTCGCCCCTTCCAAGAGGTAGTTTCGTATGGAGAAGAATGGGCAAGAAACGCCACCGTAACTCTTTTAAAAATATTCTACTATATTTTGTATATCTACATTACTTAATTATATAAAAGCTTATGTGCAGACGATGCACCTAGAATAAAATTACTACTTCACAGTAGGTAAAAATAATTAAAAATGAAGGAATGACAGATAAAAATTAATATTTACAAACAATGTAAAAGTAGACGCTTTTCCTCAACAAAATCAATGGATAAGTCAGTGTGTGAGGTAAAATAACCACAGAACATAAAATCGATGTCATAAAAATTATAAATTATGTAGGTTTTGTCTAGACTATCTAGAAGTCTATATTATCCTATGGAGCAGGACCAGCATGTTTCCAAGCATTCTTATCTTGGATATAAACCTCAAAGCCTCTAATTTGTAATATGCTTGTTTACAAAGTGTACTTTTAATATGAGTTTTCAAATTTCTTTAATTTAATTAAAATAATATATCACAATAGGTTATAGGTTAAAAAATCGAACACATGTGACATCTACAAACCCGCACTGGGCCCGCGTGGTAAATTACGTCCCACTCCTAAAGAGGAGGCCTGTGTTAGCAGTGGGAACATTATAGGCTGATTATGTGGTTATAGGTTAAGGATTACCCATGAAATACCAACGGTTAATTGAACTACATTGATAGGAACGTCTCATTGTAGATCAACTTTATCTAAACTGCAAACCTTAATACCAACACTTAACACCTAGGTTAATTATTTCATTAACAAGTCAATAATGATGGTCACTATGTCACCAAAGGCTCAACGCTGATGATGATCAAAGTGGCCGGTCATTGTTCACAGCAGCAGATGTCTTAATGATCGCCGTCAGTAATTAAAAGAACTGACGCGAAGGCGTGTTGTTAATTTGTTCGTATTTATATTTTATGGTGTCTTGTTAATTGTTTCTGTAGAGGATTATTAAGATGAAACAGGATTGTGTAACGTTCTTTAAGATATCGTGAAAATTTTATGTACCAGCATTCAGCTTTCGTCATTTGGCTTGTTTATAATAAAATAATAATAATAATAAAAATCTTTATTGCAGACCACATGATCCACAAAAAAATAAAAATAATAACAGATAAATTAAAAACTAGAATTAAAAAATTAAAATCCAAATTAATATCAAAAATAACAAACCCTAATATTTTTTTTTTTTTTTTTTTTTTTTTGTTATTTACAACGGAGTATCTCTTGGCCTTCATCTTACCTCACGGTAACTGATGATAAGGCCAAAGTAGGAAGCTAGCTTCGCCCGGAATCCTCAACCACAAAGGAACTGGCTATCTTACCGCAAACAGCCGAAACACAACAATGCTGTTAACATTGTAGTTATGGCGACAAGACTAAAGATAAGATAGTGGTATTTAACCAGGCGGACTTAGAACAAGTCCTACCACCAACCAAACCGATCAGAAAAATTTTCCCCCGCTGGGAATCGAACACGGGACCTCTGGGTCTGAGACGGACACTATTTTCAATTATTTACTTCGCATTTAAACCAAAATGTCCTTGCTTTTCTATTGCGAATCTATTAAGAATGCCAATTGGGATTTATTACTTTTGAATTTGAATAATTTAGAAATAGGGTTTTTTCCTGCGTCATTTTTAAACATTTTCCTCTAAAACAACTTATCCTGTTAAAACGATACTTAAACGCCTCAAAACTACGTCATTTCAAATGTCACAATCTTTAAAAACAGAATGTTCTCCAAAAAACCGTTAATCCCGCGTCGCGCCTGACGGCATGAGGCTAGTTCTTGAAGCTAGAATAGGCAGCACGTAATATCCTGGCTTTATTATCCTGGGTAAATTTTGATTGCAATGGGCAGGGCAGTAGGATTGCAGTGACTTTCGATTCGATTGAATACTAGCTTTGCCGGTCACACGAGACTAGTACAAAAACGAGAATAGTAAAATCAATGGCAGGGGGCGATACTAGCTCAAAAATAGAACCCATCTCACTAGCTTACTATCTTTCTCACTAACTTTTTAGCCTAAAAATGACGATAGTTCTGACTAGCTTGCTAGTTTACTAAAATAATCTCCATATCCTAGCTTGAAAAACTAGCCATGTGTAATGTAATAAGGGTATCAAACATAGGTCAGGGGCAATTTTATATGTGAGCAATATTGTAAATGGCGCTCTTACGTGCAGACGTCGTATAAAATTGCTCGCCTTTCGGTTTATTATAGAATTTTGTTTACGTCTGCCCAAATCTAGGCGAATTGCTTTCGGATATAATTTTTAGAGCTTTGCTAACGTTCAGATATAAAATATTTTTTCAGAATTTTAAAGTACGTAAGTAGGGTTTAAGTCAGTAAGAGAAAAGTTATTCGATGATTTCTCACTCAAAAAAAGGCCTTAAAAACCACGTCAAATTCCTACATAAAAAAACACTTAAAAAAACATAACCCTCCTTTGGGCTTCGTCGCAGTTAGGTAAATAGTGTCAGAAGCAATTTAAAAATCGATGACAAACACTTCATTCATAACTGACGTAAGTTTCCTTGTAAGACATTATTAACTAATAGTGTTAATAGATGGTCACACCACACCGTTCATTTTTAGTCATACTTCTATACCATAAGTATATTCAGAAGGACCGTACCTACTATTGCAGTCATAGTAACAATTTTTGAAGTGAATACTTTAGCCCCGTTGAGCACTTTTTGGGTGAATCATGGAACTCGCGTCATCGTGACCGCACGCTTCCCATGAGCTATATGTATACTGTGTATACGATACAATTCACAAGTTACTTAGTTTTCACTTCTATCGGCAGTCCCCGCATTTTTTTTTGTCCGTCAGTTTGACCTGACACATTTCTTATTTCAATACAGTAATATTGCCAAGTTAATCAAAACAGACAAATATTTGATAGCTATTTGCGACGTTGCCAAGTTGCCAACTTTTAAGATAAACGCACTTACTGAATAATAATATTATGTATTGATTGATTTTAAAAGTGATCTAAATAATTATTACTTAATTATTGTTTTTATATTATTGTCACTTAAACACAGTAAAAATGTCTAAAAATGGTTTCCTTATCTTTGTAGCTGATTTCCAGTATTTGTAGATAAGTTCAAGTGGGTGCTCTTTTGCAAACTTTTAAAGAAACGTTCAGTATATTGCCCATTTGACGTGGTCGAGCATTTTTTTGTTGGATTCATCATCTTGAGTGTAGACAGATGAACTGCATTCCAACTGCAAATCCATTAAAAAATATGGGTTTGCCAGTGACACTTGAAAACTGCAAAATGGCGACTGTGTTTTCCTGCTAAGATTTTTGTATTTTTTATTTTTATAGTTTACTAATTCTCCAGGTCATCCTATCCAAGTTTCATTTTACGGGCTCTTGAGGAGACTCAAGGCATCTTTCCTGACACGATTATGTGCACGTAAAAATAATATAGAGTCTATAATATTTCACTGTGTGTACCTGTTAAGACGCTAATGATATAATGATTTAATCTTGTACTTTTTAATTTGAATTTAATCTAATGTTATTTAATTTTAATAATGTAATTTAATTAATTTATTATGATGTAATATTTTATAATATTATTATATATTATTATAATATATATAATATTATTATAATATTATTATATTATTTTATAATATTTTATATTATTTTGTAATATTTTTTTTTTTTTTTTTTTTGTATGCATTGTAATAGTTATTGCTATGGATTAATACCTGAAAATAAATGATAATTTATTTATTTATTTATTAATATCCGTTCAGCCACTTAGGCGTGAAAACAGACAGACAGATGGAAGGACCGACAAACAGACAGAGTTACTTTCGAATTTATAATATTAGCTCGTGAATTTCCTAGCTCATTGACTACTAATAATTATTTTCAAATATTGCTTGTGCTTTGTGGACCTTCTTAGTTATCTATTTGGTACGTCCTACGCTGGACCGGTCACGCCTACTTAGTCAGCTGTGCTTTGAAAAGTCAATAGTTGATGTAGGATATGGGCATTTAGAAGGTCATTTAATAGTTCGAGAAGTTATTTGGTCACATTTTGAAAACTGGTCTCGAATAGTATTCTAGCTGATTGGATATTGGTCCTATGTTTCATATCGTTTATTTTATTTTGAAGGATTTGGTAGATATCTGATGGATTATTATAATATTTTTCTTATTAACGTTAAGTAATCAATTTATTGCAGACAGATGGTCGCCCTTTAAAGTCTCACACAAAATTACATAGTTAACGGACAAGTTATTATAACTGCTGCTATCTATATGAACATACTTAAAAAAATCCTTAAGAGTCAACTTGATAACAAGTATTTCGCAGAAAATGTTAAACAAAAAAAAATATAACAACCACTTACCATCAACTATAATTTTGAGCAAACAAAATCCTCAAACAGCTTACTGTGCAAAATATAAACGTACACATTCCTAACGGTCGAAAATCACAGAAAACACAAAAAGTCCGACCGTCCGTTGCAACATGCAGTCACCCACTGATCCTTACCTGAACTAATCGGAGAAAAAAAACATTTTGACGGATAAGTTTGCCTTGTCAAGGATACCGACCCCCTATTGCTATACCCCTGATACAGCACAATTTTATTAACAACCGTCCTAAAAGTCACAATGCAATCCCTATTTCAGTGACACAGGAGCTATTTTTGCATGAATTAATTGTCAAAAATCAGCAAATAATGTTTGGTCTTATGTCAAGAAAGTGTCAAGCTGATATTCTTATTGTAAAGTAAAATTCACTTTTAGGTTAGAATTTAGTCATTTTCGAGAAATATTTTACCTGTTTGACAGATAAGACTAATCAGTTACGTTTTGTTTGACTTTAGGATGACGTAAACGATCATTTATTTTGATCATAGCATTATGTTAGTGGGTTTCAAATGGGTGGGCGGGAACTTTCACAAAAAAAAAGTTTTTTACTTATGTTTTTTTTTAGCAAAATCTTTGGATTATGTCATTGAAACGGCCAGTTTATTTTATTGTTATGGTTTTTTGTGGGTCATTTTAAATCGTTTCTAAACTAGTTCGAAAAGGCCAAATAGGAGAGTTATGAAGGTCCAGAATTTTATAGAGTCAATAAAATTTTACTATCTGTAGCGGAACAAATAACTTCTTTTAAAGGTAAGCTGGGTCTGTTTTTGTTTGAGTTTATTGCAATTTAACTGTATGTCTGCACTATTACAGTAGAATTTGTTTTTCTGGGTTGTCATTTTGCAATAAAATTCACATTAAAGATTTATTATGTAAAAGAGATACGGTCCAAATGTCTCAGAGACTAAAAATAAACTACACAGGTAATTCGACGAAGGTTACAAAATCTTATTCAGTAAAAATATTTAAACCTTTAATTTACAACACAGTAATTAATTTTAAAGTAATTAAAAAGGTGAAATTTATGTGTTTTCTTGTTAATTTTATTTACCGCCAGGTGTTACAGTTTTATGAAACCCGTAATAAAATGCACTAAAGTCAATCTTCCTAGCCTTTTTCCCAACTATCTTGGGGTCGGCTTCCAGTCTAACCGGATGCAGCTGAATACCAGTATTTTAAAAAAAAAAAAAAAAAAAACACAAAAAAAAAAAAAAAAATGCACTAAAGTATTTTTATTAAATACAAAGTAAATAATTTAAGATTTAATTATGCCTATAAATTTTATTTAATACCTTCCTTAAAACTATAAAACATTCAAATAAAGACTTATACAGATTGTAATACGCGTTTTCGTATTTTTTTCTGAGAATTAATGCTTTTTAACACTGAGTTTTACAATCGTTTGACAGATAAAATACATTCTGGTCATTGATTTGTCATATACGGAAAAACAAGTATAATTATTAATTGTTTCTAAATGTATGTAGACTTATCTGATACTCATTTCTTTTGTTTTATTATTTCATTTATTAAGACAAGTGAAAAAAAAAATCGAGTGTCCTTATAAGCAGCAGTGGATCTCATCATCTAATCTTGTAACAGAGGCGTATAATATATGTAGCTAATTTATTTATTAAAACGTTATGCTCATGTAATACAACAAAATCTCCTCCATTTTTAAAGCCGGTTCAAAATATGTGAAATAGTTAGCTACCTATCAATAAAACCATAATAATAAAAACATACATAATATCATGACTATTTTGCCCGAGGGATTAGGCAGAGGTGCCAAATCATACACCGACACTTTGCCAGTAAAAAAAACCTAGTAAAAAAAATACTTCTACTTACATAACATATTAGAATTTTCCTTCGAAAAGCAGTTTTATTACCACCACTGATACACTGTAACACATAACCAATCACTAATCAAATTACGTCCATTTATCACCAATTCAAACTCAACACGAATGAATCACTAACAAAATTGCAGGAAAAAAGGCACGTATTCTTAGAAAATGACGGAATCCTATGATAAAAGATACTACGTCATAAGTTCATAACACAAGGAAAGTGCGTGTATCAATGATACAACACGAATGTAAACAAAATCCCCTGCTTCACATTTTTATGTAAGTCTTATCTCAGATTATGATAAAGACCTTGGAAATTGGTGTTTGTCATATAACTTTTAAAAAGGGAAAATCAGTCTTATGTGGTGAGCATAAAGTTGAAGCTACAAGGATGATTCAGGTTGTAAATTGTATCAGAAGTAATTATGTTTTTCAAAAAATATTGTCACAGTTAATGGATGCGGGCGATTAGTAAAAAGTATGTTTAAGAGCTTTTTTAATATTTATCGATGGCCTTACTTTTTTGTTTGATGAGATGTTACTTCAGTTTTTATGTTTTTTCATGAAACTTAAACATACTGAAATAATCGAACAAAAAAAAATAAACAATTGTTTCATCACTTCGAAGCAATGTGCAAGGAATCGATCACAAAAGTTACTTTTGTAAAAAAAAACGAAAAAAAAATAAAGAACATAATCAAAGTCCTTTAAAAAACCATCTAATTTAATTATTCATAACCCGCAGGTCATCTTGGTATAAAAAACACCCATCTCAGTATTCCATATTTGGAGAATGGATTCCATCTGAGGCCCCATAATGGAATATTTACGTCACAAAGAAGAGAGTAAGCGCTTGGTCCTTTTGCTCCTATTAAAGGATAATTTACTTTATATTGTCAGCGTAGATGTAATATGGGAGGTTGGAAATATTGTGGATACGCTGGGTATTATTTATTTATTTAATACTTCAAGCACAGAAATGTACAGAGGCGGACTTAATGCCATAGGCATATATACAATGTCGCCCATGCGCATGTGACCGCCCGTAATTTTCTGAATATTCATGAAAAAATATCGAAAATAAACTTCAAAACGGGGGGTCTATCTATAACATTTTTCACTAGTTTTTTTAAAATAAATACACAATTTTTTACCGAAAAAATGACTTCGATTCCGTTTTTTTTTTCGTAGTCGATAATTTTTTGTAAAAATTTTAATTAACCTGTTAAAATAACTCATAAGCTTTTGGAAATAATAAACAGAATCCAAATCGACCCATAAACTTCGGAGATGTGTCAAAAAACAGAAAGCAAATCTTTAAAAAATTAAAAATTGAATAATATGAAAAATATGAAAAATGTTATAGATAGACCCCCCCCTTTTGAAGTTTATTTTCGATATTTTTTCATGAATATTCAGAAAATTATTTTGGCATTTGTATTATTATAGTAGCAGTGAGAGCCTAGTGGTGTGACTGACGGACTGCCAAGCCATCTCTCGAGTTCGAACCCAAAGCACACACCTCTGACTTTTCGGATTCATATGCGAATTGTATAATTATCACTTGCTTTAAAAACGGTGATGGAAAAAAACATCGTGAGGAAACCGGAGAAGAAAGATATACTCTGACACCAGGTTAGTCACTAACTACACGGAAAAGAAAGAACATTATAAAGCTTTTGTATCAGCGTCAGATGGTACACTTTGTGTTGCCAACTGACATTATGCTGAGTTGAGGCTTGAGGCCCTTTTGGCATTATCATCATTGTTTTCTGAAAAAAAAAAACAAATCTTTTCTCGTTCTTATATTACTTTAGATATAATGTAACTCTTTGGGCCTGCACAATTTGCGCTCGTCAGATTGTTGTAGATAAACGCTGCATATAAGTCTTAAAATGCATGCCTTACCTAATAACACCGAAAAAATCCGATTAGTCGTCTACTTTTAAACCAATTTGCAACTCTTTTACAAAAGGTTCAGAGCACCAGTGCTTGTGTGAAACAATTTGGGTCGAACATGAGTAGAATTGTAACTATGAAACAAATTGAGGGTGAATGAAACCGTAAGGGGAAAGATAACGTAATGCGATTCCTGAAGCTGAAAGGTCCTAGAGGACAGAAGCAGACCTATCACGTCGAACTGAACGCTGTCTTCAGAATACGAAATTAAGATATCTCGAAATTGTGAGAATGGAAAAGCTTTCTCGCATTTTAAATTTTTTATTTCGTGTAACTTGTGAATTATCGATTGAATACTACTGGTTGTATTAGTAATAGTACATTGGTTTATATTTTTTAAAGATATAACTTCTATTGCTAGCTATATTTTTATAGAATAACAAAATTAAACAAGTTAGTTATACGTATTTAAGTTATTGGAAGAGCTTAGTCTCCTAACACAGGTTTAAAAGGAGGGTCTAATCACTAGTTGGTAAGGTATTTACTTGTTAAAGTAAATATAAACAATTTTTTTTTTTCATTTGTGTTGTTATTGAAGTCATTATTGTTAATGCAGCCAAAACTAGAACGGAACAATTATCTACTTTACTTTCGTTTCTTTCGTACGAATTTCCTTATTTATTTTCATATCCAAAACTTACAGTATTACCATACAACGGTTGTCTATAGAAGATCACCTTGTGCCATAAGACTACCCATTGTGCACTAGTTTTTAAATATGTTCGTCGATTTTGTTTTGTTTTATGTGGTGAGCATAAAGTGCTGAATAAATAAAATGATAGATGTCATTAAACGTTAATATTTAATTTTAATTTTTATATAGTAATATTGTTATGTAATGTATAATCTGGTGTACAATAAAGTGTATATAAAAATTAATAATAAATAACGTTTTTCTAAAAAGAAAGAAATCTGAAAAATCTGTTAGTAGAAGTGCAAACTTTTTGCACGACCCCGTATATACCTAAGGACCAATAAAATCCCTATCAGTTGCACAAAGATCTTAGCCATAGTAAGAGGTATATCCACTTAATTCCTTCATTAATAAATGTAAGAATAGCGATCAATTGAGTGGGATTTGGCTTCATCTGGCCAGCTGAGCTTCGTTACCGGCTCAATGGTACAGGGAGTTTGAAAAATGTGTCAAGGGATTTGTAGGCTTATTCTTGCGCAGGACATGGTTGGTGAGTCACTGTGTCATTTTATGTTTCTTTGGGTATCGTAAGGGCATTGGACGTTGGATTAATTTTACCGAAACTTTTAAAGACAGTCATGAAAGTAATTTTTCGGCAACAATACGAGAAACCATTTAGATGAAAATATCAATGGAAGCATAATTTTAACAAATCAAATACGTTTATTTCTGCACACAGCTTTGTAGCTGTGTGCAGAAATAAACGTATTTGTCATCAACATCTACCTTGTGGTATGTTACAATATTTATAAGATGGGTACCTCTGTATCCTGCCGCATTAAGTGACATACAAATATAATTAAAATAAAGTATTTTTTTTTATACATATACTATTATATATTTTTTTATACTATTTGTATTATTTATAATAAAGTAAAGATATCTTAAACTATCTTCGCTTTGCTAATTCAGAATATAAGTAGTATAAATTCAAAGTATAATAGTAAGTAGGTAGGTATATCCGGCTATCCTCATTTTAAATTCAAACATAAATGCACTGATTTTACATAATACGCAAGTTCAAAAACGTCAATGCTGCAAAATAGTGGCTGGTAAAACCGGAATAAGTAGGTATATGATTGCTACTTGAATGTCAGAATTTTCCCCAAATAAAATAATTTTTCTATCTCTGCTGGGTTTTTTAATCTTACAAAAAACCTAATGAATTTAAAAATACGGCTACTAAATGTCTGAATTTGCATAAACAGATTACAACATCCTATACATTTCAAAATGTAGGACAAACCGCGCATTGACTAGTAAGTATGATTAATAGATAAGTTAGGACAGGTCGGGACTGCGTATTATTGGGACTGTCCTTAATAGGCTCGGAGTTCGTGGAAACCCTTGCTTTATGCATTGTAAATTTGCTGGGATGAAAGTAAAGGCTCCCTTAGACACGACGCCACAGTGTTACGACAGCAGAACAATTTCTATGAGTTTTAAGATGTTTTACAAGAAACGCGTCGCGTCGCGCTGCGGTGTCATGCCTGTCTGCAGGAGACTTTGTGTATTATAAATTTGTAGGGACGAAAGTTATTGTGTACTGAGTATCGTTATGACGTTATATTTTGTGGGATAAGCACGCAGGTGAGTGTCAGTTATTTGCGTGAAAGGGTCGTGGAGACAGTTTAATATTTTAGACGTATTCCCTACTCTTAACGTTGATATTATAGTTCGAATAATTTGTCAATATTTTCTCGTCCTTGTCTTCTTTATATCAACTAAATATATTAATAAAATAGGTCTGTTATAGGAAACTGAAACGAGCATAAGTTCAAAAGTTTTGCATGGGGATCAATATTTGAGTAAGTAAATACGTACCATAAAAAATAAAAAACCGAAAAGTACCGTAGTTTTAGAAGTAAAAAAAAAAGTATTTCAAAAGTTGCCAAATAACTTTTTTACACAGTTACAACATCAAATTCAGTGTTATAATTGCAATTCATTATTAATATTCTAGTTCACTATCACTAGTAAGCTATATTTATTATTTCTATACAGTAATATTGCCAAATTAATCAAAATAGCGAAATATTTGACAGTTATTTGCGACGTTGCCCACTTTCAGTATATAAACACTCTTAAAGTTTCGAGTTGATAATTTTTTTTTTTGTTTGTATGATCGTGTTTAAATATCGATACGTCTGCCGAGTTTAGCTAGCTAATTTAATTTGAACCCTATATAGGGAGGTATCTATAAAACGCAATGAAGACACTTACCTTCGTACATCTGCGCATACTGCGGGAAGCCTGCTGCCCTCAGCCATTTGCATGCCTCCGCCGCTTCGATCTCTGCAACAATACAAAATAATAAATTAGTTTACTAAATAATACTTAGTAATTGATATTTTGCGAGTACCAATGTGACTTTTTCAAAGTTATACGTATGTTCTAAGTTGCATATTTCTTAGACACCACTGACTGACGGTGAAGGGAAACATCGTGAGGAAACCCTGGACTTCGGTCTGAAATCACCAACCCGCACTGAGCCAGCGTGGTGATCAAGCTCATTCCTTCTCTGTATGAGAAGTGGCCTTAGCCCGATACCCGGGACATTACAGGCAACTAACCCCTAATTGATATTTATTTTAAAACGTTCAAAAAATGCTCTCCACTCTTTCGAATTTTACTACAGCTAGTGAACACTAGAATTTGCTGGTCCTTTAGCCTTAGTCATTAAAATGAATGAATCTACGTAACGTTGTAGCGACGTATCCATAGATAGCCATCAGCCTTTGTGCAATTCGTGCTCCTATTTCTACACATTTGCACACAAAACATAATTGAGTTGTTAGTACTTGTTAGTTCTTTATAATAAATGATCTAATGACGCTGTCACGGAAAAGGTCACTAATATCCTATTAGCCTAAATATTCGTATCTAAAAAAGCTTTATAAACGCTCATGCAAATTGGCGCGACAGTCGCGCAACGTATCGCGTGGCTATCTGCGATATTATCGCCACGCAAAACAAGTCACACTAGCGCGCGACAGGCAGTGCACCACCTAAGGAACATTTTATATGGCGTCGCGTCGGCGTCGCATCGAAATCGCCGGGATATGGTCGCTATAACGCGAGACAGACCGCTCCTGTATGTAGTGTCACAAGCGTTTTCATAGAAATTGTTCTACGGATATACATCGCAGAATCGCGTCGCGCTAAAAGTCGCGCCAGTCAGCAGGAGCCTTTAAGCAGAAAGCTACTCCAAATTAAAATTATATCGAAAAAAAAATCATGTTTTTATTTTCTTCACCGTTATCATTTGTCGATAAATGCCAAATAAATTCAGAAAAGGTTATATTACATAATTAAGTCTTTAGAAAGTTCATCATCGTGAAAGCCAATAGAATTTTTATGGTCTCTACTTAGTTTATTACGGAGTTTTTATGGGAAAACAATGGAAAAACAGCCGTTCGACCCACGCTCCAAAAGTCGTAACTCGCAGTAAATGGCAGTACTATTTAATTTTGTACATAATTTATTGTTGTATTTTGCATAAATACTCGTTTAGGTTGGGGCTTAAAATTGTTTTATGGGTATTTAATGTGTTGTGGATTTAAATCTGCGTTAGACTCTAGGCATTACAGAGAAAATATACAAATACAAGGGAATTACACTTTCCCCTTTCTGTTAATAACAGTTTTTACCTAATCTATTAAGGCGGCGAAACTATCTTTGGAAAAGTCCATCATCGGCTTGCAAAGTCAAATAATTTAATCTTTTCTTCCTCCTTTCGTGTGGTTAGTGTCTAACCTGGTGTCAGAATTTTAAAGCCACTCATGGGCGTCTGACTTAGCTTCACATGCCGTCGAGAAATATCTCTCAGGCATGCCGATGTCTCTTCCTCACGATGTTTGCCTTCACCGTTTTTGAAGCAAGTGATAATTATTCAATACGCACATGGTTCCGAAAAGTCAGAGATGCGTGCCTTGGGGTTCGAACTAGACTTGGCAAAAAAATATTGATAAAATGATTAATAATTTAATCAAATCATTTATTTAATTTAATCAGTCAATCTAATTAGCACATATAAGGCACTTTTGAATGTCTGCCTTTTTACAACTATGTTGCGGTCGGCTTCCAGTCTAACCGTATGCAGCTAAATACCAGTATTTAACTGGAGCGACTGCCTATCTGACCTCCACAACACAGTTACGGGTAACACGATCGTCTTGGTAAGACTGGTTGTCAGTGTTTTGGGCTTCTGACTTCCCGTTACAACTGTCAGAGATCTACGAATGACAGCCGGGACCAACCACTTAACATGCTTTCCGAGGTACTTAGTAGGTACTTAGCCATGTGCGGTGAAACTATCTTTGAAAAAATGTAAAAGATTGAAATAAAAGCCCTATTTTACACGTAAGTGGGAGGTAGGTAAGTATTTGTAATACCTATGGAAAAAATAGCACAACTTTTGCTAAGAAACTTTACGCTGGTCTTCAAGATCAGAGTGCAAACAGTTCTTTACAGCTCCTTTCGTTTTGCTTCACCGTAGTCAGGTCACTCGAGCTTATTCTAACAAGGTCAGAAAACTCCACTATAAAGATTAGATAAAACAATCTTGTTTACAAGGAAATACCATTTTACCTGCTGTTGACTCTCAATATCTACACAGGAAATTAACATTTGAATTTAAAATTACCTAAGCTAAAAAAAAAATTGTACATTACTGCCGCGGCCTGCAAAAGGGACATTGATGGACGATCGTGAAAATGTGGGTTGAAGCGTAAGTAAATTAATTATAAATTCCAGAATCATGACGAAAAATAATAATTTTTCACACGCAAATATTTTCATTTATTTCTTTTTTACTTTAAACAGCTTTATTGGCAAGCTAAATCGAAAAAATAAAATCTTTGATTAGTTACCTCCTTGGTTGCCATAGTCATAGTAAACAGTTCGTATTATTTTTAAATTACACGACAGAAAGAAATAAAGTAAGAAAATACGTTTATTTGCGGTAAACATGACGCGAAGAAAGAAAAAAAACACAAAAATAACAATTTGGGTAAATTGGGAACAGACTATTTGAGTTATCATACTAGGCAATTTATTCGGCTATTTATTTATTTTCATACTAACATTGCCGGCGCCTGCTTGCATGTATTTGACCAGTACAGCATTTTGGATTTATCTCCAAGAAGGTTTTAAAAATAATGCTCGAAATTCCAAGCATGTTTTAGAAAAAAAAAACTATCTAAATATTTCTTAGCGGAAAGTTATTTCACGAATTTCCTTTCAACTTTTATAATTGATAATTAGAACACTCATTATTCAGTAGCATTACAATACTAATTGGCTCACACAAGAACTTGTTAAGATTCCGTAGAAAAAAAATAAAACAAACACCAAGAAGGCTTTCACTAATAAATATTAATGCGTAAAAACCAGTGTTCTTGGCCTCTAGACCCTTCAGAATTGTTGGAGGTATCAATCAATTTGTACTACGCGTCAAAGGTCAAAGTAAAATGGTTATGTCGGAACTGTCTTACCGAAGTACAATCAGCAGTATTGTGAACGTGACAGGTACAAATGCCTAAATAATGGAGAGGAAAGCGAGTAGCGGATGGTGAGTGAAGAATTTGTGGATGCGGTAGTCAAAGATGGCGGTAAGTGATTATGTTTTGGTGGAGTGTGCAGGTATGCGTGACGGATTTTGGTTTGTTTAGCAGTGACGATAGAAAGGGAACATGTTAAGGCGACGACAAGCTACTTTTAATGATTTTATACCGGAAATTACGTCTAAACGAGTAGTGATAATGATTTGGAAAAAATATATTAGATTAGAGCATTTTTTTTATAATTTAATATACGAATATTTTAGAGAATTTTTATATTACATCGTGAAATTAATTTGTAAAGTTATGTCTAACGCGGATAAAAAACTGAGAATTATGCAAAAAATATCAAGCGTATTTTACTGAAGCCGTCACCATTTTTTGGATAATTAAAATATTAATCTTTTAGTATACGTTTTTTATTAAAATACCTTTTGTTTTATGTATAATAAATTAATAATGCGTCAAATTAATGACAGCGCTCCTTGATGGGCGAGTTCTATTACTGGCTGGACGCACGACGCGTTGCGTGAGCTCAGTACAGAACACGCAAGCTAACCACTCAAGGTTACTGGCATTTATCTGCGTCTTAAGTGGTTTAGTATCTAGAGAAGTGTTGGGTTTACTCAATACTTCGAGAGACATTCGTGTCTTCGTATAGAATTACAAGTATGTACAGTACGACACAACTTAGATGTAGCATAGATTTGAAATTTTTCATTCATTCATTGCAATTTCACGAATGTATTCGGCTATAAGACTTTACAAGTTATTGCGATTTCGAAAGATCATTTACACCTAAAGCAGTAATAAAGATTGGTGATTTTGAAGGCGCACTCAGTTCGGATGGTGATCGGTTTTACTAATTTTGCCGATGCTACATCTAAGTTGTGTCGTACTGTACAAGTATTTTTAGGAAAGTATGGTCTCAAGAGTGATAGTAGTAGACAATTGCGAAATAATATCGAATCGAATATCTAATTGGTTGATATCCCGTCCAGTCGTACTCAGCGCTTCTCCTCCTCATTTATAATGTGCACAGCTAAAGTGTGGAACTCTTTGCCAGCGTCTGTGCTCCCCTCCACATATAATCCGTCTGCCTTCAAAGCAAGAGTGAACAGGCATCTTCTGGGCACGCTCGATCCATCATAGGCCAGCTAGCTTTCCATCAGGCGAGATCGAAGTCATGAGGAGGACCATTAAAAAAAAATAAAGGCTATCAAATGATCTTAGTTGCATATCTTATTGTATTGCCCTAAATTACTGAAGCCAAACATTGCTAAACTCATCAGTGCAGATCACTCCAAAAAGAGTTTACCTACATTAAAGAAACTTCATCATTATAGATACCACATCAATTCATTACCATCTCCGACTCCATTACCTTAGCGGATAGTGGCAAAGTGCGGATCGATTTTTCATAGGCACTTTTAAACGTATGATTTGTATGGTATCTGTTTGTACTAACGACAAAATAGATAACTATGCAGGCGACTAACGATGAGCAGAAGTTACTATTATTCATTAGAAAACCAGCGTCAGATAGCATCTGTCTGGCATTAATGCTTAAATTTTCCTTTTTGGTGCAGCCGTGAGGAACACGCTGTTATTGTTAAAATATTTAACTTTTTTTTTATTTGTATTTTGTGTTTCACGATCTGTTACCAGATAAAATTTAATCTTTCTTTCTTTGCTGTGCTTATGGCACTTATATACTAAGTATGCTAAAATAACCATGACAGTAAACTTGGTTACCTACTGTACCTATAAGCTCAACAGCATAATATCAGTTTAGTTCAGTGTTCAAAATGATTATGAGTAGTTTTCTTAACTAACTACAACTCGGATCTAATATTGCCATGCTTGGCAGAAGAATTGGTGATCGCAGTTATTCGCCAAAAAAAGATATTGATAAAATAATTCTTGAAATAATCTTTTAGCCGTTTTAACGATAGCTATGGGAGGTGCACCTGTGATTAAATGCAAACGCAATTAGCTGCCTGTACACTTATTAATTTTACTGTCTGTACAAATGTAGCCTATCGGCCACCGGCGTAGCGTCGACAGCGAGATGTATGGCCGTTTACGAACCGATAATACGGGATTGGGATACCACTCTTTGTTTTGAATAATTTGTTACAAGATACGCCGAAAGAAACCGATGTTATTATGAAGATATTGTTTTGGGGTGGTTGAAAAATTGTGATATTAAATCATTTTAATAATACGTTTTGGTTGTGGTGAAAGCCGGAGTTATTGCTGATAATTAGTAAAATGTAAGGTGTGTCAAAAAGAATCAAATCGATTTTTCTTGTGGAAATATACAGTAATAATTGGCAGCCAATTCTAATTATATTATTATGCCTTTTTTCTTTAAATGTCAATTCGGTTGTTGATAAAAAGGGTAAAAATATAGACGCTGATGGCTACAGGTCATAAAAAGAAAGACAGGAAGAAAATACGGTAAACAGGACGTTAAGAAAGAACACAGACACAAAAAAGAACAAGTTGGGGGCAAATATGCGTCACATCAACGCAAAACGGCCATCGCTCAGCATAATGCTGCGACTCTATGCGAGACAGAGCCCCAGCAGCGCTGGTTTTCAGAAATAAAATGCAACTCTTTGGTCAAATACAGTTGACGACCAATTAGACAGTCAGTAGGTTGGTAGCGGGATCAATTAGGATGTGCGCGTCGGTTACAGAGGCTATTCGGCTATTTAAGGCGACACTAACTGACTTTTATTTACATTATACTGAAGACACGTCTAAACGGGTAGTGTTAATGATTTGGAAAAAATATATGTTAAATTAGAGCATTTTCTTAATAACTTAGTCTGTGAATATTTTAGATTATGTTTATATTACATAGTGTAATTGATTTGTAAAGTTATGGCTAACGCGGATAAAAAAACTGAGAATCACGCAAAAACTATTAAGCGTATTTTTTTGAAACCTTCATCATTTTAAAGATAGTTTAATTATGTATCTTTTAGTATATGTGTTTTATTAAAATAACTTTTGATATATGTATGATAAATTAATAATGCGTTTTATTTGAGACAGCGTTCCTTGATGGGCGAGTTCTATTACTGGCTGGACGTACGATGCGTTGCGTGAGACTTGCGTGCGACTCAAGGCTGCAGACATATATCGGCGTCTTAAGTACATGTCCTTATATTATCATCACAAATAAGATTAACACTAGGAAGAATTAATACTCAATGGCACTTAACGTTGCAGGAAAATATACTACAAAATGCATAAAATTAATAATAATTCGACATGTATCCAGTTCTTAGTTACCAGTACCAGATAACTCATGTTATCTGAGTATTGTGCATTGATTCTACCGGTATTCAAGTGTTTATTACTTCAATGACGTCAGAAAGACGTTTACTAGTAAATACAGTCATACTAGACCACACACAGATTAGTTATTTAAATATGGGTGGCGTATTAATCAGTATGGAAAATATGTAGGTATGTGTTGGGTTTCACTTCGTTTGCGTCATCTCAATGCTGGGCAAATGCCTCTCGCCGTGACTTCCAGTTCTTTCGATCCAGGGCTAATGTGGACAAATCGTTTCTTCTGTCCAGCTCATCCCGCTATCGTCTACGGAGTCTGCCGCAACGCCTTCTGGCTGTATTAAAGCTCCACAAAGTGGTTATTTCCGCTCACTGTAGACGTGGTCACGTGGTCAGCCCAGTTCCAAAGTCAAATCATTAATTTCAAGTAGATCATGAAAACGCACTTTTGAACGTCAACATTTACAGGAAAATAGAATTTCAAATTCAAATTCATAATATTTTATATCACATAAACCTACATGGGCACATATGAAACGTTAGAAGCTAGGTGCACGGTACCAATTGGTCGTTTCCTATGGAGAAGATCCGGCAAATTTCACTCAAATCCACGGTTACTCTTTAAAAAATAATTGGCCTTTACAATGCTTTCAAATAACAGTGATATAGGTATGGGAGGATAGTGAAGGTCTTTCAACAAGTACCAGGTACTTAACAAAATAGATGATGGTCAACAAATCTACAGTCCACTAAGCCTACAGAATTGATTCAAAAGGTAGTTTCGTATGGTGAAAAATGGGCAAGAAACTCCATAGTTAGGTACTTTTTTAAATGCTTTATAATATTTTGTATACAGTGTAATAGTTTATACTGAAAATAGTACTTATTACCTATTCACGCATGGTTACATAAATGTAATAAAAATGTTTTTGCAATAGCAGATTAATCGCCCTCTATTTTGAAGCAGCTGACATCTCTTTATATCAATGCAGACGCATCAGCCAGGTTTTGCAGCTGGCTAGCAGATGCAAGTAAAATGTAGCGGGTGTTATCTAAGAATGATGTGGTTTGTGATGACCACATATTATGATAATGTTTTGCATTAGTTTACAAACTATGTTTATAATTAAAATGACAATTTTATTGTATCTGGCGATGCGCATCTAAGTACCTACTTGTGAACCAGTACCCTAATTACGTAGTACACGATCAATCCGAATCTGAATAGCTTTGAAACAGATTTCTAATTAATTGCTTCAAAAGTTCGAAAATAAATTCTGCTCAGCAACGTAAATAACGCAATTAATGTTGTTGAACTATCAAAATGAAACAAATTAATCGGAATCGTTTTCGAATATGTGTTGCGTAATTAGATAGCTGTTTGTCCGTTTGTGATGACCGCATATTATGATAATGTTTTGAATTATTTTACAAACTATGTTCATAATTAAAATGACAATTTTATTGTATCTGGCGATGCGCATCTAGGTACCTACTTGTGAACCGGTTTGTCCGTTTGTGATGACCGCATATTATGATAATGTTTTGAACTATTTTACAAACTATGTTCATATTTAAAATGACAATTGTATATGGCGATGCGCATTTAGGTTACCTACTCGTGAACCTGTTTGTCCGTTTGTGATGACCGCATATTATGATAATGTTTTGAATTATTTTACAAACTATGTTCATAATTAAAATGAGAATTTTATCTGGCGATGCGCATCTAGGTACCTACTTGTGAACCTGTTTGTCCGATTGTGATGACCGCATAATAATATGATAATGTTTTGAATTATTTTACAAACTATGTTCATAATTAAAATGTCAATTGTATCTGGCGATGCGCATCTAGGTACCTACGTGTGAACCTGTTAGTCCGTTTGTGATGACCGCATATTATGATAATGTTTTGAATTATTTTACAAACTATGTTGCTAGTGCTACATGAAAACTGTCATACCCACAAATATTACACTGCACTTTGTTTTTTTTTTCAACATAAACACAATGGATTTCAGAAAAACAGACCCAATTTCAAACAACGAGCGAAAGAAAAACCGCTAATTGAATGCAGTGGAATGAATTATTTGTTTTTTGAGCTGTGCCTGTTTTTCTCCTTGTTTTGTAAACAATATTGATCCGTTAGTCAAAAAGCTGGATGTTATGAACGAATTAAATTAACCGTGTATTTTTTCCTTTTGTTTTGTGGTTGTTGGGTAATTTCTAATGGAATGAGCAGCCATTACATTTTTTGAAGATCTTTGCGAGAAAGACAATGCTCCTTTTCTATTGGACGCTAAGCCCACAATACAAAATATGCTGCCCAAAATTAAAACCTATGGTATTGAATACATATTAATGTCACGAATATTAACTTACTTTTATTTATTATGGCAACTACAGCTTCGTAACATCCATTTGTTTTCACACCAATGTATTCTAACTTATACAGGGTGTTAGGGTAAACACCGTTATCCTTCAAACCAGTGGTTTGGTTTCGTTTATAAAACATAAATTCAATGGAAAATCACAACTTTTTTTTTTAAAGATGTACATTTAGAATCGTCACGCAATTCCTAAGGTATTTAGGAATTGCGTGGTAGGTTTTTGCCTGTCTTAAGCCAGGAAAAGGTTGTGTTATGTATTTATTCATGTGTTGTGTAGGTAGGTAGGACGGGCGGCGATCGATTACGTCACTCGGGTGGGCGCATCATGAATTTGCGGACGGTGTCGGACAATAACCTTTTTAATATTTGTTAAAGAAAATAACGTAATTTTTTTTTACTCGGTTTTTTATGTTTATATTTAAGCCAACTACCCATAGTTTGAGTGACAACGGTGTTTACCCTTCCATCCTGTATTATACGGGGTCTCAGGTTCATCGACGCGAAAACTGTAACCATGGATTCAGTACATGATTCAGAACCCGTTGAAATTTTTCGTCGGTTATTAAACAAATAATCTGCTGTTTCAGCCTGTTTCATAGAAAAGTTTTTTTATAACTTACGAAACATTTCAACACAGGGGGGTTCAGAATCATGTACTGAATTCATGGTAACAGGCTTCGCGTCGATGACACTCTGTATAATATAAAATATAATCCTAACTATTATCATATTATAAATGCGAAATTTTGTTTGTTAGTTTACGCTTTAACGCTAAAACGGCTGAACGGATTTGGATGGAATTTAGCACATGGGTAGACCATTACCCGGAAAAGGACATAGAATACTTTTTATCCCGATATTCCCACGGGATCGAGACTAATGCCGGTGAAACCGCGGGGCGCAGCTAGTTGGGTATAAATTCCCTTTCATTTAATAAGCATTGAAATATAAATACGTAAAATCGTATGCTTCTCTATCTTTATTAATCTTACACATACGTCATCGTTTCATTCAATAACAAAAACATAACTATTTTTAACTTTACGCAACTCTTCAAAAGTTGTTTAAAAAATTCATTTGTATGAAAATGAAGTGAAACATCAAAAGATTGGCAATGTTTTGGTTTAGTATCAATCAACATAAGAGTTCGTAGTATACGCGGTTTAGTTTATATTTTACGCAACAGCTGTTCGGGGGAGTCGGTTCTATGAATTAGGTTTGAAATAAACTTTGACAATCACTCCGTAGTGCCTTTTAGAAGAACTGCTTTTCCTGTAGGTTTTTATTAATAACATTGATGTTATATTTATTGACGGTATATGCCAGTCTTCGTTAGCCACGTTACCATTAAAAAAAATATCAACTTATCCTGCGTCCTAACCGGAAGCGACAGTCGCGCAAATACGCTATTACGCAATTGTTT
This sequence comes from Conistra vaccinii, assembly GCA_948150665.1. Taxonomy (NCBI): domain Eukaryota; kingdom Metazoa; phylum Arthropoda; class Insecta; order Lepidoptera; family Noctuidae; genus Conistra; species Conistra vaccinii. Next base: position 15,015,094 of record OX411338.1, on the reverse strand, counting down.
ACCTATAGCCCATGTCCTAACTAAAGGCTATCGTCGCGCAAGTACCCGATTACGCGCTTGTTTACCTATAGCCCATGTCCTAACTAAAGGCTATCGTCACACGAGTACGCGATAACGTGATTGTTTACCTCTAGACGATCGCGTACTCGCGTGAGGATTGCTTTTGGTTAGGACGAGGCCCCATGATTTCTATTTTACCACAAAATTACTATGTATATTCGATTGGCATTTTTGTCCGAAGCACCCTGGGAATCCGCCGAACCTGCTGACTGACTAACATTTTTATCACGATCTGTGATTTTCAGCTAACATTCTCCTGTGGCTCGTGTCGACACGTACGGTAATGTTGGTCTGATGCATTGTTGATTATAGTTGACAGTTATTATGCCGGCTATCCTATAAAAGTGAAGAAGAGTAGTTACTTTTTATGACTAAGGGCGAGAGAGGATCTCATAAGGAAGTATCACATTATGTCTTGCTTATAGAAATGCTTATCATTGTATGAGGAGGTCCATGCTGAAGAGTGGAAATTTTGCGAGACCCAAAAATTTTTGAAGTGAAACCTTCTTGTTCTTGTCTTCTTCTTCTTCTTTGAGCACTTTTTGGGATGGGTAAAAAATGTTAAACTCGCGTCAGGCGTCAGGACACGTGACCTGATCGAAGACGGAAGGAGAGTAGAATTTGTTGACAGCGCACTCTGTTTTATTTTTTTGGAATTGTTTTAATGGAGCTACAGCTTTCGTTCTTATACTGACAGCAAGCCACATACATTCCTGACATTTTCGTTAGATGGCGTTACTTAGTTTTCACTCCCATCGGCAGTCTCCAAAAACTGCCCCGCATGTTTTTTTGGTGTAGTATCTTTTTCAAAGTTTCGGTGTGTATTTTGTAAGATTTGCATGGCTATTTGAAATTCATGTGAATGTAAGAAATTCCGTGAGTAGTAAATAAATTTCCGGGAAAATTCTGCTTACATTACGAATTAGAGGAAAAGCGTTTTCCTGCTGCTAATTAATACGTTCCGTCAAATTGCGACATTTTTGCGGTTTCAGAAGCCGTGTATTCAGAGTATGAAATCCCAGAAGATCTCGTTATATTGGTATTTCTGAAGATAAACAAAAATAACCTGTAAGTATACGGGTGGAAGGGATATCGAGCGCAAACTGTAACCATGAATTCAGCACATAAAAATCAGCAGTTTCATAGAACAGTGCAATACTCATGCGAATTCAGAGTCATGTACTGAATCCATGGTAACAGGTGGCGCGTCAATGTCACTGTCACCCTGTATACCAAAAAAACACGGACTGCAAAAAAAAGCGTTTACGCTAAATGAGACTAGCATAAACCAGGCAGAAAAGGGAGGAAAACAAAGCTGTCAATGATGACGATGAAAGGTTTCCAAAGAAAGGTGAAGGTGAGTATTTAATTTTACTTGTAACAGAACGTTGAGCATTCGCCATTTTTAAATTTTATCGAACCGTACTTCGACCACAACGGTCGATGTTTTGTTACAACCTGATTTTTAAAACCTGCGAGTGTATTGGTGTAACATTTTATTGAGCAAAGGCACGAGCACTGGCGACATGGAGTGAGGTGCGCGGGCCAAAGGTCGTTACGAATGTTACAATGAACGCAAGGTAGAAAAAATGTTACAGGAATTGGAGCATTACGTCGAACGCAGTGTCGAGCAAGGAACGTTATATAACATGGAAATGCTTTTTCAAATTGAGCTTCTGCTTGTATTGTACCAAAAAGGTTATATTACATGGAAATGCTCGACAAAATGCTCTAGTGTACAAAATCAGTGCACGATGGTATTGACAATTAGAGACATAACATTAATGAGGTTAGTGACTTCGTAAACGAACTTTTTCCTACCAAACTATACTCGACAAAAACAAAAGAACATTATCCATTCCTCCTTTCGTTTGCAGTTAACTTGACCTTTTCAGTACAAAAGGAACGATGGATTGTTTTAAATTAGTTTGTTCGTTCAGTTACTTTAACTAAAAACTTCGTTTAACCAGTAATGAGTCTGGGTAATTAGACGCATAGATAAGTGACGCCATATTAGTTTGTACTTTAGTTAGTGGAAGTATTGTTATCTGTAGCGGTTGCTATGTAGTCTTAATGATGTTGTGGTTGCATTTTGATTAATACTCTTTCTACAGGTTTGATAATTACGGTAGCAGAGTTTCTTGCTTTTCCCGACTAAGGCGGAGCAAAAAGGAGGGTTATGATTTTGACCAGTATATATGTATGATCATCTGTTACCTCACTGCTACTAAACTACTGATCATAATTTGACAAATGAGGTATTGTTGGAAGCGTCTTGATCATTCTTTCGTTATAGGCTACGTGTTAGGGGATACATCGAATAGATTACCTGTGACTCCAGATTTTTTATTAGTCTGTGATGTCTTGTTACTTTATACCTTTTTATCGTAGTTGGGTTTTAGATTGTCTAACTTTTTTTTTTATTATTTAATCAATAATGTCATTACAGTCCGGCCGTCTAAGCAAAGCGTTTCTGACACCTGTCATTTGAACAATTTCTAGTAGTAATAAGGATCAAATTCGCATAACACATTCGTTAGTATGAAACTGACAGCTGTCAAGAACGCATTTTCTCAAGGGCCGGACTGTAGAACGGAGGTCTGCTGGGGTTTCTGGGTTTGATTTTCACACATAAAAGAAAAAATAATATTATATAGATTTTCGGTAAAAAGTGTTTCAATTTTGAAGAATGGTTAATGTCCTTTTTGAACCTTCATAGATACATTGTACTTAGCAAACGTATCGTAGAATTATTAGGTAGATATCTTTGTTCATTCAAAAAAATTTAAGCTTTAGGTATACGCCATACTGTTTAGAAAACACTTCTTATAAAACCTAAACATACTGCAGAACGCGTTAATACTAACATTACATCATATCCACGAATAACAACTCTAAAACTGGCACATTTAACATTTTGCCATAAAGCACCAAAAAGAAAAAAAAACACCAAGAATTACCTGTTATTTGGTCAACACTTAAATTAGGAACACTCATTATGCACAACACTGGCACTAAACTACACTAAACGCGGCAATCTTGGCAACATGCATACTCCTGCGCATCGTTTTCAACACTGAATCACTCATTCATACGAAAATTTCGATCTATTTATTAACTGCTATTTGTAATGTATTAACACATTATCTGTTATGCAACTAAGTAGCAACTTTTATTGGTTATAACTTAAATCGTAAAAACGTTATATGCATACAGATTTTTATTTAATATCTATTCTAACGGTACTCTATAATAAGATGTTGAATTATCGACGTCTCATTTAAAAACACTGGCCACTACGTAATTTTGTCACAAATTGAAACGGACACGGATTCTTTATTTGATTTGAATTTTTGCTTTTAACTTTAAAAGTTATGGCGCGTTATAAAATACAAATCGGTTTTAAATTTAGAATGTTTTTATTTACGGCCTTATTTTTAAATTTAAAATCGTTTTCAGGCAACGGTTTGTCTTGGAATGTTTTTGTAACAAAACTTTTAAAGATTTGAATCGATTTTGGACCCGAAATCGATTATTTTAATTTTAAAATCGTACTGATTCGAGTGTACTGTACACGGATGTAAGAAACAAACTAGTGAGACCGCTAGTTGACTAAGAATGAGATTAGTTATCAGTCTTTATCGCAAGCGGTCGTTACTGCGTCCTTTAATCGCTGGTCACGTCACCGATAGTGGTCTAGCCATAGACTATTATTAAATCACTTGTTTGGATGTGGTAAATACAGCACTAATTTGTTTATATTCTATAAGGAAATTTATAATATTTATTCAAAAATTCCGACCTGTTTTATGAATTATAATTTTGTTATTACGGTATTAGACATTAGAGTGTTAGTCAAGAATATCGTTTTGTACTAGGATTTTTCCTATATTTATAGGAATCATTCTAATTAAATCTAATTAACAAAACACCAATCAAGTAATTAATAAACACAATTATTGCTTGAAACAGGACTACTAACATTATGTCATTAAGTACGGTTATGTACAGTATTTTTTACTTGTGCATAAAGATTACATTAATAAATAAATATTAATATTATATACCTATGTATTTTATTTTCTAATTCTTAGATCTTTCATGCAATCTTTTCTGCATGCCTATTTAAATAAAACTAAATTCATGGTATTTTACAACGAACAGACACAGATCCAATGTTTTTAAGTTAACAGACTTAAAAAAGCGATCAAGAGCGAGTCGGATTCGCGTACCGAGGGTTCCGTAAGAAGCTTCATTCGTTTTCTGTGCCCAGACTTTCATCTTTTATTTATTTTTTGGAATTTTTCCTTTACTTGTTCTGTAAGACTTTGTACACACCTAATACGGACTATAGACCTCAGTATCTGGTATAAATTTCAACTTGCTTGGTCCACATTTTCCTGAGAAAATCGGTGGTGACGCACGGACAGACAGACGGACAAGAGAGTGATCTTATAAGGGTTCCGTAATTTTTCCTTTTAAGGTACGGAACTCTAAAAAGGAGAAGGTTCTAAAGTCGTCTGTAATTATATATTTATATAAGTTCAGGTATAACTTCTTTGTTTATGAACCGATTTTCAATAAAATAAAAACTATCTACTCCTTCTTTTTACTAGCTTCATGTAAAACTCAATGACTTAAAGAATTAACACTCTAAAAATATTTCGAACATCTTTATCTTTAAGGCAGTGTTTAGAATGACACTAGCGGCACTCTATACACACTTCATTAACACCGCCTCGGCCCGGCTAAAGTGTCGTAAGCATTGCATTGTCATTTTCAATGTCACTAAGTCACATCACTTGGTATTTTGTTTGATTGTTGAGGTTAGATCGCTGTAAAACACCACATTCCCTTCTCTTGTGCCTAAACGGATCCTGGCGCTCGCCGGCCGCTACAGCGGCACCGCTCGCTACGCTCGCTCGGCTCGTGCGTTGTGTGGTCACAGTTCTAACCTAATCTAACCTACCTCTCAGCCATTTTAATTTGCTAAGCCAAGGGATTATGGCACTTAAGTTTAACCGGCCGGCTATTATTATAGATGAAAGAAACTAGCCTCAACAATCAAACAAAATAAAAAGTGACAGTGACAATGAAATGCTTACGGCACTTTAGCCGGGCTGAGGTGGTGTTAATAACACATTAATTACACTTCCTATCTTTTATGTCATTCAGCCTGTTATATACATATTTATTATATAATATAGGTCTGTATGTTTTGTTTGTTTGTATACAAAATGACGTGATGATATAGAAATAGACTTGAAATGACCTCATGGTGTGGGGGTAATGGTCGTGGGTGGTGGGTAAGCAGTAAGCTGCCTTATTAGATGCAGAATTGCAATATTTTGGTGTGAGCTTTGTTTTTGAAGGTAATTTGAATTTAGGCTGGACTGGCGAGTGACAGGTTGTTTCGTTTTGCAAATTACTGGTAAATTATGGTATTTAATTGGCGACAACCAGTTCTTAGCACAAGTTTTGAGATTTGGTGGGATACTTTCATATAACTATATTAAGGTATCATCATCATCATCCTAGCCTATTAATGTTCCCACTGCTGGGACACAGGCCTCCTCGGTGAGAGGGAGTGGGCCGTAATCCACCACGCGGGCCCAGTGCGGGTTGGTAGATGTCACATGTCTTCGAATTTTTGGTTCTAAGACATGCCGGTTTCCTCACGATGTTTTCCTTCACCGTTTTTGAGAGCAGTGGTGATGAAATTATTTACACAAAGTAAAGCGCCTGCTTGGGTTCAAACCCACAACCTACAACTCGTAAGTCGGGGCCGATACCACTGGGCCACCACTGCTCTCTGCTGCTCTATATTAAGGTATACAGCTATATCCCTGGAGTTTGGTAGTTGGCGGAGTGATACCCACGTGCCTCGGAAAGCACGTTAAGCCGTTGGTCCTGCGCCTGATCTCTCTCCGGCCGTGTCGGATTGCCGTCCCATCGGACTATGACAGTGAGAGAAGAGAGTGCGCCTGTGTCTGCGCACACACTTGTGCACTATATCTCCCGCGCCGAAGGCTATGCTCCATTGAGATTGGCCGCCGAGGCCGAAATACGGTCTGGAGGACTATAGGTATATATTATATCCCTAGAGATATAACTAGACTATAATGGCTATAACTATCTTACTGCGACATATACATACAACTATACTGTACATATCTATGTAGATACATAAGTACCTATCTCAAAGAATGACCCTACACAGAGTACTTAACAAAATGGCTCACAAAAGACTCTAAACAGCGTCGTATAACTCTTATCTATGGCAGTGAAAGTCAATATAACAGTGAGTTAGTCGGTAGTGATAGAACTCGAGTCTTTTTACTACACAATAATAAATTTTACACTGTTTTAATGTCCGCACTTACGCTGTACGGTGTCCATGCGGTTCTAAAAGGTGGGATAAAGTGTTAGCTGTTGTTGAAAAAAAAAAGTACAATGTTTTATTATTATTTTAGTATACACTAATAATATTATAAAGAGGAAAGATTTGTATTTATAAATAACATCAAAAACTACTGAACCATTTTTAAAATTTTTTTAGCTAGCTTTTTAGCTATGCTTTATTATTACTGAGTAACAGGCAATCTATACTAATATTATAAAGAGGTAAAGTTTGTGAGGTTATAGGAGGTATTCTGTGGATGTACTGAACCGTTTTTTTTAAATATATTTTACCAATAGAAAGCTTCGTTATTCAAATTCAAATGGTTTATTTGCAAGAAAATACATGGTTTACAAGGGAAGATCTTACAGCCTTATAGTCATTGTAGAAAATAAAGTTGATTAATTGATTGTATTCGGCCTGCAAGCAAGCGTGCAAATTATTCATGTTTAAATATCATAATTATTATTCTATTATTAGTACATTCTTATTACATTATTATTGCATTATTATTACATTATTATCACATTATTATTACATTATTATTACATTATTATCACGCATTATTATTACATACTTTCCTTAATTACTTTACAATAATTTCACTGATTAATGCTCTAACAAATAATTGTATGCTCCAAAAATTATTTTATGCTGTAGAAACACTTTTTTGTAACCACTCTGACAATTTTGCTTTAAAACCATTCCTACCCTGCAACAATTTAAATTCGTTAGGTAGGGTATTATAAATTAATATACACTTATTGAACACATTTTTCTTATAAATAGCTTTATGACCAGCTGGATGATAAAAGAGGTTGCGAAACTTTGCCCTTTTCTGTGTTGGTATAACCTCGGTATGTTGCTTCAAATAATGCATGTGTGTATTAGTAAAAATATCTATCTCTAATATAAAAATATCTCGAATATACATACACGGAATTGGAAGAATTTTTTATTTTTGAAAAAGGGGCTTACAGCTATCTAATAACCATGCCCGTTTTATACCCGGATGTAGCGTTTTTGGAGCTTAAAAACTCTGTCGGCATCGGTCGAGTTACCCCACATGATTACTCCATAGCTTTGAACAGATGACATGTAACCATGTATTTGTGAGTGTCATAGGCCATATATTTATGTTTACCGCCCAACGAAGTGAGCAGGGGTCAGCTAGTAATTTATATAGTTATCACGCTCGCCTGCGTGCCACTGGCGGAAGCTAGTTTTAGTATTAAAAATAAAACAATGAGTCCATACTTGAGGATTATCTTATATTTTATCAGTCAATCAATCTTTAAAATCTTAGCAAACCAGATCTGGTTGTCAAACCAGATAACTCTCTTTAGATATGAAAATCTATACATATTATAAAACAAAGTCGTTTTTCGCGTTTGTTTGTATATCCCCGTTTTCTTCTAAACCACGCAACAGATTTTGATGAGGTTTTCACCATCGTTTGGAAAATTTATTCCGGAAGGTTTATGTGTATAATACGTTAATATTAAAGTTACGTTTACCTAAAAGATTTCGATGTTTTTTCAAGTCGTAAAAACCGTGCGAAGTCGACCTTTGTCTGGGTTGAACTTTTGGTCATTTATTTTGCTACAGTTGATAAAAAATTAATCTAGCCCTATCAATAGTATCACTCATGGTCAATAAGTAGAACCAAAATCATAGAAGTTGTCGGCTCAGATCGAATGCCTTATTTCGTGATACATAATAAGTACTTAATTTCATTTTAGATTTTTTTTATTACTGAATGGGCCTGCTCTTGACCTCGATCTCACCTGATGGAAAACGATGGATCAGGTCTATGATGGAACGAGCGTGCCCAGAAGATGCCTGTTCACTCTTGCTTTGAAGGCGGAATTACTCGAATTGACCAACAAAAATGCCAAAATACAAGCATCGTCTCAATAGAAAGAAAATAACAAAAACGCATCTACCAGACCTTTTGAGAAATTCAGGCACGTCAGTTATGTATGTTATCAGAGCATAAACATAACATAACATAAGTCATAACAACGCTTGAAATAATCCAGTTTCCGATAACGAATGCAGTAAAATTGATCGTTATCGATTCTCAGTACATCTGATTCATCAAACTCAGGTGTTTACTCACCAAATCTGCTGTTTCTGTGGTATGGGGAAAATTTTAGATTAGGTAGACTTGACTCATAGAATCGAAGAGGTTTTGAAAATGTTTTTGTTATTATTAAGTTTCTATGAAATAGTCGTCCGACTTCTTAGTCAAAATAATTTAATAGCACTGATGTTGTGTTTAATACATTTGCTATTTACCTACCTAGATTTATTTCTTTACTGCGGATATTTTTTTTAAGTTTTTATAAATAATTATAAATCAACAAATCTATTTTATAATTATTTAAAAATGGCAACATAATAGCTTTTCTTTTTAAATAATTAACTTTAAAAAAATCTGCATGACAGCTCTAAGAAATTCACAAAACGAAACGTTCACACGTAGTTCAAAAACTTGTAGTTTCAAACCAAAATCAGAGCAACTTACATCCGCTATAATTTCATATTCTAATAAACTTTCAAGTTAGAACCGCAAACTATCCTTAAACTCACCAATAATGGGTCACTCTAGCCCACAAAGTTCCTCAAATCCGGGTTCAGCAATAATAAAGCCAAAAGCGAAATTCCCGAAACTGGAGTGTGGTCACCCGAGTTACCAGATGCGCTTCCGATTCTGAGTAAGTTCAGAATAGAATTGGGTTAAATGTTATATGTCACTATGCGAATTTACTGGAAATTAACTTTTTGGGTAGTTGATATAGGCATCTAGGTGGTTGGATTACTAGAAATACATAATAATATTATTACTTACAAATAAAAATGTATGAAAATACCCTATGACTTTATGGAATACAGTGTGTCCGGACATGGACTAGCGATATTCTAAATACTTAAATATAAACTATTTTTTTGTTTTTTGTTTTCAAAAGTTATGGAATTGTGAACATATTGCATTGTAATGCAGATGGTAGACAATATTATTGCCTTTCGAATAAGCCTATTTTTATCTCAGTATGAGTAAAACTTTGAGAAATATGATATTTTTTGTAAAAAAAACAAAATGGCTGCCACATAGCGGGGAAGTGTATTGGACCCAAGCCTAGAGTGTTATTGTACTTTAAAATAGTTTATATTTAAGTATTTAGAATATCGCTAGTCCATGTCCGGACACACTGTATATTAAGAACTAGCAGTTGCCCGCCACTTCGTCTGCGATCCAGGATGAAAAGTAGCCTATGTCCTTTTCCAGGTCATGGTCTACCCGTTTGCCAAATTTCATCCAAATCTGTTCAGCCGTTTTAGCGTGTTAGGGTCACAAACAAACAAACTCACTTTCACATTTATAGTATTAGTTAAGATTCGCTACTACGAGTTTATGTTACTTAATGCATGCTTTTTTGTATCTTGGGGCCTGCGCCCACTGACGGCAAGGTAAGGGATTTTTATACAACGAATAGAAAGATAACTTGATAGTATTAAAATAAAATAAATTCAATGATGATGCGTAAGGACGTCGCGGCATGCCGCGGCATCGTTGCCGAATGCGCTTGCATTTAGAGATACCAAAGGATGGGGTGGCCTGCCACACCGCCAGTGCAGCAGTGGCGAGACCTTTTGTTTTTTGGTTCAAACTCTCATGAACCTTGGATAGGTAGCCTCCGTTTGGGGGAGACTGAGAGTCAGAGGTCGTGTCTATTCTATAGGTACCTAAAAGGTTTTTATTACGATACAAAATAGAGTGGATATTATAAAGGTAATGTCGACCTTTATTTTCTTACACGTGCAAAAAATAGATTTATCCGTGGCCGTTTCTCGAACAAAGACCTTGTTTTTCTCAGCACCTTATTTTCTACGTCAGGTGGCTCTATTGTTAGCCATTTTCCCGTTGTTATGAAGCCGTCAAAACAATTTAAAAGCAACGTCCTAACAAAACAGACCCGTCAAACGATGACAACATTTCGTAACTTGATTGCGTTATCAACAAGAACAATAACAGACAAATTAGTTAGATAACGATATCTTAATGTCTGTATTGACTCTTTTTGGGTAACTTGTAACAGATGAGAAAATATACAGAGAGTAAACTTCACACAATCACGCTGCGATGCGTAGAGAAATAATTAATATGGCGCAACTTTGTGTGCGTGACATGTCACTGCATATTGCACGATTTGATTGCATATCAAATCGTCGCCGATTCAGAACAAACCAGAGATGGACCTCGTGCTATGTAGTCCAAGACCAAGATGCCTGGTCGCATAGATAGATTCGAAGATCTATGCATAGTCGCATATTGGTAATAAAGACACATATGCCAGGCATTTAGACTGACCTGTTAGCAGTTTTGTCGCACTGCTTGTGATCAAGTATGGGCCAGTTACCCAGTGACACACATTTGAAGGGTGATCAGGAGTAACCCAAGATGGTCTTGGGTGTTGTTGCCAAATTGGGGTATATTCTCCTACAGCAAGCAGACAATAGTCATCATCATTATAATCTTCCACAGCCCGACTCCACCCACCGCTGAACATCAGCCCGTCTTTGCTGCCAATCCCCGCGTTCCAATGTAGTCATGCCACATCGCAATATAATTGTATAAGGTTAGGTCTCTGTCAGGTATCTACTCCGTAAAATTCAAAATGGCGGTTCAACATCATTATAATGTTGCGAAACATCAATCATTGGCATCGGGTCAAGTGTCCTACTGAATATAAGCTAGACAGCAATTCATGATTATAAATTGGACATATTTGAATGCCATTCAAGCTTCAGGCAATCACAATATTTGCAGTTTCACCCGTGCGAAATGGGGTTATATAGGAATTGAGGTTGATGGAGGGGGACTATGATGTTGGACGAAATTTCTCCCGTATTACCCAAGGGAGAACCTAGCCATAGACAGAACTATAAAATACAACCACATTTCGGCGGTTATCATTCATGCAATAAGGGAAATAAATGTAGTCCTCCTAAGGAAAGACAATTAATAAAAAATTACTTGTATTAAAAAAATATATAACGAAGGCTAGCCATATTGGATGGGTAATCCAAATAAAATTCAAAGTGCTTGGTACAAGCGTCTATTACGGCGTTACAGTTCAGTAATTACAAAAACATCGCGAAACTAGGCGGACGCAATCAGATTTAGGAAACGCGGTGAATTCAATATAGGATGGCAAAGGGAATCCCTCGCAAGGGCGTCTCCAGGCGTCTCGACCAAAGAAGCACGTTTTGTCCGCTCCGTATCCTCTTCAGATTCCGAAACATCAGAAAATATCAAATGTCAACCGACAATGTCATCCGTCAATCCAGTGTTGCCGCTTTAAATCCAGTGTTGCCAGTTCCTATATTGACCACACCCAAGTAGGTCCTCTACTTGACGTTTCCACAATTCATTGTTGACTCTCCGACATATATATTAATAAATAATTGATTAATAAAATATATATTTAAAATATAAAATAAAGAGGAACTAGGTAACTGGATATCACACGCTGCTTTAGTTCGATTCAAACTTAATAGCGGCTCGGAAGTTAGCCGTTTAGTTTGAATCGGGCTGTACAGATAAGTGGCCAAAAATAAAAACTAAAAATTATTTAGTCGTCCTAGGGGTCAAATGTGACCCTTAACACGACCAACCGAATCACCAATAATGCAGCCAAAGACGTATAATCTAAATAAACAAGATAAACCCCATGTCTGACCCAATCTGACCCAAAATGTCATTTAAACAAGCATTAACGTTTTAGCACCCAAATCCGATTTCAATACAAAATGACACGAAATGATTATCACATTAACATGTTGCAGTAACAACCAGTTACCCGACTTATGGCCATCAGTGAGGTATTAAGTGTTTACACGGTAATCCTCCATTTGAAAGCAAAACTGACGTAATCGGAGATCATAATCAGAGTGGTCCATGTTATGAGCGAAAACGAATGTAAAATTCTAATTATTTTATTTTAATACTACACTGTCTGTATAAGATAGGACAAAAGATTGCATACGTTACAATTATTTGTGACTTCATTTGCAGAAGAAAGGGGATAGGTGTGTCTTTATTTTAATAGTTAGTTTATATTATATGCTTGCAAGCACCACGTCGTGTCCGGGTTCGCAACAGGTCAATCGTCATCCTGAGGATGCCTCGTTGAGAGGTGAAACACGTGTCGATTACTTACAGGGTTCTTTATGACTCTTTAAGAACAGTTCAGCAGATTAGGTTATTTAATATACCGTCGTCTATTTTATTTTATAATGGATTTTCGCAAAGTCATGCCAGAATCAATATAACTAATAAAATAAAGATATAATAACTAATGACCCAATCTAACTATAAACGAACTAAGATAAGGCTACGCAAAATTCCTTCGCATCGCTGTCGACTGGTAATGAACCCAAGAGACTGGCTCAACTAACTAACTGACCATTCCGAGCCTCGGAAATCACGTTAAGCCGTTGGTCCCGGCTGTCATTTGTGGATCTTTGACAGTCGTTACGGGTCGTCAGAAGTCTGAAAGTCTGACAACGAGTCTTACCAAGCGGTATCGTATTAACTGGGTTCTGGAGGTCAGGTACGCAGTTGCTTCATGTAAAATTCATTCAGCTGCATTCGGTCAGACTGGAAACTGACCCAAACATAGTTGGGAAAAGGAGAGAGATAAGTTTTTGTAGTAAAATTACAAGTACCTGCCGTACTAGTTTTATCACAAAATCGCTTTCGCTCTTAACTTGCACCCAACCCTAACTTAAAGTCGAGCATTTACAAGCTTCACATGAAACCGCTACCGGGTGGCCCGGAAGCCGCTCAAAAGAGTTTACCGCAGTTTACCACAGTTTACCGCGGTTTACTTCAGTTTACCGCGGTTTACCGGCGCTGACCTCAAGTAGTGAGATGCGTGGTCAAATATGCATGCCTTACGTAACTGAGTGCATCTTGACGATGAACACACAGAAGCATGATATAAAATCACGCCTGTAATCCTCGAAAGGTTAGGCAGAGGTGTACCTATAGTACACCCACATTTCGCCAGTTATGTTTAAATCCCATGTAATAGGGGGCGAGCCTATTGTCATTTCCCGGACACAAATCTAGACTCCGGGCTGCAACTGAGAAATTCTTAATGGAAAAACACTTTGTTCGACCCTTTTTTTTTTGGGTGGGAAATCAAACAACAAATCAAACTACAAAATCAAAATAACTTCTCGCGTGTCAGACTCTTACTGACTAAAACCCACCCGTGTTCCTTCAGTTGCCTGTACGTTGCCACGGTAACCCTTAAGAAATTTCCCGCAACCCCGGCAGGCATCGGCCCTAGCGGACCCCGGCAGCTGTGCTGACATCTCTTTGAGGCGCGCGTGGAACACAACGCGCCGTCGACCCGGGCCTGGTCCTTATCGGACGGCGAGCTGCCCATTGCTTTCCGTCCGCAAGCCCGCGCCTACGGTGGCCGGAAATCAGCTACGGATTCCCGACGCACAGGGACTTTGTCCGTCTTGGGAATCGAACCCACGACCTCATGCTTGGCATTAGCGCTTGCCACCACTAGAACAACGAGGCAGTTTGGGAAGAAGCAGTAGCAAATAATGTAGGTAGGTATGTGGTGTTGGTGGTTGGAAAGGCCCACACGGAAAGAGAAGAGGTTGACCAGCAGAGCGTTGACAAGACCAGATAGTAGAATTACTTGGCAAATCATGGCTTGACAAAGCAAAAAAACAGAAAAAAAACGGGAAATTACTGGAGGAGGGCTGTACCCGTCGAGGAGTCCTTAATTAGGTAATTAATAAATATTAAGTACACAGATAAGTATATTATTAAGCACTTTATTTATTTTGTAATTAAGGAATAATAAGAAGCATTTTTTCTATGTATTATGTACATAATCAGCCTATTAATGTTCCCAATGCTGGGCCACAGGCCTCCTCTTGGTGAGAGGGAGTGGGCCGTAATTCACCACGCGGGCCCAGTGTGGGTTGGTGGATGTCACATGTCTTCGAAGCCGGGACCAACGGCCTAACGTGCTTTCCGAGGCATGGAGGGGTCTCGGTATGTAAAGATGGTAAACCATCCACGGGCAAACCCCGGCAAGCGTAGCTTAACCTGATGAATCAACCCGTGCGGCTATTATTACTTAGCCACGAGCTCCTCCTCCTCTCTTGAAATCCGCGGTTGGAGGCCCTGGTAATGAATGCAGCAGACTGTCAACTAACAGAACCAGATGGAGAGAGATCGTGAGGTGGACAACGACCACACCTGCGATTGGACACAGTTCATTGTGACCACGACCATTCTGTCGAGAACGAAGCGAAGAAAAAGAGAAACATACGACATGGCTTTTAATAAATATGTACCTAAATTGGGGAACAAGCTTATTTACATCCATAAAGGATTAAACACATTGTGGTGAAAGCTGAATAAATATCTAATAAAAATTCATAATCATATTTATGAATCAAATATAAGACATCACGACTCCATACTATTAAGCATTTTTATTTAAAAATATTTTTATATTTTGACCTTGTCCACAGAAAAGAGGACTTATTAGAAACTAATATGCATTCAAAATTAATTTTCAAATTTTAATAATGGCTTGTGCGGTCGTCTTGCTTCGTTCAGACGCGCTTAGCGACTCGAGCGAGTTACTAGGACCAACAAGAGTGCTGTTCATACAAATTCATGACTCTCATAGGGTATTCGAACCATAAACCATGGCACTTCGACGTTTTTACGACACCCTATGTCTGGTTAAAAAGTATTTAACTACATTATTTTATGAACAGTTTAAAATTCCTTGGTGAGAGATGAAATGTTTAGTGTAGTGGAGTGAGTATGTGATGATGTTTTAGAATTGTTGTTTACTTGATCATTATTCTTTATCTTTTGAGTGAAGTCTTGTGTTTTCATATTAATCTTTGTAGCTGTAATTTTGTGAACATTTTTTTTTTACTGTAGATATTTATCATTGTATATCATTATTATTGTTGTTGTTGCTAGTCATGTTGTGCGATTACGCTTTGGGTGATAAACAGGTCGAAACCTTTTATGTGAACCTAGTGATATACTGTCCTTTTTAGGGTTCCGTACCCGAAGGGTGACAAAACCCGAAGGGTGACAAACGGAACCCTATTCATAAGCCTCCGCTGTCCGTCTGTCTGTCAGCGAGCTCTATCTCATGAACCGTAATAGGTAGGCAGTTGAAAATTTCACAGATTGAGCATTTCTATTGCCGCAAGAGCAACAAATAATAAAATTAAAAAATAAAGGGGGTTCGCTATACAATAAAATTAAATTTTGAAAAAAAAAATATCTGACCCTGGCATGTGGGGTATCATTTTCTAGAGCTCATCGAGTAGAGAATAAATATAATTTTTATTTGTTTTTATCTTCAAAAATGATGAATTAGGGGGCCGTAGAAGTTGTCTGTTTTAGACCATTTTTGTACGAGCTCTATCTCAACAACTAAACAAATTAGGAATTTGAAACTTGTGTGTATCATGTAACATATACTGTTTATAATCAACAAATACTAAAAACGCCGATTCATAACGTATTTTATATACTAAGGGCGATTTTCTGCAACTTAAAGTAATAATTTTGTATTTCATGCTAATATTATGCGATATAAATTCCACAGATAACTATTTAATAGTCGGAGTAATGACATGGAATTAGTAAGTACCCACTATCATGGCAGCATATACTATTTCGATCATTTGAATTTCGATCATCCAAAAAGGTCTACAAAATAAACTTTCTTCACAAGATTTTAAAACCGGCCAGTATTTTTTGAGTTTAAGAACTTTTTCGACTTTTTTCAAAGTATCCCTAGACGGTGTTGATGTATGTACCTCGTGTTATAACTACACTCCAATAGACAATATATTCAGTAACATTGAAATGAATGCTGGCACATACAGTGTACTATTCAGTTACCTAGCTTAAACCGTTGTGGATACAATTTCATATTGAGAAAAATTATTGGTGTAAAAATATTCGGTCATGGCGGCCAATCTCAACGGAGACTGGCCTTCGGCGCGGGAGATATTATAGTGCACAAGTGTGTGCGCAGACACGAGTGCACTCACTCTTCCCTCACTCTCATAGTCCGATGGGATGTGTAAAAATAATAAGTAAGAAATACTAGATTTCTGTATGACTATCAAAAATAACGTAAATAAATACCTGTATTGACCCGTGCGTTTGCACTGGCGAAACATCACGACAAAACATGTTGAAATCTCTAGTTCCTGTCAAACATTGTATGAAAAATTGACAGAAAATAGAGATTCCAACATGTTTTGTTGTGTATGTTTCGCCAGTGCAAACGCACAGTTATAATTAAAATTTGGCGTACTACTTACATTCTATTTTGTACAATATAGTCTGATGTAGCAAGAGAAATCCTTTTATTTATAAGTAACTAGCTTTACCCGGCCTGGCTTCGCACGGTTAGCACTAAGTACTTATCTACGGCGCATCTACCTTTCCTAATTACCTATTTCTACCTAATTACCTACCCTACCCTTCTTACCAGGGTAGGTAGGTAGGTACCTAACCTACCCTACATATCTACCTGCTTACCTACCATATATACCTATTTATACCTACTAATACTGTGTTAGTAGCAAATAAATAACTTTGACTTTAGTTAATGCATGTTACTGGATAAATTTAACTTAATATTTTTCTCTTAAAATAAATGAAATATACTCCTACACCTATATTTTAACACAACAACATTTTTTCATTAAAATTAGACAATTTCTTTACAAATCTTTGTTTTTTTATAGCGCCTCTGTTGTTACCTTTACGAAAGTATTACAAAAATTCATAGTGTTAAATCTTGTACGACATGGTATGGAACCCTTCGTGTGCGAGTCCGACTCGCACTTGACAGATTTTATTTACTTTTGTAGTTGCCTTGGGAATAAAAAAAAATACAATATAAGATAATGCTCGTTTCGTGTGGTGGATGCTTGAAGTTATTGAAAAGTTTATAACAAATAAATACTGAAGCTAATTAGCAACTAACATTGCTTTAATTATTTTTTATGAAAACTAATTACCTACTTGATACAGATTTATTACCATGTTCTTTAATCAAAACATTTGCATGGTCTGCAAATTCTACATAATGTTTTTGAATATTACAAAATGAGAACCAAGTTATCTTCTACGAACTAAAATATTTTATAGTATAAAACATGTGGCAAATCAAGTGTTTTGTTTGTAATCTGACTAACCGATTATCAAATTTAAATCAATGTTCTTGAGATTAAAAGATCTCGGTTTTCTCAGAATCTCCTCTCACTTTATAATTTAGTTCTATTTCAAATGATTCACAGAAAGATTTACCTACTGAGAATCAAATAATTTTCGACAGCGTTCGGAAATGCCATCAAAAATTCGAGGAACATAGATTAAAGGAATCCGTTTTTATAAATAACATTTCGAAGTTAACGATTAAAATGACGAAGAAATGAAAGCGCGTTGACAATCACTGACATGTCAAGTTGGCCTACATTTGGCCAATAGCCAAATATGGCCAACCCCAAAAAGGGCCAACGTTTGTTTTCGGCAATCGATGCAATTATGTACAAGTCCGGCGTTAATTTGTATTAATTGTTATGTAAAAACTTAATTACCTCCGTGCGTTTAATCATATTGAGGTTTGTGTGTGGTAATTAAACGTTAAAATTCTTTGTTGGTTTTATAAATTATTTGTGTTTTTGTGCAAATTAAATGGAAAGCGCTTAAATTCAATGAATTATTTAATGATACTTATAATTTTCCTTAAGACGGAATTTACCTACGTGACTGAATGACAGACAACATACAGCCTAACTACTACCTACAGCTACTTCTAAGCCAATATAGACAAACATTTCAACCAACAATTTTAGCCAGTAGGTCAGTGGTTATTGGTCAGATGTTTGGTGAAAACATTTGTTACATAAACGCCAACATGCTGTGACCGCAGCGTGGTCAAGCGATCGTTAAAATTCACTATAAACAGATGACCATTGCTAGGCGTCAATTGGTCGTAAATTCTCTATGGTCCAGTAAAGGTTGTGGCGTATAGGCTAAACGAAGCATAAGCTAGGTTAGCAACGAAAGGATGTACAAGATTTTGTTACTCATCGAGTAGAATGAGACCGTCAATAAATCAATCTACCTATAGCCCTTTCCCAACTATATTGGGGTCGGCTTCCAGTCTAACCGGATGCAGATGAACACCAGTATCTTACATTGGGCGACATCCTATCTGACTTCCGCAACCCATTACCTGGGTAATACGAAACCCCTGGGTAAGACTGGTTGTCAGAGTTTTGGGCTTCTAACGACCCGTGAAGACTCAAAGATCCATGATACAAATAAAGAAAAGTTCAGTGTCTGTTTGTATTGTCAAAATAACTTTTTACTAAATGCATCATAATTTGTTTGTCTGTCTGTTTGTCCCGGCTTATCTCCGAAACGGCTGGACCAATTTTGACGGGAATTTCACTGGCAAGGAGTAACTTACTGGAGTATCTAAGGCTACTTTTATTTTAGAGATAGAAATCTCTATGCTTTCTCAAATCGTGCGAAACAAGGATGGGTCGCTAGTACTATATGAGGTAAAGCAGATACCTACACAAATGCTGCAGTTTGTCACAAAGTATTTTCTCTGCAATAGTTCAAAGTACCATTTTGTTATTTCTGTTCCGTCATCCCTAGCTAACGCGGTCGCCCGCTGAGTACTATCCGGGTAATTAAACAATTGTATGCTGGGTGAGTGATCATGCATGCCTACATTTCCTATCGTCTATTTTTGTACCGATCAATGATCTATGTTTAGCATTGAACCTCTCGTTTCCCATGTCCGAGAGCGTCTATAAAATCTGCATGCGTTGTAAAGTCTAAGTCTGTTTAAAGTTGGGGAGTGCGGGCTCGCTACGTCACAAATCAGTATAAAATCTACCGGAGAGTGACGTCATACCATATTTTAACTCAATGTATAGCCGTAATCTTTTGATTACGTAAAAAAAGAAAAAATACGTATACAATATTTTTTAATAATCTATCTTACGGACAAAAAAATAATTGTCAACATCCCTAATAGAAAACCAGCTAATGGTTATCAAAGCTAAGCTAAATAAAGCATGTTCATAGCATTCACTGTATAACCATCCTTAATATTGTCACTTTCTTTAAGAATTCGTTGTCAGATTTATAGTGGTCATATTATTGTTTTTATTCTTAGCCAACATGGTGCTATGGTGATTTTCTGAATATTTATTTAAGTACCTATTTTAGCACATTTTCTCATATGGCAATAAAATAAAAACATATGTATTCATAGAATACATTAAGTTAAAGAAAACTACATGGTTATCACAAATTGGGAATGTAGATAAATATTTTTATTGCTTGTTTTTTAAGCTGATGTTGTTCTTAGCATTTAGTTGACATACCAGTCACAACAGCAAACAGCTTAGTTTTAAGCTGAGCCTGAATAAAATTTCCATGATTCTATGTTTATGATTGTATAGGTACATATCTACATAGCATAATCAGCTTATTTCCCACGGCTGAAACACATACATATACTCTCTTCGAGAGAAAAAGGGGCTGTAATCTACCACAGTGCGAGTTGGTAGATGTCACGTCTAAAATTTTTTTTTGTCGGTCGTGCTGGTTTGCTCACGATGTTTTCCTTCACCGTTTTGAGGCTGGCGCTTTACTTTGAGTAAAAAATTTCTTCACCACTGCTGTCAAAACGGTGAAGGAAAACATCGTGATCCTAGAACCAAAAATTCGAAGACATGTGACATTTATTAACCCGCACTAGGCCCGCGTTTTAGATTACAGCCCATTTCCTCTCGAAGAGAGGAGATCTATGTCCCAGCAGTGGAAAAATTATAGGCTAATTATGCATGGATGGCAATTTATAAACCACATAATCGATAAAAATAAGTACTTAGCTACTGTTAACGGTTATTGTACCGTTAACTTTCTTTCCAATACATTCGCAGATAATAGGTAGATAATTATTCCATCATTGATTTATGTAACTGATACACAACATCCTCCCATTGGTTATATTTCAATACCCCATTGTCTATTACATTTAAATAGTACATGTTCTTGCTAAATAATCGACAGTAGGCAAAGCTAAGGTGTTGCAATTAAAGCTCGGAACAGAGTTGAAACAGAACATGCGATGCGACGCGAAGCTCACAGAAATGGAAATAATAGAACTCTTGTGGTGACGTAAACTTTGACCGTTTCATATTGCATATTGCGTTTAATATACAAGTTATGAAACAACTTTTGGTATACAATAAAGTATATTATATGTGTCGGTATGTATATTGCCACCGGGGACGCGCTTCAGCCTGGGGTTTAAATAATGTTCTTTTAGAAAAATGTGAGTGCAATTATTGTTTCGTCATGATTTTTTTACTTTTCTGTTATTTTACTCTTTGATAAAGCTTTGACGATGTTAGCGGGATCCTTTAATGCCCTCTTTATTAATATAGGTGTTCTGAATTTATACATATAGGGTATCGACGCAAAACCTGTTACTATGAATTTGGTACATGATTCTAAAACCTCCCGCGTTGAAATTAGTCAACTGTTATTTAAAAAAAAATTAGCCCGTCCATACATTTTGACCGCGTAGATTATGAAACAGCAGGTTTTTTTTTTTATAAACGCCCAAAAATTTCTACACTAGAATAATGTTGTGCTGAATTCATGGTAACATTTTGCACGTCAATATCCCGCACCCTGTATTGTGTTCCTATTTGTATTGTATGGCAAAAACGCCCGCGCGAGGTCGCGTCAGCTGTTATTAGTGTGTAACGAAATTCTCATGTTTGAATTAGCATCTGCCTACACCAACCTACGTATGACGGATCTATAATGTTATTAAGTTAACTGTTAAGTTATTAGTCTAAGTTTTGACTTGAACTTAGTTTATAGAATGTCTGTATTGATTTTATGATTTCTGCATTGTTTTAGTATTTGTGGGAGGTTTTATGCCTGTTTGAAGTGTGGGCTAGTAATTGAGGAGCTCATGGCTAAGTAATAACAGCCGCACTGGTCGATCCATCAGGTTGAGCTACTGCTGTTTTGGAAAAAAAAATACTTTGTTTTGGGAAAACAAATTGTATACTATGTTTTGTACCTAAACGGTGGATACAACTTTATGAAATTAATTATTGACAATAATTGGTTTCTTGTTCGTGCATAGCAGAAACTACAGAACGCCACCTGCTCCGATCCTTACATACTCCTTTTGCCTCGTTTACGTTCATACGTCTGGTCATACACTGACGTCGGTTGCGAGTACTAAGTATATCAATGTACGCACCTGTCCTTTCTGAAGAACATCTTTGACTCAATGTTTTGTTTTATAAAACTCAAGCAAGGGGGAACACAAGAGGCAAGCATCTAGTAACACAATACCTAGCTATACTCATCTTTTTCAGGCTGATTGTACAAGCTTTAATCCAATGCAATAAATCCATATATTTACAAATCTTTTTTGACACCTCTTTGGTAAGAGGGAACAAACATTCAAACACAAATATGATTTAAGACGATGTTTTCTTATAAATATATTAAAATGCACACATTACTTAAGCTTATTATTATTATCCTAAAGGTACAGGATATATCATGGATATACCAATCATTAAAATCAACTCCAAAACCAAACACAGTATTATTCAGACCTCTGCTAATCTGCTTACCCCATAACAATCATAGACCCACACAAGTCGATAATTCTCAACATTTCACACTGATGACTAACACCACAGAATATTGAATACAATAATTTACATGTCAAGGGGAACTTGCAAATTAGATTTTGTAACATTTAATAAGATTTTAAGAGACAGCCAATATGTCTGTAAATACAGATTTATGAGAAGGCTTTTAGGGCAATGCTACACGGGCGGTTCTCCCGCCGCGGGAATCCGCTTCTGTACCGCACTAGACTCAATTCTTATGGACATTGTATGCTACAAACTACACGGCGCGGTTGCGGTTTGGTTTGCGGGAGCTTTGTCGAGCGGATTCCCGCGGCGGGCGAACCGCCCGTGTAGCATAGCTCTTAAACGGAATATCCGTAATTGGAAATGTCATTATGTTCGTGGTTGCAGTTGTAGTTAGAAATAGATTACAATGAGTTTGTGAAATCGATTAGTACTTAGTCGTAGACAGTCAAAGTCAAATAATTTATTTAAATTAGGCACATAAAAGGCACTTTAGAATGTCAAAGATTAAAAAAAAATGATTCTAGTTTTTGTGAGGCTTGTGGCTAAGTAATAACAGTCGCACGGGTCGATCGATCAGGTTAAGCTACGCTTGCCGCGGTTGGCCAGTGGATGGGTGACCATCTTTACATACCTAGACCCCTCCTGACTCTGTGCCTCAGAAAGCACGTTAAGCCTTTGATCCCGGCTGTCATTCGTGGATCTTTCAGATTCTTTACGGGTCGTCAGAAGCCCGAAAGTCTGACACCCAGTCTTAATACCAGGGGGTATCGTACCTGGGTTGCGGAGGTCAGATAGGCAGTCATTACATGTAAAATATTGGTATTCTGCTGCATCCGGTTAGACTGGAAGCTGACCCAACATCGTTGGGAAAAGGCTAGGCAGATTGATATAGTAGATAGTTCAATACAATATCTACATTACATGTCCTAACGTTGGTTTATGGTTTATTTATAGAAAACATTGATTAAAATCTTGTAGTTAGTTATCGCTCCTTTTTTTTTTTGAGAACGTCTGTTAGGTTTCTTTCAGGCTGATTTATCTTGAATGAATTATCGTGGTGGTTAGTTCGATTCCTGGAAGGTTAAAAAGTAGAAAAATGCGTTTGAACTGTGTGAAGAGCTTTTAAAAACAACAAGGAAACAGTGTTTCCACGACGCAAGTCGGTTGCGTAAATCAACTTGCAGTAGGTACAGGATTTAGCGCTAAAAAGTTCTTAAATGATAAATCCAGAAGTTCTTTTTCAAACCAGCATGTATTAAACATGGCATTTATCAGTATTTCGTAACTGCCACTCCTACGCACGTAGTTTTAATTCCCCTCAGCAAACGTTAAATCTTAAACAAACATTTGTACTGAGATGAGTGACATCATGTTGCGCACGCGCGGTTTTACGCGCAGTTCTGTAGAGGCGTGAGGTGTAAGCGGAGAGAAGAATTGCTGAGAAGTAAAGCGGACTGATACCAAACTCCTAAAGTTCTAAAGCGATAAGGCCGCCAATTGTATATTTTGTAGTGTCAAATTTATATTTTTTCTGTTATGTATTTTTGTGGTGTACAATAAAGTATAGATAAATAAATTAATAAAGTTACTATTATTTTCAATATTTGATTACTATTGGCAGGGTGCAACTTCTTTAAAAAACTATTCTAATCTAGAGACAAGGCTTATAGCATAACAGCCATGAATTTATCAAGCGGAAATCCCAAATTAATACCGTAAAACAGCCCACCATTGGACATAGTGGATACGTTATTCCCGAACACTAAAACTAACCAAAATGTTGAATTGTCTTTCCTTCTTACTTTAATCCATCCAAAGGTTGTCTGTAAAAGATCGCTTTTAGCGATAAGACCGCCCATTGTGTCACCCTATGTAAAATGTCTAAACCTATGTCTGTAATTTTTATGGTGTACATAATAAAGAGTATTCTATCTATCTATCTATCTATCTATCTATTGTATTTTTTTTTTACAACTCAAGATTTTTACTCTATCTTTTCACCTGTTCTGTATCTGTTTCATTGCGTTCGGCGCTTGGCGTGGCAACGCGTCGTGTCCGGGTTGGCAACAAGTCAATAGTCATCCTGAGGTTGCTTCGTTGAGAGGTGAAACACGTGTCGATTTCTTACAGGGTTCTTTATGACTCTTTATTTATATATTTATCTCTATTTGATATCCTTCATTTTATGTGCAACCACAAATCGACGATTATCCTTGTATGTGTCGTGGTTCGATCGTAGAAATGGCCATATTGTGATCTGCCTGGCCATTTACATGAATCAATTACATGTTTTTATTCTAATTACTGTACTAAAAAGCTAAAGCTACAAAACCATTTAACATTTTTATCACCTTTTTATATCACCGTGTAGCAGGCGTTTAACACGGTCGCCAACCGTATCCCGACAACCGTATAGATGATGGTTTACAACCAAACGTTGAAACAACTTTGCCGGTCGCCAACCAAGGTCACCTCTGTAGGGGACGCAGTTGGCGACCGTGTAGCGGGCGTTTAACGGTCATGTTGTACCCGCTTTCTGCTGAACACTTGGACCAGCAATTAACGTTACGTTTAGATCTGTTTAGGCAGCGCAGCACTTACGAAATATTCAGCGAATCTTGTTGTGTTTGCACAGCACATACTTATGTATTGTGTACTTGTGTTCTGTGTTGTGTGTGTGTTTAGGTACTTAATCGTTTAATGTCAAAATCTATTTTTAGATATATTTGTGTTTATTGTGATGATGTTCTTAACTACCTTGTTGGTCCAGAGGGCGCTAGCGCTACCACTGAGCATGAGGTCCTGGATTCGATTCCGGGTCGGCAAAAGTGTTATTGGGTTTTTCCATCTGGAATTTCTCAGTAGTAGCCTATAGTCTGGTTTTGTGCCCGGTTAGAAATATTTAAAACCGTAAAATAATAATTATTATTGTGACACTATCAAAAATATATAAATTTTGTTTTGTTGTTACTGAACTAATTACTTTATCTCCGATACTCAATAGTTTATTTACATTCCATTCAAAACAAAAACACACTATAATTTATTGACTACTTGGCTATGTTATTTAATTATTTTCAGTTTAAACGCATAGCTCGTAGACATCATTCAAAGGGACATTTTGGGAAAGGGACATTTTGGGAAAGGGAGATTTTGGGAAAGGGACGTTTTGAGAAAGGGACACTCTGGGAAAGGGACATTTTGAAACCAAGGGACATTTTGGGAAAGGGACATTCTGAGCCTGAACGATCTAAAACTGTATTACCATAATATTCCGCGCCAAATTAAATTCATTTTAACAACTGCACAATTAAATCAACTTACAATTCTAAACAAAATTAGACCCTTTTCAAACAAAGGGAGGTTTATTTGGACTGGAGACATTTTTAGCCTTAAATAAGGGCTAAATATAGAGGAGCACGTGCATGCGAATAATTGTATTATTGGAGCAGTTTTCAAGGCTAAGTGCAGACGTGTGGTCTCGAAGAATAAAGTCTGCACATTTGAACGGGAATAAATCTTTGGTTTCTTAGGAAAGCGGTTCTGTCACATTCGAAAGGTGAAATGAAAATCTGTAATTTTCACCAGTATGAAGGTGCCAAAAAACGCTCTGTATTTGAACAGGCGTTCACCGCTGTCTTAGCTTAACTATCATTGACGGTACCGTACTGTAATTCCATTTTCAAAGGGAATTACTGTACATTTTAGCCAATAAAGCCTCCTGGTCCTCACCTTAAAAGAAGTAGAAAGAAAGAAAAAATGGTTTGAATAATAGATAGCCTACCTATAAGCTTTTTGCCATAGAAGTTACACAGATTATAAATATTGATGATCTGTTAGCCCCTAAACCCAATTCAATTAAAAATCGCCTCTAAAGACATCGTATGAAACTTTAGTACCGTAAGCATATCAACTTGTAATGTTCCCACTATAGTACTTATGCCTCCTCTCTGTAAAAGGGAGAACTTTAGTAGTATGTGTGAAATATGCCTTGTTGGAACCTCGACTCAACACGCAGGCTTTAGGTTATCAACCCACGTTCCTAATTACTACATTAATTGTAGATTTTTCCTCATACTGTAACTTCGAGACGACAGAAATCGATAAAAAAACCAGTCTAGCACGTGCAAAATAAACAGTTCACTAGTTCCAAAAAATCTAGGTGCTAGTTTGTATTGTACTATCAAGTTTCAGTGTTCGTGAGGAAATCTAATATGGCTTTGTGATAGACAGACAGATAGATTGACAATTCCGTTATTTGATTAATCACCTCACTTCAAAATGGCGCCTAGTTGATATATCGGTTGATTTCACGGTAACATAATTGGAAGTGTCCATTTAATATTCCGTTTTCAATTTACTGGTGGGCCATATCAGAAGGCTAAAAGTCACCCAAAGGGCAATGGAGAGGCCTATGCTTGGAATTTCCCTACGTGATCGAATCGGAAATGAAGAGATCTGCAGGAGAACCAAGGTAAGCGACAAAGCCCGAAGAGTTGCCAAACTTAAGTGGCAACGGGCAGGGCACATTGTTCGCAGAACAGATGGCCGATGGGACCGAAAGGATCTGGAGTGGCGACCGCGTACATCTTGTGGGAAGCCGCAGGAATTCGTTGGATGCGGAAAGCAGAGAATCGGTCGAAGTGGTGATGCTTGGGGGAGGCCTATGTCCAAGAGTGGAGGTCTTTCGGCTGAAATGATGATGATGAATTTTCTGGTTCTAACGATACCCAAGGCTCCTTGGATCATTTGACGCTTTTTTAGTTACAAGAAAAGTGCTGCATTTGTGACTGTATGAGGCTATTAGGAAAGAGGCACGCCAAAGTAAAGATGGTTGGATTATGTGGAAGATAAATGAAGCCTAGAAAGGATTATTACAGTTGAACACTGATCCCATAAAAGTATGAAGAAAGTGATGACAAATGCTTGCACTGACTGGACAGATCTACTCAAATCTGTGTGGTTATTTCCTCAAAAGCCCATTTCAGACACTAATCTACATGGTCTTCATATGACCTGACCAAGATTATGTCTGAACTTTAAAAGAGACTGCGACCTCTGAGTTTGTTTCGGCCTTTCTTCTCAGAGTAGTCATATAGGAAACGCCGAACTCATCTAGCTTATTTTTTTTTTTTAATACAACATGTAAAAGTGATTCCGATAACCTATTTACAGAATAAACAATTTTCGATGTAGTTCGATTTATTCATTCGAATGTGTATCGTGTAACGTGTTATTATCTAATTATATCGACGCCATACTTATTTTTCTAAACTATAGGCTGCACAAATTATGAAATTAGGTTCTCGTCCCTTTCAAATTCAAATGATTAAAAAATAAATTAGGGAGTGTTGATTTTATGAATGAGTTTGGGGCAGTTTTTCAAAGATTTGCATATTATTCCGGAATTATGTAGAGGATTACATAAATTTTCCGAAATACTATGCAAATATTTTCTAAAAGTTTTGACTTGTTTATTTATTTGTTGAACCGAACCTAATTCCAGATAAAGAATTTTTTTAAACTTAATAAGAAGCCAGACACAATTTAGTCTTTACCGCAATGAAATAAGGTTTATTTCGAATTGCAGCAATTCTAATAAAATAAATATGTAACCAAATTTTAAAATAACATAACATTACGCCTGTATTCCCAAAAGGGTTAGGCAGAGGTGTACCTATAGTACACCACATTTCACCAGTTATGTTTAAGTTTCATACATGTATTAGTATGGGCGAGAGCCTATTGCCATCGACCGGGCAGAAATCCAGACTCCAGGCTGCTACTGAGAAAAAACAAATTGAAAAACCGAAAAACACTTTGTCCGAACCGGGAATCGAACCCAGGACCTCATTCTCAACAGTAGCGCATGTCTAGGGTCGCATGCGCACCAACGAAGCAGTCTTTATTCAGTATAAAATAAGGATGTGATAGATTATCGATAGCTGTATTTTTTGCCAATTAATTGATTGTGTCGAACCATGGTTATTAAATAATAACCATGGTTCGACACAATCAATTAATTGGCAACTACTTTTAATTCTAATTACTTTCAATCATTTAATCGGCTATTGTACAAATGTACAATAGCCGATTAAATGATTGAAAGTAGATATCGATTCAAATGAACGATCGATCGATCAAATGAAAGTATAGATCGGTATCTCTAGTCAAATAAAATTGAAACTAAATTATAACAATGAGATATCGTTATTAATTTATGTCTCTATATTAAAATACTATACTTGCACCATGATCTGACTTTGTTTGGCAATAAAAAATAAATAAAATAAAAATAAAAATATTTTATTTTCAGACAACCAAGACTCATAATATTAGTTACAAACCAATACAAGGCAAAAAATACGTGAAATCTTTAAATGGTAAACAATTTTTTTTTAAATAATGCTTTATTCTTATGTGGTCTGGAGAAACATCTTTCAAAGAATTTTTTATCATAATATATCTATAAGTTAATCCAGCCATAGGAACATTTGCTATTAAATCCTTATTGTTCATTACTCCATCAATATTCTACTAGCCCACCCAGGCTTTCTCCAAAAGCTAGACTTTAAGCGCTTAACTTCTTAACAATGGAGTGAAAATTTTATTACTCATAAAATTTTCATTGACCACTATGGATTCCTCGAAGAATTTGCATTCGAGAACTGAAAACTGTTCCTAAAGGAATCTCTGAGATAGCCTTTGAAACTGTACTTATAAAACCATTGTGCTACCCATTGAGATCAATGTACGTTAGTACTTATATCTCGATGGTGCTACCAGATATTTATAATAAAAGATCGCCTAATGGATTAAGCGGAGTTTTACTGCAACTTGTAAAATGACAAGTGAATTCCCAAATTCTTTTATTGGAATGTTAAGTTTTTTTTGGGATAAATTCATCTCAACTACGGAACCCTTCATTGTGCGTGGTCGGACATGCACTTCACCGGGTTTTTTAATTTATGACGTGACTTTTGTTTGTGCAGAATAAAAAAAAACTTTTTATTTTTTTTCCAAATCGCAGAAAAATCTATTGTTACAGGTTTTATTAAGGTTTGTAAGAGGTATAGCTACAAAATTGGCTTTTTGGTCGATTCACATGAATTTACTCGCCTGAAACGGGAGAATGGTCACAATTTCTTTGAGGTACCAATCTCAATTATCATAAAATTACACGTCTACTATTTACATTGTTCTCATTGAAAAATTTAACAGTTCGCACAATAAATTCAACATTAATGTTGAATTTATTGTGAGAACTGTTAAATGTTGAATTTATTGTGTTTCAAAATACTAGTTACATACTAGTATTTTGACACAGTATAATTTAAAAGGGTGTCCATGGAATTTCTTGCCCGTTCCTCTCCATAAGCACCTACTACGCATTGGAATGGGCAACTAGCTTCATCTTTCTGAATGACCGACTCCTTGATAATTCAAAAGTGCCTGTATATAAATGGTTAAATTGAAATAAAATGCTTTGAGTTTGAATTTGATTGAATGTGGGACCTGCAAACACAGAAATAAACCAAACGTGAGAATATTAACATTACCATAATCACAGACTCAGCGAATAATGTGGCGACTCTAGTCTAGAGATTAAACCAACAGCTTCAAGCCTGTACGAGACCGAACTGCCCTCTTTAACACAGTAATGAATGGACACAGCCCTATTTTCCCACAATTGTGTAGGTGATTTCTCACGGAAGTGCATTAAGTGGTGACGCGGCATCGATATGTCGATGACATACGAGTGCTTGCGTTGCGCAGCCCTACTATCGATACAGGACCGAATCGTGAAAATTTATTTTACAAAATTATTTTGAAAGTGGAAAGCAAATTATTTTGTAATTTAAGAGCATTGTGATTAAATATCGAGAGTAATTAAAAAGAGATGCAATTAATTAAAAATAAAAAAAATAAACCACAGAAAATACAGAATTTTGATTCGCCTAACCTTAGTAATGATGAAAAGGGTACTCGTAAGTAATACAGATTTTGTCTTTTGACAAAAAAGTAGTGCTATGGACTGAAAAAATAAATACTCAAATATTGGAGAAACGTTCTCAGGAAACCCTAGAATAAAACTTACCATACAGAAATACTATTGGTAAAAAAAAATATTCTCCCAAGCCAAAGTTTTTAGTAAAAAGAGCTTTTCTTTCGTTTTTTCGAGGAGGTGGATAAGAGAAAAATAAATAGTTCTTGAAAGTTTTTAACGTTTTTCCAGCTGCTAATGGTCAGCTTTAAGAAACTAGAAAGCTGTGGCTGCGCCGCTGCTCTTAAATATTATCAGAATGGAACAAAAAATACGTAGAGATGACAGTAAAGTAGGTTAATGATATATTTTTACTAACGGGCCAGTCACCTCATACTTTTGAAATTGATTTAACAAACGCTATGAATAATAACAGCATTAATCAATTAAGTTGTGATTTGTATACGTATACAAGTAATTGAACCAATATGGAACATGATATGCCTGAAATATGATACGTTATAAAATTATATAAATTATTTTCAATTTATTTTAAGACAACTAGATTTTTTTACAGCTCGGACTGCAGACACACTATGGCCATAATAAATACATCAACCAGAAAAGGTAATAACTAATAATTCACCACGAAAAAGGAGGACGTTTGACGTTTTCAAACGTTTCGCAACTTTGCTACCTATAAATTACGTCTATTTTGTTACTTATTTTGGCAGGGCATTGTAAACATTTCAGTCCAAAGTATCAAAATAATAAAACACAGGCAGACTCACAACGATTACCTACCAAAAAATTCTTTATGTGAACACTTAGTAGCATCAACCACATCAAACAATAGGTCTTTATAGGGTGGCCTGCAGTTTGTCAACTGGGCCTGTAATTTGTCAAACGCGGCCGTCATTTGTCAGCGGTGGCTGTGATTTGTCAAATTTGTCAGATAACACTTCCACTGCGGTGGTCTTCCATTGATATGTTCAATAATAATACTAAAACGTGATCGGTTTTAGATAGCGTTGTTTTTAAACGTGGAATCAATCGTGATTTCGGTATTTGGGCCAATTAGAAATTGTGTCATTATGAATTGAGATGGTAATTGGGTGATGGGCGATAGTGGTCTTTAGAGAGTGAATTAACGGTACCAAATTGTAAAATTACTAACATTACTTTGAAGGGATTAGAACCCATTAGACGGAAGAGCAGTGGTGGGGTGGGTAATGGCCCCGACGAGTTGTAGGTCATGGGTTCGAACCCAAGCAGGCGCTTTACTTTGTGTAAATAATTTCATCACCACTGCTCTCAAAACGGTGAAAGAAAACATCGTGAGGAAACCGTCATGTCTTAGAACCAAAAAATTCGAAAACATGTGTCATCTACCAACCCGCACTGGGCCCGCGTGGTAGATTACGGCCCACTCCCTCTCACAGAGAGGAGGCCTGTGTCCCAGCAGTGGGAACATTAATAGGCTGATTATGTATGAATGTTATGTAGACGGAAGACGATGCCGAGGTCACGGCAGGCCACGGCGAAGATGGCGGGACGATTTTGACTCCTACAGAAACGACTGGCCGGCGAGAGCAAAAGACAGAATTCTGTGGCAAAGGGAGAGTGAGGTCTTAGCCCTGCAGTGCAACAAAAGTTAACAAAACCAATATAAAAAATCAAGAATGCATTCGTTCACACAAAATATTGGACCATGATTCAAACTGACCACCATTGAAATCAATCACCGCCCCAGCCCATTATCCATTTTAACACCTAACTATAAATATGAACGAATTGGAATGTTACTAGTGCTTTTCAGTAAGCTTTTCGCTTGATTTTCAGAACAAATTCTGACCACAAATCCGTCTGAAAACGTTTTAATTAAGGCATGTTTCTGATAAAGTGCAGTTCATTAATTGGGAGGTCCATTTTCAATATTGAATTTACGGGTGGAAAGTTTTAATGAAACATAATTATTAACTAATGTTATAAATGCAAAAATTTGTTTTTTTTTGGTTACGCTTTCACGCTAAAACGGCTGAACGAATTTGAATGAAATTTGGCATATGGTTAGACCATGACCTGTGTTACTTTTTATCCCGATATTCTCGGATTTGACTTATGTGAGTGAAACCGCGAAGCGCAGTTCGTTTTAAATAAAAAAACCCTCAAAAGATATAAAGAAAGAAAGCAGAAAGCAAAACTGTTTACTTTGCACAAACTAAACTCACATTCCAAAAAGATAACATTTATGACTCCTTTACAAATTAGCCAAAAGCCTCGTATTCAAGATTCGTAGCATATAAAAGTTTGACAAATACAAATGGTTGACTCTGTTTTAATCACTTCGTGACTTATGGTTAAAGATCCAGAGCTTTTGCGATTATTGAATGAATCACTACAAATCAATCTGCCTAGCCTTAACCAACTATTTTGGGGTCGGCTTCCAGTCTAACCAGATTCAGCTGAATACCATTATTTTACATGGAGCACCTGACCGTTTGTTACCTCCACAACCCATCAGTTACTGATGGGTTGTGTAGGTATCACGATACCAAAGCACGTCTTTCCAAGAGGTATCGTAGTTTGCTTGTCAGACTGTTAGGCTTCTGACTACCCGAATGATTCTTTTTTCTTTTTTTTTAACTAGGGCATCTCGCAGGTGACCACTAAAGTCTTGACTGCTTAACCCGACTTTCCTGTGGCTGTCTTAAGCTCCTAAAAACTCAAAGCCTCCAGCC
This sequence comes from Conistra vaccinii, assembly GCA_948150665.1. NCBI lineage: Eukaryota > Metazoa > Arthropoda > Insecta > Lepidoptera > Noctuidae > Conistra > Conistra vaccinii. The sequence continues at coordinate 14,982,090 of OX411338.1, read as the reverse complement.
AGGGGCATAAACTATTCTAAATTAAAAACTAGGCGAACGCTCGCTAAGGACACCGCCTGTGGGGTACGAACCTCGGCTTAGGGCGTTCGCTGGGGGGAGGACAGCAAGAGGGACAGGCTGGATCAAGGATAGATCATTATTATTAATAGGGAAATTTAAAGCTACAGGATCAGCAGCAACGCGGGCTGGCGCATCGTTATCGAGCAAGGGTCGGGGGGGACCCGAATGATTCACTATCATTTCTCTTTTATATACAACAAAACCATAGCTAACCATAACACATATTCTAAGAACAGCAATGAAACACGATACACCCACTCAAAGCGAACCGTATCATTACAACTTACAAGACATTGCATAAAAACGCATTGAAACCCAGGCCGCCATGTTTTATTCATAGCGAATACTGTATTGTATTCAAATATAGACTTTCGCCAATTATAATGACTAGTGCTTTCGCGGGCAGAGCCTGGGTGCCTCACTAGTGGGTGTGCTTTAGAAACTGATTTAAGAATGTTGACACATACATCATTCCGTGATAGTTTCGTAAGCTTTATAGGGTTTGGACAAAAATGGAAGTTTAGAGGTATGAGGAACGAGGAAAAGTTCACTCATCCTCTATTGAAAATGGAGGATCCTCCGACCAGACGGGTGTTGTGTCTGGCGGGCAACTGCCCGATGGTTGATGTCGGATAGTCTTATATTTATGTCGTTCGCCCGGTAAACTCCAATTGCGCGATGCAGTATTTGTATTTTCAGGATTTTGTGTGCCGCCACAGAAGAAAACAGATTTTCCTATACTGTTTTTTTTTTTTGTTTGTGTCATAATTATTCAGTTCGTGTAATCTTCTTATGCGAGTCCAATAAAATACTGATTCTTTCTTTCTGATGTGTTAATTAATCTGATCTAGCCTGTGTCTTGCTGGCCTGCCTGGGGGACGCCAGCAAGACCCCCTAAACCGAGGTCCGTACTCCACAGGGGGTGCCCGTAGCGTGTAGTCGCGAAAACTTAACATAACAATCCGTTTTCGAACTCCGAACACACGAAAAGAAAAAGCATTGAAAAAGTTAATGACTTTCAAATCATCTTTATTCAATCGAACTCATGAAAAATGCATGTCACAGTGCCATCAAAAAACAATACAGACTTCAAGCTATTAATTGTTTTAAAAGAATTTTAAACAAGTTAAATAAATAATTGCTCCTCAGCTTTCTACACAAATACAGGAAAAGAAGAGCTTTTTACAGAAAACAATTAAAAGAGTATTAAACACATATACCGGTAGCCGATTGCTTAAAGTTGTCTTTAAAAAGCCTGTCAATATTGTATACAGAAAATTAAAGAACATTCTTTGGAATTCAAGTAAGGATGACTTATATTTGAAACAGAAAAAAATAAAATGGTTTTCTTTCTGCTTTTCCACTTTGACATTTAAATTAACTCGGTTAGTAACTTTATTATCATTCAATCAATAGCACCCGGAGTCTGGGTTTGTGTCCGGCTAGTGAAAATACGGTCGCTCCTTTTATAATAAACTACATATTTTTAATTTTTATATTTTTATCACTTTTTTATTCCTACTTTTTTTACATATATTTTTTAATGTTAATTCATTCAGACATAATATTGATAATCAAGTTGGTTTGGTTGGCTTGGTTTTACTGTTTTGTGTGAAGGCTTGTGCAGACCAGCGCGACAGACGCAACTCGAACAATACAATTACTAAGAAAACTTCACGGTGTAACAATAACCGGTGTCGCGTCGCGCTAGTCGGCACGAAACTTTAGTGTATTAGCGTAAGTTTAAACTTTTCTAATAGCCATGTACAATAATGTTTAAAAAAAATGTATTCTTTATTTAATTTAACTATGTATTCAGAGCATAATATTTACTCGATAATGTGTCAGCTGGTTATCTATAATTGAGTTCGCATTACGGGGTAATGTATAATAAACAAGTTTTTATTATTGTAAAAGATAAATGTAATTTATCTCGTTGGTAATAATAGAATAGAATAAATAATGACTGGGAATAAATGGCGAAATGCGGGTAGGTAAATATTATTTTGCCTATGCTGCTCTGCCTTCGGGACAAACCGGCGAGATGATGTGTTTTTGTTTCGTTTTTTCTGAAAGAAGGTTCTCATGTCAAAAGGAACCCCGTTAAGAGGAGTACAGACCGGTTGGAAAAGTCAAAATGCTAGCTGTCAATGCGTCCTGCCGCCGATTTTTTGTCGTGTCCAGTCGCAATGCCGTCGCGATGTCGCCTGCCTTAAAAAACATGGACAACGGTACATAATATGAGAGATTCGCCTTTTGAAGCTGTGGGAAATTTTGTTTCTTTATAAGCTTTTTACACGTCTTTCCCACGGGATATTCGAACAAAAACATGATGAATTTAATGTCTTCAATTTAACGGCGCAACAGCGCAATTTAATGTTGTCCTGTTAGTATTAATGTCTCTGCGAGTAATTCCTCTATTCAAAATTGCTTCAATGTGATTTCTTAAAGAAATAAACGTTGCATTTGTAATCCAAATATAGGAACGTGATGTGTTGATGGTTTCCTCGCGCACATTTGGGAGTGGCGCGAGGAGGCTACGGTACAGCGGACAGAGCTTCGGCGGGATGTCATGGAGAGTGCGATTGTCGCAACCAAGTGCTAAGGCACGCCACAATTGCGGCGATAAGTCCCCTCTTTGAGGAGTGGCTAGAGAGGCGCCACGGCGTCTTCACCTTCAGCCTGATGCAGGTCCTCACGACACGGCTGCTTCGGGAGGTTCCTGTTCCGGATAAAGCGGGTAAAAGTATTAAGTTGCGTTAATCAAGTACATAGGTTTACCCTGGATACGTTTTTGGGTCATGTAACTCATTAGGAGAGTATAGAAGACTCAATGGAATGATTGGTTGCAAAGGCACCATGACTGTTTAAAACTACGATATAAAAAATTTAACAAAAAACTAAATGTATAATAAACAACGCCAGAAATATAGAACAGTCTCCTGAAACCAAAACACATGTATGGGGCTTAATTGCAGAAAAAAATATGGGTTAAGATATGCTTGCCGCGGTCGGTCCGTGGATGGATGACCGTCCCTTTCATACCGAAACACCTCCGTGCTTCGGAAAGCACGTTAAGCCTTTGGACTTAGATCTTTGACAGTCGTTATGGATAGTCAGGAGCCTGAAAGTCTGACAACCAGTCTTACCAAGTGGTATCTGCTGTAAACCTAATAACGGTGACATAAGTAAGCTCAGTAGGTAAGTTAAATTGCAATCCGGTCCAAGTTATGGTTCAACTGAACGGACAATGTCGGGAAAAGATACTAACTTTCTTGTACAGACAGCAAAAAAGTTCGCTGGTGTGATGCTGACGGTTATTTTATTTTAATGATGTAAGTTGGATTACAGCTGAAACAGCTTTGATATTACTTTTCTCCGAAATCTACAGGTCCTCTGTCTGTCAGCGGGCTGTATCTCATAAACAGTAATAGGTACCTAGACAGTTGAAATTTCTCGGATTGTGTATTTTTATTGTGTTAAACGCCAAAAAAACACGTTTTTTATAAATGGGGAAGGGCTCCATACAAGAAACAAGTTTTTTTTTTTGTTTTTTTTTTGGCTACAACAAAACACTAATTAGAGAGCAGTGGTGGCCCAGTGGTAACGGCCCCGACTTACAAGTTGTAGGTCGTGGGTTCGAATCCAAGCAGGCGCTTTACTTTGTGTAAATAATTTCATCACCACTGCTCTCAAAACGGTGAAGGAAAACATCGTGAGGAAACCGGCATGTCTTAGAACCAAAAATTCGAAGACATGTGACATCTACCAACCCGCACTGGGCCCGCGTGGTAGATTACGGCCCACTCCCTCTCACAGAGAGGAGGCCTGTGTCCCAGCAGTGGGAACATTAATAGGCCGATGATGATGAAAACACTAATTAGGCGTAAAAAGTACACACGGACAGACAGAGTTAATTTCGCGTTTATAATAATAAGTATGGATAAATAAGATTAATTGTTATTGAAAATATTGTTCAAGCTTGACTTGATAAAATATTTAATTATGTTTCATTAAAATTATCCGCCCGTAAAATTCAATATTGAAAATGGAACTCCCAATGAACTGCAATTTATCAGAAAACGTTTTCAGACGGATTTGTAGTCGCAATTTGTTCTGAAAACCAAGTGAAATGTTAACAGAAAAGCACTAATACACATAACATAATCAGCCTATATGTTCCCACTGCTGGGACACAGGCCTCCACTCGGACCCAGTGCGGGTTGGTGGATGTCCTTTACTAATCAATGGTAGCATTTTTTATTGCCAAGCTGGGCATATAAATAGATTCATAAGCTAATTTTACCTGTGGTACCGTAAAACGCTGTAACTTTGCCAACTAGCCCCAACTTAGCCTATTACGTTTCGATTACGATATTTCGCGTTTGCTTAGTTTTTTTGTATTTTTTACCATTTGGTATTGATTTTACATTATTAGGGCAACATATTTTTCATTTTTTATAATGGTAACTTTATTGTTACTCCGTCAGTTGTGCGACAAACACCGGTGCGAGTGGGTGAGTATTTTTAGTGTCCTATAACTTTTGCAGTTTTAACTACAGAAATGGTGTTTTCGTGCAAGTATAACATTCCAGGGTAAGAAAATACTATCTATTTTCCGTATGGCTTGATATTTTTATGAAGAGGACACGATTTCATTAAAATAACTTAGAAGGCAATGTTGTGCACTGTTTTGGAAACTTGAGTGACACAACTTTGCCTGGGTCTAGGGTTGTCACTAGTCGAATTTTATTAATGATATATTTTTATTATACTAATGTTATATTTGCATGCAATTTATCCAGTTTGGAACCTGGTCGAATCAATGCATGCGCCGCTCGGCTCCACCCGTGCGTGATCCGTTCGGCTACGACCGAGTACGCTCAAGTGTCGTCGCCGGCCGGCAGGCATTGAAATCGCTATTGGTTGATCTAGGCATGATAACTTGCCTAGATCAACCAATGGAAGCGCGTGCACGTGCCTGGTAGGCCTAACATGACACACGCGACAATTTTTCTCTCTCGCGCGAGTAATTTGTCGTCTATTGCTGCACTTTTATGTTTTCTGACAGCGCTGCCATACAAAATAGTCGACTCGTTCTGTCAAACTTGATGTTTTATCGACAAACCCTAACATGGCACCTTAGTTATCTCGATTTTTGACAATTCAATACGAGATAATCTGCGATTTTTCTGCCATTTAGTCGTTCTTGATTTTGACGAGAAGAGTAGACAAAATTATTATACAAAAGAAACTCCAAAATAACATGGCAGTTTCACAATTAAAAAAATAAAATTAATTAATTAAAATCATAATCTTACTTTATACTTGAATACATTTTATTTTATTTAATAAATAAATAATAATACTTAATAAAATCTTTATTATTATTCATTATTATTATATCTTTATATTTATTCATTATTATAAGTACTGTTAGCTACATAATTTACAAGATTTTTGGTTTTTAATTTTATTAAAAGATAGTATTTTATTTTAAAATACTTTGCATTACTTATTTATCTTATAATAAAATTAAAAACCAAAAATCTTGTTAATTATGTAGATATACTTAACTCTAATATTTTTAGGTAAAGCCATTTTATAAAACATTGCATTTGTGATTTTTACTCATAAGTACTGAAGTACCAATTGAAAAAAGTTAATAAATTTGATTTTTTTAAACACGTTTGTTTTTTTGGGACAACCCTACAGGCAACGACATTTTTGTATGAAAAGTTTGTGGTACCTGCTACAACATTGCCTAGTAATTATGAAAAAAAAAATACTACCTTCATGGCACTAATGTAACTGTCGGGGACAACCATGGTGTGTCATGCGCACGGAATTAAAATACTGGAAAGATCAACAATATATTTATTGAGATATCCTTCTAGGCAAACTTGTGTCTTTTACCTACAACTTTGCCTACGACTTTGAGCGTTTGTAATTCGGTAAAACGGCATGATTTAAATAGATTTGAGTTCTACTATGCTAGGCATAAGGTCTGTTTTCCATCTGAAATTCCTTAAAAGCCATAATAATAAATAGGTTCAGAGATACGAACAAAAAATGTCAAAATCCAGGCAAAGTTACAGCATTTTACGGTAGCTACATGGGCTATACGAGTTGGTTACTATGCAAAGCTATGAGGTATTTGCTTCATTATTGGTTATACAAGTTTTAATTCTAACCAGTAATGGTCCGTAAATTATAGGAATCGACCATAATTTGGTATAAAGTTTTATTGAAATTAAATTTAACTTTCCGATAAAACAATATTTCATCTTAATACAAAGTGGCTGTCAGTATCCTTTACAGCCATTTCTTATAATAATATTATGATCATCAATTCCAATATCCAAATTGGTTAAAATTAACATTTCCAAACTAATAACAAAGTCAAGTAAATTGAAATTGTTTGAAAATTATTTTCGTTCAAATATTTCGCAGGAAACCTGAACTGTCCGGTGAATATTATGGTTGGTTCAAAAATATTTACTTTCAATAAAGATCTTGTACATAATGGTCCAATATTGGCTACACTTCGCTCTATTATTTGGTAAGGAAGCATTCTATAAACCCAACTTTTGTTGGCCCTTGACCCGATAAAGTGATTTCACTTGTATCGTAAGGTCAGTTTTGATAATAGGAAAATCGGCTACAGTATTAGGTATAATAAAATGTGAGAAAGTTGTAGGCCTAGTAGACTGTAGATTTGTTAACCATTTTCTATTTTGTAATTGCTGAAAGGCCTAAAGTGTCCTCTCTTATCTATTAAGAATGATATTTGAAAATATTGTAACTAGGCAATTACTTTTAATTTTTTTTTTTTTTGCATTATGCTGAGCGATGGCCGTTTTGCGTGGATGTGACGCATTTTTGCCCTCAACTTGTTTATTAATTTTTTATTTTGTGTTCTTTCTATGCGTCATGTTTGCCGCAAATAAACGTATTTTCTTTCTTTTCTTTTTTTTCTTTCTTCTTTTAAAATACCAACCATGGAGATTCTTGCCGGCTCTTCTCCATCGACCAATTCTGAACTGTGCACCTAGCTTCTGACGTTTCATAAGTCCCCATGTAGGTTTATGTGAAATAAAATATTTTGATATTGATTTAGTAACCGGACGAAAGCTGATGATGCTTCTTACGAATAAATTTTGTACGTAGAGCTGCAGAATCGCTTCAAAATTGAAAATGGATCTGTATTTCTTTCAAGAAATTTTAGAACCGATGAAACTTTGTCTTTTTCAAAAATACAATAAAATTACGAGTATACAGGGTGGCAGGGACATCGACGCGAAGCCGGTTACCATGGATTCAGTACATGGTTCTGAAACCCCCTGCGGTGAAATTTTTCGTGGGTTATTTAAAAAAAAATCAGCTGTTTCATAGAAAAGTGCAATACCTACGCGGTCAAAATGTATGGAACAGCAGTTTTTTTTTTTTATAACTGACGAAAAATTTCAACCCAGGGGGGTTCAGAACCATGTACTGAATCCATGGTAACCGGCTTCGCGTCGATGTCCCGGACACCAATGACCGGACACCCCGTATTATTATACGGGGTGTCCGGTAAAAGTAAAACATTTTTTTAACTATATTTTACGACAGGTTTTTTAGACAAGTTCTTTAATTTTTTATTTGAACCAAAGCGAAGGTTCGTAGGTTCGTAATAATTGACTTTGGTAGTAAGTCTTCAGGGATTACTACCTATAAGTACCAACCTACCTACTCTATTGACCCCATAAAGGCCAATGACCGTACTTTCCCAAGCTTTACTTGCGAACCGTACAAAAAGGTTTCTTACCGAAAACGCATTGAATTGAATGCCGACATTGCGGACGTAATGCCGTATAAGGGTTGCCATGAATTAAAAAAAGGCTCAGCACAGTTTAAACTTTTAAAGTAGTTTTAGTTTTTTGAAGACGGGTTCTGTGGCAATTTCTTCTTTAGAGTTCAATTCTTTCTTAAATCCCATAGCACAAAAATCTAATCGCCTAGCCTTTTCCTAACTATGTTGGGCTTCGGCTTTGCGACTGCCTGTCTGACCTCCACCCAGTACGATACCCCTTGGTAAGACTGGTTGCGATCTTCGGCTTCTGACGATCCATAACGACTGTCAAAGATCTACAAATGACACCCGGCACCAACGGATGAACGTGCTTCCGAGGCACGGACGACTCTCGTCATGTGAAGATGGTCACCCATCCACGGACCAACCTAGGCAAGCGTAACTTAACCTGATGGATCAACCAGTGCGGCTGCTATTAGTTAGCCACGAGCTCCAAAGCACACGGTGAAATGAAAGTAAACCGAAATTCTCCAGTTTTTTTCCAAAGATTCTCAACTGTCCGCGTGGTGTGTTTTAGTTTTTCACCGAGTTTCACTCTTCGCCAATGTTTTATTTTCGATACAATTTCGTTTTCAATTTTACCTGCGGTTTCCTTAAGAATTTATAAATAATGGCTTTCGTGACCCGGAGAAAAACAATTTTCCTGAACACCCATTTTAGTTTCCATTTCACAACCAATTTAGGGAATGATTGTTTGTGTAACCAGTTGGAACTAACCTTTTGATAGATGTCACATTCAATATTACCCTTCGAACGAAGTTTCTAGGTTAGGGACAAAACAATTTTGTATCTCTTCTCACAGAAGTTTTAGCTAAACAGTAAAGTTCTTCATTGGAAGTACATGCTTTTGTATTAGGTGTTCTATTTTTTACTTGTGACTTTTGTATTAGGTGTTCTATTTTTTACTTGTGACTTTTGTATTAGGTGTTCTATTTTTTACTTGTGACTTTTGTATTAGGTGTTCTATTTTTTACTTGTGACTTTTGTATTAGGTGTTCTATTTTTTACTTGTGACTTTTGTATTAGGTGTTCTATTTTTTACTTGTGACTTTGAGACCTATTTCACGACGTCCGAATAGCGACTACTTACCGAATAAATTCAAAAATAGTTCATACATACCTTCGATAAGTCCTCTCTTATAGACAATAATATTGTATACGATGATAAAGGATTCCAGAAAACCTCCGCAATGAATTTTTCCAAAAACGTTATCTATCTTTATATCTGTTTGGCCTGTAATATCCCCCCCCCTGCTAGGCAAAGGCCTCCCTTTCCCTTTTCCACTGCCATTGTAGGCCAGTCCTTGCAGTAGGAGTCAAGTTCGTCCCAAAGTTTTAAGGAACCCCAAAACCGAGCACGACTGTTGAATGAGCCAAGAGAAATGCTCATCCGTTTAAAGACCTGAATGAAAAATACATTAAACATTTTTCCTTTTAACATTGCGCAGTACGAAAAAGCTGCAATGTTTGCTTCACGAATTTTATTATACTTTTTGCGCATTTAATTGTCCTGTTTCGTGATCGATCGGTTTGGCACTTCGGGTTTTTTCGGATCCTCCGATGTTGATGGTAATGTGTGTTCCTTTTTTTTGTTTTGGAGTACTGTTATAGTTTCATTCAATTGTAATGTATGGTAAGGGCAAGTTTTTTGTTTAAATTGATGTTGTTTTTTTTGGCTGGTACTTCATGGTGTGTCGTATAATTATTGGTAAATAACAATGTAGATCAACCCTTCTTTCTCTTTTGGAAGATTTTCGGTTAGTAGAAATTTTCGTTTCTGAATAGTAGCGGTAATAGTAGTAATGTAGCGGATGTTGTTATGATCACTTTAAGGGCCCGTCTTTTTACAGAAAGTGGGCAACGTCGTAAATAGCTGTCAAATATTTCGATAATTTGATTAATTTGGCAATATTAATGTATGAAAGTAAGAAATTTGGCTAACTAGAGAATATTGGTTAGAATTAATATCGTAACTCCAAATATTTAGTTTTAGATGTAAAAAAAAGTATATGGAAACTTTCCAAATGCCTTTTTTATACCTAAATCAACCGATTTAGGTATAAAAAAGGAAACTTTCCAAATGCCTTTTTTATACCTAAATCGGTTATTACATCGAATTCAGTGATAAAATTACAATTCATTATTTATACTCTAGTTTACGAGTTAGCCATATTTCTTATTTCCATACAGTAATATTGCCAATTTAATCAAAACAGGTAAATATTTGACAGCTATTTGCAACGTTGCCAAATTTTTGGATGAACGGTCTTAAAGGCCAATTTAGATAGAAGCGATGATATCGTTGTCGCTCTCGGTAGCGAATTAGCGATACTGGTCCAAAGTGACTTACTAGAATAGCTATATCGCTTATATCTGAATAGGCCTTAACTTAGGTACGCATTTAGATTTCATGAGAATCCTTTCCGCATGAAGAAAATTGTACGATCATTAGCGACTGCACGACTATTACCTTCCATGGTTAGCGAGTTTCTAGTTTTCGCAGAGCAAGGTGCCTTCTGACCCTACAGCCTATAGAAATAAAGTCGATGAATGATAAAATAATAGTGGTAGCTAGGCAGGTTAATATTTATTTGAATTTAGTTTTTGGAGGAAAGAGTAAAAAAAAAAAAAAAAGTAGCTTGAAAAAAAGAGTAGCTTGAAACATTATTCAATATTCATTGAATAATGTTTCAAGCTATTATAAAGTAATTTTAGTCATTTTATTTTACCATCAAATCAAAATTTTCTTCTTACCTCAAATCTACCTAGTCGTTTCCCAACTATCTTAGGGTCGAATCGGCTTCCAGTCTAACCGGATGCAGTTGAATACCAGTATTTTACATGGGGCGACTGCCTATAACCACAACCTAGTTACTGGGTAATACGATACCTCTTGGTAAGACTGGTTGTCAGAATTTCGGGCTTCTGACGACCCGTAACGACTGTCAAACATCCACGAATGACTGTGCTTTCCGAGGCACAGAGGGAGCTTGTTATGTAAAGATGGTCACCCATCGACGGACCAAACTGAAAATTTTCTTCTTACCTACTTAACTTAATTGCATATTACAATATTACCTTTATCTATATTATTCTACTACATTCATTCATTCTACAATACAAAAACTAAATCGATTATTAACAACTCCGATATCATTGAAGAAATATAAAAAACCGATAAATAGGCGATGAAAATTTAACACGACAAGCAACTTTACCGATTAATTAATAATTAACGAGGCGATACATCGATTAAATAAAAATCAACGGTATAACGAATCGATTTTTTGTATCGATTATTATTTTAATCGGTGAATGAAGCTTACGGAGTCTGTCAATTGATGCGCATGGATCTGAGCTTGCGCATATTCAAAGGGACGTAACTTCGTTTTATGGTGGGTTGTTCAGTCAGCTTATTGATTTCTGAAAGGCGTTTCAATGTATCGTTTAGATTTATTATTGTGCAAGTGGGTGAAGGGGCGTATTGTCGATCTGCTGGCTTTCTTTATTTTTGTTCTTAGCTTTTTATTGTAAACTGGGGATTGTTTATTTTGCTTGTAATTGTTGTGTGCTTAACTTAGCTTTAGTTTAATCAAATATATTTAAAGTGCTTTAATGTCTAAAGTGCTTTGGATAAACAAGTGCGTATGATAAAAAAAAAACTGTCACCGAATCACTGTCACTTGTTATTTTGTTTGATTGTTGAGGACATTTCCAAAACATTACAATCTCTTGTGCCTAAACGGACCCTGGCACTCGAGTACCACAATTTATTATTTATTGTGTTAATAGTAGAATTTACTGCTTTCAAATTATGACTAAGTGTGAATTTTACCAACAAAACTGAACGCGATCAGCACATAAACCGCGTTTAACAGAGGTCTGTGTCAAATTATCTGTGGAATAATGACACTGACAGCTTTTGAACGCGGTTTAGAACAGTGCTGATAATTATCTTCAGTTTCCTTGGTGAAATTCACACTTAGTCATAATTACTAAGCAGTTATTTCTACAAAAAAAATAACAGAAAAAATAATATATTGTGGTATGTAGAATGATTCTCATGGGTTGATTTCTCATTTTTGCGCCACAGTTTTGTACTGTGACTCAGAATCTTAAATGCCGGGATGATTATAAAACTAAAACAACTGCCATTCCCACAAAATAGACTTTGCCAATTCACAAAAAAAATACCGAAAAACCGGTATCAACTGTACTGAATCCAGCATTACATTTATACAATCGACGAGAAATGTTTCCTTTTAAAACGTTTTTTGCCGATCAAGAATTTCTGAGCGCAGCGCCCGCGCACTGAATTATGTATTGTGCGCAAGAGTTGATGAGAGCGCGTTCGTTATTTGAAATGTGGGTTCCGTTCCTTTTTCAATTTATACCCTTATCTTTGTTGATGATCGGGTATTTGAAAGTGTGATGCGATTTTATACTATTATTACCTTAGCAGTTGAAGGCGATTGGAAATTCATGTGATGTTGATTTTATGACGTTTTCAAAGAGCTGGTTATTAATTTCAAAATTATACTTTTGCTACGGAAACTTATTAACTTTGAACGGTTGCTTCAAATTATTGGCATCTTTGAAGAGTGTCATAAGCCAAGCTTAGTAATTATGGTAAATCCACCGTGACATTTATTGTTCTAGCAATAATAACCACGAGGTTAATGTTATTGTCCTTCTAGAATTTATTCTCTTCCTTAGGAAGCACCCAGTTAAAAACCAAACGTTTACCAATTTCTTACGATAGGCAATCTTTAAAAAAACGTGAGCAATTTACACATTCTGTTGTATGTAAATAATTGATATCCATTTCCGTATCAAAAGGTTACTACGAACAATTTTATAATAGCTGTATCGTGAGCGTCCTTCCTTACACTGTTTGTAAACATATTTGATTCACAGCGATGGAATTTCAGTTAAATTCAATCGTAGCCATTTGATCCTAACTAAAAATAGATCACCCTCTCGTAGAGAGATGCGACTCTAGAATTTTATTAAGAGGATAAGCAAGAATATTTTTTTGTTAAACTTATAAGAAATTACAAACACACATTAAATGACATGAAAAAATGCCAAAGAGATAAAATTCTGCAGACTGCGTGTAGTCGGATAAGTAATCCCAACTAATATGCTACATCTATATTATATTTATATTACATTTATATTACATTATATTATATTTATATTACATTTATATTATATTTATATTATAAATGGTGAGTTTGTTTATTTGTTTGTTTGTTTTCGTTTGTTTAATTTCACCAAAATCCGTTCCACCGTTTTAGCGTGAAAGCGTATTTCACGCTAAAACGGTTGAAAGGATTTTGGTGAAATTTGACACATGGGTAGACCATGACCTAGAGAGGGACATAGGATACTTTTTATCCCGATATTCCTACGGGATAGAGACTTATGCGGGTGAAACCGCGGGATGCAGCTAGTATTTGATAAATTACTGATGTATTTAGCTTTTTCTTGGCGTTTATGTTATCTCAGGATGCTCTCTTATAGAAAAGAAACAATATAATATATAACATCTTCATTAAATTGCATCGTTTAAAGTAAAAAATAAGTCGACTGCACATAGGCTGTTTAAGAGTTGACATGGGTTACAGAAAAGACCATCTCTCAAAACCTACATAATTATGTAGGCACTTATCATATTTTCGCTGTGCGCTCCACAAAATTGTACTTTACTTGTATCATGCAAGATTTTGTGAAGTTCAGAGCTTTGAACTCCACTTTAAGGAACCCTAAAAATGAAACAGAAGCATTGGTATTTTCGTTTATTTACAATAATTAATTCGTTTTTACTGGCCAATGTGAATTAAAATTTAAACAGTCGTAATTATAATTTTCAACAGTGCAACATAATTTTTTGTGGTCACTTTTTAAGCAATTTTGGTCCTGCATTTGTGAGTTGACCGGTTCTAGTTGGTTTACTTTTTCTAGTACCAGTTTGTCCTTTATCCCGATATGGTGCGGTGGAAAAAGGACCAAATATTTGGTCACAGTTACGAAGAAGGTCCTTTCAAGTATTTATTTTTTAAACTTTAATGTATTTAGCATTCTTCTTTTTAGTCACTTTGGAGACCAAAAGCGTTGTTTTATCTACACGAAGAATGAGAATAAAATAATCTTACGGTTTTTTTTAAAGGAATAGGAGCAAAATACATTATGTGATCGGAGCTTTCTCACTCTGTTACTTTTTCACGTCTGAGCTAATCGTTATTTGACAAATACGGAGGCAGGACCTGGAGAAAAAGACATACTTTTTTCCGGGATATTTGTATAGTTGTAAGTAGAAGGCATAGCTGCAGAAAAATAATGTTACACATGTTACACAGGTTTTAAATGGTTGCGTTCTAATCTAAAAATAGGCAAACCACACCTATGCAAATACGTTTATATCGTTAGAACCACACAACAAACGTATCTTGTCCATCACATGTCCTTATGATTGACAGGTGCTGGCCTGCCATTCCCGGTTTAGTTGCTGGAATTTGGAGCAATTTTGAGCAAAATTCTCAATGCAAATGGCTTTGTTAATTACGTCTTTGTTTTTACTCAAATTGGAAATTAATTGTTATATTTGTTTTGAAATGTATAGCCGACTTTGTACAGTCACTAGCACCAATATGTATCCACTTAACAATATTCAAACGCGATTTTCTCGTGTAATATTGACTGCAGCTTTGAGATATGGCCTATTTCATATTAATATGGGTTCCAAAACACTATATTCGTAACCACATAAAATAACAATCAACACAGTAAGAGCAAATCCCTTTTAAAAGTTGCCAAGTGTATACATATTCGTGCTCGTGACTGTACCTAATTGCAAAATTATCGCTTTTGGCAATAATTCGTAGTTAATTGAATCTTCACTAACTTTTCTCGTGTAATATTGACTGCAGCTTTGAGATATGGCCTATTTCATATTAATATGGGTTCCAAAACACTATATTCGTAACCACATAAAATAACAATCAACACAGTAAGAGCAAATCCCTTTTAAAAGTTGCCAAGTGTATACATATTCGTGCTCGTGACTGTACCTAATTGCAAAATTATCGCTTTTGGCAATAATTCGTAGTTAATTGAATCTTCACTAAGGTATTTTTTTTTTATTGTAAGTGACTAACCTGGTTTCAGAGTTTTCATGCCGCCCATGGGACTCTGACTTTGTCTTCTCATGCCGTCAAAAAATATCTCTCAGGCATGCCGGTTTCCTCACGAAGTTTTTCCGCACCGTTTTTGAAGCAAGTGATAATTATACAATATGCACATGAATCAGAAGAGTCAGAGGTGCGTCCCTTGGGTTTGAACTCGAGACCTATGACTTTGCCGTTCAACGGTAACACCACTAAGCTATCACTATAACTTAAGGTGTATACTAAGGTTGAAACTATTTAACTGTCACACACATGATACATAGATAAATAGACCTCGTCTTTTTATGACGTGCAAGTGAAATTTAACCTTAATGCGATTAACACACTGCCACGCACCACGCAGCGTAGCGCATGAATGCGTGTTCTAACGTTGCTTGTAAGTATCTCCGTTTGTATAGAAAACATGCACAGTCCAACACACAGAAAATGCATCCACGCGCGTTCAACAGATCAGCACACACAACGCAAAACACGCAACATGCAGCGTGATGCGTGGCAGTGTGATAATCGCCTAAGAGATTAAGCAATTACGAATTCGTCATTTCATTCCAAACATTGTAAAATGTTTTTGTCTACATTTCCAGTCCTAAATATAGAACAAATCCCTTCAGTAAATAACATTACAATTAATCTAGAACTCGACACATTTCAAAGTACCATAAGCCACAGACTCGATAAATCAGGGAATTTACATAGCCACAAAATTAATCTATCCAACAATGATGCTGGTTAAAGAGGTACGCTCGGCGGTAGCATCCGAAGGATTTGAATATATTTCATATTTATTAGGATAATCCTCTTACGATCGGTATGGACATGGCTCAGCTGACGAACTTTGTGATTTGTTGTTTTTTTGAGGTGGTTTTGTTAAAGGTTGGTTTCGTTGTCTATTTTAAACTGAGTTGAATTTTAAAACTTTATTTTGCATTTGAACGTTTTGCCCGTTGGTTTAGTGGTCGCATGAGGTCCAGCCCCCTAATTACGTAATGCACGAGCAATTTTAAATTGAAACCAATTGAAAAAGATTGCTAGTCCATTGCTTCATAAGTTCGACAAAAAAAAATTTTGCAGATTTTTTTTTCGAACTTATGAAGCAATGGATTAGCAATTTGTTACAATTTATTTCAATTTAAAATTGATCGTGCATTACGTAATTAGGGTGCTGGGTTAGATTCGCAAGTTGGTCAGTGTTGTTGGGGTTTTTAGGAATTATTTTCTCAGTGATAGCCAAGAGTCTGGATTTGGGCCTGGTGGATGGCAATAAGCTCTATTACATGGGACTCAAACATGACTGGTAAAATGTGAGTGTACTATATGTAAAGCTTTGCTTAACCCTCCAGGGAAACCAGGGAAGATGTTATTTTATTTTCAATTTAAGACTTCTTCTACATCTTCATGTTCTTATTTTGAATAATAATGTCTCATCTATAGTTTATTCATTTATTTATTTTTGTTTATTTCCGTTAGCTTCAACACTGTGACCTATTTTGGTATAGCAGCTAGCAGCTTCTGTTTTCCTCAGTCTGGATAAAGGAACATAACACTTATAGAAAGCTTTATAAAGAAAAGGAACATAGAAACAGACAAAACACCGCAATTTCAATAAAAATTCGGACTGCTAGTTTTAAGAACTTCTCAGCATCGAGGCTGTCGAATTTCCTCCATAGTTTTGCATTTGGCATTCTGAAAAAAACATGTTTAACGCAGTGTTAGCTTTCCTTGCTCGGCCAAAATACGAATGAAATATTCAGTATAAAAAAGTTACTCAACAGAAATGTTATTTTAGAACAAAGTCGATAGCAATTTCAAGTTTCCTTTGAATTTTAAAAAGCATGTTTTTCTTTTCCTCATGCAGCAAGAAAATCCAATTTATTTCCAATATAAAAGTTTTTATTAACTACTTTCTGTTAGGTGCTGGGTTCAATTCCCAGGTCGGGTAAAGTGTTATTGGGTTTTTCAATCAGAAATTTCTCAGTAGCAGCCCGGAGTCTGGATTTGTGCTCGGTTGATTGCAATAGGCTCGCTCCCTCATAGGACTTCATCGTAGCTGGCGAAATGTGGGTGTTACCATAGACAACTCTGCCTAACCCTTTGGTCATTACAGGCGTGATGTTATATTATGGTAACTACTTCACTGAACACCTTTTAATAAGTAACTTGTTACTTAAATTTTAATAAACATAATTTTATCTGTATTATCATACTGATAAAATTATGTTGGAATTGGAATCTGTAAGTGACCTGATCTTTGCTGTCTCAATCTGGTAAGACCTGACATCCCGACATCAACTTTAGCTAGGCATACACGCACAGATGTGCCCCGCAGATGAGACCTGAACACCCGGGTAAATCTATGTGTCTATGACGAAAAAAGGCACGGATGTGTCTGCCTGGCGCCTGCCCGCTGCCCGTGCTCAAATCCGAGCTTTTAACAAAGTCGTGATTACAACTGATGCCCGACAAGAGACCGTGTGTGACAAAGTAACGGATCAGATCTGAGAAGCGGCCGCCGGGCACATCTGTGCGTGTATGGCTAGCTTTTCGGGCAGTTGCCCGCCAGACATAACACCCGTCTGGCCGCAGGAACCTCTCTTTTCACTATAGAGGATGAGTGAACTTTACACCCTGTTCCTCTACCTTTAAAAGACCACCCTACCTGCCTTTCCCCTTCTCTACCTTCCTTCGTATAAATACCAAGAACCAGTGCGGTAATTGCGATACAAACTTACAGTAGTAATGGCTTTCATTTTGACAGCTCAACATTCATTGCGGTATTAACGTTGTTGAGCAGACAAATTTCGAACAAATGAAGCAATGGATTAGCAATATCCTTCAAAATCATTCAGATTGTGATTGATAGTGTGTTATGTAATGAAGGTGCAGAAAACTCTACCCGCCTTCCTTCTCCCCTACTTAGGTACTTTCCTGTATTTTATACTTAGACCAGATAATACAAACTTATGATTATGAACCAACCAAATTTAAAGCCCTTATACTAAAAGTTGACAACGTCGCAAATCGCTGTCAAATATTTCCACGTTTTGATTAATTTGGTAATATTACTGTATGGAAATATGAAGTGTGGCTAACTAGTGAACTAAAATATTGATTATGAAATGCAATAATAATTAAAATCGTAACAGAATATATAGTTTTAGATGTAAAAAAAAGTATTTGGAAACTTTCTAAATATCTTTTTTACACCTAAAACGGTTACGACATCAAATTCAGTGTTACAATAATTGTGTTTCATAATCAATATTTTAGTTAAAACAGTACTAATTAAAACAATAGTTTAGTTAAAACAATATTTGACAGCTATTTGCGATGTTGCGACCTTTTAGGATAAGCCATCTTTTTCCTTGCTTACCATTTTTTTTCTTTTCTACCCGTCTCAACTTTGAGAGCCATAGTATATATAAAATACCCAGTAGCCAGAATATGAACGAGTATTTGTCGGCAACGACATAAGCCATTGTAGAGAGAAAATATTTTAATCTTATAAACCGAAGTTTGAAACATTAATTTAACTTTTTTTTTTGATTCCCTTAAGGGAACTTTTTATACTTATTTAAGGTACTTTAACTTATTAAGTAGACGTTGGTTATAAGCTTGTAAGATGTGGAATAAGTGAAGTATAATAGAGTGGGTGTTTTAGAGAATATTTCATGATTTATTGAAGTAATATGAAGAATTATAAGTGGAGCAGCTTACTCCTCTAGACGTGTACATTTGTACACGTCTAGAGGAGTAAGCTACTGCTTAGCCTACAGATATGTATTTACAAAAGTATTATAAGTTAAATTTGTTCCAAAAGAACTTTTCCTTAAGATCATTATGGAACAAATCTATCTTAGAGAGATGTATGAATGATTCTAATGACTATAATTCTGTGAATACATATCTGTTGTAGTCGTGAATCATATTTTGGTCAAGATACAACCTGTCACTGACAGTTAATTGACTCAAGCGTGACTTTGCGGAAATCTTTTATAAGATACACGACGGGCGGTTGTAGCTCACTTCGCGTCCGGCTCTTGTCGTGGCAACACGTCGTGATCGAGTTCGCAACGAGTCAATCATCATCCTGAGGATGCCTCGTTCTCTAACTCTTTAAGAACAGTTAAGCGGATTAAGTTACTAAATATACATCGTCTATTGTATGTCTTTTTCTGTCACTGACATAAAAATTGCAAAAAACTTAAGAAAATTTGAATTTCGCGGGCTGCAACTTCGGACCTGCCTTAAGGATATATACGGATATATTACATAATATACTAAAATCCAGCTCTATCGTGACTGTACTTAAATATTAAAACTAATTCATATTTATGTATTTAGGTACAGTGAGGATGATAAGTAAGCAAATAGACACCCTCTCATCAATATGTCATGCTCTAGCCATTTTATTATAGGTACAACTGTCAAAAAAAATACGGCTGTGATTTGAATAAACGGGCAATTTAAGTTGGAGGTCTTTTTAATAAACAAAAGGGAAGTTGATTTTTTTTTTGTCCGTAAGGTAGATTAATAAAAAATATTGAACACGTATTTTTTATTTTTTACGTAATTAATAGATTACGGGAATACATTGAGTTAAAATGTGGCATGACGTCACTCCTCGGTAGATTTTATACTGACTTGTGATGTAAAGAACTGATCCCACTCCCCAACTTTAATGCGTTTTATCTAATCCATTTTTGGAACGAAGTTCCCTTTCGCGCGTTGCGAAAGGGGGCTAGACGGAAAAAATTGGGACCAAAAGTTGTAACGACACTTTTTATTTTTTATTATAACGCAATCTGTGAGTGACCACGGATACTAATTAGTGGCATGCCTTTGTGAGGTTCATTTTTTTATTATAACGCCATCTGTGAGCGACCACAGGTACTAATTAGTGGCATGCCTTTGTGAGGTTCATTCCATAACTTCGTTCCATCCGGGTGTCCCTTGACACCTCTCAGCTTTTTATTAATATGATAAAGCAAAAAATACAAATTCCAAATCAATCCATCATAATATGAAGTTGGGGTTACCGTAGATGGAAAAGAACATTACTGATGAAAATATTTTATCATATTTACCTTACTGCTAGAGATTTTCTGACTAAAAGCCTTTACCGTTGTGGCTGGATAAATTGTTTGAAAGGTTTCCTTACCTGGAAAAAAAATTAAAACAAAGTTAGTTATTTTTAAACTCAACAACAATCTCTCACAGCATTATTTATTACCTACGTAGGTCGGTGCTGAAATTGCATTATGTGACATTACTGTACCGTTTAGACTGTGCATTCAACATGAAAAAATCGTATTTATGTTGCCGTGTTTTTTTGTGATGACGTACAGACGCCAGCTCATCAAGTTACTACAAACTGTCAAATTTCTTTAATAGATTTTCAACTTTATTTCTAAAGAATAAGGTTCAATGTTGATTGGGAAAATTTGACAGTTTAGAGTAGGTTGATGTGCTGGCGTCTGTACCAAAGGAGGATTTCTCGTGTCTTGTCTTAAGTGCTTTCATCCAAAAAGTTGGTAACGTCGCATATAGCTGTCAAATATTTAGCTGTTTCAATACTCAATACTCAATTCTTTATTGTATGTATGTGCTAGGTGGTAAACATAATATTTATTTTGCTTGAGGAACAATCGTAGACCCTGCCCGTAGCTAACCAGTTTGAATTGCAATTATAGCACTGAATTTGATGTTGTAGGTAACCATTTTATGTGTAAAAAAGGCATTTAGAAAGATTCCAAATACTTTTTTTTACATCTAAAACTATAATATTCGTAGTTTCGATATTAGGTAATTATATGTATTTCTTTACTAATATTTTAGTTCACTAGTTAAGCCATATTTCTAATTTCCATACAGTAACAGTGACAGCTATCATCAAAAAAGAAATCCTCACCACAACGCTCACAAGACTGATCTAATTACCCAGCCACCCAACTGTTCTCAAAGGAAGTAAAGTACATCATCTTTAACTTTAAGACCGCTATCAAAGAGGAGAGGCTTGTAAAGTAAATAAAAGAGGCGCAGGCACCTGACTTCGGACGATAACTATCGTATAAATCAACAGTATACGCTGTAAATCCATCACCGGACGCCCCATAAAAACGACACTGATTTTTAGGGTTCTGTAGACTGTGGTGGCTTAGTTTGAAGAAGAGTTTGTTTATTCGTTTGGACACGAGCACACTGTTACAGAGTATTGGTGACCCACCCGAATTTACTCGCCCGAAATGGACCACTTCCAAAAAAAAAATTATTTTGTTGAGGCGATTCGCATAAAGTTAATTTATTTGTAGGCAAATTGATTTCTGTAGAAGTTGATTCGCCTACAAAAAATACAAATAAATAAACTATGTGAGAAAAAAAAATATAGTGCCGGTTCGCACGTTTCGGGCGATTGACCAGCCCCCAATTACGCAATGCACGATCAATTTTCCAGTCCATTGCTTCATAAGTTCGACAAAAAAACATCTGCTGAATTTTTTTTGTCGAACTTATAAAGCAATGGACTGGCAATCATTTTCAATTGGTTTCAACTTAAAATTGATCGTGCATTGCGTAATTAGGGTGCTGGATGACCAGCTCCCTAATTACGCTATGCACGATCAATGTTTATGAAAACAAGCATTTATAATGCTGAAAATGACAAACAAAAGCAGTTAAAGCTTTAAGTTTTTAAGTAAATTTAGTTAAATCGAAGCCATTTAATCCAAGACAACAAAGAACTTTAATCCAAGAAGCACAAAATAAACAAAATCGACAGACAAACAGAACCCATTCACAAACTCCGTTAAAGAATTAACCAGATTTATATTCAAAACTTTAAAAGTAACAACAAAGCTGTTTCTAAAGTTTAATCAGCTTAACAATTAAGCCCGTATCCAATTACAAAGATATTATCATATTGGATGCAGCACATTCTACTGTTTGGTTAGGTGAAGAAATCAACCCTTTTGATATAGGTAGAGATGAGATTAAATTATTGATGAGGAGCAGTTGACTGAAAATTACGTTGACTAAAATTTTTTGCAGAAATAAAACAACCGAGTTCCAAAAAAAAAAAACACTGTAAAGTGATAAATCGTTGTCTTTGGTTTTGAATTTTCGACACCGACTTCCGAAATAAAAGTTATTTTTCATTTGGTTTTTCGCGGTTTGGATAAAAAGGTAATCTTTTCAAAAAAAGAAAATTTCCTTGACTTTACCTAGTCAATAAACTAGGCGAGTGACACACTTTTACTGCAAAAGCCTTTACAGATGACGGCACGAACCATTGCCAACCTTTCTAATTGAAATTTTTATTCCTACTAGTTAGGGTTCGAGGATAAAAGGATCACTTTACTATCCATACAACTGTCACTTTGTGTGATAAAAAAACTCTATCATAAATTCCCCTTAATAATTTAAATAAATGACCTTTCCACCCGCATATTTTTAAAATAAAATAACTCCCTGCTACATCCTTGTACACAAAGTCAAAAAAAAGTTTGTAATAGCATATTGTATTTTAACAGGATGGACTATTGTCTGTTCACTATTCACCAGTTAATGGTGACTTCATTCATTCAACCCCATATTTAATTTACTTGGCCTTATAAAAATAATGGACCCTTTTTTGTTGGGGTTTAGAGGAAGAATGATTGGCGTTTAAATATTTATGTAATTTGTTAGCTTAGATGACGTGGTGGGTTGGTTTATTGTATTTATATTAGGTTCTTCTGAATGAAAGATTTACCTATGAGATTAGAGTTTGGCAGACTCGTCTAAACAGATTGTTTTTATTGAAATATCGCACGCAGTCTCTCTCTTGTTTTTAAGATATTCAAAAATTCGTCCTGTAAAGCAAACAGGTACAGTCAAGAAAAAATATGGTTGAATAGTTTGACACACTGGGTATTAAGCTCAGTGATCGAATACGTAATACCGCGCTTCAAAACAGGAACCGCCGATACGGGGAATAAGTCTGCTATTTTGAAGGAGGATTTGGCGAGCCATGTATACATGATGCACCGGGAAAGATGGGCCAGAGTCGTAACGCAGTGGACCGGTGCCAGAAGACGGATGTCGTCGCCGAGGGAAGCCTAGAAAACGCTGGCGTGATGACAGATGCGTTTATGATACCTATTGCCCAGAGAAGACAAAGCACAGGGAAGTCTGGAAAATTATGAGGGAGACCTTTGCCCAGTAAAAGGACAATACAGGTTCAAAAAACAAAAACACAAATGACACTCTACGCAAAGTCATGTCATGTTCATATGACTGATGCAGTAAAACTTGATGGTGTTGCTACGCAATCCGTGACCCTGACTTTACATAATATATGTATTTTACAATTTCAGTATCTAACCCTACATCAATAAGGATCCTCAAATTGTTGCGATTGAGTTCCGATTAAAGTGTCGAAGATACTTACAGAAGCTGTCAATAGAGGGCGCTTGTTGTAGATTTAATTTTGTGCTTCAGTTGCGTAATGTAATCAGCCCTTGTTTGATGTAGAGCCAATGTGTGATATTTTATGTTTGATAAATATGGAAGAAAGATGTATTATAAATTGATGAAGTGAAATTAATTCATTTACCCGAAGTAAAAAAAAACATTCAAATTCAAGTTGGAATCCCATTTCAGCGACAATAATTGTCAAAAATGTAGGTAAATTGAGGTATTTTTATAGATTAGACTAAGTTTAGAATGTGAAGGTTCTTAAAAATACGAGTATTGTCCCTTAGTAGTCTTTGTGATTGGGTCCGATCGGAAAATCCTTAGAAATCCATTTATGTTGTTATAAGAAATTTTTGTTTCCTAATGATGTTTTCCTTCATCGTAGGTTAGCGCTATCCTAATTAATATTTTAAATGCGAATACATGCCGGTTTGAAAAATAACTTCTGGATTTTCATTAAAGAACTTTTTAGCGCCTAATCCTGTACCTATTTCAAATCGATTTACGCGACCGACTTGCGCGGTGAAAACACTGTTTCCCTGTTGTTTTTAAAAGCTCTTCATATAGTTCAAAGTATTTTCTAGGAATCGAACTAAAACCCACGATAACTCATTCAAGTTGAATCATCATGAAAGTGGTAACAAAGGTTCTCTCAAAAAAGGAGCGATAACTAGTAACTAAAAGATTTTAATCAATGTTTTCTATAAATAAACTTATAGTTTAGAGAGCAAAGATTAGATTTTTTGTAAGTTTGTTTGTTACGCTTTTACGCTAAAACGGCTCAACAGATTTGGATGAAATTTGGTATATGGGCAGACCATGAACTAGGTTAGGACAAATTATACTTTTTATCTCGGTAGTTCGTTCCTGTGGGATGATTCGGAACTTTTAGTGGGCGAAGCCGCGGGCAAAAGCTAGTCTTAAATTAACTAAAAAGCATTATCTGTTACTGATATGACAAATTCCCACGCCAAATTTGGAAGCAACAGCCTCAGAGGTCTAAATTACATTGGATCTAATCACCAATCAGAATCATCTTTTACAACACCCATGAGAAAACACACTTCGACCTATTTCAAACCAGATTCCACCATGTTTTTATTTATACTAAGTAAAAGATTCAAAAAGCATATAAAATTAAATAAGGTGATAACAAACCTATTAAATGTGATAATTGTGCGCACAGTCATGCTCTAAGTGATCATTACACTTTTATATCGGAGATCTCGTTAAGATTGTATGTTGAACATAAGTTATGTTATGTGCGTGACCTGTGTTGGTGTCAAGCTTTTATGTTGATGGTTACTGTTGGTGATTGGGGTTGACACATGGTTAGGAAGTTTGAGCAGCCGATGAGGTGTAATGCATAGTGCTTGATCGGTTGCTCGACTGAAGATTTTATTATTGAGTTATCGGTTAACAAAAAAGGTGAATTGGAAAAAGACATTTAAATTATCAAGCAAATATTTACATAGAGACAAGGATGAAAGTGATATCTCCTGAGCGATACCTCTAAGTGAGTTCATACACGTAAATCAGTGATATCCCGTGAGTGATACCCCAAGAGAATCATATTCCATAACTGCGTGATATAACCCAATTATAATATAATGTTATAGTTGTGTGAACAACGGGTCCGAGCCCATTCGTCCCCTAAGATTCGCACCCTGTGCCCACTCGTCCCCTGGAACTTTTGAGGGGCCCATTCGTCCCCTGAAGAATATTTATTTTTATTCATTCTTCTAATATAAGTACATGTATATGTCTATACTGCAGCTTGGTAGTCCTGGTACAGTCGCGCAGAAAAGGCTAAAATAAAAAATATAGTAATTCGGTAGATATCATGTTTATTTCAAATAAGATTAACACATACAAAATCACAATGTCCTAGAAACTAACAAAATACAACTCTTTTACAAAAATCAGCCTTTATTGACCATCATATAAATCAACATTAAATATAAAATATGCAAAAAAAAATTGAACACACATCAACAGTAAATAATCAGTTCTTATTGTTTTGTATATTTACCAACTACATACATGCAAAATCATAATAACTTAAATCTAAAAAATGATAACAGTACAAAAAAAATACTAAAATCACAGTAATTATTGAAGACAAGATAAATCAACATATATTTTTTTTGTATATTAACCAACTACATGCAAAATCGTAATAACTTAAATCTAATAAATTGTAACTAGAAGTACCTACATAAAAATTGGCTAAAATCACCGTATTTTTTGTGTATTTACCAACTACATGCAAAATCATAATAACTTAAATCTAACAAACTATAACTACAATAACAAAAAATTACTAAAATCACAATAATTATTGAAGATTAAACAAATCAACATTATTTTAGTATAAAACTAATCTTATATTTGTTTTTTTATTTTAAATTAATAATATAGGCATAGGCATGCAGTGGCCTAGTGAAATCAGATTTTCAAAAAATTGGCTAATTATGCTATTTATTCTCGCTTCATTTTCAATCGATTCAGGAGTCCGATTATTTGTTTGGACACCCCTTTGCACCTGATCCATTTTATTTTTTGATAAATTCGCTTCTTTATGTAGAGTGTCTAAACATTGCAAAATATTTGGTTTATTTTTACCATTAATCGTAAGCCTATCGACAAGTTATATTATTATCATGACGGATTATCATTCATCATAGCTCTTTTTTCAATGATCTGTTATGATTTATTAAATTAATTCCGTTAATAAACTGTTCACAAGTGTACTATGTTAACCGTTTCTTATGTAAAATATAGCTAATTTTATCTCAGGGGACCAATAGGCACCTGAATAGGTGCCGAATCTTTAACTATATTGTATATATATTAGAGGGGACGAATGGGTACCTTAAAAATAATATTTTTTATTAAAATATTAATTGGTCCCCTACCAGGAGACCAATGGGCACCTATATAGGGGCCGAATCTACAACTTTTATGCTGGGGGACGAATTTTAGGGGACGAATGGGCTCTGACCCGTTGTGTGTGTGATATTATCAATTTTTGACTTTACACTATCATCATCATCATCAGCCTATGTTCCCACTGTTGGGACACAGGCCTCCTCTCTGTGAGAGGGAGTGGGCTGTAAGCTACCACGCGGGCTCAGTGCGGGTTGGTAGATGTCACATATCTTCGAATTTTTGGTTCTAAGACATGCCGGTTTCCTCACGATGTTTTTCCTTCACCGTTTTTGAAAGCAGTGGTGATGAAATTATTTACACAAAGTAAAGCACCTGCTTGGGTTCGAACCCACAACCTACAACTCGTAAGTCGGGGCCGTTACCACTGGGCCATCACTGTTCTCACAGCATTTATAAATAATCAACGTTCGACAAACGCCAATGCCGTATGTATCAGCCATATCAGCGTTCGTGACCAAAAGATCACTATTAACCAGCTTCAAGATAACAGCAGTTTAAAAAAGGTTTACCGACAAATTTTACCGATACTGTGGGATGTGCGGGAAGATGCTCGATGCAATTATCTCACGTAAACTGTTATTTAGTGCTTTTGGAGATTAGCGATGTTGATTGATCTTTCTTTTATTATAAATGTTGGTACTAAAGGGGCGTGAGGGTTATCTTTCATAAGATAACATTACGCCTTGTTCCCCAAAGGGTTGGGCAGAGGTGTACCTACAGTACACTCAAATTTAGCCAGTTATGTTTAAGTCCCATGTAATAGGAGGCGAGCCTATTGCCATCAACCGGGCACAAATCCAGACTCCGGACTGCCACTGAGAAATTCTAGATAGAAAATCCAATAACACTTTGAATCGAACCCAGGACATCATGCTCAGTATCGCTTGCGACCACTAGACCAACGCGGCAGTCCTAATCTTTCATTTTCTTACAATTACATGCAAAATAGCACTGAAACCAGGTCGGTTAGATTTTGGTGACTCGCCCGAATTAACTCGTCCGAATCCGGACCAATCGACCATTGGCTAAATATTAGGTAGTTTTTCTTGAGGCGATTCGTACGAATTCAATTAAAACGCCTGCTACACGTTCGCCAACCGCGTCGTATGTATTTTCGCTCAAAAAAATGGCTGTGGTAGGTAACCAGTAAGAACATACACCACCAAACATGTTAAGTGGATGCGACTGCAGCAATACCCATGTCAAATGTCTTCAAACTTTTGCTTCTACATACACACACATGGACATGTTGATTTCCTCACAATGTTTTTCTTCACCGTTTTGAGAGAGTATTTACACAAAATAAAGCGCCTGTCAGGGTTCGAATCTACGACCTACATCTCGTAAGTCGCGGTCGTTACCACTGGGCCACCACTGCTCTCGGGATATCGCACGGATCATGGGCTAAATCAATCACAATATTGGTCCCAAAAAACGTCCAGCGACATCATGGCGAAGATGGTGGGAGTCGAATGACGCCTACAAGTAGAGTTGATCCACACTAGCTCAAAATAGAGAGTTTGCCCCACAGTAGGACGACAGAGGCTAAAATAAAAATAATTTAAAAAATATTTTTTAAATTATTTTTATTTTATAAGCGGAGCTACAGCACATCACTAACTCTTGTACTTCGAAAACCGTTCTTACAGCTACGACACAAAGGCGTAAATGTAAACCTTACTAAGGTTCATGAAAGTGTTCAAAGATAAACCCATGTTCAACAACGGACGTCAACAGCCTGACAGACCACCACAACCTATCCTACTATATAAATACAATATTACAAACGCGAAAGTTTGTGAGGATGGATGGATATTTGTTACTCTTGCACGCGAAAACTGCTGTACGGATTTGGATGAAATTTTGCACACAGATAGTTAACCTAGATTAACACATAGGATACTTTTTCTTCAGATATTTCCACGGGATCGACCATGCGAGTGAAACCGCGATACAAAGTCAAAGTCAAAGTCAAAGCATTTATTTCAAATAGGCCTTTGAAGGCACTTTTGAACGTCAAAATTTACAAAATATAGTATTGATTCTACCGCCCCTTCCAAAATGTAGTTTTCGTATGGAGAAGAATGGGCAAGAAACTCCACCGTTACTCTTTTAAAATGTTTTACAATATTTTGTATAAGTACATTATTTATATAATTATAATATGTGAAGACGATGCACCTAGAATAAAATTACTGTATACAGTAAAAATAATTTAAATTGGAGCAAACGACAGATAAATTAATTATGTGGTAGATACACGGTGTTCACATATTCACAAACATTGTAAAAATAGACGAATCTACTAAAAATGTACAATTAATAAGTCGGTGTGTGAGGCTTACGCTGCTAGTCCTTGATATTAGTACAAAGCACAACATACCTTTACGTCTAACCAGCCAAGATAAGACGAAAACCATAATATTCCAGAGACGAAATTGATTCACAATCAAAATATTATTAAGATGTAGGCTTTGTTAGGCTCAAGACGAAACTTGTGTAGACTGTAGTTTAATTTTCATTTAATATGCAAAATGGTTACATTGTAATTTGGTTGAGAAAACTCTTGAGCGCTTGTGACGGGGGTCTTAAGTCTGTTTATTAATTTAGTGTATCAGGAGAAGGGGGTTAGGTTTCGTAGCGATTCGAATGGAGGGCCGCGGTCTACCCATGCAGACCTCTGGAGATTTCGTGATCTGTCATGCTCTCAAAACGGTGAAGGAAAACATCGTGAGGAAAACGGCATGTTCTAGAACAAAAAATTCGAAGACATGTGACATCTACCAACCCGCATTGGGCCCGCGTGGTAGATTACGGCCCACTTCTCACTGAGAGGAGGTCTGTGTCTCGGCCGGCAGTGGGAATTATAGGCTGATTATGGATAAATGAGTCAACTTCTCATGTAATTGTGCTTCTAATAAATGTTGCAACAGAAGCTTATGAGAACTGTCATAACAACTGTCAACAATTTTAATAAGTTTCCTGTTTATGTTATGCGTAGGAAGAAAATGATCATATTGGATACTCATTACAAATTCAATTTTCAATTGAAACAGATCATCAATGAATGTCATAACATTCATAAAGTAAGTTTTATACAAAATTGAAATTGTGCAACAAAAAATAAAAACAACGATTTATGAATAGGAAATCGTTAAAAAACGTATAAAAATATATTGTACCTAACTCATAAAGTCATAAAACTTGCTGAAATATTATCGACATATCTGACCTAACTTGTCCATGAACTACCACTGAAATCGTTATACTTAATGTCAGAGAACTAAACCTGAAATCGCGAAAAAAAAATCTACTGTTCCCGACATTTTGATGAGATATGCGAAGATAAATGTAGGCAACAGCAGATTTTTTTTTCGAGATTTCAGCGTTTGTTCCATACTGAAAGTTGTTCATAATAATGAGTACCCTTTAGATGTTTAAGGTTAACAAAAACTAAGATTGTATAGCTTTGGAATAAAATATCACCTTTGTGACTACAAATTATTGCCAATATGTAGTGCGTAATTCTTTTTAAAATGTGATATTAGCCCGCGCTGTGGAGAAGGTATGTTGGTCCTACATTTATTTAGAAAATGGCTTCATCTTCACATTTCACGAACGGTATATTTTTGTTAACACCTTCATACAATATGGGCTTACATCTTAAGTTCTTATTGCCTTTTATTAAGTGGAGATGTGTCGGGACTCGGAGCACAGGAGCGGATACAGAAGACCCTCTAGAGCCCCCAAATAACCCCTAATTATTTTTAGCGAGGCGACACGTTTCTAAACCTAACCCTATGGGTAAATTAGTTTTAACACAGACAGCAAATTCAACAATAAAAAAAACTATCCGCAAAAACAAATGAAGAATATTCTTAATTCGAACTGCAACTCTAAGTAAAGGACCACTATTTTATCCGCAAAAACAAATGAAGAATATTCTTAATTCGAACTGCAACTCAAAATAAAGGACACCTATCTTATCCGAAAAAACAAATGAAGAATATTCTTAATTCGAATTGCAACTCAAAGTAAAGGACCACTATCTTAACTTAGAATATCAGTCAATTCTAGACTGGCCCTAGACTACTGAAGCCGACTTTGAAGTCGTTTCCCTTTGATGTGCCGCCAACGCGTTACACACGTGAAGGCTTATTACGGTAGCTTCCGTTCAAAGTACTTGCTATGAAGCATCAATTGTTTTTCATACTATAAATATTCCGTGATAAAATGATAGTGGTACTTAAACACTTCCTGTTATGAAGGATGGATCAAGTAATGGGTTGGTTGCTTGCTGTGAATTCTATACAAGTTCAACTCTTCTCGTGACAAAACTTCGTGCAGAGGCAAAAAATATCGTAAGGTCTAATTGTTTAAGTGTCGGTGTCATCATCGCACTAGATTTTACACTATATTTTATTTAGTTTTTATTTGGATAATGACGACGCTACGCCAATACAAACCACATAAAATAAAAACTAAAAATATAAAAGCATAATTTTTGTATCATCATTTCAGCTGAAAGACGTCCACCTGCTGGACATAGGCCTCCCCGTATATCCAATTTAGGCAATCAAAAGCGACATACTTACCAAAAAAAAAAAATGCTTTTATAAAAATTCCAATAAAATAGAAATCATGAGACGATTCATCATTCATCAATATCTTGCATACTTCCGAGTGTTCGAACATCTCCTTATATTTGTACCCACATTCAAAATTCAAAGTCGGCACCTATTAAACACTATCTACCTACCCTCAATCCATCACGTCGGTAGATATCAACAAACGCTATCAACACGTGATACTAAGACTGATGGGTACCGGGTTCGATTCTATTCTTATGTAGGTCAACTTACAACTTGTTTGTTTGAATTTTAATTGTAGTTAATGAGCTTTCTTAATCAACTTTTTTAATTAAGAGTAGAATTTACGGGATTTTATGGTGTTTAAGTTTTGAATTTATGGGTTTTGGTGTTGGAAATTGATGTGTCAAATTGAATTATAGCGGGTTTTTTCTTAGAAGTTACTAGGAAATGCTTTATCAACATCATTTATCAGCGTTAGGTCAGCTTTTCCCACAGTATTTTGCGTCATCTACTCTGTTTTTTTTTCTTTTTTATCCATCCTTTTGAAGTCGCCTCGTTGCCTAAAAATCTGTGCTCTGCAAGCCCAGAAAATTAAAATTCTCATAGATGAGTTTTTTCTAGCCAGCGTTGAAAACAGAAAAACCGAACGTTATTTTACGCGCCAGCAAAACTCAATCACGAAAAAAATTACACTTCAAAAACGACCTTTTCTTGTCATTTCTATGTTAATTAAACAAGAAGGAAATATAACTAAGACACTATTAGCTTTAAGACATTTTTATGAATGAGAGAACAAGTCCAATTCACATGCAGAGGAGCCTCGTGATATTTTTCTTTATTTTAAGGGCTTTATTAGGTCATCATCATCATATCAGCCGAAAGACGTCCACTGCTGGACATAGGCCTCCCCCAAGCACCGCCACTTCGACCGATTCTGTGCTTCCCGTATCCAGCGGATTCCTGCGGCCTTTACAAGGTCATCGGTCCATCTTGTGGGAGGCCTTCCAACGCTACGTCTTCCGGTACGCGGTCGCCACTCCAGAACCTTTCGGCCCCATCAGCCATCTGTTCTGCGGGCAATGTGTCCTGCCCATTGCCACTTAAGTTTGGCAATTCTTCGGGCTATGTCGGTTACCTTGGTTCTCCTGCGGATCTCTTCGTTTCTGATTCGATCACGTTGGGAAACTCCAAGCATAGCTCTCTCCATTGCTCTTTGGGTGACTTTTAGCCTTCTAATAAGGCCCATTGTGAGCGACCACGTTTCAGTGCCATAAGTCATCACTGGCAACACGCACTGGTCAAAGACTTTCGTCTTGAGACACTGTGGTATGTGGGACGAAAAGATATTTCGTAGCTTCCCGAACGCTGCCCAGCCGAGATTCGACAATCGGATTCGACGATTGACCTCTTTCTCGAAATTTATTAGGTACTGAACAATAACTGAAATTAGCAATAAATAAAAGGCTCCCGCTGAAAGGCGCGAAGCCACGGTGCGACGCGACTCTGGTGGAATAATTTCGATGAATACTTTATGGAAATTGTTCTACCGGTGTCGCGTCGCTTCGAGCCTGTCAACAAGAGCCTTAGCTATTATTATAGCACTTCAAAACAAAAAATATAAGTTTGTATAGAATACTCGCTTGTTCCGATAGATAACAGCCTCGGGATTTACTACACGCCTAATCATAAAACACAAGTGAAATCTATGACAGATAACTTAACATATTTATGAGCACATGTCGACACATGATTGTTCCCCTCGCCTACATAAACGAATTAATTGTATGACATCAACATGCTTCGCGCAAACTAAATAATGTCGTAAGGTGTCGGCGCGACAGTTTGTCTAACTCGATTCTGTAGGAGTTACATTAAACTTTAGCCCTTTACACTTACAATGTAGTTTTCAATTGTTATTTCATGTAACAGTTGTATTAATACTTCTGTCCTGCAGACTTCTTGTTCATTTAAAACGTATGACCGTGAAAAAGTCATCATCATTTCAGCGGAAAGACTTCCACTGCTGGACATAGGCCTCCCCCAAGCACCTCCACTTTGACTGGTTCTGTGCTTCCCGCATCCAGCTGATTCCTGTGGTCGTTACAAGGTCAAGACGTGCGTGAGTCGTAATCAGTTAAGTACTAGAGGAGTATATTTTACACCTACTGAAGCCTGTAGCATGGGTGCTATTAAAGCAACTGCTATTAACATTGGATGGAATAGAATAGTAATATCTTTACTGACACGTATGCTAACTAATATTATAAATGCTAAAATGAGTTTGTTTAAAACGGCTGAACGAATTTGGCACATGGGTGCATGACCTGGGTTAAGACATGACACTTTTTATTCCAGTAGTACGTTTCCGTGGGATAATTTCCGACCTCACCAAATGCTAGTAGATAGATAAAGCCCAGCACTTAACTTTTTAATGGAAACCCAACAGAGTCAATTAATATCTTTCAACTTCCGTGGGACGAGCAGCTGATCTTCTCAGCATTTCTCACACCATCGCATAAAAACAATGAGATAAAAAGAGTACAGTTATGTTATTATTACCATAAAGAGCCCATAATTATAATTGTGTAACACAGAGCGGCGGTAGCGCTTGCGCAATCTTGTAGAGAGAAGATTTAGAAGGTAAACTTATATATACCCACGATGATACTCTGGTTCTGAAGCAGTCAACTAAGAAGTTACTACACTAAAGCCTACACTAGACTACTCGCGAAGTTGATCGAAGTTAAGCGATTACGAGAGTGTAGAACGTCGGACAACTTACAATCGTTTTCGGTTTTTACGCCTGAGTCAAAGGACTGGAAGCGTCCTGTAGTTCTTCGCACGAGTGTGTAGTCGCGTACTTCGGACTTCGGTCAACTTCGACGAGTTCGTCGAAGCAACTTCGCGAGTTGTGTAGTGGGGGTTTAAGACCAAAAGTAGTAGTATAGCTCTAGTTTGTTAATGAGCTCATCTGGGGCAGGACAACTTATACCACCCCACCGCAACGCAAGGGTTGCTGTTTTCAAGTTTGAAGGGTAATCGAAAGTGTTGTTTCTGGAATGGCAACGTATCTGCAATGCCTCTGGTTTCGTAGTTGTCCATACTTATCTTCAGATTTTAAGAGGCATGAGGAATAATAGGGTGTAAAGCTCACTCATCCTCTATAAAAAAATGAGGATCCGCCGACCAGTTGGATGTTGTGTCTGACGGTCTACTGCCCGACGATTAATGTCAGAAAAGTATATTATATACATATACTGATCACGTGGTAAACGTTGCTTGCGCGATGTGGGATTTCGCGTTACGTCATTGTAATGCGTAGTCGTATGTGGCGATTTATTAGGTGGGCCACCGTTGCAAAATCATCACTGTTATAATAATAATAGCACTGGTCACCGCAAATTATGTATGAGCTTGGCAACGTCATTGTGTGGACTGGAACTTCTGTCCTTTTCTATAGCATGACAGCGGCAATAGGCGCACGCGCACCGTATCCGAGTGATCTGTATGCGCGGGAGGAGTGAAGCCGTTATGCTCAGGGTTGATAGATTTTTTAACGTTTTCGGAAGTCGTGGTTTTTTGTTTTGTGTTGGGTTCTAAATTGCCTTAAATGAATTTTATGTGGTGTTGTTTTTATTACCCAATGTCTTTTTTGTTAAGTTTGATTGAGAAAAAATGCTTTGGCAATCATTTTCAGTTGATTTAATTCTAACATTAAGGGGTTGATTCCACATCGTCAAGTCGAAAATCCTGGTATAGATTTACTTCAAAGAAAGAAAGGTAGTTTCTTGCAAACATTCTCAATAGTCGACAACCCTACAACTTAGGTAAGCCAAACTTTTTTGTTCTGTAGCAAATGATGGAATTTGTACTATGATGGGAGATGTTTATCTTGCGTTGTTATATTTTTTCCTTGTGTGTTAAGTTTTTTTATGTCTCTTGAATAATTTATAACAATATATACCTACCTCGAATAGATCAAACTAGTTAAACTACTATGAATAAATGTCCGAATATAATATTTTCCAAAATAAGTTTTACAACAACTCAGGGATGATTTAAAAAAAATTGGAGATGAATAAAATAATCGTTTTA